>CM067081.1:89008764-93808764 GCA_034008185.1 Gorsachius magnificus
GGACTTGGAAGGGGTGCTGAATTTGACAGGGACATGCAGAGGTTCAGGCTGCGTTTTGTGAAGGGAACAAGGGGGCAGTTATGTTGCAGGGGGGTTAACTGCATGCTTGGTGATAGGATTCTAAAATCTTTACCAGAGCCAGTGATTTATTAACTTTGGAGAATACAGGACATTAATTTTAATTCTATACAGTCAGAAATACATCTTCTCTCTTTTTTTATTTCTATTAAAATAATTGTATTTTTCATTTGTAGATTTGTTTTGGTAGTATTTTTGCTATGCTCTGCATGCGTATAAATATACCTCTTTATGTATAGCCATATATGCATTCTGCAGCAGTGGTCATCTTAAAAGATTGCTTGCCACCAAACTTGGATATTATTAAAACAATGATGGGGTGATAATAGGTATAGAACTATTTTGGAATGTGACCGACCACTGAAAGGCAATTTCAGTCAGTTTGTATAGCTTAGTTTTCAGAAGGCCTTAGGTGCGTTATTGATTAAATTCTCATTTAGGAAGAAAGTAGGAGCTTTTATATGCATCTCCAAGTTGGGTGGTATGGTAACTCGAAGGTATTGACTGGCTGTGTGATATATGACGGTCACAGTTGTCTTTTACTCAGAGGAGCACAGAGTGATGCTGGTTGTCATTCTTACTCTGCTGTGTGGCAGCGTAAATAGTCCCTTTCTAACCAACCTGGTGGGAAAAGTCAATATCCCATCAGCAAAGGAGGTAAACACATCAGGAGCTGTGTCCTCTCTCATCTTACCCTGCTCTGTATTACTACAGTTCTTTAAATCTCTTCTCCCCAGTCATCAGATGCACTTGTGTCATTCAAATGCATGGTGTAGCTGTGCTGCAGCCGCTGCCTGCCTATCCTCCCGGAGCTCCCGGCTCCCATTCTCTTATAATTGAAACTTAAAATTGGCCTCATTACTCCAACGAGGCCCCTCGTATTTCTCCTTTTTTTTTTTCAGTCCACCCTTTCCTGCTTGCCTCTGCAAGGGTAATTGCACCTAAGACATGTTGGAAGCATGCTGCCAGAAAGGGTATCACATATAATTAAAGTTTAGATTTAAGGGGGGGGGAGGGGGGCGGCGCGGGGGGGAACGAGGACTAGGCGCTCTGTTCATGGGACGTCCGGGGCCTGAATTGGAGCTGCACATGGGCCTGTGGTTCTGTTCCCTACTTTCAGCCCTGGTTTATTGTTCGCCTCGTCGGTACCATGCTTAACCTGCCTCCCTGCTCTGCTCACGTGCGCCAGCTGTTTCCGCGCATCCATACATTTCACCTTGGTCCCTCCTGAGCTCCAGGAAGCTTTAAACTGTTTTAATCTGGTTTTGAGCTACAAGGATGGTATTTTCCACAGTTCCTTGGTATAAAGAGCATGGGTTTGCTAACATGTGAGCAGTGGCGAGTGAACCCACTTACTCATTTATCTTCTCGTTTGAGCATTGGAACGGGCTGCCCAGGGAAGTGGTTGAGTCCCCATCCCTGGAGGTATTTAAAAGACAGGCAGACGAGGTGCTTAGGGCCATGGTTTAGTGGTGGGATGGCAGGGTTGGACTTGATGATTTAAAGGTCTTTTCCAACCTAAATGATTCTATGGTTCTGTGATCTTGCAAAGAAATAAACTAGTTGGTGCTGTATTTGTGGCAAATTGGGTTCAGTGTTTTTATGGATCTGGTTTTTACAATTTGCAAGGTTTTGTTTAGTTAAACCCTACATTTAAATAATGTCAGGATCATTAAACTGTTTATGCCATAGTGACTGTTAATGAAGTGTAATCTTGTAATCCAGGTTTTTATTGTACTGGTGGTACAGTTTAAGGAAATTTTAATTCTTCTAACAGACATAATGTCATCACTGTCTGGGTAATGGTGAGACTGTGGTATCTTCAGCTAGGCATTTTCCTGTTTGCGTGCTACCCAAAGTTGGCAATATAAATACTCCAAGCTGGGTATGCCAGCACAATGCATGCCCTTCTTCACAAGGATGCATGAAAGGTGCTTACCAAAGTGCTTTTAATCAACATATTCAGTTACTCAACCTGGCATCATTAATTTAAATTTTAATTTAATTTTTAAAGATTTGATAGCATCATGCAGAGCAACTGAGTTTAGTGGAACTTTGTGAATAACACGGAAAACCTAAGCAGGTAGCAATTGCTCATAAAACATTACGGTTTGTATCGTATCCAGTAGTTAATCTGCTGAGCTCGTCTAAAGACATCTGAGGCTCTGCAAAAGTATTCGTAAATCCTCAGAGAGGAGGAATTCACAACCCCCAAAATTGTAATAGCTATTTCTGTTACCCTGCCTCCCTTCCCTGCCGTCTCCTCGTGTAGCAGTCCTTGACTTGGCTGCTGAGACGAAGGTGCGTCCGATGGGAAGCCTTCATCTCAGTCGCATCGCAGAAGCGAGTCATCGCAGAAGCGAGTCATTTCTTCCCTCGCAGAGGTGGACTCAGAAAAACAGCGTGTCCCTCTCCTCCAAACCCTTCTTCTTAAATAAACTCAGCTGCTTTAGAGGCGACTGGTTTTTCATGTTATACTTGTGCCGTGCAGTAAAAGCCGTTCAAGAGGGGATTCAGGCTCCTTTGTTGCACGTTCCAAGCGTGAGGAGGGCAGTATCAGCGTTGTGAAGGTGACGGGGAGAAATGAGACAACGGCTTTTAGGGAAAGCCAAAGAACAAGAGAAGGATCGTGCTGGTTGCTCACAAGACACGTGCTTACACTGCGCCTAAATGGCTTGAAAGCTCGACCTCTGAGTACCTGTGCCATGTTCTCATAGTTCTGCTTGACCTGGAGGCCCTCTCCAGCCTAATGGGGGGGGAACTGGGAGGGCACCTCATTTTGTAATACATCCTCCTTGGGTGCTCAGTAATGTGGACTACCTGGTGCTGCCTGTTCCAAGGTGTACCTGCAGGTGCAGGCTTTCGGGTAGGAGCTGTTGTTTCTACGACAGGGAGTTGGTTGGAAAGGAGGAGCACAATGGCACCAGATCTGCATCAGGCATTGATGTGTATCAGTATTTTGCTCTTTTAGGCTTTGTCTGCAGCCTTTGTAAAGCAAAAGCCGGACAACCCCCCAGACAAAATCCCTGGATTTTTTTTTGGATGGCATAAAATTTAACAAAAAGAAGAATAGTTTGGGCTTCACTGTTGAAATACGTACAGTGAGTTTGCATACGCACAAACATACAAGCGAGTAGATGCCTTGCACTCCAGACATTTCTTCACAGGTATTACTGATCAAGCCTTTGGGAATGGCTCCCTTCATTCACGTGTCAGGTGAACCTGGTTGAGATACCAGGCGTCTTCTCTCCATTTTAGGGTAGGATAGCAGGGACTTTCCCCTGTTTGTGCTACTGCCCTTTTCCTTCCAATGCCTCCGTCGCGCTGAGCATCAGCATTCCTATGCTGCCACGGGGTGCGTGTGAGGATGCACAAGACGGGTGGTGAGTCCGTCCCAGCGTGTGCCAGTGCCCGTATTAGCCACAGCAGGGACGAGAGAAGCAACACATGGATTCCTTCACTTCTGAAGCCAAACTCGGGCAGAGTCTCTCCCTGCTTCAACCCCCTGGGGACTCTGAATAGTTCTCACCAAGTTTAAGGCACCTGCTCATTTTAAATGAGATCCTTTTGGAGCCAGCCCTGCTATCGCTCATTTTCTCTGCTGTGACTCAGTGAACCCCCGTTTCGCTCCAGTGCCACAACGTGACGGGGCAAGCGGGGCTTTGTGCCAGCTCCTGGCAGGAGCCGCTGCATCTGCGCCAGTGTGGCCGAGGGAGCCTCCGCCTCGCCACCACGTGCAGGTTCGACCCGGCCCCTCGCCGGCTGGTACCGCAGGGGGAAGGCAGCAGCAGTTGGGAGAGTTTTGCCGTAAATGTCATCTTTGCTAGCTACGACTATCGCCTCCTTCTGAAATACCACATTTTGCAGTAGTAGTGAATGCAAAAGTACTGTCTGTCTGCGGTCATTTAATCCCTCTCTGTTGATTTTTTTTTTTTTTTCTCCCCCTTTGTTCTTTTAGAGTATTTGAAGAAGAAGCCACTCAGGAGGGAAGTCTCTGAGGCCTACAAGAGACTGAAGAGCACCGCAGACAAATGGCTGTCCATGAGTGGCTACTCAGAAGTGAACCTGGGCAAGCTCTTTACCGTCAGCATAGGAAGATCTGCAGGAGAGTCCAATAACGACAGACAGTGATTGATTAAAAAGGGAGGGAGATGGGAGGCTATAGTTCCGTGTTTAACAGTGATGATCCCTTAAGCAATACTCTGTTTCGGTATGCACAATGATGTTTTAATAATCCTGTCTCTTCGGAGCAGGAAGATCGGAAGATGAAAACGGGATGTGTGATTCACGTGGACATGAAATATTCGAGGTGGTTTTATCTCCAGTTCTCTTCTTCGTTGAGAAGCCAGGGTTATTAAGTTACGGAGTAGTTGATTTTTGCAATATATTTTGTTGTGTATTTAGACCTGTGAGGGAAAAGGGGGTGGGGGAATTGCTGCTTTAATTGGATAATTCCCAGTGAGAGTTGCTGGAATGTAAGTGATCCTAGACTTTGCTCCAGGGTATTTAGTAGAGGTGCTCTCAGGAAGAGAGGTTAGTAGAGGTCTCAGTAGGAGCACTAATGTTTTGCCTTTTCACAGTTTATCTTCTTCCTGATCATAAACATACCAATTAAAAACAATACTAGACCTAAATGCCTTTAAATGGCCTAATACCTTCTGAACTGAGGTAGGGACACTTGCCTTTCAAATTTATTAAAGGTAAAGAACGGCTTAAACCTGGAGGTGCTAAAAATAGGGACCATCTTTTTATTAAGAGGCTCTCCGTGCATCTTGAAGTGTAATGTTTTGCCATGTTGGAAATTTCTGTGTGGATATAAAGACATACACATGTACAAAACCCGTTTCATACCTACATGGGATATAAATGTATGTCATTTCTTTCCCTGCAACATATTTGAAAGTAAGCAGTTGATAGGGAAAAACATGTTTGGCATTGTAACCTGTAACGGGGGAAGGGAAAGCGGGTTGTTGCTGTTCTGTAATAATTACTGTATTGGAGGTTTTAAAGGTTTTATAAGCAAATTGTATTTTTCATTTACTTTAATAAAATGACAAGCGAAGAGCATAAATTTGGGTGCGAAGAGCATAAATTTGGGTGCAAGCTTTTGTACACAAAATATTGTTGTATTCATGTTTGCCGTTAAGTTTGCAATGTGATATATTAACATAAGGTTATAAAAATTTTCTTTTAAATCTTTCTAACAGTATAAAATGTAAAGTTTTCTTAACACTCGGAGAAAAAAAAAATAAAGTTTTCTAGTAAAAGAGAAGTCGATTTGATCATCTGACTGTTGAAAATACTCCACGCGAGGTCGCGTTGCTCCAGACTTTTCCTGGGTTTGCAGAAGAGCTCGCCTGCCCGTTCCTAGGCCAGCTGGCCAGTCGTTCCTGGGGAGCTTGAAGGAAAAAGGAGGGGAGCTTGAAGGAGAAACGAGCGCATTGGTGTGAACGCGTCGGGCACCGCAGGGATGCGTGTATCTGTGTTCGAGTATTTAATGACATTCGTTTGCCCCCAGAGCAGTGTGGGGAGGTGCTGCGTGTCAGCGTGGGTGACGTCTGTTCCAATGTGCCTGAGTGCAGGGTCGTCTTCTGAGCAACTTTTGGGGCTAAATCCTTTTGGGTTTGAAGGGGTTGGGTCACAGTGCATGAGAAACCAAACCTGCTCCATCACTGGCCTTGCGTTGGTGGCGTCCCACCCCCAGCCAGCTGTGGCTGCTTCCCAAGGCGCTCAGCTGGGCTCCGACTGGGGAGGAGGCTTCTTCTGGAGGCCGGTCTGGGCGGGAGGTGTTGCTGCCTGGATGACGCGTTGATGTTGCAGCTCTGCGAAAGATCCTGGCTTCCGGTCACGTCACGTAGGTTTTTTTGGAGTTGGTTGTATTTTTGTTTGTATTTTTTTAGATTTTCCGTGTCCAACCCAATTAGGATTATGAAAGATATTACTGATATTAACGGGCTAGCATGCCTTTAGGCGAGTGAAAGCGTGACCTTCTCCTCCAGGCATCAGGTATACAAACAAAATGGATAGATACGGCACAACCTGACCCCGTGGCACTCGTATGTATCTGTATAATTACAGCTGAAGAGCCTGTTAATTTGCAAGTTTAGGGATGTTTAGATTAAACGAGAGTGTTGTGGAATGATTTGTGCCGGGCGCAGCGGCGGCAGCAGCGCATCGAGGCCCCGCCAGGGGCTTCCCGGGCCCCCGCAACCCCGGCCAGCCCCGCGCCGGTGGCGGGGGGAGGGGGTGGGGGGGGTGGGGGGAAGATCCAAACGAGGGCTTTTACCCCGATTTTAAGGCGATTTTTGATTCCGCTCTGCAGAGCTGCTCAGATGGGAGCTGAAGTCTTGGCAAGGAGTGAACTGGATTTCCCCCCCACCCCCCCGGCGCTTCTCGCTAATGCGCGGCGGGCAGCGCGCCTCGCCTGGCCCCGGGAGGGGCTGGGGGACGCGGTGGCACCGGGGAGCATTTAATTATTTAAATGGAGCCGGCAAACGCGGCGCTGGAAAGAATTTGGGCAAGCCTGAAGTTGGGTGGTTTGCGTTTTGAGGCTGACCCGGCTCGAAGCGCCTTTCCCTTCCTCCCCCTCCGCCATCCCCCCCATCCCCCCACTCCCCCCCCCCGCCCCCCCCCTCCCGAACCCACCCCCCCGGTTCGGGCTCGTTCGTGGCTCTTGGCGGCTTGGATACACGGAGACGGTGGCAGGGCTTCTCGGAGGGCTTGTGCGGTACGAGGGGCAGTCCCCATCCGCCAGCCCCCCCCCGCCTTTTTTCGGCCCCGCCGGCGCTCCCCCGGCGCCCGGCTCCCCCGGCGCCCCCCGTCCCCGCCCGCCGCGGGGCAGGGCCCGTGTGCCCCGGCCGAGCAGCTCTCCCGCACCCTCCTTATAGCAGTTTAATAGATTAACTCGTCTGTGCCAGCTTCAGATTTCAGATTAAAATTCCTTCATCCCGAAGGCAGCATTATCAGGTTGTTGGAGGCTGTTTTCAAACCTTGGTTTTGAATAGCAGCGGCTCTGCATTAATTTAACCACTAAGCTAATAAGTAGGTTTCGTTTTGTTATGCTAAGCTTTATTGCTTTTCTTTTGATCAGAATGGTGTTGTTGAGCAAAGCAGCAGACAAGGCATTCTTTGATGAGGGAATTAGCGCTCTATTCTTCCTCTATTATTCATAGCACAGTGGAATATGTAAGTACCTGAGGGTGTCAAAGGAGAGCAGGCTCTATTGCAAAGTGTTCGCCTTGTTTCTCTCAATAGCTGACTATGAGATGATAAACCGCTTAATACACCGCGCTAATTGGATGAGAGCAGAAAGAGATGGGAATTAAGGCACGGCGAAAGGAGAAAGTGCTCCCAGCCCTCATTCACGCTTTCACCGCTTTAGCAGCGCCAAAGGAGGCACAAGCTTTCTATAAGCAGACTAGGGGTTTTGTGCGGAGATAAAATGAACCTGTTAGCGGATTCAAGTAATACACTAATTATTGCACAGTATAAATACCACTACTGGTTTTATAACACGGAGGTAAACTTCTTTTGAGAAGGTTATAGGATTGCTTGGCAGCAGTATAGATCCTAATAAGGGACCAGAGTAATAACCCCCTGGATTAACGAAATTGCTGCTTGCAGAAGTATGATTCGGGCTTTTACGAAGATTTCAGCGGAATGAATAAAAATGACTGAATGACATTTCTTAATGCGTAATGGCTCGATAATGATTCCCTTTTCTTTAAGGCAAAAATGTATATTTCAGGCTGCACTGTTAATAACGTCCAGGGAACAAGCCTTCTTTTTCCCATACATTTTTTTTTTTGCGCCTATGGTGGGTTTTAGCACTCAGAAATACGGCTGGGGGCGGGCGGGGGGGCTGGGATGTGAAACGCCGCGGGTGGAAGCGGGGAGCTGCGGGAAAGGGTCGCGGCGGGATCCCACGCCCGGTGGCTGCTCCGGCGGCGCTGCCCGGCCGCCGGCTCCCGGGGCCGGGCCCCCTCGGTGCGCCCAGGTGGCCGAGGGGCGGCCTCTTCCCCGGTCCCCGGCCGCCGGGCTGCCGTCGTGGAGCGGGGCCGCGGTTACACCAAATCACCCCATGGAGAAAAAAAAAAAAAAAAAAATAATACCACCCCAAAAACCCCCAAAAACCAAACCCACGGGCGCGCTCGGGCGGGCCGGCCCGGCCCCACGCCCGCTGCCCGGGGGGGGCCGGGGCCGGGCGGGGTAGCAGGCCCCGGGGCCGGGGCGGGAGCGCGGGGTTCGCCACTGCCCTCCGCGGGGCGCGGGCGTTGCCGTCCCCGGCGGGCCTTTCACGCGTTTCTGCTCCTTGCTCCGTGGAAGAGGCAGGGGAGGGAGCTGCCTCGAAAATAAGAAAAAAAGGAAAGAGAAAAACCCCAAAATCCACGGGGGGAAATAAAGGAAAGGGACAGAAACCCGGCACAAACCCCGGGAGAAAGGAGGCAGAGGCAAGGAACAAACGCGGAGAAACTTTCCTGCTCCCCCCCCCCCGGGAGGTACGCAGGGCGCCCATGGCAGCGCGGATCAGGTTCAGCCGTGGGCGCCTCCCCGGCCCCCGCCTCTGCAGATCCCTTGCGAACGGGGCGGCCAGCACCGCCCGTCCGCCCCCCCCCCCCCCCCAAGGCGGCGTGGCCCCCACCAGCATCCGCGCCCCCCCAAGCCCCGCGGGGGGTTCCCCGGCGGCGGGGGGTGGCGGTGCGCAGCCCCTGGTCGCCCCCGGCCTCGGCGCCTGCAGCGCGACGCAGGCGGCCCCGTAGCCCCCGCAAGGACCGGGCTTTCTGGTCGTGTTGGTTTGTTGTTTTTTTTTTTTTTCTTTTGTTCCTTTTTTTTTGTTAAACATATATTTTTGTTTATTTTCTGAACGTGGCACTTCTCCACCGGATAGCAAGGAAAAGTGTTAACAATAACGACATTACACGAAAAAGTACTGTACCATCGCCTCTTGAGGGTTTCAGAAACCTCTACAGTTAATAAGTTAAATAAAGGGTTTGTACATAAATATTTGTCTAGGAACCCTATTATATCTATAACACAGTAAGAATCTACAGAATGACAAACTTTTACAACACTACACTGAGTGCAATTGTTTTATAACATTTCAAATATACAAAGCTCTGTTCTTTTTTATAACAATGGTATGTACAGAATCAATAATCACAGTTTAGTGACTTAAACAGTCCATATTCTAGCAGTGTATTTCCCTTTGGTTTGATATAAAAACCTTGGTTGGTGTAGTGATAAAGAATATAACAAGAAAAAGCTATACCCTTTCCCTTAAGTGCACTGGTTATCTTACAGCATCGCGTTCCCTTTCAGCCTGCACTGGCAGCATCCTCGGTTAGCGGCCGCCGCTCGCTGCGGCGACACGTACAACAGTTCCCCAGTGCTCCTCACAGACCAACGCAACACCCGAGGATGTTATTTTGAGAAGATGTGGGTAGCTTTCCCCCTCCCTTTGCTTTTCTTCCTTTTTATTTTTTTTTCTGTCTTAATTACATTTCTATTTGTTTCTCCTTTTTTATTTCTTCTTGCCAATAAAAAAAAAAGGGCTTTTCTTTTCTTTTTTTTTTTTTATCTCCTTTTTTCCCCCTTAGCGCTCAGAGAGGAAACGAACACGTCGTACATTTCAGAAATGTACCAGCCAAGGAGTCAGTTACTTATTCGGGAGCTTGCAAGTGTCGGTTCACCCGTGGGAGGGCCGACGCGAAAGGCGCTCGCTGTCTCCCGGTGCCCAACCCGAGAACCTACCCCAGTCCCAGCGCTGGCCGCCTGGTTTTTAATTCTTCTCGCTTCCCCCCCCCCCCCCCCCCCCCCCCCCCCCCCCCCGGCCCCCCCCTAAAAAACCCGGCCCGCACCCGGGGACGGCCCCCGCCGCCCTTAGCACACCTCTTTCCCCGTGCTGTTCCCGGGGAGGATGTTGAGCTGGGTGAGCTGGGCGGCGTGCTCCTTGGCCTTCAGCCGCAGGGCGGCGATGCTGGAGGCCCGCCGGTCGGCGGCGGCGCTGGCCGGGTCCCCCAGCCCCGCCGAGCCCACCGCGCCCCGGCGGCCGGCGCCGGCTGCCGCAGCAGGGCCGCCGCGCTGGAGGCGCTGCCCAGGGGGGCCATGGTGGAAAAGAGCCTGCAAGGGAAGCAGAGACGCCCGTCACCGCCGCGCCCGGCCCCCGCTCGCCGGGGACGCGGGGGGACCACGGCGCGCGGGGAGGAAACACCCGAGGCCGGGGGCGGAAGATGGCGGGGGGAGGCCGGGCCTCTCCGCTCGGGCCCCCGCCCGGGGGCCCCCCGGCCCCTGGGCGCCTTCCCCCTCCGCCTGCCCCGGCCGGCCGGGCCCCGCGCCCCGCCCGGGTGGCCCCCGACCGGCGGCTGCCCCGCGCGGGCCGTGGACGCTCGGCGTCGCAGAGCCCACGGACGGAGCGCGACGCCCGCGGAAGCTCGCCCCGACACGGGCCCTCGAAGCCGCCCCCCGGCTAAAAATCTGCCCCTGCCGGATGGACCCCACGGGTCACGGCGCGGCCGGCGGTGCTCTCGGCAGGCGGGATCTCCCGGCTACCGCTCACCCCGAGCCGCCGAATACCGGCAAAAACCCCCGGCAAAGCGGAGGCCGCGCGTGCAGGCAGGGCAACCCACGCCTGCTTAGCTCCTGCGTGGGGGCACAGATTTCCGCACGCCTGCCCCGCGGGGACCCTGCTCCGCCCTTGCCCCCCGCGCAGCCCCGCGCGGACGCCCGGGATCCCCGCACACGCCGCCGCGGGCCGCGGTGCCCGCGGACGGGCCGTCCCCACGGGGGACTCGCCGGACCCGCGGCGGGGGTGGGCGGGGGGAGGGCGTGGAAGCCGCCCTCGCCCAATGAGAGGCCGGGGCGGAAACACGTGACCCGCGCGGCGCCCAATGGGCGCCGGCCGCCAGCGCTCCAAGTTCGAACGCCGGGGCCGCCCGCGCGAGCCGGGCCCTGCGTGGGGCCGCGCCGGGGCGCGGGCCGGGTCCCCACGCGCGCGGGACGCCCGCGCGCCCCGACGGGCGCCGGCGGCCGGGGCGTCCCCGAGGCCGCGCGGTCGGGCGGGGGCCCTTCCCTCCGCGGCCGTCGCCCCCCGCGCCCCGAGAGCCCCCCGCCGCGGTGCCGGTCCGCGCGTGGGCGGGCGGTACCTGCCGAAGGCGGGGCTGATGAAGGCGGGGTGGCGGAACACGGCGGCGCCCAGGAAGGTGCCGAGGCCGAGCGGGGTCCCGCCGGGGGGCAGCGCCGCGGAGCCGGGGGGCGGCGGCGGCAGGCTGGGGAAGGCGGCGGCCGCGGCGGCGGCGGCGGCGGCGGTCCA
Organism: Gorsachius magnificus; assembly: GCA_034008185.1. Classification (NCBI taxonomy): domain Eukaryota; kingdom Metazoa; phylum Chordata; class Aves; order Pelecaniformes; family Ardeidae; genus Gorsachius; species Gorsachius magnificus. The sequence continues at coordinate 89,020,151 of CM067081.1, forward strand.
GGCGGAGTCTAGAGCTGGGTGATGAGGAGGGAAAGGACTAGCATCAAGGTATGGACTGAGGGGGTGAGTTGCTGACAGGGGACCAGGGAAAGGCAAACCTGGGGGGTGTGTCTGAGCCCCAGCCTTTTCCCTCTTCCGCCACTTAGCCCTACGGTTCTGGAACCATACCTGAAAGCCAAAAGAAAAACCGGGTTTAATACGCCCGCCCGCCCGCCCGCGCCCGTGGCGGGGCGAGCCCCCCCGGCCGGCGGGGGCCGCGCCGCGCCGCGCTCCGGGCGGTTCCGACCCGCCCCGCGGCCCCAGGCGGCTTTCGCTGGGGGCTCCCGACCCTGCCCCAGGCCCCCGCCTCCCAGGGGGCCCCGGCAGTTTAACACCCACCCACCCCACCCCACCGCCCGCCCCGTTCGTCGGGGCTGCGGGCAGCTACCGGCGGAGGGACGCTTCGCGGCAGCGCTCTCGCCGCGCCGTAACAGCGGGAAAAGGATTTCCCCGTGGGACTGTGCGGCTTTCGATGCCGCACGCATACCCACGCGGCTTTTTTTCGCTGAAGGGAACATTTCCTAACAATATCGTTTGGGGATCGTGAATTTTTTTTTTCCCTTCGGATTTCGAGCGAGGAGAAAAAACATGATTTCCCTGACGTCCGAAACGAAATAATTTGGGAGGCAAGCAAAGCGGCAAACGCAGGCTGCCGGGCTGCCCTACGAAAGTTAGTTAGGACACGCGGCACTGCCGCCCCGTGCCGCTTCTCCCCTTCCCACAAAGCAAGACCCGTGACCTAAGAGGGGCTTAAAACAGGAGAGAGGTGGTAGTGGGAAAGAAAACCACCACATTTCAAAGGAAGAGAAAATATTCGCTTGATGGCCGAATGCACGGCTTTACGCGCAAACACGGAGAGACTTGGCCAGGGAGTGGGGCAGAGACGCATCTGCCCGTTTTTTTCGGGCTGGTGCGGGCCGAGTTTTCCCTGTTAGGCTCGGCTTTACAAGCTCAGCGTGAGATCCCCCGCCACCCCCACCCCGCCCCGCTCTCCGGGAAGCAAGAACAAGCAGCAGCAGCGCCGCGGGTCTCTGCCATCCGGCTGCGGAGTGAGAACCGCTCCCCGCATCGGGGCACCCACGCGGGAAGAGGCATCGCGTTTGCGCTGGGGAAGCCAACAGCCTGTCACGGAGGGAGCGTCTCCCCCAGCTAAAACTCAATTAGCAAGCCATCCTCGCTGCGATTCCCCCTTATTGAATTAATAAGTCTGAGTACACCCAAAGGTAAACGAAGGGGCTCTCATAATTCATATTCCCTTAATTACATCTTCTCCCATGAATAGAGGGGAGAGAAAGGGGGTGTCTTTCTTTTAAAAAAGTTATTTAACTTTCCCACGACTTGTTCCCCTGAGCTGAAAATACTGATTTGCTGTCACATCTCTGTTTGACAATGGAGAAATGTGTCAACAGAAAGGAGGGGACAAATCTCATCATTAGCCCCTCTAATGCAAGAAGCTGTTGTGTATTAAATGAGCCATATGGAATTTATTATGCTTTATCAGCGCCCGATTTTAACTGTAAAGTGATTTGCTCAGCTTCAAACCCAGAGACATCTGTTTTCTGTTGGCAATCAGGGCATCCCAATGTTTATCGTCTCTTTGGTTATGAGACCCGGCTTGGGAAATGCACTCTGGTATGGGGCGGCAAACACCTTTAATAGCATTGCACTCGCTCGCTATTAGATCAATGCGGGCTTATTGCTATCAAAAATGGGAAATCAAATAGCATTAGCCAGCTCCTCGTGCGGGCGGAGAGGAAATCAAACAACATTTCGCCGTCAAATGGCCCTGTTTGTTCTAGCGCTAAGTGGGCCGTTACGAAGCCCGATTGGAGATTTGATGGCAGCCAAAGACCCGGCTTGCGGCCGAGCAGGGCTCGCGAACACCCGGAGCCCCGTGGGGACCCCGCATGATGCAAAGGCGGGGTCCGGCGTTTCGCCAGCCGGGCCCGGGGGGGGGGGCCCCCCTCATGGCCAGCTCCTCCCTGGGGGAGACACACACGCCGCTGTCAGCCCGGGGCACCCTGAGCCGCCCCCAGCCCGCGGCTCGGCGCCCCCGCCGCCAAACCGGCCCGAAACCCCGCCGCCCGGGGGGGGGGGGGTGGGGCCGGGTGGCAGGCGGACACCGGCTGCCACCCCCTCGCCCGGCTCCGGGGCGCCGCCGGCCGCCCGGCCGGACTCCGGGTTTTGGCACGCCCGCCGCTCCCCGAATGCGGCCGGTCCCCAGCGCGACGGCGGCGCAAGGACGGGCCGGGGGGCGGGGGGGGTACGGGGAAGGAACGGGACACACGGGCAGCCGAGCCGCCGCGGGGTGCCGTTGGCATGGCCGCAGGGAGGGCACACCGGGACCCGCCAAGGCGCTGCAGACCCGCTCGGCAGCCCGGCACCCGAAGGAGGAGCGCTCCCAGCTCAGCCGGGCCCCTCCGCCGCCCCCGGAGCCCCGCGCCGGTCGGGCCTGGGAAGGCCCGGAGGAAAAGCCAAAGCCGTAAAACCACCAACCAAAAAAGCGCGGTGCGTTGGTGCACACGCCCGGACAGCCGCTCCCGGGGCCGGGGGGAGCCCCGAGGTGAGCCCCGCGGGCGATGCACGGCACCGAGGGCAGGGGAACAAAACGCCCCCACGGACAACCACAGCCCCCCTCCTCCCCCCGGTAAACGAAAGGAGAAACCAAGGGGGTTCTCCTCGATCGAAAAGTGGGGGCTTTGGGGGTCAGCCTTCCTAGGGGCTAGAGGCAGGGGACAGTTATCTTCGGGCAGTGCGGGGACAGAGCAGGCGGCCCTGCCGCTCCCCCTGCCCACCCTTCCCGCGGAGGAGCCGCCGGCCAGACCCGCCGCCGCGGGGGCCCTGGGTTTCAACGGGAAAATGCCCCTGAAGGTGTGGGCAGAGCCGGGCCGGGGCCCGCCGGGGCCCTCGGGGGCAGCTCCGGGCAGCGAGGGGCCCCGGTCCGGGGTTTTTAGGGGTTTGGGCTTCCCCGGGCCGGGCCGGGGTCCAGCCCCACGGGGAGCGCGTAACCGATCCCGGGGGGCCGGGGGGGGAGGATGGCAGCGGGTAAAAATAGCCCTCGGCGGCGGCCCCCGCAGCCCGGACCCGCTCCCCCGCCCGGGGCTGCCCGCGGTAGGATTCGCCCCAGGGGGCTGCTTGGAGGCAGGGGAGCAGCACGCCGCCGCCCCGTCCCGTCCCGCTCCCCGCTGGGCCGGGGCCCCGGCGCCGGTACCGGTGAAGACGTCGGGGTAGTGGGTTTTCTGGAAGGCCCTCTCCAGCTCCTCCAGCTGGAGCTGGTGAAGGTGGGGCGGCGCTGCTTCCTCTTGAGCAGCCCCTCCTCGGAGTCGCTGCCGGCCGAGAGGCAGACGCTCTCCTCACCGTCCTTGCCCTCGCCGTCCTCGGGGTGCAGCAGCAGCTCCTCCTTGGGGGACAGATCCCCGCCCTCCGCCCCAGGGGCCGCGGCAGCGCCCCGGCGGGCCTCCTTCAGCAGCCCCCCGCCGTCCTCGCCCAGCAGCTCCTCCTCCTCGTCGTCCTCCAGCTCCTCTTCCTCCTCGTCCTCCTCCTCCAGCATCTCTTCGTCGTCCTCCTCCTCCTCCTCCTCGGCGGCCGGCGCGGCTGGGCCCGGCCGCTCCTCGACGTGCGCGGCGGCGCTGCCCAGCTCGTCCCGGGCGGGCGGCGGCGGCGCGAAGGGCGCGTTTTCGCGGTAGCTCTTGCTGCGGCTGATGCTGACCTGGGGCGCCTGGCTGATCTTCAGTGTGTCCCACGGGGCGGCGGCGGGCACGGGGCCGGCACCCCCCTCCGGCCGCCCCTCCGGCCGGTCCCCCCGCGGCCCCGCCGCCCCCGGCGGAAGCAGCCGGCCCCCTCCCGGCCCGTAGAGCCGGCGCAGTTTGGGGGGCAGGTGCAGCTCGGCCGGCTCGAAGGGGGGGCTGCCCTTGGGGGACCCTGCGCCGGGAGCGGGGGGGCATAGGGAGGCGGCGGCAGCGTCGGACAGGGCGGGCAGGCGTAGGGGGGAGAGGTCGGAGGGAAGAGAGGGTGGGGGGGGAAGAGAGAAAGAGAGATACGGTCAGCGGGATCAGAGCGAGGAGCCCAGGGCAAGACCCCAACCCTGCAGCCCCGCTTCGGGCACCAAGATAAGACCCCCCCACCCCGCACCCTCGGACCGGCCCCTGCCCGGCCGGGCGGATTCCTCGGGCAGCCCCGGGCCTGCGCCGGCACCTCCCCGGCAGCGGCCGCCGCCGGGCCCCGTCCCGCACGGCGGGGTTGCGCGGGGCCACAGCGGGGCATCGCCGGCCCCGCTGCCGCTGCCCGGCAGTCCTGGGCTCCTCCGCTTCTTTATTTTTTTTGTTTTCCCTCTCCTGTCGTCTCCCCTCGCCCCCCAAGTTTCCTTTTGGTTTTGGAGGAAAGAAACCCGCCGGGCTGTTGAACGCCGCGGAAACGGGGAAAACGGGAGGGAGGCCGCCCGCGGGAGTTGCTCAGCCGGGGCTGCTCCCAACTTCGGGCCGGGGGCGGCGGCTGCCGGCGCCCCGTTATTACCGCCCTGCCGGCTGCCAGCCGCGGCCCCCGGCTCGCTCGCCCAGCTCCGTTGCAGGTCGAAGGCGGACGGGCGGGCGAGCCTTTCCCCGCACGGATGGCAGCTGGCACCGATTTATATTAGCCTGAACAATTACGCATGTATCGAACGCAAGAGCAACCCAGAGCGGCGGTACCCGACCTGCGCGGGATTAGCCGGGCTGAATTGCGGGCACGGCTCTGGCCGCGCTTCCTGGCAGTGCGGGCCGGCGACGGGCGAGGGGCGGGGGGGCCGGGGCCGGCCGGGGGGGGGGGGGGAGCGGGGCTGGCGGCGGCGGGTCGGCGGGGCTTACCTTGCGCGGCCTTGTCGGTGTCGGGGCGGGCGGCGATGGCGGGCAGGCTGGGCGCGGCGCCGAGCAGCCGCACCTTGCAGGGGCTCCGCCGGCCCAGGATGCTGTCGATGCAGTAGGAGGACAGCAAAGTTGGCGATTTACTTTTGCACTCGGGGCGCTCGGCGCAGCTCTCCTCCGGGTAAGGGCCGCTCATGGCGGCGGCGGGGCCGTGGGGCCGGGGCGGGCTGCGGCGGCGCGGACGCCCCCGCGGCGCTGCCCTGTGCCGCCGGGACGCCCGTCACGGGGGGAGTGAGCGGCGGCCGCGGGGCTCTTGAGTCCCCTCGGCTCCACGTGCGGGCAGCCGCCCCCTGATTGGCTCCCGGCGGAGGCCGGGCGGCCGCCGGCAGACGGCGCCCGGCAAACCCCGGCTCGGACCGCCCCGGATCGGCGCCCGCCCCGAGCCGCTGCGCTGCCCCCCCCCCCCCCCCCCCCCCCCCCCCCCCCCCGGGGGCGGGGGGGAGAGGCGGGGGCCGGGGGGCGGCCGGGTGGGCGGCACGTCTCGCCCCACGGCGGCGACGTCCCCGCCCGCCCCGCCCCCCGGGGGGCGGGCGGGGGGGCCCCCCGGCCCCCCAGGGGGCCGGCGCGGGGCACGGAGACCCGGGCAGCGCTGGCGCCGCGGGGCCGGCCGCAGCGGGAGCCGGGGGAGCGTCCCTCGGGCCGGGCCGGGCCGGGCAGGGCGCGGCGCGCAGACCGGCGGCGGTGCCGGTCGGCATCCCCCTCCCTGCCCCGGCCGCCTCCGCCTTTGCCCGCCCGCACACCTTCCCCCCGCGGGCGCCTTCGACGCCGCTTCGGGGCCGGGAGACCTCGGGGGGGGCGGGGGGGGGATCTCCTCTCCTTCCCCTCCTTCCCCTCCCTTGTTCAGCGGCCACGTCCCGGGCGAGTGCGGCCTCCCGCCCTGGGCGGGTCGGGCTCAATTTTGACCGGCGCGTTGCGGCTGCCTGCGCCTCTCCCGCTCGCCCGTGCGGTCCCGGTCCTGGGCTCCCGCAAGCACAGCCGCGTCGGAGGAGCCCCGCTCGGCCACCCCTCCGCTGGCTCGGGTGGTTCCCGGCACCCTTTCCCCTGTCCGTGCCGCCACTCCCGGCGCACCCCGCGCCCCCTGGTCGCTTAAGAGAGGAGCCGGTGCCCGCCGGTGTCCGTGCGGATGCGGGCACAACACCGCCCCGGCTGCGCCCACGCCCGTCTCCGCACACGCACACTCACGCACACGCTCCCGGGCCCCGTGGGTGTGCGGCCGTGCGGGGCCCAGCGTTACTCCCGGCGCCGACCCCTCCCTGCGAGCGGGCCCCCGCAGGGCTCCCGCCCGTCCTTCCCCCGCCGCGTTTCCCGATGCCCGCGGCGAGCGGGGAGGGCCCCGACGTGCGCGGCCGCCGGGCCCTGCGCTTCCCGGCGGGGCGACGGCAGGCCGGGCCGTCTCTGTGGGGTACGCCCGTGCGAGGGACGCAAAGCTGCCCTTCGCCGTCGCCGCTCAGCTCTCGGGAGCTTTTGGCGTCCCCCGCAGGAGTGGCAATTGATTCATTAACTCGGTAACTAAAAAAAACCAAACCCAAAACCCCCAAACCAATCCAACAACCAACCGAACGAAAAAAGCCCAAGGCGGCAAGGAAGGCCCGCAGGCACCCGTGGGGAAGCTGGGCGCGCAGCGGAGCTACCGCCTCTTGCTCTCGCCCCGGCCGCGGCGGGCGGCTCCCTGGGGTTTCCCCGCCGGGGCTTGCCCGGGAGCAGCGGCGCGGAGCCGCGGGCGCGGCCGGGCCGGGAGCGGCGCTCCGGCAGGGGGGGCCGGGCCGCCCCCGCTCGGGTGCCCGGGGAGGGGGGGACCCCAGCCCGCCGGGGCTGGGCGGTCGCCGGGAGGGGACGGGGGGGGCCTCGGCACGGCAGCTGCCAGGGCCGCGGCCGCGCCGAGACCCGCCGGTGGCTGTCGGCGCTGCGAGCCGGGGCTGCGGCGGGCGGGTGCCGGGAGCTGTCGGGGGCGCGGGGAGCCCTTCCGCGGCCTTGCGGCCCTTCTGCGCCTTCCTGCCACTCCCGCCTCGCCCCGTTCCCTCGTGCCTCTGTGCCCGGGCCGGGCCGGGGGGGCCGCCTGCCCCGCTGCCCCGCGCCCCGCAGGCCCTGCCCGGGGGAGAGCGGCCCCGGCCGGCCCGGGGCGCGGGGAGGGCGGTGGCAGTCCCGCTCGCAGGCGAGGATGCTCTGCGGTGCGAGCTCGCCTCTCCCAAGCCACTTTGTTGTTTTATTTATTTTTTTAAACAAACTTTCATTCATTTATGGTCTCTCCCTCTCTTTTTTTTTTTTCCCTTTCCCCTTCCCCCTGCAACCTGCTAATTTAACACTGGAGCGCGTTATTGCAGTGTTAGGGGGAGAGAACGAGAGAGAGAAAACAACAATACTGCAATGATCCAAATGATACAGTAGAATTATAGCAATTATAGTTCTGCTCGGAGAAGAAAACCTTGCTGAGCTCAGCCAAACAAACCGATGCCTTGTACGGATAACAAGCCCGGGGACTGACAGCCGGTGCTGAGAGAGGCAGGAGGGCACAAACGGAAATATTTGCCTCTTTTCGCTCCAGCCAGCCTAGATTAACACGCTCGGCTGCCGTAACAAGACCCGCTCCGGCTCCGCGCACCCGGGGCCTCCGCCGTGGGTTTCGCCCCGGGGACCGCCCGCCGCGGCCCTCCGCACCCACCCGCCCCCCGGCTCCGCTCCGGGCTCCGGCTCCGCGGGACGGCGGCGGAGCGCGGGCGGGCTGGTGACAGCGCTACCGTCCCTGCCGGGCAGTGGACACCCGGGCCGCCCGTCCGCTCTGCAACCGGCCGCTTCCCGCCGCGGCAGCGGGCGCGGGGGTCCCGGCGGGCACGGCCCCGCAGACACCCACCCCACCCCACCCCGGTCCGGGCCGCTCCCCCCCCCCGGGCCGCGCAGCCCGGCAGCGGGGTAGGGCGACGCGGAGCGCCCCCGGGGCGCCGCCGCTCCCGCACCCCTTCCTCCCGGGCCTGTCCCGCGCTCCGGCGGCCCCGGGACCGGTGTCTCCAGTGGGGTTTGAGGTTTTATTTATTCTTTCCCCCCTCTTTATCTTCCTTTCTCGTTACACACCGCCCCGTCGTCCGAACCGCTCTCCCCCCCCCCCCCCCACCGGAAACCACCTGCGGGGAGACGCGGCTGCAAAATGGCAGCTGGCTGCCGCGCCTGGGGAAAGGTGCTCGATCTCGGGGCGGAGGGAGGACTGAGCTCGGTTGCAGCCGCAGCGGTTGAAAACGTGCCGAATGGGTTCAGGACTGGGTGCGAGATTGTTTTAACCTTGCCAGGGAGCAGCGGCTGCCTTGGCTGGAGCGGAGCTCCCCTCACCGCGGCGGCCACAAGTTTTGTCACCGCCTGAGCAAACGCCAGCTGGAAGCCCGTGAGCGGTGTCTGCCCGTCCCGCACTCGGTGCCTCCCGCAGCCCACGCCGCAGCCGGGGACCCCTCTGGTGCGCCCCGAGCCCCGCGCAGGGGTGGAGCTGCAGCGGCGGGCGCGCCCCGTAGCTAGGCTGCTTTAACACCAGCTGGGGTGGGTTTGGTTTCTTTTTCCCCTCTCTTTGCAATGGCGAAGAAAACGAGAACAACTACTTATAATCCTCCAGTGCTTGATTTCTCGCTGCTTACCTCATGGGAAAAAAAAAAAATAAAGGCATGTGCAGGAGCTGTAGGCAGGTACAGAAACTGCGTTTCCTCTACCTGTCCTCTTGGATTTTTCTGTGGTTTCCTTCCCTGCCCTCGACGTGCTTTGCACCCTGGCCCCAACCTGCTCCTGGCTCTGTGCCAGAGGAGCCACAGCCCCCCGGGGAACCCGGGGTCAGCGGTAGAGAACAGCAGCGTCTGAAGTGCCACAGGCCCGGGTGTGCAGGAGGGTGACGCTCAGACCACCGGTCTTCCACAGATGCGATTTAGTCCCTTTCTTTTTAAATTTTTTTTTGGGTTATCGTCCTGTGCACAAAAGCACTGGGGCTGGGGAAAGTGAGGCTCTGCCTTGCTATCAGGTGGTGGAGAAACGCCCGGTGCCGCTTAGATGTGATGAACTGGGGCGTGACTCCCCTCTCCAGCCTCATGGCATTGCTATCTCGATTCACATGCAAAATACATTTTTCATGTTTACGGAGAATGCTGTTCCAAAACCTCTCCCGGGCACAGCCCTGACATGGCACAGTTCAGCCCTGAGCTGTGGCGATGGGCAGGGGACTGCCCTTCATTGCACCACCAAGAACTACCACAGAAGCAACCTCACTCACTTCTTCCGCAAGGGTCTTGTTAATTACTTACAAAAAAAATTGGCTAAGACCAACAGACAGTCATGAGGGATCGCAGTGCAGCTGCACATCCCCGCCGGCCACGGTCAGACAGCTGGGGGAGGGCCAGCACCTCTGTGTGCCCCCCCTGGGGCTCTGCTAAGTCACTGGTCACCTGAATACACCTCTGAGTTCAATGGCTTAGCTACTTTCTCGTTTAAGGTAGGATAAATATTATCCCCTTATTACAGATTGCTAATTTAAACATCGAATAATCTATACCCGGCAGCGATCCCCAGGACACTGCACCAAAATTGCTTTGCAGAGTGGCGTTGGACCTTTGAATTCAAGAGAAAACCTCATTTTGCAAGTATTGCTTTTTTTGAACACCCATCAGCCATTTTCACCAGTTCCTGGGGCCCGTGCCCCTGGATGTGGGGCTGCAGCACCTGCCCAGGGGGTGAATGGAGGGAGCCCTGTGACCTGTGCTGAAACCTGGCCCCCCGTCCCCCTGCAAGCAAGCGGGCAGGAGGTCAGCTGCAGTGGGTGCAGCTACATCCTCACTTCACAGTTAGCCGTACTGGCGCAGCTCAGTTTGGCTCGGACACAGCGGCTTGCAGTGCTGCTGCTTTTCTGCCTGTGAAGCAGCCCTTGCTTTTGTTGCTGGCTTTGGTTTCGGTGCTGGATCAGGGAGTGATTTCCATGTTAACTTGCATCTGGACAGAGGCTGGACATCAGCAGCGGTGGTGACTCTGGAATAGTTATTCATATACTTAATATTTAGCCCGTGCCTATGTGTAGGAAGAATCTAGGCCTCGTTCCATAGATTTAATTCAAAAAAGTATTTTCTAAATACTTTTTTATTCAGCTGATGTTATTTTTTTAATTCCTTGGTGGCCCATTTTCCTGTTAACACGGTTTTCACTACAGAGAGAGGACAGCAGTTAGCTTTAGGTGAAGGCATCTCACCTTCATTTCTCTTCCGCTGTTTCCCCACTTCTAATAACTCAAAACTTCTCATCTGGTCCACACTCCAGAAGCACTCCTGCTCACTTTTGGGTTGGCCCTTTTTTTGCATGGCCATGAGCCCAGAAAGCAGTCCCTGCTAGCTCAGGTCTGAGGTGATGTCTCTCAGAAATCCAGTCACCGACAATAACTCTGTTGGATTTAGTTACTGCATGTAACTTCTTTATTCCTCGAGCCTTGTTACCAGGCCAATGCTCCTGGAACTGGTTCGGAAGAACGGAGCTGAGCATGCAGCTCACTGGTGCGACCCCTCCGCAGCCCACTCTCCCTCCCTAGAGGCCCCGAGTCTTCCTCTCCTTCATGCCTCAGGTTTGGCTTTGGGAGCTGGGGCTGGGCAGAGGCACGTGTGCCCTTTGCTGGCTTGTCACCTCCTCCAGGTCACTAACCTTATCTGCACTTCACGACCCGCTCTCTTCATTGGTTCTTTTTTTTTTTTCCCTCCTAAGTGCTCAGCTTTATGAAATCCCGTCAGGGCTGGCAGTTTGCTGGCTGAGGCTGGGATGCCATCAGTACCATCTCTGTCCCATTTGCTGGCATCTTGGGTCCTTGGAGTCCTCCAGAGGCCCTTTCTAGGCTTTTAGATTTACCTGGGAGCCCCCTGACTCTCCCATTTTTCCTCTCCATCCCCTTCCCATGCGTGTCCCTCCCAAGGATCTCAACCTCCCCACCCCTCTGCAAGCTCTGGCTGTCCCTGCTGACTGCCGCGGCCTTTCTGCAAGGCAGTGGTGGATTCCCTGCCACCGTGTGGCTTCAAATCTAGTCCTTTTCTGGAAAACATGTTTTCACCTGATGTAACTTGTTTGGCTAAATATAAGAGTGAATGGGGTGGAGCTCTGCATCCTACAGCCCTACATCTGTGCCTTCCAGGAGGTTGGGTGATAGATGGAGGTACGGTTCTTCTGACCCTAGAAAAGCCACGGGTAAGATCCCGAGTACCTTTCTTGCAGTAATCCTTAGAAACTCGGAGAACGTTATTAATGCATTAAGGTGCAGTGGTCTAAAAAAATTAAAACGATGATCATAGGCTTATTTAACATTGTACCTTCTGTCTTATTTTCTTTTGTAAGTGCTGACTAGAACCGAGCAAAGGCTTCATAACAAATAATTTATTTGTCAAATGTATTCTCTTCTGCTTGTGGAATATCCATGAGCAAGAGCATTGTTTTCTTAAATGTATTTGTTATCGAAAATGCTTCAGCGGTTCCTTTAAATGAATAACAGAAGGGCTTGACTGCAAATGGTTTCCGTTGTTTAGCTGGAGTTGGTCAAATAAACCCCCCAGTATCGATTGCATTACCCGCCTGTTGCGCCAGCAACACACCGGTTGTGCAAATAGGTGTGTGTGTGTGTGAATGTAACAGCTGGGCTTCTTCAGCTCATCCGTGGGCAACTCCCGACGTGGGTTTTCTGCAAGCATTCGTACCACTGAAACGTGATCGCTCCTCTAACCGCAGAGGGGGTGTGAACATAGCTGAAGCAAAGCCATTAAAAATTCAAATGAGCGTTCGATGAGCAAAGGACATTTTTCACCCTCTTCGCCTGGCTCCGGTGTGACCTTCATGTGGTGCTATGTTCTATTTCAGTAAATGCAGCCACACAGGGACAGAGCGGGAATCAAAATGATCCAGAGAAGGGCATGAGTTGGAGCTGGCCTGGCATTTCCTTGCCCGGGTGGTGTTATCCGCGAGATCAGGGTTGTTTAATCCAGAAGGATGGCTGAAGGGAAATAGGGCAATAGAGGGAAGAGACGGCAAACTGGCTGTGAAGCTCTGCCGGGCCATTCCCCTCAACCAACCTAACCTTAAAACCATATTTATTACTACTGTTTTCTACATCTGTGGGCGTCATTGCCTCTGGCAGTCACTTAGGGAGCACTGCTATCTCATCCTGACTTTTTTTAAAAAAAGGTTTGGTTAGGAAAAATCTGCATTTAACAGAAGGGAATGAGCATTTTTCCTGGAAGTGGGTGATGCTCATGGATACATGGAGAAAATTCTTCAATGGCCTGATGTTAAGAGGCCGTCTGTCAGTGCTGCTCATCGCAATTTTTGGTGTTGGCACCTTTATATGGAGCATCCCTGTTATAAATCATGGCTGAATGCCGGTCAGATCATCAAAGGATCTCTTCTGATATAAGCATCCATATTTAGCTGCTTAATATTCTGCATCTCTTTTAACATAAGATTCAAAGTACTCTGTCGTGCTCTGTAGGAAGAGGGATGCTTTATGGAAATACACTGTGCTGTGTACGTGCCGAGGTATGAATGAACTTGCTGTCTCCCAGGTGTAACGCTGCTGGGAGAGATGCAGGGCAGAGATCTCCTAAGCTGCGCTGAGGAGAATCCATCGCTTCACGCAGCCCAAGAGCAGCGAAGCGTGCAGAAGCGAATGGGTGGAAGAGTTTCTTCCAAGGTACCCCAATCAGGCACAGTTATAAATTAGACTTGTAAAGCAGATTGAAATGGGAAAACAAAAATGAGGAAAAATCTGATGTTCTGAAATAATTAAGAATGGAGATGCAGTCTTAAAAATGTCTGCGCTAACTCTAGTGAAGCACCTGAAGAACACTAGAACTGGGACCGCGGGTGTGCGTGACGTTACAGAAAAGTGTGAGTGGGCTGGTAGGGAGCAGAGTGCTTCCTTCCAAATTCAAAGGGTTTTGTTTTTTTTTCTTAACGGAAAAAAATTCAATTTGATTGTAAATTGGCTCAGCAGTTCCAACAGCTGCAATTTGTTGGACTCTTGATTTGAAGTTTTCCATTCAAAAATAAAATAAAAAAAAGAGTACGCGCTTTAAGATTTCCCCTTCATACATAATTCTTAGAAACTTCTATAGACAGATATTTCCAGTCATGTGCACGGATTGTAAAATTTTGAAATCACAGGGTATAAGTTATTATTTGGAATCAATGCACCTTCTTGTCTTTTAGCTTTTTATCAAACTTTGACAAAGACTTGGCACTTACAGAGCTCGGCTATTGTTTCCATTCTTGAAAACTAAAAATAATATTATGGAACCACAGAAAAACTAACTTTAAACAAAAGACGTTGGATTTAACTAAATTATTGTTCCTGTGTTGTAACCCTTACTCATAACCTTTCATTCCTCGAGTCAGTGGGGTTTTCTCATGAGTGAAAGCACATTTGTACGATGGTTTTTGTGTTGCAACCCAGGCAATCGCAGTACAAATAGGTAAGACTTTGTCTGGGCTTTCAGGTGAGCCGGGGGCTACTCGAGCAGCCTGTTTGCTTCCTTCGGCAGGGTGTGCTGTCATCCATTTTGTATAGCGATGCTCAGGAAAATGTCAGTTTTCTTCCCTTTGAACAAGAGCTAGAAGGGATGGCTTGGCTTCATTCCAGTTTCAGGTTTTGTTTTGGTTTTGTTCTAATACCATCAAAATGTCTGGAGGGTTCTGGGTGTCCTCAGGGTTTCTAATACTGAACATGGCATCTGATTTTTGAAACTTGCTGTGTGTCAGAGGCTTTTCTGTGGACCCATCACTTGGAATAGTAGCACACATCCTCCTTTGCTGAATGCAAACTTACAGGTGAGAATAACTGGACAATCCTTTATACTTGTTCTAATTCCTTATCCCGTAAAAGGGGCCCAAATTTTCTTTTTTTTTTTCCCTGGGAGAAGACCATACAAATTCAGTGGGCAAAGGGGTCTTCAAAACTGAAGATGGATTCTGACCTGCAGTATGGCAGACAGAAACCCAAATGCCTGTGAGATTAAATACTCTTTTTTTTGCCCCCCTCTTTCTGCAGTGCAGAGCAGGAAGACGGACTGGGGAGCAGACCCAGGCAGAAGGCATTTCGTAGGCTGGTCCCAGTTTTTGCAAAGTAAAAAAAAAAAGAATGGGTGTCCAGTGAGAATCAGGCACACTTCACTGAATTGCCACGAAGTGCTATGAAGGAGAAGAATATGAGTAGAGCAGCAGGAACTTAGGAAAATGCTCTTATTTACAGACTGACAGCTGCAGTCTGGATCCAAAGGTAACCTAATTGAGTCATGAATGAGGATTGTGAGTCAGGGAAGCGAGGCCAGATCAAGCCCAATAGGATTCGGTGGAAACAGGGCTGTGATTTGGTAGGAAAAAGCAAGTTGTGCGTATTTGCATTCTGATTAAAACCCCATAAAAATCCATGTTGAGTCAGTAGAAGCTTTTTGACTAACTTAAAATCTATGCAAAACTCAATATGCTTCATGACCTGGGATACCTTTAAGAATGCCTAAATGATGTAGGATACCAAGTCTTATTTTCAATGGTGCTTTTGGGAATCCAAGTCTCATCTGGGTCTCAGTAGGATTTGGTGGCTGTGTGACTTTGAACACAGAATGGACAGTGCTAAATCTTCTGGGCATGAGTATTCTGAATATTTTAGAATAAACTAGGGTCGATTCGGAAACTGCTGGTCCAGGAACACAGCTCCAGAGTCTCCTCTTAGGCCATCCATTCCCTCTGGGGTCTTCTTGGAAGAAAAGCATATTGGGCATCTTTCAAAACATCAGTATCTTTATAGCAGAGCTCAAGTACAGTAAACGTCATGGTAAATACCATCAATATTTATGAAAAAAGGCTGATCTCTTTAAGTTTCTGTGTAGATTTAAATGTTCTTATGTATATTATGTCCTCTGAAATGCATTTCTGCACCTGCTGTTCCAGACCAACAAATGCATGTGGTCGTTGTGCAACATTACCCCAGTGGCCGTTTCTCAGTTAGAGACCCTTGGCTGCACCCCGAGACCCTTATTCATTCACACCTTCCCAACAAAATCCTTGGGCTTTTGCTGAGGGAAGGGCCTTGGGCTTTGACCCTGTGGCACCAACCAGGACTGAGCCAGAAGTCATTGGCCTTGAGCTGCACAGGTAAAAAAAGTCATAGTGGTTCCCCGCAGCCCTTTGCAAAGTG
This sequence comes from Gorsachius magnificus, assembly GCA_034008185.1. NCBI lineage: Eukaryota > Metazoa > Chordata > Aves > Pelecaniformes > Ardeidae > Gorsachius > Gorsachius magnificus. The sequence continues at coordinate 89,035,262 of CM067081.1, forward strand.
GTTGGATGGAAATGACATTGAAAAGAAATAGTCTGTTGTCAGTACTTGGCAACCTTGCCAGATGCTCTCCATGTAGTCAAAGGATCATCTGGATGGCGTCTGACATTAAAACCTGATCTGGGTTGCTCTGATGCGTCAGGCAAACTGGTAGCATGTAGACATGGAGACCTTAGCCAAAAATGGTGCAAGAAACAATTTATCCGAGAAGTCACTCAAGGTTCACGACAACCGCAGCAACCCTCCCTGAAGAGCCAGCTCATCCATGGTGTATCAAAGTACGTGGGTTGACAACATGTCTCCAAAAGCAGCGTGTCTGTTGGAAGGCGGTGCGTCTCCCCAGAGGGGCATGAAATGCGGCAGAGAGGACATCCTCTTCTCACATCACTGTCACCGCTGCAGATCAGCACAGCCCCGTGTCACGGCGCGGAGGGAGCTCCAGGGTGGCATTCAATTTAAGCTTCACATCTATTGGCTTTCTTCTCAGCCCCTTGTGAGCATCATTTGCTTCAGATACCAGATCTACTAATGATTTTTTTTTTTGCTCCCCCTTGCTCACACTTTAATTGCGGGGTATGTAGAATACCCTTAGGAACAGCTATTGCCACCTGTATTATTATTTATGCTGTGAAAACGAAGCTTGTGGCAATATATTTATTAACACTGTGCCCTGGAATCACATGAGTTAACGGCTTAATCCTGTGATTGTAAACACTTTTCCTGATACGTTCAAGCACCATCCATGTTTTTGAACTTCACATTGGGAAACTGGGAGCGCAAGCAGGTTATAATTTTTACAGAAAATCTATTCTTTACAAAAAAAAATCACATAACGAAGAAGCGATTTATCCATCTGATAGCGCCTGCCTTATAGAGCATAATGCCTTTTGCAAGAGAAAGAGTTAAACAAAACATTTATGCAGTATAAACTTTGCTCCTTAGCATTAAAATGCACTTTATTCATACTGTAGATTTCTCTTCCAGCCACGGCTATTGTTTGTCACTAACAGCTAGCTTTTGTGAAGTTAATAAATGTGCATAATAAGGACATAAAGGTATGGAGAAGTAATACTGTAATCCTTTTGTTTGGATAATCAGTCTAATGTATGCAAATTAAACCTTATTAGTACTAGGGTTTTGTGTCTGCTTATCAAAATGTGCCATTTTCATGAAAATTGGAAGTCCATTATATAAAGTTATTATTAACAATCATTTAGGAATTATATACGGTATGCAAATTAAAGTTGATTACAACTAATTAAGGGCTTTCTTTGTTATTTGACCTTGTCTGCTTTTTATGTAAATATGTTTCTTTTGGTCTGGCATATTTTTAGACTCAGAAAAGTATATTAAGACAAGTTACATTATGTATTTTTAACATATTTTTGTATTGCATAAAAAGCCCCTTGCTATTGTTTAAGAGCCTGGTTTCACACCGGGCTGTTCTGTGTGTCGATATGTAGACGCACGTGCCTTGTGGCTTTCGGACGGCTCTTGCGAGATGGACCGGCAGTGGAATTGCCGTAACGCACTTCCAAGGCCCTCCAACGGTTTAAGGAAAAATGATCAAAAAAAAAAAAAAAAATCCCCTGAGAAATATAAACAGCCTTCATGCCAGAGTAGCCTTTGTTCCACTACTTATCGAACTGGCTGAGCCTTAGTTTAGAGGCTCCAGACACGGCTAAGTAAGAAATGATTGGTCCCTACTTGCAAGGTACATTGCAGAACTTAATCGCTTGCTCTCATCCCCCGGACCACTGATCTCAGGATGAAAGACTTTTAACACAGACAACACAGCGAGCTGCTCAGGAACAGCAGCCTCTGGGAAGATTTGTGTACCTGTCAAAACCCGAGAAGGTTAGGCGTTAAGTGGAATGAAAAAAATCTCCTGAAGAAAACTTGGGTGAGTTGAATAATATTTCTGTTAAAAACAACAGCAGCATGTAATGCAATTCTGGTGTGTTTTATGCCTAAGAGAAGAAACCTGCCATATAAGCCAGTCACCAGTGTGAAAACGGGAGATGGCATATTTTGCAGTGTGTCAGAAAGACAAGATGTGTAATCAATACCTTCCCACTTTCAGGCTTCCAGTCAGAATAAAACACGCAAGAGCAGGAAAAGACTAGGGAAGAAAAGGTTGAGACATAAGGGGTATAAGGCAGGAATATATTAGAAATGCGTATAAAACTTGTCATCATTTATTCTTTGAGTCTAAAAAATTGGGATCTGACGAAAGCTAAAGCATAAATCTTGGCGTTTGGTGAGATTTCCGCAGTTTTGCTCACCTCTTTGGCACAAAAGGGTGGTCACAGGGGGACATTAATGCTAGAAAAAAAACTTCTGCATGGGCAAGGTTATGTATTTAAGCATGAAACTGAGGATATGCTTGCAAACCCAGTTTGTATTCTTTCCTTTCAACATCCCTGGTATCTTGCATTTCATGTCAGGCAATCACAGAGCCTCCTTGGGGCTCGCAGGACCCCCCTGGTCCCACCACCATACCCCTGCAGGCAGGACCGGTGCCTGGCTAAGCGAGGTCTGGCCTCCTGAGTGCTTGGCGACGGGTGGCGTGGGAGCATGAGTGTTCAGATCCGACTGGGAAAGGCAGGCACACTGGGGTCAGGCTGGGAGAGGGAGTGCGTACTGCACCCTGAAAAGGGATGGTGAGGGCCTAGCGTAGGTGTGTCTGCTCTCCCTCCTCATTCGTCTTTGGAGCTGCTCCTGGCATAGAAAATGCCATCTTTTCACTGCTGAAGGCCAATTCAGAGAGCTCTTACTTTGCCCCTTGCAAAAGCAGCGGCTGCTGCCTAGGTGTCCAAATCCTGAGGAACTTACCCTGTGGCCTCCGTAGCCGGCCGAAAGCCAGTCGGCTTCAAAGGCTGGCTCTTGAATATCTGGGAAGTTACAAACTGCCGGTTACTGGCATGACTTATTCAGCAACTCTCTGAGAAGGTATTTGAACAATTGGAGAAGTTGGTGATTTGTTCCCTCACAGTGGGACCACAAGGTGCAATTCAGCCGGTGACTTATTAGGATGAATTGTTGAGGGCTTTAGCAGGGACATTTTGCTCAGTGCTCGGCTGCTGGAGGGAGCTAAAAAATGGAAAATCAGAATAGGCAAAACACGTCTCTGCTGCGTGGGGCAATGTCCGACCTCAGTCACCCTCCCTTGCAACTAGCAAAGTGATGCTGAAGGCAGGAGTGGAGCATCCACAGCTGCAGCGAGGTGCTACCCACGCATGCAGGCTCATTTTGGGGAGAAGCAGCCAGGCTGCCCCTCGCTGTGCCAGGCAGGACAGCAGCCCATTCCCCTGGGAGGGAGGTGACCAAGGGCTCAGCCAACGCTCCTGCTGAATGGGTGGCATCAAGAAGATGTGACAAAAAGAAAACTTTTATTTCAAAATTTTTCTGGTGAAGAAAAAAAAATTAAAAAAGACATAATTTCCTCTCTTCCTCGATAATAAATAGCGAGCGTTTTTCATCTCAGTGTTGGGAACTCAAGGCACTCAAAAGGTGGAAAGCAAAGCTAAGAAGGGGTCTTGAATGATTTTCTCTAACAGAATAAGGATGAAACCCTGATGCCATCAACGGTAATAATTCAGGATTTCCCTCAGGGAGGTGAAAGTCATTGTCGTGTTTTTAAAATAGTTGCAATTTTCTGTCTCTAAATAGCACAGACTACAAAATGTATTGCAAGGGGAATATAAAAATAGTCAAACTCTTCAAATCTTTTAATTCAATGAGAATGTAATATGCAATTAAAATTAATTATCTCATAATCGAACTGTAGACACTGATTATTGCATCATTTTCATAAGAGACATGCATCTTAACTTGCATAATTTCTGGTATCACTGTGGAGTTAGCTCAGGAAAGAATCTGGGCCCAAATTTTTTCATGCCTTAGTGCTCAGAGTGGCTGGATATGGCTTTTCCTCCACAGAGTGCTCTGAGCACTTCTTTGCGAGGCAGAGCCTCTACCCTTGCCTTTGGTGAGCAATTCATTCACTCCTCCCCAATCAGTTCTGCTGCCCCATTTTTTATTCCCATTCGCCATCCTCTCCCTCCAGCTCCGGAGCTGCTTCACCTGAGAGCTGCCTGCCTTCTTGTGGCTTTTCTCTTTTTACTTTAACCTTCAGAGCTCTTCGTTCTTCTTCGTCTTAGAGGAGGGAGCAGGAAGATCCTGCGTTTCACCTTCCTCCAGCCAAGCCCCCAGGCAGAGGGCACAGCTGGGGCAGGACCCGTCACTGTCGACCACTGCAGAGCGGAGCGGGGCGAGAGCAGATGTACCCTGAGCTGGCAGGTCTGTGGGGAGCTTCTGCGGGTGGGATTTCTCTCTCTTATGTTCAGCCCCGCAGGACATCGGTGTTGAGGCCAGGTGAGTCACCCAGGCCTCTTTTCCTGATGATGCGCATGAGAGGCTCTCCGGGGCGAGTTGCCCCAGTCCAGGTTGGTACGTGAGATGGGTGGGATGAATCACCTCCGAAAGGTGCCACCTGTGCTGCCGGTTGCCGAGGGAGCTGAGGCAACATCTGGCTTTTAAGCGTGTACAGTTTGGTGAGATGAGTCCTATCTTCTGAGAAGTAGTGATGGCAGAGACTTGCTTCATTTAGTGTCTCTGCTCTGCATGCTTCTCAGTTAGGTAACATGGACGGAGGAGTCGTTGAGCCTCTCATGTCTTTTGTTCCCAGCCAGGCTTAAATGCCTACTCTTCTTCAGCGGGCATCTTCAGGTGATGACAACTTCAGAAGAGCAAGCATCTTTTTTGTCACCACCACCTCCCAGCGGTCGCGACCATAGATGTCCCCAGGCTACCTATCCTGAACTAGTCAGATTTGCAGAATCACATTGACTTTGCTTGACTCATTTGAGTTCTGTATTCCACACATCACCCCTTGTGCTTCTGACACTGGGTCCTAACACAAGAGATACTCCTGTTTTCAGCCTTTTTGCTAAATATAATGTCAGCCGGTAACTACATGTATTTCTTTGGTGTCATAATTTAATAGTGCTAAATATGGAGCAGGGCTTGGTTCTATTGCCTGTTTGCAGTATGCACTTGTGGTGGGACCCTGAGTGGCCCAGGGTGTTGAGGTGGATCTGTCTGTACCTTCACCTCATGGTGAGTTCTCCAAAGAGGAGCAAAAGGACTTTAAACTCCAGATTCTACTACAATATTAAAGTGTAGTAAGTAACTTAAAGAAATAGAGAAACATAAAATGAATGGGAAAGACAAACTAGAAATAATATCCTCTTGTAAAGTAATCTCCCATTTCCCACAATATCCTTGCATGTGAGACCTTGCTTTCAGGCCTGGTTTCAGCCACCTCAGTGGCTTCAGAGGTTGCAGCAACCTTTTCAGAGCCCCCTTAGGGCTCTGATTCCCATGACAATTTTTTCCCCCCTGTTAGGTCCCTCTTGCAAGATCTTTTAAAGCACCATTATAGTGCCTTTAAACAGATCCCCATCAGCCCCAGGGGAGCTGATGAAAGGGGCTGGGAATGTCTTGTCCTGGTTAGACTCTGCTAATGCCCTGCCTTCACGATTCTGAGTTTCATCCTCAATTGTTTATCTTGTTCATGTGCCATGCAAGTTCTCTGAGAGTTTTTTGTTTTGGTTCTTTTTTTGGTAAGATTGAGAGATACGATGCCCCTCTCCTTTTGGACATTCCTGTCCCTCTCTCTGGAATTTGCTCCACTGTGCTTTGGGCAGATGCTCTTAAGCAGGTTCTTTCATCTCTTCAGCTCTCTAAATTTGCATTTCATTTGAAAATCATTCACTTGTGATTTAGAAGAAAATCACATTTGGATTCTCAGGATGGGGTTTGAGTAAGCCAGGCCTGTTTGGTCATAAGCGTCTATTTTTTTTCAGCAAATATTTCTTTCCATAAACAAATGAAAGCCATTTATTTTATTTTTTTCCTGCACATGTGAGCTGTAGGTAAAACGCCCCTATCTATTTGGATGTAGATGAGTACCTTCAGGTTTCTTTCTTGCCCACAGTGCATGATGCAGTCTCTGATTTTGATTACACCATTTTAATAGCCCTGGACTAATTTCCTTGAAGGTACCCAGGAACAGCCTGATTTTGCTCTTAACACACTGATACCATAAGGCTGAGACTTTGTGACTTCTCTGGTTTCTCAGACTCTGTTAATGACTGCATCCCACGTTGGCTGGATTCTCGGTGTGGCTGGGTGGCTGGTTTTTCACCCTTTCCAAGCATCCTTCTTTCCACCTCATCTTTCAGAATCTGTCTGCTGAAAATGGCCTTTTTTCTTGGCCTTTGTAACTCATTCTGTGCAGGTTTTTTTTTATGACCTCCACGTGCTGGGATCTCTTTGGCCTCTGCTGGCCTTTGGGAGTCGTGTGGATAAGGACAGAACATAAGTGCTCTGCCTTGTTTCCCTCATACTGGGTGGCAGGAGCCTCTTTCCCATCACTGCAGGGCTTGAGTGCTTCTTCCCTGTGTCTTGGATCTACATTTGCCATTCACTGCTGCGCTGGATAAACATCTGGGGAAAGCTTGCTAGGTGCAGTAGGAATCTTTTAATAATGACATATCGAAAAAAAACCCAACCAACCCCAAACCAGAAAAGTGGATTTGCACATTATTCATCCTGATAAATATAACTATGAAATTGCTTTATAACTTTGGACACAGTTGGAGCTTTATAATAGGCTGTCAGTGAAGTAGCACCTGTGATCTTAATGCCTGGGTCTATTTTCCTGATTTTTAGCTATAAATTCCATTTTACAATGCTAGGAGGATAGTCCTGGGTCTGCGGTGGGGGTGAGGGTTTAATTCCCTCTGCCTTTCTGCCTTCCACCACAGCCTCAGGTTTCTCCAGCCACCTCAGTTCTAGAAAACACTCTGATTTTTGCTTTCATATGGATGAGGGTTTCAAATTTGTCCACATTTTCTTAACTGTACTTATGCTAGCATATTTGTGTCCCTGTTAGACGTAGAAATCATTTTTTAGTCAACTTTTTCAAAGAAAACAACTGTCAAATTATTCTTCAGAGAAAAGGAAGGAAAGAAGGATGAAGTGGGTGGAGTGTAAGTAACAATTACTGTAGGCTGATAATATTTAAAGATTCATAGAGGGATGTATTTCATGGGCCATACGTGTATGTAGCAAATTCGCCTACTCTGTAATCCTTCTCTTTATTGACAACACAACAATCAGCTCTTTCCAGAATGGGAAACTGCAGAATGTTTTTCTTCTGCAAATGCTGCATTCGAGCTCAAATAACTAATGTGAAGCATTATTACTGGAGAAAGCTGGCAAGCCTACTGAGCAGGTTAGTGATTCAGGCATAAAACCCTCACTGATGGAACCTTCAGTGCCTGTTTTCTTTCTGAGTCCTAGATCTTGATTTTCAAATTGAAGGAGGGCGCAGCCCCAGGGGGGCTGCAACTCCAAAAATTGCTCAGAATTTGTAGAAATTGGGCATTTACTTGTATATTGAAATATGGGAAAGGGAAATGTAGTTTAGGAACCTCTTCTTGCAGCCCTTCGCCCCAGCTACCAAGAAGATGAGGAAAGCAAGTCAAGCAAGTCATGCGTGCAGGGTGCATAGCTGTCATTAAACAATCTAACACTACTGAAAAGTATTTTCAAAGTGAGAATCACCCTAAAACTGCAAGCCAAACTGCCTTCTATTTCTTCGAACACAGGCGTCCATACCCATAACTCGTTTTCACATTTAAATTTAAAAATATTTTTGGGAAAGGGAAGCAAGGAGGAGAATCCAGCCATAGAGAAAGAAGAATACATTTTCCCTTTCCTTCACTTGAAGTGATTTTTTTAATCCAGGACTATACTGACGGGCTAATAATAGAAAGCAGTTATGAAATGCACTACCTTTTCCCAGCAGATTCTGGTGGCACAGTGTAGTCCAACCCTTGAAGATGTGTCTGCTGTTCTGATGGATCCCGAGCCCTGGTTACTTATCCAGCCACAACCACCTTTTAAATGGCTTGAAATGATGAAATAAAATCTTTGGGCAAAGTCAGAAGAAACATAAGTGTGTCTTTCCTTCCCTGGGTCTGGAGGCAGCTCCCAGTCCTAATTACCTGTGGAAAACGCTCACCTAGCTCAGTATTAAAGCTCGTGGCTCCAGAGCAGCTCAGGCCCCGTCCCATACTCTTTTCCCTCTGTGCTTTTGAGATAGTAGAGGTGCTGTGTTGTAACCTATACCTGTATCCTGGCACCTGAGCTTTTGGCTGGGAGGATGCACCCTGGGAAGAACGGGCTGCAGACTGAAGTGGCTGGTCGTGGGCACCAGCATCGCCTCCTTGGGATGCCACGCAGGAGACACTGGTCCTCTGGTGCCTCTCAGCTGGGCACCCTGCACGCTGGCTAGGGATACAGGGACCCTGAGGTAGCTGTAATTTAAACTAGAGCTGCTCGGGACAGACGGTGAGAGCTCCCTGAGTGGCATCCTGCTGTAATCCTTTCAGCCTCTTGCACTGAGCATATCCCTCCAAGGGAGGGAATCTGGCTCTCTAGCTTTTCATCTTTTAGAAGAAAAAACAAAGAGAAATAAATTTCTTTTTTTTGTGTGCCTGCTTTTCCCCCGCTTTGACATTTCCCGTATATACTGGGTTTTGTATTTCCTTTTTCCCTGTATTTCGAAGACCCTTAATAAATAAAAGATGTGAACACAAAATTGCTATTCAAATTCGATTGTCTCAAATTATGTCTAGAACGAAACAAAAATCTAGTCATCTGTGATTTTGTGTGGCAAAGGCAGCTCAATGCTATTCAATCCAGTAGGAGAGACATAAAGAAAGAGTATTAAAAAAAATGCCGACTAGCAAAGAAAAGAAGAGGTAGGGAAAGTGCGATAAAGAACAGCTTAATACTTTAATGGTCTGAAGAGATTTTTCAACAAAACCATTACTAATACCTGGTATTCTTCGAAGCTCAGTTCTTACCATCACAAACCCATTAGCTCTTTGGTAGTCACAATCTTCCCTATATCTATATCATGTCTTTTCATTGCTTTTTATTTGTCTTTGTCTTCTTCTGCCTGACTGGTAACATGCAGCACCCTTGCGCTGTATACTTCTTTCAAGACTGACTGCAACAGTTATAAATATCTCCTCGGCACTGACGGAGGCAAATAGAAAAGCAGTGAGCTTCAGTAGCCGGAGTTCTGAATTGCTGCAAACAAGAGAGTCTGTCAATGAAGCCTTGTGAAATAAAAATATTGCTGGCTGGTTCTTGTAACTTTAAAGAAGCAGCCTTTGGTTACCTTCATGATAACAGATAAAATTATGATTAGAATTGCTTTTACTCTTGCACTTCGATGCAGTACTTGAATAGCCAGAATGGATGCTTTCCTATAGCAGCAGGACTATGCTCATTATCTCCTGAATATTTTGTCTTCAAGCATGATTTTAATGAATATAGAGCAATAGGCTCTTAGGCCTGGCAGGGGGATTGGGGCATTTTGTGCTGTGCCTCCTGTTTGAGGGGGCAGAAGAGCCCCTGTATTTGCTGTATGACAACGTACACTAGCGTGTAAGGAATCACAGCGACACTTTTTCTGCCAGGTGCTGTGGAAGCTCTGCACATCTCATGCTTTGTCTGCAACAGCAGCAACACAGTTTTTTTTCTCTGTGCTTGCAAGAAATAAACACTGTTTGAATTTGGTCTCCGTGCATAAACACAATTTGAAGTTAAAAGCTTAACAAAACCTTTTTTCTCCTTTTAAATCTTGCTTCTTGCCAGTTATTCACAGTGTTGGGTACCCTCTTTAAATGAAAAAAAAAAAAAAAAATTAAAGCTTCTCACAATTATGTGAGAGTCTGAGCACTTACTGCTTCAGCTCTGGTGTTTTTTGAGACCCATGCATCAGCTCATGTAGGGACGTGCTCTGTACTGTAGTCTTCAGTAGAGAAAGACGAATGATGGAGAATAGATTAGACGAGAGATTTGTGTTCTGGATGTTTATTACATCTCTTACAGTAGCATCTGCAGGAGTCCACCAAGGATTAAGGCTTCAGAGCATGACAACTGACTGCCTAGGAGTTTGTCAAAGTACCAGAACAGGATTATCCGAAACAGATACGTGATCACAGAAACAGGAGTTCCATGGTACTCAGCAGTCGTAGCTTGCAGTGTGCTGAGCCCTTGCCCAAGGGCTGTGCTCAGCAGGCCCTTCTGGCAAAAGTAGCTTTTGTAGGGAACATAGAGAGAAATAAAGCAGTCACTTTGCAGAAGCTGATGAAAAAGCTCTTCATGTGCAAGGAGTAAAACTTGGACTTGCTTTGGAGATGAGGGGGTGGTCAGGTGGTGCTGCTGGCAGACTGAAGGTAGGAATTAATCTGAGTATGAGAGACTGGTTGTTACACAGAGGGATGAACTACGTGCTGAAGAACCATAAAGGTGAAGACTAAAAACTTGTTGTCCATGAGTGAAGACAGATGGCAACAGATATTTCAGATCCATGGTTGTAATGAGAATCCAAGAAAGGTCATGTTGCTACTGATGCCTTGAATGGGGCTGAGGCTCCTCACTGATGTTTTGTGAATGAAGGTTTTGCTTGTGTGATGGCTTAACACCAGTGCAGGTCAGAGCGACAAGTGAAATCTGGGCTGCGGTCAGACTGCTGGCCCTGGGGAGGAGAGGAGGAGCTGTTTCAGCATGCAGTGTGGGTGAGCAGCTGGGAAGGGCGCAAAGCCCCAGGCACTGGGCACGGTGGCGATCACAGAATCACAGAATGGCAAGGGTTGGAAGGGACCTCCAGAGATCATCCAGTCCAACCCCCCTGCCAAAGCAGGTTCACCCAGAGCAGGTCGCACAGGACATCACCCAGGTGGGTTTTGAATATCTCCAGAGAAGGAGACTCCACAACCCCTCTGAGCAGCCTGTTCCAGTGCTCTGTCACCCTCAGGGTGAAGTTCTTCCTCATATTCAACTGAAACCTCTTATGCTTCAGTTTGTGCCCATTGCCCATTGGAGATGCCCAAGACAGGCAGAACCAGGCAGTGCCAGGACCTGCAGGGAGGAGCTGGAGGGAAATCATGTGGGGAGAGGTCCTACACAACCTTCCCCTGGGCTGGCTTTCGGAGCTGCAGGTATTTTCATCTCGGCAGCAAGGAGCAGAGGTAAGGATAAAGGCTGAAGGAAGCTTAAGAGAGGAGTGGTTTGCCCCCATAGGAAGGGGGAACATTTAAATTCCCTATTGCCTGTGATGTCTGATCATGCTAAGTAGCATCCTTCCTACTCTGTCAATACAAGGAGAACTCAGATATTGATCGTTCAGGTGGTGCATGACGGATAATCTCATTCCCATTCAGTACTCCTTATCCAAGCTGCTTTGCTCAGGTAAACTCTGCTCAGCAGAGACTATGCAAATCTGCTGTAAAGTTCATGCCATGACCACATTTCCTATCAATTTCTCCACCGGAATGTATATTAATGGAAACATGGGGATATATTAATTGTACCATTTTGAATAAATGCAACCTTAGCAGAGTATATTTTTTATTATTATTTAATAATTATGAGTTCAGGCTTTTCTTCATTTCCTGCTGTGAGCTTTTAAAAGTCACTGCAATGCTGAAACATAAATAGAGTACGTGATGTAACACTTTGCCTAGGCAAATATCATAGACATTTTTACCCCAGGAAAATGTAATGAAATTAAAAAAACTTATTCAGCTCATCTGAAATTTTGCTCTGTTGAAACCAAATAAGGGAAAACCCAAATCAAGATGAAACAATATTTCCTGAAAAAAATTAAACTAACATTTGCTAAGATTTGAGTAAGCAAAAAATGAGAAAAATCCACAGACAGCATGAAAATAGTAAAGTTTTTTGAAAAAAAAATCTTTTAAAATGTGAATGAGGAAATATCCAACCTGCTTGAGTTTTTCTCAGCTGTTCCATTCTGTATGTAACAAAACCCAGGTGGGATGGTGCTCAGATTCTCCCAGGCAGCGGGAAGTCAGAAATGGAGTCTAACGTGAGCTATGAGGACAAGGCGACCTGGTACCATCCAGAACAGATGGATTATCATCTTTTACTCTCTCATTGCTTGGCTATCAAACTCCTGCGTTTTCTTCCTTCCCCCTCTCCTGTTTGGCTCCTTCCTATTTCCTTGTCTTTATATTTTTTCTTTTCTTCTTTGTCTTCCTTTCTTAGCCACTTGCCTTGTTCTGACAATATGATTACTTAATACTTACCTGCCAAATTAACTGACTTATTTTACCAACGAGTGGCTATACCATTCCCTGACACTCGGTATTTGACAGTCCCACAATCTTTTCTATGTCCATGAGGTACACACTATAAGGGGAAAATTCCAGTGAGTACGGTGGGCTTTTTCTGCAACATGCTACTGTTACATACCAGCATGAACCAGTACGTGTGTTAGTTTGCCCTCTCTGTTTGACTTTTTAAGGCAATAAAATGTGAATAATTAAAAAAATCTTTTACAACCCACTCATCCTCTCTCCTTTATTCCAAAAATCACACCCAACTGACCTCTTACTGAGAATGCCGTTCCATTCTGCAAGACTCTGTCTTTTCACAATGAAAAAAAAAAACCCTTTTCAGCTAATTGAGCAATTTGCTTAACTGGATACACTGTAAAAACGTATAGTGGAAATGCTAATGTATTAAGTATGAGTGTGTATTTGTATGCGTGGGGAAAAAGAAATGCTATATAGATGCTGTAGTTAGAATGCTGCATAAATACCTGAGGCAAAACAATTGTTACTGGAGGTATATTTTGAGGTTTGCCTGCTAAGAGTTGTTCATTGTCAATAAAATGGAAGTAAATAAAAGGAAATTGCTTAAATTTGACCTGAAGTTTGTTGCTGAAATTTGACCTGATTTTTTTTTGTTGAATGATACATACAGAGCTTGGGAAATCACCTTCTTTTGCTTTTTATTCGCGTGGTATGTAGAACCTAGCCCTGGATCTGGATACCTTTGTGCAGAACGCACCAAGAAACAAGGGGGTCTCCTATGCCAAAATGCTTACAATGTTTTACAAAACAACAACCAGAGCAGGGAACACCTGTAGTACTCTGATGTTGGTCAGTGCAGTAGGGTGTAACGCAACAGTCACCCCAAATTTGGCAGTGTTTTGCAGGAGAGCAGGAAGAAGATATTTGAATGGTCAGGTCGCTTTGTGGGTGATTATCAGGGGTACTTCAAAGTGTGAAGGACGGTATTAAAAATCATGAAACACTGTCAGGTAGACAGGAGCTGCTGGCCGATAAAAGCAGGAGGTGACCTCTTGTGACTTAATAAGAGGTGGTGCCAATGTGTCAGTCAGCTACAAGGGGGCATGGAGTGAAGTCTGCCAGTCTTTTCCTGATGTGATAAAATGTACCAATTTCTTGGACACACCAGAAAAAGAACTTAAAACATTTTGGTGAGGAACAAGGAATAAAAAAGAAAATTCCACTCAAGTGATCATGCGTAGGATGTAGTCATATTAGATGGCCAGGAGAGATCTGGCAGATAGGGGAGCCACATGTTTAAAGTCACCTGTGAAGTCGTTGGTCACTTCTCAATGTTACATGGAGTGCTGAGTGCTGCAAACCGAAAAGCCACTCCCCCCCGCCATTTCCCTCCCTTTCAGAAACAGTACTGGGGTTGTGCCTTCCATGTTAGGCTCTGAGTGTGCTCCTGAGGATGCAAAACCGCAGAGGCCTAAGCACAGCTAGGCAAGGCAGAAAACTGAGGCAAAGAAAAAATTTAGCTGCCACATCTTTGCTTTCTCCCTTCCTCTAAGTGGAAGGGGGCCCAAGGCTCACTCAGGAGCTTCCTCTGCTGCGCAGGGGTGCTGAGAGCAGAGCTGGAGTGGAGGCAAGAGAAACCAAAAAAAGGGGTTTTAAGAATAGGCTGCTGATTTCTCTCTTTGCTTGCTTTTAGTTCCTGAATATTGCAGCAATGCAGCACCTACAAAATGTATTACACCCTGCCAGGGATCTGGTATCTGAGCCTCTCTTTATGAAATCTGTAGGCCTCCTATCTTAAAATGATGACTGCTTTGCTAGGGAGCAGAGACAGCAACATCAGGGCAGCGTCACAGCAGAGTGCGTTGGGAGGGTGAGCAGCGGAGGGGAATACCACAGTGGAATTAGGAAGCAACGGAGAGCCTGGGATGAGATAACAGACATCTCTTTATCACTGCTTTTTCTTATGTCTGGGACTGTTTTCTTCCACATTATAAAAAATAGGCAATGGGAGCAGCTCAGCAGTGTTTGACATTTAAGTTTTCTTAAAATACAAGGGTGCGCTGAGTTGCTGATGTGGTACGCACTATGTGCACACAGCTCACCAGTCTTTTTAAGCCTATGCATTTGTTTTTTCCCTTTTCCTTACACAGTCAAGGCCTCCAGATTTGGTCCATCATCCTGCAACAAGACTCTCCTGACTCTCATCAGTGATATATAGATTTGTTTCTATTCTAACACAGTGGAGAGATGACAGAATAAGGTTTGCATTTGCTGAGGAGAAAACCAAAAGTCCCCAAAGGTCCATGACTAATAAAGCAAAAGCATGGTTGCATCCCTCACAGGAAGATTTCCAGGAAAGGTCTCTGAAATCCTCCAGTAGAAGATGCTAGTTGGCAGCATTAATTTATTAAACCTTCCTTGTCAGGTGGATTTATACCTAGTTTATAAAGAAGCGAGCACTAGCTTGCAGAGGTGAAGCAATTTGCCCACAGTCCCCCAAAAGGTAGCAGAATAAGGAAAGAAGACCACCTCTCTGCCCCTAGATAGCTCCAAGATCACCAATTTTTTTGAAGTGAGAACAATCAATCACTGGAACAACCTCCCCAGGAACATGCTGGAGTCCTCATGGCTGGAAGTTTTCAAGATGGGATTGGAGAGGGTGCTGGATAATCTCATCTGGGCTCCCTTTCCTGCGTGAGGTTGGACCAGGTGATCTTTCATGGTCCCTTCTGACCTAGGCTGTTCTACGGTTCTGTGGAATATAAGCCAGGCTTAGAAAGAGAAAATTCCCCCACCAGGAAGCTAACAACAATTGCAGACCTCCAAGGAAGGACTGAATCTAAGAGTGAGGGAGCTTTTCTGTCCCGAATCCATTTAAGTCCTAGCCAGTTCAAAACCTCTTTTACACATAGTGGGCAGTTTTTGCTTGTTGTGTGGGAAATAAGGAAATGGGTTTATTTTTCTTCTTTCACCTTCTCTCCACATACACTAGGAACTTTATGGGCAGGTATTTGAGGATAAATGGATTGCCTCTCTCACACAAAGGTTTTAAATAAAACGTCTCTTTTCTGACTAAAAAGTAGGTTAGTCAATTTTTAGTGGCTTTCTCCTTCCACTGAAAATCATCAGCTTATATTTGCTGTAAAAATGACACTATCATCATAAAAGCTCCTTCTGTTAGGATTCACTGCACCATTTAGACCAGATAGCAGTGTAAAGTCCTAATGGAGAAATAAACATTTGAGCATCTTTCCTGATACCGTAATTGCCACATTTAGGTGCTGCTGTATGTGAAAACAGAAGTACATAGAAAATTTCCTTGTTCATTTCATATGCTAGAAATTTTACCATCCTGCCTGCATATGCTGTTTGTTATATATATGTGTGCGTGATACACACCAAAGCAGAAGCTTCCTTTCTCTTTACGTGGTGATGGAGGTGCTTTGTGACAGAAAATGTAACTCCATTCCTGTTGCCTCTTGGAATGAAAAACTCACAAAAAAAACCCAAAACCCAAACCAAACTTGCTGAGAGAAAAGCCAAGGAAAAATGGCAGCAAGAAACCCTGAAGCTAGAAGTGTCGCAAAATGATGGTAGCAGAGGTGAAGTCTCAAAGCCAGGAAGACATGACTGCATCGGTATGTGGTGCTCAAAAATCCTTGGTGTTGTTTGGTAGGAGGCATAGTCATAGCACCTTCCACATTTTTCTTCTGTATGGGAACAGCCGGCCAGCCCTGCTGAACCTCTGCAGTCCCTACTGGGGAAAACCCGTTGCCTTAGCTGGGATGTGGTGGCACAGCCACGAAGCTCAGACACTGGCTCAGGTAACCCCAGGATGGGGCCCATCTGCTGGTTTATCTGGGTTACAACCCCCAGCACCCTGGGCCAGAGAGGTACTTATGGCAGCCTCCTCAACGTTGTAGCATCTCTCTGGCAGAGTGCTTGGCTGCAATGGCGGTGAAGTTTGGCTTTTGGGAAGTAGGGGTTCAAATGCGTTCTCTGTTGCAGGCATATATTTGGGGTAAGTTTAATGTAGGTACCCTAAGAAAAGAACTTGACTTGATAGATCAAAGTGGGGAGAAGGGTGCTTGCTGGAAAAAAACCCAACAAAACCCCCACTGAATTACCCTGACAAAGGGCACTTGTAATGCTAGGAGGTCTGGGTTTAGGAATGTTCAGATTGGGGAACACACTTTGTTGACCTCTTCTCCCAGAGTAATTGAAAATTATTCAGCTCTGCTGAGTGTAACTGCCAGTAGCTTCTGCTTCATATAATTGAGTTCTCTACCCTCAATTTGTTTTCCTGTGTTTCAGGCTTTGACAAAAATAGCACTTAACCTTTTATTGTTTATTCAGACTTATTTAGAAAAAATAAAAATCTCTGCGGCTGGCTGTATCAACTAGGCACATTTTTGCTGAGCTCTGGAATGAGGTGAGTGTCAATAAAAAGCAGCTCAAAACCTCTTTCTTCCAGGGTTATTACTGACAGTGTAAACAGTTTTGAATGATATTGGATGTCCCTGATTATATTAGCATGTGGAATGGATACAGCCCCGTTCCTCTCAAAGGACTCGACACGTATTTGTGTCAGACAGATACCTCGTGGGGCAGGTGTCTGCAATTCCTGTCACTTGCGTTTGGGATTTCACCCAAAACATGAGAAACCCTAAACAGTACAAACATTAGAAAAGTGGTATTTTAAGTGTCTTGATCTCAGAGACTCACTGCAATTGGAATCCACTGCCTGGGTATGGAACTTCCCAATGCAACATTCAGTGATGCTGATGAGTTGCGTGGGATTTTGTTAGACCAGAGGCACCTAGCCTGGGGTTTCCCTCATCATTGTCTTCTCTTCCATCATGTTTAAGAGGAGGCTTTGTACCTCTCTGCAGCTGGTGTAGAGCTCAGAGTGCCTCTTATGCCACCTGCTTCCTACCCCTCTTATTCTAGTATGTTTAGCCAAATTTTTTGATGTGTGAATCTCAGGATGACATCTCAGTGGTAATAAGGTAGGTATATTGGTTAGATTACACCCAAAGCTTCAAGCAGCACTGGTTTATTTACTAGCAACTGCTCCAAATTGCTTCATCTTTCCAATATCTTATTCTGTGGACTGATGTGTGCTCCCAGCCTGCCAGTGACCCCCTGTGCAGTGCTGCTGTTACCAGCACTGATGGGTAACTTCTGACTGGCGCATCATGTGCGAGGGAGGCATTTTTAATGTAGGTCCACAGCGACCTGGTATTCTTGAGTTTTGCTCCTTAAACTGGGCACCGGGCAGCAGGCTCCTTGCAGTGGGCTGCCTGAGAAGGCAGGTGGTAATTTTGCAGTGCCTGGCAGGAGATTAAAGAGGGTTTACAGAGCACTGCGGGCAGGGAGCTGGGGAAGGTCAGTGTAGATGTGGATGCCAAGGAGAGGGGTACATCATGTCGCCTGGACAGTGAACTGGGGTGAGAATCTGAGTTCTGCCTACCATGGCTCAAATTCCTCAAGGTGAGAACCTGCCCAGGGAAGACCTGGCCCTTGCTCTAGGGTCTCTGACATCTTGAAGTGCAGCTGATGAGTTGGGACCACAGCCCTTTGGCTGGCAATGCCCAGAAGGGGAAAACAAAGTCTTTATCACAGGCTGTTGAGGTGCCGTGGAGCTATCGTCATTGCTGAGGAAAATCAGTGACAACCAAATGGTGCGTGACCCCCCTCCCTGGGCATGTGCCCTCCCTACAGACCTTCACAGTGGGCTCGGCAGCCCAGAGGCACTGTCGCTGCCCAGGACATGGAATGCACGGCTGCTGTAGACTCCCCTGTGACTACCACGCAGCATCAAGTGGTTTTGCTGCCTTGTAAATCCAATGATCTCAGGACTAATTTTGCCATCTGTGGCAAAGGAAACACGTACAAGCCATGCGAGTGTACTTGTGGAGTGGGGGATGCAGAAGGAAAAGCCTGTGCCTCTGATTTTTGCGCTTTTAGCTTTTCTGGTGGGTAGGGTATGTCCTGTGGCAACCTTCACGGTCAGGCACAGCAGCTTTTGGTGCTCTGAAAAGAAAATTATGACTATCCTCAGCCTCTACTTTTCAGAATAAATCTTGTCCAGAATAGCTCTATTGTTCCTCACACAGTAGAAAACTGTTGGCTTTCTGTGACTTTGGCAGGGCTGTAATACCTCTGAGGGCGTGATTTTGCCTGAGACTGTGTCTGTGAATAACCTTTCATAGGCAGTGATCTTGCAAACATTCTGGCATGTCAGTGTTCTTACAGGTTTTTCCATGCATGAATGTACATGACTGTTGGAACTGAGGGCTTAGGCACGGAGACGTTATTGTTTGCAAAGGTAGTCATTTCCCAAGTGTAATGTCAAAAACCTGTGTTCAGTCTGGATTGTTTTCTACAGTTCTGGAGGTTTATCAAACTACATAACTTCCTAAGCAGGACTGTGTGTAGTTGCTTCAGAGAGAGACTCACCTGTCTGAACAAATGAACGTTTATAATGTTTTAAAATTAAAAGGAAATTGGACTTGTTTTTGCAAAGATGCCCGTAAGTCTCTTGGGGTGTTTTTTGGCAAATGGATCCAGAAAATGTATTTGTGTACAATGTTCTTCACATACATGCAAGATGTGTTTCCTGGTGGGAAAAAAGAATCCAAGCCTATAGTTGTGCAGTTCTTGACAGCCACTTGATAGAGGACAGACCCTTACATAAACATGTATGTGCTAATAAATAGCAAATACGGGCATGCCGGTTTCATGCTGCTCTGACTCTGGAGTGTTTATCATTGTCTGGCATGCTTCTTTCATTGCCTTGCCCATAATTTCCCACAGTCACAGGAAACACCTATAGGAAATAGACTGGCCATAGGATGCAAAGATCACAGTCATCTCAGCCATTCATTACTGCCTGTCGTATTAGAAGAACTGAGGTTACGACAGTGTTTCCTCCTTAATCAGCTGGAAGAGAAAGGTCCTCCCAGGCAGGTGAAATACCACTTACTTTCCTCTTACAAAATGGAATCATTTTCAGCAGTGCCAAGCCATTAAAGATTTTGCAGTGTTGCGGAAAGGTTGTAAGAGGCCACTCTGTTGCTGACACAAGCTGGGTGAGTTTAAAGGCCAGATCCTCAGCAGGTGCAAACTGGCGTCCTTCAGCTGATGGAGATGCCGATACACCCCAAGGAGCCCTAGAGAATTAGGCTCAACCATAGAGCCTGCAGTGCTGCAATTACTCTTTTACTTTCTCAAACATCGTTCCAGTAACTTCATTTGATTAATTTTTTTTTCTTGTTTCATTAGTGAGTGTAATCCAACAGAATCTGATTTTGTCCACTGCATATTACCAAGCCCGTATCTTTCTGTCCAGCCTGCTTGCTAAGCTGGGCACAATGAAGACATGCTCTGAATGCATTTAGGTTCACATTTAAATAATGTCTTAAATTCTACAGTGGTTCGCTTTCTTTCTTTCTTCTTTCTTTTTTTTTTAATGTGTGTCTCATCACAAGCCATAGGAGCTTTTAATGGCCTGTTTTGATACCTGGAAGTACTATGAAACTGCTGCTTATGATACAGTTTGGGTTGAGGCTGGTTGGTAGGGACAGGTTGAAAGAAGTAATCTAAATAAAAGTGCATGGCCTCTTGGACCCAAAATCGGTTGGCTTGCCAGTCCCAATTCATTTATCTCACAAAAAAACCAAACAGAAAAAAATCCTCAGCAAATTCCTATCAGTTTCACAGGGGTCATTTGCTTCTCTGGCTTCCACTATGGATATCATTATGCTCTTTAGTCCTAACCCAGTCCTAACCTGCTCGGCTTTCTAAATAGTTAGTTTAATTAAGCCCCCGTCTTTCTGATTGTGAGGGCTATGTATTGCAAGTGAGATTTTGATGCAAAGCATCACTAAATTAATTAGTTTTGGCCCTGATCCACCAGATTTAATGGGGGTATTTGCACGTTCAAAGGTAGACAACTGTTGAAGTGCCTCACTGAATGGGGCACTTCTCCCTTAATGAGAGGGGGTGAGGCGGCTTGGCCCTTGGCTGCTGTATGAAGCTAGTAGGGGTATTTACTGCCTCGGCAGACAGCTTCTGCTCCTGGTAAGCCACGACGATTCCTTAGCTATATCTTGTGCAGAAGTGGAACACCTTGAACGATCTTCATCTTATTTTCTGCCTTCTTCTTCCCTATCCCTGCGTTACCTCATATTGAAGATGTTCCCACTGAATTTGTCGTGTTCTCTATGCGCATCTCAAGAAGCGCTCTGGTTAAGGCCATGCAATCTCTAGCTTGAAAGGTTTGATCAATGACAGCTTAGATACTAGATTTTTAAAAGAATTAATCCTGTCTGCTCCTGGACTGATATCGTTAATTTG
This sequence comes from Gorsachius magnificus, assembly GCA_034008185.1. Classification (NCBI taxonomy): domain Eukaryota; kingdom Metazoa; phylum Chordata; class Aves; order Pelecaniformes; family Ardeidae; genus Gorsachius; species Gorsachius magnificus. The sequence goes on from CM067081.1 coordinate 89,055,829, forward strand.
ATTCTTGGCCAGCATCTTACTGTTATCTTGTAGACTGAGATTAAAACGCATGCTCTCTTTGGGTCCTTGGACAACAGCGTATTCCACATCAACAGACACCACTTGTTGACTTTTCATCAGCGTGCACATAAGGGAGAGGGAGGGCAAACGTCGCCAGCCTGGCTTTGGTTCCTGTGGCTGTTTAGGGCACCCCACTGAGCAGCTGAAGCTCTGTGTCCTCTGCCAGTAAAACTCTGGCCCTGCTGAAATTCTGAGTATTTCCCATCCACCTCACTAAAGCCAGAATTTCATTCTGTGAATTTTCATGGGCTTTTCTCAGTAGAGGAGGGTACTTTTGCCCAGCAGCACGTGCTGAGATTGAACAAACAGCGTTGCAAAGCTTCTTAAACAGCCACTCTTGCAGTAGTGTCTTGATAGTTCAGCCTGGCTGTGTAAGATGCTACTCGAGTTTCACAGGTGTATGTTACAGGTGAGGCATTACATGATGCTGAACTCAGCAGATAAATCACAGACCGTGAGTTTTGTCCTCGGGTTTGGAGGATGAAAACTAAAACGACTCAGGTAGAACAGCAATCTAGATTGTGAATCTAGTGTTAGCAAGTGTGACACGATCCAGCAATCCAAACTGCCAGGTGGGAAACTTTAGCTTTATTGTTTCTTATTTCCTAGTACCCCAGGTTTCCAGGCAACTTGAGGTGGATAACGCCACAACTTCAGGATGACCCTTCTGCTCAAGGCAATAGTGATGTAGTGCTTCATCTTGCGAAGACAGCTCTGAAAGACTGGGACACTGAGGTCCTGCCTGACTCATATGGCTATTCAAATTTCCATCAGAGCCTTTGGGAGCATAGAAGTTCATCTTGGAAACCAAGGCCTTTGTCTACTACTGAACAGTCTTGCTGGGAGAATCCTGCCCCCCCTCCAAAAAGCAGCAATGGCATAACGGTGCTACTGTGGGTGAGGGGATGCTCCTCGGGGCAGAGGAATAGACTCCTGGTTGTCACACAATCATTCTCCAGCAGCAGTGACTTAGGCTGTGGTCTTTCCTAGCATTTCTTCCTTAGTCCAGGACTGTTCTAGCAACCCCGGTGCTTTTTGACTGACCTAAAACCAAAACGAAAATGCATCTGTGTGCCCTTAACGGCTCCTATGTCTTTCCCCTGGTCAGGCGTGTGTGTGACACAAATGTAACTACTTTTAGCTTTGGGTTGTGCTTAAGTCGTAAAGAAGGAAACACTCAGTGGAGTCAAGGTGCAAACCAGCCTGGAGGGAGGAATTTCAAGGAATCGCAGACAAATATTGCAAGTTTTTTTCTCCCTTGTTCTGGAAGGGGTATGAGCAGCAGTATAGTATCTGTCCAAAAAAGTCAACATCTGTTCTGAACGGTCATTCAAATAAATAAAAGTTCGCAGGCCCTGTGCTGCATACATCCTGTTTCTATGATAATTACGATTTTACTTGATTGACTTTGCTTTTCCACAGAGCGCCCAGGCCCTGCTGGCTCCCCAGGCAGGCGCGACAGGCCTCTCACCTTCCCCAGACCCAGGATCCCGACCCGGAGCGGCCCACGGGAAGGAGGCCGTTTCCCTGGGGCAGTGCCTGGCCAGCCCATGGCGGCGCGGGCAGGGCCGGCCCAGGCGCCCAGCGCCAGCGCGCGTTCGAGGCGAGAGCAGGGGTAATGAATACGTGGCAGCCTCCGGTGGGAGCCCTGCCACTGTTAAATTTGTAGCCAATTAGCCGTGTTGCACAATTCCAGCAGAGTAACACCAGTCTCTATAGACCCGGTATAGAGAGAGAAATTAGTTTAGACAAATACCTCTTAATCCCTTGTTCTTGGCTGGCCTGGAGCGCCTACTGCTAAGTGCTAATAGCATTGGGAAATCCCAATTCCCAGTGTCAAGGGCTTAGAAGAATCAGTCTATTAAAGGCAGACATTTATTTTGCATTAGCTTTGATCAGCGGCTCCTAGGTGAAATCTCCTTAAATAAATAAACGGCGCGGCCTCCCGCTCGGGGGGACGCGGGCTTCTCACCGGGCGGCCCGGGAGAGGGTGCCGGGGCCTTTCCGCCGGGCCGGGGGCAGGGACCCACGCAAGCCCGCACTGCCCGCGGGGCCGGACGCTGGAAGGAGCCGGCCGCCGGCCAGCCGAGCCGAGCCGAGCCGAGCCGGGCCGGGCCGCGCTGTACCCTGCGGTGCGCTGCCAGCCGAGGCGGCGGCGGCGGCAGGCGGGGGCGCTCGGCCTGGCTCCGGCCCGGCTGGCGCGGCCCCGCCCGGGCCCCCGGCACTGCCCCCGCTCCCTGGCGATTTGGCAAGGGCAGGGCTGCATCCCTCGCCCCGCCGGGGCCCGGAGCGGTCCCGCCGCCCCCGCTCGCAGCCCGCCGCGGGGCGTCCCCGTTGGCGTCCCCGGGCCCCTGTGGCGGCGCTGAGCGGGGCGGTGGGACGGTGCGTCCCGCAGGTCGGGTCGGCCTTCGGGGCAGGGGAAGCCGGTGCCTTGGAGGGTGGGTGGGCGGCGGCGCTGGGAGCCGGTTGTACCCCACCGGGAGCCGTGACCCAAGGGGAGGCCAGGCAGCCTCAACCCACCCACCGGGCAGCCGAGTGGGGCAAGCCTCACGGTCAGTGGCCTTGCCCTTTCCAGCTCCAGCCGCTGACACCCATTTTGAGTATTAAAATGTCAGCATTTGAATGCAAACGCATGGGTGTTGCAAAAAAGCTTGAGAGTGAAATTACTGAATCAGCATCGCTGTACCCTGTCCTCGTGTCAGGTAGCTGGAGCCTTTCCACGGCATTAAAGGATAATATCTTGCACCTGGGGCTGCCACGAGGAACAAGAGTGTATTTTTAAGCTCCGGCCTCCCCATGTATTCTAGATGCAATTTGCCAAATGATACTGATGTTTAAACAAGCTAACCATATAATAAAAGATGAAAATTGTATGGGAAGCTTCCCGGACACAATTATTAGGCCCTTATAACATTATAACATTACTTACCTGCTCCAGAAGCTTCTGGGACTGAGGGGAAATTGCACTGACACATGCAAAGTAACTTGGGAATCGACCAGCATTTTCAGATCAGAGTGGCGTGCAGGGGAAAAAAATAATGTATTGCTCCTAAATACTAATTATTTGCATGCACTGGGTCTTGGTCCATAATTGGAATGTGAGCAATCTGTACATATAAAATGTAGCAATTTCTGTACTTATGTAAGTAGCTGTTATCTAAAAATTACATAGCTTACTACTGTGTTAACTTTATGACTGCTTCCTGGCATTGCTTGGACGCGCGGTACCTGCAGAAGGCACCTGCTGGGTTTCTGAATGCATCAGGTACATCCTAGCATTTCCATGACTTCGGAGGAATGTTAATAGCATGACAGTAGCACAGCAGGCTTCGCGGAAGAGCGGCGGGGAGGGAGGATGAGCGATGATGGCTACATTAGGGCCACTTTGTGAGTGTCTAAAATAATTTTACAGATGAAATACCCATATATTAAGCAAGGACGTGAAGATGGAATGGGTGAAAGTTAGTTTTCTAACTGGCCAGCTTGCAATTACCCAATTATTTTTCAGCTGTAAACAGCAAACGTGGCTTCAAGTTCCTGCTTACCTCTGAGCCTTTCTTTCAGGGGGACTGTCGGGTCTGCGCGACGGCCTTCCAATCCACAGATTGATTATTTGGGCATGCTCTTGCTCTGGTCACCTTTTCCGTCCCCCTTGGCGTTTATCCTTGAGGTTAGCATCCCTGACGCTGTGGTTGCAGCTGTATTGCTAGGAGCCAGTAGTTGCAAGCTGCCGCTGCTCTTGCTCCAAGGGAGCTAGGTGGGCTTTTCTGTGTGACGGGGCCTCAGCTCAGCTTGGAGGCATGATTGCAAGAGGTGAGCCCAGTTTATGGAGCAGAGCCGGTGTCCTCTTTGCTGAACACGCCCACATGTGTAGGCTGGGCGTACTTTCTGTTCTGGAGAGTGGCAGGGGTCAGCTGTCAGTTTGGGGTACTGCAGGGACAGGACTTGGCCATGTGTCCTGTGTAGTTCTCTCATGAATCAACACCTCTGAGTGAAAGAATATTTAACGGGAAACTCCTGAGCTGCAAGGCGCTTAGCGCCTTGGCGGAGGGAAATGTGAAGAGTACTGGAGGATTCTTGGCTGTGGCCAAGATACCCAGTGGCTAAAGTTAAGGCAAAATGAAATTCTCATTGGAAATAAGATGTGGATTTTTAACATTTAATTAACTATTCAGACAGATTGCCAAGAGGTGTAGCAGATTTTTTTTTCCCATTGCTTTTAAGTTTTTAAATGAAGACTGGATGTCTTTGTAGAAGATATACTCTAATCCAAATGTAAATTGTTGGGATCAATGCAAGAATTACTGGATGAACTTCCCTGGCCCTTGCTATGCTGCATGTCAGACTAGATGATGCTAACAATCACTTCTGGCCATAAAAATGTATGAGCGGTAGAAAATTATAAGTTTGAGAAGAATAAAATGATATGAAATTAACTCCATAACAGAAATATTTTTGCAACATAAACTCCTCTTTAACTTCTGTTGCATTATTTCACATTCTCGGTGAAAGCAACACAGATTTATAGTTGTATTTTCACATTAAAAGCAACAGCTGAGAAACTTAAACAAGGAAAAATTAATGTAGGTCAAAAGTAAGGGAACTGACTCCCCGCAAAAGGTCTGGCTGCCCATGTTAGTTTGCTAATGAATTTTTTTATGGAGTAACAACTTCCTGCAGCCATTACTTATACTCGACTCACTCGATTTTTAGAAATTCTGCCATTTCAGACATGGTAGGATTGAGTAGGTAATTGTGTTTCTTGATAGGTGAATGGTATCTGCATTTAACCCTCTCAGACAACTGTCTTGCCGAATTCAAAGCAGACTTTCAAAACCTCTGCATGTTGGCCCAGTGGTCCTGGGAACAAACCCCTGACTTTAAGGGAAACACAGTTAGCTCCTGTCGCCTTGCATTTGTTTGGCATGATCAAAAATCTCTGGAAGTGAATGGAGGCTATGGCAAATATAATTTCTGTGTGATGACCTAAACTGATAACTTTAGGTAATATCAGTCCACTGGAGCAACGTGTGTTACATGGAAGTAAGCAGAAAGAGAATTCATGTCATGGGCCACCTTTCTGCTTACTGTTTTTTAATGAGAATTGTAAAAGAAAAGGAATGGAAATGAAAGCTGATTTCATAGCAGTTGGAAAAGTCTAAATTTTTTCTTTTTTAGTAAAAAGTGGGTTCAAAGGCCACACATTGCTAATCTTTTTCTTGCCCTCTCTCAAACATAATTCCTGAGGAAGGACTTGATCTGCCTGGAGCTGAATCATGTCTTGAGGTTTTGCTTTATTTTGAAAGGTGGAAATTTTTGAGCTGTCTGTTTCTATTTTGCATGAGGTGAAGGAATAAATTCTAGTTTTGCCTCATTTCTTCCCACTGAGATTTCCGAGACCTGCTTCCTTATCCTAACAGAGACCTGTCCCAAGACAGCTTCCTCTCTGAGACATTTTCAGTGAGAAACCATCTGGGCTGCTCACTTACCCCTTAACCAGGAAAGCTTTCTAAACCTTTGCCTATTTTCCAAAACTTTTCCACAGTAAGAGAGCCATGAAGAGATCTAGATGCTTCTTGGATGTGATTCATCTGGGTCATTTTCAACTGCTACATTAGGGTGAGGTAAATTGGAACTTAGCGAAATTTCTCTGCAAGGGACTATAGACTACTAGCTCGGCTATAAATGTCTGCATTGTGTTTACCTGGCGTTGGACATCAAACATTAACTGGGAATAAACATGAAAGTATAGAGGAGGGGAGAACAGGCAGTAATGTTTTCCAAAAATACTTAATAGGGAAAAGACAAATGCTTACAAAGCAAAAGTGGTGTGGGAATTCCTGGAAAAGGGAAAGTGGGAAAGGGGGAGCGGGAAAGGAGTATACAGAGGGTAAAAAAGGAAGGATTTAGCTCTTTCCCTTTGCTGGGGCCAGGATGGAGGAAACAAAGGTGACTATGTGTTTTCTTGTAACTGCACTAGTTGAAGTCTGGCCAAAAGAGGAAGGGGACTGCTTGTTTTCAACTGAATATGACCGAGTGGTGGGGCTTGGAAAACTGGTGAATGTTGAAATCTCCTTAAGACATCATTTTTGCTCAGCTGAGTGCTGCCTTTGATACTGCCCATGCATATTCTGATGTAACAAGCACTTATATCATAGCATCCAGTGTGTTATTATATTCCTCTTCACTTTGCCCCGCATTTCTCTAGTAAATGGCCTATGTCTCTGTACAGCTGGGGGGAAGAGTATGAGAAGAGATGGCTATTTTGGACACTTGCATTCCAACACAGTGAAATAACAGGAGGGAAACGACCCCTCTCTCCTCCCCCAAATTCAGCCCCAAGCTGCAGCCTTGCCTATCTACACACAGCAGCCCCAGACTCAGGCTCAGGGTGGGTACCTCTGCTCTAGTGATTTGGGATAGTGCCGCGAGCATTCCTGACACTGGAGCTTGATTGTGCTGTTAAATTTAGAAAGCGGTCCCTGGCACAGTTTTGACCCTGGATGACTAACATTCTCTCAAATAATTTTTAGACATTTTCCTTGCTTTCAGGTCCAAGTGCCCTTTAACCATCAATCAGCTGAGAATATTTTCTCTCCCAATTTTTCTGAGATCCGCATATTTAGGCTGTGTCTAGGGTATCTTTGCAGGTTGCTGTAACAACTGTGCTTTCTTTTCTGTTTCACAGACTTTCAAACCTCCCCAGAATCAGAACAAATTCCTCAGCCTTGGAAGCACCCCTTTGTTTGGACTGTGGTGCGTGGCTATTGATTCAACATCTCAGCAGACAAAGGGACCATCCTGGGTTCTTACACTTGCCTTTAAATGAAAGTTGTCAATTAGGCCCTTTAGTTTCAAAGAAGTTTAAGCTGACCAAACAATCTGGCACCTATTGACTCACACAAAGGGGCAGATACTCACACAAAGGGGCAGATATCAGAAGAAGTAAATACGGCATATTAAATCTCCTTGTCTATGAAATCCAAGCAGTTGCCAAAATCTGCTGGTTGTCTCTACATCTCAGATACTGTCTAAACTCTTAATTCCAGAAGCTAAAGTGTGTATTCATGCCACCATTGTCTCAGCTGCAGTTGAACACTACAGTAACTTTTAATCTGCTTGCTTTCTTCTCTCGTTCCTTGACCCTGGACCCGTCAAAATCACTTACTTTATCTACTACTCCAATTGTATACTTCAGCTCTTGGAATCTCTCCTCTAATTCCTCTTGTTTTATTTATTTCTTGTTCTGTAATTCTTTCCCTCACATCTTCAGCCAAATGGACATCTTTGTCGTCTTCTCTTATCATAACCCCTGTCTTCTCTTATCATAACCCCTTAAACCTCTTACTGCTCTGTTGTATCCTGTTCCAGGGTCACGGATGGCCATGGAACAGTTCTGACTGTATTTAGCTGGGAACTGGAATTAGTCCTCTACCCGCTTGCATTGCATTTCCTGAATGCTCATCTTTTGTGGCTTTTTCTACATTCGCCCCAGCTCATGGAATACCATTTCCATCTAGGGCAAGACATTTTTAAGTGCTTTGGGACTTCTTAGATTTTATAGACCTGATTCAAATCTCCAGAACCTGTCTATGAGACAAGGGGAAAACCAGGTATGCACAAGAAGCATTGCTGAAAACTGCCAGACTAACTGGAAAACCAGGTAGAGCCGAGGTAGTCAAGAAAGTAGCCTAGCTTTAAGTCCCATGTTTTCTGGTGGTCAAGCCTGGAATCATGTCATAGAGTCATAGAATCATTTAGGTTGGAAAACACCTTTAAGATCATGGAGTCCAACCATAAACCTAACACTGCCAAGTTCCACTAAACCATGTCCTTAAGTACCACATCTACATGTCTTTTAAATACCTCCAGGGATGGTGACTGAACAGACAGGCAATAAGTAATTTCTCATACAACTCTCTAGGGAGATCATCTAAGATTGTGAAAGACCATTTTCCAAGTCTGCATCCTGCCTGATTTCCAGCTGAGACTTGAACCCACATCTCCTACGGCTGAAGAAATGTCCTAACTCTCAAGTTGTATCTGTTTTTTGGTGCATGGCTCTCTGTCTATCCTGCTGAAGACCTAACATAGCTGTACCATCTAATTAACCTGTATGGAAGGACATACCAGTCTAGGTAAGCTCTGGCTTTGAAGCAGAGAAACTCATAGAACAGACCAGCAGTTTTTTAGCAAAACAGTTTTTTGCATGAAAATGCACTGGTTTGTTAACATGTTTTCTTGGAAAAGTAGGACCAACCTGAGTGTGGTTCGTGGTTCAGACGCTGGTGACCTGCACTGGGGGAATATCTGATGTATTCCTCTGTGTACCTCTGAATGTCCTAGCCATCTCTTTCTCTCCAAGTTTTCTTGAATTCTTCCTTATATTCTTCTTTGGCTTACAAAATATTAGCCAATTCTGTGAGGGGAGTGTTCCTCTTGCATTTTTTTTCTTTTTTTTTTTTAAAGAAAAAAAAATCCAGTGTGAGAATAAAGTAGATTAACAACTTTCCTCTTTGGTGTGGAATACAGTTGCATATTTTTAGCCAACCCTATTTGATGGCTGTTCCAATAATCTGTCTCGTGCAGATTTTCTTGTAAAAATACGTCCCTGCACTAGTTCACATTCTAGTTCTTTAAATAGTATAATGACACTCCCTAGTCTGTTATGAAATCCATTAACTTCTCAGTCACATTTCCTATTACCCAGGTAGCAAAGATGCAAGGTTCCAATCTACAGCCCTCTTGAGTCCTACTGCGACAATTTCTGAAAGGGCTTCTGGATCTGTGTTTGCTCCGAGGAGGAGCGGCTGAGCTGGTGCTCAGCCTGAAGGCTCCATCTTGCCCAGCAACCTGTCACAAACCAGAGGCAGCCCTAAATGCCTCAGGGGGAAGGTACAAGGAAACCTGCATCAGGCACATCTAAATTAATCTGCTCCTGAAGATTCCCCTCCCCCTCAATATTACAAAAAAAAAAAAAAAATAAAAAATTGAAGCCTTGAAGCAGGAAGTTTTTCAGTTTTTCTCTGAATTTGCTGCCTTTTAAATGTTTTTGAGCATTTCTAAATCCAAAGAGGTGCCTAACCCTCTGCCGAGTCCTGCTGGATTCACTACGCTATGTGGTCGGGCTTTTCACATGTTAGTTGTGTGACAGTGTGTCTCCTTTTGTATAAATTTTTAATCTTCCATGCTTAAATTCTGTGAAATGTCTCTTTGTTCTAGCATTATGATAAAGGGGGGGGGGGGAGGGGGAAGGGAGGGAGGGTTAAAAAGTACCTCATCTATCTTTTCTGTCCTGCTCCTTATTTCCTCCACTTTTGATAATTTCCTCTTTTATTCATTTCATTTCATCTCTGAGGTAAACAGTCCAATTCTGTTCCATTTTGTTTCATTTCTGAGGTTTTCCATGTCCCTAATTATTCTCATCACCCATCTCTGAACTCTTTTGCTGTCTGCTACATCCTTTTTTGACATTTTAGATGCAAATTGTTGCAGGTGCAATGTAGATCACTTAGATGTCCAAGTCCCTGACTTATGGATGCAATCAGGGACTCAGACATCTAAGTAACTAGATTGCAGGCACAAATAATTATGTTGCAAAATGCGCCTGCAAGTTTTGTGCCTATGAGAAATGGTTAAAGCTAGACTAAAGATCAGAGCCTTAATCACAAGCAAAATATCCCCATCACTCTTTAAAAAAGAAAAGGACCCCCTCCATTTGAACAAGGTACTATCATAGAAAAAAACCCCTTGTTTAAACTCTTCCTATATAGGTAAGTGTAATAATGAATAGGATAATCAGCCAGGAAGACATGGAACAGCATCATAATATCTGAGGACCTTGCAAGGAGAGAAGAGCACGGTGTGTACTGAGCTTCCCTGATAACCAGTGTTTATCACTTGCATGTTTCCATCTTTAAAAATGAGACTTGAGATGGTTTCCTTTGTGGCACTGAAACATTCCTTCCACGTCATCCCTCCACTGCGACCCTATTCTTCCCCATCCAAGCATCGCCCTCATTGCTGTAGATGGCATATTCCTCCAGCAGGTACCACGCCAGCTGTCACAAGCTGCCTCATTTCCTCTGCCCCAAATCAATTTTTTAAATTCCATTAACATTGAGAGGCTGTAGCTATGGTCTGATTCTCTTGGAGAGGCCATAGGAGTTCAGGAGCTGAGGACATGGATGGTATGCTGCTGGCCAACAGGTTTTTGACTTCGGGTAGAGCAAAGTCACCTGTATCAGCTGCCCAATACTTCAATGCTGTAACGATCAGTTCCTTGAATCTCACCTGCATGAACAGAAACATCTCTCTTGGCAAAAATGTAGCTTGTGCATAAGCACATGGCCATGGCAGCCCACAGCTCAGCCTCATTTGGGATCTCGTGCCTGACCCAGTCTCATTTCTGCTCAATTTTTAATTTACATCTCCTCTGTCCTTCATGTGAATAGCTCTGTTCTCTTATCAACTGCCCCTTCAGAAAAATTAAGCCTGTAGTGACAGCATGGAAGTTTCCTTCTATGTCTCTCTGTTCTGTGGACTTTCAGACCATTTGAAAAATCTCCCTCAGTTCTTGCCTCCAGGCTGCAGACCAGCCTGCCTGTATTGTACATGTTTTGTCCTTAGTTCCCTCACAGGCCTTATCAGATCCATCTCAGGGGCTACAGTCCAATTTTTTTTTGATGTCTTCTCATCTCTTTTGTGCAGACCAGCATTCAGAAGTCATCTGTTCTGTCTCAGAAAACTTGCAATTTTTCTAGTTTATGCCCCCTCTCATTTGCTGTAGTAAAAATACAGTAGTAAATACTGAATCAATGTTAGCTGGTTAACACAAATGTTAACTAGATAGAAATTTGAAGACTTTTCCCAATAGCTTCTGCTGAGCTAGATTGAGAATCCCATTTGCAGAGACATGTATCTCTGCTACAAACTCAGCCAGGTGATGTGGTTTCCTTACTTGTTACAGCTAGTCATCATTTTGATCAAGATTGACCATGGCAACTTTTAAGGATCCAGCACATCGTTTCTGTATTGATTCTCGGGAATCACTGTGTCACTTTTCTTTATTTTGGTATTCCTTGTAATTACTTTGAGATATCATGTGAAGAATGTGTGCTAACACTTCCTTGTTGTTAAGCTGTCATTCTAAAACCTTGCTACAACATTGACCTGATAGGAAAAGGTTGTTAGATTATTGAGGCAGTGTCCATTGGATGGTCTAATATCAATTTTAATTGGCAGCTTGCTGATCTAACACGGCCTTTTAAAGAGAATATACCTTTTGGCTTATCTGTGTCTAAGCTTGGCTTTGCTTTTAATATCACTCTCCCTAAGTTTAAAACACTTTTGCATGGCATGTCCTAAAGCTAAATTGAAGGGATGTTTGATAACACTTTTAAATATTACTAGTGTATGGCAGTCGAAACATCTGCAATACATTTCAATGTCAATAGATAGATATTGATGATCTAATGAACAATCAAATATCTGACTTTTCTGTGAAACTGTAACAAATAACAACGAACCACACAATATATCTGAAATTTGAAAGACAACTCTAGACATTCTGTTTTGCTTTAATTGATCCTCATGATATTAATTTGCACTTCCTTGTTTGCTACAGTACCATTAGTGTGCTGAAGGTGATGAGATGAGTCAAATTTCTTCATTGCTGTATTCATGTCCCATCTCTGGAAGAAAGCAGGTATCACTCTCTTCTTCAGGCAGAGAAGAGATCTGAAGAGCTACGGGCTGGTCAGCCTCACCTTGGTTGCTGGGTAGGTCATGGAGCAAATAATACTGGAAGCCGTTTTGAAATCTATAAGGTACAAGAAAGTTACTAGAAGTAGTCAACATGGATTTAAGAAGAGGGAGTTATGCTTGACCACCCTGATAGCCTTCTGTGATGAAATGACTGGGAGAAGGGTAGTAGTGGATGTTGCTCGTCTTGAGTTTAGCAAGGCTTTCAACACTGTGTCCCATAACAAAGACAAATCGATGAAGCATGGACAAGACAAGTGGACAGTGGGATAGATTGATTCTCCTTCCTGATTCCTACTCATGCAGAGACAGCTAGTGTATTTAAGCCATGGCCTCTCTTGGGTGGAGAGATCATGAGGTGTCTGGCAGTGTGTAAGTCTGAATGGCCCTGGAAGAGCATTCACAGGGGTAGAAGATGACACTGAAGGCAGCTGTAAGCCAAGGATACCTGGATAAGAAGCATGCATTGTTGGGTATTTTGGACTTAGATGTCCTTAGTTCAGGGCACCTGTTTGTCTAGAGTCCCAGGTATCCTTTACATTCACATCTGTTTTCGCAGTACTTTCAAATGAGGCCATGCGTGATTGATATTTCACTTGAACATGGTTTTCTGTCTTTTGTGTGCTCTTGGCAAGCATTAAGACTTAAATAGTTTTGATGTTAAACAACAGAAGAATTAATCTCAGTTATTTTCTTGTATCGTTATTTAAGCTCAAAAACTGGACCAGAAAATTTTGCCATTTAACATTGCAAATGCAGTTTTATTTTTCACTACAAGTTATTTTAATACCACTTTTAAGCCACAGCCAATAGACTCACCCAAGAAAAGCGCGATGTGAGGTTTGGCTTCTTGTTCTTTAGAGACAGCCTATTCCTTCTTTCCGGCTATCTGTGACCTAGCACATGCTTTTCTACACACACAGCCTAGAAACAAAAGCCTAGAATAGGTCAGAATAATTTTGTCCTAGAAATGTGCATTTTTGCCTTTGACCTTAAAATAGGTAAGAATGGAAATCTACATTGTAGGCTTCTAAAATTTTCCCTTTAGTGGCTATTCCTTCCTGAGGAAGAAACCTCTTTCTATGCTTTCTGTTCTTCCAAATGGCTTGAAAAAAACGACTGTACTTTTCCTTGCATTTAAAACACAGTCAATATTTGCAACAACCTTCTGAAAAGCAGGTGAGATTATGATGGACATATGACTAAGGTGTGTCCAGAGCTATGTGGAAAGCAAAGTTAGAATTTTTTCTCCAATATACAAGGGCAATTTCACATGCAACCTCTTATTTAACAAATCTCAAAAGAATTTGTATTATATTAATTATTTTTATGTCTCAACTCTATCATTTGCTTAATTATTTTTAATACAATTTAATTGTGTTCCCTATCCAAAAAGTGTCTGATAATTTTGTTGAATTTTTTTGTTTTGTATTGTTTTTGTTTGTCTTGTTTTTTGTTTAGCTATTACAGAAGCAAGATGCCTAACAGCTTGAGGACTTTACAAAGCACAGGACCTCTTAAGTCCTCATTTCCTCATCTCCTCTCTTTGAAGTGGGAACATTTTTGTTCTTAGTCCCCTCTTTTTTCTCCCTCTTCTCCCTGCTTTTTAATATTTTCAAGCTTTTCAAGGTCTGCTTTTCTTCTTGCTGCTCACACTGCTCACCCTGTTGTGCTTACTGCTGCATGGTGTCAGTTGCTAACCTGGCACCTCACCAGGCTCTTTGGTTCTTGCCCACCCTTTTGCTGTGCAAGGACAAGGTCATATGCAAAGGTTTCCTACTTCTTGCTCTGCATAGATTTCATGGCTTTTCAGATGGCAATGAAAACTTCATAAAAATCTATGAGGTCATGAAGACTTCATAACCATGCATTGCTGCTCTCAGAAATAATGATATTTGGCAAATGTCTTTAAAAGACCCATGAACTATATTTTTTTTTTTAAGCTTCAGAGGTAGCTTGAACTTTTGTAATCACCCTTCCTCAGAAGGTTGGAAGAAATGCCTTCAACATTTATATCATTTCAGTCTGTCTTGTATTCAGTAAGTTTTCTAATGAAAATTTATGAAGGGCTTTTCACAGAGCCCTTAATAGCAGAAGGCTGCAATTTACAGTAATACCAGAAAATCTGGGACCTGGATTTTCATCAGTTCCAGTGTAAGCATATGAGAGACTGCTATGGTCACTAGCCTTTTTTATGAGTACTGGCTAAGCTTTAAAAAACTAGTCCTATCCAGCAGCCTCTATGCTTGATTCCTTTCCCCTCAGGTGCCAATTTGCTTTACATATCTTGTGTATCCAGTGACAAGAAGGAGGCAACATGAAGGGTGGCTAACCCCACTATCATCTAAAGCACCCTTTGTAAGACCTTCTTTTCTTCATTGACGGTATGGAGACAATAGTGTCCATGTGCCTAACCTGGACAGCTCGATAAGGTGGGATGAATTTTTGACCTCCAAAATAATTTGGTATCTTTGTGCCTGGCTATGTAAGGAAGAAGGCAATGAGAGGGTTACCTCACTCCGGTGCTTTACTCAGCCCCAGGGGGCTGTGTTGCATGCAGAACATGTCTGGACTCTCCTGTAACCACCCCAACCCTCCGGGTCTCACCCCCTTGTGCTTGGACCTCCTCCATCATAATGTGGCTTGCTGTTGTGCTTGAGGCTGGCTGTAATTTTACGGAATTTCTTGGATTGTTCCTTCCTCCTCTCTTCCTGCTGCCAGCAGTCTCTTCTGCAGTGATTTGGTTTCCTCTGTTTTAGGAGGCTCCAGGCTGGCTTAGAGACAGGTGCTGCAATCCTCTCCCTTCTGTAGGGACCCTCTTCAATAAGAACCCTGGTCTGACTGAGCTATTAGGGGTTTTTGGTGGAAAAACATTTAAATGGTGGATCCTGTGATCGGGTTTAGGCGTGAAGGAGGCCCTGAACTGATTGACGCTGTTGTAGGTGTGCAGTTTCTTCATTTGTTGCTATGAAAAACAAAGTCAGTGGTTGAATATGGGTGCCTTCAGGTGTGGGTAATGGCAGAGCAGAATTTCATATTAGACCAAGCACCGAAATTCAGCCTCAGCTGTGTGTCAGTCCTATTTTAGCTTTAGTTCTCTAGCTCTTTACTGCACTGGGCCCTCTTTAATGAATGCATTTTTTTTTTTAATACCAATTCAGTTCTTTTTTTTTGTGTGTGTTGGAAAAGGTAGGGTTTATGTTTTTTTCCTGTGAGTCATGCAGAGGTCTTGGCATTTTAAACACCACAAGGTTGAATTAGTACTACAAAGGAAGGGGTTTGTGTCTGATTTACTTATGATGAACTCAGTTCTGCTGCACAGAACCTATTTTGCCTGAAACATTTTTGTTTAAATAGGGTAATATTTTAATCTTGTGTTTTGGGTCCTTTTAAAACTGATTTTATTTTGTGCTCCTATTATCCCAATAACAGTTCAATTAGGAGTGGTTAAAAATCAAGATATTTATTTTAATTGCATGCTTATCTTTTGAGGGTATATTGCAGTAAATAAGGAACATTCGAACAAAAAAACCCTAACATTGCAACATGTCTTGTCACATTATACTTACCCTACACCTGATTTCAAATGTAAATTGCACAGCATTTAGCTCTAATGAAAATACTCTAGTGAAGGAAATTGTTAAGATTTTCTGGTGCTCCCCTAGGGGTAATATTAAAACCTCCATTACTAACATCTCACTCTGAGAAGACAAAATGTGCACTGAGAATACAAAAGCTCTGTTGGCATCTAAATGTGTGCCAATTAATTCGCAGTTACAGACCTGCAGATCTGTATGGAGATGTAAAAATAGGACCTGGGAAAGCTATTTAGATCCCTGTATAACAGGGCTTCTTGACCCTGGATTTCTAGTGTTAGTTTAATCATGGCATTCTGCTTTCTATTTATTTATATAGTTGCCTCAATGAACAAATTAATAATTATACAGCACATTGACAAACATGCCGAGTAATATTTGCCAGATTTTAAATTAATTTAATTCAAGGGCCACTTCATTTACAGGATTCATAGGCACATCAAGGAGTAGCTTTTGCTTCATTGCTATTCAGATTACACCAAGATTTTTCATCATTTTTCTCTCTCCTTTTTACCTCTCTCCCCTCCCTTCATCGAGGAAGACAATTTAACTTGCTTTTCCAAATAGGTTGTTACTTTCAGGCAGGTGGAAGACAGGTAAATGATAGACAAACAGAAATGTAGATAAATGCATGGATGACATACATTTAGAGAGATAATCATTTTTATTATGAAAAAAAGGAAAACAATTAGGTAGCGCTAACACCTCATCTTTATTTTCCCATTACTTCCAATTTTCAATCTATCTCATTTTGGTTTTCACCTACAATTTCCTTTGAAAATTATTTTAATTTCAAGTCTGTCTTGTGATTTTGTGGAGGAGTGTTTCCGTGTTGAACATCAGCTCAGTCACACAGAAGTGCCATGCTCCGTATTGTTTGTCAACAGAAACTTGATATTAGGGACAGCAACTGGCTTGAACTGTAGTATTTGAGTTGAGAAATGTATGTCCTATGGCAGGCAAGTCAAGCTCTTTTTAGTGAGGACTGTATCCTTTAAGCAGGGGGAAGGAGATGGTCATCAATCTTTAAAAACATCCCCCCCCCATTCCTCCAACATTGCCAAGTAAAAGGAGATTCACAGAACAGTGCTGCTTTTATTTACTAGTTTTCTCTTTCTGTTTCCTATTTCATTATTCTTTTGGAGGAAACAGGACAAGTTGGTAGGAGAAATGGATTTTTTTTCTTAAGAGGTGGCAGATTGCTATACTGGCCAGTACATAGCAGGGTGCTCTGCCAGAATATAGAGAATCTCAGAGATACTTAATAATTCCTCCCTTTTATTTGGAAGAACTGCAATGTTGGGGAGATTAGTGCCCCCTCATTACACTTTTTCTACCTCACATGATCTATGTTTCCATCTATTTAATTACAACACCCCCCCCACCCCGAGATGCTGGCACTTACAGATGCATGTTCAGTTGTAGAATGACTCCCTTGAAAGCCCCTTCCATTCCCTTTCTGGTATCACCTAATTTGTACCCAAAATCCCTTCCTTGGCAAAGGAGATTGCCAGTCCCAGGAGCCACTCCACTCAGCCAGTAGAGCACCATGGTGGAGCCTGAGCTACCATATCCTCCCACTGCGTCCCTCTGGCCCTCTGACCCCTGCCGCAGCAATGCTTCCTCAGAAACACTGCACCTAGGTTGGGTACCCAGACCTCCTTTTCTGGGCTGAGCACCCACTTCACCCAGCTTAACTGCAAGGTGAATATGAAAGGTGGGTCCACAGATGCTCAGCACTTTGTTAAACAGAGATAACTTGATCAGCTCTTTGCTCTCCTGTTCTTTGGTAACTAAATCTAGCCACAGGCATAGCAGAGCTTTTAGGGACCAGATCTTCAAAGGCATGAAGTCCAACTAAAACCAATGGGAACAGGGACTTAAAATCTTTGAAGGAGGGGTGCTATGTAATTATACTTAATTTCAAAGATGTAGCTAGATAGTGAAACTGAGGCCTATGAATGGGGTTCACAGAATCACAGAATGGCAAGGGTTAGAAGGGACCTTGGGAGATCATCTAGACCAACCTGGGGTTCATCTCACCCAGCTTCTGGGAAAGACTCAAATACATGCATGTGGGTATCTATAAGTGAGTGAGGTGCCTTGGCTTCCACAATGGATACTGGAGGCCTAGGACCTAATTCAGTTGCCTAAACATATGCCCTGAGAACTTTCCAGGTAGGTTGTTGAACCGACACATAGGACAGAGGCCCCCTTCAGCAGATGGAGGCCAGGCAGCATATGCTAAGGTACCCTATTACCTGCTTTGGATGAACTGCGTCTAGGCTCCACTGACTAGATCTGCATGGACTGTACTGGGAGCTCAGACACCTCACCCACCTAGAGAGTCCTTCCTGTTGGTGCCTAAAATGAGGTTTCCTTGCTGGTGAAGAAGCCCACCCTAAAGATCTACTGGTAGGCAGAGGTAGCAAGAGAAAGTCATCTAGAGATGCTAACAATGAGAAAACAAAATTTAAATGAAGACAAAAGAATCAGCTCCCCTCCCCCTGCCTCCACTGAAAGCTAAATTCAGAGAAGAAAATTCTTTAGGTGGTACAGGGATCCGTCTGGAGAAGAGCAGTCTCTCAGAAATAATTTCAGAAGAGATCAGAGGGACTGGGAGTGGATTGTGTAGCAACATTTGAACCAAATGCTTGTTTCTAATTTGCGTGAGGCCACTTAAAGCGGTTGGCAACATGCAAGATGGGTATTATGGAGATAAAAGAGGGGTGTGAAGAAAATTGAGAAATAATTTTTATACCTTTAACATATATTACATATAGGAAACTTGTGAGTTATCAATGGATTGTAAGGTTTTTCTCAGAAACAGGAAATAGCTGTGCTTCGTGTAAGACATTAGCAGTCTCTCACTCTTACGTCTGAACAACTTTTCATAGGTAAAATTGCTTTAGCTGGCACGATTATCACTGTTCACTGCTGTATTCAGCATGCTGCTGAATGTGATAATGAGTGATGTCTTTTTTCCATCACTTCAATGCAGGTATGCAATTTATTCCGCCAGTAAACACTATTATAATGTAAAATTTATAATACAATATCTTTCAATGCCAGTCAGAGTGATGGTTTGAAGGAACTTGAATGTCTCTGTTATGTATCAGAGCAAACAAACCCTACATTAACAACAAAGTTGCTTACTTGGCAAAATGGTGCAGCTGCCTTGCTTTGCTTGCTGGTATGCATATATTAGCAGCAACACTGCTTACTGTATTGTCATGGCCCCAGGTTCCCTCAGTCTTTCTATACAACCCTCACAGTATTATAGGTACCAGAGGAAATGGGCATGGCGATGTCTTGTATTAAGCATAGGTTTAGCTTATAATATACCCACAGCTCAAACCCAAGGTCAGCACAGCTAATGATCCTCGATGTCATTAGCCAGATAAACTCTCATATATTACTCCTGCACATTTAAGTTGACAATACAAATAAATACTTTCTACTGTGTGTATGTGTGGGGGTAGTGTTCTTTCTTTCAAGAGCTTTTAGATGATATTCCAAATAATTTCTAATAATTTAAAAGCATTTTAAAGAACAGGCTCTTCTTCCAATAATTGACAGGCAAGACAATACCAGAGGGGGAGGTGAGGTGGAGAGGGGCGGAGGTGTAGATTGCTTTATATAAAAGCCTCTAAATTATGTTGTCAAAATTATAGCAACATTTTTTTTTTTTCTCAAAAGCCTTGAAAGATCACAATCCCCCAGTCCCAGACTCCTGGCTTTTGTTTGCTTTGTGCAACCAACCTAAAACTTCATGTCATGATATCTCTTGTAATCGGCAGCACTTGCTGAATTCAAAATCAGCCTAGGACCAGGAACCCAAACAGGTGACTGAAAACATTGTCTTAATTTTTACGCGGAACTACAAGGACAAAAAATTTTGGCTGCTGCTGCTGGTGCACCTGTGATGTGTAGGTTGGGTCTCTGCTTTTGTCTTGTTTATTTCCCATTCTTTGTCAGGTTTTCTGGTGAAAAGGAATCTGTCTGGAGATGGCACTGCACGCTGATGTGATTAGACACTTTTGATGGTGAGGGAGCCACTGACCACGGGCTCTTCAGTTCGGGATGGTCTCCATTGAGACAAACATTCAGTAACTTACCAAATATGCTGTAAAACTTCTCAGGATTTTCCAGATTACTCTTTTACATCTATGATGAAGCTGCTTCCAAAGCAGGAGTCTCAATGAGTCTACATTTCAATTCAGATATCTTCTTGATTATCGGCTTCTCGGTATCTCTTCCAGGTTAGAAAATTTCCTGAGAAAATTTTTCTTTCTTTCTTTCTCTGTTAAGATTTAATGACCTGATGTCATGGTTAGATGGTTTTGGTCTTGGAGAACAGAAAAACTGTTTCAAGGGTCTATTAATAAGCAAAATCACCCTGTCTCTCAGGCATTAATTCTTGCAGTAAACCTGTGAAAAGAATGATGTGGTAGCTGGTCATTTCACAGTAAAATAATTTGCCCTAGAAGAAAGAAGCTGGAAAATTTAATTAATCTGCTGCTTGAAACATTTTCATGTATTTCTTTTTTCAGGATATTTATTCTTCACAGCATGCCAAGCTGCAATTCATTTCTTGCTGTAGCCATCATGTCCCATAAAGTCTATATAACTCAAGCATTTCAGAACTGAAGATGCATTTTGAATATGACATGAAATATAACCAGAGTTTCTGCTTGCTGTCCTATGTGCTGCATCATTTATTACCACTCTCCCTTCATAAAATGGCTGTTAGACAATAAAGCTTCTACAAAACCTGCCTGTCTGCCCAGACATCTGTCCATCTTCTACATCCCAAGCACAGAGCAAAGCTCAGTAGCTTGTGCACTTTTCAGCTTTGGTTCATACAGAGTGTCTTATTAAAGTGGGAAAACAAGCAGCCCTTCAAAACAAGGCTGAGAAAACAAGCAAATCCCTTCCACAAACATGAGGGAGAGAGTGAGATGCTGTTTCAGCTTTCAGTGTTCAACTCTGCAACAGGCATTGCATCCTGTAGTCCTTTATGGCATCTGCCTGAAAGGCTGATTAAAAAGGAAGGGTAAATGCATGCTGTTGTCATCTGGTGACATGTCAATAAAATGACAATATTTTTATTATTTTGAAGAAACCTTTCTAAGAGTAAACTGTGTGCTTTTAAAAAACATACTACGCAAGATCTACATGACTTGAAAGTCTCGATATTGTTGACAGGTAGATGAACCGACTGCAATCACTCCTAGCTGCAAGATGAGGACAAATTTGATCTGGAAACCTGCTCTTTGGAGCAATATGAACACCTCTCCCTTCTATCTGTGTTTGGGCTAAGCAAGCTAAATGCTGGAACGCAGACCAGCTGTGTGTCCAGGCAGGTGGTAGGTACAGGTTGCATTCCTACCATGATGGTTGTGATCTTGGTCTGACCCCAGCTGCTGTGATAGAATTTGGCTTTGTACTGCCAGGTGTTGGGGATCTTGGGTGAATCATGTCCTCTTGGTGTTCCTCAGCTTCCCCATTGGTGAGCTGGAGATGATGATGGTGAATATATAATTTGTAATGTACTCTTAGATATATAGAAACAAGATCTGATTTCCTTTTGTGCTTCTAAATCAAGCATGGAAATTGTATTATAAATTAAAAAGGAGATTAATTTTAGAACTGAAACCGGAAGCAAAGGCTCCATCTTCCCACAAGTCAAAATCAGAAGCCAGACTCTGCTCTTTATGCTTTCTCTAGGTTTTATTACCAACTAGTGTCAATGAAAAAAGCCTTCACTTTAGTCCAGTGGGATTTATGTCAGCATCCAAGTCAGGAGACCACCATGTCAGTGAGGTTCTGCCATTGACAGAGAAAGGGTCAGCGTACATGGTGGCTGTGTTGGTAACAATCACCTGGAGTGTTATCCTGCTGCGGCTCCCTTTGATCATAGTGGCTGTTCTTACTCTTTCTGCACCCAGCCTATTCCTGAAGCCATCTCCACTAGTAACCTGGTCCGTGCTGGAGAGTCAGACACACCGATGTAACAGAATGATGTTATTAATTATATTGATAAAGAATATTTGAAATATCATAATTTCTCTCCTCTCTTATTTTTCTGAGCTGAATGTTATATGTGTGACATTTTGCATAAGAAAGGTTTTTAATGTTTCATGGGGATTAAGGGAAAAAGAAGAATTAGAATTGCTGGGGTATTTTTCAGGAAAATAATATTACATGAATACTAAGATGTGTGGTGAGAAGCCACCTGGGAGACATTAATGTCCTTCGGCAAGGTTACAGTTAGGAGAAAGTAGCATCCCCAAAACTAGGAGTGAATTAGCTTGGAAACAAAAAAGTAGATAATGTATTGCTCCCCACCCTGATATACCCGCGTGTGCGTGTTGGTGTGTGTGCACACACACACACACGTGTACATGCACCTTTTCTGGCACTACAAAGAATATTTTTTATCTATGTTTTTTGAGCATTGTGCCTTAGGTTGCTTCCATACTGGCCCAGAACTTGTAAGAGCATGGAGATAGTGTGTATAGTCCCTTATCTGTAATGGTAAATAAATCCCATCCCTTTGGTCAAAAATGTGGATGCTTTTCAAGCTTCTTTTAACAATGATCCTCATTACCTAGAGGTAACTTTCAGCAATGACCCTCATATAATGGTCATGTGCTAATTTTTGACTGGTCTGCTGCTGTCATATCCAGGAGTCTTTTAAGGGCAGGCAATAAGCTGTGCTTCATCTTTGCTACTGTCCCATCTACCTGCTCTATTTTATGCCCCTGATGAAAGGTGTACTGCAAAGATTAATGGGATTTAGTACGGGTATTGTTTGTGTGTATATATATAAAGGTACACAGTGTTTCAAAGCTAAATAATGCCATGACAGGCGAAACCAGTGCCTGGCATGTAACTGAGAAACCAGTCTTGAATGGTGTTGAATTTCTGGCCAATTCTGAGGGTTCCTTTTTCAGGTGTGGCAGAGCTGATGTGGATGTTCCTGACGCGTTGGATGCAGATGTCATTTGTTTTCCTATTAGTCTTGCTCCTAACCTAGCACTGCCTGGAAGCTGTCACCAGTGTAAACTAGAGCAACCCTTTTTTTTTTTTTTTTTTTTTTTTCCCCCTCTCAGGTTTCTCCATCTCATGCTCCGTGTAAGCCAAAGCAGCCACTTTGGGACAGAATTAAAATCACATTGTGACTGATCCAGAATCAGACCTGGAACTTTTAAGCCTGTTTTTGTCTACTCAAGTGCCAAGATAACAAAAAATAGCATTTCTAAAATACTGGAAAAAATATTTCCATATGTTCATGTATCTCAAGAACCACCGTGTTACCTGTAAAAAGAGTTTGCCATCAATCTGTGAAGAATGGTAACTTTCAATCCATCGAGTGGTTCACCCCTCCCAACAAAGTGTCATGAGTATCTGCAAGTAAGGGATTATGATCAAGAAAGCACTTCTTTTATAATGAGAGTGCCTCTAACATCATGCTATAATCATATATGCAGGGTTACCAAATAATTTGCCTTTACAGTAACTCTTATGACAGTAAGTACCAAAGGAGTAATAATTTGTGTCTGCTACGCATTGTAAGCTGTTGTCAAACAGATAACCTGTCTACAGGTTCAGAACCACCATCTCCTGCTGTTCAACTCTATGGACAATGGGGTTTTAATCACTGAGGCACTTAGAGTAGAATATAGGCTCAGACTGTGCATGGAGGTGCTCTAGTACTGGTAGAAAGGCAGTAACTGCTCTCTGAATAGCACTTACGCTATATTAGCTACTGGAGGCAAGTAGTTTCTTTTTTCTTTTTCTTTTGCAAGAACATCACTTTTCTGTGCCATAAATCCTGTTCGTGATTTATACTTTGGTGCTTCATTCCATTTTTTTGTTTTCAATGTATTTCTTAAATAAACCAATTGTAAGTTATTTTCTTGTCAGTGGAGATGGAGAAATGTGAGTTAACTCTCACCCATTAGCTCTGAAATAAATAAGGTCTTCCATCAGAAATAATAAAGTGAGTCAAACTCAATGCCACATTAAATCACTTGAAAGCTTTCGAAACGATTAACCAGCACAGTGAGCTGTTTCTTTAGTAAGAATCACCCGCTGGTCAAGATGAGAAGAGGACTTCTACATTTCTCTTCTTTAGATTAGGAATTTACGAACAAGATAAATCCAAAGGAACACTAGATAGTGGAATAAAATTATAAACACTTTGAGGCTCCACTCTAAGAAGTCACTGTTTGTTGCCCAGTAAAAAGCTTTTGTTACAACTCTATTTGCGGTATTTTTGAAGTAGAAGGTAAACACAGGATTCCAGTAGTTAATAACTCCTCTTGCCTGGATTATGCCCCCTTCTCCCATTGCCTGGCTGGCAGCTCTTTTGACCTCTTGGCAGGAACTGGAGTACAAGCTTGGCTTGGTGCAATGGAGCCTGTACGTAGATACTTACAGCTTTCTGGAGCTGGATGTCTTTCCAATAGTATCAGTAAAGGAAGTCTCACATGTAAAAGCCCTGGAAAGTTGGACTGAAGGAACTGTATCTGCCAGTCTCTCCAGCTTCATAGATAGTGGAGAGAATTCAGCCTTGGATTAGAGGTTCAGCTCTTCAGTTCGCCTGAAGCAGGGGGAGAGATTTACTATACATTAATACCAGTGATGAGTGACAAGACAAACTGTAGCTTGAGAAAGCATGCCTGGGGGTTCAGGGGATGAGAGTCATGCAGCCCAGCTCCCAGAAAGGCCAGTTCGCTTCCTTAACTGTTGCATGTATTGCATACCTAGATTTGGATTTTGTATAGAGGGCAATTGGCTCTGTGTTTGGCTTTCGTTGTTAATATGATGGTCTTTTTTATACATGGGATTGATACCCACTCACCTAAGACATGGCTGCACTCCTTGTGTCCGTGAAATGCCTACGAAAATCTTAATTTGGCCAAGAGCTTCACAGGATGCACAAGGCTTATTTTCAGTTTAAGGGTCTCCAGGAGTGGCTAAGAGATGGAAGAGGTGGATACGTCCCTCTCTGCTCCCCTGGTTGCCCCTCACGGTGGGTTGGCTTGGGACTGCCAGGAGGCTTGGCACCAGCACAGCCTTGTGTCAGGACACTGGCATGGGAGCTGCACTGGAACTGCTCATGAAGCCCATTTTGTTAAAGAGCCAACATTTAACCTGTTCAAGAGCTAACATTTAACCCCTTTAACCTATATCTGCAAATTCAGTGTGGTTCAGTAATCCTTGTTATCACTGAGTCAAGGTGAGCCGATATCCATACCACTGTGGTCAACAGAACACATGGACATCGAGGCTGTATCTTGATTTTTTTTTAAGCATTTTCAAAGTTTTCAGAAGTGAATGCTTTTAATTCACTTAGATATTTTTAAACAACATTACCCTTTGGAACTAACTTGTGGGTGTCTGTTGCACCTGGATAAATATCATTCTTCAAATACACTAGTGAGTTAATATTGCTGTGATTCCTTTAATTTATTAGGCAATTTTTACTTTGCAGTTTTCATCTAGCCCTGCGACTGGTAAAATGAGATTTAATGGATAAAATAACTGCTGGATGATAACAATATTCATTAAGGGTCAGATTTTGTGGCTGTTGTTCATATCAAGTAGGACCTCCACTATGTGAGCCACCGAATTCCCGAGGTTTACCTGTGCATTGGAGGCTCATACAGTCTACTGGCATCTAGCTGGGGGCCCATGAACTGTCCTAGTGCTCACTTATCATGTCTGGCTGTGTTTGCTGGGTATGTCCTGACTACATTTTAAAATGAGGTATGGCCTCTTCCATCCCCTGATAGTCCAGGATAAGAGAAATTGAACAGTATATAAGCCATGGGGACTAATGTTTCCAGAACAAGTTTCTGACGTAGCCAGTATTTTACATTTTGAAGGTGAAGGACTGCCAAATATTGAATATTATGAATCTAATTTTCACCTCTCATTGAAAAAAAATTCAGAAGGGGAATACATTCATTTTCCTCCTTTTTTCCTGTGATGCAGAATTTCAGAGTTTTATTAAATTAATTCAAAAATTATTTAAAAATATCCTAAATAGCAATTCATTTCTGAGGGGTTTTTTTTGAAACATTTTAGAAGCTATATTTCTTGGTTCTAAGTAAAGATCTCATGTTTATATCTCTGTTTATGACAGTTTTATAAAGGATTTTGTTTTTACGCATTAATTGTTTGTTTTTTCAAGTTGTTTTTATGATACAGTTTCATTTCAGATGATCAACATTATAATTATCACCTAAAGTTTAGCCTCAGCAATGGTACCAATATAGAACATTACATTCTGAATGCTCACTTTAAATTATAACCATTTTGACAGCTGTGCTGCTTAGCATTATCTGAGGAAAGCAAACGTATAGGGTAGTCAAGTGTGAGCAGTGATGTTTTTCAGCCCAGTCACTTGGAAACTAAGCTTTTTCTAAAGCGTGAACTGAACGGGTTTGCTGTATATTCTATATTGTATCCCTTTGCTCAGTTATATAGCACAGGCTGGTTTCCTATAAAGGCAACATACGAGGGGGTACTTCCTACTGCTCTCAGGTATTGTGGCAATTCAGGATTCACTTTCTGTTGTGGCAGTGAAACCTCAGTACTGCCGGTGGCTTCTGAAGGCAGCAAATGAAAGGAAATAGCACTTTTCATGAATCACACAATGATCGCGTTATTGTGCTAGCTGAGACCAAGCTGATGAAGCTTCTGAAAACACTGGGGTGCATTTGTGCCTTCCCAGTTAAGAAAAAAATATCACCTCAAAGGTGAGTAGCATAAGCACCGAGGGATTTCTCGCTCCCTAGGTGAAGCTGCTGATATACCAAAGCAGGTAATATTATTAGTTGTGTTGCTGTCTCTGACAGGTGCCTCATACATATGGGCTGATCAAATCTAGTCCAGCTTATTGGCTAGGAATCATTTTGCCTCTGAAGAAATTTGCAGGACCGAAGCCAATACTTTTGCTCCTTTGAGGCTACTCAGGTGGCGGAGAGAAAAAGTATGTGTCCTCTAGGACTGGCAGACAGCTGAGAAAGGGTCTTTTCCAAGTGTGCCTCTCAAGAAGCAGCCCATAATCTTGGCTTTAGGAAGCACTGAGTATGTGCTGCCAGGCCTGTTTTAGTGGCACATGGCTGTTTTTTAAAGTTGCTGCTGGCTGGGACCCTTGGAGGCTTTTAAACAGGCTCATATTTAGCTACCATAGTGTCTCTCCATCTCTGAAGGCTCATCTTTGACCATCTGTTTTGGGAGGATGAAAACTGCTTTCAGTTTCTTATTTCATTGCCTGCTAAAATCAGGGCAATTGGTAGAGTGCTATAAAATTGGAAATTTGGACTTTATCTTGCATCTCCAAAGAGGGAGATTTCTATTTTCTTTCACCAGGGAAGGCAATGTTTGCAGATAACTAGGGGGAAAGGCCAGTTCTACTCAAAGATGTTGTGAGGCACTAATGTATGGAGCGACCGGTTTATGGAACAGGATGAAGGATGGAAAACAAGACAATTATTTGAGTCACTCCACGTGCCCTAAGGTGTTCTGCATAAGCCTAAAGATTACAGGGGGGAGAGAGGGTTTCTGTTTTCTTAACTGCGTTATAAATGCATCTGAGAGAGTGATTTATGGACTTAGTGCTTAGGCTCCCTAACACCTAATGCCAAATCCTGAAGTCACTCATGTTTCAAGCATTCATACTGCTTCATACATGCTTCATACATGTGTTCACACATGAAGGGCAGGGGATAACGACACTTGCTAAAGCCTCAATTTTCCTTGTTTCTGAAACAATTGACCCAGCCTTGTGCATCCATCCTGGTCAATGGAGATACTTGATTTTCAGAGGTTGAATTACCCTTTACACTCTGCACCACTATAATTTTCCACTGCAGTCTTTCCACTGTAGAAAATTCAGTGTATTTGCCACTTTGTATCACTACTATTGGTGAAATATGTGCCTGGATTGGTGAGTTCTGGGCCTGATTTTCTGCTGTGTTATACTGCTTTTCATGCCTTTCGCCTCTGCTGACTTCAATAGTGCACAGATTCATAAGCTTAACTTAAATGGACAAATTCTGCTTTTGAACACACGCTCGTGTTTTGATAAAGGCCGTGGTGTTACTCTGAGTGCCACTGAGAACAAGACACGGTCCAGGAGGCTGTATCTGTGACATTACAGTGTACAGAAAACAGTCGTAACTACTTAGGCTTTTGGCTGTTGATATCCAATCAGTGCTGCTCGATCTGTTGCGCCACTGGTCATCTCTAGATCCAGGCCTGAGGTAAGATGAATCAGGAGAGCTGGTGAGCACCCTTGCTGGAGATGACCATTTTCTGAAGAAATGTTTGTGGGAAACAAATGAATGCCTTAGCTTGCTGGTGGCCTTAACTTGCTCTTTATAAAACACAGCTTGGCTGATGCATAATTGTATGCTGAGAAATCTGTTTGCTTGAATCTTAAAGGAATTACTTATATTTTAATTTTAATTTACAATTACCTTGTAAAGGCAACAAACCTTTGTTTAAATGGTGTACCTGGATGGCATAAAAAAATGAATTAGTTTCTTACAGCAGTGCCTGTCTGTCTAATGGAATCCTCCAGAAGGAATGGGCTTCTGTTTCTTGCTGCAAGCAGTTGTTATCATGTAGAGGAGCTATTGCTCTATCAGAAATCATGCCTAAGCCTATTATTCCAAGGAGACAATTTTGTTATGAAGAAGTGATTTGTTATTTTAAAGCCTTGGCAAACAAACACATAAAAAAAAGGGTTCATTTGGAGACACGGCAATAATTCTGGGTAGGAAGCTACAATGCTAGTTTGCTTCATTCTGTTTTAGAGAAAGGGACAATTTGGTGTGAGCAACAAATCTATACAAAGTAATTTGTCAAGCTCAGCTAGCATCAGTGTGATGTCCTTGAAAGTAGACTGCTTCACCTCTTACATACTCTGATACGGAGGGAGAGGCTGCTGTTTTAGATCTAAAACATTGAGAAAGCAATGTGAAAACAGCTGGCACCAGCTTTTAGTGAAAATTCAGGAACATGCTAAGACAGGAATAGAGTGTATACAAATTATTTTGACTTTGTCACACAAAGCTAGGTTTCCCTGTATTGATGTGCTACAAGATTTTACTGCTTTTTCATCATCTTATTGAAAATCTTGGACACTGTAAGGTACATGGTCAATAGATGGCAGCAAGTCATTTAGCCTGACTATTACTTCTTTTGGGCAATGCTTTGTATCCAATCAATGCTCCCCTTCCCCTTCTAAGAAAATACCTCCTCCTTCTTTGAAATTTTAAAGGCTGCAATGAGATCTTTAAACCAATAGCAATTATTCATGTGTTTCATCAAACAAATATACTGTTGCAGATATCTAGTGTGTCTGTTTTTTAAAAGAATAACATTATAGTTTAACCTCCATGTTTCTTCAGCCCAACAGATATAACCCCCTTTCATTGGCATCCAGAGTGATAAGAATTAGTGATTTCTCAGGAAATGCTTTATCAAGGCACAGTGGAGGAGCCAGTGCTAGAGGGGAATGCCTCGTATAGTGAACACATATGTTCCCCCATAATGACTTTATGTTTCTTCATGCCAGTGAATGAAACTGTCAGGAGGAGAAAGTTGTTAACATTAATTACTGAATGAAGAAAAGAGCAATGCTTCTTTTAAGTACAAGAAGCTGACAATAAAGTTACTCAAAGAAATATTCCTTCCAGGAACTGTACTACAAGCTCATTCTGTTACCCAAACTGTCTACACTTCCCAAAAGGAGTTTTCATCTATTAGTTCAGTGCAGGAGCTTCAACACCAGGGCTGTCAGTGGTCTTAGTCCTGGCTCTGACACTAATCTCTTGTGCAGCCTTGAAAATGCATGAGAAGGTCTCTTGATGAAATCTGTAGGAATCTATAAAGCAAATCAGTACATGATCCACTACTGAGCCTTTCTCCTCTGAAATCTTTACTTCTCCCTGATACTCCAATATGACTGTCTTAGACCAAGAAACTCCTGTGAAGGAAGAGGAGGGAAAGTCATATTGGGTTTTTTATTAATCTCTTGCAAAGCTAATTGTGATTGCAGTGGAAAATAATTATTTCCTCAGTGATGTTGCATCATCAAGCAACTTGGGAATCATTGCCAAACCTTGAAATGTGCTAGGACTACCTCTCTGCTGAGAGATTAGTTTTGTTCTGCTTTGAGTTGATACATGTTTGATAATTATACTGGCAGTACTGACACCTTTGAATGTTCTTATAGAAAATTAAGATTCATTTGAGAAAGGATAGATAATATTATCACATTCTAAAATGAAAGATGTGGTGATAAAACCTTGAGTTTCACAGTTTATTTAGTAAAAGTGCATTTATTTAAGAGAAGTCTGAGAAGTATGTATGTTTTACATCCTCATTTTATTATACGTATGTATCTTGCTTTATAGCTATTCTAGGGATTCAATACTTTAAAGATTTATAAAACCAAGTGATATAAAGAGCAATTGAAAAGAGAATCAATTTTTTTTAACATACCTGGAGTAACAGCATTTACTCTGAAGTCTCAAGGCATATCTTCAAGTATTAATTAACATTGTGAGGAGAATAATTATTAATATGCTCATATTATCAGTGAGTAAACTAGGCACTGAGCATGGCTGTAACAGTTCTGGGAATACAGTCATAACTTATGCTTGACTTGGTAAACTTCTATGATTAAATGTCTGGTTTGGTAGATGAGGGGAAAGCAGTGGGTATTGTCTACTTTGACTTCAGTAAGTCTCCCATAAGACCCTCATAGAGAAGCTGATGAAGTATGGGCTGGATGAGCAGGCAGTGAGGTGGATTATAAGGTGGCTGAATGGATGGGCCTAGAGGGTGATGATCAGTGGCATGAAGCTGGAGGCCAATAACCAGCAGTGTATGCCAGGGGTTGATGCTGGGTCCAGTCCTATTTAACAGCTTTGATAATGCCTTCAGCAAGTTTGAAGATGACACAAGACTGGGGGGAGTGGCTGATAAGTGCTGCTATCCAGAGGGACCTCAACAGGCTGGAGAAATGGCCTGACAGGAACCTCATGAAATTCAACAAGGAGAAGTACAAAGTCTTGCACCTGAGGAAGAAAAACCCTAGGCACCACTATGTGCTGGAGGCTGCTGAGCTGGAAAGCAGCTTGACAGAAAAAAACATGGAGGGTCCTGGTAGACACCAAGTTGAACATGAGCCACCAAAGTGCCCTTGCTGCAAGGAAGGTTAATGGTATCCTTGGCTGTATTAGGCAAAGTACTGCCAGCTAGTTGAGGTAGGTGATCCTTCCCTTCTGTCAGCACTGGTGAGACCACACCTGCAGTACTGTGTCCAGTTCTGGGCTCCTCAGTAGAGAGAGACATGGATATGCTGGAAGGAGTCTAATGAAGTGCCATGAAGATGATTAAGGAGCTGGAGCACCTCTCCTATGAGGAAAGGCTGAGAGAGCTGGGACTGTTCAGTCTGCAGAAGAGAAGGCTCAGGGGGGATCTCATCAACATAGATAAATACCTGAAGGGAGAGTGCAAAGAGGACAGAGCCAGGCTCTTTCCAGTGGTGCCCACTGGCAGGACTAGAGGCAATGGGCACAAACTGAAACACAGGAGGCTCCACCTGAACATCAGGAAACACTTTCTGTACTGTGAAGGTGACCAAGCACTGGCACAGGTTGCCCAGGGAAGTTGTGGAGTCTCCCTCCTTGGGAAAGTGGCCCCACTTGAGCAGGGGGGTTGGACCAGATGACCTCCAGAGGTCCCTTCCAACCTCAACCATTCTGCAATTCTGTGATTCTAACTAGGATTCCTTACTCAATTTTCCAATTTCTAATATCATATACTCTATAATAGGCATATGAACCTAGATATATTATTTTCATGTGTGTTTCCTGTTTCTTATTCTATTCATGTTTTGAAGTCATCTATATTTTATAGAAGTTCTTCCCCCTACCCCCCCAATTTTATACTCTTTCTTCTTTGCACTTCCTGCTTCTGCATTGGTTTTCTCCTTTCTTTCCTTTCCCTCCATTTGGATGGATCCATTTTCCCTACCTTGATATTTTCAGGCTGTTGAAAGTGCCCATTCTCCTTTCTTCTTTCACTCTTCTCCTGCATGTAAATCCAAATTCCACACATACCATCACAAATGTGTTCTTCCTTCAACAGCAGAAATCATGTCTCCAACCCATCCCTCCCTCTGGCACACTTTACTTTCCCCATCCCTGCTATTAAGTCTCCTTGAAGTTCTTCCTAAGCTTTTGCTCATCTCTCCTTCTGTCCCTCATGTGTATGGGTGGAGTATCTTCTTCTGAACCAAGTCACCTGGCCCTGCTTTGTCAACAAACAAGGTTTCAGAATAAATAATTAAAAAATAAGTAACAGCAGATATTCCCACAGTAGCATAGGCATGGAGTATAGGGCAAGTTGTGATATTATGATTATCTTGAAAAATAAAGCTTCTCTCTGGCAGTGTCAGCATGCCTGGTAGCTTCAATCTCTCTCATATTGTGCTGGCAGCTTCCCCTCTTTCTGTGCTATGGAGCGCCTCTGGCTTCTGCTGTCAGCCTGGGAGAAGGAGGAGGGCTGCATGGCTCTGCTTTGCCAGCTGGAGTTCAAATGCTCCCTTCACTCATCCCTTAGGACATCTTCTTTGTTGTGCTTGCTGACACAGCACTGTAGGGATTTATCTATTTTATTGCGTCTTTGATATTTGGAGCCCATTCCCATCTACAGGCTACTTTTGCCTGTTTGGCTGCTCTGAAGACAGTTTGCTAAAGCCTCAGAGGGAGGTGTAAACTAAGGTCTTCCCCTCCCCCTGCATGATAGCTTTAAGAGAATATCTTTGGGGGATTCTGCCCTGTGTGAGTTTGGGCTTTTTGTTATTCTTGTCTCTCTTTCTCTCCCACCCCTTCCTTCCAATCCTTCCCTTCCCCTCCCTAGCAGCACTGCCCCAGCCTGGCTCTTTTCCCCTCAAAGGTGGAGTCAGTTACTCCTTCCTCAAGTCCTCTCCCTCAGCCTTTCCCTCTGCTTGGTGCTCCTGACCCTCCTGCTGCCTCTTCTTACCATCTCCGCAGATTCTGGGGTCCCTATCTCTGATGAAAATCTTCTTACTTTTCAGTCTTGCCAATCAGAGTGACCCTTGGCATTTTCAACATATTTTGGCTACCAGTGCCAAAGTCTTTTGATCTGCTCTCTGCCCTTTCTTCCAGTGACTGGTTACTGATTACCTTGCCACAGCACCTCTCCTTAGAGCTTTTGTTCCTCTCTTTCTGGACAAAGTTACTTTACCAGTTTTTGCCCTTAGCCTCATAGTTTGTGTGTGGCTATTACAACAACTCCTGGGCTAGTAGTCTTGCAGCTGACCCGATATTGCTTACTTGGTTTACATAGTTTTGTTAGGCATGTTTGGTGCAGAACCTAAAGGTCTGAGTCCTTAGCTTAGTCTAGATCTACTTAGGTAGACCTCCAGGCTGCTACTACAGTACAAACATTAGATAAATTGTTCTTTTTATTAACATTTATGGAAAATGAAAATTTAGGAGCAGCCTCAAATAGTTTGCAGTCTGAACAGGAATCCTGGAAAGAGGGAGTTAGGGAAGGAGGGCGATCCATAATACCGAAATATGGGGAACCTTCCTTTTACCTCTGACAGTCCTTGTGACTTTTTCAAGTGCTGAGTCAATGCTTAATCAAGCACCAGTTCTGTGAAAACTAACAGACATGAAGCACATGCATCGGCTTATAGTGTACACAGGGAAGGATGCCCTTGAATTTTGGTAGGGTCGAAGCCCAATTTAAGAGTAATCTTACTGACCACTGGATGTCACTGCGACACTGCAGGAATGAAAATTAAGGCCAGGATTTTCAAAAGCATCCAAAGCATTTAAAAGCATCAGTCCTTATGACCATCATTTCAGCTTAAAAGCCATCCTTGTTCTGGCTTTTGGGAATTTCCCTGAAATGAGTTGGGAGCCTACATCCCCCTGGTGTACAGTGAGCTTTGATTTTGAGAGTTAGGCACTCTAGTATACCAAAAAAGTGTATCAATTAGTGTCATGCTAAAAAGTCACGTGTGTCTCTCAGAAAGGGGGTTTCCGAAAGGGGGTTGTGGTTGCGCTGTTTTCTGTCATTGTTACAGTGAAGATTTTGATGATAAATTAAATTAGATTGTTCAAATAAAAAAATTTCAGGACTGAAGGAGATTTCAAGAGCTCAGCTAATCTCCCCCACCTTAGAGATGGAATCAGATAATGCCAGTGATAATTTAATTTGCTCGTAACAGCTGCAGTGGTTTCATAAACTCATTCAGAAAAGATGCCCACTTTTTTTGCTGTTACTTTCAGATTATGATTTCCAAACTCTTTCTATTCTTGTTCTTTCCCTTTGCAGAGATGCAAAGAAAGCAAATTAAGAGTTGTAAGGACATGTAATGCCCCATAAAATAGAAGACATAAAATAGCTGTATTATGAGATAATAATTAAAAAAAAAGTGAATTCTACTAAGTAAGGAAAAGAGCAAGCTGGGACACTGGACTACTTATCCAATACCAGAAAATGGAAAACTAACAAATGAAGACACGTACATTCAGCAGATCACTTGAATTCAAGAGGATTCTTTCACCTTTAGGTTATTGAAAGGAAACCTCACCTGGAGAGTTGTGGAAAAGGCTACTGGTATTAACAGAGCACTTATTGTGGCAAAACCTATGGGACTTAAATAAAGAGCAAATCATAAATATGAAAATCAAGTTTGCTCCTTAGTTACAGTTGTGGTGCAGCTGGATGTCAGGGCTGTGCCTGTATGCACACCGTGCACTTCATTCATTAATTCCTCTCACGGCTGGGGAACACCCCAGCTAGTTTCTGCATAGGTGAGATACGGACTGGCTTGAGGCAGTGGGCCAGCCTGAAACCAGCAAACCTTCACAACTGAATATTTGACTGTTACAGGAGCCTGACCGGGTGAGAATTTTAGACAGTTCTTGAAATTCCCTGAGGCAGGTCTTGCTGTGTGGAGTCCAATTTTTATGCTTAAGTGTGTTGGGTGGTGTGTCCCAAAAGACTCATCTAGATGGTTCCCACTGTGTAAGTGATCAAATCCTACATAGATAAGACTTTTGTAAATAATCAGTGGAAATGGTTTCTGCAGAAATGGTCAGATAGGACAGTTAAATTAGTTAAAATATTTAAGAGATGGTCTATATTTAGGATATATTGGTAGGAATGAAGTGGTTTGGGGAGTCCCTTCTGATCCAGCTGAAGATGCTGCAGCAGAGGCCCTTGCAACAGAGACTCCTGTCACCACCCTACCATGGCTGAGTGTCCCATCTGGGAGATTTCATCCCCTGTGCAAGCGTTACTCTAACAAGGATACCAGTAAATTGTTATTTTTTTTAATTTTAGCAAACACTGTGTCCTTGAAGGTCTGTATAACATCATACACAATTAATACAAAAAGTCTGCCTATAAAATTGCAGTGATTTTGCTGTTAAAATTAGGAAAAAAAAAAGGCCTGAAATTTCAAGGGGAAATGATGCCAGTTTCAATCATTTTCCTAACATACTTCTGAAGTTTGTGATCGCCAAGTCAATCCCTCTCCCCCTCAAAATTGGAAGTTTGTATCTTTCCAATGAAGCTGATTTTTACCTGCATTAAGTTGACTAATGTGTATTTTGATTCTCCACAACTCCCACTTCTACCACAACATAGGTACCAGAAGTCATTTTCTAACCTTAGAAAAAATGACAGCTTTTCAAGGCTAAATAGTGCCTTTTGTAGACTCACTTCATTAGTTCTTATTCCCCTTCAGAGATCTGTGAATACTGCCACATCTTAATTATTATATGGCCTTTGAGTTTCTGAAGTTTCTGTGCAACTTCTCCTTGGAAAAATTAGAGCAGGTTATGCAAGTATAAATTGATGCACCTCTACTAGAGGTTCTGGCCTGTGGTTAATATGTTGCTGTGTATTTTAAAATGCTTTAGGAATTGCAGCCGCAACCAGAGTCTCCTGGAATAGCTGGTCTAAAGGATCCTTGGTTGACGTGGTGCCCATCAACAGAATTTCACAGATGGTCAAGGCTCAGTTTTATTCATTGCTCAATTTAAGCCAGAGCTTTGTTCATAATTAATGATATGGTAGTAAAAATTTTTCTCAGCTCAGAAGTTGAATAAACATGACCCCCTGGAAGGGAAGACAAAACTGAGAGATGATGAATATTTATTGCCAAATTACTAGACATAAATTCAATACCAGATGGGGAAATTGTTGAATGTCAGCTAGACCCTTGTGGGTTGCAGGCCACAAACAGCCTGAGCTGGAAAGCAGGATTCGGATTCAGGTTAGGGTTCAGCAGAAGAGAGAGCCTAGAGGTATGGTTGGAGTGGGGTTGGAAATGGGCAGTAAAAATAAATAGCAGCTTGCATCCAGGGCCTGCAACTCATGACTTTATGCAAGTTGCTGGATAGCAGAGTTCTGGCACTGGCATCAATACATAGCGGGAATTCTTTTTTTTATTTATTAAAGGGCTTTTTCTAAATACCTTTTAAGTCACTCAGCTTAAAGCACCACATGAAAAGTTTCGCTGAAGTCTGTGACTACACGCAGCACATCTTTACCCAAAGGGAAAGCCAACTAACACATCCCTGGTTTCTTGAAGGTGAAATTTAGGAAAAAATATCCAAGTAACATCAGTTGTAAGTAGCTAAATTATGCTGTACCTGAAAGGTCTAGTTTCACATATAGAGGTTTTTCCAATCAATTGCTATATACTTATAGAAAGATTCAAAAGAAGAAAGGCTGGGTGGGAAGGAGCAAGAGGATTTTAGAAAAGTATTTACAATCACTGCTCCAGCACTGTGTTCCCTTCTTTCATGGAGAAGAATAAAACTGTTTTCCCAGAAGACATTGCCCCCTAAATCCGCATCTGAAAATTTGTGAGCTGACACTTCTCAGCCTCTAAAAACTACTTTGGAGGCAGTTGCAATTATCTCCCAAACAAGCATTATAGTTCTCAGCTGCTCCAATAAGCCAGGGTGTGAAAATGGGCACTGGTATTCCCCAGAAGCCTCGGCAGATTTATAGCAACACACTCAAACAGCAGCATTTTCTTTGCATGCTTGATGGTGCTACAACCATGCTTTCCATGTGTAAGGGTTTTTCTTCAGCTTTTTCTCTTTTGCTAGTCTTGGCTAATGCCAACATAGCGTAGGAGTTCTCATATGTTTTGATGGTGTTTGTATTGGCAGCTCTCATAAGTACTGTTACAGCAGCTTAGTTTAAGAGTCCTTGCAGAAGGTCCAGAGGCAATGAGTCCTTGGGTGGTCCTTGGGACTGTATTCTGACACTGAGTTAGAACAGGAGCTGTTTCGTTATGCTGTGCACTACAGGGACATAGGTACCTGCTTTCCTGCATAAGGAGTGAGTGAATGAACTAATTAATCATTAATTTCATGCCTCTTGAGCGTGAAGTTGTCTGACACTCACAAAGCCAAGGGGTTGACTCTGCTCTCCTTTACATCTTGCTTAACCTAATGAAACAGCAATGCTTTCTTCCTTTTAATACAGAAAAGAGCTCAGAGTGGGCCTTAATAACTTTCAGATCATCTTAAAGGGAAAGTGACTTTCCTCTAAAATTTAATCTGAAAACATTATAGAGGAACAAGGAAGCTCGTGGGTTCTGCTTCAGATCCTGGGAAATGTTGACACCCAAAACTGCCATCACAGTGTAATTTAATTACTCATTTCCTTAACAAGTATGGTGTCCATTCGGCCAGCCAAAGGAGATACGACTTTTGGCTGCCACAATCATGTTACAAACAACCTTCTTGTTTTGGACTATGCAAGAGAGTGGGGATTGATGACTCAACAATATTATGACTTATGGAAGTCTGCACTTGGCCTTGAGCAAGAGTTTCTACTTGGTATTTTTGGGTTTTGCTCACATTTGATGATTTCTGAAGCTCTATGCAGCATGCAGGGTTCAATTCTGCTGCTCGTGGCTATTACATCCTGCAAAAATGGGTGAGGTACATGGATACGAGGGACTGTGGTGACATATGTGGGCAGCAGCAGACATTTTGGCTGGCATATGCTTTTCTCACCTGATCATGAATTCCTGTCTGCTGCTCTGGTCTCTTGGGTGTGCTGGCCTGAGTGTGTTTAGCCAGGAAGAATTAAAAATCCAAGTTCACCCAGACTCCAGGCTCATGTGCAGGAGGAGCAGGGGCCATCCTGGGTTTGGGTGATGTTTAGCTGTGTCAAATCTTTCAAAAGCAAACAAAAATAAAATCTCGGGTTTTCTCACTGCTTCTGTGGAGGGGAGGGGCTGATAGCATACTTAGTTTAGAGCATGCTCGAGTCGCCCCTTGGTGAAGCTTGCTCCCCTGGCTGACATGTCCTGGTGTGTTTCCAGCATGCCAACCATCTGAGTAGGACCTCATGAAGATGGGAAGGGTGCACAAGAAAGGGGTGCAGGGTGCAAGGGCTCCCCTCATGCTCTGAGCATGCTCTAGGCTGAGGACTGCATGATAATACTTTCAATACTTAAAGGGGGCTTATAAGAAAAATGGGGACAGACTTTTTAGTAGGACCAGTTGTAATAGGACAAGGGGTAATGGTTTTAAACTAAAAGAAGGTAGATTCAGACTAGATATATGGAAGAAATTTTTTATGCCAAGGGTGGTGAAACACTGGAACAGGTTGCTCAGAGAGCCAGATGCCCCATCCCTGGAAATATTCAAGGTCATGTTGGATGGGGCTCTGAGCAACCTGATTGAGTTGAAGATGTCCCTGCTCACTGTAGGGGGGTTACACTAGATGATCTCTAAAGGTCCCTTCCAACTCAAACTGTTCTATGAATCTATGATTTAGGGGGATTCAGGCAGGCTTCACGTCCTTTGCTTTTGGTGTCTAGGGTGGAAATGGGACTTCATACTCCCAACTTCTTATCTTTGTGTTTTCTCTTTGAAAAATTTGTTTGTTTGTTTGTTTTGCCCCCAAGAAAATCTGCTTGTGTTTTCTATATTTATGCTTCCTGGCAGGTGCTTAAGAGACTGGTTGAGTAAATTACAACACTTAACTGAGCTTTTCTCTGACTGCCACAATCCTCAGCACGTGCGAGGTCAGGTCTTCACTGCAGAGGAAACCCACTTAGCAAGGTGCTAATTTACTTCAAGGAAAGAGATTACTGATCACAGTAGATTTGTACAGCAGATGAATGTGTAGTTCAGAATGAATAATTTGTTAAAAGTATTTAGCCTTGTTATCTGCTCACATTAAGCCCATGGGGTAGTTCAGAATGTTCTTATGTTTGTTATTAAAATGTTTCTGCTACCTCTTTCTCTTTCTCTTAGATTTTTTTTCTGACTTGCTGCTTTGTTAGCTCCTTCTTTCTATTAGATCTTTCCCACCATCTCCTTTTTCTTGCACACTTTCTCCCAACGATTCATCTTCCCCACTTGGCTCCAACATTCTTCTTCTCCCTAAGAAGAGCACCATCCCTCCACTCCTTAAGAAAGCAGCAAGTCTCCTTCAGCAGTTACCTCCATTTTTCAGTACTACAGTCTGCTCACTGAACCTGTCCCCATCTAGTTCACAAACCACTCAGGCTCTTTTTAGCTAAGGCCAGCTCAAACACTCGCTACTCAGAAGCATCCTTGCCATGCTGCCCCCAGCTGGGATTGTGTTTTAATCCCACTGTGTGGAAGTGCCCTCTTCACCACTCCCGTTTGATGGCACCAGGCTTTTCAGCACACATAGAAACCCCCACTGTCCTGCCATAGTTTCTAGCTGTGCTGGTTTGGGCTGGGGTAGAGTTCATTTTCTTCATAGTAGCTAGTATGGCGCTATGTTTTGGATTTGTTCTGGAAACAGGGCTGATAATACAGGGATGTTTTAGTTACTGCTGAGCAGGGCTTACACAGAGTCAAGGCCTTGTCTGCTCCTCACCCCACCTCACCAGCAAGCAGGATGGGGGTGCACAAGAGGTTGGGAGGGGACACAGCCAGGACAGCTGACCCCAACTGACCAAAGGGATATCGCACACTGTATGACATCATGCTCAGCATATAAAGCTGGGGGAAGAAGAAGGAAGGGGGGGACGTTCAGACTGATGGCATTTGTCTTCCCAAGTACCCATTACGCGTGATGGAGCCCTGCTTTCCTGGGGATGGCTGAGCACCTGCCTGCCCATGGGAAGCAGGGAAGGAATTCCTTGTTTTGCTTGCGTGTGCAGCTTTTGCTTTACCTATTAAACTGGCTTTATCTCAACCCACCAGTTTTCTCACTTTTACTCTTCTGATTCTCTCCCCCAGCCCACCAGGGGAGTGTGAGTGAGCGGCTGTGTGAGCTGCCTACTGGGTTAAACCACAACACTAGCTTTAAAGCTTGGGAAAACAATCATAAGCTCTGAAAATTTCTTGTCACTGAGTTCAGGAAACCATAACTCTTTCACAACAGCTTAAATGGAATGACCTTAGCAAAAAATGCAGGCAGCAATCTTAAATGTGCATTAATTTCGCTTGTCTTTTGCTGAAAGCTCTAGAAAACCAGGACCAAAGATAATGTGGAGTGCATAAATATGAGATTACAGAGTCTGCCATAGCCTAACAGATGCCAAGCACTCTGCTTGGTGTTTGCTCCATTTTGTTGACAGCCTATCTGCTACCAGGACTCTGGAGAGGCGGAGGCTGAAGGCTCTGGGTGTGGATATCCTGTAATGTGCCTCCTGGCAGTAGCCCAGCCAAAGAATGCATTCCTGCTATGGTGTCTCATTCCTCTGCCACCTGTGGTCTACTAGTTTGCTACAAGGCGGGGTTCCCTGTCACCATGTCTGTGGCCAGGGCCTTTGAGTCTGTAGAGAGGATTGAAATCAAGGCACCATGTGGGGATACTGCATCCTGCTGTATCTCAGCCATGGCACATAACTTTCCTGACAAAAGTTTCAAACTTTTTCTTTCCAGTGGAAATCCCCTCTTAATTTTCCATGCGTGCTTCCAAGGGAAGTGTTCCTGTTCTCTAACTATCGGTAGGGAAACTACACCTTTGACTTTTCTGCTCTAAATATATAGTGGCTGGGGCAGAAAGCTGACTGTGAATATATCAATACTTACTTGATGGGACTGTTGTTCCTGAGTGTCCTGTCTGGGTACGTGCTCGAGATGCTGTGGTGCCAGCCAGAGTGCCTGCAGAAACCAAGACAGGGAACGGGCATTAGCTATTGACCCCGTCCTAGCAGAGAGCCCACTGACCCTGACCGGCACCCACTGGAGTCTGAAACAGCAGGAGAGACTTGCCGGGTGCTGTGTGCTGAGAGTGGAGCCACTTCTCTTCATGGTCCTCATGACTGTGTGCTTTCCACTATGGTGGTTTTTTTTTTTTCCATTATTTAATTTAGTTTCTTTATTATGAATAGGTGTTAGAGTATTAACATTGCTTGTGGTACAACGTGTTCATATCAAAATGAGGAAAACAGCCAGCCTGTGTGGGGTGGAACAAAGATTTGGTGACTATAATGCGGTTTTTGAATGTCTTTTTTAAAGGAAGACTTTAATGAAATGTGTGTGAGAGTGTGTGTACATGTGAGAAAGAGATGAAACACAGTACAGTTTAAACGCTGACAGATGTTTTACAGCTAGGATACCATTTTTTTTCTTCTACAAAGGCTGATAAAGTACAAGTGCCATTTAGGCATAGGATTTACAGTTACTTTAGCATATGCCCTGAAAACACGCGTATCTACAGGGGATAGTAGTTCATGGAGAAAACAAGTTGGTGCTGAGAAGTTCAATTACTCTCCTGAAATATCAATAATGTAGCTGGAAGAAAGAAAAAACAACAGGCCACTTCCTATATTGGATGTATTCTCAAAACGTCTATAAAGGCTTGCTGCCAGCAGCAAGAAAGTAATAACTATAAGTGTTGCTCAGTGGGAAGACTTAGTGATAGAGCCCCTCTGTTTGAAATTTTACTGAAGCCCTGTCAACACAGTGCTAACTTTCATGTTTTTGCATTTTTATTTTTATTATTATTTCTATTATTCTTGGCAGGTGCATTTGTTGGTAGGTGAACTCAGGGTCTCCCTCCTGGCAAGGCTCTCTGTCTTTTCAAGTCACTCAACATAAACCTGCAGTTTCCTGGCCCTGAGCTCTGCTGAAATTCATTTTAAATATACCATTCTTGATGGTCCCTATAGCACTTCCTAAGGTCCTGTTGGATCTTCTTAAAGAAAGTTTAAGCATCAGAGTGAGCAAGGCAATTGCATTCCTTAAATAATTACCAAACTGTTTTTGCAATTCCTTTCAATTGTAAGCTAGGGCTGAATTGTATAACAACAACAACAACAACAACAACAACAACAAAGACAACCACGTTCTAGGCTGCTTAATGCAACGTGTTACGTGCTTTTTCTTCTTCTTGAGGTACTGGCACCTGTGCCTGGTCTCAGCAGCCCAAGATCTTGTGCACAGGAAGAAAACAGAGAATATTGTGCGACTGCAGCATCACTGTGGGAGCTGATGGAGCTTCTCCATCATGTGGGACAGCCTTTTATTGGAAGAGCTCCTGAGGAATCTTCTGGGCTTGGCTCCGAGAGAGAGAGGTTGCTGACCTGGTGTGCTGAAACAAATAGGCTGAAAACAGATTGAGGTGAATGAATTGATTTTTTCTTTTCCCAGGAACTTGAAATGAGCAATGGAGTCTTTTCCCCTCTGCCTATTTCTTCATTTTTTTATAACTATTCTCAGCTGAAGGTTTAAAAAATGTTTTTACAGTTATTTTACGTATTTCAAAATAACATTTATTAGCCTAATACCTCTAATTATGCATGATGGGTGAGTCACATGTAGAGTGTGCTCCAACATTTTCTTTGGTTGAATTCATATACATACTTACCTAATTTGGCAGCAGTGGCATGGCTAGGTGTTAAATGAAATTTATCCTGCTAAGATTAACTCTCAGGGACAGACCTATAGCACAACAAGGACTTTAAGATTCTGGTCCTTCTAGGTTTTCCCTATTTTTCCATTGTAGGGATCATTACTTTAAACAACTCAAGCTCAAAAGACAAACATGCGTGTGGAGGTGGATTGGTGTGAATGCAACCAGGCTTCCAGTTCAGCCTGTGAAATTTACTGCTGCTAATGAATAAATTTATACAACAAGGGCAGTTCTATTACTTTGGGGGTGAACACCAGACAGTGGGGAGAGAGAAAGTGGGCTTATATTAGCATTTAATTTTGGATCGTCAGAGCATTTTTGAAGCAAATGTCCCAGATTTCTGCCTTGCTGTGCTGCGGTTTGCCCCTGAGAGAAGTTCCAGGACATGGATTCCTGGTTTCCACTGGTGCAGGGATGATCTCCACCTGCTCAGGGGAGACAAAGCTTTAGTGTTGTTCAGCCAGTATCACCCTTGTTTTGGGTGTCTGAGGACCGTGACAAATGTGCTGGAGCACTTGCCCTGACATTTAATTACTGTCAGTAAATCTAGAGGATCCCTGTTACTAAAGTTTACAGTTGTCAAACATTTACAAAGTGGAGATACTTCCTGGCTGCAGCAATTGGCTCTGTCTGGAGTGATGGTGGATAAGCAGATATACCCAAAGAACTCCCCAAGCGAAAATGCAGGTGAAAAAATAATCTTATTTTTAATTCGGAAAGCAATGTGTGGAACATTGTTGTTTCAAAGGTAGGTTTAGCTCCTGTGGCAGTTTCATCTCCTGCTCTCACAAGCCTCCCACTGCAGCTCACAGTCATTTCTGTAGCACATGTATCTCAGGCTGGCCAGAAATGAAGGGAAAGGCTCTGGTGGATGTCAGTGCCCTTTGGATCATGGCCCCTGTGCTGGAGTGAGGGCAGCTGTGGCTGGGATGGCACTGGAGGCCCCACGTTTTGGTCTTCTGCAACTTGGGTAGGGGCTTCCTGCTCCCCAGCTGGTCAAAATAAGTGGCACGTTTTCTGGCACGAAGGAAGGTGTGGTTTCTTCAGCTGTATTTTTTTATTATGAAGTCTTATTGTGTTCATTTGTCATAATACACACACACACACAAAGCCCTTCAGTTTATTAAAGTCCTCATCATTTTTCATAATAGGAAGGCAACTATGGTTTCCAGCAATATCTGTTATGTTATGTTTGGAAACTGAGGAACTCTATGGAGTTCCTTATATTTTCTTAAATAGAGGAATATATAGATTCAGTAATCAGTAACCTTAATTTTTTTTTTTAATCTCTGGGGGTGCCTGGTGTCCTTTTTAGGTATTTGAAACATCTTACCTTGTGTGCTCACTAAAAAACATGTGCAGTGAGACTGAGCAAGAAGACAAACTTCAAAATCAGAAAATGCACTTAGGGCATACATTTATGAAAGACAAAGCTTAGCATTACGCTTCAGACAATGGGCTGGTTAGGCTATATAGAGGGCTGCTTTAAGCAGTCACCCAGGTGATCAGCTGAAATCATTTGCCTTATACATGTTATTCTTTCATTAAAAGGTCAAATAAAATTGTGCTGGAAACCTAGTGGGTACTTTAAATGGCTAGTTACTCAAAACAGCCTTTTGGGGGTGGCACTAAAGAGAGTCTCAGGTGCAGGTTTTGTTGTATTTTGTCCCATATTCATTTTTAGGGTAAAAAAAATAGCCAAACATAAATGTTGTTTTCTTAATCATGCTATCACACTGAGCTCTTCCTGTTGTTTGCACTCTTTCTAGAAGGTGGATACGCCTCCTCAGTAAAAATACAGAAATGCAAGGCCATGTCCCTACGCGTGATGCCTTGCTATCACAACAATCCCACCATACAATGGCTTTCGGAAATGGTTCAAGCTCTTTTTTATGAAAAAAGTAAAGTTGTTTGCCATTATCCATCCTACTGGAGGGCTTTGCTCACTGCTTTGA
This sequence comes from Gorsachius magnificus, assembly GCA_034008185.1. Lineage (NCBI taxonomy): Eukaryota > Metazoa > Chordata > Aves > Pelecaniformes > Ardeidae > Gorsachius > Gorsachius magnificus. The sequence continues at coordinate 89,100,158 of CM067081.1, forward strand.
TGCTATTAAACTTTCCTAGGTATTCAGCTTAAATGAATTCCTGGTTAATTTTATAATCACTTATTTAACACTGTGAACACCTTGTACTCCCTTGGAATATATGTCCTTGAGGTATTCGGAGACAGAAGTATTCTCACTCGGCCTTCATTTTGCCTGACTAAACAAGATGGATTCTTGTAGTTCCTTAGTCTAGTGAGCTCCTCCGTTCTCATGTAAGATTAACAGCCTCTCCACACCTACCTCAGTTTAGCTTTCTCACCTGCCGGTGACTGGAGGTGGGTGGACGATGCGAGATGAGATATTCTTTGTGCCCTGTACAATGTCATTAGCATCTGGAGAATTCATCAGTACAAATAAATCACTGAACTACAATTGCCTTTCTCCTGAAAGGCAAACTGTTGTAGCGGCTTGCTGGCATCTGGTCAGGAGATTAACAAACTTGGGTGCTTCTTTTCAGATATTTTGAATTAATGGGAATTGACTAAAAGTGTTGGAGCATATTGCAAGCTGTTGTTATATTAATTCATGAAACATACTAAAATATGCTGGATATGAAATTTCTGGAATGTTTTCTTTTCACTTGGGTTTTCAGCCTGTTCCAGTGGGTGGCACAAGAAGCACAAAAAAAACAGGTGAGTTTTCATCCCAGCATATCCCATAGGATCTAGTTAGTAATTCTTGTAGCTCTTAGTTAAAAATGAGATTCATGAGGGTAAGGAAGTGCATTTCTCAGACTGAGTGAGGGTCACTCTGACTTCAAGGTGCTCAGCACTTTTACGAGATGTTTGGTATCATGCATTTGCGTATGCTTAATTCTTCAATATTGTTTCATATTCAGCAGTGTCGACAGGTACAGCCTCAAAGGGGTCAGGCTGTGAGCTCCCATCCTAAGAGCACTATAGCTGAGGCCAGACATGTTGGGCTCTGCGTGGGAGCTGCTTGACCCTGTCTGGTGTGGGCTCTGCATTGCAGCATGATCAGATGCAAAGCTGTGCGTTTATGTGCAGTATTTGGCTCTTTCAGCCACATTAAAATTATCTTTATTATATTCAGTTCCACGTTCACAGGTGGGCCTGAAAAAAGAAATGAAAAACATCTGATATAAGCGCTGCAGCTAAAATACTGCTGTGGAGAACATCCTACCCTAATGTTTTGTGGAAGAGTATCTGGGGTATTTATTATATGAAGTCTTATAATGGACATACAGATGCTCCATCCCCTATGGCACATCCACGTGGTTGCTGTGCCACTGAAAATTTGAAAGGAACAGCTTACATTTGGTTTGCAGAAATACAGACAAAACCAAACCTTGCTATAACAGAAGGGTGGATTTTGTGGAGCAAAATCACTGGGGATTTGAAGACACTGTGTAGGTTTGGGAACATCAGTGGGTGTTTCAGGTCAGTGGAAAGAGAGGCTGGAAACACTGTGGCAGGTTTCAGGACTTCTGGAGGAATCAGCTGGGTCTGAGAGGGCTGTAGGTGGGAGAAGTCCCTGTGCTACTCCACACTCTTGCCAGCCCATGGACTCTGAACTCATCTCTGAAACAGGAAAGCTATGGATGCAGGAGAAATACAAAGCAGAAGTTGGCTGTTTGGGCCATGCCTGATGTGATGTCCAGCAATCTGCTGTGCCATTGAAGGCATACTTTGTCTACTGTTAGAGGTGACCTTGGATGCTAAAGACAAGCATACGTGACCGAGTCAGAGGAGGAAGTGAGAACAGAGAACAAAAGGAAGAGTGACTGGTTAGAAGGAGGTCTAGCAGCAAATTCTCCAGTGCAGCATTGTCCCAACTGACCAAAGTTAGCACTTCTCTGGGACATGGTTGTTCCATCAGAAAGAAATTGTCATTTAATCTGGGCAGCTTCTAGCAGAAACCCATTGGATTTTGGCAAGTGGTGCTTGGAAATGCCTGAGTCCCTGGGCCACTGGTGCTTAGTGCACTGGTAGGAGCTAAGAGCTGGGAGCTGTTACGTGCCTGGAGCTTCTCCGGACTTCTGCCCTTCACTGAAGAGACTTCTGGGAGCCTGAAGATACATTACTTGTGAGATCTGAGATGCTTGTTTCAGGGGTGTGTGTGTGTGTGTGTGTGTGTGTGTAAATCCCAGATGGGATGGCCAGGATCCTGAATGATTCATGAAGTGCATTGGCTCCAGAGCATGGGTGCTTGGGGCATGCAGGCTTTAGGGAACTCACCATTAAGGTACTGTAGCATGTGGCACTGGCAGTGGTTGCTTTTCATGTTGTGCAAAACCTGAGTGATACTGGTTTCTGATAGATTTGGGAGGCTGCTGAATTCCTGGAATCAGGAAGGAAACAGAAGAAAAAAACATGAAGATGAAAGAAATGATGAAGAAGTGGCAGTTAAAAACTCCTAGAAACATGGAGGGAAAATTTAAAACTGGCAAAGATTCAACCATTGGTCTTTTTGGTGTCTAAGTGTTAATACAAGCCAAATAGTCAGGAGGTAGTTTTATTTCTGTCTGTCACTGATTTTGAAGCATGGAGCATTTAATACTGTCCAGGTAAGTGATGGAGAAGAGTTTACATATGAAACTGCATTATGGAAATGTGAAGAATCATTTACTTCACATGAAAAACAAACAGAAAAATAAGAATGGAGAAAAAAGCATGGAAATGGAGACTTTGAATCTGCAATTTCAGACTAGCCACAACCATGCAATTCTTGGAGGCTGAGGTGCTGATAAGAGATCAGGATCAGACTGGGAGCCAAATTCCCAAGGAAAGACCACTGTGAGACTGTGATTTTAATCTTGAAAAGCAATGAGAATTTGCCAGTGCAGCAAGCCACCTTGCCCGCAGGAGTTTTGCGAGCTGTGCTCTGACGATGCTCGGGTTGGTACATCATCCACAGGGCTGCTCTTAGCCCCACCAGAAGCAGAGGGCAGGTGCGGTTCAAAGTGGACATTCATTAGAAGTAGCAGCGGTGTCCCACCACTGTGGGACATTGTCACTCTGGGAAGAGACACGTTATTATAGGGACCTCCCTGCTCTCTGCTGACAGTGCAGCAGCTGGGATCCACTTGCTTCCATCCGTTCCCTGGGGCTTGAGGCATTTACTGGTTAGGGGAAAATTTTAGGTGAAGGAAGGTCTAGTGGCAGTGTGGTTTTAATCACTTCCCTGTGCTTCCTTGGCTGCATCCAAATTTCCTTTGCTTACTCACAGCCCCCACTCTTACTCTTGCCTTAATTCTCAGGTGAGAAGCTACATTTTCCCCGAGAGTGGGGAAACTCTCCCTGCTTTTTGCTGTTTTGATTCATCTGCCCCAAGGTATTCAGTGCTGTAAAGTTCAAATTTGTTCATGCTCTTTTCCCCTGCTGGGAGCAGAGTGTCCAGAGGGATGGGGGGCACGTGTGGGTGTCACGGGAGACAGTGACTGGTGGCGGGCAGCCACAGCCACTGGGTGCCACAGGTGATCTCTTCTTCCCCCTGCATCCTCATGAACTGTTGGCAGCAGCTCCTTTCCCCAGGCTGGCCGGGGCTCAGCTTCCTCTGCTTTTCTTTCCCTGGGGGAAGCCCTGCCCCAGGAGGTGGTGGAGAGCCCTTCTCCCTCCCAGGGGGCTGGATGTGTCTGGGAGAGACTAAGAAGCTGGCAGGAGAGGCCGGGCAAAGGAGGTGGCCAGGGCTGATTCAACAGGTGGTCCTGTCCAACCACATGTAATGTTTTAGTTTACAGCTGCCTTTCCCCACAAAAAGCCCCAAAGCAGAAAACCATGGCCCCGAGATAAATCTCTTCTGGAGACCCCAGATGCAGGGGGCTGAGCTGTTCAGGGGATGCAAGTCTGCAGGAAGATGAGCAGAGCTTGCTGGAATATTGTCTCAATTTTCATTTCATTCAGGTCCTCAGATGACATGTCCTTGTGCAGTCTCTGAGCACAGAGCGTTCACATGAGTGGAGCTGCACACTGTACACCTCGGTTTAGGTGGTCGTATTAGTGCTGCTTTGATGACTGCACTTCACAGAGTCATAAGGGAAGCAGAGGTGAAGTTGCTTTAGGCTGTGCTTTGCCCGTCTCAACTTTGGATTCTGACTTTGTGCCACTGAGTTGCTTTTATTCCCACTGCAGCAGGAGAGATGTACGGAGATAAAAGTCTTCGGGATGGCACAGAAAAGAGAAGGGGTGTCACTAGGTGGCTTGTGAAAGCTAGCCAAGCAAAGCAGGTCGCATAACTGTGCGATACCCTTAGGGAACAAGGTGCATTTTTTGCCTTGCTGTTCAGTAAGTGACCCAGTTTGTGGCAGTTTTTAATATAATACCACAACTTTTTTTAGGCGAGTGGATGGGAGGAATCAGCAACTTGTTTACAATAGTCCATAAGAACTTTTGTTGACATTTGTTTGTTTTTTTTAAATAGTGGTAAGGGTCAATTCTCCCATTAATTTTTTTGCCTTGTCACACTCAGTCTCCACTACTCCCAAGGATCAGAAGCAAACCACGACACCGTAGCTTTTTGCTATTCTTCATGAACACTAGCTACTTTGAGCTTTTTCATATGTATTTTTGTAGGTACAAGTTGCCTATTAAACTAGCCCAGAAGCATACTAAAACAAAATTAGCAACGATCCTGCAGACAGAAAACAAGAGGATAAGGTACAGTACAACTCACTTGGTATATATTATATTTGTGATAGGTATGGAAGTCAGACCAGGGAGCTCACAGGCTTCCCAGTCAGCATCTTAAGTTTAAGGTATCTCATTAAAAACCACATCCTTCATGGGTTCTGTAAAGCCTGCATTATCCATGCATCTTTTTCCCAAAGCTTCTATTTTGAAGCCTTCCATAATTCCTTTATTGCTTGCAGTATCTGTTTCGGAGTATTATGCTGGCAGAGAGCATTGGCTCAGTAGCAACCTACATGCACGAGTCAAAACAAGGCCGGTGGGAAATATATTTTAAGGCAGGCTTGTCTGAAATAGAACACAGGTGAACTGTCATCAGGCATTAGTGTACCTGAGGAAATGTGCTGTTCTGAACAGCGAGGAGAGGCTTATCTGGGCTTCACAGGTAGGCTGTGACAAACACGACCAGTCTTGCCTGAGGCGAGAGCTTGAGATTTCTGGGTAATCTGCTCCACAGCGTGTTCTCAAAAATGTGGATGAAACCGGTGGTGTAATGCAAGGAAATCACCTCCAGAATGAACAGGGCGGGGGGGGGGCGGAGGGGAGGCTGTCTCATCAGTGTGCAGCTGAGATGAAATCCAAAGTGGGGAAAAGTTTGCAAAAATGCATGCGAGAGGAAAGAGCAAGATATAGATATACAGGAAAGTGAGCAATAGCACGTCCTCGGAAGTCTTCACCTACATAAATCAGGGTGCCTGAGTCCTTTTGCTGGATGGGACATACTGTGTTACAGGCACTGCCACAACTGGTCTCAAGGGAGAGCAAAAGAACTGGAGTGGGTCTTCAGGTGCATATCAGAAATTAATAGTGTTTGCATTGCTTAAAATCACTGTTGCAGTAATAACATTGCCATGTGTATTTCATTAGCAGCAAGTCACCGTAAGTAATGGCTCTCAGTTATTATACAGGAGAAATACATAGTGTCCTTCTACTGAAATGGTTCCACTGGTAAAATTGCCTAAAGACAGATGGGACTGGACTCTCCTTCCCCTGGTTTCCTCTGGAGGCTGATTTCACTCTTCCCCACAGTCTTGCAGAAGAAGGCCTGGTGTGTGGAATGATCCATGCACCGAGCGAGCACAGAGTAACGCCTTCAGTTCTAGTTATATTTAGTACAAGATGGATCTAGTCCCCAAAGTGTTCGTCCCTGGATAAATCCCACTCCCAGAGTTTCTTACTTCTCAGTAGCTCACTTCTCCTTCCCTCTGTGACAAGCAAAGCACTGAATACAAATCTTTGCTATGACATCTATTTTTAAAGTAAGTGGAATGGCACTGAAGGGAATAGAAAGCAACACTGAACAGCATTACTTGTTGTCTTTTGATTAAGCTCCCCCAGCTGTGAATAAGTGAATGTCATCAGCATCAGCTTCTCTTTATGTGTGCATGAGAGGCAGCGGGTTTGTTTGCAAGTGCTGGTTGCAGCCCTGGTTGAGCCTCTCCTGCTGGGCGGCCCTGGGCTGTGGGTGGTGGATGCACCCCCTGGCTGCCTACGCCTGAGCTCCCCGCAGCCCCTGAGCTTGCGCCACCTGCTCTCACCTGGTCATCGCTGGCATGTCCCTGGGTGCAACGCTGGCTGGTGTGGTTGCCATCGGAGGTGTGACTGCAGGGAGGGCCACCCCAGCTTGGCAGCACCAAGCATGTGGCCCCTCAGTCCCTCTGCATGCAGACCAGAGTGGTTGCCCATGATGTGCTGGGAGTTGAAGCATGCCTCTTCCCAGACCGCATGTGTTGTGAGCTGGCTTGTTCACAGCTTGGCCCCCCTTGGTGACTCATGACAGATGAAGCAAGTGGCCACCACCTCTCTCAGATGTTTCTCAACACAGCCACCCTTTGCAGACAACACAAGAGGCCCCCAGCTCCGTTCTGAACAGCGGAACATCTGCATGCTGTTTTTCAGGCACAGATTTTCCAAGGAGGGATTGCACCTCTGCTTGACACTGTCTTACACAGTTTTCCTTCCCTCTGCAGTGCTGGTGATGTGCATGTTCACATCTTGTGGCTTCTCCCATGCTCCCTTGGAGCCAGGGGAGGCTGTGGTGAGAGCAGTGGCCGGCAGCTGCCTGTACTGTGTCCTCCACCCTCCCTCATCCCTTGCCTTATTCCTGTTTCCTTTTTGCCAGGGAACATTAATTTAAGCATGGTTGGTTCACCTTTGGTGTCGGTACATGTTCTTGGCCTGTTCTTTCTGTTAGAGATATGCTCCAGAAAGCCTTATCCCTTTTATAAATTCCCTTGCTTTCATCAGTCCCCTGCAGAACTGCACTCCTCTAGGAAGCAGCTAGATGTTGGGTGTTAATAGGAGTAGAAATAACAGGGATAGACCCATAGCTGACAGGAACAGAAGACATGAGTCTCCATCAGTCTTTCATTTTCAGCTCACTGTCGATACCCAGTGTTTGGCCAGGGTAGAGGTAAAATAAAGAGTAACCAACCTCCTTGAAGTCAAAAAAGGGTCTGTAGCTTGTTGTTAAATATGTACAAGGAATCAATCAGAATTAATAAACTGTTAATATATTGATTCCCCAAACTGTTGTTGCCCAAGGGACGTTTGTATGGGTTAAAGGAGGTGCAATGTTGGCGAAAGGAGGTGCAATAAATGGAAATGGGCCATCAGAAGAAGGTACGTTGATAGGATTTGAACATTACTTGTAAGTCTGCTTTTGAAAACAGAGCAGTGATTTTTCTTTTTAAAGTTTTTTTACAGTGACAGATAAAGGTAGTCCATATGAACATGTTAAAATCAAGCCCAAATCTTCTTGGTTTTCCAAGTCTGCCGGTAGCTGTGTGGGTAGCAGCAACACAGGAAATGTGAATAATTGATTTTACTGTCTGTCCCCAAGAGTCAGTCATTTCCATCAGCCAGCAGGTGAGTATGTATCTGCTGCTTCAAACTGGGTCCAGCTCAGAGTATGTGACAGCGGTATCTGCAAGGGCTTGTAATGCACTAAGTCTCTTAATTACAAACATTCATATGAGGCATTTGTCTTGCAAGGCTCATCTGAATCCTGCGTGCCTGTGCAGATTCAGCTTTATTCCTACAGTGAATTTTTTCCCTTCATTCTGCTTCCACAAAAAGCTTGTGTAAATCCCTGCCTCTCCAGATGGCACAGGCTCTGCAGCTACCAGTTTCTACACATCACATATTACAATTATTCATACCCAGTTCAGCACAAAGCTCCCTTTGTTTCAGAGGTGCCAAAGCAGAGACTTGGTACCTGTGAATATTGGGATCTGGAAGACCGCGGATTGCTGGAATTGTTAAATAGCTGGCTGAAAAGTAGATGACTCCTCGCACTTCAGATACTGGACTGCCCAGCTACAGGGCACATTGCGAAGGACATTGTGTCATTCTGAAGGCTGGGAAAAAAAGCAAGAAAAATGCAGACTAGCTCCCTGTCTCTGTATGTTCCCTCAGGTCCTCATGACAATTGGTAATTGGTAGAATGCTCAATTTAAATAGAAATTGCCATGTTTCCATAATGATCTTTTTCTTAATAAGAAACCATTTTAATTTGCAGATGTGTCAGCAGTGCCAGTGCATCAGACATTCTGTGTGGGAAAACATTTAAATGTGTGTTTTAAACAAGGACTATTTTATTATGATATTAAGTGTTTGGGTATTTTTCCCCCCTCCCCCTCCAAGCTAGTAGGTCTAGTGCTCAGCTGGTGTAATTCAAGTCTTGAACCACTGGTGGAATAGGGAGAATTTCAGACTAGTATTCTTTAACCTGTGAATTTATGGCAGGGCCACTGATTTGAGACAAGTATTTTCTGGCAACTAAAAAACATCTGTGTGGAAACATTTATCCCGTGGCTCAGGTAAGTACCTCCACAGAGGGATTTGTCTCTTGATCGAGAAACTGGTGTATCCAGCTGCTGGGTGGTGGCTTGGGCTCAGGCAGGGGGAGCTGGGCGGTGCTGGGTGAAAGCGGGGAGTGTGGGGCTGGTGGTGCAGGGCAGGCAGCAGGAGTGCTGGGGAACATGGTTGTTTTGGAGCCTTATTTATTGAGAAGGTGGTTGAAGCCTTAGGGTTGGGGTGCCCCTGGAGTGATAAGGGCCAAAATCCTCTCTGTTGTATAGTCATTCGGCTACCAGGGCAGTCGCCCAGCCAGTCACCTAGCTGGGTTCAGTTCCTCCTCTGCTTGAGGGGGTTTGAAACCACATCTTCAGTCTTATGCCAGAAGTGTCAATTGTTTAATGGCTGGAAAAATAGGAGATGTAGTTCTAAATCCTCTTGCTCAGAGGAGGAATTGAACTATGGCCTGTTAACACTGTGCTTTCCTGTAAATAATGCCCTGGGGACCTCAGTTTTCTATTTTCTTTTTTTCTGGAGGCTGATGTGGAGACTTAATGTAAACAACATTACTTTTGAGAAACTAAATTTACTGTCCAATTGAACTGTGGCTGCTCTCCAGGACCCATAGGGTCCTCTTTGTTTGGTTTGCTTTCGAAACTGTCTTTGCAAGCAAAATTTACTGAGGATAAATACTCTCATGCATTGGCAATCAAGCATTGAACCAGTAGTGGAAAAGGAGGGATTATAATCCCTATTTTCTCCCCATTACCTCTGGGCCGCCTAGGGTGTACTCCAAGTTGCGCACTGTGATTATGGTTGCATAGGTCTCCTCTGCTGCCTGTACTACAGTCCCTTTAGTCCAGAAATGTATTTATCACTGCTAAACCCTGTGCTTCACAGAAAGTCTCATCAGGTGTGACATTAAATTAGTTTAATTGCAAGTAAAGAATTTCACTGGTTAATTCTGTCCTCTTCTGATTTGCCATGTCCTTTGATCTTCTGGATCACTGATCAGAGTGTCACATCCCTTCCGTTCCTTGGCTAAATCCACCTTGCCCATAGATCTGACAAAATGTTTGGTTCCCAGATGCATTCCTGATTAGAGCTGGCCAGGAATTTCCTGACAAAGCATGTCTTTGTTGAAAAATGCCCATTTGTAAAATCTAAATGCTTTACAGATGTGTCTCTTCTTTGATGTATTTTCAGTGAACTACAAGAAGGTTTCTGCTTTTGGGATTTGCTCCAGATTGGTTCGCCATGAGTTTGAAAGTCCAGCAAAGCCTGCCTTGAGAAAGGAGCTCAGAAGGATGTTATACTCCTTATTCTGTGGAAGTGGCCTTCCTGGCTGGCTCGGATACTGTGACAGTGATCTGTCGAGTCCTGTGTAGCCAGAACTTGCTGGGGTGATATCCAGCTTCTAAGTTTCAGATCAGAATGTTTCAGGTCCTGAGTATGCTGACATTTTTTTCAAAACCTGAGTTTTTCACATTCCAGTTGACTCTTATGCCTTGGTGGGATACGGAAGAACACCTAAGTTCAGACCAGGGGTATTCATGAGAGCTTTTTCCCAGTTCTGCAAAATCTGGAAATGCAGCTTTTAAAAATGGAATTCCCCAGGCTGAAGAGGGGAACAAATCAGGGTATATTTTTGCTGTTGAAAACAAGAAAATAACACAATGTTTTCATGTTTTGGAGTACAGAGCCTTGGGGACTGAAAACCTTTGTTTATCCAAAAGTCAGGCGAAATATAGGAAGATTATTTAGACAGTGGTAATGCACAGCATGAGTGGTGGCCTTCGGCTCTGTTCAGGAGGGTCTGAAAAAGACAGCAAGTTCAATCCCGACATCCATTAAATCTTTAACCTTTCTTGTTATTCTTAACTGAAGCTGGTGGAAGAGGTAGTGGGAATATTTTAATAGATTTGAAATGCTCTCTTCATGAATTATTTTTCTCCGAGTGGATGAAATGCAGCACCGTATGGACACATTATGTTCTCATGGTCTGCCTCATTTAAAGAAACATTCATACCAAGCATGGTCGCAAATCTTTAAATGGCTTCTTTATTATTTTTCTCTTGTTATTGTGCCTCTGCGGGGTCTACGCAGAAGAAAATCAGTAGATCAGCAGAATGCTGCTGCTATTGCAGAGCCTTTGTGTAGATCTGTATGGCACTATAAATATGAACAATATTTCGCTGAATCCCATCCCTCATTATTTTGGGGCCATTTCCTCAGCAGGCTATCACACAATACTAAGGACAAGTTGGGTTCACAACTACCTGAATGAAGCAGAGAATAAAAGAATATATGCTTCTTTCCACAAAGAAAACCTGCCTAGGCCCAAATAGAAGGGAATCATCACAAATGCACCTTGTATCTACTTGTCTAAACAGACCTATTCATTTCTGTACAATATGCTTTCCAGTCCTCAGGTTGTTTCTCAGCCCATTTTTTTTTTTTTTAAATCAGCCCATCATAATAAGCACACCAGAGATAGATTTTGTTGACTTACTTCTTTAAAGCTATCTTATAAATATGCAGTAAGTATATTTGTGAGAATTCAGAGCTCTACAGTCCCAGTTTAAAAGCTCAGTTGGTTTCTAGCTGTATCTCCACCTAATGCCTGATAGAATCACAGAAGGACACTAAAAAACATCCCATAATCCTATTACACTGGAAAAGTCCATTATTTGAATCCTTCCACGGAAGGGACCTGCCACTTGTCTCAGAAAAAGCAGAGGAGCTGTGGCTGACCAGCATCCCCCAGCCATGGACGAGGTATTCTAAGTATGGGGGCAATTTTAGAGCCTGTAGGCTTAAAAGATCAAAGGGAAGATACTTTCTTGGTGGAAGGATTGCGAGGAAGCCCTAGGCCTAGTTAAAAGGATACTGCAGAGGTTCAAGTAACTGAGCCTGGAACAGCAGGCAGCTGACTTCAAACTGGCAACCTCTTTCCTTAATGCTTCTTATCATTTAGCATTCTGCAGGAAATCTACACACTGGTGATTTAGAGCCCTGAGTGGGGCAGGTAAGCTACAATAATGGGATCATATCTCTGTCATGGCTGGAGCTCCAAATGGCATTTTTCGTTTTAATCTTGAAAATGCTGCTCCTGGAAACAGTAAGTTAATCAGAGCCTGCAAACAGATTGATTTATTTTTTCCCTAAATTGTCTTTGAGGAAATGCTTCCAAACCATTTTAAAACTTCTTCAATGGAAAAAGTTCTTTTTCTCGGTTTTGCAAAAACATAGAGTTAATCTATGAAAATGAAAAATAAAAGTAAGATTTTCTTATTGACTGTGGTTTTTTTATATTCCCAAAACAATAAATGCTGCTGTTCACTGGGAAAAAAAAATGATAGTGCAGTATCTTCTCACAGGTGTAGTGTGACAATTATGGGAATGTAGAAGGTCAGAATGCTTTTCTTGTATCACGTTTTTGCTGATTCAGTTTGAGTATCAACTAGATACACTGTCTCTAGTTGCACCATCCCTATTTTGTATATATTCATTTTCTGTCACCTGCACTTAGGCCATTAAGTGCTTACCATTTTTCACATCATAAGGATTACAAAATCAGGATTGTTAATGCATTTATTTTCAGAAAATATTGCCTATTCATCTGAGTGTATCTTTGTTGCTTCCACAGCAGGCAGAATAATTGGTACCATACAGTTAAACATACTCTTAGACCCAGGTTTCAAGTAAAAAAACCCAAGAAAAACTACACACACACACACACACACACACACGCGCATGCATTTCCCTTCCCCCCCCCGCCCCAGTACCTTAGATGTTATCCTTGAGTGGAGAAACAGGCAGTAAACAGCAGGGACCCCTTCTACAAAGCTGCCCCAGGACCTGGAGACCTGTGGATGGGATGGTGGTAGGGTAGGGCTGTGTTCAGCCACCCACACCCCTTGATTTTGGGGATTTCTTCACAGACTTGAACTGAGAGGCTTGTGCTCTTGCCAGCCCCCATGCAAAAGCCATGTGGGCAAAATGCTATGGCTGAGCTTCCATCTCTTGTGTGAGCACATCACCTGTGCTACTGCCATTGCCTGTTTCTCATTCAGAAGCAGCTGGGGTCTGGTCAGCTTAGGAAGTGGGTTTGAGGAGCTAAATTTATCCTTACTAGCCTTTATAAAGGTGCTGCAAGCTGCCGCTCCTCTGGAGGAATTGGGAATAGCAGAATGCAGTATAAGACCTAGAAAATACAATATATACACAGAGGAAGGGGGAGCACCATTCTCTTAGGCAGGCTCACAAAGTAACATGAAGATGTTGGGTTTGGGCTTTTTTTGTCTTTTTGTGCTGAGCGGAGCTCCCGAGAATAGGGTATATTTGAAATGTAGTTAATTAAAGACTGCTTTGTTTATAATTCCATGTGGTATTGTCCATGATTACAAGCAGTTTGAAGAAAAACAATACACAGCATTTTTCCTTTGGTGCTGTTACTGGTTTAAGTGTTAGGTACTGCTGCGGTATCCAGTAACAAGAGAAAGGAGGAAGTTATATGAATGTTGCTAGAGCTGTTTGAAAATTAACCTCTTCCTGTTGAAATGTTGTGATGAAAACAAATTGCCAGGGCAGAAACTTGCCAAAAATAAAAAGCTGAAAAATGATAACATTTTGGATTTCTGTAGCATCACTGACAAGGAAAGCCTTCAAGCCAGGAAACAAATAAATGCAACACTCCCCCATCCCTTTGATTTTTGGCAGCCCACCAAAACCTGTTTCTTTTCTGTTTAGAGAACAGTTTTACATTCCTGATGTATTTTAAATTTCAAATGAAAGTGTGTTTTTTTGGTTTTTTGGTTTTTTTTTTTTCCTTGCAAAAAGGTCTGTTTTCTCAAGAAGCTATTTTCTGTGGAACACCATTTCAGCTGAACAGTTTCAACAAGCTCTTGTTGCTTCTGAACTCAGGCTTCCTGTGCAGTAACACACTGTGCTGCTGGCACGCTCCTCTGACTAACAGCCTATAGCATATTTAGTGTCATCTGTTCCTATTTCCTTTGCTAAGACATGGGCATTGTGCCTTATACCTTTGCATCCTTGTTTTTAAAAGTAAAACCCCACTTGCAGCTTAAACATTCCTTAACACAATTACATTTTTTTACTAAACCCTACTCTGGGTTTAATGCACCAATGCAATACAAACAGTGTGGGTATTGTTGAGCTGGTTGGCATCTGTTGCAAGGTGGTGAGCATTCTCATTTTTACTTTCTCTGAAGGTGCTAAATACTTGGTTCCTTGGGCCCATGCTACATATGACTGTGAATATTTGTTTGCATACTCCAGTTAAAAAGAAAAATAAAAAAATCTTTATCATTCCTTGATGTAGAAACAGAGATATTTAAGTAAAAGCCAAATTTGCTAGTACAGAGGAGCCAGGGTAGGATTTGTCGCATTTTCTGTTGGGAAAGGTCAGTAGGAAAATACTACTCCTAAACAGAAACAAGTATGGTTGGGGTAATTATTTATTATAAGGCTGTTTCAGAATTACTCTGCTTCCCCTGTGTTCTTTTAGGCTGGTGACATTTGCACTCCCCTGGCCCTGGGACCATGTTTGAAGACAAATCTGGAAGAATAAATCCAAAGGTCACGAGGTATGGGATTCATCTAATCAAATACAGACATGTACACTACACATACATGGTGTTTACCCATCACCATCAGCTCTCTTTGCAGTCAGAAGTGAAAAGTAAGCACTTCTGCGGTGTGAGTCAAGCAGCTATTTCATGTGGTCGGAGGAATCTTGTCCTGGAAGGACTTCAGAGAAGGGGCAACCATGTCAGAGATGGATAACTGTGCTGCAGCTATCATCTCAGGCCCCATGAGATGAATCCCAACTGGAGGACCTTTGCCTGAACCTTGCTCAGAAGATAAGAACCTGTTTGCTTTGTGCTAGCATTGCATATGCACCTCTCCCTGCCAATCATCTCCTGGGACTATCTTCTGGCTAATCGAGGGCAGCGATAGAAGTGTGATAGGTGAGAACACTTAAAGATGATTTATAGGACAGCATTCAGGTTTTAAACCCATGTGTTGTGGAACCCTGCTTATAAGAGGTCTGTAATCTTACTTTCAGTGAAGAGTTTACTGTGTTAATAGTTAAAGCTGATGAATGCTAAGGGAGACTCAGTGTTATTATTGGTCTTCTGATTGGCAGCAATAATGCAATGATCAGGTTACAGGGCATAATTTTAGCAAAGGAAAATCCTTCTCCCAAATTACTTACAGTAATAGTTCATCCAGGATCATGTTCCTGGGATTCTCCTTGGTTGTTTTTGCCACATATAAAAATGAAGTTAAAATTGGCCCAAATTCATTTGCATCGTAACTCTAGCAATACTATTTCAGCCTGGATTTTTTATTCATGTCTTCACTGAAATTCTGAGAGGTATCAGAATGTTACATCTAAAATGAACTCAGTGCAAAAATGTTTGCCAAGGGTCATTTATCCTCAATGTGCCTGTGTGGTGTAAAAGACTAGGATAAAACCTGAGAAGACTGTTCTGTCCAGATGAGGTACAAGATTTGATCAGAAACGATTGGTTTAATGTTCTGCAGATGCTGAGGACAAGGCAGGAATGACACTTTATCATACCCTTGGACCTTTCCACTGGAAACTTTCTAATCTGTTGCTGCCGTGTCTTGGAACATGGTCCTCTAATATCCTATAATCCTCCCTGGATATTACATTCCTATCTGGTAGGCAGGATCTGCATCCCAGCTTTTGTCATATTTCAAAGCATTTTTTTCAATGCATTGGAGCTACTTTGCCATGCATTTGAAATCCTTCTGTAAGGGCAAGCATCTTTATCATTATTTGCTACTCCACCAACCTCTGTAATCTGCAGACTTTGTTGACAATGGTTATAAATCTTGGTATGGACCTATATTTAAAACTTTACCTTAGAAGACCGAATAGCAATCACAATTAATGTATGATATATGGGCTCACTAATGGCATTTTTTTAAAGACAGACATAAAACTTTAAAAAGCCCTTGCAGCTCTTTTAAAGTGGATGGCAAAAGTATAAATGGCAAATATTTTTCTTTATATTTTTATCAATATGCTTTTGAAATAGCTTAATCTGTTATATTAAATGCTTATGACTGGAATAAAATTATCATGATTTATTGAACCAAGAGCCAAGTTATCCATAACAAAGTATGGTCTCTATCAATTGTATGGACAGACACAAGGGACTAGTAATGAAATGTTGAAACAGGAAAATTTCAGAAAAAGAAACTGTTCTTCATGTCTAACTTTCCAAAAAGCTTTCTTTTTGATTGTATTTGTTCTGTTACACATTTCTTTACTTAGTGTCTCCTGTTAGCAGATGAATTCTTTCCCCTTTTTTCCTCATCACAGACCTGTCATAACATGATTAAGCATTTCTTGGAACAAAGCAGAGTGGAAAGTGTGGCCAGAAAAGATTTGACAGTTCAGTCTAGTCTAACACCATGCAAGGTGGGAAACGTCTGAGTGACTTAATGAAAAACAAAATAAGGTTAAACCTTGTGAGATTGTGGGGATCTTTAAATTATAAATCATTAAAAATGATACACTCAAAGGCACTGTAATACTGAGTTGGGTTCAATGTTTCAGGTTGCTTCTGAGAAAATTTCTAAACCCTAAAGCTAATTAGAATATTTCCTAAGGTGGTGGGTTTTTTGTGGCTTTTTTTTTTTTTTTTTTTTTTAAATGGAAAGAGATTTTA
This sequence comes from Gorsachius magnificus, assembly GCA_034008185.1. Lineage (NCBI taxonomy): Eukaryota > Metazoa > Chordata > Aves > Pelecaniformes > Ardeidae > Gorsachius > Gorsachius magnificus. Next base: position 89,116,332 of record CM067081.1, read on the forward strand.
TTATTTAGTTAAGTCTGGATGACTTGTGCTGTGTTGACACCACAGACTTTGCAACATGTCTTTAGACTCAGGAAGTCTAACTGACTACATGCAAAGATGAAACAGGTGTGGGACTAAGGAAAAAGTTAAAATTAAAAAGAACAGTGTATTCACATTGGAAAAATTATGTACTTTTAGTTCAGAAAGAAGTCTCAGCTCTGATAACTGGGCTGTGGCGTGTCTCATCTGTTGCTCTCAACCTGGTATTTACTGTGCAGTGACAAAGCTGCATCCTCATCAGAGCAGATGAACTGGGCATTTCCAAGATGGGGAGTAGATGTCTCCTTGGCTATACTGTGAAGCAACTTCTGGGGGAAGTCATGCTCAGGGCTGAAAAAAACAACATAAGAGCTTGCGCAAGTACAGGAAAGAGCTCTGCTTACACACTTGTCTTCCACAGAGAGCTGCCTTTGTTCCTGAATAGCTCTGCCCAGATGTTGACATCTCCGTAGGGAGAAAGCTAACATGTTTCTGACTGCAGGATTCTCTCTGGGACAGGGTAGATCAGTTGTGCCCTTTAGATCACAATATTAATTATGAACTGCATGCATGGTAACACTGAATCTAGAGCTAGAATTTTTAAATGGATTTTAAATGGATTTTAAATGGATAAATTAAAATATTTGATGGAAACTATCAGTTTTGTTGAAATAGGTATTATCAAGGCGTACTTTGCTTTCATATTATGTGTTTGCATTCTGGAAGTATAAACAATAAGCTGACGTATTCAGGTAATGACTTCCATTATTTCCTATATGCTTTTTCAGTGCACCATTGTGAAAAAGCTGAGATTTTCCACTTTTATGCCTGAAAACTTTGAAAGGTCAGAATTTGCAAGGTGCCAAATGTGTGTATTTTGAATTTGAATTTCAATATAGAAAAACTGGAAAATATGTTTTTCCCCAAAAGAAAGAGGGAAGAGGAAGAGATACAGAGACGTATATCCTGACTCTGAACCCAAACAGCAGAAGAAAAGTGAGCTATCAGTAGAAATATATTTTAGTGTTGCCTGTAATCTGTGTTTTCCATTCACACCAATTTCTGAGAAGACCGGGGCCTATTTTCCATTTGTTGTATATGAGTAACTCCCATTGTTGAAAACGGAAGTTATTTGTTGTATCAAAGAGGAAAATGCAGTTAGAATGTGATTGTAACTGGTTTTTTTTCCCCCTAATTTTTTGTACTGTGTGTTATTATTTTGTGAAGTACCATCTTTTAATTTTTTTCTGCAGTGTTCCTCATATTATGAATAAGGCCAGCCTGCAGTAATTTCAAGAAGAAAGGCATCCTTAGCTTCAGTGTGCTATCATTCCAGGGCTCTCTGCAGGCAAACTTGCAGATCTGGATAGTTTTTCCCCTCCATTTTTGTCTGTTTTACTTTGTTAAAGCCATGCTGATGATCCCAATGATCTCTGCTCAGCTGCTGAGTTTTAGTACAAACTGGAAGCTCACAGCAGTCCTTCTGGCTCATATCATCAATTTTAGATTCATAGGTTTTTAACACTAAAGAGCTTAGCACATCACCAGGAGAAACTAGAAAGAATTTCTCAGCCTGGAGGGGCAAGCTCTCTTGGTATTGGAAGCCATGAAAGGGAAGAATCACATTTCTATTACCAGGGTAATGCTGCTAATGATTTAAATATTCCTTGGTTAGGCACTGAGCAAGCTAATTTTTTTCCAAACAGTGCAGATACAGAATGATCAGATCTTGTGACCTTTATTGACAAGGGGAATTTTGGCCTTAAATTAATGTGAATGATGGGCCCTCTTGAATAGCTTCAACTTAGAGGAGCTGATTTGTACCAAGCACTCAATGCTATGCAGGAAAGCAGCACAGCAGCTGCCCTATTGTTTCTGCCTTTACTTGCATAGTCATGTTTCTGCTCTTGTACAGAGAGCGGAGTTGTTACTAACAAGTGAAGGTTCAGTAATGTCCTTGTGATCTAAAATGGTTTTATCTTTTGTAGTGAGTTTTACATTTTTCAGATTTAGATCTGGTTGGAAACCATATGTCTCCAGTGTGAAGGATCCCAGGATGGAATTTGTCTGTCTTTACCTTACCTTGTAACATTGAGGTCTTCATCTGAGCTTTCCCTCAACTACCTTTGATTGTTGTTCATGAGAAATGCACACCTTTATGCCTTAGTTCTAAATGCTGAACTAAAAGTGATCAAATTAACTCATCCTTCCCAGAAGAGGGATATTCCCATTGTAATTCCAGAGGTAGCCATATTTGCATATGAAATATCCAATATCTGAGAAAATCACTCTCAAAAGGACAAAGAAATTATTTGGCATGAAATGATGTGATGACAAAAGATCTCAGAAAGCCTTTTTTTTTTTTTTTGTTGTTGTTGTTGTTGTGTAGACATATGGCTGTTGTTCAAAGCTCTGTTGGCTGACTCCCTGGTTGCTTCCTTCTGGAGTATAATTGTGCATTGCAAATAAATCTGTCACCTGAACAGATGCCAGTGACCTTTTTTATCCTGCAAACAAGTGGCCTGCTTCCTAAATATCACTGTATGAGAAAGGGATGAAGTGTGTTTGAGTAACCAACTATAAGAATCACCATCTCTTGTCTCTGGTCAGTTTTCCACTTATTGTTGAATGATTGAGTGCACCCGGTCTCAGTGTTGAAACTTTCCTTTGCTAAATTCAGGCTACTGATAAGCCACTGTGAAGTACATTGGAAAATTGAGATTCTTAATGTTCCTACCCAACCAAGAGAAAGGAGAGGCTTCTGGATGTAAGTGTATGAGCCTGTGCTGCCTAAGGACGAGTGATGAGTCAGATTCTGTACTGCTGCGCTGCTATAAGAACTGCTGCTGAATGCCAAGTCTTGCCAACTGTGAAATTACTATTTCTGCTTGATAATGTTTTGTTTCAGAGCAAGATTTGGAGAAAAGGCAATAACTGAACTTTTAAAACAAATCAGACTGCTTGTCAGAACTTTTTCCTTTGGTCTTCAGCCAACAGTCACATTTTGGAACGCTTTAGACTTGATATCATCTCAACTGTCATGCAATTTTCATTTTTTCCCCAACTCATTGGATTATTTGGTTGAATTGATTGAATTTTAAAAGAATACAGTCACTATTGTTTTGCCAAATTGGGATATACTCCTTTAAAAATGTGCTTGCACATTGAAGTCTTTTATACAATAAAAGTAACTGTTGTTTCCAGCATACTTTAGAACGGGAATTTAGGGTTTGATTACAGAGTTAGACTAGCAGCCTCAGAAACTGAAATCCTCCATTTTTTCCTAACTTGGTAGAAGAAGGAAAACTTTTCTACCTTAACAATGCCTGCATAGCTGCCTCTAGGATAGTTCAGGTATAACCTGGATTTTGAGGTCTCTTTGCTGAAAGCAAAAAAGAGGCATTGGCTATAATGGACTTTATATTTCTGTCAGTTAGACCTGTCTAAGATCCTGGCTGAGCAAAGTACTTGGGCCTGGGTGTAGTATGCAGTTTCTGAGAAGTATCACTAAGTTAACAACTCTGCTCAAATGCCTACGTACTTTGACTGGAGTCTAAGGACATCAATTAATTTTTGTAGTATTCTGTGTGAATAGCTTTCTGATATGTACACTTGTCCGTGGTTTCTGAAGGTCAGCAATGCAGTAAAAAAATGGAGGTGTAAGAATATCTTCCTATTTTTAATTGTCAGAATCAACCAGTTTCTCTGCTATTCTTTTCCAGAGCTATGCTACCTCCACCTGTGGCTTTTGAAATAGGCAACCAGGATGTACATATAAGGTGAAGTGAAACCAAATTTCTGAGAATAATTTCAAAAATACTGATAGTGCCAGTGTTTTCTTAATAGCCAGCAGGCTACGATGCACAGTTACCAAACTCCAAACTAAATAAATTATATTGGCTGGAATAATCTCTCCTGCACTTATGAGAACTGATGACATTAATGCTGATGTTTAAATATCTGTGTTTTTACCATGTTTGCTTTGCATAGACTTACTCAGTGATTCATAAACTCTGAGCTATCCGTGCACTAGCTAGGCATCAGATCTGCCTCATGAAAAGTTCAGTCATTCCTCCTGCCACCTTTCTCACCTCCTTTTCTGCCATGAAATACTTTTATACAGATTACCAGTCTGCCCCTGAGTAAGGTGGTATAATGTAGTTTGACCTCTGTTGTCAAGAAGTCAAATATCCCAGCTCTAACAAATAGGACTGAAATCACCAGATTCACTGAGATGAAGATGGCTGAAACCCCATGCCAAATCTGACTGAGAGGTGGGTTACTTGAAGTTTAGGAAGTGACAGCTTAATGAGGCTTTTGGTACTCCATCAAGTCTTAAAGAGAAAGGACCTGGGTGAGGCATTTCTGAAGTAAATTTTGTCTTAAATGTTCTCATTCTCCTGCTGGAGCAAAACCGTGCCATGCAGCTTCTTTGCTGATAGGTTTGGAAAGAGATATGGGCAGGAGACCGCTTCGGAAATGGTTTTCCTGCAGGGATATGACCTCATGCTGCCTCAACCGCAGCCTTTAGAGCAGAGGGTGCCGGCATCCAGCGCTTCCAGCGGGGCGGCACGGAGGGCGGTGGCTTCAGCACCACGGCCAGCGCCGGCGCCCCGGGCGGCGGGCGAGATTCAGCACCACGGCCAGCGCCAGCGGCGCCGGGCGGGCGGACCCACCGCTGCCGGCAGGACGCGGCGTGACGTGACGTGACAGGGCAGGATGTGATGACGACTATTAATCGTTTGTCCACCGAAAAGGTGACTGCTCACACCGGTCAACTGCTAGCGCGGACCTGACTGTAAGGAAGAGTCTTTTTGTGCCTGGGAGGAGGTGGCTGGGATGAGCCTTGGAGAAAGCACAGAACAACAGAGCATGCTGAAGAGCAGGCACTGCCGGGCCTGTGAGGGCTGGGATATGGCCAGAGCAGAGGAGATAGACCTGAAAGGAGTCCAGCCTTGGAGAGTGCAGCAGCAAGGTTTGGGTTTCCAGATCTCAGAATCCGGAATGAAACCAGTACTACCTGACAGAGGGTCTTCTTCACCCCTCTCTGGTGCAGATGCCACTCCATGAAGATAATTGACAGTAGAAGTACCCCATTACCTAAATTGCCAGAGATCTGTGCAATGCAGCTAATAACTTTGACCCTGCTGATGATCACTGAGTGGCTGCCTGCAGATTTATTCAGAGAGGGGTTTGCATTTCGCTTTTTTTACAAGCATGTGAAATCACGCACATGGACTCTGTGGAAAGAACATTAACTTAGCAGATTGGTAGTGAGTAGGTACTGTAAGCCACAATAAGTTTTTCTTCACAAGCTTCATTTCTCCTACTGTTCCTGCACATTATCTTTCATCAGGATTTCTGCTCATACAATACGTGGCACAGAGCTGTCCTGGCAAGGAGTCAGGTATGTTAAGGGAGAGGTTGTCTGTAGGACTTGTCAAAGTCAGAAAAAGTATAGTAATTGAGGCAAGGGACTGCAAGAAGAGATGGGGTATTCCTGATGTGAAACTGGTGATGTGCTGTCATGGAGAACTGGATTTTCAGTGTCTGCCAAAGAGTTCCTTTACAATGATGGGAAAACTGCTTAAACCAGGATTTTCACATTTGGCCACTACTTGGATGGTCTGCATTTTCTCATTCCACATTTGAAGGGGTTATGTCTCCTGATTTCCAGTGGTTTTGGCAAAAGCAGCTCCACCTGAGCTCACTGGAACATGTCCATAAAAAGAGGATTCTAGAAACATGTCAGGTGCTACATAACTGTAGGGAATATTAAAAATCAGGTCCCAAGAAACTCAAATAGACTTCCAGTTTCCAACTTCCAGTTTCCATTTTACATACACCCAGCCCCACCCCCCACACACCCTTGTGCTTAAATCTCTACCATTTCATCTTCTGGAAGTGTTGGGAAATATAAATTTCCTCATATTTGCAAATTTCTTACATTCAGTAGAAGAACATGCAATATACATTCATAGCATTATAGCTGTCAATCTTCATTGCAAACTTAAGTGCTGTGGAATGTAGAGGCAAGAATGAAAACCCAGGCTAGAATAACTAAGAAAGCAGATAATGGCATAAATGGTATTTCACCTTTTGGCCACCTGTTGCAATACAGCCAAAGCCAGCAGTGACTGAAAGTCATTACCGTTTGACAGCTGCTCCATGAGCTTTGTAAAATGACTGTGTAATTGTTCTCAGCCTTCTTTCTTGTGGACAGGTGTCCATACTGTGATTAGCACTAATTGGCAATGTAGTTGGTAGTCACAGAAGGAAAACTAATCAAAGAATGAGTGTGGAGGGGGAATAATTTTTTCAGCCCCCAAAGCGATATGCCTGTCCATGTGCCTGCCTGTTCTGGGAACAGAATGTCAGCTCTGTGCCCCTGCAAACATATTGTTTATGAGAAGTGAAGTTCTTTTAAGAGAGAGAAAGACTGACTAGTTTAAAATGGAATTGAGGCTGGAAGTGGAAGAAAGACCTGGTTTAGGAAATGTTAAACTTGTGCCTTGATCAATGTTTGATTTAAACTTCGTTAGAAACTAAATTTTGTTTTTAGAAAGGGGGCAGATGTGGAGGAAGAGCTTCAAAAATACAGCATCCCAAGGAGGACTGAGGGGTCCCTTTTCACAAAACAACAACACTTAGTTAAGTTATCACCTACTCTGTCTCTTGAATGCTGTCATCACAGTCTTCATTACATGATCAAGTGTGTGTCTGTCTCACAACCAAAACACTTCTGTCCACTGTCTGGGTGTGACTTTATATCTACTTATTTTTGAAATTATAGAGAACCGTTGGTAGATATAAGACTTCAGATATGACTTCTTCATGCCTGCCAGATGAACATTCAGACACCTATAATAATATGATTGGGGAAGACCATATGTAGCAGGTGCAATACATTCTCTGCACATTTTAATCAGCAAATCTCTGATTCTCTCACTACATGACATAATATCTGAATTTTGGTGAACATGGATGATGTGTGTATGGTCTCATCAGTAGGAAAGGGTATGCTGACCAGTGCATAATGACCTATTCAGGAAGTTACATCATTCACTCTGAACAAAAATCTGGATTCTGATGTCATCTTTTATCCTAGTTGTTATTCCTTCCCCAGACACCTTAAAATTATTACCTGTTCTCTTAAGTTTGAGTTGCTAAGTCGAGACTGCTTCATGCCTACCAGTTCTGAAAACCTACAAGCAATCACCTTTGCCATAAATGTGGTCTTTTCCTGAGGTAGAGGCTGATAGGTGCAAGTTGATAGCTGTTAGGCATGAAGCCAAACATACTGTAAGCTTATCCAGGTTTGCACATGATTCTGCAGTACAAATGAAAAAAAAAAAAGCCTACTAGTGACCAGACAGGGGCATCTGGCACTGAGGGAGGGTACAGTAATGTGTACTTCTTAGTTCTCAGAGCAGTCCTAAATGAAGCATGTGTCTTAGAAGGAGGAAGGAAAAGTAAAAAGAAAAAAGATGAGGACTGTGTGTGAGGAAAAAGAGATCATTCCTAGGAAGAGAAGGTGGGTGGCTGAAGGAGACCTGAGTAGGTGTGGGAGGGTATGATACTCTTGTGCTACCATGTAGGAAAAAGAGAGGTGGCACGCATTGGTTCTTGTATATCATTGAGTTCTCCTCAATGACTTATCAGCATGGAGCCAACTGCATCTTGTATAATGGATGTACTTTCTGCAGGATCGATACGGACTCATCACACAGCTGGCAGTATTGAACATTTTTTCTGTCTCAGCCTATAGCATTTATTCTCTCGTTGCTTATCCCACCTTATGTATTCTGATGACATGGCATTAATAGGTTTTTGTTGGGTAATGTTAAAAAAAAGCTTGTTGCCACATGCACATGGGAATACAGAGGAATAATGGCAATGCAGAACCTGAATAATACCCTTCTCTAACCCTGCCCTGGGCTGTCACAGGAGGGCGACCAGCCCCATGGTCTGAGGGTGACACCCATCACAAAGACACAGGGGAAAGGGTTGCTGGAGCACCTTTTGGACAGCAGGGCTAGCCTATAGGGACAAGAAACTTATTACAGGAAGCTAGGAAGAATATTTTGGGACTGCACAGGATCATTATGGGATGTTTTGGGGATGAACCGAAGGTGGGGGAAGGGACGGATCTAGGTGATTTGAGGAGGAAAAAAATTGGGAAAATAGAGGGTTAAAGGGCTGGTTTATGTAAAAAGGTTGCTGGTCAGTATGCTGTCTGGCTGTGCCTGGCTCCTGGTCAGAGCCTGTCTTCTCATCAAACTCCATTTCTAACTATTCTTCTGGGCGAGGGACTCTTTATTCTGCATGCATATGTGTATGTGTAGGTCTGCTCCAGCAACTGGAGTAGGACCACAGGCCATGAGGTGCCAGCACATGGGGCATGTGAGGGTGCACCTGTCAGTGCGAATATCAAGCCAGTCCAGCTCGTGAGATGGGTAAATAAGTGGCCTGGGAGTGGGGTTTGCACACCACATGTTGGTAGCTGGAGAGACCTGTGATTCAACATCCAGGTACTGTATAGACTGAATGTCTAAGATCAGCTATTGGAGGGATCCATATTATATACATGTGGATATATTTTCCATTAACGGACCTTCACTCTGATCAGCCAGAAAGGACATTGGTGCTGTTTGAGCCTGTGTGAGTGCTGAGTATTTCTGTCTATATTTTTCTGTGTGGCTTTCTGGGTGTATACATATATACATGCTGTATACCTGTGCATGTGCATGTACATACTGGGGATACATGTTTGTGTTACTTGCTGGCTGGATCTGGGGGCATGGAGCTGCAGCAGCCTTACCTCTGTTGGGCTATGGGGTTTGGCAGCCCCTAACAGGTTTTATTAAAGCAATGCTTAGTATATACAATCATCACAAATGCAGAAAGAATCTTGGCAAAGTCTATATTTGGGTATTCCCAAACTTTGGGAGACTTTGGATATTTTCCCAAACATGATCTTGTCTCTTGAGAATGAGGAAAATAACCTGTGGGAGGTAAAGGTCCTAAAAAGAAGGAAGGAGAAATAGGAAACATTACATTTGGCCTCGTCTTCCCTACAGTAATCTATTCTTATTTTCTAGAGAAATCTAGCCTTTTTATATTTCTATTTCTCTTTAATAAGTAAAACAACCACAGAAAGAAAAATGTAAGTGATGTACTGAGGTTAGGTTTTTCTGGAGAATAGTTCCCTTGCTTCCCTTGCTAAAGTGCCTATAGGTATTACTCTGTTAAGATAATTGTAGCATTTTATCATGTTGGCAGATCCTTTGTAATAATTTTTGTTCCCATTAAGCAACAATAGGTGCAAGGAAACCTTGGCTCAGGACACGTGTTGGCAGCTTCGCAGCTGCTGCTGAATTGGAATTGCAGCAGTAGCTGTCATTCCAGAGAGGACACCACCAAAGAGGGAGCTGGCATCCTAAGGGCTACTGCCTGCTTGTAGAAGCCTTGGCCAGTCTGAGAGGCCTGGCTCTTAGAGCACTGCCTTATCCTCCTGGTACAGCTCTCCTTTTACCTGTTGCAGTTACAGGCAGCAGGTGATTTATAGGACTACGAGAAGACAAAAACCAGAGACATAGGATCATGGATCTCCAATTCCATTTCTGTGATCAAAAGTAAAGGGTTAGGGTGAATGCTTCTCAAACCTAAGAAATTTATCTTCTGCTTTTATTGATAGTCATTTATAATACCAGATATTTTAAGTATTTTAAGATCAATGACAATATACCCATTAATTAATGTATTTACCTGATGACTGTGGCAGTAACAATATCTTAAGAAAAAGGAAGAAATCTTCCAAGTAAATGCCCACTATATGGTGTTCATATGTTGTTGCCACTGCTGCTTCTTTGCATATTGTTTTCTGTCCCGGAGGGGTAAAACTTCAAACTGAGTCACTGCAGGGTCACACTCCTCACGTCATTTGTAAATGTATGCTGTGAATGAGATTATGTTTTAGTAACAACACAGACTCATTACAATGTCATGAATTAATTACACATGAAACACTGGAGAAGCTTTGAACCTGGGGGCAAAGCAGTAACCAAAAGGAAATAAAACTCCTCCCAAATGCTACATATCTTCATACCCAAAACTGTGTTACTATAATTATAGGGCAATGATAGTTTTTTTGATATGAAATTGTAACAATAAACATTTTGTGTTGCTAAAGTACAGTCTTTCTTGTAGTTGTCCTCAGACAGTATGACTGGAAGCCAAGATGCTACATTCCTTCCCAGCAAGCTCAGCTGTATGAATGTCCTTTAACTGGACATGTTTTTTGTCTTAGAAGGTTATGGCTTCTGGTAAGACAGAACTTCTTTGCAAAAACTTGAAGGATAAAACTGAGCATCTGTGAATGTAAGAGGAGAAATAATAATCTTGAAAAGGATTCTTTAAAAACAAAAATAAAGGTAGCCAGAGGAAAAGTCAGGCTAAAGTTGAGGAAGAACTGTATACAGGTCCCCCTAAGCACCCTGCCCACCCTCAAGCTGCCACTCTATACACTGTAAGTTACCCAGATACCCTCAACTTCTGACATGGTCTGACTTACACTTTTTTCTATCAAGCACTGTTGGTATGGCACAGGGGCAATACAGTTTAAGGTTACATACGTTTTAAATCTTACAATTTTAGCACTCTACATTTAATCTCTGTTCAGCTTGATGCATTGATTCCCAAAGCTTTTGCTTTTGAATAATTCAAGAAAGTCAGCTGTCAGTAGGTATATAATTTGGAGAATTGCCTTTGTACTTTTAAAAATCCTGGAGCATGAACAACTGACTGAAGTTCAATTTTAACAGTTATGTACTAGAGCTCAACTTGTACCGTGTTGAATTTATATGAATAGACTCTATGGGTTTAGACTTCTCCCATCAGTTTTATACATAGACTCAAATATCACATTGGAGAACAGTTTCGTGTTGTGTTATTGAACTGAGAGTTCATAGGTCTGAGAATTTCCATCAAGCTTTTCAATATGTCATGATACTTGAATGTCAATGATGCTTTTCTATAAAGCTGTGAGCGTTGCCAGTCTAATTTCAGGTTATAGCAAGACACTAGAGCCACTTGAATTCAGTCACGGAGTAATAGAATAAGAAACTCTCTGAAAGAGGGAGACACTGAAAAACTTTCTTGGGGAACCAAGGCATCCTAGATTGCACACGGCTGAAAAATGAAGTTTGGATGTAGAAACTAAAAGCATATAAAAACATATATAAACTATTATATATAAGCTAAGCTGTATAAACTAAAACATATGGCTCATAGGCACATGACAAGATTAAACTGAAGCCTAATGCATGTAAAATGAGTTCATATAAAATAAGTCTGATGAACTCAAGGCATTCAGCACACTAAGTAACTCATGAACAACACTATGAGCCTTATGGTCTCCTTGCTATTGAGGAGACACGGTGGTGCTTTGCCTCTTTTTATAGTGTGACCGTGCTAACCTGGGAATCAAATCCTTGTTGTGTTCAGCACTCTACAGGGATGCGATACGGAGACCTGCAGAGCCCAAATCATTATATTTGCATGGAATCACGCACATTTGGTACAAACTTTGGCTATCATGTGTTAGATGGAGTAAATTATCTGGATCCTGGGGTTTACTTAAGAATAAACAAGATTAGATCTTTTACCCCACCTGATTTTCTTCCACACTCACTCACTTGCTTCTCCCCACAGTTCTATCTTCACCTGTCAGGGAGGTCGCTGATAGTCCAGGAAAGTTGGGCAGAAATTTGTGTTGATTTGTGCTGGAATGCTGCTTGCACTTACTGGTCTCAGGTGTCTCTTCCAAAGGTTCCTGGGTAACCCCAGCATTCATTTCCTGGATCCAGGGATCACTCCATGAATCTTTCCTCCACTCAGGATCTTCCTCACCTTCTTTCTGGACCTCCTCCTTCTCTCTGAAGTCATGTCTTCTTTTCATTAACCTTGCTTTTCTTGGCATATTTTTTCTCAGAAAACCAAGCCCCTGTTTTCCCTCAGTCTAGACTTTAGCACATGCCACTTCCATTTAGTCCAGGTGTTATCAAGGTTGATGACCAGTCCCTTCTGGTTGCAGCAAGCATTTAGCAGGCTTCTGCTTTACAATTCAAAAGTTCAATTTCAGACTTTCATCTCCCCCTGCAACACAAGTGCCCAATCTGCCTCCTGTTAGCATTCACAATTTAGGCTAATTCTTTGCCTGTGACATTTCTGCATTTCTGTAACAGAATTAAGAATGCTTCAGTCCTTTCCAAAGGCAACAAATGATCTTGAATTTTTTAACCAAAAACCTGTTTGGGATGTGAAATCAGAGGAAAAGACATGGAAATACCCCCCACTCCCCACCCCCCGTGTTTACATTAATGTTGCTTAAGATTTTTTCCTTTTATGGTTTCAAAGGATTTTAAATACTTGAAGACTAACTCTAGAAGGTGAAGATAAGTGGATTTTCATTAGGATGAGAAGAGGTGTTGAAAGAAGGCTCATCTCAAGAAAAGCCATTGCTGTGGAATGACTATGATCTCCTTCTAAGACCTGATGTTTGGGCATACTGGATAAACTGGTCACCTAAAAATTAGGACTGCTCTAGTGTCCACTGGCTTTCACATGAATGATTTCCACTAGCAGCTGTAGGAGAAAAAGGGGTGGAAAGAACTGGAGTTAGGGTATTGATGATTTCACTCCCCTCTGGTAAGAATACATGTTTTAAAGCTTGAGAAATTAAAGTGTGACCCCATTCAGTTTGGTCCTGTCAAGGTACGGTTCCTTTTATTTCTCCTGGTGGCTGTTATTAAAGTGCATTTATTACAGCTGTGGTTAATTAATTAAGAAACCAATCAAAATAGCATTAAAAATAGTTCTGCTACTTTGCTTGGTGTAAAACCCTCAGTTTTCCCAGGCATCAGTGGGATCCAGGGGTACCAAGACCACTTTTAAGGTTAAGGTCTTACAAAGAGCCTTCAGAAGGTCCTGCAGCTGGCAGAGTAGCCTGGTTTCTCAGGTATCCTAGAGCAATGCCTCTCAAAACTTGTGTCGAGGTGCTTTCCTCTAAAAGTATGCATCTGAAAGGGAAGTGGCAGCCATCTCGGATGACCAAGCTGGCTGGTGCACCAGTTTGTATCCTTGCAGAGGATAAAAGGGTTCACCTAGAAAAACTGTGTGATGTCAGGAGTGCAAATTTGTGCCTAAGCCCACTACATGGGCCAGGTTCCCTGTGCAACTTCAGCATCTGTTACAGGAGGACCCGTGTTCTTTGTTTCTGAACCCATTTTTGTCCTGTACCAGTGGAATGCATTGCCGGGGTAGTGTTGGTTTGTGGCATCTGTCATACTTTGGGATTAACCTTGTGGTGGGATAGTGGACCTAGTTCAGTCCCCTGGTGTAGGGATGCCTGCTATCTCTGTGACTAACTTTATGTGGTTTCCTGCCCAAACACACTAATACCTTACAATAATATTACTCACCAATTAATTAACCGTAGTTAAGTGGCAAGTAGCAAGTTTTGCCAATATACATTTCACAGAGAGTTTAATTTTATTGTTCTGAAAATTGTGTAATAGGCTTAATTTTCTGGTTAGATAGTTCAAGTAAATGTAGCACTTGATTTTAGAATGAAGCGTTCTGGTAATGCTCTGTTATGTGACACAGTTTACTATAGCAGTTTGCAAGAAATGAAAACTATTCTTTCATAAAGACACAGCAGTTTGAGTCACTGTCTGTTGCAGATATACAAATGAAAAACTAAGTCCTTTCCTTTTCCCGGCTAAAGTAAGAGCTGCACAAACCTGCAGGTCACACATTCAAAAGAAGTGGTGAAAAGTTACTTACCTGTTTAGAAATAGGCTTCTAAGTATTTAGCACTAAAATTGACAAATGCTGTATTATTGTCTAGTTCAGCTGTGGCCTTTGGTGGGATCTGCAAAATAGGGCACTTGACCCTTATCTTCCATGTGGCTCCAGACCAGGAGGTGTTATCTGAATGCATGACCTAGGATCGGGCTTTCCAAAAAACTCAGTGGGAGGGCACAGGAAGGCCCTTTCTTTCCCTTGAAATTAGATGATATGGAGGGGAAGTGAAGAGGAAGAGAGAAGCAGGATGCATGATGCATGATATAGTGGTTTTATTACTTGCTTAAAAGGCAGGAAAAGGATTTCAATGCCTGCTGGAAACACATAGAGAGTATAATATATTTAAACTTCATATACATTTATAGAAAAATATAACTATAGATTTATTTGGATCTGGGCTGTATTTTTTCCTTTGGAAATGGGATGTATGCTTTTTAATCCTTTAAAATGTGTAGCTTAATATGTTTATAATCATTACAGGTATGATTAGTAGCAACTTCTCTCTTTGATTACACATTCAAAGAAGTAGAAAACAATTAATTTAGCAAGACAATGTTTCTCTCCTCTGCAATCCACCATATGAAGGAAGAAACCAAGGAGGCATGAGGTGAGGCAGCTCCACCAGTGCCAACAGTCTGCTTATGTTTCTTCTAATCTGAATCCAAACAAATGTCTCACCTTGCTGAGCTTTGCAAATATGGGGGGAAGAAGAATAGGGTGTGTAAGGGGTAGATGAGTGTGATGTTGTCAGTTTTGGAGGGTTGGCCTGAATTTTACTCCCTCAGTCATATGTCTCTTCCTATTCTTGTCAGCAAGAGATGTCTGTACCCATTACTTTTATCCCCTTCCAGAGTCAGTTTTTAGATGTTCTTTAAGTTATTTTCCACTTCTTTGGTCAAGTGTCCAGCTTTGCTCCAGCAACTGGATGATGGCTGAGTCTTTCTTTGAGGAAATTACATTTGAAAAGAAAAATACAAAATTTACTTGACTCTCTGTTAACAGATTTTCTGCAGGGTACAAGAGTCTCCATGAGGTAGGGCTCATCGTTGTGGATGAGATGGGAAAGTTAATGCTAAAGCTGTAAGGTGGTTGGCTTTTTTTTTTTTTAAACTAAAATTTGCTAATTCTCTGCTCTTTGAACCATGAGAATTACTTTAACATTTTTTGCCTGAATAGTAATTTGTCTCCTGTCGTCGGAAGGGGAAGCCAGCCCGGATTAAACGATGGATCTCAATATGAGTATGGTCGTTCTCCTTTATTGCGCAGCTAACAAAAGCATATATAGGCCGAAAACCATAACATACACACATGTCACACTGTGATTGGTAGAACACCGTTATACACATGCCTACATTGCTACTGTGACTGGGACGGGTCATCTGTCCAGCGGAGGGGCTTCACCTTCTCTTCCGGTCATAGGTCCGCCCACATCCGCTTAAGAGCAGGGGCTGTTGAATGGGACTAAATCATGCCCATTCTCACTCAGCCACTCCTCTACAGTCTCCCTCACCTCCTTCCACCCCACTACTGTTTTTCCATCTCCACTTCTTATTTCTACCACTCCCTTCCTGCTTCTTTCCTCCATTGCTCCACTCTAAATTCCTTCATAAACATTTTCTTTTTTCTTTCTCCCATACATCTCTTCATGCTTTTACCCATGCCACTTTTTAAGCTTCTCTCACCCTGAATGTGGTTACTTGGCCTACAGTACAACCTTTCTTAGATGTTCACTCTTCCTGCAAACCAACAATGTAGCCATTGCTTAAGAAGCAGTGGTAATTAGCAACCTATAAAAAGCTTTGAAACAATATTTTTTTGCCCCCAGTAATGGGCTGAGGTGTTGGTTTGAGCCAAGATGTATTTTATTTAACTCAAAAACTATTGTCTTACCTGGTCACAGCCATTTTTCTTCAGTTTTGAACAAATGCCTCTGAGGTAGGAGTAACAGTACGTTTTGCATGGTCCTGTACAGGGAGGTAAATGGTAGCAAACACCTTTGGGCTTTTCTAGCTCAAACCCATTACTGTGTAGTGTACAGGGAGAAGGCGGCATCTACTAAATCATAATTAAGACCAAACAAACCACTCAGATAATTTTCTAATCAATAAGACTTTCTTAAAACATGTCTGAACCTGGGAGCACTGGGCTTCACAACCGTTTCATACAGGGCCTGTACCAGGCAGACTTCATAAAAAGGCTTGACTAGGATGTAGCTTTGATATTCCAGTATGCCATATTAAGTAACTTCTAGAGCTTCTTTTATTGCTTTAACTTGTGAGAGTATTTACAGAGTCTTTATTAGAAGTAGGTTTCCAGGTTTCTTTGCTTTTATCTTGCCACCTACAGTATTCAGTGAAGTCTAACTTGGGAAGGAATTTATTCTCTAAGTGATCCAGTCCTAACAATGAGTCCATGATGATCAATTTAATTTATGTTTTGTCATAAACTGTTACCTACTTGACTTGTCTGTGTAACATGCAGCCTCACTCAAAAGAGCTGTTGGATATGTTTTCAATTGCTTTGTGTGAGTCATTGTTCTAGAGGGAGCTTTTATTATAGATTGAATACCTGGGGTGATAAATTTACACGTATAAGAACAGATACATGCTGTAATGGAATTATGCTTGTTTCCTATGTGTGCGTATATTCACACACAAATATACATTTGTATTAGTATGCATACGGACTCACAGGGGCTTGGAGGTAGAAGGATGAGAGAGAAATGTTGTGATGCTTCCAAGAGGAAGCACAGTATCTTTGTTCATGATTATTACTCATTATTTATTCCTGTTGTTGCATATGACAAGGCTGTTCACACAGTCCCTATCCTTCTTGCATAGTCATTTAGGCTGCTTGTTTTTTTCAGTGCTAACCAGCAACTTCAAAAGCAACATGATGTGGGGGAGGAGGAAAGGCTGATTCTGGACATGCTGAAAAGTCAAAAAAAGCCCACTTGAAATGAGAGGCTGAATACCTACCATCAGAAGAGACTGTCTTTAACCTCCTGCAAGTACATTAACTACTAAGCAGGAAATAACCCAACTACAGGATCATGGTACAGGGGGAGCAGTTTACATACAGGTGAGACTGAACCACAGTAATTAGAAACTAGACCAGATCAAACTGGAAACCTTCAAGCTACAGCCATAGAAGTTAGGGGTAAGGGTGAGGTTTGTTTGTTGCTCTGTTTGTTTCTGGCAACTGCTTTCTGTTGCTGAGGGCAGGCAGGACAAGTTGCTCAAGGATAAGGCCCAGGGGCATCTCACCTCACCTTGCCATCTGCAGCATGGATGGACATGTTTAAGTCAGTCACACTGAGCTCCACCTACATATTGAAGGCATTTTTGAAGTTCAGTTCACCTGCTTGGTTTAGGTCTCTGCTTTAAGGTGAGTGGTGCTCTGGTTGTGCCCCCTCCTCTCCACTCCCCGCAGCGAGCACCTTGCACCTGTGGAGGTGCAAGACATCTACACTGGATCAAATGACTCTCAGCTGAGCTTTGGGAGTTGGCTGTGCTTACTTTTGCCCTCAGTAAGCATAAGGTCAGCTATATTGCCTACAGTCTTGGTGAAAGATTTGAATTAGTGTAATTTACCTTGCATTTCCAGTAGGCTATGCCAGCACACATGGCTGGTCATTGCTGTTCCACTGAGGCAAGCTGTCATGTGTCTCCCCAGAACTGATGCAGTTACCCTGACAGGAAAAGTGCTTCCATTAGTCCTTTTCCTGCTATGTGAATCAATATCAGCCGGAGTGGCAAAGTGGTTTAGCTTTTTTGCTGATATAAGCTAAGTCTATGCTAGGAGTTGCCCCTGTAGTTATGCTTGCATGCAGGCTCTTATGTGGGGCCCATGGAGGTATTGCTGCAGGGATCTGCTGGAGTATTCCACGGGAGTAAAGTAACATCAGGCTTCTGATGGATGAGGGGACAAGGGGAAGAGCCCTTCAGAGAGTTAATCAAAACACGCATTGCAAACTTACTCCCCAGCGTTAAATCCACAGGAAACATAACATTGGATGTCTGAAGCTCCGCCCTGGCAACCACCTCCACCTGACAGCACGTGTAACTGATAAACACACTCAAGCACACTAAATTATCATTATGTGATTTAAAACATAATATCTAATAAAGGAATTAATTACTTTACGAGTTGGTTTCTGATTGGTATGTTTTGCTATGTTGAGTTCTCTGCAAAAAACTTCGGTTTCATTTTTGAGTTTATCTTTTTCACCTCATCTGCTTGGGAAACTGTAACTTCAAAACTGAACAGGGGCAAATTTCATTTTAAAAAGCAAGCTGTCTTTCACATCTACTGTCAGTGACAATAGCCAGCTTCTGATGTGTGATTTTGATAGTGAACCAAAAGAGAAAGTCTGGCAGTGGTTCCCTCTTTGGGAATTTTGGAAGGAGGTTTGGGAGATTATTTTGGGGTTTCTGAACTATTTGGATTATTTTCTGGCAGCCACAGGTGAATGGCATTTTACAGTATGTTAAAATCAAGCTTTAATATCTGAAAATAGCTCCTTTGGTATGGAGCTTGTCTTCCTTGATTCTCACATAAGATGCATATTTATCATAGCTGAGTGATAAATGGTGAGATACTGGTGTTTTATATGCAGTGAAATGACAAGGTCAGTTTTAATTAAGCTGGGATCAAGCCCAGTCTGTATTGCACACTTCTGATTAGGTTACTTCAAATTAACATAAGTTTTTGGAGACTTCGCTGAAGTCAGTGGTGTTAAACACCAGCTGTGCTGGCAGATAAGCGTGGGATATAAGAAGGAGATAGAATTCACATCGAAATTAGCACTTGGCACAATATAATTCTCTGATTGCAAACTATGCGAAGTTGCCTGCGCTAATTGGTTGATTTTATTTGAAGCAGATGTTGTTAGCTTTCCCACTAATGATCTGGAGAGGAATTTTTTTTGAAAGACATGCCATGTTAGGTTCTCTGCAGTATAATAAGCTAATTACAACTTTAAGTACTTGCAGTAATTAGCACAATGTGTATAAAGTGGTCCTGATCTTTTCACCCTGCTGCATTATTGTTAGGGCATCTTAAAAAACAAAAAAGAGAGCTATCTGGATTTAGTTTCCCCAATCTATCTTCGTGTTTTCCCAGACTTTTATATTGAGGAGATAATGAACTAGACTTTTATCCTTATTTTTAAGCACACCAAAAAGGTTTAAACCTTTCTCCTTCTGTTTTTCTCTAACTCCCTTCTCTAAATCAGATCTGTTTAGTCTTATCTTTGTCCATTGAGGTGAAGTCTTCCAGCATCTTAAAAATCCCATAAGTAAATAGTTCTGTATGGCAGTGGAGTATTTGTTCTCTATTAATTCATTTGATCACTTGCCCATGTATTACCAAGATCAAAGGTATATCTGACTTAGAAAGAAAACAAACAAACCCACCCTGAAAGCTTCCTTCTTTCTAGAGCAATTGTGTTCCTTGTGGTTTGTACTGATGGTGATTAAAAACTGCTGGCAGTTTGCAAAATAGTCACAAGAAGAACCATCAAGTGATCCTGCCTTTAGAAAAAAAGGAAACTCAAAATGAGTTCTATGAAAATGGTGAAATCAGAAATTAATTAGAAATTAGCCTCATAATGCCTTTTGAAACCCAGTATGGCTGCTGCAGATGGTGGGTACACTGCAGAAATGGCTGTTCTGAGAAAACAATTTAACAAATACTTCACCTAGTGGGCTCCTAGTGTGGTTTGGTGAAACTTGCTCTTCAGAAACCTTCAGCTGGTATTTACATCAAAGATGTTTTTCACTTTTTTGTGGAAGTCACTAGAAGCCAGATCTAACCATTTGCACAGATATGGTCACATTTCCCAGTTCCCTTATTTTGTGGGCTGAGGAATGATGTGATGAACTCTCTTGGACAAGTTATGCCATTTCAGGAATGCCGCTGGGGCCCCAGCCACCCGTGTGACAGACATTGTCTGGTTACCAGACGCTGGTACCATATGGCATCACCTTGCTGCTACCTGAGAGAAGGGTCAGGGGACTGCCCCTCTGAGTTTGTGATCTGGGAGACAAATTACTGCTTGGAACTGCAAGGGCAGATATTTCCAGACAGCAGGGACAGGCATTTTGTGGTGGACCATGGACTGAAGCCTGTTCACCTTCAGCCAGGTTGAGCCACATTGTTTGCAGCCAGTGGGCTGTCCCCAGCACACGGAGGGCTGCACAGTAAAGAAAGAGGGTGACAAAGTACAAGGCCTGCACACTCTTTTGGGCTCACAGAGGTATGTGCAGGGGCATCCATGACACTTGCAGAGGTAGAGCAGCAGGGAGACCCTGAGCAGCCAGCAGTTTGACTGGGCTCCTGCTGCTGGAAATTATCTTCTCTGATGAAGTGCATCAGGCCCAAAGGTTTCTCCTTTAGGTCCTTTCAACTGCAAGTCACATCTGTGAGCTGTGTTTCCCCTTGGTGCATATCAGAAAACAAGAGAGTTTCAACCCATCACATTTTCTCTTTATTTCTCTTCCTTTTCTATCCTAGTTTTCAAAAGAAATATGTCTTTCATGTGTTAGGCTATGGGTTGACTGTCCTTGTGTACCTCTGTATAGAGTGCATGTAAGGAAGGTGTTCAAAAACAAATCTTGGATTTAGCATGGTATACTTCACTGAGGTATTTTCCTGGGTTAGCAAAAGGGACACGAGATATAAATTATTTATTTACTTTCATTAAACTTTCTCCTTTTAAATAAGCTGGTAAATCTACAACTTGAGAATGTGGGTAGGAAAAGGAAATATTTGTCATCATGACAGTGGTGAGCTTTAAGGAAAACTCTTGAGTTAGCACTAAGCTATCACTCAAAATAAACCACAGTTTGATTTCTGCAACTTCTTAAGACTAAATTAATTACTTTTCTTGCCTTGGGCAAAATACTTTAGTGGCGGGTTTAAGCTAAAGCAAACATGCTACTTCCCTTCAGTCTGAGGAATTGGTAGTAAAGATTCTTTGTTATTTTAATCTCATGATTCAATCTCCTGCTGCATTAATTTGGTGATTTGACTAATTGGTGGTTTAACCTATTATTAATGTTCCTCCATTAATTTCCTGATACAATTTTAATGACATCTTGATGTCACTATTGAATTAAAGTCTGTTTAGTTTTTTTTAAAAAAGGAGAGCAGTAGTTTTAGAGTGGTTATCTACTTGAATTTTAATTTAAACTCATGGAAGTATAGAGAGCTATAGCTTTTAATATAGCAGATTGGGCTTTAATCCTGAGACAAACAACTGATTTACCCAAGAATTTTTGTGGTTTTTACTAAAATAAACAGAGTCCATTACATTGTTCTTAGCCCACTACTCTATCTGGACATCCTACTCCAAGACTATCTGCAATGTGTGTAAAGGCCTCCATGTGAAAAAGCAGCTTCTGGGTCAGGGGTTGGGTGCCATGAATATTTCCCCCGGACCACAGCAAAGTAACAAAGCAGAAACTGAGTTCTTGGCTTTGCTACAGCTCATCCTAAGACTCCACACAGTTCTCTACATTGTCTTGTGCCTCACTGCCCGCTCTTGACCCAAGTAAAATGGGGGTCTCACTTCACTCCTTTCACCTTTTACATGTTTCATCTGTTTGTGATGTAAATGTGTCCGAGCAGAGACCATTTTTCACCTACATTTACAATGTCTACAGTGCTGGCTGGGATCTTGAAGGGCTGTGTGGTACAAATCAGTAATGGTGACTGTGTAATTAAAAACAGGTAATACCAGATATGGTGGAACCAGAATAACTCATAAACTGGAAAACCAAAAGTGACCCTTCTGCTCCTGGAGCCTTGCATCTGCCCTACTGGATCATGCCTGCATTGCATCAACTCTGAAAGAGAAACAGTGCAAAGTATGTCGAAAGAAATTGTAAGAAATGCCATGATGTGAACAGTCATCCCATTTTCTAATTTATTTAGGAGTGTAGGGCAACTCATAGGGGGATGAGCCATGCAGCTTGCCCAGCGACAGGCAGCACATATGCGAAGCATCCCCGCATCCCAGTCCCTCCTTGGCTAAAGAGACACTAAGGTCAAGGCACCGTTACCTAGCAACTAATGAGAGCTGATTAATCCATTTGTGGGCGTCACATGCTGCAGTGATGTATGTGAGCCTGTGCTTGCTTCTACTATTTGTGTAGTGGCAGGAAAAGCAAGTAACAATTACTGGTGAACGACATCAGTAATGCTGACAACGGCATCATTAGATGTATAAATAATCACAGCCAACAGTGACTTTCCATTTTTAATGCTAGCATCAGGATTTTGAATTTCTAAACTGCACTATTGTTTCTTTGAATGCTTTGGTATAGATAGGCTTTAAATGGGAAGGGAATGGTCCTGGCAGATACAGGGCGATTTAGTTTTTCCCGAAAAGTGAGCTCTTTACTTTCTACTGGATTCCCTGCATAAGCAAATCTTCCCCTAGTGTTCAGTGTATGTACCACGACTGCCTGATCAAGCTAAAAGAAAGTGAAACTTTTCTGAAAGCAATTCTTACAAGTTTTAGGGGCCTCTGAAGAGTTAAATAAAAAAGAGGGTATTTTATAAATCATCTGCTTGCTGTCTGCAGCACATGCTTCAGAAGGGCAGTACCTCACCCTGTCAATGTCTAATGAACTGTGCAGTTCCATATAATTTACCATATTGCTGGTGTTCCACCAGGAATGATCAATAATATATTCTATATAATTTCTTTTTACTTCCAAATGCACCCAGCAGGGTAGAAGGACTTTTATTAAATTGTTGGAAAAAAGTAGAAACCCTTTCCATATTTTAACAGAGAAGGCCTTAGCAGATTTGATGTGTGTTTTAAATGCTTAAAGTCAAAAGCACAACCACCCCTCACTTTATTTTAAAATAGAAGATCACATGAAAAAAATGAAGCATTTATATGTGGGAAAGAGACTTCATAATGAATAGTATTAAAGGAGGAGATAAAACTTTAAAGAATCTATTTTTTCCAATTCAGTTTAGACAATAGAGCCAGAAAAGCAAACTCCCTGAGGCTCCAAAAAGAGTAACAAGCAGCGAAGTTTGGCTGAGACCCAGCTGCAGTACAATGTTGCCCTGTTTCTCCTGCCCTTCATCTTCCCACTCCCTCAAATGCCCTGCGTGAGACCTTCCATTTTCAGGCATTAATTTTACATTTTTTTCCCCAGCTCAGGAGGATAATGGAATGCAAAATTGTCTCCCCTGAAATGACCAAATTGTTTTGGGGGCAGAAGTGAAGGGAGAGGGCCAATTCTCTTGCCAAAAATCAGACCGATCTGAGCTATAATATATTTTGTGCTTCTCTCTATCACAATTGCTTACCCTTCTCTGTCTTGTTTACTCTAACCACTGAGAAAATTGTGCTGGAGAAATTTTCTTCTGATTAGTGATTAGGCACAAAGGCAAATTTGGACCATCTGCCCCACTCATTCCTTTTCCTTTGTGCTAGGCTCGTACCAGCCCGTATGCTTTCTCACCAGACTTCCCTGAGAAGGCTCACTCTGTGTGCTGCGTTCACCCTCACCCAGTAACATGGAGATCAGAGCTCCTTGACAAAGGGTGCTTTGGAGCTGGAGATGTGAAGTCTGTTTTGCTTTTCTGAATCTCCGAGATCACTGTGGGAAATGGCTGGTGCCGGCTGAGGAACATCCGATAACCGCTGCTGCACAGACCGTGCAAAGGAGCAGGGCGCTTCTGCCCACAAAGAAGGAACACGAGAGTCAGAGCACAGCGGTGTAGCAGGCTGTCTTCTGCAGGTGTATTTACATCCTAATTGACCTCTGGAGCTTAGGAGAGGCAGCTGGACAGGCAAGACTAAGGGGTTATACAGGAGGTTTTAAAAGCAAGCAAAGATGCCTCTTACATGTTGTTTAAAACCCCATCGCCTCTTCTCCCAGGAGGCAAATGGCAGGGCACAGTCACCTCCCTGTAGCTGTCCAGTTGCCCCAGCACACACAGGGCAAACACGGCAGAATGCCTTTGTAGCCTTTATGAGAAGGAAGAAGTGCACCCACTGTAGCACCCTCTGAATTTAATGTTGGGGGTTTTTTTGAGAGAGAGAGAGTAAGAAAAGATGGGGAAAGAAGCTGCTGTTTTGCGCCTGATGATTTATATAGGAGGCATTTACCTGAGAGGCAGTGGTGTATATGCTGTTTAGCACATCTTACTCTCTCACCTTCCCCAGCAGGAAAATGTTGCCATAGGCACATAAAAAAAGGTGTTTGAAAACCCATATCTTAAAGAAACCATGCAGGGGAGGAGAGGAAAAGAGAGAGATATGGCGAGCCTGGACCATGCCATGAGATCAGAATTTTTTTCTCTACAGGGGTTTTTTCTGCCCTTGCCTTGCTTTTTTTTTAGTCCAGACCTCCCTCGCCCCCTCCCAGCCCCCAGAGTTTATCATCTCACCAAACTTGCCCCATTTCCCCACAGGAGGTGACGCTGCTCTCCGACTTTGGAAGTGGGAGGGGGTGAAGTGGTCCCATACTGTGAGCATCCAGAGGCTGCGTGTGAAGGCTTTGGCTTCTAACATGTTTACTAAGCTCTGTGGCGACTTTGATCTGTTTAAAGGTAACTTAAACCTACCTAAAATGGTAAATTAAAGGAAAGTTTTTTAAGAACGTATTCTTTCTGTGCTCATGGGAGTTGTAGTGCAGCAATGGAGAGCAGTGGGCAGAGCCTGGCCCTTGGTGTTTCCTGCCTGGGAAGAGGTGAATGGGGCAGGGCTGGGGAGGAGGCAGATGGAGGGAGGAGGAGGAGGATGGGGAGGGATGTTGCTCCACAGTTAACACAGGGAATACATTTCTGTTAGAGGCAAAACTGGAACTCCAGATTTTCATCCTGACTTAAGCTGATAAAAAAACCTGAAGTGTCAGCATCTCAGTCTCTGAGTTCGAGAAAAAGCAAAAGAATTGTGATTCAAAAGGTTTTTTAGCTCCTACTAATAAACTGTTAACTTAGATGAAATATCTCCTTAAGCCTTAGTTAGGCAGTACAAGTGACTGAACAAAGTCCTTTCTAGAACCTTTTTTCGGTACATACATTAATTGCATAGGTGGCATTAGAGGGTTTAAAATAGGACTGGAGAAGGATAGCAGCACCTTAGTTGTCCAACGTGTGGGACTTGCACTGAGAGAGGGAAGGGATTAGTTTTGAAACTCCGTCCCTACACAAGTGTTTGTGGTGTGGATTCTGGTCTGTGCCTGCCTGGGGCATGTCTTTTCTGGCCGAGGTTGCTTGGTGCTCCAGTTACATATTTAATAACCTTCTAAGTGTTCTTCAGCTATTTCTCCCTTGCTGTCAGTATCCACTCAGAGTAGTGCTTACATGACCACAGAGTAGGCCCATTTCCTACACAGCACTTACAAGTGTACGAGTGTATGAGTACTGTATGAGTACTTTACCCTTCAGTTGCTTTGGAGTTGGTCCTTAGCCTTACATTGCTGCAAGCACTTGTTGGTCTCTTATGGACTGACTAGACCTCTGGTGCACCTTCTTGTATGGGAGAAGAACTGAGACTTAATTTAAGGGTGGCTCCTTAAAACTTGGAGTCACTATGACGCCTCTGGATCACTTTGCTTTGTCAGTGGTCACATCTCTGTCTTCTGTCTTGAAATGATATGTTTTTTGTTAAAAATTGTCCAGTAGATAGCTGAGGAGGTTCTCTCAGTAAAGTCCTTTCATATAAGTGTAGTTAAGCAGTGGAAGAACTTCTGATGCCTGCTTGGTTATTTTAAGCAGTGGTTGCTTCATACAAAGCCACAAATAATAAGAGCTTTAACCACTGGGTTCCCCTTCGCTCTCCTTTTGTGTTGCCCTGTGAATCTGTCTGTAGTTATGAGTGTCCAAGCTTCTTCAGTAGTAAGACTGAGAGTCTTTTTTCCTCTCCCCAGGCACCCTATAGGCTGAGATGCGGATGCTCTTGGGATATAGTCTCAGGCAGGGCCATTTCAGCAGGTATCCTGAACGAGTGTTTTCACTGTGCAGTTACAAGTGGCACACTTAGGAAAGGAAGAGCTTGCTTCTGTCCTGGGGAATAGGAATTACCCAATCTTAACAGGTAAAACAAGTCTTCACTGTGGACTGGAAGGGAATCACCAAAGCCTGTTTCACCTGTGGTGCAGCCAGAGGTCAAATAGTGCGCTTACAGTCCATTGCTCCTTGGTATGGCAACAGAAACTTACTCTGAAGGTGGTGAGCCTGTGAGGGAGAGCAACTTCTCACAGGTCATCTCGGGCCACCACAGTATGTGTCTCCAGCTCCCCTCTAACAGTCCCATGTGCCGGGTAGCTACCAAAACTTGGTGGGGGCTAACACAGTGGTTATTTTGTCTGGGATGATCCCACTCAACTGCATGACAAGTGTAGTTTCTCTGTTGTGTATTCTGGTGTCTGCTCTGAAGAGCAGGGAAGACACCTTTTTTGCTTCATGTTTGTGCTGTACATCTTGCTCCATGGCTGGGTCTGTAAACCAAAAATAACAGCGTTGCTTTACTGACAGGGCAGCTGACTGGTCTTTAACCATGCTCTGGTTTTATTGAATGTCAGTCACAGATTTGAGCTTATCTAAATTTGACTTCCTCTCAGCTCTCTAATCTGTTTTTCTCTGTGCAATATTGATCTTTTAGAAAAGAGATCCAAAATCAATTAAAACCAAACAATTTTTGACACTTTTGGCTTTCTGCCATGGTATCAGTTAATCACATGTTCATAAATATGCTAACATATGGGTCAGAAAGATGACATTAAAATTTAATGCACTCATGGAAAATAAATTAAAAAGGTCTGCTGGAGAGGTTTTGCTGTAGTTCTCTTCCTGCAGTCTGTCAGAGGATGCATAAACCTGTGACCTCTTTTGTACACAATTACAATGTATCTCCTCTATCTAAAGCTGGATAATTACAAGGTTACGTGGTCCCTTGGCAGACTGAAGAAAAGGTTACTCTCATTTCCTTCTAAGGGCTTTAGAGTAATGCTGTGCGCTGGAAAGGTGCACAGTCATTTAATCCGGTGTGAACAGAGAGGAGGGATGGTGCCTCTTGCCATTGCTGCTTAGTTACTAATGAAATGACAACCCCGAATTTACGTTTTTGTTAGCACTATCATTCTCCTTAAGCACTCAGCGTGTGTGTGAGCAAGTGCACGTGCCTCAGGGGGGTGGCGTATGTGTGCGGGACGTGTTGGTGGCTGCTCGCGTGGCCTTCGGGCTTCCGCTGCTGGCCATGTGAAATGGCAAAATGGAGCCGGTCAGGAGAAATGAATAGGCTTCACATGTTCTGCCTGCTCTAAGTCACTGTTCCTCTCCCCTGTAAGATTTGCCTGTCCTTTTTAAGCAGCACCCAGTATGCAGGCTTGACTGCAGGGATTAGCTGGAGCCAATGCTCAATGATACCTACCAACTTCTCTCTTGCGGACCCAGCAGTTCCTTCAGGATTTAAGCCATAATGAAGTGCCTGAGGTTGGTTGGGAGGATAGCCTTCTGAACGGGAGCTAGTGTGGTACAGTCAAACTGGATGTCTGCCAGAGGGCAGAAAAATGCGTCAAATCCACCCCTGAGTAGTCAGCTGGATTGAACCCGGGAGTTTCTTTTGAGCTGTATCTGAGAGACGTGCCCAGTCCTTTTGCCTTCAGCATTGAAGCTGAAGATGATGACTATGTAAGTGATAACTTAACCCAGCAGAGCCTTAGTCTCTGGAGTCAGTCAGTCTGGGAGGGCAGTGGGTGGATCTGCTGCTTTGCTCCAGACCTGACCATGACCAAAATGATAATGCAAGAACGGAGGAGTGAGATGGATATCTGTCTTTCTGAGGAAAAATCTGTCACAGAATGTCCAGCACACTGCAGACACCTGTGTGCTGCTGAATAGGTGGCAATAACTCAGGCATAACAACGGTGAACTTTTGGACAGGAAAATAACAGGAAGTGATAGATGTAGCAGCAGCTACAGCTGGGCAAACATGTTCACATGTTAAATGGCGCTGCAAGCTACAGAAGAAGAAAAGTTAATGTTTAAAGGTCTTTAAATTAGTCAGCTCACCCACACCCAGTTTAATTTATCCCTCTGCTATAACAATGCCAGCCACAAGATATGATGGATTCCTCATTATGATGCCCCAAATCTTTGCTCCCACAGAGACAGTGTCCCTCTGTCCCAAGCAGAAGGCAAAAATCCTCTTCTTTTTCTTGCCTCTGCACCAGTGCTGGCAACCTCACTGAAGTACTTTGGTGAAAGATGAGAGAGACCCAGTACAAAGTCAGCAACTATTACAGCCAACTCACAGCAGACTAGAATATCATGGGCCACCTGTGAGCATGGAATTTGCTTCTGGACAGCACTGACTGCCCTTTAGTCTGAGCTTGTGGCAAAACTACCAGTCCATAGGGCTCAGCATGCTGGACTGCTTTCTGTGCTGTGATCCTAGGATCTTGGAATAGTGTTTAACACTTAATGCAATCAGCAAGACTAATAATTAGAAACGTAGCTGAGGGATACTTGGAAAACGTTCAAAAAAAAAGAAAAAAAAGAGAAAAGACATGAAAATGTTCTTTCCTTGGAGATTTTCTTGGTATTTTCCACTCGTGACCCATCACCTGTTCTGCTGTCATGATGACAAGGTATTGGTGCCCTGCAGTAAGGGGGATGCCCACTGGATGTCATGATTGCTCCACAAAAGTGCAAACACCGTGTAATTTATCTAGCAGTCAAAATGTTATTCCTGAGAGGAAGCAATTTTAGGACTTATGTTTTGTGTAGTTATTCTCTCTGTTTCAGCCTCTCATCTATACACACACATAAAACCTCAGATTTCTTTAACTGCGCAGAGTCGGTAAGCCATGGCTAAAACCCTGTATCTGTTGGGGTATATGTGAATTGTATGAAAACAAAACAGCGACAGGAAGTTGTTCAAATAAATTACATAGGAGAAGAGTCTTGCCACTGATTTCAGTAAAAGTCACCCACATACCTTTGAAAATCAGGGTCTTATTGCCATGATTAATGAGATAGAGGGAGATTCTGTAATTGCAATCAAATAGATTCAATCACTTAATTCAGTGATTAATGAGATCAACAAATTGTATGTGGGTCATCTCAGCTTTAGACTCATGCCCTGCCTATAATTTCTTCACAGAGAGAAAGTAAATAAGAAATGAACCAAAAAAACCCACCCTACTTTCCCCTTGCCAAAAACTCCTCTCCAACCATCTGAATTCATAGTGCATGGAAAATGTAACTGCAAATGCCTACATTCTGCAAATGTTGGTAGTGGCTAGCTCTTATTTTATTTTACTATTTAAATGTATTAAACATAAAAGGAATCTTGTTAAATGTCATAATCATAATGACAATCCAAATGAAATTAGCTAAAAGAGTCAATTAGATTTAGAGGCCAAGCAGGAAGTAAAATGAGTCACCAGGAAAGGAGGATCCCCCAGACACTTCACAGCATGGATTACAATCTTAAATGTCATGTGGAAATTAATACAGTGATAATGTTCTCATATTTAAGGGTAGGTGATTTGCTCCAGAAAGCAAGTTTATATTTTTTTTCTTGAAGGGTTAGGCAAACCTGCGGGCTAGGTAAACACAGAAATTTTGCTGCAGTACCAGGCTACCTGAATTGTAAGTACACAAAGACTTTGGATGCGCAAAGATTGATTTGTAGAAATGAAGCTGACAGTTATACAGAAATAATAAATGTTTTCAGTCATAGAATCACAGAATCATAGAATCATTTAGGTTGGAAAAGACCTCAGTCATAGAGTCCAATCATAAACCTAATGCTGCCAAGTCCACCACTAATCCATGTCCCTAAGTACCACATCTACCTGTCTTTTAAATACCTCCAGGGACAGGGACTCAACCACTTCCCTGGGCAGCCTGTCTCAATGCTTGACAACCTTTTCAGTGAAGAAATTTTTCCTAATATCCAAACTAAACCTCCCTTGGTGCAACTTGAGGCCATTTCCCCTCGTCCTACGGCTTGTTGCTTGGAAGAAGAGACCAACCCCCACCTCCCTACAGCCTCCTTTCAGGCAGTTGTAGAGGGCGATCAGGTCTCCCCTCAGCCTCCTCTTCTCCAGGCTAAACAACCCCAGTTCCCTCAGCTGCTCCTCATCAGACTTGTTCTCTAGGCCCTTCACCAGCTTCATTGCTCTTCTTCGGATACGCTCCAACAGCTCAACGTGCTTCTTGTATTGAGGGGCCCAAAACTGAACACAGTATCCGAGGTGTGGCCTCACCAGTACTGAGTACAGGGGGACGATCACCTCCCTACTCCTGCTGGCCACACTATTTCTGATACAGTCCTCTTACTTTCAGTATGGAAATAGCTGATATTCAGGTGTGACCAGAAGGGAGAAAGGAGGTAGAAAAGAAATGCATTTGTCAACAGGTGTCGTGGTTTAACCTGGCTGGCAACTAAGCACCACGCAGCCACTTGCTCACTCCCCTCTCCCTCAGTGGGATGAGGGAGAGAATCAGGAAGAAAAAAAGGTTAGAGCCGTGGGCTGAGATAGAGACAGTTTAATAAGAGAAAATAATAATAATAGTAATAATGAGAATGGTAAGAGAATATACAGAATATATAAAACAAGTGATGCACAATGCAATTGCTCACCACCCGCCGACCGATGCCCAGCCTGTCCCGAGCAGTAATCACTCCCCGAGCCGCGATCACTCTCCCCGCAACTGACCGACTAACTCTCCCCGAGCATGACGTTATATGGTATGGAATAGCTCTTTGGTCAGTTTAGGTTAGCTGTCCTAGCTGTACTCCCTCCCAGATTGTTATGCACCTGGCCGAGCAAGAGAAGCTCAAAAAGTCCTTGAGTAGTCTGAGCACTACGTAGCAACAACTAAAAACATCCATGTGTTATCAACATTCTTGTAGTACTAAATCCAAACCACAGCACTATGCTAGCTACTATGAAGAAAATTAACTCTATCCCAGCTGAAACCAGGACAACAGGACATATAAATTGTTGTCATTTAATGAAGAGACGATATTGGTCCTTTTTCTCTCTGCTTCTGGCTTTACTTTCCTGAATTGCTGATGGAGGCAGTTCCATGATCTTCCTCTATATGTACATTTGCCATTCCTACCTATGTCCAGTAACAGGACTTACAGACCTCAGAAACAGATATTTTCCTTATTGGTCCATCTCATGTAATTGTATGTCTTGTAATTTTTATGGGCTGTCCAGGTACTTATTCTTTGGCCAAGATATTTTTCAAGCTTTCCGGTTTGCATTCTACTGTCACATTTATTCAGCAAAGAAAAACTTCAGATTGTGATTATGTTGTCATAATTCTCTTCTATCACTCAGTAACTAATATTTTGCAGCTATCTGCAGTAGAAAGAAGCCAGAGTAAAGGTACAAGATTAACTCATAGCTTGCAGATAACTTCAGAACTACTTCAAGTGTACAATTTAAACATTATGTAAATTAAAACTAGAAAAGACCTTACAGTTTCTAAAATATACAGCATACAAATGTTATTTCTACCTTGTCCCCCTCTTCTATTAACTTGCAATTTGTATTAGGACTTCTCTTTGTCTCTTTTTTTTTTTTCAGTCTCAACATGAAAGATTATGAAGGACAAAATGAGAATAACAAGTTCACCAAGTGAAAGTGACTCTTGATTACTTAGATTTCTGGTGGATGATTTATCTTTTATAACACAGCTCCTGAGGGCACTAAAACATGAGAAATGGCATTGTGGTTTAATGTTTTAACTATTTTGCCCTTGCTTTGAACATAGCAGATGAGTTTCTTTATCACGGGAAGCAGAAAAGGAGAAGCTCAACTCGGATGGCCCAAGCATCAAGCAAAGACCTGTTCTCCTTCAAGATGTGGTTGGTGGCCTCCGGTATCTGTGCCTCCCAACAGCTCTGTGCCACTCCTGTGTCTGCCCCATTTGTTTTGAGATGTGGTCAGGAAAGCTGTGGGTGAATGGTGGTTTTGTGCTGTGCCGTAGCAATGTTTTGTATTTGTTTTCATTCTCCTCCTCCTATTCCTAGCCATCTTTTTGCCTTTCCAACTGCTGAACATTGAACTGACATTTCAGGAAATTATCCAGAGTTATTCTGAGACCTCTTTCATGAATTGTTAATGTAGAGCCTATCATTGCATATGTATAGTTAGGATTGTTATTTTGCCATGTGCATTACTTTGCATTTATTGACATTGAATCTCTTCTGCCATTTATGGTATCATGAGAGCTTTCTGCAAGTCTTTGAGGTTGGTTTTGGGTTTGATTTTCCCGAATGCTTTTCTACCAGCTGAAAATATGCCACCTCACTAAAAGAGATTAATTACATTAATAGCAATGAACAGACTTTTACAGTACATTTATGATTATATGGTGAACAGGGCTGGCTCTAGACCTGAAACTTACTCCCTGTGGGATAACCTTCCTCCACTGTAAAAACTGACCAGCCACAATTTTTGGCTGCTCAGCTTTTAAAGTAACCATTATTAATTAGTGGACTCCCCCTCTCTTCTTTCCTGACAGCTTAATATTTTTAAGAGCTTTTAGTGTCCAAGCTTTTCAAAAGCTTTTGGGAAATTTAGGTACATGATATAACCATGTCACTCCCTATGCTCACTGATGTCTTAACAGAGCATCAATAGCCTTTTGAAGCATCTCTTTCCCTTAAAAAGCCATGTTGGATCTTACTTTTCTCCAGCATATCTATGTATCTATGCTCATCCCCATGAGGAAGGGCTCTGGTGTGAGTGAGTCCCATAACCCCATAGCTCCTACAGGAGGGACACCATGGGGAAGAGTTAATTTAGCTTTGCTCCTTCAGATTCATCTTCCTTGAGTGCTCCTTTTAGATATAAGTAGGACTTTTCAGCCTGGCTTGTTCTCTGGCATCCTTCCAGATATTGTTGTTTGGAAAAGTCTTTTTGACCCATCTGATAGGGTTTTACAGGCAACTTCTTAGAATTTAAGCTGGTTTTTATTTTCCTGATTTAGACCTTTTTTTTTTTGTTTTTTAGGATCCCTTTTTATCACTAATGTCAGCACTTACTCTGCCTTTTAACACTGTTGGCTTTTACTGTGGTCAGATGGCAATCTTTTCTCATGGGCAATGCATTCTGAGCCTCTAATGTGCAACCTGTAAAGAATTCCCTAAATTTGGTCTCCTACATGCATTTTGTGCCTCTGCCAGTCCATTGAGCTCCCTTCTGTGTAGCCTTCTCATTCTCCTCTCTTTGAAATTAAATACTCCCATGAGGCTTCTGTATTTTGAATACCTTGTATGTACCTTTTATGTTTGATATTGATATGGGGAAGCTACTGTGCCTTCCTTGGGTTAAAATCTTGACAGGAGAGAACTGGCTTATCTGACCAGTTGGTTCAAGAAGTAAGGATTCTTGTTGCTTAATAATCTGGCTGCAGTGTCTCTCCTGAGCGTGAATTTACTTAGGTCTTAAGGGGTCAGACTAGACTATTTGTACTCCTATTCCTATGATGGGTTGACCCTGGCCATCAGCCAAACACCCACCTGACATCTCTTTTAATCCCCTGTCCCATGGGGTGGAGGGAAAACAGAAGGAAGGTGAGAAGACTCATGGATAGAGATAATGACAGTTTAACAGGGAAAGGAAAAGCTTTGTGCACAAGCAAAGCAAAAAGAGGCATTCATTCACTACTTCCTAGTGGCAGGCAAATGTCCAGCCTCTTCTACCAAAGCAGGACCTCAGCACATGCAATGATTTGCTTGGGAAGTCAAATACCATAACCACAAACACCTCCCTTTCGTCTTTCTTTCTTTGAGCTTTTATTGCCAAGAATGATGCCATGTGGTATGGAATATCCCTTTGGTCAATTCATGTCAGCTGTCCTGGCTGTGTCCCCTCCCAGCCTCCTGCTCACTCTCAGCCTACTCACTTTGGGGGAGAGAAGAAGAGAGAAAGCCTTGACAGTGTGTGAGCACTGTTTCAGCAATAACCAAAACATTGGTGTGTTATCAACGTTGTTTAAATGACAAATCCAAAGCACAGCATGATGCTGGCTGCTTTCATTGTCTCTTTCTCCTTTCCCCCCCCTTATTCCATACCATTTGCATCATATGTCCAACTATCCTTAATTCATATATTGCTTAATTCCTATACCCTACTCAAATATTTCCACTTACCTACTTAACCCACACCCCATTACAATATTTGATCCTTCTATCTCATACCTCTCTTTTTTCCTTTCCATTGTCTCTTTCTTATTCCCAAAGTTCCCTCAAATTACCAAACACTAACAACTTATACCATATACTTAAACCACCTTTACATCCAGCAGTCAGATTTATACATCCACATTAACCACTGTCACCTGTCCCTTGACAGATATTATTCCCCCAAGCCACGTCTCTACCCCATCAAACATCTGTAAGAACAGTTGATGACTTGGCCCTCATCCGTCAGGGTGGTCACTCAGGACAGGAGAAGCAGTGTACTGGATTGTTGGGCGCTAACACCAGCTTGAGTTGGGTCACTGCTGCACTCGTCCAGTTCCTTGTGAGGTTCATTCTCTGTCAATTCAAATGGTTCCTGCTGAAATGCTTCCTATACAGTTCAAATAATGCATTATTTTCCCCCATGGTTAATATCTTTGAAGTACACACTGGATTTTCCTACCCTTCCTCACTACCCACCAAGTGCACACAGGTCCTTGAATGAAGAAAATCATTCAGGTTTGCTTTTTCCCAGGGGAGGAGCAACCCACTGTACCTTTCTCAGCCATTTCCCTACGTGTACTACAGGGACCTTTTCTCCTCCAACACTATGTAGGGGCTTTATCTGGGCAGAAGCAGGATGGTTAGCAGACCCTCTATTGTTAACCAGCAAAGTGGCTTCTGCTAAATTTACATCCCAGTGCTTTTATTTCCTGGTGCTCAATACTGCCAGCATAGTCTTTAACAGCCCATTATATCATTCAGCCTTTCTGGAGGCTTGTGGGTGATAGGGGATGTGATACACCCAAGTGTTTCTCAGACCAGGAGTCTATGGGGTTATGTCCAGGTTCCAGCTGAGACAGAGTTAATTTTCTTCCTAGTAGCTGGCATAGCTGTGTTTTGGATGTAGGATGAGAAGAATGTTGATAACTCACTGATGGTTTAGTTGTTGCTAAGCGGTGCTTCCACCAGTCAAGGACTTCTCAGCTTCCCCTGCTCTGCCAGGTACATAAGAAGCTGGGAGCAGGCACAGCCAGGACAGCTGACCCAAACTGGTCCAAAGGGGTGTTCCATACCATATGATGTCATGCCCAGTTGATAAGCAGGGCGGAAGTTGGCTGGGGGCAGAAATCACTGCTCGGGGACTGACTGGCTGTCGGTCAGTGGGTGGTGAGCAATTGCACTGCGCATCACTTGTTTTGTATATTATTACTATTATTATTACTACTACTACTACTTTATTTTATTTCTATTATTAAAATGTTCTTATCTCAACCTAGGGGTTTTCTTACTTTTGCTCTTCCGATTCTCTCTCCCATCCCACTGGGGGTGGGGGGAGTGAGCGAGTAGCTGTGTGGTGCTTAGTTGTTGGCTAGGGTTAAACTGCAACAGGTTATTTTGGAAGTGAGTCCTGATGTTTGACTCAATTCTTTCTGGGCTACTGTGTTGTCACAGAACCTACTTTTTAAGGCCCAAGATGGCGTTTTGGGCAGTGGCATGGTTTATAGTCTATGTTTCCAGCCAACCAGTAGTTGTGTTCACCATGGTGAGCGCATAGTGCTTACCTTGGTGGGTTTGTGGCAGTGATACAGTGTAGTCAGTCTGCCATGCCTCGCCATACTGATAATCCAGCCACCACCCTCTGTTCCAGGGAGATTTTACTCACATGGCTCACTTGATTGCGGCATGCGTTTTGCGTTCATGGGTGACCTGCGTGACAGCCTCATAGCCTCATAGGTCAGGTCCACACCTTCATCATGAACCCATCTGTATGTTGCATTTCTCCCTAGATGTCCCAATGTTTCATGGGCCCACTGAGCTATGAAGTGCTCACCTTTATGTTCCCAGCACAGGTCCACTGGAGCCACTTCAATTCTGGCAGCCTGGTTTATCTGCTCATTGTTTTGATGTTCTTCAGCTTGATTCTTGGGTTTGTAAGCATTCACATGATGTGCCTTCACAGTGATGTTTTCTAACCAGGCACTGATGTCTTGCCACCAGCCCAGATGGGTTTACCTCTGTGCTGCCAGTTGGTCTATTTCCATTGCCACCCCCACAGAGCATTTGCCCATGGGGCCAGTATAGGGGTAGAGCACTGGCCACTTTTTTCTAAGCCCAGATGGGTGGCTTTCACTTCTGCAAACTGACTTGACTCACCTTCTTTGACAGCTTTGATGACTTGTCATGTGGGACTCCACACAGCAGCTTTCCACTTCCAATGGTTTCTTTTGACATGACAGGAATGCCTTTCACCTTCAGATAACCCACTGTATGGTGGTGCCTCTTTGGCATGAGTCACAATCTTCAGCAATGCTCCAAGATCTCTGGCTTCTGTTCAGTCTATGATCTCTTCCAGGATTCCTGGGTGGTTGAGATTCCCTATTTGATCCCCTTGTGTGATGAGTGCTATCCACGTATTCCACGTAGCATCGGTCATATGTTGTCTAGAGGGAACCCTCCTTTTGAACAACCAGTGCAGCACAGCAGTAAAGATGCCAAAAGCTGTGTTTAAACAACTTCTGAAGCAGCTTGAACCCTGTCATATGCTGCTACTATCACTTTTTTTTTTTTACATTTGGGGTGTAGTGGGCTTCTGATCCTGAATAACCCTGGCTTCAAAGCCCTAGATGTTGACTTTGTGTTTTTTGTGGTGTTTTCTGTCAGAGGCTCCAGGTGAGACTGTGTTCCACGGCTGCAGTGTATAGCACTTGTCTCAAAGCTGGCCCAGGCCCAAGAGCTACTGCATGAGCTATCTTCTGTTTGATGTATTCAAAGGCTTAACATTGCTCAAAATAGTTCTTCTTTGGGGTTACTTGACAGAGAGAGCTCGCAAGCTGACTATAACTGAGAAGATGAATTACAGAATCACAGAATCACAGAATCGCAAGGGTTGGAAGGGACCTCGTGAGATCATCTAGTCCAACCCTCCTGCTAAAGCAGGTTCTCCTAGAGCATGTTACACAGGACTTCATCCAGGCGGGCTTTAAATATGTCCAGAGAAGGAGACTCCACAACCCCCCTGGGCCACCTGTTCCAGTGCTCCATCACCCTCAGAGTAAAGAAGTTCCTCCTCATGTTCAACTGAAACCTCTTAGGTTTCAGTTCGTATCCATTGCCCCTTGTCCTGTCGCTGGACACCACTGCAAAGAGACTGGTTCCGTCCTCGTGATTTCTGCCCTTAAGATATTTGTATGTGGTAATGAGGTCCCCTCTCAGTCTTCTCTTCTGCAGGCTGAACAAGCCCAGCTCCCTCAGCCTTTCCTCATAGGTGAGATGTTCGAGTCCCTTTATCATCCTAGTTGCTCTCTTCTGGACTCTTTCTAGGAGTTCCTCATCTTTCTTGAACTGGTGAGCCCAGAGCTGGACACAGTACTCCAGGTGGGGTCTCACCAGGGCAGAGCAGAGGGGGAGGATTACCTCCCTCACCTGCTGGCCACACTCCTCTTAATGCACCCCAGGATGCTATTGGCCTTCTTGGCAACAAGGGCACACTGCTGGCTCATGATGAGCTTGTCGTCCACCAGGACTCCCAGGTCCCTCTTGGCAGAGCTGCTTTCCAGCAGGTCAGCCCCCAGCCTGTACTGGTGCATGGGGTTCGACCTCCCCAGGTGCAGCACTTGGCACTTGCCCTTGTTGAATTTCATCAGGTTCCTCTCCGCCCAACTCTCCAGCCTGTCCAGGTCCCGCTGAATGGCAGCGCAGCCCTCTGGCGTATCAGCCACTCCTCCCAGTTTTGTGTCATCAGCGAACTTGCTGAGTGTACACTCTTGTCCCTTTGTCCAGGTCATTGATGAACAAGTTGAACAAGACTGGGCCGAGTACTGAGCCCTGGGGAACTCCACTAGCTACCGACCTCCAACTTGACTCTGCCCCCCCGATCAGAACCCTCTGAGCCCTGTTGTTCAGCCAGTTCTCAATCCACCTCACTCTCCACTCATCCAACCCATACTTCTTGAGCTTCCATATGAGGATATTATGGGAGACAGTGTCGAAAGCCTTGCTGAAGTCAAGGTAGACAACATCCACTGCTCTCCCCTCATCTACCCAGCCGGTCATGCCATCGTAGAAGGCTATCAGATTGGTCAGGCATGATTTCCCCTTGGTGAATCCGTGCTGGGTACTCCTGATGATCTTCTTTTCATCTACTTGCTTGGAGAGGACACCCAGAATGAGTTGTTCCATCACCTTTCCAGGGATGGAGATGAGACTAACTGGCCTGTAGTTCCCTGGGTCCTCTTTCTTGCCCTTTTTGAAGAATGGAGTGACATTGGCTATCTTCCAGTCATCAGGCACCTCTCCTGTTCTCCATGACCTTTCATAGATGATGGAAAGTGGCTCAGAAATGTCGTCTGGCAGTTCCTTCAGCACTCGCGGGTGCATTCCATTGGGGCCCATGGACTTGTGTCCATTTTCTGGAATTCTCCAGAAACTTACAATGCCTAGAGAAGGCTGTGTGTCTGATGTATGCTGGTGGGCACATAGTTGATACCTTATGGTTCACATCCATAGGGCTGTGGCAATGTCCAACTTGCCATTTTATATCCAACAGCCAGATCTCTTGTGCAGGTGTTCTGACCTTGCTTTATTTTATGGCAAAACCAGCTTTCAGAAAGATCTGTATTATTCTTTTTTCTTTCTCAAATGCTTCCTCCACTGTGTTGCCCCAAACAGTGATGTAACTGATGTAGTGCAGATGTTCAGGGGCATCAGCCTGTTCCAGTGCAGCCTGTATCAGTCCATGACAAATGGTAGGGCAGTGCTTCCACCCCTGGAGCAGTCAATTCCAGGCATGTTGGACACCCCTCCATGTAAAAGCAAATTGTGGCCTGCACTCTGCTGCCAAAGGGATTAAGAAAAACAAATTGGAAATGTCGATTGTGGCATACTCCTTGGCTGCCTCTGACTCCAGTTCATATTGGAGTCCTAGCATGACCAGTACAGCACTTTATCCCCTGTACCCATACAGCATTAGGATGCCCTGTCACCCGTTCCCACTGGCACCTGGTACTGTATGGCTCCAACAGCCTGGCACCCTGGATCCATGGGAAAAGAGGTCGAGAGAGATGCCTTTCAGGAGTGGGATGCAAACCCATGTCTCCTGGGGAGACTGACACCTCAATTCAGTTCCTTCAGCCGTGGCTGTGGAGCACATCACCAGACCCAGTGCAGCTCGCAAAGGAAAGGTTGAGAAGAGACACTATAATGTGGAGGAGAGGATCTATTCTGATGCATCTCCAAAGAAGCTGAGCTGTTACTGGGTCTTGTGGGTAAAGAAAAAAGGTGCAATAACTAGTTTCTAGTAGTAGTGGAGCTACATTTTCCAGTATGGCTCCAGGTGAGGAAATGCTCTCGATATGAGCAGTAATGGGAATGGAACTGAATTGTACCTTTATGTGCATCTCTTTCTTGGGGAGAGACTGGGGGATTTGAAAGATGGGAAAGTCTCTGAGAAAGGGAAACACTTGTGCCATCAGTACAAAGCCCAAGGAACTCTGTATTCTCAGTAGCAAATCCTTTACTGCTGATTGCAATTCATGAAGCAATACAGAATTCAGCAGCCTGGAAACAAGTCAGGGGGATAGTGTGTTGTTGTAGCTGTGTGTTTTAGATGACTATACCAAGATCTACACTATCAAACGGCCTACCAAGAGAGTGCAGAGGTAAAGACACTTCTGCAAATACTAGGTTAACTGCTCTGTCTTGTGTGAAAGAAAGGAGGTGCCCAGCATTCTTCCATATATGAAATGCTGGTACTTGGAAA
This sequence comes from Gorsachius magnificus, assembly GCA_034008185.1. Classification (NCBI taxonomy): domain Eukaryota; kingdom Metazoa; phylum Chordata; class Aves; order Pelecaniformes; family Ardeidae; genus Gorsachius; species Gorsachius magnificus. The sequence goes on from CM067081.1 coordinate 89,156,165, forward strand.
ATAATAGCTAACAGTTCTGCTTTATCAGGGGGTTATTTATATAGATACTTATATTCTTTATATATATATATATATATATATGTTAAGGAGTTGGAGCATTTTGTCCTTTGTCAGAAATAATCACTTGAAAGAGAATATATTTGCCCAGGCTGTCAGATCTGGCTGCTGCTTAGAATCAGCAGGCAGCCTTTCATGTTTAGCAAAATCAGAATGTAGAGGTCATACCTTTTTTTTCCCCTTCTTACTTATAAAAGCACTTAATTTCTTTCACCCACCAAAATGGCTCCTGGATACTTTCTATACAAAAAGCTGGTTATTGCATGCTGAAGAATTGCTTTGGCTTTGCATATGGAAAATTCAGTAACGCTTGGCATGAATCCACTGATAAAACCACCTGAAGTGATTTAAGGATATGTCCAGTGAAGGAAAAGAAAACAAGGTGGGCAAGTAGATTTACCTTTTAAACCTTATCCTTTAACCAGTCCAACTTTTGAAGATATTCTCTATTTTTATCATTATCAGAGGGAGGAGGGAAGGGAGAAAATACATTAAAATCATACCTTAAAAGTGAGTGAGTCCTGGTGCAGTCTCAAATTCCTTCACGTAAAATAAAGATTAATTTCTTCCATTCTAAGAGCTTACATTAATGTGGTTCAGCTGTTGGTCCAGTAGATCACAGGCTTCATGTGCCAGCACAAAGATATCTGGGACATTTGATGGTTAGGTGATATCAGGAGAGGTGGGTGATAAGTAGGCAGTGTCAGAACAGCATTGACAGGCATGGAAGTACAGGAGAGGGCTGCTCAGCTGTATGCCCAGGTGGTGTTGGAGGCTTTGCCCATTGAACTAAACACGAGCAGGCAGGGTCTCAGCCCCTGGCAGGCAATCCTTCTCACCGGTACGTGGTTGGTGCACTCTCTAGCTTCGCTTAAGCATCTGGATTTTCCTTTCTTTGCATGCACTTTATAGGGAAACAAAAAGCCTGTCTTGGGGCTGAAAACTCTGGGGAGGCAGTGGGCCCCAGATGTCAGGAGTCTGGGCATTACACCATTGAGCTGAACAATGCCTTTTACAAAGCAGGACCCTGGTATTCTTCCATCCACCAAAACATATCATCCTGGCAAGTGAGTCTAGAGAGTTGCTAGTGTACCTCTGCAATATGGGAAAGAAAAACACAGAGATGCAGATACAGACATTTTATCCAAAACAAATAGGCTGAAGAACAAAATTACTTATCAGAGTAATCAACTCTATAGGGTCCTTCTTTTCTTGACCTCAGTCCTTGTTCACTTACTGCACTTAGGTAATTTTAAAAACATCAGTGTAACTATTCTATGCCTGCTCTTGTTAATTTTCAAGTACAGTAAAATAACATTTTATTGCTTGCACAATTCCCTGAACAATTGCATTTTCTTTGTCACATTTCCTTGGCAAGTAAAACTGCCTGAGCAGTGATTGTTGGGTAAATTAGTATCATTCATAAGCTCATTTTGCACTTTGAAGTGTCAAATGTTATTTGACTAAGAAAAGTTCTTCCCTGGTGTTGTTGTTGGATGTGGGAGGAAGGGAGAAGATAAGTAAATTTTTGTAATAGAAGAGTTAGATACACTTCTCAATGTCAGTTTTATATATGTTGATAAAACTTGTAGACACAAATCTGCTTCTGACTCTGATTTCACCAGTGTGCCATAACTTCCCACACTGTCTAATGAACAAGCACAAAGGGAATAATAGGCCTATTGATTTAAATCTTAACTAAAAAACCAAAAAGATATTGGTGACAGTGTGCAATTCCAGGGGGAATACTAGGATAAAAAGAAACTATAGGCAGGAAGCAGGATGGGTTCTCAAACATCTGTGTTGCACAATGCCAGGGATTTAATTTAGGGGTGACTCAGCTTAACCTGGGGGGCAGGGTCTCTCTAGAGGTCTGATGCTCTGTTGTCAAGGCTTTGGGATCTGCAGGAGAGGATGGCAGCTCCCCTGCTGCCTGTCTGATCTCTCTTACTGCAAAGCCAGGGCATGGATGATGAGGGGGGTCTGATTTGCTCCAGGGTCTCCTGCATTTGCAGTGTGACCACAATGCAGCTCGCCTTGGCTGTGAGCACACCCTGGCAGGCACCCCAGAGTTCTGTGCTGTGAATGTGGCCTGAAAGGATCCAGTTCAGAAGCTTAAATTCTCTCGGTAGTCTATGGAAAGAGGGAGACTAAACCTCTGTGGTTTTAACTGTAAAACACAGATCAGATACTCGCATTAGATGGAGTGATCATTTCCACGGCAGTATAACAGATGTGTCTTCCTCCAAATCCCACTTTTGGGCAACTTAGGGTTGAAATGCTAGCATCTGATATAGTGGCATTCTTTCTGGTGTCACCCAGAGCTTCCAGAGAACAAGATTCAAAATACTGGCCTGGCACATTTGCAACTGATAAAACACGCTATGTGAGAGTAGAGAGATGGGGAAGGCAGGCTTATGAGCATAGACTTATGACTGTGGAAGATCATATTTATTATGTAACTGGTGCCTTTCCTGACATAGGTTAAATGCTTATTTTTAATGCCAACTAACACAGGCACAAAACATGCACCAGAAAAGATGTTGATTAATAAATGCTCGTGGGTTAGAATGGCTGAGCTGCATTTCCTTCTGTGCAGCGAAGGGTAACACTGGTGTGACAGAGCATGGCAGAAAGATGTACGTATTAATGATTAGTAAAGGGCAGAATTTTAGATCTTACAACTGACATGGGCTTCTGAAGCCTGCTAATTAAACCATCTGAAGACCTGATCAAAGGCATTTAATGTGGAGATTGCTTAGCAAGATGCAGATAATTAGATGAAGGCTACTAATGATTTACTTCTGCAAAGTGTAGCCTAGCACTGCTGTCTAAAAAGCGACACTGCCTGCAAACCCTGTGGTTTGTGTTCCTCGGTGTAACAGCCTAATGAATAATACCAAAGTACAGATGAGGCCAGGAACAAGCCCTGTGTTCTACTTCACAGTGAATACAGACTGTTTGATCTGGAGAATAGTAAAGACGCAGGTTAAGAAGGGGTGGGTGTCCTTTCAGAGATGCCCAGGGCTCTTCACTGACAGAAGAGGTGCCTCAGTTTGCATGCCTAGAGCTAAGTGAGGTGACTCCTGCAGCTGACATGGGATTTAGCTGGGAACGAATCAGCACAAGTAGCTGTGGCTGTGATCCTGTCTTTGTCTCCTTTGGCTGCTGCCTTCACATCAAACTCCTGTGCTTGCTTTTCTTCTTTCTTCTTGTACTGCCATGCTCTCGCCTGAGCCTCAGAGCTGAACCCCCTTTCCCAGGCGCCCCAGTCCTCTGGAGAGGGCCAGTTGCCTCTGCACCTCTCAGACGTCTCCTCCTGAGGCAGAGGGCAGCTCTTCCTCCACCAGTGTCCCTTGAGGGTGAGTTTTCAGGTTAATTTTGCTTCCCTCAGGGGTGGGAGGTCAACCTGTCTGCTTACATCCCAAGTAAGTTCCCTGCCGATTGGTTTACGAGGTAGGAGCAGGCTCTGCTCTTTGACAGAGGCTTGGAAGGAGCTTGCGGATGTTTTCCAGGTGAGCTGCTGCTGCAGCTGAAATCTAGCAGACTGTCACTCTTGCTTGTGCACAGACCCAAGTTACGCTGAGATGATCAGTTCTGTCAAGGCATACGTGACAGTCGGCATACCTACTGGCTGAAATCACGTCCTGGGGAACTTTATGGGTAGGGTTGCAAGCATCTGGAGAAATTTAAATAAAAGCTAATTTAGATAGAACCTAGCTGGAGGTTTTGGACTTATACATCATGTAAATCTAGTCCTTTTTGACCTATTGGTTTAAACATTATTTGAACATTCACTAAAACATCTCTTAATCATTTATTAATTCTTTCTTAACCATTTATAAATGGGACCCTAATATGAAGTGTGATTAAGCTTTGTCCATTTTGCTCCAAAAAACTGTTCCGCACAAGAAATTCCCATAAATTATGCAAAGCAGCAGCAGTCCTCAGCCTTAATTACAGCATTCACTGCACATTTAGGCTATCATACAAGCTCCTCAGTTTTAGTAAAACTCCGGAATGTTTTTTTCACAATTTTAACATGCATCCTCAGGGAAGCTTCCGTGGAGAGGCAGCAGGCTCGAAATGAGCTATGGCTGTTGCTGTGCATTAAAAAAACAACTAACTGAGCCCTCCCGCTCCCAGTTCATGTCTTGCTTATCTACTGCCCTCACCCCGGAGTACCAAAGTGCTTGCTCTAAGAGGCCACCACCACAGACACCACTGTGCTTCTCCGAGCTCTGAAGCCACTTCTCAGGCCTGTGTCAAACATACACACAGGTCCTTCATGGGGATCCAGAAACTGGGTGATCATTTTCCTGTCAGCTCCGGGAGGCTGCATCTGATATCATCCCCCATGGATCAGACCCTGGTACTGATCCTTCACAAGCCTGAGGGTGAGGAAGGAGAGAGGAGCATGAGTGCACCACCAAAAAACTCAGCTCACTGGGGTTGGTGGATGCATTTTTATTATGTCTACAGCTCTTCTGTCTGCCACACATGTCTGTCTGGCCTCTGGTCCAAGAACTGAAATTTTAGGAATTGGCATTATGGCTTTGTCTAACTATCTGGAAGAAACAAGCACTTATAAATCTTTGCAGTTTTCCTGGTTATGTGCTGGGGATGGACCCAGGTCCTCAGCACCCCCATCACACCTTCATGGTTTTATTGGAAAGCAAACCTGGGTAAGGCCAGAGAGAGGAGCGACAGGGGTGGACTAAAGAGGAGGACCCTGGGGAGGGTAGTGGTCCTACAACGCTGCTGTTGCTATATGTTTCTATATGACTGTACAGCTACAGGATAAGTAGGTAGGCTATAACTGCAGCTTAAGTGTTCAAAGAAACAAAATCAGTTTTGGTGGGCTAAGATGAAGGTAAGATGACAGACAGGTCAAAATGGATAGAAAATAAATGAAGGAAATCCAATCTGGATTTATCAGAAACTAAGAATTAGAAGGGAGGGAGAAAGAAAAAAACTAATAGAGTAAGAAGCTGGCAAGCCAGAAATGGAGTAGAACATAAATTCCAGAGATCAGAAAACCAAAAGAAATATAATGTTTTAGAAACAGGACAGGGATAGTGGAAGACCTGCTGGAGACTCCAGAATATCAGAGGGACAAAATCATTCCTATTCTGGAGGGGTCATAGTAGTTTCTGGTGGATTAGTAATTAGACCTGGTTATTTCTAAATCAGCATGTTTTGCTCCCAGTTTTGTTATTGATATTCATCTTCCATTCTGAAATGGAATAAACATCCCAAATTTCAAGTTTCTTTGGAACACTACTGTCTTCAGTATTTGTTTCCTCTCGATTGACATGCTTAAGTGAATGTTTACATTATTAATTTTTACAGAGTCACAGGATGTAACAAAGCACTCTACAATGTTACAAATAAAATTAAATGAAAAATCTATTTAAAAAAAAAAAATCTTGCCTTTAAAAATGCTCTATTTTCCCCACTCAAACAAATGCTCAAAGAAATTACCGTGTTTCTACAAAATATTTAGTTTCTACTTATCAGCAGTGGAAATTTGCTTTGTCAGGAGCTGACCAGCTTTGGTATTGATTCAATCAAGGAAAGAGCACAGGGGAAAAACCCAGGGACTGATTTACTACTGCTTTTAGCTATTGTGCATTCATTTACATTTATGAACAGAAAGTATAAAGTATACATACACAAAACCAGGCGTGTACTGCAGTTTAGATCCACATAGTACAGGTGTAAATAGCTACATAAAGAGCAAGGCAATAGGGAAGCAGGTACAATATTTGTGTTATCCATGAAAATGTAGAATTCATATAATTTGGGTTTAATTGTCCATGCACTATATCTGGTATTCATCCGTTTTTGTGAATTCACCTACTTTCACCTTAATTGCTAAAGAGACATTATGTCTCAGCAAGGATAAAGACCATTTTCTTTGTATGTTGTTAATAAGAAATAAAGTGCAAAAAAATAAAAAAAAAAAGGTGTTCCCCTTGGGAATAAAACCCCTCAGCAGTTGTAAACCTCTCCGTGGTTGGGGATGGTGATGTGTCAAAAGGGTAGAGAATTTCCTCTAACATTAGAGAATGAGCAAGCTCTGAATTTGAATGCTTGTGCATTTGAGCAAATAGATCACACACGGTTCTCTGGATAAAAACAAAAGAAGTAATTAATTGCAAATTACATGGTGATAGCAATGCCTGTTGAGAATTCGGCTGAATTTTCTCATGTTTAGTAGCTCTCCATCCCACAGTGCCCTCTTCTGAGATATAGGAAAGTCTGAAAATGATGGGAAGAGATGCAAGCTCTCAAAGCCTTTCCAGTCCAGAACTTCTCAGTGCTCTCTTTCTTGCTGCTTAGGGTGGGATGAATCCAGAAGTGAAGAGACAGATGCTGTTTTAAAAGAGATCACTATGGAACCTATATTTTGCTTTCCTTCCATTTGTTAGCCTTTCCTGTCCTTTTTCTCATACCAGAGACAGTTGTAATTTGCATTTCTAACTCAGATTGACTTAACTTCCTGCTCACTTCTACCTTTACTGCTAGGTCAGCTACCTCCATTGATACTCAAATTTTGCTTTCACTGGCCCTTCCAGATCTCCAGCTTCATCTCTTCAAGCCATGTATCACAGCCACTACAGTCGCTTTGGATCCGTAGATGACTGAGAACTCGCTAAACTATTTCATATGCTGTCCAAAAATATCCACACCTCTATCTTGATCCTGGAAGCAGTAAAATGACTTAAGTTACAGGACAGATCTGCTGGGGAAAACAGCTGTTAAGGTGCTAAGCGTGGTGTTCATGCAAATGACAAGCATGTTGTTAATATTAATGCCATTTCTGGGCCCAGCTTGTCTCCCAGAATAAAAAATGTGTGGCTTGATGTGGGATGAGTATACACAATTGTGGAAGCTGGAGCACCGGCATGTGGATGTTGTGCCTTTTGCTGTCTTCTTAGACACGCACCCACAGCTCCTTTGAGGTCACTCTTGCCCTCATATGAATTTGATGAAAATATGTTAGTTTCCTATCCAGAACTGCCTTTGTCTTCACCCATATGCATTTCTGCTGCCTGTTCCCTGTCTCTTGCCCCTCCTGATTCTGTAGCTCAGGTCATTCTTTAATTGACTCTTCCTCATTCATATCTGCTCAACTTTTCCCTGGTTAAATTCCTATTGTTGCCCACTAATATCCCTATTACCCATAGTATTTTTTCTGATTTCTATCTTTCCTAACTCCCACCTTAATATTACTTGCTACTGGAAAAGAGACTGCAACTCCTGTCTGTCCTTTCCTGCACTTGGATAAACTCAAGTGTAGGATAAGTATGTAATTTTGTATTGGGAAGGGATCCTGGTTGCTCCATTTTCCCCAGCCATGTAGGTTCTCCAGCCATTGGCTGGGATAATCAACATCAGGTGGATGGCATTAAGGGCTCCTTGTGCCGTGGGGCAGTGACTGGCTGGCTGGCATGAGAAGCGGAGGAGGCGTCAACTGAGGATTCAGTGGACAGCATGGTAAGTCCTGCAGATCAGCAAGATGGGCAGTTTAGGAAGTTACGGACATTTAGATGCATATGTTGGGGTGTCTTCTGAATTTGGATGTTAAACAGGAAGTACTTATGACACCTCACAGTCTGAGATGTAAATGTTAGCCGACTAAATTCACCTTGAATTTGTAGGTATTTTTACATTTAGTCTTCTGTTCAGAAAGCTGTATTTCAAGTTCCAAGGCTTTTCTTAACAATCATCTTTAAATATAAACAAATTCCTTTTTCAGTAAAAGCAGTACACCAGCATCACACAGCTAGTCAACTATATCTTCATCCTACAGAAGTCAAAGAGATGCTGTTCACTGACACCGATGATCTCATGATAACCATTAGTCGATATTTGCTATACAGTAATTTTCATGTCCTTACTCTATTAGCACTGGTGTTAAGTTGTTGGAGGAGTTAGTTTAGCCTTTAGTTTAATGGTATTACTTGTTTTCCCACATCTCATGAATATATTCAGGGTAGTTTACAAATTTACATAAATTCTATTGTTTAAAGAGAAAAAAATGTCAAAATATCTTCAAATATCTTCCATTATGTTCTTTGTTGCTCTGCTGTGTTTCTGTCTCTGTCTATATTTTATTATTAAGAAAGTCTGCTTTTACTTTTATGATATGAAGTCTGTCAAAACAATGCATTAAATAATTCTGAATCATTATTATCCAATAGTACATCTGTTGCTTGCTTGCTTTTTTTTTTTCCTTCCCTTAGATGGTCCAGGATTGAAACCTGCTATTTGCTGACTATTATACAGTTGTGGCTGAAATATTCTTTTGTCCTCCTACTCAGAAGCTTTCAAACTATTGTGTTCATCACTCAAAGACTTCAAAAGGTGTTGCCTGTGACCCTTCCAGGTGTCTGAATGACACAGGAATGATCCTTACACTGATCTGGCTCTTTCAGTCAGTAGTGAGGGGATGATCTGCAGCAACACTCATGAGGTATGGACATCAAGGTGGAGGAGGACAAGAATTATGGAATTATTTTAGAAAACATGCTATCCAAGGCCTCAGTACTCCATGGACTGCAAAAGGATTTTTTTTGGGGGGAGGTAAATGAGATCAGATGTAGCCTGCAGCCATTTTCCATCTGGAAAAATTTTTAAGGTGTTACTTTAAGCCTGAGGATAATGTAGCACTTGCCCTGCAGGCTGTGGGATTGCTCTGTGGGAACCAAGAAATAGAACCAAGAAATAGAAAGCACAAACAAAACTTATGGGACTTTCTAATTCTTGAATCCAGTCCCAAGAAATTGTAAAGAATCATGAACAAATATCTAATCAAGAAACATCTGTTCAACTCACAACAGGTCACAAAATATTTTCCTAAATTTTTAACAAGCTTATGACCTGGACTAACACACAAAACCCCACAGCTAAGTTGTGCTTCAGGAAAAGGTCAAGGACAGAGTCCCAGGTTCTTTGCAATGACAGGAACTGCCTTGATGAAATATTAGGTGATCCTGGCAAGTGGAGTTTCCCCACTTTGCAGATAAGGGCAAAAATATTCTTCTAGCATTCTCATCAAGCTGGGGGAAAAATTCCCCATACCTGACTGAATTTACTGTGAGCACATGGATAGGGCACACAAATCCAAGACATCAGTGCCACCAGACTCCATGCCACCAAGGCATGAATGCACCAGTGCACCCTGCACTACATCATGTTGGGAGCAATGGCTGATCTTTTGTGCTTCAGAAGGATGGAAACTACTTGTGTCTCCAAAACTAGCTATACATCATTCACTGGAGAAACTATGTTAGCTATGCCTACTCCTCCTTGAGACTATCTTCTAGTTTGTCCGAGTGAGGTTTTTCTTAGGGGAAAGGTTTTGCCCTCTTTCTGGCTTCTATAGGTGGTCACTTGCTTTGCCTTGAACAGCTTTGTGTGCCAGATGGCACTGAATATAGGATGAAGCTCTAGAAAAGGCAAAAGCACATGTAGACAAGAAGTCAGTAACATCTGTGCTGTAAGACACTGTTAGAACTGGGTGTTATTTAATCCACTGGCATCTGTCTTTATTTTGCTAGCCTATTCTCCTGGGCACCCCAGAAGTGGAGTAATTCCTTCATGAGATGTCAGTCTAGAGACAGGCTGAGCTTACTCTGCCATTTGAAATGCCAGTGTGTAAACATGTATGCATGTGTGTATATGTGTTTTTATGTATTTCAAATTCTATTCTTAAAATGTTCTCCTCAGCGTGATTTATAAGTGGTTTTGCAACCATGATCACATCATTCTGGTGTCTGCTGGAGCAGCGGAGACACTACAGCAGAAGAGATATGTAGCAGAATTCAACTAACATTCTTGTTGAACCTCACAGAGGGTCCAGCACCCAGTAGTAGCAGTCTGCATAAATTGTGCTGAATTGTGACTGAGACACAAAAAATGCTTCCTAAAACTGTGACAGCAGTAAAGTTCATCAACTTTTCTGTAGTGATTTAGGTGCAGATATCTGCTATTTCTTTGATATCTGTTACTTCTTATCCATTACTCAGTGGACAGAGGAAGACAGCTATGCGTGCTTTGAAATGCCCAATTATGGACTACAAGGTCCCTTCTCAGTCAGATTATTATTAGCTATGACTACTACTGACAATAAGGGTGCCAACTTTTTGTATAATAACATAGAATCATAGAATCATAGAATGTTTTGGGTTGGAAGGGACCCCTAGAGGTCATCTAGTCCAACCCCCCTGCAGTGAGCAGGGACACCACTAACTAGATCAGGTTACATCTGGTAAGAGCTCTCTTGGGAGCTGACTAGTGTCTCAGCATGTTTCAGAGATGCCCTAGCCAGTGAGCTCCTCACCCCCTTGCAAAGAGCATTCTTTATGCATTCTGTTAACATTGTGCTGCTGTGTGCTTAAAGGTGCAAACATCATGGGAACTGGTGGAGTGTAGCCAGCTTGTCTTTAATTTGGGGATTAGGACACAGCTGGGCAGAAGGAAAGTGCTTGATTGTGGTGTCTCCTAGATCTCCTTCAGTTACTTAAAAAAAACAAACTGATGCTGTTCTACTGCAAAATACCTGCACATTTCAGGGAATGGGTTCTGTATCCTCTGCTGCCCATCATAGTTGAGAGTCAAACTCCATTTGATCTGCTCACCTTCTGACCCATAGCTCTTGCATTCCTGGGTGCAGTTCTCACAGAGGTTGGACGTAGATGACTAGTTTGGATGCCTTTCTAACAGGGTAGATACAGCATCAAACCCTTGCAACCTGAGGAAAGGCCTAAGAAACAGGCAGCACTCTTCTTGCCTGAGTTGTACAAAGGTGTGTTGAGCAGATGTGGGGGAGCCATACCTCACTGTCCTGCAGTGCTGTTCCACTGGTCTCCTCTTGTTGGAGGAGGGCTGGATTCCAAGCAGGTATCCAGTACTTCTCCCTGCTTCCCCATGCTGGAGGAATGGGCAGACATCTGACACTGACAGCCAACAGACTTGATCTGGAGGTCTTATTGGAATTGACTCCATGAAATAAGAAAAATAGCTGCTTACTTCAGGAAGGCTGAATTATCTTCTTCTCCCTCTTTTCTCTCGGACTAGGAGGGTATGTTTTGATGCATATGCAGCCAAAATAAAATGAGGTGGAGCAGAGCCAGTATAACACTGCTTGCAGTGCTGTAGTCAAAGCCACAGAGGAGAAACTTCTGTGTCATGTTTTTCTGAGATCACATCACTAGTGTCAGTTATTGCTATTTCTAATGAATTTAAATGAGCAAAAAGTTGTGTAAGTTTTTAAGATTTTACAGGTGGTTCCATAAAGCCATTAATTTGCCCACTACATGGGAAAGCACCTACTTCCCTAGCAACATGATAAAGCTTTATCCTCCCCATGCAAAGTAATGGGAAAGGACAAAAAATGGAGGGGCAATGCAGATTTTTCTTCTGAAGAAAGCTGTTTTTTATGAAGGACATTTGATATTTTTTATGGTAGACAGAACAGGATTTCCATCATGAAAAAAGATAGTTTAATATTTATTTTTCATTCTATTTCTGTAACTTTGAATATTTTTAGTGAAAAAACACAGAAGAACTCACAATACTTGAAAGATGCTTTGGCCTATTGAGTACTGAAGAAGAAGTACGAGAGATGTTAATTTATAAAGGAGAGGGATATATCTATAAAAAAAGTTTGCATCTCTGTTGCCAACCTTATTTGCATTTGCAAATTGCACCAGATCTTCAGACCTTTACATTTGCATTGGTCCCAGAAAGCTATTTCTTTTCTAAAGGGCTGTGTAGTTTTATATGTTTTCACTAATGTTGCTGTAGAGCTATCTTTTCTTATTGGAAACTTTCATGTGTAGGCTGAGGGATTTGACCTTACCTCACAGAAAATTGTCTTCTGAAATGCAGGGGTTGGGAAAAGAACCTGTTGTGAAACTCAAGCCTGTTAATATTCTCGGGCATAATTAATGATGATTGAAGAGAGAGGCTTTCAAAAAGCAACTCTAATGTTATGAATAATTATCTCTTTGAACTTAGGAGAGGCTGGAAATTCACTGTTAAGCTGCCTGCGATGCTTCTTAGTAGTCACTACCATATGGCTGTAGAAATGGAAATTTCATTTTGATTTCTGAACGTACTGTGTGAATCATTCTTTGTGATGGTCCTTATACCTGGAAATTCTTGTTCAAAAATAATTTTCTTTTGGCTTCTAATTTCCTGAACTGTTCATAAAACACATAATTTTTCAGAAGTTTTAGAAGTTAAGTTTGCAAAATATTAACCTATAAAGCTACCTTGAAAGTCCTGCAGTCTTCTAAACATACATATCTTCTGGGTAAAACAGAGGATGGTGGCTTTCAGTATTTGATAAATTCTGTGGTTTTAGAGTACATGGCCTTACCCATGTAAAAATTAACATTGGCTTTATGAAACTTCTTGAGAAATGGTAGCAATGTTTGTATCTCTGTTCTTATCAACTCAAAACTGATACCAAGCTAATGATAAATTTACTCTTGATGGATCTCTGTGGAATGAGAATGTTGTGCTCAGACACCCTAAATGGAAAGTCTCATGTGAGCCCAGTAGGGTGAAGCTGGGAAATGTGTAGAATACAGACAAAACCAAGAGAGTTGTTCTGCTTTGCTCAACAGCTAAGTACCTGTGGCTGTTACAAATAACATTTTCTGAATACAGTTTCTACCACCCCAGGAACAATTTAGATTTTTCAGCCAATTGGAAGAGGTATAGGAAAAGTATGAACAAGGTCCTCTAAGTATCCCAGGACAAAAGGCTGTATAGACCCCTCTGAATTAAGCATGATGTGCATATGATTGTAGAAGCCACAACTCAGTGATGAACCTGGGTCCTTCCTTGTCTCTGTTGCTGTCAAGTGAGCTGATGAAATGTCAATTTTGGAATTGTTTTCTGTGGATGCTGCGAGATTTTACTTGATAATATAATCAAATATTAAAGACAAACAAATCATGGCTAAGCATCTTCACATGAGATTGACACTTGCCCTCCACATCCCTCAATACGCCAGTATTGGTTATGTATGCAAGAATAAAGCACAGGCTAGTAAAACTAGCATACTGGAATAAAACTGGGCAGCCTCTTTAGAAACCAGGCAGGTATACACTTTTTCAAATCCCTTTCCTTGGGAGATTTACTTGTCTTAATAGGCACAACTGGCCTTTCGGCTGTGGAGAAATGATGTGTTGTTGGAAAGCTGCTATTCTTGCCCTTTCCAACAGCCTGTGTCACAGGCCCTATCCTTTTTCAGCAGCAATGTCTGTGGTAGGTGCAGTGGCAGCTGTGTGCCAGAAAGCAGACCTTGACCTTTCTGTTTGTGAAAAACAGATTGAACTGCGCTTACTTCAAGTTTCTGGCAATAATCGTTAGCCCAGCAAGAGCAGACTGGACCTGAAGATATATTTGAGAAGGAAAGGAAAATGTAATGAGTTTATTTAAAAACAAGTATATGTGCACATATATGTGGGCATCTCTCTCTCTCTCCAGGGGAGGATAGACTTTCCTGACACACAGTAATGTCAGAAAATATCATAAAGGTACAGTATATTGAAGTCATATGGGTTTTAGGTATTGCACCTTAGAATGAGAATTTTGCACCATAGGTATAAGAAAAATACTGCTCTGGCTTTGCTATTGCTCTGAGATAACTGCTAGTAAATGCTGGTGACCTTTCAGAGAAAGGACAACCTTTTGTAACTAAAGGAAGGATGAAAAATAATGCTGTAATATATTGGCCACATTGCCAAGGCAAAGAGGAAGTGAAAGGTGGAGAGGTATGTCCAGGTCAGAATACTGACCAAAAATGAAATGAAGGTATATCCCAAAGGGTGGAGGTACAGCTTTCTTTTTCCCCCACCTTTAAAAAAAGTTGTTTTATTTCCAAGTGTTATACAGAGCTTAGCTGAGGCTGTAACCTGAAATAGCTAAGAACAAATCTCCCCCTGTGAAGAAATCGTTTTTCTTTGCTGGAGCAGGTGTGTTGAGAACCCTGTCAGATGCTCATACATCAGGAACTGTGAGGGGACTGAGAAAAAGTGTTTCCAAGACTGTAAGGAGACAGTTAAAGAGAATGAGCTTTGTACAGGTGTCTCAGAGGGAATATAATAAAGAAAAAGGGAAGGAGAAATGGACTTCTTCCAAAATCTCCAAGTCATCGGCATCAATTTTTCTGGGCCCAGTGTATGAGGACACTTGGCTTCTATCTTACATATAAGGACATTTTCAAAAGATGTTTAAAGAGAACTTATTAACAAGGCTTTATGCATGTGAGTTTGCAAGCCGTATTCAGGAATACTGTGGGAGATCTGTAGGAATGTACATATTCCCTGTTTGTGTACTACAGGGAGCTTTTATCCTGTGCTGGATATATGGAAGAAGGAGTCCCAGAGAGATAAAAAGTGATCAAGTCAAGAGCAAGTGCACCAAAGAAAGTATTGTGGGGCTGCATGAGTGATGGCAGTAATATTTCAGAGGAAAGCAGTAAAAGAAAAAAAAAAAAAAGAAAAGAGTTAGAGAGGGATTCATGTGAGTTCCCTAGCTTTAGTGAAATGACCTCAGATGCAGGAATGGCTTTATTCCCTGGACATACCCCTTTTCTGTCTGATGTCTTATATAATGAAAGTGGATTTTCTTAGGCAAAATTTGTTTTTAGAATTTGAATGAAAAAGAAGGGTTCTAACTGGGAAAGAAAATGAAAAGCAGCAAGCCATTGTCAAGGTTAACAAGTGTGGGATGTGACATTGAATCTTCAACTTGAGGCAAATGGAAGCATTTTATTTTTGACTAGCTCAAAAACACACCAGCCTCTGTGCTGACCAAGGGAAGAATGTGATGTTTGTGGCACATCCCTGCAGGGAGCAATAGAAATGGCTGAAGACTCTCCATGGAGTTTCTAATATCACCTGCAGTACACTGGGGAGAGCAGCCTTTCTAGAGACATTGCCTTTTACATGGAGACGTGACAAACGCCTTTCTTGGGACTTGTGGCAAAGTCACAACTGAGTCCTGATGTATAAGAAGACTTGAAGGGAGCAAAAGAAAAAAGCAGGAGGTAGAGATGTTACCTGACTTGTGGGGAAACCTCTAACTGTCTTGCACAAGATTGGTAGCCTTTCTAACTACCCCCATGTTACTGAAGGGAACCATCAAGCTGCCTCTGAGGACATGAAATGCTTGCCCAGGCTATACAGTTGATGTGACCGTCAGATGTGTTGGGTGATTGATGACTGTTCAAGGTCTTTTTGTAAATTGGCCTTGTATCCTGTAAGGTAGAAGGAATAAGTTTGACAGTTACTGTGATTTTTTAAACAGCATTCGTTGTCAGCAGTCAGACCTCTGCAGATTGCTTTCTGATCCTACTGAACAGCATGTCAAATATATTGTTATTTTATGAGCATCTTGCCTTCCCCTCCACCCTCACAATTCCAAAAGTTTCTGGGAAGTGTGTGGCTCATGAGCAGAGTGCTAATATACCCCATAAATTGTACTGATGGCAGTACAGTGCTTGAGCATGCCCAGGGCAGAAGGTTTTACAACCCCTACCAAAATCCTTTGCTCTACACCAGACATGATACCTGCCATAATGACCATAGCTTGATTCCAAGTTACAATTTATTGCTAGCTGCCATTCACTTCTATTTAATTTGTAACAGGGCTCAGAGGTTAGCAGTTAGGGGGACAGCGTGAATCTCAGTAGAACCAACTTCTTGTGGAGTCTGAGCAAGCTCCTGCAGGCTGTATCTGCAACTCAGGTGCATTGGTCACAAGCTGCCCTGAGTACCGGTTTCATTCTTTAAGTTTTTTTTCTATCAGTTGAACCAAGACTACCCAAGATGAAAGGGTTATGCACATTAGTACTCTACACCAAAGCAACTGTCTTTTACCTGCCTGGGTCTGGGAAACAGTCCAAAATCCTCTGGAAGTTGAGTAAGAGCACAATGGAAGTAACACTCCATGCATGCCTTCTTCTCATTAAGCATGACACTCCATCAAACTTCAGAGAATGAGCTTGAGGGATCATTGAACACATGTGGTCAATCTCTCCTAATGTAATATATGCAACCAATATCTGTGTGTGGTGGGCTGACTGTGGCTGGACACCAGGTACCCACCAAAGCTGCTCTATCACTCCCCCTCCTCAGTTGGACAGGGGAGAGAAGATACAATGAAAGGCTTGTGGGTCGAGGTAAGGACAGGGAGAGCTGATTCACTGGTTACTGTCATGGGGAAAACAGACTCTACTTGGAGAAACACCTTCCCCCACCCCTCCCTTCTTCCCAGGCTTAACTTCACTCCCAATTTCTCTACCTCCTCCCCCTCAGGGGTGCAGGGGGATGGGGAATGGGGGTTGGGGTCAGTTCATTACACACTGTCTCTTCTGCTCCTTCCTCCTCAGGGGGAGGACTCCTCACTCTGCCCCTGCTCCATTGTGGTGTCCCTCCCATGGCAGACAGTCCTCCACGGATTTCTCTAACGTGGGTCATTCCCATGGACTACAGTTCTTCACAAACTTCTGTGGTGTGGGTCCCTTCCATGGGGTGAAGTCCTTCAGGAGCAGACTGCTCCAGCATGGGTCTGCTGTGGGGTCACCAGCCCGGCCAGCAAACCTGCTCCAGCCTGGGCTCCTCTCCCCACGGGTCGGCAGGTCTTGCCAGGAACCTGATCTGGTGCAGGCTTCCCATGGGGTTGCAGGCTTCCCATGGGGTCACAGCCTCCTTTGGGCACTTCTCTGGTGTGGGGTCCTCCACGGGCTGCAGGTGGAGATCTGCTCCACCGTGGTCTCCAGCACGGGCTGCAGGGGAATCTGTTCCGGCGCCTGGAGCACCTTCTGCCCCTTCTTTTTCCCTGACCTTGGTGTCTGCAGGGCTGCTCCTCTTGCATATTCTCACTTCTCTCTCCAGCTGCTGTTGCACAGGTTTCACACACACAACACTCCCTGCCACCCCACCCCCCCTTCTTAAATATGTTCTCCCAGAGGCGCTACCACTGTCACTGATGGGCTCAGCCTTGACCAGTAGTGGGTCTGCCTTGGAGCTGGCTGGCATTGGCTCTATTAGACACAGAGAAAGCTTCTAGAAGCTAGATACAAGCCCTGTAGCCCCCCTGCTACCAAAACCTTGCCATGCAAACCCAATACAATGTACCTAAGCTTTATCTATCTGCCGAAGGAGAGCTAAGCACCTGAGGATGAGATCCGAAAGAGGCAACATGCACAGCTGTTGTTTGATGGGTGCAATGGATAAATGTAAAGCAGACCTAGCAGAAGGGGCAAGACGCAGAGCTACCCATAGCTGGGTGTATAAAGTCAAACTCACTTCAACTCTTTATTCAATTTGCTTACCAACATTTTCTTCCTGTGGAAATAAAAGATATAAATGGGACATAAATGGTTCTTGCTCTGAAGTCAAAAGAAACAGCCCCAGATTCCACAGTTTACATGTGAAGTCTTAAATATAAAGTGGGAATAAGAGTAACTTCCTTAGCTCACACAGATAGGAAAGGATATATAAAGGAACCTGAGATGCTCACAGACTAAAATAATGGAATCTTGAAAAAAATCCTTTAGGCAGAGGTGGTGTGCTGGGTACCATGTAAAGATGTAGGAAATGACACTTTGTCCCCCAAGTCCCTAGTTATTGTCCTCCTCTAGAAGCTGTTAAGTGCAAGGCCAGTAGCCTGTTTGCATACTCTGTGATTGGTATCAATGTTTGTATTAGTATTCAAAAAACAACAAAGGGTGTGTTAAAAATAGCAGAGATGACAGAAAGAGGGCAATTACTTGGTTGTGTGAATAGGAAGGATAATATTAAGTTAATGTGTAATTAAGGTTAGACCAAGGTGAAATAAAGATAGCAAACAAGGAAAGTAAGGAAAGGTTACTTGTTCTGGACCCAAACCTATCCCTACTGAATTTAATGACAGGTTTACACTGACCTCTGTGAGAGCGAGTAGGAGTAGACTTGAGGTTAATTTAGAGACATATTCATAAGGCAGTTTAGTGAAACTTGATAATATATAATAGAAAAAGAAACCACAAACATAAATAAATGGGAACTTATTGAACTGAGGCTCATCTTGGAAGTGGTTTGATATGAGCTGTTCTCTCACATCATGCTGTGTGCTTATTACGAGAGGTGAAATGCGTGGTTTTGTTTCATATTGGATTATTTATGGACTTTCTTCAGGGGAAATAATTTTCAAGAGGCCTGAACCTGGATGTGTGCTGCCACTGGTCAATCTCAAGCTGCAGGATTGCTTACCAGAAGGGTACCAATGCTGTTTTCATGCTTCACTGGGAAACGTTTGTGGCTTAAATCCCATCTTGTTTGCAGCTATCAGAAAAAGCTGCGTTCTTTTACTGAACAGGCATGGAAGTTATTGATTTCTCCTCTGTGCGCACAGGAACATTTGTTGGGGGGGTTGTTGGGGCTGTCTGAAATGGTTCAACAAAATCACTTGTGAGACAGAGAGGGAAACTAATTAAATCTTCAGAGAGGGAAAGGACTTAAATGATGAAAGATGATGGTAAATTACTTAGCTAACAAATAGGTGCCTTGGAAATTGAAGTACAAATTGGGTTATCTAATTTTTCACCGCAAACCTAAGCAGTTCCATTAATATGATTTCCATCTTGTGATAATATTTCATGGCTCATCAGGAGCTTGTTGAGACATATTAACGACAGCTGGAAACAATGGTAATACAAAGCTTTTTTTTCCAGGTAAGGTAATGAGAATTTTCCTAAGAAAAGGGCTTTATAAAATGATGATGCTTTCATGTGTTGGTACATCCATACTACCAATGAACTACCAATGAATTACCAATGAACACATTGTATGTGTCCAACTGAATAGAGGGTGTGATGATGATTTAGACACACAAGTTAGATCCCTTTACCTTCATGCATGTTGCCCACATTGCCAGGCGGGGCTGTACTGAGAAACAGGTGGTTGCATGTACATTGGCCATGCATCAGGCGGGCTTCTTCTGGGACAGGAACCAGTGCTTCTGTCTCTAGACTGGAGCTCTCTGCCACACATGTTATGTTGTAGTACCAATATGACTGTATTCCCCTTCTCCCTAGACACACTCTGAGCATCACTGACGAGCTCTTGCTGTTATTTTAGTATGGTTAGGAATGGCAGATGGGAAGGTCAGCAGGAGGAGGAAAGGAGAGAACATCTAGCTACTGCTCAGAAGCCTTTACAAGAATCTTTCGTAAGGTATTGGGTCAGATTTTCCAGATTTCCCAGCAATCCTCTTCGTGCCCACTAGCAATGCATAACATCACTCACTTGGAGCACATGCTGCAGTCACCAGTGTTTGATTTTCTTATACATACATCGCCTTCACTATGTTTCAGCATTAATTCTGCGGTGAGAAAAATGAATATTACTCACAGCTGTCTGTGAGTTATCTCATTCCACCTGCCTGCACACTGATATTCAGCAACCTTATTTTATAATATACAGGGTTTCTTTCCCCCTTCTTTAAAGCATGATTTTAAATCTAGGAGTAATTGGGAGAGCTGTTGTGAAATGATGGGAGACTTTTATTTATGTCAATTCCCAGAGCTCCTTGCTACAACTCTTTGTGGTTAGCGCAATGTGTATAGTGGCAGAGACAGATGAACAGAAATGAACAGAGTTCTAATTTAAAACCAACAGTTTTTCAGCAATAGCTATACAGAGTGCACATCTGACAAAAGAGGAGGGAAATATTAATTTATCTTTTGAAGGGTGACTTCAACCTCCAAATGATTTCAACATGGTTTCAGATCCCTTCCCCTCCCTGATTTTTCTCTAAGCAATTAATCAGTAAAATCATCCAGCAGCAATTTCAACTGTTATTTTATAGTATCAGGTATTGGCAGTCTTCATCTGGGGCAATGACAGCATGGCTGAGCCTATCTGTGACCTTTTGAAGTAGACTACTGCATTTTACACCAAATAGAGCAGGTTGTAGGGCCTCTATGATAGGTACAGTTAAGTGCAGCAAATCAGATCCAAGTCCAGTACAGCTGTGACAACTTTTTGCTAATTCCAGACAAGAAATGTACATTTGTTTTTTTCCATTAGTTATTGGCTTTTCAGATGGCATTTTGAAGCTCAGAAATAGAGGACCAGCTTAGGAGTCTGAAGAAAAATAGGTCAGACATATTGCAAAAGCAACTCTTCCTTTGCTCTGCCTACCAACACACCAGTGCTCCCTACTTTGCCACTCATTTGGGCTGTACCCTGCAGAGGTTCAACAGGGAGGCTGCAAAAGACTGACTTTTTAACAATGATGTTCCTTCAAGCTGTGGAAATAGAGCTTTTTCCCTTTTGACTCTAATTCTATATGGACTATGTATTGTCCATTAAGATGACATACAATGTATAGCCATAGGATCCAGTTTACCGGCCTCTATAATATGCACCTGCACAGTGAAATTGCCCTAGTAAATCACTAAAATAATGACTTTTCCTGACCTATTGTACATTACTAATGGAATAAACTCTCCCTTCATTAGTAACTTAATAGGTTTTCCACTTCATGTCAGTTGTAAACCTTGTTTAACATCACAAATGAATAGTCCTGTTGTTTCTACATCAGAAACATGGACATTTTACTCCTATTTTATTGCTAACTTGATAGTTCTCACTTCAGTGAAGACTCTGAATCTCCACATCTTGGAATGGGACAGGTGTTCCTTTAGGGACATTAAGGACAGTGCCCCTTCTGCACTTGCACATTGGTAGATATAGTAGTCTACATGCTCTGTACAAGAAATCCAGATTTAGTGTGTAAAATGTGATCAGGAAGGAAGGAATCATGAAATATAGCAGTCAGAGACTTTACAAATCTTAAGAGATGAATTCTAGCAGAGCAGCAGGTAGCATATCTGTCAATGCCAGCTGTTTCCTTGGCATTCTGTTTCAAGGGAAAATTAAACCCCATGATTATCTGCATTCAATCTATGCCATAAGAATGATGATAAGATTAATGATCAAACCTGTGTTTCAGTCTCAGGGGTCCCCCTGCTGTTTATGTGCCCTCCTCCTGCTTAGGCACCATAGTGATAGATGTAACTGTCTGACACTATCTCCAGTTGCTGGAAATACGGTTCCCTGGCTGGTTCATGAACGTGATGCCCCACTTGCCAAGTCACGTGTGTTGTAGGCATCTATTTCTTACTTGTTTAAAAACCTGCAGGAATAATTTAATCCATATGAATGGTATCAGGCTATGGTCCCAAAGTGAACACTGAAGGTATAATTCAGTTTCAGGGCTTTGCTGCTCTTCACAAGCCATGAGAATGAAGAAAGCTCCTTCAACTGAATGACTATTTTATTCATTCAAACACTGTGTAATTGATCCATACTATGTACTGTACTTTATGGAATGCTCCTTTGTTTCAGTGCTGTTAAGGGCTTTGCCTGCTTTGTGGTCACTGCTTATTCAGTTTTTAGGTTCTTCCTCTCTCTTCATTATTGGTGATGATTAAAAGGGCCTGCTTAGGAAAAGGAAGAGGTTATTGTCCTTTCTTTAGCCATTTTTCCTAATTGCTCTTTGCTTGTGGTGTGAATTCGGCCTGTTTTCCCATGTATGGTTCTGCCTTTTTTTTTTTGGTGGGAGGCTCTTTTGCTGTGCTGTTTCATGCCCAGTGTGGGACACAGGTGGGGGTTGAACACCTGTTGGAGCATTCCTGAAAAATTAAGGTGTTTGGCAAGAAACAGGTATTTGGAGTCACTCCTACCCAGGCAGAGCAGCTAATTACTTAGCCAGGACCAGAGGCTCAACAGGATTGGGAAGGGCGTTGCTCACTTAATGACCTAAGTATCCATTCAGTATCTCCACAGCTTTGTATCTCATTGCTTGAGCCTATGCCTGCATGCTCAGTGTGGTGTCCCTCTTTCAGGACACAGTGGAGTGGCAAGGTACGGGCTACTCATCATTAAGAGCTGTGTTAGCTCTGGGTACGCAGCTGGCAGGAGGCTGGCTCCGGTCTGCCACTACACGTTCTGCTCCTGATGGAGAACGAGCAGCAGTCAATACTTAGGTAAAGTGATCACAGCAGTAATGGGGATTAGGGAATACAGCACAAGGTTTCTTCCTCGTACCTTTTTTTTCCCTGCGGCTGAAGGAAAGTGTAATGTCTTTTGGTTGGCTTAATTTTACAAACCACCTTTAAAATAATTAACACACACACCCCCACCCCCCATTAATTGAGGAGCTTCTCTCTTATTAAGCATATAGGATATAGGGTCAGGACACTCAGAGGTACTTAGGCTTTGAATCCCAGTGACTTGGATGGGAGGAGCTGCAGTTAAACTACTTAAGGAAGGTTATAAGAAGGCATTTAGATACCTAAATATACAAATAATTTCCTGTTACCTTTTGCAACAAGCACTACGAAAAATTCTTCTGCAGGACCTGATTCTCCTTGATATGTACGTGTGAAAATTTACTTTTAAAAATCTGCTTTGAGGCCCTTTTGAAAATGTTCTCCCAGGGGAATACCAATGGGCTGTAGCTTGAGACTTTAAAATACAACATGGACTTTAGGCTCCTTCTGTGAAGGCACTGGGTTTGGCTCTTGGCACAGATGTATTTGGGATCTGATTCAGTTTGCCTGTTTTTGTCTTCCTAAGGGGTGTGTGTTGTTGGGGAGGGAACTGGTGACACACTGAAAGTGCATTTGTTCATACGTGCGAATGATTATTCATAGAATATTTTTGCTTTGTTGGCCAGCTCTGTCAAGTATCCACCCACCTGCAATAAACAGACTTAGAAATGTCATAAAAATAAGGTCTGGAATACTTAACACACTGAAGGCTTGATTCAGATCTTCTTTAATAACATTGTCTTCAAAGTCAGCCAGCAAGAACATCACAGGGTTGGATTTGATGCCAATGTGGAACAGAGGAACTAAAAAACCCCAACATACTGGGTATGAAAATCACAAGAAATGTGAAAAAGAAAATGTAATAAATAGCACATCTATGATTTAGGAAGTGATTATCATTGGTTTTGTGCCATTTCCATAGGATATCTGAAGGCACATGCATTTGGGTAGCTAAAGCATTTGTATGAGTGAGGGTCTTTCCTTTATGAGCAGCTCTGACCTTACATCTTCATCAATTTAATGGCAAAAATTATTATTTTATTCATACTTCTTTTTGGGAAAAAGAAAACCTTCACCTCATCTCCTACTTGAAGATCCTCTTTCTGCTATGCCTTGTAACTATCAATCGTCATTTACTTTGCTGTACAGCGAAATTAACCTTCTAGGAGGGCACTTTTTTTTGAAGTGCAGAATAATTCCTTAGTACCATCAACAGTTGTTGAACCACTGGTTATATTGGGTGAGAAATGCTGATAGCGTCTGTACTTCATCTTCATATCAATGAGACCCTGATGATCAATTTATTTTCTTGTCAGATACATTCTTTAATGGGTTGCATTTTTTGTGGTTGACTATTCTGATAAAATCAATTTAATTAACTATCAAGATTTGACAGAACGCATTCAGGCAGTGTCATTCATTTCAAAAGAATAATAATTTCAATCAAAGACAAGTTGCCAACCATTCTAATGAGATATCTCAACATTAGCAGGATTTCATGCTAATGATAAAAATGAGATCTTTCAGGGTTTCTAACAAATTATGATTATAAACCAGATATTGCATTAATACCAGGGTACACTGCTGCTATTTTTTCACCAAGCCATCAGTGTTTAAAACAAATTCTTGTGAGCTCCTGCATGTGTAAGTTGGTTGGGAAAAGAGGCAAACAAATTATCCTCTGCTCAGCTTGTCATTCAGGAGCTTGTACCCCTCAGTTACTGGGGGCAGGCAGGCGATACCCTTACAGCACATCGCATGCTTTGTGGGGTGCAGGTTCCCTATGGACCAAATAAGCAGCCGTGTGTGCAGCTTGCTAAAGTTTACATTACTGTACCGTGCTATTGCTCTGTCTTATTGTAGTGGGAGGCTGAATATCTATTAGAATACTGGATGATTAAAGTACTTCTTGACTTGCCATAAGATTTTAAATTCAGGATGGAGGAGGGGGAGGCCTAGTGCATGAGAGAAGCACAGAAAGAAAGAAAGCGTGGAGAGGATTATGCTTCAGCAGCCTTTGTGATAAAATAGTAGTAATTAGTTTCAGTAAAATCCCATAATAGTTTTTTTTGCACTTTGTAGGAAACCAAGTGGCAGACAGATAAAACAAATTACTTTACTCAGGGCAATTAGAAAGCTATTACAAGGTTCTGCCTATGTTTCCCCATGACTGCAAAGATCATGCCCTATTTTTCCAAGAATGTTACGTTCCTGAAAATCTCATCCATTTTAAACCTATCGTTGCGTGTGCATACAGCCGCTACGTCTCTCGAAGCGCAGCCTGCATTGTAGCGGAGGGCTTGAGAGATGAGTTCTGCAACCACGTTGAGGGGAGGGGGAATTTGTAATGTTTGCTGCTTACTCATCTGAAATAAACCTCCAGTGTTACTGTTGTGTGCATGACTCTCTGACAGGTTGTACAAGGAAGACATATGGATTTTATTGTCTGGCACTCAGGTGCTGCACTAGCTGATTTAAGGGAAAATGTGCACTGTGGATTTAAGTGTTCAGACTTTCATGGTGGATTCCTGATAGTGACCCTACTGGAAAGGAAAGATGATTTCTTGGTAAAAGAGTACAAAGACTTCAAACTAATCAGAAATGGGTGTGAAAAATTAGTTTTCAAATTTTTTTCTTCTGACTGAAAATGCCTTTCAAGTTTGTGTTTCAAGAGGGCACCTGTCTTGATAAATAAAAGATTGGCTTCCTATAATTCAGCCATTAAACAAAACAATAAAAAAATCCTGAACATGTATGGTACAGAAAAATTACAGGTTTGAAGTAACTAAATTGAAGAATGCCCCTTAATGCATAGTTAACATAGTTTTATGACTAAGTTTTAATGAAAATTATGCAAAATATGAACATTATCACATTTACAAATGGGAAGCTTAATTTTGTTTTTTGAAGAGAAAGCCCTTTTTATTGCATTGAGACCAGGGGAATTGCATTGGTATAAAATGTGGGAACAGCATAGGAAGTAGTATTATATTCTCTGGCAAGGCTTTGTCCAAGAGCACCAGCTCTCCTGACATAACGCTGACTGGCCATGATTTCAGTGAAGAATATGAGTTTCACACCAATTCCTGCAAGACCCTGGACTCCGTTCCTAAGCTATAGACCACTAAGTATTAATAGCAAAAAACATTTTGCATTATAATTAGGCTTGGTAAGATTCAACATGTCTTTTTACTGAAAACTGATCATTAAAATCAAAGCTTATTCTTGGTTATCATTTCCAGCCTCCTCCTGTCTCTCACTTCTGGACCTTCAAACCAGCTCTGTAATTTCAGCTTTGGCCAGCCAGCTGTTTCAGACAAGAAATTACAGCTTGTGCAGCTGGGGTGAAACCTAGTGCTGGCATGCCAAAGAAGAAAATTCACTGTTAGGAACTTTCATCTTTTCATAACTGATTTTATTGATATGATTACTTCTAAGTTGTACCACAATTGAATTGTGTATGTTAAATGAGACCTTGTAAAACAATTCATTTATTCCCTCTGCCAGCCAGAGTGCAGGAGACTTGCTGGTCTCTTAAGGCAGAGACCCCAATAACTGGGTCATTAAATGTTCAGATTTATTAGCAGCAGTCAGAAGGTGAATTGTTTTAGTCATTATATCTTCCCATCTCTCACCTTATCTTCGCACCAGTGATTAATGTTGCTGAGAAAAGAAAATAACAGGATGGAGATATCTTGAAGCATGGTAAGTTAGTGGAGGTTAATGGCATGTTCATGAACAGTCAGTCTGCTCAGATGTGGGGTGAAACCTATGGTTGGGCCTGGGACTGCAGGTGATGACTCTAGTGAATAGCCTTAATAAAAAAAAGTACACTTCCTTTGGAACTTTTGTTGGAAGACCTTGGAAATCTCTGTATTAGCAAAACCAATTTAGGCATTAACAGTCCAGTTTTCTTGTTATCCCCTTGGTGAGTCATTGATCCAAGAACAGAAAATGTGCTTAAAGGAAATGTGGGTGCTATAATTATCACTCTCATTTTTTAATGTTGTCTTCCAATGAACCAGAATTTATTATTGATTTTATGGGGAAATGTTATTACAGTAATGTCAGGACTTAATTGTGCACTTATTAATGAAAGAAGGGGCTAGTGCTAATGTAGGTTACCATGTTAACACCCTTGTTTCTCACAGAGTTGCTACTTAGCTACCAGAATAACCATGAAAAGAGATATGTTATTTCACAGGTATTATTATGTGGTTAGTCTTCTGTCACTGTTATGTCAAATTTTAACATTACTATTGCTTTATCTGCTCTGTTACAGATAAAACCTGAATTGATTTGCGGTCCTTGAGAGTGTCATGATGTACCTAACAAAACTCTGAGGCTTCATAGTTGCCTTTATCCATGGCAAAGTAGTTCTGCCTCAAATCAGCAGAATTTGTGCTCTAAGTCCTGGTGTTACAGGGTGGGGGAATTCATAAGGGAAACAGAAGATAAGAGCAGCAGCAGAATACCCTGTGTTAAACTCCAGGCCTCTGGCACTGGAAGCATCTGTATCCTCATTTTCACTGAGAAATAAAATACTCTTTTCTTAACTTCAGCGTAAAATATAAACACTATCAAAAACCACTTAAAGAAGCAAGTTTCTTTACAACCTATACACATCAAAATTGTGCTTTGGGCTTGTATGTGGGTGTTGTTGGAATAGGTATGTTAGGCTTACAGCCTCTCCATACATTTTTCTTACAAGGTCAGGAAATCCTGCATGATCACAGATGGTAGTTCCCTCAGATACAGAGTTATCACCCTCATTAGCAACAGTTCTTTATGCAGGTAAAGGCCACGATAACAGCTTTAAAATGTTTCTAAATGCCTTTTAGGGAAGGAAAAAAAAGGGAAAGACAACAGCTCATTACAGGTTACATGATTGTTCTCCCATGTGGCAATCAAATTTAGATACTATTCTATACCTTTGACCATATCAAAGCTTTTGTTATTGGAAGGGTGTACCTAGAAAGAACCTGGGCTCCTGAACAGCCCAGCTCATTGACAAGTTTGTTAGCAGATATAAAAGTAATGTGAATAGAAATTATTTGTCTTTGATGCAGGAAAGCACTTGGATTTTAATTGTATAACATGGCCAAAAATCCTTTGGACTGAAATACACTCAGATGGCAAGTGAGATCTGATAGATGCTTGAGAGGTTGGGATGTTCTGACCAAAATAATTTTACTGAGGTATTTGTAAGGTCACTGTGATCCAAGTGAAATTTTTAATATGGAAGTAATGTGAATGTAAATTGAGGCAAAGCAAACTGTTCAAAGAAAAATTCACAAGTAGCACTGAGGCTATATGTTTTATGGGACATAACCTTTACATGGATATGAGAATTTGTCTGTATGAATGATAAAAGGGCTTATTTGAAAAATGATTCATTAGATTTTCCTCAGTTATGACACCTTTATTGCCTATTGATCAGCTTGCTCTGTCAGATGGAAGATGGAAGTATAAATGTGCTGACACATTTTAAGCTTATGTTTATTTAAAATGCAGTAATGAAGAATGTTAATTTTACCTTTTTATCCCTGCCCTAGTAAGCATGTAATTTTCTGCATTAATTTTGATATAAATGTTCAGGTATGCATCTGGTGGAAGTAACAAATATCCATTTAGTTCTGTCAAGTTTCTGGCCAACCTAGTGGTTTGCCAGAAACTACTATTGTCACATATGTCTTTCTGTTCCTGAACAGAACTTAAAGCAAAGCTATCTAAAACTTCTGGTACTTCTTCAATAGAAAAAACTAGTTTTTGACAGAAAAAACATTTATGGCTTTAGAAAATAACAGAGACTTACATGCTGAATAGACCTCACGTGCAGCAAGAAGCTCCCACAAACACCTCCTCAACATCTGAGCTCCCGTGTCTCAATTTCAAACTGAAAAAATCTTCCATTAGCAATAATACTGTTCAGTCCCCATGGGCCATTTACCTTTTAAAGTTCAACTCTAAAAAAATGACTCTGCAAAAATGGTCTCATGTGGATTTCATGATAATTTTCAGTAATGAGAAACCTCATCTGCTCAATTCCTAAATAAAATGTTTTTTTTTTTTCTTCTATCAGCCTGTCTTACACACATAGCTTGAGAGGATGAAAGTCAAGATGCATCCTTTCATATTCACAGTTTACTAACAATAACACACTTATCTGGGCCTTAGTGATTCTGTTTGTGGTGTGCAAGATGGATTAAAAACCGTATCACTCCCCGTAACATAATGGACTCTGCAGTGTTAACAAGAAGGTAATAAAAGCATATTTCAGCCTGTAAAGCAAACAGATACTACTACTGAATACACAAGAGGAGCAGATGGGTATAATAGGACATATAGTTTGCACAGAGACACTTTCAGAGAAAAAAAAATTCCTTTTTGGTCCTGATTTCCCCACTATATCAAAACAGCACTCAGTCACACAAAAGCGGCTGTGGCTTCCCCATGGAGGCTGAAGATAAGGGTGCTGGAACATTTTCTATAAAAGTGTTGTTTTGAAGGAGAACAAAATATTAAATGAAAGGATACATATCATGAAAAGCATCTGCATAGCTCAGAAATTTGTTATTGTTTAAAAAAAATGGTCCCAAATATTTTAGATGAAAAGATTAAGTATTTCTGTTGGATGCACTGCCCTGGGATCTTTTGGGATTTAATTTTGCTTCATCATGTACCCTCTTTTCCCCCCACATTTACACTCCCAGTTAAACTGCATCTCTCCTGCAGACCAGGAGCTCTCCTGGGAGATGTTGTGCATCAGAGAAGAGGAAGTCTGGCTGGAAACCCAGGCATGTAGGGGAGAATGGAAATTGGAGAAGCTTGAATCAAAGATGCAGTGAGGCATTGCAGCCGCATTTTCAAATTGTATTATTTCAGCTTTGACCACATTTTTTTATAAGATGGATAGGCTACACATTCACAGTCTCAGTTTTGTGGGGCAAGAAAGACTATAGAGAGATGATAATGAAAAATCACTTCCTCTAATTTTTTGGAGGGTGAGAAGGACAGGAAAAAAACCCCAAACTTGTAATGAGCTCTACAGCAGAAGACAGCAGAAGCATCCTCTGGAGAGTCAGGACCGTTGCCCCATTTCTGCCCTGATGCTCGCCTGACTTGCATGTCCTTGCATCCTTGGCATTCCTCCTTCATCCTGTTATTCTGAGGAACAGCATGAATATGTGACCGTGAGGATTTGGGCTGAGGTAGGAGAAATTAATTTCTTCCTGTCTCTTGATATTTCCACCAGTTGACTGGGAATTCAGGTTTCTTGACTCCTAGGCTCCCAGACAGCAGTGACAAGACTTCTCCCTCACAATATTCCATCCAAGGTGTCAAGAAGAAGCAGGAAAGTTACATATAAAAGAAGGTTTCAAACTTTTAAATTGGTTTTGTCTGGTTCTAGACGAGCACTTAATGTTTGTATCTGTTAAATCTTTTTAATTATTAAGTAGTCCTGAGGGTACCTGGAAATTAAAGGATGATTGGAAGAAATAATAATGTGATGAGGAAATTGAGGATACAGAGTGTCAAACTATTCTTCAAAATGTCAGTAATAAAAATTAATTAAGGTTCATGACTAGCATTGGGAGACTGTGGAAGAAGGATGATGCTATAGGGAAATAATATGAGGGGTTATGTGCATTTATTTTTCCTCACTGGCCATTTGACTGTTAACAGAGAAACTTTGAAAAGTTTTTGATTAATCATTTTGCTTTTGAATCAATAAGTTACCCCCCAGTAAAAACCCAGTAAAAGGTAGGAATAATTTTTAATTCTAAAAAAGGATGAAGGAATACTTCATATTACTTTCTAACACTTTTAATATCCAGAAGACTCCCCTCCTCATGTTTGCATTGTATGAAAGGATGGGTAGGTAGTTCTATTAGTAACATCTGATTTTACAAATTTCCATGCTTATTTGCCTTTTAGAAGCAAATATTCCCTGTCTATTACACGGTTAGTTTAGCAGGCACTTACGAAAACTGGACCTCCAATGTTTTCCTCCAATAATGTTTATAGAGAAACTTTCAGAGTCTTTTCATGAGGTCAGAGAGTATCTTAGTTAAGTATGAGAGTAAGATTTTATTGTTTTATTCAAAGAGGCATAAGCCTTGCATGGTAAATTAACCTACATGTCCTTTCATCAAAAACTAATTCTACATTGGTTCATCCTCTGACAAGTTATATTTATGGAAGAACTTAATATCCACTTAGTCTTCTGCTCCCTTTGATGTCATTATGAATAAGCATGTGACAAGAAATGTATTAAAAACATATTTTTCTTTGTGTACAAAACCAATATTATATTTGAAACTAAATTTTTAAAAACAATGTTGCTTTTTTAAACCTCTGGCTTTTATCCTTTTTTTGGTGACAGGTTACACCGTTTGTGCTTTATAGCTAGACACACAAAGGAATTTATGCCGAACCTGGGAGCTCAGCTACCATTTTAATTGTCTGTACCCTGAACTCAGAGCATCAAAGATGCTCCATTGCTGTCACAGCCTGGAAGCACCTACTTTTCTTACATTCTTACGTTACTTTTCTTGCTCCTAGCTGTGCCCATCTGCACCTCTGCTTTCAGCAGCTCTCTCTTTCTCTTGTGGAGGACAGAATAGGTGTTATTCCACCCACCCTTCCTGTTGACTTAATGTGTTTGCAGCACATACCTTGTCAGTTACCCATGAAATATGGGGAAGGCATGAGTATTTTCCATTCTTCTCCATGCTCCTGCCTTTCCCAAGGCATCATGAGGTAGCTGAGATCATGGAGCAGCCACAGAGGGCACGGAGAGCTTCCCCTCTCTGTGTTTGGGCTTACATTGCTCATTTCTCAGGCACTGATTCTGCAGCAGGGTGACGGCTCTTCCTGGTGGTGGTGATAGGTCAGTCCACCCTGCTGAAGCTATTCCCTTTTTTGTATTGTATTGTATTGTATTGTATTGTATAGTATAGTATAGTATAATATCGTATAGTATAGTATAGTCACCGAGTGAGGCCTTGGGTATGAAAAAGAACATGAACACCCGGCACTGTCATGGGGATTGGGATGGATACCTACCTGCTCCATAGAAAATTTTGGAGTGATTGATTTCTGGTGTTAGAAGGATGCAGCTCTCCTCCATCCTCAGCAAGAGCCAGGATGACAGGATAGAGGGCCAGTTGGCCTCTTTCCCTGGAGTAATCAATATTTAATTACTACGTAAAAAGTGGAAGGTTTTTTTTACAGAAAGGAATAAGAATTCTCCTTCTGGAAATCCTCTAAAGTAATGGTGAGTAGGGTATTTTGTGGCACGTGGTGTTTGAATCTGTTCAGCTAGAAGCGTGAGGAGGCTCCAGGTCTCCTATGCAGTGGTGTAACCAGTGTCAGCTATGGGATTGGAGGGTCCAGTAATTTTTCTTCTGACAGTGTCCTGAGACACAGAAATAAACTGCTCTTGCCTTTTAGGAGGACCCTGGCCACCTCATCCCCACATCTATAGGCACCTGGGTCTTATCTCTCATATCACCTAAGTTCCTACAGGATCCGCAGTGCCATCTCATCACTGTAGCTGAAGCTGTGACACTGGAAGGAGAGAGAGAAGAACTGACTGGGCCAGAATGAGAGGGAACAAGCTGGACTGTGTCCTGCTGATTCTTGCTTGGGGTAGCACTTGGCATTACAATGCATGCTGTAACCACTGCTTAAAATATGCAAGCAGATCCTGGCAAAGATTTGCTGGCCTGGTGGCTTGAGTGCAGTTGAGGGCCCCACTGCTGAGCTGAGAAGCCTTGCTCTGGCTTGTGATTCTCCTTCCAGTGGGAAGGATTAAGCAGCTTCCCTGGAGGCAGGTTCCAAGCTTCCTGCTATGAAACCATGAACCAAGCCCTGGGCAGGCATAAAGTGTCCAAACTGTCCACACTGCCTGCGTGTGGTCTCCTACCCAGACCCCAGGCTGGAGCAGCCAGCTGGGCTCCCTGGATGAGGGGGCTTTCCTCTGTGGCACAGCCAAAGGGACTGTGCTAGCTCTAATTACCTGGAGCTACCAGGGTGGGGGAGCTCTTGTTGTGCTGGCCCCCAAATCTGGAGCCAGGAAGCATTGGACGCCTTCCTTTGATGGAATCGAACCAGAGCTGTCTCGGGGTTCACTCAGGCTTAGGAGTATTTGCTTTAAACCCAGCATGCTTGAAATTTTAAATACTTGGATATCAATAAACTGGTATTTTTTGACAAAACCTTGGTGGAAAAAAAATCAGCCTATCTCTGTTCATACTTCTAGATAAAGCATTAACTGTCCAGATAATGTAATAGGCAGAGAATTCACTACACATTATTCTGGTATGCGGTGTAATAAACAAAAGAAATAGGTGCCCAAGAGCAAGGTTAATCTCTTTCACAGGTATCTTCTACTTGGTTTCTTATGGCTCTTATGATCAAAGGCAAAAAATGCAGCTTTGATTGTAAAATATATCAGGCATCCCAAATCTATTTTTCATGTTTATTTGTAGTTAGTGGAGCTTTTTTTTCATGGGAACTAAAAGGCATTGGGTAAATTTAAGATAAAATAAATCCATATATATGTGCGTGCACATATAAGTATGCAGAGCTGGAAGCTAATGTGAGTCTGCGTGAGGAAGAATCAAAGAAATACAGTGTCAGAGGCTCTGGCAGTGTAAATAGTCTGTGGCATCTAGCTTACTGCAAAGGAGAATCAGATCATTTCTCCTTCTGTGAGCAGAAGAAATACAAAAATCTTATCTCTTGGAAAAGTGTTTTAAACAACCTTATCTAAATCTACAGTAGTATTACTCAAAACGTAGGAAAGAAACAGAAGAAATGTAAGAAGGCTGCGTTGCATGTATATGTTTACATCTTTCTGGGTCTCTATGAACCTTTGGAGGGGACCTAACTCATCTGTTACACATCTATGCTTTGGAGATAAGAACTATTTTCCCTAAATTTTCAGACCACCACAATTCTAGTTATTCATAAGTTTTATCCAAAATAAATACATATTTTTTTCTAGAACAAAAGCAATTTTTTTTACTATTAATTAAATATTATAACTAATTTTTGGTTTACTCCCTCACGGTCTCCTTTTTCCAGTATATATACTATGAATAACTTTATCCACAATTCAATCCAATAAAGAAAAATTAATTTAAAAAGACACATGCAATTAATTAGAATATGTGCATGTAGAAATAGTCCTTGATAATTAAAACAACATCATCTTAATATAATGGCACTTATATGGTGTGCATTGGTAAGCTTAAAACAGAATATGCTGCAAAATCTCTGCAGAAGGAGAAACTTTTTTTAATATTAAATTGATACTCATCCTTCAGTACTAATCACACATTCATCTTAAAGAAACCACACACAAACCCATGAAGTTCTGTATTATATGTGAATACACTAAGCAACTACCAAATATCGTAATTCTTAGTCTTCTGTCTCTGCATCATGCTTCCTTCTGAAGTGTTTTTTAGGTGAAGGCATCATGTATATAAGTGAATAATCTAAATAGCAAGCAAGCAAGCAGCAGGGGCATCCAGCCTTCTCAACACAGCCTGTTTCAGCATCAGCCTGTTCCTCCGCAGAAGGACCCCCCCACCTCCTGCCTGAGCCAGGGCCGAGGCCGGGGCTGGGGTCAGGCATGGGTCCCTGGCAGTCTCCAGATTGCCATCCTGCCCACTCAGGACACATGCTTCAGCTTCAGGTGGGCTGGATCCCTGCCCAACTGCTTGAGGAAATAGTTTCTTGATTACTTACCTTAAATATTAAATATTTACCATCAAGGCAGCATTTGGAATACAAAAACTCTGTAGATGACTGGGTACTCTGACTGTAAATTGTTATTCTAGGTAGTACGTGACTGTTGTAAAGTTACAGGATCTGTTTATGTAGGAAGCAAGAAATGCATTTATTATTTATGTGGTTCCAGGATCCTGTTTACATGCTAAATTACAAATACACATTATAAAACTGTTTACCATTCTCAGCTCTGTCAATTTGCATTCATATAGCTTAAATATATTGTAGATTAATTAATTCTTATACATATACACAAAAGATGTTTTGTATTTTTTTGGTTTATTTTCTTCATACTCTATGTCTGCTGGTTCCCTGCTCTGTAAACATTGCACTTAGAGAGAGAGGATGGAAGAAGAACCCAGAAGTGCCATGCAGGAGTATTGGTTGTGCAGAGATTTTTAAATGATGAAAAAATATTTTTATTGCAAGGTATGGCAGGCTCTTGGGTCCAAGGACATGGCTTCCTATGCACAACAAACATATAGTGGAACTTTTTGTTTAACACATGGACTTAATTTACACAGTAGTGAGAGCTGTGGTCTAGACCACAGTTTCATCTTTTGTGCAAACTCTGTCTTTCTGAAGTGGTTTCTCGAGTTGTCCCTACAAATGTGTGTGCCTGGCCCCTCAGACGATGGGTATGATCCCATTGAGTCTAGATTGACCGGCTGTGTTTCAGAGGGACTGAGGTCAAAAGTACCTTTGAAAATGTGTGCCTTGGGTACCAGAGGTGAAAAAGAGATTCAAGTTGTGGAAGCTCCTGTGTAAGTGTCCTGTTTCACAGTATGGTATTTATTTAAAAGGTATGTTAAAGGCTGTAGAATATACACTATACATGGTACTACACTGTCAGCTGCCTATTACCTTACATGAGCAACCCCACTTATATTAATTTTTATTTTAGTTCTGTTTAAAGAGAAGTCCTGTTTCACATGAAAGCCGGTTTACAACAAGCACCTTCCCCACACCAAGCTCCAAACCTGACCCAGCATGGGTAATCTCAGTAGCACACAGAAGTCCTGATGAAAAACAGCCATTTGCCTGGGAAAGTTAACAGTATTGTGAGAGATATTGAACAGTGCTAGAGAAAGTCTGCCTACACTCTCCTCCATTAGAACAGAGGGAATAAATTGTGTTCTCTAAGATCAAACAAACAGGCCCTTCCCTGCCTCCCTTTGATGTAATCACAATGCAGCAACTAGGGAAAAAAAAAACAAATCCCAGTGAAATTATGTGGGTTTTTTATGAATGGAATACGATCAGGGTCTTTGGTTGTGCTCCTGGCAGAGGGACAACGTGGCGGGCGGGGAGCATGGCGGCTGTCAGCAGCCCCTCTCCCAGGGCTGGGGAGAGAGGTTGGGACACGAGGGAAGGAAAAAGGATTAATGCCTTCCGAGCAGCTTCTTTCCCCTGGTGTCACAGAGGCATTGTGTAGGTAGAAAGATAAATATTTGTGTTTTGCCGGCTGGCTACACCTGCGGTGGATAAAGGGCTCAATAAATCCTCTTGTCTGTCCAATAGAGAAAACAGTGTTTCATGCTCTTGTGACATCATAAATATTTGCCAGGTCCACCTGGAGGTCATCAGTATGCAGTCGTGCCCTTCAGCCTCTTGTTTTCAGATAGGATTTAACCAGTGCCTTTGCTCTGTCTTATCAATGATGATTTTCCGCTGTGCATACGACGAATATTAACTGGCAGCTGGAAACCTGCTTCTCGCTCACCTAAACAGCTTCCCTGTCTCATATATTACACCACTAATGTGCTATGGGGTTAATAAATACAAACAGAAAAGGAGAAGGCAAGATGTTTCAACACACGAGGCATTCACCCAGCCTGTCCAAGATAGCCACTTGCAAGCCACTTATCTTGGAAAGGCTGGGTGAATGCCTCTTCTTGGAAGACACAGGTTAGGGCAAAATATTAAGCTGATTTCCCTGCACATTATGCCAGCATACATTTCGTAAATACAGGTCACCCACTGTTACTTGATATTTACACGGAACTGTGAAGAATCTCCTATGTATGAGGCAGTGATCTCAGTTCAGAAAACATTTTGAGTATAAAGGGCAATATGCCTGTAGTAAATAATATTTCTTATTCCAGGAATTGTTTATTCTGAGTAACAGGAATACTTCTGAATTATTATCCTGACATGATGCTCTGTGTCATCTGGTCCTTCTTCTGTCATATCCCCCTCTTTAATCCCGTTGAGTTGTCCAACAGTGATATACTTTTACCAGTAATAAGAAATATAAATGTATATTGCCAGTATATGTATATATATGCCTATATTCCATAGGAATCCTCTGTAGCTTGTCATCTGTAAAGCAACAATGTGTTCCATAAGAAATGTATCTTTTTGTCCATTTTTGACTCATTGCTTCTTGCTTTTCTACTACAAGAAGCAACGGATTTGCTTTCTAGTACATCCATCCCACTCTAAACCAGTCACTCAGGCGCCTAGTGACTTCAGGTTCCTCTGTGTCTCTCAATGTTTTTACTACAAGGTCTGGATTCCTTCTATTTCTGAGTTTAAAAAAGAAAGGGAAAGAAAAGAGAGAGATCTCTGTGTCACACATTAATTAAAACTTTCAAATAGAATTGTTTTAATCTTATTTTCACCTCTCTGTATCAGCTTCCCATTGTTGCCAGCTCCCCCCTCAGACCTCATTACCCCAGAGGTTTCTTAAAGCGCCAGTCAGAGGATTAATGTGATTTTGTGAGAAGCCTAGCTTTTACCAAAACAAAATCATCAGCAATAGTAGCAGTAATTTAAAAGAAAGAAGAAAAGGGAATTTGTGGTCTCTGTGACTGAGCACAAAACCTCAGACACTAAATGAACAAATGCAATGAAAGGGGGTAAAAATTAAAAAAAAATCCTTCTATTGCTTTTCCACCTGCATGATTATAAGCAAAAAGAATGTTTTACTTTATCTATTTGTGGTCTTGATGCCTGCCTTTTGAAAGTTCCAGATCGCCAAAACTACATCCTGACTTCCCTGAAATTTTATCTAATGATCAGTTCTAAAAGATGGTGGCGCATTTTAAAGGCAACACAGTTTCAGCCAGCTAAGGAAAAGGCAGAGGCAGATCCTGGATCCAATGCTGTGTGGAGGTACCTCTGGCATATTTTAACACTGGGCAAGAGGAATAAAAGGCAGTTTTGAAACTGCTGTTGAACTGTGACTCTCAACAGCACATCTGGATGATGTTTCAAGTGCATCTTCATTTACTTACTTCAGGAAGGTGTTGTTTGTAAGTTCAGCAAGCACATGCTGGTTCTACACACTGGTTCACACAGTTTAATATATATCAAAATCAGTGGGCATTGGAATAGGTAGCTGGAAAAAACTTGGCACAAACTTGATGACTCCAATGGTTTGAAAGTGGGATAAATCAATTAACTCTTCAGAAGAATTAAGTTCACCTCCTTATTCATTAAGCAGCTGCTCAGATTATAGTAAGGAGGTCCAAGAAGTTCCTGAACACCTGGATTCCTATAGCTTTATTTTTAAAAACTGCTGTGATTCTCAGTTGCTGATACTCAATATACTCTGGAGCTCTGACATCTAATATGTACAGTACGGACTGGGGGGGACCCTCTGCCTAGGCAGTACTCACTTAACTAAGAGGCCCTGTATTTTCTGGCCTTACATGTAGGTGTACGTATGGCATTGATGGTCACCTCATTAACTTTGCTACCATTTATCCACATCTTGGCATCAGTTCAAAGGACACTGAGATGTAAGACCTTTTAAAAGCTAAGCAAATCAGAGTGCCAGAGGAGCAGTAACTAAACAGGTACACAGACACTTCAGTATTGAGAGCACCTGCAGCACCTGTTGAATTCAGCTCGGCTAATCTTAGGAAGTGAGGTTACAAATTCTTAGGAGAGCTTTGGATGCCAAACACTGATATGATGCCCTTACTGCTGCACAGCCATCCTGATTAGCTATTCATTGCTGCCTTAAACTGGTATTTCCCTGAAGTAGATTGGGTTTTCTTCATTCCTGCTATTCCTTTTTTTCTTTGTGTTTTTAATTTATTTTAGTTTGTTCATACAATGAATTTGTGGTGTGGGTTTTTTTTTTTTTAATTCTCTATGGTTTGGTTACAGTTTTCTTCATGATTTCTCCATTTACATACAGTCTTCCTTCCTTCCTTTTCCTTCCAGAGTTGATTTCCCCCCATACTGAGAGCCGCGTTTGCAGCATTCACCCTTTCCCACAGATGAGTGACACTGGAGTGTCCTTCCTTAAAGTCACTGGCTTG
The DNA here is from genome assembly GCA_034008185.1 of Gorsachius magnificus. Classification (NCBI taxonomy): domain Eukaryota; kingdom Metazoa; phylum Chordata; class Aves; order Pelecaniformes; family Ardeidae; genus Gorsachius; species Gorsachius magnificus. Next base: position 89,194,433 of record CM067081.1, read on the forward strand.
AATTACTGGGAAAGTACATTTAACATTGCTCATCCAGAAGGACTGGTTAAATGATCTGCTTATGTGCCTGCTCTAGGCCACTGCATTTCATTGATTAAATGTGGTTCTGTTGAATGCAAAGGGAGACCTACTTTTCCCTACCCTTTTCTCTGTAAATGCGGTGCTTGCAGCAAGAATATGATGCCTTTTTAATGGGATATGTTGTTGTTGTAATTGTTTAGATAACTAATGTCACAATGGGGTGAAAGAAAGGGCCCAGGGTTTGGCTGCTTCCAGACTTTTTTTTTCCAATTGACAAAACCAGCAAAATATTGTACAACATGACAAAAGGCGAATAATAAATCCTGTCCATGCAAATTATTAATGCTCTTCACTGAGAGTTAACAATGACTTCTCCTCAGTACAAGAGCTAGAAAGAAACTCCTTGTAACAGACACAAAAGCACAGTGAGTGCACGGGTAGAATGAAAGCACCTAGGATGTTTTATGGCACGGAGATTTGGAGCTCCTTAAGCCAGAGCTGCCAAAACTACAGCACTTGGACCGAGTGCTCTTCAGAGCAACACAGTTCCTATCAGCATCAGCATTTTCCACTGCCAAAAGGCTGAAGGTTCACAACAAAACTTTAAAAAAGAGGCCAGATGCTTGAGGCTGTCACGCTGCTCAGCAATGACATGCCCATGGAGACACAAAGAGCCACAGAAGTTCTGCACAGCAGAGTAGTGGTGAAGAGCGCCTGACTGTATCAATATAAGCGGCGCTGTGCAGGACTTCCAGAAAGCCACTGGCTTTCAAATGCTTCTGAATGTTTCTGTGACCCTTGCAAAACAGGCCTGAAATTTACAGTTGATCAAGGATGGTATTTTAGGAACAATGAGCTCTTTCAGCCTGGAAGTAATTACTAGAGATGCAATAGCCATGAATGTCGTTCTACTGTTTCAGGCCTCAGTGAACAATTTAAACAGTCTGAAACCCACAGGAGTAAGTAACACTCCCTTCCTGTCCCAAATCCTCTCTTCCCCTGCTCCCATCTTACAAACCTGATACAGGCATTGATGTTACTGGGGTAAAACACTGCCTTGTGGAAACACAGATGACACCTTATAAAGTGTCCCAAAAGGGTGGAAAATGCAACCCTACATGTGATCTCCTCTTAGGACCATCAGAGGTTTCAGGGGCTGTTACTAGAGTAGACCAGGAACTACCTTCCAAAGAGCTATTTAAGTTTATATTTTTTAATACATTGCAAAACTAATAACCTTTATGATATTTGTCACGGTCCCCTTACACTGCCCTGTGAACAGGGGGAGTACAAGGGAGTAGTCTCACACCGGCCTGAGTAGTTCCCTCCAAAAGTGCTTACAGGACTCAGCTTTATGATCCATGAAATCCATGAAGCCCCAAGGAAAGTCTGTGTCCACAGAGAATTTCAGCTGGTCTAGAAGCTGTTATCAACTTTATTCATCTTCTTGGATTTACATAGACACAGGAATAAAGAATGGCTCAAATAAGAATGACTGCAAAAGAGTTATAATTTTATTGGACTGAATTATCCCTAAAACGAATAAATATTTAAATGTGAACATTCATATTGCAGCCACACACGTTAGATGTTTATTGTCCAGTGCTGACCTTGTATTCACACCATTTTTCTTCTTCTATTTTCCTTTGTAGGTTATTTGATGATGTTATTTTCAGTTCACTTCATATGGCTCTTTTTTGCTGTTCGCAAATTTCCAGAGACTAATGGGACAATTCTTCAGCAATTACACTGAAATGAGCACAGCAATGCCCTGGTTATGTTTCATATTTCAGTACATGGGAGCACTGCATACCATCTTTCCCCTTGAATTTTAAATGTATTAAACTTAAATAAAGATATTATTCAATGTTATTAAAGACTGCTGACACCAATGAATTCCTTTTTAATTTTTCAGTGCGTAGTCCAGACATAGAGTGGGTAAATCACTGACTGGCAACCAGTCTGCTCAAGTCATTCCTCCTGTTTTCTGATTCTGTGACTGCCTAGTGACAAAGCTTTTGAGTAGGAGCAGGAACCCAGGACTTGCACTCCTTGCTGAGTGACCTGAACGCAGTGAACACAGGTCCTGTTGGTGTCTTTCTGTAGCTATTATTTACAGTGCACAGTACCCATCACTGTTTTCCAGAGGTGGCAGAAGCAACTTTTGCAGCTGTACTTTGTTTAAAAATCTGATGTTTTTTTTCTTCCTGTACATAAAGAAAAAAGCCTTCTGGGCTTATATGTTTTAGTACTTGCAAGACCCCAGGCAAATTATCTGGCACTAGCAGCCAAGAACACAAAAGAAGTGTTTCTTATACGTACATAACAGAACTGAGGTGCAGCCATTCCTTTAGAATTGAGAGAGTGTTGGATGTTCAACTTTCCTTTATATTCCATAATCTTCCACACAACGTAGGGTTTCTACCCAGATAAACTGTCTCACTATATATCCTATGGAAAGAACTACCTAAATAATGTAGTATCTTTTATTAAGAGACAAAAATCTTGAAAAATTTCTGATTTCTTTTTCTTAAAATATTTGATTCCATATCTTGCCTTCAGCGATTGCCTATCACAGAGCTAGAAGTGGAGGTAGGAATTAAACAAGTAGAGGAGATAACTGAGGAAGAATCAAGTTGCTTCTGAATCTCTGTCAATGTTGTGTAAAATCCATTAATTTATACTGCTAACTGCTTCAGATGAGAACACAATCCCCCCTTGTACAATCTCCCTTGTAAAATGTTGAATAAACTGTTTGGAGGCACCTATATACAAAGGTGTAATGGCCTGGTGCAATGTGCTGGCCTGACCTGAGTATTCCTGTTTGTGGGCAGTGATTTACATGGGTATCCCCAGTTCATTTACTCGGAATTCTGGAGCAAGGAGTTGTCTGCTCATGGAGACAAAGCATCTGGGCTACCAGAGCTAATGTTTGTTCTCATCTCCTGGTTTCACTCTTCTTGCAGTTGGGTCTGTTGAGGAATACTTATGCCTTTGACTTACGTGAGTATGTGTAGATGTTATTATTAGATGCAAAGGTCAAAATGCTTAAGAGGCTCCCACATTTAGATGCAGGCTCCTAAATTGATTAGGTATTTATTCTGCAGAATTTATTTAGTCTTCAGGCTAAATTATTTAAAATTTCTTTTGGTCTGCACAGTGGCACTTTGATGTCTTAGTCACTTAAATGATTTAAAAAATACTATCTGTTATTTCTTCCCATTTTTCCTCTTTCATTCTTCCACTGCTTTTTTTTTTTTTTTTTAATTTCCATCTTTAAGTATGTTTTATGAGCTATTTTGGACATTTCTGTGTCATGTTGAAGTGTCCAGAAAGTTCTGTAGATACCATATATTTAGGTGTCTAGATATCAAATAACAAATTCAAGAGGAAGCAGAGAGAAGTCCTGACCTTATGTCACCTGGGCATCTGAACCATCCACTTCAAAAACTCTTAGGTTAAGAAGTCATTGGAAGGCTTTTAAATTTAAAGCTTTTAAATTTAAAGCATTTATATGCTAAGCTTTAATTTTTCAATCTGTCATTTATTAAGGTATATAATTTAATAATAAGGAATACTGCAGATAAACATAACGTTTTTCATAATATGAGAGACGTCATAGTTGGTCTACTGAACAGGGTACCAGATGTGAATCAAGAGAATTGGGTTGTGTATGGCTCTTTTATATCAGTCCTTCAGTTTCTGGGGACACTTTCATGGGGCATGGATGAAATTAATAGAATCACAGAATCACAGAATGGGTTGGGTTGGAAGGGACCTTTAAAGGTCATCTAGTTCAACCCCCCTGCAATAAGCAGAGACATATTCAACTAGATCAGATTGCTCAGAGCCCCGTCCAACCTGACCTTGAATGTTTCCAGGGATGGGGCCTTCACCACCTCTCTGGGCAACTCATTCCAGTGTTTCACTACCCTCATCATAAAAAATATCTTCCATATATATAGTCTGAATCTGCCCTCTTTCAGTTTAAAATTCATGTCTTTCTCTTGAAGCTGAATGAGACTTCTGGACTGTAAATTCCTAGATAGGTAGACTCTAATTTATCATACAAGGTAGCAAATGCAATGAGGCACCAAACTCAGAGGGGCTATTTAAATTCAGTATAGACAGGGGAAAAAAAGCACAGCACTAAAATACTCCTATAAAATGTGAGATGCCACTGTAGATACAGGTAATTCCTTAAGGTTTTCTCCCTCCCTCGATTTTTTTTTTGCACTAGGATTTTTTCTGATTAGTCAGGCTTGCCGTTAAAGAAAATCAGATTCAAATATGGAAAATATTAATGTTCTCCGGTGAGTTGTAAATGCTTCTTCCTATCAATAACCACAGCTGCTCTCCTATAGCCAGATCTTCAATGGTCTTGCATTGCCACTGATTCATATTAACTTCAGATTGACTACTCATGTAATAATAAGGTCTTCCTGTTAGAGTAATATCTCTGCTAAATAACAGTTCCACAGGTTATTCTTTTTCCAAAGGAACAAACTAAGTCATGGGTTGGATTTATTTTGCAGGGCAGACTTTTACACCTCTTCAATATCTTCTGACCTGCCGAAGGAGAAAACATCTCTTCAGTTAGGAAAGATTTGCACTGATTAGGTATGTCATGTTATTTTCAGTTCAGGTTTGACTGGATAGGTGTTACACAAAAACCAGGGAAAATCTCAGATGTGAATGCATACAATATTCCCTTGAATGCAGCTGTTAAAAAATCCCCATGGATACTGTTAGCCTTGCTTCTAGCACAGTAGTGACATTGCCATTCTCTGTGTGTGCTTAGTGAGAGTGAGTCAAGCCATATAATAGCTGTAAAGAAGCCTGAGATTTAAAAAGGTCCCTGGGTTATTTCATGCTATGAAGTATTCATTTTTTGAATCAGATTTGTTGCTACCATTTGTCAGTACAGATGATCAGCATATGCATCAGCATCACTGCAGAGCCATATTTTCTTTAGACCACAGTACTTTTGGGAGAGATCCATCCCTGACGGATACACTTAGCAGGGTCAAACCATTCTCTCTGTGATGGTGGAAACAGCAGGGGACATTAGGTAACAAGCTGATACTGATGTCCCTGAAAATGAACCACTTAATGAGTTTCATCTTAGGAAGTCAGTGTCCAAGGACCGTGGATAGAACAACAGTACATGGACCTTAAAGACATTGGTGTTTCTGCTAGCAAATGCAGCTGTTGACAACTGTGACAGAATTACAGACTTCGAGGTACAATTGGTGTTTGCTTCCAGAAAGGCGTGGCTTTTTAGATCTTCACCCTAGGTCACAGAAGGAAGGGAAAGTGGTCTAAAAAGTTGCAGGCAAAAAGAGGGTCTGTATGTTTTTGACTATGACAGATATAGTTCTTAGTCAGTTTGCTGCTTGATTACAGTACATAAACATTATATGAGGCAATAAATTGAGACATTGTGAAGGTGAGCTGATTCATAAGCAAGCCAGGTGTCTCCAAATTTAGAGTTGGACGGTTCAACATTCACAGAAAACCTTGTTGTCCTTCCTCCTCTCCTTCCTGAAAGCACTAGCTCTCATAAAGCAGAAATTACAGATGTCTTAGCAATTCATTTGGGACATCTGGACATTAATGTAATACTGACTAAACTAAGAGTAATTTCTGCCTCTTCCCACTCCTGTGGTCTCTCCATATATCTCACCTGTCAATATCTTTCTTCAGACTGAGGCCTGCATCTTTCGTTAGCATGAATGGTGCAGAATCCAAGATTAGTAACAACTTCTGTGGTGAGCCCCAGTTTGAGGTTGATTCAGCTTCCATTTACTCTGCCATAAATCAGGAGTAAATCGATGCATGTTAGCAGGACCAATCACACTGGATCTGAACTGGTGAAGCATGAAGAGAGTCAGGCTCTCTATGTCCTATTTCTGCTGTGCATTCACCTTGCCATTTCTAGACCCTTCATTGCTCAGGTTTGACAATGTCTCAAGCTTGTGAACGTGATGGTCCAGCTTTACTGGCATTTAGAATTGTCTCTACTAGATTAGAAAAAGAAAGATGCTCTGTAATTTCTGGGCTTTCTTTTTCTCTTTGTTTCTGTTTTTGTTATTCAGCAGCTTTCACAAATCCAGCTTTCTTGGAAGTAAAGGAATTAAACTGTCAGATAGTGTTTGTGTTGAGTTAGTGCCTTGTATCTGTAGCTTTTCTCTTTAGGAAATTAATCTTTCTGAAACATTCTGTGACTTTTGTGGGAGCAGTTTACAGCAAAAGCAGCTGGACATGGAGAATTGTTTGGCAGAGTAGTTTGTTTGCAGAAAAAGAAAAAGGTGCCCTACCTGGACAAAGAAGGTGTAGTAACGGTGAAATATTTGCTCCAGGATGAATGCCCTCAGGGTGCTCTCCTAGCAGTTTCAGCTAAGCTCTGAAGCAGTGATCTTAACAGGAGGCACCAATAAACACTGGACGGTTTTGAAAACATGACCCTAGGGTGTCTGCTTTTGCTATTATCCATTATTAAGAGATAAATGTGGGGGAGCAAGTAAACATTTTGCAGAACAAAAGATATCATAAAGTCTGGCCTCACAAGGATGTTAGTGTGTCTTCCACATTATAGATATTAAATACAGTAAGGACCACAATAGATTAGCAACCAAATGCATGTAAAATAGCTTCATATACATATTATACTAACAGAAAGGGCAAGTATATGCAATGAGGAGATGCTGAACCAGCTGAAATTGTGAAACTCCTCTGACTTGAAACTAACTTTATTTAGCTAAACTTCTGAAACCTGGCCTAACCTAAGCTTTTAGACACACAATTAAGTGAGTATGTGAGGATTTTTCTCCTTCTGAAGAGAGATTGGCAAATCCCTTCTGTTCAGTGGAAAAGTTCCCTGGTGTTAATATCCCCATGTTTTCCAATTAAATTGAGAACTCAGGACTGTAGTGGATTCACATGCTGGGTCCTGGCAAACATTTAATTCCCTCTGTCATCCACAGAAGACTTCAGAGCCATGCCATCTATTCATAGTACATTTTCTTTTCCTTTTGCCTTCTGAGTGTTCCAGAAAGTTACTAAGGTGTCCAATTTCTGATATGTCTTGACCTACAGACACAGTACCATCAGTAATGACTGCCACAGGACAAGGACAAAGAGAGGCGGAGGGAATTGCTTTCTTCCAGTGCCAAACAAGGAATGTTACCAGAATTCAGTAAAAGTAATAAAGAATGTAATGAAGCTGTGAAATTAGGTATTCAAAATAGTCAGAAAATCCAGGTGTTACGGTTGCCTGTCGAGTTCTTAAAATATGGAAATAGCTGATATTTAACAACATTTTTTCTTATTCTGCCAGCCACTTTTCTGAGCTCTTATGAGCTCTATGGCACCAACACTGATGATGACAGACTGATTGTTTCTGTGTGTTGTTCTAATAGAAGGTTTTTTTGGTTAATGATAGCCGTAAGACATGGACAAGACACATTTACAAACCTTACTTTCTGTGGGTTATGTCATCATAAAAATGAAGGACATTCAAGATTTCTGACACCTGAATGACCCAGCAGCAGTGGAAAAAAGATGTTTCAGTGGTGTTGCATGCTATGTCTGCCCCTGAAAACTGCAGCTCCTTTCCAAGGTTGTTTTTTAGAGTGGCATTACTGAATGCTATGTTGCTATGAACTGTCAATTGAACTGTCAATCTCTGGCTATGAAATACCTTGTCTAGCAGACTTTCTGTTATCTTGGAAACGCAAAGTGCTTCGATCCTATGTGGAGCATCATACCTTAAGCACCATTCCAGAAACAGTAGTGACATTTCCCTCTACCCAATGGTAGGATGCTCAGGCAGAGCAGGAGGTGTTTGCAGCTGGTCACCCTCTCTTCCCTGAGGCATTTCAAGACTATACCTGCACCTCCTACCAGGGAAGTCCCTGTGGTTTGCTTCTGCTGTCTTTTGCTGCTGGTTTCACTGGTGCAGCCTGCCAGCTGAAATTCATGCACACAAAACATGTCTTGAGTTTTTTGTGATCTAGATGTTGCAAGAATAATCCCAAGCTTTTTTTTTGTTTTTTTTTAAAAAAAATTGATGAACAAGCGTGCATGGTTAAATTTCTTGGTTTTGGTGTGAGTCACTCTTGTATTCTACTCCCAACAGATTTTTTTTACAGCATCAAGGAGATAAGAAGAAGAGAAGATAGAGTGACACAGGTCATGCTTATTCCCTGATGCACTGCTACCTAGTTTGTTTTTCACAATAAATATCAAGTATCTGTCTTCCTAAGGAAATTATGGGAAAAACTATAATTTTCCATTTCAGGAAGGGAAATACTTTGCATATTCTAGGAGTGCTGTTTTTCAGGTTTTCAAAAATAAAAAGCTTGACCTTTAATAATGGTATCCTTTATTTAAGTGAATCCTCCAGCTTACCTTGTGCTCATTCTAGTAATAGCACACTCAGCCTTGAGATATTCTGTGTTAAATGAATATGGCAAACTCTCGCTTGAGCATAAATATTGTAAAGCAAATATCATTAAGGATCATTGGCTATGGAAAAGTGCCTATCATAAGCACTCTGTAGCAGCTCAGCTTATTTTCCCCTTTACTTTTTCATGCTTTCATCTGAATTCTTTCCACTGAACTCTCTGGCTGAAGATGAAACACTTGTATGGCACAGAGAATCCCACTTAAATTATGCCTCGTAACTATCTCAGACTAGTCTATCTCAAATCTCCACTGAAATGGCTCCCAGGAGTTTCAAAAGTTAATATGATTGAAAGACTATTGCTACATCTGTGTTGCCCTTTAAGGAAGACAATGTAAAAGAGATGTTAACAATATTTCTGCTGAGTTATTCCCCATGAATACTCCAAGGAGGTTTCCTCCACACCAAAACCTGTAGAAGTATTTGTCCTTATTGAACAACTGAGCTCAGATGAGAATTAAATTATGCAGTTTGTCTGCTTAAACTTCTTATCATCCCTGACTGTTCTCTTTTCTTTGTACTTAGTTATCTCAAAATTTGCTCAGTAACAAATTCCTGCACGGAATTTGGTCTTTATGTTAGTGTCATCTTTGTCTTCAGGGAACTGTTAGTCCAACCTGTGTAAGAGGGAACAGGTAAGCCAGATATTGCCTGGGTGTGTTTGTTTGCCATTCACAGATGGCCTATTTTCCATTTAAATTTCAAGTTCTTCAATAGATGAAGGGTAATTGTGCATCATATGTGTTTGTGCATTAATACATGGTGTAGTAGTATTAATTGTGGAAAAATAAATAAACTGTATTACAGTTGTGATTTTGACCAATAAACTGAAAATCCAATTTCCTATGTGGTCTTCGTAACCTCGTAGCTGGAATCATACCTTTGTCTTTTGAAACTGGGATAGTAAGGAGATGGTTTGATGCGCTGCAAAAGACTGAATATCAGTGTGTATAAGAATTATAGGCTCTGAAACTGAAAATGGCTGCTAATACTGAGGTTTCTGTATCTGTATCAAGTCAGTTATAGGATGAAAGTATGAAAGTAAAGAGGGAGTGAGAAACACAAACTGAGACAAAACACCTGATTTTCACAAGTGCAGAGTCACTGACAATGGTAGTGGTTCCTGAGAAACAAAAAGCCTTTCTGAAAAGAATCAATTTGCTTATTTAGGAAAATAAATGTGCAATTGCGAGCTGAAGCTTAGGCATCTATTTTTGAAAAGCATGTCCCAGGTCCATGCAGCTCTAGCTGAGCAACTATGGCCTTCAACATGCAGTTAGAGGCATGGACAGTTTCTCTTCTCTGCTACAGACAGGAGAAACTCAGATGCAGTAATGCTCTGCCATTGCGCTCTCTGATGTTTCCTTAAGCAACCTATAATTCACAAGAGCTCTGAGTCTCAATAGCATGAGTTAGACATTTATTCCTGTGGATAATGCTAACTCATGTATTCTTGGGGCTCAGAGGGAAAAAACAGTGGGCATATGATTCAGGGTTCAAAACCCTGGAGAATTTGCCTCTCGGTGTTGTTCAGAAGTATCTTGCATTTTTGAAAGTCAGTGGTGCTTGACTTGAGCTGAACTTGAGATTTGTTACAAAGCACAACCACAGCATTTTACCCCAAATGACTGCAGAGATTAAAAAGTGCTGGTATGTCTTACACAGTTTCTCTTCAAGTTCTTTGTATTTCTCAAGATGGCAAAGAGGTGGAACAATATTTTTTGGTGGGTCACATCTCTGTGGATTTTTCTCCAATTACTGGCAACAGCTAAGAGCTCAGACTCCTCATTGACTAAAATGTCTTGCAATTCTTTTTTAATATTTACTACAAAGGTAACTTCAGTACCTTATCTTTTTAAATGCACAAATAACGAATCATAAAATCTGATGCACGCAACTGATTCATGTAGGAAGAGCTCCAAGTAAGTATGAAAATACAATGTGGATAGGATTGGAGTACTGTGGGTATCTTGGATATTGTTCAAAAAAACTCTCATGGTGCCTTTGGAACTATTCTGAGGTGTTCTGTCAGAGTGCAGATTGGCTTAATGGACCTGGGGATCACTGAAACATCTGTGTCAGGTATTAGCATGTTTCAGTGGAGAGAATTGATGACAAAAGTGCTAATGGCTCTGCTGGAATCAGGAGATTTTGTTTCAATAATCATCCTAAAGTTCTCAATAACAGGGAAGACATGCTTTTAAAAAAAGAATACAAAGAACGAAAACTAGTTTTCAGCAGCTGATGCGGATTAATGCAATGTCTGAGTGCTACCCTTAATTCTTGCTTAATATTAAAACAACAATATGATGGTGAGCAAGGGTAGTCTATGCATTGTGGTGATAGGACAAGGAGTAATGGCTTTAAACTGAAAGAAGGCAAATTTAGATTAGATAAAAGGAAGAAATTCTTCACTATGAGGGTGGTGAGGCACTGGTTGCCCAGAGAAGTTGTGGATACCTGATCCCTGGAAGCGTTCAAGACTGGGTTGGATGGGACTTTGGGCAACCTGGTCTAGTGGAAGGTGTCCCTGCCCATGGCAGGGGGGGTTGAAATCAGATGATATTTAAGGTCCCTTCCAACGCAAACTATTCTATGATTTTGTGATTTTATTTTTATAAGGATACCAATAGCAACTAATATACTTACAGTCTGTTAAGAAAAAATTAAAATCACCATTATCTTCTTTCTAAGCAAATCTATTTATCTGTGGTTTCTTCCCTCAGAAAATATGGCTGGAGTTTCCTCACTTTATGCCAAAATCAGGCCTAGACTGAGTGTTTTGGTTTGCCTAAAGAAATGAGAGCCGAATCCTGCCACCTGTTTTATTGCAGACCAGAGCGCTCTCCCACACCATATGGGTCTTTAACACCTTCCTGCAGGATGAAGATGGTTGTTGTAGGTGAAACCTCTGTGTCACTGTAGTGGGGCAGGCTGTGAGCAGCCTTTGCCACAGTGTTTGGAAAGAGGAAGGCTGCAATATTTTCCTCCTTTTTTGAGCAGTCAGTCCTGATATCTCCTCACACTATTGTTTCAAAGGCCTGACATAAATGAGGGTAGGCATTTCAGTTCCATCAAAAGGGATGAAGAAAGCGCTGGAGGTTGGGGTACAGTCTGCAACAGCTTGTGGGTTACACTATGCAAAAAGCTTAAAAGTTACCAAGCCATGATGAATGATGTTATTTTTCAATTTAACAGGTGTTTTTTACTTACACTAACAGCCTTGATAAATGTTCCAAACCACTATTTTGTTGCTTCCTTCATGACACTCTTAGTCAAGTTGCCTTGTCCTGCAGAAGAGCTGCTGAGATCAGGGGTAGCCAGACACCATCCTGTAGCAGAAGATTAGCCTGGATAGGCTTATATATAGGATACTGCTCTATTTTGCAAAGTGACACCTACATCCATTCCCTTCCTTATGGTGCTGAGGAAATGACAACCCTCCAACACTATCAGGTCTGTTAAACAGCATAAATCAGTAGCAACATTTTGAGTCTGGAAGCAGGGGAAAGGCCTTAGGTCTAATCTTCTCCTTCCCTTCTGTAGTAGAACTCTTATCAATAGTAATGGGCTCAGGAATTGCTTAGTAGTTTTTGATCCAGCAAGCAATCTGGAAAGTGCATAGGGGTCCATTTGGAGAAAGGCACATGTCAAGCAAAGAGCGGAACATTTGCCTTGATGGGAAAGAGTTTGGAAAGGTCACATAAAAGCTACAATCTCCTCCCTCCCCGCCCCTTGCCTCCATTTATTTGAAATATAATTGGTCCTGCTGTGCATGAGGCCTCAAATACATAAACAAGAATGCTCTTAGACTCTTACTCTTCCTGACAGTAAGCTTTGGGACTTAGGTGAATTGAACTGACAGAGGTTTATTCAGAATAGCTCAGTATGAGACTCAGTTCTCAAAATAATGATTTGATTTCTCTGAGGGGCATGGAAGATCTTTTAAAATGTGTGTTCAGATGCACAGGTAGCAATAGGCCAAAGTATACTCAGGGCAGTTTCTAAACAACCCCTCCATGGTCTAAATGAAGCCATCGTGTTGTGAATTGGAGGTACTATTATGATCCCTTGTCTTATGGTAAGGAGCCTTCAGACCTGCTCCCTAGTGACAAAATTAACTTCAGAAAAACCCGACAATCTTGAAAGAACATCAGAGTGGGGGCACTGGGTGGAGGCAGTGTCAAAGAGAAAGAAAAGTAAGAACGAGCATTGTACTTTGATTAAATTTTCTTCCCCTGCAGTGTTGAGGGCATCTTGTGAAAAGAACATCTCTGTAGGTGGAATTTTTTTTGTCCCACAAGCTCTCACAGTCTGTGTTTAAAAATATCAGCTTTTACTTTAGGCAAAAGGAGAAGCATTTGTGTTATTAAAGAAGATGAGTAAAGATTGTTGCTAGCAGAACAGATTTGATCCGCATTGCAGCAATGCAGCATCTGGATTAAATATAATAGTTAATCTGCTGGCTGTGTTAGTGAAGTTGCCTTCTGTAGTGAAATGCTTGAGCACTGGCTTTAAATCTCAGGGATCCTGGGGTGGTTTGAGCAGCAACATCTTCCATAATTAATTGCATGTGTAATGCAGTCCATTTGGGAGGTCTGTGATTACTTGCCTGTATGTTACCTGAAGACATTACAATATCAATAGCACTACTAATTTTAATTAAAACTTTGAAATGTCTGCCTGTTGAAATATTCATTATTATCACTTGATTACGTTGTTTTGTAATCTTCTGCACTCTCTCTTCATTACTGATTATCAAGACTATGCAAAAGTATGACACTTCAAAGCACATACCTCCTCTATAAGGACAACAGTCTTCAGAGATGTGTTTTAATTTTGGTTTTGTTAAGAGACAAAATAATGTCCCCCTCCTCAAAGTATTAAGAGTCTCTGTAATACACGGAACAAGCCCACCATCTGTTGTGCCCTCAGTCCTACAGTGCAACTGAGCTCCAAAATGCTGACTGAAATTGAAGGCTCATGCAGTGGTTTGTTCATTTATCTCTTATCTCTAGATTTTTTTCATGCAGATCCACCTGACAGAGATGAGATTGAAATGCACATATATCCCAAACAGACTCGGTCCACGTCACAGTTTGCACTTGTAGTCCAAGAAAGATATGGGTGCATTAGAGCAAAGGAATTACACCTTAGGAAACAATGTATGTGTGGACTTCAACTCAAACTGCTTCTAAGAATCCCATTATAAGGTAAAATAACCAAATATCTGTATTGTTGACATTGTTGATCAAAGGTAGAACAACAGAAAATGGCTTGGTCAGGGATTTGTCAAATCATGGTATTCCTTTGCAAAAAGATAAAGAGGGAATACATTCAGGATGCACCATGTGCACATGAGAATCAGTCACCCACCTCTGTTTCTGTTAATGAATAACAGAAAAGCTGTCTCCAACTTTGTGGGTAAAAGGGCTGAAAATCTTTCAGTGGACATGTCATTGCTCCACCAGTTAAGTCACTGTAATTGGCTTGACTCTATATTTTTTCAAGAAGCAAGGTGATTGACTTAGCCTGCAGTGACAGAATAACTGATAATTCAATTTCATATAGTTTTCCTTTAAAATGTTCTAATCTGCCGTGACATAAACAGCAAACTCTCAGACTGTCACTGAGAGCCCATAAAAATGGATTTTTGTAATCGAAATTCCACCTTCTAAGTCTCAAAAAAAGTATTTTGACTTCAACCCGGTACTTGAACATTAATTTTTTTTTTTCTATCAGTGGCCCAAAGTCTCATTTCCCAAAACCTCCCCATCCCCCCTTCCTTCAGATTTCTTTTTGCCTCAAAAAAAATCCATCTGTCAAGCTGCATCTATTGGGATGGACAAAAGAGTTTCAGTGATTTCTGTTCAAGCATCAGAAATTATTTTAGAAAACTAACCATTCATTCAATTAGAGTTATGAGAAATTTTTACAGAAGCTTGTAGCCTGGCACTAGTCAGAATACAGCACTCCACGGGCATTATATTACAGATCCAGGCATCTAGAAAGCCACATGAAAATAAAACTTCAACATTAATGGAGCAAGAAAAGGTTGTGAATAACTGCTGCCAATAAATAGTAGCTCCTTTGGAAGGAAGAATGACCTCAAGAACAGAAATAAAATGTGCTGATGCCCAGAGACCGCAGAAGGTAAGAATCAGTTTGCCAGTGCTACAGAAAATTCTGCAGCAGCTGACATTTTTGTATACTGTATAAAAATAACTACCACTATTTCTTTTTCCCATCAGTAATTTCATTGCTTTAATTGTAATCAGCTTGATAGTAGTTATTTCCTTAGTGCCCTATGCAACAAAATATTAGGAAGATGGTTTTGTAGACTATTAAAGAGATAATTTAAAAAGAATTGTCCACTGCAATAGCTATGATGTATAATATTCATAGACTCAGCAATTATCAGGCCTAAAGAGATGATCTGTGATCATCTGCATCACATCATGCTGCCCCAGGACTTCTCTGAATGAAGGAATCTCCCTTGCACCTAGTGCAGATGTGCTCAGCCTGGTGATACCCCCAGTTCATCACCCTTATTTGTGGGTGATTTGGGATGGGCTGTAAGCTGTACGGACTATTCCAGAAAACCAGGAACTTTTCTGGAGAGGCTTTGTGGCATAAGAAACAGCTCACTGAAAGTCCAGGACGATGGGACACTGGTGCCCCTCAGGCAAGCAGCGCACACTTGTGGCAGGTCCCTGTTTGAAATGGGGGCAAAAGCAGGGCTGCAAGCCTGAAGACAGTATCGTATAAGAATATATCCCACCTAGATTTAAAATTGTCTGATGTTGATATGTTCACTGCAACGGTAGACTGAAAACACTGGCTGGTCACCCATATAGCTCAGAAATTTTGTCATAACATATCAATAGTTTTAATTTCTAGCTATTGCATCTTGTTGTATCATTGTCAGCTAGACAGAAGAACCAGCTATTGTCAAATTTCTCTTAGACACTTACATTTTTCAAATTGCCAACTAATTTCCGTTCTGTTAAGCTAAAGAGATGAATTCCAGGCTGAGTTATTTAGGTGCTTAAACAGAGGTACCATTTTAGATGCTCTGATATATCTTGCCTGGCCTTAACTGCTCATTTAGAAAGTCACTGGTCTCCTTTAAATACTGGGTCATACCTGCCATCTCCTCCCAGATGTCTTGCATTATAACCCAGACAGTAACTTCTTTTGTTTAGAACAGGCCTAACTGTCTGACTGGGATACTCCTCTCCACCCCCTCTGGGACTGTCAGGCATCTTCCAGATCCAGCAAGTCAAAATAAGGTACTCACAATAATTTCTCAGTTTTGAACACCAGCTGAGGACTGAGAGGAATTAAAATGTATATAATGACGATGGCTGCTGAAAATGGAAGAAGCCTGGTAAAAGGAGATTAAAAGCTACAAGCAAAAGGATAAAATACTTGCAGTTGGTATGATGACTGCTAAAAGACACTGTCAGAGATGCCAACTGTATGCTGTCTGTCAAAAAAGCTTTGAAAAGGCCAAACAAAAGCAAACACAGTTGAACAGCAGAGTAATGGTGGCCAGAAAAGAGCATGAGTTAGGGCAAATTACAAGCAAAAATGGAATAAGGATGAAGATTTTGAATAAGCTGCAAAGGGTAAAAAAACCAGTTCTTTCCTTTTTTTCGTCAAATTGATCAAAATGAAGAAGCTTACCAGCAAGCTTGCAGGACAGACAGATTCTCAGGATGTAAAGGGAATGGTCAGAGGCGGTCAGTCTGTAGCTGAAAAGCCAAATGAGTTATTTGTGTCAATGTTTTCTTGAAGAGAACGTGGGGAAGTCTTTACAAGGGAAGATCATGAGGAACCATCTCAAAAGGAAGTGTCAAGTTAAATTTCTCAAACTGAAAAGGTTTTAGACAAATAGGTAAAATGAACAGTGTTAAAGAGCCAGGTGATATTCTTTCAAACATTTGACCAGAACTTTAAAATGAAATCATGACTCAATCCCAGTAGCAGACAATGATAGCATAGCTACCTAAATAATTTCCAACATCTGGGGACTATAAAGTGGCAGGTGACAAAGGAGATGTAGAGGACTACAGACTAGACTTTGATTTTCCTACTGCGTATATAAAAACATAATAAACAACCGACTTAAGTAAATAGTATTCAAGAACGCAGTCTTTCTTGTATAGGTACAAGAATGTGACACATGGCAAAGAATTAGCAGGGCTTTCATATAGGGAAGTCATGCCTCACAAATAACCTAGTGTTCTTTGAAAGAGTCAGTGATACAGGAATATAATTACCAAGCTGATCTACTTGGATTTCCAAACAGCTTTTGACATGATTTCTCATCAAAAAGGTTTAAGAAAACTAAGCTGTCTTGAGATAAAAGACAAATTCCTCTTGTGGCCTAATAAAAGCAGATGTGATAGGAAATGCAAAGATGGGAAAATGTGATTATGTGATTACGTGAAAGGAAACAAAAGGTACTGATAAGGAGAGGCATTACAATGGGTGCTGCTGCTCAGGAAGTCTAGCTGTTCAATATATTCATAAATGACCTAGAAAAGAAAGTAGATACAGGGTAACAAAATTTGCTGATCATGAGATATTATTCAAGGTATTCAACTCTCAAATTGACTGCAAAGAGTTACAGGAGAATTTCATGATACTGAATGACTGGACAGTAAAATGACAGATGAAATTCAAGGTCAATATATGCAAAGAGATGCACATGGAGAAACACATTCTTAATTGTACATAGGAATGATGGGTCCTAAATTAGCTATTGCCTCTCAGGAGAGAGATCTTGAAATTATTGTAGCTGGTGCTATTAAAACATCAGTTAAATGCTCAACAGCGGTCAGAGGAACAAAAAGTATGATAAGAATGGTTAGGAAATGAAATGAGAACAAAATATAAATTATCATCACTTTATAAATGTGTGGTGTACCACATCTTGAATAGCGTGTATAGTTCTTGTTTATGCTTCTTGAGAAGGTGAAAGTGAAACAAAAAAGGTCAAGGAATGGCTTGGAAAAAATTAAAAGGAAAAGTGATATATGTATATCATGAATAAAAATGAAATAATAAATATCATGGAGAAGATGTATCGAGAAAGTTTATTTACCTTCACAGAACATTATATAAAGGACATGAAGTAAAAATAGCAGCTAGAGACAGAAAATAAACAAAAGGAAGTATGTTTTTACACTGTATGTAATTGAGTTGCAGCACTCCTTATGGGGGCATGTGGTGGAGATAAGATGTAGAGCTGGATTCAAAATCCCCTGAGAGCATGAGCTGTTAAACACCATGATGCATCTCCTGAATTCCATCAACTGCACATTGCTGGAGTGAGACAGAGGTGGAGGTACCACACAGCCCTTTCCTGGCCTTTTAATGTTTCCTGAACTATCTGCCAGTTGCAGCTGTCCTTCAGGGTATATGGAGAAAGGTGTACCTTTCTTCTTACCTGCTACAGCCATGGTTTTGTTGCCGAACTCTCATTATTTATCTTCTGATAATACCAAGAAAATCCCTTCTTACTAGGCGCTATGCATGCACAGGGTGAGTGCCTCGCCTTGCCATGAAGTCCTTACTTGAAGACCTTGTTAAAACAAAGGTTTACTGTTTCACAGATAAGGAAATCTGCTTCAGCAAGATTATATACCTTGTCCAAGGTCACACAGAGAGCATGTTGCAATATGCTGTTGGTAAGATCATCCGTGCACTCCAAATGTGGCTAGGAAATATGTCACAGATTTTAGTCATGAGTATTTTTAATTATCGGGGCCTTGCTTGGGTCATTATTCTAAGTCATTTAGGACCATGGTCTTATTAATTATGCAGCAACTTTCTGTATCCAGCGATTTAATTATACGACATTACCTCATTAAAGACAACAAAACTGACCAAAATAAAGGATTATTTAATACACATAATTGAATCCTTCAGCTTTTAATCATATTAAACATTGATTATTAATTAAGTGAAATGGAAAGCACTGTCACCTTAACAGAGGAAAAAGCAGAGATGAACGAACTAAGGCTTTTCATGGGCTGTCTGAAGGTGGGGATATTAGAAAACTCACAGGTGTCCATTAGTGGGAATAGAATCCTGATGTTGTTGAGACAGGTACATGCAAGTGTCCAAAATGGACATGCCAGGTGTGGCAACTCTTTCTGGGTTCTGCTCTGCACAACCTAGTCCCAAACTGAAAAGCAGGATTAGCCATTTCCTAGGCATTTCATCTGTGTAATGTGTTTGATGGCACTTCAACTCTTAGAGAAATTATTTAATGAATAACAGTATCTTAGATCATTCAGCAGGCACGCTGTGCTTTTAAAAATGTATCTTCAGTCTCTTCTATGTTCCTTTTTTTTTTCTACTCAAGTAGAAAACCAGCATGGTTAGGATCCTCTAGTATCCCACAGTTCCCTAAACAAACAAACAAATCATTTGAATTTTCACCTTTACTTACATTTTCTACCGTTCCTAAGGTTTTTCTGGGATAGTTTTATATTCTTGAAATTTTCTGAAGATTTTTCATTTAATAGGAACAACTTAAAACTTTTTTCCTTCTTTTTTCTCCTTTCCAGCCCTTTTCCTTGAATATGCCATTGACAAAACCAGTCTAACTTAGATTTTTTTCCCTTCCTTTACTGCCTTTTTCCTTTGTCTGTAGGACACCCACTGTGAGGTTCTTTCTCATCCCAGCTGTCTCTATCATTTTTACCTTTGTCCTGGTGCTACGGGAGCAGAGTGTTCAGGCCTTCCATGCTGCCAGTGTCTTTATTCTCTCCTCTCATCTTTATTGCCTTTGAGCGAACTACTGCCCAGTATCTTTATCCCATGAACCTCAGAGACCCAAAACAGGTCAGGAGAACTCGGCTGAAGGGAGCAGATAGCAATGTATACTATTGCATTAAATAATCAATATCTATGATATGACTGCACTGCCTGTTCCGGTACAATTAAAATTGCAGATCAAGAATGTGTTGAAAAACTCTTGAGGAAAATATTGAAGTCAAATGGTTCCCTTCCCCAAAAAATTATAAGGGAAGAGCTGCATGGTAAATGCAGTTATAGTAATTCCAATCCCAAATCATACTTTCCTTCCTTTGGTTACTGAAATCTTTCTCTTAAAATCTAAGCCACTGTCAGCAGCAAAAATACAGCATATATGTTATGAAAATGCCTGCTCATATCTCAAACCTCATGTCTTATATATATATTAGGATGGAAAATCAAAGGTAATAGTAGTATGTATGAGATATACTATTTTGCATACAGGCAACAGACTTGCATAGTGCTGCGTGCAGGATATAGTAAATTAAGCAGGTAAAGGAAGACCAACACAGCCTTTAAAAAGTGAAGGAGTACTGAAATTTGGTACTAAACCATATTAACTTCTACTGACTTTCTGACACTTAGGAAATCTCAATTTGGACCACCGTTAGAAAAGCCTGTGAGACTTTCCTCTTTATAAAGCCATTTTTCTGTAGCAAGATTGACACTCCAAAGTTGCTTGTCTCTGAATATAAATCCCTAACCAAATCTTCCAATCTTTAATCTGAAGAAAGAGAACCATAATGTTGCATGCAAACAGGACTTCTGAGGAGTAGAGGGGAAAAGAGCCAGTGATTTTATGAGACACAGTAGTGTTCACAGTGTCTTTGATCCATCCTCAGTAGAAGGCTCATCTCCTACTCTAATGGAAGGAAGCAGAATAATAAAGTAAATTTAAGAGCTATGAGCTTGAAGGGAAAAAGATTCAGAATGTCTTGTCTGCGTGCAGTTGCTTCTGATTGCTTTTCTGTCTTAAGGTGGGCTAGCTCTTTGATGTTGTTGTTAACAAAACTCTTTCAGATATGTATTATTGCACCCATCTTCCAGGCCAGAAAAACTAAGAAGAATGAAAAAAGTTACTTACTCCCTAAATTATGCAGTAAACTAATGGCAGAGCTGAAATAGAAACTACATCATCTGAGTCTTGGCTCAGTACCTGTATTTTTCATGCGTATGGTGAGAAAAGAGCTCTTCCTGTGCTACCAGGACTTGATCACCTTGATCATCTTGATGTTTTTTCTTAAACACATGAGGTTCTTTATCTTTCCACACCCCCTTGGTGAGGTTATGGAGGTGTGCATAAGGGTTTAATGTCTTTAGAAAGCTCTTTGAGAGTGTAATGTTATAAAGTTTTCTGTGAAGCTACCCAGATGCAAGAGACCATTCTGGCCTGATTAAGGAAAACCTTCATGACTGTGGGCTGCACACCAGGTTTGGATCTCAGGAGGTGACTCTTCCTTTGCCTGTGACACATTTGTGTTGTAAGAGGTCACACTGTGAGAGATGCCATTGTTGCACTGACTAACCCTCATAAAGAATGGACTCAAGCCTTGGTCCTGGCTTGGGATTCAACAGGAATGCCAAGTTTGTCTATTCTCATGTTCAGAAAAGCACTACCACATTTTGAATCAGCTATAACTTAGAGTTGAGTTTTGATTTGTAACTATGATGTGTTACAGTGATCAAGTTGAAAAGTCAGCAGCCAGCTACTAATACGATGATACGGGTGTAAAATAGTAGTTGGAGGATGGCATTTTACCCACCCATGACTAGTGATGGAAAACTGAGAGAAGCGTGTATTAGAATGTGCTAAGAAATATAGGAGAGGAGCCAGAGACTGAATCAAAAATGATGACAAGAGAGCTAGAATAGTGGTTGTAATCCAACCCATATTCAGTCAATGGACAATAAGGGTTGTGACAATTCCCAAGATCCAGAGACGACTGGTGCTCTCCCAAATATTTGTCTCACATCCTTTGTCTATGGCAAAGAAAGCTTTTGGAATTTCTCTGTAATTAATCCCAGATCTGGTTCTTAGACTGATACCTGCAAACTGCCCAGTAAGAGTTGATTTTCAGAGCTCTAAGTGCATCTACTGAAGTCTTAGGTGACCAGACTTTTTTAATAAAGTGAAATTGCAGAAGGGAGTCAGAGATTCTCTTCACTGCAAGCCAATCAAACTGTAAATAGGGATACTCTAGTTTTCACCAATCCCAATTCAGCAAAACAAGTCTTTGCTTGTTTTAGAATGTACTGAAGGACACAACTGCACAGAAAAGGGGGAGTACTCCCATACTATCGTCTTGCTCAGTCAGTGGCTGAAGATAAATAGGGGTTCAGGCTTATGACACTGAATGGATATGATTGGTGAAATGCTGCTCCACTTCTAGGTAATGAGAGCTTTTCCATTGCCTTTGGTGCAGACATGATTTATCTTAAGCATTAAACTTTAAGCACATAAACCTCTTTTCACTTGGAATAATTGTTAATAATAATTAAAACAATGTGAAATCAACATTTGATGTGGGAGCTCTGAACTACATAAATTTGAAATATGCATGTAAATGTAATATTTTGTATTTCTTTGATTGCTTTAGTATAATGTTATCTCATGAATTATGTTATTAAACTGCTATGATTTTAATAACAGTTATTTTTAATATACATACATATAAACATGATGTCATTTTCCTGGCATAAATCATATTTTTGCATGCAGTTTGTTCCATTCTTGTCTCTTATTTTTATGGATTCTTAAAATTTTGGTGTGTTTGTTTCTCAAGTCCGAAGAGGTCAGCTAGTGTACCTACACAATGAAATTAGAAAGAAATTAAATCCTCCGCTGCTTGTCCTTCTCACCACTTCCTACTATATTGTAGCGGCAGCATGAAACTTATTTATCACTGTAAGGAAATATAAGCAGCTATTCAGAAAAAGGAAACACCCTCCTTACCTTTGTGCAACTTTGTGCAAACACAATTGACACACAGTGTAGAATTGAGCTTTCTGTTCTGCAGGGAGGTGAGTGAAATGATAAACCCTTAAAGGCCTCTGCAGAAAAGCAGTTGAGGCACAAAGAATATGCGCACTGTTTCCTTAGTTAATTTTGAATGTCCTGTGGTAAATTATTTTGTCTTTATTAATATTAGAGATGTTGTAGTGATAGCACTGCTAGAACTGTGTTTCCCTAAAACCGTCTGGGCACAATTCTTGGTGCTTTAGTCAGAGGAGAAATGAAAATACAGCAGAGAGCTTTCCAGAAGAATACAATTACCTCCAAAAGTGACTGCTGGTTTTGCTCCTTGATGCATGAAGAAATAACTCTCCTATCCCCAAAGCACACACAAACATCTTATCTTCATATATATGTCAGTATGAGGTTTTACATATTGTGAGTCCACCATATAAATTAGGAAAAACCTACCAGGGAATAAAGAATATGTATACACAAGGATGAACTAAGAATTCAACATTTGAAAGATTTAGTCAAAATTGATGTTATGATATTCAACCCATTGTAAAACACAACAATGCAATGGGGTTGCAATTTCTTTTATTGCATTCTTGGTCCTTTTGCAGACGTTTTGCAATGTCACCTAAGCACCTGTTTGGAAAATTATATCTAGAGTTGCCTATACTAAATGCAAGACTAAACAAGACGATCCCAACCTACCAAATTTTATGAACTGAAACACAGAAAAGCAGTCCTGAGGAATAGCTAGGAAGCATATCATACTTTGCTCAAGGCCAGATGCAAAAATAGCAAAAGGAATGAAGAAAAGAAAAGCAGGGTTTTCAAAACATGTTTTCTTGCCTGCAGATCCCGGGCTGTGCAAAACTATTTCAAATGTATGCCTAACCCGTTGAGTGGATATGGGCAGAAAATTTTAGACAAAGTGGTGTTTGCCAGAACCTGCTAGCAACAGTGGATGCCAAAACTTGGCACTGCTGATGGGGTTGTCATGTGGTTTCTACGTGTCAACCTTTTAGATGTTTTTAATGTTGTTTTTAATATTCATTTTTACATTTGCTAAACCAAATATTCTGCTGTTTTGGCTCAAACAATCAAGAACAATGAGCTAATTTTAGAAAAAGTGTTTGAAAGCCAAACAACAATATTAATCGGCCTGGACTGTTTTCACCCCCTGATTTCTTGGTTCTTGTGATATTACTCTTCAATAAAATCACAGCAGTGACATTTTTTATAGCTGGACAACTGTGACCACTCATTATTTTTTGGGTGCAAAGGAAATTCCCAGAAAATGCAGCAGGTAAGACACTTCACCTGTTCTTTTTTGTGGCCTGTGGAGGAAACCATGGAAGCTACCGAGGGTGTCAGCCTGTTGTTGGGCACTAGGAAGGAGCAGTGCCTCTCAGAGGTCCATCCTGCAGCCTTCCTTTTTCTGAAATGGCAATCAGGGGCTTCATCTTTTGGTCCATCTTTTGGTGGGGGAATTGCTGATGTCCTTTTCTTCCTGATCTACCTTTTTTGGGTCTTGCCTGTGGCAGCAGGGCAGGCCAGGGGTAGGTGGGCACACAAGTGGGACGAGGCGATGAGCTGACCTGTGCACAGATGGTTCCAGCCAGCTCCAAGACCCATACGGGTGGCTGGCGCCCACCAGGTAACACAAGAGGCCAGGCAGGTGCTCCTGGGGGTGAGTGGCAGCCACAGGAGGAGGAGAAATGGGGCAGACGGGTGGAAAGGATGGTGATTTTCATGCAACCCAGGATATGGTTGTCTTTCTGGGCTGCGAGTGCACATTGCCAGCTCATGTCCAGCTTTTCATACACTAGTATCCCCAAGCCCTTCTCCTCAGGGCTGCTTTCAATCCCTTCATCCACCAGCCTGTATTGATACTGGGGGTTGCCTCAACCCAGGTGCAGGACCTTGCACTTGGCCATGTTGAACCTCATGAGTTTCACATGGGCCCAATTCTCAAGCTTGTCCAGGTCCCTCTGGATGACATCCCTTCCCTCAGGCATGTCAGCCACACCACTCAGCTTGGTGTCATCTTCAAACTTGACGAGGGTGAACTCAATCCTATTATCTATGTCATTGACGAAGATATTAAACAGTACTGGTCCTGATCCAGACCCCTGAGGGACACCACTCATCACTAGTCTCCATCTGGACATTGATCCATTGACCACTACCCTCTGGATGTGACCATCCAACCAATTCCTCATCCACCGAACAGTCCACCCATCAAATCCATATATCTCCGATTTAGAGAGAAGGATGTTGTGGGGAACCATGTCAAAGGTGATGCAAGTCCAGATAGATAACATTCATAGCTCTTCCCTTGTCCACTGATGTAGTCACTCTATCATAGCAGGCTGTTAGGTTGGTTAGGCAAGACTTGCCCTTGGTGAAGCCATGCTGGTTATCTTGAATCACCTCCCTGTCCTCCACGTGCCTTATCATAGCCTCTAGGAGGATCTGTTCCATGATCTTCCCAGGCACAGAGGTGAGGCTGACAGGTCAGTAGTTCCCAGGGTCCTCCTTTCTACCCTTTTTAAAAACAGGTGCAATGTTTCCCATTTTCCAGTCATCAGGAACTTCACCTGACTGCTATGACTTTTCAAATATCACGGAGATTGGCTTGGTAACTACATCAGCCAATTTCCTCAGGACTTTGGGATCCATCTTGTCAGGTCCCATAGACTTATGTATGTTCAGGTTCATCAGGTGGTCACAGACCTGATCTCCTCTTACAGCAGGAGGGACTTTGCTCCCCCAGTCCCCATCTTGTGGTCCATCCACTTGATAGGTGTGGGAAGAGAGGTTGCCAGTGAAGACCGAGGCAAATAAATTGTGAGTTCTGCAGCCTTCTCCTCATCCATTGTTACTAGTTTGTCAGTCTTGCTTATTAGGGGAGTAAACTTTCTTTGACCTTCTTTTTCTGGCTGACACACCTGTAGAAGCCTTTCTTATTATTCTTTGTGTGCCTGTGAAGTTCAGCTCCATCCACGCCTTGGCCTTGCTGCCCCTATACAACTGGGAAGCATCCCTGTACTCTTCCCAGGATACCTGTCCCTGCTTCCTCTGCCTGTACGTTTCCTTCGTGTCCTTTGGTTTGACCAGCGGCTCTTGACTCAGCCATGACGGTCTTTTGTCTTCCTGTTGTGGTTTAACCTGGCAGACAGCTGAACACCACACAGCCGCTCACTCACTCACAACCACCCCAGTGGGATGGGGGAGAGAATCAGAAAAAAAAGGTAAACCCCATCGGTTGAGATCAAGACAGTTTAATGAAACAGCAGAGGAAAAAAGTAACAATAATAGTAGAATATACAGAATATACAAAACAAGTGATGCACAATGCAATTGCTCACCACCCACTGACTGATGCCCAGCCTGCCCCTGAGCAGTGATCGCTGTCCCCTGGCCAACTTCCCCCATTTTATGTGCTAAACATGATGTCATATGGTATGGACTAACCCTTTGGGCCAGTTTGGGTCAGCTGTACTGGCTGTGCCCTCTCCCACCTCCTTGTGCACCTGGCAGAGCAGGGGAAGCTGAAAAAGTCCTTGACTAGTCTAGGCACTACTTAGCAACAACTAAACCATCAGTGATTTACCAACATTCTTCTCTTACTAAACCCAAACCACAGCACTATGACTCTATTAACTCTATCCCAGCCGAAACCGAGACACTTCTTTTTTCTGATTTCTTATACCTGGAGACTGAGAGCTCTTGAGCTCTATGGAAATCATTCTTAAAGATCTGCCAGCTCTGTTCTGCTCCTTTGTGCCTGAGGAGCAGTTTCCCAGGGGGGACCATTGACTACCTGGACAAGCTGGAGAGGTGGGCCTGTGTGAACCTCATGAGGTTCAACAAGGCCAAGTGCAAGGTCCTGCACCTGGGTCAGGGTAACCCCCAGTATCAATACAGGCTGGAGGAAGAAAGGATCAAGAGCAGCCCTGCCGAGAGGGACTTGGGGGTACTGATGGACAAAACGCTGGACATGAGCCAGCAATGTGTGCTGACAGCCCAGAAGGCCAACCGTACCCTGGGCTGCATCAAGAGAAGCGTGGCCAGCAGGTCGAGGGAGGTGATTCTGCCCCTCTACTCTGCTCTGGTGAGACCTCACCTAGAGTACTGCGTCCAGCTCTGGAGCCCTCAGCACAAGAAGGACATGGAACAGTTGGAGCGGGTCCAGAGGAGGGCTACTAAAATGATGTGAGGGCTGGAGCACCTCTCTTATGAGGACAGGCTGAGAGAGTTGGGGTTGTTCAGCCTGGAGAAGAGAAGGCTGCGGGGAGACCTGATTGCGGCCTTTCAGTACTTAAAGGGAGCCTATAGGAAAGACGGGGAAAATGTTTTTAGTAGGGCCAGCTGTGACAGGACAAGTGGTAATGGTTTTAAACTGAAGCAGGGTAGGTCTAGACTAGATATAAGGAAGAAATTCTTTACAATGCGGGTGGTGAAACACTGGAACGGGTTCCCAGAGAGGTAGTGGAGGCCCCATCCCTGGAAACATTCAAGGCCAGGTTGGATGGGGCTTTGAGCAACTTTGTCTAGTTGGTGGTGTCCCTGCTCATTGCAGGGTGGTTGGACTAGATGGCCTCTAAAAGTCCCTTCTAACCCAAAACATTCTATGATTCTATGACTAACTCCTTGAACAGCTGGAAGCTTGCTTTCCTAAAATTCAGGGTCCTGACTTTACTCTTCACCTGACCCAGATCCCTCAGGACTGTGAACTCCACCAGTGTGTGATCATTGCAGCCCAGGCTGCCTCCAGTCTTGATGTCAGTGATTAGCTCACTTGTGTTGGTGACCATCAGGTCCAGTATCGCATACCCTCTGGTAGGGCTGTCTATTTACGATGCTCCAAGGATACACATTGGGCTGAAACCCAGCATAGGGAAGGGGGAGAAGAGGTGTTTCCCTCAGTGTTTGTTTAATTATTTGTCTTCCTGTTTTTCTTAATCTTGAATCGGTAATTAAAAATTGATGTTAATTGGCAATAAATTACAGTAAGTGCAATCCCCCAAGCTGGAACTGTTTTGCCCACGATAGGTCCTTATCCTGAAACATTTGCTTCTGATGATGTTACTGAGGAGGAGTTTCAGTGATGAAGGAAGCAAGGTTAGAAACGGCCATGAAATGATGGAGCTTTCTCAGATGACAGTCTCACAGACCTCAGGATATGGATGGCTGTGTTCCTCCTCCTTTCCTCTGCCCTTCTTCCTCCCTATTGCCCATTCCCTTTCCCTCCCTTTTAGGGAAGGCAGCACTGCCCCCATAAGAAAGCAGCTTTGGTGACAGGGCACAGAGCAGACATGCAACAAGGAGAAAACTTCAGAAATGGTACAGTGGAAATTCTCAAAGTGTTGGAGGTGCATGTCCTTGAAACTAATGCAGTACATGAGTTAACCTTTAAGGATGGCTGCATGCTGCCAGTGTTATATAAGGAATTTTACATCTTTATTTAAACTACATTATTAAAATGAATGTAAAGTAATCTACTGTAATGCCTTATCCTTTCCTACACCAAGTACACTTGACAGGGGGAAAAAGGATGCACTTATTATCTGTCTGATGAATAAATGCAAAAATAAATCATTATTATGAAGCTTGCTTATATAGGTCTGTTTCAGATATTAAACCATTATATCTTGCCTCTAAACTACATTATTCCCCAATGCAAACAGAAGTTTTCACAAGGTGGCATTTCCTACTACACATTTGAATTTATATAAAGTAAGGCAGACAGTGCTCAACATATATCAGTAAAAGCCTTTGATTTATATTTCCTAGAACTAGGTCACATAAAGCATTCATTTTAGGATGAGGATATATAAGTGCCTGCTTATATGAACATCTTTGGCTCTGAATGAGAATATATAGCTGTGTTAAACAGATATTTGTCAGGCAAAATAATGGCATATTGTTTTTTCTGAGTTAAAGGTGATAATTACTCATGGTTTATACGAAGCCATCAGTAATACACAGCTTCTCTGATATTTGCTATTCACCCTGTAGGCACCCCTGTAAGTTTACCCCCAATGCCTGTTACTGTCTGTTGATCAACCTGAGAAAAAGAGAGTTATGGTGGGAAATGGCCTCCTGTGCCACAGAGTTCAGGACTCTGCTATTGCAGATAGCCACACTATATAACATCTTCTTTTCATCTCATCACTCCCTGTGTTAAAACTCTCTAGTTTTGCTGGAATGCATTATTCTTCAAGAAAGTATTCCACAGTCTCACTTTGCTGAAGAGTAGAGCTTTCTTCTTCTTGTGGAGCTGTTGGATAAATGTTAATGCTCAGTTTATACTCATTAATTCATGCACCTACAGAGACCTTTAAATTAAAGAGCTCTACTTCTTCCTGTAGTTTATCACAAATCATGTTGTGCTTACAAAGCGCAACCCAATCTACTCCCAAACTTTATAAACCTGCCTAAAACCCATATTTTTTTTATTATAATCTAATAAAACAGGCCTTTGATTCCCCCAAATTACTTTGCAGTCCTTACATTAGTCCTTTGTAGCCTGTGTTCATCTTCTTTGAACACTGATGTTCAAAGCATTGCAAATGAAGCCAAGGCAGTGTCTTGTACAGAGCCCTAATGCTTCCCTGTTACCAAAATATGAAGCTCATCAGAGGATCACATTTGCCTTTTTTTCTTGCCTGTGTTACAGACACAGTCATTTTATGACTGAATAAATCAGCAAATGCAAATGTTAATAAAATAGCAACATTGAGGAAGTAATAGATTTTTAAGTGGCTAGATTTAATAAAGAGTTAATTTGGCCATTCTGATACTTTTTTTCTTTCTGGTGCTAGGTGCAGATGGTGCTAGGTGCAGATAATGCTTGGTAGCAAAGCTTACACTGATTACAACTGACTGGCTGATCTCTGTGAGGAAGTCCAAAATCTGGAACTTTGCCCTTTGGGGTGACTGAATATTGCCTTGCTGTAAGGCACAGAGAAAACAATGAGGAGTGGAAGGTAGACAGAGAAGGTGTGTGAGGGAAAATTAATGGGGGTTTATGTACACTGAATGCTCAAGAAGAGACACTTTCTCTGAGAAATGCAAACTCAACCACTTTCCTTAATTCACCCTTTACACTTGAATAATTTATTTCCAGTTTGTTACTAGCTGTGTTTTGGCTTCCACTCTTGCACTGAGGGGTGGAGCTAGGTCTGTTCCAGAAGGCTTTCAGCTTTTGCTGAACCAGCTGTTTTTGGGCTCTGCACACGGGAATGTGGCAATGAGATACGGTAGGTATGAGTAGATAATGCAGTGAGGCAGGGCTCTCTTTAAATTGGGACTGAACTGAATAAATTTGAGGGAATGCTGTTAAAACTGTGATTTGTGACCTATTTTTTCTGTTGCTTTTCACCAAGAAAGGTGATAGTCTAGGAGTCATCTTCAAGCTTTAATGAACCCGTCTTCTCCTAGTTGAACTCTGAGAGGAAGGAAGCATCCCAGTTAATAAATGCCAGGAGCCAAGCTTAACTTAACTTGACTATGTGAATGATAAACTTTTTTCCTGCAGGATTGATTTTAAAGCTCTGTTGGGCTGGAAGCTTATTCACACTGGCACAGAGAAGTCCAAGTGACTTCATTTTATCCCAGAGAAGGCTTACAGGCATTAATCTCACAGGGATGGGTTTGGGGTATGCCCTAAAGATAGGGCTGGCTATCTGTAGATACAGATAGCCTGGGGGATATCTGTAAAGGAGAGGTGGAGCATGGATGTCCCATTGGCAGGGGTAGCTAAAGTATCCCTTTCACATTTGAAGACACTCAGGATGGACTTCTTGCCATCAAATGTCTCATAGCGCAGACTGCTTCAGAAGCAGCAAGCAATGAACACAGTAAACTGTTTTTTAAAAGACATTTACCACCATTTAGGTATGTGATTGTTGGAGGGGGATTCTGAGAGGCAGCAATTTGGAGATGTTCTGGAAATCATGTGTGATGAGTCCCTTGTAGATGACATATCACAGTCTCATGCAGAGACTCCAGAACAAAAGTCATAGGCTCTTCCTTGTGTCCATGAAAGGTTTGACCCTTTTGGCTTTCTTATTCTCCTCAGGGAAGAGCAAAAATGAGACTGAACATATACCAACTAGTGAGCAACTGAATCCTGAAGGAAACTGGCCCAAGGCTCCTCTCCAGTGCTCAGCAGTTCACGTCCAGCATCATTGCTTGATCTCAGTCGTACAACCACAGAAGAATGCAGAGGGGCTGAGACATCGCAGCAGCTGGTTGAAAGTGGCTTCTTTTAACCTTTCAAAGTTTATATTTTTGCTTGTTTATTTTTTGTGATATGAGCTCCTGCTGACATCACAGCTGAGCAAACACTCTCCTGTCAATAGGCATGTGCTTTCCTTTTCCCTTGCAGCAGCAGAGACTATAGCAAGGTCTCAGCTGGGAAAAGAAGATCCATGTTGCTCAGGGATCTGAGGGGAACTAAGAGAGCAGACAGCCAGTTTGCTGAGCTGCTCTGTGCGTGTCTTGGCTGCAACCAAGAGCCTTTCCATTGCAAATGGACATGAAATTTTTTACAAGGGAAGGTATTATCATAGTTTGGGAGGATGGGTGTGATCAAGGGTATGCATTCAGCTTAGTGAAGGAACTACAGGCTATAAATACAAGGTGGTGTGATTACATGTGGGCAGATTAGTACTGGCTATATGTTTTGACAGTGGAAATTCACAGTTTTCTTGGCAAGGGTAAGAAATATTAAACATTTTTTTTGTTGTTTTTCTTTTTGTGTTTTCTTTATGTCTTAATCCCTTCTGTCAGAAATAAGATATGGAAGCTGACAACAGAAAAGTCTGAGGTATCTTTTCCAAAGTCCTAGAAAGATTAAGGTGTAGTTTGATTTGAATTCAAAATTATTATTCTTCTGAGAAAATGGTGCTGTTCTGGACTGAGATCTTAGTCACAGTCAGTCCCGTGACAGCATCACAAACTTGCTTTCATATTTTTTCTAGGTTACAGTATATGACTTAAACAAGCTCTTGAGGCCTGTTAGAAGGATGCTCATTATTAAACTCCACTAATGTAATACATCCTTGTAAAAGGTCCTTAAGTTTGGAGCTTTTTCTGCAATCACTCTGTTAAAACAGCAGCCAGGTGATTAATCCAAATGGCACTATGCAAATGATTGTTTCTATGGCTCTTCCTGTGATGCTCACATTTTTGTCTAAATGAGGATGTTTCCTTCTTCCTTCCCTTTGAAAAGGCAATTCCTTTGCCAGGGAATGTGTTTCTCAACTGTGGACAAATGCAAATCTGAACTGGCCCTCTGAATACATTTAGGAGTTGCACATGAAAAAAACCCCAACTCTTTTGAAAGTCTTTCAATATCAAGAAAGTATAAATCTCAAGTTTTTGAGAGGTGGAGCAGGTTAGAGCAATTACAGATGAAATTCAAAACATTGTAGAAGGCTTCTGAAAGCAGTCAAGAGTTGTAACATAGAAATAATCTTCTACTATTCTTTTCCTGCCATGTGGCTTGTGCTCCTTGAATCACATGCCCAGCACTATATATCCTCACATTGTTGTCTTCTTCACTGGAATGTCAAAGCTTACGTTTTTCTCTCCACCTAGTGCCCATCCTCTCTCCTCTATTATTTTTACTGTAATTGTTATGGTGTCAGCTGTAATGATCACTTCAGAGGGCTGAGGTCTTAAAAAGTGCCGGTACACACATTCAGTGTTTATATAGCTTTTTATCAGGTTATTGGCTTTTTTCATTCACTTGCTCTATCAGTCTAGAAATGAAAGGAACATTATTGCAACAGCCTTGGCTTTCCTCTTGTGTTGAGATTTTTCAAATGACAGACGGAGTTACCTTTTAAAACATACCCATGGTAAGAAATGAACTCCAGATCTGTGCCACTTGAATTATTTAGCCTGACACTTAACAAATAGAGCAGCTTAAGTTCTCCGTGGAAGCAGTTTAGTTAAGAAAGGAGACGCAAATCAGATCAGCTGCATATTCAAAGTGGGACTGCACCAGTGTGTGAACCCTGCCACACTATCATGTCAACTTTTGATAGCCATTAGAGGAAGATGATATATTTCCTTTTGGCTTTGGTCATTTAGAAGGTGTGTAGAAGATTTCTTTTCCCCTGCAAGCCCACATTATGCAGTCTTGCTTTTTTAAATCCAATCTGTCTGTGTCAGAAGCCCAGCAGTAAGTCTGCTTCTCTGTATGAGGGAAATTGTTTTCTACTAACTGATGACCTCAGCATAGCAGTTTCTTTTCCAGCACATCAAAGCTCACAGTCAGACTTGCTGCAGCAAGTGCACTTTTGAGTGGCTTTATGACATATAAAGGCCCTCTTTGACATTCATATTGTGCTTCTCTATTGTTTACAAGCTAGCAGTGAATTATTTATGGAAGTTGCTGGAGATATGACTCTCTCTTTGCCCAAAAGCCGTATTTTATCTTGTGGTGAGATCTTATGTGAAAGATATTTTGGGGGTTTATGTCATTTTTATATTTATTTGACAGGTTTTATGGTACCAATCCCTTGTTTTCATTTTTATTACCGTTAAAACTCGTCTCTGAAAATTATTCTTAAATGCAGCATGGCTTTAACTCAGCTGATGATATTTTTCTTGGCATTTGTTTTTGAGTGATTTCAGGTAAGATCATACTGAATGAACTAACACGAATATTCTTAGCAAAGGAGCAGCCATTTTGTTTCTTCAAATAAAGCTTAAGATCATTGGTTCATATATGCAAAGTACATACCTTAGAGCAGGGCCCACCTATGCTTCACTCTACCAAAATTCATAAGTTATGACATCAGCCAATAGGTGCATTGGCATAAAGCCAAACTGTTAATAGTGAATAATGTTAAAACTCACTGATCATTTACTCTGTTTTATAGATATTGAAGCATCAAAGACAGGCAGTGTTATAACAGTTTGACCAAACTGATCTTAGAAACAACATATGATTTCAGCTCTGTAGGAGCGAACTGCAATGTGATATTTTCTTTTTCCCTCTTAACAAGAGGAGGGCAACTGCATTCATTGCCACATTACTCTTAAGAAGTTATTTGGATTTCTTTCTATACATGCCAGACTTGGAATCAGTTCCGTTCAGAGAACGGAATGATTCCAGACAGCGGTAGATAAAACTGGCTGAGAAGGACCTTTCTTCCCTGGGTTCTTCACCTTAAATGCATTTATTCTTTGGATGATGGTACTGCCTAAATGTCATAATTAGGTCTTCTGCTAAAGGCAGAGTTAGGAATTTCCCCATCTCTGAAGTTTGCATTCAGACATCTATGTTTCATCCTTCATCAGCTGAAAATGGAAATTTTGGCGGCCCCGTGTCTCGGTCTTTCTGCTTGAATTTGGGATTTGGAATGCTTATGTATGTGCATTTAGAGCCTGAAAGCATAAGAAAGTAGATATGTCTCATAGACTAAAAGTTAAGGTACTCTGGAAAATGAAAATGCCAGACTACAGGCATTTCTGTAGTTGCTTTTGCAACATAGAACCTCATGGCTGGTTTCATAGTATTGTAACCTGCACATCAAATGCACCTAGTTTCCTGTGCCTATGATTTAGATGTGTAGACCTGAGATAATAATCTTTAACCCCTTTATAGTCTATGGTGAAAAGTAGTCATTCCTGGACATTGAAATTAATCTGACTCCAAGATATCTGCTGTTCTGAGCAGCATTGGAGCTTTCATAGTGAAAATGTGGCATGATCATATGATTTCTGTTCATGGCTGCTTGGATCAAACTTATTTGGGGTTGGTATGGCTTTTCAGCTTACAGATGTGAAGCTTCCTGTGGCAGGTGTTTTGAATATCTAATATGGGATTTGCAGAAGTGTGTAGAGCCAGTAAAAATCTGTTTCACTTCCTTATAAGAGGAGATGGATTAGCACTAAATGCTTTAGAATATACTATTTTAGTGCCAGCTCTTCCTTTTTGGGGTTAAGTATTTATGTTGGCTGCTTCTTGTTTCTCTTCTTTGGGAAAATATATGATCTTCTGAAACACATCATGGCTGCCAAATTTTAATCTGAAGGTCCCAGCTGAGTTGCCTAAACATTGGCATTTACTTTCATTTGAGATGTTGCAGGGCACCCCTGACATCTGAATGGGGCTGACAGATATTATACAAGAAAGAAGGGATATAGATATACTGTTGGTGTAGCAGCTGAAGGCCAGTCAGGATACCGTAGAACATCCCAAATGGCATTAGCAGTTTATACTTAGGATGTGAATCAAGCCCTAATTTCCTTCTGTGGTTTCCTTTGACTGTCCAGGTATGGTACTGGGACAAAAGAAATTGGAATCAGCTTCTCTAATTATTCTTGCTGTAACAGAGTCTTAGTGGAGACAGGACACTCTCCATTTCTTGTCACAATAGTTGTGATTTCCTGTTTGACTTTACTTGTAGCTTTAAAGATCTCTATATGCAGGGACCTGTTTTTATAGACTGACCGTTGGCATATGTCTTGGCAACAATACAGATATTCCCGTGCCAGAACAAACTCAGCTGTACAGGACTACAAGACTAGAAGTGGAGACCTCCCTCCTGCATGTTTGTTCCTTTTCTACTCACACAGCGTGGCAAATAGAACTTGGTCTTGATCTCAGTAGCCAGGGCATGGCATTTCATAAAGACCCAGTGCCTATTTGATGGACATTTTTAAATTCACTTCTAAATCAAGGCCTC
This sequence comes from Gorsachius magnificus, assembly GCA_034008185.1. NCBI lineage: Eukaryota > Metazoa > Chordata > Aves > Pelecaniformes > Ardeidae > Gorsachius > Gorsachius magnificus. The sequence goes on from CM067081.1 coordinate 89,229,435, forward strand.
CCCACTCAGTCAAGCACTCATGGAATGACATTTCAGAAATAAAAGCATAGCGTGTCTGCAGATCTGTCCCTTGTTACTGAAGCACCTCTCTGTCTCCAAGATAATTGAAGCCTTACCTGTGAGCTATGATCCTATATTTCAAGTAGCACCTTGTCTCTCAAAATCTGAAAGACTTGGAACCTGCAAAAAGCAGATAAAACTTAGTCAGTGACTTCAACACCTATTTTCTGCTTGAGTTAGGAGTCAGTATAGAGACACAATGGAGCTAAAATCAGCAAGGAATAAGGCTTACTGGCCCTGAAGGGAAGCTTTCGTGCTTGCTTATACCAATGTTATGCATACAGAGCTTCCATCAAATTCAGCTGGAGCTGTATGTGAGAGGCAGGTATTGAACAGGAATTGATCCAGCCAAATATTGCAACCAAAACTCAAAAATGACCGACTGGTAAAAAAAACTTAATGTGAAGAGGAATATGTTAGGTAACTAATTGTTTCAAAGAGTTCAGAATACCTGGGAAACATATTTATTCATTCCCTAATGGGCCAAATTATTCTTTAATTTCATCCAGCTTTTGTCATATCACTACTACTATTACTATTACTACCACCACTACTACTACTACATAACTAACTATATACTTGGTTAACTCACTTGAGTACCTGTATTTTTTGCTTCTTAAACACAGAAGGGCACAGTGCTGCTGCCTATTGTCTTAGAAAATCCCCCTAATGACTAGCAGTAAAACGTAGCCCTGTGTCTTTCATTGGAAAGATGATGTTTTTGTTCAAACCATGGTCTATTGCTTTCCTCTTCCAGACTTCCACTGAAGAGCACTGATGGTTTATGCCGGGTTCTTTAAATTCAGCAGACAAGCTTCTCACATCTGGTCAATTACCTGTGTCCTGCTTGCCCTTTCTGTCTAATCCCTCTCTTATATACAAGTCCTTTATGATGTGACAGTTGAACATTAAAAACAATGTGAGGTTAGATGAGAGGCAAGCTGAAAGTAACCCCTGTCTGAATGACAGATGCCTGTGTTGTACTTACATTTTGCTTCTCCAGCAGAAATGCCCATGAAACTAATCTTTCATATATGACTTTACAGAAATTTAAGCTAGAGCAAAATTTGTTAGGAGATCTCTTCAAAATTAAAAACATTGACAAAATGATTTTGTTGTTAAAGGTATAAAAGATCCTGTAGAATTCCTATTAGAAATGACCAAACAAATCCTGGATTTGATGCTTGGGCAGTAGAGTAAAAATAAAGCACCTCAAATCCCTTGTGCTGTTGTGCTGACAGATGACACCTTCATGTTCAGTTTATGAGTGACTTTAGTGCTATAATTTTTGGATGTTTCAACATGTAATTTAATCCCATCTGGAGTCAAGAAGTTAATTTTTTTGCCATTAGACCTTGCTTTTCTCTTATACCTCAGCCTTTCAAACTCATAATAAAAGTAACATAGACTGTATTCTAACATTTTAGCTATGATCAATATGTGTTTGGTCAGGGCATAACAGAAGAAGTGACCAAGAAAAAGTGTCTATGGAATAGATATTCCTGACTCCAGTTCTTCTGGGGGCCCTGAGATGGACTAAGACAGAGAGCTTTTGCTCTTGCACTGGTCAAAAAGCAACCTTTTTAGAAGTAGTTTTGACCCATATTTATATGTATTTAAATTGACACTCAGGAGCTGTACTCCTGTATCTAACTCACAGAGCTCCAGAGATTTGCCTTATTCTTCACTTTACTGCTTAGTTAATCATAACTGGTTGAAATAACATTTTTACAAAGTGTGGGTGAGGATGACTAGTGGACTGCAAAGCTGTGGAAACTGTTTCCTGGGGTTATTAAACTGTGTTTTCTATAACATTTAGTATTTGAAGCATAAAGGGTGCATGACTGTGTAGAAAAAATGAAGAGAGCAAACAATGGCCCACTCCTCATTCCCAAATTGGAGAGCGATGTGTTCAGTCATTAGTGCAGACAGTGCAAATGAAGACTGCAGGTACCAATTCCCAGTCCTAACCAATTTTCATTCTGGACATTCCAGTTTGCTTGGCTTAATCCTCATTCTTTCAAAAGCAGCAGTTTTTCAGGCATACTGCACAATACTCAAGACTAATCTAGCATAGCATTAACTGAAAATGTTAAAAATATTGTAACATTTTTGCCAACACTAAGTATAAACCCTACGATGAATGAGGAAGGGGTATTTATATCTTTGTTTTCAGAGCTCACAGAGAACACATGAAATCCATACATCCACGGCCCCCAGCACACTGCCATTTCCATGCCCTTAACATGATATTTATTCATTGCAAATTAAAGCATTATCATTTCTGCATTCAATCCCTCTGTAATAGCGGAAGCAGTAATCTAAACAGGCTGCTAGATTCCAATGACATATTCATTAGGACTGAATTATGAGTTCAGCACATCCTGAAAATAGGGACTGCTTAGTACGTTTGTACAGCTGTCATTTTGCTGCAGGCACAAACCAGGAAAGGAATGACTGCAAAACCAACTGCTATAGTCCTATACATACTGGTTGGTTTGGTACCCTCCTCTCCTCCTCCAAATAGTATTCCTCTGACAGAATTTGCCTGACGGAGCAAAAGAGTAAACTGATATTTGGAAATAAATGTAAGAGAAGAAAGGGGGTTCCAAAGTGTTGGGTGAAATACTCTCTAAAACTAACATACATCAGAGAATAAAACCCACTTGCTGCAATATAATATCTGTTTTAAAACAGTAAAAAAGCACATAAGTTCACATCGCACCATATGGTGTTGAGTTAAATCTGCTTCCTAGTTTTGAGTCAAGAACATATGCACCCAATGAAGTGGCAGTTGTTATAGAAAATATGACTGTTTTGTTAGTAAATACCATAAGAAAGCTACAAACAGCCCCTTAGGTGATTTTTTTTCTCCAGTAGATTAGTATGCAGAACAGCTATTACTGTGAATGAGCTTTTAAGGCCAAGCAACTCCTAATCACTTTAGAGGCCAAAGGAGCTGTCTAGGTGTGTGTGAAAGTCTGCACAAGCCTGCTTGTTTGAGAAGAGGGGGTCACATAAATACATGTGTTATACTGCAGGTGGCATTTTAATGTTTCAATTCCACCTTTTTGAATGAGGAGTGCTCAGGCTGTCAATCAGAGAGGAGCAAGAGAGATGGCTCCTTTTTCGCCCAGATGCATTTTCTAATCTGATCCCATATATCTTATGTGTGTAAATCACAACACAAATCCTGCTGAATGAAAGCTAAGTCAGGCTACGGAGCTGTTTGCGTTCGCCTATTGCACTGGGGCAAAACTGCAGTTGTTTCAGCGTGGACCTCTGAAGCTGGTGGAGAGCTGCTGCTGGTGCTCCATGCTGGGTGCTGGTGAACTAGCGTGCTCCAGCAAACTTGGTGACATTGTGGACTGTGTCAGTACTGGGGTTCAGCTCTATGAGGGGTGGGGGAAGGACATGGAGCTGTAGAAGAAAGGACATAGAAAAGGATTTCAGAGGATATAGGAAGGACTTAGAGAAGTCTCTGCCTTCTCCTCAGCGCACTGGCTTTTACTACAGCTAGTCCCATTCTGAATTTGGGAGCAGTAAGAGGATATTTTTGGGGGCCTATCATGCCTCAGGTGAGGAACTGGCCACACTCAAATGCTTAGACATCATTGACTTCAGTGTTAGCGCTGTCTAAAACAGCAATGGCAACTTCCGAAGAGTAGCATATCTGCACACTGTTACTCTCGAGGAACCACCACCCTGGCTGGGCCTCTCCCAGGGCTGCCCCAGCAGGATTTCAGCCCCAGTGTCCAGGTGTGAAACCCATGCCTGATCAGCATAGTCTGTCCTGTCTTCTTACTAAATCCCTTTCTAGCTCTTTCCTGGGTCAGTGGGTCTTTGTTTTGTGTGTACGTGTGCGCATGGAGGTGTGAGTGCAGTAACTAGAGTCAGACCGTGGGTCAGAGCTCCTGCCTGTCTATGGTGCCAGTGACTTCAGCGAGTCTGGGTGTGTGATCGCTAGTGAGGACCAAGCTGGTGAGCAGGTCAAGTGGCCTGGGAGCAAGGGGGTGAGTGGGTCTCTAAGGGCCCCCTCTGAGTGCAAGAGCACCTGTGTATCTCTAAGATCTGGGGCTTAGGGCACAGAGCACTGGTTATTGGGACCTGGGAAGTGCCAACCATCTGTGTGTGTGTGTGTACAGGCATGATGGCCTGTACCAGCAACTGCAGTGGGGTTGCAGCCTCGTGGTTTCATACACCCAGGTGCTAGTAACTGGGAAAGCTGGGATCAAGGGGCAGCTACCTGGCAGGCTGTCTGTGACAAGCTGCTGGAGGGATCCACACTGAGTGCGTGCACACACACACACACACACACATATATATTTTCTCACTAGTGGGCTTCTATCCTGCTTAGCCAGAGAGGGAAGCAGGATGAGGCTTTGGTGTTGTCTATGTTCATACAGGTGCTCTGAGTGTCTGTCTGTGACCCATGTGGCTGGCCATGTATATATATGTATATATCTAAATACGTATATATTTGTGTGTGTGTGTGTATATATGTGTGGGGTGTGTGTGTGCTCTGTGTGTATGCCCCTGCTGGGAATACATCTTCAGCCTCACTACCAGCTGGGTGATGGGACATGGAGTGGCAGCAGCCTCGCCTCTGTCGGGGTGCTGGATCCAACATGATATATTTTCCTCTCACATATTCATTGTGTATTATGTTTATTAAACCTCCTATTTTCTTCTGTTTTCACCATTCATGTTAAGAGCCCAATGCCAAGAACAGCTTTCAAGTGCAGCAAATGTCTAATGACCTGTATTTCAGGAACATATATCCCTTGCTGAACCCATGCCATTAGAAGCAACTATTTAAAGCTCATCTTGATATGTGCTGAAGGGATTTGCTGGAGCACATGGATGCTGGGACAGACCCACATGGCTACCAAGAAAATTAAACTTTTTCGTATCTCACAAGCCACTGACCAGGAACAGAGAGCATGGAAATAGGCTTGTGACAGCTGTGAATCTCCACAACTCGTGCTCAGCTCTCCATGGGGAGGAACGACTGCCTTTTCTCAATTAATCCTGACAGCAGAAAGATTGGACATGTGGCAGCTGCCTTTGACAAATATCTTGATCATAGTGCTTAATCTTTCTTTGGCGGTCTTCACAACCAGTGAAATATGACTCCTATCTTCAGGCTTGACAAGATCTTGGAAAGTTCAAACTAATTGGTAATCTTGACGTTTAAATCCTTTGGAAGAAAGTTTACATGGCATAATGGCATATATTTAAGTACAACATTCTTTAACACCTCTAGGACACTGTAGTTGCTACTCTGATCTCTGCTGAGGGCAGTCGCTTTATTTCTACCCTTGCTAACCTTCCTTTCTCTCATTTTTGTAATCCTTACTCAGGTCTTTGGTTTTATAATTCCCCCTCTGTGCTGTAGTATGACTGTGTTTGAATCTACAAGATGATATTTGGTGAGTGGCTGATCTCTAAGTAACTGGAATATTCTAGTCAGCATTTTAGCTTTTATATGAATAAAACATGAATTTGCCTTTAAGGTTCTGTGAAATTGTGACTGTAATATTTAAAAACCATGTCTTTGGCTTCTTTCACATCCTTGCCCTCTTTCGCCCAAAAGAGGGCAGTCTATACCTGACTTTCTTCCAATTCTTTTTGCTCTTTTTTTTTTTTCTTACATTCGATCATTAATTGCACAAAAGATGGTGCCACCTTTTATTTACAGTTCAAAATATGTGAATTTCCTTGGTTCATCTCTAATGAGAATCATTCACAAAGTAGGGAAAAAGAAAACCATCCGCTGCAATTCAGTAAGTAATAAATGCTTTTCCTTTTCAATATTTCCCTGCAAGTGAAAGACAGGAGAAAGCTCATGGTTTGACCTGTAGTGTTAACCTGCAAACAGTTTCATCGGAGAAGTAGCATTTAGCCTTTCCCATGGTGGGAGGATAAAATCATCCAGTCTTATGCTTTTGTGTGGCACCATATTTGGCTTCTCTCTCTTGATCTTAATGCGCCCTGGGACAAATGTAGGCATTAGGTAACTTGTCTTGTGACTGTGCAGCAGCACCAGCACGTCAGGAGATATCTGTCTGAGTAGCAAAGAATTCACCTATGCAACATGCTATGGAAAGCAGCTGTTACTTAACTTTGCATTTTGTCCTTCTGTCTTCTTTGCTGTTGTGATCCATCCACTTGGTGCCCACATATTCTGTCTATGGCAGGAAAGGAAGAATGCTGTCACATAACAGGCGACCCCCATCCCAGGGCCCTTGCTTCGATGGTTTAGTTTGGCTTTCGTCTGCAGTAGCGCAGGGAGAACCAAGTCCATTCCCCTACTTTTTACAGAGAAGCAGCATGTGAAAGCGGAATTGTAAATGACTGAGCACAGCGGCCGGTGCAAAAAGATGAGAAAGCTGCTATTCAACCATCAATGACAATTTAAAATAGAGAGGTCTCGTGTGGATTTTATTTGTTGTTAATGTTGGCTCTTAGTTTAGCCCCCTTTTTCTGAATGTAGACTGAAGAGATACGGGAAAGGGGTTTGTGGAGGCTCACTTGGGATGGTCTATATAGCTGACAATCTGTGAATAAGCTCTCTCACACCAACACAATTGTTACACATCACAGTGTCGTGCACTTTCTATGCACAGACATGTGCATATACATGCATATATATACATATATAAAACACTTTGCATGTGTGTGTATACCATAAAACCAACTCCTAGCGAGGTGCTGTGGTGATAGGTGATAGGTGTAAAAGCGCCTAATAGGCACCTAATGTATTAAAAAGAGGCCTATTGATTAAAATTAAAAACCTAGCCCTGTTCTTTCTCATTGATTAATATAGCTGTTCATTAGCACAGAGTAAATGATCCCCACCAAATCAATCACACAACAGAAAGCTGTCCAAGACAGTCTCTGCTTTAAAGAACATTTCTTCTACCATTACATACCCTGGGGTCTCTATGGCTGTGTACTAAGTTGGGAATTTTGAATGAGTGGAAGAGATGAAGAGTATACTTACATACATATATATATAATAATATATATATAATATCTATAATGTATATATAATATATATATATAAAACCAGCTTTCTCTTTTCATAGTCCATAAAATATCTGTGCCTGGCTCTCTCTCATTTTAATTATCTCACCCTCAGATCTCCTTGTTTTACCTCTTTTGACTTTTTCCACTCCATGTATCTCCTCATGACTCACAGTAGGTGTTGGATGAGGCCACAGACTGCTGTGCCTTTCAAATATTATCTATTTCTTCACAATTTTCTCAAGTAGAATTAGAAATTGGTGTCCCACCACTAAGGTTCTGAACGTCTGGGGATTTATGACTGGAATGTTTTTATGAAATAATGGAGGGTCAAAAATGATAGACTTGACAGCTAAAAGGCAGTGCTTAGAAATGGAAAAGTGAATGTATGGAGGGATTGGTTTCAGGGAGCACTGAAAGCCCAGAGAAGAAATAAGACAGTTATCACCCAGCAACAGAAATCAATCATCTCCCTCTGCCTACTATCTTGGGCCTGAACTGTAAGTTTGTAACCCCCCTGCAATCACCTACGAAACCAGCACGAACCTAAAATTAATCCAACTCTCTTATTACCTGTCTCTTGACAGCCCAGCTAATAGAAATGCTGGGCATGGGAATTCAGGTAATGCTTGTGAGTCTGTGTCTCAGAATGATTTTAAGGATGATTTTTAAAAAGTATGTGAGATAAATTCTGTGATGATTTTTAACTTATCTAGTGATAAGTGCATATTAATCACTGCAAATAAAATACTTTACTCCCTCCTGTGATTACAGCTGGGGGCTAAATTCTGTCATAGTCTGGATTCTGCTGTTCTACATAGTTTAAGGAAAAACTAATTCAGTGAATATAAAGCCCATACAGGAGGTAAGAAGATCCATTTGCTTTCTTTTCAGAGCTTGAATTAAATTAGAGTATAAAGCAGGATCTATCAAAAAGAGGTGTTATCCCGCTTAGAAACCTGCAAGTTCTTGCCATCTAGCACTGTGGCAGTGACTCAGCTACTTGAATTGAGACCTAGTTACTCAATTATTTCTTAGGATTTCTGTCTTCTATTTTCTTTCATCAGAGAAAATAAAGGACATCCATGATTTAGTTTGCATCTGCGGGTCAAGAACTGTCCATTGGTTTGGTTTCACTTAAGAAAATCAACCATGTAAAATATTCAGTTGGTTTTTTTCAGCTGCTTTTTTTTCAGCTGATCTTTCATTGTCGTCTTTATTAAGGTTTTACCTATACCTATCCCTAAACCTCTCTCTCCCCTCCCGGCCCCCCATCCTCTATCTCTGTCTCTAATCATCTCTATATATTTCACATCATCTATATCATATAGATCTATATCCATATATCTATGTATTTTTCCTGGATTTAATTTGAATACTTGCAGATCCAATTCTTAGCAAGTCAGCTAAAGGAAAATAAAGAGGACAGCTATTTTTGTGCACAAAAAAGGGAAAGTTCTTAGCACTTACTGCTTAAAAAAAAGTCAGAACAAAAGTTTAATTCCACAGATTTTATCTGCTGACTTTGCTTCTTTTGAGCATCAATGCTGTTATACACCAATGCAATTAGATACTTTTGCTTAATTCTCAGGGTCAGGTTCTACCCACCTCTATGTCTCTTCAAGCCTACTTGATTTCCATTTCTTTGTAAGTATTTTAAATCAGCTCAGAATGGGTGTCTGCCTGTTTTTCCATTTGACAGTTTGGTAGTCAAATCTCTCTTATGACAAGTGTAGGTGAAGCAACCCACTTCTTGAAAAGGTGAGTTTGTCTCTTCACGAAAAAACCTTTTGACTTCAGAAATGGTATTTGTCAGTAAGAGACTCGCACATATTTACATACAAATGTACATATACTTTTTAAAGAGTATTGACTTGACTCCAGATACTTCGCTTGAAGAATCTTTACAAGGGTCTTAATTGAAACACTTGAGGCATTGTGATCTCTTCAGAGAGCCTGTCCCTATGCCAAAAGGATGTGAGTTCCTCAGCCCCAAATGATTTCAGTTAAATGGGATAATGTGCAAATTCATCACACACCTTTACCTCTCAAAATATGTGCAGAGAGTCTGCCTTTCTCTTCAGTCATAGGCTTCTGCAGATTCCCTCACAGGGTATCAACACTGTGAAGGGATTTCACTTTTAAATCTAAACTTTCAATCCCAAACACATACATTATAATTTGTCTGAATAATCCCTAGGACAAAGTACCTTACATTAGGAAAAGTTTAGAAAAAAATTGAATGGAGGTAATTTATGTGCATATATACTTACACACATATATATATGCATACATATACACACACACAGAGTCTTTTATAAATGTGTATATACACACACACAAATACAAATATATGTATACATGCATCTACATATAACTCTCCTTAAAAAGAAAAAGAATTACAGAAATTGTGCAAGTTTGTCAGTGGATTTTTTTTCCAGCAAGGACATTTTTGTAGGAGGTATAAGGGCTGATTAGATGAGAAAGTAAATGTTTAAAATGGAAGACAAGAAACATACAAAATCTGCTCTATTGTCAATCTTGTGCAGCACAGGACTCTGAAATTCTTTGTAATGAACAAAACCTGTATGAAGTATGGAGAAAATGAGTCAGTGATCAAACAAGGTTGCTTCCTCCATTTAAAAAGTTTTGAGAAAGTGTGAATTTGTTACATTCAAGCTTAGGATGCTTAAATCTTGAATGGAAACATTTTCTTAACACTGTCAAGTGAGGATAAGGAAAGATATGTCAGTGAAAGTGACATCAACTCAAGTAAACACTGTCATTTACTTCTAAAAAGACACTGGTTTATACCCATTTATAAATACCTGTATGGTCCATCACATTGATGTAGGAAAAGAGACAGATCCAATCAGATAAATGAATCAACTTGAGGCAGCTGTGTGTGATGGTCAAGAGGCCTGGACTTACAGAATTTAAAAAAATAAATTTCAAAACTGCTCTAGGGAAGTCTTTAGAAGTTACAAAGGGGATTGCATCAGGCCTTTTGTGATAAAGAATATTACACTTGTTCACTTCAGAGAATGATTCAAACCTTAGGAATGAGACCTTAATAAGGCACATTTTGCTTAAAATTAATCACATGCATAAATGGTTTTCTGAAATGGAACCCTGTAGGAAACTTAGCTAGAATTACTACCTGTTAGCAATATTAATCCTGCAGAATATATTATTGGGAAAAGTGGTTTCAATAAAAAATATGTTTTTGTTCAGGGGACACTCACTGAAGATAAAGGTTCTGAAGAAGGGTATTGAGCAAGTGAAAATCTTGGAAATTACGATACTGCTAAAATAATGAAAAAAATGTTCAGGAACATTTGATCCAGCTTATGGTTAAATACCATCTTACTACCACTGCCATTAACAAAAGTTACCCTACTGTAGCTATGCCATTGCATGCAGTGTTCAAACATAGTCCTCGCAGAAGTTTTCGGTTAAAATATAATAAACAAAAATGGATGTGCCTCTGTTTTGTTCAAGCTAATTATATATTGTGACTTAATGTGTAAGAAACAAGAAATCAGGTATACTGTGTATTACTTTCACTGTGGGTGATCAAAACATTATTTAGTGCTTCTATAATTATGATATATTAGGAAAATTCACGTTCAGACTTGCAACATCCACCTGAATGGTGAGACTAGTTAGTGTGCACTGAGCTATAATAGAAATCATAAAAGAGAACAGTTTAAAACATGCTAGCAGACTTTTCAAGGAAAATGCATTCAACTAAGTTTGTTGTTAAAAAGCCACAGGTGTAAAGCACATTAAAATGTAATTGCAGTGACAGTTCAATGCAATTGTTACATATTACATATTAGGGCATATTTTTACTATTTACTTTTAAGACATTTATTCACCTAAGCAACCACATCTAAAAGATCATAAAAGAGGAAAAGTTAAAAAAGGAACCATAAAGCCAAATGACAAAAAGAACAAGAGTTATGAGCACAATTGGTGAGAATTGTAGTAAGCGTATAAATGGACAAGGAACTGCTTAATGTTCTCACATATACATTTTCCTCCATAGGAAGAAATCAAAATGCACTTACCCACAGGCTGCTGAACACTGCTGAGCTTTGACTAGTCTCCTGGAACATTAATCACTTGCAAACTCTCAATTGTTAATGTGAATAGAGATTAAATAAACAGTCTCTTTCTCAGAACTCAATTTCTTTACTTTTCTCAGAAATTATTCTGCAGACTGCAATTGTTTGTCTAGTTCTTAAGAAACCTTCACTTAACCTTAATGACACTTCCATCTCTTGAGTAAAATAATTAGAAATTGCAAAAAATAACTGGATTATAAAGCTAACAAGATAATAAAATACAACTACAAGGGAAAAAATAACATGCTTGTGCCCTCAAAAAGGGGAGAAATAAAGACTTGAGAAAGACTATTAGGGACTAGACTGTGGTTATTGATTTTACATGGAAAGCAATCTAATTCAGTGGTAAATCCCCTCCAGGGATAATTCTGTTTGAAGAGCGGACAAGTGTAATTGTTACAACACACTTCTTGTCTACTGTTGGCATGTAGCACAACCACATCAGCTGCTTAATTAATGAAGGCTGGCTTGGAGCCAAGTCCGAAGAATTCAAAGACTTCAGGTTTGGTGTGAGTGACAAACTACACACTTAAGTTCAGAGAAAAAAGCACAGGCAATGACATGATCACTTACACACTTGCTGAAAGGTTTCAGCCTGCTTGATTGGGATTTACATGTTTTGAAACACACGGAAGTTCCCAGAGACATCTGGCCAGTCTGCAGGCACATAAAGCTTCTTTTCTTGCAAACTGTGTGGATGGCAATCATGGGTCACCATTGCACACTAAGAAATGCCCATGCTGGGGGGAGAGTGTACCTGACATATGGACATCTTTTGCGACTGAAGCTCAGCTGGCAGAAATGGTGTAAGTGGACATTTCTGCCCTCTGTGGACAAGTGAACTGGAATACAGTGCTGCCAAAACACATGCAAACACCCTGAAGACCCAGCTGAAAAGCAGTTAGAGTAAAAGTCACCTCTACATCTAGCAGCTGGAAATGGGCTTTCTTTGCATAAGCTCAAAATGAGAGAACAAAAAATTAAAGGAGGCTGCCTGTTGCCTCGGGGAGGAAGAGTACCTGGTCTGGTCCTACAGAATAGGCTGTCCCTGCATATTTCCCACAGCTGGTGTTACATAAGAAGTCTACACACTCCAGGCAGCAAGTCTGAAAATCCCAGTTCTGCTGACTTCTTGATAAAAGTGAGAATCACTCTTGCTCACCTCTGGCCAGGACTTAACCTACCTCTAGCCATGACTTACCTCCTTGGTAATGGCATGTCTTCAGTAGAGGTGTTGGAGTGTTACCTCTCCTCCTACCTCTGTAGCTAAGGAAGACTAAAACCCATGGCCTTACTTCCCACATAAGTATTCTAATCACCAAATGATGAAACTAGTGCAGACAGGATATTTCTGCCTCTGTTGCCTTTTTTATTTTAATTTTTTTTAAAAAAAGACCTATCCCTCTTCCGTTTGGTGTCTATTCTCAAAAGATGGTGAGGCAGTTGGATTCCCAGAGGCTGAGGCTGGTGCCCAGTGTTTTCTGTTGGTTCCCCTCATAGACACCAGGGAGAAACAGCTGCCTGGGGAATTTCTTGGTGGACTTGGTTCCAGATCTCTTTCCAGACGTGCCTGTCTCCATCACTGACTTTATAGGAAATGTAGATGTTCCCTTTAGGGGGAAGGTGTCTGAAATATATAAGGCCATGTTCACTTGTCTGGTGTCTGCTGTGCCACAATATGTTGAAGGGAGAATGGGGATATTGTCTGATAATTTTAGACATTTAACTTACATGCCTAGTTAGGTAGTGGAGCCCAAAAGCAGCTGGTGGGGAAGGACAGAGTTTTCCTGAGGGTGATGTGGAGTACCTAAGTAAGACTCCTGCTCTGAATGCCCTATTTCTCTACTTACTATTGCTAAGCTTGCTGGTTGGATGCTCATTTCTATAGCCTGCCACTTTCTCACGAGAATGTATGCAGTCCTGAAGATTCAAGGGGACACTGGACACATTGCAAATGTAACTTAAGTCTAAACATTTCCTGCTAGTCCTACTCTCTAATGATGTCAGTTACCTAATCACTACCCTTTGGTATAACTGTGCACCAAGTACTTTATTATATGAACCCCTGATACCCAAAAATCTGTCTTGTAATATCAGCAACACAGACCTGGCCAATAATAGGATGAAATGAAGCATTGTTTCTGAAGCACGGCAATTTTTAAAAGCTATTTTTGGCCTGCTCACTACCAGTTGCTTGCTGACTTCAGAAGTGCTGCAATGAACTCATGTGTCATATCAAGGAAGCTTTTTTCTTCTCTTAAATAATATCCTCCTGATTTTACTTTGGCATTTATAACGAATCAGAATCACATTGATCTGCTCATGACTTGCATCGGTTTACTCATTGGTTCATTACACAACTCGTTTTGGAGATGCAACTTCATCTTTCTCAGAGGAAAATGGGAATTGTCTGAATTCATACAAATGGTAGAAAAAGCAAGCCAGGAAAATAAGATTTCTTTTGTTTTATTAGAAAAGTGTAATGTCCCCCTTACCAATAATAAAAATAATGAAAAGCAATTAGCAGAAGGAATAATTTTCAATAAAGGCAGTAACATTCTATTAAGTCATACTTGATAGCTTAACAGAACTCTGTTTTATATTCAGCTTTAAACTCCATGACAAAGAAATTACAGAATTTCTGTCAGGCACGGTATGACTTATTCACCATGAACATACAACAATGGCTTGTAGTATCTTTTCTGTGACAGGACTAAAATGAAACTCAAGGCTTTCTGCAGATACAAATACCAAAACACCATCAGCCATGAAGATGTCTGTTGGATCTTAAATCTGGTGGTGGTTAACATCCTGTGATGGAAGATAGTCACACTTTATTTTGAGGTTTCATTTGTAAGTGCTGTAGAAATGAATAATAAATAGGCCTTTCAATTAGTGGTTTATCAGTTGCTAGTGCCTACTAGGTTGATAGACTGTCTATAACCATGGTTTATGTGCATCTACTGATGTGCAATCACTCTCCATGAAATATTGTGTTCCTCTGAGATAAGGGAATAATACATACTAATCACGTATTATCCACTGAGTATATATATACATCCAATATAAAGGCGTTAGGGGCAATGAGATAGCTCTTGCTGCGTGATGCTCTTCAGCAAAATGCTTTTGCCAAAGCTGGTGGGACTGTTTCTCTAAATCCGCTGTTGCAGGCATCCCCAATGCCGAGGGTAATCCCTTCTCATTTCAAACAATTCATGTTCTCAAAGATCACCAGGTCAAAATGAGAGTATGAAACAACAAATTAGTGTCTGTCTGATCTAAGGAGCTTATGTATGTAATTACGATATTAACTGTCTTAGTAGCAAAAACCCACCCCCAAACCTCCATGTGCTTTATCATTCCTCTTAGCAATAAAGAATGAGAGGAGTACTAGCATAATAAATGTCTCTACTTTGTCTCACCCATTACCAAGAGTGTTGTTAATTTAGTTCTAGGAATGAGCTGGAAAATGAAGGAGTGTTGCATTCTCTGTTGATGACTTCCATGATTTGAGTGGTGTAAGTCTGGAGGGGAGATTTTATTTAGAGACAGCCGATGTCATGTAGGCTGCATTAAGAGGGTGTTAACATATAGAACTTTACAGTGACACTTTCTTAGAATAATTGAATATACAGTAAACAACTCTTACAAAATTAGTAAGAATTGAGGTCGTGGCATATATTAGGAGTAACAGGGAAAAACAGAGAGGCTTGTCCTCTGAAGGCTTTATCCCTGAGGGGATAAAATAAAAAATAAGCAACTGTCCTCCTATGCTTCCGGAATTCTTTTAAGCTGTGGAGCCATAAACCTTTTAATGTTTCTGTGATTTCAAGTATCTTCATTTTCTCAGAAATTCTGAGCATAATCTTATCCCACTTCCAAAGTTTTAATTCCTCTCCTGTTTGGGAAACATTTCAAAAGCTGTTTGAACTTGCTAATTCTACATTTAATGTCTTGAAGAAAGAAAGAAGGATGGCAAATGCTAACTCTCATGGAAGATAACAGTTATTTATCTTGTGTTACTTTGTGGAGATAGGTTAGGGAAACAGGCACTGGCTGGAAATGTCAGAGAGAGTTGGGGAGGAAGCACCCAGGCTGGCAGAGGAGCAGTGGTACTGCCAGGATGGCAGAAGCATATCATTGAGCTGTGTGGCATTTTGGCAGTGGAAGGGATGCTAGGGATGAAGATGTTCACTAGAACTGGTATGAGGAGGAAACCATGATGTTAACCAGGTTAACCTGTCTGTCACAGTCAACGCAGCCTCCTGCTCAGCCAAAAGGAGCCAATGACCGACCAACATGTGTGTGACTCTCAGTGTAGCTGCAGAGAAGAACAAATTTTCTGTGCCTTTTAATATGATATGACAGATATCTGTTCCTAATATCTGAAGAAGTGATAATTACTACCCTACACCTTCACCCATAGGCCAGCGTCTGGAAAAAAGAGGAAGGGGGTCCTCCCTGTGCTGTGAGAAGGAGGCAAGAAGCAAGAGCTTGGTGAATGCCAGGGAGCGCTGGGTGACTTTGGCTGACGTAAGAAGGATTATGCTTTCCACCGGTGGCAGGTGCTTCTACCACTTGGCTCTTCTACTGGTTAGCCAAAATTCCCAGGACAACCAGACACATTTTGGGACATATTCACTTTCTTAGGACTTCTTGGATATGTTGCCTCATTTTAAAATACCCTGGTGGGCAAGGGAATGTCTTCTATATCTAAAGTAGTGGAGCTGCCAGTAAATGAAAGTCCAAATTAAATGAGGATCTATGACAGGAAAGGTGAAATGATATTGTAAAATTATTTCATTTTGCCTTGCTAATTACTGAAGTTTGAGCTTCATGTAATTATACATGACTGGAAACAGCTCCAGCTAACTCTCACTACATTTGCCCAATTAAATTTTGCAGCATTTTATTTGAATACAGCTATTTATGCTCATTAATAAAATTTTAGGTGACAATAAACATGCAGGGCTTCTGAAAAGGAGGTTAGCATTTGCTCTTTGTCCTTAGCCCGGCTTGTATATTCTTTGGGTAGTGAGTTGCCTCCATACTCGCCTACTGGCCATGAGACCCCTGGGAAAGTGAGGCCATCCTGTGCAACATGGTGGTGTGTCCTGCACATCTTTGTGCAAAAGGCAGTCTTCAGTGGACAGACTGTGTACAGCACAGTCCTGTACAAGACTTGCATCCTCAATTATGCACAGCCCTTGTGCATGTTGTCCATGGGAAGACCTTGCTCTCAGACAACTTCCTGAGCTTGGAATAAAAAAAAAAAAAAAAAAAGATGACAACGCTTTTCTGAAAAAAACCCCCACAAGACCAACAAAACAAAACAGTAAGCAGAGTCACCCTCCCTCTGCTCCTCCATCACTTTTCCACTGACTTGAGAAGCCTGGAATAACTCCCTCCTGCTACTGAAACTTTGTCAAATTAATTTGATGCTAACCTTTTTTGACATTATCCTATTTTTCTTCAGTATTTACCCATCCTCCCACAGGTCATTTATGTCTGTTTCTGGCACCTGTCCCAGTCCTTTTGGGTAGACAGAGTATGAGAGTCTTAATGTAATTTTTTTTTGCAGTGTCTATCTTTCTGCGTCCTCTGTCACTAATCTCATCCCATGGCCTCAAAAGTGGCAGTGCCTTCTTCACAAGTCTCTTGGTAGGTATGCACACGCACACACAAGGAGATTAAAAAAAAGGAAAAGTCAGTTACTCTTTTAACCTTGTTCATCCCTCCTCTGTTCAGAGTTATGAGCTCCTTTTTTCCCCATCTTGATCTTTTAGTATAGTTCTTTTTGATATTTAGCAAGAAAGTTACTTTCTTCACCTTCATCCCTTATCATTGAGGCTGACTGCATAGCACACGACCCACAAAAGTACAGTGTTAAATATTAAAGTTATTAAAATTACTGAACAGAGAGAAAGCCCACATTGCACATTTCTTTAGCACTCAGACCAAAGACCCAGTGTATGCCTGATATTCCCTTCATCAGCTACAAACGCAGTGAAGGAAACTAATAATTAGGTTCTGATTATATGAATTCTTTGAATGGCTTTTTTTCTTATTTCTTACAATATAAAATCTTCATATCAAGGACCAATTTTCACAGGATTCAATCACAAATATGTATTTACACAATTTGCCATCGGTTTGACATTATTTGAGAAACCTGTCACTGTACGACATTTTGTCTTGGAAAAGTAGCTGGAGGTGGTTGAGTCAAGTTAATAAAAGGTGTAATAAAATCAATTTGTTCCATATCATCTTGTCCTTTCAGCTAGGACCATGCCTACTGACCCTGCACCTCTTGAACCACATAGCATTTTAGGTGGTGATTAGAGGCTAAGGCTGCATCAGAGCCTGTAATCATGAGCCTTCAGTATTACAACAAGGAGCTTAAGGTTAGAAGAGAGAACTTGAGAGGGAGGGAGGGAGTAAAATGAGCCTCCAGCTGCTAGCACCAACCAATAAACTGGCTTTAAACTGGATATTCTACAAATTGTTATATTTTAGCCCCGGACTCTTAAAAACCTCACATTTGCTGCACTTTTTGTGCTGGAGATGTAGGACACAGTGTAAGTCAGTCAGTTGTGTTCAGCACTTCTAATCATGCACACCTTACCATCCAATGTGGTTAATATGTGCTCTCTAACTCTGGTTATTAGTGGGATGGTACATACGGGGATGCCTATGCTGGCAAGAACTAAAGGAATTCAGCTACGACTGGGAGAGATGGGGAGGTGCAGGAGTTACCCACCCCAGGTGACAGGACATAAGCCAGCTCTGTTCCCAAACAGCCTTTCCGCGTATGGAGGTGTGTTCCCCTCCCCCCGCCCCCCCCCAAGCTCTGACCTCTTCCTGTAACTCTGCTCAGGTGGTAGCCACCTGTGGTGGTGATAGATGTGTCTGGGCGTGATGGATGCATCCAGCTCAAAGTGGATTTTGGGGAGACAGATAACAATACAATAGCCAAGGGCTATTGTGCAATGTGCCCACCTAAGCACAGTGAAGGAACTCAAATCTGTGGCTGGTTCCCAAATATGACTGTGAGCCACTCACCTGACCCCCATCAATAGTGAAGTAGCCCAAGAGCCCTCTGAGCTCTCCTGCACGGCAGCGGGCTGCAGGCCGGGATCTCCCCTTGAGCAGGGGCGCCCCTCAGGGTTACTCCTCGAGGCTGAGAGATTCCTTGCTGCAACAGGTCCTTGGTAAGCGGCTAACAGCATGCTAACTCTGAAACCTTGGCTAAGTGATATAAAAGATTGTGCATATATAGCCCTCTAGACAGAAACCGTTGACCAAATCTGGGACTGGGACTGGATCCAGCCGCACCTGGACTCCTCTCTGAGGAAGGAGTTTAGAAAGCAAGAGGGTCCTTTATGAACCTCATGACTCAGTGGGAGGGTCTCCCTGACAGTTTTGTCTGACCCTGTCCTCTATGCAGTAAATAACCAAGTGTACCTTGCCATCAAATCTTATAGACTACCGTCGCATTTACTATTGAGCTTTGTTAATTCACTGTCTTACATCAGTAAACTGTATTTTTTGCCTCCCTCTCACTCCATCCACAACACTGTGTTCCCAGGGAGCTGACCCCAAGGAAGGAGCTCTGCTACAAGCACAACGCCATGCAAATAGCATCAGTCTGCCTTTTGCCTTGACGGGCAAGTGCAGCCAGTGCTGCGCTGCACTGCTTGATGCCTGACCTGCATTCCTGTGCTGGGCCCTGCTGCGAAACGCAGGCAGACTGGAAGTAGACCAGCTGAGGGTGTAAAAGCACATATCTCTGATGAATGTCATCAGTGCCAGAAAATCACTGGAATCAAGACCATTATCCCAGAAGACAATGGTGAAAAAGAAATAAAGCAAATAGCATAAGAAGCATGGGAGCAAGAGGGTGTGTTTTGTTCTTTTAAGTAGCAGGAAGGAATTTAGCCCCCTCCGGGAGTGTTTTTTAGCAGAAGTTGAAAGACCTGAAGGGTTTAAGGGGAGCAATGGATTGTTCCTGGAAATGGATAGTCTGAAAGATGCTTATACCAATTTTTCTAAGATTTGTGCTGAATTTTCAACTTGAAAATTTGTCCTTCAATGTATTTTTTAAACAAAAATATATGGATTTCACCCTAGCTATTAACTACAGTTGAATGACTCAGGGTCAGGTATTTACAATAAGTAATTTCAAACATACTCCATGACACTAAAATCAGTTATGTTCTCATACAATGAGGAAGCATGGTTTAATTTCTAGTTATGTTCCTGACTAATAAAATAAAGACACCAACAGTGTAAGTGCATAAGAGTTTAAAAAAAAGCAAAAAACTTTTGACTGTCATTGTGCTCACATGCACAGAATTTCCGTGGCACCATTTAAAACAGATTCAGAATGTAAACTTAGCCCCTTTGATTTAATGGTAAGTACACTTATCTATGCTTGCAGAGTACAGAGTATATGTATAAGTAAATACATATTACTGTAAAAAATCATATCGCCTTGTTTTTTTAATACATGGTAGATATCTATAAATAGGAAAAAATACTTATTAAGCAAAAAAGGTTGTGCTTAAAGAAGTCTGAGTTATTTTTATGATATCTGAAGTTACAAGGCAGGCTCAGGACTGTTTTTTAACTGCTCATTTATGTGATGTCTATGATGGTGTCGCGGATGGAGTGAGAGGGAGGCAAAAATAATATGGTTTATTGGTGTAAAACAGTGAGTTAACAAAGGTCAGTGATAAATGTGACAATAGTTTATAAGATTTGATGGCAAGGTACACTTTGTTATTTAGTGCACAGAGGACAGGGTCAGACAAAACTGTCAGGGAGACCCTCCCGTTGAGTCATGAGGTTCAGAAAAGATCCCCTTGCTTTCTTAACTCCCTCAGAGAGGAGTCTAGGTGTGGCTGGATCCAATCCTAGTCCCACACTTGGTCAATGGTTTATGTCTAAAGGATTATATATGCGCAATTAATCCTTTATGTCACTTAGCTAAGATTTCCAAGTTAGCATGCTGTTAGTCACATACCGAGAATCTGTTGTGGTAAGGAATCTCTCAGCCTCGAGGAGTAACCTTGAGAGGCGTCCCTGCTCAAGGGGAGATCCTGGCGTGCAGCCCGCTGCCGTGCAGGAGAGCTCAAAGGGCTCTTGGGCTGCTCACTATTTATGGGGGTAAGATAATTGGCTCATAGTCATATTTGCATACTGACCACTGTGCTTAGGTGGGCACATGCCACAATAGCCCTTGGCTATTGTATTGTTATCTGTCTCCCCCCACATCCAGTGGGTGCATCCTTCAGGACCAGACACAGACCAGATGCATCTATCACCACCACCGCAGGTGGTTATCACTTGAATGAGGTCAAAGGAGGGGGAGTCAGAGACGAGGGGGGAGCACACCGCCACAGATGGTAAATGAGACAGGGGAGGACCAGGGTCTTCTAACGTGTCTGAGTATGGCAATTTTTTACTGGGCTTGTTTTGTGCCTTGTACAGTTGACAAAACACTGGAGATTACTTTGTGTAAAATTTGATAGCAATACATTCAGAGCCTAAAAGATACTTTAGATAGGTAACTTAGATACGAAAGAGAGTCCTCCTGGAAATGTGTGTTTGTATCCAAAACTTAAAGGAGGGGTGACAGCACTGGTTAGATTTCTGTCCCAGAAGGACAGAAACAAGGGGCCAACCAAATTGTAGGCGACCCCAAGGACCTTATCTCCATGGCTTTCACCTGGATGACATGTGGAAAGAGTGGCAAGCATGGAATGAGCCAGGGAAAAGGTCTGTCGTTAAGCAGAGACCAGGACTGCATTTAGCAGTTGCTGCATTTGCTTGTTCCACTCTGGTCATCAGATGTTTGTGTGCTAGGTTTCCTAAACAAACCTTCATTTTGGGACCAGGGATCATTTTCCCCAAAGAAAACAGATGCTGAGAAGCTTGTAGGCTACTGAGCCAAGTACCAAGTACTTAAAAAAAGGTCAATATCCTTACAGGTCAGATTTTGAGCACGGTGGCTGGACAAGTTGGGGAATGTATTTATGCTAGTGTGGTGCAAATAGAAGTGGAGGAAAAAAGTTAAAATTCTGACTGTCTGTTTCACACTGCTTTTTACTTAAAAGGTCCTTAAAATGACAAGAGGCACCTGAATATATCTGACTGCCAGAGGAAGCAGACATTACCTTTACTTTGGTTCTGGTGTACCCTGATGTGAGCATAGGTGATCCTGGTGCTGAAGAGTATTTCACAGACCCCAGATGATTCATCCTCAGTTTGGCTTAAGCTGTTGAGCCTTTTCTGTCATTGCTTTCTGTTTCCTTTTGTGCTAGCTCCTTCTTTAAATGTTCAAAGAACATGCCCCATTACACTTGATTACTGTGAACATCTTGTAGTCTCCTTTCAGAAGAAAACAGTGAAAATATTACCTTACAAGGCAAGAATGGGAAATAAAAGGCTGTTAAAAAATAGAGGGGAAAAAAAAGAGACAGGAAAAACAGACTCAGTAACATAAGTACTGCATAAAATAGCAAGAAGACTGCAATGTCATTTGAAGTTGCGCTTTAGACAAATATGAATCATTTGCATTTTCAGCCTCAGACATGTAATTTCTTAACCACAGTTTTTTATGTGATTACAGCTGCAAAAACCTCAAGAAGATCAGGGCTTTTAATTTCGTTTTAATATTTTATTTTATTTTTATTTTTTCAGCTAACTACAAATAGATTCTGGGCAAATTTTAAAGATAAGTATTTGTGTTTGGTTTCAATCACTAAAATGTTTATTTTGGTGCTTTTCAGGACTCTGTTAGATAGATAAAAATGCAAAGCTTCCTGCTGAATTTTCAGTAACACTATTTTGCTTGGAAGAAATGAATCTTAAATTTTTAGTCAGTTTTATGAAGAGAACGAGTGAAGTTTATGATTTCCCTTTCAGCAAGGAAATCTGTCTATGTAAATGTTATACATTTTCATTTTCTCTGTATGTTCCTAACTTTGTGTTTTCCATTACTATTTTCTATGCATCACATCCCTCCCGATGAAGTACGAGATTGGTACCAATATGCTTTTGTCCCCAAGTCAAATGGTGAAGTCTTTCAGCAATTAAATAATCTTCTCACTAGTTTCAGTGTGCAGAGTGTGCTGAGTGGAGGGCAGATAAATGAGGTAAGTGGAGCGGACCTGGAGTACATATGACTGACTGCGGGCTAGAAACCAAGAGTGGCAGCATCTAAATTCTGCCCAGCTCTGCAAAACCAACCACCTCTGGATTGAAAAGACTTCATCTACATTGCTATTTTAATTTGGATCTGGAGTGTGCTTTTGAAACAAATCTGATCGAGTCCATTTAGTGTGTTTTTGTTCACACATTTAAGAGCATGTTCAGATAAATGGGTTCCTTTCAGATAAAACAGACCAGATATAGTGCACTACAGTATTGCACCTCGTGTGCTCCTGCCACTAATACACATTCAGCCTGTGGGAATTGATTACAGCCTGATGTAGAAGTCCCAAAATAAGTGTAGTGTGGATGTTGGGTCCTCAGCATCGTGTCTCCCACTCTGGTTGTTTCTCATATCTTCCTGCTGCTGCAGACACAGTCAAAGTTGGTACTAGTTCATGTTCAGCAACTTGGTTGAGGACAGAAATCCTCAATTATATATATATAAAATCTTTTTTATGATGAAAGTACACATATTTTAAATCTGTAGTATGGCTAATGGCCATGATTTTGCCATGGGAGTGGAGCCAGGTGGGTAAAAGGGAGTCAAAAGAGTTCTATCCTTCAGTAGAAACTGAGGACTATTATCCTGAAAAAAGATAATTTGAGTTCTCATTTATAAGCTGTTATTGTGAAAGCTGTCCGAAATTTGTACAAAGTCAACACATTGTACAAGCACAGCCTTGCCTGCCTGGGAAAATTTAATCTATATAGATGTTTTCCAACCTTCTACAGGTGAATTTTCTAGCAGTAAGGCCTCTGCTATTACACTGCAGAAACCTTGCTACCAAAGTTAATTTTAGCTCCACAACAGTTTCCAGCTTCACATCTTATGTTCACACTGAATTATGATTCAAGTTCCTATTTAAACACATTCTTTCAGTAGTTCTTCATCTTCTGAAATGGATTATTTCGACTGTAGGAGAACAGACATAGTGTTGCCATAGATTCCCAGGACAGTACTGGGATATATGTACCAAGAGTAAATTTGTACAGCTTCCCATGGCTTATCCATGAAAGTATCCAAGGTATTTTCTGGGCTATGCATGCCACAATCAAAGAAAGAAACCCCACCCAGTGGGGTTGCTGGTGAGTTGGAATGCAAAAAAAGAAAGGAAGGTTTATTCTTTACATGTCAGCATCATTCAAGACGAAGAAAAGTATTAAAAGCTTGCACTAATAAACAGTAAGCATATGTTATGCCTAAAGAAAACACAATTTTTGCTGGATACAAATTGCATGAGTGTGTGCAAGGAGTCTCTGAGGTTTTTTGAATAGTTTTTAATATGAATTGAAGTGGTTAGGTAATAAAGACTTTGGCAATGCTGAGAAGAGGAAATGAGAAGAGATTCCATAATCTTTAGGGCTACTGCTCTTCAAAGAGAAGAAATGGGAATTAGCTATAACCTGGTCTCATGTGTTAGCATAGGTGCAATTGAAAGCAATGTTATTAGCATACAAATGTTATTGTCCAAATGCACTCTTTTGGTTGGAGATAATGGCCAGGACTCTTCCCAACAGAAGAAAAACTTATGTCCTAGCATAACAGAGGAAGCAAATAAACACTTTATGCTGTAAAAAACAATGCTGTTGTAGAAATATGACTGGCAGAATGATCAATTTGTAAGTAATCTTTATGTTGGTTCAGGAAATTTTGGAATACAATTACTTTGCTTGTCAGTCCTGGATTGTTTTCAGTTCAGGCACTTGTTTTTCTTAAAGGGTTAAATTTTGACACTCTTGGAAAAGAGAGTATTAGAGAGGTGGATCAAGACCTAAATGCTGTCATTAAGAATTTTTTTTTTTTTAATGGCAAAACCTTAAGATCTATATCCATGGCATAAAGAACATCTGCAGGTCGTCATTTCACCCACTCACAGCCAGAGCAGCACCCCCACCCAACAACAACAGCACATACTGTTACTCATCCAAAAGGCAGAACCATAGGAAAACAAAGTCCTGATTCAGCAGTTAAGAGCTCTGCATGTATCTTTGAAGCACTGAATTAATAATCTTCATTAAAAAGTTAGGGGAGCCTCTGTGGGACTTTTCCAAGGCTTAAACATTGGGCATGAGTCTAAATATCTTGCTGAATGCAACTTAAATGAGTAGCTAGACAGTCTTTCTTGATCAAAGCCATTTTGGTGTGAGATTGATGTTTCCACAGTTAAGGAAATTCCACAGCATGGCACTGTGCTTCTGTGGGAACTTTGCTGTGTGACGAGGGAGCTGCTTCTGGGTGTTTACGATAAACAGTAATGCGAGCTCTATTAGGCATCCAGTTAGAGGTAAAAACATGAACTGTGTGTGAAGATTATCTGGATAATTAAATTATTAAGTAAGCATTATGTAAGGTAGGGGGAGGGGGTTGTTATTAATGCTAATATTAAATTTTGACTGCAGAAGGCAGACAGGTGCCTTTATTCCCCTCCAGGAGATCATTATCTCTTGATAAATCAAATTCCCTTCAGTGGCCTCATTGCAATTTCAGAACAGGCATATTATTAACAACCCTGTGTAGTTCTATATTGGAAAAGATAGAGTTCAGCAATCTGAACAGAACCTACAGCAGAGCTGCATAAATCCTGTGGATCAGAGTTACCATTCGGAGTATTAACCAGGAATCTCCCGTTGCTTATTCGCCTCTGGAATGTGAATTTCTGAGGTTCACTTTCAGGGCATATTCTGGTGGGTAAATCTTCCTGAAACTTTAGTTGAGGTTAGGAAATTAGAATGGCTAGAAAGCTAACAAAAAGTCACCTCCTCACCCTCACGCACACCTGGTGGCCTGCACTGGGCACTGTTCAAATGAAGTGATAAATTGGGTTCCTCAGGACAGCCAGGAAGTCCATAAAGCAAAGCATGCAGCTGTGCAGGGTAAAGTTTCAGGGGAAAGAGACTGCCCACTTAGCCTACATGTCTAGCCTGACAAGCAATAGACCCCTCCACTCTTGTTGGACGCCTGACCTTATCTTCCCTCCCTGTAGCTGGGGACACCCTGGTGAATGGAAATCTATTGCAGGGGAAAAGATCATAGAATCATAGAATTGTTTAGGTTGGAAAAGACCTTTAAGATCATGAAGTCCAACCAGTAACCTAACACTGCCATTCCACCACTAAACCACGGCCCTAAGCAAGTTGTCTACCCGTCTTTTAAATACCTTCAGGGATGGGGACTTGACCACTTCACTGGGCAGCCCAATTCCAATGTTTAACAACCCCTTCAGTGAAAAAAATTTTCCTAATGTCCAATCTAAACCTGCCCTGGCGCAGCTTCAAGCCATTCCCCCTCGTCCTATCGCCCGTTACCAGGGAGAAGAGGCCAACCCCCGCCTCGCTACAGCCTCCTTCCAGGCAGTTGTAGAGGGCGATAAGGTCTCCCCTCAGCCTCCTCTCCAGGCTAAACAACCCCAGTTCCCTCAGCTGCTCCTTATAAGACTTGTGCTCCAGACCCCTCACCAGCTTTGTTGTTCTCCTCTGGACGCATTCTAGCAACACAACTTCTTTCCTGTAGTGAGGGAGATGGGAGGTGGTTTCCTGCAGGACAGAGGAGGGTTTAGAGAGACGTGCCTGCTTCCCCCAGAGTTATCACGCAGCTTGACAGAAGCAGCATGACTTCCATGGCACAGCCATTGCTTGCTTCCCATCCTGGCATCAGGAAGCTGTGCTGGGAAGCCCCCTTTCTGCCTGGGCACCAGGATTACCTGGTTATGTCAGGTACAGATGCCAGCAGGTGCATCTCGTTTCTGGGAAAAACTTGGGGGGTGATATCTTGTGCTCCATGGGGTATTTAATCCTGATACATAAGGCACACGGTTTGATCGTGTTTAGAAGAATATTGCTAGCATTAGTATTTCTCTCTTCTCACCAAACAGAGAAAATCAAACCCCAAACCATTTTCATGATATAGGTTAATCTGCTTTTATATATTGGCATGATGTTTTTACATACACTGATATGGACTATTATCTTCTGTGTTTAGTGAGTATGGGTATGCAGCTTTGCACATATATGAAATGTTACAAAATAAATGTGAAAAAATATTACTATTTTAGTTTTAATTTATACTCAAAGACAAGAGGTATGGTTTCTCTGCAATAGTTACATTTCAGCTGTTTGAAGCCAGCTGAGAGCCAGCTGTGTGCCTACAGCCTCTCAAGGGTGTGATTATTTAATGATAAAACTAATTTTCTGCAGTGGCTGCTGATTACTATTGTAAAAATTATTTTAACATAAACTGAAGTGGTGAATTTTTGAGCTGAAAGAAGGCAGGGTTGGCTACTCATAATATCAAGCAGCCTTTTCAGCAGAACTGTGGTAAGTCCCATAAAATAACACTACCTGTCAAAATGCTTGGCTGAAGTCTAGAGTCCAATTTATCTTATAGTGGTAAATTGTCTGCCTAGCTGAAAAGAAACTCTTCTACCATGTCATTAATGTCATAACTTGTAGCTGCATATTCCTTAAAGACAACAGTCATCCCAGGTCAAATGGACTTAATAAGCACTGTACATGACATCCTCTGAGGCCAAGACTCTGTATTGGGGAAGACTTTCTCTTCACTCACATTCAGAGTGAGACAGACATGGTCCTTTGAATCACAGAATCATTTAGGCTGGAAAAGACCTTTAAGATCACGGAGTCCAACCGTACATGAACATGAAGGCTGAGTGATATAGTGGACTTTGTATAGGATCTGTGGAAATGGAATGAAAGTTTGAGGCAGAAGAAAAAATGATTACACTGATTCTTATGAGATATAAGCCACCTGCATATCAAGGAAAACATTTGCATAATTTATTAACTTTATACTTCTCCTTATGTTCTTTCTTGAGTGGATGCTTTCCCGTAGTTGAAAGGCCTACTGAGGAACATCCTGTCTTCAGCATTTGAAAAGACAAAGGGAATGAATAACATCTACTTTCTTATTTATCACCTGCCAAACTAGATGTTATATACTAAAAAGGAGGAAAAATGCATTTTTGATATTGTGGGATAAACTGTATTTAAGGTAGATCCAAAAAGGATTTTTAGGGGGAATCTTTCGGCAAAGTGGGAAAAATAAAAAAAAATAATCAGTTTTAGTCACTTCTAAAACTTGTAGATCTTGAGACACTTAATTTTTTTTTTCATTTCTCTTTTTATTATCCAGGCATCAAATTTGAAAAGAGAAATTCAGGTTTAAAAAAACAGTTTGGTTTTCAAATGAAATATTTTTGGTCTTCCTGAAGTAAAATATTTGGTTTTGAAATATTTACATTTTTGAATTTTAAAAATAGGCTTTTATTTATGCCTCTCTAAAAGCTAAATATTTGGATAAGTTTATTAATAATTAGAAAGAAAGTGCTCCTAGTTTGTATGTTCATTAGCAGAATCCCCAGCAGACCAGTGGTTCCAATTGATGAAGAAAACATAAGTCTAGAAAACCACCACTAGGCATAAGCATGGGTTTACTCTGGAGGTTTTCAATCACTCTCAGTTTGGAAGACCTTGTCAGATAGCATCTGATGATAGCGGTGTAAATTTTGAAGGACAAAATGGTATCAGCATTTGCTGTCTGATAATTGGCTAAAAACTGCAGACTTAAAATGTCTATGTTTTTAGTTGTACTGCACAGCAGGAAACAGACCTCTAAAAATTACAACTAAGGGATAGAGTACAGGGTATAAAGACTGTATCTGAGAGTTATTATTACCATCAGTTATTATGTAAATGATTCCCCTTGCTCACAAGCATACACACACACTTTTTCATACCGATTTAAACTAGAATTGCAGCCCTTGACAGATAGCCATTGATTTTTTTCATAGAATGAATTAAAATATTTAAAGTAGGAAAAGATAGAAAGGAACGTTATGTCCCATTAAACTAATAAAACTAACCCCTCCACCCCAAAACCCTGCTGCCATCCACTGCATCAAGATGGGTTATGAATGAACAAATCCACTTGGCACTTTACAAAATGAGGTCGTGATAAGTACATGAAAAAATAAAATCAAAGCCCTGATAGCTGGAAGGATCCTGGCTTTGTAGCAACGAGTTTAAATCGTTGCTGCAAGATCACAAAAGTGCTTCCAAATCCTTCCAAGAGGAAATTATAGTTTTCTGTTTCCTGACTGTCTTTCATAGCTGTTGTGCAAGTTTGTTAAAAATAATTCACCATTTTTGACAGGCAGTATAGAGGCCAATCATACGAGTTGACTGAAAAAAGAGATGTATCATTTGACAGAAGGGTAGGTCTAATGGAAGCCATAGAAGAGGATGCGCTGTACATTACTCCAGAGGCAGGAAATCCTTCCGCGACTGATGGTCAAGATCTGTGGCAGCTGACCAGTTGCTCGCTTGTAGGCTTCTATCATTTGGGGAGAGGACAGCAGAAGGACACAAAATGGAGTAACATCCGTCCCTTCCTCGGGGCACCCCTGGTTAGGACCTCTGTAAGTCTTGCTTCCCCTCCACCCCTTTTCTTACAAGATCACTTCTGCAGTTATATGTAAATCACTGAGACAGCAGCATGCTGGCAAGGTCCTTACTACTGAGAAAGATCCAGGGAGTGGGAATATAACTCACTGTTTTAGGAAGGCCATTTTTATGTACTGTAGCAATTTCATTACTGTGACAGTTAGTCAATGTGATAGAGTTCTTTACTGGTGGTAACTGTGTAAATGAGGAGTAGCACTTTTTCTTAATAAATCAACATTGCAGTGTTTCTCTTCATTTAGGGATGAATGAACTTCAGCAACCTCAAGCTCTCCATGCACTGAGGTTTTGGGAAGGTGAGCTCCGTCCAGGTCTCAGCTCTGTCTTGGTCTAATGGACATGCTAAACCAAGTTTAAATAAATTAATAATAATTGACTTGTTTTTTGGATTGGTTGGAAAAGATTCCCCTACAGACATCTAGGTATTCCTCACATTTATATTGTTCACATTATACACTACTCTATAACACTGGATCACACAGACACTGGGGCCCTAGTCTTTGGCATGTTGTTAATACATTTTGTAGACAGTGGTTTCTTGTAATAATTCCCCTCCTGAGCTCTATCGTTTAATGCTTTAAACTGTTCCCAGGTTTCTGAAAGTTCCCCCAGGAAATCAACTGTGTTTCCTTTTGCTTTCCACCACACACCAATAGAAAGAAATATTTACCAAACTGATCTTTGCACCATATAGTGTATTGCTTAGGCCAGTGGTTTCTTACGGTCTTACATGCCCTGTAGTCAGTCCTCTGTACTTAGTACAGTATAATAGTCCGTCAACTTTCAAACTAGAAAATGCACTTCAGATGTGATGATTAATTTTGCATAATGAAAAGACATGATCTAATGTAACAACCTGAAAGGATCTTGTGAAGAATAATTTCAGATGTCTGCATACATTGAAGCATTAAGAAAAATGTATTTCAGTCATTTAATGTGCATACAAATTATCAAGACTAGCTTCTAAAAATGTGACTGCTCAACACATTATATCTTCTCAACTTGTAGTCTGAGTAATTCAAGTATGATTCTATTTGAGGTAGCAATAAAAGAAAGATAACAGTTAAGAGAGGTAAAGATAACAAAGAAAACACTGTCCTCATAGTGGTGCAGTTTTGACTGTGGCAAGAAGAACTGGCCTACTTTTTATCATATTAAAGTCTAACCTTGTATGTAGAATTTGCCATGAAAATTTTAATTATAGTAAAGATTGATTCTTTCTCACTGACAGTTTGAGAAACTGACATCTTTTTTTGCCTCTGCTTGTCATCTAAGGTGATGAGATTGGGGTTCAGTTGGCCTTAACACAGACACCTGTTGGTAGTTTAGATCTTCAAGGGGTGTTCCTGCTTGCCTCTGTCAGAAGGGTGCAAGTTCCCCCTGGGTCCTGCGTTATACCTGCCAACACCCATGGATGTCTCAGAAAGCTAGGGGTAGAATGGCACTGGGTTTGTGTGCGAAGGTAACTGAAGTCCATTTTAGCTGCTATAAAAATTCTAATTTGAAATTACTTTTATGCATTTACAAAAGCTATTGATTTTTCCTGAATCGTTCAATATGGGCATTCAGTTTATTGCTTCATATCTGGATACTGTTACTTGTGCCTTGTAACTGATCTCTTAAACGGTATTTTTTTTTTCCTGCTTAATAACTTGAGATTAAACATTATTAAATTCACTGTAAACCGGAAGTAACATGCAATTTTGGGGTATGTTGGTTATGGTAAGAATTATCCAGCCAGACTCAAAAACTACACAAAGTGTCTTTGGTGGTTTGTTTATAAGTCCTGGTTTGTCAGCTATGTAAATGGTTCTCTGGATCAGTATCTAATAACTTAACTTACAAATATATATTTTTTGAAGAGCATAGACAATAAATATGAATTAGACTAATATTCAGGTTCCACTGTGTTGGCTGTTTGGGAAAGGTGACACCACAGCATGAATTATACAAATACCCATCACCATGTTGAATGCAAAACTCATAAAAAAAAAACCCAAATACAAAATTAAAAGTTAACAGTTGACACTGTTTTTAGATAGCTTAAGCTAAATACTGCCTTTTTGCAAGTTTTTTTGCATTAAATAAATTAGAGCACCTCATCTTTATGGGAAATGAACTTGGGAAGAATTGTGAACACTCTAAAATTGAAATTCTTTTGAGAACTTTGTGCTCAGACAGTATGGCGATGTGTAGCAGCATAAAATCTTAAGACAAATTTGAACAAATGTTCAAATATTCCCCCAGCACACATTTACAATGTTTGCAGCTAGTCATCTGTTCCATCCCAAATGCTGTGCTTTGGAAACCAAGCAACAAAGACAATGGTAGAGAGGCTAATTAATCATACATGAGTCTCGTATTAGAGGATTTTTATTACGCTATAAGACCACAGTAACAGCTCCACCCTAGGTACACATAAGAATATGAAATGTCTACTGATCTTTTTAACTGATAGTACTGTTTTATACTATAGGGAGCACACAGTCTGACCTTCTCAGAGGCCATTTCCAGATCCAGTGACCAAAACTGTAAGTCCCTGAGGGGCTGTAATTTTCATAGACAATACCATTTTATTTTTATTTCTTGTAAACTGTACACCATGCAGATACCCCATATTTTATTAAATTACTACAGAAACAAGAAAATACTTATTGATGGGCATAAGGGAATAATTCTGGTACTTTCATTTAATGGCCTTGGACAGCAGTTTGCCAGGTTATCGCATGCAGATTGAGCTACACAGAAACATAGTCTTGGTACTTACTGTATTACTAATACCTGAATTATGAAATTATTAATTTTTGGAATAGGTTATAAGTGCACATGGTTAGACTTGCTAAGAGTTCTCTACTGTATTGCACAGCTTTTGTGTCCTTGAAGGGCTGGGGTGTATGGGTATATGAGGTATATGAAATTTGAAATCTTTATTAAGGTAATTAGGTTATGAGAGGAAAACAAAATAGACATACAGATCATCTCTCAAGCTGCAAGAAGAATTTATACGACAATGAACAGGCTGCAGAAGGAAGTAAGTTTGGAATCTCTGTTCCTTTGAGAAGGTTTCAATTGCTTGAAGAAATAACTCAGTTCAGGCATATTTAGTGAGTAAATATTACACTACCTGAAACAGAATAGTTTAATGCTGGTCCGTGTTTTAATTGTTAGGAAGTTTGCACTATGTTAGGTGGTGCTGTGTCCTTTCCAAGGCACTTTTACTCCTATTTCCCCTCTTTTGGGAGTCAAACAAAGACCTTAGCAATTAAGCTTGAGGAATGAGTCTACAAAGGATGAAAACCAGAGGATGAGTTGGGAAAATGTGAGCAAGAGGGTGGTTGGGGAGTTAGTTCCATAATTTAGCTGCTCTTTGCTTGCTTGCTTACTTCTCTGTTCATTTGTTTTATACCTGTTTAAATATTTTTTATTTTAAATTTTCCAAACTTAATTAGAGAAGAAAAGTCTATGGCACAGTGTCAATGGGAGGGTAGTTCTGGGAAGGTTAAGTTAATTTACATGGAAAAATGCTTCCTCTCATAATGCAAATCAGAGAGAACGTAGCAAAAAAAAAATTGCTCCTGTTATATACTAATTATAAATGAGCTTTAGTGGAAAATTTATATGCTCATTTGAAAATGATCTCTGTTTTTTGCCTTGGAGTGCTGAATGGTAATTAGAATAAAAGGTGTTCCTGCAGTGGGGCCAAATGTGCTACCAAGGCTCTACTGCACAAGCCCCATGGTTCCCATAGTGTGCAACCCCTAAGCATCAACTCATATTTTCCAATTAGGAGTGACTAATGTTCCTCTATGTGTGGCAAAAATATAATCAGTCATTTATCCCTGCTGGAAGCATATGAACAGAAGCTACCACTAAAGCTGTAATTTTTATTTTTTTTTTTAGCATTATAGGTCTTTGCTTTGACTGAATATATATCATGCTATTTTTTTTTATTAAAAAAAAAAGTAACCATGAACTTCTTAGGATGAGGTATAGTGTAGTATAAGGTTTAGCTTATGCAAAACAGTTGGCTGCTGAGTAATAAAGGAGAGATATGAGGAAATAACTGAAAAAATAAGGCTCACTTAACTATACATAGCTTATAATGCACAAGTTGCAGCATATGAGAAGGTTAAACCAAAGACTGGACCAGAGCTGCACTGGTTCCAGCACTGGGTGAGTGAGTCCCAGCTGAAGTCTGTCATACAATACCTGAGCTGAGTATGGAAGCAGTATTAACTCCCTCAAAGGACATTATCTGAGCTTCCAGAAGCAGGACAAATACCCTTTATGGCATTTTACATTCACAGAATCACAGAATCACAGGATCACGAGGGTTGGAAGGGACCTCAGGAGATCATCTAGTCCAACACCCCTGCTAAAGCAGGTTCTCCTAGAGCATGTTACACAGGACTTTGTCCAGGCGGGCTTTGAATTTCTCCAGAGAAGGAGACTCCACAACCTCGCTGGGCAGCCTGTTCCAGTGCTCCATCACCCTCAGAGTAAAGAAGTTTTTCCTCATGTTCAACTGAAACCTCTTATGTTTCAGTTTGTGCCCATTGCCCCTCGTCCTGTCGCTGGACACCACTGTAAAGAGACTGGTTCCGTGCTCGTGACTTCCGCCCTTGAGATATTTGTATGTATTGATGAGGTCCCCTCTCAGTCTTCTTTTCTTCAGGCTGAACAAGCCCAACTCTCTCAGCCTTTTGGTTACAATTCTGTAAGATTATTTAAACAATAGACTTGTACATAATTGATCCCTGACTTACTGCCTTTCCATCCCTAGGTGACTTTGATGACGATCCCCAGATGGTCTTTGATGCTGAGTCCTGATATGGAACCGGCAATACGTGGCAGGGTAGGTGTGAAAGAGTCATCCCTCTTGAGAGTACAGTGTTACACAGTCATCGTAATCATAAAACCCACTCCTGACATTCAGGAATGTGAAATAACTAATAGTGTCATTTTAATAAAATGCTTTTTACAAGGGTCAATAGGTCATGGAAAGTAAATGCAAGCACAGAAGGAAGAAAACAAATTGATGACTTCCTCCAGGTTACACAGGATTTAAAGCTGGAGACCTCCTTAGAAATGACAGACTCATAACCATTAAACATATGAAATAGCTATTACATAATATATCTGCATTATGAACTGCTTTGCCACAAATGTTATTCCTCACAGAAGGTGTCATGTCTTGTTTATTATCTCTTTTAATGGAAAACGTCAGAGAAGTTTGTTAAGCTACTCTCCCCAGGATGTTAAACCTAGTTTTTCCTTTGTTGCAGTCTATTGGATTTCTTTTATACATACCTGAGGCTGTTTCTTTTCCCTCCCCATGATTTGCTCCTACTGGATAATGCTAGTGCTTAGCATCCTAGATCTCTTCCTTAGTCTATCACCACAAAATTCTACATAGGTTGAATTTAAATGAGAGAAGCCCAATTTCAGACATGTGTTATAAAGGTTGTG
Organism: Gorsachius magnificus; assembly: GCA_034008185.1. Lineage (NCBI taxonomy): Eukaryota > Metazoa > Chordata > Aves > Pelecaniformes > Ardeidae > Gorsachius > Gorsachius magnificus. Next base: position 89,263,817 of record CM067081.1, read on the forward strand.
CACTTTCCCTGGCTGCCACTTCACATGTTCCTGAGCACTCTGCTGTGCCTCTGTTTCTCTCAGATAAAAATATTGGTATTTGGCTTTATTTTTTAAACTAAAAGTCTCCAATATGTATTGGGGAAGAATACTGTATATATATAGATATGAGCTTAAAGTTTATTACTACATCCACCACATGCATGTAGTGCTTGATAACCTGCCCCCCTCCCATATAATATTCCATGCTTAGATCTTATGTGTGACCTCCTGTCTCACCTCTTTCCTAGTTCCTGCATGGATCTGACCCATCATCTATGTTCTTTACGGGCTGAGCTGCTCCACTTTTCCCATGATGAATCTCTATCTATATTACCCTGAAAATATGCTTAGCTGCATCAAAATCCTTGCTTCTTTGCTTCTAGTGTTTGCAGTATTTCTTGGATTAGAATCCTCAGCAGAGCTAATTAATGCAGCCTATAATAATTTATTTATATGTGTAAATGATGCAGGGCGTTGGCATGACTAAGGCCATTGATTTAGACTAACACATATTCATTCAGGAGGCAGCAAAACTCTCTTGAACTGGATATTGTGTTGCCCCTGGATATTTGTGTTTTTACTTTTTTCTTTCTACTCAGATGGTCATTCTTGAACCTCTGAGCGGTAAAGGCTGGAGCCTCCTCAAGTGAGTAGGAGGCTCCTTCTTGCCTTACTTTCACATGAAGAATAGTGTTTGTAAACGTGACAAGATTAGTAACTCAGGCATTAGTATTGGTAATAAAAGAACTAAGGAATAACTAGAATGAAGAAAAGGAATAGTGGATGGTAATAAGAGAGGATCCACAACAGATTGGCTAAAATAAGATGTGGCTAAACAATATGCCTTTTCTAGCCCGGGTGATCTTTAAATGTCTCTGTGTCAACACTTAAGTCAATTGTCCTAGAAGAGGGAGAAGATTGTGGTGTCAGTGGAAGCCTGCTGCTGCACACACTCACCCAGGACTGCACATTGTCTACTGACAGTTTGTTTCGCTTGTGGTTTATAAATGAACCCTCAAAGTTCTGATGTTTGGAAATCCAGTTGAAAATTAATGTTTCATCCAAAAACCTAAACCAGATGGTACTTGGCCAGTTCTGCTGTTTGGAGCATTTCAGTGTGTAAGTAGCTGGCCAGTTTCTTTTGCTGAGTGTCCTCTTCTGATTCAATAAGCTATAACCCTCTTTTAAATGTTTGGACAAATCATTCACCAAAGTCATGGCAGGAGGTTGTGATTAAATGTGCAGTTCTACACAGCTCCAAGAATCCCTAAAATACCTGGCTGAAGCTAGAGTCTGACACACACCAGAGGCTGTGGGAAACAAAAATGTATTTCCTAGTCTCAGTGACATGAACTAAATTAGTGCTCTGAAGCCAAACACCTTTGCTGGATATAGTCTGATATCTGCTGATGCCAGTAATTGCAGTTACTCTGCTAAAATAAGCAAAAATGATCATTGTCACTGACAATCTGCTCTGAGATAGCAGCTCTTGCAAACAAAGGGCTTGATACCATGGTAGCATGTGCTAATGTCACAAGATGATATGCACAATTTCTCTGGAGGCTTCAAGCAGATATCAGACACCTGGCACATCTTCCCTGTGCAGCATCTGAAAGAAGCCATTTCCTTGCTTTTCTTCTATATTGGACTACTTCTTTATCGGTTTGAGTCATACTCTACATTATTTGGCTGTACAGCAGTTTGGATACCAGTGTTTTGCTCTAAAACACAGTGCCAGACCTTTCACTTCAGTTGTACACAATTTGTTTCAATACAGGAAAACAGAAGACTGAGCTGTTTTGAGTTGGCAATGTTGACAAAACACTGGAAGAGTGTTTTACCTTGTTAAGAAGATCTTTGGAGATGTGGAATGTGTTCTAGCTCTGTAATAATTTCAGTTTGCTCAGGGAACAAAGGCTAATAAAGGTAATACTTATATTTATCCAGCAGTGTATCTCCTACTGCAGCATGCCAGGAGGAAAAGAAAAGCCCATGCACAGTGCACCAGATGTGCACAACTGCATGTGCAGAGCTGTGAATAAATCTTCAGGACAGGCTGCAGAACAATATTTTTCTTCATCCCTTACAATGCCTTGGGAAAAGTGCCTTCCAGACACTGTGCACAGCGGAATGGGAAGAGGGATGAATATGTATGTTATCCTCAGCCTCATATGCCTATGTGGCTCTTTTCACCCTCCTTGAGCTCCTCAGCTGTCCCCACGCTCAGTCCCGGAGGTGATGCTGCTGCCTCATCTGCAGGGCATGCTGCTGGCTGCTTCCTCCCCACGACATCCCTTCCTCATGCTGCTCATGGGATTTCTAAATAATGTAATTTACTAGTTCATAGCTGTTTAATAGCAAATAATCTACTTTTAAATAATTCTTAAAGTTTTTAATGGTGTTTGTGAGGGGAAGGAGAGGAGCCTTTATAAATACTGTCAGTACAAGGGTTCACTTGCCACTGAGGTTACCAGAGCTTGCAGCTGGCAGGAGCTGCCACCGTGCTCTGTCGATAAGACCAGAATAAATACTTGTTGCTTTATCCTCTGATCTATTTCTTACCAGCATGATTGTCTGTAATTTTTTTTTTTTTTATCCCAGAGATTATAGCCTGTCTAGACCTTTCTTTGTGTTATTTTTTTGTAAAACAGAGTGCACAGTGGGGAATTTATTCTGGAAGAAGGTTCTTAAATATTGATAGAATACAATAGCAAGTAGAACCTTTTTTACTGACTTTACCTTTCATTGTTCAAGATAAGAATGCTGCACTGTGTTGGTGTGATTTAATAGAAGAGGAGGTTTTTTGCATGCCTGCTTTTTTTAATGTTTAATATGGAATTAGAGATTTGTATGGAAATAACTACCCTAAAATAATGTACTGTTATTCGCTATGTATTTGTCCTCCCTTCGCTCCTGTATATGTCCTATTTGTTAAAAGCTATGACTATATAAAGCAGTCAGGATGAATCCTACTTATTACTACCTTCACGTGTGCAAATCCATACAGTTCAAGATCTGCTACAAGCAGCTGACACTAGGCAAAAGTGACTCTCCAGCATAAAAGCGTGTGTGCTTACCTGCCTGCATAACTTCTGTAAAACTTCATGCTGAATCTTATGATTCCACGGAGATGTTTTTCAATGTGATAATGAAACAGAAGATGAAGTGCTTGAGAATAATTTGCTCTTGCTGACAAGACCAGAGTTGCATACATTAAAATGCTTAAAAAGATAGTCTTAAGTCTCCAAGTTAAGCACTAAAGTTGAGTAAAGTTCAGAAAAATTTACCTAGCAGTGATAATGCTGGATATTTACAGATACATTGGCGACATTTTTAACACTGTTATGAAGAGTTACCACTTTGTGTAGAAAGAAGAAGATATTTTGGGCCCTGTCTCTGTTCAGTCTCTCTGCTTTGTCTGTGGTTCAGGGAATGGGGAAACAACAACCTGTGATGCATCTGCAGCCCACACAGTCCATACCCAGCCAAAATTTTTTCGGCAGCTTTTTTGGATAACGTTCAGTTATGCATTAATTTTGACAGATGCGCTTGAAAGATCTGTTCAAATATCAGCAGTAAAAAGACTCCTCATCCATGGTATATCTAGTTATTAGTGATGGTTAATGTTGCCTCAGGGCTTGCTAGCCAAAGAAACTGCATACACTAGACTGGGCACTGAATAAACACAAGTGCTCTAGTATAAAATCCATGCTTAAACCAGTGTATCTATTAATCAGCTTGAATAGTCTTACCCAGAATAAGGCCTTACAGCTAAGGTTATAGTGTTGCTTATGAGTCAAAACACATCGAAGTAATGGTACAATAAAGTGGCCTCAGCCTTCAAAAGTGCATATATTTCTGGTTAAGATAATTTACAACAGAGGAAAATCTTTCCCTCCAGAAAAAGCTTGTAGACTGGGCTGGAGGCAGGAGCTGTACCAGGAGATGCTTAGGTTACCTTGCCTGACTGCTCTTCTACCACTTCTTGTTTGTCCCTGGTGAAAGTCTGCACCTCTTGGATAACAGCTTTATCTCAGTGTCTGGGCAGAAGTATGGATATGCTCTGTATGGCGGCTTGCTTGTAATCTTCTTCCACTTATACTGTTGTACAACCACACTATGCCATGCTGACATCAAACACTTTTGATGGAATGCAATTTGAAAAGATAGTAGACATAATTCTGGACATAAAAATGAGATTTTTATGCATAGAATGCATATGAAATGCATATGAAATGCATTTCTATCACTAACAATGTCTGAGAATATGGTTTAGGAAACTTCTGTGTGACAGCCACAGAAAAAAGTGTGTTTGCAGTGAATTTTCTATTAATTTTCATAGGAAACATGGTGAAATGGAAATAGAAAGCTGCATTTGCCAGCCAGCTTCCAGAGGCATTGCATTGTGTTGCCCTTTAGGAAACGTGCGGGGGGAGGCATTTTCAAGGAGCTTAGAGCATAGCACTCAGCTCTTATTAACGATAAAGTGGTTAAAGGCAGATAAGCATTTAATGGGCTGATTGTTTCAACCAGCTCTGCTTCGATATTTGAAGAATTCAGTGGCATCAGGGACATCCTGGCTGCCTCAAGCCCAGTGAAGCTATTTCTTGGGTCCTCTGTGCTAGGAGGCTTAAACTAGCAAAGAGTGACAGTGCTTCACCCTCCTGAGCTCCTTAAGGTTTCACGGTTGTAGAGGCAAAGTGACTTACAGCTCTCCTACAGCCTTTAAGCATTTCTATGCATATAAAATCTGAAGTGCTGAAGTGCTAAATTGGCTGAGCTCTAAGCCAGTTTACCTCTGCAAGCATAATAGTTTAAGCAGTTGAACATAGTCAGAGGTTCCTCTTGAGGACAAAGTGCCTGCAAAGCATCTGTGGCTGGCAGATTTCCCATACTTTGGTCTAGCTTTTGCTGGCCATGTCCTGTATGCGGCCTGACATAACTGTAAAGACAATGTTGCTTCACCAACAGGGACAAAAATCTGCTTGTCTGAAGACTGTTGTACTCTTAATTTGTTTTAGAGCTCAATTCTGTAGAGATCTGACACGTATATATGAATGTGGGTATCTAAATAGCTTTCCTTTGTGAGTCAGGGGGCAGGGCTAACCCCCCCCCAATTTGCTTATGAAAGGTATGGTAATGTTCAACTTGTTGTGGCTTGAAAAAGATATGTTTTAAACAGCTGGAGCTATGGAATAAATTCTTCCTCTCAGTCACCTCAGTATTTATTCACTCGGGAATTTACAAATGGCAGTTCGGTAGCCAGCAGTGCAAAAGGAGGAAGATGGGCTTCCTGAGTAGCAGAATGCATTTTGAGCCAGAGATCTGAAAGCCAATGATATTATTTCTAAGCTTATCACCATCAACTTCATGATCAACAAGAATAAATGCTGTGCAGATAAAACCCAGCTAACAACTCTTTGCTTCCAAGTGCATGAAAGAAAGGAGAATCCAGGTCACTCTCTGTGATGGCACTGGCAATGCAGCATCAAGAGAAGCACAAGTGAGGGGTGCTTTTTTTTCATTGTTGTTTTTCTTGGTGTTTTTGGTTTTTAGTTAAGTAGGGAGCAGGACAGGGTCTCATTGCAGACAGGGTGAAGATCTGTTGAGTAATGAAATACTAGGTTTGTATGGGTACTTTGCTAACAGTGCTTATAAAATCACTCAAGTTTCTCCATATGAAAAGCCATCAGGAGTCCAGGAAGAACTAAGAAACCAGGAAAAGTGACAAATAGTTGTTTCCAAGCATGCAGTGGCATGTCAGGAGCTACTTCTTAAGGTGTTGTCTGCTGAATTATGAAACAAGCTGAAGCTTGTACAACTTTCAGGCATAAAATGATGCATTATATGGTTGGCTTTATTCTTTGCCTTTTTTCTCTCTCGAAGTTTTCATATTCAGAATCACAAATGAACTAATTTTGAGGTCTGAGAAAGATACTATGAAATTCCCTTTAGCTTCACAGATGTATAGGTTTGGATGTGTGGAACAGTAAGAGAAAAGATGGCTGTTGATCCCTTATATTATTATTATTCTCCATCAGTGGTGGCATTTGCATTATGGCGGTCATTTAAAATTGGAATATCTCAATGGGACTAGACTACACATCTGCCAGCACTGCAGCAGTCTCTAAGTGAGTTGATAGAGTGGAGGATCATTGCTCCTGTGCATTTAAATGTAAAAGTTTATATGTGCTGTTCCTCCCAAAAACTGCAGGCAGTGGACTTGAACTTGGAACTCATACATCTTGTCACGTGAGGGAGAGATTTTCCCTCCATGGTAGATTTTTTGGGGCATGGTGATTTTTGCTTTCTTCTCTCCAGCACCTACACCCGCTCTGTAGTCAGAAGTCACAGTTTCACAGGCAGCATAGGCTCTGGTTCTCTGATAAACAGGAATTGCAGTGAGTATGACCATGAGATGTGTTCCCTGCCCTCTTGACCCCTACCTCTCAGAAAGCTCTCTATATTTGTGTTGAACATTTTGTTTGTTTGTTCAGGAAAGAACCACTGCTTTATCTCAAGTGACCAACCTTGCAGAAGGGAATAATGGCAGGCGAGAAACAATACTGACAGCAGCAATGTTACAGTCAAGTTAATTGGTTTGGTGAGTGGAAAAGGGTGAAGATGTGGGCAGCCTTCACTGATGCTTTAAATTATTAGAAGAAGATTTCCGCTTAAGAGAATTATTGCTAATAGTGTTCCCGAAGTGTTGATTTACTTATGTCTAGTTATAACATATTCCAGGAATAGTTATGGTCCTATCTCCTGAAAAAGCAAAAAAGAATAGTGCCAGAGCACAACCAATGAATCATAGAATCATAGAATCACCTCGGTTGGAAAAGACCTTTAAGATCATCGAGTCCAACCGTTAACCTACCATCGCCATCCCACCACTAAACCACGTCCCTAAGCACCTCATCTATCCTTCTTTTAAATACCTCCAGGGATGAGGACTCCACCACCTCCCTGGGCAGCCCATTCCAGAGCCTGACAACCCTCTCGGTGAAGAAGTTATTCCTAATGTCTAGCCTAAACCTGCCCTGGCGCAGCTTCAAGCCATTCCCCCTCGTCCTATCGTCTGTTACCAGGGAGAAGAGGCCGACCCCCACCTCGCTACAGCCTCCTTTCAGGCAGTTGTAGAGGGCGATCAGGTCTCCCCTCAGCCTCCTCTTCTCCAGACTAAACAACCCCAGTTCCCTCAGCCGCTCCTCGTATGACTTGTGCTCCAGACCCCTCACCAGCTTGATTGCTCTCCTCTGGACATGTTCCAGCAAGGCAACATCTTTCTTGTAGTGAGGGGCCCAAAACTGAACACACTATTCGAGGTATGGCCTCACCAGCACCGAGTACAGGGGCACGATCACTTCCCTACTCCTGCTGGTCACACTATTCCTGATACAAGCCAGGATGCCATTGGCCTTCTTGGCCACCTGGGCCACACTGCTGGCTCATATTCATCCAGCTGTCAGCCAGCACCCCCAGGTCTTTTTCCACCAGGCAGCTTTCCAGCCACTCTTCCCCAAGCCTGTAGCGCTGCATGGGGTTGTTGTGACCCAAGTGCAGGACCCGGCACTTGGCCTTGTTGAACCTCATACAATTGGCCTCGGCCCATCGATCCAGCCTGTCCAGGTCCCTCTGCAGAGCCCTCCTCCGCTTCAGCAGATCAACACTACCACCCAGTTTGGTGTCATCTGCAAATTTACTGAGGGCACACTCAATCCCCTCATCCAGGTCATTGATAAAGATATTAAACAAGACCGGAAGATATTAAACAAGACCGGAAAAATCATAAAGTAGGCATAATTATTTTGTACAGAATAATTCAACTTGTCCATGCAATACGAATATATTGATATTTCTAAGAGATTCAGAATCCAGTCTAGTTCTGTGTTTTGCAATAGTTGGCTAATATTTCTAAAAAACTGACCCCAGAGACTCTCTTAACTGTACTTCGGGGATTTAATATATACATGGGAATTCTGCACTTCTAAAAGTGTTGTATTTCAACATTTCCATTCTGTTAAAGTATGCACCTCCTTAAGGCAGGTAAATTTTAAGGACAAGCAGAAAGTCTGCCATAGTGCTATTGAGTTCTATTTCCAGGCACGCCACTACCTGATTTTGAGGTCTTATGCAAGTCATACTGCGGTTCAACTCAGTCATTCTCCAACACTTTGACCAGAGTTTTAGACAAATGGTAGTTAGTATTCACAGTAATACTTTCCCACCACCTCATCTCAAGCACAGGTGCTATTCTCAGCTTGTCAAAATACCAGTAAAAAGAATGAGGGAAAGATTAATGAAGTTCAACTTCTGGAGTCAACCTAAGATGTAATGAGCATATTTTTCTGAGGAAAATGGTGCAAAGTAAGCAAATAACTTTCCAATTAAGACATACACTTGCCCTGTTAATTGTGTTCATTTTTTCCAGGTAACAGGGAGAGAAGACGTGTCTGATTTCTGCATCGTGAGTTCCTGGTTAATAAATGAAGAATCCTTGTCAATTTATTAGCAAAATAGTGTTTGCTATTGGAAAAAGGGCAGACAAATGCCAGCACCTTAGAAAAAAAAAAGATTAATGAGAATTATAATTCTGTAATGCTTTATTTTTACTGTATGATTGCTTTTGACCTACTGAAATTTAGGATTTGCTTAAATTTTTAATATGATAGTTACAAAAGATGATCTCTTTTAAAATAATTGCTTAGCTAGTTAGGTGAAATGTTCAAGTTTATAGTATTTGATTTCTGTCAAACATGGACAGTTCTCAAATGTCAAGAAAAATAACACCTCCTGAAACAGTAATCTGAATATATTATTCCTGAGTGTGTCTGAAAAATAAAGCAGAATCTTTAAGCATTTAAGAATTTTAGACTATATTCTGTACCACAACATTTTTTAAGCAGTAAATAAATGCCAGATCAATTTGTTCTTTACATTGGAATGTGACATTTTTTAATAGAAAATTGTAAATATACCCAAAGGGAAGGTTGTAACTCCTAAGTGTATGGCCAAGAGAAAAACAAATCAAGAGTTGTTTTAACAAAGAACAGGATACATTACTGCTAATTAAAACATCAGATACCAGTTTGGCAGAGATGTAAACTTTACTTCAAAAGGAAATATCTCTGTAAAAAGCTTTTGTGATTGAGAAGACAGTTTTGTATAACATGTTATTAAGTACCTAATATGGTGGTTGACTGTGTGGCCTCTCAGACCTCGGTGTTTCTCTTGTCTCAGTCCCATGGATGCATTGCCTCCTTATGCCCAGGTCCAGCAAACAGCAAGACTGAACACATGTTCCCAGTACACACGCACAGACATGCAGAGACACAGGCACATGTGTACACACAGAGGACCTCACAGACCAGCAGAGACAGCACAGTGCCTTTATTAGCACCCAGACCTGCAAGGACATCACCAACATCTGACAGTGATTGAAGCTGGGTACTGGTAAGTATGCACACCCTCACTCTGGATTTACAGGCACACACACATTCATGGACTCAAGTCCATCTGATATCACTGTCCAGATCCCAGGCCTCTGACCCTGTCACCAGCTCAGAGCTTGGGTCTTTATAAAGGGTTGGTTTCCTTCTGCTGCATCTAGTCCAACTTGAGAGTTTGCTAGCAAACTTGTGTGCACACACACACACACACACACAACAGAGGGCAAGGTCACACAGGAAATAGGAAGAGGATTTAACAGGAAGATAGTACAGATGGCAGTGATCGGGTGCAGGGCTTGGCCAGACAAGAGTACTGGTCAGCATCTTATTTATGTGTGACTGGACACGTTTGCTTCCCCTTCAGTTCATTCTCCCACACATCTTCCCTAAAATACGTTGATCCCTCTGTTTTCCTGTCTTTGTCCCTTCCTGTAAACATCCCATAACAAGTTTTACAGATTCCCATATCCCCTTAAAACATCCCATAAGAAATTTTACACAAGTACCCCATGAGTTTGCTTTCACGGTACTCTTGGTCCCTCCATCCTTATCACTTACAGATTTGTGCTGAATGTCCCCATAGCTGCCCTTGTCAAGGCTTCCCAGGGCCATCAGCTGGTGACTTGAGAGGTGCTGTCCTTGAGACTGTCTCTGTTGTCTACTGACCATTGCAGCTTGCATTTCTGTGTGTTCAATTTTCCTGTTTTCTGTCTTTGCCTCTTATATTGAGCGGCTGTTGGCCAGAGAGATATCTTTACAAATCAGACAGCCGAAAATTCCACATCTCCTTGCACACGAATGCTTCGAAATGAAGCAACTACCTGACCTCTGTTATTTCTATAACGTGACAGACAGAGTCGGGACTTCAGCATCACTGATGAGATGGAGTTTCCAAAAGTGCTGCCAAAGTAATTTTCTACCCTGCCCCTTAATGCATTTAATGAGATACTGAAATTCTGCTGTAATCCAAGCAACTAACAGCTCATCCTCTTCTATGCCAAACTGTTTTGACAGTGAATTCCTCTAAAGGCGAAAAAATCTAACCTTCACCAGCAACAAGAAATCTAATGTGGATTAAAATTTGTTAATAACTCTGTGACAGTTTCAGGAATGCTCTTTAGATGATTTACCTGTAAACGAGGTGTACAGGGGTCTTGATTTAGGTAAAGCTTAGTTACGATTATTTCTACTTACCAGATGGGATTCATCAATATCTCTTGCCCATGTACAGAAGATGTTAGTAACATATGACAGAGTGGAATAGGGCTTGCTGCTATACTGAAGTTAAGTTCTTTCCCTAGTTTATTTAGACTACAGACTCAAACACAGTAAGCCACCCTCAGAAACACTGCCCCTGTTAGAAAACCTCTGCAGAAGGGCATGAGGAAGAATCTACAGCTAAAAATTATGGGTTTTTTTCTTCTAGTAAAATACTCATAATTAGGAACTGTTTTTACTTAACATTCACTTAATTATGGTGTTTCCCAGGGTTTTCTATGTTGCCAAAATAGCACTGAGAGAGTTAAAGTTGTTTCTCAACAAATTAAAAACCCCAACCCTTTTACTTCCTAGGAGATAAAACTTTATTATCAGGGTATTTTCCAAACAATCCTGTTTTCCATGCTCATTTAGAGAGGATAAAAAGTGTTATGACCTTAAAATTATTTTAAATAATGAAAAAAAACAACAGGTGAGGTTTAAATAAAATTTGTTCTAGTAAGGACAACAATGAGATATTATGTTTTATCAAGTTCAGAAACCACTTGCATATTTTGATTTCCAGACAGGCATTAAGGACTGGTGTGCAAGGAAGAAATAAAAATGGGTTGGAATGATATAAATGTTGGATAAACAAAATTAATGTGGACTTTGGGCCAGAGAGGTTGAAATAAAAGTTAGACAGAGGTTACACATGCCTGGAGGCAGCAGTTAATGCAAAGAGTCCATCCAAGTACAAAGGCTGAGTTAAGAATATCAGAAGACAGGCTATATGGAACAGCTAGAAAACATAATTTAGTTGTGAGCAATGGCATTAAGAAAGCACAGTTACTGGGGATGTGTGTCCTTTATCCTCTCTTTACATGCTGTTGTCCCCTTGTCCCCCACCAGGTCCCTTACCTCCTCTGCAGCCTCCTCTGTTCTCTTGTTAGCAGCTGAGCAAGATGACCCCCGGGATGCGGGGGCTTCCAGGTTGGGCTTGTGCTGCTCAGCTGGTAAGTGCGTATATGTTGAGTTGCCACCACGGCAAAGAAAATAGATAATTATTGAATTTAGGTAGCAAAATTTATGTTAGATGAGGCACTAATTTGTGCTACTCTCCTCTATTCAACTGTCTATGCTCATGACAATATTTCCTTTGAGACTGTACTTCTCTGGCAGGTTTGTTGAAATTGGCTAACGACTTCAGCAGCTATGGGGAAGGATACTGAGAGGCTTGCAGAGAAAAGGGCAGGCAGATGCTGTTTTCACTTCCTGGAGAAGCTTAGCTAAAAGCATAGAACTGTTTTAAAGAAAACTTGATATTCAGCATATGATTGACTGATTTTTTGTATCTTGAGGGTGGTGATATTGCAAAGCCTTGAGTGTTCAGGAAACATAGCCAGAAATAGGTTTTTCCTTTTCCCATCCGTGCCAGTAGAAAGGAAGGTTTAGAGTGTGTGTACCCCACTGAGCAGGCAGAAAACTGCATGCCAGGGTAAAGTTCCCTAGAGCAGGTAAATTCTAGCTGTAATACAGTCTGTAGCAGCTGCACTACACCAGGCAGCCTGGCGGAGGATACTGGAGAAAGAGGGGGAGAGGAGGAAGCATTTATGCAGAGCACAGTACAGATTAGAGTAATATATGGTAACAATGTCAGTTTACTGAATAATTTTCTAATAAAAACACAAAGTACAGTACAGCGACTTTGGCATGGTCACAGTCTCCCCCGTGCCTTTGCCCCCATTTCCCTATTACCTTCAATTCCATAAAGACTACCCAACACTTGCCAAGGGAAATTTGGCTCCAAACCATCACACTGTTGGCTAGCTTCCTCCCAAGCCATTGCTGCCTAAAGGAGGAATGCCACCAAGACTGAGGGGGACACCTAAACTCCTGTGGCACTTCATGTAATCTATTTTCAGAGCAATGTAGTTAGCCTTAATGTTTTTTCCAGTCTTTCCCAACAGACTAGAGCATATAGTGCTTATTGCCCATTCCTCCAGTGAGCTCTCCCATTCTGGGGAAAAAGCATAATGGCCCTGAACAAAGGGGTAAAAAATTGTTGGATGCCAGATAGCAATTTGTGGAGCAGAATTACATTTACCACAGGGTGGAGTAGTTTCTTGCATTAGGAATAGGGAGGTTGGTGAAAACGCACGTGTGAGTGCGTGACTGTGAGTGCTGACAGTTCCCACTCATTTCGCTTCAGTATACAGTGTTTGGCTTCCCAGGTATGAATATCAGACTCCTCTGTGAACACAAATGCTGGCACTGTTCTTTTTGGAGTTGTGTATGAAGTTTGAAGGCCTTGATAGTTTCATCTATTGCACCAGGTTGTACCCTTTTATCTGCAATTATAAAATACTTCCTCGAGACACATCCTTGCTGCACTTGAACTGCAGCAAGGTTCAGGTTCGCAATGCTGAATTAACCCAAGCTGTGGTACACTTGCAGGTGGCAGCATGTGGAGAATCATGTGGTCTGACTTTTGAAAACTCATCATGTCTACTGTGTGTTTGAACATTACAGAGGCTGGAACTAAAAACTGTTATGTCCTGCTTTACTTCTGACACTGAACTTTCTCAGTGTTTGCTAACATCTCACCTTTGCTCAATACATATTCTATGGCCATACACGTGAGTGTGACTTAGAAGATGGAAATGGTCCTTAGTCCTTTCACTCAGGAACCCACAGTTGCTATTACCGTACTTTACTTAAGCTATCTAGACACTAGTAGGTTGTTTTATACTATCACTTTCCAAAATAGATAAATAAATGGTGCTTTCCTTTTGCCACTGACTAGCAAGGAAGACTGCCAGAAACTAGAGGCATAACTTAAAAGTCTTGAAGAGGCCATGTCTGCTTGTAAAAATGAAAATAACAAAACATCTCACAAGGCTGGTGGAATATTGATTCCCCAGGCTTTAAACCCAGTGCATTTCATTTGACTGTGCATTTCCAGCCCATTTTAGCAGCTGTCCTCCCCCTGATGCTCTGTTTCTCTCTGGTAACTGAGATTTCAACATGCCAATTTTTCTATCCTAGCAGGAGAGATGGTAAGTCACTTGTTGTGGATTTCTGCACTTTTTTCCCCATACAAGCTTCTCTTCCTAAAAGAAGAAATTACCACCCAGTCCACTTTGCTTATTTTAGGCTGTATAAAAATAAAAAGATTCAAACGAGGAAGGAAGAGCTTAATAAATAAAACTCTTTTTGTGAAGCACTGGATAATTGAAATACCATTGAAAACCACACTGCACAGAAGTCACTCTGCTAGCCATATCTTTACGCTACTTACAGGCTTTCCTCTAACTCCTAAATCCTTTGAAATTTAATTTCCTGCCATAGAATGTGTGATTTGATACTTGTCTCCTGTAGGTATCTGTATACACCTTTATATCTGCTACATATATTTGCATGTTTATATGGAGTTTGTGTGAAGGCACTCTGGGTGAATTTTCTTCTACTGCAGAAATTGCCTGTTTACAGTTTTGAATATTTCTTGTTTACGGCCTTTCAGGCTATCATCCAGGATGCAGAAACCCATCAACTGAGTGACCTGATAAATATAGCCCCTCTTTTGTAGGTTTTCTGATTCTGCTACACGCCACATGACATATCAGGTAGCATCTTGGAGGCAGACAGAGAGTGATTTATTCTTATAAACATCTTATAAACAAAATGTGTTTTACCTTAGTTCATGTAACCTAGTTATTTCTAAGTTTTTTTCTCTCTGTTCTTCTCAATTAAATATTGTACTAAAGTTTAATTTTTCATAAAACTATACCTTGGATACTGGATTTTTAGTTAAAGAATACAGGAAGAAATACAATTAAAATATTTTTCAGCAAGGCTTAAGCATTCGTATTAGTCTATGACAAATGTATTAATTTAATTCACTGGAGTGTGTCATGATGAAAAATAAATAAAAAATATGCAAACTGAAAAGCAACTTTGAACAAGTCAGAACAAATACTAGAAGAAACCCAAAAATTTAGTCTTAAATTTTTAAACAAAAGTAAATACTCCTCAAGAGTTTGAAATATGAAACAGAATAATAGTTATCTTGTTGTCTGCTTGATAGGGCTGTGCAGGGGAGTGAGAGTGTTTATGGCGGTTTTGTTTTGCAGTAAGTGATACGGCAGAGCAGTGGAAAAGGGATCTCTGTTGAGTGCAGATAGGCTGTATCATTCACTTATTATATGGCAGTGCTGTGTTAAAGATGCCCAAGCTGGCTCTGAGAAACTGGTACATGCACTCGGCGCAGCAGAGATGCTACCTTGGGCCCCATCATCTGCATTACCAGATCAGCGCAGCTTTCCACCTTGCTGAGAAGCAGAGGTTTTACCTCACCACAGAGACATCTATACAGCCTCTGGTTTCAGAGCAAAGTGGGTATTTCTGCACATTGTGGCAAACACTGTGGAAAACCTGTGTTTATCCAGGAACAGGCTTGATTGCCTGTGCGTCTGGCTCTCAGAGACGATCTCTCATCTTGCTCAAGTCTCATCACAGGAGACTGTATTCGGAGTCATGCAGCTGGGAGAATGGTGAGACCACTCAACAGGAGCTCAGATTGGGGCATTTTGACAGCCTGGTGTGATGCTTTGGCTCTGAAACCAGGTTGAGGTGGGGATGGAGTGGAGCCTTCTCAGATCCAAAAATGTTTCCCTGGGAGGGAAACCTGTGACACAGCTAATACACAAAATACAGATACTGCAGCAGGAATGTGTGTCTGGATCAAAGTGTGACACTGAAGAAACCAAACCCACTATGAAACACAATGCTAAACAGCTTCTTCCATCTTCTGCACAGGAAATTCATGTTGCAGTGAGAACACAGACTAAGCTTTCTGCTTCCTAACTACGTTCACACAAAGGATAGGGGAAGTGTCCAGCAGGTGTGGATGATTGCTTGCTCTGCTAAAAGGTTAGCACAGAGTACTTTATCCAGGCGAAATTAGAAACCACACTGTGATGCTGAGAAGAAATAACTTTCAAGTGAAATTCTGCCTGCATAAAAGAAGTGCCAGAGTCTTGCCAGACTTTGCTCTTACTACTGATTACATATGAATGGTACTTACACCTTTAGGATGGACAAGGGGATAATACCTGTAAGATAGACAGAAAAAAATCAATAATATGAAACCAGAAACTACTACAGTAGTCTCTTCTTGAGTGAGAGCATTTCTCTGGTGAGAACTGAAAGTTCAGACTATGGACAGCAGCATAAGATAACAATGATTGTAGATTCTTATCTTGACTTTACACTGAGATGTCTTTTGGCTTTAGTTAAAAAAAAAAAGGCACAAGTTTCCTGCTTCTTTTAAAATCCAAAGTTCTTCCAATTACAATTATCTCAGTCTGTGGTTCAGATGTGTCTCAGAGTGCAATTATGGAACCACAAATAGTCTTTGAACAAAAGAGTTGAAAGAAATGTTGGCATCAACAAAAAAATGAACTGAAAAAATACGTAACAGAAAGTCTCTCTTCATCCACTCCTCATGATACCTTCACATTAATGTACACTTCCTTGCATTTTGCCTTGTTAGGTGATGGGAAATTCTATTGAATTTTTGGAGACTGGGGAAAAAAACCTGCCTACACCAGAAATAATAGTGCTGTATGAACAGTGAACATCACTTTGGAGTGGGTTTTGTTGTATCTTTTATTAATGCAAGTATATGTATTTGCTTCAAATGTGAATTGCCTTGTCATTTTTCAGTACTTATTAATGAACTTGTTCAGATTCATTTATTTATAGTTATTGTGTCCCCCCTTAACAGCACAGAAATTTAGCCTGGGTGGAAAAGCTTGATTTTGATAGCTTATTTGGATTTCTGAATGTGCTCTGACTAGTCTGTGGGCATACAGCATGCATCCAAATGTAGGGAGTCTAACTGATCAAATGCATACGTGTGGTGTAGATGACCTGCATGTGCAGGAAAGGCCACTTGTTGGACTAGAGAACATTTGCACAGCAAATGCATAAGATACAATAAATGACAGATACACTGGATTTACTGTATGTATTCTGCATAGATGTTCTTTGTGTATGTCTTAAATGCCCTGAATTCAGAACGAGTCAGGTTTACAGAGATGAACTGTATAAATCCAAGCCTTAATTTATAGTTTATAGTTTGGGTGCTGCTGCAAAAATATGATTCTTCCATTCAATCTCTGTGGGTATTTCAGCTCTATTTATTACAACTGCCTAATGAAAAACAGACCTCTTTGTTTTGCAATCGCATTGACATGAATTAAGGGATTGGCTCTTTCTAATGATCTATGTGTCTTGTTAAAAAGGATGAGAATGCTTACCCAGTCCTGATCTTAAATTTGATTTAAATTGTGTATACAGTGTATAAGACCTTAGATGGCATTTCTGACAAAGCCCATTTAGATTAATTCTAGATGTGGGTGTTGTAGACATCTACCTGTATGTAGACTTGCTGCACCAGGCTCCTGTTACAGACATATGGAGAAAAATTCTAAGATAGATCAGATGACTCATGTCTACAAGTACCTATTTCTCTGCACTAACTATAAAGGGCGCTCTGCTGTGTGATAAGCTCAAATATATGGGTATTATTTGAAGATATTTAAAGTTTGGTGAGATGGCACTTGCTAATTCATGCCATGACTAGTACAAAAAAACCTGTTGCTTATTTTGTACAGAAGAATCCATTTGCCTGATAACCTCTGTTTAGATATCAGAACTACCTTACAATGCAGGTAAACTAACTTGAGGGTTTCAGACAGTGAGTCTTTCAGATAATAATTTCACAGTTCTGCTTTCAATGGCTGAAAGTGGAGAAGGTTCACTGGCTTCCTCACGTCTCCTTTTTAAGTTCTTTTAAAGACCTTGACAAACAGGAATCAAGGCCTAGTTCCTGCAGTATCTTCTGTATTAGCAGAGGGATTCACATCCCTGGCAAAGGAGCTCTTTGTATAAGACGTGGCTTACAGACACAACTTGCATTTACAATATAAATGTTTCTGTCATTATCTGGGATTTCTGAAGTAAAAGCCCAGGTCCCCTCTCTTTCCTCAAGAAAAAAAAAAAGTCTAACTTTCAGTTAGAGTTAAGTTTAGAAAATGTTAAGCTGGAAAATATAGCCAGCTCTGAGGAATGACCTTTGGAGTCAGAAAAGCCTAGCACAAATAACAGAGACTTTATAAAAAGGTAAAGAGAAGTAGAAACAAAGGCTTGTTGAAATAATTTAAGATTCGAAGGGACCAGGCACTTTTGAAACCTGGTAATACCTATTTTATTAATGGCCTTCTATTTTTTCACTTCACACATTTTAAAGTCCTCTCCTTCCTGCCTCCCCACCCTGCAATCCCTGACCCCCCAAATACAAAGCATTTAATTTTGTGGAGAAGTATTACCTGCTCTGAGTAGTAATTGTAGTTTGCCATTTATCTGCCAATAATTGCTTCTCTTTCTGTTCCACTCTAGGGAGCATCTGAGGACACCAGCTGGCTGAATATTATTTTCCCTCCATCATCTTTATTTATAGACAAATAAAAGCAGCCTATAGGAAGAACCAATGGTTTCTTTTTACCTTTAAAAGTGCCTATTGGGATAGCATGTCCCTTCTGTTTTAAATCCCATGCTTCCTGCTCTGAAGTTTTCATCACTTCAGTATAATTCCCTCTACACCAGTATGCTTCCCAAATACTTCAGTCTCCAGACCGAACAGCAGGCATTTTCCTCTCACCCCAAATTCTCCTTGCTTTTTTTCCTAATAAGCTGGAAATCCAATAGCATTATTTCACTTTTAATTTCAGTGAAGTGCCTCCATTGCAAAAAAACAATAAACCATTGTGCTGGTAGTTTGAACAGTCATTTGTCATCCGTGGAGCAATTATGCTGAGAAAGAGTTGACAGAACCGACCGCTTTCTGCTAATAGTGCCAACGCTCTGCTTTAAAGCAGACACTATCCACAACCAAGCCCAGCTAATGGTATGTGTCAAAAATGATGTTTCTGAAGCAAAATCTCAGGTACTTAAGATATTCCTATTTCCTCCCCCGGACATCTGCTTAAAGTGATGAATGAGAAAATGCCATTCTTCTATATAATTATTGTCTGGAACAATATTTGCAGATAGCTGCCTATCCTTAATATTGATTACCTGGAAAGGTCAGAATGATTCCTGGGTATTTTATTGGCTTTATAAATAGAAATGGTAAAGGCAAGACGTGAAAGGTAGCAGAGAGGAGATTCAGTAGAATTAAAAGGGTGAAAATGGGAACAGCAGTGGAGGTATCTCAGGAAGAAATATGTGTACAGAAAAACACAAAAAGTTTTTAGGTTGCGTATGATGTATACACATAATTAAAAGAAGTGTTATGAGGAGTGAGACAGAAAGACAAGACAAAACAAAACATGTCACCAGGAATAATCAAGAAAAGGTCACATTTTCACTTAGTGTTAGAAAGTAAGTATCTTAGTGGCACACATAAGAAAGAGACAAAATGTGCATCAACTGGTGCATGCAGCAGAACTCTGCAGAAATTTTGAGCTACAAGAAATGCCACAGCTATTAAAGTTAAAAGGAGAATTTCAGTTAGCAGTAGCATTTTATATCCAATAGTCAAAGTCTGAGACAACAATACTTTTGAAATGGCTGAAGCCATAAACTACCCCAATAGCTCATCCTAATTCATCTTTGGTTCTGTTATGATTTATATGCTTTCAAAAAGTTGCCATAAGCTTTCTAGAAAGTATTGCATTTAATCTCTAAACAGGCAAAGGTGCTGCTATATTTTCTGCTGATTGGCCTGGCCAAAGTTCTCACTTCATGCTTAAATGTCTCTGACCACCATAGTCTGCAGGTGTAGCTGAGAAGCACTGATTAGAGACAAAAAGGGGAACAGTCACCATTCGTTTTGATGACACTGTGGCACACTAGCTGAAGGCCACTGCCATTCACCAATTGGTCACATCAGTTAGGGAAATGACCCTAATAGGTCCCTTCATCACTTTGTTTTCAGAAGAGGCTGGAGAGGGAAACCCTGCTGCGAGGGTGAATAGCTGTCCCCATTTACCGTACCAGTGCAAAGCACAATGGAGTGGCATGCCATGTCACCTAAGATATAATTTTATTATCAACAGCTACAAGCTACCGCAAATCAAATTTCTTTGTACTGGCACTAAGCAAAACTAGGACCTGATACCAAACTATATGTGCATTTCTTGTGTTACTGCCATTTTTTAAAAACTAAAGAAAAGATACTCTGTAAGGTATGAAGAAGCTTGAAATAGTTTTGAGAAACCATCCCTCCAAGCTAATAACTTGTTTCTGCTGCTCTAGTTTGTGTCAAATGAAAACACTGAAGCAAAGAAGCCTAAGGATTGGTGGTATTAGGCATGTCTTTGAGCCTGGTACAGTCTGAGATACTGTTTATGTTAACATATAGACCATCCTCTAAAGGGATTCCAGTCCCTGTGCACAGCACTCCCAACCTTTCACACTCATCAGAAATGGGAAAGCTGCAGAAAACAAACACACCCAAAGCCAGCCTCCCTCCCTGACCCCACAATGAGAATCTCCTCTTTAAAATCTATTAAAAAAATTATCGTTGAAGTCTTCCTTGAAAGAAACAGCATTTGGATTAAATTGTTCATTTCAGTTTCTAATGAATAAATTTCAGCTTACTTAACTTTGGCCTTTTTGTGGAGAGCCTGGTGTTGCTTTTTATTGGGGTGGCTGTCTAGCTTTTTACAAGCAAGCATATTTTTCCCCTGAAATTGCTAGAGGAGGGTGTGACTTCAGGAAAGCAGTGCAGGGATAACATAAAGCTCTTTGTTCTCTCTTTCTGAAAACTAAACACAATACCTCTTGAATCACACTGTTCCTTAGATACTAGGATGCGCTTGGATATGAGAGAGCTGAAATACAAGGTAAATCTTCAGCAGTGAGGTGAAGGAAAGAGTCTCAGGTTCTGGCAAGATGTTTTTTCTGCCCAGTAGTAGGATGTTTTTCCTATTTTTCATTCCAAAGCCCTGCAGTTTGAGTTGTTCTTGGATCCTTTAATGACTTGAGGATCTCAGATGGCACAATCATCCAAGAATGTCATCTTACATTTGCATCAGGCTAGGTACTTATTAATGGCCCTCTCAAAAAATTATTTTACCATTGCAATTATAGAAGCCTCCTTATCAGATCAGAATACAGCCATCTGCTCTATATTGGGCTAACCCTGAAGCCCAAGAAGATGTTACAACTCATAGAAATCACAGCTGCTTATTTACTTAATCATATTAGATATAAAATATTATCTCAGTTTTTTCCCAGATGAATGAACTTCATATTGTTTTCTGGAAAAATTTCAAGATGTTCACTTCAGCCTGTGAAAAGCTGAATTGGTGTTAAATATCTAAAAGACTGTCACTGATGAAATTATAATATAATGGAAATAATGTTCCCAATTTAAGCACCAGGTGGTTGCTGCAGATTTTTATAATTGTAAAGCCCTTGACTGTGCTTGATTCGACCTTTATATAAATATTTGACAGAACAAGGAATTTATGGACAGGCATAATGAAAGTTTTAACTTTTTCAAAGGCTTGTGTTTTAGAGGAACCTACATAAATGAATATTTATGCTCTGGGATATTTGGTTTTATATACATTTTTGGGATAAATGGCCTCTTCATATGCAGTGTGATATGCGTGCATGAACATGAATAAAGCATACACTTAAAAAAGGAAACTGCAAGTAAACTGAAGAATCCTGAGGCAGCATATTTTCTCAAGTAAATTGCATAAATTAAAAATTAAATCCTTAGGCACCAATAGTTTCAAAGTACTCTAATGAATTAAAAATAATGGGTAATATAGTTGGACAGTAAACTAATGAAAAATGATGGAGAAAAAGAGTTTACATTTGGATATTTAAATTCACTGGAGGCAAAGAAAAGGACTTTCTGCTAAGAAACTTGAACCCAAACCACAAAAATTTCATTATATGAAATGTTTTAATGCTCACCATCAATTCGATTCTTCATCATCAATTTGATATTCATGCCTGTTCCTCTTTACGCAGTGCTGTTTTCTTGATGCACATCAGACCCTTTATATAAAGGCAAACCTGGAAGCTAAGAAGTATCAGGATGTGATATCTCGTTAGAGAACACAAGGCTTCTTTCTCTCAAATATTGGTTCTTTATGCTGATGACTTCTCAAGGGTGTTTCCTGATCAAAATGAAAGAAAGAAAGACACACAACATTCCTAAAATCAAAATAAATTTTTTTTCAATCCTATTCAGCTGTTGAATGACTTTTGTTCTGTTCTGATTTAACCCGGCTGGCAACTAAGCACCACGCAGCCGCTCGCTCACTCCCCCCCTCCTTCAGTGGGATGGGGGAGAGAATTGGGAAAAAAAAGTAAGACCCGTGGGTTGAGATAGAGACAGTTTAATAAGAGAGAAGAATAACAATAGTAATAATAATAATAATGGTAAGAGAATATACAGAATATATAAAACAAGTGATGCACAACGCAATTGCTCACCACCTGCTGACCAATGCCCAGCCCATCCCGAGCCGCGATCACTCCCCCCGAGCCGCGATCACTCTGTCTGCAACCAACCAACTAACTAACCCCCCCCGAGCATGACGTTATGTGGTATGGAATAGCTCTTTGGTCAGTTTGGGTTAGCTGTCCTAGCTGTACTACCTCCCAGCTTGTTATGCACCTGGCCGAGCAAGAGAAGCTCAAAAAGTCCTTGAGTAGTCTCAGCACCACTTAGCAACAACTAAAAACATCAGTGTGTTATCAACATTCTTCCAGTACTAAATCCAAAACACAGCACTATACCAGCTACTAGGAAGAAAATTAACTCTATCCCAGCCGAAACCAGGACATGTTCTTACTTTTTCACCACTACTGTGTCTACATTTCCTACTATAATAGTCTTTAAAAAGATTTTACTTTTTTTGGTCTCTGCATCTTGCTGCAAAGAGGACTTGTTACAGCTGGCAGAGTCAGACAGCAATGCACCTCAATTTTTGACCATACTTTCTTGTTCAAAACATAGTTTGGCAGGTGTATTGGAGAGGTGCTAAGGCCAAAAGCACCACTGTAGGAGGAGAATCTCCCCATCTCCAAGGATAACTACAAGCCACAGCCTGCGAAGGAACAGATGGGGTCTAGTTGGTATATAGTAAACTGACAGCTCAACATCAGCTCAGACAGACTTCTTAACCTGATGAGGGGCCAAGATAAAGATGAAAATGTTCAGGTGCTGTAATCTGTTGAACAAGAAGGTACCTATGTACACACTGCTGTGGGACTCATAGTATCAACAGCTCTCCTTTTGGACTATCAGCAAATGCTGCTCTGTTTGGCAGCTAGTGAGGCTTGTGATTTTTGAAGCCAGACATGGTCTGTGCAAAAGAAGCAACTGAATACAGAAGGCAAGAGATGTTTAAGATCCATTCAAGGATTTAGCTACTCAAAGACATTTCACAATTATTCAGAAGTGTGCTTTTCCAGGTAGGTATCCTACTATCCAAATGTTCATAGTGAACAGTTACATCCTCTCCATTTTGCTAGCAAGTCAGTCTAGTATATTCTCCTTTCATGCTATAAAGACTGGCATAGTTAGGGGAACAGAGTGCCTTTCTCTATACATTTATTCCAATTAGGATTCATTGATTAGGACCATGAGAGACACAAATTGTACAGACAGTAATTTCTTCTCCATTATAATTTCCAACTTCTGAGTTTTCTGCTTATAGCAGATGTAATTTTTACTATTCCTTAAGTGAATTTCAGCCTACTTCTATTATTCCAGATCATCCAAATTTAAAGTCAATCCACACCTCACAGTAAGGCGCCCTTTTCCTCTTATGCATGGACAAAATCTTTTAACTTTATGTTCACATTCAACTTTCTTAGCACACTCCTGCTTTGTTGGGCTGAAGTATCTAAATAAAATATAAATAATTTTAAGGGAAGATTCTTCAGGATTTTGAACCTCTATCGAACACCAGTAGTTTGCTTTCAGCATAACCATTATTGCCTTCTCATCAGGCAATTTTATATACTTGTTATAAATTCTGTATTCATCTCTAACTTCTCCAGTTGAACTATTTCCTGTATGTCTCCATGTCAGATGTTTTGTTGAAGCACAGCTAGATGAGATCTACTGCATTTCCATGCTCTACAAAAATTGGTTATCTTACCAGAGAAGTTGTCAGGTTAGCCTGGCAAAACCTGTCTTTGAAGGTCTGACAACCTGAATTCTATCACTTCTATGATTTAACTCCCTGTATTTAATGTATTTTCATATAATTTTTCACCTCCCACTTCTCTGGTTTTTACCAAGTCTCTTGCTTTTGCAGTTCACAAAGCTGAGTTTGCTCATTTTCTTTGTCTCTTTCTCACCCCCTTTTTTTTTTGCACCTTTTTCTGAAGCGATGAGGCCATGGCCAGAGATCAAGTCTGGCTTTAACCTTTTCACAATAGGTTGCAAGAATGAGTGCAATCACTGTCTAAGTAGGGATAGGAAAAGGTTAGCTCTGCAAGTGTGACAGTATCAGCTGAAGCAGAGGTTCATACCCTGTTATTCAGTGATGAACTGCAAATGCAATGCTCTCCATACTCACTGCCTGCTCTTGCTGGGTATGTCCATATTTATTCAAGTGTCTGATCTGGAGCTGGAAGCACTGATCTACTCCCCTAGGAAAACTACATTATCTGCAAGTCTGTCTGAGAGGTAGAGAGGGGTCTTCAGGGCCTGATGGGTACCTGAGTCACATGTGCAGCTTTTTGTGTAGACAGTTACACTGTCCGTGAGATGTGGGCTCCTGGGCCTTAATAGAGATCATGGAATTTAGATTCTCTTAAAAATGTAACTTCGCTTTGATTTTGAAATTTTTAGGATTGAAAAATGTCCAGTGAATCCTCTAGGAATATATATTTCTGGTTACAAGGTCTAGTCATGCTCCCTTTGAAGTCAGCAGGAGTTTTCCCCTTCATACTGGAGTGGAAGAAGGATCAGAGCTGTAAATATGTGCCATGAGAATAAAGGCAAAATTTGAGCCCTTGGGCACCTTTTCTGTGGAATCAGGCTTGTTGGGCACCTGGACAGATCAAGAGCTTCCATATGAAACTGTGTTGGCTTCTGTGCATCTTGGGCTATTTCATTCTTGCCTTTGCAATTCTTAACAGACATCAGGAGAAAAAAGTTAACTACACAATGCCACATGATCCAAATCTATTTTCTGATATATAAATCTACCCATATCAGTGGAGCTGCTCTTCATCTACACCCATGTGAAAGAGAACTGCATTAGCCCTGAAAATCATCCAGCACAGAAAATATTGATGGGCTCCCTGCTGTCTCACTGGGACAGAACAGTGCTTTTTAACTTCTACTCCTGATAACTAAAGCCTAGAAATGAGTCCCAAACCATTCCACCAAGGGAAAGTTAACCTAGAAACACAGGAATCCCATCCATATAGCAAAAAATAAAACAACATTAAAAATAATAAAATAAGAAAAAAAAATCAAACCAAATAAATAAAATAAACAAAACTAAACCAAATAAATAAAATAAAATAAAATTTAAAAGGTGCCATTAATGTACAGGCATTCAGTCAAAAATTGAATGAGATGTTTGTAAAACTGCGGAGCAACAGTCTTTAAAATTTTCTCTTGCTGAAAGCAAAGGGGAACAAAATAAGCTCCAGTAAGATTTTCAGCCAGCATTAATCTTAGTAGTAAAAACTAGTGTGCTTCAAACAGCAACAAGAACTATAAACAGTATTTGTCTTTCAAAGCTGCATATTTAATGCAGACATAAATGTCCGTAAACAAGACATACTGATGGAGCATAAATGCTGTGTCTCCCTGTAAAGGAGTCTCAGTAATATGAGAAATATGCCACCTGACTGAAGACCTCAATATTTCTCTTTGATAATTTATTTACATTCCAAATCCCTGACATTGCTAGGAATCATAAACTTAACTGTTTTTATTGCCTTCATCAAGCAGTGGTAGTGAGACAGCTAATGGCAAACAAGCAGTTTCTGGAAAATAAAAGTGTCTGGAGTGGCTGGATCATCCCTGTTGAATTTTTAAGACCAAATACTGCCTACAACGGATCTACTGTATCAAGAGATACAAAAATTGAACAACATGAGAGGAGAGATGAAATGAAGGTACTGCACAATATTGTGTTTCCATACTCTATATTACAAAGAGCATGGCCATTTATTTATTTCCCTTTTTAATGGTCTTACTTTGTTGTCTTAAGCTTGGCAAGAGAAAGATGTACTGTTGCTTGCTATGAAGAAAATGTGATATTCTTGGTTTGGTAGAAAACACCTGTAGGGATGTTAACCAAACATGGACGGTAATGAAGAATGATGAGGTGGGTAACTAAGCATTCTCAACTGGCAAAACACTAGATTCTGTCAGCCAAACCACATAAAGACTAGGCAGGGGAGTCATAAAAGAGCTATGGTGGATTTTTGCAGAACATGGAAAGCCTGCTATGGCATTGCTAGCATGAAGTATATTTTTCTGCAGTCCAAATCAGGCATAACTATAAAGTTAACATGAATTTGAAGTTAAGCTTGAAGAACTTTTTTAAAGAACACATGTACACACACACACAATGTGAAGTGCCTTAGATGTAATTTAGAACTGGTAGTTTGCATATATAAATTGCCATTCAGCTATAAAATGGCATTAAGAAAACAAGCTCATTCTTTTCTATACCGTTCTTAGGGCAAGAACATGGCACATTAACTTGCACATTAACTTGTGCCTAGCACATTAACTTGGTTTTTTTGACCAGCTTTGAGCTAGCTGCAGTGATATTTAAACCTTCATACCGAGTGTACCAGCTGCTTTTATGTGCCTGCATTAGTCTGTTATCTATGCTGAATTTAATCTGCTGTAATGATGCTCAGCTACTTTGCTCAGTCTTGACTTCTTCCCATCATCTATCTTGTCTTGAATAATCTGTCATTTTACGCCTGTTGTGGGTTCTTCCACTCCACTTTTTAAACAAGTAGAACTTTAGTGCTACAAAAGAAGTGAAACCTAGCATTAGAATTGCTTTATATGTATGCACTTTGATACAGGTGATCTGCAAATGGAGGGATCCACTTGTGATCTGGTAAAAATATTTTCTTCTACATGTAGGCATCTCAAGGCTGACTCTGAGATTTTGGTGAATATAATGAGGTATTTCAAAAGGGATAGGATTAACAGTGGAAATAAATGGGATTTGTTACTACAAGTGTAGAAGCAGCAGTATATATAAGAATGAATCTGTTATAGGCCTGTGGTCTGAACAGTAACTGAATCTGACAACAGGTTATAAAACAAAGCTTTATTGAGGCAGTAGGAAAGATGAGCAACAACACACCCATAGAGTGGCTCACCCAATCCCTGATAGTAAACATAGGATCATCATAGAATCATAGCATTGTTTAGGTTGGAAAAGACCTTTAAGATCATCAAGTCCAACTGTTAACCTAACACTGCTATCCCACCACTAAACCATGGCCCTGTGCAAGCTGTCTACCCATCTTTTAAGTACCTCCAGGGATGGGGACTACATCACTTCCCTGGGCAGCCCATTCCAATGCTTAACAACCCTTCAATTGAAAAAAATTTTCCTAATGTCTAAGCTAAACCTTCCCTGGTGCCACTTGAGGCCATTTCCCCTCGTCCTATTGCCCGTTACCAGGAAAAAGAGACTGATCCCCCACCTCACTACAGCCTCCTGTCAGGCAGTTGTAGAGGGCGATCAGGTCTCCCCTTGGCCTCCTCTTCTCCAGACTAAACCACCCCAGCTCCCCCAACTGCTTATCATCAGACTTGTGCTCCAGACCCCTCAGCAGCTTTGTGCCTCTCCTCTGGACATGTTCCAGCAACACAACATCTTTCTTGTAGCGAAGGGCCCAAAACTGAACACAGTATTTGAGGTGCGGAGTACAGGGGCACGATTACTTCCCTACTCCTGCTGGCCACACTATTGCTGGTACAAGCCAGGATGCCATTGGCCTTCTTGGCCACCTGGGCACACTGCTGGCTCATATTCAGCTGTCTGTCAACCAGTACCCCCAGGTCATAAGTGATGTCATGGCTCTGGTGGACTGCCTGGGACATTTGGAGTCCAGGTTATCTGGCTGCAACAGCCAATCGTGCAAATGATTTTTGAATGCAGGTAAGAGTTGTGCTGCCCCTTTGCTCTACCAATGGTAGTGTGATTGAGAGAATCACATCTTACGTGAATAATATTGGTTGCATCCAGCCTACAATGTCAATGTCAGTCAGGGAGCAGGGTGTTGGCAGTCTGCTTAGGCTGGTCAATGGCAGGGTGTCAGGAAGCAAGATGTCAAGACCTGATGAATCCCAGACAAAGATCTAGAACAATAAGCTCATTTAAAAACAACAGCTGCACAAAGCCACTTATCATTCAAGCAAGCTTCATCAACTAGGCCCTTCAAATCACAGAATCACAGAATCACAGAATGGCAAGGATTGGAAGGGACCTCTGTCACCCTCAAAGTAAAGAAGTTCTTCTGCATATTCAACTGAAACCTCTTAGGTTTCAGTTTGTGCCCATTGCCCTGTTGCTGGGCACCACTGAGAAGAGTCTGGCCCCATCCTCGTGACATCCACCCTTAAGATATGTGTATGTGTTGATGAGAGCCCCTCTCAGTCTTCTCTTCTTCAGGCTGAACAAGCCCAACTCTCTCAGCCTTTCCTCATAGGGGAGATGCTCCAGTCCCCTTATCATCTGTGTTGCCCTCCTCTGGACTCTTTCTAGGAGTTCCTCATCTTTCGTGAACTGGGGAGCCCAGAACTGGACACAGTACTCCAGGTGGGGTCTCACCAGGGCAGAGTAGAGGGGGAGGATTACCTCCCTTGACCTGCTGGCCACATTCCTCTTAATGCACCCCAGGATACCACTGGCCCTCTTGACAACAAGGGCACACTGCTGGCTCATGGTCAGCCTGTCGTCCACCAGGACTCCCAGGTCCCTCTCGGCAGAGCTGCTTTCCAGCAGGTCAGCCCCCAGCCTGTACTGGTGCATGGGGTTCGACCTCCCCAGGTGCAGTACTCGGCTCTTGCCCTTGTTGAACTTCATCAGGTTCCTCTCCGCCCAACTCTCCAGCCTGTCCAGGTCCCGCTGAATGGCAGCACAGCCCTCTGGCATATCAGCCACTCCTCCCAGTTTTGTGTCATCAGCGAACTTGCTGAGGGTACACTCTGTCCTCTCATCAAGGTCATTGATGAATAAATTGAACAAGACTGGGCTGAGTACTGAGCCCTGGGGAACTCCACTAGCTACCGACCTCCAACTTGACTCTGCCCCCCCGATCAGAACCCTCTGAGCCCTGTTGTTCAGCCAGTTCTCAATCCACCTCACTCTCCACTCATCCAACCCACACTTCCTGAGCTTCCCTACGAAGATATTATGGGAGGCAGTGTCGAAAGCCTTGCTGAAGTCAAGGTAGACAACATCCACTGCTCTCCTCTCGTCTACCCAGCCGGTCATGCCATCGTAGAAGGCTATCAGATTGGTCAGGCATGATTTCCCCTTGGTGAATCCATGCTGGGTACTCCTGATGGTCTTCTTTTCATCTGCTTGCTTGGAGAGGACACCCAGAATGAGTTGTTCCATCGCCTTTCCAGGGATGGAGATGAGACTAACTGGCCTGTAGTTCCCTGGGTCCTCCTTCTTGCCCTTTTTGAAGACTGGAGTGACATTGGCTATCCTCCAGTCATCAGGCACCTCTCCTGTTCTCCATGACCTTTCATAGATGACGGGGAGTGGCTCAGCAATGACATCTGCCAGTTCCTTCAGCACTCGTGGGTGTATTCCATTGGAACCCATGGATCTGTGGGTGTCCAGCTTAAAAGATCCTTAACCTGATCCACCTCAACCAAGGGAAGGTCATCCCTTCTCCAGGCTTGCTCGCTTACCTCCAAGGACTGGGAAGCCTGAGGGCCAGCCTTGGCAGTGAAGACTGAAGCAAAGAAGGCATTCAGTAACTCTGTCTTCTCTGTATCTTTCGTCACCAGGGCACCCACTTCATTCAGCAGTGGTCCCACATTTCCCCTAGTCTTCTGTTTAGTGCTGATGTACTTGCAGAAGCCCTTCTTGTTGTCCTTGTTATCCCTCACCAAATTTATTTCCAGGTGGACCTTAGCCTTTCTAGTTGCTTCCCTGCATGCTCTGGAAGCATTCCTGTATACCTCCCAAGTGGCCTGACCCTCTTTCCATGTTCCATAGAGCTTTCTCTTTTTGAGTTTTACTAGAAGCTCCTTGGTCATCCATGCAGACCTCCTGCCTTGTCTTACTCATGGGGACACACTGATCCTGAGCATGGAGGAACTGTTGCTTAAATAGCAGCCAGCTCTCTTGGACTCCCTACCTTCAAAAGCCTTAACCCATGGAATTCTTCCAAGTATGACCCTGAAGAGGCCAAAGTTAGCTCTCCTGAAGTCCAGTGTTGCGGTCCTACTTATTGATCTGCTTTCACCATGCGGGATCCAGAACTCCACCATGTTCACTGCAGCCAAGGCTGTCCCCTACCTTCACATCCTAAACCAGTTCTTCTTTATTTGTCAGCACAAAGTCCAGTAGCACTCCTCTTCTTGTTGGCTCCTCCACCACCTGGGTCAAAAAGTTATCATCGATGTTCTACAGGAACCTCCTTGACTGTGTGCACCTTTCTGTGTGGTCCTTTCAGCTGATACCAGGATAGTTGAAGCCTCCCATGAGAACCAGGGCCTGTGATTGCGAGGCTACTTTTAGCTGTCTGTAGAAGGCCTCATCTACTTCCTCATCCTGGTTGGGTGGTCTATAGTAAACACCCACCACAGTGTCACCCATGCTGGCCTGTCCCTTAATTTTTACCCACAAGCTTTCAACTTGTTCTTCGCTCCCGGGTAGAGCTCTATACATTCCAGTTGCTTCTTCACATAAAGAGCAACTCCACTGCTTTGCCTCGTAGGCCTGTCTTTCCTGAAAAGTACATAGCCATCAATGGCAGCGTTTCAGTCATGTGTGTTATCCCACCATGTCTCTGTAACTGCAATGAGATCACGGCCCTGCGACCACATGCAGAACTCCAGCTCTTCCTGCTTATTCCCCATGCTGTATACATTGGTGTAGAGGCATTTCAGTGAGACAATTGAGCATGCAGGTTTCCCTGGAGGGATGACAGAGGATCTGCCACAACCAAGACCACCTTTAAGGCAGTTGGTCTTCTGGTTCTTAAATTGGGAGGCAGCTATGGCACATTTATTGCTGCTCTGAACGGTCACAATTGTTCCCTCATCGGATGTGATTGCCTGAGTGTTCTGACTGTGTACCTGTCCTGGTTTCGGCTGGGATAGAGTTAATTTTCTTCACAGAAGCTAGCATAGTGCTGTGCTTTGGATTTAGTACTAGAAGAATGTTGATAACACGCTGATGTTTTTAGTTGTTGCCAAGTAGTGCTCAGACTGCTCAAGGACTTTTTGAGCTTCTCCTGCTCGGCCAGGTGCATAACAAGCTGGGAGTACAGCACAGCTAGGACCCAAACTGTCCAAAGAGCTATTCCATACCATATAACGTCATGCTCGGGGGGGGGGTTGGTGGGTCGGTCGGTCGCGGGGGGAGTGATCACTGCTTGGGTACTGATCGCTGCTCGGGACGGGCTGGGCATCGGTCGGCGGGTGGTGAGCAATTGCATTGTGCATCATTCGTTTTGTATATTCTGTATATTTTGTTATCATTCTCATTATTACTATTATTATTATTTTCTCTTATTAAACTGTCTTTATTTCAGCCCTCGGCTCTAACCTTTTTTCCCCTTCCCGATTCTCTCCCCCATCCCACTGAGGGAGGGGGGGGAGTGAGCGAGCGGCTGCGTGGTGCTTAGTTGCCAGCCGGGTTAAACCACGACAGTCCTTTTTGGTGACCACGAAGGGACACGAAGGGCTTGAGATAACGACAGAGTAACCAGAGTATATTAAGGAATTTATATCTGTTAAATAGTTGTGGGTTGCAATTTGATTCATTTGTTCTTGATCTTAGCTTATCCGATCTGCACCATGCTCCCTCCTTTGCTGTACTTGTTAAAAGTTGGTGTTGGTTTTTGCAGTTTGTTATGCTCTGCGGTGACCAGACATGTTTTGCTTGGGAAACTTGTTATTAAAACAATGACCTTGAGCTTTATCTGGTATTTGGGTTTCATGTCGAAGTCTGTACTGCACTTTGGGTACCACCTTGCGGGGAATATTAGCAATTATACATGGGACTCTGAAAAGTTTGTTCTGGAGGAAATACAGAATGGCACTTTTTCTGCCTTCTTTGATGATGTTTCCTCCTTCACTACAATAACTTTTCAGTATCTTGAGCATCCTTGGATAGTTAAGGTATATCTATTGATATCTATTTGGAATATTGTTTCAGTTTTGTCCAAAGTTTGTAAGCAACTTAATAACACCATCCAGATGTCTGCCCCAGGGCTGGATAGTTATGAGTGGAAGGGTATTTGGGGTAGTATGGGTAAATGCCTAGAACGATGGGCACCTCCAATGTTTTGGAAATTCACTCCTGAACAAGTGCAGAATCCTGAAAAACTAGTAGAGTATTTGGAAAAGGTATGCTGTCACCCTGGCAATTCTAAGCAAACACAAATCACTGCAATGTGCTGGGGCCTGGCCCATGCTTACCGAACCCTGTTCAACATGATTCAACACATCCAAAGGGAACAGAAAGTCTCTGGATCTGATGATAAGGCCACAGCCACTGCAGCTACTCCAACCCCGACCACAGCCACTGCAGCTACTCCAACCCCGGCCACAGCCACTGCAGCTACTCCAACCCTGGCCACAGCCACTGCAGCTACTCCAACCCTGGCCACGCCACTGCAGCTACTCCAACCCCAGTGATATGCACTGCGGCTACTCCAACGAACCAACCCGTGCCAGTATCAGTCGCCCTATACAAAAGAAGAAATCTTGGAAGCGAAAGTCAACTCGTTTAGAAAGGGAGGATGAAAAAGCGGGGCCATCACAAGGGGAGGAGGAAGAGCTCATAAACGAGACAGAAACCACCAGATCCCTATCCTTGAGTGAGCTGCGAGATATCCGAAAAGATTTCAGCCGTCGTCCAGGTGAGCTCATTGTCACCTGGCTACTCCAGTGCTGGGATAATGGGGCCAACAGCCTGGAACTGGAGGGTAAGGAAGCCAAGCAACTAGGATCCCTTTCTAGGGAAGGGGGCATTGACAAAGCAATTGGAAAAGGGACACAAATCCTCAGCCTCTGGAGGCGTCTACTGTCAGCCATGAAGGAAAGATATCCCTTCAAGGAAGATGTCATATGTCGCCCAGGTAAATGGAACACCGTGGAGAAAGGCATCCAGTACCTGAGGGAATTGGCTGTCCTGGAGGTGATTTATAGTGACCTGGACAATGACCAGTTGCCTAAAGATCCAGATAGTGTCCAGTGCACACGACCCATGTGGCGGAAGTTGTTACGGAGCGCACCAACATCATATGCCAACACATGGGCAATAATGAACTGGGAAGCTGGACGGGGACCAACAGTGGATGAAATGGCTAGCCAGCTCCGGGAATACGAAGAAAGTATCTCTTCCCCCTTTGTTTCGGCTGTGGAGAAACTGTCCCAAAAGGTTGAACGACTCGAAAAGCATATGTCCTACTCCCCTCCTGTACAGACCAGTATCTCAGCCATCAGAAGTAAGCGCCCTTCTGCTCAAGAAAAAGAATATCGAGGGTACACACCACGGGGCACTCTATGG
Source organism: Gorsachius magnificus (assembly GCA_034008185.1). Classification (NCBI taxonomy): domain Eukaryota; kingdom Metazoa; phylum Chordata; class Aves; order Pelecaniformes; family Ardeidae; genus Gorsachius; species Gorsachius magnificus. The sequence goes on from CM067081.1 coordinate 89,297,289, forward strand.
TTTTACCTGCGTGACCACGGAGAGGACATGAGGAAATGGGACGGAAAACCTACCTCGGTCCTAGAGTCACGGGTACGTGAGTTGCAAAGAAAAACAAACACAAAAGGGGGCTCTTCCAGGAAACTTGTCGCTCCAATTTCCAGAGACTGGGACGACGGTAGTTTCTTCAGACAAAATAGAAGGGCTGATCTTAATTCTGATTGTGATGAAGGAACTTCTGACTCATACATACAAACCATGAGCAACAGTGACCAGGATTAGAGGGGCCCTGCCTCCAGCCAGGTGGAGGAAAGGGACAACAGGGTTTACTGGACTGTGTGGATTCGATGGCCTGGCATGTCAGACCCACAGAAGTATAGAGCTTTAGTAGACACTGGTGCACAGTGTACTCTAATGCCATCAAGCCATATAGGGGCAGAATCCATTTGTATTTCTGGAGTGACAGGGGGATCTCAAGAGCTGACTGTATTGGAGGCCGAAGTGAGCCTAACCGGGAATGAGTGGCAAAAGCACCGCATTGTGACTGGGCCAGATGCTCCGTGCATCCTGGGCATAGACTACCTCAGGAGAGGGTATTTCAAGGACCCAAAAGGGTACCGGTGGGCTTTTGGTATAGCTGCATTGGAGGCAGAAGAAATTAAGCAGCTGTCTACCTTGCCTGGTCTCTCAAAGGACCCTTCTGTTGTGGGGTTGCTGAGTGTTGAAGAACAACAAGCGCCGATTGCCACCACAACAGTGCACAGGCGGCAATATCGCACCAACCGAGACTCCCTGATTCCCATCCATAAGCTGATTCGTCGACTGGAGAGCCAAGGAGTGATCAGCAAGACTCGCTCACCCTTTAACAGTCCCATATGGCCAGTGAGAAAGTCTGATGGAGAGTGGAGACTGACAGTAGACTATCGTGGCCTGAATGAAGTTACGCCACCGCTGAGTGCTGCCGTGCCAGACATGCTAGAACTTCAATACGAACTGGAGTCAAAGGCAGCCAAGTGGTACGCCACAATTGATATTGCAAATGCTTTCTTTTCAATCCCTTTGGCAGCAGAGTGCAGGCCACAGTTTGCTTTCACTTGGAGGGGCATCCAGTACACCTGGAATCGACTGCCCCAGGGGTGGAAACACAGCCCTACCATTTGCCATGGACTGATCCAGGCAGCACTGGAACAGGGTAATGCTCCAGAACATCTGCAATACATTGATGACATCATTGTGTGGGGCAATACAGCAGAAGAAGTTTTTGAGAAAGGGAACAAAATAGTCCAAATTCTTCTGAAAGCTGGTTTCTCTATAAAACAAAGTAAAGTCAAAGGACCTGCACAGGAGATCCAGTTTTTAGGAATCAAATGGCAAGATGGACGTCGTCAGATTCCAATGGATGTGATCAACAAAATAACAGCCATGTCTCCACCAACTAGCAAAAAGGAAACACAAGCTTTCTTGGGCATTGTGGGTTTTTGGAGAATGCATATTCCAAATTATAGCCAGATTGTAAGCCCTCTCTACCAAGTGACCCGGAAGAAGGATGATTTCAAATGGGGCCCTGAACAATGACAAGCCTTTGAACAAATTAAACGGGAGATAGTGCACGCAGTAGCCCTTGGACCAGTCCGGGCAGGGCAAGATGTAAAGAATGTGCTCTACACCGCAGCCGGGGAGAATGGCCCTACCTGGAGCCTTTGGCAGAAAGCACCAGGGGAGACTCGAGGCCGACCCCTAGGCTTTTGGAGTCGGGGATACAGAGGATCTGAAGCCAACTATACTCCAACTGAAAAAGAGATATTGGCAGCATATGAAGGGGTTCGAGCTGCTTCAGAAGTGATTGGTACTGAAGCACAGCTCCTCCTGGCACCCCGACTGCCAGTGCTGGGCTGGATGTTCAAAGGGAAGGTCCCCTCTACACATCATGCAACTGATGCTACGTGGAGTAAGTGGGTCGCACTGATTACACAACGGGCTCGAATAGGAAACCTCAGTCGCCCAGGAATCTTGGAAGTGATCATGGACTGGCCAGAAGGCAAAGATTTTGGAATATCGCCAGAGGAAGAGGTGGTGCGTGCTGAAGAAGCCCCATTATACAATAAACTGCCAGAAAATGAGAAGCAATATGCCCTGTTCACTGATGGATCCTGTCGTCTTGTGGGAAAGCATCGGAGGTGGAAGGCTGCTGTATGGAGTCCTACAAGACAAGTTGCAGAGACTGCTGAAGGAGAAGGTGAATCAAGTCAGTTTGCAGAGGTGAAAGCCATCCAGCTGGCTTTAGATATTGCTGAAAGAGAAAAATGGCCAGTGCTTTATCTCTATACTGACTCATGGATGGTGGCAAATGCTTTGTGGGGGTGGTTGCAGCAATGGAAACAGAACAACTGGCAGCGCAGAGGCAAACCCATCTGGGCAGCCGCATTGTGGCAAGATATTGCTGCCCGGGTAGAGAACCTGGTTGTAAAGGTACGTCATGTAGATGCTCATGTACCCAAGAGTCGGGCCTCTGAAGAACATCACAACAACCAGCAGGCAGATCAGGCTGCTAAGATTGAAGTGGCTCAGGTGGATCTGGACTGGCAACATAAGGGTGAATTGTTTCTAGCTCGGTGGGCCCATGACACTTCAGGCCATCAAGGAAGAGATGCAACATACAGATGGGCTCGTGATCGAGGGGTGGACTTAACTATGGACGCTATTGCACAGGTTATCCATGAATGTGAAACATGTGCTGCGATCAAACAAGCCAAGCGGTTAAAGCCTCTCTGGTATGGAGGACGGTGGCTGAAATACAAATATGGGGAGGCTTGGCAGATTGATTATATCACACTCCCACAAACCCGCCATGGCAAGCGCTGTGTGCTCACCATGGTGGAAGCGACCACCGGATGGTTGGAAACATATCCCGTGCCCCATGCCACTGCCCGGAACACTATCCTAGGCCTTGAAAAACAAGTCCTGTGGCGACATGGCACTCCAGAAAGAATTGAGTCAGACAACGGAACTCACTTCCGAAACAGCCTCATAGACAAATGGGCCAAAGAGCATGGCATTGAGTGGGTCTATCACATCCCCTATCATGCACCAGCCTCTGGGAAAATTGAACGATACAATGGACTGTTAAAAACTACACTGAAAGCAATGGGTGGTGGAACATTCAAACATTGGGATACACATTTAGCAAAAGCCACCTGGTTAGTCAACACTAGAGGATCTGCCAACCGAGCTGGCCCTGCCCAATCAAACCTCTTACGTACTGTAGAAGGGGATAAAGTCCCTGTAGTGCATGTAAAAAATATGCTGGGGAAGACAGTCTGGGTTACTCCTGCCTCAGGTAAAGGCAAACCCATCCGTGGGATTGCTTTTGCTCAAGGACCTGGCTTTACTTGGTGGGTGATGCGGAAGGACGGGGAAGTCCGATGTGTACCTCAAAGGGATTTGATTTTGGGTGAAAATAGCCAATGAACTGAATTGTATAATGTTAATTGCTGTGTAATATAGTATGTCTTTATTTTTACTATTGCTGTATGTCATATCAATGGTATAACAGTAAGGATCACCCAGATTAAGAAGAATGAATTTTGAAGAAACTAAGGAAGTACAGCGGATGGAACCAGAACTGACTTCAGCAAGCAACAACCCAACACCAGACCCCATCTCTCCTGCCCTGAAAGACTGTTACGACAGATGGAGCCCAAAACTGTGGACCAAATGAACCCAATGGACATTTCAGAGGGATGGTCCATAGACTAAGGGAATGATATCTGTGTATGTACCAAAAAGATGAGGAAATGGTGGTGATTAATTGGAATGTATTGTAAGGGTAGGACCTAAGCATGACGTAAATGGTATAGAATAAGGGGTGGAATGTCCTGGTTTCGGCTGGGATAGAGTTAATTTTCTTCACAGAAGCTAGCATAGTGCTGTGCTTTGGATTTAGTACTAGAAGAATGTTGATAACACGCTGATGTTTTTAGTTGTTGCCAAGCAGTGCTCAGACTGCTCAAGGACTTTTTGAGCTTCTCCTGCTCGGCCAGGTGCATAACAAGCTGGGAGTACAGCACAGCTAGGACCCAAACTGTCCAAAGAGCTATTCCATACCATATAACGTCATGCTCGGGGGGGTTGGTGGGTCGGTCGGTCGCGGGGGGAGTGATCACTGCTTGGGTACTGATCGCTGCTCGGGACGGGCTGGGCATCGGTCGGCGGGTGGTGAGCAATTGCATTGTGCATCATTCGTTTTGTATATTCTGTATATTTTGTTATCATTCTCATTATTACTATTATTATTATTTTCTCTTATTAAACTGTCTTTATCTCAGCCTTCGGCTCTAACCTTTTTTCCCCTTCCCGATTCTCTCCCCCATCCCACTGAGGGAGGGGGGGGAGTGAGCGAGCGGCTGCGTGGTGCTTAGTTGCCAGCCGGGTTAAACCACGACAGTACCCCACCTCCCGAGGTCTTTAGTTTAAAGCCTGCTGTACCAAGTTGGCCAGCCTACTGCCTAGGATTCCCTTGCCTCATCTAGAGAGGTGGATCCCATCCAGCCCCCCAAAGGTTATATTCATCAAAGAACGCCCCATTGTCATAGAAGCCAAAGCCCTCATGACAGCACCAGCCACGTAGCCATGAGTTGACATATACATTATGCACCTATTTCTGGCTGCCCCCTTTCCTCAAACTGGTAACATGGAGAAAAAGATAACCTGGGCCCCAATGTTTTTCACTTGTTCCCCCAAGGCTCAAACATCTTCCTTGATTTTACCCAGGTTTCTGCTTTCTGTGACATCGGTGCCTACATGAAATAGTAGTAATGGATAGTAGTCCGTTCTCTTGATGAGTTGTGGTACCCTCTTGGGTGCATGCATGCACATGTTCATGCATTAGATGCACATGGGGTCTAGTCTTACATAAACAGTATTTTCTATACAGTTTCCTTCCTATTGCTCAGCTATGGCCTCAGAAGCACTCCTTAGACTTGTCTGATCTTCTCTTTTGGTCTGTTTTCAGCCTCTTGGATATTTCCCTTAGCCTACTTTAAGATTTTCTGCTGGGCACTATTTATGCTTCTCGGTACTCAACAAACACTTCTGAAAATCCTGTCCTTTTGGAATTTTCAGGCACTTCCAGTGCTTTGTGTACTGCAGACTACAATATGTCCATGGCACTTCTGTACAGCCACTGCATCTCCCCTCCATCACTATCTTGATTACTCTCTACAACAGTCCTGTACGGCTTTAACACTAATCTGCTGTTTTCTTCCCACTGAAAAAATCTGGCCATTTTTCTGAGAGTTTGTACTTCAGTTATTTTAATTCCATATTTCCAGCTAAGTAACCTTTCCCTGGTAAAATATGGACCTTTGTATGGCTGACGAATTTAGTGAAAAAGAGAGGAAAACAGATGATCGAACTGAAAAAAGTTTGTGACTCAACATAATCTTTGATAATTCCCAGTGGAAAACCTATATTTCCATTTGATTACTGCAAGTTAAAGGCTCCTGCATATCACAGCTGAGGTAGCAGATGTTTACAATTACATGAGAAAAACTGCACAATATCTTTCTTAGAATGAGTAGTCACATATTTAGGTATTTTCTTTCAATAAATGCTGAGTGACCAAAAGCTTTTGAAAATATCACCTGATCCCTAACTTAAATACTTTTTGAAATATCATAATATATATATGCCTAAAGTGTTTCTGAAGATGGGAATTAAACAGTGTGGGCAGTGTGATACTGAGCTGGATGTTATTTAAATATGTTAAATATGTTTAAAATTCTGAGTCTTAAATCTCTATTTCAATGTTCTTTTGCCAGAATGTGCAGTTATCTGGGGGCTTATGGGGAACTGTATTTGCTTTGTCTCTCTTGTATGTTATCTTGTAAGTTTATCTGGCCTGGAAGCTGCCCCTTGTTCAATGTTTGGACAACATCAGGCTGACTTGCCTTTTGGCTTTACTGGAGAACAAAGAGTAAGACACCAGAACTCAACTCTTGGCTTTACTGGAGAACAAAGAGTAAGACACCAGAACTCAACTCTTGAAACTTTCAACTCTTGAAGGGAAATTTTGATTAGACATCCTGCTGGGGAGATGAGAAATGGGTGACATTTGTGAACATGGGAATGAAAAACAGGAAAAATAATTTAATTAAGGTGAAATGATTAATAGAAAAAAAGATGTTGCTCTTCTTCCTCACCCCTAAAAACCTAAACCTAAACTCATTTCCCCAAATCCCAAATTAAATACTTTTTTTTTTTTTATGGAGGAAAACCTAAGTTCTGATTTTCTTTTTCTCCTGAGAAAAGAGTGAGAAGTATTTAGGTGGGGTTAAAGATTTCATATTCTGTCTTGGATGCTGCCTTTGAAAACCTATTTGAAGCAGAGGGCATAGGCAGCAATTCCAGGAGCCGACAAAAAAAAGAAATCTATCAGCACTAGAGGCCACATTTTTGTTGTTGCTGCTGTTGTTTTTACGCTACTCTATTGAGATTCAAGGCATCAAAGCCCGAAGGAAAGCTACATGTTCTGTATTAGAGATGTTAGCTGATATTTTGATCTAACAGTAGAATCACTTTTACTGTCTCAGATTACAAAATGGTAGCAATTATAGTAATACGCTGCCACTTTTAAGATTTTGTTTTTATTTTCCACACTTACCATTCAACTGATCTGATTGAATTGTAACTCCAAAACCATATATCAATGCTAGAGAAATACTGAGATTTAGAGTGAATAAATTAAGAACATCTAAAGTTCTTAGGCAGGAGTGTCTTTCCATTCATCCTGGTTGACTTCTTGACAATGTTTGCATGCCTAACGACACGGCTCTGTTATATCTTTGGATTAAATTAAAATACAATTTGGAAAAACAAAAGTGCAAATGATTGAGTCTATCTACTCAGGAATGATCAGGCTTTCTGGGACAATACAGCTGCAGAGGCGAGTCCAGAGATTTGAGCTTGACAAACCATGGATGCTCTGAGAGCATCTGTCCTTAGATCCCTTGATGGAAGGGAGGGTGTCAGACAGTTTTGTAGGTACTGACTGAATTCTGCAGGCAGCAAAATGCTCATTTTGCCTTTTTGTCTTGCCTACCAGCTTTCCTTAGCAGAGCTACTTCTTCCATTACAGATCTAACAGGAAGTTCACAAGTCTTGGAAATCAGTAGTTTCTCTCTTTATCCCACCTATCTCCTTCCCCTTCATCTCTCCCTTCCCCTTCTGCCTCCCACCACTTGCACTTTCTCTAAAATATCATTACTACGAAGTACAAGGATGATAATATTTAGCTCTGGTCAGGTAGAGTTAATGACATGTAACTGGTGATTCCCAGAGCAAAGGATATAGGAAAGCAGTCTCTGGGTTTGTGGTTTTAAACAGTTCCTTTGGAGACAATGTTATGAAATTCTTGTAGAGTTGATTTTATTTTTATGTCAATCTTATTTACTCTTCTGACTAATATACACTCAGAGACAAAACCACTGAGTCAACCTGATGTGATTTGTGTAGACCTATGTCTAAATAAATTTCAAATACACACATAGCACATAATGTCATAAGTGTATTGGGTACCCTAAAATGAAAATAAAATACGCTACCAAGACATTAATAAGGAATGGTAGATTTAGAGAAAAGAGACATGTGAGCAAGAGAGAGGTTTATGAAAAAAGGAATTATGAGGTAGCTTCTTTTTATAGAAGGCCCAGCTCTGGAAGGATGAAACAGTAGATGAGGCCTTCAAAGGGACTTTGACAGGTTGGAGAAATGGAACAACAGAAACTTCATGCAGTTCAACAAAGAAAAATGCCAAGTTCTTCCCCTGAGGAGGAATAACCCCAGGCACCAGTACAGTCTGGGGGCTGTACAGCTGGAAAGCAGCTTTGCAGTAAAAGACTTGGAGGTACTGGTGGAGACCAGGTTGAACATGAGCCAGCAATGTGCCCTTGAAGCAAAACCAGCCAACAGCACCTTGAAGGGCATTAAGCAGAGAGTTGCCAGCAGGTTAAAGGAGATGCACATTCTTCTCTACTCCTGGTGAGACACACCTAGACTGCTGGGTCCCATGCTGGGCTTCCCAGTATAAGTGAGTGAGTCCAGTGAAGGACAATGAGGGTGATTAAGGGAATGTGGCATTTATCTGACATTTGAGAGGCTGAGATAGCTGGGGCTGTTGTTCCCCTGAAAAGGAAGCTTGTTAGACTATGCCTACCCTAGCAAGTATTTGGTGCAGAAAAATACAGGTCAGTAAATACAAACAATCGTTACTGAATTTCCTACATTTCCACTATTTGTGGTTCAGGTGTTTTACTTCAAACTAGTTTTAATCTACATTGAACATGTTATTGATTCCTTGATCCAAACTGCCCTACCATGCATACACTTAAAGCTGCTGAAAAAAATCATTGGATAAGCTGCTTGTGTGCCCTTTTGAGATTTTGATTCGATTTGGTTCCCCTTGAAACAGATCACCCTGTTTAATGTCTTCCAAAAAAGAAACACTTTTTCATTGCACCAGAACTGTTCTATCAGCCAAATCACTGCTCAGTAAGTGGTGACAACTCAGGGAGATCCTTTACCGTGGCATTACTGCTCAGGACCAACACAGTGACATATAGGCACAGCCTCTCAGGCTCAAAAGGGAGCAGGAGAGAAATGGTGTCATGAAAGCAATGCACTTTGTCTTCCATGAGAAGAGAGAGGTTGAGGTCTAATCTCATTTTGACACTGGGGTGTATGTAACTTGAGCAAGAACACAGGACTGGAGCAGGCATTAGCCTCTTCCTAATAGTCTAGTAGACTTATTAAGGAACTATGTTTCTTCCTTTCCTCTTTGCAATTGATATGACCAAAAAAACCCCCTCAACCAGGTGCTCAGGAGACAGCAGTGACACAGCACTAAACTGACTGTTGGTAACGAGTCCCAGCAGCCTCAATGCCCTAAGCAGTACTGAGCGTCACTGCCACCCTCCAGCTGTGAATTCTTCCTTTTTCCTGAGGAAGAATGAAAGCATTGCAATGATCTCAAAAGCATTAGAAGCTGCCTACAACCCAATTATCACATAATTTCTATTTAGGCACCTAATTCAAGGTAAGATTCAAGATATGTTAAAGAACATCCATCTGAAAGACAAGGAATTGTTTGGTTTAAATGCTATGGCAGTCAAATGAAGATTGTTTGACTGCAGCTGAAATACATACTAGCACTGGGATAGTATCATTCAGATTGTGATTTCAATTTCAAACCTAATTCAGGTTCAGTCTAGTAGGTAGAATCTTCATGTTCTTTACACAGTTTTGTGAATTTTACCACATACATGAGAACTCAAAAATGTTAACTAATTTTCCACTAATTTTCTTGTTCCCTAAAATTTAATTTCCCTCCTTTTATGTATGTTTGCAATAACAATGGCAAAAAAAGATGCATCCTGACAGTCTATGATATCCCCTGGAAGTCTTAATTCTTTATGCTGACTTCATTACTGTACCCTTATCAGCCACAATATTTTTGCTTCTTCTGTTGAAGTCAGATTGTTAACACTGAAAGCTTGTTACTATGGCTAACCTATTACAGTGATATAGATGTCAATATACACTAGTAACATAAGACATGCACCATTTACAATTGTATGCCACATAAGTAATAGTTTCAATGAAAGAAAGAAATTGCCATAGCAAAGTTTGTTTTATGACAAAATGGACCGTCTCTGTTTTTTTAATACTACAGTTTTTAGCTCCTGTACAGTATATATGTAATCTTCTTAGCTGGACAAATTCTCCTTCCTATTAGCAAAAAGTCTAGTTCTGAAATCTCTCCCCTCTCTCTCTATTTTGTCCCTTGCTGAACAATCAGTAGTTGTCTCCTAATTTAAAAGGATTGTCTTGAATTGCTATTTTTAAAGAAAGCTTCCTTCTTTAGAAGGAATACATTTTAACCCCCAAATTTTTCTATTCTGATGTCATTGTAATCATGTCACCAACCATTCTGAGTCACTTCTTTGTGCCTTCTGCATCACGTATTACCATTCACACTTCTTATCTTGCCCTAAGGGTCTAACTCACATGGCCACTAAGCATCTCTGACCTGGATATGTTCCTTCCCAAATTTGAGATGTATTCCAAGGCAGGGTGACAGGCTTGCTAAAAGGCAAAAGGAAGACAAATGGACCACTGATCAGCATTTTCTGTGAAGCATGAGGAGGTCTGCCTTTTCCTTAACCTGCTTGGCTGGTTCTGCTCTTGACACAGAACATTTTCATAGAAATGAAGAGAATCAGAGGAGCCAGAACACTTCGACAACCATTAACTGTAAGAAACAGTCATTTATCTATATAGGGCAAGGCCTTGTGGCACCATTTGCCCAATTACTAGGGGACAGACACACATGCCAATATGTTGGTCTAAGCTTTAAACCTCTAAAAAGTGTTAAAATTATTCTTGCTAACAGACATGTTAATGGTATCTGGCCTTTGCTAATGGCAAGTGTACTTCTCTGGAACTAGTTTAGGCTCTTGTCTCTAGAGTTTTCCAATCCAAAATCTGCCTCAAGCTTGTCCTACGTGATCCCAGGCACCACTTTGAAGTCAAGCTGTTCCTGAGTAGAAATCAGAGCTTTTAAACCTAACCCAAATATTAAATTTTTTCACCTTCTACCCTACTGACTTTAGCTGAACTGTTCCAGAGTGTACAATGACAAGACAAACACAGAACTCAGATTTTACCCAGTTTCTTGGCTTTTGGACTTGACAGGAACTAATCCTCTACAGAAGAAAATGAAGATATTGTGTTTGTTTTGCCTTTGTCTTTCACTTCCTAATTGATGCATTGCTTCCACCAGCTTCTGACTTCAAGAATGTTGATTCCAACTAGAGCCTGAATCAGAGAGAAAATATCTGAGGCATTATCATCTTCTACTAGATTAGCTAAAAGGATCCACTTTCATTCATATATTCTGCCTTCTAAATAAACCTCCTTCCCTTTGCTAGCCCATCTTTTTTTTTTCTCCTAAATAAGACATCTGCCATTGTGGAGGGAGCGCAACCATTTCTACCAGGCTTGCTAACCTAATTATGAAGACTTTAAGCTAGGTTGTTCAGGGATGGTAACCAAAGCTTGAGAAGTAGTCATAGTACAAGGAACAGTGAGGAAACACCTATGGCACAGGATGATGGGGAAGGTCCCACACTTCATTTCATGGCAGCACAACAGCGAGCCCATGTGACGTGCCTCTACACAAATACATGCAGCTCAGGAAACAAGCAGGAAGAATTAGATGTCCATGCACAGCCATGCTGGAAACTGGTAAGTGGGATCACACAGGAGACTTCCCTGAGGTCAAGGCAGCTGGCTGATCAAGGTCTGCCTCCTCAGAGCACAGGAACGGTTCACCCTAATGTGCAGGATATCAAAGGTCTGGGGAAGAAGGCTAGCATGGCTGAGCTCAATAATAAAAAGGAATTGTTCAGAACATGGAAGGGGTACAGTCTACCTGATAGGAATTTAGTGACCTTGGCCAGGCATTTAGGGATGGAGTTAGGAGAGGTAAAGCTCAACTGTCATTTAAACTAGCAAAGGATATGAAGGGCAACAATAATAATTTCTATAAGTACATCAACAATAAAAGTATGGCTAAGGTGTCCCAACACTCAGTGGGACTGTGGACCCAATGATGAAAATCACAGAAAAGATTAAGTTACTTGTGGCCTTTTTTGCCCTGGTATTTACTGGCACGATTTGCTCTCTGGCCTCCAAGGTCCTTGTGCCTAGTGGCTGAGTTTGGTAAAGTGAAGTATTATCTATGGTAGAGTAAAACTGAGTCATGGATCACTTAAAGCAACTGAACCATGAGACCAGACGGTATGCATCCAAGGGTGGTTATAGTGAAGATAGAGCCCGACTCTTCTCAGAGATGCACAGGGAAAGAACAAGAAGCAATAGACACAACGTGCAGCATTAGAAATTCTGTTTATATACAGGGAAAAAAGTCTCCCTCATCCATAGTAAGGGTGGTCAAGCATGGGACAGGTGCCCAGAGAGGTTGTGGGATCTCCATCTTTGGAGATATTCAAAACTTGACTGGACACTGCCTAAGCAACCTGTTCTGAGTTGGCCCTTTTGTGAGCAGGGGATTAGACCAGATGACCTTCAGAGGTCCTTTCCTGCCAAAATTATTCTATGGTTCTAAACCTCAGTGGGAACTGACTAGGAACTGAGGCTTTGCCTTTGTATTCCCATACTGCTTTCACTCTTCCCTCTTCTCTTTTTTCCTGAAGTGTTTACGTCTTCCCTGCTCTCAGTGCATTCAGAATAAACAGTTATTTAGGAAGTCAGTCTGTCACATACCATTAGAAGAGACATATTTATGTTATTTATAATTAAGAGCACTATCCATCTTCCTTCAAACACTCAAAAATTCTCTTCAGGTGGCTTCAAAGCCAGGTAACCACTTTTGGGTTTGGATAATATTTGAGCTATAAACAAATGAGTTCCAATTAACAGTGTCACTAATGAACATGGAATTCAGATGTTACTTAGACATTGCTTCAGAATTTATTTTGTGAGGGATTGATTGCGTACCATTTCACAGATATTTTTGAGCTAATTCCAAGTCAGCCAAGGGCTATGTTGTTAGAACAATGTGATGCTGATTCATGAATGAAATATTCTGCCTTTCATATAATGAAAGACTCTGTGGATAAGAAGCAGGAAAACAAAACCCCAAAACAAAAGCAAAACTCTATTCTTGTTGGAGGAAACCAGGTCTGGTGGACTTCAGGAACAAGTGAAACTCTCCTTTCTGGCCCTGTAGAGCTGACTCTCATCCTTCTGAGACCTTAAGCTTTCGCCCATGGATGCAGTGACTTCCTGTGCCCGAGTCCAGCCAGCAGTGAGCCTGAGCATGCATTCCTGGTACATCTGTACATGCACACATGCTCAAACACATATATACGTGCACATACAAGCATCCTGACTCTTGATTTTCAGCCACTCCCATATTCATGGATCTTCCAAATATCAGAATGTGTTTTAAGTCCACCTAATATCCCTGCCTGGATCCCAGGCCTCTCAGTTGCCGGCTCTGACCTTATGTCTTTCAAAGTGCTGATCATCTACTAGCTCATCTTCAAGTTTGGTAGTTGATCCCCCTGTCTCATATCGTTTTCACCGGTAGCTAGCTTTGGATATTCAGGCTCTCCTGGGTCCCAGACCTCTTGTACTACTCTTTGGTGAAACTGACTTAAAGTTTGCTGGAAGTTCACACATATAGGTATAGAACAGGGTGGGAACTCCCACGGAAGATAGTTACAGATGAGATTTGATATAGGATGGAGTGCAGTAATTAAGAGCAGGGGTTAGTGTGACAAGCGTACTGACTAACCACCTATTTAAATGTTGCCAGCCCCATTTACTCCTCTCTTTTTCTTCTGTTTTCTTATGTGTGTTTCTCCCGAATCCTTCTCTTTCCTTGCCATTGTCCCTTCCCCTAAACATCCCAAAGGAAGCTTTATACAATTCCAGAAGTCTTTCTGTCTCGTCCCAAAATTCTCTTCTACCACCACACCACATAATAGGCTCTATAACCTGTTAAGCAATAGCCCCCCACAGTTTACATGTTTTGCACAAGGGACAATGATTGAGCGTTCTGGGATGGTCTTAGTTATTCAGTATTTTCACCTTGGGTACTTCCAACCATCACTATTCCGTTAATCATCATAGGTCTTTGCTTTAATATGAAAAAGCTTTATTCATATAATCTAACAGGGAGGAAGAGGTTACCTTGTTTTTTGAATAGTTAGAGATATATATTGTGTTAATTGCACTTCTGATTATAAACAGGTGATCTACCTCCTGTGTACTGAGGTTTATGTTCACTGCTCCTGTGAATATATGAAAGTGTGCTCTGTTTTGTATGAATTAATAAAGTTTATTCAGAGGAAGACAGAAGATGGATCTTCCAGCAGTCTAAAAATAGTAACCTAAGTCCCTAAGGACTGTGGGGTTTGGTTCCTTCAGCTTTTGTGGATCCCTTTTTAAAAGCCTGAGTCTCTCCCCTGAGTGAGGACCCTATATATCTCAAACTATGATCTTACACTACGGGCAAGAGAGTTGACACCAAGCTGTTTTGTGGAGCTAAACCAGTTGGTTTCAACCTGTGGTCTACAGATTATTCTATGGATCCTGGAAAAAGGCAAGTAAGGAATGCCTGCCTCTCACTCTTCTGGCTAAATTCATTACCTTGTTAACTGCATCTTCAATGGAAAAAATTTAGCTGTTTGTCAGTGTATCCCCAAGTCTTTACTTTCCTGTGTTCTCCAGCTATTCAGAGGTAAGAAATGTGCACACCTGAAAAAAACCCAAAAGGTATGTATACCAAAAATATTTCTTCTGCAGGTGAAGAAACCCACTGTCTAGATTGATGAATTAGCAAGTTCACTGAACATATAACATGAATGATAGTTTCCATTTTGTGGAAAATACATATTATTTTGGAAATGAATGTGATAGAAAGTTCTCAAATATCTCAAGAGAAAAAGATGAAATTTTGTTTTGAGAGAGAAAGCAAACAGAATTATGATGAGAATTAGAGAAATTCTGAGAAGAATCAGTGTGACTAAAAATTGTCAAGACTAATAGTCATGAAGAGCAGAACCATTACAAATGTCAACAACACAAGCTTCTAGCCCGAAGACCTTTTCCACAAGACAGTGGACGCCTGGCAATGAGTCATGTTAACAAATGCTCCAGAAAGGCAGTGAAATACATGCAGGTAGAAATAAACTGTCACTACCATTGAATATAACTTTTTAAAATGTTGCAAGATCTACTGACCACTTGCATTTAATGTAATTTCGGTCTCTACACAATCACGCAGGTTAAAGAAATAGTGTTAGCATCACTTCTCAAATAAGATTAAGGTAGGCAAATCCTTTGGTAACCATTTGAACAGGTCAAATGTGAATTAAATCTCTCCAGAAGCCTCAGCAGGCTCAAACTGAATAGAATCTTTCTGCATTTATTTAATAAAAAGTATCATCGTATTTTCTCCGCTGTTAAACCTGACCCCTGGTTACTCACTAAACATTATACTGAACTCTTATAAGTTTACTGTTGGACTTTTACAATGATCCATAAGATCCATTAGTCTCCACATAGAGAGAACCTGTAGAAAGTGTTATAATATCAGCTTTTAAACTGGCATGAAATACAATTATCTAGCAACAGAGGAACACTTTGTGACACTAACTACTGACATTTCCATACCATTTTTCACCGTCTTTGCCAGATTTTGTGAAAGCATCACTTTGGGGGATTTTCTGCTGTTCCCTCACCATATTAAAATTCAACTTAAAAAATGACTAGTATTCAAGGATATTTGGGAGAGGGAGCAGAAAGGGGAAAAAGTATATAAAAATGTAACTAAACAAGAAACACTAGGAGAGCAGATATATGAAAGAATGGTGTGACTGGTCACTGCCAGACACAAGTTATTTGGTTTATAGAGCTAACTGGGCCCAGTACAGCTGTCCTTATGTTCTCATAAAAACACCGCAGGGCAGAAAGCAGTAGCTATAATAACATCACATGTTTATCCCCACAAGCAAAACACATCCACAACCGCAGGACTCATTGGCTCTGTCCATAGTTCCTGTTGTGGCTGTTCATAAAGACACCCTCGAGACCAAGCTCAGCCACCATGCATGCTCTATTATGGTTGTGGGCAAGGGTGCAGGCTGAAATGTACCCCAGGGAGCATGGTCCATCAATTGCCTGGTAGGTTAGCAAGCTGCCAGGGACAGATGCACAAGGCTGTCCACCAGTTACCCCAGGCACTGAAGCCCTTGTGTGGACAGAGGCAGATGGGAGGTGAAGTGAGTGGTGTTGCTAGCTGCTCCTGGGACTGCCTTTATTAGGGAGGAAAGATAAAGGCTCACAATTATGGCAACTACATGACTGTAATAACAGTATCCTGAGGAGCTGGGGTGGAGAGCAGGCTGTACATAGTTGTATGCAACTAGAAAAATTACACGGCTCACCCAGCAGTAATCTCTTGCCTTGGCACTTCTTCAAAAGAAGAAACTTTACTAACAGTAGTTGGAAGAAAAGAGGAGGTTTTAATTTTCTGTTCCTACTCTGGATAATTGTCTCCAAATACTGCTGTCCTACAGCTGATTGTTTCCTCCCCAAGGCAGCCAGGACATATGGCTCTAACCAGTCCCCACCCAACATTCAGAGTACCCCTCCTCTTTCTCCTGTGCTCCAGCAGTGTGGGAGAGAGAGGGCACTGTCCTTCAGCTGGGTCACACCACGGCTGTAGTTCAAGCACCTGGTCACTGATCTTTGAACAGCTGTGGCAGGAAGGCATTTGTCCTGTTTACCTCCAGCTCACATTAGGACCCACTGCTGGTGCCCAAGTGTCAAGATGATTGCCTGCAGAAGGGTCTCTGGCCCTTTTACAGAAGCGCTCACATGCTCAAAAGCTCAAAAATAAAATAGGGTCTCAAAAAACGTTATGGCCCGCAAGTTTTTACAGCTTTTACTAGCAAACTCTTACGTATCTGAGATAGATAGAGGTAGAGGCACTAAAATCACAGATCGGGTAAACTTGAGAAATGAAAAATAAAAATAACAGGTGAATCCTTGGTAACATACGTTGACCACTTTACCAGACAAGATAAGCCCATTAAAGATGGGTTCTTAGATCAGTTGGTCCAAGCTGGAAGGTAGCCTGGGTGAAGGTGCTATTATACACTTTCTCCACCCTTTACTAGAAAAGGTCTTTCTAGAAGGCTTGCAGGACTTGCTAAGGGGTTTGATATGCTTTCAAATACCTTGTAAGCATGAATATGATCATGTATCTCACAGGACTCCTCCTTTTACTTGCATCTGTATTTACATTGCTTCTACATTTGTATATAATTATACTTGTTTACTGTATCATTACCAAAGTTAGACCTTGTAAATATCTTCTTAAAATATTTGGTGTCAACACAGCCTGACTTCACCGGTGTTTCATAAGAACATGTAACAATAAAATAGCATTCTTGCCTCATCTAGCCATGTACTAATTGAACATATTAATGCAGTACAAGTTATCATCCTGTTAGCAAAAGCATATGCCACCTTCTATGTCTACAGTCCTACAGTAACTTCTGTCACCCAAACCTACTTTTGAACCAGTACTATTTCTTGGGTACTGAACTGCTTATCGCTTCCCGAACTTTAAAATAAGCATGACCAGGAAAGTAACTGAACATCCAGGACAACTGCTCCAGAACATCCCCAATCACAGATGCCCCTTCCTTGTAGGGCTACAACCACCCTGCCAACTCACCCTGTTTGGGGAAAGAACACAACTCACTGTCTTCTTTCCCCAGGACTCTTCTGAGTTACAGCCAGTGCTTCTCTCAAAAGCAGCAGGGTTGGAGATGTACCACATCTCATTATCTGGTGTTGATAATTGAATGAATGCAGCACTGACCACGTTGCGGTGGGTTAGTCTTGGCTGGCTGCCACATGCCCACCAATACTCTCTCAATCCTCCTCCTCAGCTGGACAGGGGGAGAAAAATAAGATGAAAATGCTCATGGGGAGATTGCTTACCAATTACTGTCATGGGCAAAACAGATGCAATTTGGGGAAGATTAATTTAATTTATTGCGAATTAAAAATAGAGTAGGATGGTGAGAAGCAAAAATAAAACCTAAAATGTCTTCCCTCCATGAAACCCATTCTTTCCAGGCTCAACTGCACTCCTTCATTCCTGACTCTTCTACCTTCTCCCTCTGTGAGCAGCACAGGTGGGATGGGGAATGGAGGTTTCAGTCAGTCCATAGCATTTTGTCTTTATCAATCCTTCCTCCTCACTCTTTTCCCCTTCTTCAGTGTGGGGTTGCTCCCACTGGATACAGTCCTTCATGAACTGATGCAATGTGGATCCTTCCCATGGGCTGCAGTTCTTCAAGAATTGCTCCAGCATGGGTCCTTTTTATGGGTGCTGTCCTTCAGGAATGGACTACTCCATTGTGGGCACCCTGCAGGGCCACAGGTCCTGCCAGGGGTGGGCTGGTGTGCGCTGTTCATGGCCTCCAGCTTTCTTCAGGGCATGTCCACCTGCTACAGTGTGGGGTCCTCCATGGGCTGCAGGGTGGCTATCTGTTCCACCATTAACCTCCATGGGCTGCAGGTGAATCCCTGCTCTGGTGCCTGGAGCACCTCCTCCCCCTCCTTCTTCACTGACCTTGGTGTCTGCAGGGCTGTTTCTGTCACATTGTTCTCACTCCTCTCACTGCTATGCAGCTTTTTTTGCCCTTTCTTAAATATGTTATCACAGAGGCACCACCAGTATTGCTAATGGGCTCAGCTGTGTCTTGCAGTGGGTCCACTGGATCTGTCTGGAACCATCCGTGTCCAGACAGGGCAGTCCCTGGTGTCTTCTCACAGAGTCAACACCTGGAGCCCCCCTGCTCCCAAAATCTTGCCAGGCAATCCCAATACACTTCTATCCTGAATTCCTAGGAATGACAAGGTGAGCTGGTTAGGAGTCATGACAGTAAGCAGAAACAGCATCCCCAGGAACATTGGTTAATCTGCTCATTAACGTCAAGCCTAGTCTGGAGATGAAGAACAGGACCTTTGAAACACCAGTGAATAAGCAGCCTAACTGGTTGCCACACTTGAAGTTTTGCTGGGCTGTTACTTGGCAGCATCATCAGCTCTGGAGAGACACACTAGTGCCTCTTAGGAAGCCAAGTGGGCTGATCCCTGCCATAGGAAACAGCCCCTACCATGTCTCTGGGTGCTCTCAGGATCTCATCTGCACCCATAGTGCTGATGCTGAGAAAACTGAGTGGGAGCCAGTGCAGACTGAGTACGACTCACGTGGCTGATGACCAGATGGTCAGGTCATGGTGCTGGTTCTGGTCCACTTCTCTGGACACTGTGTTTACCCAGACAGTGGTGTATTTTGGACTTGCCCACCTCCTTTCTCTAGCCCCTGTTCTCTCATCCTCATTTAAAGCTCAGGCACTTTTATTACTCATATTTTCCATTTTTTCTTTATTCAAATGGAGTAATTAAAATATATATTTGTCTAATGTCTCTTATCTTATTAAAATTCTTCCATGAATCTCTTTCTCCTTGGGTTAAAAGACCTCTTGTTGGCCTGGAGCTCTGTAAGGCTCTGCTGGCACCTTCTGCTCTACAGTCCAGGTGTTTCTCCTCTGTCGTCTTCCTCCCCTCTCCTAGTGGTACACCCTCCTACCCCTACCTCCCCTCACCCCACCTTGGTCTCTCACAGTCACTGGCAAGATTGTGCACAGTTCAGCTGTGAAGTCTAAAGCTAATTCTTTCCAGAGTATATCCAAAACACTCCTTCATCCATGCAGATGCTAGGAGGCTCTGCTGTAGTTGTTATTGCGGCTTTAGGGGCACAGATGTGTCTGTTGGTTAGCTGCGAACTCTGGCATGTGCTGAAGGACTTGGGTAGCTGGGGGACATCAGCACTGGTGAGCCAAGCAATTAGTGTGACGTAGTATGGAATAATTTGGCCTCCTCGCAAGGATGGACACAGACTACACCAGAGTATGATTCAGAGCAACCTCATCTTCTGAATGTCCCTGGCAATTGCCTCTCCTTCTCCATTTAGAGTAAACATCACTAATGGCAACCCCTTTCTAACTTAGCCATTGCTTTAATAGGGAGTGGGAAGGTGGGAGTCACATGTGAATACAATAGAGCTGGAGAGCAGAGTAAGGGTGGGAAAAGAAGAGTTGCAGACAGCATACCAATGTTATTATGGAGGTATGCATTAGCTGAAGCAAGTCACTAATAACACAAAGAAATAACAGCAAAAACATCTTGTAGACAGATTTTAATATTTTTTTCTTCACACATCTTTATAAGCTGCTCTTTTCCTGATCAGCAGAAAAAAGTAGCATGGAAAAAGCTGCAGAAGAGCAAAATATCTTTTTGTTAGCTGGATTGCATTTTTGCCTGAAGCTTTCTATATTCCTTTACTGTCACTGAGCAATGGCTGTTGAACTGCCAGTGAAAGTATTTATTGCTATCCTGTATATGTCACTGCCCTGCTGCCAGTGACATGTGTACTCATCAGTCAAACAGAACTACCCACCATGTCTGATTTACTGTTACAGAATCAAATCTATTTGTGGGTTTCCATAACATAAAACATTTTGCTAGAGATTAATTCCCTGATTTGCATGTTGCTCCTGGGAGCTATATCATTATTTTCCTTGATGGATTCATTTTGAAGTCAAGAAAGATGCAACTTGATTTTCAATCCATATTCAAGGTGGGGTCTCACTCTTTGTTATCCAACCTTTGTATTAACTCTTTCCCTTGTCAGTCTCAGAGGCATTACTCATAGTTGTGTCTGCTAGTGGAAGACTAAGTGGTTTCAGCTCAGTCAGGACAGTATGAATAAACTCTCAGAACACCTGGTGAATGTACCAGCAAATACCATGCTTGTGATCTTGGCATCATTGCCTTTTCTCAAGCTTGCTGCTGTGCACCTGTTAGAAAATAAAATTGTGTTTGTTCACTGACATCTGTTTCAATTTATACTCCAGGATGAATATTCACTTGGATAAATGCCTACAAAATTGGTCATTTGTAAGGAAGATTATGTATGGTATAAAGGTTGTTAACTTACTGTAATGTCAGTTAAATCATATGAAATTCAAAATATTTTGGATTGTTCTAACTGGAATTTTCCAGACATAAGGAAAATATTTATTTTAAAAAAAGTTTATAGTCTAATCCTCTTTTAATACTCATAACCTATTGCTATCTGGGATGGTTGCCAAAGCAGTGATTCATAACTTCTCAATTCACACAGGTAAACACTGGATTAAATTAGCTTTGGTAAAACCAACATTCTTGCTTGAGCTATCAAAATCATTTAACTGGGTTTCTTTCTTTATAGATGTTACAAGGGCTGCTGATATTTCTCTTGCCCACAACATTGTGAACACAATATTCTTCACTGGTATCAGTTTTATCACATGCAAGAACTGATTAAAAGTTGGATTATAACAGTACTGCACAGTCAAGGAAAACCTCAATTTCAGTGGGAACAAGATTGGCTCATGAAATGGGTCTCAGGGTCTGATTAATCACTTCAGTACATCATTTGCTTTCAACATCTTCTCATACTTTTCATGTTATGACAATTTGCCCCAACAAAATCAGCAGAACAAAATGAAGGCATTAGTGACTCCATTCGGTCCCAGAAGCATGTGCTTGGGCAACTAAGCCCTGAGTTAAGCCCCTAGGACACTGAGGCTGGAGAACTATGCAGTAAACAGCTATATCTAGTAAGCTGGAAAGCTTTTCCAAGTGCTTTTCCTGTACTGAACATGGATTTAATTGTCCACATTTGAGTAACTGATGACATCAAGGGTACAAAAAACATCCTTGTGAGACTGGCACGTATGACACAGGACATCCTGGGGACCCCTGCTCTTCTGGTGGATGAGCTGGGGAGGCAGGGAGGCTCAGTGGCACCAAGTGCTTCTGTGCAGGCAATTGGCTCCAGTCCTAGATCTCTGTTGGCCATTAAAGCAGCTAACTTAGTACATCTAGTTTTAGACACCTAAACTGTATGTCCCCGGTTTGTGGTTGAATCCAGGCATTAGCAAGAAAAGCTAAATGTTTGTCTCAGTGATTTCTATGTATCTATGTCTAGAAATGAGGGATATTTTTGAAAGAGGCAGTTTTCTAGATCTCTTTTGAGGTGATACTTGTCTGCTGGTGTCTCTTGCCAATATTGTTGAGGTGTTACATAATGTGAGGAAAAGGAATTCCTATCACAAAGTTAAAGATTAGAGTCATTCTTTAGTAGAAAGGGCTGGATCCCAAGCCTACAATTTTTGGCTTTTTTCATATAGCAGTGCATTTTTCAACAATAATGAAATGAGTTCAGTATCCAGAAACGCCCTGACCAAATACTGCACACTTCAGTAGTTTTCTCCTAATTAATATTATACAGCTAGATCCTGTGTTGGCTGGTACAGACATGTTGCCACTGGAAAGCAGGTATTGGACAGTATGATTAATGAAGGCAGAGTCCCTTTACTGATATAGACTGTGCCTCATTTGCTCTGAGTTCAAAGCAGGTGAATGACTTAGAGGATTCATACTGAAAGCTCTTATAGGACCTTGTTTAGTGGTGTGTTTTGAACACAAAGTTGTTAATCATTTTCATATTTTCATCAGCAAGGTTAATTAAACACCTTGTGAGATTAGATGCAAGCTTGTAGCCCATCTTTCTTTGGAATGGGAAGAGGCATGCTTGGAGTACATCTGCAACAGAGGAGAGTTTAACTCAAATTCTATTCACTTAACATGCTTAAATCAATTTCTCTAAAAAAAATCCCCTAAACCATATGCATTTCAGAGGTGTGCATGGCATTGAGTCATTAATCTTTTTGACAGAGTTATACCTCAGGGTCTTTTTTTCTTTTTGTGTTGGAAGACACTTTTTGTATTCTTTGACCAATGCACAAAGATTACTAAATCTTCCCTCACCTTCCTGCTGTCCTCATTTATTTTCTTTGAAGATTGCAGCTAGAATGTTTCCCTTTTTGAGACCTTGTCTACTGTTGAAATTAGCTAGGATGTTAACTGAGGCAAATTCAGAAGCTGACAGGAATAGCTATGATTTGTAATAGTTTAAGACAATATTGAAACATAGCACTATAAATGCAGATTTTCAGAGGCAATACACTATATCGGTGCATATGGAAAGGGGATGGCAAAAAAACTGGAGTTAATATAATATTGTGGAAAGATCTGAAAAAAAACCCCACATGAATCTATCAGTAAAATATTCTAAAGACTTCAGAGAAATAATTAATTAAAAATAGTAATACTTACATATCAAAATGTTATTTGTCTACCATAGATGCTGTCCTTCTATAGAAACTGTATGTTTAGGGCTGTCCATTTTTCTGTTCTGACAAATTTTGGGCAGGGCTTCTGATGCAGCTTTGCAACAGAATATACTTATTGATGCAGTGTGCCACCCTACTCTGAGAGGAATTGCGACTCTCATGACAGAACAGTGCGTGTAACCCCTTTTGACCTCCCTCTCACGAAACTGGAATGCAATGTAAAGCCACCTTGTGTGAGCTTATGCTGCTAAGAAAATTGTATGCCTGAGATGGGTTGGGATGTGTTAAACAGTTTTACGATAGAAGTAAAACTGCTGATGAAATTCAATTAACTTTGTAGAGTACAAAGGAAAATAGTAGCAATGGACTCCAGGAATATACTCTGGGAAAGTGTTACTAGCCTACATAATATACAGAACACAGATGACAAACTTTTCCACATGGGTGAGAGCCAAACTTAATGAATCTACCTAATCACAAGGATGATGTTTAACGAGAGACATGTAGATGGATGAAACACAGTTTGAAGGTACACAATTTGCTTGGTGCACGTGGGCATACAGAAATTAAACAGCTTAAAACTCCTCAGAGAACAATAGAGGGAGGTATAAGGAAGAATAAAGCAAGAAAGAAGAAATAATTTATTCTTCCTGTTCCCAATGGAGAGCAGGCAAGAAAGCCGTCAATGTTCCCTGAAGGAGAGAAAGACAGAGTGTGAGAGAATGAACCCAATTTAGGGGACAGAGAGAATGAAGCTGACTGAATTTTGATGTTAAAACCACAATACTATTCAGACTGTCCCTGAACCGATATTTTCTTCATTAAAACCTTTTTAAAGGAGAAACCTTAGGGTGAATACTTGGCCCCGTGGAAACCAATTAGAGTTTTGTCAATGACTTAAGCAGGACAGGCTTTCCATCAAGCACATACACATTCCTGTGTTCTTCCCTAGCACTCTGCTGTTCTGTATAGCTCTGCTTGTTACACACCATCCATCTCAAACTTTATGGAGCACTCTAAATATTAACCGGTACTAATATTTGGCCAAAACTTTAAATCCTCATACTATGTGAGTACCTGATGCTGTTCAGGGGAAAGAAGTCATGGCATTACCATCAGAGTGGAGCTCAGCACCAGGGTTACTACAGTCACTGACAAATATTTGCCCTCTCCACCAGGGTAAAAAAGCCTCACCCCCAAAAGAACAACAAAACTTCTGAACAATCAGGTTTTAGGTTCTCACTGAGCGCTGTGCAAACAGAGTCCAGGTTTTGTGGGAGTGAGGTCAGGAGAGACACTGCCTGACTGGAGCTTACTGGCCTACCATTACTTAGATTAAACTTCCTGCCTCACCCCCCAAACTGGAGGGGCACAATTCAGAACCAAGTAAGTGTATCTCTCCCATGACTACATTGTTTTGAACAACAAATGACTGTAGGACATTTGGAAAGAGTCACTATCAGGCAGAACAAAACTGGAAAAGGCAGTAAACCTTGAATCCATCCTAGTACAAGATAGGTTGAAGCTGTTGGTGAGGACAATGGCTAGAGAAGTTTCAGAGCTTCCTTTTCAGAGAAGGTGTCATGGTCATGAATGTGATCAGAGAACCTGTTCCCCCATCACCTTTTTAAGCCAAGTAGGCAAATAAACATCCTTAGTCTAGTGATGCTCCAGTAGCTAAGAACGAATGGATCTGAGTACAGATTGTGCCTTTAGTTAGAAGAGGAACAACCAGCAAATAAGAAAAACAACCAAGGTGTGTGCAGAGGTGCCACTATCCAGATCTGAGAAAAGTGAATGCATTGGAATCTAGGAGCAGCCTTACTATCTGTGTTGAGTTCTTGTTGGGAGAAAACCTATTTTTCTTACTTTTAACTTAGAAATTGTTGTGTGTTACTACTATGTATTTGGTTTGTGTGGCAAGGTTTTGGTAACAGCGGGGCTACTGGAGTGGCTTCTGTGAGAAGATGCCAGAAGCTTTCCCCATGTTGGGTAGAGCCAGTTTCAGCTGGCTCCAAGATGGACCCACCACTGGCCAAAGCTGAGCCCATCAGAAACGGTGGTAGCACCTCTGTGATAACATTTAAGAAGGGGGAAAAATGCTGCGCAACAGCAGCCAGGAAAGAGGAGTGAAAACATGTGAGAGGAAACAGCCCTGCAGACACCAAGGTCAGTGAAGAAGGAGGGGCAGGAGGTGCTCCAGGTGCCAGAGCAGAGATTCCCCTGCAGCCCATGGTGAAGACCATGGTGAGGCAGCCTGTTTCCCTGCAGCCCATGGAGGTTAACAGTAGAGCAGATCTCCACCTGCAGCCCAGGGAGGACCCCACGCTGGAGCAGGTGGATGTGCCATGAAAGAAGCTGTGACCCCGTGAAAAAACCACACCAGAGCAGGCTCCTGGCAGGACCTGTGGCCCGGAGGAATCACACTGGAGCAGTCCTTTTCTGAAGGACTGTACCCCATGGAAAGGACCCACGTTGTAGCAGTTCATGAAGAACTGCAGCCTGTGGGAAGGATCCACGTTGCAGCAGTTCATGAAGGACGGTTTCCTGTGAGTGGGACCCCACACTGAAGCAGGGGGTGAGCGTGAGGAGGAAGGAGTGATAGAGTGTTATGAACTGACCTACACAGACCCCATTCCCCATCCCCCTGCACCACTCAGGAGGAGGAGGTAGAGAAGCCAGGAGTGAAGCTGAGCCTGGAAAGAAGGGAGGGGTGGGGGAAAGGTGTTTTTAGATTTGTTCTTATTTCTCATTATCCTGCCATGATTTGATTGGTAATAAATTAAACTAATTTCCCCAAGTCAAGCCTGTTTTGCCTGTGATGGTAATTGAGGCAAGTGATCTCCATGTCCTTATCTCAACCCACAATGTTTTTGTTGTATTTTCTCCCCCCATCTTGTTGAGGAGGGGGAGTGACAGAGCGGCTTGGTTGACACCTGGCAGCCAGCCAAGGTCAATCCACCACATCACTGTGTATTAAAATTTTAACAGCATTTTCTGAGTCAGGCACCATTTTTTATCTTGGTTACTGAAGAAAGAGAAAGGATCTTGTGACAATCTCTTTACAGCCTATTACCTGCACATAGCACAGAAGAGCAAAGGAAAATCTTAAATGTGCTTCACAGTAAAGGAAAGGCTTTCTTCATATCTCTGTAGGAACCTGAAGTGACCAATTCAGTCATGTCCTCTATTGGGAATATACTGTAGAATATGGCCTATGACAAATATTTCTGGAAGTGTGAGGTGCTACATATGTGTCAAAGTAGGAGACGACTATATTTCAAAACATGGCATAGGCCTTACCAACTGTACAGCATGTTGTATCGTGGCAGTCCTGTGAAACTCTTCTTAAAAAGTCTGTAGATTCACCCTTTCAGGATTTTTGTGTTGGCCTCTGGTGTTCTTGCCATAATGACAGTAGTTTCTTTGTCTTAGACTCATTGTCATTACCTTACAGTGCTTCATATTTCCATCTCAGTTTGAGTCATCAAGCTGTCTGTCTATGCAATGAGAGCAGACAGATGCCACAGGGAACTGAACTTCTCCAAAATGACAATGGGTCTATGATCTCCCATTATAGCCCCAGATGTCAACAACAAATATAGCATAAAGATATTCTGAAGAAGAAAAAGGAACTTGCAAGTGTTTCCTTTTATAGAAGTCTCACAAAAGCATGCCCCTGCAAGCCAAGAAACAGATGCTTCATTGGCAGGCTGCCATGTTGACAAACTGTCATTGAGTCTTGGTAGAAGATTCCTCTGTCGTGTGCATTGTCTTGTGCATCTGTGCTTGCTCATAGGCCCAGTGTGGATTGTCACGTTAATTATCATGTGCCATACGCAAAGAACTTGGAGGAAGAAAAATCTTACAGCAGTGTGAATCTTCTGCATGTAGAATTTCAAAACTTTTGTAATATCATAGCTTTTAAGTGTTTCCAGAGTAGTCCTCAATACTGCTGAACAGTCAATCTCAGGAATAGGTTATTAACATGCATTTTATGAAGTTAGGGTCTTATGGGACATTTATGCTAAAACTCTAGTTCAGATCAGGAGTGTGGTTTTTTGAAGTGAATCTCTGTGTAGTCCCTCCTTTACCATGCCTTGGCTCACTCTGTGCTGTGCAGTGGACTCCTTCAGGATGATGCAGAAGAGGAACATGAGAGAAATCTGGGAGAAATCTCATGAGCTCCAGACACTTTGGGCTTTCATATGGGTTCATATGTGACCTAATCTGAAGTCAGCCTCAGAACTTGGATAGTGTGGCTCATCATCAACTATTTCTTTACAAATCTGCTCTTATTGGCCTAAACTACTTGCAAGTACTGTCAGGGTGCAGTGAGGGATAGCTGTGGGATGGGACCAGGATGGGAAGCAGTGGGGTCTGCAGGGCAAGGACCTTCCCCTGCAGCCCCATCCCGCTGTGCCCAGAGGCAGCCAGCAGAGCCAGGCTGTGGACAGTGACTGGGCTCATCAGATGAATACAAGGTGACAAGTGAGGCCCAAGATTAGTCTGGGAAGTCCCATCAGCATTCCAGGACAACAGGGAAAGGGCTGGGGATGTGCAGACGTAGAGTGTAGATCAGGCCAGCCCTGACAAGCCTGGGCTGAGCTGAAGTGGTGTCCCAGGCCCATGGGCAAGGGGTGGGGAGATGCCCCAGGGGAGGCTGGCCTGGGACAGTCAGGCACCTGTTGGTGTCTTCAGGGCCTGACAAGTATAGTTATACCCTTAGCTGTTTTTCTGCAGAAAATTATAAAAAAGAAACCTCAAAAAGTTTAAGGTGAAGATCTGTGAATGAATATGTTTGGAATTTCTTTGTCCAAAGGGTCTCAGATTTGTTCTGGAAGGTAGATGTCATCATTTATTGTGACAAATCAGTGTTCAAAACAGATTCTGTATTCATGTGTTTTTTTGAAGAGTCTGAACATTAAACTCATGTCCTGGCATACTGGCATAATTTAGAGAAAACCATTCATTTGTCCCTGGCATAAACAAATCATAACACTTTTCAATAAGAATAGTAACAGTCAAATTTGCCTTAAGAAATTCTGTTCTCTGGGCCAGACCTCCAAATGGTAACCCTTTCTGCCTCCTAGTATCAAGAGGAATACAGAGACATCTGCCAAGGGAAGAAACTGAACTCCTGCTCAGGATTGTTTGTTAGGACCTGTGCCTCAGTACATGTTCCAGAGCTGTTCATTAACTGCCAGGTACACTACTACTCTGGAGCGGTGAGCACCTAGATTTAATGCACAACGTGTAAACCTGGGCCAGTCATTGTATGCATGAAATTCATTCTGCCCTAATGTAACCACCTACAACCTGTGTAGAAGTCTACACTGCACATGTCTCATGGTAGATGAGACAATCTCATCACCTATGATTTTACTCTTGATTAGTAATTTCACTTGGGGAGTACAATGGTAGGACAGCTGTAGCCTGAGACACGCAGAAAAACTTACAATGATTGTGTAATGGCAACTAGCCTTTTTTGGGAGCTGTTTTTATGAAATTGTTTTGAAATTTTTGTCACTATTTTTATGTGAGCTCAAAAAGATATTTATATATTTGCAAAATAATAAAAACATCTATGGCAGTACCCAGAAAAAAAATTTCAAACTGAAAAGCTCATTCAATTGTAAATGAGGCTCAAATGGCTTCATAATAATGAACATGGTCCTATGTATTAAACTTAAGTCTGTGTTTATATATGCGTTCATATAAATATGTGTATGTTTATGCATAATTCTGTGAGAGATATGAAGGTGAAAAATTAACTTCTTTTAAAAGTAATATTA
The DNA here is from genome assembly GCA_034008185.1 of Gorsachius magnificus. Taxonomy (NCBI): domain Eukaryota; kingdom Metazoa; phylum Chordata; class Aves; order Pelecaniformes; family Ardeidae; genus Gorsachius; species Gorsachius magnificus. The sequence continues at coordinate 89,325,976 of CM067081.1, forward strand.
TTCAAGATTTTAGTGAGAATTCAACCCAAACTACTCTACTATTGAGATAAGAAAATCAGAATGATTTATTTATTTTCATTTATCTGAGCTTCACCTAATGCACACCTTGTTTTGGAGTTTTCCAAGAGATTATAATTATGTGAAAAGATCTGGAATTACAGTGGCTGGCTGCTAGGTTCTTCAAACTATCCTGCAAACCTGAGTATCCAACTCCCATTAGAGCCAGTATAATTTGGGTCCTTACCTCTCTCTCTTTTCTTTGGATATCCCAGACACTTTTTTTCCTAACCCCTCACTGTCACACATCCCCCAGGATGCACACTTGTAAGAGCTAGGTAGAGAGCTGGGCCCCTAGAGACTGAAGCTTGCTTTTTGGATAAATGTTCACTGAGTAAGTCTTGATAACTAATTGATACAAATGAAGCCCAAACCAAACTTACTTGTTTTCCCCCCTCAAAAACCTGTAGGGTCTTTAAATCATTGGTATTTTTATGCAAAAAAAATGTATGCAGGACATAGCAAATTACTTTGAAAGGACGAATTGAAAGATTCCTGTATGTTGTGTGTCTTTTTTACGTCGTTCAAACTGTTTCTTGGAAATAGCATCACATCTGTAACACTTCAAAGAGACCCTGGGGAGAGGCCTATGGGGTCTCCTCCCTTTGAAGTCTTTGAAGGACTGAGAACTGTTTTCAAAAGAGAGAAACATGATGTTGCAAAAATAGATTTTCAGGGCCAGATTCTGATCTTAGCTTTATTAGTATGCATAGGGGGATAGGTATTCACAGAGGCAATAGAGCATCTCTGTAGTCACTCTGTGGTAACTAAGATCAGATTGTATGTAAATTTACTTTCAAGCAGGCTACGGGTAACTGCAAAGTCAATTTAAAAACCAGCCAGTTTTTCTCTACTGAGACTAGCTCTCTCTTCTGTCACCAACAGAGAGAAAAGCAGATCTCACGGCTGGGGTAAAACTTTAGAGTGACAATGTCAGTGCACACCAGATGATCATGGTTATTGGTACCCTAAAGCTCTGTAATGTGTGCTATTCATTTTCAGCTAATTAAACTGAATAAAAAAACATTAATACATTTGAAATGTCAATTTGCTTGTTAGTCTTAATTTCTTTCCTAAAACTGGATATTCCTTAGTGATTCAAGCCTGTGAATCTCTTGGACTAACATGGAATTGTCAAGATATTCAGTGTGAATGTAAACATGTTTGTATAACAGATACTGAGTGGGGATGTGTGGATTTCTTTTAGTTTTTGCCAATCAATTTAATAGAGACTGATGATCTGCCTTGGGCTCTAGGGACAGTTTTTCAAATGAGTTCTAACATAAAATATCACAGATGGGAATACAGAGTTGCCAAAGTTTCTGATCAGGTTAAAAGAAAAGGGGGAGGAAGGGGACTACCCACGCAGCTTTCATTAGGGTCTGTATTTAGCTTCTAACTTAGGACCCTTGAGCCATGGTCACTGGAGAGAAAAAGGGAGTCCGTGGGCTGACTCAGGGGTCCTGTGTGGCAGTAGCTAGGTCTTACCTATATCTCTGAGACATTCTCTGGAGAGAACTGTTTCTTTCCATAGACGTAGCTTTGCGGAATAGAGGCTACTAACTGAGGAATGTGAGACATACTGTTTGTTTAGACCCTTTCAAAAATCCTACCAATTTACACTTTATACCTGTAGGGCTGAAGCTGAAACTTTATTTATTTTAGTGCTTTTGTCCCAAATTAGCAACCTAAACACAAAAAAATTCAACATATACAATATCCTAGAGAACTTCCTGCAACTGCAAAAAAGAGATTTTTCCCTGTATAAAAATACTGTGCTGTAAATGTCTTCAAGAGTATGGTTTGTTTGCAGGCAAAACACATACTGAGGGATTGATAACACAAGCCATCTACCCAAAGTGCTTGTATTCACCTGCCATTCCTTTATTGCTGACATAGTAGAAGGTAGCTGAGTTCACTTTGATTTGGAGAGAGGCAAACTGACAGAAAGGTGTCTTGATTCATGGACCCCAGGGTACTATGTGCATTTCAACCAAATGCTTTGCATGCCATAGCAAAGCAGATGACAAGCAGGTCTAGTTTACCTTCAATTATTTCTCATGTATTTGTTGCAAGACCTTTTCCCATCAGTAGAAATAATTTAAGATTATTTATAATTCCATAGACATTAGTTTGGTTTCTTCTGATTGGTTCAATATCAAAGCAAAGCAAGTTGTCTGCCAGAGTAAGAAAGCAGTGATTCCAGCATTTTTTTGCAGTTCTGAATATACAAATGGTCCTGCTCCTCTGAACAAAGTAGAAAGCAAACATCAAGCAGCAATATCTTTTCTCAGTGAAATTCTAGGCAGTGTGCAAGCCAACAGTTCCTATTTATTATTTTCAGGGAGCATGCACTGCTCCCTGGACAACCTTACTGACTTATCTGTATGTCCTTGCTGTGCTGCTGGTGCTTACTTTCTGTGCATGCTGCAGTGCATAAGCAGAGCTCAATAATTTGTTTTTTATCCATCTCCCAATACAGCTTTTCTGCCCACCACATTCAAGACTGCAGGCCAGTTTTGCATGTGCCAGAATTTCTGGGTGATGTTTTCCATTATTTCATCTTTCTGTTCCACGGAGGGACCAGATTTCTTACAACAGTTCTGGATGAATGGCAACTATTAGATCTGCCGCCGTCAGTGGGGCTCTGCATAAGCACTCCATTTAACGACAGCTACAGGAGAGGAAGAAGAAAGGACAAATTTGGACTAGATTCAGATAACTGTCCAAACAATATCATGTTAGGTTGCATAGTCATTTAAGAAGAGCAGTTATCCAGACTATTTGCCCTTGTAAATGCTCTGTATTAGTCAGCAGATGGCATTCATTGTACAATAACTGTTCTACCAATATTACCACAAGTACTTTAAAACACAAAGCATATGGTTTCCTCAAAGAGACACATTATTTCCTCATTTGCAGTTCAGTGTTAATTGTGAACTATTCAGTGATAAACAAAGAAGGTAATTTTTCATCCCCATTTACTTTGAGTAACAGATTTAATAGAGTCAACCATTGTGCAAAATGTAAATAAGAACCATGGTGGCAAAAGGGTTTTCAGGGTATACAAGCTAATGGAAGGTCACGCATTGGCTTTTGGCAGGAAACTTGACAGCACTGCTGAAACATTTTGGGTAAGACTAATTGAGAGGTTCCAGCAAAATGCCAAAAGGGGAAAATATCTCTTTTCTCCCCTCATCATGAGTTCAGAAAGCCAAAAGCTCACTTAAAATGGCTTTGAAATATAATTTTGCATATTCATTGCTAGTGCAGGGCCAAACTGGTATGGTGATGGCATAACCCAACCTCATAAAATCGCCAATAATCTGCACAGATTGCCCTTTCAGTATCTCTGGGGAGGAGCCTGGCCCTTCCACACAACCCCGATGCACACACTGTTCTCTGGCATGCCTCACACCTATACTCACACCCATCTGTCTAGATGGCATAATGCCTGCTCATAAGGTGTCATATCAGTTTCAAGAGGGCATAAGTGCCAATTAAAGATTGCTTTGCAGCTAGAGCATAGAATGCGAAAAGTGTCATTTTCCTTTACAAGGGGAATGTCCTAGTGGAAAATAAAGATAAAATGAAGGCTGTGTGCTTCAGTCCTTGTGATCACAGTTACTAATATTATTTGGAGACATGAAAGGCAAAATTTGCACCACAGGAAATTTGCAAAAGACTCATGTATTTCCACTGATTTCATGAATGAATTTATGATACTTTATAGTGTCATTTTTCAAGGATGTCTATGAATACAGAAATAATTTTGCAGGTGATAATTTAATATAGCAATACAAACCATTAAGCACACGTGCGTGTATATATATATTTATATACAAACTTGATTTATTTCCCTTTTTCCCATCCCCTGCTATTTCATTATGCAAATTCTGGTCTTAAATAGTCATAAGCAACTTGAGCTTGTGCATGATGCAAAGTCTGTACATGCTTCCAACCCGTTCACCAAATTCTGCACTCATGGAAATGGTTAAACTTGAAAAAGCATTGCCAGGAATGTATTCATTTAAAATAGGAGAATATGTATTCCAACAGCTTTCCCTTATCCTTATTTTTCTTCTAATTGCTGTTTGTGAGTTTCCTTAGATGGAATTATAAGTGCAACTGCTTAAGAGAGGGTAAACTCAGTTCCTTTTCCATTTAATGTATGCCACATGGAAGTCTGAAGTACAATAGGATTTAGTTATCACATGCTGTCATCCACTATTAGGCAGCTCAGTGTAACAACAAGGAGACAAAGAACTGTCCTAAACTGTAGTACGCTCTTAAACATGCCAGTAACCTATATCCACTGAGATGTCATTGCAACATCTAGATGACAAATACCCTGGATTCTAGCATGACACTCCTAGTACACATGGGAGGCATTTGGCTGTGTATTTGGGAGTCAAGCATGACAAGTTTGGATGGTACATGAATGGATACTGTACTTTCATAACATTTTTTTTCTCAGTGCAAATAGACCATGGTATTGCACAGGAGAGCTCCTTTCTGCCCACCTTTCTCCACCCTGGTAATGGAGGAAACAAGTGAAGGAGCTCATGCGAATGCAAAGGAGCAAACATGACGATTGCTATATTAATGATTTTCTCACAGGGAAAACTTTTTGTTTGCTGAACTTAACATTTGGCATCTGGGCACAAGTATCACCAAACCATGTGCTGTTCTTTTAGAAAGTGGTAGTTCTTTAAAAGATAGTTTAGTTAATAGCTATATGCTTGTCCTGTATTTCCAAAGAATTTTGCTAATGTCCGTATATAAGCTTTTAATTTGTAATTACAGAAAATGTTTCCTACACTGAGGGAAACGCAGATTTCTATAGGTATATGTCTAAAAGGGGACTTCTTAGCCTCTAGGAGGAAATGTCATGGCTTTTACCATGGCCTGTGCTATTTTTCTGAACCGAAATGGTAAAATTTTTAGCTGTGTATACGTGACATCTAGGATATATGTACCCCATGGTACTGACATAATCACAGCTACCCTCCAGGTGAGGAGATACAGAATATTTCAGGTCACTGCCTCTAAGTATTTCAGACCCGTTCAGTGAGCCATGAAAACTCAGTCAGTGTGGTCACCGGTTGTTGATGCCCACTGTCATAAAAAATAATTACAGCTGTGGTTACTGTGACCAGCAGGAAAATGCCATCCAAGTTAGGGGGAAGCATGTCCTCCAAGGGTAATGCCACTGGGGGTTTATTTATGCAAGACTCCGTTTTCCGGCCTGAGCCTAAAGATCCAGGCTAGTCCTTTCTTTACTGTCATTTTACATTTGAAATTATTATCTCTGTAAGTTGATTCCTCCCACACAGGGCATAAGGTGAGATGTCTCTTTATGGTCTGTAATTACTGGGGATAGGAAATGGAGCAAATAAAGCTAGAAGCATCAATGACTGTCAATTGAGTCGGGGGAATTTTTGTCTCCCAAATCAGTTTTAGGCACTGCAGGTTCCAAGAACATAAGTTATGACAGAAAGAGAAAAAGGCCACCTGGTCCAACAGCACATGTTTGTGCTGTTCTGAATCCCAGCTTAGTTTATTCTCCAAATTCCTTATTTTCTTTTCCTTCCACAGATACCATTTGATACTTATCACAGACTGTACAACCATTTGCTTTCTTCATTTTCTGAGCTGATTTTTAAATTGTATGTGTGACCTCAGTGCCACATTCTCCTCTACTGTTCCATCTGTGTTTTACTTTTTGTTCCTATTTTTTAGTTAACATTCTGCATACCTTTCAGCATATTAGTGGTTCAAACTACCTTAAAAAATTTTTTTTTTAAGCTTCTGTGACATGATCTTTTGCCTGATCATTTTCTGTAGCTATAACTCAAAGGCCTTTCTTGGAACACTACATTTTATTTGGTTTTTATTCCAGCTGGCTGTTATTATATTACAGAGATCAGTACTGTGAGCTATATTCAGAAAGGCCACTGTTGAAATGGAACAACAAATATCTCAATATTACTAGATAACAATGTGTTTACCACTACATGGTCTCTGCACCACTCACATTTCTCTCATTAACTTGACCCCAAATACATTATTTCAGAAGCTCCAGATGCAAGCTTGGCTCTGACACTATGCTAGAAACATCTGAACTTCTGAATTTCTGAACTTCTGAACTTCTGAATTTCTAAAGCAGCCAGATCCCAAGAAGACATCATTGAAGGCAATCAGACTGCAAACAGCTGAATGCTATGGGAACCTTTCCATTAATATTAATGCAACGTAAGGTGATGGATGATTCATATCTTTTGAAATTAATGTTGCCAGCATGGGGTTCCAGTGCTGTGTATGACAAATCTCACAGGGCTGAATTTCTGAGGTGAGGGCCTACTTGTGGTAACGCTTTGCTTCTACCCCTTCTTGCAGGTTCTCATCTTCAAGACTTATGCAAAGATCGGGCTTTGGTGGAGAAGTCAAGTAGCAGGAGTGGCAGTGGTGTGATTCTGGTGATTGGGCTGGAAGATCAGCCACCATTAGAAAAGCAATCATAAGTCAGGTTATATGTGACTAACTGTTGAAATGCTCCAGGAAGAGTGACTATTTTTCCTACTTTTGCTGGTGTTGAGCAAAAGACACTGATGATATGCGGACAAACATGTTTAGCCAAGAGATGAATAAAGGGCAGAAGTTATCTGGCGTCAGCAACATTTCAAATTTATCTGAAATGAGATTTAAATGGGTAGGTTTTTTCTATGTCTTTATGTTTACTAAAGGTTTGGAGAAAAAAGAATTCGTTAGAGGATGGATGAAACTCTGCCCAGCTTAGTAGGTAAGACATTATGTGGAAAGCCAGAATACCAGGCTTCGTTCCAGCACAACCAGCAACTGATTGATTTAATGAATCCTTTCCTCCTCTATGCCCCAGTTTTCAATCTGTGGAAAGAGAACCTGTACCATCTTCTCAGTTGCTGCTTTCTTGTCTTTTTTTTTCTCCCTGAAACAAGACCACCCCAGAAGTAGTCCCCTGACTGTTTAAGAGTGCTGTTTGAGAGCTGTGTTTGAGTGGTTTAAGAGAGCTGTTTAAGTTGGTGCTGTGTAAGAGTTGTCAGGATTTTGTCCTACCTAAGGGAAGACATCCACAGCATTTGTTAATAAAATCCTTAAATGAATTTCTCTGATTTTAGCTTGCTAAGAACAGAGTGAGAGCCATGTCACATGTGTTTAAGGTAAGCAACTGACTTTGCAGTGTACAAGAAGTACCACGGGTGGTGAGACCAGATGAAGTTTACGCTGCAGGGGTGAGCTGCCTGTTTCCTCAAACCCTGGTGCTTGTTTCGATAGTTTGAAAGAGCTTGCTCTGCATCCAATCAGTTTTCTCTCCAGAAAAGTATAATAAAGCTGGAAATCATTCCCCTGGGTCACAGACATTCAGGACGGAAGAAAAGAAAACAAATTTGCTCTAATTTGATTTGGTTTATTTCTCCAGTAATAGTGCCTTTACAAATGAAATTTCTAAAAGCAAAATAATGCTGCAAAAATTATGGTTTAAAAAAGAGAACGCAGGCAGTTTCTTCCCTTGTTGTGGCAATGAGGTTGCAGTCAACTCACTGAACTTTTTTTCTGCAAGAAGTGGCTGGCAAAATCAACATTAGAATAAATACACTGATTTAATTCATAACAAAAAAAGTAAGTAAAGTGTAATTGTTACCTAGATACTTCTCCATATAGAGTTAGCTGAAGTTATTGCTTCAGTGAAAATTTGCCATGACAATAATCCAATTACTTATGTCTGTGATCTGCTATAAAAGAAAAATACTCTTGATGGCAGCAGAATTCTAATCATAAGCATGTAACCCATGTCAGCACTCCAGTTAAGTGTTTTGTACCATATCCCATAAGTGGGAAGCTGAACTTAGCTTCTGCAAGCTAAGTCTCACCTGTGAGAGCTCTTGGACTGTTTTTTATTTATTAAAAAAACCCACTGAGAAGTAAAAAGTAACTGAGGTGAATGAAGTCACATCAAAATCCTATTACTTTGAGGATGGTGAATAGGCTTTTATTGAAACTGATTTTTTTTGTTGTCACTTTGAACACTCTCTCATATAAGAATTTCTTCTAAACAACCTCAATGAAATGAATTGAAAGTTTTATTATCAAAGATTTATTTTTGCTTTTGTTTAGGTGGGCAAAGTAAACAGAGGAACAGTAAACTTCTCATGAGTTCCCCTGTGCAGCAAGGTGTCCTCCTTTTTTTTCTTTTCTTTTTTTTTTTTTTCTGTATATTTCCAGTTTTCTGCTGTGGAGTCAAGAACCAATTCCATATGAAATTCTTGTTAGTGGTGTGGAAGAAACTGCAAATAAGTAATGTGAGATAAAGACAATGAGGAAGTCAGATCCTGTATGAAACCAAGATATTATTAACAATTTCAAAAGCATTTATCAGAAAAAAATCATGAATATATAATTTTTATATATTTTAAATAAACACATACCTATTTTTATTTATTAATATAATCATTTCATGTATTGTTATTATATATAATTATATAATATATTTATAAACATGTACATATTTATTTATATAAGTATAAATTTATTAAATTAAATTAAATATATTTATATATTAAACTAAATATATTTTATATATAAAATACAGTGAGTGTATAAGAATAAGTTAGCATCTGTTGCTTCATTGTAAAGCTGTCTGAAAGTAGGTGTTTAGGAGTAAAACTGAAGATCCAAAAGTCAATGGCAATTTAATATGAAGTTTTATCAGAAGCACTTCACTCACTCCTCATTCTCAAGCATCCTGCAGTTTCTAATTTATTACTCCTTATAATGCACAACTACAAGGCTGGAAATCGTTCTTACCTCTGCTCTACAAATAAGTAATTGAAACCAAACACTTGGAACGTCTTAGTTTCATCAAGTGGTGTCAGAGAAAAATAATTAAAACTCAAGAATGGTCTTGCAGAGGACAAAATGGATATACTCCAAGTAATATTTTCAGTAAACTAGAAAAAGGCCTTGGAATATATATAGCTGATAGATAACTATAATCTGAAAAATTGAAATTGGCTGGGCCTACTCAAGGCTGGATGTATCAAACATATCCATATGCTATGGATATGTTTTACGCAGTTATGAGTCCCATGGCAGCACTGTGCTTCTACCTTACCCTCATCTCTGGTAGCCAATGAGAACAGCTGCTGGGATTCCAAGCATGCCCTAATTATTCAACACACACTACTTGTTAATTGGCAACATCCCAGTGATGTTTCTTCTTGGATAGTGGATAGTTGTAGGTTTTTCATTGAGGGTTTCAGATCAACATTTATTATTTTCTTCTTTTGTTCTACAGAAACCAGATTCCCCTCTCCTTCCCCCCTCGCCCTCCCCCCTTTTTTTTTTCAAAAATGCATTGAGTAAAATCCCCCAGGGCTGTCCAAAATATAAACATGTGATAGAAAGTAAGTTTTCCTGAAAAGTCAGGAGAACACTGCAGAGAAAAATAAAAGCCTGTGTAGGTATAGTACATGCTCGGCCATGAATTAGGAATTCACTAGCTGTGCTACTGACCATGGCAACCTGACATTTAGACTATGGCCAGATGAGTTGCCTTAGGTCTAGTTTGTGTCCCTGACTCTGACAGAGTCTATGATTAATTCAGCTGGGCTCCCAATACAAAACTAATTGGGCTAGGTTAAACAGCTAGCCCTTGCAAAGCTTGTTTATTTGAAATAAAATACTTTATGAAGAATATCAGCTGGGAATTGCAGGGGAGTCTTGGAGAGATCATGCTTCTGTCTCTGCTGTGGCTGCCCCACATGCCATCATCTCTCCCTCCAACTAGAAATCCATGATTTTCAAGATTCTGGTACAGGCAATGGCCTATTGCAATCTGCCTGCTCCTTGTGGTCATTTACATATCCATGCTGCCAGACATGAGGGCAGGAATAATCTTTGTCAAAGGGGCAACAATACGCATCTGAGCCGTGGTGGAGGACATCTTCCTTCAGCCAGCACAACAGTTTACAGAACATACTTCTATACCCTTATATATCTGTCCCTTCTTGAATCACAATTAATTTGTGTACAGTTTTTCCAGAAACATCATGTCTGCTTTCCTGGGCAAACAGATTTTATTTTCATTTCTGTCTCTTGGCCAATCTTATTTCAAGTGTTTTTTTTTTTTTTTCCAAAACTGACTTTCCAAAAATAACTGCATTTATTCAACTTCACCACAAATATGGTTTCCTTTCATGCTGAAGCATTACTATGCAGATAACCTTTTCTGTCCCATGCCTGTGTGTGAATATTCAAACAAGATTCGCAATCTCTTCCTACTCCCACCTCACACAGGGTTTTCCTTGTCTGAACTGTTAGTGTCATCAAAAACACTGTATGCTATACCCACATACTCTTTTTTCTTCTCTTTATTTATTGATACCACATCTCACTTCTTGACTAAGATTTTCTAAATTGTCACAGAATAATAAAAGGCCTTAACAATGTATTGTACAAGGAGTCAGGCATTTTATCATTGAAGTATGTCTAGCCAACCAAATCCTCTGACTTCTATCTGGTTTTAGCTAAGGCATCAAGAAATACCTCTTAAACACTCCTGCCTTTCATTTATCTCTCCTAGGTCAGCAGTCTTTATGGTGTTGTGTGTCCTCAAAATTGATTGCACTGCATTGCCGAAAATTTAAGATGCCTAGAGTAGTATCACTGGGTGAATGTAATTGGTGTCCTTCTGAGTGCTGGTTGCTAAACAGCCAGAAGAGGGTCAGGGGAGGCTATGGCTCTGTGTGTCTCTACCCTGGCTGAGCTGGTACCAAGCTTTGTGGGAGACCCAACTTGAAACGCACTTTGAGAGCTCTCAGGGAGACAAACTGCAGTACCCTGTGTCCTGAAAACTTTTTGTGATGTCCAGAGGTGTTAGCAAGACCAAGGTATGACCTGCTTTCTCTGCCTGGGACAGAAAGCCTTTTGAATGTCCTGTGGGGTTCTATAACCCAGATGACCCCCTGAAAGCAACCCTTATGCGCTGTCACATAACTGCTTTTTCTGTTACAACTCTACGACAGCCTGACATCTTATTGCAGTCCTGAAAACCAATGCACAAAACTGATGCTCCTCCTCTGGTCTCCTACCCCACAGCTTCCTGTGGTTGGCTTTACTGTTACCAGCATTGCTCTACTCCTAAGTGCCCACATCAGAGTTGTCCAAAGGCTGACATTTCTGTCTGTCATAAAGCTACTTGTACATGTCTCCCAAGTCTTGCATGAGAAAGCCTTGATTTTTTTTCTTTCTTTAATGTCTACTTTGAATATTTTTAAGAAATCTGATTTTTCATCCTGTCTTCTCTTTGAACAGCCAACCGCTGGTTCTAGTGTTTCTTTCCTCTTCTTCCTCTGACACCCACTTCTAACTTTATTTCTACCTACACAGTTTGTATCCTTCTCTAACAAACTGTAGCTTCTCCTTACGTAAATCTCTCCCAGTAACTCACTCTTTCCAGGAGGCATGCGCTATTTTAAGAACTGTGCAATGTCACCTTATGGATTCCTCTCATGCTTGCGACATAGCTTTACAGTTTTAACTTTCACCAGGAAAACACAACGTCTGCGTTGCAGATGGAGCGGCAAGGGGTTGTAAAGAACAGGGCTGCTACTGACTCTGGATTTTACACCATGTGTGCAATATAGGCATCTGAGTGAGTCACCCCAGGGTCTCTTTGTAGACAGTGGAGAAAATACACATTTAGAGGGCACAATCCACCTAGCCTATTTCAGAATTTCATATTTTGGATGAGGAAAACAATACTTTGTAAGTCTTATTCCTATCCATTGATAGTGACTGGAACCTCAGGTGAATACCTCAGGTGCTTTCAAATATAATGCACCTTCACAGCAAGGGAGTCAGCCCAGCTGCCAGGAGAAGCAACAGGTATGGTAGGCAATTTCCACTGAGACCTTGATATGAACACAAGATCCCTTCAGAGAGGTGAAAACTCTGTGGGGTATTGCCAGAAAATAATTATTTTCTAGCTCTGTACTATTTTTTGAGTAGACTCGGCATAAAAAACTGTGTTTAAGAAATTCTCTGTCAACGATGGTGAGAACCTAAATAATATGGAAATGACTGGAAAGGTTTTATTAGAATTAATATTGGGTTTTGGAGACCAAAGCAGTTCATTGTAGAGTCCTTTAGCCCACAGAGGAGAGATCTGATCCTGGGTGAGTGGTTAAGTATACCACGACTGGGAACTATAAATATACTTTGTTCACAGCTAATCAGTTCAGAGATGTGTGCGGTACAAAGGTTTGGTCCAATTAACACAGTCTGTTGACTTTCTAGATAGAGGATTTATCAAGGACTGTGATTAAGCTCACAAATACATGCCAATTGAATGCTTTCTCTGCCTCAGAAGAAAAAAGGCACAGGTGAACTTTGTTAATGGAGGAGGACAAATATTTAAAAACAAGATCTACCATGCCTGTTGAGATGTGCACACAAGAAACAGGAGCATTAGAGTTAGTTGCTCTCATATCCGAATGACATTTTAAATTACTGAATACAAATGCATTCTTCGTTTTGCAACACATTTTATATAATTCTGTTGGTGTATAGAAAGATAGTAAAAATTCGTGTGTTTACTGCTAAGGGACACATTATGATGCCTACATGTGTTGTGGTTTAACCTGGCAGGCAGCTAAACACCACGCAGACATTTGCTCACTCCCCTCCCCCCAGTGGCATGGGGGAGAGAATTGGAAAAAAAAGGAAAAGGAAAAAAAAGGAAAAGAAAAAAAAAGGTAAAATTCATGGGTTGAGATAAAGACAGTTTTATAGGACAGGAAAGGAAGGGAAAATTTTATAATAATAACAATAACAATAACAACAACAAAAATAATATATAATAAGTGATGCACAATGCAATTGCTCACCACGTGCTGACTGATGTCCAGCCAGTTCCTGAGCAGCAGTCCCTCCCTGGGCAACTCCCCGCAGCTTATATACTGAACATGATGTCATATGGTATGGAATACCCCCTTGGCCATTTTGGTTCACCTGTCCTGGCTGTGCCCCCTCCCAGCTACTCACTGGTGGGACATGAGAAGCTGAAAGTCCTTGACTGGTGTAAGCACTACTTAGCAACAACCAAAACATCAGCGAGTTATCAACATTCTTCCCATAGTAAATCCAAAACACAGCACTATACCAACTACTAGGAAAAAAAATAACTCTCTCCCAGCCGAAACCAAGACAGCCAGGAAGAGGATGAAGGTGCATATCTGTCCCTTTCATTTAGAATACTAGTAAATAATCATGTTAATAGTTCTGGAGTACTTTTAACCCTCTGTATCTGAGTCCTTCAGTTATAAATGGAAGTCTGATATTATATGGAACCTGCTATGTTCTTATGTCAAGTCAAAGATTTTTCTGAAAATCTCATTTTGCAGAGAAGCACTTGCACTTTAAACCCATGATATCAAGGATATTGGTTTCTGCCTTGGAGGTACAGTATGCCACAGGAGTTTTATAGCTAAGGCAGTACTTTTTTTCTCTTTCCAGAAACCTTGGGGCAAAACAGTGTTGAGATTGTGGGAGCAGTGTTGGGTAAGAGAAAACAAAGTTGTAGACCCATAAAGATTGGAGAAGCTTGGTGGCCTTTATGAAGTGACTCTATGGAACCTCCCTTCTGGAAGGAGACAAAATGCCTAGTCCAGATTTGTAGGGAGGTGATAGATGAAGCAGAAAGGGAAGGGGAGTGGAGAAGTATGGGGTGAACAGTGCTATCTTAATCTTTAGTGCATGCTCAGAACTAATGGGAAATTGACCCTGAGGCTTCTGGAAGAGGTCAAAGGGTATTCGGTCTGGGGAAAATCAGTTTATGAAGACTGTTTGCTCCTGAAAGGTCAGCATAGGGTTGTGTAACCTTATTTCAAGTACACATTCATCCTAAAATTCGTGATGAGTAATATTTTATCAGTTATGCCAACGATACAGGTGATGATGTAGTTCTACACTAATCAGTTTTTCATGTTCATCCTTAATTATGTCAATGAAAGCAGAAGTTTTTGGACCTCTATTCCTGTTTGTAAAAGTTTTTGGTCTCTTTTCTCATTATTCTTTTCTCATTTGCTGGCAACAGGCTAGGGAGTAAATATTTGGGTGATTTTTAGATATGCTTGAGTAATCTTTTCATTTTACGTGTGAAGGGCCTTAAGTACAGAATCATGAGGTTTTTCTGATGAGCTAAGATGCAGTTCTGTTTTAAGAACAAAGATAAATTTGTCCTCAAATCTATAGGTTCCTCAGTGGCGGTAGAGACAGGCTTTATAATTGATCAGACACAAACTGTACTTTGTTACCTAACAATATTCTTGATGTTTCTTAAAGAAATCTATTTGCTAATGTAAGTGTTCTCACAATGATAATTAGCACCTGCGAAATATGTCAGCAAAACTTAATTTGTTTACTCTGTGTAATTTTTTTGTTAATGAACTGTGTATTAATGGAGCACAATCTCAGCATATACATTTTCATTATTCAGATTTTTTTGTTGAAATGTGGTGTTGAGTTGACAGGTTTTGCTGCTTTTTTGTGATTAAATTGCTATGCAAATTTGTTACCATTTTTAAAACAAGTTGTTCTGCTTCATCACAAAAAGCACATTGTCTGACTGTTCCTTAAATTTTTGAGAGCCATACTTAAGCCCTGGATCTCCATGGAGACTCTTCAGCAAAGAAACAGGAAGTAATTCAAAGAATTAATCTGCAATACATTCTTTGAATTTTATTATTATTGGCATGCCAGTTTGCTAAAATGTCCTTTAAAAAAATCTTATGTGTCATTGCATAGTCATACTGAGTTTGCTCAAAATTCTGAAAGCAATTTTATGGAGAAATTTTTCAGTGAACGCTCCAAACCCACTCATATATAACAAGAGAATCAGGAATAGTTTGACAGTTGCAGTTGCATGTGATGATATTCTAAGTGTCAAGTTGTTGTTGTTGAGGAAGAAGGAAGTGTAGATGTGCTACCCTGGGAACTTTTCTCTGGTGTTTTATGACTATAAGAAGACATCCAGAATGTTATCTGTTAAAATAGAAAATGAAAATCCTCATGGACTGAACAGCCCACTAGCTGCTTTATGAAAAATGACTGATCTTTTTCAGCTTTTAGGAATTAGAACATTAACTGCATAGTTACCCTTAAAAAAAATAAAAAAAAATAAATTGTGGTACCAGTCTTGGTTTCAAATCTTGAAGAATTCATCCTTGTTCTCCTTCATCAAACTATAGCTATAAATAATGCAGTCTATCTTTTTCCATCATATACTATGTCAGGATGTACTTTTCCTCATATCAGAATAATATGTATTATTTACTGTAAATCTTAAAGAATAATATTTTGCAGTGCAATGATAACATAAAATAGATGACAGAATCATGAGTAATTTAGGTTGGAAGGGAAGTATAGTCCAACTGCCCACCCAAAATGGGGTCTGAATTTTGAGTATGTCTTAGGATATAGTTTATATCACCTCTCTGGGTACCTCTTCCAGCATTTACCCCCCTTACTATGAAGACCTTTTTTTTTTCTCTCTTACTAAATTTCTCCTTGTTGAAATTTGTGTCCATTACCTCTTGTCCTTTCACTGTGCACTTTCAAAGTGCCTGGCTCTATATTCTTTACAGCCTCCCTTTACTTTCTCCCTTACTCTACTCTTCTCCAGACTGAACAAACTCAGTTGTCTCATCTCTCCTTGTATGCCATCTACTCCACCTCCCTGACCAGTGGCCTGACACTGGACTCATCCCAGTATGTCCATGTCTCTCTTGTACTGGGGAGATCAGCACTGGACCCAGCACTCCAGATGTGTCTCACACAGGGTTGAGAAAAGGGCAATGTCACCTCCCTCGACCCATTGACTACTCTTTTGACAGTACAGCCCAGGATTTGCTTTCTTTGCTACTAGGGCACACTGCTGAATTGCATTCAGCTTGATAGCCAGAGGGACAGCCAAGTCTTCTTCTGCAAAGCTACTTTCCAGCCAGTCAGTCCCCAGTCTCTACCAGTTTTTGGGTTACTTCTCAGAGGTGCAGGACTTGGCATTTCTCTTGGTTGAGCTTGATAAGTTTCCTATCAAGACATTTCTCCAGCCTGCCAAGGTCCTTCAGAACAGCAACGATGCTGTTGGTTTGGTATTAGCTGCACTCCCCCAGTCTGATATCATCCATAAACTTTCTCAGGGTGCATTGTATCTCAACATTCAGGTCATTAATAAAAACAAAAACCAAATCAGTGTTGGCCTCAGTATGATTTCCATCCCACCACCTCCAGTGTTACTGAAAATAGGCCACTACTTGGCCATTGTATGACTGATTACAGCCTTTTCAGCTTGGCAATCTGGATAATTTTCTACTCACCTTACTGTTCATCTATCAAAGCTGTATTTCAACAGTTTGGCAATAGAATCCTACAGGAATCTGAAAGCACTGTTACATTTAAGGTAAATGACCTCCACTGTGATCCTCTTGTCCACAAATCCAGTAATTTCTCTGTAGAAAACAATGACATCATGCATACATGGCAAATCCATGCTGGCTGTTTTCAGCTACAGCCTTATCTGTGTCTTTTTTCATTTGGTCTCTGGCCTCATTAAGCAGTGCTCCCACACTTTCTGTAGTCTTAATTCTGTTGGTGATGTATTCATAGAAGCCCCTGTTGTTGCCCTTCGCATCCCTCGCTAATTTCAGCTCCAGCTGAGCTATGGCTTTATTAAATTCACCCCTGTAAGCTAGAGCAACCTCTCTATATTCATGCTAGGAATCCTGTCCTTGCTCCCTGCTCCTGAATACTTCTTTTTTGCATTTGAGCTCAGTCATGAGTCCCTCATTCACCCATGCTGGCCTTTGACTACTCTTCCTTAACTTTCTGCACGTTGTAATGGATTGTTCTTGTGTCTTGAGGAAGTTGCCCTTGATTATCAGCTGTTCTACACCACTTTGCCCTTTAGAGCTGTCTCCCATGGCTGCCAGCCAGGTACCTAAAACTAACATATATTGTCCTGAAGCCAGTGGTTCAATGATGATCATCAGAGCATTGTAAGAGACGTTTAGTTTGCTCTTACAGAGTGTTTTTAGGGTTTGATCCAGCCCAGTTGTATTTTTGTCCTCATGGCAGTGGTCTGAGTCAAAGATGTGTTATCATCCCACCTAACAGAATATCTAACGACCCTGAAACACTAAAATCTCTGGCGTTCAAGTTATTAAGGTACCTACATTGATTTAAATGGAAGTTAGGATATTCCTGCATAGATATCTGGATATAGCCCTAAAATGCCTTGCATTTAGACAGTGTATTAGGCTAATGCATTCTTGGCTCAAAGCTGAATGTCAGCAAAACTGCCCACCAGGGAAATAAACCAAATTCAGAGACCTGAGAGTGAGCACACACTGTCATGATGCATGGGTAGGAAGGAATAAACCAGTCTAGAAGCAGTCTGGAGAAGGGGAGATGGGAAATACTGGCAAAATCTGTCTCCATTTATAGTTGGCAAGTGATATCTACAAGATGAGTGATGAGAACATCTCAAATCACCTGTCAGTTTCTTTTGACTGTACAAAGTCATTCCTGGTATCTATTAATGGAAAGCTAAACAGATTAGTTTAAGTCATTGGTACATTTGGATGACTATACAACTTTAAAGAGCTAAGATGAAAAAGCTAACATAGATTTTATTCCTCTTCCCAAATTCAACTTTCCTAGGACAGAAAGAAAAACATACTTATATATAAACTTTCTATACTTACTCCAAAAACTCTGAGTGCTGCCAGACAGGAAGATTCAATAAACCTTTGTGCAGGTGTCACGATCCACTATTGTGTTGAACAATTTGGCAGAGGTTAAACCCCCTTGCTTTCCAACTGACCTCAGATAATTCTGGGAGGTTGGGGGCGGCTGGGCTTAACTTTTGATTAACTCCAATATTTTATTGTGACTCGGTTCCTTTTACATTCTCGGGAACAGAATTAAGACTCAAAACGGAGTCAAGTGCCAAGTCACTTTATTTGGCCAACAACAAATGTGCAAGAGAAAAGCAGAGAAAGAGAGAAAAGAAAAAAGTGAGAAAGGGAAAGAGAGGGGGAGAAACAAATGGCATGGGAGTGTTGCGATAGCTACCACCACAGGTCTATGTGCTGTCTGTGCGGTCCGAGTGATCCACACCTGATGTATTTTCAAATCTGGTGGAGGGTAGATGTTCCTGGATCCTCTCTCCTGGTCTCCGCTGGTTCCCCTTTCATAGGGTTGTCTTTTTGCATAGTCAATGACTATTTTGCCTACCCATGCCTCCCACTCGGCAGTGGGGCGCAGGCCCAGTACCGTATGCTCGAAAGTCCTAGGGAGTCCGAGCCCCCTCCCCATTGTCGGTTGACTCTGGGCCCAGGCGCATGCTCGGAGGACGTGTACTCCAAGATAACAGGACACACATTCCTGTGGGGTGGCTGAAACTCCCCCACTCAATTGCCATGGTGATTAAGCTTTGGTAGTTAATCTTGCCTGCCACCAATGTTGAGACAAGTTTCTAGTCCCTTACAGCAGGTGACTGCTTTACTTGTTCTGTGTTAATGAAGTGCATTGGTCTGCACAACTACACAAAAGATTAAACTAGAGGGTTAACAAAGTAACAAAGAGCTACTTGGCTATCTGTATTGCCAGCTGAACGAACTCCAGCATTTCCAGTTTGAAAGCCAAGAGTGATGTGCAAAGACAATGAGAAGAGATAGAGACAAAGTTTATGTTTACTGTGTGAACCATGTGAGATTTCTGCAATGTCCTTACTATTATTTATAGATTAGTTTGCATGTATTGGGAGGAAAAAGCATGTTAGGTAAATGAACTGTCCTCAGTGAACAATCTGGAGCACAAGTCTGATGAGGAGCGGCTGAGTGAACTGGGGTTGTTTAGCCTGGAGAAGAGGAGGCTGAGGGGAGACCTTATCAATCTCTACAACTGCCTGGAAGGAAGTCGTAGTAAGGTGGGTGTTGGTCTCTTCTCCCAAGTAACAAGAGAGAGGACGAGAGGAAATGGCCTCAAGTTGCACCAGGGCAGGTTTAGATTGGATATTAGGAAACATTTATTCACTGAAAGGGTTGTCAGGCATTGGAATGGGCTGCCCAGGGAAGTGGTTGAGTCCCCATCCCTGGATGTATTTAAAAGGCAGGTAGACAAGGTGCTTAGGGACATAGAATCATAGAATCACCTTGGTTGGAAAAGACCTTTAAGATCATCGAGTCCAACCGTTAACCTAGCACTGCCATCCCACCACTAAACCATGTCCCTAAGTATGGTTTAGTGGTGGACAGGTACGGTTGGACTTGATGATCTAAAAAGTCTTTTCCAACTGAATGATTTTATGATCTTATCAAGTGAAGTTCTGACACATATATGTTGTGGTTTAACCTGGCAGGGAGCTGAACACAACACAGCTGCTTGCTCACTCCCCGCCCCTCAGTGGGGTGGGGGAGAGAATTGGAAAAAAAAAGTAAACCCCATGGGTTGAGATAAAGACAGTTTAATAAAAGAAAAGAATAAGAACAAACAACAGCAACAATATGTCCTGGTTTCGGCTGGGATAGAGTTAATTTTCTTCACAGAAGCTAGCATAGTGCTGTGCTTTGGATTTAGTGCTAGAAGAATGTTGATAACATGCTGATGTTTTTAGTTGTTGCCAAGTAGTGCTCAGACTACTCAAAGACTTTTTGAGCTTCTCCTGCTCGGCCAGGTGCATAACAAGCTGGGAGTACAGCACAGCTAGGACCCAAACTGTCCAAAGAGCTATTCCATACCATATAACGTCATGCTCGGGGGGGGGGGTTTGGTGGGTCGGTCGGTCGCGGGGAGAGTGATCGCTGCTCGGGTACTGATCGCGGCTCGGGACGGGCTGGGCATCGGTCGGTGGGTGGTGAGCAATTGCACTGTGCATCATTCATTTTGTATATTCTGTATATTTTGTTATCATTCTCATTATTACTATTATTATTATTTTCTCTTATTAAACTGTCTTTATCTCAGCCCTCGGCTCTAACCTTTTTCTCCTTCCCGATTCTCTCCCCCATCCCACTGAGGGAGGGGGGGGAGTGAGCGAGCGGCTGCGTGGTGCTTAGTTGCCAGCCGGGTTAAACCACGACACAATAACAATAATAATAATAATAGTATATAGAATATACAAAACAAATTATGCACATTGCAATTGCTTACCACCCACTGACCGATGCCCATCCCATCTCAAGCAGCAATCACTCTCCCCCTGACTAACTTCCCCTGAGCATGATGTCGTATGGTATGAAAGAGCCCTTTAGCCAGTTTGGGTCAGCTGCCCTGGCTGTGCCCCCTCCCAGCTTCTTGTGCACCTGGAAGAGCATGGGAAGCTAAAAAGTCCTTGACTAGTCTAGGCACTACTCAGCAACAACTAAAACATCAGTGGGTTATCAATATTCTTCTAGTACTAAATCCAAAACACCACCCTATGTCAGCTACTATGAAGAAAATTAACTCTATCCCAGTCAAAACCAGGACAGTATCTGCCCCTTATTCTATACCATCTATGTCATGCTTAAGTCCTACCCTTTCCAGTACATTCCAATTAAACACCACCACTTTCCCCATATTTTGATATATACACACAGATATCATTCCCTTAGTCTATGGACCATCCCTCCAAAATGTCCGTTGGGTTCATTTAGCCCATGACTTTGGGCTCCATCTGTCAGAACAGTCTTTCAGGGCAGGAGAGATGGTGTGTGGTGTGGAATTGTTGCCTGCTGAAGCCAGTTCTGGCTCCATCACTGCTGCACTTGCTCGGTTTCGTCAAAAATCATTCTTCATTAATCTGGGTGATTCTTACTCTAATACCATTGATATGACATATAGAAATCATAAAAATGGTGGCATACAGTATTATACAGCAATTAACATCATATAATTCAGCTCATTGGCTATTTTAATCCAAAATCAAATACCGTTAAAGTACACATCAGACTTCCCCATCCTTCTACATCACCCACCAAGTGGAGCCAGGTGCTTGAGCAAAAGCAATCCTACAGATGGGTTTGCATTTCCCCAAGGCTGGAGTAACCCAGACTGTCTTCCCCACTATATTTTTTACATGCACTATAGGGACTTTATCCTCTTTTACCGTATGTAAGAGGTTTGATTGGGCAGGACCAGCTAGGTTGGAAGATCTGCTAGGGTTGACGAACCAGGTGACGTTTGCTAAAAGCCTGTCCTGTCTGAAACCAAGACAACATGCAACTCAGCACTGACCCATGCTTCAGCTCAGACCTCTCATGCCTTCTTCTTTGGCCTTTTGTAATATTTCTGGGTAGGATAGGAAACATTTTCATTAGATAATCATAATTTTCATTCTTTCTCTTGTCAGAGGCTTTGAACTATCAGGAGGGAAATGTATTTACCTTTTGGTATCTTAGTGACACTAACTTTACAATTCCCCTAGACCTTTGGTCTGTGCACTTTAATGTATTCTTAATTGAGTGGTATAATATATTACTTGCTCAGAATAAGAGTATAGAATTTAAGACACACAAATTTCTGCTGAGTCCATAATAATAATAAGAAATCAGATTGTAAGACCTTTTTCAGTCAGCTTTCAACATCTACTGAGAAGGCAGCAGAGACGCTAAATCTTTCATTATCTAGTTTTATTTTGTGTAGTTATTCTACATTTCTTTTTGAATTGATGGCGTTGTATGTGCCCATCTGATCTCTCCTGTTGAAAAAGGCACTTACGGTATATATGATATTTCATTTTAATTATATATCTAATATATCTTCTACAGCTTTAGACTGGTCTTTGCCTCCAATAAAAAAGCTATTTTAGGAATAATATTTATAATATTTTAATTTATTAGTTCAGAAAAAGTATGGAATATTACACAGGATGACATAACTTAACGTTATATAATGTAGTTTGAAGTATTTTTATATAAGAATCTTTTCACTCTATTAATAGGTGTCCTTAAAATGTGTGTTTGAAAAACAAGTAACTTGGAAGGGTGCTCAGAAAGCTATTATTTTTTTCTAGCGAATTTTAAGATCTTCTTTAGAACTGTTCAAAACAATTTTTCTGTCTAGAAGATAAGCAAGATGTAAATCAAGATAATAGGGGTAGGTATTATTCTAACTTATACTGATAGTCTAGTACTGGTTAATTCCCAAACCATCAAATGATAATCACAGCAAGCAGAGCTGTTAGTGAGATAGGTGTGATTTTGTGCCTGATTTCATTTGTTTATATATTTTGCTAATGAATCATAATTAATTTAGTCAGATGGGTAAATATATCGTTACATTCCACAACGAATTATATAGAAAGCACAGTAATGGATAACAAATCATATCTTGTCATTATGTTGACTTTGAAGAGTGAAAATAATTACCTCCACTGACATTATAGTGTGTTATGCATACAGGTGTGTAAAGAATGGATTTTAAAAGTGCCCAAAAGTTCAGGTCATTAGTTTGTAAAGAATACCATGAAATCTCACTTCTCCAACAGGAAAGCCCACTGTTGGCTCCCAAAGCTGAATAGCCAAAGACCTACACTAAAATTTACAAAACAAGTAAATGTTTAAATGAAACATTTACGACCTATTTCACCTCCTTGTCATACATCTAATGCTTTGCCACCTTGATGGATGTACCTAACGTCAGCCTTGTGCAGAAAAGGCTCGGCGTTATCCCACAGCCAGCAGAGGAGCCTCAGGCTCTGCAGCCCACCGAGGCCGCCGTTGCCCGGCCTCTCAGCAGCCTGACTCAGCCTTTGCGGATGAAATGCTGCCGAGAGCTGAGCGAGGCATCTTTGTGCTAGCTCAGATGTCTCCTTGCTCTCATGCTGTGACCTCTGTGCCTGTTCGGTGAAGGTGAGTAGCCTGAGAGGATGCACATTTTTGACAGAGGAGGGAGTGCATATAAGCATTGCAAGGTGCACAAGAAATGACTGCATCTCTCTCTCTCTCTTCCTCTCTCTCTCTCTCTTATCACCACCTTATTTTAAATGTGAGAAACCACACAACTGCTTTTCCTTTCTTTTTTTCTGTTGCCATTCAGATGTTGTGCGCCCCTTTCTATAACAGCTCTTTGAGGTTAATTCCCCAATTATAAATGGGAATTAAAGAGACAAACTATAGAATGAGCATGCCTCACTGATATTGTCCAATCATTCCCTCTCTGTACTGAAATTCTTCACCTCTGTTCCCTGAGTTTTCTTAAAGTTGCAAACACTGAGCAGGGGAGGGAAGTGTTATTCTACCTGTAGAATAACAATGAGGGAATGAGAATGGGGATTGCTACCACTAATAAGACAGTAAAAAAAAATGGATTTTTTACAGTGTTGGCAGCCCAAAGACAGAACAGATATGCTGCTACTGCTGCTGATGTAGAGTGTATAATGGACTGGGAAGGACATTCACAGGTGTTCTAGAGGGCAGGCACCCATGGATTGAGAAGGCAGTTTGGAGGCTAAATGCTCCCCAGACTCTCCTTTCATATAAACATATCTGACATATCAGACATATCTGGTAATGTTTTCATGAACTTAAGACTCATTTCCTTTCAGAAACCCACCAAACAGATAATTAACACAATGATGCATAAAGGATTTTATTTTATTTTATTTTACTGGCACAGATTAGCTCAGTTTTTCCATAGAACAGTTCTAGCATGGTAGAGGTTGAGCACTTTTGACCCACAGGTAGTTCTTCAAACAATTTAGGAGGTTAGTGCCATTGTCCAAATTTAGTGGTCTGAGGACCTGACTGCCTGTAAATGACTCTGTGAACCATATATATGAGTAACTTTGCAGTTTATATCAGTCCAGTTTTGGAAAGTGGATCAAATTTCTACTTCCCTAACATAATATGTTTTCTTATAAGGTTGTTATTTTCCCTAAGGCTGATAGCTTGGTTTGTTTTCTTTCTAAGTATATATAAAGAAAAAAAAAAATACAGCTAACTCCCCTTTGTTTTATTGTCTTTAAGTTTAACATTTCCTTCCCTGGTGAAAAAATTAGACTGTAGCTATCTATAGAGACAGCTGTGATGACAAACCTCTGATTTCCAGGTCTTGAGGAAAATTTGATGAAGGAGTACCTGTGGGAGAAAATGCTGCATTAAAGTTCTAAAATCTGCTTTTTCTGCAGTTCAAGTTTCATTTGTCGGTTGAGTTTTTATGTGCCTTGTGTGTTCCTTATTAGTGAAAAAAGCACAGACAACATTTGCAGTGAAGAAAAAAAAAAATCTGCCACATTTCAGATATATTTATATTACTATGTTTAAAAAATATTTTTTTTTTCTTTGTCTGAACAGCCCTGGGATGCACTGAAACAGGCAGAAAAGCAATGATTCTGATCAGATCTGATCTCATCCTGCCTCGCCGTGCCCTGTGCACACTTCCTACGGCTCTGTTTTAATAAGATTCTTTGTTGAGAATTTGAGAGAGCAGACCTAGTTTCTCTTGTGCATTACAATCAAGGTTAATAAATGTGGGAAAACAGTATCTAAATAAAAGGTGGCGGTTTTTTATTTCATACAGTTCAGTTTTTTCCTCTTTTGATTTATGAATTATTGATTTCCTACTCTCAGATCCTATGTGTTGGGAAATTACTTACAAATTCATGATATTCACAGAGGCAATACTGAAAACCTTTGTAACCCATGTGTCTCTTTCCTGAGATTATTATTCATCGATATGAATTAGTCATCAGACATGACAAAACAGAATCCTCTTATAGGAAGATCTGAAAAAGGGCAAGGCATTGTTTAAAGATGAAGACTAAGAACACCTGGTTCAAATGAAAGGCAGAGACTTCTCAAATGCTCCTCTTCTAAGCTGCATCCAGGCAAACGGTATGCGCCTCTCAGCCATCGTTCTTTGACTTCCCTTCAGCCGTTTTTCCCAGGCTGCTCAGGCTTCTGACAGGTCAAGCCGTAGCGGACAAGCTCCGTGAAGTGCAGGAACTGTCTTTGTCCCATTCCTGGTTCACACCGTCTCAGTGACACAGGCACCAGTTCACGACAAACAGCCTGCCCACCTCCTCAGGGTGCCCAGTTTCAGCTTTTACACATAGTGTAACTCTACTAGCCTGCATTAGTGAGTCTGAAGCTGGTATTGGTAAGTTGACCACATGGCGCATCAGAGATGCCTTCACCTTTTCCTTTGCTATTATTTTCTCATTCTGCTTCTTTAGCTTTTCCACTTTTCATTCCTCCTGTTTCCTCCTGTACTGCCTCAATTCAGAAACTATTACACTACCAGACATCTTGGCTACCAACATGAGAAAAAACAGATTCTTTTCTCTTTTTTTTTTTTTCAGGTACAGATGAATGGTTGGTTTTAAAAGGCAAACCGAAAGTTAAAATCAAATCAAGGCAATGTCATCCTTCTCCTGGGTCACAAAGATGTGCAATATGCAACATTGTTATTATGACATTACAATGTTGACTTAACTGCTTTCGTGCTGGAGCCCTATGTTTCATTAGTTACAGCTTCATTTACTTTCTGAGCTTTGATCACTTTTCCATTGCATTTGCAACTAAAAATTTGCACGGTGCTATTGCTTGCTGTCCTTTACTGATTTCAGTGTGAGTTTTGGTAAGAAACTTCTGTAATGAATGGAAAAGGATGAGATTTTAGCCAAGAGAGAGTCAAAGCTCTTGAGTTCATTCATGTTGTTCTGTCTGTACGATGTTTGGTATAACTCCCAGTATATGTTGCATAAAATGGGAAATACAGTGAGGATTGCAGGAATTTGCTGTTATAGAATTGATAAACCATAGAGATAAACCATAGAGTTTCTTAGTAGTAATATACAGCTAATGAATTAAGAGAAAAAAAAAAAAAGAAAAAATATTTGTAAAGAAAGATAACAGTAGGTAAATCACCGTGTGAACATTCACCTAAAATACAGCAAGCTCCCCAACATTGTACTGCATGCAGGGAAGCTTCCCAAATTATGGCAGACTACTGTAAGACACTGCTTTCTCAACAGACTCTCATGGTACAAGGCATAAAACAATCCCTAAGCTGTTTCTGGTGTTAGACAGTATTACTCTAATAGTTGGAGTAATATCCCGGGGAGCTAATAATCTGAGGGTGTCCTGATGCCCTGATTTAGAATTTTTCCACATGAGAGTGGAGAGGGATTGCTCACAGATAGCCATTGTCTCTGAAGTCATTAGGAACTGATGCAAATAAGATGTTTGTCTACAATGTATAAAATGGACAATGGTACTTTGAGAGTTTGCTACAAGCCCTCCCCCCCAAAAGAAAGCAAACCCCTCACAGTTCATCTATTTAGCTGTAAACTAAATCAGAACAACCCTGTTTCACTGTCTTGCCACAGAAGTCTCCTAACACTGCCTTTAGCAGGGTGCCGTCCTTCTTTAATATGTATGCCATTGGTTGCATCTCTTAATGGGACTCTCCTTGCTGCCAGAAGCTGTTTATGCTTGTAGTTAACTTCCTTTTGTTACTTCTTCAGAGGGACCACAGAAATTCCTTCCTTCCTTCCTTCCTTCTTGCTCTCTCTCTCCCTCCTCCCTCCTCCCTTTTTTCTCTTTGCCTGCCTTCTCTCCCAAAACACAGTTACTTGTAATTTACTGAGGATGTATTCTTGAGGTTTCTCAGACTGAAATACCATGTCATTCCCTTTGTCAGCTTAGGTACTGTTTCCTCCACTTGATTTACTAATGAGCAGGTCCTTCATTTAATGAGGGGTAAGACTGTCTCCCCAAATCCCAAGCTCCACCTTCCTCAACCCATTTTGGAGGGTCAGTATGCACCTTTCAGCATCCACTGCCTTCATCCACTGAGCTGTGCATTCTTTGTCACTTTGCAGGTTGCCTGAATAATTGATGCAAACACTTAAAAAACCTGAAAGCCTGACAGGTGCTTGATACTGGAGGTTTTCAAAGGTTTTCAGGTAAGTTTGGGATGACTGGCAAGTGTCATCTTTTCTTCCAGGGATTCCATAAAAAAACCAGCAGAGTTTTCTATATAATGAATTCCCCACCCCCCACCCCTCTTTAAATTTATTCAAAATTCTTAGACATTATTTGTAGTCTAACTGGCTTTGCTGAAGTTTCATCATCCTAAGCTCACTAATAGGATGCATACTCAGACCCAACAATTCTTCTTTGTGTAGTCACACATTATTCTTAGACAGACACTTAGCTAAATTTTACTTAATGTTTCTAAGTGAGCCAGCATTTACACTGCAGTACAAAAGGAATGGATTAAAAAAAAAAAAAAAAGGCAGTTTAAAATTGTTGAACCTTATAATCCTAGAAATGGAGTAATATTTCATGATTTAGAGTTAAAACAAAAAAACAAGACTCTAAAAGCAGTATTAACTGAGCTCCATCTCCTGCAGAAAGTGGAGAGAATGAGATTCCAGCTGATGAAAGGGGGAGTTCAGTGCACGTGGGTTTTCC
The DNA here is from genome assembly GCA_034008185.1 of Gorsachius magnificus. NCBI lineage: Eukaryota > Metazoa > Chordata > Aves > Pelecaniformes > Ardeidae > Gorsachius > Gorsachius magnificus. The sequence continues at coordinate 89,353,533 of CM067081.1, forward strand.
AGGAGCTGTTTGTAAACTCACAATCAAGAATTAGTTTTAAGATATGGAAAAAGGTGAAGTGATTTTTTTTAGGAAATCTTAAATAAAAAGCCATTCCTCTAATTTTATTTATATTTTGAAGACATCTTTTTAGAAACTTTCCTCTTTTAAACACAAATTTACATTAATCTCCTAGCCACCAAGATCAACCACACAGTGGTAAAAAAAATTAGCAATCAAAGCAAGCACAAAACCTATCAAACCACTTACTAAGTCTATGATGGACTGGGTAATTCTACCTATAACTTTACTGAGAAAATCAGCTCAGCTAAATGCAAGCCAGGTCTTATGTAAGAATGTATTTAATCAATGAGACATTTAAAAATACAGGTTCTTCAAGATTAATCTATGAGAAAAGCCATATAGGCATAGACACCTTTGCTTTATTTGTTGATGAAAGAGTTTTGGATAAAAGAACTGTCTTATGCATATATAACTATTAAGAATGCATACTCTGGTTGCATGGAAAACATTTGGTTTGGAGATATGGTAATCACACATGGATGAAAAAAGCTGTGTTTACATGAACATATTTACAATACTAAGATGGGTTCATGGTGATAAAATGCAGAGTTTCACTCAGTTGTCAGGTGTGTGACTGCAGAATTTTTGCATCACAAATTATTCTGTTTCACACTGTACTGAAAGATGAACAACATTGCTTTGTACTTGTGATGAAAAGTTGACCTACTTTTTAAGCCTACTCTGTGTTATAATCACATATACTGAAAGAATTCAACTGTAACCTTTTATAATTACGAATAATGCCTATGCATGAGATCCAGACTGCTTACAGAACTTAAAAAATCAATTAATTTCTTATTAGTTTCACTGTACTGATTAAACCTACTCAACAGAAAATAAAATAAACTGACGAACTGATCTTTGTGAAATAAATCCAACCAAGTCTATTAATTTTACTCCTTTCTGTCTCTGATTTAATTATATTTGATCCTATAATCCATTCTCTAAGTTGGAAATGGAGAAAAAGTTTTATTTAACTTATCTGATGGTGTAGTCAGGTTAATGAAATATCTGCAATAGTGTAAAGCTGGCTAACAACATAAACTACACCTAAATATATAATACTTCTTTGTTTCTTTTTATCTCTATATAATACATCACAATAATGCTAAATTTGTCATCTGAAAAAGCATCAAAATTGTATGGAAGTATAACTAAAAATGCAATGCTGAGTTTGATCTTCTAAGTTATAAAACCCAATCATATTCATTAGACATGCCTTGCCACATAGTCACTTCCAGGCACTTACCAAACTTGGACTTAAAACTCTTTAGATTTGCTGCTTCCTAAGGTTTTGCTCATACAAAGTTGTCACACATGGGTGGAAAGGAGAGATGTTTACGTGATCACGTGTGGGACGCTAAGAAGCTCTCACACAAGGGTGCACAATTTCGTTCCAGTTAGCAGCTCTGTGCTGCAGAACCTCACTGCTCCAGAGGTAGAAAAAAATGTAATTTCCAAACTAAGTGTATAGCCCATCTCTATATATGCATTTCTTTGTAAATAAAAATAACGTTTTTTTGTTTAAATGTGTTTTCCTGGAATGATGTTTCCATTCTTGATATACTCATAAGAAAGTCATATCCCCTTGAAACTACTAACCTGGACTGAAAAAGGTGAGTTTTACTTCTTTGGGACTGCCATTCATTTGGCCATCCTAACAACTCTTTATCTGTTAGTTTTAGTATGTTTTTCCTGAGCAGCAGTAGCCAGAGTTGTATACTGAATTTTAGCTATGGTTCATAGTTACCTTGTTCAATAACTCCATTAGTTACCTATTTTCATTATTTTCTCCTTCATTTTTATGTTTTCTAATGGAAAAATCTTTCTGCTTATGACCTAGGATCACAGTCACCATTCATTAATTTGCTTTCCTGTGGAAGCTCAATTATACGCTGAACTCTCCATACTCTTCCAGCCTCCCCACATTACTGCAAAAGTTTTGAAATGTTTAAATGCAAAATCTTGCATTTTCCCATTGAGTTTCATCCTTTTTCCTCTTGTGTAAGTCCTAAAATCAACAAAGTCTGTCAGTATGGTATCCTGATCTTTCCTTGTGTTGACATTATGTCACCAGGAAATGTCCTAGGCATACTCCTATGTTTTACTTCAAGTCTGTGAATAAAACACTAAGCAAGAATGGTTTTATTAGTGTTCCTGAAACAATTTGAGTTGGACATTTTGTTTCTCACTTCTGTTAGATTCCTCGTTTTTGTCAGTCCCTTACACAGCATACATTTCCTTTAGGAACTTCCATCATTTGTAGTATTTTCAAGAGCTTTCTACAAGACACACTATTGAATGCTTCACTGAAAATCTTCACAGTGCATATCTCACATTTCCTTTGCTTAGAAAAATCAGTTTTCTCATAACCCTTCCTTTTCTCTTTCAAGTGTATGTATTACAATGCAATGCTAATTCCATGACCTCACAATAGCGTTGGTTCAGAAATCCTGACTCTTTCTTTTCAGAGTAGACAGTATATGCACAATAAGGAAATAACTCAGTTTAAATGTAATTGTGAAAAAAAAAATTAAAACTGCATACAGCACATTTTCTATGAGTTTATGAACGTTTTGTGTGCCTACATTCATTTACCAGACTGCATAATGGTAAAATTCAATTCAGAGTGTAGTTCCAAATGTGGACTGTGAACTGCTTCTACATTAGCCCTGGTAGCACAGCTCATATGATTTGATCAAGGATAAATCAGGGGCTTGAGGTCTATTCTCTTATTTTCACTGCATGTTGTTCAGACAGCATAGTGAGGAAATGGGTTCATAAAACAGCTTGAGAATGCATTTAATTTTGACTATAAGAGCTATTCCGTTCAAGTCATTGGCTCTGTGGTAGTACTGCTATGGTTGCCATGTGCCATTACATTTTGCACTTTTATACATTTATGTGCTGGAATGATCCAGTTCATTATTATATGGGCAGCATTAAACTAAACATTTCCAAATTTGTACGGAGATCATTCTCTTAATTTAAACATTTGTAGGCAGGCAGATATATAGTTCAGTGGTCTACTTTTGGGCTTAAAGAAAAGACCATACCCAAGTGCTTAGCTGGCACAGGATCATAACATGTCATAGTTCCAGAAAGATTAACAGTACTTGTTCAGATAATGAAGGCCTTCTTATAATACGTCCTCCCTTTCTCCCAAGTTAGAAAACTTAATATTTGAAGTGCAGTTTCAAAATTGTGATTTCATATATACTGGGTGTTTTGTTTTATATTAAATCTTGTTTTGTTGATGGCTGAGCTTCGAATTTCCTGTGGTTATCTTGTAAAGAGCAACAAAACATATCTAAGAAAGGTATCTAAGAGTTATTTTATGGAGTTACTTAGGATTTTCGCCCTTATAGTTTGGCATTCAGAATGATGGAACACAGTGCAGTAAATGGAAGGTGAGGGTGCTATCCCATTGTGCTAGATGCAGCATGTGTCTTGGTGCCCTCATCTTGTTCCAGTCCTATAGAAAACATACATTTAAATATGGAATGGAGGTGACAAAAATTATCACCTTAGCTCCCTGAAAGGACAACTATCCAGTTATAGGCAAAGAGCTTTGTATACCCAGAAATCTTTCCTACTGTATAACATTAACATGTTCTGTGTATCTGCCTCCTTCGTTTTTTTACTTTAGGGTGGCTTTTATTTATATATACACCTAAGTATGTATGCATAAAGACAAATAAATATTCATATACAGGGGGTGATATTCTTACCTCTTTGAAACTGTTACTAATATACTTTTGCTTAAATGTAGTCATAGCATCACATTTAGTTTATGTTGCAGTTACATTGTGAAACCAGTCACTTCACTAAACGATTACAATTTTCTGTCACTGCAAAATGACTTTTCCAGACAGTCACTTTGTGGAATGACTCAGACTTGTAGGCATTTAGTGAAATGACAGAATAACAAGCACTTTGTTACGTGATTGGACTGCTCCACTCAGTTGTTGCATGAAATGCCTAAATGTTTTGAATATTTCATAAAATCATTCACATTAGTGGAATCTAGCATATTACAAAATGTAGCATGTAAGATGTTCTGCTGCAATACTGCTAGAGGAAGTAAAATCTTCCATTGAAAGGGTACTTTCAGAAGCTTCTTACAATCAGGATATTGGTTAACAAACAACTGTTGCATAAGAAACCCTTTATTACTTTGCTTCTCAGTTCTTTTCAGCTCTATTAGACTGTTTTTAGTCTATTAGACTGCTTCTTTTATGGAACGTTCTTCAAACTTTTATTCTTCCTTGGTAATTTCTTTTAATTAACAGTTAAGGAAACTCTTCAGTCTTACTAGTGGGAGTCTCATCACTCTGAAAGAACTGCAGGTCTCTGTGACACACAGCATCTAAACCATGGTCATGTTACTCTGGATTTGATTTTTAGAAATACACTAATGTGAATGCATGTGCGCACATGGCCATAGGAGGAGTATGCAATATGAACTCTAACCAGATTTTCTTAGGCTTTAGGTGGTAAAATGCCTCCTTTATCAGTAATATTTTAAAATTCAGATTTGTAGCAAATTGACAGGTCAAAGAAAGTTGATAGAGTTACACTTTAGCCATGGCTTTTCAAAAAATTCTTGTTATAGCTCTCCGTCATCAGTACTGTGGGAGAATTTGTCTTTTGTAAACTATAAACTGCTGCTGAATTTAAAATGGAAAATGAAATATTTCAGTTATTTGACTTTAAAACACTCCTGAGTAATGAAGCAATTGCTATTATCCCAGGTGAATAGTGTTATATCATATCACACCACTGTTGTGACTTCTCTTTGTTACTTAATATATAAAACATGAAGGTATGTCCTCTGAGCAATGTGCAACTCTCCACCTATAACATACATGTTCTATAGACATTCCTTAATTTTATCAATCTTGGGTTAGAAGATGAAAGATAGACAGTGTCTTTACAACAACCTCCTCTGAAAAAGGCTTCCTAAAAGTCATACTACATTTTTCCAGCCACTTCACGGTATCTGGCAAATATTCCACAGATCTTTACATTTAAGACTGTAAGATTGCTTTGCAGCAATATTGGTTCTAACAAAGTAAATTAACACAAGTGGCTTTTCAAGGTCTTGCAAAGATCCTTTCAGAATACTGCCAGAATTATATGACTACTCATTTTATGTAACTTTCTTTGCAAGTACCTGTATGTTACAGAAGTTTCCTTTCATGATTCAGCCCACAATGAAAATTAGAATGATTCCAGCTAATTACTCTTACCAAGACAGTTTAAACTTTCACCAGTTTTAGCTTGATACCACCTTTCTCCTTCATTTGAAACTAATTTCAAAATCAGATTTGAGATTATGTCTCCAGCTGCATGCATTGTGGCAGAGGGGTCATTGACACTAGATGGTGGAAGCTGGGGTTTTGGTTTTCTAGAAGGGGGACTCATGACATCCACTGTTACTTTTTAAAAAGCAAGCACAGGTCCATAAGGTCATTTATGGACTTAGGATTTTAGGAAAAGACAATAAACAGGTTTTAGTACTGTGCCTTTCCTTCTAAAATGAAAGCTCATTCATTGAATAGGGTTGTGTTCTCACAGGAACATTAAGGAAAGTCCCCTTAACTGAACAAAATATGCTGCATTTTGGCCGTCTTGCCAAGCATTTAAAAAGCATTGCAAATTGGGTTTTTGTTTGTTTGTTTGTTTTGTGTGTGTTTTTAAATTTTTTTTTGTAAAATGTACATTTCTCTATAATAACCTACACCATTATTTATATATACTCTATAGTTCTTTCCCATTTCTGCTGCTTTGTAAGATTGACCCAACTGCATTGAATGAACTTTTGCAAAGAAAAGTAGGGGCACACCTGATTGATAGAGAATGCTCTCTTGTATGAGGTCAAATCCCTTGGTATAAATATCAGTTCTTTGAAAACAGAACCCAACTATTTCTTAACAGTTATTAGAAACATGGGGATTTTGCAGCCAGTAAATCAAAAAAGAAATTTACTTCACATTAAGAGTAGTGTATATAGTAGTCAGAGTGGCTACACATTGTATCTAGGTGTCACTAGGTACTACCTGGATCACCACTACTTTAGTATGAGTAAAGAAATAATATATATATAATATTCTAGAACATATATATATATATACACACATTCTAATGATTGGTAAAATGTGGAAAATCAGCTGCTATAGGGAATAACAATGAAAAAGTTGCTTATTATCATAGTTTGTAAACAAATAGATTGTTCTTTTCTGGTGTGTTTATAACTGAGAGTATCATATATTGCTAATGTTTAAAACATGTTTCTAGCAGCTATTCAGAATTGTAATACCAAGGAACCATAAAATTCCTCCTCCAACTCTAGCTAATAAGTTAGTTTTCTTATTTCATTATGCCTGCACCAATAACATCATAAAATTGCCATTAAAACCATATTTTTGACTCCAGGGAAGTATACTTAGAGAAACTGCTTAAGACTGGAAGCAGGAATCTTGAATAGCACATCTTTTGGTAGGATATATATTTTTTCATTTATTTATTTTTTGCATACTCTAAACATAGCACATACAGAGGAGGAAAATGAGGACCCCTCACCTTGTGGACAGCTTAAGAAAGGGAAAAGGAAATGGATCTTTTGCACTTTTAAGAAGTTTTTCTTTCATACAGTTTCTCTTAATCTTTTTTCCTGTAACCACAACAGCTTCAGTAGATAGCATGACTGGGCTTGGGTTTTTTTAAGCTTTAAAAAGCACTTTTAAAAATCCATTTTGTAAGAAAAAGTATCTATCTATCTTCCCATATCTATGAGGGAAGAAATCACAGATGATCTGCACAAACCCCTATTTTAAAGCAGCCGTTTAACTTTACTCATTTTGATTGAAATTCCTTAAGGTTTGATGCTAGTCCTGGAATGAATCCCAGCACAGCATACATGTCACTTCATTTTGAAGGATTGGTATGTCTTGCAGGTGTTATTTGGTTTAATTAAATGAGTAAAGACAATCTTGTTTCTCCTTTAATGCAATTGGATGAGTTGATCTCTAGCATCCCTTTTTCCCTTGATTATTTTAGCTAGAACATTTACTCTAAATTGGCCAATATTCATAATAAAACAAATCACAAGAGAAATGAAATAAATAGGCAAAAGTTGTGAGTTCCTGTGAAAAAGTACTGTGCAGAGCAAAAGGTTAATAAGGATTTGGTTTGGTTTCAATTAATGTTGCAAAGCCTGAAAACAGGTCAGAACCTTGCTGAAAACATACTCTGTCTTTTAGGGTGGGATTCATGTGAGCAAATAAAGACCTTTAGCAAAGACCCCACAAACTGATCTCTAAAAAACATGCTTACTGCTCTCTTCAAAAAACAAAAGATGACTGTTGCTGATGTATCTTCCTCACTATGGCTATCTCAAGCCAGGTGAGATAAATCCCATAGTTAATATCTGCAGTATAAATGCACAATGCTCAACTGAACATATACCCAAGGTCTTAGGACACAAAGGTGTTTTAAATATGTGTTTTATCATGTTTAAATAGGTGTTTTATGATGATACCTCATGTTTCATAAATGGAAAGCTGTTTCACTGAACCAGTAACTGTCTGTTTAACTATTCATAAGTTCACCAGGAAATAGATAATTACAGTTAGAATAACTCACTTGCAAGGGGTATGTTTTAGAGGGGTAACAGGGACAAACAATAATTTATATATTTTGCTGGGGTTTATCATCTAAAGAGATGAAGCAAGAGAGTCTTTCTAAAATCTTTGAGAGTCTACAGGAATTCCCTTGAGATATATATTGATTTTATAGACCTATAGATTTCACTGTTATAACAATGCTAATTTTCTTTTTTTTTTTTTTTGAGAACAGTTTGGTGGGAAGCATAAGTCACTTTACATCAGACATGTTGTCTCTTAAACTAAGAATCTAGAATAAGGTGAGTATTAATTGCTTACAGCTGTGCCATCCTCTATTATTACCTTGGGGAAATAGGTTTCCTGTTTATATTTCAGTTTGAGCATGGATAGCTCCTTATAAGAATATTTTAAAAAGTGTGTAATAAAAAAAGTCTGTAGACATAGAACAATTACCTCACTTTATGATGTATATTAAACAATGAAGTTTAGTGAATATCTTTTTGTCTATTCCCCAAGGCTGAAATTAAATCCCAAGGTATGGCTCAAACCAGCAAATACATGAGTTTTCTGAAGGACTGATAAAAAATCTCTACCTTTTTCGTCTAGGAAGTTGTTCTGTAAAGGCCCAGTGACCATCAGGAGAGGGTATTTCCAGTTCTCTGGCCTCCCTAAGTTACAGTGCTTCAGTTCTGTCCAATATTTGTACTTAAAAGCTATAGGTATCACATACTGGGAAAAGCTGAACTTGGACCTTGATGAAGCAATTCTACTAAATAAATAGGCTAGGGCGTAAGGCACAAGTTGCAAGTCACAGGTTGTACACTTCCCACTCCTCCCCTACCCCCTGGATAGGTGACTGCATACAGCTGCCAGCAAAGAATGGTCCTCGATCTACACTAGTGCTCCAACAGCACCCAGGTGCTGGTTTGGGGACTAGTAGGTGACCCAGCTGAAAAAATGTGCAAAGGATCATTCCAGAAATCTGTATGGATGACCATTTGCCAATGCTTGGGCCTGCATGTGCCCTGGCCTCATTTGGGTTGCCAGCACAGATATAACTGAAGATATTCTATCACTGTTCCTGGTTTGCATTGGGGGCTGTAGAAAAAGGATGAGAAGGGTTCTTCAAGGAACACAAACTAGACAGGTTACACACTGTTTCTGCGCTGGAGATCTCTAGCTGGGAGGGGATGTGCTGGGGCGTGCAATGGGAAGGGTGGTCACTTCTGATGTACCTTGCCTGGGGTGGATGGACCAGCACAATGGCATGCACAAGCCTACCCGCATCCTGGTTTACATATGCCCTCAACTGCTCCCACATTCACAGCAGTGGAAAAGTCATAGAAATACATTCAGATCTTCTCAATATGCTTCTAGTCCCTGTGCTGCTCAGAAAAATAAACTGTGCTTACGGCTGGGTGTTTTCCCATTGCCTTGTATCGCCATGATGTGTTCGTTTTCTACCATATTGGTTAATCTCAAGTGGGTGTACGCACATATTCCAATATCCATGATCTCTCTTGGTCAGATGTAATTTCAATTATACTTCTGCAATGTACACTTACATTTTTACTAATTAGGAATTCACACAAAATATCAATTTTAAATTCACAAATTCTATGAGTATTCCTGCTAATAAACATATTCAGTAAATAATTCAAAGAAAATTAATAATATAGTGTTGATTTTGTTGCATTCATCCACTGATCCAACTGAAAAAATAACGTTGTGTTTTGTACTTGTATTATGCATGCATTACATACCTGCACAGAGACAAAACCATACATAAAGTACTTTGGTCAAATATTGTTTTCTGAGATGAAACATATTGGTATTTCTAACATTTCCTTAACCCTGAATATTTACTTTCTGCTCTGAAGGGAGAGATAGTGGGGTTTTTAGTTACCCATTTTGTACAAATATTCTCTTCTGTCTGGTGACGAAGCCAGAAAACATGACAATTCAAATTCATGGGCGGTCCTACTAAGATTGCTTCAGCCTGTTTGTACACAAAGCAGAAGCAGCCTTAGTCTTAGTGTTTGTCTTATCTATATTTATTCTGAGCTACCACTATTGCTCTCAGTTAAGAGATTTTAAATTATTAGTTTAACCAGGCTATTCTGACTACACATTTTTGAGGGTTTAGCAGTGTGGTGAAACTTGTAATTTATATCTCAGTAGAACAAGAAAAACTAAAATTTTGTTACATGCCTGTTGAATGGAGTTTAGTCTCCTTGTCGTTGCATTTTACACAGTTTTGTTTTGCCATCAGTAAAAGCTTGCTCTTTATCTCATTCTATTTTCTTGACAAATTCAAACAGTTAAAAGAATATAAATGAGTAATTCATGCTCTTTTTCTCTGTTACAAGCTCTAATAGCTAAATTTACCTGTGAAGAAAATGCTATAATTTAAGATACTCTTTCCTGAGAATGAGGCTAAAGCACATATAAAATAGGGAAAAATATGAATAATAATTAACCACTTAGTCAAGAACAATTATGGGGAAAGCTTTTTACAGTTGCTTCAAATCAGATTGCTATGTGCAAATAACAAATTACTGTCTGGAAGAGTATAAAACCAGAACTCAAGACATGTAAAAACATGGTATCAATGCAATGCCTTTCTATATAGCTGTCAGGCCAAACAGCTTAACCTTTCATGTGGGTATTACCTTTGTTACCAGTTATGGAGGAGAAGATGAACTGCCTTCACCAATAGAGTCTGCTGTCCTTATTTGCAGTAACTTGTACCAGTTTTTAAACAGAAAGCTAGGAGCACAGTAGAGGGTAAAACATTGAGGTAGCACTAGATATGAGTCTTTCTACTGGTCAGCACTGATGGATCAGGATTTGCTAATCTAAAATTGTTCATCTGGATTATTTGAGACAAAATTACTCACACCCAGGTTCTTGAGAAAACAGTTTGCAAATATGGGTAGCATAGTTTCCCATCAAAGCTGGGAAATGCATTTCATGAATTGGGTTATTTATTTACACTTTCTCCTGATTTTTGCCTTTAGTGTCAAATATTTTCTTGTCTGGGTGATTAAAGAGGTAACAACAAGAACCTTTAGTGAAAGTCAAGTTTTCTGTTGGTTATCATCTAGTTTAGATTTTCCATGTGTTTTCCCTGTCAAATTTCCTTGAGTGACTGCAATTTTAATGAAGTGACATCTTCTAAAGCTTTATCTGATTTCCAGAATAATCCATTATTAACACCTATTGCTCCAACTGCATGCCCGATGATAGATAAAAAATAAATAGATTACATTAATGGCGCATCCAGTCTACTCACAAACCACCAAAAGTTTCACTTAGAATCTGTGTCTTCTTCACATCCATCATCTGCCTTATGCAACCAAGAAAGACATGAAAAATTTGAGATCCTGACACTCCTGATCTGACTGTATCAAGGGCCGTTAGAGTAAAATATATCTCCCCCTTTAGATGTCCAGTCTAAAGGCTGTTAATTGAAATTCCAGAGTTGACATAGTGTTCAGTATGGAGAAAGAGGCTCCATACTTGGTAACCAAGTTGAAAAACAACAAAGATTTTGGAGAGTGACTGTAAAATTGATCCTATGAAGATTTCTATTAATTCACAGGTAGTAATTTTATCCATCACATGAAATTTTCTTCTAAAGTGTTAGCATAGTCCTGGATATAGTGATGTGTCATAACTCAGAGAGGGGGGAACAAAGTCTTGAATTACTGCAAAAAGGTTTTTAAGCAATAAGTCACAGATGGGAGAAAGAGCTGCTACAGGCAACTAGTCATCTTTTGCACTGACAAAAGGTATACAAATTCCCTCAGACACAGAAACTCTGCTTCTTCTAAAGAGATTTTTTCCTTTTTGTAAGATAATTGAAGAAAACAAAGACACGGAGTTTGCAGTCACCCATGTACCTTCTAACCCTATGCTAATGTAGCTCTAGGACTTGTGCTCAAATACGGATATGTCTGGTGCCTGTGTACAGTCTCATGTCACTGCTGTACCCAGTTCTCTGTTACTGATACTGTTAAATAGTTTGACACACCTCTGATTGCTTTCTAGTCATCTTCATCCTTGTGCAAGTGGTTTTAGCAAGGAGGGCATAAGCAGTACTCAAATGCATAAGCAGTACTCAAATTATTCCTATTATTTCAACTGAGCATACCTGCCTCCTCTCTCACCCCTTCCCAACCACAGTGACGTAGAAAAGGTGGGACTGAATAAAATGCTAGTGGGAAAAAGTCAATTTAATTAACTGTCTCTTGGAACTATGAAATGAGGTGAAGTACTACTCAAATTTCAGATCATGATTCCGATTTAAATAAGTTTGTATCAGTGGCTGTTAAATAATTTGGAGAAAAAACCTGAAATAGTTTCTCCTTGCTTTGGCTTTGGCATAGCATATGCTATATTTAGTTTTGACTCCAGATTTAAAGCCGTAGTAATGACTCTGGAAGATTTTTTCATCCTTGTCACTACCATAAGGCAATTTCACACTTTGCTGACTTTTAAATGTAATACTTGGAAATGTTAATTGACCAAAATGTGTTTGACTTGGAAATGTAGGATTGGTCATTACACAACAGATATTCAGAGGGAACAGAACTTAAGCTCCTTTCCATTTCAATAAACAGCTTTAAACTCTCAAATGGACTGCTTAGATTGAGAATAAATATACCAGTGTTCTGCTGAAGATTACACATAAACCAGGGAAGCTGGTTGGGGCAGACACTGACCTTAATTTGAAGATAAGCCTTTCTTCTCTCATCCAAATTCTGGGTTAAGGAAAGTCAGGCATGGCTGTGAATACAGAATAGAAGTGGTTTTTTTCAGGTGTCAGGAAACTGCTACAGTTACTTTGCCTGTAAAAATCACAGACCTCTTCCTGGATTTGCCAAACACTGACTTCCATCTTTGTTCCTGATGCTGGGGGAAGCTGAAGATGCCCAGCCTTAGGCAGATATATATGCTAGTTAACAGAAGAAAGAACTTATTGATGCATATATTTTAAAAAAGTAAATTGAAATAAAAAGAAAAAAAGTGAGTTTACTGTCTCAGATAGGAGGTAGGCTGCAAAAATGGAACGTAAAGTTCTTAGCTGGTGTCACCTGATGGTCAGTCTGGAAGTGTCATGGGACGTTGTTCAGTCAATGGGGATTAGCTCTACTTTATGGGATTATGATTGGTCCAGATCATTCTTTGATTCATTTTTACATTTGTAAAACTCACCAAGTGGCAGGAAAATCTGCCTGTCCTGTTAGTAGAGTCAGATTGCCAACATTATTGGTGGATTTAGTCCCTATTACAATCCTCAGTGTGGTTTTCATTGTTCAAGGTGGTAGAAGAAACACATATCTCAGTCATGACTTTCTTTCTCTCCAAAATGCCAGAAGATCCCTTTCACAGACAGATGAAGTGAATCCTTTCCAGTGAAGTCTGTGTGGATCTCAGAGGACAAGATAATGGGGCAGCAAAAGGGACACTTTGTTTAAATAGACAGCCCGAGGCTATTCCTGTTGAATTTGACAGGTCTCTTTCTCATCACTACTGTAAAAAAAAAAAAAAAAAAAAGGTAGTTGTTTTTCACTCTGTTTAAAAGCAAACATAAATCCCTATTCTTGTCCTTTTCACAATAATCTTCACCTTCCTCATTTGGTCAAGATAATACAAATGAAGAGACCAACAGTGATGTTAGCTTCTTCCTAGCACCAAGGTTGGAAATGGGAATTATTCTTCAATTTACATGTAGTATCAGAACTTTAGGTGCATGAAGATACCTTTGGCTTCTGAGCTGAATCACAGTGATTTGCATTCTTCCCTGCCCTCTCTCCCAAAAGTGTAAAATAATACTTCAAAACTTAAAAATGCTTCTCCCATAATTTTAAATGACACTTAATACCACCTCCTCTTTTCGTAACAAACCAGGCTCATACTCTGGTGGTGGCTACATAGTAATTTTGACTAAAACAGTGGAATGATGATGGATTATTTTTAGCTTTGGTTCCAGCTCTTTGAGTTTCATTCTGAGTCATTTGATTGAATGGATGGGAAAATTAAAAGCAAACCTTGGCTGAAACAACTATTTTTAAGGGAAAACTAGCCAAAGAAGTTGATAAAACTCTTTTACAGTCACTGTTAAAGGTATAAAGACCACAGTCCAGGCATGTTCTGACCCAGCTCAGTTTTTTTTTATAAGGAAAAATGTGAAACCTGAAGTCAGGTATCAAATATAAAGACAGACTTGGAAAGTTTCTAGAGTTTTTTATTTAGTTGGAGGTAAGGAAGTAGAGTTGAGATTAAAATCAGTTACGCACCTCATCTTTTTCTTGCTGGAAAGTCCCACCCACAAAAATACATTTAATCTAATAAGATCTTTGGCACCTTTATATGTCTAGCAGTAGTGTGGGAAAGGCACAAGGTGAATGAGTGTTAAAAAAAGAGCAGAAAAAGATGAAAGAATGTACATAAGGAAAAGAAACAGAACCAGAGTAAAATGGATAATAAACAAAGGAAAGAAAACACTGAGGCAAGAATACACACTTAGGTAGTACAGATTCTTTTCTCTCCATCCCTTAAACTGTATGACAGTAATTTCAAACCTAAAAATACTTAACTGGGGGCAGAAAACAAATTCTAATTCAGAGGTTATGACAAAAATAACTGTTTACAGTGATAAAGTCATCATTCATCGCTCAATCTCTTTTACATGGGTAGTTTACTTTAAAACACAATGCGGACCTGTAGTTTACAGATAATGAATGTATCTGATATTTTTTTCTATCTTTTCTATTTTGTCATTGTCAGCCTATTATGCTTTCCACTCCATCATGGGCACACCTTTTTTAAAAAATCTCTTTAGATAACCTAAACAATTTCAGAGGGGAATAGCCCTGTGTTTCCCTCCTGGAGAATCCTGGCATAGTGTAGCATCAATACTGACTATGTCTCTTTCCTTTTACCATGATGGAAACATAATAAATGAAACATATGAGAAAACAAATATATTAAGAAAAGAATCAGAAAAAGAAAACAGGCAAAATATATAATAGGTGGTAATTTTTTAAAAAAAAAATTAAAGAATTGACTGAGCAGAGTATTTGAGCAACATCTGCATTGATGATTATTCTTCTGCTTCTTATATTTTCTTCATTTCCTGTTTTAGTTCCTTTTTTGGCAGTTGTACCTTCAGCTGTTGTTATCATCAGACATTGTGTCTGCTGAGGTCAAAACACTTAGCCAGTTCTGCCCTTCAGGGTTGGATTAAGAAGTAAAATGCATCCATCTGTTGCTAGCCATTTAAAACAGTCCATCTGAAGCTTAAATATAATCAGGCAAATAAAATTGTTTATGGTTAATTATTCTGTTTTTATTGGCTTCTCTGGGTGGAGATTAGCAGGAGAGAAACATTTCTGAGTTGGTTTAATGTAATTACTCGATGGAACAGGGTTTCAGGGTCTAAAGACTGGAAGATTAACACAAGTAATTTTACTCTCATAATTAGTTTTGGGTTACAGTCTGTCTCTAATACAAATAAATTGAAGTGGTTTTGCTTCATATCCTAGATCAGCTTAATGTGAATTTGAGTAGCTTTTTTTTGAAAAGGATAGCTATCAGATTCAAATGTACCTATGATCTTGCAGAGCTGTCAGTGCTTTTAGCAACTCTTTAATTTATGGTCTACATCTTCTGTTATGTCAACACGTCATCCCTCCCTTCCTGATAAGAGTAATATAGGGTTAATTAATAATACACAAAAAGATTTTTTTAAATAATAATTCAATGCATGAAAATTCAGCCATGCATAGATAGATTATATATTAACAGTGCACCAATGCATAATTCTTAATTGCCTTTGAGAGCCTAATGAAACTAAATGTTTTAATTTGGCAGTCAGGAACATGTCTGTGTTTCTTGATAAAATAAAAGAAGAATCAAAATAGACAACACATTTTAATGTTAGCATCCATCAAAATGGGGAATTTTTTTTTTTTTTTTACAGAATATTTAAAATCTTGAATTACTACAGGCAGCTATCCTGTTTCTGAACACTTTTTGGGGAGCTACACAACCATCACCAGCTCTGGGATATGCTCTAAGGACAACACAACAACCAGAAAAATAAGTCTGACAGCTCATTGCATTTTCAGTTTTGTAAAAGTGCTCACAGCCGCATGTGCACTAGATTCAGTACTTCTATTTGCTCTGGGGAAATTACTTATGGTTTCTATGTCTAAAACCTTAATAACATCATGACACCAAATGGGAGGAATAAAATAAAGCTCTACAGTCAAGCACGGGAGTGTGGATGAGTGATGGAGTGAGGAAGAGAAAAATAATAGATGGCATTGTCTAGAGGACAGGGACAGGCCAGTAAGGAAATAATTGCTCTTAGGAGTTCTTTTAGCACCAGAAGCAGAGGAAATGTCATATGTAAACCATAAATACAGAACTGATAAGACTGGGAAAATTGCAAATATATCATTATGAAAACTACCTTCCACTTATTCTGATAAAATAAAAACCCAGCTTGTGCCAAACAACTAGTAGGAGAGTATTAGGTGTTCTAGGATATGATTCATGCTGAGTTTATGTAGACACCAAGAATAGGTCAGATTAATCCCAACCTATAAGTATGTATTTCTTAATTCAATAAATATCTTTTTTTCTGCCAGACACCCAAAACTTTCCCCTTACATTACCCACAGCTATCTTCTTCCTCTATGGAAGTCAATGTAACTTATTAGATAGAACCATATCTGGGATCTTAGAGTGAAATGAAGAATCCTTTCTTAAAGTTTTGCAAGATAGGACTCAAAAAAGTGTTTAATTTACAGGACTGTAGATTCCCAGAATGGCTGAGACAGGAATACGCTTCTGGAGATTGTCTAGTCCAACAGGTTCAGCGCAAACAGGCTGCCTAGGGCTGTGTCCAGTTGGGTTTTGAATATTTCCAAGGATGGAGACTCTACAACCTCCATGGGCAAGCTGTTCCAGTGTTTGATCATCCTCACACTATGAAAGTTCTTTCTTACCTTTACATGGAATTTCCCGTGTTTCAGTTTGACCTTCAGCCCCCCCCCCGGACACCACTGAGAAGTGTCTGGTTCTGCCTTCTTTACCTGCCCCCCAGGATTTTATACACATGGATAAGATCTCCTTGAGCCTTCTCTTACCCAGGCTGAGCAGTTCCTGCTCTCTCAGCCTCTCCTCATATGACAGATCCAGTTCCTTAATCATCTTCAAGGCCCTGCACTGTACATACTCCAGTATGTCCATGTCTCTCATATTCAGGCATCCAGAGCTGGACCCAGTGTTCTAGATGTGTCTCACCAGTGCTGAGAAGAGGTGAAGGATCATGTCCCTTGACCTGCTGGCAACACTTTGCCTGGTGCAGCCCAGAGTACCATTGGCCTTCTTTGCCATGAGGACACATTGGCTGCTGTTGTCAAACTTGGTATCCAACATTATCTCAAAATCCTTTTCTGTCAAACTTTTCAGCCAGTTGGACCCCAGACTGTATTGGTGTCTGGATTTATTTCTTCCCAGGGTCAGGAGTTGACATTTCCCTTTGTTGAGCTTCGTAGGGTTCCTGTCAGCCTATTTCTCCAGCCTGTTGAGGTCCCTCTAATAGGCTGCACATCTATCTGTTGTATCAGCCACTCCTCCCTGTTTTGTAGTGTCAATATGCCTCAGCTTCCACTTATCTAGAATGTACTTCATCGGCTTGTCTGTGAGGATGATAGGGGAGACAGTGACCAAAAGCCTTATCAAAGTAAAGACAAACAGCGTCCACTGCACTCTCTTCATCCACCAGTCATCTAATTGTAGAAGGCTATCAAGTTGGTCAGGCATGATTTCCCCTTCATAAATCTGTGCTGACTCTTCCGAATCACCTAATAGTCCTTCATACATCTGGAAAGGCTTTACAGGAGGATTTCTCCCATTACCTTCTTAGGGACTGAGGTGTGGTTGACCAACCTGTAGTCCACCAGGTATTCCTGTTGTCTCCTTGAAAGTAGGAGTGTCATTTGCTTTCTTTCAGTCCTCACAAACCTCCCCAATCACCATGATATTTCAAAGACAGTCAGGAGTGATGTTGTAGTGACATTGGCCAGCTCCGTCCTCACTTGTGGATGCATCCCATCAGGTCCCATGTACTTGTGTCTGTTTATGCAGTTTAAATATTCCCTAACCTGATCCTGCTCTACTGAGGGCAAATATCTACTTTTAGTCTCAGGGACCTAGGACTGCTGAAAGCCAAAGGCAAAGAAGATATTCACTACCTTAATCTTTTCTGTGTCTTTTGTCACCAGGTCTCCTGACCCATTCAGCTGCAGGCCCACATTTTCTCTGGTATGCCTTTTGCTGCTCAAGTGTCTGCTGAAGTCCTTCTTGTTGAGTTTCACATCCCTCGGCAGATTCAACTTCACAGAGGCTTGGCCTTCCTATCTGTGTTCCTGAACCCTCAGACAGTGCCTCTGTATTCCTCCTATGTCACCTGTCCCAGCTTTTGCCTCTTGTATACTTGTCTTTTATGTTTGAGCTTTGACAGGAATTCCTTGTTCATTCATGAAGTTCTCCCACCACTCTTGCTTGACTTCCTGCTCAATGGGATGGACCTTTCTTGGAAAGTGACACATTTCAGTGTAAATGTCACATTTCAGCATACCTAAATTTTGTTCTACATTGGTGGCTCAAGCCTGAGACTTATTAAGTCTACTTTAATTATGACTCTAATTTTACTAGTGCATTGTTCCATCCCAAATTAACTAAATAAAATTGTAATACTTTAGCTGGATAATTAGCCTTCTTAAATGAATATTTGCTTGCTTATCTATTTTAATAAAATCAATGAAGTGTATGCAGATTTGGGTTGCTCTAATAAATTATATAGTTCACGAACTATGAGGGCATGTTTAGCCTCAAAGATGTAATTTCTAACCCACTCAGATGATCTTCCAAATGAATATCTAAAACTTTTTCGACTATTACCCTTAGACCAAGCTATGTGAGTTAAGAAGGTCTCCCTTGACTCCACTGACATGTATTAATAATGACTCAGACCAAAAGCTGCCACAGAGCTGTAATGAACGTGATCTATGAGATGGAAGAGCACCTTACTCTCTATTCTTTCTGTATGTTGGGCAGAATCACCTCTGCTTCTGTATGGCAATGGGGATTGCACTCACCACTAGGACTTGACAGAAGATCACTGTGGTTGTAAACCACTCTTCTTCACTATGCCATTGAGACTTTTTGAAAAGTATGGGTGAGAAAACTATGCAATATAGGCATTTGTATTGGTCAGACTAAGTTTGTCAGCCACTCTTCTTTTGGACTAATTTTTTATTTTTTAGTCTATCATACAGCAATAAACTAATTCTTTGGAAAGTGAGATTATGAAGTGTAACAAAGAACTCTTAGCCATCACATAGTCCACTGTGTACTTAACACCAAGGTTTGTGTATGTGTACACCTAAATACCCTACTGAAAAGCTTGTCACAATGGCTGCTGTTCACAAAGCATTACCAGTGGGATTTTCAAAAGGATTTAACAATCCCAGAACTCATGCACTACCAGGATCAATGGACAAACTTGAAATTACATCAGTATACAATAATTTTGGAAATCCTTGCCCACATGCTAAGGTGCAGCTGATCGGGATATGTTTTCTACATTGTTGTTTGAAAGATGTTAGAAAATAAATAAATAAATACCTCAGTCCTGGCTTAATCAAATAATAACAAATGCTCAAAATATGTTCTGGGAGCAGATAAATGGAGAAGAAATCAAGGTAACAAATCACCTTCATTCACAAGCATCTCACTACTCCTTTCAAGAAGTAGTAAAATACCTCAACTCAGGTTAGGACATTAATCTGGCATAAAGCCCAGGTTCTGGACCCTGACATCTCTGTGCGTAGTTTACTGCTAATCGTGCACAATTTTAATGAACACAACTTTGGTTGTTGAATATAGAAACACAATGTCAGTAAAAAACACTGAACATTTTAATCGTAAATGAGCTATAACAAGCCGTTTGAGCAGCTGCACTGAATGACTCTGAGAGCCATTTTCTGAAGCTGAATTGTAGGGTGACATTTAGTTTACATAATAGGTAATACAAAAGGTAAAGTAATTTTGAAATATAATTGCTAATAAAAAGAATAAATAATGTCTTATAAATATGTTAATAGGCCATTCTAGTGATATTTAATATAGATATACTTAAAAGCAGTTAGTAATCAGATATTCATGTTTAACAATGTTACTGTTTAATGGTGTTTCACTGCTAGATCCCTGAAAATACGTCGCTAAATAATGTTACCAACTGTAACACTACTGTGCTATCTATTCATATTTGAAATTATCCATGGTGGCAAGAAAAAGGCACACATAAAATACTTGCATCTGTATTAATGGGAAGTTACTTTGTGAGGGAGATATTTTTTATATATAGAACATTTGGGTGTTGGTGTTCAGCTTAGTAACTTGTTAGCTTTGAGCAGGGGATTTAAAAATTTTCTTAGGATTATTAATTTTAAAGGTAATCATATAATGTCAGAATTTTCTGAGAAGAATGTCAAAGGCAAAGGATTTATATAATCAGTTATTTTGCTGAAAACCTCTTCAACCTGTGAAACTGTTCAGTGAATAAGAATGAACCAAAAGCCAATACAAGTAATTATTCATCCTGTGTGTGGAGTCGTTTTTGTTGAGATAATGACAAAGATAAATAAGATTTTTTAAAAAAAATTTCCTTTGCATAAAGCTTCAGACAGGTGCCCTCTTTTGCATGCTACTGTGACAATGGAAGAGGTGCAGGTGATGCTAGGGGACTCCTTGCGTTGAAATACTGTCGGCTTAGTCCTTTCAACAATGGCTTCTGCATCTTTGTCAGGCAAAATGCACCACATTAGCTCCAAAGTTTAAACAGCAGATCTTTGCTACCTAGCTCACTCTGAAGAGGACAAGGGTAGTGTCAGATGCGCAGCTCTGAAGAGCTGTGCAATGGGAATGGACCAGGAGTAAGTCAGGGAGTCCCTAAGAGGAGTTTTCTTCTGTTCCATCATCAATACTGAGTCCAGAAATGAACACCTGTCTGCAGCACAGTTATGCAATATGGCCTTCAAGAAGCAGGATGGGGTGGATATGCTCCAGGTATAAGGGAACTCCACTCTGCAAAAGCCTTGGTAGAGTGACTTCTCCTTCCTCACTTGCACCTGACATGCAGATTGAGAAAGAAAAAAAGGATATTCAAGGAGTGGAAAAGAGATAGTGCAGCAGCCTTGTAGCAGTGGTGTCAACTAGTCTAAATACCAGGAAGGTCAGGTAGTTTTCACATATGCCTATTTCCCTCTCTCTACTTGTGTTCTTTTTCTCTTTGAGAAACTGCTGGTGCTGAAGGTCAGAAATTCCTATTACAGGAACCTGTAGTATTTTTGTGCAGGAAGAATTGTCCTACATCCTGGAATTTTCTGAAATTGTATGATGAATATCTGAAACACATGCTCAAGGTTCTGGTTTGCCTGCTCTTATTTGTGGTTGCCTTTCCCTTGAGTTCAGAGTCCTTGAGTTGCCTGCTTTTGAGAATTAAGATCCTGTGTGTGACCTTCTGCTTTTGTACAGAATTCTTTCACTGTGGAGTGCTTTTATGCTGCCAGCATGGAATAAATACACAGTGTATCCAGAGCTGTGAAATATATTATGTGAGAGAGCTTTAAAATACGAGTTGTATTTAAAAGAAGACAAGTATCTCACCTGTACCCCTAAGAATCATTTAGCCAGGTGAGAGGCATAATGGGGATAATTTATTACTATTTAATATCAACAACAAAGTTCCTAAGTAACGAAAAAATGTGCTCTGACAGGTGAAGCACAAATGTGAATCTTTGTCTGCAATTTGTATGGCTTTCCTGACATATGAGCCAAGTGGAGCTACAGCATGTCAGCACCATTTAAACTGCTATTGTATTTACCAACCTGGTAGCAGCAGTACCATGGAAGAAGGCGGGCAAAGACTAATACCTGAACAGTACCATGCTACACTGTTGTAAGGACAGTGTAGATTAAGCGGTTAGTATGAAACAGCCTGTAACTGTGTATATGTATTCAAAGCCCATTGAAATCAATGGGAAGGTACACAATAATTTCAAGGTTCTTGGAGGTGGGATAGCACCTACAGAAGTGTTTAAGTCCCACTTGCTTCTACCAAAGACTGGGGAGTGCTTTAGAAGATTTCATACAGTTCTTAAAGCTTCCTTTTCTTCATTTGATTTCAATTGCACTTTGGCTTTACAAGTTTTATTCTCATTCAAAATAAGATTTTCTAACATCATTTGCTTTAACTCTGTAGCTGACATTTTAGCACTGCTAATTTTCTCTCTCACAAGCTTTCACAGTCTTTCTTTTCAAAGAAATGCTTACATTAGATGCTTACAAAGAATAATAGGTTGCACAAGTAAGATGATGAAATGAATGCAACAAAAATATCAGGTGGCTGTCCCACAAATATTTGCAATAGTAGGAAGATAACTCAAGTAGATTCAGTTAAAAAAGAAAAAAACCTATGACCATAACTTTGTGTGCCTGTGCCTGTCTGCATTGATTCCACATTTCTATTGCATCTGGAACCTTTGCACTTTATTCCTCTCCTAACAGTAATTTTCACATGTTATGTTTTTATCAGCAAAGCTTTTATTGATTCTTTATATTTTATTGCAACTGCCCTCAAGGTTTCTTCCCACTCACATTTAAAATAAAGGAATGTATAAAAATCCATTTTTGTATTGCTTCCTAAAATCCACCCGTGCCAGGGTATTTTCAGACCACTGAAGAGAAAGACTGAGTTAATCAGTCTTTGTGCCATGATTTCTGATTATCACATGACTCACTTTCTGGTGTTCTTCTCCTTCTCTTTGTGTCCACCTATTCTTTTATGTCTTAGTCTAAAATTAGAAGCTTTTTGGGGTGCTGGGTGTCTCCTCTTTAAATGTCTAGGCATTCTGGAAAATAAGCCTCTGGTCCATGAGTGTGTTCTTTAAAGGTGAAATAAATAGTACAGAAACATTCTGGCGAGTTAATTGGGTGTATTAGTGTACAAATGAACTTTTTAAAGCTAAACAAGAAGTTTCATAAATCTAATCCATGACAATGTCAATGCATAAAGATTTTTTTATTTTTTGTTAATATTTTGCAATAAGAAAAGTAATGCCTTGGTCTTACACCTAAAAGATTAGATTTTTTTACTGTCAGTAAGCTTACAGTATGGAACTATAGTTAGTGACTATAAGAATTCCTTAAGATTATCTTTGGAGTTATAGGGAAATGTTATTTGGAAGAAGCAGAGGATGGCACTGTTGGACTGCAATTATGAGGCAATACAACCTGCAAATCTTGAATTGCAACACTGAACAACCTTACAGAAATTATATCTAATGTCTTACAAGAAGCACAAGCAGGAAAAAGGTTTACACTGGTTTTTGATCATCAAAATTTTGCTTGAAGTCTAACAGTCAGGTAGAAAAAATGGTTCTTTTTTAATGGGATGTGGCTGTAGAGTAGAGTAATGGAGAAAAGGTAGGTGAAGAAAACAAAAAACCATTAAGTCATATATTTTGGAAAATAAATTAGTAGTATAACTGTGAAGGGCCTTTCTGGCATGGAGTCAGCTGTGAAGCATCTGAGGTACTGAGTATTTGCAAAGACACTGGCGCTCTTATGTAGGCCTTATAGTGTCCACAGGTAGTTCCGATGGATTCTCCCACAAAGGTTGTAATCCAGATAGGTGGGCCTTATTCTCAGAGATATATCTCCATTCTGTATTGTATAGGGTGTTGCTAGCCTGTTCCTCCAGATGTCACAGGAAAACTGTTATCTTAAAAAGCTATTTAATATAGTGAGAGGGGAAAGCACCACATTCCAGGAATAAGTGTTTTAAAATGTTGTGCAATTAAATAATTCAGTTATGTTATGCAAGATGCCATCAGCTGTGCAAGCCTCCAAATTTTCCTGGCCATGTGTCATCAATGAAATCAGTGTTCACTTCATTAGTGTCTCTGTCCATTTAGTTAAGCTTATGAAAACAAAACACAATGGCACTGTTTGGTTAAAGAGACTAATTTTCACCTCTTATGACCACTGCAGTGGGCTTACCCACTGGTTTAGGGAACTTGAGGAGACCAGTCCTTTTTGTGTGAGTGGTGCGAGCTACACAGCACTGTGGAATCTACTAGATACATACAACCCATCTTGCAGTTCAACAAGATTTGTTTTCCAGGATTGCTTCCTGCCAAGTATACTGAGAGAAACTTGGAGCAACATGCTAGACTGCCAGTATAATTTGCAAGTAATTATCTGTTAAAAAGCACAATTGTAAAAATTAAAATTAAAATAGAAGTAGAATTTAGTTGAGATCATGACTTTAGTTCTGAGAAATTGGCGTGATCATTTTACTGCAATTGGTTTGGCACTCAGAACCCAAGTCAGTCCAAACTGCTCTTATAATTTTGCATTATGACTACAAACCCCAATGAAATTCCATGTTTACTTGGGAGCTTTACAAATCCATGCATACTTTTCACTAAATCTCAGCTCAGTTTCATTGCAATGAAAACTCAGATCAAGTGAATTCTAGATGGTTTTAATTTTCATAGGAGATCATACCACACAACTCTGAAAATATCCATGTTTTCTGTATGTCAATACTGTGTCACTATTACCTTACTTATTGCTACGGTAAAGCTCTTTTTTTTTTTTTTTTTGATTCAATGATGGGAAGAAAAGAAAACAGAATTTTTATGTTCTGAATGCAATCTTTTTCATAGTAATCATCTCAGGCATTCCTACTTTTACTAACTCCTTGTGAATGATGTTTGTTATGGTTTGTCGTGAGCGCTATTTTGTCAGCAGTTGTGTTGTTTGTCTTTCCACAGTGAAAAAGACTGTTGTGATTCAAGCTTTGAGGACTGTGGTTATTTTGCAAATGGGTATGTTTTTACTTTTTACTGGGAATAACTCCTGTAAGCAGGATTTAATTTTTAGGATCCTTTTTAAATTCTCCTTGGCAAATGTGCTTTAATGTTCAAAATTTCGTTTACACTGGTCTATAGTCACATGGTTTGTTGCCTGACATTATCTCAAAGATATCTTGCAACTATTTGTATTGATTTTACATTAGCATTGCCCTGGTAACATTTCTCGTTTCTCATGATTTTTCACTTTTCTAAAGTACTTATAGCATAAGAACTGTCAAATCAACAACAATCAAATATAAAACCAAATATAAGAACACATAAAATTGTTGAGGAAAATACAAAGTGTTTTAGCAGCTGAGTCACAGCAGTAAGAATGCTTAGGCTTTTCCATGTATAGTTCCAATTTTTAGACTTTCTAAACCTGTCATCTTTCCAGAAGAATCCTAGCAGATAAAATCAGAAAAACAAAAATAGTGTCTGGGGTTATGGCATCTGGAAATTGTTGCCCACACAAGGCTGTGGCTGCCGATAAGTAGCTTGATAGAGTAGAAAAAATTCTTGGACTATTTATCCATAAATGGATACAAAAAGGACTAAGCATCGTTAATACAAGAGTTGCTGAGGAAAAAGGCCCCCAGGAACTGGCCAAACTTGAGGGATCTCTAATCAGAATTTCCTCTGCCACTGTCCTAGGCAGAAACTGAGCAGAGGCAGATGCTTGGTTAGACACGGCAGGGCTTTTATTACGCTCTTAGAGACTGACAAGCAGGGCAAACTTGGGTTTTCATACCATTAATTATTTCAGTGAACTATTGGATGTGTTTGTTTTAACATTCAGATTTTGTGTAGCCTTATAATGAAGCTGTAAGAATATTCAAGATTGCTCCCAAATCTTTAAGAATATTCAACATCCTGTTAAATAAACTTTTTAAAATAAAAAAATACATCAGACATTTTTGTTTGAAAAATGGCTTCTTTTAAATTTGTAATAGAGTAACATGAAGCATTTGTTTCAACAAATAGTAGACGCACTAGGTCTTTGTGTAGTTGCTTATTTATTTGAAGCTCCTTCTTTAGGTTAAATGGGTGAGCACAAGATATTTACAATTTTTAAAGTGTATCAGGAAAAAACCCCTCTTTTTCAGTCTGTTTGCAGTAATTTCAGAGTCATTCCAGTCATTACTCTTCTAGATTGCTAATTTTAAGATCAGAAGTGTTATGTCAGAAATGTAAAATTAGATGTTCTTGAAATAACATCCTACAGTCAACACACTTTTTGATAATGTTAGAAGAAATCTCTGGGAGGTATAAAAGGCTAAAAGATTTGGAGTCTTTTAATTTGTGGGGTTAATTGAGTTCATTCATGTCTTGCATTTGAATTTTTAAAGCATAAAGGGTCAGTAGTTCAATGCCAGAATGAAATATTCAGGATGAATTCCCAATTTTTCTCTGGCCAGTGACAAATATTTTGTTAACTTCTGTGGGGTTGTCCTACTAAATGCACCGTCTGTACAGTATATACTTGGTTTACTGTAAATACATATTATATATGTATACCACATAAGAAGTGATTTCTGACAGCTGAAAACTTAAAAAAAACTTCAGAAAAAATCTTAAAAATTAATTTCAAAGGTTTGAAACATCTTTAATCACAACTTAACATTTTAAAACCTTTCTCTTGCTTTCTGATCTTTCTGAAAAAGCAGCGAGAAAATGTGAGCAGTGCTTGTGAAAATATATATCTAAATATATACATATACATATATATATATATATAAAGTCTGGCAGCTTTTTAGTTCTTATCACTATATAATGATGAGAAAGGCAAAAAAGACTCTCCTGGCTGCTTGGTATTTCTTCCAACTAAGAATATCTTAGAACCAAAATTTTAACTAATTATGTGTCCTAGCTCCCTACAAATAGATATTTTCAGTGGGTTCTTTCTTAAAAGAAAACATTTTTCCTAGTGGTCTGCTGAGTCTTTCCTTATCACAATGACTAAATAATTTACTGGACAACAATAGGTACTATTTGTTTGAAATGTTGTTCATCAGAATTTTCTGTCCATGCAGACACTTCATTGCACCTTTAATAAAGTACTTGGTTACAGCAGTATTAAATCTGTATTCTGTTGGCATGACTTTGCATTCTTTGCCAAGGGCACTTCAGCTCATTTGTATGAAGATAAAGTAGGTAGGCAATTCTGGATTCACCAAGTTGCCTTTGATCTCCTGGCAAGAATATGGAGTTTATATGTACAGAATCTCTGTTTAATGACTGACTGTGCAGGATAGATTTTTGTAGCCTCGGATAACAATGCATTTTCTACTATATTGCATTTTGTCTCCATGCCATTTACTCGAGATACAAAGTGTACACCTAATTTTCCCTTTAAATCTTGCGTTTGCAGACAAGAGATTCTGTTTCTCTGTGAGTTGTCCAACTTTCTCCTATGACTTTAATTTATTACATGCACATGGTTGAATATCTTTAAACCCTGCTGGCACTGAATAAACTGGTGAATGTTGGAACCATTTTTCTCCTAAAAATGGAAATTGTTCCCCTTTATATAATGCGTAAAATTTCCAATCAGCTAACCAAATGTATTTTGCAATCTGAAATATTATTAATTTAACAAAAACATTCCATTGGATTATTCTTGATAAACTAGGCGTGCAACAAATCAAGTAGAACAAATTTATTTGGACATCTTTTATGGACCTTACTAATTAAACATTTTGGAACTGTTCGTGGCACAATAACTTGCCTGAATAAACTATACCATATCAGGTCATTGTCTTTTTCCCGCTTTTATTATTATTATTACTCTGCTGAACTCTGATAATTGACATTTATTTCTTACCACGTCCATTGAAATTTGATCTGAGATTTATTAAAATGAATGCAATAATACCTGTATAGATCAGGAGTTTCCTAACAGATCATAGCACATTCAGTTATTTAACAGGTAAAAGAATTATTAAAGGAATTCAGGTGTCGTATCATGACATTTTGTAATTGTGTGTGTATTTTAAGAACTACAGTCTTACATATTTAGAGATATATATGTAACGTTAATAGATACAGAGTTAAATAGTGTATAGTGTGTGTGTACACTGTATAGTTGGTAGTTACTGATGGAAAGTTTCTCCTCAGCAAGGTTTGTAGATAAAGCCATGAAAAACAGCATAGCTGTTTCTAATATCTGTCTCCAGTATTATTGACACCTGAGACAAATTCCTGGTTGAAGAGATTGGACAGAATGCTAAATGTTTGTCTGCAAATCTTGAAAACAATGCATGTTTGTGGGACAAAAGGGAAAGTTTTTATGGCGATGATGACAGATATCAAATAAACAATGTTCAATTCAGCTTCAAACTTTGAAGCACCATAGCTGACAGAAGAAGAAGGTATCAACTCTTGTTGCATTACTGGAAAGTAGTCAGTCCTTCAGTTCTCAAGTCTTGGTGCCATGCATGGTGTGAAACCCGTGACAGGTGGATTTATGGTGGGCAGGTTCCTGTGGAAATCTGCTCTTATAGAAAGGGAACAGGTTAAAGGGAGCTGTATCTGCTGGTCCATTGGCTCTGTTGCCCCATAAAGAGTGAGATTCCTCTCTTGGACCCAAATGAGGTATGAACCAGACTGGGGGTCATGAACGAAAGGGAAGTCAGAAAGAAAAAAACAGGTTACCCAGAAAAAAATAAACAGATAAATTGCTTGAAATCTTCAAGTGAGATTACTGTGGTTGCATAAATACGTGCAGTTCATTTTGTAACCATTTCCTGAAATGTTATGATAAAAACTGGAGAAATTTGGTGTGACCCAAAACCTGCATTGTTTTGGTAACAGCCACTGTTGTGAGGAATCCTCTGAGAAATTTCTTGTATTTTAGGAGATGATTACAGCCTGCAGAGAGATTAGGGAGGAAATGGATGAGGTACCCATGGGTATTTGGAGATGCTCTGTGGTACTGAGGCAAGGAAAAGCCAGGAAGATTTTTTTCTGAAAGCTGTGGGCTACATATCTGAAGACGTGAGTTGAAGGCATTGGGGGTTGGACTAGATGACCTCTAGGGGTCCCTTCCAACCCAAAACATTCTATGATTCTATGAGTATACTCGGAGCTTCCCTGCACACTGAGAGAGAAGATAATGGCAGACTCTTCCCTGTGCTGGAAATCTGGCGTGTCACTGCAACACATTATTCTCACAGTAAAAGCAGACATGATGGGGGAGCTGCCTCAGCAGAGTGGATAAGTACGCAGTGCTTAAGGCTGGAGTATGGGAAACATACTGAGATGACAGGTCTCCCCAGAACGTAACAGGAGAACGTGGATGGCAAACCCTTTCTCTTTAACAGTTTTTTCTAAAGTTTCTCTCCAGTTTCCAGTACTGTGACTAAAATCAACCCTGTAAATGTCAGGAGAATCCAGCTGGATTTCCAGCAGTATAACTAAGATAAGAATTAAGAAATTTTCTCTGTATGTATCGCTATCTATACCTATATATCTGAATCTTGTTGGCATTTCCTGGATAAATCTATCTCTAAATTTATCTGTAATGGGACTATGTAACGAGAATCACGACTTCTCAAGGAATCCAATGAATTGTGGCGAGTCCTAGCTGCAGTTTATTTGGCTCATTCTGTTCACTAGTGGCGGCATTTAGTCAATGGCTAAGCAAGGCTGCTTCCTCAGCTGGTGTAAATCAGCCCAGCACCACTGACGTTAATAGATCTTCACCAATTTACATCAGATGGGAGACTCTCTTGCTCTTTCTTCCCAAAATTTATGAGGGTTATGGAGATGAGCTGTAGCCCTAGTGGCAAATGCATCATTTATATATGCCAGGTCTCATGCATAGTGTGATTGCTGTGCTCTCCAAATCTTTACAGACATTTTATGATATATGAGATGACTAAGTAGTGGAAGTCAACAGAAAGAGGAGTAGGCATGGCATATGGAATTTTTCTTTGGGTACTTTCCCCTTATCTTTCTTTCTGTTTAGGGGTGAGGGTTAAAATTATACTAAATAAATTATTTTATTGAGTTATTTGTATCTTAACTCATCTTTACACCCGGGTTTCTTTCTTTTCTGCTGATATTTGCATTGTCAAACTACTTGTATCATTTTCAAGGTCTGAACGTTCTCTCCTCATAGCTTATTCATATGCTGCCTACCGAGGACTGAGGAACTAAAGGCAATTGCTGAGCCTACATTTCACAAAGAGCTGCTGACCCTGTTCTGTGAAAGTTTTATATCTGTGAACTAGGGTAAAAATAAAATAAAAACTAATACCAAGAAAGCCAGAGCCCTGTAAATCTAGAAAACGACACTTACTGTCGCTTTAGTATGCTCCAAAGATGACTTCTCTGAATAAATTCAGTATTTCTTATTTAGCTCTCTATGCTTTACTATCAGAGAGATAAGATTAATGAAACAGAGACTAGGAATGAAAATAACAAATAAAGACACATTTAATTTAAAAGACCACTTGATTACTGATACCTAATTCTCTCCTTTTCCTCTGTGGCTTAAAACCAGAAAATCAGCACCTTGGAAAACAATAATAAAAAAACATGGGGTCTGTATCAGATTTTTGTCTTTTTCCCCTAGGTATCTTTGAGTTACTTCCTCTTTGTTTGCCATAGATGCTGAAATTTATAATAGTTATATTTACTGCCCTGTTTGCACATCATCACTGAGGACGTCAAATATTAAAGTAGCACCTGTCAGCTAACTACTAGAACAGAATCAAATTTCAGATTGTACTATCCAGGTTTCTATAAGGTTGATGGCACAGATACCTTCCCGGTGACTTCTGATCAGAAGGATCTCACTTTTTAGAAGAATGTGAAGGTCTTGAGGGCTTGTGGTGCCAGTACTGGCCCTAAGAACAGCAATAGGCTGTGCTTTTTCCCTCTGGGAGCCTTTGGCAGCTCCCCTTATCACACCACTGATGGCCATAGCAGGGGTTCGAAGGGGGCACAGGTATCCTAAATACCAGTCTGAGGTGGATGTGGGTAAATATAATGAGCATGAATTCTTTAAAATAGCTGGCTATGGCAAAGCAACACTATATGAAATGTCAGGAAATGGCATGGGAGGAAATGAGAAGGTGCAGTAGTGCTGGAGCTGGTGCTGCTATCCTGGGATGGCAAGACCACCTTGGTAGTCAAGCCCTGATACAGCTGTACACCAGCCTACAGCCCTTCACGGGTCAAACAGAAAAGGAAAACTTTATTACTACAGCAAAGAACATATTTGTCTTTTGGCAGCATTTAGCCCCAGCTAAAATAAGGCACCTTGGTGCTTTGCACTTTACCAACACATACAGAAAGACCTTGTAATACAAATAGACAGTCCAGCCAAAGAGTAGGAGGAAGAATTCCTCTTGAGTTGTACACAACAGATTATATTGCTTGTTAATTACATTAAATTCTATTCTGGTGTTTGGCAATGGAAAACATTTTGCTTTGTTTCACCCAAGGTTCACCCCTCCTTCTGGAAACCAGTTCCTCCAAAAATGGCACTCAGACTTTAATATGTTAAGCTGCAGAGCAGCAGATGTCAATGGTAACACTGTGGGAGGGGAGCAGGACTCTGTTTTGTTGATCATTAATAACAGACACACATGTCTGACTTCTTAATGGCCTCAATGTTATTGTCTACTCCTGCCTATGTACATGCCTCCTATCTGATCTTCACTGCCATTAGTTCCAATTAGAATGCAAGGTCATGATAATTCATAATTAAATCACTGCAGATAGGTATTTTCCTATCTGATTTTTGCTCGATTTCCTATATGATTCCTATATGACCATGTCTGTCTCTCTGTTTACCCCACTCCACAAGTCTGACAACCAGTCAACAATTTCAAGAAAAGTAATCAGAAGAAAAGAGGTTTTGAAAGACATTAAAAACCTGTTATTTTCATGAAAATAGGTGATGAAATAGAAATTCAGTACATACCTGTCCGGAATGAAGGGAAGGTTAATCTTATTAGACACAGAGAATTAGCATGAGAAGCTGCTATAATGAATGCTTGAGAAAAGCTCCAGGAACAGATGACTTAGACATCAAATGCAACAAAAAGTGAGGCAGCCATAAGAAATGAAGTTTTATCTTGCTGCTCACAGAACTGTTTGTCTTAACTCTAGTAAAACCGAATAACCAGAATGGTGCAAGTTCATCTAAATGCAAGGCATGTTCACTCACTAATCTCTGCTTTATTAACCATGCTATTTGCTGATGTATCATTATTACTCCTTTGAATGCATTTATGGCTCAAGATGTGCTCTCCACAAACCAAGACCTTATTGCAAAATTGAACAGGTAGACTGCCTGTGGAAGCAAAGCCCTTCCGAGCTTTCTGTGTACAGAGCAAACACACTATAATGGCAAGGATGGATTTTTCTTTGGGCCAATGTTCCTCGCTGTGGTGTAGCAAAGAAGGCTGGCACAAGACAGGTAGATGTGCCCATGAGACTCTCAGGGTTTTACAGGCTTTAGGATCAGATGAGACCACAAACCCTGTGCATAGTACAGGTCCATAATGCATTCAATTTTGATATCCACATACTAAAACCGCAAAGCAGTTGATATTTTTTTGTGGCAGTAGTAACCAGAAAAAATTGTCAACTTAATTTAAGAAATTATATTATGGTTTATCCCCAGCCTAGGGTGAGGTAAGTGACATAGAAATTGAAATGTCAAAGGAGTTTTGGCAGATGCTTTAAAGTCCTGAAGAACTACTTTGTAAAATAATTTAAAAGGAGAATGTAGTCAAAGGTACATTATTTTGACAGAAAGGAGATGAGTGTTCGTTCCTCTCTTGCTGAGCTTACTGTCCTTACTTACCAGCTGTTCCTGAGTATGTCTCTGTAGGATATATATACACACACACATACACTCACACACAGAGGGACACACATATATGTGGATATTATAGAACTGCCGCCACCAGTTAAAAATGTTGACTGGAATTTCAAAAGCTGAACTCTAGCACAATGTTTCTTAATTTACAGGTAAAAATTTCTAATGTTCACAATAATTCTAAGCCCTCTCTGTTGCCACTTCAATCTCTATAAATTGCTCTATAACCTCTGTCATTAAAACAGTGCAGCATGGTTGTAAACCATTTTGGCTCTTGTTGCTACTTACTCAGACAGTAATAGAAGCTAGGACCCTACTGGAGCAGAACCCATGGTACAAGGTGCTGTATAAAGACAGGGCAGAAATGCAGTTTATGCCCTATCAGTGTGACATCTTCTGTTTAATACACATCCAGTATACCCGATATACACTTTGCACCTTACCTCCAGGTAAAGGTGGGTCTGGCTTGTGTCTTACAGGGAAGCAGAGACTGTCTTCTTATCTCCTGAGGCCTGAGACTTAATAAAAAACAGGTAGCCTTGTGGATCTAGAAGGCAATATCACACTAACAGAAATATATACTTATCAGTTCTGCTAATTAAATTTCTTTGTGGTAACAGTGATGATCCCCTTGTAGATAAAAGTTCTTATCCTACATATACATGTGTTTCTGAAAGGGCATACATGTTCTACCAAGCTTTTTCTGAGAAAATAATATGGTTCATGGTTGCCTTCCTCACATAGTACGTATTTTCCTTTTTTCTCTTATTTTGGATTTATTGTCTCCCCTGCAATTAGATACTGTTAGAAAATTAAAATTTATTCCACCTGACATTCACTGTAACAGTTGATTTCTTTCGCTGTTTTATAACGTCCTGGTTTATTTCTGTGGTGATATTACAACACACATACAATAAGCACTTACAATAAATTTGAAATAGGTGAGTACTGCTGGGCACTAACTAGGACAAATAAAACAACGTTTTCATGCAGGTGTCCACAATAACGTGCATGTAATAAGATGGACAATATTTAAGGGGGCTGTCAGCTGCCTCCATGACTGAAAATTTCTCTGCAAAGCTGTATTTCTCAGATTGTCACACCCCTACGAAAGAATTATTTAGAGGGATAAAAACTTGCACTCCTACACTGTTATACTGGTGAATTCGCTGGAAAGCTGCAGCATCTCTGCTGGTCAGAGATGCTGGAACACACACCCATTAAGAATGTTTTTCCCTTTTTACAACAAAACTGCTGTGACTGACCTTTCCCTGACCAACTCTAGTGCTGTAAAGATTAAGTTTGAAATGTGAAATTTAGCATGAAAACACTGTGGACCTCACTGAGGGGTAAGTGGATGGCCTAATCGTAATGGAAATTAGCTTTGATTTGACTGTTTTAAGGGTATTTGAAAAATCATCTTTCAAGGCAAAAATTCCTTGTAAATCTGTGGACTATGTACCTACAGATGACTGATTGCACATACTGGCCTAGAGCAATAAATTGATCAGATCCCAGAGTGGAAGATGGATTTGGGCATGGATCCAACAGTCCTGTGTTGCATTTTCAGTTCAGTTCCTGCCATTGTGTTATTCTTCAGCTGGAATATCAGCTCTCATTTTTAAGCAATGTATTTTTTCCTAGTCACCCCTCCCCACTTAGCCTCCTCTGAAGCCACAGCTTGCCTGAGAGTAACAGAGGCTCCTGCCAACACCAGCAGAGAGCCTCAGACGGACAGCCACCCCATGCGTGCCTGGCAACGGGGTGCTTTAGAGGGAATTCCGCTTGTACTGTCAGAGCCCAGCATTGAAGCAAGCAGGAGAACCATGGGACTAAGCAGGAGGAAGAGGAGAAGGGTGCCATTCTTTGTTTTTGAGGGAGCAGAGGAGATGGGTTTTTTCCATACTGCTGCTCTGGTGGAGAGGCAAGTCCTTGCAACCGCTTGTTGAAATAAAAAGTGCTTTCTACTAGTCCAACTAATGGGATGAGGGAAGGTGAGAAGAGATTTGTCTCATTGCAAAAATATAAATTTTCCTTTGAGAACTTGGTGCAATCTCATCAGAATTTCCCAGATGTACCCCATGCGTAGTTCACAGAAGTAAGACATGTCAGTCATTATGGCTGGTTAGAGAGTTAAGATACTTCTCTTGTATCATTTTAGAAACATAATAGTCTAGTATCAAGATAATGTAATGAAATCATAATGCATTTTTTTTCTGTAAATGCCATGCACCATTTTCAAGAATTTGAAAGTTATATGCTGAATCTTAAAGACAGCATTTCCTGAAAAGTTCAAAGCAAAATACTCTATTAGATATACCTATATATTAGATAAATAGAATAGAATTAGATAAATAAGACTTGTGTATCTGTTACACATGTGCCTACCTGCAATGCTCTATTAAAATAGTTTTGCATCAAATATGATGTGAAAGCAGAACTGTTTTGAAATACAAAGCT
This sequence comes from Gorsachius magnificus, assembly GCA_034008185.1. Taxonomy (NCBI): domain Eukaryota; kingdom Metazoa; phylum Chordata; class Aves; order Pelecaniformes; family Ardeidae; genus Gorsachius; species Gorsachius magnificus. Next base: position 89,388,527 of record CM067081.1, read on the forward strand.
TTTCAATGTTTTCCACAGAGAAATATGAGCTTTTTTTAAAAAAAAGAGATAACAAACTGCATCGCTCCAGGGTAAACATTTAAAAAAATGTATGTATGGCACCAAAGGAATATCTACCACACTGAATTTGTGGTTTTCCTCATATTCAGCAGCCTTATAATCACTCCAGTTAAATAGTTCCTTTGACTTGTGCAATTAGTTTTTCCTGGAGGACTGCCTCATGTTTTTGTGGCTTCCTAATTAAATAGAAAAGCTTTTGCTTGCAATTGTCTAAAGGGTCTATTCCTGCAAACTAACAAAGAAATCATGCATATGGAGTTTACAGAATTGGGGCCATCATTTGCTTAGCAAACAAACAAAGTTCAGTTAACAACTCTAGTTATCTCCAAAAACATCCTCAGGGGATACACAAAATCTAAAGGTTTCAACAGAAAATCTTTCTTACTTTTCTCTCCTGATTTTGTAAATGGATAAAACAAGGGGCAGCAAAAAAAGATTCACATGGATTGAACAATGAAACTCAGCCCATACTTGTCATCATGGTACAAGATGGGATGACCCAGAAATACATACTTATTTATTTATATTTAATGTCTTAGTGAAATAATAAGAACATTTTTCACTGTAAGTGCATGGGTAAGAAAAGAAATGAAAAATTATTCCCATATGGGATTGAAACTTCATTTTTTCTGCACTGTCTCAGGAACTCTTCTAGTGTCTATCAGTAGTTTCGTAGGTTTTCATTTTCTGATATACAAAGACTGATGGAGTCCCTGAAGGAGGAAAAGAAATAGAGACAGCTAATTTGATCTGTTTCTATGGTGAACTTTGGAAATCTTTGCAGCACTCATCTTGTTTGTGCAAAATGTATGAGTCCAGACTGAGCTATTACAGCTCACAGCCCGAGCTGAAATAGTTACTCCTAAAGAAAATGAGCTTTTCTGGTTAGCATCTACACAATATCTTCTCCACTGAGAAAAGCCAATTTGAGAGTGTACAAACAATTAAGTCTTCACTGTCTGTGGCCATTTTTTCCATATCAGCATACACTGAAATCTTATTATAAAACCTTATGAGGTTTTATCAGGGTGTTGTGATTTCTTCTCTGTAGTTAATCACAGATAAATTTCAAGTCAGTTTTTTTTTAGTTCATGACTTAATGTTTCTTGTTATCTCCAGCTATACCTGGTAGGTATAACCTGCTAGAAGTATAATGTACTTCCCCTCTCCCCACAGTAAATGGATATACTCAAGAAAAATCTACCTGTGCTCCCTGCTCTTCAGTAGATATTCATGCTCCGCTGTTAACTACTAAGAGCTGAATGCATAGATTCCATCAGCCTGGTTCACAACCTGTGAAGAGCAAAACTAGATAATACTGAAAAAGTGCATGAATGAGTGAAAAGGACATTTCTAAAGGAACAGAAACTAATTTCAGGCAGACTCAGGATATTTGCATGCCTGTCATCTGAACGTATTATGAGCGTTTTGAACTTGCTCATCCAAGTTTGTTGTCTGCATAATCCTTGAGAAAGCTTTCGCCTGCTGTCTATATGAAACACATGTGAAAGTCTTGTAGGAAGCAAAGTACTCATAAGAACTTTGCTTAGACATTAGGTTGAATTATATTTTCTAGTGGCATAGCATACAATAACGCCTTTAAGTTCTCCTGAGCAGAAGCGGAGGAAGCTTGCATCAAGTCAGATTATATATTCCTTTTCCCATTAACCTATGCAATTACCTCTGATGAAAATGTGTCTTTTCATTTTAATAAGGTGGTGCTCACCTATTATAAAAAAAGTAAAAATCAGTTCATGGCTATACTATCCCACTTGTGATCTTGGGGAAAAAAATGGAAGTTTATTTTCTGACTTTGGTGATGGAACAGTCAATTGGATACTTTGATTTATGGCAAATATGGTGACCAAGCAGAGCAATGTGATCCTTTGTCAAGTTTTTGGAATGGATACATAATTCTGAAAGTGAGCCTGAAGCATATGTTTATTCAAAGTAATTACTATAATGACATCAGCATTGATATTACCTATTTAAACCCAACTTGAAACAAAAAAACCCCAATTTTTTTTCTCTAATTATGAACAGAAAAAAGATGCTGCTTTGCAAGTCTCCCATTATCAGAGAGAATATTATTTGTTATTGCTTTACTAATGTGAGTAGAACACTTCATGACTAGTTGACTAGTAGAAAGGACACTGGGTTAAAAAAAGAATAAAAGAAACAAAACAAAGCAAAAGAAACCTGAGATGAGTACAATCCATAAGAAAGCACATATGGAAGCTCTTCACTCTCCATAATTTGAAGAACCACAAGATAAAGGTAATACAAGAATGAGGTGGTGAATTGCATGAGCTGGAATGACAGAGGCCAGTGTGATACATGCGAGGACTAGGAGAAGGAAGATTGTGGAAGTGTCTTAGTTGACAACCATTTAATGTTGGGATAAGAATAAGAACACAGAGGAAGACATGGAGTTCTACCCAAGTTTCTATTATCCAGAATATTTATAAAAACTTCATGTAAGTTAGCAAGAAAATCTCCTGATTTGCCACACAATTATTGTTTATTACTGTCTAAAGGATCAAAGTGACCAAGGAAGAAGTTTATGTGGGTTTTTTTTTGTAGTTTCTGTCAAGTAACAGTTCTAAACCATCACAGAAAAGAGACACCTGGTACATGTTTAAAGTAAGCTGCTCATGCCATGGAGGCAAATGAGCTGAAATAGGATGGAAGTATAATGATGTCTACATTAGCAAGTAGTGCAGATCAACAGGACTGTATCTGCAGAGAAACAGATGGCACTAAGGAGCTGACATTCACACCATAAGCATTTAGAGGGATTATTACTTCAGGTGGTCTCTAGACTGATCCCATGAATTCAATGCCTGGGAATGGTTAGAGAGCATTAGGGGTACCCCTGGAGTGCATCTTCCATTTTAGATTCATCCAAAAGACCCCAGTTTGCATCTCAGAGACTGCTCTGAAATATGAATCAAAGCACATTTGGAGGGCTGATCAGAAGATTTGCTTCAAAACCTGAGTTAGAACTGAATGAAAATGCTAATGCAGATGTACCAAATACATATGTATCTCCTCTGAGGAACAGAGCAAAGATTAGTTTGCACTGAGATCTGTGCTGTTTTTTCTAGTAATCAAGTCACCTGCCATAGAAGAACTTCTATTCATACAGAACTTTGTAGTTTTTATCACAATATAGTTTTTACTTAGCAGCTGAGTTCTTTAGACCTTGGAGAAACTAACCCTTATAGTGCAGGTTTAAAATGTTGAAAAGGTGATTAAAAGAAAAGAAAGGATGGCTGAAATGACTCACAATTTTAAAATTCTAAAGTTTTATATAAATGTACATTTATTGTTTTATATGTGTCTACTTCTTATTTTATGTATCAAAGACAGAAACTGCATGAGGAATTCGGGTATCTTAATTTATTTTCTTTTATATATATAAATACTGTTGAAATCATTCAAATCAGATGATAAGTGTATGCAAGTTCCTCAAATTTTCAATAACAGGTACATATTTAAAAAACAGAATGAATTTAATATTAGGTGCCAGTGTAAAACTTGAGTAACTCCATTCCATTACAATGTCTCCAGACCCAAAGAAGCTCAAAAGGAATATATTTTAGCCCCATTTAAGTATATGTGCATTAATAAGATTAACTGGATAATTTCGATGTATGGTAACACTGTACACTTTTAGAAAACTTTGTATTTCAAAATGTAAAAAAGTGTTTCTTCTCACATTTCTAACAGATAGAAGAAATTATTTTAGCTCACTTCATACTTGCATGAGTCCTGGAGAGAACAAATATGTATGAGATGGAGATGGAGAAAATTCTTCTGTGCATTTCTTCCACAGTGATACAGCTTCACAGCATGCACAGAACATAATTTAATAGTTCTGCTTTTCCGAATGTCTACCAATAGTACAGCAGCCCATTATCTGTTATCATTATATAGAAATCATACAGTCCAAAAGACCATGTTTTATACAGGGAAATAAGAAGTTAAAAATGAATCTAGCAAGATGAGGCATAACTTTTGTCTAGGAACAGCCATGACTTGGAAAGACCTACTGCACTGTCCAGTGCTCAAGTAGCGAGAAAACACCTTCTTAATTCTAACTGTAGTTCAGCATCTTATCTTTAATACTGTTAGGTTCATGTTGACAGTGAAAGCAGTATTAGCATTACCTACAATATGTTTTGCAGTATGTATTTAGTACAGGTGTCTGCAATATCTGAAGACACTACTACACGAATAAGAACACTGCCTTTGTAGCGAACAAATAAAAAAATGAAAAGGCCTTCAATTTTTTTTTCCAAGGTACTTTAACTTTTGAAATCTTTCTGTGCAAAGTGAACTACTAAAATTAGAGTATGCCTCAAGTTGAATCATGTAAATGGGAAACTCTACATTAGAGGAAATAAATGTTGGAGGCTTGTTATACACACAAACTTATGAAACATCTTTTCTGTAATTAAATCTAAAATGCTTACCTTAACTTTATCTGAGTATCTTAAGCTACTAGATAGCAGCTGAAAATTTTATAGTCAAAGTACATAGTTTAAGAGTTTTTGGCATTTCTTTTTGTACTCTTTGTCATTTTCCACCCATGTCATAAGCATTACAAGATTAATTTAGTATTGTGTTCCCCTAAAGAAGTTATAAATTTAAGAGTTACTTATTTGTAAACATGGAGATAAAAAATGTGTAAGGACAAAATTACAGAAAGCAGATGATCAAAAGCATTTGTTTTTCCCTGAAAGATTCTGGCAGGGATAAACTTCAATCTTTGACAGAACAGAGGTTTCCCAAAACAAAACAGTTGTGTAAATACTAACATGATTTAATGTAATTATTGGCAATATTAAATAGTCCAGAAAAGTACCAACGTTATGAAACCACCACTAGAACAACTGTATTAATAAGATACCAACCTATGCTACATTTTTCTTGGCTTTTACTATCCTACAAAACCCAGAACTTAAAAAATGTAAACAAAGACAGACAATGAATTTCCCAACTAAAAGAAACCCACTATGCAAATACATAGAATTCATTAAGAAATGCTTTTGCATACATACACTGTCCTTGTAACAGGTCAGTGTAAAAAACTGAGAAGACCATTCTCTTCCTTCACCAGTCTTACAGTTTCACATAAGTGGGTTCTCTCATTAGATATGCTCCAAGCTTCAGGCCTACCACAGAGCTGGTCCATTAACAAACAGTTTGTTGTTAAATATTTCATTGTTATGAGCTCATACTTAAACCTAAAGAGCAATCTGTGAAAGAATGGAGTGTTAAAGATTTTATTGCCCATAAAACAATATGAAAGTAACTTTTAGAAAGCTCAGAAGGATTCTGGAAAAGGATGACTTTCTTTGCATTTTATTGCTTCTTGGTGAATATTTTCTGTTTATTGTCTCCCTACAGAAATGCACGGATGACTGTTAAGTCTATTGTGCAAATAAATTGATTGGAAACTCTGAAGCTTGTTAGCCAACTGTTTCCATTCCTTTTGGGGTGGTGCCTCTACAAATGTAAGCATAGCATCACTGAAAAGGTCTGGTTTGTGAATGTCAACTCAACCCAGGATTATGTATTACTCAAGGAATGAAATTTTGCACAGGTAAAATAACCAACAATGGCTGTTGTCATAATGAACTTCTATCCAGGAATCAACACAGTTCTACAGATGGATGTGTTGTCCAGTGAGCAGAAGCTAGAGAAGACAGCATGTAGTTTATTCATTTTTACATTATTCTTCAGTCTGGCGTGGTGCTTTCAAGCTGGTATTTCTTAGAGGAAGTAGCCACAATTCCACCACTTAAATACCTGTCCTGTTTGGCAAAACCTCTTTTTACATTCATCCACTTCAACTTTTTATGTTAGACTCAAAAAGCGAATCTATCAAACTACTAATTAACAGATATTAATAGATACATTATCTGCAATGAGAAGGAAACCTCTCTCAGATAGATAGTGTTCCAATAAAAAGAAACCAAGGCTCTACCTTATTTTGCAACGTATACTGTAATTTTTGAAATTTTGTCTTTGGAGATGGGTATTTTCTGACCTCGCAAATCATAGAATCATAGAATCATAGAATGTTTTGGGTTGGAAGGGACCCCTAGAGGTCATCTAGTCCAACCCCCCTGCAGTGAGCAGGGACACTGCTAACTAGATCAGGTTGCTCAGAGCCCCATCCGACCTGGCCTTGAATGTTCCCAGGGATGGGGCCTCCACCACCTCTCTGGGCAACCCGTTCCAGTGTTTCACCACCCTCGTTGCAAAGAATTTCCTCCTTATATCCAGTCTAAACCTACCCTGCTTCAGTTTAAAACAAATACATGAAGTGGTTTAGATAAGGTTCCTCTTTTTCACTTGCATGCATATTGTAGAAGTACACCCAAACAAATCTATTTAAAATAGCAGTATAATATCACAAGAACTGAAGGCCTTTGCAGAATCAGACAGTAGCAACTCAGTCAAGGCTTACAGACACTTCAGAGTCACTATGTTGTGGTTAAAATCACCAGTTAGTGATGCAGGTAGTACTTTCTCTCAGTGACATGAAAATTGAATTTATCGTTGAGGCACGTGCACTCAATTTTAGGTTTTTTTTCCATGCCATTTACACATTAGATACAGAGCTGCAGTCACAGGAATATGATACAGCCTGCCCTTCTAGCAATTAATGCACTCCATCAGCACTTTCTTATGTTTCTGAGATGTGGACACAGTAATAATAGTGCCTACAGATTTTCTGAACTGTGAGCTCAATTGAGGAAAATACTGAAAGGATATAAACAATAGCTGAAGATGAAGGATGTTGGCAAGAGGTTCAAAAAGGAGACAGGGACAATGGCGGTACTTCAGACAGAGGTCTATTGATGTCAACTAAGAAATATAGCAAAATGTAAACTGGTTAAAAAAGCTCATAAGTAAAATGGGAAATGAATGGGCTAAAGCTTACATATTATAAATTAGTTCTAATTGTTGAATGAAACAATGCGAAGATGATTAGCTCCTTTTTCTCTTTTATTTTTTGAAAAAGTGGGTTCAGGAGTAATGTCAAAAAGGGTTATGTTTCATTTGATATGTGATTCTTTTTGCTTTTCTGTCTCCATTCTCAATCTCTGTAAGCTTTTTGACTGATAGGAAAACCAATAGTTCTGCACAACAGCAATATGATGAGATGAAATTGTCCATCCAGCTCTGTCCAGTCTGAAATTATACTTCAGCTATAAGCGCTGCCAAAAAGAGCTATAAAAATGCCAAATCCTTGCCAGGAGCTTACTTAGACTAACACAGGCCTATGCATTAGCATGGACCAGCGCACAGACTTTCTCATCACTCACCAGTATGCACCATAAACTCTTAAATTGCTTGTTTTGCTGATAGCTGCAGCTGTGGGGAATCTTCCTTGCTGATATATAGGATTTCAGAGGATTTTATTAGCTTGTTGAAATGAAACTGTAGTTGATACGAATAGCTTTGATATGAAACCAGGACCTGAAAGCAGAAGACTTGTGTCTTGCCAAATATACATATTCTTATCAGAATGCCTGTGTGGCGACTGAAGAAGATAAGGAGGGTTAATGAGTAGGTAGGATGGTGTCAGCACTGGAAAGATGGTAGTCCCCTTAAGAAGAGGGAAAGAAAAACTATGCATCGAGATCCTATAATCTCTCACATTAATGAGCCATGGGCCTGGCTTATAACTTGTTTGATTTGGGCAAGTTGAGGAGTGACTATTTTAATCACTGATGTGAGGTACAAAAATGCTGATTACTTGTTATATTCTGCTGTAGTTGCGTACAAGTTATGCTCACTAGCAAAGACTTCTAAAGTCCTTGTGTTTGTCTTCTGTAGTCACCTTGATTCCTTAAAATAAAAGTTTTGTTGTAATGGGAAAGATGGACTCTGACTGCGCAGCAACATGAAATTTTCAGACTAAGGAAAATAGTCTGGATCCAGAGCAAAAGCTGTTGCTACAGACCTGTAAGCTCAAAGCATCTTCTTGACTGAATGTTTACCTGTCTTCCACCTGAGAACTGTCAGAAAGGGATGCATTTTTTCCAACTTTTATTTTCTGATGTCTTAAAATTTGTGTCAAAATCAGGAACATCCCTGCCACTTCCTTACAGATCACTTTAAATTTCAGCAGGTCCAACCTTCTTCATGATGAAGCAAGCTCTTGACAGAGTAAGAGACTCAAACTGAATGTAATGAGTCCGAAAAAAATTGTTTATGTCTGTCCTGAAAACCTACTCCATTTTAATTTAATCATCTTTGATTGCTTTTTTCTTGGTCTATATATTTGCAATTCTTTAAATGGATTTTCTAATTTTGCAATCAAAGCCACAAAACATAGTTAACTTTGGTGTATGTGACAAGCTCGTGTTAATATTTTGGAACTTGTGGCCCCTATGGTTCCATTGAAATTAATGCAATCTGTCCAGTCTGAAAAAAAAAAAAAAAGTATTATCTGTAAGAAGAGATCCCATAAATCTTACTGTACAGCTCAAATTCTGCCTTTCACATTTGATACTAAAATATACCTTAGAAAGTGCACTTTTCTAATTTATAGAAAAGAAATTAATATGTTTATCTCAAGCTTAGTTACTTCAGTGAAGGAACAGGTACATTGACTTATTGTCAACACTGAGTACTGAACTGATATACCCCCCAAACAGCCACTGCAAGCCTCTGGGAGGTTACCAGTGACAGCAACATGTTTTTGATCATGGGGACGATGACCGAATGGCACTGTCACACCAGTCGGTATGTGTAAATAGAGCTACTGAGTTATAATGTTAAAGGCATTCTGTCCTATTGCCATTCAGCAGCTGGCTATACCAGCAGAAAAGTTTATTATTCTGCATAGATGTGCAAGCACAGTAGAGTTTTTCTAAGTTACACAAGAGGTGTCTGACTCGTACATCATTTGTTCTTGTATGTGAATAAGAAAAAGCCATAGGAAGGGTGACAGGTTTTGGCCACTAACTGTGAGCGCTCATAGCTGTATTAACCTGCTATGAATTCCAGCCGCTGTTATTTGTCATTGTTTTTGTGTTGCCACAAAGATTGACCAGTGAAGCACTACATGAATGCCTCAGTGCATAATTCCTCTTCAAGGCTGAAGAATCTTTGACAAATCCAGACAGAAAAGTGACACCATGGCGGTCTCCCCAGGGCATCCTGTGTGTAGGTGGCCTCTTCTTGGTGAGCAGCAGAGAAAGGAGGCAGAATACTCATTCTTTTCTGTCCTGGGAACCAGAGAATCCTTCTCCCAGAGTGACCCTGAGTGGTAGTGTGGCATTACAAAGCTCAAAAACTTTCGGGGTCTATATGGTTTCCATACACGGAAGCACAAAGAAGCTCCAGAATGAGCTCTCCTGGTCTAGTTTATGCATTAACAGTTCATACCTCTGAAAGATAGATTTGAGTTATTTACTAAACAATTTTATGAATTACTTAATGATGCTGAATTATATACTGGGATTCCTATAAACACATACAAATGTCACCCTCCTGCCCCCTCACCATGCTTTCATGTCAATGGACTGTGTTGGTTAGCACCTGCCAGAGTTCTCTTGCATGAAAGGAATCTTCTTGAAAAGTAATATAAAAACAGGGAAGAAAATAAAATGTCTATGGACTGAGTGCTGTCCTATTGATCTAGACCTATGTGACTCTACAATAAAAAGCAACAACAGCTTGGCATCATAGGGAACTTATTTGATAATTTTAAACATACAGTTGAAGAGCTATTGTTCACAGACTAGATGGATAAACAAAATAATGGCAGACGTCTAAATGTGAGCAGCTGTTAATTTGAAGGCATAGAAATGACCATCACTGAAGAAAGACATGAGAGTATCAGGGACAGAGAGCAGAAAGATTCTTTCTGGTAGACCCAACTGACTCTTTTGGCTGTCTGAAACCCACAGAAAAGTCTGGGATAAAGTGCCTTGGCCTTTTGCTAACATTTAGAAATCATGATATTTAATGAAGGTCTAGTATAGTTTTGTTTAATATTCATTAAAACCCAAATAGTCCCATTGAAAGACCACATCTTAAGTGTAAAATGTAAATGAATCTGTGAGGTCTAAAGAAAATTGCTATGGACATCGTTTTGTAAAAAATCCACAAGGATAAGGCCCAAAAAGCCAGTGTGTTAGTGCCTTGAAAGTAAAGCAATCACAGAGAAAAGGACCTCAGAAAGAAAAGTCCTGCACTTCTCCTCCCTTTTCAGTGTAAAGAAATAAATAGAACAGAACAGAACTGAGTACGACAAAACCATGCTTTATTCTAAATGAATTATGGGAGTGGAGGAAAACCAACAGTGTACTCTGTAATACTTGCAGAGGTACTGCCAGGAAACCTTCCAGGAAAGCATTTTCAAAATCTCAGAAATGCACTTTACAAGAACTGAAGGGCTATGATAACATTCATGAAGATTAAGATATGGAGACTCCTGTGTTTTCAACTGATTATACATAGGTAACTCAGCCTGTAATTTCCTACTAGCAAAGGTTTATGATAATAATTGATGGCTGGTCCTGAAATATCAGGACAAAATAAAAAAGAACTGGAGGTTGAGATAGAAGGGTTAGAGTAAATAGTATGGCAGAAAACATAAATAAAGGCAGGCAAAGAACATAGCAAGAATAATGGATAAAAAGGACAGTTCAGTGCAAATAAATATAAAATATTGAACAGTCAGCTGAATCTCTATCACTTGTCTCAAAGGATATTAAATAGGGAATGCAAAAAAAGAATGTAGAGAAAATAACTACTTGTTCCATTGATGAATGATGAGAAACTGCAAAGACAAAAATAAAAAATCTTACTGTCTCTGCAGACAAGTAATTAATTAGAATCCTTATTATATAATATCCTTTAGATTTCATAAAGTATCATGCACACAGAAAACAGGAATAACACAACCCTGTAATCATAATGTATAGAATCCTGCAATCCTATGTAAGTAAAAGTGAAGGAAGGGAGCAATAGTGGAACCAACAACAGACTTGTGTCAATTATGAAAGAAGAATATAAAAAGGGATGTGAATATATCTCAGACCTTTAAGTGTGAATGTATCCCAGACAAAAGGAGACAGCTTGCAAAGTCTGCAACTTACCAGTGTGTTGGTATGGAGAAATCACGCAATGGTACAGACATCAGAAGTCTCCTCTGATGAAAAAAAGCAGGGCAAGGTGGGTTAGGAGTATAGTAGCTGCCATAGCAAATTAAATCAGTAATTCATTTGCTCTGTTATCCTGTCTTTGACTGGGAACAGTTATCAGTGCTTTAGAGAACAGGGGAAAATATTAAAATGCATACAATTCTGGAATGACCATCTCATGGTGGAGTTTTTTCTCTCTCTCTTGATTAGAGATTGGCTTGTAATCTAGAGATTTAATCTTATGACAGCATTCAAGGAAACACTTTAAATATTACATTAAATACAGAACTTTGCTCACATCCGCATTTTTACTTGTAAGCATGTACAAAAATGCCTGTCAAAATAAAAACAGCTGCAGAGCTGGAAGGGAGAGATTGTACCCCAGGTATCAAAGTATTTTATTATGCTTTTAAGGCTGGCTAAGAAGCTGTGGTAACATTTCCCATTCTTCAGCTTGTTGAGTTATATGTGGAAGTTCTATGTTGGACCAGAAATATCCACAGTTTAATTAAAGTGACGTATAATAAACAAATCTTCCTCCTTGACACATGGTTGCTGAAGAAGAAACAATTTCAGAAGTGGAATTCTGAAAAACACCCCAAACCCTTAAATGAGTCTTAACAATTTGCTACAATGATTGCCAGACTTAAGAACACATTGACTTTTTGCACAGCCACCCTTTCATTACCTCTCCCGTTTGTTTGTTCTGGGCCTCAGGGATTTTACACTTACTTACTTCCTTTAAGCAGGTATTTTTAAGCTCTGGTGACTGCTTCCAAGTTGCCAGTCATTTGAAATTCACTTGCTTGCCCTTCCTAGTCCTCTTCCATCCTAAATGTAAGATGGTTTGTTATTTGCTATGCTCACAGCCAGACAAACAGAACACTTTTTTTAAAAGTCTTGACATCTCAATACAGATGATTCAAATCCCAAGCGGGTGCTGAAGGAGCAGCTGATGGCTTCAGTGTGCCTGGGTCAGCACAGTGGTGCCCTCGCCTAATCAGCTACCCTGAGATGAAGGGGTAAGTAGCCTTGCAGCAGCACTTCAGTAAAGCAGCATTATTTATTCCAGAACCTGTGTAGCATCTGGATATTGTCCTTGTCTGGGCTGAGGAGCTGTCCCCTTGGCGGTTCAGAAAAAATGGGGCTTCAAATGCTCTGAAAGTGTAATAAGCATTAAACCAGCATACTATGGCACAGAATATGATTGTAAAGTGCAAATCACTAATGTATATCCTCCTATTGGTCTTGACTTACTTAAATGTACACATTCATCCTGCAGTAGATCTCAGTATGTTGGACACAAACGCAAACATCATCCTGGTAGACTGTGTGGACATTAAGAAGCTAATGAATCCTAAGAATGAAAATGATAATGTAGCAAGGATTTTGTTTCTACAGTACCTGAATGATGGTAGGCTCAAGGTCTTCTTTGTGACCAAATGTAGGTGATTATTCTTTGGAAAGATCTTTGCATTTGCTCTGTAGAGGAGCCACAGTGGATTTAGGAGAATTTGCTAGAACAGATCCTGCTATGGATGTTGATGCTTGCATTTCTTAAAAATGTCTTCATGTTTTCACTAGACAATGGAAGTTCATGAGAATCATGCAAAAAAGAAAAAAAAAAGGTCTGAACAGCATGTTTTTTTCTTTAAATCAGCAGCAGACCCATGGAAAAAATTAAAGACAAACCAACAAATGTCGGAAAAAGACTCTCTTAATGCTGTCTATTCCACTATTCATCTGCTAATAGCAGGAGCCAAAAAAAAATATTAATAAATCCAAAGACATATACAGAGATATGCCTTCAGTACTCTCCTACACAAAATCATCAGTACAGAAATCTTCTGAACCAAAACATGTGTTTAAATCACCATGTTTAAAAATGAGTATTGTAGTAGCTAAGAATATGTATATTTTACTTATTCTATTTCTTGGTTTCTACTCTCTTGTATGCTGAGTGAAAACCTGCTTGTGTTGTTAGGTTTAAACTCGCTTACTATTAATTTTATTAGATACCCTTGTTTTTATTAGAAAGAATAGTGAGTACTTCTTTCTTTGCCCTCTGTACATTTTTATGATTTTATAGAACTTTAACATACTCTCTTTTCCACTGGAGAATTTGAGTCTATGCAGCCTCTTCTCAAGGAGAAGCTGTTTAGTACCTCTGATTTACTATTTTATTCTTCTTTGTATCTTAAAATTTTACTACATTCTTTTGGGAAAGAAAACCTATATAAAAAAATGTAGATATACTTACTAGTATGAAAAAATTTTCATGGTGTTTTGATTTGCCATGTTGATGCTGTGGAGCCTTAAGCTTGGCATTTGCAGCAAGATCTTGACAATGAGTTTCCAGATTCTCTTTCCAAATCATAACAGATATCTTATTGCAGTGAGACAATAGTTAAGCTTTCTTTTCTCTTGTGTGTACAATGAAGCAGCCCAGCATGAAAGAAGGCATTCATCTCTGTAGAAGCTTTTTTTTGAAGTCCCTTTGGTGTTCCTTACAGTCCCTGGCTGTGGCTTGACCCATGAGTGGTCCATGCAATGCTCTAGCAGCTCCTGAGGGTTGTGAAACCCACAGGGTCACTGTGACAGACTGCAAATTAGAGAAGCTCCTGAGGGAGAGCTACTTTTGTGCTGGAAATTACTGTAACCATCCACAATCTCTAAACAGAATACAGAAAGTGCAAAAGTGTCTCACTTTCTCTTCATAAGTCTTTGCAATGAACTTAACTCTGACAGAACAAAGGACTTATAACTTTAGGGGAAGTTAAAAAAAATTGGAAGAAAGTATCTTCACTGCAAATATTTCTGGGTCCAATTGATTTGATGCCTCTAGATAAAAAATTGTTCAGTCCATTGAAAATATTCCTGTTTACTTGCCTGAATTGCTTTATTCTTTGTTTTAGATTTTCTGCAATTTTATTGGACAAAGAGTTATCAGACTAAAGAAAGCCCAGATACTTCTTATATTGGTGTATTTTAGACATTACTAATGCAAATATTAAGATACATTATTCACGGAATCTGTGGTTTATGGAAATCACATTAATGTAAAAAAAAAAAAAAGATCCACTAAAGAAATCCTACCCAGCAGAGAAAGCATAAATATCTTCTCCCACTTTTATTCACTTTTTATCTCCCCTCACTGAATACAGTACAGGAAAGCATGTAAACATAGAAGACTTGTCATGCAGGTGGATTTTTTCTTTATATTACATTTTATACAGAAAGTCACTTAGTTTAAATTTCTGATAGTTTAGATTCTTCCCTTTCTTATATTAGTCAGGGATTACAATAAGAATATATGTCACAGTTCAGAGCTCTCTCATATCTCAACAAATCAGGGAAGCTGTGCATTGAGCTTTATTATTCTGGAGGAGAAACTTGTGAAACGAGACATTAGTACACTCTTTCTTGGAAATCCCTGATGAGGAAGAATATATGTATATCTTAGGATACTTTGCATCACAGCCAAATTTCCTTTCCCTTTTCCAGTTCAATATTTTTATTGTAACCTTTTCATTACACACAATCCATTTAGCCTACATGTTAATTTTTAGAGGAACTGACAAAAGTGTGCTTGAAAATCAGTTTCATCTATAATTATGGGGAAATTTGCATCCTAGTTTTTTAATCAGTTATATAGATGATTAATAAATATTTACTTGTAAAAATTCCAATTATGTATAACAAATTGTCGCCCAAAATCTAGGAAAAAAATAAACAAAGTCCCAATCCATCTCTTCTCCCCCATCCACTTTTCTCTCCCACCATCCCACTTCTCCCACTGTCTCCCCCTTCCCCTGCCAAACTGTTCAGTGATACATCATTTGCATAAACCCATCTGCTGGACAAAGCAATCATGGAAGAAACCGTCTGCTGTGAGAAAAAGATAGGCAGAAGATATTTCATCTCAGAAGACCCGGCCATGTGGGGACAAATGATCATTCTGTCAAAAAAATTATGGGAAAAACGTATGTTGCTTTCATGTTTTGTTTTCAAGTGGGAAAAGACTTTGGAAAACCAAATATTATTTTTTTCCAAAGAAAAATATTTTAGAAACATATTCCAAGAATGTATTAGCTTTCTTCTTCCATTCTCTTTTCCTGAAGGAGATTGAAAAAAGGAAGAATGGAAGGATTTAAAAAAAGGAAGAATATAATTAATGACAGTTTCTGAGACAAATACGAAGTTTTTCAGAGAAGTAATATTTTGGGTTTATGAATGTTCTCAGAGAATTGGAAAATATTTGCAAAACATTCAGATTTTGTAGAGACATTACTTTCCAATGTCTTTAATTTTGTCAGACAAACATTTTGCTCCATATTGACAGGCTAACTGGTTATTCAGCTAAACTTTTATTAAATTCCTCCACCTCAGTTTTCAACATTTACCTCTGCAGAGAAATAACAGTGACAAAAGTAAGTGACCTTATCAGTATTAGTATTTTCTAGTTGCCCAGAGAAGTTGTGGATGCCCCATCGTTAGAGGTGTTCAAGGTCAGGTTGGACAGGGCTTTGGGCAACCTGATTTAGTGGAAGGTGTCCCTGACCATGGCAGGGAGGTTGGACTAGATGATCTTTAAAGGTTCCTTCTAACCCAAACCATTCTATGATTCTCTGATTCTCCCAGCTTCCACTGCAGCTGCACTACCAGTCCCTAGAGTGCTGGTGTCTATAGAAATAACTTTTTTTTTTATGTCTTCACTGACAACCTCTCAGTTATGGCCTTCTGTGAATGGGGCACATATAGAGTGTATATGTTTTCTATTATAATTTTGTTTTCTTATTATCCTTTTTATTAGTATGTTTTTGTCTTATGTTCTTCCCGGAACATTTTCAGACATTTTAAAGTATTTGATTTGCTACTCCTTTACCCTCTTTCTTTCTTTTCCTAGCTCTACTGAGTGAAACATTACCTTAGCATCAGTCTCATTCAAATCAGCCTTTCAAACACATCCTAGCTTCATAAAACAAGAATTAACAAGAATGATTATTGTTCTGGGAACCAGCAAACAGAAAAGAATTTGTACTAGAATTTAGCCTGGGGACAAGCTATGACTGGGAAGGGGAAAAACATCAGGGGGAAAAAAATGCTGCAAGAGCTTGTTATATTTTGCCCATGGTCCTCCAACTTGGCTTTTGAGAACGTGGAGATTGTTGGCCAGTAACGTCAGAAGCAGCTGAAGCACCCACCATGAAGGAACTTGGGAAGATATCAGGAGGCACTGTATGAATGGGGAGAGCAAAGCTAACTGGATTAATTGTGCAGGGAGCTACAGATGTGATTAAAGTCCTACTGTTCACAGCACAATTTAGTTTTAACCATATCTGAGGTTATAGTAATACTAGAACTTTGGCAGGTTTTCAGATCTATTAGAAGCAATATTGAAGAATACAAACCACAAATAAGTGAAGAATATTTAATATTTTTCATATTGCTCAAATCTGCCAATGGAAGGTTCAATATCCTTGTTAGTGATCACACTGCAAAGGCTTTGAAGAGTATGCAGAGAAATAAATTTCAATGTGTGTACCTTGTAATGAACAACAATGCGTCAATGCTAACATCTCATCAGAGACGTGAATGACGAGGATGTCAAGTTTTGAAATACAGACATGGAAGAGGAAAAATGTCTGCCACAGATGGGGAACTCATCTAATGCAATCAGAAGTTGAGAATATTTTTCTTCTAAAAGCTTTTGAAAATGTATCCATCATCTCAGGGCTTATGGAAAAATTGGATTTCAGTCTCTCATTTTCAGGTGAAGAAGGACCTTCACCAATGACATGAGACAGAAGGTAACTCAGTCTTTTCATGGATGGAGTGAGAACATGGTGGTGTTTACTGAGGCCTAAAAGCTTTCCTTAGCTCACAAGGTTATAGGCTCTGTGATATTTTTCTCTTCATAAGATACTATACAAATGTCTAGGCTCTTATTATTAACAACTTGGAAATTTTCAGAACTGTTCTTGATATTATACACAAAGAGTATGAACTACTGTTAAGTAGTGGACAAAGCCACATTACTTGATTCTCTTAAATCTGATGGATAGACGTTCTGTTTCAAGAACAAGATAATAACTACAGTGGCAACTTGCCATCCATTCAAGTGTTGCTATGATTCTACTCTTCTATTTATGGGGAGCTTGTTTACAGATATGCCAGAATTACATCTCATTAATGATTCTGTTAAGATGGGATAAGATGGGAAACTCATAACCTGGCTTTCATTCTATTCAGACTGCTTTACACTGTTCTCATCATAAATGGGACTTATAAGCCTTATGTACTCCTTCACAAATCTCTTCTTATTGCTGCAGAAGAGTCTAAGAGTTCATATTCAGCAGTACAACCAATGAGCATATCAACTTCTGAACTTCTTGCAAATGTTTAAATCTGAGGGCCCATTGCATTTGACAATGTGTGTAAAAGCTTCTGTGCTGCTTCTTACTAACTGTAGATTTTTGGCTTGGCTGTTGAATATGTGGGCGTGCTTTTTTCAGCAAGGGAAAAATGGCTTGGCTGTAGAGGAAAACTAACTACAATAAGCAGAGTTCGATGCACAAGTCAAAAAAGTTTAGAAGTGTGGTTAAATGGCTTGTTTCTACTGGCTGATGTCCAGCAGAGTAGTTTGGGAGACTCCTCCCAAGATATGTCAAGATAATCAATTTAGATTAGATTAAATAGTTCAAACATTTGGATTAAGTTGCTGGATTTTGCCTGAAGTGAATAAAGCAGGATCCACAGAAACAGCTCCTCCAGCAGATCAAATCTAGATTCTGTGCATTGGTGAAAAACTGGTGGCTGTGAGCTTTTCTGCAAGCATGACTGGACCCTGTGTAAACTTGTTAATGTTACTTGTTAATGTTACTTGTTAATGTTCATAGGAAGAGGAAACAAAATGGACATCAGGGATGGAGACAGCATCCAGCAACTCTGACAGCCTCCTTCATTGTTGTTGTTGCTATTTCTCTTTGCCCTCAGGGGGATTTTGAGCCTCTGTTGAGAGCCCTTCCCTTCTGCTGTGAACATTTGAAGGAACTTCTGATAATCTATCTAGTTCTTTTAAGGCTGATGATATTGTGCTAAATCAGCATCTGGAAAACCTCATGGCAGAGATCTTATTTGGTGATGAGCAGATTGACCCCTCAACGAGTTGTACATATAATACTTGCAAAGCATTAGGGCAAACAAGAAAAGATAGCACAAGTTAGTTTGTTAGCACAATAGCTAATAACGACACCATGTACTTATTGCACTTGACTGTAATACGTGTTATATGAAGATGATAATAATATATGTATCTCAGTAAAACCTAATTAGGCCCTGGATATGGTGATATTTCTCCTTAGATTTTACAGTCTATTAGACAACAACACCTCTCAATTTACAGATACTACCAAAGGAATGTGTGCAATATATATCCATTTTGGATAGATTTTATGAGAAGCTGAAACTGGAAACTCGGCATAGAGAGCCAAACATTTCAGTAAAAGTCTCTGGATGGGTCAACAAGGTATACTTTTTAAACCTGTTTTCAGCTATTAACTTCAGCTCATGGAGAATTTCCTGCTGTTTATATCACTGCCAAAGCTTGCTCCGTAACTGTTATGAAAGCAATTTTTTCTACTGTTATCAGCACTTCAACATAATCACATTAATAACCCTGTGCAGGAGGTATGAGTGCAATATGTGAAGCATTGCTATTTTTTTTTTGTCAGTGGTGCTTTTTGTTGAAAATATGGGAATTATAATTGCACTGCTGAAATTGGTGATATACAGTTATAATACTTTTAATTAAAAGCAAAAAAGAAGACAGACACTGGGTAATAGGATATTATTTTCTCCCCTTTTAATGGGTTTTTAAATAAAACTTAAATGAAAATTTAAAAATCTAAAACTGAAGCATAATGTCACTTAATAGGAATAAACTGTCTTTATATTAAGAAATATGTTGGGAAAAAATGCAGTGGCGTTTTCTGATTTTTTTTACAATATTGTAACACAATACTAGACTAGAGCCATAACAATGATTCTACAGGAATTACAAAAGTGGAAAATATATAGGCTGACCATTTGAACCAGACATATTTACACATTTGTTCAAGCTTCAATGAGTTTACAGGTGAGGTCTATTACATTTGACATCTTTCAATATAGGATTGCATCTGTTTTCTGGGCTTGTGTTTGTTTAATGCTTATTTCAAGAGCATGGCCAACTCTGCTGCTGAATAAAGTTTTCAGCAACTTGCAGGAAAGCACCCTCACTAAGAACAGAACTCATTCCCAACACCACCTGCAGAGATGGCAAGGAAATGACCTGTGTGAAGGGTGGCTTTTGCAACTTGCTATTTGCACCTGAAAGGCAAATAAACACACGAGACTTAGAAAAAGTGCTCTGCATTGGATGACCTTACCCTTAATTCAGCATAATTCTTGAGCTTCAACAAGCATTAAGAGCTTTACCTTGATAATCAGGTCTGGCATATTGACATCCACCATCTCTTTTTCCTTTGCTTGATTGACATCCCCTGCCCTCAAAACAGACTGTTTTTAATCCAGTTCTTCGTTATCTGTAGTGCCTAGTATGTATGTAAAAGCAGGGAAAAAACTGAAATATGGGACTACACGTAGAAAATCTTGAGAACCATCACATCTTAGATTGCACAGGTCATTTATAAACTCTCTTAAGAGTACAATTAATAATTCTTCTCTGGAACATATGAGTTTCTGAACCAAAGGTAGGACGAAACTTGTTTTTAGAATAGCTCCCAGTACCTGTCTTTTTGTAATAACTGGAAAGTCATGGGTGTGCTGTGGAAGTTATGTGCTTATGCCTTTAGGACAAGGGTATGGAGTTTTACGATGTAAAGTGTCTGTTGAGTTCAGATGAAGAGACACTGCCCACATGTGCAGATGAGTTTCTCCTTTAGTAGTGCTGGGTGAAAACAAGCATATACCAAGAGAGGTCCAGAAAAGAAAGTATTAATTTGTATGAACATGGAGAAAAAAAAACCAGCACGTGAAAATATTTAATTAAAGAGGAGGTACATTTATGCACTTTTTGGTCCAGCTTCTGTAATTGAAAAATACCAGAAAAAATATTTTTCCTTCCTTTTTGAAATTTAGTAAGTCCTGCTCACAAGCAGAGACATTCAAATATAATGCAATATTTCTCAGTTTCAAAATGCTGGAAACTTACTCACATAACCATGGACATTCGTCAAATGAGAAAGAGCAGCTTGACACAGAGAAGAAAAGAGCATTCCTCTGAGCTCTCCATAGCAAATTTCAGAGCTGAGAAACCTGGATAGCTTAGATAAGATTCAAACAGGCATCAAAACATGAAGTTCCTCCTTTGAACTGAACCCTGCTACCTCAGTTTCAGAAGTGCTTATGACATCTACAAGACTGTGTAGCGAAAGACTGAATGACAGGGAAGAAGAGGTACAGCTGAAATGCTGTTTTTTTAAGCAATGGAGAGCTGCAAAGTATAGTTCCTGAGAGCAACAACAAAACCCCCACAGTTTTTGTTTGTGTTATAAATAAAAACTAGAAATGTTCTCTACCTTCCTTTCAGGGAGCTGTCACAAGATAAACTGCTCCCACTGATGTCAGCTAAAAAGTCACTTAATGGCTTTATCTTTGCATTTTGGTTCAGCCAGAATGAGCATTAGATCAAGCAGACTTACCTGCTCATTTAAGAATGGAGAATGTAGACACATTCCTAAGATTGCCATTGTTTTTCAAGTTGCCTCGATTTACTAAAATCAAATGCTAGATGAATATCAGGCAGAAGTACCCACCACTTAAGCTCGGAGCTAGAACTATTGAATTCCACAGTGTATAAAGTCAATTACATTTTTTTTTCATTTTGGTTGGAATAAATTTCTCTCAGGAAGACTCTGTATGTTGTGTCAAATTTCTTATCTTGAAAAAAACTCGAAACATCTATTGCAAAAGAACTTATGTAAACATTCTGCTTTGCCAATTTTAGAAATTAAATGTCTCCAGTTCCACTGTGGAAGAAGTTTTAAATATGAAAGTCATTAAACATCCATAATCAAAGTGAAACACTCAATGATTGAAACAAGGTGTTTTGAATTATTTTAAGGTTGTTTCCTTTACATATTCTCACTTCATGAAAATATGAGATTTTTCTTTTTATCTTGTGCTAAAGATGTGAGTACAAAACAGGAGATGGGCAAATAATGGAAATCTTGAAAATTATAACAAGATGGAAAATCAGATTACTGCTCAGCTCTACAGAGAAAATTAAATTACTATGAAAATCATATGTTATGATAAAAGGATGATACATGTTTCAGTGCACCTAGTGAATTGTTTGCCATCCAGTTCAATCTGGTGCATAAAATAATGCAGATATCCAGGCTCTGTGGTGTGCTTTTCTGCTCACTGGATCTGTGAACAGATGGATCTATAGTTCATATGCCATGCCTTGAAAAGCTAGAGGACAGTGACATGTTTGTGTCATGGGAGGAGCTGAGTAAGGTAAGACAGCATTCATAGAATCACAGAATCACAGAACCACAGAATGTTTGAGGTTGGAAGGGACCTTTGGAAGTCATCTGGTTTAACCCCCTGCTCAAGCAGGGCCACCTAGAGACAGTTGCCCAGGACTGTGTCTAGATGTTTTTTTAATATCTCCAAGGATGGAGACTCCAAAACTTCCCTGGGAAACCTGTGCCAGGGCTCAGTCACCCTCACAGACAAAAAGTGTTTCCTGATGTTCAGACGGATCCTCCTGTGTTTCAGTTTGTGCCCATTGCTTCTGGTCCTCTCACTGGGAACCACTGAGAAGAGCTGGGCTTCCTCCTCTTTCCACCCTTCCTTCAGGTATTTATATACATTAAGAGGATCTCCCCTGAGCCTTCTCTTCTCCAGGCTGAACAGTCCCAGCTCTCTCAGCTTTTCTTCATAGGATTGATTCTCCAGTCCCTTAATCATCTTTGTGGCTCTTTGTTGGACTCCTTCCAGTAGTTCCATGTCTCTCTTGTACTGGGGAGCCCAGACCTGAACACAGAACTCCAGGTGTGGCCTCACCAGCGCTGAGGGCAAGGATCTTCTCCCTCAACATATTGGCAATACTTTGCCTAATGCAGCCCAGGATACCATTTACCTTCTTTTCTGCAGGGGCACATTGCTGGCTCATGTTCAACTTGGTGTCGATCAGGATCCCCAGGTTCTTTCCTGCCAAGCTGCTTCACAGCTGCGTGGCCCCAGCACATACTGGTGCCTAGGGTTGTTATTCCCCAGGTGCATTCAGATCTGTTGAAAACTTACTAAGTCAATGACATTGCCAATATTTGACATGAAAGAAAGGGGATTTCATAATGGTTTTATTTTTTCATTCTCAGAAGTGGGCACTGTTATTTTCTGTTAGATTTTTACTTAACCCTGGGATATATATCAAGCTCAAGAAGAAGAAAATATTGGTTAAAACCAGCTCTACTATTCAGACAAAAACCACTCACCAGCTGTAATTCTTTTACTTACCAGTCAGCATGACAAGGAAATTTTTCAGTCCTGTTCAGAGTTATTCCTTCATTTTGGCTTGATGATGACACTTGCATCCATGCTGAATGTCACGTTATTCTGCACTGTTTCCAACAGGGCTGCAGGTGGAGACACTTACTTGGCTGGACTGCCATGTATGCTATTCGGACACCTGCTGGCACGGGGACTAGCCAAAGTGATGCAGGGCTAACCTGAGTTTTCTAACATATAAGTACAGACTGAGATTAACTTTGATTTACGAACAAGTGATTTACTAACAACATGTGAGAGTTCTGGCAAATCTGGGAATTAATACAGATTGCTAAGGTAACCACTTTTTTTCTCAGTTTTAATGTTGCTTTACTACTACAGTTGAAAGTGTTGTTATGTCCTTATGCTCATCTTCCTTACGCTTTAGCATTCGTTTTGTTGTATTTTACTTTCCTTGCGTTGTTATTTGTATGTTAAGAAAAAGAAATCACAACATATTTTAAACAATCTAAAAATCCATTTTCTTTACTCTGAACAAAGGCAAATGTGGATGAAAAACCTTTGCAACATTTCTTCTTTCCAAAGACATTTTGTTTACAAGGGGCTTTTCACTGTTGTTTTATTTTGCAAAAGCAGATTTTGTAACTGCTTAACTCTGAGACAAATTTTCTCCCTCTTTACTGAGGAGCTGAAACAGAAGAAAAGAAAGGAGTTCTCATGCTCTTTGGAGAAATTTAATTCATATCAGAGGAAGGGATATGCACAGTTCAAAATGTTATCCTACAGAGTAAGATGTCTACAGGGTAGGCAACAGTCACAGTGAAAATCATATCAACAAAAAAAAATAATAAATTGATGACTGCTAGAACAAAGCCCTACTACATGCTTCACACTTCTGATTAATGAAAACTTCTGAAATCTGAATTGGACCATCAGAAACCACTTGGCACATCAGTGTGTTTTGATACAAACACCACCAGGGAACATTTTATATCATCTCAGGTTATTAATTGTCAGGGTGTAATTGTAACTCCCCATTCCGATATTAGATGTAAGTATAGCCTATATTTCATTTAGATCTAGGGAGCAAGAAAATAAATGTTTGAGGGCCACTTCCCTGAATCAAATTTCCTTGTGTTTTTCTATTATGGCAGTATACTTATTTGCATGTTCTGCACAATGGATGTAAAATGTTGTCATATCTGAATTCTCCCCCATGCCTCAGCATCCTTTTTCTCTGATTTTGTCTTTGTGTGTCAAATTCATGTAGCAACCTTCCTGACAGAGCTGTGCTCCTCTTTTTTTCCCCGTGATCTAGTCTGTGGAGAGTTGTGGGGCAACAGAGATCCCCTACTAATGGCATGGATTAAGAGAAAGGTTGAAAGGATTGCTAAGGACAGGTGTGAATTGCAAACACAATGCAAGGACATGGAAGAATCAGGCTCAACTATCAAAAGGGAAATGGATTGCAGTGTTTTGTCCCAAATACAGTAACAAAACTAAAGTAGTACATCCTTGCCTAAGTGGTTTTATACATTGAAAAACAGGGTTGAAAACAGGGGCATTCGCCTTCTTAGTTCCCCATTAGTTCCTCAGATATTGACACCTCTCACTGTTGCAAACCTGCAGCCAGTCCTGCTGTCTATCAACTTCACATGCCACATTATGGCTTGACTCAAGACAATATTGACAGCTGCAACAGAATGAGATTAGGAAAAATCATTAGGATGTGATGAAAAGAACACATGGACACATATCAGGATTAGAGACAGACAGCCAAATAGCTATTTCTCCAATCTGTTGGAAGCTTGTTACAAGGATCTACATAGACAAGGAAAATTGTACGTAAGTTTGAAAGCAGGAGGACATTGGGTGTTCAGTCTCTGCTATTCTATGCCTGGTGTTCATTTTCTTGAAGAGCTGAGACTGTTTATTCTTGATTAATTGGGGTCAGGGAGTGGGTGATAAGTGGAGGCTGTATTCCTGCAGTGTTAATCATTTGCCTTCTGTAGAAGGTATAGGCAGTCATAAAAAAATGAGTATAGGAAATTTGTGCTTGCAGAAAAAAGTTAAATGTGCACACCAAGCCATTGCTTACCCATTGGCAGGACTCCCTCCTGAAGCCAGTGGTTGTCTGTGGGTCCCCCTAGGATTCTTGGCGAATATGTGTCAGCAGCCATCGATGAGGGTGTTTTTCATCATACTGTTAGCTGTCACAGGGAGAAGTGGCTGGACAGAACTTGCCAGGCCGCTAGGACTCCTTCCTCTGCTGACACTGTTCAACATGACCACCATTGGGAAAATGTTTCCTTCCCTCCCCTGGTGACTCCGGTTGGGAGGATTTGCAGGAGTATTTGCAGAGCGGTCAGGCACAGGGACGGGGTGCAGCCACAGCCACAGCACCACTGCTGCGTACCTCTGGCAAAGGCCAGCACGAGACACTCAGCCTGCAAGCAGCTCCTGAGGGAAGAAGGGGTAGGTCCTCATCATGGCTTTCTTTACAGAAACTCTTGTCGACACAGGAACTGTCCTTGGGCTCAGTCAACTCAACTAGAAGCCGGAGGGTGCTGGGCACTGTGACACATCCTTACAGCCTAAATTTATCCACACACAGTTACACTGTGGGTTCTCAAGTCAGCACTGTTTTTCAGCTTAGTCAGCCCTTCTTTTTTTCCTGGTGTTTAGCCACCCCATCAGCTATATTTGTAGAGAGTAATAATATTCCTAGTTGCCTTATTTTTACTAGACTGCAGAGTACAGATTTTTGCAGTCTCCTGTCATACAAAAGGCTGTCCATTTCTTGAATTTTCCTAGCAGCTGCTCTGTGTAGCTGTTACAGTATGAGGTCACTTTTTGGTGTGGGTGACTAAAATTGAGTATGGTACTCCATCCTCAATATTGTCCTCATTACAATGGAGATACATCCCTGAATTTTAGGGTTTGGAAGTAAATAGCTGTCTCTGCTGATTGTGGATCACACTAAACTGTCCTGTACATCTCAGACTCAAAATCTAATGTAATGTGGAAGGTTTGTCAACTTGCTGTTCTTGTAGGAAGTTTATGTGCTTTAATTATACAGATAGAAACAATCAGTAAGAAAGATTTTCATAACTTGTAATAGGTAAGTAAGTTTCACCCATTTTCCCTCCAACCACCTCAGAGATGCAGGTATGTATACTTTTATTGACACGGTATGGGGTTTGCTGCACTGTGTTTAGCTTTAGTTGATCTGATGGGACCATCTGGAAATTGGTTTGGAAGGAACTTCCCATAATGATGTGTTATTTGAATATCCAGTGCAAAGCAGATTCCACCCATGAACAAGCATATTCCACCCATATTCTATGCAAGCAGTCATTTTCTCTATTATTCAAATGAGCTCAGTGATTTAAATAAATCCATTTTTCTCTCCAAAGCATTATGGATGCTTTTGACATTGCCCTTTTTCTTTAGACTTCTTATTTTCAGTATCTGTATCCCAAACATATTCTAATAAAGTACAAACATCAGTGTAGTAATTGCAAAGCAATGTGTGCTATGCACACCACTGCTCTTGTATGAGTGCTATAATGTATACAAAAGAGCAATTTACAAAAAAGCACAGCAAGCCAAACAAATATTTCATTGTAAGTGTGATACTGAAAAGAGAAAATGGAGAACTAAAACATCAGCACAAGTTAACATGTTGTTGATACAGTGAGAAACCAAGAATTCAGATCAAGGCTCAAGCATGTTTCAAAGGGAAGAGTAAGTATAAAGGAAAATCAGAAATATCTTGTACTACATCTCTGGGAGCAACACAGAGGTGGAAAAAAAACCCCAAAAACCAAAACCAAAAGAGCTGGAGTAGGTTTGAAATAGGAAGAAAGATTAAACTATACAGAAGCAAGTGTGGAGAAGTTACAGTGGAATGAAAGAAAATTATGACACTCTATCAAAGGAAAATGGAAGTATAATCTGAAGTAAGTTTTCCTTCAGAATGAAAGAGGTGACTGCCACTCTGTGCAGATAATTTACATTTCAGTTACTCCAAGCCTGTAGAGAAGTTTTATCTGAGCAAAATCAGAGGGGTTTTGCTCATTATAGAAGTTCGGTGTCTATTTTTTCATCTGTACAAGGCTAAGTCCTCTCCGTAGTGTGCAGTCATGTGCACTATGCTCCTGGAAAAGATTGCATGTATTACTGATTTGTGGTTGTTCCACAAAAAACATTGAAAAAGAGAGAGAATAATGGTTTAAAGAGGAGTCTTGTTGATTTAAAAATTATTTCACATGGTTCAGTGTTCCTTTTTTTCATCCTGTTTGTATCATTTTTATCACTGAGCCGCGAACTACTCTTTGGGCTACTCCAGGACAGCAGTGGTTACACTTGCAGACCTAAGTTCCTGGGACATTTTTTTTTCCTCTTTTATTTCTTCCTTGGTTATTTGTAGTATATTTTTCTGCAGAGACTTCTGAAGATTTCAGTTATGTTAAGTCAGTTCTGGAAAGTAAAATAGGAACAGGTGAAGAAAGTATTATGAATACATTTTAAATAAGTGTTCAGGAGGAGTTCCTTTACATAACTTATGTTTCTGCCTCTGATCTCCAACACTGAGCACTGCCAAGCTATGCATTAATTTGATGTATAGAATAGCTAGAGAAGGATGTCTGTATAAAGGTGAGACTTACCAGTGCTCTTGAGAAATAAAGTGTACCACAAAGACAACTTGCATATTAGACAACTAGCTTTTAGCAAGACAGGGACTTTGGAGGAATTTGTCATCATGACTACTGCAGGAACATGCTGCTTGTCACCATGGCAAACAATCGAAGAAGGAATAAGCTCCCCCCAAATACCATGCCTCTTAAAAAGGTTGGCTCTGTGTATGAAGGTGATGTTCCTTCACCTTTTCCACATCTTCCTTCTTGTGTCATTATTGAAATAGTGGAAGATGTTTATGAGAAAGAAATATTTGTTTCTACACCTTTCCCTGGACAGAATTATGGAGGAAGGATAGCATGCTGAAAATCGTGAGATAGAAGGGATAAATTTGGGAGACAGAAATTGCAAAATCATTGAATTTGATAGAGAGTGAAGAAAGAGAAGTGTATTGCACTGATCCATGTTTTTTGAATGTGTATCATCACATTTTCATGGTATTCTGTTTTTTTCTGTTATTTCATTTCCTTTTAGCTAGTTGCTCAGAAGACTGAGATGCATAATTACTTTTAAATACCAAGTCCTCAAAATCCTATTTAATAGGCAACTACCAATAGAGATAGGTTGAAGTCTGCTGACATCTCAAGTGCTCTAAATGTATATATTCCTACAAGTCTAATTCTAAGTATATAGAGTTCTTAATCCTTGGCATTGCAGAGGAAATAGGTACTGAATTAATACCTTCATGCTATGGTTAAAATAATGGTATATCAGTGCTCCAGGTTTAGTCATTCATAAAATATAAAGCTGGGAATGACCACTATGACTGTCAGACCTTCTTTATAACTTTGATCATATTTTATTGTCCTGGTTTCGGCTGGGATAGAGTTAATTTTCTTCATAGTAGCTAGCACAGTGCTGTGTTTTTGGATTTAGTGCCAGAAGAATGTTGGTAACGCACTGATGTTTTTAGTTGTTGCCAAGTAGTGCTCAGACTACTCAAGGACTTTTTGAGCTTCTCCTGCTTGGCCAGGTGCATAACAAGCTGGGAGGGAGCACAGCTAGGACAGCTAACCCAAACTGTCCAAAGAGCTATTCCATACCATATAACGTCATGCTCGGGGGGGGGGGGTTAGTCGGTCGGTTGGTCGTGGGGGGACTGCTCGCTGCTCGGGGACTGATCGCGGCTCGGGGACTGCTCGCAGCTCGGGACGGGCTGGGCATCGGTCGGCGGGTGGTGAGCAATTGCATTGTGCATCATTCGTTTTGTATATTCTGTATATTCTGTTATCATTCTCATTATTACTATTATTATTATTTTCTCTTATTAAACTGTCTTTATCTCAGCCCTCGGCTCTAACCTTTTATTTTCTTTCCAACTCTCTCCCCCATCCCACTGAGGGAGGGGGGGGGAGTGAGCGAGCGGCTGCGTGGTGCTTAGTTGCCAGTCGGGTTAAACCACAACATTTATACAGTGCTTTCTAATTCTAAATAAATACCTTTTGGTTGAAGTAGAAGTTAAAGAGAGTTCGGTCAAAATTAAAAGAAAATCCACCATGTACCTTGTCCTAACATTTCACCGCTCCACTGACAAACATTTCCTTTTTGTTTCTAGTTTTAGACACCATGTCTTATTTAGATAAATTACTTAGCAAGACCTAGATCTGAAACTTGCAACATCTATTAAAGATCAAGGTTCAAGAAAGAGCAGGTTATACACCATAAGAAGAAAATACAGGGCTCTAAATATTGTTTTCTATCATGAACCCGTCCTGAATCTGTTGTGTTTGGTCTTTGTGTCATTTGAGAATTGTCTTAGAACAGTATAAACCTGTTACAGGAAATCGTGAGTTCATCATTACATCTTCTAGGTGTTTTAAATCTGCTGCTAACTTTTCATCTATGATTAATGGGTCTGTCACTTCAAATTCGATGTGTAGTTCACACAATGTACAAGTGAGTGACTTCAGTATGAACCAGAATATGTTTAATAAAACATAAAAGCGAGCTTCAGCTTTACAGTACTAATTATGTTTAGCAATATTTTTCCCCTATTGATTTGGATTCTCCCTGGTTTTTAAACTTTCTTCTTTTTTTTATTTTTTTTTTTTTATTTTTTCTTTCTTGCAAGAAGGTCTTTTACTATCTTCTAAGACAGATTAGATCTTTAAGCTAATTTCTTTTGATATCCTTATGGGAGTAATTTTGATTGTTAGAACAGACGTTCCTTATAGATTTTCAGTACGTATGACAGTCTCACAAGTGTTCTCTATTCTTTAGTTCTATGAATATCAGATTTCATTAAATTAATTTGAAATATAAAATACAAAATTTATATCTTGGGGAGCTTTTAACCTCTCCAGAGAAACTGTCTACAACAATTTTACTTGCTATAAATGTGGCAACATGTTCACTAGGATTTATGTGGGAGCCATTGATTCATTTCATAGAACCATCGAACCATAGAATAACTCAGGTTGGAAGGGACCAGTAAGGATCATCGAGTCCAAGAACATTAAAGAGCAAGCAAAGATGAAGCTGATACATTTGACAAATATTTACAGGTGTAGACACTGTAGCCCCTGCCTAAGCCAACAGTTCAGAGGCTTGCTCTTGCTCAGCCTCTCACCATGGCAATACCTGGCAACTTGGACTAGGCTGAACAAGAGCCAAATGAACAGGTAACAAAGCTGCATACTGACAGATCTTACAAGAATCACAGCCTGTAGACCTAAAAGAAACTATCTATCTCCTTCTTTTCAGTACTAGTGAAGCTGTACCTCATTTATTGCATCCAGTTTTAGGCACCCAGTCCCAGAAGGACTGTGGATGGAGGTGGGCTGGAGCCTTGGGCACATGGCCTGTATGGAAGCTGGGCTTCCTCAGTCTGGTGACAGAGGATAAGTGGGACAGTTTAAGAACTCCATACATCTATTCAAAGGGGATTGGAGCCAAAGATCGTAGATGGTAAAACAAGTAGCAACCACAAACTTGTCCAGTTTCTAGCTGGATGTTAGGAGAAGCTGTGTAACTGGAAGGGTGGTGTGGCACTGGGAGAGGTTTGTGAGAGTGGTGGTGCACTCTCTGCCCTTTGTTGTGTTCAAGACTGAGCCAGACAGAGCCACAGCAGAGCTGATCTGGTGCTGGCAGCACTCCTGGTTTGAGCAGGACGCAGATCTGGGTGACCACCAGAGGTGCCTTCCAGCCAGCATCCCTGTGACTTTGTGGCTACATGATTTTGTCAGAAAGGGACAGGTCAGATTAGCCTAAATCTCATAGATGGGCTATTCTTTAGAAAACTGAAATATATGGATTTAGTCTCCTCAAGGAAAATAAGAGATTTAAATTTAACTTTGTGTGAAAAGAAGCATTTCCTGATAGCATTTGTGAAAGACACATTCTGTTTCAACTCCTTACTTTGCCTAAAAATTTTTAAAAGATAGATATTGTTTGGCTATGAATGAAATTATACGAATCTCTTTTGAAATAGATGGTGAGAGAGGGGAAAAAGGAAGATATTTTTGCCAAGTGGTACTCACAGGAATGATAATTGTAGATGAATTCAAAGCAAGTATCTCCTCTGTACCTTTAAGGTTCAGCAGAGGGGAAAAAAGTATCTTTTTTTTCTTCTCTATAATTTTGAGAAATGCTAATAAAACTCTGAAGTCTCTGACTATATAAAAAGCTTCTCATAAATATTTCTAGTTTTTATTTTTTTCAACGTTGTTAAAAAGAGACTAGACTAGAAAGAAAACCTTCATAGTGCTTTTTATTCTATGTACTCTCATCTTTACAAAGAGTAGGTGTAAGTAAGTCTTGGAAGAAGTCTCATTATTTTACATAGACAGCAATTGCTGTGACTAAATATCCTGGACAAAGACATGGAATTCAGTAATTTCAAAACTTATTTCATATTTTCTCTTTTAAAAACATGCAAGAGCTGTGGAAGGCATACAAACTTTTGCAAGCACCAAACTTTGTTTCAGCTCTGTAGGGCTTGGAGGTTGTAATAAAACAATGAAGTCTAAAGCCTCTGCTGTTGCACACCCTCGTTCAAAGCTCTTCCTTACTGGATAATTTTTTCTAATGACCATAAGGCAGTCCTGCTACATATTTCCAGCTTATATCTTACCTCTGCATGCCTAGGAGCTGTGAGCAGAGCTTGTCCCAGACTCTGTTCTGGGCCCTAGACACAGCATCATTCTTGCCATAATGTGCTTCTTGTCCATGTGCGCTGCCCTTGTATTTGCAGAGTACAATAAGAAACCAAGACTGTAGACTCTGCTACTTCAGGGCATAAACACAGGCATCACTGAAGAGTAACACTAACTATGAACCAAGTGCCCATCCATCTCTGCTGGATCAAACCAGAATGTAGACTTTTATCTCTATCAGCCTTTTTGTCTACCCTTTGCGCCTTTTTAGATGCCAGCCAAGAAAAGAGCTCTCAGTGAAGTCTCATTGTTTGGCTCAGAAGTAGGCCAGGGTATCTTGGGTATGGGAAAAAATTTGTTAGGGTATAGGACTGTGAAAAGGAAGCATAAAATTTTTTTATTTTTTTTTTTAATGAGCAGTCCCAGAAGGCCCAAAAGGCTAGCACATGCCATGTTTCTGGCTGGGTCAAATTGATGAGCTTTGGGTTTGGGACAGATATAAATTTCTGAACTATAGTTCAAATTTAGGCAAGCAAAATTCTGAGTGAAACCTGATTTTAAGTGCAGTTCTTCAACCCTATAGTAATCTAATACTCGACTTTCCCCATGAACACTCATTATCAAAAAGGCAAAATGTTTTTGACGGTAGATATTTTTGGATGTTTTTTTGATATCCAACGAAATGCCTACTACAATTGATATTGTTTAAACTATATTTTTATTGCTTATTGCTAGTGAGGCCATTATTAAGACATTTCATTTCCTGTTCTAATAATCTGAATTGCTCAATTAAATCATAACATGAAGTATAATTTGCTGAAACTAACTCTATATAGCTCTATAATTCAAGCAATACAAAAGACACCGATTAATTATTTCAGAACTGTTTATGAGCTCTTAAACCCACAAGTATTTTTCATGGATATGCATTCCTTCTGATGCTGGAGTGCCTCTATGCATGGCTCGTAAAAGCTCTCAATGCCAGCCCTTACCATTGAATAAGTTACTGAAATATCTCCTCTCCACTTTCTCATAAAATCCTGCTTACAAACAGTCAGATGATAAAAGCTACTAGACCGTTGAATAAACCAGCCTTTGCAGAGAGCAGGGCAGAAGCCAGCAGAGCCAGAGTACTTATCTCACCACTGCACAGGGGACATAAATGGTGTACGGGATGGTTGGACCCCTGAAGCTTGACTAGCAGACAACAGAGTCAAGCATGGGCCATGGATGACATATACTGAGGTTGGACACAAAGGGACTTCATCCAGAAAGAGGCTGCAAGGGGGTGAGTTAAGCAGATACACAGCTTTTCTTAGCAGCAAAAGAGTCTCCATATTATTAAAGAAGCCATGTCCAGGAAAAAGAGCCCTCCTCTGGGACCCTGTGAGCATCTGTGGGTCTCAGTGATGGTATACTGTTCCCCATACTGGTGGTGAATGACTGATAGGTTTTGACTCCTAGAAGACTGCTGGTGAGTAACCTGGGAGAGAAACAACCTTATGTCAGTGAATGCAAACTCTACCAACCAGATGAGGCTTGGAATAGATCTTGTATAACTTCCATGTCTTTGACTTGTGGCTTCTTCCAGGTAAAGCAATGCATATGACAGGGTATGTGTTTGCTTTCCATCTGTAATTCACCTGCTTTTCTTTTTCCCACCTTTTTCCTCTTATGATTTATTTGCTCTTGTCTAAAATTTCAGCTGTTCTATGACTGTAATATAATTTCTGTGTTGCTGCAGATGCTAGAGGTTTTCAATTTATTTACACACCTAGCAATCAAGTAGGTTTACATTTTGTAGGGAATCAGGTCTAATTTATAACCTGCAGTCACGTCGCCTCTTGTTTATAGTGAAAGGACAATGCTTTTTAAAGGACACTTAGAAGTTCTTGTAAAGTTTCCTGGTCCAAAGGAGTTCTTTATGTATTTATATAATTTCCTATCTGCAGTAACATTCTTATACAATTATATCCAACTGAAATCATACAGGTTCTATATACGTTTGCATTTAAAATAATGTCCTTTCAGTGCTATTTTTATATTACATTGCATTAATTTAATGCATTATAACAACAAAGTTCTTGAAGAAGACATAAAATGATTTGATATGATACTGATTGCTTCCTGCAGAAATATCTATTATCAGAATCTTTTTAAACTTAAGAACAGAGCATGTGAGGAGACTTGTGTCTGCTTGTCTTATGAAAGACATGTATTTTATTAATGCATTCAGTCCCTGAATATCAGTGACACTTGGCTGAGCAGATAGGCACACATCCTGGCATGAAAACTAAACAACAGATACAGGAAAAATTTGGCCTGACTTGTCTCATTGGCATGTATCAATCTACAAGCAATGAAATCCACACAATGTTTTCTTTGAAAGAGCATAAACAATCCTGGATCTCATGGAAGAAACACACATTCAAGACATAGGTCAGGGAAAGTCTTACCAGCCTGAGATTTATTTTCATCCCAACTTTCATTTGTGTCAGCAAACTCCGTGCATCAAGATTGCCTCAAAGTCAGAAATTTTAAAGGGACCCCAAATTTTGGCTTTGTAGTACTAAAAATCAACCTTGTTCAAGGACAAAAAATAAATCCTTTCCAAAACAACCTTGGTTTTAGCCCTTTGAAATTAATGAAGTTTTATCACCACTTTTTTTGCCTCTTAACTTTGATATTTTTATTAGCATTAACAGGAGTATCTCATGCTGATGTCTGAAAAACACTGAGCACTGAGGTTTGACAGCATAAGCCTCCACCTAGAACAGCATGGAGGATCCTCCACCTTGTTGTCGGACTTTATGTACAGTTAATATTCTCACCTTGTGTAAAGCACGGGGTTTTGGTATTTACACGACTCTGCCACCTGGAGCCGAATTGCTTCACTGGTTGTTAAAACAGGACTGGAGGTAGAAGTTCTGCAGAATGCACTGGGAATGCAGTGGAGAGCACGCAGTGCAGCCCAGCTTAATGCCTCTGGAGTTCCTGGCAAAAAAAATTGAGTGTTCAACTTTTTCCATAGAAAGCTGTTTTTTTCTTTTTTTGCTTGTTTGTTTTCCCCTTAAACATATCCTAAAGTTTTTGGTGTATAAGGAATAGAACCACCTTTCTTCACTTTGAAGTAGTACCAAAGCAAGGTTTGGTTTGAAATGCAGTGATATGGAGAGTCCTCTGAGGTCACTGAAGTGATCTCCTGCTGATGTCAGGGTACTTTCAACTGTGTACTGCAGCTTGATAGAAATAGATTGTGAAAAGCCAAAAGGTGTTATTTCCAGACATGCTCTGTTGCTCACGATTGTTACATTCCTATAAAAGAAAAAAAAAAAAAGATTATCATGAAGGGAAAAAGTAAAACATTCTCTTAACAATAATAAAAAAAATACTATCTTATTGCTATCAGACCTTATTGCTGGGACCTTTAGAGAAGATTGGTAATATTTCAATTCCACACAAAGACCAAGTGAAAATGGAATTACCTTGAGGACCAAGATGTTACACCAAGAAAGTCAGGATATTAGAATTTATCCAGGTCATTGTTGCTGGGGCCTTTTGATATGGATTATGAGTTTATTTTACAACAATCAGACTTAATCTGAGAATAGTTAGGATGATTGGATCAAATATTAAGTGATATCAAAGCAGTGACTGGGATGAAAGCTCCAAAATAATGATCACTCAGAGGACACGTAGGCTCAATCAAACATCTCAGCTACTAATTTTTGGTGCAATTAAGGACTCGTGCTCACAGCTATGAATATATGGCAGTTTACTGTGCCTCCAGAATTTCTGGGGTCCAATGCAGAAGCTTTAGCTTTCTCAAAAATCTATTTAAAGTTAAAAATTAACAGCAAAACTCTTGTAATTTTGTCTCAACAGTAATAAACTTTCATGTAGAAATAAGGATTAGTCAAATTATAATAACCTGCAACTATTTTATCTATTTGTCTGTTTCACAAGTAAGCCTGGACATGGGCACATGTGCTAGATGTAAATAAAGTGATTTCTGAATTAAACTCGCTGCATGTCACAAAGCAACCAGCTCTGTGTCATGACATAAAGAGCTACCTGGCCTGCAGGTGTGTTGAGATTGCAACTGCGGGTTCGTAGCATTCTGTAATACACTAGGACATGGAGGCTTTGTACTCTAATTTTCTCTACTTTATTACAGATTACCAAAAATACCACACAAATTACCACTACAAGCATAATACCATGAAATCAGCACTAGCAAGTATACCTATGATTAATAAAGTGAATATATATATTTATTACAAATTACAATCAGCAATCAATAACAAGTATATAACGATAGAATCAAAAAATATGGCAACAATTAATATATAAACAATATTATAGCTTACTACAAATTTGTACTTACTGAATCCATTATCAACAATATAACAGCAGATATTCTTGTGATAGATTACTTACATGGATATATAGTGCTGGCATCAAGTGAATTAGACAGATTTCATAAGGGGCCAAACCATTCCAGAGGGGAGGACAAACTGATCCCAGAGGGGGACCCAATCATCCCAGAGGTTGAAGGACAAACTAAACAGACCCCAAAAGAATCACAGAATCTCAAGGGTTGGAAGGGACCACCAGAGATCATCTAGTCCAACCCCCCTGCTAAAGCAGGTTCTCCTAGAGCATGTTACACAGGACTTTGTCCAGGCGGGCTTTGAATATCTCCAGAGGAGGAGACTCCACAACCCCCCTGGGCAGCCTGTTCCAGTGCTCCATCACCCTCAGAGTAAAGAAGTTTTTCCTCATATACAATTGAAACCTCTTATGCCTCAGTTTGTGCCCATTGCCCCTTGTCCTGTCGCTGGACACCACTGCAAAGAGACTGGTTCCGTCCTCTTGACTTCCATCCTTAAGATATTTGTATGTGTTGATGAGGTCCCCTCTCACTCTTCTCTTCTTCAGGCTGAACAAGCCCAACTCTCTCAACCTTTCCTCATAGGGGAGATGCTCCAGTCCCTTAATCATCCTAGTTGCTCTCCTCTGGACTCTTTCTAGGAGTTCCTCATCTTTCGTGAACCGAGGAGCCCAGAACTGGACACAGTCCTCCAGGTGGGGTCTCACCAGGGCAGAGCAGAGGGGGAGGATTACCTCCCTCAACCTGCTGGCCACACTCCTCTTAATGCACCCCAGGATACCACTGGCCCTCTTGACAACAAGGGCACACTGCTGGCTCATGATGAGCTTGTCATCCACCAGGACTCCCAGGTCCCTCTCGGCAGAGCTGCTTCCCAGCAGGTCAGCCCCCAGCCTGTACTGGTGCATGGGGTTCGACCTCTCCAGGTGCAGCACTCGGCACTTGCCCTTGTTGAATTTCATCAGGTTCCTCTCTGCCCAACTCTCCAGCCTGTCCAGGTCCCGCTGAATGGCAGCGCAGCCTTCCGGTGTATCAGCCACTCCTCCCAGTTTTGTGTCATCAGCAAACTTGCTGAGTGTACACTCTTGTCCCCTCGTCCAGGTCATTGATGAACAAGTTGAACAAGACTAGGCCGAGTACTGAGCCCTGGGGAACTCCACTAACTACCGGCCTCCAAATGGACTCTGCCCCACCAATCAGAACCCTCTGAGCCCTGTTGTTCAGCCAGTTCTCAATCCACCTCACTGTCCACTCATCCAACCCACACTTCCTGAGCTTCCCTATGAGGATGTTATGGGAGACAGTATCAAAAGCCTTGCTGAAGTCAAGGTAGACAACATCCACTGCTCTCCCCTCGTCTACCCAGCCGGTCATGCCATCGTAGAAGGCTATCAGATTGGTCAGGCGTGATTTCCCCTTGGTGAATCCGTGCTGGGTACTCCTGATGATCTTCTTTTCATCTACTTGCTTGGAGAGGACACCCAGAATGAGTTGTTCCATCACCTTTCTGGGGATGGAGGTGAGACTAACCGGCCTGTAGTTCCCTGGGTCCTCTTTTTCTGGAGTGACATTGGCATCTTCCAGACCTCAGGCACCTCTCCTGTTCTCCATAACCTTTCATAGATGATGGAAAGCGGCTCAGCGACGTTGTTTGCCAGTTCCTTCAGCACTCGCGGGTGCATTCCATCAGGGCCCATGGATTGGGTGCGGGCCCAAAGGCAAATGAGTAAGACAGAAGAGAGAGTCTCACTTCAGAGATGATCCGTGTCACAGCGCCTGGAGTCAGCTGGCCATATACGCTGAGAGTCCAAGATCTCATAGGAAGTTCATGCGGAGAGTTAAGTTTGGTTAGGAAAGGAAAAATATGTGCAGCATGGGAAGTTCCGAGAGAGAGAGGCCCCACTTTGGATAAAAATGTAGTCCTTTTCATATCATAGAGACATAAGAGGACATAGGACTTAACCACTTTGTGCAGCCAATAGTTCTTTGAATTTCTATTTTTTCAGCCAATAGACGATGCTGTTTTCAGTTCTTTCAGACCCATTTTATTTTCCCATACTATTTCCACTTTTCACATGATAAGTTGGCATTACAGTCCCTTGTTTTTGTGCTTATTGATGACATCTGAGGATTTTTTTGGTTTCTAAGTAACCCAGCTGTACTTCAGAGAGGCCAGCTGCAATTATCAAGGATGTTTTTTGTTCCCAGGCTCACAGCTCCCAGGCTAGCAGGCAGTTTCTGTCATTATTTTTCAGAGGACATTTTCTTCTGTTCAGTAATGTTCCCCTTTTAGCCAGGTCACCTTTATGGCTGCTCACATCACTCTGTAAGGGTGATTTTCTAAACGTAAGTCCAAGTAGACAGAGTGAAAGCAGCTCCACAGATTAAAATTATTGCTATGGACATTTATTTTGTGACAGACTTTGTCGACTACAAAGCATGCCTTAAAACTACGATCTGAATAGCACAGGGGGCACTGGTGAGTCTTCCTTAACTATGCCAGTTTATGATGCAATCATGGAATATTTCCCCAGGTCATAATCATTTAATCATTTGGTAAATATTAAGAAGTACACATTATTCCCATGTTGGCTATTGACTTTTAGAGCTATAAAGTAGGTAAAGTACATTACTTCCATTTCTCATGTTGAATAATAATAAGATCTTGGAGGTTAACTAAAGGATTTTGAGAGAGAACCTCAGAGAGTTAGATGCTTAAAGCCCTTTCTCTTTAGTAAGAATAACCTGACTGGGCACTTTTAAAGATCCCAGTATATGGCCCTACTACATATTAAGGCAGATACATGATCTTTCACAGTGTTGGAATCAGGTCTGAAACTCGTATTTGCGATGTTGCCTAATGTTGGTCTTGGGCAAAGATCTTTCAAGCCACTTTGCATCCTCATCCTCTCTTTTCTCCTCTTTGCAAAATGAAGTCAGTAGTTATTACCAGAAGAAAATTGGGAAGTATGCACAACTGAAGGTATCTCTGTGCACTTCTTAGGGAGATATAGGTAAGTATTGATGCTTTATTATCACTTTCACATTATGTTTTTTTCAGAAGGGTAGAGTGTTTTGTTTAGGATGCAGGTTAAAGAGGCTTTGGTGGTTTTAGGACATATCCTTGTTATTTGTGTTAATAACGTCTTGTTTGACTTTGTAGGGCATCACACACCATGACGATTTCACAATGTGAACCACAGTAGTGGTCAATGTGAACTACTACCTAAATGACCAGAGTTAAGGATGGAAGGAAAAAAGTCAGAAAAAGAACTCTGAAGTAGTTGGTTTCTACTACCACACTTTGTCGCCATATTTTTTTTTTTTTTTAAAGGAATAGGCTGCATTCAAAAATACATTGTTCTAAATATGATTGTCAGGAATATGACATTGCATATGTGACTTTTTGTACTGTTAGTGACTGCAATATAACAAATAAAACCTTGGAATGGGAAAGCTACTGAAATTTAGAAGGAACAGTGTGACGTGAACTGCTGTAGCAGAATAGCTGTTCAACAGATGTGATCATCTCACCAGGTGGGTTCAGTATTGCTTTTTATATCTGATTTATTCAGTATTATGCTTTGTTACAGAACATTGTTTCAAGGGACTGGATATATTGTGTTTAGTCTTTAAGTTAAACACATTGAATTCTAAATCTCTAGCCATTTAGGTACGGTCCTGAGCAATCATTACACAAAAGTATTTTTAGATTTATTGATAATTAGTGAGGCAAAACAGCTTTGCAGGAGGAGCAGGGCAAAAATTGTGAAGGAGCCATGTGTCTGTAGGTATAAACCACATTTATATATATATTGCACATTTATAGTTACACATACAAATATAAATATATACACACAAAGTAACGTTACAGTAAAAAAAGAATATATTAAGGATTCTTCTCTCTACCATATGACTTTTCATCACAGACAGGGAAAGGTCCTCCTTTTAAAAGACGTTCAGTTAATGAATCTGCTTTTTTTTACAGTGTGGACCAAAGAACACAGTGGAAATTTTGATTTAGAGTTGTCAGCATGAATGATGGAAATAATATCCTTTAAAATATTGTTAGGATATTGGTAAGTAGCTTGGTGAATAATGCAATGAATACTAAGTACTCAGTTTAATTACTCACTCGGTTAAAGCAATAATTGAGTGGTGGTGTGAGCTGTTTACAAAGTCACCCAGATTGGCAGTCTAGTTATTGAAGAGGCTGGTCTACAGGCATCTGACAGACACTTGATTCTGGTTTTCAATCAAAAAACATCAAAGGAAAGCAGAAAATACTGGGGGAACCTTGTCCTGAAATGACAAAACCTGACATGTTGTATGACTCTCCAAACTTACAGTCATTAGATTGCTCTTCTACTTTTTATTTTTTAATTCATCAATGCCCAGACTAGGGCTATAAGTTATATGAATAAATGTGTTTTTCTGTGGCACAGTTGGCAGGATTAGTTGCATTATGTAGACTTGTTTATTAAATGCATTTAAAAGTCTACTAACCAGTGTCTTTGCTCATGGATAAGAAGCTACAGAGATAAGGCAAAAAGGTGCTACACACACACCTACACGCTCTTTAAATCAGTGGATCACAAGGTATTTAACAAATAGATCGTATTTTCATTTTACAGATGTAAAAAACTGAAATATATTTTGTTATATTTTTGCTAGTTAATTAAAATAGTCTCAGGAAAAATGAGGGATACTTCTCCCTCAAATCATAAATAGACCAGAGTGGACCAAATAAATAATTTCTGAGGATAGTAACCACTTGATCCAAAGTCCATTGAAGTCAGTGGGAGACTTTATGTCAACTTCAGCAAGCTCTGGATGAAACTAAAAATATATTCCTTAGTACCTTCAAAGTAGAAGCTACAAACTTAATTAACAATAAAGGAAGAAAGTTGTAGTTGCCTTAGTTCTTTCCAAAAAACCCACCTGCTTATTTCTGGATAACAAATACACATTTTCCTTTTATTTATTTTTTTTTAATACTAAAATTCTGGGCACAAATGTAAGACTATTCAAAAATTTATGTTAATTACACTTCAAAAAAGCAATAATAACATGTACCTATAAGTTAGTTCAGTGTTAACTAGCTCTGAACAAGATTATTCTCATCTATTTACAGTATTCCCTTTATTTTTCACAGCAGGATGTCATTGTTAACATTATTTTGGTTTTGCTTTATCTATAGTAGAATTAAGTAATCAATTGCCTTCTTCCTTTTTATGCTCATTCAAGGTCAATTTGAGTTAAAGGTGGCAATCTAAGGCAAAAATTGAAATTA
The DNA here is from genome assembly GCA_034008185.1 of Gorsachius magnificus. Classification (NCBI taxonomy): domain Eukaryota; kingdom Metazoa; phylum Chordata; class Aves; order Pelecaniformes; family Ardeidae; genus Gorsachius; species Gorsachius magnificus. The sequence continues at coordinate 89,429,765 of CM067081.1, forward strand.
GAGGCCACCTTTTGGACCTTCCTCCCATTAGCTGCAGTTGGAACAGGATTAATCATCAAGACCCAGTTTCAGAAAAAATTGTAGGGCAAAATAACTTTCCACATTGCCACACCATTTGACATCCTGAAGTACAGTCCCTTTCCCAGATAATTTCTGATTCTTTGACCAGGTCTGTTCAATGAAGGGGTAATTTACAGGCTGGGTGCAATCCAAAGAACAATGCTTTTGGCTTGCCTCACAACAGAATTGAGGGATTGCTTTGATGCAGTCCCTTGGCTTCGGCATAGCACTGTGCAGAGCAGAGGGACCAGTGACAACAGCCACTCTCTATCAGCTGCCTAGGAAATCATCCAAGGGCTGCAGGAAAAGCTGCCGCCCGTGTGCTGGGAAGCAGTGGGGCAGCCAGCTCATGGCCACCTGGCTCTTGCGCCTTTGGCTGGGGATCCTGGGTGCCTTTGCAAGAGGAGGTGAGGAATGGAGGAGGCTTAAGGCACTAAGTTTGTGGTAGAAAAGGCAACTGTGAATACTATTTACATGCATAAGTGTGTGAAGGAGAGAGAGACAATGATGACTGGGGGATAGAGGATCCTGCTCCTCCTCTCTTTTTTCTGGAGATACAGTGGTGCTCAAGGAGTGGGGAGCTTATGAGTCTGCAGCTGCATGTCCACGGGGGACTGACAAAATCTGACCAGTAAGGAGCAGGACTCGTACCTAAATAATAGATACCTTATCTAAGCTAATAATTTAAGATGTCCCTGTATTCAGTAGAGAAACATGAGGCTCAGCTCATCCTTGGATGTATATCTCAACAATGTAGGACAAACGTGCCCATTTTCTGCAAAAAAAAGGAGCGATTGAGAGTGACACACCCTACATTTTGAGGCAGGAGTCCTACCCTATCTTTGGCACAGAGCTAAGCTATCTGCCTTGGTGTACACCGATGCCATAAGTCGCCCTGGTGCCTGCAGTGCACCCATCTCAACATGCCCACCAGCTGTAGCGATTAATCTACAACGGCAATGAGGAATCTGAGTTACGCTTCTAGGCAAGTTATTTGCAAAGTAGGATACAGAATAATTTTGGGCAGAGAGTTAAAGTATATTTTGCCAGGACAGAGCTGCCTGGAAACTGAAATTAAGGAAACAATAAAAACAAGAGGGTATTTTTCAGCCTTGCTTCTCTAAGGTTTAAATTCCTTCTTCAGAGCTGGATGAAGGAGTCTTCTCCTTTGAGGACAGAGACATTAAATATGACTGGGAGAGAAAAAGCTTACCCTGAAGAAAAGAAGTCTTTTATGTTCTGTAGAAACCATTTCACTGCATTTAATAGAGCACATTGTTCTGGGAAGCAATAGACCTCATTTGACATCTCTGCTCTGTCACTGCTGTACATTATACGCATTCAGAAAAATGTAACTGTAAACTATACATAAACAGTTCAGGGAAGAGAGGCTGGAGCCAAGGACATGTTTCTTCCTTTTCTTTTAGTCCAACAAAACTTCTTCTCTGCAGCCTGTATCCCCATACCATAGATAAACAATTGAGTGAAAGATATGCAGGTGTGGAAAAAAGACCACTACTTCCTCTCAACCTTAAAAGAAATCCAGGATCAGCCCTAGCTTTTATAAAAAAGCTGATGTTGTGCCCAGGTTGCATGTTACAGATTAGCTACCAAACTGTGGCAGGACAAACATTCTTCCACTTGGAAACCACGGTAGAAATACATTTACTTTCAAGTGGGCATTGGGCTGCTCAGCAATAATGTCAGCTGAAGTGCTCGTACAGAAGTCTAGAAGCAGAACCACTGCAGAGTAGAGAACTTTACAGTAAAAAATCCCAAACAGTAGTGTCCTCCTTATTGATTTTTGGCATCTCGAGAGGTGGAAGGCACTTACAGGGTAGTTTTAGGATTGAAGTTATGTGTGTGAGTACTTGACTTCCATCCACATGATTTTTTTGGATTTGATTCTCAATTATTGGCTTAATTTTAAATGTGAACTGAAAATTAAAATCATTGAAGTCATATGCCACACTTGAACTGAATAGAGTCTGAACATTTGTAGGATCCATGAAAATAATTAATCTGAAAATGAACTAGACAAGTATTTAGTGGGAAGAAAATAAATAACGATCTAGCATTTTAGTGCAATTATAAAGGGATATAGTTAAGGTTTCTTCCTCTTGAACCCTGTCAGCTGTTAAAATAATATAATCCATTTAAATAAGACAGAGATAAATAGCATCTTCTTATAGGCAATAAATAATGCTGCCCTGCTTCTAATGCAACAACATAAGTGAATAGATTTCAGAAACAAATTTATAAAACTGAAGATAAGTATACTAGTAAAGTGAATAACATACCATCCAGGAAAAGAAATGGAACCATGCACAGCGTTGTTTGTGTGACACATTGTAGTGGAAATAAACAAGAATTTATGAGCTTTTATATTGCTGAAGATAGTGATTTCAGGAATTATGGGTAAAGTTACCCTGGAGTCTAAAAGAAAACATATTTATATATTATAATCAGAGAAAATATATTTTTTTCAGTATTCAGAGTCAGTCTCTCTAATGAATCATTAAATTTGGGTGATTTACAGCCTTTCCATGAAGTCATAATTATTCCTGTTTTCCTTCTCAGAAAAGAACTGTTAAAATGAATTTTCAGCTTTAAAAATAGGTACCAAATGCTGTTAACCCTACAGCAGCCAAGACTGGAGTGGCAGTATCTGATTTACATTACAAGATGGTACATGGTTAAAAGCCTGGTGCACTTGCAATGTGGAAGGTGGGAATAATTAACCTGGTTCACCCCATTCCCTTATCTTTATATAAAGAATCACAGTGGGGAAAAAAACAAACAAACCAATTTTGTCCTACACTAGTTGAAGCTGAAGTTCCAGTACTCCTAAGGAAGTCATACAGAGAAGTACAAAACATACAGAGTAACTTGCATACTTCTAAACTGTTGTGTCTTTTATTCACATCCTCTCAAACCACTGTCTAGTAATTTTTCTTTAAATTGTATTACCTTTTTGTTATAGGAAATAACTTGGATGTGATTTATCATCAAGCCAGTTGCAAATATTTTCCTGAAAAAAACATTTACCTTCAGTGACTAGCAATGTTTTGCAAAGCTTTAATTTCAACATTATTGTCAGTAACTCAGGAAAAATATTTTAATAAAGTCTAAAACATTTAATCTCTTCTGCTTCAGGTGCTGGTTTGACAAAGTATCATTTGGCATAGCAGAAAACTATCCCATTCCCTTTAACAATCAGTTTGAATGACATATTTGCTTTTAAATATGGTACTGTATTTGATGCAGTTCATGACAGTGTTACTAAATAATGGTTTAATAAGAAGATCACCTAGCCATTAAACTAGGGCACCTGATGCTAGCAAGCCTCTTCGCTGTTGCTAGTGGCTATGAATTGGTGTTCACTACAGTGCTCTTCCAGCTACTTTTTCCCTTTCCACTTCATGCTAATTCTCTGCTTTGTTGTGGCTCGTAAATGTTGTATTTTGGTTGGTATGCATTTGGATTGTACAGGGTTTCAAGAAATAACAGCAGTTTTACCTCAACACAGTTGTTAGTAGGGACTGTGAGATTCAAGCAGCTGAAATAGTATTTTGTTTCCACTGAGGTGCTGTCAATTAAGCAACTTCTAAATACGATAAGCATAATTTAAACTGGAAATATTGTAAAAATGTCAATCATATTTCAGTATGGAAAAATATATTGAAATTAAATATGCGTTCTCTGGCAAAGTGTATTATTATCATGACCATATATAATACCATAGTTTTCCACAGTTGTATGTTGTCTAGAACATGACCAGTAAATCTCTAGTTTTGATATCAAGAAATGTAGTGCTGACAGACACTAGCAGTGCAGAATTTCAGCGTTTGGGGAAAAGATAATGGCATGCAATGCCTTTCCTCTCAAACACAATGATTTGAAATCCTGTGTACAGGTTCACATTGAGAATGGCCAAGTGTTGTTATAAGGTGATGGCTGCTTAGTGCCCCTCTTGAAATTATTACGGTGGGTTCAGCCCAGGCACAGCATTCATATTTCAATTAATTGGTACTAGAAGAAATAAGATAGAATGACCTTTTTTTTAAAAGACAAATATGTCATTCTGAATATCCAGAGATATTTCAGAATTTAATGAGGACTGCTTTCACACACTCTCAGTGGGTAAGGGAAGATGACAGTTTGTATGGGACTGCTTCTGAAACAAAGTTGTTAAACCCTCGCTCAGATCTCATGTTGTCTCCCTTTCCCATTATACTGTAGGAAGCTTCTCAACAAGAAAGATATAGGACAGACTCCAAGTCTAAGAACTGCAAACAAATGAGAAATATGTCTGAGAGTGTGTGCAAAGGCTCTTGCCCCAGAGTTGCTCCTTAAGGGGAAATATATCTTCTTAGACCTTCTCTAAGCAGCAGACTGCCAGTCAGCCAGCTGAGGTGGCCTTGATGTGGGAGATGCTAGAGGGCATGCTCGTAACAGGAAAAGGTGCCTAGGAAGGAAACTTTCAGATCTAATCCTGACCCTAACCTTAACACTAACACTAACCCTCCCCTCCTTTGCAGAGCTGAGGGAGGAGTCATGCTTGGCAGGGGTGGGGCTGGTGGTCAAGGAAAGAGAAGCCAAAGAGAGGGTCTGAAAGCAGTGGAAGTGATTATGGGTCAGGCAGATACAGCTGGGATACCTGAGGTCAGGTAGGTTTATGCCTCTGCTAAACAGCACAGGTAAAGGTTATGTCTGTGGTTTGTGTGAAACATTCTGAATTTCACATCAGCAGGGCTTTTGCTCCACCTGTATGAGGCACACAGAACAACCCCTTCCCTCAGCCGCTCTTGTCCTGAGATTCACAGACACCTACTGACATCATGTAAATGTTATCTCTACCCCACCTGGGATTTTGTTTAGTGTGGGGTGTTACTGCTTGTAAGGAAGAAAGAGGAAAACGAGCATTCCCAGTTTCCATCCCTTCCACATTCCTGGTAGGGAATTGTGACAAGTAGAAATGCCAAACACTGGAGAGCTGGCTGCTATTTCTACCATTGACAGCAGGGCCATACAGTGGGAGACTGGATAGTACGTGGCAATGCAGAAGAGAACACAGCTGCTGATAGTACTGTTCATGTCCAACTTTGACATCACTCAACTCTGTATACTTTACAAACATGATGTTACCTCCAAATCATCCTATTAAACTTCATTAGTGCCATATAATTAATTTCAGAACTGAAGGGATGACATCAAACCTGACGTGTAACCATAATATATTCAACCTAAAGACCACCCTCCCCTTCCCCAGTGTTCTCACTCCCTGACCATGAACAACAACCTTTCCTGTCTCTGGGCCACTCAGCAACGCCTATGTTCAGATTCAGATGTGGCACTAGAATTCAACTGAGAGAACTTTAAATGATGTTTGAGTAGTTTTCTGTCCACCCCAAATATTTTGCTTATTAAAATCTGTAATGTAGTTGGCGATACACCCTTGTTTCTAAAGTAACACCAAAAGAAGACACTTGATGTGTTATGCATAAAAATACTGGCATACTTCTTTTCTACAAAAGACATCGCTTAAAAATTTGGGGTTCATTCTTGCCTGAGGTTTATGCTCTTGTTTGAGGACATATGTAAATCTGGTATTAACAGTATTCTGAAAAAAAAAAAATCTAAATTCCTTTAGGAAAAAAAAATAAGGAGGTTTTGCCTGCTGTGCCATTTAACGTATGACAGGATTAACACAGGACCTAAAATGTTGCTGCTGGTGACATGCTGTTCAGCAGGTCAGCTGTGTTAACTCCTCTCCACAGAGTTCACACCTTCTCTCTCCTTCTTTTAGGCTTTATGAACAGTTCCCCATTTTGTGTGAATGTCCTTTCTGTGCTCCTTTGATTCTTTTCTCTTTTCTTACATTGCACTTGCCTGTGTCTTCCCCTCCATTACCTTTTTGCCTTTTCACTTGCATTTGAGTACTGTTTCTGGGTTGTTTCATTTTTTTTCCTTTTTTTTTTTTTCCTGTGGCCTTAAAACATTCCATAGCATGTGGATATGTATTTTGAATTATCTGAGTGATCACCCTACTAGTTGCATCCAGAGCTTTGTTGCAAAAGAATTGATTTGTTTTTCATCCATGCATCATGCTATAACACAAATGACTCCTATGTCAAAATGGCTCCCAAATCCACCTAATTTCTGATTTTCATTCCCTGTTATTTTTAAAGATGAAGGGGAAAACCAGCATAATAATAGATGGTTTTTAAAGTATGTTTTAATTTTTGTTTGCTGTCCTACTTGTGATTTTTTCATAACTTTCTCACACTCTTCTCCTTCATCTTTTAAAACCCCAATGCCTACAATATTTAGTAATAACACTGTTGCTATTAGGGATAAGCAAGTTTAGTGCATATATTTAATCAAAAAAATCTTTCATGTTGGTCAGATTAATTTTTCATAGTCTACAAAGGAAAAATCATGGTTATTTTCAAAATCAGAAAAACACCTCAATAAATCAAGTATTCAGAAGAATGCTATATGTAACACCTATATGTCACATGCACATTTCCTCATTTTAGACCTTTTTAAAAATTTGATTGTCCACTAAGATCACTACATGCTCCTTACTTTCCCCATCTTTTTTAAAACTCAGTGTCTAAAACTGAACAACATTCTCTGGATAAGATCTACCCCATTTCTGATTCAAGAGAATGATTTCTCAACAGGTTTCTCACCTTGTTTTGGAAACAGATTCCTTAATTATTTTTAAACAATATTGTGTTTGTCCAGCGATCACTTGGGCAGTTAATACTCACTCACTAGGTGGTCAGTTCTTCCTCCAAGATGCTAGTGTCTGATCAGTTAACTACCACTTTGTTGTCTCACATCCATCAGTGTATTCTTTAGGATTTCAGTTAAAATGTGGAAGATGGACTCCGTGGTGTGCTCAGGGATCCTGGTCCCCCACTTGTTGAGGCTGAGTGGGTAGGTGAACCTTAGCCTTTTCAGCTGCACTCCTTGTTTTCCCACTGATGGAAAAGGAAGCTTAGAAGATGTGTGAAGGCTCAGGTAACATCCCTGGAGAGAATTAGGATATTTCTGCAGCACACAGTGCAACCTGCAAGCAGCAGACAATCTAAAAATCCGATATTTTAGAAATAGATTAGGGGATGAGGAACAGACACAAAAACCCCCAAGGAATTGTCAAGGATATTTTTCTATGCTCTGATGCTTTTGGCTAGATTACTGTCCCTATTATTCCACCTGTGATCCGCTTCCCTTGTGGGGTTAACGTTTTTCAGAGTAGTTTTGGATTAGGGCAGATGAGAATGACAGGAAAACCAAATCAATCAGGATTTAAGAAAAAGGACAGAGAAATTCCTGAAGGCAGAGGTTGCTTAGACAGTTAGTTTTGAAAAAGAAAGAGACTTCTGACAGGCGAAGCTCAAGCAATGGCATTGCTGGCTGCCAGCACTGCTCTCAGGCTTTGTCCTGCTCTGCTTTCAGTGACCTGCTGAAGGCCTAGAGCTCTATTAAGACATACCAGCGTACGGCTCTGCTGAGCTCAAACCACATCCCTCTCATGGTACACGTTGTCGTAAAGTCACAGTCGTGTATTACTACAAGTGCTCAGGAGGGACAGTTAATCTCACTGCTTTAACTGCTGAAGAGGCATTAAAGGGGAAATTGATAAAGAGCTTAATGTTATTAAACACCTGTGAGAAACCATTTAAGGCAGAAAAGACTTCTGCATCACTGAGGCCATAATCGTGCTTCCACGCTTTGTGATGTTTTTAGGGGAAAATCCAAAGCAATTAAGGGTCATATTTTAATAACTGTTGTATACTTTATTTCACCTCACAGGAATCCCAGAGAAGTATATAACAAACATATAATCATTAAATAATTACAAAGTTGATGGTCAAATGGACAAATCCCATGGACTGCGTGACAACTGTATTTTGTACATTCAAGTTTACCTTTTGCTAAATGAGAAACTTCAGGAGAAGTATTTGATGGCTAAAACAAGGAAAGAAAATTAGGGTTCTTTTGTTCCGATGCAAACTAAGTCTCTCCTTAATAATGCAGACTTTGGTAAATCTCTTCATGTGGGAGGGCCAGCTTCAGAAAAAGCTGCAAAGGGTTGAAGGCAGACAGGCAGCTGTTGAGAGCCCTCACTTATATTCTGAATGGCAATGGCATGAGCCGGGTCATTGACAGGGCTTTAAACTAGATGTGAAGGGGGAAGGGAAAACTATCGGGCTTGCCAGTGACAGGCTAGGGGATGAAACGCAAGGGTTAGAGGGACTGGGAGCTAGTATGAGCCTTCAACTTGTTGCCCAGCAGTGTGCCAGGGGCACTGCAGAAAAGTTGAAGTCTGGCGGAGGTGAGCCAGAGGCTCCTGAAATAGTAGGAGCCAACAAGGAAAAGCCCGTGAAACACCTCAAAGTAAATGAGGGGTGTTCTGCTATGAAGGTGACGAGGCCGACAGCTCAGATGAAATGCCTCTATACAAACGCACGCAGCATGGGAAACAAACAAGAGGAGTTGGAAGCTATCGTGCTGCTAGAAAGCTACGACCTGATCGCCATTACGGAAACTTGGTGGGATGAATCCCACGACTGGAATGTAGCTATTGATGGCTACAGGCTGTTCAGAAGGGACAGGCGAGGAAGGAGGGGCGGAGGCGTTGCCCTTTACATCAAGAAATCGTTAGAGTGTGAAGACCTGGCCCTGAAGAATAGCCATGAGCAGGTCGAAAGCTTATGGATAAGAATCAGAGAGAGAGGCAACAAAAGGAACCTGGTGGTTGGTGTCTACTACAGGCCGCCAGATCAAGAGGAGCCGACTGACGAAGCGTTCTTCCTCCAACTCCGGGAGGCTTCGTGCTCGCAGGCTCTCGTCCTGCTGGGGGACTTCAACCACCCTGACATCTGCTGGAAAACCAACACGGCAAGCTGTAGGCAATCCAGCAGGTTTCTCAAATGCACTGAGGACAACTTCTTAAGCCAGGTAATAGACACCCCTACCCGAGGGGATGCGATACTGGACCTGGTGGTCACCAATGCAAGTGAGCTCGCCGGAAATGTCAAGATCGGAGGCAGCTTGGGTTGCAGTGATCATGCGCTGGTAGAGCTCACACTCCAGAGGGAAATGGGAAGAATGAAGAGTATAGTCAGGACCCTGAATTTTAGAAAAGCAAACTTCCAGCTCCTCAAGGAGATAGTCGGAAGGACTCCCTGGGAAACGGTCGTCAGGGACAGGGGAACAGAACAGAGCTGGCAGATCTTTAAGGATGTCATCCACAGAGCGCAAGAGCTCTCGATCCCTAGGTGTAAGAAATCGGGCAAAGAAGAGGGAACTGCACAGGCAGTGGAAGCAGGGACAGGCATCCTGGGAAGAGCATAGGGATGCGGTCCGGTTGTGTAGGAATGGGGTCAGCAAGGCCAAGGCTCAGCTGGAGCTAAACTTGGCTAGGGATGCAAAGAATAATAAGAAGGGTTTCTACAGGTATATCAGCCGGAAAAGGATGGTTAAAGAAAGCGTACCCCCGCTGATGAACGAGACTGGCAAGCTGGTAACAGCAGATGAGGAGAAGGCTGAGGTACTCACAAGTTTTTTGCCTCAGTCTTCACTGGGAACCTCCCTCCTCACCCCACCCGAGTTGATGGATGGCATGAGGGGGACCAGGATGACAAAAAACCTTCCTGCTGTAGGAGAAGATCAGGTTCGTGACCACCTGAGGAACCTGAAAGCACATAAGTCCATGGGACCTGATGAGATGCATCCCAGAGTCCTGAGGGAATTGGCCGATGTAGTCGCCAAGCCACTCTCCATGATATTTGAAAAGTGGTGGCAGTCAGGTGAAGTCCCTGGTGACTGGAAGAGGGGGAACATTGTGCCCATTTTCAAAAAGGGTAGAAAGGAAGACCCTGGGAACTACCGACCTGTCAGCCTCACCTCTGTGCCTGGGGAGATCATGGAACAGATCCTCCTAGAAGCTATGCTAAGGCACATGGAGGCCAGGGAGATAATTCGAGATAGCCAGCCTGGCTTCACCAAGGGCAAGTCCTGCCTGACGAACCTAGTGACTTTGTATGATGGTGTGACAGCATCAGTGGACAAGGGAAAACCAATGGATGTCATCTATCTGGACTTCTGCAAAGCCTTTGACATGGTCCCCCACAACATCCTTCTCTCTAAATTGGAGAGCTATGGATTTGATGGGTGGACTGTTCGGTGGATAAGCAACTGGCTGGATGGTCGCATCCAGAGGGTAGTGGTCAATGGCTCGATGTCCGGATGGAGAGTGGCGACGAGTGGTGTCCCTCAGGGGTCCGTACTGGGACCGGTGCTGTTTAATGTTTTCATCAATGACTTAGACGGCGAGATCAAGTGCACCCTCAGCAAGTTTGCGGATGACACCAAGCTGAGTGGTGTGGTTGACACACCAGAAGGACGGGATGTCATCCAGAGAGACCTGGACAGGCTGGAGAGGTGGGCCTGTGTGAACCTCATGAGGTTCAACAAGGCCAAGTGCAAGGTCATGCACCTGGGTCGGGGTAACCCCCAGTATCAATACAGGCTGGGGGAAGAAAGGATCGAGAGCAGCCCTGCCGAGAGGGACTTGGACGTGCTGGTGGATGAAAAGCTGGACATAAGCCGGCAATGTGCGCTGGCGGCCCAGAAGGTCAACTGTACCCTGGGCTGCATCAGGAGAAGCGTGGCCAGCAGGTCGAGGGAGGGGATTCTGCCCCTCTACTCTGCTCTGGTGAGACCTCACCTAGAGTACTGCGTCCAGCTCTGGAGCCCTCAGCACAAGAAGGACATGGAACTGTTGGAGCGGGTCCAGAGGAGGGCTACTAAAATGATCCGAGGGCTGGAGCACCTCTCTTATGAGGCCAGGCTGAGGGAGTTGGGCTTGTTCAGTCTGGAGAAGAGAAGGCTGTGGGGAGACCTGATTACGGCCTTTCAGTACCTAAAGGGGGCCTATAGGAAAGATGGGGATAATCTTTTTAGTAGGGCCAGCTGTGAGAGGACAAGGGGTAATGGTTTTAAACTGAAGCAGGGTAGGTTTAGACTGGATATAAAGAGGAAATTCTTTACAACGAGGGTGGTGAAACACTGGAAGGGGTTGCCCAGAGAGGTGGTGGAGGCCCCATCCCTGGAAACATTGAAGGCCAGGTTGGATGGGGCTCTGAGCAACCTGATCTAGTTAGCGGTGTTCCTTCTCACTGCAGAGGGGTTGGACTAGATGACCTCTAGGGGTCCCTTCCAACCCAAAACATTCTATGTTTCTATGATTCTATGATCTAGGAGCCACAAGGTTGTGTGAAGATTCAGAATTATGCTCATGCTAATATTCCCACTGGAGAGGCAGAGCTTAATACTGTGGGCCGAATGAAATGTGGCAGCCTCTCAGTGAGCTTTGGATTGAAGGTAGATTGAAGCAGAGGCAGAGGTTGTCAAGAATACACTGAATCATATTTAGCCTCCAGTTTTGAGTAAGTAAATCCTTTAATGGGTCTGGTCTTGCGTGCCACTTCCTGGTAATCTCTTAGTGACAATGTATTTACTTGAAGGTAAAAGAAGTCACATAATTTGCTATTTAAATATTCTAAATGTTAGTCAGCTGTTCTAAAAATAGCCTTTTTCTTCAGGGTTTTTCCCCTTTCTTGTGTGATATTTCAACAACGACCAGCAGGCACTGCCAAACTAGAGGTTTCTGGCTGGAAAGGGAAGTGCTGACAAATATTGTCTATGAGGTTTTCCAGACTTTGGGGACTCCATCAGACATTCGTGCCAGTGACTTACAAGCATTTATTATAGTAGAGTCCCTCTCTTCTTTGTATGTTCCACTGCCAGCAAGGAATGAGTAGGTAGAGTTGAGGTATTTTTGCATTTTCTGTATTTTGCTCAGTGGGCTACAAAATAGCCAAAGCATAGGATGATTGTAAATGGATGGAAATTAGCAAGTAAATGTTCAGTGAATAAAGCTTAATAATTACTAAGTTTTTAATAATAGGTATGAATAAGTAAATCAAGAGTTTTAGCAGAAGTTCTAATTTACCGAACGAGTTACATATTTAATGCATCTGTGTACTAAAAAGCTGAAATTTATTAACTGAAAATGTTGTTTACCGGGAGAAATCTTCATGAAAGAAACAAGGGCACAGTCTTCCCATGACCAAGATATTTGTTCACATTTTTCTGAAAGTGTCATTATGTTAAAAGCGGTGGCTGGGCAGCGGGTTGAGGAGCTCTTGTTTCCTTTGTTTGGGTGGGCAGCAAGGTGATGCTGCATTTGTGTTTGCAACCCCATAGTGTGTTGAGCCAGGAAGAGCAACGGGTCTGTAGCGCAAGGAGGGGAAAGCAGAGAAACACCAGCACAAGCTGTGACAATAAAATATTCTTGGTTCTAGGGAGTATTTTGTTTTGATGAATCATTTCCTGATTTTTCTCAGCCATCTCTACTGGAGCTTTATTGGTGAATGGGTTGCAGCTGGGTACTCAGACAATGCAGGACTACAGAAGAAGTTTCCTGGGAGAGAAATTTCTTCAGGTTTTGGCTCAGCCTTTACTGACCCTAAATATATGGAAAGCAAGTAGAAAACACATGGCTTTTGACATACTTTGTTATCACAACAGTGAAAACATCCATAAATGATGTTTTAGAGACCACAGATCTTCTGAAAGTTCCTGTTGCTGATCACCAAGTGAGATTTTGTTTTTTTTAAAGAGTGTGTTGTAGCTACAAAGGGGGCTGTGCTCTGCTGTAATGGGGAATCCCATATGAACTACAGTAAGCATATCAATTCACATTGCTTTTAGTCTAAAAAAAGAAGAAGTAACGAACTAAATAGTTTTACCAAGTAAGATCTTTTTCCTTATAAATTCTGATTCTCAAGAGAACTATTGATTTCCTGTAACCTCTGCTCCATGCCTTCTGAAACACAGAAAAAAATCACTATAAAAATTAGCAATATTTGCTGCAGGCTGCAGCTGTATGTTTCTATCATCTCCCTTTCCCCTCTGATATGTTCCTGTTTTACAGAAAGTTCTGTAGTGAAATACAAAACTCAGCGTTTAGGCAGCTTTTATTTTATAATATTTTTAACCGCTATTTTGAAGGGAAAAGGACACATTGTAGATTGCATATTACTGTCATCACATGTTTTGTGGACTGTTTTGATGACAGGCTGTATATAGTCTGGCACCAAGAGCACAAATACCACGAATCCAGCTGAGATCGCAAACTTTCGAAGCTGGGAGAGAGCTAAGGATGAGCTCTCGCTCTTCACTTTTCTCATATTCATGACTTATGAGGCGGTTTCTTTTGCAGACCGAGAAGGGTATGAAGTATTAATAACATATTTCACCACTGGAATTTGAAGGAAATAGTATGATTTGGGCCTTCCTGGAATTGTGCACATCTAGCTTTAAACGTGAGACTTGGACAAGAAGATGTGTCCTATTCAATTCCTACGTGCTCCGGCAGTCTTGTGGCTTGCACATGCCTGTTTGTAAACTCATGCACAGATAACTCTGGTATCAGACAAGCCTTAAATGAAATTCATTATATTCTCAAAGCAAAATGAACTTTTTATTTTTTCTCGGTTTAAATCTGTTTCTGCTGGCACAACCATGACTGTTGTAGTCAGTCAGAAGTAGGAAGACTGCTTCAACAGTGCATGTGCTGAAGGCATTCTCTGGGTTATAGATATGCTCATACGGCTGCCATAAGAGCACAACTGTTCAGTTGATAAAAGGTCTGCCTTGCATTCTTAAAGACTGGGTATATCAGATAGCTTACATTTTGAAAAAAAAAATAGGCAGTTTCATGTCAAGTTAACAAATTCAGTGTCAACATGAAGAATTAGAGAAAGGAAGGCTTTAATTTCTGATTGTTTCTCTGCAGTGGATACGTTGAGGTGGAGGAGGAATAAACCTATTTTTTGGGAGGCTGCTTTCTTTGTGTTTTTGTCAGAAAGATAAAATAAAAAGCTGATATGAGCAAGAGGAGGGTTTCAGTGATTAGGGAAAAGGGAAAGATGCGTAAAAGAACAAGAATGATGGAATGATAGACATTAGAGGCAACAAAACTTTGACTCTCTCATCTGAATTTATTTTGGCTATTGTGTTTCTTTCCAGTTGTTAACTTAAACTTCTCAATTTTAAAGGACAGTGTGGGATTTCCTTTGATCCACCTGACTGGGAGATACTTGGTAAGGCAAAATCTCCATTACACTTTAAGTCCGTTCAGTCAGTTCTGTACAACAAAGAAAAATAAGCATGAACATGCACATACTCTAACGCTTCTCAGATTTTTTTAGTGACATTTTTTGGTTTTCTTCCCTTGTTTCTTTCAGTGAAAACTCTTGTGCCTTAGAGGTGTTCAGCTTACAGAGAAACACTTGAAAATATCTCTGAAAAGCAAACAGTGTTTGTGAAAAGCTCAGTTTATTGAAAAGAGAATGAACACCCTTTCCAAATCAGGAAATCAATCCCCTTAAAAAAAGAAAAATTAAAAAACCAGCAACCAACCAACCAACCCCCAAAACAACCCCCATGCCATTAACTACTCAGCACTTGTCAAAGAAACTTTGGCAGAATTTTGGAATTTTGATCTCTGCTCCCTGCCAGTTTTTGTGAGTTTACAAGACTTGGCATCTTGACTTGTTATTTTTCTTCCTTACTGTTACTTCTGAATATTACAAGTCTATTTTTTTCTTTTATTTGTCATATACATCCTTCCACCTGTCAAAAACCTGAATGTATGGACAGTCTGGCATGATAAAGGCCAGAGGAAAAACCACATCTAAAAGATAATCATGACATAAGCTTAAACATAAGCTCTACTATAAATATTTTTTTTCCTGTAACTCCTGAATTGTGTTTCTTCTGAGATTTTCATCAACAAGAGTCTGGAAATGCTGACTGGAGGAAGTAGGTTTAGGATTAAAATGCTGCATGCTTCAGGATGAGCATATGGGTTTTATCAGTAGTTTTGTTGTCACTTTTTAGTCTTCACAGAGCTTTCTAAAGGGCTGCAATGATACAGATGCCACAGTTAAGTCTGCTGAAATTAGATTTTTCCTTCTCTATCTGTGGAAATGCAATTAAATAGGACAATGCAAAGAAAATCCTATTCTTTAAAAGTGCTTTCATTCTGGTTTGCAGTTTCTCCTTCATTCCACAAAATGCTTTACTTTTCTGACCAATGTAAGGTCAAATGAAGACAATAACAAGAACAACTCTGAAATGTGCCTCTGGCATCACAGAGACTTAAGTGCTGCAGACTGTACTGTTTGTCTGAAGTACTGCATTCCAAAATGACAGCATAAAGTAGAATGGGAATGATATGCAAATTGGAAAAATCAGTAGTAGTTATGCTTACATGATACTAGAGATAAACAAACTGCCTTGTTTGTATTCTACAGCAATAGGTTTAACTGAAAACAACTTTTTTTTTTTTTTTTTTTTTTTGTGTGTGTGTGTGTTTCTCTGAATAAAACATTTCCTAACAACACAAGTGGCTAACTTACAAGGGAAAGTCTGTTGAATCTCAGTGTTGGCTCAGATTTGGAAAGCACAGAGTAAATGAAAGGCAGGGGAAGTTCACATGGACTAGAAAAGTAACATACAGCAGGTGGCTCTTTGACGTTGAATATGTGAATATATATGAATTCATGTATGTGAATATGTGAGGTAAAGAAATTCCAGGAAAAAGTGCAAAATAAAAATTATAAGTGATGATATCACTCTTAATCATTGAATATACCATGATAGTGTCAAAATCTAAGAATGACTAAATCTGTTTTGACCTGAATCATTACTATCTTTTGATACATTTATTGCATTATGCATTCAGGGAAATACTGTATATTTAAACAAGTGTTTAAGCACAATTTAATTATTGGCAGAGCTGGGTTAAAATACCATGTGTTTAAAATTTTATTACTTTGTGTCAGGACCTAGAGAACAGTATATTGCTTATGGCATCAGAAACAAGCAGTGGTCCTAAATAACAGTAATTCATCTTGTACCAGTATCTACACTCTTTTGTGGAAAAGGTTAGCAAAAAATGCAGAAAGGAAGGACTGACTGCCCCTGAAGGACTGGTATCCTGTGGAACAAGTATAACTTCAGTGCCAGAGCTCTAGTGAGGTAAAAGTTCTGAAAAGAATCAAGGATAGTGTAAGGACAGAGAGGGACATATATAAAAAGGAATAATGGAAAGTTAAAGGTTCAATTTAAATCAGCTTTGGAAAAGAACACATTTCAAATACCTCTGAAATAAATTGCTTTGGAGAAAGAAAAAGGCTTTTCAAGGCTGTTGAAAGTTTGGGCCAAGTTTTGTTTATCTTCACCCCAGCTTTTCAAACTTGTGTGCATACACTGCAAACTTCCCATAGTTTCCTCTTTCCCCAGAAAATTCACCTGTGATCTGAATACTTGGTCACAAAAAGTCATGGTGGTTTTGGGGAGGATGTTTTGGTTTTGTTTGGTTTTTTGTTTGTTTGTTTCTTTGTTTGTTTAATACCTCTAGTCAAGTTGGTCTTAGAAATACAGAATTATAGGTGGTTCACTTTCAGTACATAGGTAATCATCTCATAACTAATCACTTTTCTTATTAGAACTATAGAATGATTTCACTTATTGTTCCACAGAGCATGGAGAATTGTAAGCTGTAAAACAAAGATGTTGTATTCAGTATGCTATGCTCTGGAAGCCAAAATGATTAATAATATAGTGCCTTAAAACCAGAAACAAACAAGAAAAAGTGAAACTTTTTGAGGATGGTTCTAAACTACAGCTATAATAGCCAAATTTTTAACTGATATTATCAGTATGGAGGTATCTCCAATGACTGGGTGGGCTTGCCTGATTAAAGCAGTTCATGCTGTAGACTATATGACATAGCTCTGTTTGGTGTTTTTAAAATTAAAAAATATAAAATAAATAGGTATAGAGATACCTACTTTTTTTTTAATGAACAACTGTTCTGGGAAAGTTAATTCCTAATAATTTTTATGGCAAAGAAGTAACTTAAAATCTATTATTAATACCATTAATTTGAGAGCACTAAATAATTTTTAATATTTAAAATCTTTAAATATCACAAATTATATCTTCTACCAAAAAAAGTGTCATTCAAGAATTATTATTTTTTTCTCCCTTCAGTGATTAGTTGCTTGGAATACTAAGTTTTTCATTTTCTCACATGTAGATCTCTAGTTCTTTTGAAACCCAATGGGGACAGTATATCCTAAATTTTGGGTTTGCATCATTATGATATTTCTAATTAATCAGTAGATTAGTCATTTAACCAATGTCTGATTTTCATATTCTTATTTTTGCTTTTGATAAAAACTTAATATTGACATTCATCACAAATGCCTTGGAATTGTATATGCATAACTGCCTGTAAAGTAAAAAAAGATGTAGAGCTATTGGAAGAATAAAATAATTATACACAAAGAAATAATAAACCAAACATCCTTGTTTATGCAACTCCCTAGTGCCTTCTTCACATGCTGCAGGCTCTTTGTTATTCTTTAAAAAAAAAAGGGATCTTATGAGACTGCTTATATAATTACACTTTTAATTATGACTTTATTAGTTTAAATAAATTATGATATTTCCATATGTCCATGGCTGTAGTTCAGTTGTTTGTTAACTCACAGAATCCTAGAGTTTTGATCTATGCTAGAGCTTTGCACTGTCTAGAGCAAGATAGTGGCGGCGAATGAGTGTGACTTTTGTACTACTGTATATTTTTAAAATAAACAATTAAAAAAAAATACCCAGAGAAATCAGGGGATTGCTTATGTGCTCAGCAGAGTAAAGGATGAGATCTTCATTAATTCCAGTCATGATGGTAAAAGCCTTAGCTGGTTACTGCAAAATGAGATTTCCTAAGTTATTATTTATCTTGTATTGTAGAATGAAAATTAGTTATGTAAATAGTCTCATAGTCTCTGATTTCTGAATCAAAATTTATGACAGACAATATATTCAACCTGCTTCTTTTGTGTAGCCCACACAACTTTTATCTTGCTCACTGTATCCTGTGATACAATCCGGTATTTAATCCACCACAGTTTGGACAAGGTGCATTTGTTTAAGGAAGCAGGTAGGCAGACACAAGAAACTAGATATCAGATTGCATATGGCATCAGACTGTTACCCAGTTATGGGCTGGAAATAGTACAAAGTGACTTGCAGTAAAGCTGACAATGTGCAGTGTAAAATCTGTCACACAATCAGTGTAAAATTTATCATTAGACATTATATGACACCATTTGGTTAAATCACTCTCTAGCTTGTAACGTCAAGACCTTATATGGATGACTCAGAGGCTGTGGGCTGGTGTGATTTATCCCTTTCAGGCCTGCATGGCATATTGCAGACTTCAGGCTCATGACAGAAGGCAGCCAGGGCTTCATTCATCCGTCTGCAAACAGCAAGCCATGCCGGGCTATGGCAAGCTAAAGCATTAGTTTTTCATAAAACAATGGATGTTGGAGCTAACAGAGTTCTTTCTGCTTATTTCAGTTCTCGCCATTGGAGAAAGATTAATACAGGACCTCACTGATGCCTTCCTAGACTCAACGTGAAACATCCTTTATTGATCTTGTTACAGCACATGTATCAGGAGGTCCAAAGACTCTTGGCTCATTGTCTTTGGACTTTCTAATAGATCCCATACATCAACATTAAGATATTACAAAAGATCGGACCCAATATGGATCTATTTTGTAAACACCTATGAATCTATAGCACCCCAATGCTCCCAGAGGCTGGAATATTTGTACAAACATGAATTCAGGACATCATATCTACTGAACTGGTATTTGCCAATCTCAACTATGTAATACCCATTTTGCCAGAGGAGGAGCACTAATGGCTAACTCTACCTCTCTCCTGGATGTGGGAGCCTGCAAATATCCACTCTCATTTCCATCTTGTCTATTGTATTTGGTGGCTGTAGGTAGGCTGGTCAGCTGGCCTGGGTTTGAGAGCTGATAAGCATGCAGACAGCATGCATATGTACTTATTCTGGCTGGCTAGAGACTCATTTAACAGATGGCAGTGATGAGTCCTACCAAAGCATGAGTGCTTATAATGTGTAGGAGATGCTAGCAATTACAGGCTGCAACAGCAATTCTTCTCAGCAGAGGTGGCCAAGAACACACCAAAGCTGGCTGCACCGAGAATATTGAATTCAGATCAAAGTCTACCCATGCTTGTGGAGCACCAATGGACAAATCTGAAGATACCTAAAAGAGTCTTTGAGGCTCTGGTACAAACACTCTGGTTAAAAGTTTTACACCTTCTAGCACCTTGGTGCAAGACTGTGGAATGATTTTTTTTCTCATAGGTAAGGATTATCACAAAATTCAGCACTCTCTGGTCCCACAATAAAGTACTACTCTTTGACCTTGTCTTTTCTATTGTAAATACATTGCAAACTGTAGATTAAAAATTAATAGTACTTTTTCCCAGCATAAAACATCTTAACCAACCAAGCTGTCATTCTGTATGTGCTGTTATCCCAAGAGAATAAACAAGTGTCATATGAGTTACGCGGTCTGGTGTAAGCATTTCCACCAAAAGGAGAAAGATGCAGTCACTCTCTAATCATTCCCTAGTGTGTCTGCTGGCCAGGCCTTGTCTCTGTCATCATTCAACATTGAAGTGTTATCTCACTCAAAACAGAGTGCTAATAAATGTCTACATATAGATCAAGGGCTCTTTTCTTCTGTACCACTTCACACCGTGGCCCCAGTCCTGAGACGTTCTTAACTGTCTGAGAGCCTGCAGAGTTGTGGCAGCACGGGAGCACAGGCAAGTAGTGAATGATGGTAAGAAGCATCTAGTCTGTCGAACAAAAGCAAATTTGAGTATTAGGTTACAATTACAAATGACTGGCATGCAGAATAGGCCTTACTAGCTCTTACTTGCTAAATAAACCAAAGATGCATTGTTATAAATCTCATTAGTCTGACAGTCGTGCCTTACTGGTGACTGAAAGAAGCTAAATGTAGTTATAAAGGGACCTGATAACTCTCTCTTCCAAAATATGTTTTATTACATTCTGAAATAGCTTGTATTAAACTAAACAATGAGGGACTTAATTACTTCAAAGCCTGTTGATTCATTATGAGACAATAGCTTTTTAATATGATATTTGGCAGCTGACTCATCTCAAGACTCAGCTGGTGCCTTACATAACATAATGCTGTGATTGAGACATGCATACACCATGCAGCACTGAATCTCAGGGAAAAATACATCCACCATTGTAAATAATAGCATGTTACGTAGAGAAAAATCAATATCAAACCAAGTATCAGTTTCCTATTCACACATAATAAAACACCGCATACACAATTACTTTTTCTGTTGTTGCTCACAAATTTCTTTGCTATTTTTTATAGCTGATTTCTTTCCAACCCTGCTACCCCTCATAAATAAAACAGCTGTGTAGGTAGGTAGTTTTCACTTACCAAATTAGAGCTGAGCCCCTAATATTGTTTCACCCGCTGTTATAATTAGGCCCAGGAGAAAAGACAGACAGCTGTTTTCCTTCTCTATTATTGTGTCATCTTATTTGTATTAAAACTGAAAAAATCTTACAGTTGAGGAGTATTGTTCTGTAGCAGAAACTGGCAGAGTCAATAAGGTTCAACACAGACTGACCCTCTTCCCTGCTGTGCCTTGACATTTCAGGCCATATGGTGTTATTCCGCACTTATTATGATTTAAAATGTATGTAGAGTGTGCCTCTTGGTCTGCTTGAAACTAAATCCGTTTGGAACATATGGAAGGATCCCAGAATAATAGAGTTAGTTCATTTTATCTTCAATTTTTAGGTTGCGTACCATAAATGAATTTTATGCCACAGTGTTTCTTACATGAAGATATATGAGAAGAGATTAATAATTCTGCACTTACACCTGAGGAATGCTCTGTAAGAAAGCCTGAATCCTAGGCTTTACTTGCTGGAGCTGTGTTTTCATGTCAGCTGTAGGCTTGAGCTTGTACTTCAGCCTAAAATCCATGTCTATCCTCTGTGTCTATATGTTGGCTCTCACGCCGGAGCTAACCCCCCATGAGCCCTGGGAAGGGAAACAGAGGAGGTCTGGGGGGGCAAAGGGGGACCTAGCACATATTTGACTTCTGTCCCTGCAGGCAGTATGTGCACAACTGGACTGACCTCCTTGGCTGTATACTGTCAGGAGTGTCTATTAAAACAATCATTTTCATTTAGTAACACTGCACAAAAACAGGGGCACAGCACATATCTTGCGGACAGTAAGCACTGTGCCACTCATCCATATGTACTGTGCCTAATGTAAAGGAAGCTACATCTGCACTGACGTCTCCAAGACCTGCCGTAATGTAAATACATAGCAAATTAAATAGAACAAGTGATATATGGGCAACAGTTTGGTACAATATCACAAAAAAAAAAATATCTCTTATCATCTGTATTAATTTCTTCAATTGCCAATAAGCTCTATCTTATTTCAGTTATTTTGTCTTCTTGCTTATGGCAAAATCACATGGAAAATTAAGGAGATGCTGTGTTGATCAAATCATATCCTCTTTCTCTGCTTTAAAGTGACATACATTTTCTGCTAAAATCGTAATGACTCATTAACAGACTGAGAGGTGTGCTGATGGTGAAATCCAACATGTTCATAATACATAAAGTTGTCAAAATTTGTCTCTAAACTAGGCTATTTCTGGGACTATATTAATTGTCGTTTAAAATAGATACTCCTACATTAAAAAGATTTGACAATTCTGCATTTGAGAGGTTTTAGTGACTTCCCAAATTTGTTCATGAATACCTACAATTTCTGATTTATGCCCTGAAGTTGAACAATCCCTCAAAATACCTAAGTAATAAAAACTAACTATGGGAATTTACTGTAGTCTGTATGTTTGAAACTGTGTAGGACACAAACGTAAACACAGCCATTAATTAATTTACTATAACATCTTTTTACACTACATTGGCAGTAAAAATGCTCTTAAAATGAAGAAAACTACTCTTAGTTACCGTACCGTGTTTTTACATTATCAGTACATATTAAAAGGTCAAAAAGTTAATATTAATGATTCCCAGTAACTCAGAAGCATAACAAATATTATTGCTATGCTTCATTCTGTTAAGATAGGAACATTTTTTTAATGTATTTTACTTGACCTAAATTTCTTATGGTGACTGTAAGTGTTTGCAAGGTAACTGTTAACATATCAATAGGCATTGAGACGTAGACTTCAAAAATGCAGAGCACAAAAATGTCTCACTAAAGTCAATGGCAAAGATGGGCAATTGGATTCTGTGGGAATCTCCCAACTGTGCAACCCCTTTGAGCTGGTGAAAAATCCACATGGAAAGGCACAAAATGTGGAAGCAGTGCCAACTGCTGAAAAGAAGACTGGATTTTGGAGATATGAGGTCTTCATCAAAGGGAATTTTGGAAGTTCTTTACTATGAAAAATTTTTCTGAAGAGAACCATTGTCAATTGTTACTCCATGTACAAATGGATGACAAAAATCTGCTTAGTGAGCATCAAAGGAAATTTAAGTCAGTTAATAGGAAAAAACAAATGTCTAATTTTTAGAGAAGAGAAACACTAGAAGTGAAACAGTGACATTGTGAATTGCTTTCTTTTGGAGGTCTTTCAAAAATAGATTAGACAAACATATAGCTCATATACCCAAGACAGATTAGTCAGTCTTTCAAGGCCCCTTCTAGTCCTATTAGGAAATTCACTTAGCGATATGGTTGAGCTCTGATTTGCAAAGCCATGTTCACAGGAGAGTTTCCTTATTCTCTTTTCCCCTTTTGAACTAATAGCTGCTGCCTGCTGATTTCTGGGATTTTTACTGCTGTCTATCAACAGGAAATGAAATGGTGTTTAAATGCAAGAGGAGCTGAACTGGAGTCCAGTCCAAAGGCATCTCATTCTTCTGCATATATACAGATGTAATAAATCTCTTCCCTCTGGCTGTAAGATGTGTTTATCAGTCTATGGAGATATGTTCTTTCCTTTTTCACAGGGATAAGATGATTTTAGGGTAACTAAACAATAGCTTATTTTTTTGTTCCCCCAAAAGTAAAGGCTAGGAGGAAGAATTGTGTAACTCTCATAAAATAATTAAGGAAAACTGCAAGGTACTTTTGGACTATAACAGATCTGTTCATTACCTTGCAATTCATGGACACTGCTTAATGTCATTCAGTGAACCAGAAAACTGTGGTAATTCCTAAATAGTTCTCAGATCTGTCCTGCATATCAAGCTACACATACAGAGCTCAAAACACGTCTGTACACATTGATTTTGCAGTCTTTCAGGTCTGTTACGAGTTTTGAAATAGCTGCATATGGTCAAGTAGCACGTATACAGGGACTTGAGTGTTTTCATTTCAGCACACGTAGACACAAGCTAAGTTTCTTTGGTAAATTTTTAATGCTGTAATCTACATGCAAAATTGGAGCACTGTTACATTATTCAAAATTGTTCCTATAAACAAGTGAAACTTTTATAATTATGTGACAAAACCAAAGCCATCAAAGTGATAGTTAGTGTTCTTGCAGGGTGTGCTGATTCTCAGGTAAAAGCCAGCATGTTGCAAAGGAGGGGAGGAACAGACTTGCACCACCAACTTTCCAGGATTTAAAAAAAACCCCAAAAAATAAGTGAGCCTAACATACTTGTGGGGGAAAAGATCAACTCTTTATATAAGTGAAGTAGTACAGAAGATGCCAGAAGAAGATGTATCATGGATGAAAAGCCAAAGTAAGAATCAAAAAGTAAACCTC
The DNA here is from genome assembly GCA_034008185.1 of Gorsachius magnificus. Lineage (NCBI taxonomy): Eukaryota > Metazoa > Chordata > Aves > Pelecaniformes > Ardeidae > Gorsachius > Gorsachius magnificus. Next base: position 89,453,636 of record CM067081.1, read on the forward strand.
CTTTATTTTATTTCTTAGACTGAGTGCTGCTTTGCTCTCTGCGGTAGAACGAAATGCCTGAAGGGATCTCTGTTAGTGCTTGAAGAACAGCTTCTCCATTATTTCAAGACTCCGCTCACTTTCATTTTGTTATTTTAAAATCACAGAATGTGTGTATCCCACACTACAGATATCCTGACTGATTATAAAAGCAATCCCTAGTTATTGCAGAAAAACTTCCAACACAAGAAACTGCATATATATATATATATAAGAAAAAGAAACAACCACAAAACTGTGGTTGTGAGCACAAAATTTTTGTGCTCACAATGAAAATCTTGCAAACTCCTGTCCCTTTACTGTCTTTACCAGCTCAGCCACACATGAACTTTTAGGGCAGTTTTCATTAAAGTCCAAGACTTTTGGCTACATGTCACAATTCTAAACCTCATGGAGAAAGACTGTCAGAATTTTTTTTTTTCTAGATCACTGTAACATTTCCCATGTTCCTCTGCTGAAAGCAACACAGCAGTGTTTGATATATGGAGAAGGCACAAAACCCCCTTAAATGTGCCTAGCTAAATAAACTATTATAATACAAATCTTAAGCACTAAACTTCACTTTAGATCAGCAGGTACCCAGGACATCACAGAAATATGTGTCTGTACCAGAATCTTCCCTTTGATCTATGTCCTTCATTCCTTCCAGCTTCAGTGCAGGACATGTTATGGGAGACCTTGATCCCATGGGAGCATGCCAGGGGTCTAGTCTAGATACCTCAGGCACAAGCCAGCCTTCAGGGAGGAAACTTCTTACCCCTGCCATATGCAAATCAAATAAAGCAGGCAGGGTCACTGCTGATTTTTAGTTGTTGAACAGTGTTCTGTGATTAGGAACTGTGGTTCACACATAGGACTGGGAACTCTGACCATCAAGGTGGGTGTGTTTTTAACCAACTTTTCCAATGAGAATAAAAAAAAATCCTCCTAATTTCACTGTCAGGGTCAATTAAAGAATAGTTTTGTGTTATGTATGTCCCAGTCACCCAAGATTATAACCTGATCATGCCAGTTTGTATGATACCCCATTGTTCATGTCTGATTAAAAAACTGATGGGCAGCTCAGCTACATTCATTAGGCAGACTCTGTGTGCTTAACTTTCAGACACTCTGTTCAGAAGAGCACGCACTGGTGTTACACATGCTTGTCCCAATTCTTTCTTTTATGGCTGATGGCAGTACTGCTCTGGACTCTGCTTCTAAAGCCCACTTCTTTGAGCCACTGAATGATAGGAGCAAGTGTAAGGTTAGAGTGGAGCCACCTGGAGCCCCTGGTGTGGAGACAGATGTGCTAGTTTTTGCTTACAGCTGAGAATCAAACTGCGTGGGGAGAGATAGAGAGATGGTCTATGTTATCTGATGGAGAAATGTTATATTGGATGTACATATCCTCCACCACATTCCCCTACCATAATTTTTCTGGTTGTATCCAGTCTTGCAGCTTCATCAGTCTAAAGCTTCATCAGATGAAAGCTCCTGTTCCAACCACGGAATGAAAGCTCATCTCTGTATAGAATGAAATTTAACTCCTCAGCATTTTACAATACCTGGAGTTTAAGAACCTACTTTGCATATTTTGAATAACAGCATGGCAGTTTAGTGGTTTATTGTTGATTCAGGTCATAAAGCATAACTTAAAAGTGAAATTGTATTGGGAATCTTAAAACTAAACAAATTTTTCACTGGGGAAAGAGTATATTTTAATTTCAATTAGCCATTAACACTGCTGGTGTTAGCATTTTATTCACTGTAGGTTGTTTAGTAGTTCCTTGCTTATTAGCCTGTGATTGTAATCTCTCCAAGCAAACATATTTGGTTATGTCAGATTTGCTGTAATTTTTACCTTTTATGAGACAAAACAGGGGTATATCAAAGGCTAGTAGGAATTCTCTTTTCCCCTCTGCAAACCCAGAGAATTTTCTACTGTTCTGTAGTACTGCTAGAACAATGCTCCAGAGACGTGTGAGGTGGCTTTGAGTCAATCATGCTAATTGTTTCCATATTTTGCTAAGCTACTGCTATCTTCAGTTGCAATTAACATGACATCTGGCAAAGCACTGGGCTGGAACATTGATTATTCTAATGTTTCTCATTAGTAATCATTAATAACAAATGAATAATTCAACCAATTATCAATTAACCTCTGGCTAAGGTTTTTGACACTATTTTTCCTCTGTAGAGACTCACAGCATGTACTGTTTAACTTGCTCTGATGTTCACTTCATCTCTCTTAGAAAATCAAATTGTATTTCATTTTACTCTTGAGCAGTATAATGTGCACCCTGTGTTTCAGGAGCACAACAGACAATGTGCTCTATTCATTGCGACTGCATTTGTATTCTATTTACATATAACCACGGTGTGATTTCTCAACCCTGAGCGCTTACTGATATAAGGATATAAAGCTGTACTTTGGCAGGCATGGGTACATAGGCAAGAAATAGGTGGAGGCAGGGTAACTGATAACTTGCCAGCAGTTATGCACCATCATCTAAGCTCTGCCTCCCAGAACAAATTAAGATTAAGAAGGAACATTTATTTTTCACCTGTAACACCTTCCCTGGGAAACTTTATCTGGTGAAACACTGTCTGGACTGGCTTTGTCCTTGGTGTGTGGTTTAGTCAAACAGAGTTTGCTTAACAAAATACTCAGTTCCCCATCATTTTCTGTTCTCACTTGTATAACAACAATTAAGACTACAGAAATGTCATAGTGGTACAGACTTCTTATTTTTTAGGAGTAAAATGCAACCAGGGTACATCTTCAAGGGATAAATACAGTGGAAAGGAAAAAAAATAGAAAAGCTGATTTGTGATTTATTAACTTTGCTGCCTCTTATCACAAGTTAACAGCAACAGTAGAAGTAGAGGAATAAATAAATAAATGGGTATGTCACCACAAACTCTTACAATATTTGATAATAAAAGTGAGAAGCAGAGATACTGCTGATTGTTACATCTTCCATGAATGCTATGAACACCTGTGTAAGCACTCACGTATTTATGCTTGCAGCTTCCTGGCTGGACTTAGGAGCTTGTACTTCCTGGAGTAAAGAAAAGTATTTTGTAACCCTTGTATGTCAAGCTGCCTGCACAATCAGACCCCAGCTTTCATCTGTTTCTCATGTTAAAGAAGATCTTCAGGAATGATGACGGCCACCTGGGAAGACAGATGTGGAGTGGGAGAGAGCACTTGCTGTGAGTGAACACCTGGGGCACATCAGAGCAGCAAGATAGATCTTCATTCTGTCAACCTAAGACCAATCTCTGTGAGCACAACTCTGTGGCACAACGTAATGACCACTATAACCCTGTTCCTCTTGCCCTAAAGGATTGTAGGAGATCAGAGTATTCCCAAGTATACCCTTCACGCTCATTTCAGGAAGGATTCATAACATAGGAGAAGCTTTTCTAATGTTGCTCCAGTACCTACCTATTCTACCAAATCTTGGATCTAGATATTACGGCTTTTGAGCAGTTTTGCAAAGGGAGAACAAGTCTGAATCTTTACTCAGAATCTAAATGTTGAAGCTGAAAAAGCAGATGCTAGAGACAAATACCGACTTGTTAAGCAGCTGTGACTGGCTGAGTTTGAAATGCAGGCAGCAGAAAAATGTTTCTCTTTGCTGTTCATGGATGAAGAGGAAGCAGTAAGCTGATGACCTGTTACTAAGTCATGACTGCTGCGAAGATGATACAACCGGTAATGCACTTAATTTTGCCTTCAGAAGCAGTGCTGCTTTACACACCAACAGGCACTGCCCAAGGTGACTGAGCTTTAGGAAAAGGGACAAGTCATGAGATTTTTTAAATCTACAAATTTTCATGGTTTAGGACCTTAAAGATATTCATCAGAGGACCTGCAGAACTGTGCCTCCTTACTGAAATACTACTGGATATGTTATGTGTACATGTGGTACTTTGGGACATGGTTTAAGGTCTTAAAGGCTTGGCTTAAAGGTCTTTTCCAACCTAAATGATTCTATGCTTGACGGGTGATTATACGATCCAGGTGCAAGCCATAGAGAAGATGGCTTTACTCTTGCCATTTACAAATAAACAAACAAAAAAAAAAGGAAAGGAATTTCCCCCACCATTTTCAGATCGAGTACTCCTAAGAAACATGAAGCAAACTCCTATAATTGCAAACATATGCAGAGCCACAGGCTTTACTTTCTCAAAGAAAACTGAGAATCATGCTAAATCATGCACAATTCTTCAGGTTGATAAATGTCTGGTGTCTGAGTCTCTTTTATATTCTGTAACACTTCTTATTAGTTAGAGTCAAATATAAAGCCCTGCACCTATTTAACCTAAATTCTTAATTAAAAAAAGACAATATTAATGAGCTCTATTCTCTTCAAGAAGGGAGATTTTTTCCTCAGAACTTCATAATTTCTAAATATAGCTGAATTACCATGGTTTTTTTTCTGGTAAATATTAGGATTCTCCTGTCTCTCTCCTTTAAAATATGAGTCAATCCAGCTTATGTAAAGGTGCTTTTTCTTTAAAAGTACTCACTGACTGATTTACATGAGGTATGTCAGGCTGTAGAACTTCCATGAAGAATCTGTTAAACCTAGTGCTGACATTTGATTAACCACTTGTTTTTAGCAAGAATATTGGCTAATTCTGTCAATGTGACAACAGATCTGGTCAAATATTGATGACTTTGCTGGTGCAAGAAACTCTTGAATCTTTTAATGATCAAAGGACAGAAACAAGTATATCTAAAATCCTATTTATTCCATCCTAAAGCAGGCATATAATGAGTCAAATGTGGTCAAATGGGTCATTCTGTAAAAGATTTTATTTTCTTCATTCTGTAGGAACTCTAAGACATGTACACCAAATAGATCTACAGTTAGCTGATGTTGCTGGAATGCAACTGGATAATAATGTCTCTAATTAGGCAAATGGTAAGTAATTTTTAGTATCTGCTTTTGAACAGACTAAGTTCAGTAGGCCAGATTGTCCAAACACTATTATATCTCAACAGAAATGACTGTGCCCCATTTTGAAAAAGTGTAAATGGCTACAGAGCATACAAAGTAGATCTGGCACACTGCTTTTATTCATATGCATGCTCAGACAGCTTGTATTAATTTTTATTCATTGCTTTCAGTAAACTTCAGTATTTCAATCTTTGTAGTCACCCCAGGAATACAACTCAGATTGCCTTCAGTTACGTATTTAATGTGAAGGACTTAACAGGATGCCATGCATCATTACGATGACATGAGACTCTCCAGAAATGTAAAGTGGTGTGTTTTGCTTGCAGACGTGGTTAAAGAGACTATAACTGTCAGATGAGGCACAAAAAAGAGGAAGATAAGAGCAGTCACCCTGTCCGTCTCTCCAAGTGATATTTAAACAGAAAAAATATTTGTGATCTTGTGAAAGGAATTTTGTTTTTTCTTTATAGCTTTGAGGAATAGGTTGAGTGACTAAAGGTTTGTATCAAGGCAGTACTGAGAACATGTTGATGGGGAACACTGAAGCGTAAGATTTATCTTTGTCTTTTCTTACCCTTTTTTCCCTCCTTTCTCTTATGCACGTGCACACACACACTTTCTCCTTTAACTCCCAAGTCCCAGTATAGTTCAGCTTCTGAGAGAGACTTTTTCCTGCATTTAGGTTCTTCCTGCTGTTCCACTTATTTTATTGTTATTGTGCAGCTGAGGACATGAAAAGGAAGAATTAGCACAGGTCCCATCAATGTAGAACTATTAAATCTGAGCTGATGCAAAATCCCAGACACAGCAAAAAGAACAGTAAACAGAACTTCCTGCCAGAAGCTGAAATCTTAACTTTTAGCTGAAGCAAAGGTAAAGAACTACCATCCCATGACTCGAAGTTAACTGCAAAATGCCTGATACTGTTGTACTTTTATGCAAGTACATAACTTTTATGCAAGTGTTGGATGCAAGATACTAAAGATATTCCTGAACTGGACAAGAAATAAATATCTTCTATAAATTTTAGGGAGTGATTTTTGAACAAAGGTAACACTCAAGAGGTGCAGTACCAGAAAAGCCCTGTAGGAGTAGCTTTCTTTGTGAGAATATTGATATGCATGTTACATACAATTACAAAAAATCAAGTAACATAAAACCTGATTAAATCATTCATCCTCACACTCATGCAGAAGGTGAAGGTACCATTTAGACCCTCAGGTGGCCCATTGCACTGGCTCTGTAAAGGCAAAAGTGTTTCAGAAATTATATAGAACATAAAGGAGGATCACATCCTACTTAGTGATTCTTCAGCTTCAGTGCCTACTTGTTTGCTTGCACCTGGGCCTTTCCACTGGAGGTGGGAAGCAGGTCCAGGCTTATGTGCTTGGATCTGTAGGGAGATACTTAAACTGCTTCCACCTGTGCTCTCACCAACAGCTGTACTGAACCAGGAGAGTCTGCTTGTAGGGTAGTAGAAAATTGATTTTTAGTCTTTGCTTTCCTACCTTCTACTTCTAGATGCTTTTGACTTAATTTATATTCAATGATTATACTATAAATCAGGATCTTAAATCCACCCTCTATCTTAAGTGCAGTACATCCTGGCCTGGGTCCTGTTGAAAGGGGTAGCTAGTGCTGTCTTCAATGCTTTCTAAAAAGGTTGGCTAACATAAATTTTCTTATTGCAGTGCTTTACAGCAGCAGTAAAGAAGAAAAAGGAATGCTTTCTTTTCCTTTTTTCCTTTGTCACTTCAGATAGTTTTGTTGTTATTCTTTTCCAATAGCAATGACCATAGGGTTATGTAAACTGAGTTCCCCACTATTTCAGGTTTTTAAACTTTGTTCAACTGTTTCATACAGCAGCAGAGAGCTATTAACACTGCTACTGTCTTGTACCCGTTCATTCCACCTGAAGAACATAGAATGACTGCATGACATATTTTCTTTCTTCTGGGCTCTACCAAGGGGTGTCCATGAGTTCAGGGATTTTCATGCACAAGTTAGGGGTTATGAAGAACCTCTTCTTTTCTATGGGGTCCCTTCTTTAATACTCATGGGTCTTCTGTTAAAATAACATCTAGAATAACAGTTGATTTTTTTCAGAACCCTTCAAAGCATGATGTAGTTATATTTGTCAAAATTACATTGTTAATGCTATAAAGGCACACACTGCAGACAGAAGTTTTAATCTTAGAAGAACAATGTAGAGAAACAGTGTGCCTTCCTGAGATCTTTTTACAGTGATGACATAGATGACTGAAGAAATTTAAAATCGTAGAACTCATATAGCCTTATTTGGAAGGAACAATAATAGGTAATTCTTACCTTCTTTTATCTAGTGCCTCATTATACGTGTAAATTCTTCAGTTAGGCTTGACAGAGTAGCTCTACAGAAGACTAAATAACTGGAAGGATATCCAGCCTATGAACCGGGTCTAGTGACTGGCATTTAACTTCTCTCCTTTCTGCCACTTCCTTTTCTGCATCCCATGCGTTTCCAAAGGGTTAAGTTTTACCATTTATAACATTTAAATTACGTCTATTTCCCATTATGAAAGTGATCTGACAAAGAGCCTTTATTTCAACAGACCTTAATGTATGACCACAAGTGCCCTGCAGCACAGAGTGTGTGCTATTCTTAGTACTCATTGACATTGTAATGGCACGCAGGCAGTGCATCATTATGCTCTGGCGGAAACTAACGAATCTATGCTATGCATCAACACCATATATCATGTTCATGATGAATGTTCCCAGACTGTGCCTGGTCTCATGGAGCAGCAGTCAATTATGTAGCTTTGTAAAGGGATGCTGCAAGGGAAGACAGGTCTTCCTGCCCTGTATCAGAGTCTTATACCTTTTCCCTCCCACCAAAACCTCCTACCCATGTGAATAAAATGAGAACAGGTGGTGATATGGGACTTAAGGCTACTAAAGTGCAAAAATAAAATAATGAAAAAACTCCACACATTTAATCCCACTTGACAGTGGGAAAATCACAGATTTAAAAGATACCTAAAGGAAGCAAAATGTGGAAGGAAAAACAATATATTCCAGCTTGTCTGGCAGTGCATATCTGACCTTGCTTTCAGTCTCACTTTTATGAGGACCAAAGTTCAGAGCAGATTACTTCGCTTTTATTTCAATGAGACAGATCTGCAGCAAGCTCAGTGCTGCAGAATCAAGTGTATGACTAAGCAGCAAAATAATGAAATTATTACAGAGGGCAAAGGGGTCCCTCCTAGACTCTTGTCCATTAGGATTAAAGTCCACACAGATAATACTGGTATCAATACTCCTGATTCACACATGGGAACTGATTACAAAATAATTTTTAGTTATTGTTTGAAATTTCATAGAATCATAGAATCATTTAGGTTGGAAAAGACATTTAAGTCCAACCTTTAACCTAACCCTGCCATCCCACCACTAAAACATGTCCCTAAGCACCTCGTCTGCCCGTCTTTTAAATACCTCCATGGATGGGGACTTGACCACCTCCCTGGGCAGCCCATTCCAGTGCCTGACAACCCTTTCTGTGAAGAAATTTTTCCTAATGACCAATCTAAACCTCCCCTGGTGCAACTTCAGACCATTTCCCCTCATCCTATCGCCCATTACCAGGGAGAAGAGACCGACTCCCACCTCGCTACAGCCTCCTTTCAGGCAGTTGTAGAGGGCGATAAGGTCTCCCCTCAGAGAGACGAATCCTTGTTGGATTGCGCGGTTCCATTTTCTACTGATGGCAGCTGGAACGATGCTTATCAAGTTACTAGGATATTGATGCCAAACATTTGTAATGCCTTGTTGTTTGTTTCATAGCTTTATTAATATTTATATACTAACTGTATGTAAGCTTATCAGCCATGTGTTAAACACCAGTCAAGGGTAATCATACACCAAGGATTCAGTAAATCCTGGGGGAAAAAAAAAGAAAGAAAAGAAAACAGTAAAGGATTCATATACCTAGTGAAATATTGGCCAAAATTAGGAATAACAAAGAAAAGAAAAAAAATGAAGTCTTCCTTTGAAATTAAAGATGAAGGCCTCAGAATGGCAAAAATAAGATCTTCCATTAAAAATATGTAATAACTAGTCAGTATTTGCTGGAAGATACTTCATATATTCTAACAGTTTCTGGTTCTGTATGTAGGGGTAGTTATGTTATGTAAGATACTGTCAGTAAATTTATCTTTTGATGCATTAAGAGCAGCCATATTTTGTGTATTCATAACATGATGAGTCATTCTAGCATAAATCAATGAAAACACTGTAATAGTTCATCACATTGATTAATCACATGCAATGTTATGCAGAAAATGATGCATTTTTCAATTATTTGATTCTATCAAGACTGAAAGTTCAGGGAAATTATGTCAATCTGACTGCTTATTTGGGTATAAAAATAAGAAGAGGAAGAATCACAGTGGATGCTGAAACTACTAGTGTTGCACATAATTGTGGTGGTGAAATTAGCTACTGTGCAAACAAGGTGAATCAGACAAAAATGGAGGAATTCTAGTTTCCCCAGGCTGTAGCATTAAAATATTTTGAAAACGGCAGCTATAAATGTGTCCTGAGATCACCATGTACACAATAGAAAGAGCTCTTACAGCTCAGTACCCATTCGTGGCAATGAGTAGTGGAGTTGCAGCATCTCACCAAACTCTCTTACAGGGCAAAGCATTCCCCAGGTTCTGTTCTTTGGAGGAAAATCTCCAGAAACCATTTAGTTTGATTTTCTTTGGTGCTTAATATTTAGGTAAGGTGATATCCTTCCTCTTACAAAGCACCTTCTGGAAGCCATACTGATTGTAAATAAAAAGAATATTAATAGTAGGCATTTTTGTAGTATGTTCTATATTCCTATCTTAACTACCCTCCAAATTTTGGGTGATATCATATAAAAATCTTTCAGTGTTTGAATTTTTAAAGGATGAAATAGATGGCTTCTCCCAAGTGAGGATAAAAGAAAATCTATTCTCTGTTGAGTAGGCAGTTCCACCCAACATTGTGAGCCAATATTGCTGCAAAAACCCTGGTCTCTCATTACTATACACCTTGGTTTTTGTTCAGCCAAACAGAAAAATCACGTTCTAAAAAGTTCTCAAACAAAACCTTGACCACTGAATTTACCATATAACACTTGTGCAAACTCATCTGTACTAGCGAAGTGCCATTGTAGCTTAATTTGAGTAATCTTCAGTAGTGCCTAAGGTTCATATGTGCCTCCCTCACAGCAATACTTTCCATGTGGTAAGAGCAAATATAATAAATTGAAGGAAGACTGGAGTATTTCAGAAGAGCATTTTCAAGTTTTGTGATAGCATGTGTTCCTAAGGAAACCTCATCTTTTCTCTGAGCCTGGTTAGGGAGGATGGATCTCAAATAATGTAGATTAGTACATAAAATATACCTACCACTAAAAGTTGGAAGTGAAACCTTCCCTCAGTCGAGGTGGATCAGATTATGGATCTTTTAAGTAAGCTGGACACCCACAAATCCATGGGTCCCAATGGAATGCACCCACGAGTGCTGAAGGAACTGGCAAACAACGTCACTGAGCCGCTTTCCATCATCTATGAAAGGTTGTGGAGAACAGGAGAGGTGCCTGAGGTCTGGAAGATGCCAATGTCACTCCAGTCTTCAAAAAGGGCACGAAAGAGGACCCAGGGAACTACAGGCCGGTTAGTCTCACCTCCATCCCCAGAAAGGTGATGGAACAACTCATTCTGGGTGTCCTCTCCAAGCAAGTAGATGAAAAGAAGATCATCAGGAGTACCCAGCACGGATTCACCAAGGGGAAATCACGCCTGACCGATCTGATAGCCTTCTACGATGGCATGACCGGCTGGGTAGACGAGGGGAGAGCAGTGGATGTTGTCTACCTTGACTTCAGCAAGGCTTTTGATACTGTCTCCCATAACATCCTCATAGGGAAGCTCAGGAAGTGTGGGTTGGATGAGTGGACAGTGAGGTGGATTGAGAACTGGCTGAACAACAGGGCTCAGAGGGTTCTGATTGGTGGGGCAGAGTCAAGTTGGAGGTCGGTAGCTAGTGGAGTCCCCCAGGGCTCAGTACTCGGCCTAGTCTTGTTCAACTTGTTCATCAATGACCTGGACGAGGGGACAAGAGTGTACACTCAGCAAGTTCGCTGATGACACAAAACTGGGAGGAGTGGCTGATACACCGGAAGGCTGCGCTGCCATTCAGCGGGACCTGGACAGGCTGGAGAGTTGGGCAGAGAGGAACCTGATGAAATTCAACAAGGGCAAGTGCCAAGTGCTGCACCTGGGGAGGTCGAACCCCATGCACCAGTACAGGCTGGGGGCTGACCTGCTGGGAAGCAGCTCTGCCGAGAGGGACCTGGGAGTCCTGGTGGATGACAAGCTCATCATGAGCCAGCAGTGTGCCCTTGTTGTCAAGAGGGCCAGTGGTATCCTGGGGTGCATTAAGAGGAGTGTGGCCAGCAGGTCGAGGGAGGTAATCCTCCCCCTCTGCTCTGCCCTGGTGAGACCCCACCTGGAGGACTGTGTCCAGTTCTGGGCTCCTCAGTTCACGAAAGATGAGGAACTCCTAGAAAGAGTCCAGAGGAGAGCAACTAGGATGATTAAGGGACTGGAGCATCTCCCCTATGAGGAAAGGTTGAGAGAGTTGGGCTTGTTCAGCCTGAAGAAGAGAAGAGTGAGAGGGGACCTCATCAACACATACAAATATCTTAAGGATGGAAGTCAAGAGGACGGAACCAGTCTCTTTGCAGTGGTGTCCAGCGACAGGACAAGGGGCAATGGGCACAAACTGAGGCATAAGAGGTTTCAATTGTATATGAGGAAAAACTTCTTTACTCTGAGGGTGATGGAGCACTGGAACAGGCTGCCCAGGGGGGTTGTGGAGTCTCCTTCTCTGGAGATATTCAAAGCCCGCCTGGACAAAGTCCTGTGTAACATGCTCTAGGAGAACCTGCTTTAGCAGGGGGGTTGGACTAGATGATCTCTGGTGGTCCCTTCCAACCCTTGCAATTCTGTGATTCTGTAAATAAATACAATAAGACTGATCAAATGTATTTGTGATACAGATTACAGACAACAACAACATACCAGTAAACAGCATAAACCAGCTTATTTGTGAGACAGTAATAGCAAGGTGACATCATATTAGTTATATTCTAATCCAGCTTGTTTGAAATAATGGATGTAATATGCCATAATGCAGTGCAGTGCAGATTGAATTGGCTTTGTCTTCTTTGTCCAGAATAACAAATGGAAGAATCATTATTCTTTTGCAGCATGCCAGCTTCTATTTATGGTTTGTCATTTTATTTTCCTAGCAATTAATCTAAAGATGTGTCATAAGAGACCCTCCCAGATGCATACTCACTCTTTCAAAAAATGTGCTATCTTTTCCACAGCATTGTTTCAAAAGATGTGGAGTGGTCTTAAGTAAAGTAACATATAAAACAATGTTATCTGATTTAAACCTTTTGGCCTTAATGGTTAGTCAAGTCACGTGCTTGCAGCCAATGAATTTCACCTGTTGACTTCAGTGGATACTTAATCAGTCCTTATAAATTCTAAATTAGTATTGCAGGTTTCATAAAGAATATGTTTATATACTAAGAAAGAAATACTGTAGTTATGTTTAAATTTCAGGTTGGCTCTTGTGAAATTATCTTTCCTGTATAAAATACTACAGCTTAATTATATATTGCACCATGTGGGCCATATATATTTCATAGGATATTATCCAAAATACACCATTAAAATATACTTACAGATTTCTTTTGCACATTCTTATGAGACAGTAAGAAGAGACATACAGTACTTTAGACCCTCCTGTGTCTTTTTCTAGACTGTAATTACATGTGTTCAGACCTGTCTTTGCAGAAATAACTAGATCCCTAAGAGTCAAGGAGAAATTTGCCCAACCGTGGTGATATGCTACTGACTCTGGAGGACCAGCTGGCTTTGATGTCAATGATCAGCATGGCTGGGCCTGAAGTTAGAGCTAGCCTGGATTAGAAATGAAAGTTTAAGATTATTGGGGTCAAAAAACCAACATGTACTAATATACTATATTATTGCTAAGACAGAGACATTTCCCGTTCCTCTCACTCTTATGTTACAGGTTCCAGGGTTTTGGAAAAACAGTAAATTCAGAACTCCAGTTTCTTTTATAAAACAGTGCATTTCAGCCATCATTTACCCACTCTTTTTTCTTTTAATACACTTTTAGGAACTAGTTTTAATTAGTGTGGTAGGTCAAATAGTATGAATCAAGAAACAGAAAGCCCCTATCTTAGAAGTTATTCACCAGCAAGAAGTTTCTGACCTAAAGTAGCTTAGGTAATATCTTTTTTGTTTATCTTGTTTTTCTAAACTTGAAGCTAGTTATTTTACATGCTTTTTCACAAAATACATGACACTGCTGATTAGCTTACTGGCACTCCTCCCCCTGGTGTGTCCATTTTGTTGCCACCAGGAACCGGCTGTGGTCTGTGGTAGGAGATGGGTACATCTCCAGCGCATGGCCTTTTCATTTCTGCTGGGTTCTGAAATATTCATTGAAGGAGTAAATTCCCTAGCCAAAACACCTCTCCATTTCTCAGAAAAGCTAATATACTCAACATCTGTGAAGTCTTAATTTCCCTGTCCTATGGCTCACAGCTGACATACACATCAAAATAAAAGTCCCCATTAAGAATTGTTTTTCAATACTACTCTGTGCTCTCTCTGGCTTTGCGGTTGACTTTCTCAGGTGCACACACAGAAGGAGCTTTGTTTACAAAAGTAAGCTGGACTCACACCTTTAGGTCTTCTAAATCTAGACCTTCTAAAGCTTTTAACACTTGGCCTTTTGCAGCCTGAGTAAGTGCCTTTAAACATCTCTGTTGAAGCTTGGACTTTCCTCTTTTAGTGAGCTTTTACTCAAAACTACTTTATAAGAAGGTCCGGTGGGAAAATGAGGGAAACCAGCTCTTGGAATAGGAAGGTAATCTGAGCTCCATGGGGGAGACAGGAGGCATAGTCCAGGCCAACTAGGGGCTAAAACTAGGAGCCAGAAGGGATAAGAACACCAGAGCTTCTTTCCCCACCTTCCTAAGGCAAGAAGCTTGGCTACTGTTTTTACCCTGCATTCAGTAAATACGTGTATCTGTGGCAGATAATCTCCAGCTGGTCTGGTCTTTGATTATTTCTAAATATCTAATCAGATATCTAATATCTGATTCTAAAAATCAGAACAAAGATTAACAAGACCCTGCCACAAAATTGAAGCAAAATATATTGGTGCAATGAAACAGAGTACAACTAGTATATTTTATGATGTCTGTAAAGCCCTAATTCAGCTTTCTATAACATAGGCTATACAAGACCATTACAGGGAAAAGCTGTTAGGGTCTAACAAGAAGGCAAAAAAAAAATTAGAATGCTAAATAGCAGAAAAATTGTTAACACAATAAATATTTAACATAAACACCCCTCCCCTCCCAACCCTAAAAACCACATACATTAACCATCTTAACCCTTCATATAATAAGCTTATCTTCCCTGTGAGGTGGTAATATACCCCACAAACATCTGTGATTACAATGGGTGTGGTAACACCTGAAATTAATTTAAAAAAAAGTAGAAAGAGAGATTGGAGGAACCTGTTTCTAAAGACATGCTTGGGTACAGAAAGCTTAAAAAATTGAAAGAATGTGTTGTCTATGTCTTTATGAGCTTGCTTATGGAAGACTAATATTGTGAGGAACATATAGATTCTCCTGTATAGGTAAGTAATGAGGAATTCAAAAGGGTTTGGAAGGCGGGGATCAGGAGTGGTACTGCTTGCAGGCAACACAAAGCAGAGGAAGAGCAAAGCTCTTAGGCTTTTCTTGTGGAGTATCTCCCAATAGCACATTTCTTTATCAGAGATGTTGCTTCTTTCAACTCAGACAGGTTTTTAAAAAAGCTAAAATCCCCCCTAGGAAATGGAAAACTCTGTGGGAAATGAAAATAGAAAGAGAAGGAACGCTTCAGATGTATTGCTGCAGCTATACATTTGTGTTCCTGATTTTTATACTATTGTGCAGTTCATGATTAGCCTTCTGAAATTGACACTTGAGGGATCTCTCAAGCAATTGTTGTCTGAATATTGCTAAAGACAAAGTGTGTGAGTCTTCAAGAAAAATACATCTGGCTAGTCTTTAGCTCAGCATTGTTCATGCAATCAAAAATAGAGGCAACTCATTTTGATAGAAGGGAGGGATTATCTATATTTTTCATACAGGCCAAAAAATAGGTAAAGGCTTTTAGATCATGTGATTTGTGCATAAGAGTGTCATTAAAGCATGATTTACATTAGTTTTAGAGACTCTTGAAAAGCCTTTGTATTAAAGTAGATGCTACAGCAGGATTAGTAAATTGCATCTTCTGGTCAGATTTTTTTTTTAATTTATACACAGAAACTAGATTTTTTTACTCAGTGTCCCAGCAAAAATATGTTGTATTTGTCATTTCTTTATGTGAATGGAAGATGAAAGGAAATGGCTCCCAAGGGAGATACTGTGGGATAGACAGCTTCAGGGACAGATTAGGAGATTCAATGTGAGAAAGAAAAAGAAAAAAAAAAAAGGTATTGCTGTAGAGAAGTTGATCCAAGTCAGCTGAAGAACTTCAGTTTAGGTTTATTTAGCTAAACCAAAGAAAGCTTCTGTGGTCAAGGTGTGACACTTCTTGAACAAGTGCCACTTCTGATATACCTTACCAGAATCATACACAGGGATATATGCCCCTGAGAGGTTGATGGATGGTGGTGGACAAGTTTGGTGAAGACCTTTTTTCAGATGTGAATTTCAATAAGCTGTTAAGACCCCAGGGCAGGAAGAGAAGGAGTTAGTGTGATGTCACATCTGAGGTGCAGTACCTAAACTGGTGAAGCACTGTGTTCTTTGCTATTTTACATTTTTTGATGGAAGTAGAAAGGTAATAGTACTCTCATGTGAAGAGCAGGAATGGGCAATCTCATGAGGTGACTCTGAACGAAAGCCAACATTGCTGTTGCAAACTGTGAGAACAATACAAAGTCTGCATGCTCTTTAGCTGCCTCCAAAGGCTTCCTCAATTATGAAAATTCTATATATTTTTAATCTAATATTGCCTATTCTAATACTATTTTTTTCTCTAAATTCAATTATGCCATTTGTCCGTGTTGCAAATAGGTTAGTGTAATGAAGCTTGTTTGCACTTCAGGTTGTATGATTATTTTTTTTATAACCCAACATAACAGACTTATTGTACATCTGCATACGATTTAATATTTGCTTTTAATTTTATATAGATGTTTTACTTTTATGAGAGCAATAGTTTTAAAACACATATTTGCATAGTTAGGGTATCTGGCAGTGTGGGCTGAGATGTATCTACTATGTCATATAATAATACAGTCTTTTATAGTTCATTAAAGTATACTCTGCAAATTATGAGTCATCTACTTACTACCAAATGGAATTTATTTTCAAAACTTGTGCCAGCATGATTATACAGGGAACGGGCATAAAACATAAAGGGTGTAAGTTTCAAAAAGTAAGAGCTTCTTGTTTCACAGAGTATTTGGCATGCTTCACTGAACCTTCTAAAAATGGCAGAAGACAAATATATGAGAAAAGCAGAATATTCTGTGTTTCCTTAATCGCATTTCTAGTCTAGTGTGGAATGTGCTTTCTCAGAATCAATGTATATGTGACAGCTAGGGATGGGATTGATATTAATTCTGAAACTTAGTCAATTCTGATTGCCTCATCTTGAGAAGGAAAGATCATCATCATGAAATAAAGTTATTCCATTTTAATTGTAAGGCTTAGATCTTATATCAAGGTGTAATAAATATGTAACGCTTGAGTGAATCAATGAAAAATACCTACCCAGAAAAAAAACCAACAAAACCAACTCCTTTTTATTTTCTGTTTTTCCTGGTCTGTTCCCTTGTTTGGAAGGAGACTGGGACACATGACAGAAGGTACTATTAGAAATTTAAGTTTTAAATGCATCAGTCAATTTAAGTGGTTGCACAGCACTCTAATTTCCTTTCCTCAAGGAATCTCTGTTTTTAGATAATGGACTTTCATGGGGACTAATCCAATTGGATCCCAGCCTGGCTTTAGCCAGGACACTGGCACAGCCCATATAAAAACTTCACAGTTTATTAGACAACCTGCCTCTTTCCCTAAGCATTTAGATAGGTACAGATATTCTGGTTTTTTGGGGGTGGGAGGATGGGATGATGGGAAAGTAATAGTGGGTTTTTTATCAATTTCCTGTTATGTATCCAAACCTTTTTTGTGGAAAGTAAAAAAAAAAAAAAAAAAAGTTTTTGTGCTGTAGATGAACTTTAGTCTGACATTAAGTGCTCGGGCTGCACTATACAAGCCCCTGAAGCCTCACAGGAATAACTTCTCTTTGTTGAATTATATTGAAGCACACATGGGAGTCTCCAAACCTTTGGCACAAATGCCCGTAGTAAATACAGAATTATTGCTGGCAGGCCAGAATTGATATCTGAAATCATGATAGAGGGTTTTGAAGTCATGGTCAGGGGTTTCCCTGATGAAGGGATTTAATGAGCTGACTAATGCCATGGAGATCTGACTTCCCTGTTACAGGATATTAAATAGTACTGGTCCCAGTACGAACCCTTAAGGAACACCACCAATTACTGGTTTCCATTTGGATATTGAGCTGTTGACTGTAACTCTTTGGACATGGCCATCCAGCCAATTCCTTATCCACCTAATAGTCCATCCATGAAATCCTGCTCTCTCCAACTTAGAGGCAAGACTGCAGGGGAGTGGGGCGTGGGGAGGGGGAGCAGGCCATGTATCAGAAGGCTTGTGTAATCATAGAATCATAGCATGGGTTGGGTTGGAAGGGACCTTTAAATGTCCTCTAGTCCAATCCCCCCTGCCATGGGCAGGGACATTTTTCACCTGGATCAGAAGTCCAGGCAGATGATATGATTAATAAATTTCTGCAACTACTGACTGACTAATACAAAGGCAGCAGAGAACTCTTCTGAAAACACAAATTAGCTCACGCTCAGCTGATGATATTTGAGGGGTGTGCAAGTGTGGTTTAAGTTGTAACTAATACAACTCTCTACAACTACCTGAAAGGAGGCTGTAGCGAGGTGAGAGTTGGCCTCTTCTCTCTGGTAATGGATGATAGGACAAGGGGGAATGGTTTGAAGTTGCCAGGGCAGGTTTAGGCTAGACATTAGGAAAAATTTCTTCACTGAAAGGGTTGTCAGGCTCTGGAATGGGCTTCCCAGGGAGGTGGTCGAGTCCCCATCCCTGGAGGTATTTAAAAGAAGGATAGATGAGGTACTTGGGGACAGGGTTTAGTGGTGGGCTGGCAGGGTTAGGTTAAAGGTTGGACTTGATGATCTTAAAGGTCTTTTCCAACCTAAATGATTCTATGATTCTAATAGTTGCTTCTAATCAATATCGGAAAGCAATGCATTGCCCTTTATTTAAACACTTCATTCACTTCTACTATTATAATATTGGAATGTCAGATATATAATCTACAGAAAATCTAGAACCCAGAAAAAAATACTTAATCTTCAGTATAATCAGATACATTAAAGCATTGGGAATATTGATTGAAAATTTTTTCATTTTCTCCTCATAGTGAAGATTCTGTGTAGCTGAGGTATTCATAAAGCTTTGAGATCTTTAAAATTAATTTTGGGAGGACCAAAAATATCTGTTTGCCAATCATTATCAATTCCAATATTTTGTTAAACTTAGTGTTAAAGTATTACCATATAACATTTATAACTCCAAACTTGTAGTCATTTTATATTCCTTTGCATCCAAAGTATCTGAGTTCATATGAGCTAAGAAAATGATGACTCAAAAGTTATCAAAACATTTTTCCCCATTTCTTCTCCTTCAGGTAAACTTGTACATGGAAACACATCTCAGGATTTGGCCATGGTTGCTAACATGAAGATCAGATAACCTGGATTCTATTCTCTTCTTGGTACAGCCCAAAAGGTAGTAAATCTATTTGGCAATGCACTGTATAATTTTCCTTCCTAAATGAATTTTAGTGATCTTGAAATATTAATCTTATACTCCATCTCAAATATGTATGAATTATCACACATGGCCACTTCAAAGGTTCTTCTGTACGCTTTGATAAATGCTGATTCATGACATAGTTGAATTAGAAGGTGTTTTGCTAAAAGTTAGCTATTTTTGAAAAGGAAAATTGTTCTTTTTGTTAAGCTGATTGTTCTGTTATTATGTTTTTCCTCTGCTTCCTAGTTAAGTCTCTTGTGACCATTGATTTACATCAAAGGTTTGCTGACAGTTCAGTGTTCTCAGCTTATCCTTATGACAGGGAGAAGAAAAGCCATACAATTTAGATCAGATTATTCATGAGAGGGAGAGATGAAATTCCTTTGGATGAGGAACAGAACAGTAACATATTACCATACTGCAGTTCTTATGGTGGTACATCATTATGACACCCAGACACACGGGACATGACAGATGACAGAAGGTAGCTGTGTTAGCTCATTGGGTGTGGGTGTCTGTGTATGGCAAATTTAATTTGTAATATTAAATACATTGATTGCTCAGTGTAGTCCTTTTAAAATGCTTTACACAAAGGAAACAGACGTTTTGATATGATCAGTTGTTAATGACAAATGAACTGTTCATAGCTGATACGATTTATGGTGTCTAGCAGATCAAATTTTACATTTGATTTAGAATACAATTTTTTCCTTGCTTGTTCAGCAGCATAAACTGAGAATACTTAAATGTCAATTTACACTTGAATAATAGTATCAAAACTTAGTCTTCTTGTTTCATGCTTATTTTGCTTGGGAACAAATTCTTTGCTGTGAAGCTTGAGTAATGATCTAACAATACACAGAAACTTTTTATAAACTGGATATAAAATATTAGCTTTGGAATAGGAATGAACTTTTCACCTTTTAAATAAAGTTATACCTAGAAAACTAGTTGTCAGCAGGGCCTTCAAGTCAGTGATCACTGTGTCTCCTTGTAGGAGCACACAGAGTTTGTTCAAGTGTTTACAATTCCGAACTGAGATCACATGAATTAAACTCGATTGATAATGTTACTGTTGACATTTTATACCAAAGTGTTCTATGGAGGAAGATGATGTAAAGAACATAAGGTGCATGGAGCCTCTTAAAAGGCTGGACAAAACTAAAATGACCTGTCCCAGATTTTGCTATTGAAGAAACTAAGTAGGAGAAACCAAATCCTTTTTTGTTTACTTGACTGGCAAAAGCAAAGTTCGCTTTTGCTGTGGTGGCAGAGAGGGGATCTGCGGCAGTGTGAGCAGAACAGAGGGACTGTGAGTGGAGATGTCTCTCTCTGAAATTCTGTGAACTTCCCACTCTAAGAATTTAATTATTTTGTTCCTATTCTCTGAGGTACAGGACTTTCCTGAAGCATCACCCAGGATAACTGGACTTGTTTCCCCCCACTTCCCAGCTGAGTGATGGACTTGCTGTCAGCAGAAAGGAGATACGTGAGGAAGGTTGAGTAAAGCTGAGTGTTCAAATGGCAGCAGCAGCTAAGGCTGCCCAGGGACTTTGGCTGCCTTAGCTGCCTCTGCTGCCCATGCCCACCACCTGCATGTCCACAGATCTGTGTAAATGTTTGTGTGTGGGTAGCATTAACTACTGCTACAATATGCCCCAATTCAGAAGATTGAAGTAAGAACTAACAGCTATAAAAGTTATTTCTAATGTGGTTTTTTGTGTTCTTTCTTTTTTTGTGTTTATCTGAATTGTAAAAAAGAACAACTCTATTTTTGCATTAAGCCTCTTATTCGTGCATCCTTGAGTAAAAATTTTCCTTAGAGAAGATCAAATTAGATCTTTGACAAGTGGCATATCATGTTCATTGATGGTTCTGAAACAGCCAGACTAAACATCTTCTCTAAAACTCCCATCCAGGTGATAGCAGGCAAACTATTATTCCTCCTAAAGATACTGAATGAAAAATACAGGGAAGGTAGCAAAAGGTGAAGACTGGCACTAAAAATAAATAAAGATTCCCAGATTTACGTTAAGGTCAGGAATAATCCTTTCAAGGTATTCTGTCTTATCGTGCTGCTTTTCTTAAACTTTTTAGTCATCTGAGGCAGGGATCTGATAGAGGAGAGTGGACAATTTGGACTGATGTTGAAAAGGTCACCTTTCAGCAGAAGGCTGTGGGTTTACCTTTCTGAATGACTATTTCAGTATTTTTGTATATGTGTAAGAAATTGGAAAGTGTAGGTTTTAAAACAGTCAATGGATAACAAAATTAAATGAGCACTTATTCACATTTAGATGAACTCAGCTCTGAAGATTTTGTACAGATAAATCCCAAATGAAGGGTCTTGGATGGA
Organism: Gorsachius magnificus; assembly: GCA_034008185.1. Classification (NCBI taxonomy): domain Eukaryota; kingdom Metazoa; phylum Chordata; class Aves; order Pelecaniformes; family Ardeidae; genus Gorsachius; species Gorsachius magnificus. The sequence continues at coordinate 89,475,051 of CM067081.1, forward strand.
CTGAGAAGATAAACCATTTGCTAGAAATCTGAGGCAAGAGTGGCCTTGTTAGGAAGGATAAGACAATGATAAAAAGGTGCTAGCTGGCTTACTGAGGCTGAACTACTGAAACAGTACCTTCAAATATACCAGAGTATATTTAGCAGTGCTTAATATTTTCAAGTTCGTGATTTATTGGATGAACCATAGTTGATGACATTTGTGCAGCTCAATAGCTGTTCAAGTAATGGAAAGAATAGCAGCAGTTTTGTCTGGTAATTCAATGATAAATTCATTCTGGTGTTGAAGCAGCTTTAAGGCTAAGCAATAATGGAAGGGGCATGGGAGAACCTAGAATAGCTGTGAAAAAGGCAGTGATATTAGAGATACAACATTGGATTTGACTTCAGTATCATGTAGAAAGATTACCCTGGAGGACTGGTGATCTATAAAAAAGGCAACTACAGACATAAAAATCATGCATAGGTTGTATTAGTGCAAATATATTTTAAAGCTTTCTTTCATGTGAAAACACTTCTGGAAAGATGGATGGATAAAGAACAGAGTGTTCAGCCCTGATAAGAATGCCACTGGTGCTTGCTCATTGCAGAGGCAAATTGGGAAATGTTGCCTCTGAAGAGAATTGCATGTAAATGTAATATGTTCTCTGCTAACTTTAATTTGACAGATCAGAACTGGGTCTCTTTGAAGTTTCTTTTCCCCAAACCCACCTTCCTAGTTTTAAGCTATTAGAAACATGTCTTTCTCTCTCTCTGTCCCCCCGCCCCCTCCCCCTAAAGAGGCAAAGACATCGCAGCACCTGCGACTGTCTCTAATTAAAATTTTAATTATTAAAAAAAATTCTAATTAGTTACATAGAAGAATCATGACACCTTTTCCTCTAGTTGTCAACTGACTGTTTCATGAAGGAAGGGATGTCAGTTTTAGGGGTGGAACTTTGAATAGGCAGACAGAAATGACAATGTAAAAAGTAGCCACATTAACTAGCCTGAAAACAATAGCAACCCAGGTAGTGCACAGCTTGTATACAGGTTTGGTGGCAGTCATATTTTTGTCATACAGTCCACACAGACTGACCCATACTGATCTCTGTGGCACACTGGTTTTAATGTGCCCCTAGAGTTTTTGGTTGCACTAGAAAAAAAGAAGGGACATAATTGTTTTCAGTGAGCTCATTAGGTACGAACACATGACATTGCATATCCTTCTGATTCCTGTCAAAACTTGGTTTTCAGATCTGTAGGAGGAAGTATAATGCCACTGTGATTCATGGCAGTTTCGTAATATCAGTGGCATCCCCCTTTAGGGCAAAAAGTTGTTCTAAACTGTGTGGCATCCACAAGACATAAAGACGACAGAGGGTTTGCCCAAAATTAATAGCAATGATACTTTTTTTGTTTGGGTGTTTTTTTTTTTTTTGCTTAAGCTGCTTAACTGAGGTAGGAAAATGACACAAGTGAAGACTGACCTGTCCCAAAAGCTGTTATGGAGAATCAAATGGCTCACAGTGGCTATCCTGGAAAGAGAAGTGACTAAGATTAACTGAACTGCCCTGTGGTTTGTTACTGGACATATTTTAATTTTATTTTTTTACCCCTTGTTGTGCAAGAACATTGGTTAACAAGGTAAAAATGTCCTGGACACAACTCATTTGAACAACTGAACTAAATTAAAAATGATGATCACTATCCCAGGCAGCCCAGGCTCTTGGTATAAGGGTAATTTGATTCTGTTTCCTCTTTGTGATGCACAGGCCTACATCTTCCTGCTGTTGCTCCTCAACAACTAACAGCAACTGTCTACTTCTGTCCAGCCCTGCTCCTTCCAACATGATGTTCCGCCTCTAGCAGCACAGTGTCTCTGGTAGCTGCTGCTCTTGGCCTGCTGCTCCTGCTCTCTTCTGTCACCCTGCCAACCAGTTTCCACTCTGAGGCTTTTATACTGCTGAATCTTCTATTAGGTGTATATTGGGCTATGGAGCAACATGGTACTACCTAATGAGCTATCAAATTTGTTGGTGTAATTCCACTTCCCTTGCTGGGACAGTATTCCATTTTTCCTTGAGTTTAAAATAGAAGAAACTGTGGATAGATTATTTTAACAGTTTTTCTGACCTCAAGACCTCGACTTATGTAATTTGAAAAGTAAGTTTTGTCCATTAATGGTGTTCAGTAGTGTCAATTCTTAAACAAATATGAAGAGTTGCTTGCAGTTCAGCAGATCCAAGTGCAATGGATTGGGGTGGGGTTTTCTGAGAACATTACACAGTAAAATAACTTATAAATATATTATCTGCGTTTATAACCTTCTTGACTACTGCTGCTCTGAGAGAAAATGACTCTTGTTCCCCAGCTAATGAGTTTTCAAAGAAAATGACAAGTGTTATTCTGTGGTGAGGACTTACTGAAAGTCTCCATTGGAGCACTTGGAAAGGCAGGCACTTCTAGCTCCTTATTTTTGGGGTGATTCCTTCTGTGTAGGGAATTTTTTCCTCATCTTTGTTAGAGGTGTCTAAAGAAGTGTCCTTTATAGATGCAGCTCCCTTTAAATTGTTTATGCCTACATCTCACCAAGAGTAAGTATCCAGGCCATAAAGCATGTGTGGTTTAGGTAGAAGGTAAGTGGTGTATATGTAACAGGTTGAAGAATGGGTTTCCCACCCCCAGGTGCACTATGGTCTTGGAGGAAAGCCTGAGACTAAAACTGACTTGCTGTTTCCTGAAGAGAGGAAGAGGGAAACCTTTATGTGGCCTTACATACAGATCCAGTTCAACCATGCAAGCCAGATTTGAACTGACCCAGTTGTATGTTTGTGCTGTGTTATTCTGTGCCTGAATACTCTATGATATCTCTGATTCATTCTAACTTCTTGGATGTACTCGTATAATTGGGCTGTCTGGTTTGCAGTCTTGTGTCCTACCCTTCATAAGCAACAATTCTAGTCCCAAAGCCCCAAGGTTTCTGTGTAGGAAGCTTACTGCCTCTGAAGCAGACTTGGTGCTATGCTTGCAAGTCAAATATATGCTTGCTTGGGACCACACTGAGCATTTCACTTAATCAGTAGAGTAGTTGTACTCTTGCTTTTACTCCTGGAGTTATGTAAGGGACTTACTGAATTTTCTTTGAAATATGAAGGATGCAAGAAAAGAATCTTAAGACATTCTAAAAGCATACCGAAATGATGTATAATTTTGATAGGAATATGTAATTATTGCATAGAATTGTATTATATTATTATCAACAGCAACATAAAAATGAAGGGTTATGTTCCTTTTCAAGGACATACAGAGGGCAAGAAAGGTTGAATTGATACGTAATTATAATTAGTAAAAACAAAAAAAAGAAAAAATCTTCTGAGAGATGAACTGTATTCAAACCAAAAGAGTATACCTCAAAGTTTTGAAGCACTGAAAAGGATTTTTTAATAAAAGTTTAATTCCACCCTTTTTATTATTATTAATTATTATTAAATTATTACTATCTCTGCTGCTACATTAAAACATGTATGAAAAAAAGAAAAACAGATAATTTTTTAAGAGAAGTATGTGTTGTATATAGAAATGCTATCTAAGCCTTCTAATACAGCTTACCATCTTGTAGCTGTTAGAAACTAGTACTGAATAAAAACAAAGTTAAACAAATCTGATGAGGTTTGTCCTTACTGCTCTGTGAAGTTACATGAAGTAATTTCCCATGACTTCCAATAGCTGAATTGGCTTCCTCCCTTTCCCTCCAAAAATGTCGTTAGACTAATATGTCAAAGAGACTGATAACACCTTTGCTGCACTTACGGTCCTCTTGGACTTTCTTTTTCTTAGGCACTTCCAATGCATTTCTAACTAATTCATGATCTGTGATGGAGAAAACCTAGCTGTATGCTTAACTTCACTCCTACAATACCTCCACTGAGATCAGGGGGAGTCTTAAAGTACCTAAAATCTGCTGCACTAGATCATAAAAAGCCAAAAAAAGCTTCAAATTATTGTTGATGCTGGTTTCCCTGCCCTAATTTTTAAGGCAGATCCCACTTCGTATTAGATGAGTAAATGCAACCTCAAAAGATATAGTGTAGTTAGCTAATACATAGTCACAGTATTTTAAAATGAAAATTTTGATACAAAATTTTATGCATTCCATGTTATGGTTCTTCATAAATAAAATATTAAAAGCCTGAATCATCAAACTAAGCTTTTCAGTAAAAATTCCACAGACTAAAAGAAGGTAAGGATAAAAATTAATAGCAAGAGACTGAAGCCCTTTCTCCAGGAAAATACATTACTGAAAAAAATTATTTGGATAGGATCTTAAAGTGAGCAGAAAATGCCCTCCACAAACCATTTTATTCCTCATTGACTATCTCAATCTCCATGTGGCATTTTAGAATTCACTAAAAATATTAATCCATAGCAGTAATGTTAATGTGTACTCACTATGTGGCATACTGTGCACCATAAAATGTCTGCTAAAGCTGGTATTTTCTCTGGTTTTTCTTTCACGAGGATTTTATCATGTGGTACCAGATTTTGTCATTCATAGTTAAATTTGTTATTCCACTGACTATTGTATAGTTAGTTCTTGAAGGCTATCAAATGCTTCCCGTCAGCTAGTGATTTTTTTTTTAGTTTGTCTATGATATAATATATCATTATGACTACTGCCCAAATTCACTGAAGCAAAAGACCTGGACATTTTTTTTTCTTGTCATCTGTCTAAAGACTTTAAAGCTGAAGACCCAAGTTTTCAAAATTGAACTTTTTAAAAGGCAATCACTAAACCACAACCACTTGGTTTAGGAAATACCTGAAATACTGATGGTACCTAGTGTCAGAAACCCTGCAACTTACAGCACATTAAAACTGGAAGGAAAAGTCATATATTACAGTTGATGTAGTACATAGTTGCTTCTGCAGTACTCACTATTTTTTGAAAATTAAACAGTGGTGTTTATGATTCCTTATGTTTATATGTTGTCATGATGTGCAGCTTTGTCATTGTAGCTGCAAAGGCTAGTGTTATAGTCTATGATCATTTAGAACGAGGAACTATATTCCAATTATACCAAAACTGAGGACACTGGATTTTCCCAAAACTTTTACAATTTAGAAATAAAAATATTTTGGTTTAGTTTGAATACTGAAAGCTTCCAACAGAGGAAAATACTCAATAAAATAATTCATGGCAAGAATACTTTCAGGATGGAATATCTTTTCATTGGAATCACATATTAATAGTTTCTGAAAATTAGCACTCAACAAGGCATATTCAGCAAATGCTGACTTACAGCACAATATTTTAAATAGTTTTATGTGTTATATTAATATTCATTTCCAATTTAATTAGTAACAATTAGATATTTTAAGGTCTATTTTTTTTGCCATAAACTTTAATTCAAGTTGATATTTTCTGGACTTGGGTCATTTGACAAAGTATTTTTTCCGTAAAATTTAGCAAGCGGCATTCTGTTTTCATTTCTTTTCTTCTTCCTCTCCTCCTGCTCCATGTAGCATAATTATTCAGGTCTTTTCCACATTTACAGAATATTTCAGTGATTATTGTGAGGGCATGGAGCCAGGAGAACTGTTACATCTCATGTGGCTGAGGTTGAATTCTGCACATTTTAAGAACCTACACAACTGTGTTGACTTGTTTTGCCCCATTAACTGGGGAAAAAAGGTAAAATAATTAAAAAAAATATTAATCCTGCTGATGTGTGACTGTTCCATTTGTACAGGACATTCCCTGTAAAGTATGCGAGCTCCCCTTCCCCAGGAAACATTACTTCAGGACTGCAAAAAATAGGAATGGTCATTAAAAAGTTGATAGGTACACACCCACCTGAGCAGCAGTGTTGTACAGCCTCTCAAAGGTGAGCCTTGATCCCACAAGACACAAGTTTATTTTATATGTGAATAGGACAGGATTTATGTAATAACCCTGTGCATTTACAAAAGGCAGATTTTCTACGTACAGGCTACTTTACTAACAATGTACTCGAGGTAATAGGAATGGAGAATGTACAGAAAATCAAAATAGCGCACACATGCCAGACTGAAAAAAATCTAAACACTGAAGTAGGAGTAGATGAAGGGCGACCTTTAAAGAAAATTGATTAAATGGGTTTCCTTTGACAGCACTGCTTGCCTGCTGCATCAAGCTGATGTTCACTTTGTTATCTTTCATGAAAGAATGTTTTCTTTTTCCTGCTGTTTGTTACAGCTATAAAATGACACAGTTACGTGAAGTAGTTTTAATTTTATCTGAAACAAGAATATTTAGCACTCTGGAATCAACTGCCCATATTTCATCAAAGCTGCTTTGTGTCATATTAGAAATTACTACTCTGCAATTGCTTAAGTTTCTTCTACTGCATGGCTTTTCACTTAATGTCATGAGACACAGTCCTCAAGAAAAGCAGTCAGCAGAAGAAATAAGTTGAGATAACCTTTGGCATAGATGAATAACCTTAATAAAAGTGGAGTAAATAACAGCAGAATGGCATTCATCCTTGCCTACTTAAACCAGGCAGAAAAATAACATTTGACTAGATAGGTCCCCAAACCCGATTCAGGCTGACTTCAGGCAACCAAAGATTTTTTCCCCTAAAAGACATTTTTGTAATTAAAAGCTCCCTATGAACAAAGAATCCTGTAGATTTAATGTGAGTTCCTGCACCAACTATTTTTGTAGTCTTCTGTGGTTTGGAAAATTTCTACAAACAACAGGTCACAATATTTAAAGATGTTTTAATTTACATTTTTTATGGAACTTTATTTTTTATTATAATTTAAACAGCCTGGTTTGGTAGGAGGCCCACAGGCTAGTCCAAGCCCACCTTGCTCTCCTTCAGCCCATCCTTGGGAAGGAGCTGGGAGACTGTGGCTGGGGGTGGCAGCCAGACCCCAGGATGGTGCTGCCTAGAGGGCAGGAGGAGGAGTGGGGCAGTGAGAAGAGTCCAGTGACCTGGCTGCAGCCCCACAGCTGTTAGGGCTGGCCCATTCCCTCTGCTCTCAGCAGGAGCACTGCACTGAAATTCCTCAACTGTGAAGATATTGATCTTGCTGCTTTAAATAAAACTGTTTTCTCCTGAGGCCATGTCAGCTCATTACTGAGCTCATTACTGTTTTTTTTGCCTCCACTCTGCAGTGATACCTGTTCTGTAGACAAGGAAGGACTCTGCTTACCTGTGTGGAAATCTGAACATGAGTGAAGAATCTTGGCAATTTCCAAAAATTGCAGAACTTTTAGATTTTGCAGTTGCAAATGGTTCTAAATGCACGCTGCAAACACTATAAAATTAAACAGCTACTCACAGTGATGAAGCAGGAAAAGGTAAAGAAAGTGAAAATTCATTTTCACTTCAACAAAGATCCTCAATCTAGGAATATGCCTTTCTGTGAAAAATGTTTTGAATTTGGTCTTCTCCACAGACATCCTAATACAATCTTGTTCCCCACAGTAGATTGGTTTAGTTTTAACTTTTGTTTTAATTATTATGTCATAATATACTAAATTTGAGAGCAGCTGCAGTTACTTTTGCTATTTGCATTTTCTTTCTTGGTTTGGGCAATGTGATTTTGCTAATATTCCATACCAAATTCTGTAAGAAACAATGCTCATTTTTTTTCTGTATCACTGTTGCCCTTTCTACACTGAACCTCCATCACATATATGTACATCTAACTGCTCTCTCCCTCCTATTTATAGTAAAGGAAATGTCAAAGAGACTGTGACTCTCATGTCTGTTCAAAGCCATCAGGCTGAGGATCCACATAAGAGTCATTTAGAAGGGGAATATTATCTTTGCGGTTTCTGGCATGAAACATTTACATAAGTGGCCCCAAAATGGCTTCTCTGGTAGCCATGGTGCATTGCAACCTAATGCCTAATTTTTTGTCCAATGTCAGTCTTAGGTCCCCTTGAATCCAGCAGCTTTCAAAATTTCTAAGCCTAAAGTATTTAAGATTATTTTATGTAGTATGCATAGATCAGCAGTTTCGGTACTGTGGTACAATATATTGCTATTCCCTTCATAACTGTGATAAAATATAACAATAGCATAACATCAGTGGAAAATATTCACATCACATTGAGGTAGCTCACATTTAGCCAAAGAGGGTGTAATTCAAAAAAGAATAATGTACTTCATTTCAGTAACATCTACTTCTCTGTTTGTCAGTTTTCATTGCCTTTTGCAACTCCTGCTAATTTAGTGCCATTTGAAATTTCACTAATGTGAAGTTAAATCTTTCTAGTGCTTTAGTTTTACTTTCCAGTTCTCCCCTGGGAGAACAATAAGACTGTAAAACATAATGGGTAACTACATTTTTAACTAAGACTTCTCCTGAGGAATTTTGTCATTTGACTAAAGAAAAGAGACTTTGGTGAAATGTTATTTGATTTACCCCTTGTAATCAGTTGCCGTTGCAAAATATTTGCAGGAAAGAAAGGGATTTGGGATTGTTATTAATATTATATTAATATATTAATATGTTATTAACAGGAATTAGATTCCTCAAAATTAGCGTCTGAGATGTATAATGACACTGGGTTGAAAGAAAGAAATGTGTGTGAACTAGTACAAAGTCATGCCACTTGGATGGCATGGCACAGCACCATTTGGGGGTGTAAGCTTGTTCTCACAGAGCAGGCTTGAGTGTCTATGCAGCCACCATGTAGAGATACGCAATCCAGCTATGTGTGTGTTTGTGTGAAAGAGATCACTACTGGGTCTGGACACAGTAAACACAGTACTCGGACCCATCAGTAATAGGGGTGGTAGAAAGAACATGGGACAGAAGATCATGGAAATAACTGGAGTGTACTCAGGTTTTCCCTGATCCTTCTTAATGTGTGCTTCTTTATAGATAACTAGTGTGGCATGAAAGAAAATTGATGATGTGAATTGCCACATTTACTAAATGTAGGAACCAAAGATAAAATCCTAACTTTCTGCTGAATACACTGAATAGCAGCACCATGGGACATAAATACAAAATATTCTTACTTTGACAGTACAAAATATACTCATTTTCAGCCTGCATCTTTCCTGGCGTGCCAACTAGAACCCGTCTGGTCTCAGTCACATGATTCAGTGACTATCTGTAATCATGCATGCATATTCACACCTCCCAGCAAAATTACTGTTCTGAAATGATTAAGAAACTAATTGGGTCATCACCCAGGAGGAAAAGCCTGTGATATTTATCACCAGATATTCATTTTCATCACAAGCTCTTAGCTTCATCTGTAGTTCCCAGCTACAGTTGGTGTAGCAAATATAACCCAACTATAGGAAATGACTGATAAAGTTATATTCACCCTCCTCCCTCTGAAGTCCTGATGGAACTCTTTCAGACTGGAAGAAATAGTCAATCACAATTTTTAGAGATATATTTTGAAGACACCACTGTACCAGATCTTTTGCTGACTAGCTTTTGGATACCATCTTCATGCTTTCTTACAAATGAGACATATCATGTCCAAAAGGACATGCTGTGGGAGAATCACACCTCACATCCACAGCAAAGGTCACAACTGCAGGTTGTCTAGACATTACTGAGTCTATTTTTCAGATGCTGGAATTTGGTCATTTGCATAGATACCTTCCTAATTATTTTTGGCTCATGTCTTTAAACATACAGACTTCTTCAAGCAAAATTATTTCTGGTGCTGAATGGGCTTTTTTTCTTATTCAGTAGGTATCTGAGAAATCCCTGCTTTCATGCTGAAATGGCAAAGGCTTATTTTATGTCCGTAATGCTATATTGATCTGTTTTAATAGAAATCCCAGGACATTCAGTTCTTATTCCATTTATTTTCCTTGCATTTGATTACTTTTACGGTAGCTTAAGAAGGCTTTGTCAGCTCTGACTCAACCTTACTCAAAAAAGGATTTGTCTGTGGGGGCTGCTATCTTCTAGGTTTTTCCCTCTTAGATGCTCTGTTTCATAAAGCCTCTTACTTAAGCTGCACAGCTTTTAAGATAATCACACAAATGCTGCCTTGGCCACCTCACTTCCTGCTGCATGAGGATCATGGGAAATCATACAGATTTTGACCATATCATTATGAGCTTTTTGAGTGTCTCATGGATTTCCCCCTTACTGTGTAGGCAGCCATGTAGCTTGCATATATATTTTTTAACAGACAAATGGTGCTTGGTTTTCCAAACAGCTGATGTTAAGCATTGTCATACAGTATCATACAGAAGGAATGTAATTTATTTCCTTTGCAGTAAGGTAAATGTCAAGTTAAAACAAGTCACTTGTAATAACAGGAAAAAAGTACTTGGTACTTGCTGCAACATCATGCTGATCTGAAAGAGGCTTTTTTTTTTTTTCTCATGCCTTTGAGTATTGCACCAAAGGGATTAATTTGCTGGGGAATTACTAAGTGCTTTGCCTGCATACAAGGTCTTTTTATATTACATTGTGCCAAATAGTACTAAAATAATTGGATAGCTTACGATGTCATCTGCTGCAATAAATTTAGATAGTGAGTATTTGAGCTAATTTAATACTGGGCATCAGATCAAAAATATTTCTTCAGTATCCCACTGATTTACAGTGAGTGAAATCTAAAAATATAAATATATTAAAATCGAGACTAGCGATATGTGAACGTAGACTTACATATCTGTTTATTTTATCTTGAAGATATGGTACCATAATCAAATTGGGCATACTAATTATGAACTTCTGAATTAGTAAAATTAATTTGGATGTTAGACCTACTCTGATTCTCTTAGAGTTCATTTGAAAACCTGCTGTGTACTACTAGAGAGGTACTGTGATGGAACTGTAATTCCTACTTGATTGCTAAGAATTAAAATATTTCTTCTGACACCTTATTTGTGGGGTATAGCTGGGGAACAGGAGAGAAATTGTTTCAAAGGAACAACTTGGTTTCAGGTTTTTCTAGAAAACAGGTTTTCAATCAAAGCTATGGAACAGATTTTTGAGATATATCGTACCACATATTGCAACAACTAGTGTGATTTGTTGTGATTCCTCAATTACAGAGAAATTGCACTGTTCTTGTGTAACTCAGAATTTATAAATCCACATGTCACAAACTGACATTTGTATAGACATAGGAAGTGATCTTGACTGTGTTTGCAGGGACATACCATAAAGGCCACTTTTCGGGGGGTATGTGTCTGTTACATTTATGTCCATGACATACCGTTTATTATGCATTTAACTTCTTTGTGTGATAGGAGATTTTCTGAGCATTTACATCAATTTCTGAGCTAGCTGATGTTTGCTGTGCTAAAATAAACCAAAGTAACTGGTCCTTACTTTGAAACGAGAAATGGGTTTTGTGGATCCCACTGTTTTTCCTATTCATGTCATGCAGTGATTTTCTAAAGAAAGAAAAATATCTTTACTTACCATGTAGCCTTCTGTTCTTTTCCTTGTTTTGCACCTAACACTATTTACTTTTATTCCCATTAAGTATTATCTGAATCCATAAGCCAAAGGATTCCCATATGGTAATCACAGTTCATTTTATCCTAACATTAAGGGGTAAGGAGAGAGGCTGCTGGTGCAGTGAGCAATTGCTGCATTTCTTTCTGTGCTTGCTGGGAGCTAAGTGTGGGAGACCAGCACGGGGGTGTGACAGGAATGCCTGGCCTGCCCTTGGGGTGGGTAAAGGCAGGCTGCTGTGGCAACAACTGATGCTCTTTTGCTGATGGTAAAATATCTCATTAATGCAAATGCTATTCTTGATAGAAAACAGTTTGGGATGCTCAGTTATGAATTCTGACGGTGTGTAATTCTTCTCTATCCCTTAAAAAGCCCTCTTCTCAGTAACCTGTGGCTTTTCTTCTTTCCATGCATTCATAAGTACTGAAGATTAGTTATTCTGCGGGAAGAGAGCTGATATGATGCTATGAATACTCATCCATAAGGACCTGTGCAGTGGTCCAAGAATGCCTCCTCATCTTAGATCATCCACCAAAAAAGGATAGGAACAAAATCTGAATTTGTTTTATATATTTTGTGCTCAGTGTTCTGACGCTATTGACTTTGGTCAGCATGCTGCAAATTGAATGTTTGCTACACAGGACACAGCTTCTTGTCAGGTTAGATTACAGTGAGAAGTGGATAGTTAAAATCCTTCATGGCTTGGCAGAAAAGACACAGCATAGCCAATAACTCCCAAAGCAAGGTGCTACAGTTGGTAAATTACTATGCAAACTAAGTTTGAATATAACAGAAAATGCTCTCCATCCAAGTATTTTGTCTATATGATGGATATGTGCAATCAAGCATAACCCATCTGATGGGGAGAACCACAGGTGCCCTCTCAGCCAGACCAGTTGGATAAAACCAGTGGGCATGCAGGGCAGTGAGTCCCTGGCCCACCTAACTAACTCACACTCTTATAGGACTTCATGTCAGAATGAATAAGGTCACAAGACCTGAGCACTGAAGTGTGTACATTGCCTCAAAAAGAGACATAGGGGAACCTTAGCTGTTTCTATACAAGAATTAATCTGATGTAACTCTCAGCCACATAGGATAAAATGGGTTTAAATTAGTTTCTTACTAATAATCCAGTGTATCGTGCCCTTACCCTACCTTTTCCTTGAAAAGTTGTTACTGAAACCATTTCTGAAGACTTGGATTAGGAATTTTTTTATAGACTTCAACGCAACTGTCTATGGACAGGAAAAAGGAATTAATTATTTTTGCCTTTTACAATGTATTTTAATATTCTAATATTTAAAATGTTTCAAAACATTTGCATACATCTACTATGTTCTAGGCACTTTAATAACTTGTCTTGCAGCTATACTAAATTCTGTTAATACTATTTTAGTCCCCTTCTCATTAGAATACACTGCCTGCTGAGTTCTCAGAACAACACCCTAATGAAGATGTTCAGACAAAAGCCGGAGAGAAAAGATCTTCATTTCCTGTTTAGGAATGTACTGTGATAAAGTTAAGCCCTTTACACTTTTGCATATAATAGAAGAAGATTATGAATGAGTATGTCTTATGATCACATAACTAAGCTTGGCTAGCTTTCTTCTGAACTGGAAAAGAAACCCAGAAGTAGGAGGAATAATACTTTTAACTGGAATAATAGACACACGAACTTGTCTTCAGGGTCTGTAACAGAACCAGTAAACTTTGGTGTAAGTACAGTTTCGTATTTTATTTTCTCTGTATGAAGGAAGGGATACAGTTAACACAGTTTCCTCTCAGTCCTACTACCAGCAACTTCAATCTGAAGTATCCCCATTAAAGAGTTACTTAAAGTCTTATGAGAAATAAGATCAGAAGCTATGGTACTGCATACAAAATGTATGAATCAGAAATTAATGTCCTGGATTTGAGGGAAAAAAGATTTCTTGGCACTGTGCTTGTACTCCCTGAAAAGCTTTCCAAAAGCAACTGATCTACTTAAAAACTGGACAGTAAGCCCTCAAACTAAGCAGTACTGGACTTGATTGCCTGGAGTCCACAATAAAGCTTCCTGAAGAAGTTACTTATAAAAGTATCACCCCATAGCTCCTGCTGACACCAGAGTGATTTAAGAGCCTCAGAAGCAACCCATAGACCCATAATAATAATAATAATAACAACAACAATAATAATAATAATAACAATACCAACAATAGTTGTTATTAGTAGTATTAATTATTATTATTATTTTACTTTTCAAGGTGTTACCTTAAGTATTTGGTCATTTTTCCTCACTACCATTGCTCAAAGCTCTTTATTGTCCACAGATGTCTTCCTTCACCTGAAGATATTTGAGATTTTTATTGGTGATGGAAAGAAACATTAGTTGCAGGCCTGTCTGTATGTGAGCCTCCTTGCATACACTGCAGGATCTGGCACTTCACTATCGAAGTCACACCGCTTGCTGTCATTCCTCTTTCTTAGTCAGTTTTCTGCATGAGCCAAGAAAGCAGACAGCATAAATACCCATGTGCTTCTACTGTCTTTGTTGCCTACCTTACACTTTTCACTGTTTAACTTCAGATATTTTCTGTAGACCATTTTAGTTACCCCTCAAATCTTTATAACATTCCCTGCCTTTACCAAACCAATCTAATCTACTGATAAACTTTTCTAGGAAGGATTTTCCAAACAATCTCTCTCAAGAATCTATTTATCTCCTGTTTCCTTTCCTTTCATACCCCTTATCAGAGAGATTGCCCTCTACGTGGGAAGGTGTTGTGGTTTAACCCAGCTGGCAACTAAGCACCACGCAGCCACTCACTCACTCCCCCGCCCCCTCAGTGGGATGGGGGAGAGAATTGGGAAAAGAAATAAAAGGTTAGAGCCGAGGGCTAAGATACAGTTTAATAAGAGAGAAGAATAAAAATATTGATAATAATAATGGTCAGAAAATGTACAGAATATATCAAACAAGTGATGCACAATGCAATTGGTCACCACCTGCTGACCGATGCCCAGCCCGTCCTGAGCAGTGATCACTCCCCCATGAGCCATGATCACTCTGCCTGTGACCGACTGACTAACCCCCCCAAAGCATGACGTTATATGGTATGGAATAGCTCTTTGGTCAGTTTGGGTTAGCTGTCCTAGCTGTGCTGTACTCCCAGCTTGTCATGCACCTGGCCGAGCAGGAGAAGCTCAAAAAGTCCTTGAGCAGTCTGAGCACTACTTAGCAACAACTAAAAACATCAGTGTGTTATCAACATTCTTCTAGTACTAAATCCAAAACACAGCACTATGCTAGCTACTATGAAGAAAATTAACTCTATCCCAGCCAAAACCAGGACAGAAGGTGACAAGCCTTGCTTTTTTTTTTTTCTTTTTTTTTTTTTTAATTTATGGCTTCACATGAAGTTTATTAACAGGGAGTTGTGGCAAAGAGGAAAAGAAATAAATTAATACTGTTAAAGAACCTGCCCAAATTAATCAAATATTTAGGAATGTACTGTTTTAGCGAACTGATATTTTCCTTATGAAGAAGTATGTGTGATGAAAGCTACCAATGCATATAAATATTTAAGAATTTGTTACATTGTTGCTCCATCTTCCCTTTATTTCAGTAGAGTGAAAAATAACAACTTCTGAAGTTCATGCTCCATTGTGCAAAAGCTTGAAGAGCTTGAAAGCTGAAAGAAATAAGAAACACTCACTGAAGATTTGTCTATTGCAATTGTGCAGAGCAGAGGTAGATGTCAGGGCCCTGAGCACATGCCTCCTCCGGGAGTTTCAGGGCTGACCTAGATGATGGTGTGAGAGCCCAACTTTGCGAAGAGGGCTCTTCAAGAAAGGTCTGCTGAAAGGCCTCAGCAGAGGCTTCTCTAGCTTCACTCAGGAACAGCTTTTAAGCAGCGTCTCTCCCCTCAGGCCCCAGCAGAGTTGCATTGCAGGTATGATGCGGCTGTGCCATGCCTGGCCAGGTACCCTGTTGACTTGGGCCGCAGAAGTAACCTATGGATGTGCCATCCTGACTTGACCTGGGACCTGCCTCATCACCGTGGAACTTGCGCGGGGTTGACCCCAGCAGCCACCATCTCTGCTGGCTTTGCTGGGCATGGTGGGAGGTGAGGCCAGTGTCCCTGCTCTTACTCCTGCTCCCCTTCCCCTGTGGAGCAGCCTCCCACTGTGGCTCCCTGTCAGTAGGAATCAGTAGAAAAGTTAATTCCTCATCCAGATGAAAATTTCTGTATATTCTGGACATGTTTAAATGTGCAATACAAAATACAGCTCTTTCTTTAATAAAACTCAACCTAAAACCAGCATACAGATTGTACTGAGTGGTAGATCATAGCATTCAGTGCGCTAAGTAGCAGGTGCTCAGGCATGCAAAACCCCACCACTCTACATTGTACAGTCACTATTCTTTTAGACTGCAGCAAAATGTTTACCTCTTCTAAATGGTTTTTGATGCATTTTCTTGTATTATTGTGTTACAACTCTGTTGGATTCCTGCTTATCCAAAGGAAAACTGAGTATGTACATGTTATAAAGGCAAATAGGTAGTAATGGAATTAAAAAAAAGAGTTATGTGTCTTCTGGAGTGGTCTTTTTTTTTTTTTTTTTTTAAATACCATCCAATTCTGAAAGCTTTTTAATCATAGCAGCTGCTAACATTGACTAACTTGCAATTTAAAAAAAAAAAATGTGTGTTTTTCTTTGTAATTCAGTCTCATTGCAGCAGCCATGGCTTACCTCTGCGGGCTTTACATTTCCAAGAATAAACATTCAGAGGTCCATAAATTTGTCAGCTTCTCATTTTGACCATGTCAGGGATTGTACTGCTGGAACAAGCTGATGTTAATATGCTGCTAGAGCTGTTTATTAAGTTTCAGGAGCTATAAACTATCATCTTTTCCTTCCTATTTTTTTTTTTTTTCTAGTTGGAGTGGGGGTGGATGGAGAAAGAGTTTTGTTTTCTGTGGATTGCCCACATTCAGTCTGTCTATCCCCAGTACAAATAGCATGAATAACTTTATATGCTTGGGACTGTTAAGATTACAGTTCAGTTTGCAGGAATTCTGAAGTATCCTTAAACTGTGGTAAAGATACAGAATTCACAAGCAAATGAATGAAATTTCTTCTTTGAAATGAGGAGTGTCTGACAGACCCTAAAACTGGGAACTGAATTATCTCAACTTCTGTTCAGCTGTAGATTCTGAACTGCATGCTGACAGAGTGCAGATAAAAGGGCTAATGTTTTAAGCAAATGTGTAATTAAAGAAATAGAAGGTCTGCAGAATTATAATTAGGTACTGACCTTAGTGTTTGCAAGTCAGTTATAGTCTGTCTGGTATCAGTGGAGGGGGACATTGGCCAGGAATGGATCTCCTGACTCATCGAGTCCAGTTCCCTGACATCATAACTGTAAGTGTCAAATAAACTTATTACTAATTTTATCGGGCACAGACTGTGAAAGAAATGATGTTGTTAATGAAAGTTATTACTGTCTTGGTATGTCAAATCATCTCTCAGTAAGAAGATGTGACATCATGGTACATATGACTTGGCATCAGTCACAAATTTTGTCAGGCTATGATCTTGGGCAGAGGGAGAAGTTCCACCTGCCAAATACCACCTACCTTGGCTATCAGGACTGAGCAATTTAGGCACTATCCTGACTTCTGTGTCTATCAAACAAACCTCAAAGACGATTTGGGAGAGAGGAGTGATATGATTCACTGGACTATAACTTCCATCCAGATTTAGGTGATGTGCTTTCACAACTCATCTGGCCTGGAAGAAGGAAGGGTTTCTGCCTTACACAGCTGGGGAGGCTTTGAAGCAGTCCAAAGACCATGTAGCATAAAAAGTGGTTTGTTCTGTAACCATTCAGCAAATATGCATTGCCAGTGGCAAACTTATTTTATTTAGAATAAATGTTTCTTATAAATTTCTTATTCTCATGATTTTAACATGATGCTCATTAGCTGCTGAAAAAAATGAGTTAAAATTAAGTAAATAAAAAGGTCAGAACTATAAAAAAGAGTTCATGGACATTTACAAAGTTTTGGTTTAAGATTTCCAAAGACTTCAGGAGAAACTCCCCACTATTTAGAGATTTAATAATTTTAAATTGTTGATAGGCTCCTAAAAATAAGAAATGCTGCAACTTCCAGCCTTTCAGAAAGAGAATTATGCACCAATGTGGAGTCTAGTATAAAGCTAGAAAAGACCAAGAGCATGAGCACAGAAAGAATGGCAGAAGATGATTTAAATGAATAATTTTTCAAGACATAATTATTTTTGATAATCCATAAATAAGGTCACTTGATTTAAAATTAATTACAGCTAAAAGATAAACAGAATTATGTCATGGCCTGTGTAACAATTACACATGCTAGATGTATAATTCAGAAGCCCATAAATGGCATTTGAAATTAATTGTAAACATCTTTGAAGTATCTGGAAAAGGTTTGTCTTGGATTTAGAATCAGTCTTAGACATGCCATCCTCCAAGGAACAAATACTCTCTGACATTGCCTTTCCCACTTAAGGCTGATACGCAGGGCTGTGATGTGTAGGCACTTGCGTTAATGTGCACGTCATTGATTGCCTCTGTCCTGTGATACGGTGGTAACTATTTTCACACCCATGTAACAGGCAATGATGATTTTTTTTATGTAACATCTGTGCTGGGTTTGGCTGGGATAGAGTTAATTTTATCCATAGTAGCTAGTGTGGGTCTATGGTTTGGATTTGTGATGAAAACAGTGTTGAAAACACGGCATGTTTTAGCTACTGCTGAGCAGTTACTCCTTATGCAGAGTCAAGGCCTTTTCTGCTTCTCGCACCACCCCACCAGCAAGTAGGCTGTGGGACTTGGGAAGAAAGTTGGGAAGAAGTTGGGAGGGAGCACAGCTGGGACAGCTGACCCCAACTGGCCAAAAGGGTATCCCACACCATATGGTTTCATGTTCAGCATATAAAGCTGAGGGAAGAGGGGGACGTTTGGATTTATGACATTTGTCTTCCCAAGTCACCGTTAGGCCTGATGGAGCTGTGCTTTCCTGGAGATGGCTGAGCACCTGCCTGCCAGTGGGAAATAGCGAATGAATTCCTCGTTTTGCTTTGCATGTCTGTGCAGCTTTTGCTTTACCTATTAAACTGTCTTTATCTCAAGTCACAAGTTTTCTCACTTTTACTCTTCCGATTCTCTCTCCCATCCTGCTGGGGGGGAGTGAGTGAGCACCCGTGAGCAGCTTAGGTGCTGGCTGGGCTTAAACCATGACAATGCCCTAGTAATTACATGACCCTCCAAGTGCTCTTGTGCAGAATTCTAAGATAATCCCCTAGTTTGAGCATGGATCTTGTTTCATTTGAGGCTGGCACGTAGTTATTAGCTTTTGCTTGGCTCTACAGATATTGTGGGTGACAGTAGAACAAGGAAATGGAAAAAAGGGAAGAGTATGAATGAAGGGAAGTAGGGTTAAACAGGTTAAATCTGGGAACTCACAGATTTATTTTTTTTTTCAACAGGTTCTTACATGCTTAACTATTTGCATAGGATCTTGTCGTGGTTTAACCCGGCTGGCAACTAAGCACCACGCAGCCGCTCGCTCACTCCCCCCCCTCCCTCAGTGGGATGGGGGAGAGAATCAGAGAAAAGGAAAAAAAAGTAAGACCCGTGGGTTGAGATAGAGACAGTTTAATAAGAGAGAAGAATAACAATAATGATAATAATAATAATAATAATCATGGTAAGAAAATATACAGAATATATAAAACAAGTGATGCACAATGCAATTGCTCACCACCTGCTGACCAATGCCCAGCCCGTCCCGAGCAGCGATCAGTCCCCGAGCCGCGATCACACCGCCTGAGCTGCGACCACTCTGCCCGCGACCGACCGACCGACTAACCCCCCCCCCCGCCCCAAGCATGACGTTATATGGTATGAAATAGCTCTTTGGACAGTTTGGGTCCTAGCTGTGCTGTACTCCCAGCTTGTTATGCACCTGGCCGAGCAGGAGAAGCTCAAAAAGTCCTTGAGCAGTCTGAGCACTACTTGGCAACAACTAAAAACATCAGCGTGTTATCAACATTCTTCTAGCACTGAATCCAAAGCACAGCACTATGCTAGCTTCTGTGAAGAAAATTAACTCTATCCCAGCCGAAACCAGGACAGATCTTCATCCAGATGCATGCATTTTTGCAGTGCTTGATTGAAATGAGACATGAGTATGCTAAAAAATGGCTGTCTTACCTGCATGTATTTTGCTATGAGTATCTCTAAATGTTATGCCACTATTGGGAACATTTCAATTTTGAAGGGTATGCATGTGTCCAAAGTATGCAAAAGAAGAGAGAGATGGAGATCACCTAAAGTTATCAAGCCAGCAGAGATAGAAGTACATCCCTGAGTAAGCCCATGCATCCTTTGACCATGTCAGAAACATAAACATAGTTTTGTAGTACTCTCTTCTGGTGAAGAGAGGATCATAATTCTTTTTTGTACTGCTTTTTTGCTGGCTTACATGCGTGTGTGTTCTTTTAAGTGGTTGATAATGTAATAATTCCATATTTCTAAATTTTTTTCTCACTGTTGATTTGAACTTGGTTTTATCTCTAACCATAATTTGGTTAGATCAATGAACTTAGTATTTTGCAAATGCAAACAGGCCCATTATTAAATCAGTAATTAGGAATTCTTTTGAAAAGAAAAAAAATTAACCCTTCTTTTCTCACTCTAATAAAAAAAATAAAGACTTTTTTTTTCTTTCTTCTGAGAAGTTTTGTGGTATGGGAGAATTTGTCTAAGTATGTTTCTAAGTGTCTGGGCTTAGACTGAAAAAATGGTATTTGAACAGCTAGTAAGATAAAAGTAGGCAATTGTGTTTTGTTTATTAGATTATTGCTGTTAACAAGTTAAAACAAATTTTCAGCTAGCTTTTAGTATTTTTGCTTTTTGACAGCTAAATTTGTTTCCTCCTCTACAATTCAGTTGTCTTCCTCTTGTAACTGTTTATTTCCTCCTGTTTTGTCTCCTTAGGTCTTGGAAATGAATAAATTGCCATATATTTTCTCCTCAGCCACTTAACAGGTTCTAAAATTTGACAGAGGGTTTAAGTTTGGGTAAGTCAAATTAATTTTCATACGTCACCATAAATTAAAATTGGTAGGAGTAATACTGAGCTATTAGAACTTTTGTGGGCTGACAACTGTGCGCTGTTTTAGGATTTGTCTTGGGGCTAAGTGGCTTTATTTGCTGAAAAGATAGAGGAAAAGAGCAGAATGGTACCAAATGTCAGATAAGACTAGGTTTTAACACTTCTTAATTTGCTAGGTTCACCCATCTTAAATTTAAAATTGTAATAGGAAAGCCATGGCCTGATTTGAACAGGAAGGGACTAACAGTTCCCTTGCCATTAAAAGAGAAATATTTTTTTTCCTTTAAAGTAAAAACCACAGATAACAGGCTGAAACTCTTGTCCTGTTGCTCTATGCCCATAAATACAAACCTTATTTATCTTTTTAATACACCAAACTGTGACTTCAAAATATTTTAATTCCCCCTCCCCCCTCATATTCTGCAGAGGCATCCCTCAAAAATCACAGTCTAAATGTACCATTTATGTCCATTTCCTCTAACTCTTTTTCATTTTGTCAGCCATTTTCTAACCTATACCTCAATACACTGTTATCTTAATCTTTCGAGTCAACCCAAAGCATACATGCACATTCATCATATTCATAAACTGCAGTTTATTAACTGCCATTGTGGTATAATTCTTGAACTACTTTTCTTAATATGCATCATCTCCTTTTCTTTAGATAACACAAAAGCCACTTTTGGGGTGCTGTGAATTCTGTTAAGTCTGGTTGTAAAGGTTTAGAATTCTCAGGGCTTCATCTTCTCTGCCTTGACTTAAAAAAACCCCACATGTGTCAGCTCAGTTAAGAAATGGGGAATCCTGAAAGCAAAAAATAACCGGAAAGGTTGGAAAAATACATAACCCAATAACATTTTAAAAGATCGTTGATAATGTATTCCTTATGTAATGGGGAGAAAGAATCACATCACAGTACTTTTGCTATTGTTTGCTTTTTTGGGCTGCTCTAGAATTTTGGGTTTGTTTTCAATTTTATCACATTTTTGTCAAGTTTTATAATAATTCTCAAATGAAAATCAAGGCAGAATGAGAAAATAATTCTATTATATTAGACATTTGACTGGGGTTGGTCTATAAACAGCATGGATTTTCTTGCTCACAAAATTCAAAGACAAGGCTTAATTTAAGATAAAGGATGTTAACACATATTTAAAATCTCCATTTCACATTGTCATCGTTTAACCCCAGCTGTCAACTCAGCACCACACAGCCGCTTTGTCGCTCCCCCCACAATGGGACGGGGGAAAGCATCAGAAGAGTAAAAGTGAGAGAACTCGTGGGTTGAGATAAAGACAGTTTCACAGGGAAAGCAGAAGCCGTGCACATAAGCAAAGCAAAGCAAGGAATTCATTCACCACTTCCCATGGGCAGGCAGGTGCTCAGCCATCCCCAGGAAAGCAGGGCTCCATCACGCGTAACGGTGACTTGGGAAGACAAACGCCATCACTCCGAATGTCCTCCCCTTCCTTCTTCTTCCCCCAGCTTATATACTGAGCATGATGTCATATGGTATGGAATAGCCCTTCGGTCAGTTTGGGTCAGCTGTCCTGGCTGTGTCCCCTCCCAGCTCCTTGTGCACCTGGCAGAGCTGAGAGCTGAGAAGTCCTTGGCCATTCTAAACACTACCCAGCAACAACTAAAACATCGTGTATTATCAACATTATTGTAGCACTAAATCCAAAACACAGCACTATGCCAGCTACTGGTGTCCTGGTTTTGGCTGGGATAGAGTTAATTTTCTTCACAGAAGCTAGCATAGTGCTGTGCTTTGGATTCAGTGCTAGAAGAATGTTGATAACACGCTGATGTTTTTAGTTGTTGCCAAGCAGTGCTCAGACTGCTCAAGGACTTTTTGAGCTTCTCCTGCTCGGCCAGGTGCATAACAAGCTGGGAGTACAGCACAGCTAGGACCCAAACTGTCCAAAGAGCTATTCCATACCACATAACTTCATGCTCGGGGGGGTTAGTCGGTCGGGTTGGTCGGGTCGGTCGGTCGGTCGCAGGCAGAGTGGTCGCAGCTCGGGCTGTGTGATCGCGGCTCGGGGGGAGTGATTGCTGCTCGGGACGGGCTGGGCATCGGTCAGCGGGTGGTGAGCAATTGCATTGTGCATCACTTGTTTTATATATTCTGTATATTTTCTTACCACTATTATTATTATTATCATTATTGTTATTCTTCTCTCTTATTAAACTGTCTCTATCTCAACCCACGGGTCTTACTTTTTTTTCTTTTCTCCGATTCTCTCCCCCATCCCACTGAGGGAGGGGGGGGAGTGAGCGAGCGGCTGCGTGGTGCTTAGTTGCCAGCCGGGTTAAACCACGACAGTCCTATTTTGGCGCCTAACGTGGGGCCCGAAGGGTTGAGATAACGACAGATCTGAACATTTTTAAAACGCATTTGTGATAAGCATTTGTTATATTAGTCTAATAGTCGCTGATCGCAATGTTGTTTTATTTGCTCTCAGAGTTGCTGTCCTTGTTCATGGAGTTCTTTTATATATCACCTTACCTGCTGTATGCACTCCCTGTGCTGCTGGTTGTCACTTTTCGCAAGTGGATTAAAGCTACTGTTCTGCTGTACTGTGTAATACTGGCTTATGCTATGATAAAACTATTGATCATCAGATTAAGCTCATATTTTTACTCAGTATTGCTGTCACCTCTGTATTTTGGGAACCATCTATTGGGAATTATGAATAATTATACATTTTACTTTTTATCCTCGGAGAGCCAGCCTGTGGGGGAGTCACCTTACTCCATCTTCCCCTTCTTCTCTGAGCTAATTACAACAGTCCTTGAGAATGTTGAATATCCTTGGGATGTTCCAACTAGCATGGCCCTATTGCTAGGTCTCCTGAATATAGTTCAGCTTTTACTCAGGGTTAGACTCCTACGTAAATTATATACCATCCAAAGATTGATTCCGCAGCAGGCCCTGCAGCTACTCCAACCTCAGTGACACCCACTGTAGCTACTCCAACTGCAGACACAGGCATGCACTACTTCAACCCCCTCCGTGTGGACGTAGGCACTGCTGCTACTCCAGCCCCTGCAACACCCACTGTTGCTACCCGAACTGTAGACACAGGCACTGCAGCTACTCCAACCCCAGCGACACCCACTGTAGCTACCCAAACTGTGGACACAGGCACTGTTGCTACTCCAACCCCTGCAACATGCACTGTAGCTACGCAAACCCCAGCAACAGGCATTGCAGCTAAGACAGGGAGCGAACCTGTGCCGGTATCAGTTGCCCCTATACACAAGAAGAAATCTTGGAAGCGAAAGTCAACTCGTTTAGAAAGGGAGGATGAATCAGGGCCATCACAAAAGGAGGAGGAAGAGGAAGAGCTCATAAATGAGACAGAAACTACACGGTCTCTATCCTTGGGTGAGCTGCGAGATATGAGAAAAGATTTCAGCCGTCGTGCAGGAGAGCATCTTGTCACCTGGTTGCTCCGATGCTGGGATAATGGGGCCAGTAGCCTGGAACTGGAGGGTAAGGAAGCCAAGCAGCTGGGATCCCTTTCTAGGGAAGGCGGCATTGACAAAGCGATTGGAAAAGGGACACAAGTCCTCAGCCTCTGGAGGCGACTACTGTCAGCCATGAAGGAAAGATATCCCTTCAAGGAAGATGTCATACATCGCCCAGGCAAATGGACCACCGTGGAGAAAGGCATCCAGTACCTGAGGGAATTGGCTGTCCTGGAAGTGATTTATAGTGACCTGGACAATGACCAGTTGCCTAAAGATCCAGATAGTGTCCAGTGCACACGACCCATGTGGCGGAAGTTGTTACGGAGCGCACCAACATCATATGCCAACACATGGGCAATAATGAACTGGGAAGCTGGACGGGGACCAACAGTGGATGAAATGGCTAGCCAGCTCCGGGAATACGAAGAAAGTATCTCTTCTTCCCTCGTCTCTGCTGTGGAGAAACTGTCCCAAAAGGTTGAACGACTTGAAAAGCGTATACCCTACACCTCTCCTGTACAGACTAGTATCTCAGCCATTAGAAGTAAGCGCCTTTCTGCTCAAGGAAAAGAATATCGAGGGTACACACCACGGGGCACTCTATGGTTTTACCTGCGTGACCATGGAGAGGACATGAGGAAATGGGACGGAAAACCTACCTCAACCCTAGAGGCACGAGTACGTGAGTTGCAAAGAAAAACAAGCACAAAAGGGGGCTCTTCCAAGAAACTTGTTGCTCCAATTTCCAAAGATGGGGTAGATTGTCATTTTTTCAGACAGAATAGAAGAGCTGATCTTAATTCTGATTGTGATGAAGGAACTTCTGACTCATATACACAAACCATGAGCAACAGTGATCAGAATTAGAGGGGCCCTGCCTCCAGCCAGGTGGAGGAAAGGGACAACCGGGTCTACTGGACTGTGTGGATTCAATGGCCTGGCACGTCAGACCCACAGAAGTATAGAGCTCTAGTAGACACCGGTGCACAGTGTACTCTAATGCCATCAAGCCATATAGGGGCAGAATCCATTTGTATTTCTGGAGTGGCAGGGGGATCTCAAGAGCTGACTGTATTGGAGGCCGAAGTGAGCCTAACCGGGAACGAGTGGCAAAAGCACCGCATTGTGACTGGCCCAGATGCTCCATGCATCCTTGGCATAGACTACCTCAGGAGAGGGTATTTCAAGGACCCAAAAGGGTACCGGTGGGCTTTTGGTATAGCTGCATTGGAGGCAGAAGAAATTAAGCAGCTGTCTACCTTGCCTGGTCTCTCAAAGGACCCTTTGGTTGTGGGGTTGCTGAGTGTTGAAGATCAACAAGTGCCGATTGCCACCACAACAGTGCACAGGTGGCAATATCGCACCAACCGAGACTCCCTGATTCCCATCCATAAGCTGATTCGTCAACTGGAGAGCCAAGGAGTGATCAGCAAGACTCGCTCACCCTTTAACAGTCCCATATGGCCAGTGAGAAAGTCTGATGGAGAGTGGAGACTGACAGTAGACTATCGTGGCCTGAATGAAGTTACGCCACCACTGAGTGCTGCCGTGCCAGACATGCTAGAACTTCAATACGAACTGGAGTCAAAGGCAGCCAAGTGGTATGCCACAATTGATATTGCAAATGCTTTCTTTTCAATCCCTTTGGCAGCAGAGTGCAGGCCACAGTTTGCTTTCACTTGGAGGGGCATCCAGTACACCTGGAATCGACTGCCCCAGGGGTGGAAACACAGCCCTACCATTTGCCATGGACTGATCCAGACAGCACTGGAACAGGGTAATGCTCCAGAACATCTGCAATATATTGATGACATCATTGTGTGGGGCAATACAGCAGAAGAAGTTTTTGAGAAAGGGAAGAAAATTGTCCAAATCCTTCTGAAGGCCGGTTTTGCCATAAAACAAAGCAAGGTCAAAGGACCTGCACAGGAGATCCAGTTTTTAGGAATCAAATGGCAAGATGGACGTCGTCAGATTCCAATGGATGTGATCAACAAAATAACAGCCATGTCTCCACCAACTAGCAAAAAGGAAACACAAGCTTTCTTGGGCGTTGTGGGTTTTTGGAGAATGCATATTCCAAATTACAGCCAGATTGTAAGCCCTCTCTACCAAGTGACCCGGAAGAAGAACGATTTCAAATGGGGCCCTGAACAACGACAAGCCTTTGAACAAATTAAACGGGAGATAGTGCATGCAGTAGCCCTTGGGCCGGTCCGGGCAGGGCAAGATGTAAAGAATGTGCTCTACACCGCAGCCGGAGAGAATGGCCCTACCTGGAGCCTTTGGCAGAAGCACCAGGGGAGACTCGAGGCCGACCCCTAGGCTTTTGGAGTCGGGGATACAGAGGATCTGAAGCCAACTATACTCCAACTGAAAAAGAGATATTGGCAGCATATGAAGGGGTTCGAGCTGCTTCAGAAGTGATTGGTACTGAAACACAGCTCCTCCTGGCACCCCGACTGCCGGTGCTGGGCTGGATGTTCAAAGGGAAGGTCCCCTCTACACATCATGCAACTGATGCTACGTGGAGTAAATGGGTCGCACTGATTACACAACGGGCTCGAATAGGAAACCTCAGTCGCCCAGGAATCTTGGAAGGGATCACGGACTGGCCAGAAGCAAAGATTTTGGAGTATCACCAGAGGAGGAGGTGGTGCGTGCTGAAGAAGCCCCACTGTACAATAAATTGCCAGAAAACGAGAAGCAATATGCTCTGTTCACTGATGGATCCTGTCGTCTTGTGGGAAAGCATCGAAGGTGGAAGGCTGCTGTATGGAGTCCTACAAGACAAGTCGCAGAGACTGCTGAAGGAGAAGGTGAATCAAGTCGATTTGCAGAGGTGAAAGCCATCCAGCTGGCTTTAGATATTGCTGAAAGAGAAAAATGGCCAGCGCTCTATCTCTATACTGACTCATGAATGGTGGCAAATGCCCTGTGGGGGTGGTTGCAGCAATGGAAGCAGAGCAACTGGCAGCGCAGGGGCAAACCCATCTGGGCAGCCGCATTGTGGCAAGATATTGCTTCCCGGGTGGAGAACCTGGTTGTAAAGGTACGTCATGTAGATGCTCATGTACCCAAGAGTCGGGCCTCTGAAGAACATCACAACAACCAGCAGGCAGATCAGGCTGCTAAGATTGAAGTGGCTCAGGTAGATCTGGACTGGCAACATAAGGGTGAATTGTTTCTAGCTCGGTGGGCCCATGATACCTCAGGCCATCAAGGAAGAGATGCAACATACAGATGGGCTCGTGATCGAGGGGTGGACTTAACTATGGACGCTATTGCACAGGTTATCCATGAATGTGAAACGTGTGCTGCGATCAAACAAGCCAAGCGGTTAAAGCCTCTCTGGTATGGAGGACGGTGGCTGAAATACAAATATGGAGAGGCTTGGCAGATTGATTATATCACACTCCCACAAACCCGCCATGGCAAGCGCTATGTGCTCACCATGGTGGAAGCGACCACCGGATGGCTGGAAACATATCCCGTGCCCCATGCCACCACCCGGAACACTATCCTAGGCCTTGAAAAACAAGTCCTGTGGCGACATGGCACCCCAGAAAGAATTGAGTCAGACAACGGAACTCATTTCCGAAACAGCCTCATAGACAAATGGGCCAAAGAGCATGGCATTGAGTGGGTCTATCACATCCCCTATCATGCACCAGCCTCTGGGAAAATTGAACGATACAATGGACTGTTAAAAACTACACTGAAAGCAATGGGTGGTGGAACATTCAAACATTGGGATACACATTTAGCAAAAGCCACCTGGTTAGTCAACACTAGAGGATCTGCCAACCGAGCTGGCCCTGCCCAATCAAACCTCTTACGTACTGTAGAAGGGGATAAAGTCCCTGTAGTGCATGTAAAAAATATGCTGGGGAAGACAGTCTGGGTTACTCCTGTCTCAGGTAAAGGCAAACCCATCCGTGGGATTGCTTTTGCTCAAGGACCTGGCTCTACTTGGTGGGTGATGCGGAAGGATGGGGAAGTCCGATGTGTACCTCAGAGGGATTTGATTTTGGGTGAAAATAGCCAATTAACTGAATTGTATAATGTTAATTGCTGTGTAATATAGTATATCTTCATTTTTACTATTGCTGTATGTCATATCAATGGTATAGCAGTAAGAATCACCCAGATTAATGAAGAATGAATTTTGAAGAAACTGAGGAAGTGCAGCGGATGGAATCAGAACTGACTTCAGCAAGCAACAACCCAACACCAGACCCCATCTCTCCTGCCCTGAAAGACTGTTACAACAGATGGAGCCCAAAACCATGGACTAAATGAATCCAATGGACATTTTAGAGGGATGGTCCATAGACTAAGGGAATGATATCTGTGTATGTACCAAAAAGATGAGAAAATGGTGGTGATTAATTGGAATGTATTGTAAGGGTAGGACATAAGCATGACGTAAATGGTATAGAATAAGGGGTGGAATGTCCTGGTTTTGGCTGGGATAGAGTTAATTTTCTTCACAGAAGCTAGCATAGTGCTGTGCTTTGGATTTAGTGCTAGAAGAATGTTGATAACACGCTGATGTTTTTAGTTGTTGCCAAGCAGTGCTCAGACTGCTCAAGGACTTTTTGAGCTTCTCCTGCTTGGCCAGGTGCATAACAAGCTGGGAGTACAGCACAGCTAGGACCCAAACTGTCCAAAGAGCTATTCCATACCACATAACTTCATGCTCCGGGGGTTAGTCGGTCGGGTTGGTCGGGTCGGTCGGTCGGTCGCAGGCAGAGTGGTCGCAGCTCGGGCTGTGTGATCGCGGCCCGGGGGGAGTGATCGCTGCTTGGGACGGGCTGGGCATCGGTCAGCGGGTGGTGAGCAATTGCATTGTGCATCACTTGTTTTATATATTCTGTATATTTTCTTACCACTATTATTATTATTATTATTATTATTGTTATTCTTCTCTCTTATTAAACTGTCTCTATCTCAACCCACGGGTCTTACTTTTTTTTCTTTTCTCCGATTCTCTCCCCCATCCCACTGAGGGAGGGGGGGGAGTGAGCGAGCGGCTGCGTGGTGCTTAGTTGCCAGCCGGGTTAAACCACGACAACTGGGAAGAAAATTAACTCTGTCCCAGCTGAAACCAGGACACACAAAATTTGTTTGGATCTTTAACCTTTGCTGTCTGTAACTATTACTTTTATAACACAGAAAATATTTTCAAATGCATTTAAAGTGAGATTTGAAAGAAGGGTAAATCACTATTTGATAAATTAATGAAGTTGGGAAAGAAAAAAAGGTAAAGAACCTTTCACATTTTCTTCAGCTGTAGGAAGGGCCGTGTATCTGAAAGTCCTTTAGTCTTTTATTTTCAAATACATATTAGTTGGCCTTTTAATATGGTCTGGTCACACAGGATGTAAGGTTCTTAAAATCTTTTTACTAGTTAAAATAAAAGCTTGTTTTAACCTTTTTCCAAAATATAAATTCCTCCCCCCCCCCAAGATACTGTTACTTCTTTCTTACGAACCTTGCTTGTACTATTAGTTATGTTATACTATATTATATTCTATTAATCTTATCATATCATACTAATATTATTAGTTTAAAATCATAGAATCACAGAATCATAGAATTGTTTAGGTTGGAAAAGACTTTTAAGATCATCAAGTCCAGCCGTTAATATAACCCTGCCGTCCCACCACTAAACCATGTGCCTAAGCACCTTGTCTACCCATCTTTTTAATACTTCCAGGGATGGGGACTCGACCCCTTCCCTGGGCAGTCCATTCCAGTGCCTGACAACCCTTTCAGTGAAGAAATTTTTCCTAATGACCAATCTAACCTCCCCTGGTGCAACTTCAGACCATTTCCCCTTGTCCTATAGTCCATTACTAGGGAGAAGAGGTTGACCCCCACTTCGCTACAGCATCCTTTCAGGCAGTTGTAAATGGTAATAAGGTCTCGCCTCAGCCTCTTCCCCAGACTAAACAACCCCAGTTCCCTCAGCTGCTCCTCGTAAGATTTACAAGCTGATACATCATTAATGCTACCTGGTACATGGACATTAACATAAAACAAATAAACCAAAAATATATTAACAGAACTTAAAGTAAAAATATCAGGAATATATGTGGAATCGTATGCTTTCTACATATTTCAGTCTACATATTTCAGCTCCAATTTCAGTCTTTGGAAAATTAAAATCATTGTAGGCATTTCACTTATTCATTTTAGACTTTATTTTTTCTTTTAAGCAACCGCTATAATTATCCCTTTCAGCACAGAACACCCACTGATATCACTGTGTGTGAGTTTTAGGCATAAAAGCTTAAAACTGACATTTGAGATCAGCTCTTTCAAGCCAGGTGAACAGTCAGGCTGTCCTGTGAAGCGATATTGCACATGGATGCAGTGGGGGTTTTCCACCATTGTCTTCTTGGGAAATGGGCTGCAAAGGTGGCAGAAAATAAGGGAATTACTACTATCAGTTCCGGTCTCCAGTCATGTATTTGAGAGTAAATCTTCAGGCTCTGTGGAATACAAAAAAGCTGCAGGGTGGTAGAGCTTGTTAATGCAGTAGGGCTAGTTGACTAATGTGGCTATTTGGTCTTTACTGCTTAATCTAGCTCAGATGTCTGTATCTGCTACAGTGCCTTGTGCTGCCTAGGTGTACGCTGACTTATTCAGAAGAAAGTGAAATAGTAGATTTCCTTAAGTTTCTTCTTGTCCTGATTTTCATTGATGTTCATTTCAGTCCAACTAAAATTAATAGCAGAATAGTTAGCAACATTAGCAAACAATGGTTTGACTCAGAGATTTAGACTCAGATATGATTGTGTCCCCAGAGATTTAGTAGTCTGCACTTCTCCATTGGGAAGAAATTAAATCTGATTTTTTTTTTTTTAAAGATTTTAAATATTAAAATAGTGAATTGATGTTAGAGTACGTATAGTTATTTAAGATCAAAAGGCTATAGATACTAATTTCATACAAAACTGATGGATTTCATACCATGAGTCTAATGACAAATTTGACTTCTTCCTCAGAGAATAGTATTATGTCTTTTCTCACATGAAAGTCACATTGACTTAAAAAATTCAGATTAAGGTACTTAGCTTTCTTCTCTAATTCAAACTATAACAGATGTATGACTTTAAAGATATACTTGTACTGTGCTGAGCTCCATCCTGACAGGTTTTCCTATAAAATTCCTTTGCCTCTGTCTTACACAGATGGCAGGATTTCTCGTGCAGATGGAAATATTCCTATTCTGTTCAGGAAAAGAAAAGGAAAGAAAGGCAAGACTCCCTGTCAACACATGCATTTTTTTCCCCATGTTTGTGGCCATCCAAGCCACAAATGAATCACAGATGCTTTTTGAGAAGCTTAGAATAAAACTAATGTTCACTGTCTTCCTTTAAAGTGGTTTTGTCTATCTTGTCCATTGTTATTTACAAGATTTCATTATATACTGCAGCAGACATGGACTGCTGTAATGAAGAACTTTAGTACTTAAAGGTCTATCTCCTGGCTATTTTTAACAGATTTTCTTACCTGTATTTCTGTGGCTTTAGTGATAGTAATTTGCTGACATTTTTAAACCCTCAAATCAGCATCTAAGGTTTTGCAGAAAATAACTCTTCCTTCTGTGCTTAGGTTACGACCTCTGTAGATTTTCTCCTGCAGCTCTTACATGCTTGTGGCTCTCCCTGGAAGCATTGAAGGTTCTGAGGATGCACAGGTTTCCAGATCAGTAAAGTCTTTCATTCTATTGAATCCAAGAAGTGTAGTAAAACTCTGGGGATGAAATCCTATCTGGATCACAACTAAATACAATATTGGTATAACCCAATGAAGTCAATCTATCAGGCTTTCTACTGCTCTACAAGTTACAATGTTTAATAAGAGCTACAATGAGCTTTGTGTGTAGTCTATAAAACACAAGGACAAAGTGTTTCTCATGACATTTCCTTTGAGAAAAACACTTAGATGGTTCAGTGAAAGATGAATTCCTGTATTAGAAAAAGAACTTCTAAGTGAAGAGGAAGAAATCTGATATTGGACAGAAACTCAATTAACCTGTATAAATAAAGAAGATGTGTTCAAAATGCCAGACTTCCACATTAGTTTGCACCCAGCTGTTGCTTTAAACAAAATCCTATTCTGAATACGTGTAAGGAGCATAGAGTTGGTGTTTCCTCAGCTGGAGGAAGGATTTTGGTAATAAACTCAATGAACACTGAAAAGTAAATATTTCTGAAACTGGTCTCTTCACAATAATTGGTCATTTGGATTATAAACTAACATGAAGGAAATAGCTGTCTTATTTGATGTCACTTGCTATCCAGACTGAAAGGTTTTGCTTTCATTGACTTTACTGTATCAATCTCTTGCTCATATGAGATCTGCTCTTTTTTTAGTCTTCAATGCCATTCACTCTTCTTTGCTATATATCTTAATTTCATTTCA
This sequence comes from Gorsachius magnificus, assembly GCA_034008185.1. Taxonomy (NCBI): domain Eukaryota; kingdom Metazoa; phylum Chordata; class Aves; order Pelecaniformes; family Ardeidae; genus Gorsachius; species Gorsachius magnificus. Next base: position 89,507,554 of record CM067081.1, read on the forward strand.
TAGTGAATGTCTGAACTCCAGATGGTGTGATTATTAAATTCAATGGCTATTTATTTTTCTTCCAACAGACCATTGGCATGCTGGACTTGTTGCTGTAAAATCTAGAGTACAATGTCATGATTCCCTAATCCAACAAAATTTTCCATTATGAAAGGGAGATTTTATTTTGAACAGAAAATTAGGCTACTGCACTGACATTTGTGTGGAAGAGGTTAGAATCCAGGAGTCATATTTAGCTTATCAGTAGACTGGCCTCATTTCCCCAGAAAAGGGAAGTACCTTTTCATTGGCAAATTAATAAAAATCAGTGCATGCTGCTGGCTATCTGAGAAGCAGCTGTTTATCTCCACCCGATTGTCCAGCTTTACAGCATGAAAATATAAGCCCTTCACCACCAGGGAGAGATAGGAGGACATCTGAAAAAAATGGATGTGTGGAAGGCAGTTAAACTTAAAATCATCAAACTGTGATTTTAAAGCACTTTTTAAAAAGAGAATCTGCAAAAATTAATTATCTAAAAGACTGCTTCTCAAAGGTACGTTTTGTTGCCTCCATCAATGACATTGATAGCAGTCATCAGACTGATCTCCATTCATCATTCATTCCTTACTTAAGATCACTGTGGGACTCACCATATTTTAAATGAATAAATTAACCGAGAGAATGTTGAAACTAAGTTTCAGCTTCATATAGAAATCAAATTCTGGAAAAGAATTAAAATTAAACAAATGTAATTAACTTGTTTAAACATCTTTCCAGTTTAAATCAGGTTTATTTAATTTAGTTTTTTGCATAAGGTATGGGGTTTTGCTGGTATTTGTAAAAATGTGAAGCTTATTACTATGACAGACTGAAGGAGGGTAAGGACTCTACATTTCTATTTCACAACTTCCCTCAGATAACCACTCAGCTCACCCAAACCCACTGTCTCTCATTCTCTCTGTCTTTTCCTCCCATATGTGTGCGCCTGTTTGCACACACCCATGTATACATATGTGCACACGTCAGGAAAGCCACTGACTTGAGTGGAGTACATGGTCTCTATTCAAAGCCTCCTACCTCTGTTCAGGTAGCAAAGCTAAGAAGAATGTGTGCCCTCTCAGACCATCAGAGTTGATGTGGTCTGAGGAGATTATGGCATAGCTGGACCCCTGCAACTATTTCAGCCTAGTTGTTTTCTCTGTTAGTGACTGCCAAAAGGGAGTTTCTGAGACAAAACTATTGCAATGTTCTGATGTGAACATTGGTTAACTTCCTCTTTCTGTCTGCTGCAGTTTCCTTAGTATTTGCTTTACACAGGCCACAAGAAAGGCCAGAAGGACTTGTGTGGGAAGTGTTAAAAGCTAACTTTAAACACAGGTAATAAATTTAATTAAATACATTACAGGTCCCCCCTCCCCTCAGGGTGATAGTATCTTCAATTAGCTGCTGAGTAAATCCTGACCAGCTATAGAGAAGATTGTTTGACCTGGAGAGAACCCAAGCTATTAAAAGGGCACAGACACTCTAGCCAGCAATTATTCAGAAATCAGAATACACTGGATGTGCTGGATGATGAAGGAAGATTCAGACTGAGAAACTGTGGGTTGCAGCAATAAAGCGTGAATGAGTGAAGAAGAAAGAAGTGGAAAACATGGGTGTTCCTTGGGACTGGGTCCAGGGTACTGATGACTGTTGCAAGGTGGTGAGATGTGTGCATATTGAGAGACCTTGAGCCAGTGGTGGTGGTGGTGGATGCAGTTAGGTATGCTTAAAGGGAGAGAGGGGAATGGGTGGTCTCTTGTGGATGGCTCCGTGTAAGAAGAGAGTGGGGAACACAGGTGGTTTCCTGGTGCGGAAGACAGGATGCAGGCGGGCACAGAACCTTAAACATGGTTGTAGCAGCCACATTGGGAGTCTAGTCCTTGAGTAATTTCCTGGTAATGTTTACATTCTTCTGCCTTAATGCAACAGTATTCTTTGTCTTACCTTCTTCAGGAGAGAGTTAGAGCATCTGGATGGTGTTCAGGTGGGCCTTCATACGAGAAAACAATGTGTGGACTTATTCTCAACAAATCTGTGAAATGCAAGTAGCATGTCTCTTCCCTTTCAAGTGTATGATGACACATCTGACGCTGGAATCTGTTACTACTTTATACAATTTTTGATCTGTTTGTTGATTAATATGTTGCTGAAGTGACCAGCAACATAAGATCCTTGAAGAGTTATAGCACTTTCTTTAGCAAAACATTTTTTTTCCTTGCTGCTGTCCTGCTGTCAGCAATTCTGTGGTCTTCATTGCTGTAATCTGATTTGGATAACAAACTGCCTGTGAAGCAGATGGTACCCTTTGTCACTTCTACAGGATCTCAGGCTAGGACTAATTGAAAATTCCCCTGGTGTGCACAGAATTAAGTTTTGGTCTTACCACCCACACAAAAGAAGAACTCGCTTATTTGCACAACCAAGAAACCCCCCATTCACTGAGGCTGTAGAGATTGATAGATCCCTTTACCAAGTTTCAGATGCACTAGAGACTGGTGACTTTATAGGGCTGTGCCACTGCTTTGTGGCTCTGCAGATCTGTGCTTCTGGCTGGCAACTTGCTTTTAGTTCCTATTCCAAATGGTTTGGCCTCTTGCTGTGAAAAGATACTCTCACACAATTTCCAATCCATTAAGGAAGTATCTGTCTCGCAGTTTCCAATCCAGACTGTACAATGAGACTGTACATTCCCACTCCATATGAGCTCATGTACATTTTTTTTCTGCTCTCTCTGAGTGACAGTGTAGAGAAGAACCATTTTTGCAAGGTGAAGAAAAAGGGGTGAAGAGGTAGCACTAACTAGAGTTAACAACTCTTTCCTCTCTAGGTATACAGATTCTGCAAAAAGAACCAGAAAAAATCTTTTATATGCAAAACTAGATTTTTGTTTTCAGGATCTCTTCAATATTTAATTCTGTTCCACCAACTCTGGATATAACATGGCTACTACAAACAAATATTGGAATTAAAAGATGGAGAGAGGGAAAATAAAAATGAAAAAAAAAATCCATATTGTTTAGCTGTTGTCCTTGTTAATTTTTAAGACTGTTCTCATTGGCAGATATGTGAACTTCATCTTCCTTATTAGTTATCATCCTATGGACAAGTAATGCGCATACTGTGTTTTCAAATAAAATCTCATAATAGGTTTTTTTAGTTTCTGCACTAAAGGGAGACTGTTCAGAAGCTTGTTTCAAACATTTGTATCTGGAAACGAGGAACTGGAGGTCCATGTGCAGTCTTAGAGCTATGATGTGATGGGAGCCATGGGGACCTGGCACATGTGAGTGAGGCACAGTCCTTGGTGGGTACAAGCTCTTTGAGCAATAAAAAGAGGAAAGGAAGTTGTCCTCTATGGAAAGGCATGACTTGGCTGCAATGAGTTCTAGTGCCAAATGGGAGACAAGTCTGTCAAGACCTGACCAAGGTCAGAGGGAAGTAATTTCAGTGGTATCATCACTGGGATATGCTGCAAACTGCCTGAAGTGGGTTTGGGTTCCCACCAAGATGTAATGGAAGGATCCTGACCATGGGCGCTAGTCTTTGTGGGTGATGACACCCACACAGCCATCTTCTGAGAGTGCAGCATGGCTTTGTGAAGAAATCCAAGAAATTTCTAAATTGTGTTGGTGACATTTTTTTAATGAAAATGTTAGAGGGGGTGAGCAGGTATAATGCTATCTTTACCTAGTGCTTACAAAGAAGAAAGAATGACAAATGTGGTCACAGATGGCAGGATGGACTGCAGCAACCAGAAAAAGGTGGAGTTCGGGACCCAGAGGAAAACTAGGCAGACGAATAGCAGAGTTAAGGCTCTGAGCTGTGGGATATTAGAATCATAGAATCATGGACTGGTTTGCATTGGAAGGGACCTTAAAGATCATCAGTTCAAATCACCCTGCTGTGGGCAGGGACACCTTCCACTAGACCAGGTTGCTCAAAACCACATCTAACCTGACCTTGAATGCCGCCAATAACAGGTCATCCACAACTTTGGCCAACCTGTTCCAGTATTTCACCATCTTCTTTGTAAAAAATTTCTTCCTTATGCCCAATCTAAATCCACCCTTTTCAGTTTAAAACCATTACCCTTTGTCCTGTAACTACATGCCCTTGTAAAAAGTCCCTCTCCATCTTTCTTGTAGGCCCTTGCAGGTACTGGAAGGCTGCTATAAGTTCTCCCGAGAAGAACCTCTCTTTTCACAGCTGAACAACCCCAACTCTCTCAGCCTGTCTTCACAGGAGAGGTGCTCCAGCCCTCTGATCATATTTATGGTCATCCTCTGGGCTCTCTCTGACAGGTTCATGACTTTCTTGTATCTTGAGTCCCAGAGCTGAACCCAGTCCTCCAGGTGGGGTCTCATGAGAGCAGAGTAGAGGGGCAGAATCACCTCCCTCAACCTGCTGGCCACGCTTTTGATGCAGTCCAGGAAACTTCTGGCTTTCTGGACTGCAAATGTACATTACCAGGTCATGTCGAACTTCTCATCAACCAACACCCCCAAGTCCTTCTCAGGGCTGTTATCAATCCATTCGCTGCTCAGACTGTATTTGTGCTTGGGATTGCCCCAGCCCATGTGCAGGACCTTGCACTTGGCCTTGTTGAACTTCATGAAGTTTGCATGGGCCTACCTCTCAAGCCTGTCAAGGTCCCTCTGGATGGCACCCCTTCCCTTCAGTGTGTTGACCACACCACACAGCTTGGCGTCGTCAGCAAACTTGCTGAGGGTGCACTCAATCCCACTGTACATATTGCTGACAAAGATCTTAAACAGATATGAGACTCTGGGCTATTCTGGAAGCTGTTAGAATCCCTGGGGCAAACTGACCAAGGAGAGAGGTACCTAAGAGACCTGTTTGTTTTCTGAGAAAAACTTATTTGAAGGTTAAGAACAAATCATCCCATTGTGGAGGAACACTGGGAATTTTGGCAGAGGCTTCTGAATTCAAGAGGAAAATGGGAGGATATAAGAGGTGGAAACAAGGGCCAGCAAAGAGATTGTAGGTAAGCATTGCTCTGATACTTTGGGTGAAATCAAGGACAGTCAGCCTCACCTAAGTTGCTCAAAAGATCATAAAGTATATTTTCACAGAATTAATTTCCAAACATGTGAAGGTCAGGGAGATAATTAATAACAGTCAACTCATATTTATAATGGAAGTTCCTTCTTGTCCAACCTGGTGACCTTCTATGATGAAAAAAACTGGCTATGTAGATGTGATGAGAGAGGTGGACATGATATACTTAGTACTGCTCATAGGTAGTGATGTGTTCCCATTCAAATGGATACCATCTGATACCATAAATGTTTTTCAATTTTTTTTTGTAAATTATCATGGATATTTTTTTTTTTAATATTTCCAAATGACGTCTGAACTCTGTATTTCCACTTCCAGAAATTTCCCTTAATGATGTAAATTTTAAAAAAGAAACTCCCAGGGCTAAGCAGTATTCAAATCCACTTAACTTTGTCCCAGTCCTTTAAAAAAGATAACTATTTTCTTTGCTTAAATGTTACCCATTAGCAGCATATTTTTATGAAATGTCAAAGAGACAACATGAATAGATAAATAAATAAATAAATAAATAAAATACTTTTTTCCCCCCTGTTCATACTTAACTTACCTCTTTCCCAGTGATGCCAGCAGCATCTTAGTTCTAATTCTGAGGTATTTTCCTTCTTGCTACATCTGAGAAAATTAGATCAGTTTGAGCATGGAGTCCCATCATGAAGAGTCAGATAAAATACAAGCTTTCTTATCCTCTGTAGGACCAAAAGCTTTTCCTCTAGCTTTGATCATTTGGGTAGTGATATAAAAATGAGTAAGCTTTAACTGGAGACTCAAAATGGACTCCACAAGTGCCAGAGGGAGATTCAGAAAATTGAATTATTATCTAAATTGCCAAATATGGGATATTTTTCAGCATTTACCTTTTGAATAGGCTTTAAACCTGAGAAATATTTATTGACAGATCCTTCAGCAAGGCACCACAGTTACAGTGCTTACAGACTTGAGTTATACATATGATTGTATTTATGATTCTTATTATTTATAGTGACTTTGAAGAACAATGAAGAATGAATCCTTACTGTGCTTGGCACACAAAGCTGCTGTAAAATGAGTCCAGAAAGAATAAAAAGGAGAGCTTTATGGACAGCTCTCAGAAACAGCTGACCTTCAAGTAAATTTTTCTGTAATGTTGACCAGAAACTGAAGAATAGAAAATGAGAAATTGTGACAAAATATTTCTTGAGTTCTGTACTGTAGATTTTAAAATGTAGAGTGGTTTATATAGAGAAAACATTTCATACTGAGCAAAACCAGTTATTACATAGCAAATTCTTCTCAATTTTTTCAGTTTTGGCCTCTGTTTGCTCTCTTCAAATCATCAACGCTCTACTGGTATAAATGTAAAGAACTGTAACCTATTAACTGAATCAATCCCATTAGTAGGCAAATGCAGACAGCACATTTTCATAGATAAGAAATCCCATTTCAAAAAACTTGCTAATTTCTTTTTTCTGTATTTGTATGTGTACACATGCGTGCACGTGCATGTTAAGTTTGAACCTGCAGTAAGAGATTAACATGACATATATGCTATTTTCAGAAATTCCACTGCTGTCTAATTAGTTCAGGTGTTTGTGCATGTCATTTGTCTTGTTTCATTGTGCTAGTGTATATGTACCAGCAATTGAAGAAAACAGCTTTATCACCCTCATTATGTTTATTTTTCTTCATAGAAGAGAAAGAAAAAATAATAAAAAAAAGCTGCTTACTTGCTTCATAATCTGATGCTTTATTCTGTGGGTATGTTTTATTGCACGGTGTCTTGCATTGTAGCATTCGGATGCACTTTCTGTTTTGCAGATGTGCCTTTTTTCCTTTATTTGTTTTGCAGTTTTCTCCTGACTTTATGCAGCCTTGTATGGGTTACGAACAATTGGCTGAAGAAGCCTGGTCAGACTGAGAATTTCTTTGGTTTTGTAACTTTAATTGACAAGAGGACAGCAAGCAAGAAGAAACCGACAAATACTTTGAAATGGTCATAACAAGCAAAACTTAGCAGATGGTACACTATTTTCTCATTATGATCTCTTGGCCCATCTAATGCATCCAACTTGCAGTAAATCTGCATGTTTCTTTAAACTATATGAGAGAACAGGTTCACTAAGGATAAATCTAAACCTTTGGCAAGATTTGCCCTACAGTGCTCCCTGACTAGGGAGCTGGCTAGCCTGTATGCCCCATCTACCTTAATCTTGCATGCCTGGACTTCCGTCTCATTGGAAACAGGCTGTGGATAAGGAGAGAGGCCAACGTGTGCCCAGGACTCATCTTTTCATGAGGTGGAGAAGGGTTAAGTCATGTAGTCAAGCCTCTTGTTTGAATGTAGTCTTGATGGGACCATCAGTGATGCTATTTCACATTCTTTTGCAAAGCTAGAAACATTGTCCTTGTTATATATAGTTGAAATTTTCACAGAGCTCATTTTTTTCTAATGAGAAAATTTAAGAAAATGCTGATGTGGAGAGATAGCATAGCTCCATTGTAGCAGTGCTGATTCATACCAGCAGGCAGTCTGGTCTTGCAAGTCAGATTGGCTTATGGGCCACATCCTGGCTACAAAGTACCATCAGGTTTACTGACAAACTGGGTGTGCTTTCTCCAACAAAAAGCCCACAGACTGAAACACAGACTACTGGAGAAAAAGCAAAACAAAATGTTATGGTACATGGGGACTTTTCCTCCCCTCTCCCAGCAGAATCAGATCCACAGTGATTCTTCTACCCCAGTTTTCACCTGCCCTTCTGTGTCTTCCTTGATTTTATTCTACTCGATCTCTTTATGAAAACATCTGCAGAGCTATACTGTATGATGGGATAAAAAGACATTAGTAATAAAAGAGAAACTTACACGCATTTAGGAGATGTGGACTGTCTACTAAAATGGGAAAATTGAGAAGACGAAGATAAAAACTCGTTTTCTTAATGTCCAGCAGCATCTTGAACTATACTCAGAAAAGAAAAATAATTAAATTAACAAGAACTGCCAAAAGCCAATGGCTCTACATTGCTTTTCATTCTTCTAACTCCTTTATTTAATAAATGCTCTCCTCTGAATACAGATTAATAAGAAGCTCATGATAGAGATTAACATTTTGTTCAATATTAATTGTTTCACCTGTTATAAAATGGACACTGGAAACACTTTGTCAAATGGACTGAAAATTTGAAAGGTAGTGTAATTTCACTGTACCTTCTGTAAGTATCTCTTGAACATTAACCTAAATAGAGGTTTTGTAGCTGCCAAAAGCACTTTCTTCTCAGGGGTACCTGCACACCTTCCAACAGTATGGTACAGTGACTATATCTTTCCCTCTCCTCTCCTCTCCTCTCCTCTCCTCTCCTCTCCACTCCACTCCACTCCACTCCACTCCACTCCTCCTGAAACAGAATGGTATCAAATACTTTCCATAGACAGTAGTACCGTTGGAGTTTAGGACTTCATTCTTGTAACATCTAAATCTAATTACTCCAACATTGTTAGGATGGACATTACACACTTACCTTTGACTCCATTTATTAAAATATCTTTCTACAGTGCAGTCAAAGTTAAACTTCCTATCTGCTGCATATCATTGAAAATATTCCACGTAGAAGGACTTGCTCTAAAAGGGCACTCGGTTTTGAATTATCTTCTTTCTTTTAAATAATTATAGTTCAAGTGTCACTAGGACATTGGTATTTCTGTAGATTCTTCAGATTGTATTTGTTTTTCTATATATACAGAGGGCTGGTAGTAGCTGATGCAAATAAGCTTAGGAGATGTCAGAAGATGCCCTCTATGTCAAGTATGAAATTGTTTTCATGTGGTTTTTCTTAACTTTTAGTCAGTTTTATCTTAGTTTCCACCGGTGGGGTGGAAAACTGATGGACTTAAGTCAATTTTGAAAAAATATTGTTTGGTCTTGTAAAGCACAGATAACATTTCAGAAACCTTTTCTCTCAGGAGGAATATTTTTTTTTTCTGGTTCATATGGTGGTTAAAAATGTTAAAATTGTCATAGAATGGAAATTCCATGTTACAGCCCATGTGAACATTGGGCTGCTGGCAGATCACTTTGGGCTCTGATAATTGAACACGTTGTTCCTCAAAACAGAGTTCAGGTCCTTGTCTTTCATAAAGAGACAAGCACAATACTATGTGATATGATTGTTTTTAATAATATTGTAAGGATCTAGAAACCTGTAGTTCCTCTCTCCCCCTCTCCCAGTTGGTACACTAGTTCTTACCACAGAGAGAAGAGTAGGAAATCTTCTTTTCATTTAATGTATGAAATTTCTCCATTGAATTACCTTGAGGGTTTTTTTCTTTTTTTCTTCTTTCTTTTTTTTTTTTTTTCTCTGACGCTATAGAGTGGGTGGAATCAAAAAAGCAGCATTTACTGTTACTATGGTAAAGTACTGAACTTCAGTGCAGTGCTCACCGAATCAAAGACATTTACAGGAATAGGACATAAGAAAGTGTTCATTTTATTCACCATCTCCATTATACACTAGTACATAAAAATATCTTTTTAATCTCAAAACAAATAGTCCAGTAGTACATTCATGACACAAACATCTGCTGGCCATTAAGTATTTGAGTGGTAGTTTCTGGACATTGTTTCTGTATTTCTCATTACATAATCTTTGGGATGAGCAAAACAGGGAGTGAAAAGCGGACTGTGCTCTCCCACTAATACTCAGGGTCCTGAAATAACAAGTTCTCTGTTAAAATATTATTTGTTGAATGTATGGATTTAAGGATGTGGGTTTTAGTGTCCTGCTTCTTTTCCCATTATGACTTAGTGTCTGAAAGCAAGAGAGGATATAAGATACCAAGCAGTAGGGATTGTTGTAGGGATTTCCAGGTTAACTATAACTAGCTCATTATGTCAACATCTGTGTAGATATATTTTTTTGCTGCCAAACAATGTTAGCTTGGGACCCTGAAGCCCTATCTATCTTTTCTTCTCAACAAAGACAAGTTAGCCTGGACACACATGGCAGCACAAGGCTGATGCAGATATGTTGTGTCTACCACTGGAGCTAGCACATCCAAGGGGACCTTGGGTAGCTCTCTCTGTCTTTCCTTTGCCTCTTACAGCAATACCATAAGAAACTGCCAGGGAAGACAGTTATTGATTTGCTCTTAGAGCCAGAATAAATAAGTCAGATGAGTTACAAACGTCTTTCTGAAGCTGAGAGAACTATGATTAGGGCTGGAAGATTTTGAAAGGCATCCAAACTTATGAGATAGGCAAGGCTAAGTCTTATATTTTCTTAGTTCTAGTTACACTATAACAGAGGCAAGGAGCAAGCTTGCCTAGAGCAATGATTCTAGAGCTTAAGATGGACATTTAAAAAAAATTGTTTTCATGATGCTCCTTTATGGGAAGAGGATGACAATGGAGAGGAAGGAGTGTGACCCTTTAGGTAAGGGATAGTATGAAAGACTAAGCCCAACTATGCCTACTTTTCATCTTCCTGTAACCAGAGATTAAAGAAAGTAGCTATGTTTTCCTCCTAGGGTCTATTGTATGTAGGCATAAGTCGGAGGATTTACTTAATGTTTTCTTTTATTGGGTAAGCATCACCAAGAAAATGCAGAGGTGGAGGAGGCCGGTATTCCTGTCACACATGGCTGCTTTAAAAGGAAAAATCTGATCCTATAAACACACATTTTAAAACCAGTCTGTAAAGGAATGAAACAATGATAGAATAAATGTCAGATGAATACTACATTTTGTCAAACTGGTATTTACAATAGCGCAATTCTTTAAATGTTTCCAGTCAGTGACAAAGTAACAAATTTTCTTCTCTTTGTTTTGAAATGCTGTATTCCTGTATATTCAAAGGATTAACCATTACAGAACATACATAAACTAATAAATAGCTTTTTGCATTAGGCATTGTAACATTGATCACTTCAGCATGCTTTTATTTAGAATACAGTTGGTGATTTCTGTTTGTCATGGAGGAAAATGGAAGGAAATATAAACACCTAGGCTGTCTAACTATCTAACTTGAAAAGAGTTGACAACAAATGAAACATGGACACATGTATGTTCATAAATGCTAATTTCAAAATCATCAGGTTGAAAATGGGTATTTTATTTGATAAGAAAAGTCACCTTACATAGAAATTCTGCACCAGGCCAAGAAACTGGCCAAATCCCTTCAAACAAACACATTTTAAAAATACTTAGAAAGACAAAGTAGGCAGATAATATACTGATTTGATATTGCACATAATATAATAAGAAATCATTTGAGTTAATCAATGTGTTGAGAAAATGTATGTGTAGGATTTTTCAAATGAGCAGAGCTACTATTTCATGTTAGTGTCATATGTGATAGCTTTCAAAAAACCCACCAACCTATAAACATTTCAGAAAGCTTTTTGTCTTTTTTTGCTATTTCACAGGATATGTGCCATGAGGGTAACACCTGAGTCAGAAGTTTCTGTTACAGAGACTAGTTTGTCTAGCAAAAAACATTAAATCACCAGTTAAGCAAGACCATTTTTAGAAGACAGTCATTTCATTAAAGAGACATATCAGCTTATGCAAAGTTCAACAGATAATGCAACTGATGTATTTTTATAAGCTTAAATATTAATTAGTTCTTTATAATGACAAATAGTTCCATAATCAATGAAGCCAATAAAATATTTCTGAATTGAAAAAGAGAACTTATATTTCATCAAGTTTAATTAACTGGTCTTCCAGGTTCTTATGGGGCATGACAGAGAGCTGCATAGATCATGATCATGTAAATATTTTTCCATGCCAACAGTAACAATAAGTTATGACTTTTTCTATTTACAAGTAAATTATAGCGGAAATAATTTTTCCCTGTGGATCTCAATTTTTATTAGAAAAAGTCACTCTAAAATTTATTAAAATGAAGCATAATGCCTGGAATTTCTAAACACTCTGTGTTATTCTATATGTCATTTATCTCACAAACATGTATTTAGCTTACTGTACTCATCTTGCAACCATCTCATAGTTCTGGTTCCAGTAAGACAAGTTATTGGGAGGACAATAAAGCATATGCTGACATTCCAGAGAAGATAGTAGTTTCACAGAATACTTAGAGATTACATCAGTCCAGTTCAATGTGTATCAACCTCCCAGCTGAGAATAAATAAGGGTCAGATAAGTTGCCAGAAAATATTTAGGGATTGGTTTGATTCCAGGATGTGCAGAGTAATTTATTTTAGCTCCCAAGGGAGGATGCAGCACAAGAGGAAACACCTGAAGTTGTATTTTGAAGATATAGTAACAGGTTTGGGCTTTTGGTGTGAGGCCTTTGATTTAGCCTTGGTAGCCTGACAAATTGCATTTCCTAGTATATCTGAAATACTCCAAAACTCTTCTGATTTGGGTTATGGAAACACGTCACTTGAGCTGGCTGTACTCCTCCACCATATTCAAAGAATTATACATATTTCTTTTCGCCAAGCCTGACTGAATAACAAAAAAGTAAATGTTTTTGTGATAATTATTGTGCAATAAATAAAAGAATAATAAATATTATTTTGTATACTATAAATATATTTTTTCATAGTGAAAATTAAATCACTTCCATGGCAATATTAAAACAGAAATTTGCCATCTTGACTTATTCAGAGTTTTATCATTTCAATGATCTTGCTTTTCAGTCATTACGAGCTACAAAACTTGCATTTCTACATTCATGGTATTATACCTGCAGCTCTGACACTACCAAGGCTACCAAAAGCTTAGCATCTTTTGAATTCTAAAATACACTTGGGGAACTTACTGTTTGCAGGAGGTACTAGGGATGAGATATTAATTTGTGAACTTGAATAGTGTTTGAATTACACAGGAATACACAGGAATATTGCACAAGAATAAATTGAAGGATATGATTTCACTTTGCTTGGCAAATCACTTACCCACCACTGAACTGGTAGTAGTAGTAGTATAAGTACAGTAAATCAAAATTAAGAGTGTAAATACATACTTGTGTAGTACTTCATCATTCTAGTTCAAAACCTGTCATGTCGGAGGGGAAGCCAGCCCAGATTAACGATGGAATCTCAATATGAGTATGGTCGTTCTCCTTTATTGCGCAGCTAACAAAAGCATATATAGCCAGAAAACAATAACATACACACACGTCACACTGTGATTGGTAGAACACCGTTATGCACACACCTACATCGCTACTGTAACTGGGACGGATCATCTGTCCGATGGAGGGGCTTCACCTTCTCTTCCGGTCATAGTTCCACCCACATCTGCTTAAGAGCAGGGGCTGTCAAATGGGACTAAATCATGCCCATTCTCACTCAGCCACTCCTCCACACTGTCACTTCCTTTTTAACCTTAGATTCACACAGTTGTCCAAAACAGACCACTCTTAATATACATTCAGAGTTTTCCCTGGGATATTTCACTTTTCAAATCATGTGACTGAAATAACTTTGTAACTTCCACCAAAGTGTCATCCTCTGCCCACAGTAATGAATGAAGGGCAGTACCTCCTGGCTGTGTTTAGTAACAAATTTAATTTCTGAGGTAGGTCCCCTGTCTTTCCCCATGAGCCAGATTTCTGCAAACAATATTTCAAATTTTAATGAGAAGACTGAATGTAAGAGTTACAGCAAAATTATTTTCTTCGCCTTCTGCAGTCATTCATATCAGTACTCTCAAATGTCTCCATCAAAATTAAATGTAGTAATTCCATATGGGATTAGAAAAGGAAAAACAAAACAATAATAAAATCCCCTAAATACCATTGCAATGAAGGTACATTAGTTTCCACAAAGAAGTCTATGAAACAACTGCCTGCTTGGGAATGACAGACTAGGGTTACTCTTGTATAATCTACTTCTTTACTGTAAAATATATGTAATGTTGTTGATAAAGGCTGAATAAATATGTGTAGCATCATACTGATTTATCTCTTATTCATTGTTCCCTGAATACATGTGAGCTTAAAATACCTCCCATTGTTGCATTTAAGTTTTTATCAATGAGATCTCGTATGTTAGCAATGTCATATTTTATGTCTTCTAGATAAATCTTAGGAAGGAGTAAAGCCTTCCTAATGATATGTAAAATTAAATTGAGGGCTTTTTTTTGTATTATATTGTAAGTATTATTGTTAAAGTGAAAGTAAATAGATGTTTTGGGTGACCCAGTGTTATGAGAAAAAAATTATCTAGAATTTACTCTTAGTCTGCATGTGCATGAAATGGACACATTACAGTTTTTATTTATTAATTTATTTTTAGGATAAAAGGGAGGAAAGGTATCCTTCATCTTAGGAACCACCATCTTGAATGTAGAGATAAATACTGAGAGTGTGAATTGCATTGGAACATTTCACACTGAATTTTTCAGTAATTCAAATTCAGGAGAAAGAAGGAAGACTTCAATACCAAAACCCTGAAGTATATGAGAAATAGTATTTGTTCATTTTTTAAAACCTTTGTTACTTAATATAGTTCCATGGGTGATTTCTTTGTGCTTTTCCTGTGTATATGTGATGGTGGGCCAGTAAGAAGGGAAACTGAAAAATGGACAAAAAGCAAGGAGAAATGGAAACTAAGATTCAGAAGTTCTTTCAAATGCCCTTGTAAAAAACTTCTCCAGCAGAAAGGTTAAAGGAAAACTTTCTCAAAGGGAAAAGTTTCTCATGTCCTCCTGAATGAGCCAGTCTAGGCATTCCCACTGCCCCATTGAGATCTCCATCCTTGAAAATCTTCTAAATGCCTGGGGAATAGCAAGCAGCTATAGACCCCTACATTATGTCGTCTCTCTGATAATCAATAAGTGTTAAATTATAATTTTTTATCCTTCTCAGAGTTCCCTGTGGAAGAGGAGAGTGAAAGTACATGGTAGGACAATTGTTGCAGCTGCAGTCCTTCCTCCATGACTTGCCTCTGGAAGGAGATAGTGGGTTCAAGAGACATACATGAAATGCCTCCTTCAGGCATGGGGTGCTGAGGGGTGGGCTAAGACTGACAAAGGACCTGATAAAGGGGATTACCCTATGTTTGCCCTTGAGAACATCACCACTGATTTGGCAAAGAAAGGGGTTGTGAGAAAATCTGTATGCTGAAATTTTGGGACACTAAGGACAGCTATGTTTTTATTACAGGTGATCTTCAGTAACCACTACCCGTCCTTGCTCAGCAGATCTCTGTTCTTCAAAGAACAGCAACAAGTTCAGAGTATTTTATCTCAGCAGCAGCATGCTCTCCCCCCAGCAGCTGCATCTGAATTCTTAAATGTGGAGCACTGGGAAAGTTACAGGTTACATCAGTCCAGTTAGTTTTCAGAAGAGAAACTCTACTGCTCTCCCCCTCCCACTAACACTGGCAGCGCTCATTTTCTGTGTGACACTACTCCTCTTTTAAGTAACACTACTGCTCTTTCAAAGTGGCAGCAGCAGCTTCTTTTCCTTCTGTTGCCCCCAGCTGTCTGTGTGTCTTCTCCTGCCAGTTTTTCAGCAACAGTCCTTTTGCAGTGACCGAGGTTCACAGGCTGTGGAGGGACAGAAAACCATATGCCTTTCGGTTGCCACTTTCCAAAGGAAGGCACAGGGCTCCCTTTGTTCTTGTTGGCATGCCTCTGCCCTGGGCTTTTGCACCGTTCTCAGTATGGCATTGCTGAGCTTCTCACAAGTGCCATTCTTTTTCTCTTGCCAGAGATGTATCAGCTTGTTTTTCATGTTTTAGGTAGCTTTTTCCCACTAGGTATGTTTCTATTATTTCCTTTGACAGGATTTTGCTGATGCCACTTTTGCCCTTGCACAGCAGGTTGTTCCTTCCCTTCCCTCCACTTCCCCTATTCCTTCCTGCAGCAGGCTTTCCAAGCTCTGTCCTGCACTGGCTACTGCTTTCTACTTTGCTAAGAGAGCAGAGAATCGCTTCTACCTCTGCCATATTCTCTAGATATTAACTTCCCATTTGCTTTTTGTTGCTTGCTGCTTTTCTGTATACATGGCCACATGCTCCCACCCTTCATAAACCCGGTATGTTGTAAAACATCTTAAGACCTGTGCTTCTGCCATGTTTTTTCATACCTATATTTTCTAACTCTAGTACCTGCTGCTGGATGGCAACACTGAATACTGTGTATCCCCAGCACAACCTCCTTCCACAGGCTTACTACACTATGCCTTCGTACAGTGATTGCTGAAGCTGTTCCTGTGCTCCTGCTGTGTTCTCCTGCTAATCCCTCTTCCTTTTCACTCCCGTTTTGACAAATTCATTTTTGAGCTATAGCTTTTGAATCTTTCTCTGTGTGCATTCAAACAGCAATGTGCTCCTCTCTCAGGACCACCTCTTGCCTTGTTAGCTGCTGACTGTCCATAGTGCCACGTTTAACTCACAGCCCAGTCCTCCTCTTTGCTGCCATACAGACCTCTGATCTTTGATGCCACCACGCTTTCACAAGCAGTTTCAAAGTTCCTGCTTTTCTATTTGCTTCTGATCTTCTTTCCTCTAAACTCAGGAGATCTCTCCTCCATACTTCCTTTTGTTTTGCAAGCCTAGTAAGGACAAGTGATTATCAAGTTCTGAAGGGAAGAGTGCACCAAATTTAAGGACCTATTCTAGAAAATGAAGCTTTTAGATTAGATACTGCTGGTGGGCTTATGCAGCAGATTTTGTGCATGGTTTTTTCTTTCCTTGTGTCTCAGACAACTGTAGTAATCTCTGCCTTTTCTCTGTCCTATCAGATGTGGAAGTTAACTAGCTGGATATTTTCTGCTTGAAAATACCCGAAGGACCAAGCGCTTCTTTGCCCAATGAGAGTACGTATTATTCTCCACTGTAGCCTCTCCCACATCAATTTGGTTTCTTATTCTCCTGGATGAACATTGTCCAACTCCACAGAGCACTGTGCTTGCCATGGTTTAACAAGTACAGGCTCATGGGATCTGGTCCTTTGCCACTATAATGTCATTGCTAATCCTTGGCACAGTGCTTTGAAAGCTGCCCTTCATCTTGGACAGTTTTCCTTGCCCTGTTCGCCATACAGCACTGCATTCAGTCTCTCCACCTGTGCTCCTCCTGGACCTCCTCTGGAGCAGAGGCACTGTTCTGCTCATACTCATGTTCCTTCTTACAGGAAGGAGCTCCTCTCATCATGCCTTAGGTTTCAGAAAGTGGTGTACCTAAGTGCCATTCATTACTGAATAGTTTTTGAGAAGTTGTGCCAAAACTTACTCCTGCATCTGTGAATTAGCAACCTCACCCCTCCTGTAATCATAGAAAAACTTTTAAAATCTGCAGAAAATCATAGGAATTTATGGCTACAACTTTGAAATTCAGTGTTGATAAAACCTTGGTGTGGTATGAATAGCATGTAAACAGTATGATTAATTTCAAATTGTTAGAAGGGGAAGGGACTTCAGACTCATAAGAACTTAATGAGCATGGGACAGACAAATTGACATGGACATCCTTACTAGGGAGACCCTCCCAACCAGGCCTTTTGCAGTAGCTGCATGGGTATGGTGCACTGAGGAGGCCAAGCTCTGCTCATTGCACTCCTACTGGTGTGCATCTGTGCACACATAATGTAGCATCACTTCCCCAGCCCAAAGAGGCAAACAGCATCTTGCTTCATTGTTTCTTTGACCATGGTAGGCTTATACTTTAAAATCTATTTTATATATCTACCACAAGGATGTCTTAAGGGATCTAAGAAAGTGAATGGTTAAAAAGAGGTCATGAGCTTGATGTGAAGTTCTTTGTCCTGATTTCAATAGAATTTGGAGATGCAGTGTAGAATTTAATATGCTTTGAATCCAGCTTAGTCAGGAGAGAGACAAGACGTTTTGGCTCATCTTTTTCAAGCTCTTCTGCTTTCAGCCTTCAGGACAAAGGTTGAAGTCCACCATGTTGCACATCGTTTCTTATGGACCTTTTTTTAAACACATCCCGAAAAACGTTCTGTGTATGTGGGTAGTACTGTTGCTAGCTACGTCTCACCATAAATATTCATGGAACCTTTGAAAACACTCATCTTAGACAATATTCATAAAATTTCCAGTCATTCAGGTAGAAAGACAGATATTTTATAAACACAACACTCTTTAAAATGTCCATATTTTTCGGTAGTTTTAGTATCCCATAATAGTTTTATGTGAAACAGAAGAAAGATCAATTGTGGAGGCTTATTTTAAAAAATGATGGTGATAAATCACATAAATTAAAGATGTGCTTTTTTCAGTAAAATAATCGGTGAACATTACAGTACAGCATGCTGTAAATTATGAAGCATCATTAAATCTCTTAACAATTGGGAGTTTTTTAATTGAAAAAAGTCACAGAATTGAGCATTAATTATAAAGGTATAAGGAAATAAGCTTCTGTGTTTGATTTCACGCTGCACTTAGATTTACAATTTATCCCTTTTTTTTTTCCAGTTTGAATTCAACTTGCTCCGAATAAGGTGTACTCTACAGACATTACATCTAAAATAGATGAAAACTTCTTGGCTTTCTGACAAATATATAGTTACCATAAATTAGAGATCTTTCTCTGAATGGAAGGAATTAAAAACCTGTATGACAAGACCTTGTAGTAGATGTGAATGGACTTGCATGGCTCCTCTGCTTAATACAAAACATAGATTGTTAGATCAATGTAGCTACACTTGAGTGTATGTGTTATCAGGAAAACTCAGATATAATGAGAAAACTGTCAAGCCAGATTTTAAATATCACTGTTCAAAGGATAACACAGAATTTGTACATATTTTTAAATTTAAAAAAACTGTAGAGAGCTGAAAGGTGTGTAGTGACTCTTTCTCTTGTCATCATGCAACTGGATAATTTTGCTGAGAGATGGAGTGTGCATGAGTGCATACTCTCTTATCCCTTCCCAGTTCCTCTTGGTTGCATTGGTCAAGTACTGTGGCTATTACCACCCTTAGTTTAGTTGCAGAGTGTGTTTTAGGGAAAACAAGTTCCCCCTTTTGTGTGAACTGTGGTGTGGGTGAGTGTGTTACTGAAATCCTGAGTCTTATCCTGTTCTGGAATGATGACGTGACTGGAGCACACTGCCAGGATCAGGATCTCCCAGATATTTGAACAGGTTTCTTTATACAAAGAGTCTGCAACCCCATTATAAGAACCTTGTTATGTTTCCAAATACAAGTAACTCATCTTGTCTTGTCTCTCCTCCTCTGGAGATGATCAGTGGCACGAACAACATTCTGAACCAAAACCAACAGTTCAAATACTCATATTCTGAATACATGGAAATAATATTTCTCCTGTGATACTTTAATTTTCCCACAGTATTCACCTCTGGACTGAACATTTCTGGAAGGCTAATAAACATCTGGCTTCTTTGGCTTTATAGTCCTCTCTTAGTCTCTCCCATTTGCCATCAGCCACCTGACCATGTCTGGCATTCCTGCTAAAATAAAACATCTGAAAATATGAAAGGGATATTGATATTACAGAAATAACTGAAATTTTAATATCTACCTAGAACAGTGTTATGGGACAATTCATAAACCTCCCTTGTAAAGTCTGTTGAGTTTGTGAGATCATGGGAATTTATGTAAAGCTACTCATAAAAAAAAAAGGGTAACAAATAGAAACTTGAGTAGGGCTGCTTGGTTTGTAAAATATAAATATAGTATGTGTTCCTAACAAATAAGACTGACTCACAGAAAATGGAAAATCTTAAAAAAGTGTGGCATATACATAATATGCACTAATTACAAGATAATTTGCAGATGTCAAAAACATGTTTTTAAGAATCTCATTTCCATCAGAAAGAAACTTACATTTTTTATTAATATTTGCATTTCATACAATAGTCATCCAAAGAGAACTAAAATCCACCTCCAGGACAGCCAGTTGACCCTTGTCCCTCAAAACCACCACCACCACCACCAACAAAATCCCTATAAAAAGATATTCAAACTGTATTTCTTACAAGCCAAATACAGAGATTAAAGTTAAACTAGAGTTTTACAGAATTTATAGATATGTATGTCCATTTGGCTGAACTCAAAAGAAAATCATAGAAGGCAAAATTTGTATGTCAGCTTATTCAGCAGTCTCTACAGTATATAAATTAGAAAAAAAAAAAACAAATCTTTATGTGAGTTCACACTTTGTTCATTGGAAGGACGAGAAATCACAGTGAGACATTCCAGGACGACTTGGAACAGACCTCTCTGTGGCACAGGAAAAGAGATACCTGGGCAAAGACCCTCTCTGAGAGGTTATCCAAATGGGAGCATGGTCAAGGACATGGGACTCCTGAGCATACATAACCTCTACCCTTGCCTGTTCCTGCTTTTTTGACCTACAGTGGGACAAGTTCTAGTTTGTGAATCTGCTATTTTCTGAGACTTTCTTCCACTTCTTCACAACCAGTCTTCTGATTCAGGCCCCAGCTTTAATGCCAGCCTCAACTCTCCTCAGCCTCCTGCCCAGCCCTGTTTAGCTCTCCAGGCTGCCTCTTTACATGCTCAATTTCCCATTGAATCATCTTTTAGAACCCTGCAGTGTCCTCTCAGCTGCAGTTCAGGTAGGTCCAATCCATCCTGGGTGGCTCCACCTCAGTAACTAACCTCAGTCCACCCACCACTCACCTCTGTCACTCTCCACCTTCCACCTGGCTAACACAGAGCTAGTGTAATATGGGCAACAGGGACACCTGCTCTCTTTCATAAGAGTTTTGGTACTGGATTAGGACTTTTGGATGTCAGCTGCTTGAAGGGGTTGGTTGTATCTTGCCCAGACTCTTGTGAAGGATTCTGTAGCTGTTTGGAGGAGGGGGAACAGGTCTGGACAAAGGGATTATGTTTTTCAGTAAAGGATGGGAGGGTTGCACTGATTCTGGGCAAGGAGGAGACCTCAGCCCTGGGATCCCATGAGGCACTTGTGCCCACTTTTATGTGCACTTAAAGAGTTATGTCCCTGCAGTGCTTAAACTCCCAACATAAATCATGATGAAACCTGCTGTGTGGGATTAATTATTTTGATGGATACAAACTGCACAATTGTGCTGTGATTTCCAACTCACTCACTTGGGGTCAGTATCATTATGTCTGCATGTCAAAACATAGGAGTATGTTTGACCTTGTCAGCAACTTCCTAAGTAATAATTTATTACTCTCACATTTTCACAAATGAATAATCTTTAGCTTCCTCACATGATTTTGTAGGAGATACTTTAATAAAAGATCCTGTAAGTGATAGTTTCACCTAATAAAATTAATCAAGCCATTTAACAAAATGAGTACTACTACTGTACTTCCAAAGTCTTAACGAATCAGCCAATAAATAACTGTTCTGTTACTTTTATTGTTACTTCTGTTGATGACTCCTTTTAATTTGGTGGTCAATACATTTCAGGTTTTTTAGCTCTGCCCAAAAGCTAAACAGAAGGTTTTATTACAATTGAATAATCTGAGGAAGAGGAACTGTTATCTTCACTAATCCTCTAATATTTTCATACAAGTATATTGCCTGTGAAATCATAATTTTAATTTACAGCATCCCTTATTGTTTTGAGAGAATGTGACTCAGAAAAAGCAAAATAAGTGTTTCCCAAGTTCACAGTGTTAATTAAATATTTTGTCAAAGGGTTTTTTTGTTTGTTTTGAAAGTAAAGTAGTTTTCAATTTTATATATCCATGTTTTTGTTATAGTTGCACAAACCCCCTCAAAAACCCAAACCCAAACCACCTACTCTGTGCTGAAAGTGAAAAGATAGATCAGGGACCCGACAAGTTGCTATGGCAACAGATGCTACCATCATGCAGACCACGAAGTATCAATGCATAAGCTGTAAGACTGAAAGTTTTACAACACTGAGATGATTATTAAAGGAATTGTACAATACAATGTGCCGTTTCATCAGCCACCGATTCCTACTGATACCTGGAGTTCCTGTCCAAGGTAATATATCTGAGATGAAAGTTCTGATCCATGGCATTTCTGGAGTTAAAATGACTCTTCAGGGAATAGGGACTTTCCATAAAGAAGAAAGAGCATTCTACACAGATGTTTTGGTTGAAAGTTCTATTGCAAAGAAACAACGGTTTATGTGTGGCTAATGCATCCATGTATCCTTTAATCCACAGTAATGCTCCAAGCAAAACACTGGCATTTAGATTTTTTTCTCTGAACAGACACATGAGGGTTATGACAGGGTCAGAGATATCTGTGGTGTGTTGCCTCACTACAGGAAAGACCAAAGCATTGTAAGCTGATTTTCAACTCTGAAGCTTTTCTTTCATCTCTGAGTTACACGTCATTGATTCTTGACTGCAATATCCAGTTCTTACTCTGCCATTACTTGCTTCGTTCTGTCAACACCTTCCATTAGTCTCCAACCATCCATTTTCTCACCAGCTTCATACTAGAAGTGTCCACAAGACATCTTCAGTCCTATATAACACATGGCTTAATTTCACTCTCTTAATTTTGACTCTCTTCTCTGTGAGCACAAGAAAGACTTTTTTTACTTAGGTAAAGGAGTGTACTATACTGGGGGGACAAGAGAAGAATAAGAACAGGAAAATATATTTTGCTTTAGTTCCTTTACCTGATCATTGGAAAGACCTGGGCTGAGCTGGGATTGTTCGTAGTGAAAGGAAGTTGGACTTAAAGTGATGTTCCATCTATCTCTGTCATAGCTATCTTCCCACTCTATTTTGGCACCTGTGATAGCAATAGTATGTAGCTGACATCTCTGGTCTGAATTGTCTCTCTAGAAAGCCTTTCCCAGAAAGCAACTTGGAGCAGAAGCTTCAACGGTCTGAAATTGTTCACTTGACAAGACTATTTCCCTATTGCTCACACAGAGACCTAGGGAGACCAGCTGGTAAATTTGAGAGGCTATGTTACATTATAATTAAATTGTGTAGTGTCAACAACCCCCACTACTTCCTCCCGGCTCCAATAGTTAGGCAAAATAGCATACCTTGCCCAGACTAACAAACACAGATATTTTATCTAGTACTGTTTTGGGACTCCAGAAATGATCAGACTTGCCTCCATTCAGGCATCTGCATCCTTCCTGATGGTCTGAGGGAGACAACAGTGAAGAATAAAATTTCTAAGTTGTATCACTGAAAATCTCTTATTTTATTGCAGATGCAATATATTTGCAGCAGCATAATTGAGTTGGTCTCTACGCACAGGACTTGGCTCTGTGGTGGATAGGTAATAGAAGACAGCAGGATGGATGATCTCCAAGGATGATGAAGATTTCTGGTTATGTGTGGGAATGGTTAGTACCATGTTATTATTTTTTCTTGTTTTCCCTTCTGCATACAGAATTGAAATATGTATTGATGACATGGTACCAGAACAGGAAGCATAAAATTCAGCCCACAGGTGGGGATGTATGCTGAGACTCTTAACTTTTCTTCTGTGTGATGATAATGCAATTTCTGATCGTCAAAAGACTCTACATCTTCACCCATTTCTTTGTCAGAAAACAATGTAGACGGTTAGTTTAGAATCTTTTCTCAGTTCAGTGAGTTTAATTTCAGTAAAATACCTGATGAAGAACCTTTGGGCTGTTTTAAGTTTATTTAACTACTGCAACTAAGACAAATTATGACAGTAAATGTAGTCTGTCTTTATAGAATACATGACAGATCAAATAGTTCAAAAAAAAATTACATTGTTCTATGGCTGTTATAATATACAGCAGGTAAAACAATCCACTGTATGATTTTATGGCTTGAAGTTTTACAGGATAAAAAGTTCTCTCCTCTGATCTCTTGGTGAAATGGTAAATCAGCTTGAGACTGGAAAGAGTAAGGAGACTTCTTATGTATATTAACGATCAGTGGGAAATAGAATGGCAAAATATGCTTAAGCTGCAGAAACTTCAACCCTAGAATTCTTCTGATGACCTTCTCAGAACAATTCTAACTTTTAAGGGACACACAATTTGCTGATAACAAGAAAATCAGGTTTAAACCCTATGTGCTGCTGGTTTCCATTACATGAAAGAATTCCATGAAATTGAAAGAACTTGGCTATGAGAAATCCCATAAATGTGATTTTCTGACTGTAACTGGAGAAGAAACCATCAGAGAAGAATGAAATTTTGTAAACCTCCCTCTCTAATTATTTTAAAAGTTGAGATTACTGTACTGTACTAGTGGCATATTACTCAGCATTCCTCAAAACAGGAACATCAGAAATAAATCTGAGGACTTTGCACCTATGCTACATTTAGTGTTGTAGTTAGTGCAAATGTTGGACGAGATGGTTGGGCCAAAAATAGCTTGTCTTTGCATATTCACCTAGGTATAAATTAGTGTTGCAATTAATACTGCAATATATTTTATTACTATATTGTTTAGCGGCTTGTTTGTTTATTTTGCTGGAAGAAGTATTTGTTTCTCTTCCGTAATGAATATTTGCTTGCTTGAACAATATGCAGATCGGTGCTTATGAGCAAGAACTCCATACTACTTAGAGAACATCAAAAATGTCATCCAGGCAGTATGTAATAATTGACGTATTTAAATATATTTTTAGCTAGCAGTTTTTATTGCTGGCAGTAATATTTAGAAGAAGGCTTGAAATCACACATTCTAATTAGTAATTACAGTTCTAAATATTAATTTTCTTCAATGTGATTCTTTTTTTCCCCTGAAATAGCCTGTTACTGGAAATATTTCTAATAATTTATTTCAGTTTGTTTCTGATAAAATTTTTGCATTAGCTCTGGCTGGGATGGAGTTAACTTTCCCTGCAACAGCCCATATAGTGCTGTGCTTTGTATTTGTAGCTAGAGTGATGTTGATAACACACCAATGTTTTGGCTATTGCTGAGCAGTGCTCACATAGCACCAAGGCTGTCTCTCCAATCCGCCCCCAAATGCCAGCAGGCTGGAGGTGGGCAAGAGTTTGGGAGGGGACATAGCCAGGACAGCTGACCTAAACTGACCAAAGGGACATTCCATGCCATATATCATCATTCTCAGCAGTAGAAGCTAAGAGAAAGGAGAGTGTGCGTGTGTGTGTGTGTGAGACATTAGTTATGAAGGTGTTTGTCTTGCAAAGCCATCGCTACGCATACTGGGGCCCTTCTTCCCAGGAAGTGCATGGACATTGCCTGCTGATGGGAAGTAGAGAATAAATCTTTTTGCTTTGCTTTGCTTCCCTGTGTATCCTTCTTCAGTAAACTGCCTTTATCTTGAGCCATACATTTTTCATCTTATTTTCTCTCTGTGTCCTGCTGAGGAGAGGGAATGAGAGAGTGGTTTGGTGGGCATCTTGTGGCAAGATACCACAATTTTCTTTAAGCCTTTTCAAAAATCATTGAGTCAAAAATAGGAAACAAATTGAGATACAAAAAACTTTTCAATTGTTTTTGTTAGTAACTTCATAATTTAGAATCCTTAAGCAGCTCAATAAATCATTCAGATAAGAAATTCTCTGAAAAACTTTCATCAGTTTTTTCAACTGTTGTTTCTATATTTCCAGGACTAAAAGTTCATTAAATAATTTTATGTGAACTGAAGGGGATGGGTTTTTTCCTCCTTTTTAACTGAATGTTTTAGTAGAAAAACACACTTGGTTCCCTCGCTGTAAATTACTTTTGGGAGTTTTCATCCTAATTATTTTGACAAGTGGTAGCCAGACATATTTTCTTTGTGGTGTAGAGATTGGACGGTTTAAAAAAAAAAAAAAAAATCAGATTACCATTGCAATAGTAAACTTGTTGAAAAACTATTACAAATGAATCACAGCATAAATCAACAAAAGGAGTGCTTTTCCCATTTTTACTACCCACTATTCTCATTAATCAAATTTGAAAAATTCTGTTTATCCCCATTTCCCACCTGTAAGTATTAAAATTAAGATAGGTATCTTCTCTGCTAACCTGGTGTTGCAGAAGAACAATGAAAAATATCAGGAATGACAAAGAGATACTCCTACTTTATTTTACTGATTTTGGTAAAGTGGACTTTTTCAAAGTCCAGCAAAAGCAAACTGCAGACTTTAGGAAACTTTTAGATGTTCTTTGCTTTCCCTCAAACCCCCAAATGTTAAAGCAATCAAAAAGTAATGGAACAGCAAGATGCATAGAGAAAAAGGCTGCATAACTAATGAACAATGGAGTTAATGGGTCCAGTGAGTTGGGTTCTGGAAGGCTATTTCAAGTCTCTGATTGACAACAGAGATGTAGTTTCTCAGTGAAGCCTTTTCTGCAGAGTGGTACTAATAGGATCTCCCTCTTCTTTCTGTCTTGCTATGCGTGATATCTGATATCCTTATAGCCTTTATCTCTTTCAAGTCTGCCTGACATTGCCCTGAGTGTTAAAATTGTGTTAGGGAAGAAAGATATGTATATACATACACACGTATGCACAGAGTGCAGTCTCACAGTCTGACTTCCCAACACCTAAAAGGGCAAGAGCACTTCTTTTTTTTTATTTTATATTTATGGTTCTTTAACAATATATGTTAACCAAAAACCCCATTAAATAAACAACATAGGGGCAGGAAAATTAAATGTATATTTTTACAGGAGTTTCGGGTATAGTCTACCCTAATTATGCTTTTGAAAATCTAGACCAGTTTTGAGCAATGCATGGCCTCCAGCTCACATGCTTTTTCATTTGTGGAGCATGTTCTTCAGTCAAAACTCAAGCGGGTCTGAGCTCATCACACAGTCCCTTTCTCTAGCTACTGTGCATGTCATGTTCTGCAAAGCCAGCCACCAAAGTGACATATGCAGAAAAAGTGAAGATGTTGCTATGGGAGTTTGTAGGGAAAGGTGGAAGAGGGCACAGTGCTTTGGTAGGAGGAGACAGAAGGTGCAAGTGCATTTATTAGCAACTCACTGCTGGTACTCGGTGCTTCATAGTCTATGCAGAAATTTGATTGGGCACCTGTGATCTAGAATATTTCCATAACCTCTGTAATTATACACACAGGCACACAGAGACATTCACACACATGCTCAAACACACACACTTGAAATACGATGGAGTAGATGTTAGGACTTTAGGATTTCATTTTCTCGTTTCCATTTATGTAAATACTGTTCACATAATTTTTCTGTGCTTTTATTATCCTATGTGGATACAAAGGCCAGAATGAACCCTGTTTTAATTCTGTTGAAGTCAGTGGAGTTATAGCAGGTAGCAATTTGGTTTATTGATTTCAGCAATTCAATCCACATAAGGAATAATTAATACAGTGTGCATTTGAAATAACTATACATACATGGCTAAATGTTAAAATATTTTTATGTTTTTCTCACTCTTACATATGATGAAATACAAGAAAATATCTAAATATATTTTTGCTTATTTTTATTCAGCAAACAATTTAGGCTATTGCTTAACTTTAATTATTAGCTAAAGTCCATGTAAACTGGTGGGTTTAGATCTATAGCATTTAGATCTATAAGCATTAACCATGTGCTTATCTGTTTTATTGAACAGATGAAAATTTCTGAACCCAGGACATGAGGGAAAAGTGCTTAATTAACCAACTAAACACTCTGAGAAGGAAATGCATTCAGCATAAATCATGGTAGCAAAGTTTCACTTCTTTAAATCAAATCAGTGTAAATCCAGCTTTTTTTAAAAAAAAATTGTCCCCCACCTCCTCTTCCTGTTGGAAGTGTGAAGGAGTTATGCCAAAACAAGCTAGCATTTAGTACAAATAAAAGCTTCCATAAACAATTAAAAACCTCACAGTGACCACTTAATAGGCTGGAAGGGAATCATATATACAGATATATTTCATTTACTAGCATGCATAATGACAGTAGATAAAAAACTGAAAATGAATACATCTGAATCTGGGTTGTGTGACTGATTTGCATAGGAGTTGATTTTATCATCTGCCTACTATATCTAATAATACAGCACAAGTTTATAGCGTCTTAATTGGTTTAGGTTATTGGTTCTTAAGTATATGCTGTGTAATTGCTCCTTGATCAAAACCCACAGTTGACTGGAACATAATTTACATTTCATCTTCCATTTCAGTGGCTCTGTTAGTTGCATTCTATCATTCCTATCAATAAATGACTAAATTACTCTAAATGAACATTCAAAGTAATTTGCCTTGAATTCTTCGCTTTGTGACTTGTATCCCATTTTTGCATTGATTGGCAGCATGGGAGAAACAACTGTTGTTGGAAACTGTCCCCTTCACATTCTGAATTGCCTCACTAAAGAACAGATATGTTAATCAATTTTCTTCTTGTTTCCTTCTCTCTTGTCTTATTTTTAGCTCATTCTGGTTTTACCACTTCAATTTTCTGGCTTCCTCAGATTTCTAGAACAACTGCAGTTTTCCAGGAAGGGAAGACGCAAAATTTATTAGTGTCATATCAGGCAATGGAACACCACTGACCAACATCATGCAGCTTCCCTTGGTGGTTTGAACCAATTTATTTCCTCAAACTGTGTGTTTAGTCTCTAATGGAAATTTTATATTGGGAAATCCTGAAAATGAATGCATGAAAATATGTGACTCTCATAGGGTTTCTTATATGAAGATATTCAGCCCACAACTAGCTCACTGAATGGTCAGGATCTATATATTAAGACAGAAGAATGAGATTTAAGGAAAAGTTACCAGATACATTTGTTGCAGGAATAATAATGGGGAACCCACTCATATTTCATGGGATCAGACTCCAGAATAAAGATAAGGATGTGGTTTTCCCTATTAAAAAAAAAAAAGAAAAAAAAAGAGAAAGATAAAAAGATTTGCAGGCAGAATCAGTGTGAAGACTTGATGGTAACACAGTGCAATTTAAATAGAAAACCAAAACCAAAAAAAATTGCTATGAGGTACACCCATCGTTTGTGTTTAACCTGTTCCAGATTTGGAGCTTTGCTTAGTTTGTTTGAAGTCAATGCAAATTTTTCCCGATGTTTACAATCAGTGCTTGAAATGACAGCCGATAGCTTGGTTTCAGTGTATCGTTAGTACTACAAAAAATGTTGTGAATTCTCTTTTGAGTAAAACACACATGAGAAAAAGGAAGATCAGAATTATTGTGTGTGAAAGGGTGTTTGGCTATCCTTATACTGATACAAATGTTTGAGATCAGATCAGATACTTGGAAAAGACATCCTTTTAGAGTTTAATTACACTGTACAGTAATAAGTCTCAAAAACATCACCAATGGTGGTTTGGTCCTAAAAGTCATGAAAGGGTTGGTCTCATGTGAATTTGGTAAAATAATATCAGAAAATTTCAAATTAGTATGCTGACCTGAAAGCTGCAGAAGCATGAATAAATGTCTGGCATTTTAAGGAGCTCATTAAAATTAGTTTAGACAGATGCATGGCAATGCTAATAGGGTAATGGAGATGTGACAGTGGGGATGTTTATTTTGATCTCAACTGATCAGGGGCAGAATTCACATGTAGGTCTTCCCACCAATTAGACAACTAGTGTGAGAATAAATGAAAGACTAGACTGCCAGCTCATTGCAGTCCTGTAATATAGTCAAATAGTGTTGACATGCCATAACACACTCCCGTAACAACAGGCAGAAGTCCCTGGAATTCCTCTGGTGCAATAACATGCTGTAAGACATACAGCTAACGAAAGCTGGAGCTGGAGAATAATTTAAGATGAAAGTTCTTCCCTTGTACCCCAGGCATGTCAGACCTTTTTTCTGTTCACAGACTGTGTACTTGTAAGACACTGCCTTTGTTAATGTTGGTTTTGCAACTTCCATACCTAAAGAAAGCATATGTGGGTAGGTTTCACACTGTACAATTCAGGTACAGCTTTAAAAACCAGATCTGTGTTAATAGATGATGAAGGGAGAGTGATACAAGCCCAATATTGAGGGATTTTAATAAACTGAATTTAATGGGAATTGAAAGTCAGTATTGCTTAGGACTTTAATGAAATCAGTTTTTCACCAAATTGATTGCTGGATTAAATGAATTCTACTCCTTTGAATTCAGTGGTGTTCCCCAGCATACTGAAAACCTTCATCAGTTTTGAAGAAATACAAGCAAGAAAAATAGAGCACCTGATTAAGAACTTTACTGTTTGACATAAGTAGGTGAATTATGATATAGCCGTCCACTCAAAGAGCTGACAGACTTCAATGGTGAAAGGATCATAAAGATGCTTGTTAAATGTGAACGTGTAAAGGAGATACATAGTGATTTTTTTTTTATATTTGATTCAAATTAAATGAATTTGTCTTTAAGAATTCCTTTTTTTTTTAAAGATGTTTCCATGGAATAATATTTACTGCTTATCACAATTTCTAGTTTATTATTCTGTACAAATATAAGTATTAATTAATATTTATTCTGGTTTTGTGTGCTCATGGGGGACAATCGGTTTAATTTCAATGCTGAACACTAACTGTCGTGGTTTAACCTGGCTGGCAACTAAGCACCACGCAGCTGCTCGCTCACTCCCCCCCCTCCCTCAGTGGGATGGGGGAGAGAATCGGGAAGGGGAAAAAAAAGGTTAGAGCCGAGGGCTGAGATAAAGACAGTTTAATAAGAGAAAATAATAATAATAGTAATAATGAGAATGATAACAAAATATACAGAATATACAAAACGAATGATGCACAATGCAATTGCTCACCACCCGCCGACCGATGCCCAGCCCGTCCCGAGCAGCGATCAGTACCCGAGCAGCGATCACTCTCCCCGCGACCGACCAACCCACCAAAACCCCCCCCCGAGCATGACGTTATATGGTATGGAATAGCTCTTTGGACAGTTTGGGTCCTAGCTGTGCTGTACTCCCAGCTTGTTATGCACCTGGCCGAGCAGGAGAAGCTCAAAAAGTCCTTGAGCAGTCTGAGCACTGCTTGGCAACAACTAAAAACATCAGCATGTTATCAACATTCTTCTAGTACTAAATCCAAAGCACAGCACTATGCTAGCTTCTGTGAAGAAAATTAACTCTATCCCAGCCGAAACCAGGACACTAACATATGTTTTATATTTTGTTTTGTGAGTATGTGATTTTTGATATTTCCAGTGTGACTGAGAAGAAATTAAGCCTGCAGAGTAATAAAGGATTAATTAGTCCATTGTCCTGGTTTTTGTTGGGACAGAGTTGATTTTCTTCCTAGTAGCTGGCATAGGGCTGTGTTTTGGATTTAGTATGAGAAGAATGTTGATAACTCACTGATGTGTTAGTTGTTGCTAAGCAGTGCTTACACCAGTCAAGGACTTTTCAGCTTCCCCTGCTCTGCCAGGTGCACAAGAAGCTGGGAGAGGGCACAGCCAGGACAGCTGACCCCAACTTGCCAAAGGGCTATTCCAGATCATATGGAGTCATGCTCAGTATATAAGCTGGGGGAAGTTGGCCAGGGAGCAGCAATCGCTGCTCAGGGACTGGTGGGGTGTCTGTCAGTGGGTGGTGAGTGGTTGCATCAATTGTTTTTTCCTAGGTTTTTTTCCTCTCACATTGTTTTCCTTTTCATTAGAATTTTTTATTTTTACTATTTATTATTATTATTTCCACTATTAAATTGTTCTTATTTCAACCCACGAGTTTTCTTACTTTTGCTTTTCCGATTCTGTTCCCCATCCCACCAGTGAGGGGGAAGGCGAATGAGTGGCTGTGTGGTGCTTAGTTGCTGTCTGCAGCTAAACCATGACACCCGTGTAGTCTAACAGTCATCAAGGATAAAAGTTTAACTTAAAAAATTGCACACAGAAAGCTTGTTCCGAATATGAACACTCCTAAATCTCCAGCTGATCACCTTATAAATCCCATGCAGTTTTCAATAATTGCTGTGCTCTGTGTTATTTGGCTAGAACTTATGTTAAAAACAAAGTAATCTGTTTAATTAAGTACCACAGCTTTAAGTGTTACAAGACAATGAGTTTATCTATTGCTCCAATTACTTTCTACAGCAGCGAGTGGAAAATGTATTTGCATTTAAAGATAAAAAATTTACAAATAAATTACATGTTAATATGGTAGACACTGCTGTATTAACCTTTTCTCTTACAGGTGTGGAAGGGAAGTCATGATCCATGCAAGAATATCCCTAGGTCCTTCCCTGTTCTCTGGATGTCAGAAGTAAGTGTTTTTCAATGCAGAAACAGATCAATATAGAATACGCTACCTAAGGCAAAGCATCCTTCAATTTTCACACAAGCATAGGTAGTGGCATAATATTAAATGCAAATGTCAAATGCTTTGATGAATGTAGGAGAAAAAATAGAAAATTTTATTCTTAAAAAGTAATGACTGTCACAGCAAGTATACAGAAATTTAAACTATATGGACTATTAAGTGCATCAATTAGCTGGTATTCTTTCTATTTAGCAGCTGAGTGCAGAGCTGCAGGGCACATCCATGAAGGGAGCTGACAACCTTTGTCAGAGTGGGAGCAAAACAGAAATATGCAGCATTTTCTGTCCACTTGCAGAACCCAGGCAGTTAGGAGCACTCAGCCAGCCGTCTACAGGATTTGCAGTCACCCCCAGTATGGATTGACTGAACATCAGCTGTGGATGGAACAGGAGACCAAAAGCACAGTGTTAATAAATATGTCAGAAGATATGCACTGGCTGAGGTTGAAGTTTGCTCTTTACTATAAAGCTAAGTACTTCTTCTCAGAGGCTTTTAAGAAATATGTCAACATCTGGGACAAACTGAAGGACACTAACGGTTTGTCAGCACAACTACAGATGTCATTTTTCCATATCTCTCCAACTCTTTCCTCTGTGGTTCGTTAATTTACTTGTGGTTATATGAGAAGCTGAATGTTAGCTCCTGACTTGCAGTTCTAATTTGTTATGACTAGACTTGGGAATGTGTCATGGACAAAACTTTGGCATGGAAGTCACCTGTCATGAAAGAGCACATATCCGTAACCTGCTAACCGCCAAAGTATGACAGTCATTTCCATTCTGTGTGTTGGGAATGCTCCCTGACAAAAGTCCCAAAACATAGGTAAGAGTTTTGGGAGACACAGAAGAATGGCAGGGAGCATTCTCTCAGTTTAACAGCAGAGATAATTGAGGTTCCAGTGCCCACGAACATTTGGGTTCTAGAGGGAAAAGGGGTTCAAGAAAACTAGTTGATACTCAAGAATCACTTACTCCAACCTCAAGAACAGTCCACCACAACAAACAGGAAGTCAGGCAAAAGTGCCAGGAGGCCTTCATGGATGAATAAGGAGCTCCTGGCAAAACTGAAACATACAAAGGAAGTACACAGAAGGTGGAAGCAGGGGTAGATGTTCTGGGGAGCATATAGAGACACTGTCTGGGCATGCAAAGATGTAGTTCGGAAAGCAAAAGCCCACCTGAAGCAGAATCTGGTGAGGCATGTTGTCCTGGTTTTGGCTGGGACAGAGTTAATTTTCTTCCTAGTAGCTGGTTTAGTGCTATGTTTTGGATTTAGTACTAGAAGAATAACTCACTGATAACTCACTGGTGTTTTAGTTGTTGCCTTCCTTATTCTCCCAGCTTATATACTGAGCATGATGTCATATGGTCTGGAATACCCCTTTGGTCAGTTTGGGTTCAGCTGTCCTGGCTGTGCCTGCTCCGAGCTTCTTGTGCACCTGGCAGAGCTGAGAGCTGAGAAGTCCTTGGCCAGTCTAAGCACTACCCAGCAACAACTAAACCATCAGTGAGTTATCAACATTCTTCTAGTACTAAATCCAAAACATAGTACTAAACCAGCTAGTAGGAAGAAAATTAACTCTGTCACAGACGAAACCAGGACAGAATGTCAAGAAACATCTTTTTACTGTGATAATGACTGAGCCCTGGCACAGGTTGTCCAGAGACTGTGGACTGCCATTTCCATGTCATCAGTCAGGGATTTTAAGACATGACTGGCAGTGCTGGGCTGCCCGCTGGCTGCATCTAAGGTGTCTGTCACTGGTGTTGGCAAGGTTAACAGCACAAGGATTAAATCTTACTGCAAAAACTGAGCCCTTACTATACAATCATAGAATCATAGAATCATAGAATGATTTGGGTTGGAAGGGACCCCTAGAGGTCATCTAGTCCAACCCCCCTGCAGTGAGCAGGGACACCCCTAATTACATCAGGTTGCTCAGAGCCCCATCCAACCTGGCCTTGAATGTTTCCAGGGATGGGGCCTCCACCACCTCTCTGGGCAACCTGTTCCAGTGTTTCACCACCCTCGTTGTAAAGAATTTCCTCCTTATATCCAGTCTAAATCTACCCTGGTTTAGTTTAAAACCATTACCCCTTGTCCTGTCACAGCTGGCCCTACTAAAAAGATTGTCCCCATCTTTCCTATAGGCCCCCTTTAGGTACTGAAAGGCCGTAATCAGGTCTCCCCTCAGCCTTCCCTTCTCCAGGCTGAACAACCCCAACCCTCTCAGCCTGTCCTCATAAGAGAGGTGCTCCAGCCCTCGGATCATTTTAGTAGCCCTCCTCTGGACCCGCTCCAACAGGTCCATGTCCTTCTTGTGCTGAGGGCTCCAGAGCTGGACGCAGTACTCCAGGTGAGGTCTCACCAGAGCAGAGTAGAGGGGCAGAAACCCCTCCCTCGACCTGCTGGCCACACTTCTCCTGATGCAGCCCAGGGTACGGTTGACCTTCTGGGCCGCCAGCGCACATTGCCGGCTCATGTCCAGCTTTTCATCCACCAGCACCCCCAAGTCCCTCTCGGCAGGGCTGCTCTCGATCCTTTCTTCCCCCAGCCTGTATTGATACTGGGGGTTACCCCGACCCAGATGCAGGACCTTGCCCTTGGCCTTGTTGAACCTCATGAGGTTCACACAGACCCACCTCTCCAGCCTGTCCAGGTCTCTCTGGATGACACCCCGTCCTTCTGGTATGTCAACCGCGCCACTCAGCTTGGTGTCATCCGCAAACTTGCTGAGGGTCCACTCGATCTCGCTGTCTAAGTCATTGATGAATATATTAAACAGCACCGGTCCCAGTACGGACCCCTGAGGGACACCACTTGTCACCGGTCTCCATCCGGACATCGAGCCATTGACCACTACCCTCTGGATGCGACCATCCAGCCAGTTGCTTATCCACCGAACAGTCCACCCATCAAATCCATAGCTCTCCAATTTAGAGAGAAGGATGTTGTGGGGGACCATGTCAAAGGCTTTGCAGAAGTCCACATAGATGACATCCATTGGATTTCCCTTGTCCACTCATGCTGTCATACCATCATAGAAAACCACTAGGTTCATCAGGCAGGACTTGCCCTTGGTGAAGCCAGGCTGGCTATCTCGAATTATCTCCCTGGCCTCCATGTGCCTTAGTATAGCTTCTAGGAGGATCTGTTCCATGATCTTCCCAGGCACAGAGGTGAGGCTGACAGGTCGGTAGTTCCCAGGGTCTTCCTTTCTACCCTTTTTGAAAATGGGCACAATGTTTCCCCTCTTCCAGTCACCAGGGACTTCACCTGACTGCCATGACTTTTCAAATATCATGGAGAGTGGCTTGGTCTACCATGATAAATTAGTGAGCTATGGGTCATTAGCAAAACGTGTATTAATACAAAATGCACAATAGGCTGCACATTTTATCCTTTCTCCATATGGTTAATTAAATATTTTGAAAGCACAGACAAAAGTATGACAATTATTATATACATAATGGCACTGATTATGGAAGGGGTTTAATTGTTCTGTTTCTTTATTTCTTCATTGATTAAAATAATGTATTTCAATAAAATTTGGCATGGGTCAGCATCTCAGTATTTGCTCTTAGCTGATAATTAGGTCACCTTTCCTTAAAAGGACTGAAAATTACAATTTGCTGAACAAATTAGAATGTTACATTAAAAATACAGCCTTATGTCATTTCTTTAAGATTGAATCGACACACCCCATTTATTTATGTAACACTGACTTCTAAGGTAAGCTGTTCTAAAAATCCACGATACAGTTTTCCGCACTATTTATTAATAAAAAACCCTTATCAATGAACTATATTATTTTTCAGTCTTTTCAAGAAAACTTCACAAAATTTGAGATTATCGTTAAGATTTTCATTTCTTGTGAGGTATAAAGAACTGCTATTTTAAGAGTTCATTAAATCACTACCAGTGTGGAGTATTTATATTTCATTTATAATACTCTTAAAGTTATTAAAAGTATTTAAATATAAATGTATTAAAAGTAGTAAAATCTGGTTACTTGATTAGAGGAAGAACCAGCAGACCCTGTGACCTGTTTTCCCCAAACACCTCAGTCTCTGAGATGCAGGTAGTCTCTGTGGTATTGTAGCAAGGCTCCTTGCAAGCTCTTCCCGCATGTGATAGAATACCTTGTAGACCTATATTTTTTAAACTGTAGCATTACTTTATAAATGAGAAAAGTTTTAGGACTGCAGAATTACTTCAAAGACAAGGAAAAAAAAGTACCTTGTAAATTGTGGTGACTGACATGTCATTGATTATGTATGGTCACTAAACTGACAGGACCAGGAAGACTCATAGGGACTGTGTAGTCTCTGTGAAGTCTGGATGGGAGTCCACAGAAAAAAAAAGTGACCAAGTTTGTGGAGGGAGATGAAATTTATAAATTAGGGCTTGCTCAGGAGTGTCAGTAGTCTGTGTTTGTTCCATCCTTCAGCAATATTTCATCTGGGAGCTCTGAAACTGCTTTGGTGATTAACATCTTGCATATTTGTACCGCAGAACCATGACCATATTCTGAAATCTTGTTGTGTGACTTACTGGTACTATAAATTCAGAAGCCATCTGATGCTGTAAAAAGGTTTTTAAAAGATTGGTCAAAAGAGCCATCCAGAACCAATTACTTCACTTAAAGCTTAACATTCCTTAGAGAAAGCATGGTTTACTATTGAAGTCTTTTGAGCTGCACAGTTTTGATAATCTTCCACAGTGTCTTTCTGACACATTAGTTGTTAAGAGAGAGTATAAGAGTTTATAAGAGGTGAGTATAAGAGTTACTGGATTTTAAAGCTGAAGAAAATAAGAGTTTTGAGAAAAGAAAATAAAACTAAAACTCATCTAAAAGTGATATAGATTGTTATATCTCCATTAATTACAGTCCACATGTCTCTTCACCAATATCTATAAATAAGGGCAAAACAGTGGGGAAAGGAGACCAGAATCTCCAACATATTAAGCATAATAACAATCACCAGAGATGTAACTTGTGAAGAAATGATCACAGCCTTACAGAGATACTACTGATCTTCTTAAGTCACAGAAGTGAGGATACTAGTGACTACAATAGCAGACCCTAAGAAGCTGTTTTTAAAATGTTCATATTTTTTAATGCTTAATAAAAAATTATCAGTAACTGACGTCTGTTTATACACAACCCACGCAGCCTGTTCAGGACAGGGCAAACCTTTACTTCTCTGTAAGGATTTTTTTTCCTCTAGTTTCCCCCAAAGAATCATAGAATTTTTTGGGTTGGAAGGGACCCCTAGAGGTCATCTAGTCCAATCCCCTGCAGTGAGCAAGGACAAAGAGCGAGAGCATTATTCAAAGCTCGTTCAGGTTTTGAACAGGTGCAGCTGAGATACGAAATCCAGGGACTGGTTTGTGTTTCTAAAACTTAGGGCACTAATCTGTATTGGAAAAAGATTATTCACCCTTCTGTCTCCTCAGCCCCATCCCATCATGGGAAAAAACCTCCTTGCCTTGCTGGTGGGACTTGAATCACTTGCAGTGTACAGTGTAGAACCGCTATCAGTGATTGTCTTAAAAATATGCTGTCCACTTGTAACACTTGAGCAGCATTGAGGATTTAGGATCAAATCCCAAGTATGAAAATGCAGATGTCTAACTGTGAAGAGCAAGATCTGTTCCAAGAGTGGGAAGAATGATTCTGGAAAAGCTCTGACACTCTCCATCCCTATGCTGAAGTGTGCATAACTTCTGGAAGGAGCTGCAGTGTAAGCAAGCAAGGGTCTTAGAAGAAAAAAATAATTCCAAAGTTGGGAATTTGATAATTTGAATGGACATTTTGACAGTGCTAAATTTTATTCTATTCTTTATTTCCTTTGTGGTACGGTGGGTCACTTATAATCACCACAGCTGAATTAAAAGATTTGGGTGATAAAATCTCTATTAAAAAAAATCTACCTTATTTTCTTTTTCTAGTTTAATTATTTTTTTTAATGGAAGTAAATGTCAAATACTGCAATTTATAATAATCTACTGAATGGGGTTCAGACTTACAGCTGAATGTTAGGTATTCATAGAATTCTCTTCTTTTGTAGCTGGAATTTAATTCATATAAATATATACACACGCACACCCACACTGTATCTATATAGCCCATCTTAACAATACAGTAGCTTTTTAGAGTTTAACTACACCACAGGCTCACAGAATAACTGAGGCAAGGCAGCACCTCTGAAGATCATCCAGTCCAACCTCTTGCTCAGAGCAGGATCAGCTAGAGCAGGTTGCTGAGAGGTGTGACCACTCAGGTTTTGAATATGCCCAAAGATGGAGATTCCAAATGTTTTACATTTTTTCTTTCCAATACTTTTGAGAATGAGAAGTACCTGATTTCTGAGAATGGCATGGCAGGTCTGAGATAAAGTTTACCTGCTCAATTGGTAAAAAAGAACTGAAAGAAAGATATACATGATATGCATGAAGAGTACTGTAAAGACTTAAGATTCTCTTCTGTTAAGATAGCATAATCATAACTTGTTGGCATTAAAATTTAATTTTTACTGAACTAACTTGATTAAATAATGTTTTTCTCATATTAAAAATCAGGAGGAGTACATTTCCTATTTTTCAGCCTGGATATATTAGGAACTTCGCTGTCAAATGACTTGACAGAGAGCCAAGAACTTGCAGAGATACTATTACCTGACATCATATTTGAAAGGGGAAAAATGCTGTAATTAGAGCAAAGCTTAAAATAAGTATAGCATATGAAACAAAAAGTCAAACCAAGGTGTTTACTCACTGAAGCACCTCTTTGGTAGTACAAGAAAATAACTTTCAGTGAACCTCCCTGACTACTGACTGTAAAAGCTAAAGCCCGTCATAGACAAACTGGCCCACTTCAAAAGAAAATATGTAGTGAGGTACATTTATATATTTCTTTAAAACTACTTTCTTCTCTCATTTCTCCTTTTGTACTTCCTCAACACAAATGAAGTACTAGCAGAAGCTGAAGAGAGGGAAATAACTAGTGATGATGGACCAAAAAGCTAACAGCTCCTTAGGAAAATCAAGGTCTATATGGAATTGTTACTTTCTGGGCCAGCTACAATGGACTACATAAAACCTGAAATCCTCATGTTCATCAGTGGAAAGAAACTGCTCCCTACATCCTAAAGACATATTAAAATTACTCTAGTATGTCTTTTGTATCCCCTAAGCCTATGGCCAAAACCAGAGCATTTGGCAAGGATACAGTGTGCCCCAAGAAGACCAAGGCTGAATCACTCCAGAAACTAATGCTGAGTGAGAGTGAATACTACAGCAAAGAGTTTTCATAGTCTTAAAGGATTTTCTTCATAACTTGAAGTATTACTAACAGTTATTATTATTTCTGTTTGATATTTTTGATAGACTAACACTTCATTATGTGGACAAGAATAATCTATATGAAGAAATCATGGCTGATAGAACAGTTATTACATTTGAGTTACACATTAGAAAATACCAAAGCATGTCTTATTTTTTTCCAGTCAATACTGGGAAAAAAAAAGGAATACAGAATAGAGAAGAAATATAGCAGAAGA
Source organism: Gorsachius magnificus (assembly GCA_034008185.1). Taxonomy (NCBI): domain Eukaryota; kingdom Metazoa; phylum Chordata; class Aves; order Pelecaniformes; family Ardeidae; genus Gorsachius; species Gorsachius magnificus. The sequence continues at coordinate 89,547,290 of CM067081.1, forward strand.
CACTGGTGGTGCTGAAGACAGAAGAAATTCTGATAAAATTTCAAAAATCAGGTACTTGCACATTCTAATTCCATAGGAATATGCTATTGTGGAATGATGAAAAGACTGAATTAAATGTCAGACTTCTTAGACATTGTGCTCCTATGGATAGCATTTGGTATTGATCATCACTGGAGACAAGATGCTAAGGTAGGTTTCATCTCAAAACATTTGCAGGCTTCTGCATTGGGCTTTTACAGAAATTTTCAGAAGAATTGAGCCTACTCATCTGCAAAATTAAAGCATGTGTTTTTTCACCTGGTGTTATAGTGTATTTCCCTGGTTGGTTTAGAACTAGGCATCTTCCACATGTTATAATGGGCAAAAATATATCCAGCTGTGATAAAACTGCATGAAAAATACTAGTGGGAAAGTCCATCTTTAGTAACACCATAGACTCCTTTTTTAAAGATGGTGGTCTGACAGATTGAATGGCTTTTCTTTACTTGTTCACTTTGCTATGATATCTTTTGAAGAACAATTATTATAATACTTGATTGATGAACTCACTGAAAAGTATTAATATGTGGTACCTTTAAACTGCTTGTAAATAACTTTGTTTTAAATTGTGAAAATAAATTTAAAGGAACTCAGTTTTTTAAAAGCATTGATAGAATTAATTTTTTTTACCAGTCTAAAAGACTTCAGAAAATACATTATAGATTCTTTACCCTTCTTTCATTTAAAACCTAGCATGTCAGTAACAAATAAAGACACAGTTTGAGTGTGTATACTCTTAGACATAGCTACTCAAAGTCCAATAGAATCACAGAATCATTGAATCATTTGGTGAAAAAAGACCTTTAAGATCACCAGGCTGAACCGCACCTGTCCACCACTAAACCATGTTTCTACGCACCTCATCTACCCATCTTTTAAATACCTCCAGGGATGGGGACTTGACCACTTCCTTCGGCAGCACCTTCCAGTGCCTGATAACCCTTTCAATGAAGAAATTTTTCCTAATTGTCCAATCTAAACCTCCCTTTGTGCAACTTGAGGCCATTTCCTCTCCTCCTATTGCTTATTACTTGGGAGAAGAAACTGACACCCACCTCGGTACAGCCTCCTTTCAGGCAGTTGTAGAGGGCAATAAGGTCTCCTCTCAGCCTCCTTTTCTCCAGGTTAAACAATCCCAGTTCCCTCAGCTGCTCCTTACAAGACTTGTGCTCCAGACTCCTCACCAGCTTTGTTGCTCTCCTCTGGACACGCTCCAGCACCTCAATGTCTTTCTTGTAGTGAGGGGCCCAAAACTGCACACAGCATTGGAGTTGTGGCCTCACCAGTGCCAAGTACAGGGGAAGGGTGCTGGTCACACTCTTTCTGATACAAGCCAGGATGCTGTTGGCCCTCTTGGGCACACTGCTGGCTCATACTTAGTTGGCTGTTGACAAGTACCCCCAGATCCCTCCCTGCCAAGCAGCTTTCCAGCCACTCATCCCCAAGCCTGTAGCCCTGCATGGGGTTGTTGTGATAGAAGTGCAGGACCTGGCATTTGGCCTTGTTGAACCTCATACAATTGGCCACAGCCCATCCAGCCAACCTGTCCAGGTTCCTCTCTGTAGAGCCTTTCCTATCCTCGAGCAGATCAACACTTCCACCCAGCTTAGTCTCATCTGCAAACTTCCTGAAGGTACACTCAATCCCCTCATCCATGTCGTTGATGAAGATGTTAAACAAAACTGGCCCCAACACTCAACCCTGGGGAACACCACTTTTGTCCAGCCTACAACTGGATGGAACCCCATTCACCACCACCTTTTGGGCCTGGCCGGCCAGCCAGCGAGTTTTTTACCCAGTGGAGAGTACACCCATCCAAGCCAGGAGCAGCCAGTCTTTCCAGAAGAATGCTGTGGGAAATGGTGTCAAAGGCTTTGCTAAAGTCCAGGTACACTACATCCACATCCTTTCCCTCATCCACTAAGCAGTCACCTTGTCATAGAAGGAGATCAGGTTAGTCAACCAGGATCTGCCTTTCATAAACCCATGTTGACTGGGCTTGATCTTCTGGTTGTCCTGGATGTGCTGTGTGATGGCATTTAAGATTATCTGCTCCATGATCTTCCCCAGCACTGAGGTCAGAGTGACAGGCCTATAGTTCCCTGGATCCTCCCTCTGGCCCTTCTTGTAAATGGGTGTCACATTTGCCAACCTCCAGTCAAGTGGAACTAACCCAGTCATCCAGGACTGCTGGTAGATGATGGAAAAGGGCCTGGTGAATGCCAGCTCCCTCAGTACCTTTCGGTGGACCCCATCTGACCCCATAGACTTGTGTATGTCTAATTGTCTGAGCAGGTCACTAACCATTTTCTCTTGGAACATGAGAGCTTTGTTCCACTCCCTGTCCCTGTCTTCTGGCTCGGGGGGTTGGGTACCCGAACAGCTGACCTTATTATTAAAGACCGAGGGAAAGGTGTCATTAAGTACCTCAGCCTTATCCTCAGACTTTGTCACTATGGTTCCCCCTGCATCCAGTAAAGGATGGAGATTCTCCTTGGCTCTCCTTTTGTTGCTAATATATTTATAGAAACATTTATTATCTTTCACAGAATTGGCCAATTGAAGTTCTATCTGGGCTTTAGCCCTTCTAATTGTCTCTCTGCGTGACCTTGCAACATCCTTGTAGTCCTCCTGAGATGCCTGCCCCTTCTTCCAAAGCTCAAGACTTTCCTCTTTTTTCTGAGATCCAGGCAAAGCTCTCTGTTCAGCCAGGCTGGTTTTCTTCCCCGCCAGCTCATGTTTCAGCATATGGGCATGGCCTGCTCTTGTGCCTCCGGGATTTCCTTCTTGAAGAGTGTCCAGTCTTCTTGGGCTCCTTTGCCTTAATGGGAGCAGTTGGATACTAATGACACAGGCAAATAAGTTGTTCTTATCCTGCTTTTTTTTCTCTGTGCCTGTAATAAGAACATTGGAAAAAGAAAGTATTTGTCTCTTCCTATGTTTTTGGTTTCGTAGCTTTTCCCTTAGCCTAAATGAGAAATTCATCCAAGCCATACATGTCACTACACAGAAGAGACAAATGCTATTTTAACAGTCTAAGAAATAAATCCACTAAAGGTGGCATATAAATTCTTGATTCCTATATATATACACACATATCCATATACATCCATGCACACTCACAGAAAATAATTTCTGTTTTTCTTGGAAAAGAAGTTTTCACAACCTTAAGATACAATACTTCACAGTAGTTTGTTATGAATACAAGAGTACATACAAATTACTTAAAAGCCTTTGCTACCTCAAAACAGATTTTCCAAAATCAACAGGCAAGGATATCACATCACCGTACAACCTGATAGTTGGAGAGCAGAAATAATAGAGACATTTATGGGAAACTGCACAGAATAGAAAAACAAGAGATGAAACAAGAACTAGTGAAAATATGTATTGTACTGGTACTGTTTAAATATTTTACTTCAAGTGACCAAACCTACAGAGTACGTCTTTTAAACAGGAATTGCTTAGGCTGTTTTCCAGACCCGTATTTTACAGGTCAGACAATCTAGTCAGACATTTTCAATGATTCAGAACTTTGATAAATATCTTTTAAGACAGAAAGCATGGAAGCAGAGTGTTCGCACAAATAAGCTAGCAACGCTGTTATCAGAAAGAAGGTTTGTGGATATTTAATACGTCCAATACAAGATTTTGAGAATTTTACTGTAATCTATGATGACATTTTGCTGTTATCTCAACAAATGCTCATAAACGTATTTTAGGTCACCTAATGATACATTTGTGCCTAAAATTACTTAGCTAGTTTAGGTTGATAGAAATAGTTATTGATAAGCAGGGTAAAAGAACTGCTTGAGAGTTTTAAAGGACTCCAAAACCAAAAACCGGCCCAGTTGTAAATTCACAAGCAACAATAATTTTTAAGGACTATATCATTAATCAGTTGTCAAATCTAACCTTCTAGATCTAGCTGGATTCCTTATAATAAACAAACTTTACTGAAATGGAACTTTTTTTTTTTCTGAACAGTTATTTTCATTATTTTTGTTATCTTGTACCCACCTATAGAGACTTGTGTAAAGGTGGCACCAAGACTTAATCAGTTAAAGAAGAGCACTGGGGGACTTCTACACGCTTCTTTGAAAGAACTGTTTTATCAAAAAAAAGGCTGTGATGCACTAAGAAATTAATCTATATCTGATCGCTGTCAACAGCAGTCTTCATAAATTGGCTTTATTATTATAATTAGTAAAGACTAATACAAGGTTTTCTTTAACCTGAACCCATTTGTAGCTGTGTGTCCTAACAGTGAGAAAATGTGGTATATCATACTGGGAGTGCAGCCAATCTAATCTGTAAAATTCCACTTACATTTGCACAAGCCAGTAAATCTCCACAGTGTTAGAAGACTAGAAAAAGAGTCCTTAGAAAAGTGTTATGGGCGTTATATACAGTTCTGGGTATATTTCCACCTCATTTTATTACCCTTCATGCATGAGAGTAAGAGAAGGCATGCACCTATTTCTTTATTGCAATTATACAACAGAAACCAAAAAAGCTTTTCTAAGAATGACCTGTGAATAATTTACTTGATTTGTTGTGCTTCAGGACACTAACTAAAATGACTGGTACTCCTCTATAGACAGAGAATGAGAAGCCAGGCACATAGTCTCAGCTGTTCTTTTTCATTTCAGTTAATGTTTTGTATAAATTTTCGTCGTTCATTTAATATTATTAAATGTAAAATTGCAAAGACAATTCTAGTATTTCTATGTTTTTCCATCACAGAAAACCACCACAAAAATAGCTGTTGAGCAGAAGGTAGCTTTTGTTTGACATGACTTTTGACACATTTTCTATTAAATAAGAAAGCCTTCTTTGAACACCATAATGACAAAGATCTAATGTAATGAACTAACATTTATTTATGGGCAAAAATTTCTAAAATAAACCAGGAAACAATATATAGACATTACAATAATGACATCCTTCTTACCATACTAGAATCCCCCCCCCCCAAATTGTTGATAAAACATGTTGAAATAATATTCATTCTTCAAAAATACCAGTTAAAAATAAGCATAACTTGAACATAAGTACTTTTAATGAAGTAAGTGGGGCCACCCTTGTAGTGTTCAAACTTGTGCACCAGTATTACTGAATCAGAGTCTAATAGACAGAGTTCCCTGAGGAATATTCATTATTTAAATATCTAGCTATAACCAATACTACTCACTGGGTACAACACCTATTAAAAAGGCTAGAAGAGAGGTGAAATGCAGCCAGTGTGACTAAACAGTAAGTGTAAGAATGTTATTAGAAGCAAGAAGAGGTTTTCCGAAAAAATTAATTCTGTGTCTGAATGCAGGCAAGAGACAATAACAAATCCCTGATTATGGAAAATAAAAGCAATAAACAGGCCAAAAGAGAATTTGAGGATCAAATAGCAAAATGAATCAAAACTAATAATAAATCTGTTTTCAAACACACCCAGAGCAGAAAACCTGCCAGGGAATCTTTTATCAGTGCATAAAAGCAGCATTAAAATAAACTAAATTAATTCTTTGCATCACTGTTCACTTCAGGAGCTTCCCATACCAGATTCCTCCTTTGTGGAAGAAGCAGAAGATCTGTCTGAAACTGAAACATCTGTAGAAGCTGTGAAACAAAAATGGCAGTAAAAAATTGTTCAGGCCAAATAGTATTAATACAAGAGGTCTGCAAGACCTGAGAGGTGGACAGCTGAAGCAATAATGGTGTACACAACTTCTCTTTTAACCTGCCACGGTCCTTGTGACAGGATGCAGAAATATGGTCCACTTGTTCAAATAATTGTTCCTGGATTCCTTCTGGAACTGCAGACCTGTAATGTTGTTGTTCCATGTAAATTAGTAGAAACTCTAAGGATAGAAAAAAAGTTCATAGAGACAGGCTTAAATATAATCTGTATGAAAGGTTCAACATGACTTTTACAAGTGGAAGCCCTATTTTACAAGCCTAGTGAAATTTATACGTTTTTAGCAGTCGCATAGGGGTGATTTGGTTTCTTCAGTCTCTTTGAATTCCTGAAAGGCTTTTGACATAGTAACACCAAAGGCTTTTAAGGAAATGGAGAAATCATGGTTAAGATAGTAAAGGATGAGTTTTCACAAAGCAGAACTCTACAGGTATCTTGTGCTGAGACTTATGCTGTATTCATAAACTACCTTAGAAAAGAATATATAACAGGGTGAAAGCATTTTACTGATGACTTGAATCTCTTGCTCTAAGGACAAGGACAATTCTAGTGAACTGGAGAAGGATCTGCTGATACTCTCTGACTAATAGAATGGCAGAAGAAATTCAGCATACAGCAATGCATATGCAGGTGGTCAGGTGACAAATAAAACTCCTTCCACACAGAAATAATGTGCTCAGGAATACCTCAGCTGATATTATCACTCAGGTATGACTTCTTGGTTTTTATGATGGATGATTCCTAAGATATGCTTCCTTTTACTAATTGCCACTCAGAATTAAGTTGATGTTTTCATGAATCTGATAAGCAAGGAATAGAAAAATATATTGAGAACTTAATTATCATGACAATGCACAATGCCAGGATTAATTTGCATTTTGAGTGTGAAGTGGTATTCTGGTACCTTTGTCTCAAGATATGTTTGATCTCAAAAACATTAAAATAAAAAGTTGAACAAATACATGGAACACCCTACGTTGATAAATGTGAAAAAATTATGTTAAATAATACAAAATGCTGTTGAAATTATCCTTTAAAAAAGACATTATTGAAACCACTGGTGTCTTTGTAAACAGGACCAAACAACAGGTAAAATTATAGAATGATGGAGAGACACTTATTCAGCTGCTTTATTCATCCCTTGCTAGTGAAAGACTGTTCCCTAAGGTACAGGTCTAGTGCTTTATCAGTTCTTTTCAAAAGCATGGAGCAGTGTAGCTCCTATCTATTCTCATGGGAGATTAGTCATTGATTTCAGAGATCTCACTGTCAGGAAGATTATCAGTCTGTTATTTAACCTAAATTTTCCATATCTTACCTTAGTGTCATTACTCTCAGTTACCCCATCATAACATGTTTTGAGATGTAATATGAACAAATAGATACTTAACAATGAGATAAGCATCACATCAGCTTTGCATAGGGAGGCTTATTTTTATATTGTCTTTAAATTCTGAGGGTCTTGCCTGATGTCAGCTGAGGCAATAAATACAGGGACAAGAAAAAAATGTTAATGTCAAGCTATGCTCTCTCATACATAGCTACCATCTAACAATTGCTATAGGAGGTCCTGCTTTGTACCTTTTCCTTTTATGCATCTGGCTATGCCTGGATAACAATGTTTATAATCATTTTACTAACTCTGATTTTGCTAGAAGACAAACTCTGGGCTGCAATAACAGATGTACAAAGACAATTACCCCCAGGATATTTAACAAACACAGCCATGCAGCATGAACAAAAGTAGAGGGGAAAAAAAGTCAAAATACTCCCTTAGCAAAGAGAACAGCAGATTATTTTTTTCTTTATTGGTGTTTTGTTTCAGTCTCCTGGATTTAGAATGCTGAAAAGCCAAATCTGGTGGTTGTCACAGTCTGTGGGGTTTTCCCCAACAAACTTATAAAAAAATCCACAGTGATGGAATATCACAAGAAGGACTCAACTAATGCTGTTGATGTTTCCCTACTAAAAGGTAGCTCATATCTGTAAATCAGTACTGTGTAGCTTGGAGGCACACTAATTCTTTGACAAAACTCAGTGTTCTTTGCCCCAGTGAAGAGAGAGATGATCGGAACTTGCCCTAGATATCTTCAATGCTTGGTTAGTACAGATCAGCTTTTTATAGATTTAAAAATGTGGGTACAATTCAAGAGCTTTCCAGGCAAACTCATGTGGCACATGTTATGGCACTTCCCTCCCGCCCCCAACCTCACCCAAAAAGATTAAATAACAAAAGGAGTTTATTTGTTTCACTACAAATTACATCTTTGAAAACTTCTAGAGTTTCACACATTCTATTAAAAATCAGATGTCAGCTACCTTTGTACCTTGCTTTTCCTAAGACATTCCTTATCCATCCCCAAGGCACAAGTTCAGCCATCCAAATGGCCGTGCTTGTTTATGTTCTAGTTTCTCAAATTCCAGTTTTTCTAGCCACATCCCAGACATCAGAGTGTATATAAAAAGAGTGAAAGAAGGATGAATACAGCAACAGATACTGCTGCCATACAAGACTGTGCTTCTCTCCCATTGCAAAAATCCATCAGTTATCAGATCTACTAGCTTAATGACAACCATGAAACTCATTAAATCCAGGCAGGCAGTTTAAAGGTAACATTTCAGTGCTAAGTCTTACAGATTTTATATACATATATATATATACACACATATATATATACACACACCCCATATAGATATATACAACATCCTCATTTAGTGTCTATGTTGTTAACATAAAACCATTCTTAGAAGAAATGTTTACATTCCATGTTGCAGGATTCAAAGCTCTGCCATTTTTGAGTTGCTCTGCCATTTTTTATTTACTCTGCTTTTACTGCTTAAGTTACAGCTTTTTAAATATATATACAGAGACATGCAATTTCCTTACACTTGCTTTGTGAATTATTATTCATGATTACTGAAGGCACTTAATTTAAATTCCTTTGAAGAAATCCTCTTTGGCCAGGAAGTAATATGGAAATTTTCAGTCCAGAAGGAAAACTATCAGGAAGTTATCACTGTCAGAAACCAGGGTGTGATTATTAAATATATTTTGCAGGCCTAATGATAGTATTTCCTTCCAAGTGACAGATATAATAACGATTTGCTGCAAGATAACATGGCAATTTTCAATAATCTTACCATTCTCAGCATTTGGACACTGGCAGGAAAGCTAGTGTAATTAAGGGGAAGAGAAATTTATGACTTTACCTTTTACAACCCAATTTATCCAACAGATTTCAAAACCAATAGATGAAAAATCTTTTACAATTCACAGTGAACAGATGGCACAACAGTATTGAAAATGACAGTATATATACACCAAACGAACTGGTGTTCTGCTCTAGTTAAGAAGCTGTCAACATTTGTATTACAAACCTCAGTTTTCAAGGGTGTATAAGTTGGCTATTTCAGATATAACATCTGGAAAGGTTGGCTTACAAGCCACATGCCTAGGTGCCATGTTATAAACCCCCCATGTTTATTACTTAATCTATTTCATACTTTTTACACACACCTAATCATATTGTAAACACTAACTGTGACCAAAGATGCTGAGGAAGTGACTTTACTTATCAGAGGGATTTGAATGGGCTCATTAGTCCATTAGCAGCTGTGCTGGCTGCGCACAGAAGACTGTGGCTTTCCCTAAACTCCTCCTTTGCAGAGGACTGCCTGAGGATCCCGACAATCTGTGCCTGGGATGTGACTGTCCTGTGAGATATTTCCAGATCTTCTGTGAAGCTATTGCAAGGAACAAAAGTGATCAAGATGCCTAACATAGAAGATCAGCAGTTTGACGGAGCACAACTTCCAAAGTAGCACAATACTTGTGTTAAACACCACATTTTGGCTTAGAAAGATTGCAAGCTGTGTTGAAGCAACTAAATTTTTACACTGAGAGTCTGCAACAGTGGTTTGCACAGATACAGCCAGTCTGGTGTAGCTGTGCATTGCATGAAACTCCTGCTTATACAAGGTCTCTGTTTTGACCATAAAGGAAAAAAAAGTTTGTAACATTTTGGATTTGGCTTACCAATCAAACAATTTTAAATTATATTTTACTGAGCACTAAACTGTTTATGGGATTAGTTCCAACATACTGTATCCATTAGCTGTAGGTTGGCATCTACACCATGATCTCTGTGGCTGGCAATAATCTTGGATTGAAAATAAAGACAAATGTTGGTCTTACTTAACATGTGGGTGTACAGTATTTAGTTTTTGAAGAAAAAGTGAGAAAGCTGTAAATATTGCAGTAACAGGTTCATGGAAGCTATTACGTGAAGGGGTGTCTTGGACTATGAAAGAATATATGGAAAAGGCAAAGGGTTAAAGATGTATAACAGAAGTAGCAATGCAATTTTCAGCTTGAATAACTGTGACCTCATTCTTTCAGGAGGAAACATCAGGAAACAAAAATCTAACCAACCAGTCAAATTGGAAATTACATTTTTAGTGCCATTTAGAGGAAAAGAAATACAGTACAATCAATCTAAGTTTTACCCACTGAAACACCCATATATCAAAGAGATTCTCTCAATGGAATTGCAAGTCATTCCCCCAAAGCCCTAAATTAGGATTTTCACAGATGTTGGTATCCAAATGCTCCTGGAACTCCATGTGTGCTACATGTCTTACTCCCCCAGGCACATTTGAAATTCTTGTCCTGGATGGTATGTATGTATATTGCGTAGTCTTCAGTTTCAGAACATTGTCAACAAAAACATGAGGCAGGCACATAAGGAAAACAAAACATAGATAAAGGGATAGAGACAAGGAATGAGTGAGAGGTTAATGTAAAAAATAGTAAATAAGAATAGCTTTGATAAATAATAAGAGAGTAGATAGCGAGAGGGAACATAATTGTTGGTATATCCAATTAAATTCTACTGATGTTGCTGCATTTAAGTGAGAATGGGATAAATATCTGAAAATTTCTGAATTATATGAAATAACTGCAAGTAAGAAACCAGATTCTGAAAGAGAAAAGCTAAGAATGATAAGTTTAAGTATGGAAAGATGATAATGAATACTGAGAGAGGAGGGAATGCAACCACTGGGACTTTAAATGAAGGTCTCCTCCTCTTTGGTAAGCACCTCAGCTTCTGCTCTTCACAGAACTAGATGGAAGCTGAAAACTGAGAGCCAGGTCTTGCAACAGATGCAAGATTCAGGAGCAATGACCTTGCTGCTCCTGGCTCCTATTTCCTTTTTATTTTCTGAAACAGCAACACTTGCTAGTCCCTGTCTCAGAGAGTTGCATGCACCTATTCCCATTTGGACCCTGTTTCCTATGGCCAGCTCTCGCTAAACTGGATCAGATATTGCATTCTTAACACTTACAAAACATTCTTAATGCTTTGTTCTGTTTTATCATATTGGTGCTGTACTGGCTGTGCCAAGGCCATGCAGCTCCCTAGGCTCTGACACATGCTGTCCAGCACACCTGGGGCTGTATGTCTACCAGCTGCACTATTCACTCCATGAACTTCGAGTCCATGGTATACTGGCTCCCATTCTTTGTTAGCTGTTTGAATAGCACCTTGAACTTTTATTTTGAAATTAAGGTGAGTCAATTTCTCTGTAAAAACTAATTAAAATACATAGTGTTAACTCGTTTAAAAATTTTTGAAGAAACCCAAGATTCAAATATCTCAGTACAATGTTAAGATAAACCTCATGTTTCCCAAGTTTTCTTTAGAGATTGTAGGGACTAAATTATGTGGTTTCCATGTTCCTGGTTTTGGCTAGGATAGAGTTAATTTTCTTCCTAGTAGCTGGCATAGGGCTGTGTTTTGGATTTAGTATAAGAATGGTGATAACTCACTGATGGTTTAGTTGTTGCTAAACAGTGCTTACACCAGTCAAGGACTGTTCAGCTTCCCATGCTCTGCCAGGTGCACAAGAAGCTGGGAGGGGGCACAGCTGGGACAGCTGACCCCAACTGGCCAAAGGGCTATTCCAGACCATATGACGTCATGCCTGGGGGGAGTTGGCCAGGGGAAGAGTAATCACTGCTCGGGACAGGCTGAGCATCAGTCAGTGAGTGGTGAGCAATTGCACTGTGCATCACTTGTTTTGTATATTCTTTATATTCTATTATTATTGTTGTTGTTGTTGTTGTTGTTATTATTAGCCTCTGATGTTTTATTATACTGTCTTTATCTTAACCCACCGGTTTTATTTTTTTCCAATTATCTCCCCCATCCCACTAGAAAGGGGGGAAGGGAGTGAGCAAGCAGCTGTGTGGTGCTCAGCTGCCTGCCGCATTAAACCACAGCAGTCCTTTTTGGCACCCAATGTGGGGCTCAAGGGGTTGAGATAATGACAGATCTGACCAGAGCATGTTAAAACCAATTTGTGATAAGCATTCATTATATTAGCTTAGTAATTGCTGGTCATAATTTTGACTTACTTGCTCTCAGAGTTGTTGTCCTTGTTCTCAGAGTTGTGCTATGTAACACCTTACATGCTGTATGCTCTCCCTGTGGTGCTGATTATCACCTCTGGCAGGTAGATTAAGGTTATTGCTTTGCTGTACTGTGTAATACTGGCTTATGCTATGACAAAATTATTGGTCATGGGATCTTTCTTCTATTTGTACTCAGCATTTCCATCACCTCTGTACTTTGGGAGCCAACTATTGGGAATTATTATTAATTATACTTCTTACTTTTTCTCCTCAGAGAGCCAACCTATGAGGGAGACACCTTCCTCAACCTTCCCCTTCTCCAGGCTAATTACAACAGCTCTTGAGAATTTTGAATATCCTTGGGACGTTCAAACCAGCATGTTTCTATTGCTATGTCTCAAGTCCTCAGCCTCTGGAGGCGACTACTATCAGGCATGAAAGAAAGATATCCCTTCAAGGAAGATGTCATATATCGCCCACGCAAATGGGCCACCATGGAGAAAGGCATCCAGTACCTGAGGGAATTAGCCATCCTGGAGGTGATTTACAATGATCTGAACAATGAGCAATTGCCCAAAGATCCAGATGGAGTCCAGTGCACACAACCCTTGTGGCCAAAGGTGGTACGGAGAGCACCAGTATCGTATGCCAACTTGTTGACAATACTGAACTGGAAAGATGAAGAGGGACTGACGGTGGATGAAGTGGCTAGCCTACTCCGGGAATATGAAGGAAGTATCACTTCCTCCCTTGTCTCAGCTGTGGAGGAACTGTCCCAGAAGGTTGAACAACTCCAAGAGTATATATCTTACTCCCCATCTGTACGGACCAGTATCTTGTATATTAGGAGTAAGCGTTCCTCTGCTCAAGAGACAGGATATCGAGGGTACACACCACGGGACACCCTATGATTTTACCTACTTGACCATGGAAAGGACATGAGGAAATGGGATGGAAAACCTACCTCAACCCTAGAGACATGTGTACTCAAGTTGCAAAGAAAAACAATCACAAAAGGGTGTTCTTCCAGCAAACTTGCTGCTCCAATCCCCAGAGACAGACTAGACTGCGGCTGCTGCAGGCGTAGTAGAAGATCTTATTTCTGATTGTGATGAAGGAACTCCTGACTCATATATACAAGACATCAGCAACTCTGACCAGGACTAGAGGGGCCCTGCCTCCAGCCTTGGGGAGGAAAGGGACAATCGGGTTTACTGGACTGTGTGGATTCGATGGCCTGGTACATAAGACTCACAGAAGTATAAAGCTCTAGTGGACACTGTTGCACAGGCTATCCATGAATGTGAAACATGCGCTGCAATCAAACAAGCCAAGCAGTTAAAGCCTCTTTGGTATGGGGGATGGTGGCTGAAATACAAATATGGAGAGGCTTGGCAGATTGATTATATCACACTCCTACAAACCCACCATGGCAAGCACTATGTGCTCACCATGAAGGAAGCAACCACTGAATGGCTGGAAACATACTCTGTGCCCCATGCTACTGCCCTGAACACTATCCTAGGTCTTGAAAAACAAGTCCTATGTGACATGGCACTCCAGAAAGAATTGAGTCAGAAAACGGGACTCATTTCTAAAACAACTACATAGACAAATGGGCCAAAGAGCATGGCATTGAGTGGGTCTATCACAACCCCTACCATGCACCAGCCTCTGGGAAAACTGAATGATACAATGGACCATTAAAGACTACACCCACAATGGGTTGGTGGAACATTCAAACTTTGTGATACACATTTATCAAAAGCTACCTGGTTAGTCAACACTAGAGGATCTGCCAACCGAGCTGACCCTGCCCAATCAAGCCTCTTACATACTGTAGAAGGGGATGAAGTCCCTGTAGTGCATGTAAAAAATATAGTGGGGAAAACAGTCTGTGTTACTCCTGCCTCAGGTAAAAGCAAACCTATCTGTGGGATTGCTTTCGCTCAAGGACCTGGCTCCACTTGGTGGGTGAGCGGAAGGATGGGGAAGTCTGATGTGTACCTCAAGGGGATTAGATTTTGGGTGAAAATAGCCAATGAACTGAACTGTGTGATGTTAATTGCTGTATAATACTGTATGTCACCATTTTTATGATTTCTATATGTCATATCAATGGTATTAGAGTAAGAATCACCCAGATTAATGAAGAATGATTTTTGACAAAACCGAGCAAGTGCAGCAGTGATGGAACCAGAACTGGCTTCAGCAGGCAACAGTTCCACACTACACACCATCTCTCCTACCCTGAAAGACTGTTCTGACAGATGGAGCCCAAAGTCATGGGCTAAATGAGCCCAATGGACATTTTGGAGGGGTGGTCCATAGACTAAGGGAATGGTATCTGTGTGTATATATCAAAATATGGGGAAAGTGGTGGTGATTAATTGGAATGTATCAGAAGGGGTAGGACCTGACCATGATGTAAATGGTATAGACTGCACTGTTCTGTGTCCTCTATCCACAACACCATGTATCAGGAAATACCTTTTAAAATATGCTTTGGAATTTGAAATCTTAATAACTGGCATATTTCACTGGAATCACAAGTTAAAGATGGAGAACTTTTAAAGCAAAATATCATGAAGAAGTTTATTTCTTCCAAGTACTGAATGATCTTTGCAGTTTAGATTGATCTTTCCATGCAATCAGATTTTCAGGAAAATCAAAACTGAAAACCTGTGATTGCTGTCTGTGACATAGACCAGGAACCTTCTCAATGGCCAATCTTAAAACATTCAGAAAAAAACTGGAATATTGTTCTCTTTGTTGTTAAAATGTTATAGAAGACATGAAATAATGTTTGTTTTCTGTAGATTTTTTCAAATTCTATCCTCCTTCAAACATTGACTCCAACTGACAGAGTTGAGAAAATGAGCTACTTTCCTTGACCCCACATAAAAAGTAAAACAAAACATACCCGACACACAGACTAGAAGTTTCAGGTTAGCAATGTCTGAGAGCAAAAGAGATCTTCTTTTGAGATACTGCAAGGTAATCAGAGGTGTTAATGTGTGCAAACATGACCTGAACTCTAGACTGAAGTTCTTCAGATAAATTCTGTACCACTGTCTTCCTCAGCTTTCTGATGTGTTTGTATGTCCACAGAACAGATAATTGTTTACTGCAGTAACCCTCTGCATGTGGGTTAGGTTCAGCTATTAATATGTTTGTGTCCATGTACCTGAAAGCATGGATATCTCTAAATGGATCTAATAAATGCATGTCTACACTGCACTAAACTGCCATCAGGCTTCTTTAGGACTTCCCTGGTTCCTGTGCCAAGATAATTAATAAAAAAATCAACCAAGACTTTCTGAATGGAAGAGCAGTTCTTGAGAAACATTACTAATAACTTCATTTCAGCCTAATATTTTTTTCTTCCAGTACTCTTGAGTATTGACCTTTTAGTCAGGCCCTTTCTTGTGTCGTAATTCTTTCAATGATTCTCATCTTTTCCATCTTAATTGGCAAGTTTCCTAATGTGAGATTTTATAAAGTTTTACTGTTTTCCAAATAATGAGATTCACCACATTTCTTCTTAAGAAAAAAGAAACCAAACCCAAAACAGTTATCCAAATAAAGATATTAAATCTAGGCTGCTAATATGTCTTTCTGTTTCTTTCTATTTCTTTCATTTCTTCACTCCATTAGCACTGGCTGGCATGGAAAATGCTTCTGGACATCACATACATTGTGGCTGCACAGATGCTCAGCCCTTCATTCAGGTCAGGATTGCATTTGCCCCTGCACAGAACTGTATATTACAGATGTTAGAATAATGAGCCTGAAAAATCTAAGATCACTTCACTGTCTTTTTAAAGTATAGATGTTCTGGAGTGCGCAATTTCATGCACCAATTGTTTCAGATTTCTGAAATGGAGATTACCTGGTCCCTTCCCTCACTCAAGAGCATTATAGTCTTTGAGCTTCTTTCTGCCTCTTTTGTGAAACTTTCTGTTTCCAGACTCTTATTCTTTGTTTGTTGTCTTGTCCTAGGTGCAATACTCATTAATAATTTTTCTTTCTTGTGATTTTCTTCCATAACAATGGAGAAGCTATTGATTCTGAGGTACATTCTTGTTTAATTTTTAGTTATCCTTTAGCTCCGCTTTAAACTTAACCCTACCCTTGCTGTTAAAAGCCTTCTTTTCCTGTTCTCTTATCTTTGTGGCTAGTGACATCTTTGATATTTTTTGTTATACAGTCCTTCCCTTCTAACTTAAGATGACTTTTGCTTCCTGATCCTTAAACATAGAAAATTACCAAACATACTTTCCTCCCACTGCTCATAGGCTCACTGTTAAATGGTTCTGAAAGGACACTGAGGGTAAGGAATGACATCCAATCTCCTTTCCCAGTTCCACTCTGTACCCTTGTCTTTTCTCTTTCCTCCTTCCCTCCCTTGGAAATCAAAAAGTTCAATTACAAATCCACATTAATTTGGTCTTTCACTTAAACTGAATTATTTTATGAACAATAGGTTCACACTTAGTCCACACAGTTACACAGTTAGACAGAGTTAGTCCACACATAGTTACAGTCCAACACATTCTCAGTCACCAGCTTCTGCATTGTTTGAATATTACTTTTCAGACCCTAACTAAGTATAATTTTTTATTACATGATTCAAAGAACTCCTACTAATATGGACAAACACACTTGTTCCTCACTGTGATAGCCAGGAAATACTCTTTTTTTTTTTCTTTTTTTTCTTTTTTTCTTTTTATTCTTAACAGTATCTTATTCTAATCATATTCCAGCTGGGAATAAGAGAAAGGTTGTAATAAAACCTAGAACTAGTCTATTAGGTCTCCCATTACTGTGTTTTCTCTAAGTGACTTTAAATCAAAATGCCAATTTTATTTTGTGGTTTGTGTTTGTCTTGATTTTCCCCCTTCTCTTCTTCTATTTTCTCTCTGAATAGCACATACCCTTTACTATCTGTCTGTTGCTTCTCCATCTGCCCATTATCTTTAAAGTCATGCCTTGCAATAGTCATTCACTCTCCTGGTCAGCACTATCTTCTGCTGTCCAAGTTCCTGAAGCAGTTTTCCATCATCACCATACTCCATTCTCTGTCTGGAACACGCAGAGGGCTTTCGTTGTGTTTTAATATATAACTCTATTGTCTGAAAAAAATAGTATTCCCACCAGCTTAGTTTCCAAACTCCTGGTGTTCATCCTTTTATTCATAGTTTCATCCACTGTCAAGTTTTAAGTCATCTAAATGTCCTCTTATAAATTTAGAGAGGAAACTGATATTTTTAGTAAAATTCTTGTTTAATTTCTTAGTTTTAATTGTAAAATCTGTCAGATTCTGGTTCATTGCTAGGTCTGTCTTGGATTGTAGAGCCACCTGAGAACCCTATATCCTTGTATGTAAACACTGGTTAGTGGGAGAGTATCTTTACCTCTAACCTGGGAAAGTATACCTGTTGTAAAGAATGACAAGACTCTGGGGGTGGGCTGTGATGAAAAATAAATAATACAGCCATCCCAGGTGGTATCTGAAATCTGAAATCTGTTCACATCTACGTAATTATTATTTACCTATCTGCGCCCAGTGCTGGCTCAGGAATCCAATGGCCATTGTGTCTTCTGAGTTTTCCAATATACTTCAGTAAGAAAGAAAAAAATATTTTCTTTGCATTAAAAAAAAAAAAAAAAAAGAAAAGGAGAAATCTATGCTGAGGATTACACAGAAGAGGGGAATACGGAATACAGAATACAGAGTATCTTCTCCCACTATTGCCCGCCCCATGTTTCACGAAGCAGACATAACCCTCATCTGGTATCTCACTATAGTGTGTGGTGTTTGTTATTTTATGAACAGTTTGCCATCCAATCTGCCCTCTAATCATTACTGCAAGTGTACATTTCTTCAAACAAATGAGGCATTTTACGGGAACACCATGCTGCATCAGCTACCAGTTTTGTAGCTGCAGACATTCAAACAAAGTAGTCAAAGAACTCAATCCTTTTCTCTTTAGTCTCTGTTATCATGAAAATTGGAGGGCAGGCAAAGAAGACAAAATAAAGTCCGAGTGTATGCCAGGGAACCTAGCCACCTAAGTAAACCAACCGCAAATTGTAACAACATAGTAAGGAAAAAAAAAATATTTACTGCTACTCTGAAACTTTATATAATCTTGGTGAATGTTTACATTGTTAGCTACTCTGCATATTCATACACACATTCTCTGAAGAGGCCACAAGGTAGGCAGATCCTAACAGTGCCTCATGAGAAAGGCAACTAATGCATTTTTATGTTCAATTTTATAAGCCAATTGAATGTGGAAATGTGATCACCATAATTTAAGAGAATTGTCTTCATTAATAGTTCTTATCCAAAGCTCTCAATGTTTGTTTCTATTAAAAGTAGGAAAGTAATTGTTAATCAGACAATTTTAATTATGAATTTTAGGAAGTTCATATATTCTAAAACAATATTTCCAGTTACCCTGAAACTATTTGTTAGCTCCAGTCAAATAGGCTGCAAAATTTCTGGTAGACTGTATGTAAATTTACAGCAGCTATGTTCTCCTTTGACATCAGATCCAGGCTACACTTACCTTAGCTGTAGAAAATACATGTTTCTTCTCTTTGTTCGTAGAGAATGAGACATCTCCCACTTCTCCTGAAAGTACACTTGCTTCTACAGAAGAGGGGAAGTATCTTAATAGCTACAGTCATCCAGAACAGTGCTAGATTAAGGTAGCCAAAGTTGTGGGGAAATACCTACAAGAAATATGGGTGCTTAGGAGCAGGATGCTATGACTGTCAGTTGCATCCACATAAGCCCATATAACATCTGCATGGCTAGGGGTGAGCCAAAGATTATAAATCTCGCCAAGCATGAGCTGACTCTTTTGCAGCAATACTCATGTCTCTGCACCATGATTCTCAACGCACTGGTTCTGAAGGAACATTGAATTCTTTGCGTGTTTGCCACAGTGAAGCAAGCTGATAGTCCTTCTGGATGCTGATCACTCAGAGGCATGACTTAAATACCTCACTTGCCCTTCAGTCCATTACAGAGCCAGAACTAACAAACTCCGATGCTCATTTGCTGACTCTACGCAAAGTCATAACTTAATTTCTATGGGCTGAAGTTTGCAAAATTTAAAGGATCAAATGCTGCTGTGTTTCTGAAGCAGTTCAGCTGCTTTACATGGAAGAGATCGGAACAGGACAGTACTGGATTCATTTAATCTGTGGGTAAACTTACTAAATATTTTAACCTTAGTGCAACAGGTCTAACAGAAGGATCTAAGGGTTAACTACTTCAGATCATCTGTTACCTGTTATTGGGGATGGTGTCCTTAGAAATGGAATTTAAGAGATCAAATTCACATCATGACAGGAGAGAGTAGAAACTGTGTTTCCACATCATGTGTTAGCATTTGCCTCCTAAACCAGAGAATAATAAGAGCACACATTACCTTGCCTTTAAAGGTTTTAGTTTACTTTTTTATTCCTTAGAAGTCTCCTTGGCATTCTCTAGGTTTTACCCAGAAAGAACAGAAATAACACTTTGGGAAAGCAGAGGTTACTTGCTTTATCACTAAACTAATTTAAAAACCAAACCAAAATAAAACCAAAGTCAAATACATCTCCTTTCTAGAATATTTACCTGGTGAAACTTTTTACTAAGTCTGAAAATTTAAGTCAAGGTGGTTCATAAGCTTTTGCAGGGAAGAAGAGAAAGGAAGAGCTCTATTTTTTTTAAAATTATTATAATAGGACCTGCATATCTTAACCTTCCTAATCTGACCTAACCGTTTTTCAGAGGCTCCAATATTCACAAACAAGCAATGGCAAGCCTAATATATACTCGGTATCCTTTATGAATAGGTATCAGGTTTCTAATCAGCCATTCTTAAACCTCTTATCAATTCAAGGATGAGTTTCCTTCATATATTTATTTCACAAACTGTGTGAAAATCCCTCTCACTAGCATGGGTAGCACTGAGTTGGACACAAACATCCAAGTCTTCATTTTAACATACATATAGATGGGTGTTTGTGAAAAAGCTTGACCACTGAAACAATTCTTACAACTCCATACAACTCCTTCAAATCATGGGCTCATCCAGGTGTGCTCTCTGAGAACCACCACAAGAAAGATTGTCTTAACTCACAAAGCCCATGCTATTTTTGGATGTGCAACTTTGCCATCTGTTTTCTATGGAATGAAAATCTGAACTTTTTCCTATTCACCACAAATTCAACAAACCGTATCCTTATCAAAACTGTGGCTCTCTTAGCTTTCAGTCAACCCATCAGCCTACTAATTATCCTATGCAAATACACAGAGACATAAAACTACATCCACATAACCATGCCATTCAAAAACAGAAAAGAAAGTAGCCATCCCCTCAGAAAGTAACAAAGGTGTACTGAGAAGAATCCTCATGTGACGCTCTCACCAGAAAAAGATGAGATTCACCCATTATGGATATTCCAGGAAAACTGTCTGCATCAATGAATTAGCCACCCAGATATGATACACTGACATTATTCATGGCCTAGATGGATGTACTCTTCACTGGGTGAAAAACTGGCTGGATGGCCGAGCCCAGAGAGTCGTAGTGAATGGAGCTAAATCCAGTTGGCGGCCGGTCACAAGCGGTGTCCCCCAGGGCTCAGTTCTAGGGCCAGTCTTGTTTAATATCTTTATCAATGACCTGGATGAGGGGATGGAGTGTGCCCTCAGTAAATTTGCGGACGACACCAAACTGGGTGGGAGTGTTGATCTGCTGGAGGGGAGGAGGGCTCTGCAGAGGGGCCTGGACAGGCTGGATCGATGGGCCGAGGCCAACTGTGTGAGGTTCAACAAGGCCAAGTGCCGGGTCCTGCACTTTGGTCACAACAACCCCATGCAGCTCTACAGGCTTGGGGAAGAGTGGCTGGAAAGCTGCCTGGTGGAAAAAGACCTGGGGGTACTGATTGACAGCCAGCTGAATATGAATCAGCAGTGTGCCCAGGTGGCCAAGAAGGCCAATGGCATCCTGGCTTGTAGCAGGAATAGTGTGGCCAGCAGGAGTAGGGAAGTGATCGTGCCCCTGTACTCGGTGCTGGTGAGGCCGCACCTTGAATACTGTGTTCAGTTTTGGGCCCCTCACTACAAGAAAGATGTTGCCTTGCTGGAACATGTCCAGAGGAGAGCAACCAAGCTGGTGAGGGGTCTGGAACACAAGTCATACGAGGAACGGCTGAGGGAACTGGGGCTGTTTAGTCTGGAGAAGAGGAGGCTGAGGGGAGACCTGATCGCCCTCTACAACTACCTGAAAGGAGGCTGTAGCGAGGTGGGGGTCGGCCTCTTCTCCCTCATAACAGATGATAGGATGAGGGGGAATGGCTTGAAGCTGCGCCAGGGCAGGTTTAGGCTAGACATTAGGAAAAATTTCTTCACCGAGAGGGTTGTCAGGCTCTGGAATGGGCTGCCCAGGGAGGTGGTGGAGTCCTCATCCCTGGAGGTCTTTAAAAGAAGGCTAGATGAGGTGCTTAGGGACATGGTTTAGTGGTGGGATGGCAATGGTAGGTTAACGGTTGGACTCGATGATCGTAAAGGTCTTTTCCAACCGAGGTGATTCTATGATTCTATGATTCTTTAATGTTTAGACTGGAATCCTTAAGGATTTCTACAGAGACTAAATATAACATTCCACCTGCCCGATAAATTGAAGCTGGGTATGACCATGAAGGACAGCAGTTTAAAAGGAAAAAAATAAAGTGTTTACTTAAAAGGTTTAAAATATCTTTTATACAATGGCTCCTTTTTGATACAAAGAGTAGGATATCCTATTCTAATAGATTAATTATTGTTATGGCACCCTTAATTTTAACTTTAAATTCAATTTCACAATTTCAAATGAGCATCAGAATTTTACAGATATTTTCCCTCTGCAACTTTATTAATCAGACATTTCCCTTTCAAATTTAATTTTGTATTTTGGCTGTAATTAGTTTTTCTGCAATGAGACATAAAAAAAATCATTACATTGGTGCTATGGGAATATTCCAATAGGAAAATAATACAGTTGACAGTTTTTTATAAAACATTTTAATGTGGATGCCTTAAAAAGATGTAATTATTAATTAAGATACTACAAAGCTTAAAATGCTGGATCTACTGTACATACATTAATCTTTTGATTCCAAGTGTGAAGCAGTAACAGCAATAATATCTATTTAAAATGTGTTAATGATTACATTTTCATACAGTTTTTTTTTTAAATGCAAGTTACTATAAACAT
The DNA here is from genome assembly GCA_034008185.1 of Gorsachius magnificus. Classification (NCBI taxonomy): domain Eukaryota; kingdom Metazoa; phylum Chordata; class Aves; order Pelecaniformes; family Ardeidae; genus Gorsachius; species Gorsachius magnificus. The sequence continues at coordinate 89,569,704 of CM067081.1, forward strand.
ATTTTTTGGAGTCTAGTAGGATAGACAACTTGTGGTAAGATTATACTAGCAATTACCAAGCATTGATCAAGTTAAACATCTATGCATGTTTTAAAAGTCAACATTCACAAATGTCAAAGTTTTAAGGATCTTCTGTTACTCAGATTAAGAGAATCATATAATTATTGGATATTCAGGATGGAAGGGCCCTCAAGAGGTCATCCTAAAAGCAAAATACCTTTGCTTTTAGATTCAAAGTTTAGGCATAGATAGCTGAGAAGGAAATCTTATTTACAAATCCTGTTAGAATGGTGGAGCATTATCTTTCCTGTTTTATTCTCAGTTTGCTCCTTTTATAAAATTATCTGATCTCAACTCCCAATTTTTCCTAAAAGTATAATTGAGCATTCTTCACCAGACTTTCTTACAGAATATAAACTCTCATTCTTCTCCCCTAGGTACAATTATTGCATCCAATATATACATAAAGTAATACAGTAATACTATTGTGTATTGTGCAAAATGAAGGAGAGCTTGTGCTTCTGTTTAAGATGAAATAGCAAATCTCATTTGGCTTATCAGCATGGTTTGTTTTGTAAGATTGATTGACATTTTCTACTTGTTTGGAAAGGGTCTCCTCCTCTTTTGCCTGTAAATCATCTCTGTGAAGCAGAGGGATCATCCTGCAGCTTTTCTTTCTGTGAATGCATCTCTCTCCCTATAATCACATCTTCTTGAGATAACCCTTCTACAACTCTAAACCTTTGTATTTTAGTAAAATCTGGTTGACAATAAGTTTCTGACATTATAAGCTTTGTCATATGTCAACAGAAAGGGAAAACATAAACACACATGTTCTGATAATCCCGACTATTTAACTTTGGCTGTCAGATTAGAGCACACGTATATAAAGTCAAATTGGAGATGCATCCTGAGGCTTTGTTATTTCCCATCAAAACACCTGAGGAAAGCAACTTGAAAGCTGGTTGAGAATGGAAGATCAACAAGCTACATAGTACTGTCTCTGTTACACAATGAAATGAGCACTGTTATCTGATGTCACATTCAAGATAAAGAGCCTTGCTCATAATGCAAGATGCATTTCTTTCCGTTAATACAATAACTGTGCCCAGATATTCTATTTGGCAACCCAGTTTCACCTGTCCACTAGATGTATAAGCATCCTCAGCCTCAGCAAACTGCATTATATTTTGCATCACACTCCATACTGTTATGCAGAATACCCAGATATTCTGCTGCTAATGAAGAGATGTACTTACAGAAGGATTCATAGTTACAGCCTGCAGGCAAGAAAGCAACATTAAGAGCAAAGAGTGTCATTTAAAACTTAAGGGTTATTTAAAACTGCTGGAGTAAAATGCCTTTAAAAGGCTGAGTTAAGAACTATGGTTATAAAGATGTAACTTAAAGATATTTCTTCTAAAATGATCGCATGACTATTTCTGTCATTTTTCCCAACCCATTTCTGTTTGCTTCATGAGAGTCTATAAATGATTCTGGCAATTCAGTAAAAGCTAAACTTTGTAGCATGTAAAGCCCGAGTACTTTTCCCTTGACCCAAGCTTCTGGCAGGAATAATTCCAGTGTGTGTATGTATATATATATATTTATTTATTTATTTATTTTTTCCCAGAGCAATGTGTAAACCAAATAAAACATCAGAAACATTCAGCATCTTAATGGAAAAGTAGCAGTACTTTTCTCGGAGAAATTTAAATTTATCAATTTGTCAACAACTCTAAATTAAGTGTCCACAGGATGCCTCTGGTTCCAGGCAATGACAAGGCTCTCCATGGAACAAATTCTTCAGCATTCAGTGTTCACCTCTCCTGGGAGACTGGGTAGGATGGCTCTTGGTGTGATTCAGTACGGCTGCTCCTACTTTATTCTTGAAAAGGAATGTTTTTTCTTGAAGCAGATGGACATTTGAAATTTCACTTACATAAACATGCCCCCACAATATGCTTTCTTTATGCTTAAAGAAAAAAAAAGACAATAAACTGCACATGACAAACCCAAATAAAAATACCAACCCCAAACACACATATAACCACATTCCAGGTCTGAAAACCTCCCTTTCTTCTGGTTCACCCCTTGCAGGGATACTTGTATGAGAGGAGAATTAAATATAGAGGCTGGGAAGAAAGCTGAGGAACTGCAACACCAATTGTAACAAGCTTTGTTTTCTTACAAGCTCAGAGTGCAGAAAAATTCTCTGATGCTCGAAGTTAAACAGATTGCAAAGGTCAGTAGTGAGGCTGCCTTCTACAGAAGCGCTCTCAGAGCCCCACCAGCTAGGTAAATCGGACTGCAGTTCCCAGGTTGTAGTTGAGAATATTCTCCAAAACTGCAACTTCAAAAAGGTGGGGAGCAATTAGTGCAATCACTGATCTGCAGTGTGAAGTTTTCATGGATTTTCACTTTTCTGTCTCTTATAGAAAAAACAATAAAGAGTCGAAAGGTTCTTTTGTCTGAGTGAAATTTGTCATTCTTTAGCTGGTTCTTTTGTTTTGTTTTGTTTTAGCTTGTGTATTCATGCTTCCCCAAAACGAACTTGTTTCTATGCTTTCTGGTTTTGGTTTTTTTTTTTTCCCCTCTGTAAAACCTGTCTTCCTTGGTACCCCATTTCTCACTTATTTATGTATGTATTTATTAGTAGTTACACTACCTTGAAAGAAAAAGAACAGACTACAAGGTGGAACATTTCCACTCTCGGGGAACATGGGAATCACAGGAGACTTGATTCTACAGCATCCTGGACTATACAGTTGGTCCCATAGAAAGACTCCTCATTTTCCCACTGTTTGGGAAGGGCAGTTAATCAAGTTCTTTGCCCTTCCACTGTTTAAAGAGATGTGGTCTCAGAAATGGGGTTGTTGTGGGGGCAGTAGTGGGACACTTGTGTGTGACATACATTACTGCTGTGTTGGAAATTTTTTTGGGAAATGAAGATGAAGAAATAAATTCTAATAACTTCTCGTATTCCCTTGCCAGCAGTGCTGTCTTGTCATGCATGAATTTCTTCCTAAGCAGCACTGCTTGGTCAGTTCCAGTGGCTGGCACAAGCTGTTGTTCTGACTTATTGCTGTATCAAAAGACTACAAATATCACTGCAGGATATATATTTTCAGGATATTTGCCCTGAAAATATCTTTTTGTAAAAAATAGTCTAAAGACAAATTACTCTCAGACAAAAAAACTTTTCTTTAAATGAATAGAAACCCTATTTAAAGTAAAGTAATACTTTCACAAACATGTCTATGTATTTATGTCATAGAATCATAGAATGTTTTGGGTTGGAAGGGACCCCTAGAGGTCATCTAGTCCAACCCCCCTGCAGGGAGCAGGGACACCGCTAACTAGATCAGGTTGCTCAGAGCCCCATCCAACCTGGTCTTGAATGTTTCCAAGGATGGGGCCTCCACTACCTCTCTGGGCAACCTGTTCCAGTGTTTTACCACCCTCATTGTAAAGAATTTCCTCCCCAAGACCAATAATGCATTGATAACGCACTTAATTTAAACCAAGGAGTTCTACTATTTACAAAGATAGGTATATGTCTTCTTAAGAGACAAACTGCATTTTTAGTTAAGTGAATCTTTTATTCCTTTCCACAGAAAAAGGGGGTAACCTTTGGACTGCTGATAGATGATGGAAGATTGCTGCTATACCTATATTATTGATTAGTAAGAGCTAAGTTCCTGACTTGAATGACAACTAGATAATACGTTGTGATTTCTTCTTTGTGGCTACATTCGTCTCAGCAGCCTTGGTCTATATCTGTCTTATTTTCCTTCAGCACCTCTGAAACCAAAATAATGTTAGTTGTACTCCGATTCTGATCTTACATGAATACTGTGAGGTACAGAAGGGCTAAAATACATTCAAATAGATGTTACAAGGCTGGAAATTTGCTATTGCAAGACTCACTGGGATGGGGCAATGACATTCTGGCAGCAGGAGCTCTCCAGCAAAGCTGAATTTTGACGGAAGTTGTCCTCTGTTATCTGTGCCATAGTCTTTCCAGTAGATTACAGTGATTACCAATGACAAAACACCTTCCTGTGGATTTGTGGAATTTTTCTGGAGAGGCTAAATCACTTGAGTTCAATTCTAGGGCAGCAATATAGGGAAACATAATGCTTTACTGCTGGGTTTAAATGTGTAAAAAAAATAGTAGTGTTGTCTTACCTTCATGCAACTGAAGCCTTGGTAAAACAGATGTTCAGATCTATTCTTTATTTTATATTTCATACATAAGTTTTGTTTTGATTCAGACTAATAACTCAAACCTTTATTACTCTTATAATGGAGAAATAAAAAAAATGAGCAATATTAAAGGAAAATACTGTGATTGCATCAAAAAGCAGGCATATTCGGTGAATTGCATGCACCACAGAGAACTGAAGCACCCTATACCTTACAAAGCAATTTAGTAAAGCCTTTACGCATTTTGCTGTAAATAATGTCTTTTAGCTATTATATTTAAAAAGGTAAACAAAAGATGCATTCTGAATATTATTTGATCCCCCTTTTCAGCGTATATGTACACATTACACTCATGTAACAATGGATCTGACAAAACCGTAAAGGATCTGGGACGACCCAATTTGCTAAATATAGTCTGGCCAATCACGCTTATTCTGTCAGTTCTCTGTATCTGTTTTGTGGTCATCCTCATTTACCCTTATATTTTTGGTACTGAAATAACAAACCACCGAAAGTCTTGTGCAACTGCTATGTCTTCCAGTTTTCAGAAGCTACATATATCATTATGTTACTCTTACTGGTCAAGTTGTTTTGCCATGGTAGGAAAAAAATAAACCCAAAACAAACCTAAAAAACCCTAATGACATTAATATTTTTTGAACTTGACAGTGATTTGGCTAAGTTATAAAATCATTGTCAAAAATATTTTAATAAATTAAGTATCCATTGCAATTTTATTACACAGGCAAATTTTAGATGTTAGAATCACAGAAGTGCTACTGATACAGAAAGGATATATCTGATGATGATGACATCAGTCCCATATTTAATCTACATTGCAAAAAATATTGTATTGCAAAAATTATGACTGAGTTGCTTATAATATTACATATATAACAATAATATAATATAACAAATTATTAGGCATCTGATACTTTTATTATTTTTAATAGAGGATGGACTGACAGAATGTATTTCATGTGTTATAGAATGTACTTCATTCTACATATTTCTCTAAAATTGTTTTCTCTGTTTTAAAAAAGTGATTGAGTTATAGATACACTTTGGATATTTTTTCTTCCTTATTCTATGTTTCCTTTCCTTCCCTTTCCAAGATGGACTTTTGCTTTGTATTTTAATCATGGAGGCTTAAAGAATAGCGTACAATAAAAAATAGACTTGTTTGCTGAGAATCTATAGACATCCTATCCCATGGCAACAATCTATAAAATAATTGCAGTGTGGGTTCACCATTGGAGTATATTGAAGCTACAAAAAATAATGAATTTCCTTTAGTCCTTTAGAAGAAAATAATTACAAGATCTGGCATTGAATTAATGCTACAGTCTTAATCATCTCACATCCACCATAAGGTAATCTTGTCTTAATTATAGATCCAGCTGGAAATGGCTTTAAAGCTAGATTGCTCTTCTGGTCTTTCTTGGCCAAGTGTTGGAACAGAACTGTCTTGACAGCATTATTAATAGAAGCAGTACTAGCATTAAAATCCAGACTATGTAACACTCCTCATGCCACCTGCAATGCTGCGTCTTTTTGACTTAAGCGCAAGTTTTGAAGCAACTATGAAATCCTTTTATTTCATTCTCAGCAAGACTGAGAATTAAATTTCATACTTAATACATGAGTACTTTAGTGGTTTAGGGGTAATCTAGCTAAAATGCAATGTTATACTGGGGATTCCACAGAGATTTTAAAAAATCAGAGCATTCTCCAAACTTGAAACATTTGAAGTTCCTAATATTGGTGTTTTGCAAGGCAGCTTTTGTGAAACATACAATCTTCCTGCAGTACTTTTTCAGTAAATTCTCTGTTACTATGTTTGAGCAATGTCATCAGAATGTTCCCAGGATATCTTGCAACTCTTTTTGTTAGTGAAGGAAGGGCAAGAATCGAGTTCAGTGTCAGTGCTCATTTCTCCCTTAGATTTTTCTCTACAAAAATCTACCCATACTACTCCTTCCTGAAACAAAAAGTGCAATAATAAATTTCAAATAATTTAGTTATTGTACTTTCCTCCAGTCTGACTTAAAGAAGTATTTCACCTTGGTAATTTAATCAAAGTTCTGCTACTGAAAGCCAACCTATTTCTTCCATTATGTCTAATGCCTTTACAGTAGCTGCACATGGTTTTTTTTGTAATGTTTCCCAAGTCTGTTTCTAGCCTTAGGGACCATGTAGCACACCCTTGGTCATGGTGCCTTTCTTTTATTGTCCTTTTCCCTGCTGCTCTTCTGAGCCTTAAGACTCAATCTCTCTTCTTCATCTTCATTTCTCTTTCACATTTTTGAAATAGGTTGAAAAGCCTGCTCAACTAAAATATTCAATTGTCTTAAGATTTTGAGTTTGTCAACGCTCAGAAGTCAAAGTCACTTCAAAGTCATGAAGCTTGACCATTCAGTGTCCAGTTTCTCAACCATATTTCTCCTACATTTTCTCTGTAGGACACCTCTGTCTTTAACTGGGTAGGCTACATGGCACTCATCTTTTGAGCAACAATGGAACACCTTCATCCAGTTTGAAATTTTTCTTTTGCATGCTTCAATTTATGTTATATATGAAATTCTATGAAAATCTGGTCTTTCTTCTGTTCAGAATTAAATACAGTGAAAAAGCTTAAATACTTCACAAAAAATTCATTTATCTGTGCAGAATTTTTTTTATATTGGCCAAACCCCATTCTTAATAAAAGTATGGGCTTTGTGGGGCCAGCTCTGTGCTGTTAGTGGATGTGTACACTTTGGAGGCTTAGGTTAGGGTGGTTTCAAAAGTCTTAGTATTACATGTGTTTTGTGCGTTCAAGCTTGGCTGTATTGTGAATGTCTGGCTTTTAGGAAACTGAGCTACAGGGTTTCAAGTTGGATCTACAGACCACAAACATGGTACAGTACTGACTACTTTGAGTGATTTCTGATCTGAGGTGAGTGCAACACAGTGTGAATGTACATAAGCTAGTTTTCAGGGAGTTAGCCCACCTCTGGGTATCCGTCTATTGCAGCAGCAGGAAGCCCAGTTTGGCGTCATCATGTTGTCAGGACTGGTGCCAAGTGTTTGACCTCTGGAAGGCTGAAAAGACCAACAACCTGCATTGGAAAAGAGGAAGCCGTATGTTTAATAAGTCTGTTTCCACAACATTTACTGACTGAAGAAGAAAATCACACAGCTCAAAAATGCTTGGGTCTGGGAAGCAGTGATGTGTTAGAGATGTCAACTAGAGTTGGAGATGAGGTTGGCATCAGGATGAATAATCTTTTTGAACCAGTTGTCTCCCTTCCCCACTCCTATTGGTTAATGGCAGGTTTTCCTTCTTCTTCACTCGGTCTTGATTTGTCCTAATTGATTTCTTTTACTCAGATCCATTGCAAACAATGCTGATCTTTGCTGTAGAGAGGGAATTGACCATTTCTGGGTAGTTTTCCTCTTTTCCTCCTTAGCCTGATCTTCTTTACCCAAGAAAAAATGCTGTGCAGGAGGTTTCTTTTGTTTTGAGAAAACTTGAAACCATGCCTTTTAACCAATTCTGAACCTTTTATCAACCAGTTAAAAAACTAATCCTGTTTCATAAAAGTCTTTTCACTTTGTCAATAAATTGTCATTTACTTTTTCTGTAGTAGTTTGCTGTGAAAATGCTGACAAACTTCAACTGACTGAACTCAGAACCTTGCAACATCAAGCATGATGCAACCTGAAAGGGTGGCAGAACGATCAGACACACTTACAGCTGCGTGAGAAGGAGCATATTGATTTGGAGGTGCTGACTGCATCATAGCATAAATGCACTCAATCTAGCTGTCAGCTAGTTAACTCACAAACAGGTGACAGTCTAGCTATAGGATCAGAGACCTCAAATCAGGGTCACCACACCCACATGACATCCTTAGCTGACTGACTGCTGTGAATGTAGTAAAGTCTGAGAAATCTTCTTGGCTATAATCATAGCTGCTTTCTTTCCCAGTTCAGTAAGTGACATGTCACACAGAATGATCAGCAATATATCTAGGCAATCTGTGGGACAGGGGTTTGATTTTGTCCTTAAAGAAATCGGTTTATCACTTGTTAAGTCAGTTAATCATAATTTTTCTTTTGATGTATACAGAAATAGAATAGAAATGTGTATACCGAAACAGTAGAAATGAAGTTGAAAAGTTGAGGGTTTGATGTACAGAATTTTCTCCATATAGGGAAGCTTTAATATGTGTGCACACTAATCTAGGTCTACTTGCAACTTTGAAAAACTTTCAGAACTCCTTAAATGTAGAAGTCATTAATCTTAATATAGGTTCCTAAGACATTTCTTTTTCATTTGTGCAACTGAACTGAGCAAAAATAATCAAAGTGGTAAGTATTTTTACTGTGACCAAGTGAAAAAGTAAGCTATAAAAATGGTGGAGAAGAAACATGGAAAATAACCCTGCAGGGTTTTTTTTTTTGTTTGGTTGGGTTTTTTTAATTGGATAAATATGTTTTAAAAAGAGAAAGAAATGCCTTGAGCTTTACTTACACCATGCCCCACCCCACCCCCCAGTTAAGGATCTAAACTGCCCCCAAATTTCCAAGTTTTATTCTTACTGTAAAAATGACAGCTGGGTTTTGGATTTAGCAGAGCTTATCCTTCATATAATAACAGATTTTTTTTTTCGCTGCTGTCTTCTGCTCCTCTTTACTGAGTTTCTTCTTCTCTCTTCACTTTCTTCTCTTCAACTGGTACTTATCTGGTATTAGGGCCATTCACATGGCCCCTAGATGAGCATAACCTTTGCAGGGGAGAGATATACAAACAGTAGTAAAAAGTAGCTATGGCTGCAGTGTACTGTACTCCAGCTATTCTCAGTTGAGGTATGGTTACTATTAAGAGCATGACTGTGTGTATGTGTGTGTCTAAGTATGGAGAGCCTTCAATCTACAGCTAAAAGAAGAACCGGAGGCTTCTAACTGTTCCTGTACCTGTAGAGAATTTCGTTCAGTCCATGTGACACTTTGGGCAGACAACCTAAAATGCTTCTTGTGTATTGATGACTATGATCTGGCATCTGAAAGTCGAATATAGTTCTCCTTCTGTTCTTCACACTCTAGAAACCTTTGTTACTATAAATCCTGAAATGATTTAATTTGCAAATTAAGTTGTCAAGTAACAGGATCATATTCCTCTTGGTTGGAATTTAGCATCACTCTTTACGTATAGCACAAAGAAATAGTTATGGTAGAGCATTTAAATAATTTCTTTCCCTTGTAATTTTCCTATAATATCATTTCCAGGGTATCAGAACATTTCTTAGTTTTAAGTAAGAGGTATCTCATCATCTTTTTTGCAGAGATAAGTATCACACTGTGTAGTGTGCATTCTCTTCTGTTTTTACAAAGATATACAGAAATACTTATTTAAAGAAACCCAAGACAAAAAAATGAAAAGGCCTTGTTTTCTGGGCTAATTCATGACCTAATCTTATAATGGACCTTAATAGGGCATGTTTTCTATCTTGCAGGAGAGCTTTAATCTTACTGTAGAGTTTCATTGCACCTACAAGTTTATCCTTTAGGTCACGATCTTCACCCTAGAGCTTTAGACAAGTTTTCATATATTGCCAAACACTGCAAAGATAACAACCTTGGACCAATATCTCTCTAAGTTATATAAGCAGAGAGACGCAGATAGGTATTTTTTAAAATTTTGTAGGGCACTGAGCAGACTAGCCCTATAACTCATTGAAACCAGTGTGAAATAGACATTGAATCAACTCTGGCAGTGCTGAGAAAATCCTTCTTTGGACCTGTGCTTGCTATTTAATGCCTAAATAAATTTGAAAATGTGAGGTCAAGTGAACAATCTGCGCAAGAACAGCATTAGAGGCAGATGTGGCATCCTTGTAATACTCTGTGTTGCTGAAGAAACAGCAGTATGATGGACTTGATGAGGTAACTAATTTATGTGCACATTAGTATGCTAATTATCAGAGCTTTTAATATGGGATTATCAGTAATACACCTTTTGTGTTTTGAGTAATAATGATAGAAAAGCTAAGGTAAAATAACATCATGCTACTTGCTTTCAGATATGTTTGCCTCACTTCTAGTAATGACTTCCTCAACTTCGAAGCATTTTTTTGTAGAACTTGGATAAAATTTTATGTCATCGTCTAAAAGCCCAGAGATTTTATCTGTAAATTTGAGAAATCATTGAGGGAATTTAAGAAAGATGATGGGGTTATAATATTTCATTTGAGAATTTAATAGTCCAGAGGCATTAAAAGGGAAACAGAAACAGGTGGATGAGAATCAGAAAGTATAGAACGCCAAGATGTACCAGTGCAACTGCACATATCCGCTACTCATAGGTGCACATTTTCTCAGCATTTTAAGATACTCGCTACCCTTCCTAACAAACTCGGTATCTCTATTAACATGACGCCCTAATAGTTAAGGTAAAACAGAAAAACATTATTTCATTTCAAGTAACATTGAATTCACCTGGAACATTTTAAAAATCCATTGTCAGTAACATACTGGTAATAATATCAGTTCATGATAGTGGTGCTATCAACCAAATAAAATATTGCCCCTAGGCCACATAGCCTAATGTTTTCAGCAATGTATGTTTTACCACATCTAGCCACAATCTCTGTCTTTATTAGAAAAGCTGCATATATAAAAGCACTATCTGCACACTGATCAAGATGGTATAGGAAACTGACTGGCAGCTTATAAGAAGATGGAAAGATCTTTACCACAGAATGTCTGATGTTTCCTCTCTGTCCTGTGTTCACAGATACGAGGTCTCCCCTGCTATGGATCTGGAGTAACATGATTAAATCAATGGAATTACTCTGGATTTTCTCCAACCCAAGGGCACGCAGCTTTTGGCAGTGGGTACTCAGCAGCTTAAAGAAACCTGACCCGCACACTGTGGATTGGCACAGATCTCTGGCTCATTTCTGACAGTTTTATTAAATAAAATCAGCTTAAACAAATTGGTGCATGATTTTACTTCAGTGACTCCAGAAAACTCCATTGCTGGAGCTACTGTTTTGGAGGTCCACAAGAAATGAAAACCTTGTACATAATAATATAAATATAAATATTTATAAACTATATGTCTCCCTATATATAACCATCTGGTTAATTAAGCCTACAAAACACTCAAATACACAGTTGTGAGCAATGTTTTAAATTGAGATAACAACTTATAAAACAGACAATCAATGAAGAGGAGGTTTCAGTGCTTGAAATGAATCCAGTTGTATGTCAGGAATGCACGCCATGTTTACAGGACTAAAAATCTTTGTTTTTAAAATGCTGACATGTTTTTCCACCTGTTTATTCATGCACATTGTCTGAGCACTTTCCAAGTGTACTTCAAATTACTAGCTGCAAACAGTTTTCAGCAGTATAATTTGTTACATATGCACTAGTCAGTAGAGAGATGACAATAATTGATGTGCTTAATGACAACAATTTGTCTGAAAATTTGCTCTCAATTATTTCTTCTGCCTAATTTCCCTTAATCTTTTTTTAAAATATCTTAGGAGAATTTAATTTCTAGGAAGTGGGAAAACATTTCTTCTAAAATTTCTTAGGATCTATGGGTGTACAGAAACTGGAAATAAGGACTTAGGGCTGATTGGTGTCTTGGTTTTGAGCCATGAAGCAGGTAAATATTAAATGCATATCTTCATTTCCTCTGGATTCAGTGCTCAGAAAGCAGTCAAAGATACAGATGACCAAATCTGCCTAATGATCAGTGCAAAAGAGGAAATCACAACCTTGTGTGTATTTACTTAGGGGATTCCCTCAAGCAGCTAGCACTTGATGGATAGTCACTGCAGTGGTATCCTTCTCTTTTTTTAGGAAACTTGCAGGCTCTCTGCTTTGAGTTAAAGGAACTTGTTGAGACCAGATGAACAGCTACTCCCTTGCTACCAAAGACAGCTAAAACCTGCAGGTAAGGAGATGAATGTAATTCTGTGCTGACTGAGGTTAGGGGGTGATGATTGTGCAGGAATTAGACAGACAAGGTGAAGCAAAGAGGTTACCAGACAGAGGAGCAATTTGAGCCCTTATTCTTCAGATCTTCACCAGGAGTCAATGCACTCAGCCTTAAACAGACAGCAAGGGCAGTAGGAGTCAAACTTGGTGGAAAAATTAGCAGAAAGAAGGGCACTTGTTCTGCTATAAAAGAAACTGATCAAATTTTGCTCAAAAGTCAGACTGAACTGTGTTTACCTCATCAGTCTGAACATTTTATAATACCACATATTACTCTGGGTGTCTGAGCAAGCCAGGCTCATCTTGTATAGATTAGTTGTTGTGAGAAATTTCCCCTCACATGTGCATGTCTGGTCCCATTATCCTCAACAGGGAAGTTGAAAATAACTAAAAGTAGAAATTAGTAAGAATCAATGAGGTATGTTAATGGATGTTTTTTATTTTATTGAAACCTCTCAGGTCAGGCAATTTGTAGGAGGAAGGGGGAGTGCCTTTGATTTTCTGTCATTGCTTTATTATGCCCTTCTTGGGTGAAGAAAATTCAAGTCTGCTAATACGTTCAAAAGCAGAGCACCTTTTTAATGGAGGACTATATATTGACAATATATTGCCTAATAGTAGAAATTGTCTGGAATTATTAACAATATCTCAGCACTAATTTGTCATGTTCTCTTTGAAGAAAGATCAAAAAATATCAGATATAAGCCTTTCCTTAATTGACTAGTATTAAATATCTAGCCAAATAGGCAGTGATGTAGCTAGCGATTACCTAGTTGGATTTAAAGTATTTATAAGGTGAAAACACCTTTCACTCAAATACTACCTAAGTAAATTTGGCCTCTGAAATCAACTGTAAAACTCCATCAGCTTTAAGGGAACTGAAACATCAGCCTTACTGTTAGTTTCAGTAGAGGATCAGTTCTGAAGAATAAAAGGTCTTTGATGTTCCTTCATGGTAAAATCCTTTGTTGGAACTCTAAACCTTTGAAAAATGGTAAAAACTCCTTTGTGTGGAAATGGTCTTGTAACTATTTAGTAGATTTCACTTGATGAATATTTGCATCAAGGACTAGTGCATTCAAGGTGGGGTACAAGGCCTGACTCAAGAAACTGTTAGTTCTAGGGCCATTCTTCTGCTTGGCAGTTGATAGATGTTTATTATCCATAATATCTCTGGCAGTGTCTTTCTATTTGGCTGTCCTTTCTCAAACCCTTTACTTAAGACCTTAGGTGCTGCAAACTTTTTTATATTGTCCAGAATGGATTCTCTACTTGATTACCTTTGATTTTACCTTTTAATGACTAGCTCTACATTCTTGTAATCATTTTAGTTGTCTCCATAGCGCTGGTGATACTAACTGATGTGCTCTAGCTAAAGTGGTAGGTCTATTTTGCAGTACAGGCAGTCCAGAATCTGTAATGGTCTTCCTCAGCTGAGAGAGTCTCCTGTTGATTAACATTATTCCAGCAGACACCGTGTCTCCCATTCCTGCCCCTTCTCATGCCGCCCTCCCTTGCTCCCTGCCCCAGTAGGCTAAATTAAGTTCCCAGACAGAGGCTGCAAGCTTGGTCTCATCTCTGCATTTAGAGATTTCCTTCAGCTGAACACTGAGACATAGAAAAGGGTTTCAGTCTGTTACAGGTGCCTGAGAAAGAGTACCCACTCTTTTTCCTCTCTACATACACACAAGGAGCAAACTCTATGGTATCAGTCAGATTCCTGTAGTTTACCCCTGCAAAAGAAATTCCTCACTTCCAACTAGCAGATTTCAGCTGTATAAACTTTTTCATTGCAACTAAAAATTTTTTGTGTTCTGATGACTCACTGAAGGTCTATGCATTGAAGCTTCCAACTTTTGAGCCTAGTTGTATTACCTAAATATGATTGAAGTTATAATCTCATCACTTCTACCAAGATGCACCTTCCCAGATGATCAAAGGAGGAGGACTCACAGAAGAAAATAATTTCTTCACATTTACAGCACGGAATTTGTCACCCTAACTGATTCAAGTAAACTTCTGTACTTCTTCATAGTTACTTAAAAAATCTAAAAATAATTTAAACTTACACAAACCCTGACCCTCCTTTACTCATGGTTGTAATGAAAGACCTAATAAAAAAATACAAAATTTGGTGGCTTGATGTTACTATTTTAATTAATTTTCTGGTAATATGACTTCCAGCAGTAAGTACCTCTGAAAGTATGAATATTAGTACTTTCCACTGTCATGTCTAAGCCTAATGAAAATTTTTACTTTCTTAAAGGCTGTGTTACTGATGCTCACCTTCTTCATGCTGCAAATGACAGATACAGCTGTTTGAAATTAATTATTTCATACCATTATTACATTATTATATGTTTATCTGGTGGGTTTAGTTTTGGTTTTGGTGTTGGTTTTTTTTTAAAGTATTTAAAATCAATACAGCAGCAGTCTTTTTTGCATGATTTACAACACTACTTAAAATCACTTCTTTACCCTGTGTTCTGTTTATTCCATTTTACTAGTGTCCTGAAGGTAGAAATAACTCTTTGATATTTATATTCTTAAATGTTGGAGCTTACATCCATAATAGCAATATATTTTCCTCTCCACTTAAAATTAATCTCAGCAGAGTTTGAGAGTAATTTTGATTCGATGTCATTCTTCCTCTTCTTTGGTTTAGTTTATCTATTTATGAAGTTTTTTGAGAGACCCTGTTCTCTGATGATAGTTTAGTTTAACTGGTGGGCTTTTTGGACTTACTTTCACAAATGACATATTTGTATATGAAAGTTTTTGTTTTCTGCAAGGTAGCCCTTTCTTTCTTACCTCTGACACCTTGCTGATTCATGAATGTGTGCAAGAGAAGTCTTTGATAAACTCTTTCTCATCTATCTTGGAAAAAAAAAAATAATATCCTAGTGCAACTAGTTTCTGTGATATTCCCAGTTCTCCAGTCACACATCAGTCTTACATCTGTGTTAAATATTTCACAAGACTTCTAGTTATGTGTCTGGATTTTGCAGACTCAGTGCTTTCAACTTCAGAAATGTTTCACTGTAAAAAAAAAAAAGAAAAAAAAAAAAGGAAAAAAGAGAAGAAAAAACCTCAACAATAATATGTCAAGCCCAGAATTTAACAGCCTTCTTCCATACAGTGCAGTTTCTCAAGTCCATATGGGCTGTTTATATCTGTTCCTTCCTGACTTGCCTTTCTACCCTAACTCTCTTCAGCTGGCCTTGAGGGAAAAACCCCAACCTACATAGGAACAAATAACCTCTGACTTCTTAAATAAAGTGCCATCAGAGTCCAGCTGGCCTATCTCAAAAGAAATAAAAGGAGTTTGAAAAAGAAAATGCTATGGTCTTAGAGACACATACATAATGTTCCCCAGTTCTCTCATGTCACATTAATTGATTTATCTTGCTATGTCATGCTTTCCTTTCTGAAACCATTAAGTTACTTTGTATGGTGTGTCTTCAGTTTTGGTTTGATGCAGTCATCATCATTATCAAAGGGTGGTTTTCCGTGTCATTTTACCAGTCTTTATGCTTTTTCCTGTGTTACCTGATCTGTCTGTTTTGCAGTCTATTTCTACTAGTCTCTATTCTTCTCCCTGCAATCCTACACGCTCTCTGTGTGAATATCTGGAGCAAGTCAAGTAAACAAAATTTGATTAATTAAGTGCAAATGTTAAATAACAGCATTTGGGAAAAAAAAAAGTAAATATCTGGATCTATGGAAGATATATCTTCCTGTATGAATCAGATGAGCCTGTTCAGTGTGGAGGCCGCCTCTTGTTTATTTTTCAACAAATGAAAAAATCGTCTATATTCAGAATCTCAGCACTGACTGCTGTTAATAACTCTTTCTTTATAGAAGAAATAATTGAACACCACTTGTTATAAATGAAATTGTAATCACTCATTAATACACTGGCACCATTTTCTTGGATAACAAGTTTCCTGAAGGTGTCATTTTAACCTCTAATTTTAATTTTAATAAAAAACTTGATGCATTGAGACCAACTGTTGTTCTGAAGGAAAAAAATAACCAGGAATATGCAGGATTCACAGCTTTTTGTCCTTTCTTGGAAATGCTCATTGGAATTGTAAGACTGTGTATAAATATATTAGTGTAAGGTATCCAACAAACACAGCCTTCACACCTAGCATGGTTTTACAATGCTCCTCATGAGAGTGGGTGTGAGGCCTCGTGATGACTCTGGAGTTTCCTGGAACTGGGACAGATATGGGAGAGACCTGCTTTTCACAATCACTCTAAGGACATGTTAACTAACTAGGGTCAAAGGAGTGTCCAATGAGGTGGTGATGCAGCAAAAAATTATGTCAACCACATATAGGCTACTAGCTGCTAAGGAAACCAGCCTTTCCATTGTATTTTCTGACATTCTGATGGCTATGTAGATGGAGATACTTCCTGTCCTCATGTGACTACAGGACCCATACGCATCCCCATGTATCATCTTCCTCAGAGGTTTTGTACAAGTTATATTATAGCAAGGCCATGTTAATTTAGGAATAAAAAGTGCACTTCTGAGGCCAGATTTTGCTTTTGATGATGGTCGTATTTCTTTGACATAGGTTTGATAAAATCAGCCTTATTACACCACATTTCAAAGCATAGCTTCAGTCAGCACAGTCCCTCTAGGAAGATCATAATATCACTGGTCAGTGTTCCCTTTGAACTCTTTGGAACAAGTATCAGCACTGGAAATTATCTGTGTCTGTTTCAGGAAACAGGAGATCCCTAATGAGTCAGAAATACATGAACTCCTATGTCTCCATACCCAAGAAAGATAGCACCTCAAAGAACACCTTATACTAATGAATGTAGTAACTCCTGGTGTTCCCTAAAGAAGGATTTTATTGTCATGCAGAAGACAGATGCAGAGGTAGACTGGGAAGCTCGCAGATCTCAAGCATCCGCATATGGAGCTACAATACAGAGGCCAGCATCCACAGCCCTGTGCACAGTCTGCCAGTATGTGACTGCATACTAGCAAACATCTCACAGAAGCTGTCATATGGGAGAGACACCAAAATGAGGTCTCTGGCTCGCATTGGAAGTATTTTTCTGGCTTCTGTAACTTGACTCCTCTCAGTCAGATTTCTCCCGTAAGAAAGATCCCTTTTTCTCTGTTCCCCAGCCATGTTCAGGCTAGCACTTTTTTTTTTCAGTTTGCCCATGTTTCTTAGTACTGTCCCTGAGAAACTATTAGTTTTTCAAGTGGAGATGAAGGCGTCTTTCTTTCGTTTCCAAATCCCATGATCTTTGCTACAACTCCAAGAAAGCTGCACTTGACAAATTCACATGCTTTGGAGGGGGGAAAGAAAGTGTTCAAGCTAAGTGAGAAAACACAGAAGCACAAAATACATTTTACACTCTAAAAGAGAAGTTAGAGTGAGTAATTAAAATAATTTTTTTTCTTCAGCTTCTTTAATGTAATACTTATGCTCATCAATAGTATTTTAATATTTCTTTTTCCTAAAATGTTCCCAAACTGTTCTTTTAAATGGAAAAATCCTCCAGTTATATGATTTTTATAAAATTCTTTCTCAAGTTATACAGAAAAATAAAATAAACTCTTCCACCTATACTGTGAAAAAAAAAAAAAAAAAAGGATAAGAAAATATACAAATTGAGTCCAGTATTACATATGTGAATGTCTCAACATTTTCTCAGGCTCTCATATCAAACTTATTTCATTTGGAAAACACAGGGAGAAATAGATTATATGAAGGTTTGCCATGAGAAAACAGACTGATTGTCCCCTGAAAGGATGATTGCCCATAGGAGAAGAAAGATGCTCCTTCTTTCTCTGTATGGACTTGTTAAATTCACTACCTGAGATTTGAATCATGACCAAATCAAACAAGAATGGACTGCAGGTCTCCAGCAAATTTTTATTTCCACATATGTTTGTTCCTGAGACTTCATTTCTGAAACCTCATTGAGACCTTTAGCATGGTAACATTATGTCACATTTTGTTATACCAGGCTGGATGCCATTTATGGAGTTTTTTTTATATAGGACTAGAAAAAAAAAATCAAAGTTAGCTATAAGTATATATATAATCTATTACATCCATGTGGTAGTAAATATATTGTGGCTACCACAATGGTGGGTTGGCATAACATCAACAACTTGTTTTACTTTGCTTATGCAGCTTGAGGGTCCCCCCCCCACTTTCCATTGGTCATCTTAGATCCAGATTTTCTTGTTTTGTTCATATTAGCAGTTCCTTTACCCTAGAAATTGTTACACTTAATTTTTTCCATGCTGCACACGGTTTTTGTGTCTCAGTCACTGCATGAAATTTTCTGTAAACTCATTCATGTATTTATCTGGTTTAGAAACATGCATAAGATGCAAAGCATAAGCTGTAATTTGTTTTTAGCCAGTACTGTTTCCAAGATCTGGTAATTCTATAAAATTAGATTAATTTAAAAAACAAAAAGTATGTTTCATTCCAATATACAAACAGGCAAATAAAACCAGAAACTTATCCACTGCTATACAGATTTCTTATACCTGTAATAGATTCAGCTTGCATTTGTTAAGTGTCAGCTCAAGTCTCCAGCTGGAAAGCCTGCCTGTCCCTCAAACTCTGTCTGTATTTTCTTCAGTTTTATTTAATAAGTTTGTAAGAAATCAAACGAGCAAAAGAAAGGAAGAGTGGAGGCAAAACCCGAGACCCATGTATTTCACAAAATACTGATTTGATCCTATAAGAAAGTAAATCCTAAGGTCTTGAATTATACTTTTAGATGTGGAATATGAAGCTGTGAAATAAGTAAGGGATTTTTACTGTGTAGTTTTGTTTGCATAAAGTTGCTTTATGTTTAAAGAAATAAGAACCTTATGTTGAATTTTACTAGAATACCATTAGGTTTATGACCTGCAGACATTTGCCCATCTGTTGGGTAGAATAGCTTTCAGTGAATGAAACAAAAGCAATGCAGGCATAAATGAGTGTCTTTTAATTAACCTACATTTTGTACCCTGAAATTATCTTGCTTTTGTAGCAGTTGCATAAGTTTATGCTTTCATACACAAAAGTAAAAAAAACTGAAGTTTTCTAAACTAAAAATAATTTGAGGAAGTGGGCCAATTTTTTTTTTTATTATTATTTTACCAGCTGAAGTTAATAGGCGTCACAGAATGTGAATTTCAATACAAGTTTAACTACAAAATGTTGGACATAAAAGAAGTAACTGAAGTAAAGAGGATCATGATCCACATGGGAAAGGTCTTAATTTCCCATCTTTGCCTTAGAGTAGATGATGCTGAGCAGTCATAAAGTAAGAGCCAAGAACTGATACCTAGATCATGGTGAATGTACCCTACTTGTATGAATATAGCTCCCTATAGAAGGAAAGTCAGAGCTATATGGGTTTCCTCATCTTCCTCAGAACTGCAAAACTCAGTCTCTGAGGTTAGTGCTAATTTTCCATTCTGTTGCCAGAGATTTTAAATTCTTAGTGCTTTTAAGATGAATGAGTGATGAGCTGAATATGAATTACACTGAAATCATAAGCAAAATGCCTACTCCTCTATTGACTAAGCACTGTTAGACCCAAGGTGGTCTGGGATTCTTCTTTCACTGCTACTGTAATTTTTTCTCATTTTCCTGTTTCATATTAAAGGTCATTCTTAATTACAGATTGATCCCAGAATGGATCTTCAGTAATTGACACGAAAGATGGGGAAGTCAATTTCAAATAACCAGATGTTACACTTATCACCCAAATAAAACAAAAACAAACACAAAAAACCAACACCCAATTAAAAACAAATAATTTCATAAAACAGTGACATTAACCCATTGACTTTTGTCTTGACTTTCAAGCATGCCTCGTGCAGATGGATTCTAACCTAAGAGTTAAGGTCTGTGATGGAGCAAACAAGATGCAGCTCCTAGGCAGAGTCCATTGGAAACAGAATATCCCTTGGGCTTGTGCCTCTTTTCTAGTTGAAAAGGTTTAAAAATGGCTTAAGGAGATTTATCTTTTGTTAGATTAAGACACGCTGCAGATGACTCTGCATGGGCTTGTCTTCAAATGAATTTTCATACACTTGAGTAAAGAAAAATCTTGGACTGGAAATAAAAAACTCCACATTTAAAAAAAAATAATTCATCTTGAAATGATCAGAGAGCAACCATTTCATGATTTTCTTAGAGTACTAGCTACCCACCATTCCCCCAGGCTCTGAAGTTGCCACATAGACTCTGGACTTCTGTGGTTGATTTCTATGTCAGCCTATTTGTTAATGTGATGGGATTGACATTTTAATTTTATTTTCTAAACCCAAATATTTTTGTAATGTCTGATTCAAAATTTCACATTTGTAAGAATAAAGAAAATCTCTATTTTAAAGAAAAATTCTTGTTGTGCAAATTACAGTTTATCGTGGTTTAACCCTAGAAGGTAACTGAGCCCCACCTGGTGGGGTGGGGGAGAGAATCGGAAGGGTAAAAGTGACAAAACTCATGGGTTGAGATAAAGACAGTTTAATAGGTAAAGCAAGAGCTGTGCACGCAAGCAAAGCAAAGCAAGGAATTAATTCCCTGCTTCCCATGGGCAGGCAGGTGTTCAGTCATCCCCAGGAAAGCAGGGCTCCATCACGCATAGCAGTGACTTGGGAAGACAAATGCCATCACTCCAAATGCCCGCCCCTTCTTCCTTCTTCTGTCAGCTTTTATTGCTGAGCACAATGTCTTATGGTCTGGGATGTCCCTTTGGTCCCTTGGGGTCAGCTGCCCCAGATGTGTCCTCTCCCAAATTCTTGTGCACCCCCAGCCTGCTCACTGGTGGGGTGGAGTGAGAAACAGAAAAGGCCTTGATGCTGTGTAAGCACTGCTCAGCAGTAGCTAAAACATCCATATGTTATCAACACTGTTTTGTGTTTATCAACAGAAGTCCAAAACATAACACCATACCAGCTGCTGTGAAGAAAACTAACTCTATCCGAGCTAAAACCAGTAAAATAAACTACAGTATATTTGCATAAGTATATGTTAATAATTACAGAAAATTAATTATAAATTTGAGTGGAAAATATGCAGGGTAAATCAATTCTATGAGCAACTCTATTTATTCTCAGTGATCTCAACAAAGTCATTTTTCAGGAAAGTTAGCAATCTTTCTCTAGTGCTTAAAGAAATATTCTATGTCTTCTCCACTGACAATGTACTGTAATTCAATTGAAAAAGAGAAACCTGGAAGGATTACTATGCATCTTCAAATATATCATCAATTTGATACAGGCGTGACAGTATTTACAGTACGACATCCTGCTATTTTTATACAAAGCTCCTTTTGTTTGAACATTGCGTACTTTTAAACACTGTAAAATACCATACAGTAGTTGCACCAATTTTATTTAGATCAGAGACAACCAGAGAAATTGTTCTGCTGCAGAACTGGTGAGCAATTAACACCAGACTCATTGCTTTCAAATACTAAGAGGAAATGTTAAAGTGTCTTTCACTGGACCATTGATAATACACAATTAGAGTTGAAATAAATTCCTCAGAAGCTGAAAACATGATCGGTCATTTGGAATGACCTTTATTTGCTTTAATTGACAGTGTTTTGGACATCACTCAGGACTTAGAAAACATTTTTCACTTTCTCTCTTCAAAGATCCTTATTAATGTTCCAATCTTACTTTTTTAATGCAACTGTCCACCCCTGCCCCACCCCAAAAATGTGTCCTTTTCTCCTCTCCTATTTATTTTAACCTTATAGCTAGTGGCTTGTGCAATTAGGATTAACAATCAAATTAAAAGGTATCCCAGCGGGTGACTTAAGTTAAATATTCATACTACACCAGTGATGTCTTGTTACATCTAATAGATCTGGAGAGCTCAATCAAATCTTTACTTGAAGTAGGCTACTGAAGTTTTCCCCAGTTTCTTTATAAAATGGACTTAACCTGGACAAATTATACCTTAAGTGCCCTCTTTCTCTCACAGAATTTCCACCTGTCCTTGTAAAACTTGCAAAGTGTTTGGGTATTATTCTTAAATTAATATTCCACCAACCTTAGTTAAAAATCTAGTATTACCAAATATGAGAGCAGAAGGGTTTTTAAAATATTGATGAAAAGCCACTTGCTTATTACTCAGGGATCCTACAAAGATGGGGAATATGATGTCAATATTTGGATGCATTAGAAAACTAGGTTGTTTGTTTTTAAATACAATTCTGGTGTATTTGATGATCACTCCTTGAAAACCAAGATGCAGTACTACCTGGTAGTTCTTAAAATTTGTATGAGTAGACCAAAGATGCCATCTGGGCAAATGGATTACCAGTGCTTCTCTTCAAGGCAACAGGTTTGTTTCATTCTTGGGAAGTGGAATCATTGGGGCCAAGTGATGTCAATGGTGAATGGTGTAAGTGGATATCACTGAGGTCAAATAAGTAAGTGTCTGAAGGAAGCAGCAGGAGTCCAGAGGAGAAAATAATCAGACATATAATATCTCTGAGCAGGAAGCACTTACTGAAAGGCTGAAGACCAAACAAAACAGCAGAACTTTCAACCACCTAAGTATGGGTGATCAGTTAGGAAACAAAAGACAGATACTGAACATATTGAGGGGATTTATGTTAAAAGCCATAAATTGATCTAAACAGGATATTCGAATTTTGCCTTTGACAGAAAAGGAAAGTACTTTTTCTTAAACTGTAAGATAGCACTAAGGTATGTGATATGCTAATTTGATATATTAAGATGCTCTGAGAGAGTAATGAAAATACTTTGATAAGAGATTTCTGAGTCTGAGCTATTTTTACACTAAAAGTGTTGTTTTGGTATTTGAAAACAATTCTCTTTTTTACTAATGGAAGAAGATAAAGGATCAAAAATACTACAGGCTTTAAAAAATGAATGACTAAATAAATATCCTAAATTATAAGGGACCTACCTGAGGAATGAATCTTCATAGCTATCCTCCCTTTGATATCTTTAAGATCTGTTGGTCACCATGCTTTGCCTAGCTGAACAGAGACAGAGGCCTTGACATAAATATGAAGACTAAAGTGATAAAAAACTGATAGCTAAGTTTTGGTTTTTTAAGCAATAGATAATAATTATCTCTTGATAGTTGTGCTCCTACAATAGCTTAAGTATGGCTGGCTGAAGTCAAGTCTTACAGAAGCAGAAAGTGTTAATTGGGCATTATACAGCCTCTTTATAATCTGATGGACAATAAAAACTATTCCTTTGGTTTAATGACCATGTCAGATTAAACCCTAGATGTGTGTTTTGGAATAAATGGCATTGCAAGGTTGAAAGACATAACTGAAAATTCAGAAGATTATTTTTCTTTTGCCATTGTTTATTGATAAGTATCTCAGATGGCACCAGATGTCATTATGTTAAGGGTGCTTTGGAACTCATTTCAAAGCATTAGCCAAGTTTGGATGTGAAATAACATATAGTTCAAATAAAGAAAATCTCCTTATTTGTAAAACAGTAAGTGCTTTAAAATGAGGAGTGCCGTAGGACATTATTTCCTGTGAGAAGCCTGAGGGCCAGGGGAGGGCTAATTAGCTCACCAGCACACAAAATTAGTGGTCTCAGAGCAAACTGAGGTTAGGGAGCAACATACTGAGTAGACTTACAGTCTTACTCTAAAGAAGGGTATTTTATCTTGTACACAATATATATTATTAAAGAACATTCTGGGAAATGACTGATCCAAAAGCTTTTGAAACCAATGTGAAGTTTTCATGCTGGGGTGTGAGTAACTTTTACTCCCTCACCTATTCTCAGTTCTGTCCTTGGCAAAATGAAGTGTGTCTGCACAGGGCACATGCAGAAATTAACCCAGGAAGTATTCAGTTTAAGATACATCAAACCCCATGAGAATAAATTAAATGCGTCTCTAAACATGTAAATTCATAACTAATATATATAGTTTATGTGACAAAGGCTGAATGAGTTTACATTGGCTATTGCATAATCTGCTTCTTAGTTTTTAAATTCTTCTACAGACCTCAGCCAGGTATTTTGAGTGGAATGGAAGAAGCAATACAAGAGAAACATGAGAAATTACAACAATAAAGTATTTAGCAAATCCCAGGGGACGCAGAAAGGAGAACCTCTGTGAAAAGGACAAAATTATATCACCACTTCTTGTTTTGAAATATATGTAGATGCTCTCCACCACATAGTATTTCAAACTATTCCTTTTCCACCAAAATTCAGACAACTTACTAATCCCTTGCTCCTACAGTGACAGGAGACTCTGCAGCTGAGTAGAGAAGTCTCCTCTAACTGTGAGTGAGAAAGAGAAACTTTGAAAATACCAGTAAGTACTACAGTGCTAACAACACAACCACTTCTGCTGAATATATGTAATCACAGAGCTTTCATTTAAAAATTAACAGCCAAAGGGATGGGTATATTCAAAACTGGAGAAAGGGACACTGATCGCGGGAATACACTTATATGTTCAGAAACACTTTTCTTCAGAATTACAATATGTTGAGACAGAGAGAGAGAGGAGAGAGAGAGAAAGTGCATAGGAACAGAATGGAACAAAATCAGACTCTGTTTATGGAAATTATTTTTTGTGAATTCCTCAGCCAAACTGCCACTGTCTTACTGTGATTTTGTATTCTTGTCTGTAGCGGAAAGCTTCTGCTACGAAATATGAGGAAATCAATGTGAACCCAACTCTGACTAATGATTAGTTAACTTTTAAGCCTCTTGCAAACCTCTGCAGCCTAAGCCATCATTTTATCTGTAAAGATATGACATTCATAATAAAAAATCAATATCCAAGAATCAAAAATGTCCTTTCTATCCTTTCTTCATTTATGCTATTACAGTATTACTTTGGCAACCTATTGATAAGCAGTCGATTTCCTCTGCACAGCTATTTCACTGAAATGGATTCCAGCAGCTCTGAAGTCTTCTGTGCTTAGACAGAAGCCCTCTTAAACCTACAGATGTTCTATGGTATCAGTAACTTTCATTTTCTATGTAGTTTTTTCAACATATTGTAAGAGATCTATTACTGTTTTCCATATTGTTTGGATAATCAAGTGACATGTCAAGAGACAGTGAAAAGCACTTAATTGTAGCCTAGTTCTAAATTCCACTTACAAAAAAAATGAGTCCCTGCAAGCTGATCGTAAATATTCCATTGAAGATTTTTTTCTTCCCTCTACTGCATTTTGAGCAGTGAAAGCTATACAATTAAAATCTCTATCATGGACTGATAGTTTTACTCACATGCAATCTGAACAGAAAGTGTATTTGATGTGCATTATAGTACTGTAGTGGTAACGTCAATGATACTAAAAATAGAAAATTTATTTTATTTAGGCAAATGTAAATCAAAGCTCATGGAAATTTGTTTAAATCAACACAAATGCTGATATATACAAGTGGGAAGGGGGAATTATTACTCTTATAAAAATGACAGGATATTTATCCAACCACATATTTAACAGGAATTGCTGAAGAAGTGTTTTAAACATGCAGGTTGTTCATAACATGCCTTCTGAATTTGGGAGCGTTACTGTCATTTTTTATCCTTGAAAGAGACTCAGTCAGTTAAACAAACTTAGCCACAAAATTTTTGCCAAGAGCCACAGCACTCCTTTTCTTCCCACCTTTTCTTACTTCTGAACTCATTCAGAATCCAACATTCACTGTTCAAAGCACTGGAGTCAGCCCCTAACACAGCGAGAGTCAAGTCCCTACAGTAATGCTGGGAGCACCACGGTTTAAGGAACCAGCAGTTCAACCACCTTAGTTTAGTAAAGCTGCTACTGTTAGGTTACAGACAAAGCAATTTCCTCACAGGTATTAATAATTTTGTACATGTAGGTAGCTGGTAGGAAAGGCAAAGGTAGAATATTTCACCATGAAGGAACTTGAAAGAAATGTAAAAACAATATTTGAGCCTTTGTGAAAAAATGCAGGTTGTTAGCTCAGATCTGATTAGGGAGTGCTTGCATGATACTCTTTATGCATTACAAACTGGGTACCTGGTAGTTTGCTTTTGAATGTGAGTTTGCAGAGAAAAAACATGTCAAATCCATACCAAATCTGTATTAGAGTTTTTGTTTTCTTTGCCAAGCTGAAATAATTAAGATAGAAAGGATTTTGCACCTCCTTAATTCCTAATCATTCTTTAGAGTTGTTGTTTTGTTCTGGGTTTGGAAATTTTTTTTTCCATGTTATCAGGTTTTCATTTTATTAACCTAGATGTCATGTTTTGACAGATAAGATCAAAGTTAAGGACAATATAAATCAAAATGTGTCTCCCTCATTGAGTTGTTCAAAATATTAATAAAACTAGCAAAATATCCTGTTAAATATTTTCAGCTACGAAATAGTAGCATATATTCTGTCCACTGTATATGTGTTCCTTTGATTGTCCATCAAGAAGAATACTGAATCAGTTCCTGCTTCCAGAAAAAAAAACCCTACTAGTCTGAACTGTTGTAATAGATTATTTATGAAAAATACTATACTGATGTGTATCGGAACAACTTTTGTATTTCAGCTTGTCCCTGAAACACTCGAGGATTCTTATAGCTACTCGTGTACAGATTCATAGTACTTTTTCTAAAGTACCAAAATAATGGCAGGAGACAGTGACCTCCAAAATATTGTTTTAACAGTGATTTTATTTACAGTATATCCTCTCTCCTTGACCCATTTCAACACTGCAGAAAGAATGCTTAATGAAACAGAACACAAAATCATTTGAAAACCCAACTCATTTGAGAATGTTTTTAAAACAGGGGACAGAGATGATTGCTATAATTTCTCCATGAAGAAAGGACAGAGCAAAAGACAGCTCATGGCCAAAACTTCTAACCTGCATAAATTATATATTTGTAGATTTCTACATATGTGAGGAAGATGAGCCATGACACCTGATTGCCAGCTGGCTGCTTTTTTTGGCAGATGCTCACTCAAACCCATTTCAGAGTTTTCCTTAATTTGCCCAGGCTGTTTGGATGAAATCAGCACATTGCCATGTTCCCTCTCAGTTCCTGGAATGAGCTCAAGTATGTGATAGGTCAACTGTAACAGCCTGAGCAAGCTCTTATACCTCCTATTATGGCATACTGCAAAACTGTGTGAAGAAGTGGGTGTGTAGAAAGGAACAAGAACCCCAGTGCTGAAACAATGTTGTCATATCCTATCCCTAAAGGACTGCTGGATAGTAAAGACCCAAAGCAGGGAAGAATGAAGGATGTGCTAGTCCTCACTGTTCTGGTGGAAACAGGTTTCCTGCCACTGTCTTAATGTTGTATCCAACCTATGAACATGGACAGCACGTTCCAGTAAGCATCGGGATAGTCAAGATACTACGACTCCAGGAGATGCCATATTGCAAGAGCAAAGGAACCAATATATGATCATCACTGCAAGAGGAAATCATACCACACAGAAAAACAGAGATTAACAAAAAGCTGAGGTGAATGAATCTGAAGAGATTAATAAGAAGTCAGGTGTTTTGTTTACATTTATCCCTGTTCTTCAGAAAATATTTAGGAAGAACATAAAAAACCTAGATAAATGCATACATTGTTCATATAACCCTCAGCTTAGCTTGGAACAAAGTAATACTCTAATTTCACCTACCAAGGTTACCCTCAGCTGAACTGAGTGAGGATTGTGTCATTCAAACTGTGCCTCTGCTAATGTGAAACTTGCCAAGCATGGTACACAGTGTGTGATCATAGGCCTAATTCACAAAGTATTGCTCTGTTCCCTAGATATTCTGTGTGGATATGATGTTTGTCTAAAGCACCTAAATATAAGACAACCCTTAATTCTTCTTTAGGAATTTCCAGGGATGGAAAAAAAACCTTGAAATGTCTCTCATCTTCTATCTTTGATAGGAAGCCAGTTGAAAGTAACATTGAGGCAATGATAAAAGTGGAAGAACGGTACCATTTTCTCATAATAAGATCAAGGATATTTATTAAGGAAAATGTAATAATTGTGAATTGTGAGTCCCCCTCTGTGCTATATCATCTAAATTATTATTATCTAAGCCATCCTAGATCAGTGCATGGCCAAGTCTGGGGAAAAAAATTCAGAATAATTGAACTTGACATTCATTCACCCTCCTTTTTTTCCCAGATACTTTTGAGGACAGCTTTGCAAATCTCAGAATCTATCTCTGCTTTCCCCATGAAAAAAATATCCTTGAAGAATTTTTGAGCCCAGAAAGTTTGCTTTGTTCTTTCTAATTATATTTAAATTACTGTGTTTTCCCTTACATGGCAAAGAGAAGGCTTCCCTTCTCCTTGGGAAGGGAAGACAAGGCAAGGCAAGGGAAAGCAAGACAAGGCAAGGGAAGGCAAGGCAGGGCAAGGCAGGGCAAGGCAAGGCAAGGCAAGGCAGCTGCAAGCATGAAAGGGTAATTTTTCTCAATTGTTATAAAACAGAGTAAGACTTCTAAATTCACTGACACACTGTCACCCTTGGGAACTCATAGACTATTTAGTAGGTGTGAATCTCTGCCTGTTATCTGAAAGCAGAATTCAAAGGTTTCCTTGGGGACAAGAGAATGTACAGTCTGAATTGCTTGTTACGTTGTGTATTTTACCTGTCATTCCAATGGCAAACACCACCAGACTCCACAATGCAGCAGTTTTTCCAACTGATTCAAACTACCCACTAGTAAATTTTCATCCCAGCTGATATCTGATAAAACCCAATTATTATTTTCATTGAGAGAATTTGGGTGTGTGTATTTTGATAAATTAAGTTGAAGCAGTAAAATGAATGAAATCTTATCTTGTCTGTGAAGTGGATAATCTTTGTCCCAATCCCATTTCCACACACAGGCATTTTTTAATGGCAAAGCTAGATAAATTACATGGGAGTGAAAGAATAAAAGAGAGAGGGAAGTAATGAAAGAGGAGCTAGTAGGGCATGGAAAAGTACGTGTCAAACTGAGACCAGGTTCAGAAAGCAAGAGGTACTTTCTTTTGCAGGTGGGAGAAGTGCATCGGCTATGCACTTTCAAAAAACAGATGACACTGTTACTTGTGCCAAAGTATTTCTCCTCAGGCTAGTTACTTTAGATCTGGGATCCAACTAGTACACTACTAGCTCACAGAAAAAAAAAAAAACAAAACCAAACTACCAAGGACTGCTGTTGCAGGTACAGCATGAAACATCAGATCTCTACTGAAATAGAAAACTCTTAAAGCACATATTATTACCGTAGTGATATAATTTAGAACCACAAAAACTAATGGCGGGGCAGGGAGGGAAGGAATCACATTTCTTTCTGGTTTTTTAGCATTAAAAATTCTTGTATACTTCAAGTACTACTACATGAGGCTTTCTTATGACATTTAATACATGCTTTGTTAAACAAATAGTACAAAAATCTTCTCAGGTTGAAAAGCTTTATTTTTAGATTGCAGGATTAGATCAGATTTTATGTTGTTTAATTAAAAGCAGTGGTTTTAAAGTCATAGTGTCAGCTCCAAAGCTGTAATGCAGTTATGATCTGCAATTTAGCATTTTCAGAGTCCTTTGTGTGAAGGTAAGCAGGAAATTGTTACCAAGGGTAGTCAGAGTCTCTGAGACCTCATCTTTATTTCCTCTTGCCTTGTCTTGACTTTTAGAGTTGCCAGTGCTTTTGCTAAGGAGGTATGTGTAAAATGAGGTCAAATGAATTTCACCTAAACAAGCAAAAAATTAAAGTATTTCTTAAATCTTTCCCTTGACAGATTATTTAGATCTCAGTCACCCAATCTGGCAGTGTCCAGAATGACCTAGCTAATATCATGCTAGTAGACAGTGTATTTCAGCCGTGTTTGCAAACCTGCACGCTGGAAGTCAATGTTTAAAAAGTGTGTAGTGGTATGTACTCATCCACATCTCATTTTGTATCCATCAGTCTTTTTATTGCCTTATTAAATGCAGTAGATCTTTTTTTTTTGTTTTAGGTGGACTTCCAAATGTGTGAGATTTGCGCTTCACATTGAATTATGCAGCTATGGTCCCAGTTGTCTCTCCTTGACTGTGCAAAGGAATCTTCCTTCCTTTCCACTCCAGCCAGGTGGAAAAGAAATACACTTAACTAGAAATATATTTTAGTTTTTGGTTTGGTTTTCTTTCAGTATAAATATTTTTTTTTTTCAGAGTGAACCTGTACAGTGCTTGGTTTATTGAATAATATTATTATGGTTTTTTTTTTTTAAATTCCTTTTCCTATTCCTTTATGATGAGGTTTTAGAGAAAAGTTATGAAAATTTAAAGATTAATAAAACAAGTTTTAGAGAGTTTATGTTTTCCAATAGCAGCGGTACTTCTTTACACTTAAAAAAAAATATTTACAAATGGAATTTTTATCACATCTGTATGTGTGTGTTTGTGCATATTCATGTGTGTAGATATATGTGTGCAGCTCCTGTCAACTAAGGTCAATTGACTAAATACACAAATTAACGGCAGTGGATGTTAATATAGAATCAGAGAATCATAGCATTGTTTAGGTTGGAAAAGACCTTTAAGATCACCAAGTCCAACAAACTTTGGTTAGGTTAAGGGGTTTAATCAGGTTAAGAAACCTATCACTGCCATTCCACCACTAAACCATATCCCTAAGCACCTCGTATACCCGTCTTTTAAATACCTTCAGGGATGGGGACCCAATCACTTCCCTGGGCAGCCTCTAATGCCTGACAACCCTTTCTGTGAAGAAATTTTTCCTATTGTTTAACCTTAACCTGCCTTAGTGTAACTTCAGACCATTTCCCCTCATCCTATTGTCTGTTACCAGGGAGAAGCGGCTGACACCCACCTCGCTACAGCCTCCTCTCAGGCAGTTGTAGAGGGTGATAAGGTCTCCCCTCAGCCTCCTCTTCTCCAGACTATACAACCCCAGTTCCCTCAACCGCTTCTCATCAGACTTGTGCTCCAGACCCTCACCAGCTTTGTTGCTCTCCTCTGGACATGTTCCAGCAAGGCAACATCTTCCTTGTAGTGAGGGCCCAAAGCTGAACACAGTATTCAAGGTGCAACCTCACCAGCACCGAGTACAGGGGCACGATCACTTCCCTACTCCTGCTGGCCACACTATTCCTGCTACAAGCCAGGATGCCATTGGCCTTCTTGGCCACCTGGCCACACTGCTGGATCATATTCAGCCAGCTGTCAACCAGTACCCCCAGGTCTTTTTCCACCAGGCAGCTTTCCAGCCACTCTTCCCCAAGCCTGTAGCATTGCATGGGGTTGTTGTGACCAAAGTGCAGGACCCGTCACTTGGCCTTGTTGAACCTCATACAATTGGCCTCGGCCCATCGATCCAGCCTGTCCAGGCCCCTCTGCAGAGCCCTCCTCCCCTCCAGCAGATCAACACTCCCACCCAGTTTGGTGTCATCTGCAAACTTACTGTGGGTACACTCAGTCCCCTCATCCAGGTCATTGATAAAGATATTAAACAAGACCAGCCCTAGAACTGAGCCCTGGGGGACACCGCTTGTGACTGGCTGCCAACTGGATTTAACTCCATTGACCACAACTCTCTGGGCTTGGCCATCCAGCCAGTTTTTTACCCCTGTCTAGGCCATGAACTGCCAGCTTCTCCAGGAGAATGCTGTGGGAGACTGTGTTGAAGGCTTTGCTGAAGTCCAGGTAGACAACATCTACAACCTTTCCCTTGTCTACCAGGCAGGTCACCTGGCCATAGAAGGAAATCAGGTTGGTTAGGCAAGACCTGCCTTTCATGAACCCATGCTGGCTGGGCCTGATCCCCTGATTGTCCTCCATGTGCCTGGTGAGCACACTCAAGATGAACTGCTCCATAATCTTTGCTGGTACCAACGTCAGGCTGAGAGGTCTGTAGTTCCTCGGATCCTCCTTCCAGCCCTTCTTGTAGATAGGTGTTACGTTTGCCAACCTCCAGCCATCTGGGACCTCCCCTTTTATCCAGGACTACTGATAAATCACAGAATCACAGAATGGCAAGGGTTGGAAGGGACCTTGATAGATCATCTAGTCCAACCCCCCTGCTAAAGCAGGTTCATGTAAAGCAGGCTACACAGGACATCATCCAGGAGGGTGTTGAATATCTCCAGAGAAGAAGACTCCACAACCCCCCTGGGCAGCCTGTTCCAGTGCTCTGTCACCCTCAAAGTAAAGTTCTTCCGCATATTCAACTGAAACCTCTTATGCTTCAGTTTGTGCCCATTTCCCCTTGTCCTGGCGCTGAACACCTCTGAGAAGAGTCTGGCTCCGTCCTCATGATGTCCACCCTTGAGATATTTGTATGTGTTGATGAGATCCCCTCTCAGTCTTCTCTTCTTCAGGCTGAACATGCCCATCTCTCTCAGCCTTTCCTCAAAGGGGAGATGCTCCAGTCCCCTAATCATCTGTGTTGCCCTCCTTTTCTTGAACTGGGGAGCCCAGAACTGGACACAGTACACCAGGTGGGGCCTCACCAGGGCAGAGTAGATGATGGAGAGTGACTTGGCAAGCTCCTCTGCCAGCTCCTTCAGCACTCTCGGGTGTATCCCATCCAGCCCCATAGACTTGTGGATATCCAGGTGGCATAGCAGGTTGAAAACTGCTTCCTCCTAGTTTATGTGCAGTTTATTCCACTCACCATCCCCATCTTCCAGCTCAGGGGGCCGAGTACCCTGGGGATAACTCATTGTGCCATTAAAGACTAAGGCAAAGAAAGCGTTAAGTATCTCAGCCTTTCCTCATCCTTAGTGGCAATGTTCCCCCTTGCATCCGCTAAAGGATGGAGGTTCTCCCTGGCTCTCTTTTTTCTGTTAACGTATTTATAAAAACTTTTCTTATTATCTCTTACAACAGTGGCCAGGTCATTGTAATCCATGTTGCAGAAAGCAGCAGAGAAAACTTGACTGTGTTCCCTTTTGTATTGTTAACCACTCCATCAAAATAACTACATCAGTCATTTCCTCCTCCCATTCCCAGCAAAAGGAAGCAAAACCCTAACTCACAACAGAACACGAAGTGCAGACTACCATGTCAGCTATTCACCAGTTTCAGGTAATCAAGCCCAGAGATGAGAATCATGTGCTTCACAAAGAAAACAGAGATCACAGTGCATGATAGGAGTTGTGCAAGAAATATACTGTTATATAGAAGTATTATGGACACTGGAGTGTTCAGGTGCTCAATGTACCTTAGGTATAGGCTAATAATGATTAACTTACGATGACAATTTATCTTCTGAGAAAAGATGTATTATGCCTTATAAAGCTCTGGAACTTGATGTCCTCAAATATCCAATAAAGGAAACAAGGCTGATAAGTTCCAGTTTTCTGACTGTTAATTATTTCAAAATGAAAATACTTATAGTCTTCAATAAATTTAACAAAAATAATTTAATGAATTAGAATGACATGCATTTCTTTCAATCCATCTATTTTATGGATGGAAATATCTCCTCACCTTTTCTGTACTGTTCCAGAGCCTTGTAATATTGGATAAGTTAGGCTCGGCCTTCATCAGGACCATGTTATATGATAGGCAGGTTTAAGACAGGGAATATTTATTTAATACTGTAGAGAAGTGGGAGGACTTATTCTATATCACTAATAAATCTGCCTGTTCATTGGTGGATAGTTGAGGAATTGCTATGGAAACTGGTTCTTTGGAGAAACATCCTCCTGTGATAAACACAGGCACACAGAGGTCACAGCTTGCAGGACAGGACAGAAGAACGATCTTGCTCTCTCGATGAAAAAGCAGTGCCAAATGAGCAAGTGGAAGTGCTGAACCAACACGACTTGTCTGCCTGCCAGGAACAGATATTTTGGTGCATTGCCAGGTGGACAAATGCTGAATTGCTCCTGGCCTGTGAAGGTGGAGGGAAGTAACCCAAGCGTAGGTTAGCAGAGCTGGCATGACTCAGAAATAGGAGAGGAGAAGTCTGGCTCATATGCAGGTGGAGCGATACTAGGGTGGATCAAAGTGGCGAAGAAATGCAGTTTGTAAGTCCATATGTGAAACTTTTCCCCTGGAGCCAGTGCTGAACCCATGCCACAGTGTGACATCCAGAGAAGAAATACTGACAAGGGCTGGTTTTGAGAGATACTGTAAGGATCACTGTTGTTCATGAACATGTGATTAAAGACCCCATAATACATCCTTACAGAGAAGGGGATTAATCCCATTTTCCCCCTTTCCTTCCAGACACTATATTCAAATGTTTTAAATACAACTCTGCCTCCCCACACATCCTTTCTGCTGTTTGTAGCACTGTCTTTTGCTTGGCAACACTAAACCGCTTTGCAGTACTGTTACAGGTTGTCTGGAGACTGCTATCAGGTTCCTGCACACATGGCAAACAATGCAATCCTTGTGATATGAGCTCTTCCCACTTCAGATACATGTTGGGAACATTAGTTACAGAACTGCTTTAAAATCATTCTAGAAATCTCCAGATTAAAGTAATTCTGGAGGTGTGAAATTATAATCTCCAAGATGTAAACTGGTGTGACTAAGCGTACAACTTGCGTACAACTTACGTACACATAGGTGTATGTCCTACTATTCTAGTGAATGGAGTACCTAGTACTCCTAGTGAATGGAGTTAAATTCAGTTGGTGGCTTGTCACAAGTGGTATTCCCTGGGGCTCAGTACTGATGACAGTTCTGTTCAATATCTTTATCAATGATCTGGATGAGGGGATCGAGTGCACGCTCGGTAAGTTTCCACACAACAGCAAGTTGGGTGGGAGTGTTGATCTGCGTCAGGGTAGGAAGGCTCTGCAGAGGGGTCTGGACAGGCTGGATTGATGGGCTGAGGTCAACTGTATGAGATTCAGCAAGGCTAAGTGCCGGGTCCTGCACTTGGGTCACAATCCTATGCAATGCTACAGGTTTGCAGAAGAGTGGCTGGAAAGCTGCCTGGTGGAAAAGGACCTGGGGCTGTTCGTTGACAACCAGCTGAATATGAGGCAGCAGCATGCCCAGATGGCTAAGAAGGCCAATGGCATCCTGGTTTATATCAGAAATATTGTGGCCAGCAGGTGTAAGGAAGTGATTGTCCCCTTGTACACGGCACTGGTGAGGCCACACCTCAAATTCTGTGTTAAGTTTTGGGCCCCTCACTACACGAAGGACATTGAGGTGTTGGAGCATGTCCAGAGAAGGGAAACAACCTGGTGAAGAGTCCAGAGCACAAGTCTTATGAGGAGCAGCTGAGGAAACTGCAGTCGTTTAGCCTGGAGAAGAGGAGGCTGAGAGGAGACCTTATTGCCCTCTACAAGTAGAGGAGGCTGTAGTCAAGTGGGTGTTGGTTTCTTCTTCCAAGTAACAAGCAATAGAACGAGAGGAAATGGCCTCAATTTGCATTAGAGGGTGTTTATATTGGATAATAAGAATAATTTCTTCACCAAAAGGGTTATCAGGCACTGGAATGGGCTGCCCAGGGAAGTGGTCGAGTCTCCATCCCTGGAGGTATTTAAAAGACAGGTAGATGTGGGGCTTAGGGACATGGTTTAATGGTGGACTTGGTAGTGTTAGATTAATGATTAGACTTGATGACCTCAAGGGTCTTTTCCAACCTATAAATTCTATGATTCAATGATTCTATGATTTTGATCATAAAATACCACCCTAAAGCTAGAAAATTATTTTACTTATTAAAGTTTGCAAAACCAGATTTTTTTTCCATCTGGAAATTATCTGTTTCATCAGGTGGCCACAAAATTTAAGCTGGAAAAGTATGTACACCTTGATGTGCTGAACTCACTCCTCAATGTGCAAGAAGTAACACCTGTAGAAGTTCCTCCATTTTACTAAGAAAAAACTTTCAAAGTTTGGGAGACTCAATTTCAATTCCCTTTCTCTGCTCAATGGATTTTTAGTCTGTGTTTGAAGTCTCTGAATAGGGCTCAAACCACTGTAATTACAGTAGTCCACATGGGCTTCTCTTAGTCTCTATTAATGTTATTTTATTTTCTGAATATTCATTAGTATTCATTAGTAGAAGGACTGAAACCCTGTCATCTCCTGATTTAGCAACTCACCATTAGCACAGAGTATATTTTTTTATGTTTTGGGGGCTTGGGTTTTTTTTTGGGGGGGGAGGAGGGGGAGTGGAAATCAGGCCATATTCATTTACCAGTTATTGGATAATCTGAAATTATGTCATTTCATATGTTCTCCTTGAGCTGTTCTACTTTCTATAAAATTATTTAAGTGCTAATAGTGGTTTCCTGGGTAGTGTGGCACCTGAGTATAACATCTGTTCTGGAATACATTTATTTATTTGTACAAGTGGAAAAGCATCAAAAGAAAAAACTGAATTATCTTATAATCTAGTGATTATAGTTTGGTGAGTCCCTAGAAATTAAGAAACGGTGGGTTCACATTTCCTCAGGGAGAGTAAAAAATCGAACAGTGCTCTTCCTATCCTGATAGGATGCCCAACCTCTCTGTTACTTAACCATAAATACTACCACCTGCAGCAGTTGTGTAAAACCAGCCCTTCATTTTCTTCACTTTTCATGTCTACTTCAAAATAGAATATTTTATTTTGGCTCAGAGAAAAGCACTTTCATTGAACTTCTCATTTTGGGAAGTAAAAACCAAAACATTTCAGTGTTTATTCAACCCATTTTTTCTAAGTTTCATCTAAGGCAATGAAGGGGGAGGGGCAGCATCTATGTCCCAATCTAATTATCTTAAATGAGATTTTTTTTTCCTTACAGGACCAGAAAACAAAATATTTATTTATTTATTCAGAACAAGAACAAGGGTGAAAATCAACATACAGTAAAAACTGCTGTTTGGATAAAGAACGTTCTGTCTACTTCCTCACAAGTAGAACTGCCTAAATCCTTTTACACAATATACCTGAAATCCTTACAGTGTTTTGCAGGGCTCTTTCACTAATTTGTAAACACACAGGAAAGAAGAAAAGCATCAGTAACAGACTAAGGCAGTAGTAATGAACTGTGGACTCAAACTGCTGATAACAACAGGAGTTTAATATTAGACATTAACCTCTACAACATCCCTGCATTCAACTTGGAACGAGCTCTCAGAAAATGTTACGTTCCCTACTGATACACAACCCAAGAGAAATATTGACTTCTGAAGTTCTTGCAGTTACAAATTCTACTCTTGGTTAAGACTACTGAGAACAAAAGAACTGAAGTAATTGTGAAGCTTAAAATGTATGTATGCTCAAAATTTTGCAAGCATTTTTTTTTTGTGTGTGTGTGTGTGAAAGAGCTTGTCACTTCTGTGCAGTTATATGATTTCTCCTGCAGAGACTGCAGGTCATCTTAAATAGTAAAAGATGGATTTCTGAACTGCAGGAGGCAGAGAAGTGCATGGCTACCTGAAGCTTCACGCAAATTCTCACAGTTAACTGTGTAACTAAAATTAAAGTGGTTATGTGCAGGTACAAACTCTCCACACTTTAAGGAGAACACATTTTTGGGGGTGGTAAGGGAAAGAAAGGGAGAGAGACTAAACTTTTCCTTCAGTATCACTTTTTAAGCAGCTCTGGGTCAAATTTTGAAAAGACTGTTTCTAGCTCCTATGATGGATTGAGTTTCCATAACCAGAGGTAGTCAGGTTTGTCAGGAAGAGGTGACATATTTCGTTAAATAAAGTTCACCTTCCTCCAGCTTTATCAGACAAGATTCTGGGAACACAGTCTGCAGTACATACCAATTGGTCTAATACAACAAGGACAACAAAAATGCAAAAATAATGTTGCTTCCCACCAAACACTACCTTGCATTTATCTTTAAATTATTGTGGATACAAATAACATTATCACTATGAAAATAGCACCCAAGTGGGTATATTTTTTCAGTTTTGGAGCTTCTCACATCTCTAATACATTGCTCTGGACGCACTTAATTCTTTGATCCCTTATGCTTACTGCTCAGTAAGTCCTGCTTCCCTAATCTCAATTCTTATGAAAGATCTGGAAAATATGCATGGTATTTTCTGTTTTATCATGTTCAATATTCAAACTTCCTTTTAGTTCCTTTTGTTCCTAAATTTTATGTTCTGTATGTAGAACCAGACTAAACGGTGGTTCTTTCATAGATTCTGTGAATATTTGAAAGCGTTTCTGCATCTCACTAATGGTCTTTGAAAGGGTTTCACATTATCTCATAACTTTGCCACCTCAAATCACTGCAGTATTTTAATCATGAAACATCAACAAAATAACAACAACAAAACTACCACAAAAGTTGTCCCCTGGAATTGCTTCAGTGATTTTGTGATGTAATTAATTTTTAATTAATTGGTAATGTAAACACTACTCCTAACCTGTCATCTTATGAAGTTGTTTTTAAAATGTATGACGATACCAAAGGATGGCCCTTCAACATGACTAAGTTTTTCTAGATCCTATTTCTTTTTCAGTTTTCTCTCCTTCAAGGGGATGGTGGAGATAATAGTTTGAAATGCTGAAAAAGTGGGAAAGGTCTTCAAGCAGAATTTGTTGGAAGCAGAGAGAAACTTTAATAACAATAAAAAAACCCACAATAAAACCCACCCAACAAACCAAATATCTATTGGCTTAATAACTTATCTATATTTATCCATCTCATGCATTTAATTCAATTGTGTGCTTCAGGATTAGATACAGAAAAGAAAATCTTAAATTAAAAAAACCCAAAACACCAAAACAAACCCCAAACAACTCCCGTAAGAGTTTCAGTACCAAAGGAAAAAAGAAAATCCTTTCAAATTCTGAAATGTTAGGGTTCCTCACCATATTAGATGGTGGTTCTTCATCTTTTCTCTCAACATCAACTTTCTCCTATTTTTGTGTCCCATCATGAGAAAAAAAAAAATATTTCAAAGCCTACTTCACAGCACTTTGTAGACTCCAACTTCTAAATCACACTGATTTGTCTCTCTCTGTCATTTGTTGGTTAATTCAAGTTCCTTCCTAAGCTAAATTTTACCTACTTAATAGTTTGTATTGATAACCATAAGCAGTCTACTACAAACATGTATTTTAATCTTCTGTCTTGCACATTTACAAACAGGATATTTTTTAATTGATTCATGTTAAAATAATACTATGTTTTTAGACTGTACTAAGAAAATGGAAATAGGATTTAAACCAATAAAGATGTCGGGAATCTTTTTACACGGCTTCACCTTCTTCGTCTTTAAAACTTCTCAAATTTTGTAGTTTTTCGCTCAGAATGAATAGGACACTAAACCCAAAAATCAAACACTAGTGTGCTAGGACTTTCACAATCACAGGAGACCAAGAGCTGAAGCTTTACAAAAACGTCAAATATTTAAAATATTGAGATAAACTAAAAGAGTTTGCACTATTATGAAGATGATGCATACCATGGGTTTTTTAGCACAATTTTGATATCAGGTGTAAGACTTGATGGCAAATGTTCAGTTTCTTTAAATATAGTAAAAAAAGCGGTGTCATTCTCTTGGGTAAAAAGTAAACCAACACAAGACGCTATTAAGGGTAATGAAAATCTGTTAGTTGGCATGTTTATAGTACATTGAAAGAACAATAGCAAATATAAAAAGCCACTTCAGCTTCTACATAATTTAGGTACTCTAGTTAAAATAATACATATACTTTTAGATCTCCAGGAAGTGCTATCACGAAGTTATATAGTTAATGATAAAATCACTACTTGCCATTTTGATGTCTTAATCAAAGTTCTGTTTCTTTTAAGGAAATAAAATGTTACATGTTACTTCTTGGGATTCAAAAAGGGTAACTAAATTCCTTACAGCAACCATGTGGCTTTTCATGTTCAGAAGTCCATATTGTAAATGCAGTCATACAGGGAGAATATCTGGGGGAAAATCCCCAGTGCACCCCTGGATAATATGATAGAGAGCAGAAAAAAATGTATGACAAGGTTCTTTTCACATATCCATCTTCCACTGAAAAATGGAAAGGATATAAATTATCAGTTTCCTGTAAAAAATTCTGAAAACAAGAATTAATGTAACAGGCAGAAATTTTAGCAACATATGCACTCTCTTTTTGATGCTTCTTTCACACAACACTGTCTCTCCCATTTGTTTCATCAACTGTATTTTCCAAAAGCCAATAAAATAATAAAGTCTTATGTCAGAAGCCAAGAAACTGCTTGGAATGTGTAACTAGAATATTTTTTATACAGTTTTTATCCCAATTAATTGCTATTATTCTCACTTGATTAAAAGAGTTAAACATACAATTTTTTTACAAAACTGACACTGAAGATTACTGACATGAGCAGACCACTGCCATTGCCGTGATGGAGTGCGTAAGAGTTTGACAAAAGAGGTCACTTCAATGAATATAACTTATGGTTTTTTAAACCTTGAATCAATACTGTTAAAACCAGACACCTTGCTCTCCCTCAGCCTACTAGTTTTTCATTTTTAAATATTATTTTTTTATTTTAATCTTCCTTTTACTGAAGATCCTTCCCTGTACCTCTACAACTTTGCCTCGTCAGGTTGCTTTTATTTTCTCTTTCCATTTGCCACTGCCGCCTTTTTTGATCTCTCTCTCTATATTTCTATTTAGTAAAGTGTAATGACTGTAAACTCTTCCTGCAAGTCACTACTACCTTTCAGCAGATGGCACTGTTATTTAGTCTAACTAGAGGGCAAGATAATTAATTTTAAAACCCTTCTTAAACAATAAAATACAAACTCCTTTTTAACTGCGTTTCCATGTTATACACAAAACCATTGACAAAATTACTGAAAAAAATGTTAGAAAATTATTTTAAAAACATGAATGTGATAAAAATACATTATTACATGCAGACCTCCTTTAAAGGGCTCTGGAACCATTTAATGAACTGCCATTCTTTTCTTAGCAAACTACGAAAAATAATTGTGGGGGTGAATTTATAACATTTACATAGCAGCATTGCCCTACAACCCAAGCAGCTTATTTTGATTTTGTTGATATGTTTGTTTATACACATCTGTAAAAGACTGCTACAGGCATGAGTGCAGTTGCCCTGCCTGTGTGTGGTACAGGCTCTGTCCAGCATGGGGAGCCCACCAGGGTCTGCACCGCAGGTTCCTGCAGATGTCCAGGGAGTCCAGTGGAGAACAAGCAAGTGCTCTGCCAATCCTGTCAGAAAAACATGTAACTTCTGTCAGCTCCAATTACAAGGAGAAGATGAATCACATCTCTTAACGCTGTCCCCAGTGGCACTCCGGCTGCTGGAAGGCAGTTGTGTGAGCAGGAGTTTCTCCAGGCTGCTGCCAGCCCCAGTGTTTTCCCAGTAGCTCCCTTCTGAGGATCCCTGAGGAGGAAAACCATATTCTATCAGTTTTCTCAGACTGGTCCATGCACTTCTACTTGCAGGTTGCTCCCATGACCTTTCTGTTACAGTTAGCACTGGCTATTTTACCTGTAACACATCCTATAGCCTTTCAGCTTCAGTTGCCTTTCACCTTCTTGCCAGAGTAAACTGCTAATGGTGAGGCTGCTGAAATTTTTCCTTCCCTCAGACTATTATTATGCCTGCTGCTCTTCCACCAGTTGGAAAAGAGCAGGAAAGGTGGACTGGAATGGGAAGCAAAAGTTTGAGGTGATGTGGACTACAGATTCCTTGTGATCAACAATACAGGGCTGAAGGGGCCCACCTCAAACATGTACACATAAATAACAGACAGCCTAAAGGACATTTTCATGGGGAAAGCCCTCATACCTTTTCTGGGAAAATAATATGACTGTGCACTTCTCTGAAGCACCTGTGGGGAGCAACAGGATGAAACAAAGGTCTGTGTGAAGTTACAAGGTTACAGGAGTACTTATCTCACTGGGATCACACAGACATGGTGGGGTAGTTCACACAGCTGGAGCACGGCAATGGATGGATACAGACTCTTTAGGGAAGGAGAGGCTGGGAAGGTAAGGAGGGGGAGTTGCCTTTTATGTGAGCAACAGGATAGCATGAAGCTCTGCCTGGACATGGACAACGAACCAGTCATGAGCGGAGTCAAGAGTAGACTGACCAATGATGTTGTGATGGGCATCTTGCTACATGCTGCCTGATCAGGATGTAATAGTAGATGAGGCCTTATTCAGGTAGCTGAAGGAATCCTCACATTTGCCAGCTCGGGTCTTCATGGGGAACCTAAACCACCTCGATAACTGCTGGAGGGACAACAATGGTGTGGTGCAGTGGCAATAAAGGAAGTTTTGTGAGGGAAATGAAGACAACTTCCTAACACAGGTGATCAAGGAGCCAACAGGAAGAGGGCATTCTGACAGGTCTGATTCTTACAACAAGAAAAACTGATTAAGGATGTGAAGGTTGGCAGCAGCATTGTCTATAGTGGACATGAGATGGTGGAGGTCAGAATCCTCAGAGGAGGCAACAAGGCAAAATGCAAGATCACATGCCTGGTCTTCATGAGAACAGACTTTAGTCATTTCAGGGGCCTGCTTGGAAGAATCTAGTGTAATAGAGTCTGGTGGAAAAAAAAAAAACAACAAACAAAACAAAACAGGAAAGCAGGTTGATTTTCAAGACTCACCTCCTGTGGTCCATCCCAACACACAGGAAATCAAGCAAAGGCAGCAGGAGGCCTTCATGTATCAACCAGGAGCTCCTGACTAGACTCAAATGTAAAAAGGAAGCATAGAAGAGCTGTAAGCAGCATTGAGTGATGCAGGAGAAACACAGAGATACTGTCCGAGTATGCAGGAAAAGCATTAAGAAAGCCAAAGCCCACTTGGAATTGATTCTGGCAAAGGATGTAACAAAGGATGCTATAGGCACAGCAGCATCAAAGAGAAGAGCCTTTTCTATTCCCTTCACTTTCACCTATCTCAGTCCTCCTAGATATTTTTGCTGCTTTCACCTCCAGGAACCTGTCCTAATTTCCTTTGCTCCAACCATCACCTTCCAATTCTTCACAGTTCCTTAAACATCATCTGTCTTTTCCCATTTGCCAATTTAATTTATTTTTTTTTCTATGCCTTTAATCTCATCTCTGCTTCTCATTCCTTTCAGTGTTCTGTCTTTTTCTTTTTACCTTGACTATCAAGCCACTTTATCAAGTAAGTCATAGTCTGCGACCTCATAGATATTGACATAATTAAGCCCAATGAAGTTGTCATGTTTTGTACACTATTTGTCTATGATTCATAAACCAAGAATGGAAGTACAGAAACATAGCCTTTTTAGCTGCTTTACTTTCATTCTTTTAAGACTTACTGCAGATATTTCCATGCCCTCCATAAACCTACATAGCTCTTCTCAGTATTTCATGCTTCCTGGTGCATTTCAAGACCCCTTTCCCTGTCAATGTGTTTCCATTGTCCACTTTCCATTCACGGAACAGTACCCAAAGCCTTCATGTTTCTTTAAGTTCTCCTGAAAAATTCTTACATTTTTCTTAGATTTCTTAACATTTTTTTCTGTTTGCTTAATAATAAGGAAAATCTTAAAAATTCTTTAACTACAGACCTGACTTTCCTGCTTTTTCATTCATTCATCTTAGCTATGATTCTACAAATCTTTTCAGCACAAGTAGCTCATCAAAAGCTCCTTTCATCAAGACTTAATCCTTACTCCAAATGTTATGTTGCAATTACATTCCAGTCTTGCTAAAGGAAGAAAGTTAATGTTGGAAGGCTTCCAAGTGGATCAAACTGGGGAGAGGGTGCTAAATAGTAATGAATCTGGAAGCAGACGGTGTGGATGTGTGAGTGTTATGGAAAATATTTAGATTTCAATAAATATACAAGCACTAGGACAGAAGAAATTATTTTAATTCTGCTAATATTTTTATTTAAACCTCATGTTTTTCCTGGTACCATGGTAATATGAACATCATATTTTCACAAGTCTGTCATTTAATGCCATTAACAATAAGAGTATCATATTACGGATTAAGTTCTTTTCCAAATGACATCATTCAATGCCCTTTAGAATACTTTTACGGCATTTAAACATTACTTAAATATGAATTGTGGTAGTATGCTATTATCTCCATTGCTTAAATAATTCTTCTCAGAAGAATTTTAGTTTTCTGGATTAAAACAAAAATAATTTGGACATTGAGAGATGAATGAGATTACTACAAATTTAAGATAATCTAACTTGTTTATTGCAAAAAACTCTTATCTGTTGGACTAGAGCTGGACAATAACTGTCTTCTTATTGAGCCACCCAGGTAGAAGACATGGAAAATGAGGACGTAAAATGCAATTGCTATTTTTTTAAGCACCTAGGATAATATGTCAACAGTCTTATTTATTGTTAATTGCTATTGTTCTTTTAGCATTTTAAAAATACACTTCAACAATGATGTGGAGAAATCTGATCTGTGTTCTTTGCTTAAATAAATTATCTAGAAGGATATTAGTTGATAAGTTTTTGACCAAACAAGTTAAACTCTGTCAATTTGCCATTCTTACATTACCTTGTGTTTTCAGTAAAAGTAGTCTTACTGCCAAAATATTTGTTGCCTGAAAACAAAATGAATTTTAACATAAAAACCTTAAAAGCTCAATGTTTTTGAAACGTTTTGCTGTAAATCTCAAAAGAACATGTTCAAATTGTTTTGTCAGCCCCTTTGTGTGGAAAAAATAATTTTCACCCTTCCTGTTTCCCTTCCACCATCCAAAGCTGACCTAAATTGCTTAATTACAAGTAAAAGTTTTGATGTGTAGCATTCTTCTTTGAATCAAACATCCCAGCATCCTGTTCTGGCCCAGACCAGAACAAAACCTGCTCCAAAAGGAGGCATAATATACAAAGGAAAACTTTATTT
The DNA here is from genome assembly GCA_034008185.1 of Gorsachius magnificus. NCBI lineage: Eukaryota > Metazoa > Chordata > Aves > Pelecaniformes > Ardeidae > Gorsachius > Gorsachius magnificus. The sequence continues at coordinate 89,614,666 of CM067081.1, forward strand.
ACATATTGAAAAAGAAGTAGAAAACATAACAAAAAGATTTTACACCTGACTTATGACATAGAAAACTATTTAAACTACTGAAATACTTCACAAGTATTGACATGTCATAAATATTACACATCTCCATCTTAGGGTTTTTTTTTTGTTTAAATTTTTAATTTTTTTAATCTTGTTGGAGCTCTTATTTTTAGCCATGTTGTTACCCTTTGACTTAGTCTTACCACTCATGGGAAGAAAAATTGTCCCTACATTAGTGGAACAGCAAAACTTATTACAATTAACATTCCCTAAAATTTAAGAAGTCCTCTGAAGTATCTGAGTCTTTTTTTAATACCCTGAAAATTTTTCTATGTGTTCTTTCCATCTGCCTTTTCTCTGCTATAATATTGCAGAAACTTTGATACAGGTTTGAGACAAGATGATATTCTAATAATTTTTGGTGGTTGCAAATAAAAACTTTAAAAAAGATCAATTATGTCCTTTAACACATAGTCTGGGAGAATTATCCTTGTCACCCATCCTTGAATCTTAAAATATTGCTATTGCTTTAAAAGCAAATGCAACTATGTTAAATTAATTATTTTGTCATAATTTTAAAGTGTATATTCTGTATCTTCCTTCTTCTCATTTTTGATGGGGAATATTAAATCTGAAGTAAAATATGCTTACATGTCATAGAACATCTGACATGAAATGTATTAATATGTAATGGTAAACTACCTACCTAAGCAAGTTCTGCCTGTTGTGCTTTTGACAGTAGCACTCTTTATGCCTCCAGAATAAATATTTTCTAAAAGTTTTTTTCACTTATCTAGGAGAAAAAAAATGGTTTGGGAGGAATCTCTAGGTTAAATAAGATGCTGAGTTTTGCATCTGGGAAAAAGAAGAATGTGCTTAAACATAACAAAACTTTTGTTTTCCTTATCAGATTATACTTAACTATCAGAGTTTCTTCTGAGAAAACATATGGCTAAAGCATAGGTAATGTAATACTCTATTTCAGAAACACTGAAGTCTATCAGTATTTTTATTTTCATTTTAAGAATTAATTCCAATATGAAAGTTAATTTTTAATTAGGTGCATGGATGGCAACTCATTTACTGGTGCTATAAAGTTACTTCCCAGCTATAATAATGTAGTTAGATAAGGTGTATTTTAATTAGTTCAGATATGCTAAATTGGAAGTAAGGGAAGACACCAATTTGGACACATGCACAGTGAAGTGCATCTCAAGTAGGAGGACTGCAATTTATTCAAATGATCAAATACAAAAAGTAAAAGCTTTTTCAGGACTATTAATAACTGACTGAGGAATCTAGTTCTAAAAATTCTGAAGGAAGCGTACAGTAAGGAATCTGTTACAGTAATTATAGTGGCATCAGTTAAATCATTACTGCATTGAATAATAGCTATAAAGAGTATATTGTACCAGAGCAAAATATAAGCTTACAGCTATCAACTGTATTTTATAATGAGCTTTCTCAATGGCAATATGGGAATTTCAAAGCTTGGTCCTGCTTTTTTTTTTTGTTGTTGTTGTTTTAACTTTCTGCAAAGGAGATTGTTAGTTGCAATTCCAGATCAAAAAGTAAAATGCCCTGGAGCCCTGGATGCCAGAGGAGATTTATGGCAGGTTGACCAGAGTCTTCAGTGAGATTTGGAAGACTTTGCTGGTATTTTATTATTAGATACATTTCCAATGCCAGTAGGATTCTTTGTGATGCTGATGAATTGCTTTAGTGTGACAGGACTAGTAAGCCTGTAACGTGTTCATACAATCCACAGGGAAGAAGTACAAGAGCTTTCATGAAGCTGATGCAAAAGTGCTTGGTGACTGAACATAGTCAAGGACTTTACTTGTTCAGGACAAGTTGGTATTAGGAATTCTTGGATAGTGCACATCAAGAAATTTAGCCATATAATTCAAATGGACAATTAACAGTTTACTGAGATACGTTCTCTGTGATTAAGCCTGGCAGTCATGATGGATAAGTGCAGTTTTAATCTCCCAGGCTAAAGTAGCACTCTGCCTTTTTCTCTGTGTTTCTGTTGTTCAGACCTTTTCTTTTCTAAATAGCAGTTGTAGTGGTGTTAGGTCTCTGCTGATACTGAGACTTTGAGCACTTATTTCCTACATCTCCATAAACTCCCAATAGTTGGGAGGCACTTCTGCAGACATTTGTGACAGAGCACAGTTTGTTTATGTTGGCAGCAAGAAACATGCAGAACTTGATACAATAACAGTATAGACCTGTACATATTATTTTGCCCCAGGAATATTTGAGTATTGTTTGATCTCCAGTAGTCAATGGTTTCAACACGTCCGTGGTTTGCCCTCTTCCTTACATCTCTAGCTTGCAGTTTCCCTAGTCTCTGTAGCTACAGCAGCCCAGAACAGAGCTTTACTGCAAGGATGTGCTAGCATGAGGAAGGACCAGGACCTGCTTCAGATAAATCCCTGTTTAGCAGCCTTTCTGTCTCCTTCTCCCCCTTTCTTCCTCAATTTTTTATTTAAAATTATTTGGTCTGAAGATTAACAACCCTCCCTCGTTTGCTTACCAGACAAGCTTTCCTAACTGGTGTCAGGAAAGGTACAATAAGATGAAAAGAGAAAGGAGACAAGTTCTGCACTCAGTCTAGGTGTGTAGCATGACATAGGTAATTACAGAGTCTTCATCTATTGCCTGGGATTGCTGCTGCTTCTCCATTCAAGAGAACTCGGATTGTATTACTTATCCTTACAGGAGTTTCTCCTAATTTTGCCACCTGATCAGTGGTTATCAATGTAGCATACTTTGTACACCAATTAATGCTGGTCAAACTAAGGAGGAAGAGGGAACTGCACAGGCAGTGGAAGCAGGGACAGGCATCCTGGGAAGAGTATAGGGACGCGGTCCAGTTGTGTAGGAATGGGGTCAGGAAAGCCAAGGCTCAGCTGGAGCTAAACTTGGCTAGGGATGCAAAGAATAATAAGAAGGGTTTCTACAGGTATATCAGCCAGAAGAGGATGGTTAAAGAAAGCGTACCCCCGCTGATGAGTGAGACTGGTAAGCTGGTAACAGCAGATGAGGAGAAGGCTGAGGTACTCAACACCTTTTTGCCTCAGTCTTCACTGGCAACCTCTCTCCCCACCCCTCCCGAGTTGATGGATGGCATGAGGGGGACCGGGAGGACAAAACCCTTCCTGCTGTAGGAGAAGATCAGGTTCGTGACCACCTGAGGAACCTGAAATCACATAAGTCCATGGGACCTGATGAGATGCATCCCAGAGTCCTGAGGGAATTGGCCAATGTAGTCGCCAAGCCACTCTCCATGATATTTGAAAAGTCATGACAGTCAGGTGAAGTCCCTGGTGACTGGAAAAAGGAAACATTGTGCCCATTTTCAAAAAGGGTAGAAAGGAAGACGCCGGGAACTACCGACCTGTCAGCCTCACCTCTGTGCCTGGGGAGATCATGGAACAGATCCTCCTAGAAGCTATGCTAAGGCACATGGAGGCCAGGGAGATAATTCGAGATAGCCAGCATGGCTTCACCAAGGGCAAGTCCTGCCTGAAGAACCTAGTGACTTTCTATGATGGTGTGACAACGACAGCGGACAAAGGAAAACCACTGGATGCCATCTATCTGGACTTCTGCAAAGCTTTTGACACGGTCCCCCACAACATCCTTCTCTCTAAATTGGAGAGCTATGGATTTGATGGGTGGACTGTTTGGTGGATAAGGAACTGGCTGGATGGTCGCATCCAGAGGGTAGTGGTCAATGGCTCGATGTCCGGATGGAGACCGGTGACAAGTGGTGTCCCTCAGGGGTCCGTGCTGGCACCGGTGCTGTTTAATATATTCATTAATGACTTAGGCAGCGAGATTGAGTGCACCCTCAGCAAGTTTGCGGATGACACCAAACTGAGTGGTGCGGTTGACACACCAGAAGGACGGGATGTCATCCAGAGAGACCTGGACAGGCTGGAGAGGTGGGCCTGTGTGAACCTCATGAGGTTCAACAAGGCCAAGGGCAAGGTCCTGCACCTGGGTCGGGGTAAACCCCAGTATCAGTACAGGCTGGGGGAAGAAAGGATCAAGAGCAGCCCTGCCGAGAGGGACTTGGGCGTGCTGGTGGATGAAAAGCTGGACATGAGCCGGCAATGTGCGATGGCAGCCCAGAAGGCCAACCATACCCTGGGCTGCATCAGGAGAAGCGTGGCCAGCAGGTCGAGGGAGGTGATTCTGCCCCTCTACTCTGCTCTGGTGAGACCTCACCTGGAGTACTGTGTCCAGCTCTGGAGCCCTCAGCACAAGAAGGACATGGAACAGTTGGAGCGGGTCCAGAGGAGGGCTACAAAAATGATCCGAGGGCTGGAGCACCTCTCTTATGAGGCCAGGCTGAGGGAGTTGGGCTTGTTCAGCCTGCAGAAGAGAAGGCTGCGGGGAGACCTGATTACGGCCTTTCAGTACCTAAAGGGGGCCTATAGGAAAGATGGGGAAAATCTTTTTAGTAGGGCCAGCTGTGACAGGACAAGGGGTAATGATTTTAAACTAAAACAGGGTAGGTTTAGACTGGATATAAGGAGGAAATTCTTTACAACGAGGGTGGTAAAACACTGGAACAGGTTGCCCAGAGAGGTGGTGGAGGCCCCATCCCTGGGAACATTCAAGGCCAGGTTGGATGGGGCTCTGAGCAACCTGATCTAGTTAGTGGTGTCCCTGCTCCCTGCAGGGGGGTTGGACTAGATGACCTCTAGGGGTCCTTTCCAGCCCAAAACATTCTATGATTCTATGAAGTTTCATCCTGTCCTTTCAAATAGAAAATGAAGTTCCACACAAATTAAGTTTCAGGCAAATGATTGAGACCATTCTTTGTGTTTCTGTGTTTTCACTTGCCATAAAAATGGACAAGAATTTATGAGTTTATGTCTCAGTTTAAGGTTGAGTCATTTGCACAGAAACATCTTGATTTCTCAAAGGAAACATTCATCTGGTCTATCCAATAACCTGAGCAATCATGAGATTTCATAGGAGAGGAGGACTGTTTGCCTCATCCCTGTTAAGGGTGCCGCCCTTCGGCTGTATGGCATCCGCTGTGAAGGACCACAGCTCTGCTGTGCTGCCCAGCTGACACAAACACAGCATTCTGTAGAAATCCAGAGCTCACTGATGGAGAACATGCTGAATATGTCCTGTGCAATGATGGGGAAGAGTATCCTTACAACTGGAAAGGGAAGCAACTTAAATAACTGACTAAATATCCCACTGCCATACAGTAGCAACCAGTATACAAAAAGCTTCACTGGTCACTAAAAAGTCCCAGAAGTATATCTGTTCTAATAAAACAGCACAGATTTTTGTTAAAATGTAGGGGACAGATATTTTCATTCTCTGTAGTTATGCTGTCTCGTGTTATCTGTCTTTCCAACTAGCCCTCCTTCTCCTTCCGCACACATAAATCAGGCACTACTACACAAACCTAACTGATAGTTCATGTCAAAGAGCAAACCAGCACATAAATCCTCAGCACAGTTCTCCTGGTGACACAAGAAAATGAAACTCTTCACAGCTTCCAATTTCTAATAAGAAATAGTCTTGGTTATTTTAATTTTACAGGAAAAATATTTAAATACTTTTTAAAGTAACTTGTCTTTAAACTAGAGACTGTGTCATTTTGAAGCATGATTTTTTTTCCATGTATAAGCACACATATTTTTGTGGACATGCGTATATACACACACACAAGAAATGCTCTCCTTCCAGAAATGCTTTAGTCTATGCCAAGTCAATTTTAAAGACATATCAAAGAAATGATATGTATTGAAGCAGAGTTAGAAAATTCAAGATATCAGATTCTCAGCGTTGATAAATGCAGCATGATGAATAAATTAATTTTATATTATTCCTAAAACCTGAAAATGAATGCATCAACAAATGAAACTGCAACAGAGAGATATAATTTGCTGTCTCATTTCACAGTTAGATTAATGGAAGAGTCATGCAAAGAGTGATAGGACTAAACAGTTTCAAATGATTTCATTAATGTTAGAGGCAGACCCAAAAGTGTGCATCTATCAGTTTTAATAGCTGTGATTAAGATTACAGAAAAAAAAAGTTTTCCACTAAAATATAGATATGTATTTATGGTGAGGAAAATATCCCAAGGGATTTGATACTTGAAACTTGAAAGCGATTTGATACTTTGAAACCACCATCAAGGGGGCTGATGTTGTGGTTTGTTTTTTGGTATTTATTTATTTATTTACATTTTTGTTTTATTTTTAGGGGAAAGAGAAACTACTAGACTCTCATATCTCATTGCAGTACCTCTCTCCAGACTCAAAACTTGTCATCTCACTTTCAAAGCCTTCAAAATTCTCTTGCAATTAGCATAATTCCAAATCTGCAACCAGCCTGCCTTTCTCCTTACACCATTTTCTATAACAACAAACAGCAGCTACTTCTTTTCATATAAAAGTCTCTTACAGCCTGTCCTTCCTTTACTATAACTCGTGATAAACAGATCAACTCACATGACTCATCCGGCTTTGAACAAAACATTTTTGGGTAATTTTTATTTTTTTTCAGTTATCCTTGTAGTTAGTCTTTCCTCCCGACAGTTTTTCTGTAAAAATACATGCAGTCATTTCATTCTTCTTTTTCAAATCCATGAGACTCTATTCCTAAGTTGCCATTTGCTACAAACTTAAGACTCTCTTTTCTTCATAAACATGTGACTTTTTTTACTGAAAGTATATTGGATTTGGTTAATTTCCAGTGCTATTGTCAGCTATGATCTGTGCTTTGTTGTTATTATATCTGGCAAAAATCTCTCCCTTTTCTATATTTTCTCATTCGGTATCAGTTGGTCATCTCCTTCCTCCAGCTGTGTTAAGGTACCAATTTACATCATCTGCGGTTTGGGAGAACTCACATCATAATACTTTTCCCATTTCAATTTACAGAATTTGGTTTAGAATAGTCCTATTAAATGAAAGGGAAATTTCTTCTGATTCCACAAACAGATGTCATAACACTGAGCACTTTTGAAAGTCCACTTATTTTCCTTTTTTCAGTAAAGAACTTACAGCTAATATTTGTAAAGGATTGTAAATAGAATTCAAGTTTACATTTCTCAAATTTGTTGCTTCTATCAGTGTATTTATTATAAGGAAACCATAAACTTCACTGTCCCACATACTGAGCATGACATTTCTAGATCTTTTTCTTCATTAAAAAAAAAAAAAGGCAGCTGGTTCAGCTGCTTGTGCCTACATAGGGCATCGCTAGTGCTAGTGTTAGGGCACCTCCTTGCAGGGGGACAGAACTCAGGAGGTACCAGATGTCACCTGGAGCCACTTTTGTTCAGGTCTGGACATCCATAAACCACCAATGAAACTTAGATGTGAAGCTACTCATTAATAGTCCAAACCGATGAATTAGACAAAGGGTGACACTACAACTAGAAAAGGATTAACTGGTTTTTCTGCTTTACATTATAATTAATTTCAGTATAGTCAATCCCTACGAAGAAGTGGGTTGTTTATGGGAAATAGCTGTACTACTTCTCATTACAACTACCAGTTGAGTTCCTTTAAAAAGTGTACTTTACTGCTAAGATTCCACACGTGCTCCACACGTCACTATTCATTTGCAAGACAGGAAGATTTTTTTGGTGTTACAACTCCAGTTAAAAGAAGTTACTGGCTGTCGTGGTTTAACCCGGCTGGCAACTAAGCACCACGCAGCCACTCGCTCACTCCCCCCCCTCCCTCAGTGGGATGGGGGAGAGAATCGGGAAGGGGAAAAAGGTTAGAGCCGAGGGCTGAAATAAAGGCAGTTTAATGAGAGAAAATAATAATAATAGTAATAATGAGAATGATAACAAAATATACAGAATATAGAAAACGAATGATGCACAATGCAATTGCTCACCACCCGCCGACCGATGCCCAGCTCGTCCCGAGCAGCGAACAGTACCCGAGCGACCGACCGACCCCCCAACCCCCCCGAGCATGAAGTTATATGGTATGGAATAGCTCTTTGGACAGTTTGGGTCCTAGCTGTGCTGTACTCCCAGCTTGTTATGCACCTGGCCGAGCAGGAGAAGCTCAAAAAGTCTTTGAGCAGTCTGAGCACTGCTTGGCAACAACTAAAAACATCAGTGTGTTATCAACATTCTTCTAGTACTAAATCCAAAGCACAGCACTATGCTAGCTTCTGTGAAGAAAATTAACTCTATCCCAGCCGAAACCAGGACACTGGCTAAACAGCAAACCTTGCTGCTTACCAAACATCCATATATGCCTTTTTGTATATACAACTTTGCAAAATAATTCACACGGTTTAAATGTATTAGGAATTTGTTCAACTCAAAGCTCAAGATACCTGGTTGACCTGGTTGTCATTTGTCTTAGAATAAGTGCCATCAGTCACTTGGTAAAAATGCATAGCTCCTGTCTTTTTTACTTTCTCCTCCTCTCCCTCTTAATGTCTAACAGGGTTAGAGGAAAAATATTGTGATTATGAGGAACTAAACAAAAATGTTGTAGCATTATTGTCATGGTTTAACCCGGCTGGCAACTAAGCACCACGCAGCCACTCGCTCACTCCCCCCCCTCCCTCAGTGGGATGGGGGAGAGAATCAGAGAAAAGAAAAAAAAAAAGTAAGACCCGTGGGTTGAGATAGAGACAGTTTAATAAGAGAGAATAATAACAATAATAATAATAATAATGGTAAGAAAATATACAGAATATATAAAACAAGTGATGCACAATGCAATTGCTCACCACCCGCTGACTGATGCCCAGCCCGTCCCGAGCCGCGATCACTCCCCCCGGGCCGCGATCACACAGCCCGAGCTGCGACCACTCTGCCCGCGACCGACCGATCGACCCGACCGACCCGACTGACTAACCCCCCCCCGAGCATGACGTTATATGGTATGGAATAGCTCTTTGGACAGTTTGGGTCCTAGCTGTGCTGTACTCCCAGCTTGTTATGCACCTGGCCGAGCAGGAGAAGCTCAAAAAGTCCTTGAGCAGTCTGAGCACTACTTGGCAACAACTAAAAACATCAGCGTGTTATCAACATTCTTCTAGCACTGAATCCAAAGCACAGCACTACGCTAGCTTCTGTGAAGAAAATTAACTCTATCCCAGCCGAAACCAGGACAATTATTCAGTTTACAGAAGACCAGTTCCGTTGACTTTAGGTCCCTCTGCTTTGTCTGTTTCTTCTCCTATTTTATTCCTGAGGGGAAAGCAGATGAACTCTTGAGAGAAGTTTGGTACAGCTGGTAGCTATGTCAAGAAGAGTTCAGGCTTCAGGAAAAGCCAGCTTGTTGGCTGCCAAATCTAATTATTACTGCTTTATTCAATGTGCATATGTTTGGAACAATGAATACATGCATTTTTATTAATAAGTTTAAAAAATTAAAATCATTAAATATGTCTTGTTATGTACTTCAGCTTTTTGTTTGGTTGCATATAATGCAATATAATGCATTATAATTTGAAAAAAAATTAACTGTTGTGTGGAGGAGTGGCTGAGTGAGAATGGGCATGATTTAGTCCCATTTGACAGCCCCTGCTCTTAAGCAGATGTGGGTGGAACTATGACCGGAAGAGAAGGTGAAGCCCCTCCATCGGACAGATGATCCGTCCCAGTTACAGTAGCGATGTAGGTGTGTGTATAACGGTGTTCTACCAATCACAGTGTGACGTGTGTGTATGTTATTGTTTTCTGGCTATATATGCTTTTGTTAGCTGCGTAATAAAGGAGAACGACCATACTCATATTGAGATTCCATCGTTAATCCGGGCTGGCTTCCCCTCTGACATCTGGTAGCAGAGGATGGACCCATAACCCAGAGGATGTTGCTAATGGTTACCAGAGCTTAGCCGGACTAAGTTCTCCGAGTCTGCGGTAAGCAGCGAGAGGAGTGGAATCGGGAAGTAAGGCGGCTGGGAGAAGTGTTCGACACGGATCGAGGTGGCCTCTCGACTCCCAGAGGTGAAAAGCAGCACAGCAATGGAAATAGAAGCTGCAGCCGGGTTGCTCTCTGGTATCCTTTCTAAGAGAGGGGTCGAGACAACTGTGAAACAATTGATTAAGTTGATTAACTTAGGACGCCGATGGGGGCACTTTACCAACATGCCTCTGTTATTTTCGGTTACTGAGTGGAAAGACTTTGGGGAAATGATGTGGGAAAAGACGGTAACTGGGGACGGAAAAGATGAGAAAGAAGTGAAAGCGGTCCGGGAGCTGTGGCGTGCTGTATTAGAAACTTTAAAGAACATGAAAGCAGAAAGAGAAGCAGCTTGCGCTGCTGCACAAATGTTAAATCCTGATCCAACTTTAGAGAAACTTAGGGACGCTGAATGTAAGTCAGGGCCTTTGGCGCAATTTTTTGGACTCTCCGCTGTAAAAGGGATGACTGGGACTACTTGTAAAACTGTTGCTGAGATCCACGTGAATGTCGAGTCCGTCTCTCTCCCGCAAGAGGCGGCAGGTCCGTCTGTTTTGCGGCGGGGTCCGGAGCAAACGGAAGTTGCCACCACTGAGTCCCAGGGGAGGTGTGAGCTGCATACGGCAGCAGTGCCCCACTCCTGAGGAGGAGTGGCCTGCGCCGCCTTCCGCTGCGGAAGGAGAGGGGTGGCGGCCTCCGCCCTCAGCTACACCTTTGTATCCACCGTCGCCGCCTAAGCCAGGCTGACTTGAAACCTTTTTCGGGGTCAGACACCTGCACCCCATAAAAAGCATGACCAGCCAGCAGTGCAGGCGCTGCCGCAGCACCCGCTACGGAACCATCAACCCCCCCCCCGATGTGCCTACAAAGGCACAGTGATTTTATGAAAAGGACTTGGCTGTGGATCATCAAAAAAAAAAAAAAAAAAAGGGGGGGGAAGCAGCCGAGACATGTTCCAGCATATTCTCTCTGTGAGAGAACTGAAATATGAGAAAAAGACTTTAAATCGCTTATTGCGATGAGGACAGTCACATGGGTTTTTTTTTACCTCAGCTCGAGATGCTTTTGATTTAGTCTGCTGAGATAAGCTGGGAGACGCGTTGTGGGATGAGGTCGGCAATGGGTCTAAGGAGGCTGTCGCTTTAAGTTCGGCATGGAAACTCATTACCACGGTACTTAAAGATCTAAAAGCCGAACCATCGGTAGCCACCTGTGCCGCTGAAGCACTAGACGCGAAAAACAATACAGAGGAACAGGAGGCTGAGTCAAAAACGAACGAACCTATGATTATTGAAACAGTATTTCCCCCTCCGCCTCATATTCCACCTTTGCCAGAGACATTCTCTCCTGTTGAGGAGCAGGCGATTAGAGAAGAATTGTGTAAGTAAAATCAAGAAGCGCAAAAAATCATTCAGAAGTTAGCTGACTTGTCTCCAACTCAATCTGGAGATGGTCTGTGATGCAGATATGTTGTTCTTATGAACTGAGTTATCTAGGCATAATGTGGAAGGGCAAAAGCTGATACATCGATTGGCTCACCTGCCTGTGCGGGACGATGAGATTTTACCAGGGCTGAAAGAGTTAACAGAGCAAATGGCAAAAGTTGGAGAAGCCCTTAATGAAGGCCGGTATGCAGGAATGCAACCACTAATTGCGCCTGAACTAGAGGAAAAACTAGGGAGGATAGCTGAAGAAGAGCAAAGAGAATTAGAATATTGGAGGAGGAACTGTGATGAGAACCAGGCGCGGCAAGCTATGACCTCAGGGCCCGACTCACATAATTCCATCACTTTCCCTAATCCACAGGGCTCAGATAGGGACCCCCCCGATCCGATTCAACGGTGACACGGAGTAATTTGAAATGCAATCATCGAAGGGGACTTTATGCCTAATGCTACTGCCTTACCTATTCAGGTGATAGGGTGACATTTTGAGTGGTAGCATCTGTCTTTTTAAGTAACCATTACGCGTGACAGAGCCCTGCTTTCCTGAGGACGGTGAAACACCTGCCTGCCCATGGGAAGTGGTGAATGAGTTCTTTGCTTTGCTTTGCTTGCATGTGTGGTTTTTTGCTTTACCTATTAAACTGTCTTTATCTCAACCGGGGAGTGAGCGAGTGGCTGCATGGTGCTTACCACGACAGTCCCTTTTGGCATGAAAGGTGTATCTGAAAACACGGAGTTGACAGAATTGGAGTCAGATTTTTGTTCGAGTAGTTTTTAAGATACTCTCAGCAATGATATGGGACTTGAAGGGTTTGAGATAATGACAGGTTTGATTGGAATGTGCTAGATCAAATTTATAGCTGTTATTGCTGTTTAGCTATTAATCAGCAGGCTCCTGTGCTTGCGATGGGGCTTGCTTGCCTTACTGTACATTAGTTCAGTGCTTGTTGCTGCTTTTTTTGCTTTTGCTGCTTGCTGTACCTCTGTACTGCTTATCATTTCACTGTGCTGTGCCTGGGAACATTTTGATAACCACCATGGTGATGTGCCTGGGCTGGCAGATGGCCAGGGCATCGCTGTTGTTTCTGTGCTGCTGTGCTGGACAGGCTGTGGATAAGTCCAAGCAAGAGGAGGAGTTCATAGCGATACTAAACCCTAAGGTCTGGTCCAAAGAGATCAAGGGTGGAGAGTGTAATGAATATACCTTTAAATTGTTGTAACCCATTATTTGAGTTGCATGTTCTAGGAATTACTATAGCAAGAACCGCCTGAACCAACGGAGGACAAGCCTTACAAGAAGCAGTGCAAGTGCAGCAGTGACCTGACCTGAGCTGGCTTTGGTGCCCAGTTACTCCATGCTACACACCACTTCTCCTGTCCTGAGTGACCAGCATAAGAGATGGAGCCCAAAGTCATGGACTAACTTAACTTAATGGACATTTTGTGGACATTTCTGGACATCTTACAAGGGCAGTCCATAGACTAAGGGAATGATATCTGTGTAATATTTTAAAGGATGGGAAGGGGGTGGTCGTTAATGAAGATGTATTGGATGTGTGGGGTTCGATCGAGCTTTGCCAGATATACCTGTATCTGTACTTCTTTGCAATTTGAAGAAATCACCTTTTACCTTGCTACTACAAGTCCCTGCTTGGCAAAAAGAAAAAGGGGGAAATGTGGAGGAGTGGCTGAGTGAGAATGGGCATGATTTAGTCCCATTTGATAACCCCTGCTTTTAAGCAGATGTGGGCGGAACTATGACCGGAAGAGAAGGTGAAGCCCCTCCATCGGACAGATGATCCGTCCCAGTTACAGTAGCGATGTAGGTGTGTGCATAACGGTGTTCTACCAATCACAGTGTGACGTGTGTGTATGTTATTGTTTTCTGGCTATATATGCTTTTGTTAGCTGCGCAATAAAGGAGAACGACCATACTCATATTGAGATTCCATCGTTAATCCGGGCTGGCTTCCCCTCCGACACTGTTGCTCACATTATAAGACTAATACAAAATGTTTAATAAAGGTGCATAAAAAGCCTAGTATATGTTAAAGCACTTACATCAAAACTAGCTGATTTTCCTGAGCCTTACTTTGGAAATAGTTAGTGGAGGGGCTTTTAATACAAACAAACTTTATACTTATGTTCTATTATACTAGTTCTGTTATAGTATTCTACTATACTAATTCTATTCTGTCATCTCTGAAAGTACTAAAAGTTGAATTACTAAGAAGTCTGTATTCATAATACACACAGACACTTTATTATAATATATTTTTAGAAATATAATGTTCACATTAAAAATAGCACATTATCAATTGCCTATTGGATTCTTTCTCATTAGAATTCTAAGTTTTGCAGCAATTTTTGAGATCACAAAAATTTTGAATAGTTTTGTTTGTTTAATTTTTTAAAAATAGTTACAATTCCTTTGAACTTACCCCACAATTAAGGCTTCATTACAATGGCACATATTAACAGAATCTTTAATCTTTTATTTGCAAGAAGCTCACTGAAATGGCAAAATCCCAAACAGAGTATATACTTATGTGTATATATATGTGCATTTTTCATAACACCTTGATGAAAAGTGAATTGAAAGCAATATGCATTTTAGCTTTATCAAAACTATCAAAATTCTTATGTAAACTTAGTTAACAGTGTCCTCATACACTGTTATGCTGCTGGATATCTGACAGGCACGCATTCCACTTGTAAAGTTATTCTCCGTCAATAATTTTGTAGATCTGTGTCCTGAGACTGTGGAAAGCATTTGTTTGGATATCTCCTAAGGTGATAGCCTCACAGAGTACAGGGAATGTTCTCAATGGGACTGTATAGATACAGAGATGGAAAAGAGTTTGCAAGATTTTCCACTTGATTTCTTGTTTTGAATAGATATAATTATGTTGGATTTAGAGCAGCAAGAAACTCCTGGTTTTGGTAATGAAAACAAAGATATAGATTTAATCCACCAACAGGTCAAAGCTTTTGACTCCATACATATGTTTCATATTTTGGTCCTAATCACTGTCTCTTTGCAGCAGGCAGGTGATATACCTCTGTCTAGGAAGGAAACTTTAAGACATATTATTCTACTCCCATCTTTCTAATGATGGTTCAGTCTTAAAATTCATGAGTTAGCCCTCTTGTTGAAGATTTACTATGATCGCTACCCATAGCTTCTTTTGTGGTAGTAAGGATGTTTTCAACTGTATTTTTTTGCTTTGTTTCAGTGGTACTGCAAAGCAGTAGAGGGGCAAAGGCTCTGGGGGTGGCTGAACTATTTTGCTGGAACTGAGGAACACTAACAGCCCAGAAAGTAAACTTCTTTATGAGAAGTTTAAACAGACATCTCTGTTGCATTGCCTTTCAGCTATCAGAGATGGAATGGAAATATTCCTAATTGCACTGAGCAAATTTTTTTTTGTCAGGGAAGAAAACAAGACACACGATGTAAGAATTAGGTGTGGTGAAACTAAAGTAATTTTTCTACGACAAAGCTCTTTGTTTCCAGAAATCAAACAAAAATAAGTTCAGAATGAATTCTTAATATGCAATATGAGCTACTTCTTTTTTAAGAAAAAAAAATATTTTCTTGTAGGACAATTTGGATTGTTTTGTATTATAGCTAAGACTTTCAAGCTCAGCTAAGCTCATTTAAAAACATTCCAGATCAACACACATACAGAAGAAAAAACATAGGCATGGCCCAGGAAATTCAACCCAAGAAACTCTTATTATCTATGATAAAAGCTGAAGCACAGCTTTCTCAAACAGTTTAGCCTCTTATTATTTCTCAATGTGGAAGGCCTCCATTGCTTTGGGAAAAAAATGCAGAAATGGAAAAAAATTCTTAACTAAATTTTACAAATCCCTTTACATAGCTCTTAAGTTCTCAGGTATCATAAAATTAGGAACTGAGGATTGCTGCCCTATTGCTGCCCTGAAACTACTGAAAAGCTATGCTTCTGTATTTCTATACATGCATCCTTTCAGGTTTCCTAAATTTAAAATTACACTATATTACTGGAATGAAAGACCACAGGAAATGCATGGAGAACAAGAAGACTCATATTTTACTTAAGAGAGGAATTATACCATGAAATATATTTGGCTTTCATGCTTACATTCAATCCTGGGGGAGGAGGAGGAAGAGGAAGGAAAAAAAAAAAGAAAAAAAGATAAAATCCACTCCCTAACAATACCAATACCAAACAAAACCACTCGCCAAGTCCATGTTTATATTCACCCTACATCAGTACCTGTTTCCTAGCCCACAGGCTCTGTTTCCAGGCAACTCATGTACGCTTACCTCTTTCACATTGCTCACACGCTGCAAACTTTCCAGTGCATTAACCTGCAATCTTCCTTCTTTCTGTAAAACCTGCCTCACTTACAGTCCTTGCATGCTTGCAACCATCTTGTGCACTTTCTCTGGCATATATTTGTCAAAAAATAATCCTTCTGGGACTTTAGTTATGTTGTCTAACTCATACTATAATTCTGGTTTTCACCTGCTACATCCAAGAACACTTTCCTGCCATAGAGTTACTAGTCACAAGGCTATCTTAATTATGTTAAACACTCTCTCCCAGCTACTAAAATTAACTATAATTAGCTGATCCCTTTCTTCCTATACTTTGTTCCCCCAGGGGGATTAGGAGTTATTAAACTAGATGAATACCCAATCACTCTCGCATGATTGTTTCCCAGGAAGAGCCTCAGGGCAGAAAGGCAGGAGATGCATTGCCCACGCACTTGCCTGACCCAGCCAGAATGAGCAGAAGTCCCTTGAAGAGGCATTGACTGAAAATGTGTGTTCCATTACAGTCACCTTACATGGAGGATGGAAGTCATGGCACAGCAGTCTGCTTAATCGTTAAAGAATATTTTAAGTGTGATGTGGATTTTCCTAGAGTACTAAGATGGTTGTCATTAGCACTGCTGCAGAGGCACATACTACAGCTACTGCTGCACAGTTCTTTCTATTCATACTGGAGATGAAACTACCCCTTACACGTATGGAGCTGATTGTCTACTGCCTGGCATGCAATGTAGTCATGTACAGTTAGATGAGTCACAAAACTACAGTAATTTACAGTAAATGAGTTGCAAAGTGATCATGTTCTGTCTGGCATTATCGTTCTGTCACCATTTTGCATTGTAGTGGCTAGTGACCACTTTGCTAAAGCAATCTTCAGAGATCTCATATGATATTTCTCTATAACTACTGTCATCACCTGTTGTGTAGACACATTTCTCACCAGCTAGAGGTTCCAAGTGTTTTGCACAGGCTTTTTGGTGCAGAAGGCATGTATAAGATCTACAGAGGATGCAAATGTATTTAAAAAAAATATATTGAAAAAGTAGTTTGGCTACTATGGATAACCTGGAAATACATGATGCAGCAGCACAATAATGCTTTTTGAAAGCATGGTATGATGGAACAAGGAAAACAGGTGAGCATTTCTCAAAAGCATGCTTATCACCACTGAACAGAGATACCTGCAACTAACTGACAAAAAGAAGAAAATCAGTAAAAGTACTATTAAAATGGGAAATACAAAACAGTAAATGTAAAAAAAAATAAATATGTCAGGAGCAATCCTCAATTAGCAGGCTAATGGGAGATGACAGAATAGCCTGTTCCAGCTTAAGCTCCTCAGGCTGTTGCTGATACTGTTCCTCATTTCCTGCCATTTTTAGACTTAGTGCAAGTGCTTTTAGACTCAATGTGTGTGTATGAATGATCACAGTAGCTATAGTGATACAGTTCAGATTTGAAAACGTACTTCTGCTTACCTCATCCTGAGTCATATTCTTTGCATACCTTACCATTCTGATAATTTTTACTCTTGCGACTGCAAATTCAGGCTGCTGACAGCGAAAATTGTAAATGGTCATGTGCCAGGGACAGAGAACCTACTCATACAGCTCAGCCTCAGGGAGGAATTTCAAACTGAAGTCACAAACTGATTTGAATACCAACTGCCATAACTCATTTGTGCATTTAACAATAATAGACACCTGTTACCCCTGTGAATGTGACTGCAGGGAGAAGTGACAGTTTCAGGTCCATAGTTTACATGTTCCAAGGCAAATGTATTGCAAATTTAAATGTTTCTTCTTGTGGACAGCTTTACAGTATTGGGGAGGAGGGTGGAGTGAAGGTAGGTAGAATAACACAGCAAGAGACAGAAAAGATCAGCAGATCACGGTGAGTCAAGAGGAGATAAACCACTGAGATTGCCCAGAGATGAATTAAGAGCCTAGAACATTTGCGGAATATATGTCTGTTTGTCTGTCTGTATATGTTTCTGTGTTGTGCTCAAGACCTTGTTTCTTGGCAAAGAGGAAACACACTTTATATATAAAGCCAAGAATTTCTTGTTGATATAACTGATGCTTTAATAGTCTAATCCAATAATCATTAATAATCCAGATCTATTTAATATAGAAAAAGAAAGAATCCTTCAATACAGAAAAAATCTCAGTAATAATACAGTTAAAATTATTATACATACACTTAATTTCTACCCTTTTCCTGGTGTAGTGCTCACCCTTCCACTGCTCCTCTGGACCCTAATGTTGGTGGTTTCACTCTGTGGTGGTGGTGGTAGGGTGTTAAAGGGAGCTGTTGGCACCTGGTGTCCTTTGCTAGCAGGAATCTGATGTTCATCTTGATGGTTTCTTCTTCCTCACACTAGCGATCCACAGGAGGTGACATTTATGTGTTTGCCGACATGATTTTACATCTTACTATTTCTTCATCAGCCTGT
The DNA here is from genome assembly GCA_034008185.1 of Gorsachius magnificus. Classification (NCBI taxonomy): domain Eukaryota; kingdom Metazoa; phylum Chordata; class Aves; order Pelecaniformes; family Ardeidae; genus Gorsachius; species Gorsachius magnificus. The sequence continues at coordinate 89,632,849 of CM067081.1, forward strand.
GTCTCTACGTTACATTCAGATTCATTACATGGTGCATTTTACGTATGTGAGATATTTTTTTTTTACTCTTTTATTTATCTTGAAAATTGTTTTCACCCTGCTTCAGGTCTGCATTTCTTTAACTGACCATTCCTGATTTTATAGCTGTGGGACCACCGGTACCAAAACTGTGGCCCTTCTCCTATCACCCCATACAGGTACCCCTCTATGCCACATCCTGTGCCTCCACTTAAGCCTCTGCAATCTTACCTGGCCTTTATTTCTTGAACTGCTCCTTTATACTATCCATATAAAACCATGGTACCATAAGCAGAAGTAAAATAAATTAGCCATAGCCACTTACTCAGGAGGAGAAAAAGCTGCAGGCAGATCAATAAAGGTTTGCATACTACAAGGCTACATGGCTACAGTGCGTGATATAAAGATGTTCATCATTGTTTTTATACTATATGTACAAGTATATGTAAGCCTTTGTGTATATACATATATCTCCATACATACACACACATATATGTGTATTAACACTGTTTTCTACATTATGTTTTTGCAGACTTGCAAGTGGATGTTTTTGGAAGATCGAGACACAAAGTTTTACATTCATGTTTTTAACACGGTGTCAGTGTGACAAGCGTATTTCAGAAAATAGTTCCTTCCACATTTCTATGGGGAAATTACCCCTTGCTCCAAATTCTTGACACTTAAGTTATGATTGCTGGTGTTTCATTGCCTATTGGTTGAATGTTCCCAAGCAGACCTAATGGAATCCACATTAGTATTAATGCATTCTAGTTCATAGCACATGATAGACCACTTCTGAATTTGGCTGAAAGTATTTTTATCTAATCTGTAAATTTAATTTATCCTGAAGAGTAAAGTACATTAATCTTAACTTACTGGGAAAACATACATACACAGATGAACTTTAGAAATAAATATTTAATTCACATCTTACCTTTTTAATATCTGTCTGAGAAATGAATATACTGTAAGAGACAGTGTAGTTTCAGTATGACTTACTGTTTTCACTGCTAACCAAAAATACCGACACAATGAAAACAGAACTTGGCATTAAAGCACAGCCTTGTTATACAGCAGGGTATGCTGGAAGTGTCGGAGCCTTTGAGTGTCACCATGATTAGTGATACAGAACAGAACAGTAACAAGATGAGTCATAAATGGGACACCTGTGAGTGGGGGGAAGTTACTCAGAGATTAGGGGCACAGGGGACATAACAGGAAGAAAGAAATACTAGAATGGAGGAAAAGTGGAAAGAATTTAATTTAAAGAAGTAACTCTGGAAGCAGGGGGAGTCAGGACTTAACAGAACTCTAAAAGGTAGCCCAGGAGAAATTACTTACAATAGATGTGTCAGAACATAAGGAGCATGTGGAGGAGGCACCTCTCCTGTAATACAAGGCTACAGACATTATCTTTTGACTTTCCATTTGTGCCCTCCAAAGAAATAACTTTGCTCTCAGGTTTGTCTGCAGAGACATGAACACTCCTAAGCCTTATTTCAGATGAAAGGAGCCAGTTTAGCAAAGAGTACTCATTAAAATGTCTAAAGCTAACCTGTCTTCTTTAGACTGAAATACATTCATAAAACATTTATAGAAGTAGTGGAGACAGCTGATTGAAGGAGGCAGTAGCAACCAGCATGCAACAAGCTGAGGAGCTTCCAGAAGCCTCATAGCCAGCACCAGAAGAGGACGTGTTTGTCAATGACTGTCTTGCAGAAAGTTGCCCTGGTACCAAGGGTAGAGGAAACTTCTACTATGCAGCACTGTCCTCTGGGTAGCTAACTACATACCCATCCCTGGAGAACAAGAACTATATGAAAATCCACGTTGAGTGAAGGAAAACAGTAGAAAGGCAGGAAAAAAAAACCAACCCAAACCCTCCCAACCAATAAAATAGTAATAAAAAAACCCCAAAAACTAGAAGAGATAAGTGTATCAGCAATTCTACTTTGTACAGGAATCAGACAACCACTAGGAAGTTTGGAAAATCCTACTTCATATACAGGCATGGAAATGAAACATTCTATTAACAATTAAAATAGGGAAGGCTGCAATGGATTGTAATGTGGATTTCCTGATGTAAAGAAAAATTTAAGTATAGACTCAACTTTTCCATCCATACAGATGCTTGCACAACTCCACCTCTTTTGTCAATTTTATTTGAAATCAGAGAGCTAAGGGGAAAAACTCACTAAGAAACACATCATTGTAATTCTATGTAAATGTTTGTATTCACAGGAAAAATTAGACTGTGACAGCAGTATGAATGCTTATGGGTACTGAGCATGAGTATGGCACATGTAGATATATATGTATATTCATATATATGAATATTCAAATATATCCCTATATAAATATACATATATAAAAATTGCATAGTTTATATACTTAATTTTAATTTCATAGAGTAACTTCAGGCTCAAAAATCAATGCTTACAAAGTACTCTAAATATTCAAACTACAACAGCTACAGGAGTTTTGAGTATTATGGAGAACATTTTTGCATAAAGAAACACTATAAGAAAAATTATTTAACATGTTTTGTTCTGTTTTATTAGATAAGAAATGTATAAAAGTTGTTGATGGAACCTAAAGGAATTAATCATCATTCTTACTCTTTCCTTCTTCACTGGGATTCTTGTGATATATCTTTCTGCTTAGCTCTGTGATATGTGGTCTGCAAATAAGATTTATAAGAATCTATAACTTGCAACATTTCTTAAGGCTGAGGATATAACGAGTTAGTATTTGTACATAGAGCAAGTCTTCAACTGTAATACTAGCTGAGGGAAACAGATAACCTGTTAAGAAACCTCCTGTACTGAGGTCCTTCGTAGAGCATCAGGTTGAGGAATGTTTAAACAAACTGGACAGACATAAGTCCATAGCCATGATAGGATGCTCCCACAAGTGCTGAGGGAGTTCACCAAGGACATTGCAAAGCTAATCCTAATTATTATTGTTTTCAGAAATCTGCAGTGTCTTAATTTTTTTCTTGTTTTCAAAAATCTGGAATTCACATAAGTCAAAACACTGCATAGCTGTGAATAACTACGAATTAGCTCCCAGTAAGAAGAAAAGGGGCAGTAAAGGAGAAAGTCCAACTCACATGTAAACTATCCTGAATGTCGCTTGTTAAACTAATACGTATCATCCATGCAAATATAGATGCATATTCCTTGTTGCAAAACACCATATTGATTTCTTCAGTTTTACTGTAGTACATAGGCATATCTTTATACATCTTTCATGCAAAATTGGGACTTAATCTTCTCCCATCAATATATGAATTAGTTTTAGTCTCCTGTATTTTGTTTCTTAATGACACAGTTGTTACAATTTTATTTCATTGTATGATACCAGTTTTGTATTTCTCTTCAGATCAAAAAAAAAATCAGTGTGGTGATCTCAAGTTATAGAATTAGATTCTTTTTTTAGCTTCTGGTGATCCAAGAAATTCTCTCCTCCTACTCATTATTAGGACAGCTGGCAAGAACTGCATGCAGCATTTCTTTTGGAAATAGCTTCCAGGTAGAAGTATTTGCAGGTGGAGGTGGGAAAGGCACTGCTTACCCTTTAAAATTCTCTCTCCATTTGTTATGACACAGTTCAAGTTTATTGAGTTGTGTCCCCAGTTTTGGTTTGAGCAGAGAATAATTCTGAAGCTTTTAGCTGGTTTAACTTTTCCTTGCTTATCCTATCCACTGATAATCTTATCCTTCTTTCTCATTTATTGTGGCAGCTGACTACCAACAGACAAATTAAATACAAATGCAGCATGTATAAATTACATATAGGCATTACTTTAAATACTTATATAATTGATAATAATTTCAAACAGTAATTTAAAATCCTAAAAAATGTATGACAATTTCCTTATAGTGTGAACTCATAATGTAACATTTCAGCATTTCTGTTTTCAAATTCATCTGCATGCTTAAAGTTCAGCATGTAATTTGCTGAATCATAGCTTTTGAACATGTTCTGCTCTCTAATATTCCTCTTTCACATCCACACACATGGAGTATGATCTCATCAAATAAATGTAAGAAAACCAGTCCTTCTGTATGTGAAAGAAAACCTGCAGATAGTTAAAATTAAAAGAAAAAAAAAGTTACTTCATGGTGAAATGTAAGCCATGCTATCATATGACATAGTACTGCCCAGTTGCTGCTACCTAATAATAGGCTGGTTTATCTAATTTAGGGATTTTTGTTTCCAATATTAAAAAATTAAAAATTGATTATTGTTGAATCATTACTCAATTGAAATTTATATTATTACTAAAAGTCATTAAAAAAAAAGAAAAAGATGGTGATGGTCTTGACAGGAGAGACAGACAGGATATTTCTGTATTACTTATAGTGGTCTGGAATACTGGTGCAGCATATGTGTTCTGGAAATTAGATGTAGGACTCTAAGGATAATTGAAGTACCAGCTATTGTTAATCCTTTAATTATTGTCTTGATGAGAAAACATAGCAATGCAGGTTGATTTGTAGAAGTAAGGTTATTTACAGATTAGAAACTGACTTTGGCAAAGACATTATGACTATCGATATATTTAATTAAATTCCATGTATTAGTGAACTACTTTACATACATATTTGTATATTTGGTTTATTGATTCAGTAAAATGGTACCTCAAAAGCAAAAATGCTCTGGGTCTGGCTATCTGAGTTATCATATGCATTTAAGAATAAGTGAACAGAATCAAACCAGGTCTTCAGAATTTGCACAGAAAAGCTGTGCAGACAGTCTGAATCAGGCTCTTTAATTACAAGTGTTAGAGGATGGAGGAAGAGCTTTATGCATCAGTGCAACACAAGTAGCTTTGCCCCAAACACTGCTTTTGATAATCACAAAAGTAATTTTTCTTGCTATACTGTCAAAGGTTCAGGTGAGTCAGCAGGCACTCAGTGCACTAATTAGAACTCACCATCAAGGTGTCATGGTTTAGCCGTAGCTGGCAACTAAGCACCACACAGCTGCTCGCTCACCCTCCTCCCCACCCCAGTGGGATGGGAGAGAGAATCAGAAAAGCAAAAGTAAGAAAACTCACGGGTTGAGATAAGAACAGTTTAATAATTTAGTAGTAGTAATAGTAATAATAGTAGTAGTAGTAGTAGTAGTAGTTATAATCTCAACCCATTTCCCTTGGAATGCAAAGATCATGAATGCAGCACTCTCATCCCTCAGGCTAAGTCCATTATTGATCTTTCCTGTAGAGGTAAGTGCATCTCTGCTTCAAAAAAAATGTTGGCTTGACAGTGCAGAAACCAAGAAAGGCTCTAGAGAGTTATGCTAGGTGAAGAGCTGAAGGAGTATTGCACCAGAATGGATTCTCAGAAGTGTCTGAAATTCACACCTTCAAAATATATATTTGCAAATACTTCAAATTTTAAAGTAGCAGCACTTATTCTGAAAATTGACACTAAAGATTATATTCTATTTTCAGGCAACTCTACTGATCAACATGTCAAAATATGTATATAGTAAAATTTTCCTGGGTCTTGGATATTTTAAAAAACTTTAAAATAATTAATATCTGACTTCTCTGTGACTTCCTAATATTAGAACATACTACTCTATTTTCAGTCTCTCTCATGTTTACAGTCTCTTCAGTTACAGAAGAGTCATTGTATAAATTAATTCCATAGAATATCATAGAAGTTAGACATTTGCAGTCTGTTAGAAAAAGATGGAGACACAAGTGGTCTTCACTGAAGATTAGCAGTATCAAACTCTCTCTACCTTGAAGATGTTTATTTATTTGCTTCTATGAGTGAACAAGAAAGATCTCTCAAATTTACTTTAAAATTTTCCCTAGGAATTCCTGCCTTTCAACTTGGTGTCACAAGTAAACTCGATGAGCCTTCTGTTATGAAAACAGAGAGACTCTACTCATTAAACTAGTGCTTAAACTGCCTAATTCTTTTCTTACTTTTTATTGTATTGGGATTTGGTAAAGCAAATTATGTGCTATTATGATGACGTTTTGATCTATAATTCTTCAGCAAGTGTCTAGACTTAAATAACTTATGTCAAAAGGGAGCAATAAACTTAATGACCTTCATTCTGAACAGCCTTCCTGAAAGGATTGGATGTTTAGTATGTTATTAGACCCTTGAAATGATTGGTATTTTCTAAATATTTTCAGGTAGAAAGTTAAAAGAATAAGAGTTGTGGGGCTGTCCTTGTTTTGGTTGGGATAGAGTTAATTTTTTTTCCTAGTAGCTGGCATAGTGCTGTGGTTTGGATTTCATATGAGAAGAATGTTAACTCACTGATGGTTTAGTTGTTGCTGAGCGGTGCTTACACCAGTCAAGGACTTTTCAGCTTCCCCTACTCTGCCAGGTGCACAAGAAGCTGGGAGGGGGCACAGCTGGGACAGCTGACCCCAACTGGCCAAAGGGGGATTCCATACCATATGCTGTCATGCTTAGTATATAATCTGGGGGGGAGTTGACTGGGGAGCAGCAATCACTGCTTGGGGATGGGCTGAGCATCAGTCAGTGAGTGGTGAGAAATTGCATTGTGCATCACTTGTTTTGCATATTCTTTTATTATTATTATTACTACTTCTACTACTATTATTTTCCTCTGCTGCTTTATTAACCTGTATTTATCTCAACCCATGAGGTTTACTTTTTTTTCTGATTTTCTCCCCCATCCCAATGGGGGCTTGATGATGAGAGAATGGCTGTATGGTGTTTACCTGCCTTCTGGGTTAAACTACAACAGGGGCATTCCTTAAATACTATTTTTCAATTCTAAAGAATATCTTCCAGGATTATATAAGCATATACATCTTTTGACCCACTTGACTGAGAAACTTTAATCTTAGGGAGCGTTACGGGTAGAGGTGAGGAAAGAGGAACCTTAAAGAACTGCTGTGACAGAATGGTAAATGGGATTGTAGATGGAAGAGAAACAGTGCATACAATACTCTGGAAATACTACAGTTGCCAACAATAATCCAGTTTCATTCAGTGATTTCTAGAATTATGAAATCAGTGCTCCAGCTCCCAGATTTTGGAGAATTTTCTTAAGAAAATATTCAAAAAAGGGACTTGGCAACTAACTTATGGCTTAGAACTGAGCTGGCTGTCTAAACATAAAAGTCCACTTAAAATTACAGTGAGGGTCTAAAACATAGGTGGTTTTCAACTTAAGCCTCTGAGGATTTAACATTTACATAACACACCTAACGTTCTCTCAACACCGACAGTGTTGACCATCTCACAAGATTGAGTTGTTATTTTCTCCTGGTGACAGTGGTGGTAGTGCTCATCTAGGAGTATGCGTGCTGATTTCCTTTCTGGTGTACCTTGGCCCTCATCCAGTGGGGTGGGGGTGGGCTTCACATCTCTTGCTGAAACCAGGGCCAGCCAGGAGTCCAGTGACTGCTAAGCAAGTCCATACTGAGAACAAGCCAGAAAGTCACACCAGCAGATTAAGATTCAGATCACCAAGATCAAGCAAAGTTGAAAAATAACTGGGTCAAGGAGCAAAGACAAATGAACCATTAAATCATACAAAAATTTATATATCACCTTCCCTGTATGTATTTAATTCTGGAGAGAGATGAAGCAAAAAATAATGGGATTAATAATAAAATTGAAATTTTAACTGCTAATTATTAATATTAATTAATAATTATTAATATTATTAATAGGCTAATATTAGCAATATAATGAGAGAGAAATAACAAGATTCCCCAAACCAGGAATTCCACATGGTTTTCAAAGTAGCTGTCGTCATAATTAACTTTAGTGTCATTTAGGAAAGCTGATCTCAAGTTTAGGCTCCAGTCTTTGTTACTCACAAGTAGATTTTTGTAGTGATTTTATTTATTCATAATCACGAATCATCACTTATGCAAACAAATTTTTAAGCCCGTCATTCCTTTGGGCACTTCTTGTAATGTCTTCTCTGAGAATTCATAATTTACTATCGATGCCTTAGGGCTGGCATATTTTTATTTCTGTAGCCACACTGCATAGTCTGATGACCTAATTGTGTAACTGAGAAGCAAGAATAAATCTTGAGTAAAGCACAACCAATACCCAAACAGAAACACAATCCATGCAATTTTAGTATGTTGATCATGACATTCTCTTTTCCAAGTTTATGCACTTTGATGTGCACCTGTTTTCTGTGACTCAAGATCTTTTTAGTGCTTTAGTTAGAGTACTTTTGTCACCTGAAGTGTTGATGTTTCTGCTACTAATTGGTTTTCATGTTTAATTCCCCTGAAATACTTAAGAAAGGATCTGTATTGTCCCTCTCTAAGTAGTGAGGAAATATATCAATAACCTTTATTACATTTCTAGCTCCTTCCTTAGCATTTCCTCTTTACCACCTGCTTGGCTTCATATTGTTTCTTCTCTTTGCTTCTTAATTTAAGCTTGCTAATCATCTGTTAATGCACTTTCAATGAAATGTCCCTTGCGTGAAACCTCATCAGCTACCTGATTACCAAATCTTATTGAAGTCACTCCACGTATTATCACCTGGCCAAATTTCCATTATGTTTTGTCACTGAGAATATGGGCAAGGACAGATTAAGTTACATGAACACTAATAGGAAATAGAAAAAATAATTGAATTTAACTTAACGTTGGTATAATAAATAAAAGTTTCACCACTTAAAATATACTTCAGCTTAAATTACACTTAACAAAGTTTTCTTTTTACTTTCCAGTGTAGCTAGATATGACATTCGGCTACTATTAATGCATGCAGCACCCAAATCAAGTACGTGTAATGAAGTATGCAGAAAGACTAACCTCTCAAAACAATTTCTGGCATTAGAGGATTTAAGACAAATATGCAATTTAGTAATAATAACACTTATTACCATTTTAGATCTTGGGTTAATGTTTATTTCATCTTCTCATCTTACACTGAAGCAGGAAATACACCTCCTATAAAGAAAAGGCACAAGTCATGGGGCCAGCATATAAAAGTTTCAATTTTAGAGAGTTCTGTAATTCTCCCTGTATAAGACTATTTTTTTCCTATAGGTATTGCTGAGTAAAGTCCTTAGAACAGCTGTGAACCTATTCTTATTTAAAGATAAAATTTACACTGCAGATGTTGAATAATAGTTAAATGAAAGTTTCATGGGCTTTGTAACATTTTTAAGGGATGAATTTTCTCCTTCCTTGAAGTTATTAATTAGAAGAAATATGATCATGTATCATACCTTAATAGACATACTCTCCAAGAAATCCAACAGGAATACTAAGCAATGATGAAAGTTATGTGAGTACAAGAACTGCAGCTAAGACAAGATTTTATCTCTAAACATTGTATTGCTCTTGAAGGCTGTCAACTGATTTCCATGGTAAATGAATCCATTTGTTTGCTTCCTCTGCAGAAACCAAGCAAGTTTCACAATATGCACCTTGCCAGTGTGTTTCTCACACTCCACAAGTGGGAACACCAAACGGAGTAGCAGGAAAGTTCAATTTCCATGGCAGCAGCAGTTTTTGCCCCTTCTTTTTAGTGTACTGGTAAGTGTAAAATCTCTTTGAGGTTCTGATGTCAAAATTGAAACTCACTGAATTCCTCAACATGCCAGTAAAAGAACAGAATATTTCATTGTTCCCTTTATGTCCCATCAATGTTTTTAGAAAAGGTAAAAATAACTTTCCCCTCTTTATTATGTTTCTGCTTATACTTCAGAATACCTCATATTCTTGACTGAGATGTGTTCTTGCTGTGCCATATCTGCAAAGCAAATCAGAATTGTGTCCTACTCTATGAATTATATCTGAAGTAACTGGTTTTTAATTTACTCTTACATCAGTAGTTCAGAGTTTAAAACAATGTCAAAATTAATAATAACATTTAATGAAGCTCCTTAGATATATCCAATATATTAATTCCTACTGAACACTACTTTTTACTGTCTGCCAGTTAGTCAGTTCTTAATATCTCTTTCAAGGGATTGTGAAAATTACATTCTAATATTTTAAGTCTGTGCAACTTTAAGTCATGCCTTTGTAACATCTAAGTATGTTGCATCTGAAGTTACCTCTGTCAGTCAAACTTGCAATCTCATAAAAAACTAAAATCAGTTTTGTTTGATAAGACCTGTCCTCCATAACATGATATTGATTGCATTTATATTCCTCTTCAGTTAATTATGTATTGATTGAAACACGTCAGCTTTCCATTCTTTTGCCCAAGGATGATAACATGTTAATCAATCTATATGTTAGCTGGGTCATCCTGCTGTCTCCATTGGCACACTATTAACTCTCTTATCTTCAGAAATGACACCTCTAATCTATTATTGATTAAAAATAAATAGCAGAAAGCTGGAAAGAACCCCAGCCAAATCTTTAAGACTCTTAGGTTCGTTCAGGTTATCCAAACCTGCTAATTTAAGAGGGTCTTTACAAAGAGAGGAAACAAATGTGAAGAATACCATTCAGCTTACTGGTTTCCCTTGCTTAAACAATGTCATATTATGGACTTGGTCAGGTTCCCTTCTTTCAAAGAAAACATCAGGTTTATGAACAAAGCATGATCACAGGATCTCCATTACTTTGAGCACAGCAGGTGTTTCCAATGTTCAGAGTTTCTAGGCATGTGTTTCCAGCTGGTCTCAGCTCTCCCTCTTACTTTCCTGTGAGGGACACAAAACAAATGCTTCTCTATAGTATGTGTTTTCTATTTCTGTTGCATAGAAATGCACTTGAAGTCCATATAATGCTCAAAACCTTGTTATTGACAACATGAATCATTTTCTCTAGATAGTTCTCGCTCAGATTGTCCTGCAACCAGTGCTTTGGATGGGGCTTCCAATGTTCTGGCCAACTGACTCCATGAGTCAGCAAAACTTCCTCTTCCAGGCTGGCTGTATGAAAAGTAATTCCTCTTCCCAGTGGCTGCTGGTCTGTCATCACTGAGAGAGACAGAAAGCGAAAGGGAGACAGATAGTGAGAGACTGAGCATAGTTGGTTTGGTCTGAAAGAGTTTAGGAGATCTGCTTTCTTTCTTTACAGACTCTGCCTACCTTTTGATCATATCTCCCTACTACTCTTAATATCCCAAATTTATTCAGACTCTTTCCCCTACAATCATCACCACAATAAAAAACTCTTCTGGTAGCAGAGGAACTGTTATGTCCTTAAGGTGGCTAAGCACATCTGAAGGAGACAGGCTCAAATGTCAACAGGAGCAACAAAGCTATCTATAAGTATCATACCTCGTACATTAAAAATATGTGAACTTGTGAATAAACCAGTATGCACCCAAGGATGCAACTAGCTGTCCTACATTAGAAATGTATCTATTCATCACTTATTTTTCTGTATGTTACTGTGAGGAATGCTATCGCATCAAGGGAATGATATCACTTTTCCACCTAAACGGTTTGTAATAGATCACCTCTCACCCAGCCCAAGCAAAAAAAAATATTTAAAGTTACTAGCAAAAACCTGAAACTGACAGTCAAAATGCAGTGAGCAGGCAAAAGGAGTGCCCTGAAACTGTGGAAATGGAAGAGGGCAAGTTCTGATTGCATAGTGATAGTGTTGAGCTACCTAAAACATTTTAAACCTGTAAAGCAAAAAGCCTTCCAAAAATTTCCTTGTCAAATTAATAGGAAAAAAAAAAATTATCTTTGGACATGACATTGATTCCAGAAAATTAGTTGTTTGAAGATTCATCATAAGTAGATATGTCACTATTATTCTAGCTACAGTTCTACAGAGTTGTCACAATACTGTGGGGTTTAGTTTCAAAAATCTGTTGAAGTTAATACTGTAGTTTCCACGTAGTGTTTGTACTCATCAGGGCACCACCTGGTGATGCTCATCCATTTCGCAATTGCATTACAGATGGCACTAGCACTAAGGAAAAAAAAAACCCAACATCCAAAACATCTGGTAAAAGAACATATTTTAACTCTAAGAGTACACATGCTTTTCAAGTTTCACCACTGTGTTAATTTCTATGCCATATTAAAAAAATATTCAAAAATAGTTGGTATGAAAGCTTAAGTTTACTAAGTACTTTCCCCCTGAATCATTGGTTACCCTCCAAATCTTACGTTATTCTAGAAAGCAGCACATGTATCATCTAGCTGAGAAAAGTACTAAAATTAAAATGTACTCCAGACATACTGCTTAGTTTTCTGTCTTAATGAAAGAAGAAAATGTGAGCCACTGAAATTATTTCTTCCATCAGGATTATTGTGTGGTTCACAGCTCTGAATACAAATACATGTGAAATCAATAAGCTTTTACCATTTATAGCCCTTAAAATCTATATCCAAATCTCAGAAATCAGATTATAATACCACAGAATAAAACTGCTCAATAAGAAACATGCTGGGGACAGTATCTGAAAAGCAGAGAAAGAAAATCAGCCTAAATTTCTCAAAATATAAGATTAATAAAAATATGAAATCTTCAGCTCTGGTAGGGAGGAATTACACTGGGCCACTTTCAGAGGCTTTCTGGTGAGTAAGGTGACTTTTGCCAATGTTTTACTTGCCTTTCAGAGTAACCTAGGTTAGTTAGATGTGATCCTGCTCTCCAGTGAGAAAAACTGTCCTACCACAGAAACAACTGCTCTTGGCTCCCAGCTCCATTAAATTCATAATGCAGAGGGACACCTTGCTTCTTACAGAATTTTGCCCTGTGAGAGTTGTTCATAGCTCCTGTTAAGTGGGAACTCAGTAGGAACTGGGAGCCACCAGGCCATGAGGATGTCCTTGGCCACAGTCCTTGTATTCTGGAACCACATCTTACAGGGGTCTTGTGCTTTGAGCAAAGAAAAATGTTAATTTATATATTGAGTGATAGTAAAGAAAAGATCATACAAATTAAATTAGGATGGAAGTAAAATGGAGCCTTAGAAAGGAAAGCATTAAATGAAGAAAGAATCACTACTTAAGGTGCAATCTAGTGAAGCTGAGTGATTCATTGCCTCAGAAGTTTAAAGGAACGAGACATGCAGGTGGATTTTAAAATGGACTAAATGAGTATCAATTGCTTTTGTGAGTATCAATTACTTTTAAGAATTATGCAAGCTGAGAAATCTAATAATATCGCATATTTGAGGAGAAACAACTTATTAACTTGCAGAGACAAATAAAAGAACAATTTTATGCCAAGTTTATTGGTGTGCAATTAACTGGGATGCTTTTGACACATTTCTTTAATGTAGCAAGTATTGGTTCTTATAATACAATACTTGGCCTCATTTATAGAATACTTTCATTTCTTGTGAGGCACCACAACTGCAATTTGTTTCTCAGAGTTTATCTTGATCACATAATCAATCTTAATTTCACTCCTAATTTGGGATCCATCTACACATAAGAACCCTAGAGTGAAGTAGAGCTATTTCCTTGCCTTCGTGAGTTCACTGGGCAATGTACCTACTAGCTCAAATTATCACAAGTCATCAGTGGCTAAAGTTGAATATCTCACTCTTTATTTATTTATTTATTTATTTATTAATTACTCCTATTCAGAATGTTGTTAAATGGCATCACAATGAAGTCAGACATTCCCATGGGTTTTCATGCCATGATTCTTCCCTTCCTCTGTTTGGATGATTTCCCGCTGTGTCTTTGTCTTCTGCTGTTTATTAGAAGTGGTTATTCTAGCACTTGAAGTGTTGGAAAAGGGCCAGGCTTTTGAACAAAACAGTTAAAACTCCAAATAATCAAATCACCAAAAGTAAACTCATGAGAAACTAGTTCCTTTCACACCTTAAACAACCAATTATTTTCTGAAATGCATTTTTGTCTTGTTAACAGCATCCCTTTAAAGTTCCTTTTCATTTCTGGAGTATCACTTTGATTTGAATTACAGGCTGCATATCATTTTACAGGGGTAATATTTGTTTTCTTTCTTATTAATCATTACCCGAATTCTTTGTCAGATATTTAGAACAATATGTATTTCCTCTAATCTGTGATTACAAGCTAAATATATTTATTTATTAACTGGTAGGATGATCCAATAATGAGGTAGTTCCATCTGCTTCAGGCTTGGGTAGACTTATGGTTGTCATCTGTGACAGCTCAAATCTGTGTACTGATTGCTTTAGAATTTTGCAGCAACACAGTTTCGTCCTTCCATTTTCCTTAACAAGGTTGATAGAATTTGTAATTACTGATGGGGTCTACCTGCTCTGTCTTCTTTACAACTTCCTGAGCTTATATTGAATCTAAAAATAAAGAGAACCATGAAACCATGTTTATAAACATTCTTCCACTACTTAATGATTTGTATATTTGCTTTTATTTTAATTTTTTTTATCTCTTGAATTCTGCAAGGACAATGCCTCTTCTATCAATTAATGTTTTGAAATGGATGACCTGTGAATGCATGAGGAACACCCTTTCACCCAAAAGGAATAAAGCTGCTGTAATTAGACTAACAGCAGAAAACCAGAAATTTGAATGAAACTCATTTTCTAAAACACAAAGTTCAGTCAGGTTGTATCCTGTAGATCCCTAGTGTTTGGGACTTGACAAGCTATGTCTCTTGTTGAAGAGACCTCTTCAAAGGCAACAGCAAATTTCTCATCTTCAGGTGCAGAAGCAATACAAAACCAATTCTAGAACAAGAGGAAAATATGTTAGATATAGAAATGAGGTCACTCAGCTGGTTCCAGCATGGCTTTACATCTAAGCAATGTGGCCACAGAAGATTAAGGACCAAATAACACCACATAATTCTTTACCACTGTCACCTTATCATTCTATTAATTCAGCATATAAGAGATAATTTTAAATTAATTTCTTTTTCAGCTTTTGTGCAAATGCCAGGAAAAATGAAAGGTGACCTTGAAACTCATTGAAACTCATGGTTAGAGACTCAGGCCAAGTTAGAAAAAGAGCTTTCTCAGTACTTTTTGCATGCACCCTGGGATTTATAGATTATTTCCTGAAAAAAATAGTTGTCAGGGTTTTGTTATTCTTAGCTTTTATATGCAGCTAATCACTGGACAAAATATATTTCACACTCAGTTTGAAAAGAACCATGACTTAAACAGTTAAGTATCCCCACAGGAACTCTAAATAAATGATAGAATATTTTGTGTATTTGGCTTCTTTTCAGAATTCCTCCAAAACATCAAAAATTCTTTATTGTTTTTGGGGAAAAAGGGGACTTTTCAGAATGCTTACAGCCCTTTTCCATTAAATCCAATGTTTCTTTCCCATATGAAGTTTCACAGTTTAACTGTGTTTATTTTCTTATTTCTTTAAGGTATGTGCAAAGACACATTTGATTGTGTGAAATCATCCTGGATAAGAAAATATAAACTCTCTGATAGGATTAAGTTCTTAATGAAATGCCCATGGTGAAAATTTTTATCAATACAAATTGTCAAACTTAATCACAGCACTTATCCCTAACCTCACTCAGATTTCAGGAAAATTTCTCACAAAAATGAAGAACTTAAGCACACCATCTACCTGATTTTCTCTTATTCTAGTAGTATTAACACTCCTCATAATTTCTAATATGCTTATCCTGCTAGATATCCCCATTAGTCTGTGGAGCCCACCGAACTGCAATAGCTTCCTCCTTGCAAAGCTTGGTCAGGTAGCCTTATTTGTATCTCCTTTTTCTTTTTCTCTCATAGTGTTTATAAGCAGAATGCCATTAATTTAGCTTTCTTTAAGGCTTATCATGTGAATTTTTGTCATGTGAATTTTTCCACTGTGAGACAAAAAGCAGCTTTTGTCTTTGCAGCCTCAGGTGTTCTGTGGCTGAACAAGAAGGTATTGTGGTAACTCCTCATGGTGGCTTTTCTGCAGGCAGATTTTCAGGACATGATGTTCTCTGAGACAAAGCTAAATGCAGCTGACATTTCATCACAGCTGAGAAAGTTGTGGGGGAGGTTTGCCTGACTGAGGGTTTACTTTGGCTAGAGAATGAACTCTGTGGAAAGCTGAGCTCTGATTACTCACAACCTGTTGACCTGTGACTGTGTGATGGACGTGAAGCATCAGCATCTAAGTTTTGCATATTGGAAGAAAAAAGTCCAGAACAATCGTAGTGCATCTTTTGTCATGTTCTAACAAGTAATGTTTGTCTATTCCTTCTGTTTCTCATAATTTTCTCCTCTGCTTGTGAGTATTTATGTCAAGGAGCACAAATACCTGTAAATTACCGAGGCCAGGGTTCTCAGAGGACTAAATGCA
The DNA here is from genome assembly GCA_034008185.1 of Gorsachius magnificus. Lineage (NCBI taxonomy): Eukaryota > Metazoa > Chordata > Aves > Pelecaniformes > Ardeidae > Gorsachius > Gorsachius magnificus. Next base: position 89,649,059 of record CM067081.1, read on the forward strand.
CTTCTCTGACTTCGCAAGGGCAGGAGTGACCAGAGCTTGTTTTCATAGCAGCAATCTCTGCTAGCACAACAAAAAAGTTGCTTGCTTCAAGTGCATGATGCCCTTTTCTTAAAAGGCCTATTTGTAACTTTCTTTTATTCCAAAGAGTTTAATTCTTACTCATCACCAGAAGGCAACATGGCAACTATATTAAATTTTCATCACTGACAGGTAGAAATACTTAAAATAGAAAGGACTTAACAGCAAAGCATAGAGTATATCCGTGTAAAAAAACTGAACATACTAAATGAGAAGTCAGCCTAAGTTTAATTAATTAAGATCTCAATTTAGTGTCTTTATCACATTTTTGTTTGCAAGTCTGTATACTTGAGAACCTTATCTGAAAGAGGATGTTGCTTTTTTTAAAAAAAAAAAAAATAAATGAGATAATACTAATTAGATCAGTCTGAAAACTAGGGTAGATGTTTATAATGCTTTGTGAACATTTCTTCCAAGAATCAAAACAAATGTGAATGTTAGCTCTAATAATAGTGGAGGATAGAGCTTCAGATCACTGGCTACTGTTGAAAAGAGTCCTGCAATTTGGGCTTTTCTTTGCAGATACAATTTGAAAATGAATAGTGTCCTTAGACAGACACTGAACAGACAGACGTGACAAGAGAACACCTGTTTTCTAGTCTACGGCACATGCAACTATAGTTAGTGTCATATTCTTGTCCAACCAATACACCTACTATCTGATAATAAGGGAGGATGCCTATAGCTGATAGAGCAGCTGAGAAAGACTCATTTGATGCTTTCTCTTTCTGCTAAGACTAGCAGAGAAGGTGACAATTAGTGTCATTCAAGTTTTACTTTCTGTTGGTACAGTCGTTTTATGACTGTGCATTTAAATAGTCACTTATAGCACATTTTAAAGCTATGTTTACACACAGTATGCTTATATTAGACCAGGTGAATGCACTGAAGGTTGAATAGTGTTGATAAGAAGAAAATAAAATGTGCATTTACTTCTGTATCTATACATGCCTACAGTTATGTGTGTGCATTATATTTTGTAGCTCCTTAGGCATGTCAAAACATAATGTTCCCCCTCTTTTTTGAATGGAACTAAAAGATATTCTTGTATACACATATAACATTTAAATCAAGGGAAGGGCACTAAGTGACAGAAGTGATAATGCTCAGTGCCATTGATGCAAATTACATCGCTGTGCACTGAGTACTTTATTACAAGGTTGTGCCAAAAAGCTTCAGCCACTGTTGAAGCTGAAGAAAAAATAGACTACCCCTCTGAGAAGCTGTACTGGTTTTTACTGGGATAGAGTTAATTTTCTTCATAGTAGCTAATATGGTTCTATGTTTTGGATTTGTGATCGAAACACTGTTGGTAACATAGGGATGTTTTAGCTATGGCTAAACAGTGCTTACACAACATCAAGGTCTTTTCTGTTTCTCATGCTGCCCAGCCAAAGAGTAGATTGAAGGATGTGCAATAGGTTGGGAGGGGACACAGCCAGGCAGATCACCAGAACTAACCAAAGAGATACTCCATGCCATAAAGAAGGAGGAAGGGGGGATGTTCAGAGTTATGGTGTTTGTCTTTCCAAGTCACCGTTACACATGATGGAGCTCTGCTTTCCTGGGGATGGCTCTAAACAGCTGCCTGATGGTGGGGAGTAGTGAATGAATTCCTTATTTTGCTTTGCTTGCAAGTGCAGCTTTTGCTTTACCTGTTAAACTGTCTTTATATCGACCCACGAGTTTTCCCACTTTACCCTCCTGGTTCTCTTCCCCATCTCACTGTGGTGGAGTAAGTGAGCAGCTGTATGGGGCAGAGATACCTACTGGAGTTAAACTACAACAGAAGCTTATATGCAAAGTCTTTGTCCACGATGCTAATCCACAAAGGTGGATTTTCAGGCCTGCATGAAGCCTGTTGGATATATACTTTCTTTCCGTATGTTTGGATGGCACTGTGATCATAGTGATGGAAGAAAGATGTAGAGTACAATATGTTCTCTCTGCATAAACAAAGGATATTATTATAGCATGCTGTCATTCTATCAAGTTAGCACTTCAGTAACACAAAATCACCTTTTTAAAATGTGGTTTAAATGCTAATATGAAACTATTGTGAAAGTTGTGCAATTTCTTCACTTTGAGACTACTTTTGCCTATGTGTTGTACCAGAAGTAGAGTCTCCCCCACCAGAATGTCCTGTTTTCTTAACAGTTTTAATGTTTTAATCTCCACTTCTTTCAAATCCTCTGCCTTTCCCTTTCTTAATCATTCTGCATAATGCAAAGTCCATGTATTAAGAAAGCATGCTAGGGTTTTCCAGCCAAGTCTCCACTCAAATTAACTAGTCTTTGAATTTTATTATGTACAACAGAGGATATTGAATTCACTCCTGTCAGTAAGACTTTATTATATGCCATGAGGCTGAACCAGATTATATCATTGACAGCTGCATGCTATAAATGGAGAAGAGTTGCTGTATAGTGGGAAACACTAGAAGCAGAATTAGAAATTTCTTTGCTTTATTTTGATCACTAAAGCTGTGCCAATTTATGCTATTTAGTAGTGAGGTGATTTGTTAAAAACAATCAATTAATATTGACAAGAATTCCAATTATACTTTCCTTAAAGAAAGAATAAGAAAGCTATGTATCTTGCAGAGACTCTATTGGAAACTGCGGCACGTGCTCCTATGGTTTTGTTTTTCTATTACCTTATTTACTTGTTCATATCCTGCATGTCCCCAAAGGGTAAATTTCCATCCTGGCCCATGAGTCTTTCTTGGTCAACAAGTGGATTATCCTTCACCAAGCAAATGATCTTCCTGCTAGACTCAAAACTACTGGAGAGATTTTCTGTTCTTTCATCCATCTATGAATATTTATTACTCTACTAGGTGAGTCTAATAAGAGTCTGATTTAAAACCCATTGAACTCAAAAGGAGTCTTTCAGATTATTTTAATAGGATTTGATGCTGACCCTAAGACTTTATGTCAGTAGACGTTACTAAGAGCTGTAAGCATTCTGAAGAGATAGGGAATGAACATAAAGGAGCAGAGCCTGGTTTAAAGAAACTGGATGTCTCAGGTTTCACTAAGAGGTTTTTATTTATCTGCTACATCAACTATTTGACAAATGAAGCTGAATTTAGTGTCTTACTCATGGGGTGTCAGAACTCTGCTTATTTCTGTATCATTTTCTAGCCTACATACTGTTTGATACCCACAAGAAAAATAAGATTGTACTGTGCTGAAAAAAGTAGGGAGGTATTTGTAGAAGTAGCTGCCTAAATTGTGGTTTGAAGACTGTTCCCCAAAATAATGGATGAAAATACCTAGCAGAATTTTATAAAGATAAAAATCTAGAAAAGTACCTCTCGAAGTAACATGTGTATGTTCTTTATATATGTGTGTGCATATCTCTCTCAAATTTTAGCTGACAAACACCAGAAGTTTATTATTCATATATGAGTACATATAATAATATCTATCTCTATACATATGCATTTAACTTTAAGTGAAAATATGAAATATTTTGCAATAATTTCAATTGAAACTGATTTACATATATATATATACATCCAAAGAGTTACAGTTAACAGCTCAATGTCCAAAAGGAAACCAGTAACGAGTGATGTCACTCAAGGGTTCATACTGGGACAAATACTATTTAATATCTTCAATAACATAGTGGAAACGAGTGCACCTTCAGCAAGTTTGGAGATGATACCCACCTGAGTGGTGCATTTGATATGCTTGAGGGAAGGGATACCATGCAGAGGGACCTTGACAGGCTGGAGGGGTGAGCCCATGTGAACATTGTGAGGTTCAACAAGGCCAAGTGCAAGGTCCTGCACCTAGGTGGCAGTAATCCACAATATTAGTGCAGACTTTGGGATGAACTGACTGAGAACAGCCCTGCACAGAAGAACTTGGGGATACTGGTAGATGAGAAACTGGATATGAGCGGCAAGTTGTGCTTGTAACCCAGAAAGTCAATATTATCCTGGGCTGCACAAAAAGAAGTGTGGGCAGCAGGTTAAGGGAGCTGATTCTCCCCCTCTGCTCTTATGAGACCCCACCTGGGGTACTGCATCCAGCTCTGGGCTCCCCATCACAAGAAAGACATGGGCCTGCTAAAGTGGGTCCAGAGGAGGGCCACAAAAATGATCAGAGGGATGGAACGCCTCTCCTATGAAGAAAGGCTGAGAGAGTTGTCGTTGTTTAGCTGGGGAAAAAGAAGGCTCTGGGGAGACCTTATTGCAGCCTTTCAATACTTAAAGGAGGCCTACAGGAAAGCTGGAGAGGGACCGTTTATAAGGGCATGTAGTGACAGGACGAGGGGTAACAGTTTTAAACTGAAACTGGGTGGATTTAGATTGGTCATAAGGAAGAATTTTTTTACAAAGCAGGTGGTGAAATACTGGAACAGGTTGTCCAGAGAAGTTGTGGATGTCCCATTATTGGAAGCGTTTAAGGTCAGGTTGGACAGGACTTTGAGAAACCTGATGTAGTGAAAGATGTTTCTGTCAATGGCAGGGGTGTTGCAGTAGATGGTCTTTGAAGGTCCCTTCCAACCCAAACCATTCTATAATTCCATGATTCTCTAATTCTGTGACTTTAGTTATTACTCTATTTACACATTTTTTTGACATTTGTCCTTCTCTTACCATGAATACAACTAATTCTGAAGTAAGGGACAGAGGAGTGATTGCTGCAGTGGCTGGTGGAAAGGGGGTACCCAGATGTTCATCTGCATGAAACTGTGGCAAACACTTCTTACCTCTTGATTTCTGAGCAGATAAGTGTAATGTCTGCCCTAGCAAAGCTGTATTCTATTTTTGTTATGAAATAAATATGCAAACCATATGGATACAAGATGTTTTATTATGACTCTCAGTATCCACTGCATCTCAGCTAGCACTAGCATGCAGGTCTAGCTCTGTCCCTCTCTGCTGTAAACCTGCTGGCTTTTGACATAACAGGAAGGAATATAACGGCAAAACACACTGCAATATGATTGCTGAAAAACTGTTTGGCTTTTCTGGTGAATACTTAAGTGTTCCATTTCAGTGTTTTGAAGAAGGAAGATTTTAATTTCTGTTCTTAGCCTTACAATGCAAGAACTTAGGACCCTTAACCAAGCATCATTGGCAGCTTTGGTCATTATTCCAAAGCAAAATTCTTCCTGAAATACATGATAATTGGGTTCATTTATAATATTTGTTCAGTGGTATATTATTTCATTTCTCTTTCCAAAGACAAGTGGCAATATTTAGCCGTTTATTATACAAACTTCCATATGACATGTATAATTTCTTGGTTGACCTAAATATCACATGCATAGTTTATCTTGTGAGTAGTCTCAAAAGACATATGTGATAATTGTTGTCCAGTCTTCTGTGGTTCCTTGGATGCATCAAATAACGTAGCCTTTCACATAACTGATATCAATAAAAACAGAACTCTTTGATTTTTGCTGGAAAGAGAAATTAAGATGTGCAGTTAAATTTGAGATCCAGTCAGGGAGGCAACAGTGATTAGCCTTGGCAGGACATGCTTGCTACTTTCTCTCTTCTCTCCTGACACACATGGCATGTCAGTTATCTACTGACCCTACAAATGGAAAATGTGAGATTAAACATGAACTGCAGGCTTATGCGCAATGGGATAGTGTGCACTGTTAACAGTGTATGGAAAGGTGAAGAGCTACTGCGTTTCTTTGAAGTTTGCAGATATAAAGAAATCACCAAACAATGTATTTAGGACATGCTTCTATTCTTAAAATGTACTTTAAAGAATTACAGTGTTCTATTTGGTCCTATCGTTGAACTTGGAATTTGGAGTGGAGATAAAGAGAAGCAATAAATATAAAACTAAATTCTGTTTAACAGTGAGATTCAAAAGTAGTAGTGCTCTGTGTTGGAATCTTAATAATATTGAATATGCTCTGGTAGAATTATCAGAACATTACCAAGAATCTGCTGTTAATAACATCAGCTCAAGTATTCCAATAATTTAAGAAAAAGAAGAATCGGTTCATTTGGTAAGAACTTCTCTGTATCACCTGCCATTAGATTTCAGAAAATGCTTGTACCAAGAACAATAACTTGTTTTCTTCTTGAGAAGATTTTGCCACCTCTGTAATTAGTGCTTAGGCACAAATTTTGCCCATAGCACTTTATGGAATGCATGACTTTGGGCTGCATCAGTGAAATCCATTGAATGTAATTTGTTTCTCATAGGTTAAAAAAGACGTAGTCTTTATGATATTCCATGAACTATGGCTCTGTATGTATAAGAAAGTATGAAATATGAGTAAAAGTAGATTTAAAAAATATTTTTAATATACAAACCCTGTATTTGTTCTTTGGTACAGGATAAACAAAAAAAAACATGATTAGACTGGAATCAAGGATTGCCAAAGTTTGTAGTTAAATTTATCTTCAGAGTAATTACTTTTATAATATTCAAAATATTTCATAAGCACAAGAGTTTAAAAATTTGACAAAATAAATTTAAGAATGATAAAAAAATAAATAAAATTAATACCAATAACTCATCTTCCATCCTACATTTTTGCATTTATTATTTCCTGTTAAATTCAAGATGCTTTAAATTAGGTGTCTTATTCCCTTCAAGTTGTCACTGAAAGATGGAGCTAAAGTGGCTCATGTGGCCTAAATATTTGATTACATCAAACGATGATATGGTGTATTTTCACATAAAAGTAATTAAATTCCTGAATTAAATAAAAAAAGAAAAAAAGTTTCAAGAATGCCCCTGTAATATGGATAGATATCAAACTGGGTTATGGCTACTGTGATCTTAGAAGATCCTACAGTCAAAGGATATAGTTATTCATTAAGATTTCTTGTCAAGACACAACGCTTTGTAACGATATCAGAAATAATCTACCCTTTTTATTCTTGTGTTAAGGCAAAATTTGACATGCCAAGCACTTTTTAAAATAGAAAAATAAAATAAAAAAAAATCTTGAATCTGAAACCACTTTCAGATTCCTTAAGAATTAATCTACAAAAAAGTGATAGGTTGCTTACCCCTATTCTTTCTGTATGAACTGGGTTGCTTGCTCAAATTGCATTTCCCTTGAAGTTAGATGACCACGGAAACCCACTGTAGAACTGCAGCTGGAGCAGACTCACAAGGACTTCACTAAATTTTGTTTGGAGAAGGTACACATGTTCTTTGGTATATACTTTTATGTTTGCACTTTCCACAGTGTTGTGAGTTGATCTTGGCTGGCTGCCAGGTGCCCACCAAGCCTCATGATCACTTTACCCCCTCAACAGGGCAGAGGGACAAAATATGATGGAAAAACTCGTGGGTCAAGCTAACGACAGGGTGATCAATTACCAGTTACTGTCACAGGAAAACAGACGCAACTGGGGAAAATAATTTCATTTGTTGCCAGTTAATAACGGAGTAGGCTAACAAGAAATAAGAACAGATATAGAAACACCTTACCCCCATCTCTCCCTTCTTTCCCAGATCAACTTCACTCCCACCTTCTCTACCTCCTTCCCCAGAGTGGCGCAGGGGGATGGGAAATGGGGGCTGTGGTCAGTTCATAACGTGCTGTCTCTGCCACTCCTTTCTCCTTGTGCTCTTCTTCTGCTCCAGTCTGAGGTCCTTATTGAACTTCTCCACAGCGTAGGTCCTTCCCATGGGCTTCAGTTTTTCATTAACTTTTCCAGCAAAGGTCCTTTCCATGGGGTGGAGTCCTTCAGGCATGGACTGCTCCAGCATGGGTCCCCCATGGGCCACGGCTCCTGCCGACGCCGCCCCGGGGGGGGGGGGAATTCCTTGGGCCTCCCCGCAGGACAACCTGCATCACCGTGGTCTTCACAGGCTGCAGGGGAATTTCTGCTCCAGCTCCTGGAACATCTTCTTCACTGACCTTGGTGTCTGTAGGGCTGTTTCTCTCACATTTTCTCATTCCTCTCTCACAGCTTCTGTTTTTACCCTTTCTTAAATCTGTCATCACAGAGGTGCCACCAGCATCGCTGATAGTCCACTTTGGAGATGGCTGGAACTGGCTTTGTCTGATATGGGGACAGCTCATGATGTCTTCTCACAGAAGCCACCCCTGCAGCCCCACCCCCTGCTACCAAAACCTTGCCATCTGTGTAAACCCAATAAACAGAGATAAATAATTTCACTCTGAATGAATAGCAAATAAAAGACTGTTTAAGGTAATGAAAAATAAAGGTGGCTTATCTGACTCAGTCACAAAACTTTAGATTATTATTGTTTAGTTGTTAGTTTATTTGGCTTAATGTAAAGAAATCTGTAGTGTTCTTATCCAGACATTCGTAGTCCAAATTAGGTAACACCTTATCAGGAATCCTTTGTATTAGGGGTGCTCTCTTAGACTAAGGATTCAGAAAACAGTTGGGCACGCTAAGAATGGAGGCTTTCTAGTAAAGTTTCTAGTACAGAAACTACTCACTTTCTACAAGTTAATAAGGTAATAAATGAAGAGCTAGGTAAAGTTCAAGTATGCTGAATCTACCAGTGAAAGGACTCTCTGCAGTTGCACAGAGTGGCCTTTGAAGTTCTGTATTCTAGGGCCTTAGGTACAGTAACTACATTAGAAAATGTGCAGGCTTCAAATTTTATGTTTCAATGTCCATTTAATGGACTGCATCTAGACCTAGGGCAATTTGTAGTCCATGTCATGTCTTGGTCTCCAAGTTTTCTGGATTAAACCGTTGAACAGGTCATTTAGAGGTCACTTCCAGTTTACACATTCTAGAATTCCTTCCCTCAAATGGGGAGCAATGGCCTTGTTTCTTATCTCAGTGTGGGGTACAACGGGTACCTGAACCATGTATTTTCTCTGATTTAGATATCATCTTTGACATAGGATATGCCTCAGTGGATCATGCACTTAAAATCCAACAGGTGATATAATTTTTACTTCAAGCAAGATGAAAGTTTCTGATTTACTGCCCCTATATCTGAGCATCTCCATCATTTCCATTTTATTGTAAAGGTAGTGAAGGAAACTGAGCCCATAGTTTCCATGAATGAGTCATACTTTTCAAGACAGAGTTTAACTTAAAAATATTAAGTATGTTCTTCAGATTCATCAGGATGATTTCAAACTCCTAATAATATTATGTCAACTGGCCTTAAATTCTACACTTAGGAGTGTGAAGTTTTGCAGGATGTAACAAAACACATTTTTAAGCTTTTCTGTTTGTATAATTGCATATAGGATGCTCATAGTTATAAAAGGGGACTAAAAATATTTTCTTATTAAAATATTTTTCGAATTTTTAATTACATATATGTATGTGTGTGTTTGTACTCAGAATATGAATCTCTATCATAAAAATGGCCATTATTTAGCTTGATAGTGCTATTATTGCTCTGCCATTTTATATCTTTGGAAAGGTACTGATTTTTGTTCTATTTCTAGGTCTTTAATACTCCACTATTCTTAATTAAATATTTTTATCTCTCCTGTTAACTGCATAAGGACAGTGACATTGCCTTTAGCTACTGCTAAGTTCCTTGGTATTTTTTTAAAAGCTCAAGATGATGAGTATATTTGATGTATGTTTACTTTGTGGTGCACTTTCATTGCTATGAAAAAGAAATACATACTTGAGTCATTAGTTAAGTTACTCTGCTGTTTTCCCTCCTGCGTCTGAATCTTTAAATTCACTGAAAGAAGCTGAATATACTATTGAACAACACTGCAACTCACTTTATGTACAATTAAAAGTGTGTAATTTCTGACCAGATTTCCCTCCTTCACCAAAGGTATACATTAGGACTTTAATGATGCATGAAGATGAATCCCAGTTGTAAATGCACAAGCCTTCATAATATTTTAAGGAACAAATAGTTAACATTTTGGAAATGTGTGTGCATCTCACAGAAGCAATCTGGTTCTCCTCCTCCTTCCTCTTTTGAAGTCAACAGCCTGTGTTACATCAGCCATCTGCAGTTCCATAGACAGTTGCAGGGTCAGCATCACAGCTCCAAGCCTGGAGTTCAGTGAGAGATGAAAAAATTGCTAAGCAACTAAGAAGAATTTCCAGCATCATAAAAATAAACACCCCAGCTTTCATTTCTAAAAATACGGATGTTTTTATTTGTTTGTCATACATTTCACTGGACATGGCTTGTCCAGAGATAAGAGCATATAGGCTTGCTTGCTATTTTAAACTGTGTAGGAATAATGAGAAATATATAAGGCTAACCATAAAGAGTGGGGGGAAAAAAATCCAGTTTGTTTATTGAGGACTTGGTATGCCTTGGAAGTAACAGACTATTTCTACAGTACTGATTGCCTTAGAAACATGATGCTACTTTCTAATGGCTGCAGACACTAACAAAAACGCTGAGGTAGTGCAATGTGCCAAATAAGTACAGAGCAAGAGATCATACCAGTGAACTCTCCAAACCTTACACACTGTGCATCTGCTCAAATTTCAGGGTTTTTTTCCTCCTTTCTATTGCTTGAGGGGGCTGAACCCTTCCTACAAACTCCTCTCCTTTCTGCATATTCTCCTTTTAATTCTGACCTACTAATGGGGTTTTAGGCAAAGAGAGTTAAAATAACACCACCCTCTGCATAAATAACTGTACACTTACCCGTGTACCTCAGCAGAAATAAATTCTGTTCCTGGACCTGTCATCACACAGAGTGTGGTTCAATGAAGTACACAACTAGAGATTTTATATGCATTGAAAAACACTGTTGTAAAGTCTGTCAGTGCCAGGCAAATAATATTTTTCATCCAACATTCTCTTCTGAAAGTATACATATTGGGTGAAATTATGGTAGTAATTAGGAAAAAAAATATTTGTTTTGCCTTTTTACAGACATAGTGCTTTCAGGATCAATAAAGCTAACCAGACTTCACTGGTGAAATTTTCATAAGTAGAATGTATTCCAGTTGATATTATTTCCATGTCTAACAATGAAAACTTTTGGTATTATTGTTTAGTGATCTCAAGAATAACTTTTGTTTGGTCTTAATGTCACATCAATTCTTTTGTAAGACTCTAAACTATCAGGTTTTTTATCTGTATACCAATAGCAACCTTGACTGATTATTTTATGTTCTTAATAGTAGTAGCTCAAATACGGATAATCCTACTAATCAAATTATTTAGACAAATATCAATAACACTGAGAAAAGTAAAAATTTCTTCAAAATATCCTGATTTAAATGAAATGAAGATCCTATTTTTTTCTTAGACTAAAGCCGAAAAGTCTTTACTTAAAGATCGCTAAATTTGTATATGTATATAATTTCAGGTTAGCAATAAGAAAGGCTAGCCAAGGCATGGATTTCTTTTCAGTGAAAATATTTGCTAGATGATACTGTCAGCAAGAAAAGAAATTATCTTCTTTAATTGGGTTCCAAACTTATCTTGACCTCAAAACGTGAACTGATTATATAAACTTCTAATTATCTATCACTGTTTTTTTTCAATAAAGTAACTCTGTATGATCTTTCTACTGCTGTTATATAAGCATGCTATGTCTTCTTTTCAAATAAGGCATACAGTTAATATATTGCTATTATTTCTTCATTATCTCCTGTGCACTATCAATACATTTGCATTGTTTGGTTTCCATTTATATGCTGATATTTCAGAAGACTTCCCATCAGTTATGGGAATACAGATCCCTAGTCATAGACAAATTTTGATCATCTTCTCCTTCTACCTACAACCAGCATCACTTTTGTATTCTGAATACAACTTCCAAATTAAAATATCCTTTTAAAAAGACAATATGAAGGTATTTTGAGAAACTGGACTGTTTAATAGTTCATCTCTTATGTGCTAACAATCGCGTGTTTGATATTTAGGAAACAGAGGTAAATAAAAGATTTTCCTTCTTGCCTTCATGTTCATCTTATTTTTGGCTTATTCCCTTTTTCTGTGCCTTGGTGGTTAGCAGAATGGGTGTTTGTGCTCCACTGTTGAAACTGGCTTTTGTCTCTTAAGAGTCATGTGGCACAATTGTGGCTGAGGCTGGGAAAAAGTCCCTGATGCTGAGCAGTAAAGTGTTAAAAATGACTAATCCAATCTGGCTGTCTTTTGACCTGCAGGGAAAAGGTACTTTCTTAATTCATTTCAGTGGGCTAACATGAGGTGAGAGTCTTGTGAAGAGTGGGCAGAATACAGGTGTTGAGGCACACCTGCACATGTTAGGACCTGGCCTGGTGTTTAGCTAACTAAACTCACCATGAGAAGCTGCTGGTCATGGCATGAGAAATTGCTGGACATGGCAGATAGCCAAGTCAGAAGCTGACAAGTGTTATGTTCTCTGCCTTGAGAAATGGCCAGATTACACAGATGGTTAAGGGGGAGTGAGGTGAGAGAAAGCAAATCTCACAAATAATTGAGGGATCAGTTGGGAATCTTTTGAGAAGTGAAATCTTGCAAGGCCAGAAGACCCTAAGCAACGATAATCTGTGAGATACCGGGTTTGGGTACAGGTGTAACAGAAGTGAGTCTAATGGGGAAAAAGTTATTAGGGATGGGCTGTTTATCTGGGATGAAACAAAGGTGGAGAAAGGGAGGGGTCAAGGTGGATGGGGAAAAAAAGCACGAGAAATGGAGAGGAGCTGGAATAAGAGAGGCCAACTGAGTGCAAGTAAGCTGCTGACTGGTATATTTCTCTGGTCAAGCCCTATCTTTTTACTAAGTTCTATTCCTAACTAGTTTCTGTATGAGTGCACTCCATTCTAGGCATGAGTGTGTGAGCCACTAGTGACCTTCAAGAGGGACTAGTCAGCAAGTAGTATGGGATCTGTGTGCCAGAAGAGATACAGGGTGGGTCTGAGGAGCCCATAGGTCTAAAAGCTGCCTAGTGATGGCAATCATGCTGTGTGTGGGAGGGTGTGGAAGTGAACCACTAGCAGACTTCAGGCTGGGCTAACATATAGTAGGATACTAGTACCTGGAAAGACTCAAGGTCTCAAGATCTGATCCAGGAAGTGGGTGAGGGACCCAGGATCTGGGCAGACATATTAGATAGACTCTAAGGCCTATTTCTAAACCTTGCTGTCATTTGCTATTTTGCTGTTTGCTTCCACTGCAAGCCAGAAATTTAGTGTATGAAGTGTCTTAGGAGGCTGCAAAGTCCAAGAGCTGAGTAAAAGAAAACATTAATATATTTTTTTCTCATATGTAAGTCTTTTGAAAAATTCATTTGAAGTAACATGACATATAATTGTTACATATTTACTATTCCTTGAAGGACATTCTTCTGTAAAGAAGAAAAGATGGGTCGTTGTCATAGTGGACTCCCTTCTGAAGAGAACAGAAGGCCCAATATGCACACCAGACTCATTTCATAGAGAAGTCTGCTGCCTACCTGGGGCCCAGGTTAAAGACGTGGAAAGAAAACTTCCAACTCTGGCAAGGCCCGTGGATTATTATCCATTACTGATTTTCCAAGTAGGCAGTGATGAAATCTCAACAAGAAGTCCGAGGGCAATTCAGAAGGACTTCAGGGCCTTGGCACAAATGGTGAAGAGATCAAGTGCACAAGCAGTGTTCTCCTATATCATTCCTATCACAGGGAATGATGAGGAAAGGAACAGGAAGAGCCAGGAAATAAATACCTGGCTCTGAGCCTGGTGTGAGGAGAAGAATTTTGGGGTTTTTTGACCATGGGTTGGCCCACACAACACCTGGCCTGCTGGTAAATGATGGGGTACACCTTTCTCCAAGGGGAAAAGGATGCTTGCCAAGAAGTTAGCAGGGCTTTCTGAAAGAGCTTTAAACTATATTTGAAGGGGGAGAGGGAAGAAACCAGGCTTGCTAGAAATAAGTCTGGGCATGACACACCAATATGGGAGGGACAGTGTGCTAGCGAGGTCCTTTGGTCTGTCACCTCAGAGGAAGTGGCAGATAGTAATCCAAGTGACAGCAAAGATGCAAAGATTATTGATGGGTTAATAACAACTGTGATTAGTCACTGAGAAATTAAGACTTCTCCCCTCAGAAGAGTGGCAGGATCATTAGCCCAACTCTGTACCAATGCTCGCAGCATGGGCAACAAACAAGAGGAGTTAGAAACCACCGTGCAGCAGGAAAACTATGATATAGTTGCCATCACAGAAACATGGTGGGGCACCTCAAACAACTCGAGTGCTGTCATGGATGGTTAAAAACTCTTCAGGTGGAATAGGCAAGGAAGGAGAAGTGGTGGGGGAGCCCTGTATGTTAGAGAGTGTTTTGATTGCCTTGAGCTCAATGATGGTGATGATAGGGTTGAGTGCTTATGGGTAAAAGTCAGGAGAAAGGCCAAAATGGCAGATATCACCATGAGAGCATGTTATAGACAGTGCAACCAGGAAGAAGAGACAGATGGAATATTCTATAAGCAACTGGGAGAAGTCTCACAATCACTAGCCCTTGTTCTTGTGGGGAACTTCAACTTACCAGATGTCTGCTGGAAATACAATACAGCAGAGAGGAAACAGTCTAGGAGGTTCCTGGAGTGTGTGGAGGACAACTTCCTGAAACAACTGGTGAGTGAACCAACTAGGGAAGGCACCCCACTGGACCTGTTTTTTGTGAACAGAGAAGACCCCTTGGGTGATGCGATGGTTGGAGGATGCCTGGGGCACAGCAATCATGAAATGATAGAATTCTGTATTCTTGGAGAAGTGAGGAGGGGGGGTCAGCAGAACTGCCACCTTGGACTTCTGGAGGGCAGACTGAACTCTTCAGAAGGCTGGTTGACAAAGTCCCTTGGAAGGCAGTCCTAAAGGGCAAAGGAGCCCAAGAAGGCTGGATGCTGTTCAAGAAGAAAATCCTGGAGGTGCAAGACCAGGCCATGTGCTGAAAGATGAACTGGTGGGGAAGAAAACCAGCCTGGCTGAACAGAGAGCTTTGGCTGGATGTTAGAAAAAAAGAGGAAAGTCTGTGAGCTTTGGAAGAAGGGGCAGGCATCTCAGGAGGACTACAAGGATGTTGCAAGGTCACGCAGAGAGACAATTAGAAGGGCTAAAGCCAAACTAGACTTTAAATGGGCCAATTCTGTGAAAGATGCTAAAAAATGTTTCTATAAATATATTAGCAACAAAAGGAGAGCCAAGGAGGATCTCCATCCTTTACTGGATGCAGGGGGAACCATAGTGACAAAGGCTGAGGATGAGGCTGAGGTACTTAATGACACCTTTCCCTTGGTCTTTAATAGGAAAGTCAGCATTTCTCCTGGGTACCCAGCCCCCTGAACCAGAAGGCAGCGACTGGGAGCAGAACAAATGTCCCATGATCTAAGAGGAAATGGTTAGTGACCTGCTCAGACAATCAAACATACACAAGTCCGTGGGGTCAGATGGGGTCCGCCCAAGGGTACTAAAGGAGCTGGCAGAGGTGCTCACTGAGCCCCTTTCCATCATCTATCAGCAGTCCTGGATGACTGGGGTAGTTCCACTTGACTGGAGGTTGGCAAATGCGATGCTCATCTACAAGAAGGGATGGAGGGAGGATCCAGGGGACTATAGGCCTGTCACTCTGACCTCAACGTCGGGGAAGGTCATGGAGCAGAAAATCTTAAATGCCATCACACAGCACATCCAGGACAACCAGAAGATCAGGCCCAGCCAACATGTGTTTATGAAAGGCAGATCCTGCTTGACTAACCTGATCTCCTTCTATGACAAGGTGACCGCTTAGTGGACAAGGAAAAGGCTGAGCATGTTGTCTACCTGGACTTTAGCAAAGCCTTTGGCGCCATTTCCCACAGCATTCTCCTGGAGAAACTGGCTGCTCATGGCTTGGATGGGTGTACTCTTCACTGGGTAAAAAACTGGCAGGATGGCTGGGCCCAAAAGATGGTGGTGAATGGAGTTCGATCCAGCTGGAATCCAGACCCAAGTGATGTTCCCCAGGGCTCAGTGTTGGGGCCAGTTCTGTTTAACATCTTCATCAACGACCTGGACGAAGGGATTGAGTATACCTTCAGGAAGTTTGCAGATGAGACTAAGCTGGTGGAAGTGTTGATCTGCTTGAGGGTAGGAAAGCTCTACAGAGGGACCTGGACAGGCTGGATGGATGGGCCGAGGCCAATTGTATGAGGTTCAACAAGGCCAAGTGTTGGGTCTTGTACTTCGGTCACAACACCACCATGCAACACTACAGGACTGGGAAAGAGTGGCTGGGATGCTGCATGGCAGAGAGGGATCTGGGGGTACTCGTCAACAGCCAACTAAGTATGAGCCAGCAGTGTGCCCAGGTGGCCAAGAGGGCCAACGGCAACCTGGCTTGTATCAGAAAGAGTGTGAACAGCAGGACCAGGGAAGTCATCCTTCCCCTGTACTTGGCACTGGTGAGGCCGCATTTTGAATACTGTGTTCAGTTTTGGGCCCCTCACTACAAGAAGGATGTTGAGGTGCTGGAGTGTGTCCAGAGAAGGGCAACGAAGCTGTTGAGGAGTCTGGAGCACAAGTCTTATGAGGAGCGGCTGAGGGAACTGGGGTTGTTTAGTCTGGAGAAGAGGAGGCTGAGGGGAGACCTTATCACCCTCTACAACTACCTGAAAGGAGGTTGTAGTGAGGTGGGGGTTGGTCTCTTCTCCCAAGTAATAAGCAATAGGATGAGAGGAAATGGCCTCCAGTTTTGCCAGGGCAGGTTTTGATTGGACATTAGGAAAAATTTCTTCACTGAAAGGGTTATCAGGCACTGCAATGGGCTGCCCAGGGAAGTGGTTGAGTCCCCATCCCTGGAGGTATTTAAAAGATGGATAGATGTGCTTAGAGTTTCATAGTGGAGAGGTACAGTTGGACTCAATGATCTTAAAGGTCTTTTCCAACCAAATGATTCTATGAATCTATGACAATTATTTTTGTTCCATTTCACTAGAAACACTGGTTTAGTTTTCCTGTTCTATGTAGACCAGTTTACAAGCATATAGATGAACTTACCTTCTTCTATCCTTCACCATCACCAGCTGTATTAGGCAATTTACAGATAAATCATTAATCATTTCCTTTTATGTTTAGTCTAATAATATTAATCATGAGTGAACAAATTGAGTAATCATATGGCTGTAATATGCAATTCCCATAGGAGCTCTGTTGTAATTTACTAATTACAACCATGACACAATATTATAGACTAAATCTAAAATTATGGTTTGCTACTTCAATAATGCTTTAATTCCCAAGCTGCAGCAGCAATACCTGGCCATGATCATTCCTCCTACTTCAATATAGTCTGCAAGATTGATGGTGCTGGGTAAGAAAAAGAAAATATGCTGTGGAAGTGATGAAAACATTAAACCTTGGTGTGGATCATTTCCTGAAGAATTAATGAAATTATTAACTTTTCCCAATTGTTATTAATTTACCAAGAAAAAACCCTACAGTTTGGTTCTTGCTTATTAGCTGATATACAATAATCATAAAGCTGACTAAAACCCAAGCAGAATAAAGCAAATAAGCCATCACAACCTATGCCACTCTGATCACTGGGATTCCTGAAAGTTTTACATCTACTTTTCATTTCTTATTCATCCATAAGGATATGATCATAAGTGTCAACACTACGCTTCTTTATTCAAAAAAGAAAGGGTTCCTCGGGTGGGGTTTTTTTGGTTCTGTTTTTTAATCAGCTTCTACTTACTATAAAAGGTATAACTTTTAGTTTAAAAACTTCTTTAAAAATACACTAGAAATAGAAGACCTTATTAAACAGACTCTCAGAATGAATATTCTTCCCATTTACATGATATTCTAGCTTCTTCCAAATCCTAATGGAAACCCTTTTTTGGTTTCATGTTTGCATTCACTCTACATTTCTTCAGTCTGTGTTTTATTCCAGAAATTTTTACTGCAAAACAATATCTTCTTTTTTCTACATATTTTGGTAATGCAAAGTGTTTAATATCTTTTCAGTAATAAAGTAATTAATATAATAGTATTTCAAAAAACTGCACTTGGGAAAAAGATTAAATGTGTAATCTTTTAAGAGAAAAAAACTTATATGCAGAAAGCATATTTTAGAGTTAAATTTCATCTGGATAGCTGACTTAATTATGGGTCACCATGTGATGGGGGTATCTCCAGCAAGTTCTGGGTCACTGAGTGGGAAGACATATTTGGACAATACACAGCTATTCACTTGGTTACCCTGGAGTGTTAGCTTTGTCACTGAGATCAGCAACACCACTGCCAATTAGTATGTTAATGTCTGACCACTGGCTCCCTGATGGCTTTGTTTTAGTTTTAAATTAAGATTAAAATTCAACATATAATATACAGCTTTGGCTAACCATGAGAGATTAATACAAACCAACCTCTTTCCACCATTTGCAGTGATGCTTGGGTCCCTTGAATATGCTGGGGGTTTAGGTTTGGGGTTTTTTTGCGGTAGCAGTTAAGTTTTTTTCTGTCCCCCAGAAGGGGCCTTTGTAGCTGATGACACTCAATTTTCATAAAAATAATTTTTTGAAGCTTGTGAATTTATGAAACAAGGACTAGTGATGAATAGACATATTATAGTAACAGTGAAGCAGGAGTTTCGTGAGGGCTGCCTGCTGTGTGTGCTCTTGTGCTTTTGTGTTCAGCCTAGCAGAGTTTGGAGGGGTCAAACAGAATAAAACCACAGACTTAAGGGCAGAGAACAGGGCAGCAGTCAAAACCCATTGAATTTAGTGTGTAATGGATGCAGTATGCTGACAGCAATCTGTCAGCTGCAGTCCTAACTGGAAGCTTGGTAAATACCACCAGTAACCCTGAGTGGAGTTAGAGACTGGGAATTTGACTGCAAACAGGAACAGTGAATTCACTCAGGAGGCTGGCATGGTTTGGTGGTGCTTCCTTAAGCTTAAAGGTCTTCTGGGCCCCTAGAGCTGCATGAGGGACTTAGCTGCTCATATTCAGCACATACAACAGAGAGCCCGTGAAAGCTAAAGAGATGCCTTGGACTCTGAGGATTAATCTCATTACAAAATCCCCTCTTGCAATCTGGTTACCTGTCATTTAATCTACAGAATGAACAGGAGCCGATAGTCTTTCAGAAAGATGAATTAAAAAATGTGCTTTCTATTACCAAATTATTCTTTGGGTTTGTGTATAATTTTCCTAAGGCTAAGGATTATTTCTCCGTATTCCTTTGAAAATGATTACCGGTGTATTACAGAGGTAGTCTATTTAGATGTAAATTTAATAATTTTCCAATTACTGGTTTAGAGATTGAAGGCAAAACAAAACAGGGAAAGGAAGAAGAAAGATTGAATATTTACATGGTTTTTTACTGGAGTAGCAAAATCGCATGCCAAATACTTAATAAAATAAAATAAAATGGAAAGATAATGATTAAAATAGTTAAAAATGAAAAAAGAAATACTGATTAAATATGGATTTAATAAGATTATATTATCAATGGCAAATTATTATGATAATTCAGAATTATTCTCCTAGAGGAAAATATGTTATACCGTGTCTGGGCCCTGAGGACACCACCAATCTGTCCCTGACCAATCCTGCTGGGGCTCCCCCTACCCTGCTGACAGCCCAGGACCCCACATCAGCCCCCCACGGCCCCACCCATGCTGCGGTGCCCCCAGCTGCCCTTCTCCTGGCTATGGTGTGGGATGGGCCCTGGCTGTCAGGCCCTGCCCTGACCCCACCACATGGGGAGCTTCCTATGGTCTTGGCCCCAGGGAGCTGCTGTCTTCACAGCATCCTGACACACCGATTGTGTGCCAAGACATCTAGGAAGATACAGCACAGGATCTTTGGGGGATCCATACTTCCACTCACTGCTTGTATTTTAAGAAGTGTGATATTTGGTAGGAGAAAAGAAACACATCATCAAAAGACTTTCTGATGTCCAGACTAAAAAGAACGAACAAACAATAATTAAAAAAAATGTTGCTACCTCAGCTATTACAGTAGAGAACCCACCTCTTATCTTCTTTCCCTTCAACCACCTATGGGGTCCCACTGCTGTTGACCAGCCATCTCCATCTGGAGTATGGCAGTGAGACAACCACAGCCCAGGTTCTCACCAGGAGGGATTCTACTGTGTTGATGGTGATGCTTCTCACTTTATGTTCACCTGGGGAGGTTTTGTTGCTCACTTACTCCATCATTGGTCCACAATGTAATGCTACACACGAGTACCATTATAGTCTGCAGAAGGCTTGCTATAAGTAGGATATTTACTTTTCTACCAGTCATTAGTTAAACGTTAAATTACACAGTTTTCATTAACTGTGTGACAGAGATTCAGTTATTTGTTATTATGTCTAATTAGACTTTTCATATTGCCATATGTACATACATTATATATCCTTGTGTCTAAGCAAAGATATTTTGATTGGGTAAAGATATCAGTATATCAATGTTTTGAACAAAGTCAAATTGTATTTAAAAGGGGTCATTCAGGCAGTAATCCTGGCCTATATCACCCCCTTGCTCCCTTCTTTAATGTAGGCCTAACATAAAGTCCAAAGTCACCGATGATGGCCTTCCTGTTACCTTGAGTGGGAATGAGATTGAGGTCTTTCTTTTTCTTTCAGAAATTTTCTGACTGATGGCAAACAGCAGTTGAATAGTACATCCATTTATTTTGGTCTTATATACAGAACTACAAAGATCCCCTGGGTATTTTGGTCTTATACATAGGAATTACAGAGCTCCCCAGAGTACTATTCTCTCTTGAGTGGAGCTTGCTTTCCTTGGGCAAGGGGAAAAAATAAGTGAAAACAAGAACCTATTTTCTTGCAGGGAATTGACAAACTGACCTTTAAGCCTCAGCTCTTTTGCTCCCTAGTCAGTGGATTTCAGCCAGTTGAGAGGCAGTCGGAATTTGGGATAGGACGGCAGAATTTAATATCTGCCCCTAGCCAGGAACAATAAATATATATGGATCTTTGGGTTTCTTCACAGTCTCTCTGGGAATAGAAAATCTTAGAAAATCTCTGGTTTCAGCTGTTCTTAAAGTTGCTAAGCTATCATAATTATTTACTTACATTTAGAACCTTCTATATTTCTTGATAACAGTATTGTAACTGTGATGGCCCAAGGTTTGTAGGAAGGGAGATGTTACCTAAGGTACTAGAGAAAGCAAAGTTGGAAGAACAAAACCAGACTTCAGGCACACATTCCCTTTTCCTCAGTATGTTCTTAAGTTGAAGATTGTAACTTCTTTTTCAGAATTAATATGGGTATGTATATTTACAAGATTTTTTTTTCCAGGAGTATCAGAAAAAGAAAAGATATTATCTCTTCCAGCTAATCTGAAATTCAGATCATGGTATGACAGGTGATAATACTCTTCCCTTTATGATAGTATAAATATGGTAGAGTAGTCCCATATTTAACGTAACAAAAGAAATAAATAATTTGGGCACTTTAAAATTGGGAGCTTCATCCTTGATGCAAAAATAGCCACAAGAAACTAACTATAGGACTTCTTGTCAATTTGCTAAATGTAGAAAAGAAAAATAAACATATGTAACAGAAATTATAGGTAAGTGTCTCTGTAACAGGTAGGAAAGGGCTATCTAAATCTGTTTTCAGTCATTGATCCCACCTATTATTTTGCATTCAAGAGTACACACTGGGAGTGAGTGATTGCCTGGGTGGGTGTTTGGCTGTTAGCGAAGGTTAAGCCGTTAAAGATACCAAACATAGTTTCTTGTTTTAAAGAAATCAGTAATTTTACATGTTTATTTTCATTAATTATATGCCACTTTTATGTAAATACTTCACTGTTTCATGGGTGTTTATGACTAAAGTGTCGGAAATAACCTGTGTGCAACATTTTGCAGAATAGGTAACACCACATTATTTTTTCAATAATTGCAGCAATTACTGTATGAAATGTATGTGATTCTGGAGATATAGATATGCATAATTAGTTTTATATATACAGTGTGTTTAGGTCTACCCTCCCCACACAAAATCTTTGCTGCTTTGTAAGAATATTAGTGAAATTTTTGGTCTAACATTAGTGAGAGTAGCTAGGAAAATAAAGAGTATTTGTGCAGGGAGAGAAGGACAAAGCTCTGAACTATCAGGCAGAAGATTCCATTTGATATAAATTCTTTGAGTATACCATAAAAAGGGAAACAGCCCTTTAGGAAACCAGGATGCAGAAAGTTACTGCTGAGTTATATATGCCCAAACTAACAATAATTTTGGGATTAAAGCAGGAAGGTCTCCTGATAAAAAGCTTACAACTTCAACATTAATAATCTGCAGCAGTAAGAAAGGTTTCCTACTAAATACTTTAATTTTCTTCCTAAATGCAGTATCTTAGAGTGTTTTACCCCTGGAAAAAAAAGGACCCGGTTATCTAAAAATATAGTTACCTATAAGCAGAAAATAATCTAAGAAAATAAAGTAAATAAAAATTATCATTGTCGGAATGTGCTATTTGCTGCACGACAGCAGCACTGCTAATGTGGGGAGCTGTCTCATCACTGTGTGCTTTTCAGAGCCCCAGTTTAAAGTGTGATGAAACGAATTTGCCTTTCTGTGTTCTGACAGCCATAAACTATAGCTTTGCTGAACATGCCAACTTAAGACACATATGGAGAACTATTATTTGACATCATAAATTTCAACACAGACTTCACAACAATTATCAGTATCCATAACCTGCCTGCACACCTGATGCACCGTAACCTTGTTCCCATCAGCACTACTCTTCCTGTTCCTTTCTTCCACCCTGAAGAACAGATAGGTTGCTAAGTGCAAGTTTAAAAGCTTCTGAACATATTTGTTATGTGCAGAGTTTTTTAAACTTGGGTTTTGTCTGTTGGGTGTTCCAATAGAGAGTGAGGAAGAAAAAGGCTCCTGCCTTGTATCCTACTGAAACAAGAAGGAGAGAGACAAATTTTTCAAATGTACCAGAGACTGATTTCTTCCTAAACATCCAAAACAATTCCTCTGTGCTGTGCACAAAATGCAATTCTTTGGGTGAAAGGTTTCTACCTTTTCAGGTTAAATATAGAGATGAGATTCCTACCCCTCTCAAAAACAGTGCACATACAAAAGAGAGGGGTCTCAGAACTCTCTCCTTGGCTAAGAGGAACTAGCACAGTCAGTCTTTGAGCCCTAAGCTTAAATGGTCAAAATAAGAAATCTGAGTTATCTTTTATAACAAAGAATTTCAAAAAAGTCTTCTCTTGGGTGAAAGCCTTTAAGAAAAAAATCCTGCAATATCTTGATATTTTCAGAAGTGGTCTGATAATGGGAAATTCCCAGAATGTTACTGCTGGAAATTTTAAAAAATATTTCAGTTTGAGTGACTCAGAAAAAAATGAAAGCTCTGGAGAGCTTGTGTGTCTTTAGTTATCAAGCTCTGATTCCACAAAAAGAGGAGTCACAGAAAAGTATAAAAGCACCTAGTTAACTGAGTGTCTTAAAAAGCTCTGAAGGAGTTACAACAAAGGCTTAACTTAAGTATTGGATAACAATTTGTCTCATAACTGCTTTTATCCATCTCCAAATCTGTGGTGAAAAAAGTTGCTATGAAAAGGCTGCTATGAGGGCAGGAGAATTTCACTGAAGGGCTAAATGAAAATATAAAGGTATTAATTCCTGTTGGCTATATTCTGTTCCATCTTCTTAAAGACTATTCTATTTCTCAGTGACTGAGACAGACATTGCTACTTTCAATATGACTTAATTAGTTTCTTCCCTTTTGTAACAATGGGCTTGCTCCTTAGTATCTTTCATAACTCATAAGTCACGATGGTATTCTAAGCTATATGTTCCAGCTAAATTATTGTTTAACTGCTCCTGATATGAAAAGTGGATATAAACTAAGCTGACAATCATAAAACTGAGCTTAATTATTTAGAGTCAGACATAAATATATACTTACCCTTACAAATGCTGATTTGCACATTATTATAAAACTGATAAGAACAATGCCTTTGGTATTTCTGTCAGCTTTGACAGACACTTATATATTTTTCATTATAATTAGATACATGTTGTTACCTATAAAACCCTTATTCATTAAGCTAATGCATTCACTTCCTAGACCAATTAATTTGCGGCAACCTACTGGTCATGTGTACAACAGATCTGAATTGTTCCAGTGTGGATGTTAGAATTTCTTTTTTACAAAAATAATGAATTTAGTGGTTTGAAATGTTAATCATAACATTTTTTCTTGTTTTCAAGTGAGAGCAACACATAACAGGTTTTGTTCATTTTGATGTCTTTAAATGCTCTTAAGATAAAATTACTTTTGTAATTAAAAATGTAGCTTGTCTAAGCCAGAAACTAAGAACCTCTCTTCTTAGTGAAACTGCTGCTGCTTACATCATTGCAGAACTGGTTAAATTCAGGCTAGCCTATTGTACTCTTTATGATCATGTTAGTGACAATAGCTCCATATTTTCAGCTGTAGTTGAAATCAGAAGACTGCATAGTCAAAAAAAAAAAAAAAATAAAAAAGGTATTTTATCACATTTAAATAGCTCCATGATCTGCAGAGTCTAACTGATGTTTCCTGGGTGGAATCTGAAGTGCTGACTTATGGAGCTCATTATAGCTTTCCTGCCAGAAAAACTCTGCCTCTTGTGGAGGCTAACAGGATTTCTCCAACTAGAATCTCCATTTTGATAGAGCTATTTCCAAGCACTATGCTCTCCTGGAGAAGTTTCCAGCTTTCAAGCTCTTCTCACTTTTATATATATCAGCCTGATGTTAAAAATTTCTTTGGAAATCTTTCTGTTCACATGCATTCAGATAAAAATTTAATTTTTTATTGAATAGCGATTTAATAGAGTAAACAATCTGACTATGCTCACCTACAGAAAACGCTTTAATGGTGAAAACATTCTGGCTATACCCACGTGTACAAAACTATTTGGTTTTGGCTTGGAACTGCTGATGGTTGTAGAATTTGTAACTGGTAAAATCTTTTACATACTTCTCATATGGTTTTGAGGATGAATGGAAAAGAAAACTTCCAGAAGCATATTACTACAAATTTCCTTAAAATCAAAACTGCTAAAAATGCGGAGAAGAATCTGATTAGTCTTGTGAACCTGTCTAACAGAAATCTTACATCAGGAAAGTTGTACTGCTAAACATGTGAGTTGTTCTTTAACTTTTACGTGAAAGGTTAGAATAAATCACCCAAATTTTAATCAACGGCTTCCCAGGAAGAATAAAAACAAGGGAGCTTCTGATTCCCCATGACTTGCTACATGGTTGCACTTTCATAAATTCCAGTGTGTGTTTTCACTTCAGTTTGAGAAGGGAACATTCATCTTCTGCTTGGTTTTGCTCTATGTCTCTACTATCAAGAGGCATATCAACTATTAGAGAAAGATTTGTCTGAAACTCTTGCTTATCATTAAACTGGAATTAAAAACTTTCATAATAGGTATAAGCATATCTTAAGAAAGGCCACAACTTTAACTAAATAGTCTCACTGTTTTTAGCAACACTTCCTGTATGCTCAGACCTGTCTGTAGTGAAGTCTATGTAAGGAGACTGAAAGGACTTTGTAATTAATTTCATTGCTGAGTACAGCGAAAACTATTACTTGATTAACACAATAGTGGTTGAATCAGCAGATATTTGTCTTTTCAACATCTTTTCAGTCTGGATCCAAAATGTGTTGGGAAGCTGTCACAGGAAAACTGCCTCGGACAAAAGTACTCTGTAGGGTAAAACAGGAGTCATCAGGGACAGGAAATCCTGTTAGTACGACTTTTGCATACCTCATGCATTGCTTAGCTTACTTACAGAGATGCCACTCCCATTGATCAGATTGAAACTAATGCATTTCATCACCTCAGTGTGGTCCTCAAAAGGAAGAAGTGTTATATTTTAATGACTCTCTGAACTTTTCAAATATAACTCTCTCTCTCATACAGATGCATTGTTGCTGTGGTTTGGGCTAGCTTGTCATACAAAAATGAATTCAAAAGCATTGGAAATGGATGACATTGAAATTAAAGAGAGGGCAATAACCTCTAAAATAGTAAACACACTTTTCTTAATCTCTGAGAATGAAGAAGAATGAATATGATGTTTCAAGCTCTCTCTTCTAACAGTAATTCTGAAGGTTCAATTACATTGAAGATGGAAAAAAATTCATCACAGATACTTCAAACCAAAAAACCTGGCTGGCTCTTGCACCCAATTTACAGTGGACTTTATTAAGAGCCAGGAATAATTTCAGCTTTAGAAATTTGGTTCTAAAACACCAATGACAGTTATGCAGGATACAAGTCTATGCATTAGTTTTTCAAAGCAAACTGGACCAACTGTGGCATGTAGTTGTTCATGATGATCTCTCCATATTAAATTGCAGAACAAAACTTTTAACAGTATCTTCAGGTCTCAGAGGTTATGAAATTTCAGTGTCTATGAAAATATTTTGTATGTTTTCCTTTGCAGGTGGGAAGAACTGAAACACAATTTTCATATCTGCATAGTCTGTGAGAGTTTAATAATGGAAAAAATGGGTCAGCTGTTGCCACATCCATGATTACACCACATGTATTTTGACTAATCATCTCTTTTTCATTAGCCATGATTAGTAATTACTGACATTTTCTCTGAACCCCCACATGCTGTGCTTAATATTTTTACACAAGAGCAATAGTATGTCAGCTAAATGACTGTAATTTATAAAAGAGGAATCTCATCATTGTAAAGGCAAAAGAATCATGTAGTTACCAAGAATAGCAGCATCTTCTGTCACTTTGCGTGTGCATAGCAAAGAGGAAGATGTAAGCAAAGTAACCCAAGGATTGCTGGGACTGAATTATCATAATATTATATTATTATGCTTTTAATACTTTGAGAGAAATAGCAGGTGCTCTGTCCCATGCCTGCCAGATGCCAGGAAGAGGGATTAACGAGATGTGAAACACCTAAACTTGGTGTATTTAGCCGTGCCCAGTGGAGCAAGATGCACAAGTCTTGCACTAGACAAATGGAACAGTAAAATGACATGTTAAGCAGTGTCTTCTCCATGAGCAAACAAAATTAAGAGACTCTCTCCTTACTTGTTCCTCTGACACTTCAGTGCAAATCAACTAACCAAAACTTAGTTTTTAATAAATCACGAAACCTAGAATTGTAGACAACAATGGGAAAACACAACCAACAAGAAACTTTTCAGTCAGAGAAAGATGCAAAATAAGATACCTTAGAATTATTATGTATTTGAACTTCTGACAATACCTATTAAGACTGGGTCTGTTCATTTGTTTTCTTACCTCAAATAAGAAAATATGAAAATGTAACTGAATTAGTATAAAGTTCATCTCATTAAAAATGAAACTATATTGTTATCAAGCAAAGTGTTATCTAATAGTCTATTGGCAATACCACAGAAGACCTAAAAAAATTTAAATTAAGGCAGACAGTTCATACTGGTAAATAATTAAAACTGTTAAAAGAACTTTTTAATTTCATTTCTGCTTTCTTCTATCTACCCCTGTCCCATCCCATGTGGTGGGTTGTGAGATGGGTGAATCTTTTTGATCCCCCAAGGGTTTGTGTACCAATGAAAAGCCGATCTCTGCTCAGCAAAGCCACACAGCTGATAGAGTCATAATATTGACTCAGGGGAACAATCTAACTGGTAACTTTGTCACTGACAGACTTAACGAACTGGCAAACTTAATGATCAAACAAAGGCCATTTGGCAAAGGAACTATTTTCGGCGCAACCCGTTGCAAGTTGACCAAAATTTATATATGTGAATATATGATAGACAAGTGGAGAAAGAGAGAATCATAGAATCAGAGAATCATAGAATGTTTTGGGTTGGAAGGGAGAAAGAGAGAAGAGAGAAAGAGAAAAGAGAGGAGAGGAAGATAGAATCATAGAATCATAGAATGTTTTGGGTTGGAAAGGACCCCTAGAGGTCATCTAGTCCAACCCCCCTGCAGGGAGCAGGGATACCACTAACTAGATCAGGTTGCTCAGAGCCCCGTCCAACACGCCCAGAGGTCATCTAGTCCAACCCCCCTGCAGGGAGCAGGGATACCACTAACTAGATCAGGTTGCTCAGAGCCCCGTCCAACCTGGCCTTGAATGTTCCCAGGGATGGGGCCTCCACCACCTCTCTGGGCAACCCCTTCCAGTGTTTTACCACCCTCATTGTAAAGAATTTCTTCCTTATATCCAGTCTAAACCTACCCTGGTTTAGTTTAAAATCATTACCCCTTGTCCTGTCACAGCTGGCCCTACTAAAAAGATTGTCCCCATCTTTCCTATAGGCCCCCTTTAGGTACTGAAAGGCCGCAATCAGGTCTCCCCGCAGCCTTCTCTTCTCCAGGCTGAACAACCCCAACTCCCTCAGCCTGTCCTCATAACAGAGGTGCTCCAGCCCGCGGATCATTTTTGTAGCCCTCCTCTGGACCCGCATCAACTGTTCCATGTCCTTTTTGTGCTGAGGGCTCCAGAGCTGGACGCAGTACTCCAGGTGAGGTCTCACCAGAGCAGAGTAGAGGGGCAGAATCACCTCCCTCGACCTGCTGGCCACGCTTCTCCTGATGCAGCCCAGGGTACGGTTGGCCTTCTGGGCTGCCATCGCACATTGCCGGCTCATGTCCAGCTTTTCATCCACCAGCACGCCCAAGTCCCTCTCGGCAGGGCTGCTCTCGATCCTTTCTTCCCCCAGCCTGTACTGATACTGGGGGTTACCCCGACCCAGGTGCAGGACCTTGCACCTGGCCTTGTTGAACCTCATGAGGTTCACACAGGCCCACCTCTCCAGCCTGTCCAGGTCTCTCTGGATGACATCCCGTCCTTCTGGTGTGTCAACCGCACCACTCAGTTTGGTGTCGTCCGCAAACTTGCTGAGGGTGCACTCAATCTCGCTGCCTAAGTCATTAATGAATATATTAAACAGCACCGGTGCCAGCACGGACCCCTGAGGGACACCACTTGTCACCGATCTCCATCCGGACATCGAGCCATTGACCACTACCCTCTGGATGCGACCATCCAGCCAGTTCCTTATCCACCAAACAGTCCACCCATCAAATCCATAGCTCTCCAATTTAGAGAGAAGGATGTTGTGGGGGACCGTGTCAAAGGCTTTGCAGAAGTCCAGATAGATGACATCCATTGGTTTTCCCTTGTCCACTCATGCTGTCACACCATCATAGAAAGACACTAGGTTCGTCAGGCAGGACTTGCCCTTGGTGAAGCCAGGCTGGCTATCTCGAATTATCTCCCTGGCCTCCATGTGCCTTAGCATAGCTTCTAGGAGGATCTGTTCCATGATCTCCCCAGGCACAGAGGTGAGGCTGACAGGTCGGTAGTTCCCAGGGTCTGCCTTTCTACCCTTTTTGAAAATGGGCACAATGTTTCCCTTCTTCCAGTCACCAGGGAATTCACCTGACTGCCATGACTTTTCAAATATCATGGAGAGTGGCTTGGCGACTACATTGGCCAGTTCCCTCAGGACTCTGGGATGCATCTCATCAGGTCCCATGGACTTATGTGCTTTCAGGTTCCTCAGGTGGTCACGAACCTGATCTTCTCCTACAGCAGGAAGGGTTTTGTCCTCCCGGTCCCCCTCATGCCATCCATCAACTCGGGTAGGGTGGGGAGAGAGGTTGCCAGTGAAGACTGAGGCAAAAAGGTGTTGAGTACCTCAGCCTTCTCCTCATCTGCTGTTACCAGCTTGCCAGTCTCGTTCATCAGCGGGGGTACGCTTTCTTTAACCATCCTTTTCCAGCTGATACACCTGTAGAAACCCTTCTTATTATTCTTTGCATCCCTAGCCAAGTTTAGCTCCAGCTGAGCCTTGGCTTTCCTGACCCCATTCCTACACAACCGGACCGCGTCCCTATACTCTTCCCAGGATGCCTGTCCCTGCTTCCACTGCCTGTGCAGTGAAAAAGGAGAGGTATCACCATCCTTGGATCCTGTGTTGTCATCTTGGGGCAGAGTCTGGATCCATAGGTGATTGCTCAACAAAACAAAATGTGTGTGCTCATCCCTATCTAGTCTCACTAGTCCAAGGCTGCCTGTGGAGCAGCAACCATCTTCGTTCTGTGCAGTCAAGTGTTCCAGAGAGTTCTCGAATTGTGTCAGGGGTTGTTGGTGAAGCAGTGAGGGTCTTTGGCAAACACGCGCTCCTTTTGTGAATGCCTGCTGACTGGTGCATGCTCACTTGTTACCTGCTGGAAGAAGACAAGGGGACAGCCCACTGCCCTGCCTCCGCAGGGCTTGCTGGCCCCTCTCTGTTCCCCCTCTGCCTGGGCGAGTTGTTTGAGACAAGGAAATATCTGACTGCCTCAGCTGTCTTAGACAACCCCAAAAGAACAATGTATAAAACTGTAAGATACTCAACTGTTTGTGGTAAATACAACATATTTTAGTTCAAGAAGTATAAGCTTTAAGTTAACTAGTATTTGAATGCTTCCTCGGGATGTAGTGCTATTCAACTTTTTCTCAGTATGAAATTGTTTGAAGAAGTAATCATCACTGGCATGTAATTCCTATTCCATTATTATTTTTTATTACCTACCCTACTCTGTTGATATAAGGATTGATGTAAGCTACCTTATAAATCAAAACAATGAAGTGATCCTGAGTAAAAATAATTTACAAATATTTTATTTCTATTAAAATAATCCATCAAAAATATTTGCTTTTATGGATGCATTGATTATTTTTACTAGTTAGTAATACTTCACAAATTTGCTTCCCATAATGAACCGTTCTTGAACTATTCTCACTACTCTTACCTCTGAGCACATGATACCTTTTCATTTTGTATATGGCATAGGTCACCTAAATCAAGTCAGTGGTTTCTAAATCTTATTTAGATAATTAAAATTGGAGTTGGGACATTTCTCAGATAAATATAGAATATTAAGTACTCTTCAAATACATATCTGCACTAGCATATCTGAACAGCTGTTTTGATCTGTAGCCAGTAACATAAATGCCTGCATAAAAATGAACAAGAGTGAGATGTGAGCATAAAACTAAAATTCTTAGTATTCTCTGGCCTGACATAATTTTTAGGCAATATGAAATGCAACTATAGAGCTTCTCTGGGTCACTATTAGAAACATAAGGAGTACACTCACAAATTGATTCCAAGGGAAAGAAGTAATGCAAAAGCACACATACAATGTCATGCTCTTTTCACTTACAACAACTTGAAACTGTTGTCTTTTAAAACACACTATTTTTCTCATAGTTTTTCATAGAATTTCCCACTTCCTTTCCTTTCAAGGATTAAAAAGTGTTCTGTTATTGTTTGAATTAATTATATAAACTTTGTTTAACTTTTAGTTATTTAATAAAATACAAACTCCTTCTCATTACAAACAGTAGGAAGATTCCCTTGGGCACAAGTCAGTTTTGAAAAGGGCTTGTGGTTGGTTTTTTTGTTTTTTGTTTTTTTTGGTGTTTTTTTTTAAGTACTTCTTCATGGTACCTTAAATCTATGGTTTGTTTTATGGCCTTATTAATTCACATACTATTTATAACCAGATAAAATTATAGTTGCTTTCCATTAAATCAATAAAACCAAAGTTATTAAAATCCTCTTAGACTTCATTACTAGAAAAGATCCATGTTCAGGAAAGCAGTTCAGTGTGTGTTTAACATTACACATATCCCTAAATACCTCTGAAGTCAATGGGTTTATGGGCACACTTTAAAATCATTGCATGACTAAGTCATTTTGTGCATAAGGAATGTCAATTAGGAGCTTAGTTAATTCCAGAAACATAATGACATCCAGCAGCAGAGCTATCCATATTTATGATTCACCAGACTAAAGCATTATTTTATTTGATATTTTGTTTTAAATATTTTATCATTAACATTCAGATCCAGACTTCAATGAAAGGTATCTAATCTTTTTACAGTAATTAATTTTTTCATCTAAATAGAATTTTATTAAGCAGTTAGTATCTGATCTGTTATGTATCACTTGCATGCTCTGAGCCATCATTTTCTTGGCTTATTACACTGCTGCATTTGTTCCCACATGTTGAAAATTCTTCACTTAGGAAGAAGGAATTCAGTTCGAAGGAAACACTCCATGTCAGTTCTCGCCTGCACACAAACTAGTAGTAGGCTTATTAGAGTAGATCTACACAGCTGTAGGAGCTCTGTCTTAAGATTAATCTTGTTGAGGTCTGAAAACATGAAACGTATATTTTAATCAAACAAGAAATTTGAGACTATTTTCATCAACAGCAAATGGAAAGGCAGTCATCTTTCATTGAAATCAGGGAGAAGTTTTCTGGCTACTTTAGAGCTGAATCAGGTCTCAGAATATCACATACATGTAATATCACAATATGCACACATACCAAGCAACTTGTGGAAGCATGCTCAGAGCCAGACTCATATGCTCTCAGCTTTGTGCTACAGTTGAACAACTTCTATTTGCTAGTGCTGCCTGAAGAACTTGAAGAGGTTGTTTCTGAATGTTATTATGGGAGTTCAAACTCATTATTTGCACAGCCAAATATAAGGTGAATTCTGAACGGAATAAAAATTAGTTGCTGTTGTAATTTGTTGATATCAAACCCTGCATTTTATTAATTCAATAACATCATCTTAGATAACTGTGCTCCAGAATGGAAAGCATAAACATTTCATGCTCCTTTATTCCATGTATATGCTGTGGTATTTAGAGAGTCATTCAAAGTGTGTTACTACTAGTTCAGAAAGGGCTATTTCACTCCAACTTTTCAGTGTATTAACTGTTAACATTCCCTTTCGTGGTTTTAGCTCAGTAAGTAGAAAATATTCCATTGCTTCTTTTCATTACAATATAAATTTAGCATTTTGCTTATCTTCCAGAAATAGCAACAAACTGCAATCGTTCATAAAATATGTTTCATTCCTAAAATTCCAATTATAAAGTAATTTTTCTGTGGGTTTTTTTGCTAATTTTTATTTTTTAATTGTTTCCTCAGCTCAAGAAATATCACTGATGTCTGATAATATTTTTGTCTGAATCTCTAACCATGAATACATAAAAATGTGCTAAACTACTGACTAAATAGAAAGCCTGCATCAGAAAATGCTCAGCCAGTAAGAAGCTTAGGCCTAGATTCTTGTTTTATTCTCTAACACCAGAATAGTACAAAACCTTGTTTAGTAGAAAATGTTAAAAAAATTAATGTTAGCCAAACCATTGCTGACAATGCAAAAAAACCAAAAAATGAAAATGAAAAAAACCAAAAGCAGTAGAGAGGTTTTCCTTCTTTGAAGCACTGAAAGTATTTCTCTCACAGTCTTAAATTTTCCATATACAGTCTCCAAATAATTCAGATTATAAGGGACCTCAGGAGATCTTCAGTCTGACTTCCTGATCAAAGAAGGCGAGCTGAGAGGTCTGATCATATTGCTCAAGGCTGTACCAGTAGGGTCTTGAAAACTGCTAAAGACAAAGACTGCACAGAGTCTCTGGGAAGCTTGTGCTAACGCTTAATTATCCTCAGTGGTGGTTTGGTTTGCGTTTTTTGGTTTTGTGGGGTTATTATTATTATTATTATTATTATTTTATGTAAATATTTAGGCTTCATGACCAAATTAAAAACCATGTAAGAATGAGGTATATCTGAAAATGGTGATGATTGGGGTGATTCTGCTGCGCCAGTCTTATGACTTGATACATCATTTCATACTTGTTCACATAACATGATTTATATAACGTGGCAGGAGCTCAGCCATGGGAGAAAAGATTTCTTTTCTTCTTTTGTGTGTTGAGAAAATTCTTCTTATCCTCAGAAGAAATCAGATCAGATATTAGTAATCTGATTTCTTCAGTAGTTGAATCTAAAGTAAAACATATAAGTATTACCTGCAGTTTGGTGGATGACTGAATATTAGCAAGGAAACCAAAAGCAAGTTTTATATTTCATGGTTTCAGCAATTACACCCTACACTCATATTTGACAGTGATCAGAATTTTGTTATCATATGTTACCATTAAGTGCATGACCCCATCTCCAAATCTCCATCACACTTCTGCTTTTTTTGCTTTTCCTGCAGTATTTCACCAAGCAGTGTGAAATATGTGGCTGTAAGAATTCTTCCTGAAGAGATATCTCTCTGGTTCTAGCCCTTTGCCATATAAAGCAAACCAGACTTAAGCCTTTGAAGACCCTGATGTTTGGTAATGGTTTTCTATAGGAAAGACATGTGACGCTCTTCTGTTCCTTTAGCAGGTTGATTGGCAAATGTTAGCTCTTGGCACATATATGACCAAGTTAAGAGACATTAAAACTATATAAGTTGTGTTTTCAACTTATCTGTGGGCTTAAGGAAGATGACAGTTCATTTTTGTCATTTGGGGCTAACTGCATTAAAGTGCTATAGATGAATACACTGAAAAAACCCAGCTGTGCACATGTATCATGCAAATATATTTGTGTTGTTTATGTAGTCTTCCATCTACAAGTGATTTTCTACAGCTGTCTGTAATTACAGAATCTGAGATTTTTTTACTTAAGATTATACATTGGTTTTAATAGTTTAAAAGTTGACATCCGAAAGTAATAGAAAGGAAGCCTTAAAACTGTCTGTTATTTTAATGGTTTTACTCTGCATTGTTTTCAGCTGCTTGTATCTTTACCAAAACTTAATTAGTTGTGCTGAAATTCTCTTGTTCATTTTTTCAGGAGAAAAAAAAAGGAGAGAGCAATAGAGAAAATATTCAATCTTTTGTAGGAACAACTTTAAGGAGAAATATGCCATTTTGATACTTAAAAATAAAATCTAATAGTGTTTTACTTGCAAAGGGACTGAAAAGTTACTCAGGGAAGTTTCAAGGAGGTGCCCAAATAATATGCTGCCCAGCTAACTCTCAGGCCCATCCCAGGTGCCATCAGCCCACCTGAGGCCCATCTACACAAACCCAGAGGAGCACAGGGGCACAATGGCAGGCAGGGCGGGACCCAAATTAAAGATGCACAGGAAGGGACACCCTGCTTGGGTGCCTTCCAGGGCTGCCCCAGCAGAGCCTCAGCCCTGGTGCACAGCCATGAAAACAATCGAGTCAATGCAGCAGCACCTTTCGGACTGAGGAGGGTTGCTGCTCAGGGGTCTAGGCATGTTATGGTATGAAGGGGATGAATATTTTTGGCTTGCACAAGACTTATTATGAAATGTTTAAGGCAGGAACTGAGGGTGGGGAAAGAAAGCAGTCTAGGTGATTTGGGAAGGAGCAAGTATGGGAAAATAGAAGGAAAAGGGTTAAAAGGGCCAAGCAGGTGCTGTACTTGTAATTGCTGTATCACTCTGCTGAATCCCATGCAATGTCAAATAACTTCAAGTATGTAAATTTGGTGTTAAACATTAAAGCCCCAAGGTATGGAACGTCTGAAAAACCTGGTCAGAGGGTGTTGGAATCTGACACCTCTCTCAAATAGTACATCTCTTCTCATCCCTTTTCAGTTCTCAACTTAGTTCAAGTTCTGAAGAGGAAAAAAAAAATACACATTGTATTTGTGTAAGTTCAGTGCAGACTTACTAGATTTCTGGAGTTAATTTCTTGAAAAGTCCCTTGCAGGTGGCTAAGATTTGCTGAGTAAGATGAGAGTAAGTTTTCCATTATAATACAGTTGTGGCCAAGGAACTGGCAGCACAGAGCCTGTGTGTCTGTCTGTCTCACTGAAAGGACGCTTTCCTCTCTTGCTGAGTACTCTGGAGAGGCTTGTGTGAGATGACCGCAGAATCTAGACCCTGCACAAATGCTTTCCTTCCCTTTGGCTCAGGGCTATAGTAAATTAAACAAAACTCTGTTACTTTGGCAGCTTTGCCAACCTACAATTTACAGCCACCTCTAGGGAGGCAGCATATACAACTATGATGAGGTCTGGGTAACTGAAAAAACATTGTGCATAGGAGATAAATATATGGATATATTACTCCACCAGGTTGGTATGTGGTCAGAAATACAAGCTACTCTTGGATAGATTTAAAGAGTCTGTAGGCTGCAATATATGGAGTGGTCTAAAAGTGGTAGTAGGGAATGAAGAATGCAGTTTATTCTTCTGTAGAACCTATTATATTCACAGAGCTCACTGTTCTTCATATGTTTATTTAGGGAGACAAAGGAGGGTGGTTGTAATATTTTAGAGGTTTGGAAGAGAGATGTATTTTTCTTAATTAATTAGGAATGTGCATCTGAGTAATACGTATTTCTTTATCTTGAGTCTTAAAATGATTAGTATTCTGGTGTTTATATGACATTTTCTGTTGTCAGCTATTCTAACTATGGCAAATTGATTCTATGTAGCATCATAGCACCTGCTGGAACAGGTCCAGAGGAGAGCAACCAAGCTGGTGAGGGGTCTGGAACACAAGTCATACGAGGAGCGGCTGAGGGAACTGGGGTTATTTAGTCTGGAGAAGAGGAGGCTGAGGGGAGACCTGATCGCCCTCTACAACTGCCTGAAAGGAGGCTGTAGTGAGGTGGGGGTCGGCCTCTTCTCCCTGGTAACAGACGATAGGATGAGGGGGAATGAATGGCTTGAAGCTGCGCCAGGGCAGGTTTAGGCTAGACATTAGGAAAAATTTCTTCACTGAGAGGGTTGTCAGGCTCTGGAATGGGCTGCCCAGGGAGGTGGTGGAGTCCTCATCCCTGGAGGTATTTAAAAGAAGGATAGATGAGGTGCTTAGGGACATGGTTTAGTGGTGGGATGGCAGTGCTAGGTTAACGGTTGGACTCGATGATCTTAAAGGTCTTTTCCAACCGAGGTGATTCTATGATTCTATGATCAGAGGTTTCTTTTATAATTTTCTGCTAGAAAATTTAAAACATTAGTTAACTAACGTTCTGTTTATTTCAGAAGACTGTATGGCTGTTTTTCTTTTTATTTTTTTTCCAGACACCAAATAAAATCCCTGAATAAACAAGAAGGAAATTATGCATGTGTGTGTTTGTATAAAAGACTGTATTATTAAACTATACTATTACAAATGTTTAAAGGGCTAAAAGAGAAGAAAATTTTCAGTATGTGTATTATATTTATCTGTGTTACATACTGTTTCTGGAGTCATTGAAATATCCAGCTAAGGTTTTGAAACCAAATAACAATTCAAAGAATCAAAACATAGACAATTAAAAAAAAAGTCCTGCTGGGGAGGAGTAAAGAATTTATAATCTTGAATAAAAAAAAAATGGTCAAAACCCTACTGGATTGGGAGAGGAAACTTAAAGAAGGCCATTCTACAAACTGCCATCAACCCCAGCCTCAAGCTGTGGAAACTAAGCATTTTCTGAGGATTATTTTGTTAATATAGTGTGTTCAGAATTTCAGTGTGTTCAGGTCCTATTTCAACAAAAAACTTCAAAACTTCAATAAAGAAGGAGGAAAAAAAAAACTTCTTACTTTATTTCTTATAGTCCAAGGCTTTTTCTCTCAAAAGAAACACCTTAAATCTAAAACTTGATAAAACTTTCCTATATTTTAAGAATAAACGTGAAATTCAGAAATTAGCTACATAATTTTCCTTTATTATTTTAAAACAACCTTTTGTGAACTTTTTTCTTATAGAGGGACAAATCCAAAATGATTCAACTCTTCATAAAAGTGATCTGTGCACTTGTGTGAGAGAGAATGCACACACAAAAATATTCATTAAGTGCTTGAAACAGCAAAATCATCAGATTTTTTTTTCTGGACGTTACCAGTTTGGAGAGAAGGCCTCATTTCTAGGACCAGACTTACTTAGAAGCCCTGCCTCTCATAGCTCCTGATGAGCTTGCTGGAAATATTTTGCAGTGACAGCTCAAACCATGTCTCCCTGAATTTCTGAGTTCAGGAAGAATTGTAAGGTGCTATTACTCAAAGATGTTGGAGATATAAGATATCACCTCTAACATGTCTGCTTGGGAGGTCAGGTCCCAGAGCATGTTCCCCTTCCCCTTTGGGAAATGTTATGTCTCTGTGTTCAAGGCAGCCCTCTGTTAGGAGATGTCTGTTTGAGAAGACTTGCTTGGCAGTGGACTCCTTTGAGGACAATTGGGAAGAACCCTCAGCAGTGGCTCCCTCTCTTTGCTTGGAAGATGCTGAGAAGTTTCAGCTTTTGCCCTTGGTCCCTGCCTGAGCTGTGCTGCAGCTGTGCTCTGCCTGGTTGCACACCTCCTTCGGACCGACATGCTGACTTTACCTTTTTAGCCTGATCTTGGACCTGCCTCCTCATGACAGACTTGTAGGGTCACCACAGCCTTTTGGCACTGGCCTGGCTCTTCTGGTCACCTCAGGGCCCATGAGGTGAGGTCCTTGCACCATCCTGTCCCATGGCCCCACAGCTTCCCTCCCATTAGACATATCATTAGACAGCCCCTGCCCACTGCACCCTGACAGGACGCTCCCTCGCACCTATTCAGCCCAGAATAAGCAGGATAATTCTCCTGCCCAGAAAAGATTTATTTTTTTTTTTTACCTTTGTGAAAAGCAGAAGCTAATTGATATATAGAGCCACCAGTATGTCCTGACTGTAGGGATATCCTGGTAAGCTACTAGGAGGTAAATCCCTGGGCAGAGTCAGAGCTGGGGCACCCACGTCCCATGAACAGGGAGATTCCTCAGCCTCCATAAAACTCAGAAGAGAGAAGGAAGGGTGAACTGAGCTCCCATCCCTCCCAATGGTGAAAAGATTCTTTTTCTATAGAAAGGCATCTGCTGCTGGCTCACACCTCTTACTAAATTCAGCAATAGTCTAGCTCTAAAGCTGTGAAGAGTCCCCAGCCTGTCCTTTCCTATTCCAGGCACTAAAAATACTTGTTACTGTTCTTCATAATAATAACATGTTATTCAGGAAATAAGAACATAAAGATAAAAGATTCATTCAAGTAGCCAGAAAAAAAAGGGTGAATACTGTTGTAGACTTAAAGAAGGGATTGTACGCTTCAAAGGCTTTTCCCAGATGTGTGATTTGGTTGAAAGAAAGATATTCTTAATTCATACTAACATATAACAAGGAAGATAACAAGAATCCCTGTCTGGGAATCTGAAACCTCACAACTATCCTATAAAATACATCTAGCAAGCCATGTACAGAAGGGAAGGTGTCCTGCACCTTCCTACATGTTTGGGAGTCTCACAAAACAAGAGTCACTTTATTCCAAATAATACAGACTACTGGAGGTGATTATACATCAGAACTGCTCAATGCCAACTACCTTAATAGGCAAGCTGAGTTTGTATGTGGGGGAATTTATTTTTCAGGAACCCAGAAATGGCTTCTTATAAGTGTAAATCTTGATCCAGATTTATGATGAAGTTAAGACCAGTCAAGTAATGTTAGGAGTTAGAACCAGCTATTACACAGTTTCAGTTAGTGCCCCAACCACAGAAATTAGCATGGTTTGATTAGATTTGCCCGCTTGGTTATCTAGGTTCCTTTTGAAGAGATTAGATGATCTTTTAAATGGAAAATAAAATAGAAAATTAGATTTTTTCATAATTACAGCATTTTCTTAACCTCTAAACTGTGTTCTCTGCTGAAGAAAAGTGAAAAGAGTTTGTTAGTTTTCAGGACCTTGTCTTTGCTCAGATGCTACACCCTCTTTATAAGAAGAAACAAAAGAAAGGGGAAAAAAGCAGAGGGGATGAATAAAAATGAAATCACAAAAAGCTATATCTTTGAGCAGTTTTTTAAATGTTGAAAGATATTTTGAAATATTAAGAAATGATAATTAATTCTCAAATTTTTAGAAGAAATCCTCTTCTCTTCCTTTCACAGTAATGATATCTGATTAGTTGTCTTTTGGGAACTTTTGGGGTCCATACTGGGTCAGTACTAGGACCGGTGCTGTTTAATATATTCACCATTGACATAGACAACAAGATTGAGTGCACCCTCAGCAAGTTTGCAGATGACACCAAACTGAGTGGTGCGGTTGACACACCAGAAGGACGGGTTGTCATCCAGAGAGACCTGGACAGGCTGGAGAGGTGGGCCTGTGTGAACCTCATGAGGTTCAACAAGGCCAAGGGCAAGGTCCTGCACCTGGGTCGGGGTAAACCCCAGTATCAGTACAGGCTGGGGGAAGAAAGGATCAAGAGCAGCCCTGCCGAGAGGGACTTGGGCGTGCTGGTGGATGAAAAGCTGGACATGAGCCGGCAATGTGCGATGGCAGCCCAGAAGGCCAACCGTACCCTGGGCTGCATCAGGAGAAGCGTGGCCAGCAGGTCGAGGGAGGTGATTCTGCCCCTCTACTCTGCTCTGGTGAGACCTCACCTGGAGTACTGCGTCCAGCTCTGGAGCCCTCAGCACAAGAAGGACATGGAACAGTTGGAGCGGGTCCAGAGGAGGGCTACTAAAATGATCCGCGGGCTGGAGCACCTCTGTTATGAGGACAGGCTGAGGGAGTTGGGGTTGTTCAGCCTGGAGAAGAGAAGGCTGCGGGGAGACCTGATTGCGGCCTTTCAGTACCTAAAGGGGGCCTATAGGAAAGATGGGGACAATCTTTTTAGTAGGGCCAGCTGTGACAGGACAAGGGGTAATGATTTTAAACTAAACCAGGGTAGGTTTAGACTGGATATAAGGAGGAAATTCTTTACAACGAGGGTGGTGAAACACTGGAAGGGGTTGCCCAGAGAGGTGGTGGAGGCCCCATCCCTGGGAACATTCAAGGCCAGGTTGGACGGGGCTCTGAGCAACCTGATCTAGTTAGTGGTATCCCTGCTCCCTGCAGGGGGGTTGGACTAGATGACCTCTAGGGGTCCCTTCCAATCCAAAACATTCTATGTTTCTATGATTCTATGAATATCTGATTTGAGCCACTTTAATAGAATGGAAATGGAAAGATTCTGATTCATTAGAGCCTTTATCTGTTTTATCTGTGCTTTCTCACTGGAAAATTAAAATTGAGGAAGTTTTTAGCTAATGAGTTGCAACTGGTGCATTTCAGGTGAATCAAACTTCTTACTGGTCACTTTGTTATTATTTTTTTCAAACTATTGTCTTTTTACTCCCAAAACTTAAACAGAAAGATCACAGATACCAAAAGGTACAGATTTCCCACATGTTCAGTGTCATATTTGTAATATTTTTCAGTGTGACCTAGAACAGTCTGTCCATAAAGTTTGTGGAGCCTCCATCCTTGGAGATATTCAAACACTGTCTGGACACAGTCCTGGATAACTGGCTCTTGAGCAGGGGGAGTTAGACCAGATGACCTCTAGAGGTCCTTTCCAACCTCAACTGTTCTGTGATTCTGTAAAGGTAGATTAGACTTGATGGCAATAAAAGATAATAATAATACCCACCCTGCTCAGATTCCATCTCCTTTCTCCCCCATATTCCTATGTATGAAAATAGTATAAAGAAAAGGAAATAGAAAACAAGATAAAATAATAAA
The DNA here is from genome assembly GCA_034008185.1 of Gorsachius magnificus. Lineage (NCBI taxonomy): Eukaryota > Metazoa > Chordata > Aves > Pelecaniformes > Ardeidae > Gorsachius > Gorsachius magnificus. Next base: position 89,690,398 of record CM067081.1, read on the forward strand.
TGGACATTCAAAATTTAGTCTGTTTTGTGGAGGGACAAATAATTCACCATGCTCTAATTTAGGAGAATGGCTGGGCTTAGTGATATACTGCTGTGATACACCACTCGTACATCAATGTGACTCCAACGAAAGGGGTGGAATTACAACAGAGAAAAGCTGATACAATAGACTGGTAAGTCAATCCTATATGTTCATAATAGGAAATTTATTCATAGCTTATGCCTGTAATAATTGATCATTACTCAGAACAAATATCACACTGAAGACACCACAGAGGGAACAAGATCTTCTGGCTTTAACTTTTTCTGGATTTTCTCTGTAAACATTAGATTAAAACTCTATCTTGTTCTTATTTATTTTTTTTTTCCATTTATTACTTTGTTAGTTGCATTTACCATTTCTCCAGTACTGTTTCTAAGGGAACTATCATCCTTAGAATTCCTACAGTACTTGGAGCACCTCTGAAGGATTTATTGCTTTCCATGGGTGTGCAGATAACTTAGCATCATTTTTTTTTTCTTGTTACTATGGATAAATATTCTGCCATTCTAAGTTTCATCTGTTCAGAGTAGAGATATTTTCCTACTGTAGATGAGTAAATGTGTCATCTTATTTCATAGTAGCATACAACACTCAACATTACCATGAGATACACTAGGTGGAAAGGATATGATTTGAAATAACATAAATGTCTAAAAGCACAAATAAATTCTTAAGGTTATCACCACTTTTACAGGTAAAGGAAAGAAGGAAAGCTGCAAATTGTATTTAAAAGTTATAATCACCCTAAGGAAAGCTCCAATGTTTATGATTAACAGAATCTTTTCTCTTAATATGTAAGGTGAAATAATAGCTACAAGGAAACAAGAAACTTGTTTTTTCTCTCTGTGTACTGGGATTTTACCTATCCTTTTCACCTGTGTTCCCATAGCCCATAGGCTCTTAATCATTCTGTTTAACATAGCTTGCTAAAAATGCAGGTTTTTATTCTTATGACTTCCTTCTTGAAAATTACATATTTTTCTCTCATTATTTTCCATTTTAGTCAAAGAACATGTTAACATATAGCAATAAAAGCATCAATTTAATTAGTTTTTAATCTTACAAAAATTAATGATCCTTCTTTTTCTGGGACTTTTGTCTCCATGAATGAATGAGCAAATTATATTTCACTTAAGCTATTACAGGACACTCTATTTCTGTTGATCCAACCAGCTAGCTCAGCCTGTTGGCAAAGTAAGCACATTTCTTTCAGTTTGAAGATGCAGCATGTGGCAACTATAGGGACCTAAGCAAGGGTCTGTGATCCCTGAAAGCTTGTAACCTATGTGGCAAATTGGGTCTTACATATAAAATAAAAGGTGAAGAAAATTAATATACTGTACAACAGCTCTATGGTGTCCTATAGAAAATTTGAAGAAATGTGAATTAATGGTTCACAGATTTATTGATTTTTATATGTTACATTAACTTTGATAGGGATCCCAAAAACTGTGTAATACTGAGGTATACTAATTTTTCCAAGTGATTTAGTTTTTTCCAAAGAAATAGGGTCATGTGACTGATGCAGGAAGAAAAATAATGCTCTAGATATTAAAGCCTTTCTGTTATTTCAATTTATTATAACGTAAGCTGGAGTATTTAAAAGTGTTAAAAGTAATTTATCTTTCTTCATGTCAATATTAGTGGTGAAACAGCAGATTTATCAGTTGTAATAACAGGCCCACTTCAGTTACCTACAAGCATAAACAATGTACCTTGCAGTAACCAGTGATAGGCTTTGCTGAATCAAGATAACGATGTGCAGATAGTTAATGAACACCTCCCCTGGGGGTTTTCATTCTCACACCAAGCTCTTAGAGAAGATGATGGTGCTGATCTTCTGGAGCTGCTGTTGCAGACTGGTAAGAAAGTTCACCACTCATTATGTTTTAATCAGTAATGTTCTATGTACTAGGGCTTTTCTCTCTGCCATTAGAGGGGAGCTAAGGCAGAAAGCAGAACCTGCCCTCTGTTCGCACCAGTAGTGGGTGGCAGCCTTTGGGCTTCTGAGACCTGGGCTTTGGGGCTTTGCTGAGTGTGGGGAAGCTTTCTGGAAGTCAAGATTGCCTGTGAGCTGTTCCAGTGCCACAGAACAAGTATATACAAAATACATTTTGTGTATAAAATACCCAGACAGTGTATCTCCAAATCTCATCTGTTGGAAAGTCAATTGCAAATTTCCTTATACCTGCTACTGCTGAAATAAATTGATGGGGGGGGGGGGGGGGGAAGCAGTTATCAGAAGAAAGAGAACAAGTCTTTATCCTTACAACTGAAGTGTTAAAAAAGACTCAAAAACCTTACTTTGCCTTTTGTTTCTATACATGTGTATGCATAGTCTGTTCATATAGAGGAAGACTAAAATGCTTTGAACTACTGAAGAAGGGAGACTGTAGATGTAGAGACACTGTAGGGACTTCAACCCATTTCTGCAGGAGTCATTTTAGTGGAACGCAGTCTGTCCTCAGATGACCATTGTTTTGCCTGATACAAATTATGGCAGACACTGAGCTGTCAGATCTCTGAAACTCAGATCTACAGAATGAATTTTCACTAATAGGAAATTTTTTGGGAAAAAAAAAGTTATTTCTCTTCTGTTATCCTGGAACTATTTTCACGTGACATCTGGTAAATAATTGAGATCAATAGAGTTTTTACAGAATTTTCGCTTTAGGAAATAACTCAAAATTGCTGCAGAGGAGGAATTTGCATCCATTTTTTATCTACTGGATGATGCTTTAATGGGCATGGGAGGTAGCTTTCATTTTCTCATTTATCTGAAGGAGTCTGAACTCACTTTTTCTACCTGATATTGTCAGCCATCATAGCACTCAGAGCTCTTTTACCTATCTGTAACAGCTTCTTACTGCAGACAATTTTAGCAGTTCTATTCAACTTTGCCTTATATAATTTCTCTAATGAAGTGATAATCTAGAATAATTCATAATTACAAACAAATAGTAGTGTAAATGTCTGGTGTGGGAAAAACATAGACAGAGAAACCTGACAAGTAAGATATTTTCTGAGCACCTAGATTTCACACAGAAGTCTGCAGGACTTAGAGATAACTGCTTTTGATAATCAGATCACAGAACTGCAGGCAGAAGATATCTAAATTGCAGTGTGCAGCTGTGTACTATCTATTCTAGATCTGAGAGGGAGGTGAGAATCCCTAAAATGCCAAGGACTGTAATCATCATGATCATCATTAATCATTACTCACCAGCTGCGCACGCGCGCGCACACACACACACACACTTTCCTCTTGGCATCTGGTAAAGCCCTAATATATATGTCATGTTGTTTGGGGAATTTGGGAGAAGGCTTATAGGGGAAAAAATAGTATAATTCTAGTTGTCCTAAATATGGAGCATTTTGAAAACCAGACTTAATAGTTATGCGTTTATTTCTCTGCAGTGGAAAAATTACTTGGTGGTATATCATACAGGAAGTATGAGGTAAATTGCATACTTATTTCATGTATTCTTTTATTTTAAAATGTACATGCTTCAAGATCAGAGGAAAAATCTCAGTGAAATATTGTGAACTGCAGGGAAATTATTTTTAGAAAATTGTAAATTCGCTCCAAAGACAAGTTATGAGGGCTGTATCCAACAGCTACAGGTAAAGATGGCAGAAAGTTAGTGTTCCTTTGCTACAAAGTAAAAAGCAAACTCAATTTGTAAAACAAATTAAATATAAGCAACTCGAAAATAATTTATAAGAGATTTCATTTTAATATATCCAAACAGGAAAGAAAGTGTCTACTAATTTACAGAAATTCAGGCTGTTCTGTGTGGGAAGGATTAAAAAAAACATCCTGCCTTGGAAAAATGAGACAGGAAGAAGGTTTAACTGCCCTCAGATTCCTGACAGACATAGCTGCATAATCTGCATTTGTCTGGTGAAGTGAACAAACTAAAAGCAACACATAATTAGCACATAAAGAAAATTTAAATCTTCTCTTTTTTTCCCTCAAGCCAAATAAAATAGCAAGCATTTATGGAATAATCTTAGTTATTGTTTTTCATTTAGAATTTCTATTGATCTGTAGAAAGAGGAGGAGGCAACACTGTTTCTCTCCATGACAGCAGGTCTTTCCAAGGACACCAAATATGGATGCTGAACCTAGCCATCTGAACCAGTGGGTTTATTTAGAGAAAAGGAGGTCTAACTCAAACTTATCCCAAAAGCTCAATGGGAAGACTGTCGGAAGTACAATCCATAAATATTAAACAACTGCTAAGATTATGTTCAGCAGTCATACATTTTAGGAAATTTAGTGTGAATTTATGAAAGTACACTGACAAAAAGACTATGTTGATTTAAACTATCCAAACACCCCAGTGTAATATTTGTGGAAATCAATAAGATCCTGCCTTAGGCAGCTAAAATACTTGGCTCTTCAGGGATCTCTGTCTGATTTGTCTTTGCTTGTTTCTTGGAAAGTTTGAGGGGTTTACCTGTAAAATCAGGGACAGAGAAGAGGAAATGACATTCTCTAATATTATGCTGCCTAGGTGAATGAAATATAGGTGCCTGAGCTGGAACTCCATCAATACAAAAAAAATGAAATAGAATTGCAGCCTGAGCCTCTTTGATAACACATTCAATGACTTTGGGATGCAGAGGCACAGACTGGGGAAGGTAACATATGATTTAGGTGTCCTCAGCAAGGTTTTACCAGGTCCATGGGCTGAGACAGTGCTCTTATGATTATTGTGACTAGGGAGAAAACAGTGTGGTGATGAGTGGGTTTGGTGCAGAAGGGTTAGGTGGGAAGTTGATTCACAGAATTATGGTATTGATCTATTTAACATTTTTTATTATTACCTTTTGTGATAGAAGTGCTGACTGCTCTAGAAAGGTAGGCTTTGGTTCATTCTGATGTGGTTATTTCTCACCTTTGAATGACTTTCACAGGCCCGTTGCTCTTCTCTGGTTCTGTGAATTATTTCTGTTTTCTAGCCCCAGCTGTTTTGCTGCAGTTAGCTTTTCTTTCTCTCTGGGCACCAGCAATACCGGCTGTGTTGTCTTCAGTGATCACTTATATTCCCCAGAATGGGTAATATTTTAATTGCCACTTTCCTTCTCAACATTTTCCTCTGACTTTATGACTTATTTTACCATCTTAGAAAGCCAGGGAAGTGTTCATATTAGATGAGTCCCAGCCTTTTGTTGAGGCACAGAGACTGGAAGGAACAGTCTGTTTCTCCTTTACTAACCATACTACAGTTTGGTTTGAGTTAAGGAGAATAACCTTATCATTGTTATAATTTATATAAATACGTGGGTTCTAACCAAATTAATGGAGTCACTTTCTTCCAAAGAATAGGCAAGACAATGAGAGAAAAGGAGGGTAACAACCTCCATGAGAAGGGATCAGATATTTTCAGTAAGGCATTTTTGGGGTACTATAAATGTTGCTTGCTTGGAGACACTATTTGGTATGTTTGCAAGAATAAGTCAGCTCTGCTGACTAGGATTTTACTTCTATAGTGGAATTTCCTGGTCAAAATGAGAGAGAAAATTCCACAACTTAAAACAGAATAATCAATAGCCTAATGGTGGCAGTTGTCTCCTAAAATGCAAGGGACCTAAATTCTCCCTGATCCGGATTACCAACTTGAAAATAAGACTCACACACCCTAGTGTCTGTCCTGTTAGATGATCAGGTGTTCTGCAGAGGATTTGTTACAGTTCCTTTCATGAAAGCTGTTTCATTTTTGTATGATTATTTAACAACTGTTTAGAGAGGGACTTGATCCCACATACCAGGTAACTACTTATAATCATCAGTATCATACCCTGTTCATATCTCTCAGTCTCCCTTACTGAGCCATTCCATGTCATTTACAAACTTTCTTATTCTCTTTTGGGGATTTTTTGGTATAAAATTAAGAAATGGGTCCTAACCATTAAAAATGAGACAAAAAGAGAGAGACATTTAGGGGCTCTGAAAGAGTGTCAATCCCATACTGTAACTGTTAAAACCTATTTTTTGTTTTCTTCCTTCCGAAGATCATATGCAGCAGCATGAGAGATCTCTCTACACTTTGCTCTGATCTTGTGTCTATGTGAGGGAGAAAAAAACCCCATCTCAATCCTATGAGAACTCAGAGTGGCAATCACCTTTAGTGCAGAGTCTCAGCTACTTCCTTGCATACTACCTCCCTCCTTGCCAAAGAAACTTGGCAACTCCCTTGACAAGAAACATGTCTTTCCATAACTTTACAATTTATGACTCTATTTACAACGAAGCCTTGGTAATTTAGTGATAGATCATTCTATAGATTCTTGGAAGCACAACAACCTTTAGGGTGACAGACATTAAAGGATTTGGCCATTGAAAAATGTTTTTGCAGTTCCCAGAGCTGTGGTGTGAGAGCTATGTGTCAGAATATTTGGAGTTAGGTTTACTACTTCAAAAATATAAGAGAAAAAAAACTGAATATATAATATATAAGAAAGGAAAATATTTCTAAACATATTCCTCTATCATTAAATCTGTCTACTGCTCTTTTCTATCTTAAGACCAAGTAAGCATGATTTGTTTGCTTTTTAAAAGACTTATTTTCTTGTTGCTTGTTCTTGGATTCTGGGACATCACACAGTGATACAAAGCTCAAGTAATTTCCTCCCTCCTCTTCCTTAAAGTCTCTTGAATTATGTTTCTATTTTTTACTCTAATTATCACATTCCTTGTTTACGACTTTGCATACTTTCCCCATTTATAAGATTAAAAAGGTTTAATTTGAAACAGACTTTGCAGAGAGTCTACCATGAAATCTAAATACACCACAAAACTGATTTGAGAATAGGGTTGCTAAGACTCCTCAAAAGCCTGCTTTGTTAAAATTAGGGGTGCCACTCAAAGACTGTATTTTTTCTTTTGTTGTTCAAACTAAACAGAAACAGGGTGGGATTCAGCCCTTTAACCTTATGAATAGAATCAAGATAAAAAATCATCATAGAAAATATCTTTGCTACTTTACAATCCATCCTCTTTCTCTCACTCCAATGACCAAACATTCCTGTCCTGCAGGCTCCCTCTCCCAGACCTTCAAACAGTTTTGTGTTACAAAATCTGGATCTTCATTATCTACCTGCTATTTTTTTTTTTTTGAGGTATTGTATTTTGTTGTCAGCAGGCTCATTTTTTAGCATCACACAGATAAATTCTGGATGAAAGACAGCAGGCTCCCCCTCCAAAGTTAACAAAATAATTCAGGGATGACACAGTGCCTTGTCATGACAGTACAGCACAGGTCATTTCTACCATTTGTCACTACTAAAGGCAGGCACCCCAGCAGCAGAATTGCTAGTGTTATCATTTGTCTTCGGCAGTAGGTATCACCTTTGACTGTACAGCAGAATTTCAAACTATCATTATAAAATCATTAGAACCCCAAATGGGATGTTGTAACCTATGTTCATTCAGAGTCGTTTTGACAAAAAAAAAAGTGCCTCTACATTTTTATTGTGGACTTGTTCAACCCAATAGTTCTTTTCAGCCTGTCTGTGAGCACAAAGTAAACTACTTTTTGGATCATCCAGAGGCTGGGGAGACTTCACAAAGCTGCATCAAAGATGCTTCTTTATGTGGATTAGTATCAGTGCCATGTTGTTCACTTGATGTAAGGCATTTTGAAATGCATCGATGCCCCAAATCTCAGTGCTTCCTTTGAGCACTCTAGTGCCTTCAGAATCCATGAGCCTGTCTTTTCCCATTTAAAACAGTCTAAGCGCTTTTTATTAAAGCTGCACAGTGAATTAAATAGCAGATTTCTGTATAATAGTCAATACTTTATATCGCTCTTCAGTTACATACACACTTTTAGCCAAAAATAGTTAGCTTAGAACAGGCTAAACTACATGGGTTGGATAGCCAGTAAGATAAGTTATTGACATCACAAGCTGCTGTGGGATATGTGTTATGTATTTTACAGGAAAGAAATAATTTGTTTCTCTCACAGTCTGAAATCTTTCATTTCTGACCAGACCAAGTTCCTAGTCTCTTTTGCAGACAGCTTACTCTGAATGGCTCAATATTCACCAGAGCAAAAAAAAAAATAAATAGTCGTCTTTTGATACAGGAAACCTGAGGAGATTTATGTACATGTATCAGGTGTATCAAGCAGGCTAACTATTAAATGAGATGACATATGTTTCTTACTCAAGGCACACAGAGCAGCATCACCCTAAGAAGCCACTTCAGCATACTTGCTTAGCATTGACTAACTCCTTTCATATGAAAGGAAGTTGATCTGATTGCAGCAAGGAACCTGAAATTTATATTACATTTAAAACCAGGTAAACGCACTTCCCATGTCATCTTAAGGAATTGATCCAATTTTTCTGTCAGTCAGCCTACTTGCCTGAAAAGTGAAGGTTCTGCAGAGCCTACTTATAAACTAATGGTTTTAGTTTTCCCAGAAAAATAAAATATCCAATTATAAGCCGTGAAAGTCAGATTTCTCTAGGGAAGACTTATCTGCATGGGAACTACAGCCTCTTATAGCTGTGAACCCAGACTCATGAATTTTATGTTCAAATCTAAAATCAAAGGTCTTGTAAGGATTTTGGTTGGGGAGTGCCTGCTCATTTACTTCCATGAGGGCCCAGGAGACAGAACTATTACCAGGATATCAGATAAGCCAGACTACTGGTGCTTACCAGCATTATATACAATATTAGAGCAGACATATGTGATGGAAGGAGACCATACCTCCATACGACTGATCCCTATAGATGACAAATAAATTTACAGCTCTTGTTGACATGCAGCCTCACTCCTTCCGTAGTTCGCATAATCCTGCAGTGTGGGCACAGCAGGTTATTATGAAGGGCAAGTTTCCTATTCCTTCCTCAAGGAAGGACTCTCCTACATAAACTGTACTTCAAAGGGAGTGTAAGGGATATATCCTTCATTCATATTTGCTCCCTCTGCAGGTCTCTGGAGGCTCCCTCCAGTGAGTGCTCCCACTGACCCCATTGAATGAGGACAACCACCAAATGGGGTGGTGAGGATAACAAAAGATTTTGGAGGGAACTTGGGATATTTGTTCACATGGCTCCTGAAAATGGCACTGCATTTTCTAGATTCAGAAAAACTCTGTCACTGACCTTCTTGGAAAGTTCTGTCCTTTTATCCATTCTCTGTGTAGGATTTGCTGAAATTCTTGTCTCTTTTCAGCTATAAATATTTCCTCTTGCTTTTGACTTCTATCCAAAGTGTCTGCAAATCTTTCTGGTTCCTTAGTCAAGAACAGCATAGGAAAATACTGACAAAGAAAAAGGGATTAGAAGCAGAAACAAAGTAAATATTATTTCATCCCATTGAAGGAAGTAATATACAAAACACAGGAGAAACAAGTCTACTTATCTGGAAGTTTGAAAAAAAATTCTGCTAAAAGCAAGTTACCTTTTTTAGGGAGGAAAAAAGTGTTTTCTTGCTGCTATTTTCTGGTAGTGCCAAATGCCAGGAGAGAATTAAAAAGAGAGGGAAGGTATTTACAATTCTGATGAAAGGGTAGGTGTTGAAATCGTTATGTGTGATTGCAAGGATGATTTGGTCTAGGCAGTTAGTGAGAGCTCTCTAGTATACTGAGCAAGGAAATGGTTGCGCACAGCGCAGCAAGGGCTGCAAGGCTCAGCTCTGCTCTTGACTGGCAGTGATTAACCTCTATGATGTGCTGTGGCCTCTGTGCTCTGCCTCAGGAGAGCTCAGTTATGCTACTCGAAGAATAAGATTAATATTTTTATCCTATTTAGCAAGGGGGGAGAAAAAAAAGGATGAGAATAAATATGTATTTATTTTCAGCTTTTTCAGAAAAAAAAGGAGGAGGAGTTCCACCATGGATATAACATGTATGTACATGCAGTAGGATTATTGAGGGACCTAAAATGAGATCAGGTGCTTCTAATGTAACTGAAAGAGAGACACACACTCTGTTTCCTGTTATAGCACTTGTGGCACTCATAGCATTGCAGCAAGTGCAAGGAGCATGGGGATCGCCTGCAGCTTCCAGTCCCAGTCTCTGCCAGATAAAGTGTGTCCATGTCCTGTGTGGCAGGATTTTGATGGCCTGTTGTGTTCATATCATAAAGATTCTGAATACTCATTAAGATGAAGTGAGTGCACCAGAGCTTCTAATTCAATATAAAATCCACAAGGAAAACACCATTTAAAATGTTTGTAATATTTACACCTTCTCTTTTTTTTTTTTTTTTTTCTGTATTTTATGGATGTCTCCAAGAGCTGGGAATTAGACTCTTATGGAGAAGATCAGAAAAGGACATTCAATCTTTCCTGTCTGTTGCTATTTCACAGCATTGGAATCCAAGAATATTCTGTATTTTTTCAAAGAAATTAAGATTATTTGCACTAAAATAGTCTATCTAGATTTACACATGCATTTCAATGTATATGCAAATTATTTGGAAAAAATGTTTCTGTTACATAGGTAGAGATATTCCTCTTATATTTACCATGGCATGGTTAAGTATTTGCAAATGAGGTATCACCACAGGAACTGTGCAACAAAATGAAGTACTAAAAAAGAAAATATTAATTGCCCTTTTTTCTGGACTCAAATTTATTTCTTTTCTCCTCCCTCTTACTCGGATAAGTGCTTGCTGATTCTTGCTTAAAGCTCTAGGAAAAAAACTTAAATACGTAGCTCAAGTTTCTTTACTGACATCTATAATCTGTGAAAGCAGCACTGCCTAACTTCTGGACCCAGCTGCAAGGGTACATGATATTATTATAGAAACATATATTTATCAGGAGCTTCCCATCAGTTTTTGCTTCAGGTAGTCATGGGAATAAAATATTACTTTAGACCTATTCTCTTCAAAATACATACACTGAAAATGGTGGGCTAGAGTAACTCACATAAATAACAATTTTTAACGTTACTTCAGTGGTCAAATCCAAGCATAGCTGCAAAAGTAGCCACCGTAGAAAGAACACTTCAGATTTCATTTACAATTCATCTCAGCTCCCAGAGACATCTGCATCTGGTTTTTCTTGTGCTTGTTTCATCCAATGCTCTAGTACTCTTGATGTAAATGTTAGAGAAATATTTTAGCAAAAGTTCAGATTTATTAGATATGCATTTATTTCAGGGACATTATTGTTCTTAAATGTCTACTTTGCACAGTTTTTATGAGTTCCTAAGTAATTTTTTTTTGTTGTTAATTTCTGTTTTAATTTAGGTAATATTGTTAAATGGTTTAGACTGACCCTTTCTGTAACTCCACTGACGTCACTGGAGTTATATTAAGGACATACTAAACCTATTTTGTCTCATCAAGCATCATGGAAATATGCTTGGAATTCAATGTGGTTTTGATGCCATCTGCACCTAAAATATAAATTCATGCAAAGTTTGTCTAGCCTGGCAAGATTCAGAATTTCATTTCAGTAGACAATCTGAAACTGAAAAACTTTAAAAGCTGGTGTAAAGGCAGAAATATTGTACAGAAAGAGTAAATAATACTTATTTGAAAACAGAGTCTTTGTGAGCTAATGTAATTTTGAGGCATTTTTCTTCCTTTGATCCTGTCAGTGCTGTGGGGGCACTGACACAGGTTGCCCTGGGAGGCTGTGGAGCCTCCATCCTTGGGGATATTCAAAGGCTGCCTGGACAGGGTCCTGGGCAACTGGCTCTAGGTGGCCCTGTTTGAACAGGGTCATTAGACCAGATGATCTCCAGAGAAATCTTCCGATCTAACCCATTCTGTGATTAAAGCCAAAGACAATCCTAGAGGAAGTGCCTTTGCACAAATCTACATTGCCTTGTTTCCTTTCCAAGAATAGATAGTACATAAATTAGTGAAAAGATTCTTCCTACACAATCATACTTAACATTAGATTATAAGGTCAAGACTAATTAGAAAGAAAGAATTAATTATTCCTTGAATTTACATTTTGAGTCCTTTTTGGAGAACATTAGCACATTACTTATCATAGCTCCCATAATATTCAGTAATAACTGATTGTTCTGTCTTTGATTTTGTACAGCAAATTTTTACTGAGACACATTATTTAGACACCTTCATTAACCACTGGGAATTTCATTATTTCAAAACTGGCAATATAAAGCATGTTTCTTAAAATTAGTTTTGCTACCTGACAGCACTGAAAATAAACCCTATAATCCTTTAATTTAAAGTACTGTCTCAAAACCAGCTTATATATCTCCACATTTCCCGTTCAAATTTTTTATCATAAGATGCAGCAAAAAAAAAAAAAGATGGAAGATTTCCTTTACTCCCTCATTCCCTCACACACTTCTCCCATGGATACTATACCTGAACTGCAATTGTTTAAGATAACGGGGTCCATTTTCCCCCAGAAGTGACAAAACCTTTGTCCTGGTTTCAGCTGGGACTGAGTTAATTTTCTTCCTAGTAGCTGGTATAGTGCTGTGTTTTGGATTTAGTACTAGAAGAATGTTGATAACACAGTGATGGTTTAGTTGTTGCTGGGTAGTGCTTAGACTGACCAAGGACTTCTCAGCTCTGCCAGGTGCACAAGAAGCTGGGAGGGGGCACAGCCAGGACAGCTGACCCAAACTGGCCAAAGGGCTATTACATGCCATATGACATCATGCTTAGCATATAAAGCTGGGGGAAGAAGGAAGAGGGGGATATTTGAATTTGACATTTGTCTTTTCAAGTCACCATTAGGCATGATGGAGCCCTGCTTTCCTGGAGATGACTGAGCACCTGCCTACCAATGGGAAGAGGCAAATGAATTCCTTGCTTTGTTTTGCTTGTGTGAGCAGCTTTTGCTTTCCTTATTAAACTGTCTTTATCTCAACCCACAAGTTTTCTCACTCTTACTCCTCTAATTCTCTCCCCTGTCTCATTGTGAGGGGGGAGTGAGTGAGCAGCTGCGTGGTGCTTAGATGCCATCCGTGGTTAAACCATGACAACCTTTTATTTTCAAAGCGAAGATTTCACTTGAAAGTCTTTCTTATGACCAATTTTTCTCTACTTTTTTTCCCAATTTTCTCTACTTGCTGAAGCTATGATGTCTTGTGTTCTGCTGTACCTTTGACGTGAAGTCCTGAAGGTATCTCTAGTGACAGCAAAAGGAAAGCCCTATTTCAAAAGTTTTGTTATTGAAAATATTTGAAGAGTAAATGGAATTATATTCAAATAGAATTAATGGAATAAGACATTTTCCTAACATACAAAACTCTTCTGAAATATGAGCACGTCTGGAGTTGTTCCAGCAGAAATATTTTAACTGGACAGTGACTTGTTGAACACGTTATTTCTCATGTGGCCAAGAATTCAGTTGTTGAACTATGCTGTTATGACTGCCTGCATCTCTCACATTGAGATGTTCCTACTACCATTTGGGATTTTTCGAGAAATCTGAAAGTTACTGCAATCAGATGAGAGAGGAAAATGGAACAGATGATGCCATTGCCATTATAGCTGTCACCATTTCTATGAAGTAAAATCAAGAAAGGCTCCATTTGTATCCTGGTTTTTGCCTTATTCCTGTCTCCTCTTGTCATTCTGTGTTTATAGTTTGCTTCCACTTCAGTGGAGTCTGAATTGAGAAAATGATTGAGCACTCAAAACTCAGTCAAAGTTTTGGCAGTTTTTCTTCAGAAGGACAGGATTTAGGGCAAAGACAGCTATGGAGTCCTGAAGCGTAGAATAAAACATACATAACTACTGTCAGGAATATAGGTTAATACACGAAGGGTATGACATTCTAGAAAACAGTGACTTAAGAATAATTAGAGACTTGATTAAATATTTGTTTTCAGTTTCACAGTGTGAGTAACACGAGGAAGACTTTCCCCGATGTTTCTAGTCAAGGGAAGCTCAGGTGGGAAGAGCTGAAGCACTTATCTGGCATAGTCTTATGCTTACAAGGTGCTATGTCAGGTCAAAACCTAGTGTTTAAATCCCATCTGAGCAAAAAGAATTGGCAATGTCCTAAATATGTGCTTTGGTTCCCAAACTTTGAAATCTATGATAAACTTTCAGATCAGGAGTTGACTGTGCTTGGTTTACTACCCAATGTAAGTAGACAGGCCTAAGGTCTTTCTTGGGTATTTAAAGCCTTCTATCGATTCCTCCCCCCCCCCCCCCCCCCCCAAATCATTGTTCCTTTCAGGCATGTTAAATTGTGGCCATACAGCTTAGATTTACCATAATTTTTTTCCTGCTTCACCAGTTGTCGAATCACAACTTGATCAGTTACAAAAAAAAATGCAAAGACTCAGTACAGTTATAAGTTTTATTTATCAAATGTCAGCAGGGAGCTGAAAAGCAGCTTTAACATATCTGCCATGACTTTGCCAAAAGACAATGAGAATTAACATTTTACTGGCTGCTAAAAAAAAACCCCAAAACAAGAACCAAAAATCCCAAAAACCAAACCCACAAAAGCACTGTAAGAACAGCACTAGTAGTAATCATCTAAAAATCAATGTAATTTAATACAATGCAATGTAATCTTCAGATGTTGCTCTCACCCTCTTTGGTGACTGTGAAAACATTTGCTAATTGCTTATCCCCCCACTATTCTTCCTTCTGCTGAGCCTCCCCATCACTAGCTGCATAATAATCAGTCTTTGAAGTCAGCAGCAGTCTGCTAACAGAGCAATTAATTGAAGCACCAAGAGCAGCAGGTGTTAGATGTGTTGCTTTTTTGTGACATATCAACAGCATTTATCATCTACTTGTGAAAGATTAATAATATACACATGGATTTGCTACATGCTTTTATTTTCTCTGCTTGAATAAGGTGAATGTATGCCAGCTATTATTTTTGGCAAAGACGGTTCTCAGGCCACAGAAGATGATGGGTCAGATCCCAGCATCCTGACCCACAACTCATGCCATGTGGCATTAGGACTCCAAGTCATTTGGTGAAAAGTTTTTCGTCTGACTGAATGTAGTAATTTTATATTGGAGCCAGTTGTCTGGATTTGCATTATTGTCGGTGGGAAGAAATAGATTAATTGTTTCTTTGAGGCACTTTATTTAAAGTACATATGTAAACTGTGCATTGTTATTCTGAGGTAGTATTATGAAATTAATAAAAATGGAAATAAACATTGTATGAGTTGGACCTCAAACCAAAATGGTTTTGCCTGACTGTAGGAACAATATTGAGTATTATTGGGTAATATCAAATGATATTACTGGTTTAAAGTTAATTTCTTAGAATTTTTTACTGCTACCATCTCCATTGCAAAGTCATAGATACATTTGGACATTTTGGGAGGCCTTAAAGATGATTTTGTTTCTTTTTCAGATCTGTAAAGTTCAAAATCATCTCTCCACAAAGTCTTGTACCTACAGTAGTTATGTGACAAGATTCTTTTTAAAGTTGTTGCATTGATCTGCTGAATGAGTGCATCAAGGCACCTTTACAGATACTTCCACAGGTCTGCTTCTCTTTTCAAGTGTGCTTAGTGGAGAAAAAGGAGATAGATAGTAGCACCTAAGGAAATTGCACTTACTTATTAGGAGTTATTCCTCTGCAATGCATGACAAGAATAAAAACATAATAAAAAATGACATAAGTATGTCCTGATAATCCAGTCTTGTTTGATTAATCAAAAATTCTATAAAAGAGAGAGTGATATAAAATCATGTGTCCAACTTCATCTGCCCTTCATTTCTTTCTGTTCAGTAAAGTTACAGGTTTTTTTCAGGGGCTGGAGGCAGACATCAGTGATCTGAAGGATAAAATTTGTTGTGCAGTAGAGGAAAAAGAAAAAGAGTAGTATGCATGTTGTTATTATGTGACGTTCAGTGCAATTGTATTCTAGAGTGCCGTGCAAAGATAACACCTCTTTACTGAAATGATTTACTATATGCACACGCTGAATCACAGATGCATAGTTTCAGTAAAAAATCTGTCTTCTAAATGTATTTTACTACACCCACTACAGTTTGGACAATACAAACTGAATTTGTTTCTGTAGATAGAAATGTTTATTAAAGTGCAGTAAGTTACACCAAACAGACAGGCTTGAGACACAGTAGGCTGCATACTGGTGAACACAGAACAGATTCTTTGTGAATTTTACCTTTAATTTGCAATTAAAACACCTGGTCAGAAGACATACAGTACTATAATCATAGAAAGATATTTATCATCTGTCGAGAGATATGGCGCTGCTATGTGAGCTGTGGTGTACAGTTTTAAGGCATTTTCCCCATTTTTCTAGGCAATATGAAGGTATTCCTTTTTCACCACATAAAGGTGTGAAGTACCAGTGCAGATGGGCAGATCATGGAGGTGGCAGTATAAAGAGACCCTATGTCCTATGGAGAAAGTGGAGGAGAATGCAGGAGGCCATGTTAATGGGGCAGAGAGAAGATAAAATCATAGACTGTTTTGGGTTGGAAGGGACCCCTACAGGTCATCTAGTCCAACCCCCCTGCAGGGAGCAGGGACACCTTTAACTTGATCAGGTTGCTCAGAGCCCCATCCAACCTGGTCTTGAATGTTCCCAGGGATGGGGCCTCCACTACCTCTCTGGGCAACCTGTTCCAGTATTTCACTACCCTCATTGTAAAGAATTTCATCCTTATATCTAGTCTAAACCTACCCTGTTTTAGTTTAAAACCATTACCCCTTGTCCTGTCACAGTTGGCCCTACTAAAAGGATTTTCCCCATCTTTCCTATAGGCCCCCTTTAGGTACTGAAAGGCTGTAATCAGGTCTCCCCGCAGCCTTCTCTTCTCCAGGCTGAACAACCCCAACTCTCTCAGCCTGTCCTCATAACAGAGGTGCTCCAGCCCGCGGATCATTTTTGTGGCCCTCCTCTGGACCCGCTCCAACTGTTCCATGTCCTTCTTGTGCTGAGGGCTCCAGAGCTGGAGGTCTCACCAGAGCAGAGTAGAGGGGCAGAATCACCTCCCTTGACCTGCTGGCCACGCTTCTCCTGATGCAGCCCAGGGTACGGTTGACCTTCTGGGCCACCAGCGCACATTGCCGGCTCATGTCCAGCTTTCCATCCACCAGCACACCCAAGTCCCTCTCAGCAGGGCTGCTCTCGATCCTTTCTTCCCCCAGCCTGTGTTGATACTGGGGGTTACCCTGACCCAGGTGCAGGACCTTGCACTTGGCCTTGTTGAACCTCATGAGGTTCACACAGGCCCACCTCTCCAGCCTGTCCAGGTCTCTCTGGATGACATCCCGTCCTTCTGGTGTGTCAACCGCACCACTCAGTTTGGTGTCATCTGCAAACTTGCTGAGGGTGCACTCAATCTTGTTGTCTATGTCATTGGTGAATATATTAAACAGCACCGGTCCCAGTACGGACCCCTGAGGGATACCACTTGTCACCGGTCTCCATCTGGATATTGAGCCGTTGACCACTACCCTTTGGATACAACAATCCAACCAATTCCTTGTCCACCCATCAAATCCATAGCTCTCCAATTTAGAGAAGGATGTTAGATAGTGAGACCTGGGAGAGTCTCCAGAAGAGACGTTCAGGTATGTGTGCTTGTTCTAAGAAAGTTTCAAAATTCCTCAGAAGTTCATGTATAGGATAATAACTTTTGTCCAGAAATGTTACTTTTTACTGTAAAAGTGGAGGGTTTGTTGTTTTTCCTCAAAACAGTGGAATTGCTCTTCATGTGATTCATCTGAAGAGTAAATGGCTCACTTCAATATGAAAGCTACCTCTATATATTTTTCTTTACATAAAATATCCTTTTATTATTCAAACCTAGCAAACACAGATAAGTTAAATCAAGCTCCACTCCATAAATTTGTACAAGTATGATTTGTGCTCAGTCAAGTAAAAGAGTATTGCAAGATATTTAAGGCCACCATGACTTGTAAATAAAACAAATACAGAAGTCTCTTTACTTAGAAAAAGTTACATATGCAACCACAGAGTAAAACCACACAAACATTCAAAAACAATCTCTGTGTTAAACTAGGTAGAAAGCTCCTCAGTCTCCAGAGTGTTTTGAATAAGTGTAATTATTTTACACTGACTTTGTCAGATACCACATGTGCCTTCTGAGTCAGTATCACTTATTCTCTTCTGTTTGAGTGTGTGATTTCTCTTTTTATCTGTGTGTCAACAGTTATGTTGAGATCTGAGATATCTCTAGCTCTTGAACAAAATTACTGGGGGAAGTGGAAGGAAGAGGAAGGTTATGAAAAGTCTGTCAAGGACCAATGCAGCAGCTGTCCACCTGATGGAGGAAGGGCTGCACAGCAATGCTTACACCCCTCCTAACACCACCTGCCTCGCTTCCCACAAAAGCTTTGCAAAGGGTGGGTGAGGAAGACAAAATTATCACTGTCCAGTCAGACTTTTTAAAACAAAACATTGGTTTTATTCTTTTCTAAGGAAATGTATCTTAAATAAACAAACTTTAATACATATCTTTCCCAAATCTTTAATACACAGCTTTCCCAAAGCTGCTGTTACCTGCATAGGGAGAAACCTGTTTCTCAGACAGCTTCTTTTCCCATTCTTTATTTCAGAAGGAAGGGGAAGGGGGAATGAAGAGGAAAGTTGTGTCTTCATTAGAATACAGCATAGACCAAAAGAAATGCATGTATAGAGTGAAACAGGTGATGCTGAGGACCCACTACCAGCACTGTTTGTGTTTTGTGGTCAGAGATGGTTACTTCAAACTATGAGCAACAAGATCCTTTTGTAATCCAAGTAGTTTTTCTCTAGTGTGGGGTTTTTTTCCCCTTTGGTTAGTTTTTTCAGTGATAATGTTGTTTGATTGTTTCAGAAAAATTTGTTACAAAAAATTTGTCTTACATATTTTCCTGTTTTTTTGTAATGTTTCTGATTAAAAGCATCCTATCCTATATATTTGAATTTGCTTTCCTCAGGTACAACTGATAGTGACTAATTTTTACTTATATGACTCCAATTTTAAATATCCTTTTATCAGAGCACTTATTTGCAGAGTAATCCTAGAGGAATTCCCACCCACTTCCACTTAGCAACAGGTATGTATATATTTTGCAGTAGTACAAGCAAAATTCATCTTTCGAAACTCCATCTGCTTATGTGGGAACAAACTAAAGCATGTAAACATCTCTGTGATGTATTTCTTTCAAAATGCAGTTTAGGATTTTTCTTAACAGTCTGACCCTGAAGTCATTGCTTTGATCTGGTTTTGTCACATTTATACATGTTTTAGCAAACAAATTTTTTGCCTTTTGAAAAGGGACCTGTTTATACCAATATGCATCTATGGGTACTTCTACATCAAGGTACAGGTTTGGAAAAGGAATGCACTTTCAAAAAAAATCTTTTGACACTATCTGTTTATTATACTCTCGTTCATATCACAGACTGGTACTAGAGCACACAAACTAGATTTTTCTAGGATAAAACTAAACCCAAATATTTGCTCTAACAGCTGAAGTGAGTTCAGTCAATCAAATCGTAGAAGAAATAATATGAAGTAAAACCTTCCAAAATGGTATCCAGTGAAGAGGGCAGGTCATCAGCTGTTTTGCCCTACAAGTCTGCAGCTCATAGTCCCTGTTATTTGCTAATGTAGACATAAGTTATGAAATTCTAGGGTACTCATATACCTAATTATTTTTTGTTTCTGGACACACAAATACAATTATAAATTGCTAAAATATTAATCTGTATGAGAATATAACGTAAAATATTCTCACACTAGAGCCTCAGTAATGAGGACACAAAATTCTTACAAGAATTTGTGTATTTCTGAAGACATGTAATGAACATAAGCACTCAGTGAGCCTGCAGGTTGCTGAACTGCTTGTTCCTAAAGGATTCTTACAGTAGTTTAAGCTTGTCATCCCTTGATTCAGAAATGTGCATAGCAGAATGCAGGAAGTCTGGGGAAAGTTTTAATGTTCATGTCACTGCACTTCTTGCATCAAGCATTTCAAGTTTCCTAAAGCAGATAAGAACTGATTTTGGCAGGGTAGATATGGAAGCTTCTTATCACCTCAGCAGTAACTTTCACGTGAGTGAAAGTTTCTGTGAACATTTGCAGCTATTAGAAGGACTTTGTTAGAAGTTGAAGAAAGGAATGGCTGTTTTGACCTGGAAAACAGGACAAATTATATAGCAGCAAGCAAACCTAAGAAACTAAGCCTAAAATGCCACCAGGTATATAGTTGCAAGGTGTGTCAGAGTGAAGCAGACTCTATTAATTTATGTAGACTGTAAAGTAGACTGTAGTCTGGTTAACTGACTTTCTTATAAAACTGACCATAAGTCAGTGTGCTGTCTTTGCCTTCTTTGTATAAGGACTATAATGACACAAGAAGAATTTTAAAGTCATTTTAATAATCTCTGTATGTTTTTCTGCAAATGGGAAACAGATTCAGGCTTTGTTTTCTACAACTGAAATACATTCAAGCAGCTCCTCTGTCACAGGCTGCTTTAAGGAAATAGAAATTTATTCACAATAACTAAGCCATGAGGATAAGGAGAAATTTTGCTGACTTAATGCAAAGGCCTGGACATTGCAATTTTATTTGCAAAAATGTCCTTAAGAATTGTTTTCCTCTCCTAATCAGCTCTGATGTTTTAAGGACAGTCACAATATGAGTCAGAAGCTTTAAAAACCACCACTGATGCTGCCACTGTGGGAAATATTTTAGAAGCATTACAACTTTGTTAGGACTTTTTACAATTAAATTAAAGTATGAGAATCTACATTTGAGAATATTCTTCAAAATTGCAGTGCAGTGTTGTTAATATGATCATCATATTGAGAAGATTGTTTCTACATTTGTGTTTCCAACCTAATTTAAGAGAAGTTCAACTTAAGAAAGGCAAAAATTCCTGAAAGACAGAGGTTTGGTGTTTGTAGTAGAGGGATAAAATAGAGGAGTGATCATTAGAGACATAAGAAAGAGACTAAAACTCTGCAGGCATTGAAGATAAGCTTTTTACAATTCTCTAAATTTCATGAGTATATTTATTTTTGTAAGAAAACTTCAGAAAGATATGCTGTGAAGAAGAAAAAAATAATGAAAAAGACTGTGCATTTTATGGCTAGGAAGGTTTTTGAAAAAAAAGTATAAAATCTTTCTTGGAAAGATATAAATCATTCACTTGGCAGTGCATCTCATGGGTAACAAAATGGATACTTTCACATAGTTTCATGGAAAAAAGTTTTTAATTCATTGTTTATTTGTTTGCCTTTTTTTTTTTTTTAAAGCCAGGAACTGGAAGAAGAGCTCAGATTGCCTGAAAAGCCTATGTAATTGTAATTTACAGAATTTTGATGATCCTCAGTTCTATACACTCCTTAACTCCTGAAAGAAATGACCACATATGACGATTGCTTGGTTACCTATAGGTGGTGCAGGAGCTATTACTGTGACAATCAAAATTACGTCCTACATGATCTACTCCTGAAGATTTTATCTTTCAACTAGTGTCTAAGAAAATTAGAAATTTTAAGGAGGAAAAAAAAAAATCTTGATTTAAAATTTCCAAAGGATTGTCAATTTCAGAGCTGAAATGGCTAACTATAACTTTTGTTAAAATAAATACATTTTGGTCAAAAATTTCTGGCCTAGTCTTCCAGTTCCTCAATGATGTATTTTTATCTTTCTGTTAAATTAATATTTAAGTGAATTTGTCCATGTTTATACTGCATAATCAAATATGGAGAAAGGTATTTATGTGAGATGAAATGTAGTATAATAATTGGCATGCTGTACTCCAATCCTGAGCGGTTGCTTAAGTGAGCTGAATTCAGATCCAGAACAAGAGGAGGATTCTCGGGACTCATGAATTTAACAAAGAAGGGAAAAACAATCTAGCTAAAATATATATCCAAACAGCAGCTGCGAGTGGCATATATATTTACAAAAAGGTCATTCTGGTGTTGCTATAACTTACAGGACTTACACTGATGATGGGTAATTTGAAACAATAAGATGAAGTACATTTTTTCTGAGAAAACTCTTGGCAAATCTGTTAAAATACTGTGATTGTGTCAAAAGATAAATGGCAGAAAGAAGATGATATAATTTACTTGAACACTCACTAAGTCCTAGCAATACCTCTGGTGAGTTTATTAAATAAATTTAGGAAGTGGAGAAGAAAAGTAAAGAAAAGCTTTAGAAAGAAAAAGGGAAGAGACAAAATATAAAGCAAAGATGGATTATCTTCTTTCAGTTGCCAAATAACACAAGGTTGATGATCTTCACAAAATGTAGAAATATTTGGGTTAGTTGTGATAAAGATGACTGTGAAGAACTTGAAAAGCAGTAGAAGGCATATGTGAGAAGGAATAATTTGAACAACTCACACAAATATTTTGGCCTTGTTTTTCAAAGTTATATTGTTTTAGGCAGAACTACCTAGATTATGGCCATCACAAATCCATTTGGTCGTATGTCTTTCAGTACATCTCTGTTAACGTCCATGGGATTATTCTAGGAGTTCATATGGCATGCTGGAGATCACGTCTAATTTAAGAATCCCTAGGAAGGATAGGCATGTCAGCAGATTCAAAGCTGTCTGTAATTAACATAAGGGATGCATTTATTATCAATGAACTAAGGATTAACCAAACACTCTAGTTTTAGTTGTTCTTCCTACATAAAGTGGCAAAACTGAATGCTTATTGGCCTTCCAAATAAATGTACACAAAGTTGTCTT
The DNA here is from genome assembly GCA_034008185.1 of Gorsachius magnificus. Lineage (NCBI taxonomy): Eukaryota > Metazoa > Chordata > Aves > Pelecaniformes > Ardeidae > Gorsachius > Gorsachius magnificus. The sequence goes on from CM067081.1 coordinate 89,713,086, forward strand.
TGAGCTAGGAAGGATTATGTGTGAAGATGTACCATATGGCTGATAAGCTAACAGTGTTTATGTGCTTAATTTAGGACATGGATAGGCAGTTAATCATTTGGATATGGAAATATTCATGTTTAAACCCCCCAAATTTTACACCTGCAATTTTTAAAGTTCTAATTATAATGGTTGTTTTCCTGAGTATGCAAAGCCATTTTTCATAGACAAAATGAATGAGACTGATTCTGTATTTCTGAATCAGAATGACTCATATTTCATTACTATTTGAAGATGAAGGTCCCCTGTCAGTAATGCCTGAGTAACATACTGTCAATAACTTCCCTCATGCATATGGGCAGCCTGAAATAAACTGCTAGCTCTTGGGTGTCTACATTTGTGACAATCTGTGAATGATTCACAGTGTACTCTTGAGAACTGCATCAATGATTCTGCATATGATATGCAATTTAACCTGCATACCAAGGACGTGGGGTATATTGTGACTTCAGAGTCCAGCTCATCATGAGGTCAAGCGAAATGGCTCAAAGTCATACAGGAAAGTAAGGAACCACGGAGACTCTGAGGGGCTACCCACTGAATTGACATACCAGGCAAAGGGTTTCATTCTTCCACATAGCTACTTTGGGTTAGGAAGGAATACAACAGTTGGGTCTAAGCCATTTCTCTTCCACTGTGAGAAGAATCTGAGGATCTTTGCTGTGGGATCCACTGTGTTGCATGTCTGAAATACACATGATAATTCCCTGGTTCAAAAATCTAGTAATGCAGACTGCAGACTTCAGCTAAGGAAGAAGGAGATAGGCCGGTATAATTGAGTTTACATTTGTGCTTGTATGTGTTTCTGTCAAGCTCAGGATAACAGGCAGAATTTTGAGACGTATAAGGGTGCAGTCTTCAGATGGCACTTTGCATACCTTTTGTGAACTCTAAAATTAACCTTCTAGGAGTACTTTCTGGTACAGCACAACTTAATACTTTGTGATTGACAGGGAGGAATTCTGCCTCCTGGTACCCTACTTAAAAGACTGAAAAAGCCTGAATGGGCTTTAGTGGACAAATGTCAGTACTGTATACTGTTTCATCTCCCTTCAGAGGTGGGAAGAACTAGTGTAACCTTCTATTTTTTTAGTGTAATGAGTTTCAGAGAGTGAGTGTGAACTCTGCTACCTGACTGCATGACCTTTAAAGGATCTATTGATCACTTTTATTTATTTATTTTAACTAGATGTAACTTTATTATCTTAATGATCTCTGAATATTTTGCAGGTTCCAAATATTGTCAGAAGGATCCTGTCTTGTCTTGCCACATGCACTGCAGGGGGTGGTTAGGGCGCTGAAAGCACTTCCCTCACTGCTTACACATTAATCCAGAAAAAGGGCAACATAAAATCCTAATAGTTCACAGAGTGATCGGCAAAGATCTGTTGATCCTTCTAGCACTGCTCCTGATATTTGTATGTATGTTAAATGCCTTATTTTAATGTCTTGATTGATATATTTTTGTCAAGAAACATTGTGAATTAGCGTTGTCATATTTAAAGTGTCAGCTATGGAAACATCACTTCTGCTCCTTGTCTTCCTTCCAGCAGCAATCAGCTTCCTCGCCCTCGTCATCCCTCAGTTACAACAATATTAAGGGACTTCAAAGAATCAACTTAAATAGTATCAGGAGTTCAAACACCACAAAGGGACCCTGAAATATGGCACTGAATCCAGCACACCAAGCTGGTTGCCAATCCCAGGTGGTTCGGATTTCACTTAGAGATCTCTAGTTCACATTTTAGGAGATCTTATACCTGTGTATGCTCACAGGAGAACAGGCGCTCAGGATGCTGTCCATAGAGACAATAGTTGCAGAAAATGCAGTATAAATAATTTCCCACTTACTCAGTTTTTTCAGCATAGTTCATACAGAAATTTCAAAATGTATACCACTCCTAAGCTGAATTCTGCAGTCCTAGCTTTGTGATTAAAATACATTGTTCATTAAATAATTTTGGAGTCACAGCTGGCCAGAGGCTGGTGTTAAGCCAACTCATGCACTCCCAGTTAATAGCAGTTCATTTGACAGCTATGAATATCAGGCCCACTAAATTCAAGTACATTTTCTGGAGCACAGCTGGTGAAGAAAGATGTTTAATAGCCTACATCTTGGTGGGGCAGTAACCCACAAACTGTTTGACTGTGAGAAGTTAATGTGGTATGCCCCTGGTGGTAAAGCAACCACATGATGCTTCTCTTACCTCGACAACGAAGCTTTCATTTCTGCTGTGAAGAGGTCAAAGAAAATGGCAAGAAATCAAATGTGCAGTGGATAATAATCAAAATTAGTAGAGGATTTGGAAAAATTATAGGTTACTTGCCACTATTAATTGTAGGTCTTGAGTCTTTTGTTTTAATTCTAGACATCTATGTAAGAAGAACCATTAATTAACCTCATTCAATACCAACCCATGAACATGCATATTACACACTCTTTGTTGATAATAGGCCAGGCTGCGCTAAGAAAGGAATATGTTCCAGTAGCATGTCACTGAAAAGAAAGAAGAGGTGGATGCTTAAAGCATGGCATTCATATATGAGATGACCCTTTTCTTCTTGCCTTATTTTGTCAAAAACATGAATACACTTTTGATATTTGGGCTATAGTCCAATTACTATATTAAACAAAGCAAATTCTCTGGCTCACTTGTAGGATTTGGATAGTCATTATTATGTTTAAAATTGTTTATTTCAACCTTGTAAAACTATCACTGCTCTAAACAATTAATTTTATATTTTTTCAGCTCTCAGAGGAGAAACAGTTTAGGAACTCTACTTAATGCTGAAACCAGCTGGTCCCACGTCTGATGGGTAAGAGACCTGTGCCAGCCGTAGTCAGGTGCTGTAATTGTATCCAGCTTTTCTAATGTTTTGCTTCTGCCTGCAGGCAGGGATGATCTTTACAAAACAGCAGATTTCATTGCAGTTGTAGGAAAACAAGTCATGCATGCGTGAAGTGGCCCCTGACTGCACTGAAGGTAGGAAACAAGGTTCCCCATCATGTGGTCTCCCGCTTGTTGAACTGTGCAGAATAACCTAGTTCTTTTCACTGTTTGGTTTTATTTCACATTTCTAAGCAATAAAAAAATACTAAAGCATGTGCAGACCTGGATTTATGGAAGCTTTACACATGCTTATGAAATTTTAGAGGTTATATTTCGTTATTATTAAGCTGTCTTATACCCATTTATGACATCTTAGGACTATATTATTATTTTTTTAAGTTTTTATTAATATTATCTTAAGATAAAATATTATTGGGTAAAGTAGTACCTACTACAAATAAAATATTTCATTTTAAAATTAATTTATGGTACCACTCAGCTATTCACTTAATTTTAGTCCCATCATGTGGAGAAATTCTTATATTTCTTGTCTTGTGTATAAGCAAGAACTGAAAATAGTGTAATTTATCTGCTTCTAACAGCACAGCCTACAAACATTCTGGTTTCTGACTCCTGTTTTAATGCCTCACTGTCCACTATTTATCAGAGGAACTTTGTGATTTCATAGGAAATTTTGTGTCTAAATACTTCTGTGGATGTGACCTTTTTGCTATGTGTCTATTTGAATGCAGCTAATCTCTGCAGGACTTTTCACTGTTTCCTCTAGGTACCTGCAAAAGACAGACCAGTCCTTCCAGTATTCACTAAGAATGAATTGAGAGAGACTCAGCTATATACAATTCAAATAACTAAGTAAATATCACTAAAAATAATCTTATGTAAGAGGGTGCAGCATGGGAATAGATCAGCAGCTGAAGTATCAGGGTGCATTCTGACTAACAAAACTAGGCTATTTGGAGATGAGTAACTCAAGGATAGTCAATCTATTTTATTTTAGCAATACAGACCTATTTTGAGTGTGATAGACTTTGTCTCCAAATTATCCCTTTCTCTATGCAACATTGATCACTCTTCAAATTATCTGCATAACTATAAATAGCCTCCTTAAATAAAGTATGTGCTACTGCATTCAAAGGCCCGAAGAAACATTTTCAGACATGTGGAAAAGAACACTATTTTTCATATTTCCATTTTAAAAACAAAGCATGTAATTGTGAATTTAAAATGGATTTTAAATGTGCCAAGAATATAGGAAAAATAATTAGTAAAACTGTGGTTATATTTAAGAATTCCTCCATGAGTATTTGTTAAATGTTCTCATGTGTATGAACTTTACCCATAGCTACCGCTTTTATGTTTAGTTTCTGAAAACATTTGGAACTGAATTCATCTGACAGAAATATTTCCTAACCAACAGTTTAAAATGCTTGTAACTGTGCCTGTTAAGGAGGAATCAACATAAAACAGATCTTTGGAATAGTCATAGATAAGCACCCTTGGTTATATTTCAAATCTACAGGATAAATGGAGAAAATTCCCACCGTCTGCAAAATAACTACATTCAGGAACAATAAAAGTGATTTCCAATACATTCATTTTAGGGTTAATTCTGAGCTCATTTACTTCAGATTAGTACTTACTTGAATGGATTTTTATGTCTGAAAATTACATACATAGAGAATCTCACTCAGAGGTGTATTATAAGGAAAGTGTCAGTGATACTGTAAGGAAGAAAACGAATTCCTGTCTAGGCAGCCAGCCACATGCACCCCTTTTGTCTTCTACATCTGTAAATTAATCCCTGAGCCATTTGAAGTTATCTCTTTCTGCTGCAGATGAACTGGTACATTTGAGTTATTGACTGAGCTCCACTCAGAGCCACAACTGTGGTTAGTTTGCTGCAAATGTATGTACCACTTCAAATGGTGCACCTATTCAGGAAAGAAAAGATGACAAATGAGATCCCTTTTTGTGGGACCTGGTGAAAGGGATGGCTGCTGGACTCTACCTTATTATGTGCAGGACTAGAGCAGTGGGCTTTGAGGGAAAGTGAGGGGGAGTAACAGAATCTTGTATCCAGCACACACCAGCATTGGTGTTACACAGTGCTTTAACCTATATGAAGCTAACAGTCTTACATTTGTAAGTCTGCAGTCTTTCACTTGTACCACTACAGTCTGCCTTTCATTTTGTATGCAGCCTGCCACATACACAACCCCAGGCTGCTGCAGCAGTATCTTTTAGTTTTTTGTCCCCAAGGGCTGTTATCCTCACAACCTCACACTGGAGGATTCAGGAAACATTATGAAATCTGTAAAGTTGGGTTCTGTAGGAAGTGATTGCCACTGAAATGTGAATTTTCCCTTTTCGCCCCTTGCTTCATAGATTTTAGTTTATAATCTTACACTAGGGAACAAATAAATCTCAATAGATAACTCTAATAGGTAATAGTCATATAGGTAGCCAATAAGCATTTGCTTGATAATGCACATGCAGAAAGCCAATTGATGTGTACAACATCTGTGCCTGATAAAAGTATGCTCTCATAAGCACTATTACTGTAATGAAATAATCCTGATGAAACCATATTGTTATAGTCTAAAAAATTATTCAGAGGAACACCTTCTGCAATGGAGAGTATGCACAGATGAAGATGATGAGCTGGGGAGATTGTCACCAGTTTTTTTGTTGGCCAGTGGCTTGGAGAGTTTTCCCTTCTTACCTTTTCCCTTTCCCTTTCACTTTCCCTTCACTTGTTACACTACAATGCTTTTTGCTGAATACACTCATTACCTAGTCCAGGAATAACTCCTTGTCCTTGCTTAACAAGCATTTTTGAAGACACCTATTTCATCTTAGTTGGCTCTAAAGACTGTGTGTTAATAGAGTAAACTAAAAAAAAAGTCACATAAAAGGAAATGGGTAAATATAATCCTTCAGATACTACTAAGCAACATTACTGTGACAAAATAAAACAATTTAGGCACCTACCAATATTTAACCAAGTATCAGGCTTCTATATTAGTTTTTTTTCAGATAGTCAATATCTGAGCAGGTTGGCTCAGCTGGATTTTCATATGGCTTTTTTCACAGATTGCACAATTAACTGTAATATAACAGGACATCCATATTATTGTGATTACTTTTTTGTCCTCTGTCCTACGCTGAAAGAAATATTACTCCTTGCTGCCAGGCAGCTGCCTTTTTACTGCATAAAATTTATGGTCCCTCTTAACATATGGAAAAATGTACCTCACGAGACTTTGTCACGTGGTTATTCTTCAAAAATAATTTCAAGGTCTTTCTGTACAATAGCAGCCAAATCATGTGTTCATGTAAATCAGGGGAACATATGGCATTCTGCTTTTTTTAACATATTACTCAGAAAATGCCAATAAAAGGATTATGGACTGTATCACTCTCTCCCTGATTACTTAGAAAAACCGCAAAACTTTACAGAGGTTTGACACACACAATATAAGGAATGAACCCACTAAGTACTTCTGTGTATGATTAATTTTAAGCAAGAAGTCTGAAAGATTGCTCACGAGTTATGTTAGTGTGATAGTTGCATTAACCTAACACTTAGGGAAATCCAGTCAAAGACAAGGAACTTTGTGAGCTAAATGCTGTACAAGCACAAGATACAAACTCAGAGGGCTCTAAGCAAGACAGAGAAGGTGAGGAAAGGTGGGTGATACAGGGAATGGAAACCACGACAAAATGCTCTTTTCAGGGTACCAGTAGCTGGACTCCAGTGTTTTTCTGGAGGAAGTCAAAGCAAAATGGAGTTTTAAGTGCAACGTAAAGTAGGATCACAGTATCCCTTTGGTGATATTTATAGGGAAGTTTCATCCCCAAAAGAGGGAAGACTGCTTGAAACATTTATCCAGTTAGAAATGGAGGCTGATTATATGAACATAATGCTAGTGAGAGTTAACCTTCTAGCCCTGAGTAGGAGAGCCTAAGTGGGCAGAAAGTAGACCAAAAAGATTTTTGAACAGGAAGTTACACGGTTGTATTGGGTGTAGGTGGCAAGGTGCTGATAGTGGGGGTGCTGAAGGGGTGACCTCTGGGAAGAGGTTAGGGGCTGCCCTGTGCTGGAAAAAACCATCCATGCAACAGACCCTCTGCAGGCCACAGCTGAGCCCATCAGCCAAGTCAGCGGCACTTCTGTGAAAACATATTTAAGAAAGGTCAGAGAACACTGTACAGAAGTGTAGGAGGGAAAAAGGGGGAGCGGGGGGAGGGAAGAGAAACAGAAATGTGAGTACCAAGGTCTGAGAAGGAGGGAGAGAAGTTGGTCCAGGTGCTGGAGCAGAGATTGCCCTGCAGCCCCATGGGAAAGCCCATGCTGGAGCAGGTTTATCCTGAAGGATTGCAACCAATGGGAAAGACACATGCTGAAGCAGGAGAAAACCGTGAGAAGGAGAGGAACTGTTATGGTCTACTGTAACTGCTCCCCCCCATCTCACATCCGTCCCCGCTTTGTGCTGCACAGCGTAGGGGGGAGGTGGGTGGTAGAGGAGTTGGGAGTGAAGTAGTAAATGTGAGCCTGGGAAAGGAGGGACAGGGAAAGGTATTGTTTTAATGTTTGTCTCTGTTTCTTATCATCCAGCATATTTTAATTGACAATAAATAAATCAGTTTTCCCCAAGTTGAGCCTTTTTGCCTGTGATGGCAACAGGTAAGCAATCTTCCTGTCTTTATTGGGACCCACAAGCTTTCTCATCACATTTTCTCCCCCTGACCTGCTGAGCAGGGGGAGTAGCAGCTGGGTTGCATTTGGGTCCTTAGACAAGGCTAACCCAACACAGTTGTTCATGTGATGGAGAAGACGAGTCATTAGAAAGGCAGGCAGAGAAGAAATGAGGTCTTTCTGACCTGGAAAAATTATTTTATTGCAGTATTCTGATTAGTTATCACAGGGACAATTGCTTATGTGGACCATAATGGAAGATGTTGCCGTAGTCAAAATTATATGAGCTTGGTAAAATTTATAGTTATATAGACAGAAAAGGTTCTGTCTTAGATATATTGAATGGGAAAGAATGGATGTGACACGTTAGAAAGATCAAAGATGACTCTGGTTGTAGAGTTGATGATGTTGTCCGCAGTTAGACAGAAGGGAGCTGAGGGTTTCAGCATAGAAGGCTAAGATCTGCTTTTTAGTCTTACCGAGTCTTATCTGATGACTAGCTATCCATAATAGATTTCAGAGAAACAATGAGATATTTTGGATAGAAGAAGTAGCTGTAAAAATTTGTCTTGCATAAAAAAAAAAAAGAGGTTGAATATATGCTTGTGCAGAAGGTTACTCTTGCAAAAATTTGCAGGACACTAAATGCATTACTTTTTTTTGGAATTAAGTTTGAGTTCAAATAGTTAACTCCTTATCTTTGTATCTTAACATCTCAGTATTGGTATTATTTAAGTTTGCTTTCAGAGTTGTAGGTTTCTGCTATTGAGTCAGATATCTGATTTTTCGTTATGGTTTTTTTTCTGTCACTTTAATGTATGATTAGACTTTAACAAAAATGAGATAATCTTTCCAACAATCACTTATTTAAAATTAATTCATTAGCATTCTCATCACAAAACCCAAGTTCATTATCTGATAAGACAAAAATTTCTTCAGATACATCTTGAGGTATTTGATTTACCTTATTTATATGCTCAGCAGGCAACTTTCTCTCACTTGCTAGAGATGAGTATAAGTAAATTGTGATGCTTCTCATTACTTTATCCTGATTGAGATTTTTTTTTTGTCCTTTGTAACATGGAATCCTTATTTATTTTCTTCTCCCTTCAACCTTAATTGGTTTGTGACTCCTGAGATACAATATACATTCCATTCTTGACTATGAAACACAGGTTTTAATTTTTTAAACATGCAGTTTATATTCAGCAATATATTAAATTGAAAACCATATCCTAGGTAATAATTAAAACAAATAAAAAAATTAACTCATTTAAATATATATTTACCGGGATGTGTTTAGTAATGAATTCGTGATGGCCATATTAGTAAAATTATACAGACAGCTTATTGTCAAGCTTGGGGGGGCGAAAGGGGGACAGGTTTTTTGCATTTAGTCTTAGCTTTCTCTGTAATAAGGTACATACTTTTTCCCTGTTAGTCTAAAAGTCTTATCCCATCTCCTACTCAGTTTAGTCCCACTCAATTCTGGTATATGCTGAACCCTGTGCCAGACCTTCATTAATATCCCAATATGTGCCCCCAAATAGGAAAACAGTCTAAGGATTTGGAGACTTTAGCTGATCAAAATTTCTCAGTAAACGTCTCTATTTTCTTTATTATTCCGTGGTATTTTCTCAGGAGTCTATGGAGTCATTTCTTCAGAGCTAGTAAAAAATTGCAGGTTATTGTAGTCAGAGGTAGAGGTGCCCTGAAGGAAAACTTCATTGCCACACAGCTAGGCCACTAAAATACTAGAGACCATCAAGTTAAAGATGTGAACTAGACACAATTGCTCTCCACCTTATTTCCCCATTTTACTTAGAGAGACACATGTCTTTATTCAGTTATTCCTATTAAAGTGTTCAGTATCACTGTGAGACACCTGAGGGTACATGAAAGAACCACATGGGTTCTGATGGGGAAAGCACAGATGCTACAGGAAGCTTGGGATATTTTGCAATGGCATCTGGAGGCCAGGTGGACCTCTAAGAACCTCTGAAGTGGTGCCACATTGCTTATTTTTAGGGAAGAAAAATGAACCCAGGGTATGATTCAGCTCTGTATTCTGAGATCTGGAATTCCAAAATTGAGGCTCCAGGGACTCACCTAGAGATACTCTAGCTGAAAATACATTCAGTTTATGGTACTAGCCTAGAAGTAACACAAACGAAAAATAGTAATGTGTATAATGTAGGCATCAGATCCTCAGCACTAGTTCTCCGGCTCTGTGGGTCTACTCTTTCCGTTCTGCATGGCTTGCTAATGCAAGTGTAGCCATAACATCTCAGCTGCTGTTATAGTAAGCAGAGATCCTTTGAAGAAGGATCACATAGACCCTGGTTCAGCTGTCTTCAATGAAAAAAATGTTAGTTATTGGTCAACAGTATCACTCTAACTTTTGTTCACTGAACAACAGGATCCTCACTAACTCTAACAGGAGTTTAGATGAGTAGCATGAAATAGATTATATACCAGAAAATTCAATGTTGGCTAGGGAGAGTAGGTGACCCCTACCTATCAAGACTGACTGTGCAAAGAAAAAAAGAAGGGTAATTGTAGTGGGTGATTCCCTTCTGAAGGGAACGGAGAGCCCGATATGCCACCGAGACCCATCCCACAAGGAATTCTGCTGCCTCCCTGGGGCCTGGGTCAGGGACACTGCGAAGAGACTCCCTGGTCTGGTATGGCCCTCTGACTACTATCCGCTCTTGATTGTACAGGCAGGCAGCGATGAATTGCCAGAGAGAAGCCCCAAATCGATCAAAAGGGACTTCAGGGCACAGGGAAAAATGGCTGAAGGATCAGGAGCGCAGTTAGTGTTCTCCTCGATCCCATTAATGTCAGGAGGGAACATGGAAAGGAACAGGAAAACTAGAGTGGTTAACACGTGGCTCAAAGGTTGGTGCCATCGGAAGGGCTTGGGGTTATTTGATCGTGGGGAGGTTTTCACGGCACCAGGCCTATTGACAACAGATGGTGCCCAGCTCTCTCAGACGGGGAAAAGGATCCTCGCTCATGAACTGGCGGGGCTGGTTGAGAGGGCTTCAAACTAGGCCTGAAGGGGGGAGGGGATATAAACAGGCTCACTAGAGAGGAGCCTGGGGGTGTCACCCCATTACTGGGGGTGAAACCGACAGCCCAGCTCAAGTGCATCTACACTAATGCACGCAGCACGGGCAACAAACGGGAGGAGCTGGAAGCCATTGTGCAGCACGATGGCTATGATGTAGTCGATATCACAGAAATGTGGTGGGATGCCTCCCATGACTGGAGTGCTGCGTGGATGGCTACAAACTCTTCAGAAGGGACAGGCAAGGAAGGAGAGGCGGCGGGGTGGCTCTGTATGTTAGGGAGTGTTTTGATTGTACAGAGCTTGACGCTTGTGGTGAGGCAGAATGCTTATGGGTGAGGATGAGGGGGAAGGCCAACAAGAAAGATATCCTGTTGGGAGTCTGTTACAGACCACCCAACCAGGATGAGGATGTTGATGAAGTATTCTACAAGCGGCTGGTAGAAGTCTCTCAGTCGCGAGCTCTTGTTCTTGTGGGGGACTTCAACTTCCCAGACATCTGCTGGAAATACAACACAGCAGAAAGGAAACAGTCCAGAAGGTTCCTGGGATAAGTCCAGATAACTTCCTGACACAGCTGGTAAGTGAGCCTACCAGGGGAGGTACCCTGCTTGACCTCCTGTTCACTAAGAGAGAAGGACTGCTGGGAGAGGTGGTGGTCGGAGGTCGTCTTGGCCTTAGTGATCATGAAATGGTAGAGTTTTCGATTTTTGGTGAGGTAAGGAAGGGGGTCAGCAACACCGCCACCATGGACTTCTGGAGGGCAGACTTTGACCTGCTCAGAACTCTGGTTGGGAGAGTCCCTTGGGAGATAGTCCTGAAGGGCAAAGGGGTCCAGGAAGGCTGGGTGTTTTTCAAGGAAGAAGTCTTAAAGGCACAGGACCAGGCTGTCCCCATGTGCCGTAAGACAAATCGGCGGGAAAGACAACAGGCCTGGCTGGACAGAGGTTTACTATTGAGACTAAGGAAACAAAGGAGAGCTTACTAGCTCTGGAAGAAGGGGCAGGCAACCCAAGAAGAGTACAGGGATCTTGTCAGGTCATGCAGAGAGGAAATTAGAAAGGCAAAAGCCCAGCTGGAATTTAACCTGGCCACTGTTGTAAGGGATAATAAGAAAAGTTTTTATAAATACGTTAACAGCAAAAAGAGAGCCAGGGAGAACCTCCATCCTCTAGTGGATGCAAGGGGGAACATTGCCACTAAAGACGAGGAAAAGGCTGAGATACTCAACGCCTTCTTTGCCTCAGTCTTTAATGGCCCAATGAGTTATCCCCAGGGTACCCAGCCTCCTGAGCTGGAAGATGGGGACAGAGAGTGGAATAAACCCCCCATAATCCAGAAGGAAGCAGTCGTTGACCTGCTATGCCACCTGGACCTCCACAAGTCTATGGGGCCAGATGGGATCCACCCAAGAGTGCTGAAGGAGCTGGCAGAGGAGCTTGCCAAGCCGCTCTCTATCACTTATCAGCAGTCCTGGAGAACAGGGGAGGTCCCAGGTGACTGGAGGTTGGCAAATGTGACACCTATCTTCAAGAAGGGCCGGAAGGAGGATCTGGGGAACTACAGACCAGTCAGCCTGACCTCAGTACCATGGAAGATTATGGAGCGGTTCATCTTGAGTGTGCTTGCCAAGCACATGGAGGACAATCAGGGGATCAGGCCCAGCCAGCATGGGTTCATGAAAGGCAGGTCTTGCCTAACCAACCCGATTTCCTTCTATGACCAGGTGACCCACCTGGTAGATGAGGGAAAAGCTGTGGATGTTGTATACCTGGACTTCAGCAAAGCCTTCGACACAGTCTCCCATAGCATTCTCGTGGAGAAGCTGGCAGTTCATGGCCTAGATGGGTGTACTCTTCACTGGGTTAAAAACTGGCTGGGTGGCCGAGCCCAGAGAGTCATGGTGAATGGAGTTAAATCCAGTTGGCGGCCGGTCACAAGCGGTGTCCCCCAGGGCTCAGTTCTAGGGCCAGTCTTGTTTAATATCTTTATCAATGACCTGGATGAGGGGATTGAGTGTGCCCTCAGTAAATTTGCAGACGACACCAAACTGGGTGGAAGTGTTGATCTGCTGGAGGGGAGGAGGGCTCTGCAGAGGGGCCTGGACAGGCTGGATCGATGGGCCGAGGCCAACTGTATGAGGTTCAACAAGGCCAAGTGCCGGGTCCTGCACTTTGGTCACAACAACCCCATGCAGCGCTACAGGCTTGGGGAAGAGTGGCTGGAAAGCTGCCAGGTGGAAAAAGACCTGGGGGTACTGGTCGACAGCCGCCTGAATATGAGCCAGCAGTGTGCCCAGGTGGCCAAGAAGGCCAATGGCATCCTGGCTTGTATCAGGAATAGTGTGGCCAGCAGGAGTAGGGAAGTGATCGTGCCCCTGTACTCGGTGCTGGTGAGGCCGCACCTCGAATACTGTGTTCAGTTTTGGGCCCCTCACTACAAGAAAGATGTTGCATTGCTGGAACATGTCCAGAGGAGAGCAACCAAGCTGTTGAGGGGTCTGGAACACAAGTCTATGAGGAGCGGCTGAAGGAACTGGGGTTGTTTAGTCTGGAGAAGAGGAGGCTGAGGGGAGACCCGATCGCCCTCTACAACTGCCTGAAAGGAGGCTGTAGTGAGGTGGGGCTTGGTCCCTTCTCCCTGGTAACAGACGATAGGATGAGGGGGAATGGCTTGAAGCTGCGCCAGGGCAGGTTTAGGCTAGACATTAGGAAAAACTTCTTCACCGAAAGGGTTGTCAGGCTCTGGAATGAGCTGCCCAGGGAGGTGGTCGAGTCCCCATCCCTGGAGGTATTTAAAAGAAGGATAGATGAGGTGCTTAGGGACATGGTTTAGTGGTGGGATAGCAGGGTTAGGTTAAAGGTTGGACTCGATGATCTTAAAGGTCTTTTCCAACCCGAGTGATTCTATGATTCTGTGATTTACAAAAATACATCAACCATGAGATTTCTTTTTATAACATCGATGAAGCAATATTTTTCACAATCGGATCAAACGTGTTATAATGGTACAAATTTTGCTTGAAATCATCTGTACACTGAGACAGAATACCACAGGTATTATTATTTTTATCTTCAAATAGGTACGCCTATACTTTTGAATTATGGAATAGTTGAGGGGCAAAGTATTGTTAAATAGAAGCAACTGAGACCTCTATTAGCAGAGATACTAAAGGGAGGGTGTTAACAGTGCTATAATTTTCCACTCTTGCTATTTTCTAACAACTTTTCCAGCAATTGTCCAATTGTCCTCTGCTGTGGAACAGTAGTAACTTTTAACTTTCCTCCACCAACTTGCATTTGCACTACAGCTGAATTAAAGTATTGTAGGACAGAAAAAATCTGGCTCTGTGTTTTTTACATATATAATTTGTTGGTTACTCTTGCAGTGAGTTGAAAGACTTTAACAGTATTATTATTGCTCTGGTTGTTGTATTTGTTGTTATTGTTTCTATAGTATTTGAAAAGCCTTATGACTCATAATCAATTTTACAATTACAGTTTGATGTATTTTTCCCTGTTTCCCTTAATATTTTTATCTTGCAGAGATAGAGCCCACGGATAACATTTCTACAAGTTTGGATTATGTAATACTGCTATAAAACCACTCTAGCTGAGTCTGGCAAACTCTTTTTGGTTATGACTGATTCATATTTCCCTTTCATACACAAAATGAACCTTATATATAATATAAGAAGTTTCTTAACTGCTCTGAACACTGCAGAATATGTAGCTACGTAATGATCATTTATCCATCATTACATCAAAGTAAAACAGACAACAGACGGTAACACTTATTCTGAAACAATGAAGAGCTTCTGCTGACCTTTTTAAAAAAAAAAGACCCACATAATAATTCCTTTTATTTTCAACTTATTTTCACTTTGACTTAAGCAATAGAAGCACTTAGGCACATAAATTAAAAGTGACAGAATATAAAAGCTACTAATAGAGGAAATCTGCATTATTGTGTGAGGGAATTATTGTCCTTTTTCCTTTCAAATGGGTCCAACTTCTGTGTTGCTGCTAAGAGGTCACTCTGTTGTAAGATTTACTCTAGTCAAGTTGTCTTTGGTAGTCTTGCTGAGTGTCTTCACAGGAGAGCAAATCTAATTCAGGTTGGTGCCACATTAGCACAGTTAAATTGTTTTTTCAGTAACCTTAAGGTTCAGATAAGGCCCCTTCATGTCTATTTGATACATGGACGTCTCCAGGACACTGTGTGCACAGATATACAGTGTTGTGGGGTATTTTGGCTGTTAAAATGCCTTTATTGCCTTTATTCCCTAATATTTTGAAGCCTGATGTGCTGAACAGCTAAGCCAGGTGCTGCCACTGCCTCTGCCACGATGTCTGGATGTCCAGTCCTGGCCCTTGGGGTGCTCCCTGGCCCGCTCTGGGGAGAGCACTCAAGGGCCCTGACCAGGGATGTCAGTTACTCACCTGGGAGTGTGGTCAGAGCAACAACAGCTTTAATGTCCTGCTCCACCAGTCCATCCTTCACCTTTCTTTCTTGGTCACAATTTTGATAAACTTACACCCCTTTCTTTTCTATATGGTGTCCTGCTGTTTTCATGTTGCTATCTTGTTAGTGATACCACGGGTCAGGGTATATACAAGTACATCGCACTCCTTTTGTTACCTGCAGCACCTTGGCTTTTCTCATGTAGTTATCTTGTTTGCAGAGCTGTAGGTCAAGACTAGCTACCTGCACACGTACCTTAACAGCCCCTTCCCTGAAAATGGAGTAACAGCTGGGAAACTGCTCGATAGGCATTGAACATGGTGTGGCATTGCTGGTCATTGAGCAGGTGCCTGGACGCAAGAAAGGCTTTCATACTTGCTGATGACAGTCAGTGGCAAGGCTGTATGTAGGAAGATGACAGTACGGCTGTTCAGTGAACAATCCTGTTTAACAGTGATTTCAGCATTTGACCCTGTTTAAACTGTGCCATAGGAAGATACCACAATTTTTCTCTTTTAGTTTGATGAAAAACATTTACAATTACAGTTTGGGTGGTTTACAAGCATTTTCAATCAAGCCATTTTGAGGTTGCAACAAACCTTAGCTTATAGTCCAGATGGTAGATTATTGAGAGGAATACTGACAAAACTTTCTTCATGAGTAGTTTTTTATTTTTAATTAGCTAGAAAATTATTTACAAAAAGAGTTTTTTAAAGAAGGCCATTACTTTGCCCTGTTTTGAGGACTTTTTATCTTAGGCTTTCATCCTTTGGCAATTATCCTACTTTTATCATGGAAAAGACAAGTCTTTAAGAAAGCATGTGTTGTTTCTTTTTTAAATCCTTTTTCTGAATGGGAGTTACTCTTGGTTTCTCTATGTGTAACTCTATGACACTCATAAATCAAGCAATAACATTTCTGGTAAATATTTCTTAATGGAAAACAGAAATTGGCCAGACAAAAAAACCTCCACCTTACCATAAACTATACACAAAAACTTCTTTCTGCTTTTCCTTTTGTATGTATCTTGCAATTTTAAGTGCTCAGTCTGCTTAGTATCTAGGACTTAATTTCTAGGGTGTCCTATTTTTCCCGAGACCACCTTGTCCTACTTTAATATGTATGTTATTTGCAGTTGGCCAGTCATATTTCCTCTACGTATGATGCAATACCAAAGGTTAATGCCACTGCTGTGTTATCTTCTTTTAATTTGGCACCAATTAAAAAACATAAAAGGACTCATTTGCATGCTGAGAATTGACACAGGTAATATTCCTTATTGTACGGTATGCAGACAACTATATATAAGATCTACAAATTGTAGAAAACCCCAATATTATTTGGTTACAGTTCACTGTTTTTCTGATATTTCTTTGTGTTTTAGATTTGCTTCTGGAATGATTTAAAAGCTTTATAGTATTCATAATGTTTAGAGTGATTTCATTCAGATGCTTGATAAATCCCACCAAGAACCAACTTACGCCTTGCGAGGAAGTCCTATCATTTGCTGCTACATAATTTTTTTGCAACATTTGTCAAATTATTATTGTTCTTAGTGCATTAAAAGTGGTAGCAAATAAACCTCCCCAGAGAGCTCTAAGTGAAACACACAGATACTGTTTTCTTCAACAGTTTAAGAGCTGAAGCCTGAAAAATAGATTTTTCTTCTGCAGATGTGCATGCTGCAAAGGCAAGAGGGATGATAGCATAATAGCAAGAATAGAATGGTGTCTCAAAAGCTCTGCTATGAAATAGAACACTTAGGAAAAAAATATCAGTGCATGACTTTTACCTTTTCTCAAAAATACATAAGGAATAATAATGATCAAACAGCATGAGTGGGAACAAAAGTCAGATAAGTCTGAAGAGTTTTGTATTTTTTTGATTTAATGAAGCCCTATAATATGACATGATGGTAGCTTTCATTATGATTTTGGACATGATTTCCTTCCATTTTTGCAGACAAAGTAATTTTGCTCAATACCTGTTCTTTGACCTTCCTGGTTTCAGTATGCTGACTAACGGGATGTTGCAGTCATCTGTAAATTTATGCCTCGAAAATGTAAAGCCAATTCTGAAAAAATGTGTTCCTATGATGAGACTTACATTATCTACTGCACTCTCCCAAAATAAGAAAACTATAATATCACACAGGCAGACCCAATAATCCTTCCTCCTCACATAGGAAGTTTAGATTTTTTCCATACTAAAATTAATTTCATTCTAAATAAGACAGACTAGCTAGCTTGCTTCACTAACATGCCCTACTTACTTTAATTCCAGCTAGAGCAAATAAAAATTGAAGGAACAGAAAATATTCCTTAATATCAATATTCCTTGCATATGGAAAAGGACCAATAATAAAAATTAAAGAGAAAAGAATGCTCCATCTTAAACCTGAATTGCTGGAAATGGCTCCTGTTGCAGAAAAAAAAAAGAGTCCAAGGACAGAGGAAAATGTTATATGGATTTTCTTGTTTTATTCCCAAAGTATGTGCCTCTTCTGCTCTTCTAGTTCTGCCACTGATGCTAATTCTATATCAGGTATACTGACAGTGTGGGTAGGTTTGTTTCTGCTACTAAATCCCCCTTCATGGACAGTTGTGCCAATTCTACAGGCAGTATGGGTCTGAGTACATTCATTGCACTCATTTGTCTGAATGATTTCCATTACATGACAACATGACACTATCAGTTTTAATGATTTCTCTCATCTACAACTGGGCCTTAAGTTCACAAAACGGGTATATAATCATGCTAATAATAATTGCAAAATTGTTACATAATTACAGCAAATCAAATGGGTAAGTTTTGTGTTTCCTTAAGAAAGATTTTGCTGAACATATAAAAGTCAGTTCTGTAAATTTTCTGAAATGGATATCACCTAAACAAAGTTATTTGTAAGACTTCTTTTTTTTAAATGTAATTATTCTTCATAACATTTTTGTCACCAAAATATATTTGAGGGCCTTTACAATTATGCATGTAACTCATAAATTGATATGTTCAACAGCAAGTTGAATTCAGTAACAAGTTCAGGTATGATATCAATATGAAACTTTCTTTACATTTGAATGCATATCAATATTACAGTTTTTGAAATGTTTACTATCCATAGAAAACATTTAAAAAAAAATGCTATAATATTTTTTATAACAGCAAATTATATGATACCTAACTTTAAAGTTTTACTTACGCTACTGTAGTGTAAAAGGATCTTGTTTTCTACTCATTGCTAGTAGAATATTAATCTTCAATGATTTAACTGTTGGGTTTTTTTTTTAAACAAGTGTCAGGCAAGATTATTTCTTGTTCTCTTTAGATCATGGACATGTCGTTCTACAGAGTCATGATATTTATATTTCCTAGCATTTTCCAATGCTGAAATTGACTATTTTTTAATATAAATGTTCATGGGTTATTGTTGAAGGAAATATTTGGGATGAATAATTACTGTGCAGTTCAACTGAGATACCATGAAGAAATTATTATACATCATACATAAGGAGAGCTGGGTAGATACAGAAAAGAAAATTGATTGACACCTCCACTAATAATGGTAACAAATGTTTTTGAAGTTAGATATATAGCTAAATTTCCTTTCTAAAAGTGTAACCTTATGTTAGCTTTTTGGTATTTAGACGTATAACAAACGTGAATTTTCATCTTATTTGGCTCAGGAGCTGTTAAAATTTGTTGTGAAGACATGATTTTTCTCAAGTTTTCATCTCTATTTTATTCTCAAAAGACTTCAAGTGTATTTTAGTGTGGACAAGGAAACTACACAAGCCCAGTCATGAGACCTCGAAAAGTTGCCCTACTCTGCCTTCATTTTTTCCTTTTAAAACACCAGTAAGTCTGCTACTATTGATTTCATTGCTACTTCAGGTCTCTGTTTTGGGGTTAATTAAAGAATCCAGTCTTCTGATTTCAGGCCTGGAGATTAGATGAAGAAGCAGGAAATAATGCCATTGTCCTTTTAACAACAAAAGAAGCACGGGTACATATGTTTAATGATATAATTCCTTCTTTCTGCAGAAAACAGGCTTCTCCTATAGAAACACAAAACCACAGAATGATTGAGGTTGGAAGGGACTTCCAGTGGTCGTCTGGTCCAACCACCCTGCTCAAGCATGGCCACCTAGAACTGGTTGTCCAGCACCGTGTCTAATGTTCTGAATATGTCCAAGGATGGAGTCTCTAAAACCTCCCTGGGCAACATGTGCTGGAGCTCAGTCACCCTTACAGTAAAAAAGTGTTTCCTGATGTTCAGATGGCACCTCCTGTGTTTCAGTTTGTGCCCATTGCCTCTAGTCCTGCCAGTGAGCAACCACTGAAAAGAGCCTGGCTCTGTCCACTCTGCACCCTCCGTTCAAGTATTTATACTCATTAATAAAATCACCCCTGAGCCTTCTCTTTTATAGGTTAAAGAGTCCAAGCTCTCTCAGCCTTTCCTCAGAGGAGAGATGCTCCTGTCCCTTAATCATCTTCATGAGCCTTCATTGGACTCTCTCCAGTATATCCATGTCTGTTGCACTGGGGAGCCCAGAACTGGACAGAGCACCCTGGGTGTAGCCTCACTAGTGTTGAGGAGAGGGCAAGCATTGCCTCCCTCCACCTGCTGGCAATACTTTGCCTAATGCAGCCCAGTATACCATTAGCCTTTTTTTCTGCAGGGGCACATTGCTGGCTCATGTTCAACTTGGTGCCCACCAGGACTCCAGGTCCTTTTCTGCAAAGCTGCTTTCCAGCTGGGTGGCCCCCAGCATGTACTAGTGCATGGGGTTGTTCCTCCACAGGTGCAAGACTTTGTACTTCCCCTTGCTGAACTGTATGAGGAGCCTGTCAAGGTCCCTCTGGATGGCAGCACAACCCTCTGGTGTATCATCCAATCCTCCCAGTTTTGTGTCATCAGCAAACTTGCTGAGCGTATACTCTGCCCCATCATCCAGATCATTAATGAAGATGTGGAGCAGGACCAGACCCAGTATTGACCCCTGGGGAATACTGCTAGTTATTGCACTCCAGCTAGACTTCATATTATCTTCGTATTGTCTCCTCCTTCCTCTCAAGAGATGTTTCCTGTATAAAGGAGGTAATTCACGTGGAAAAAACCGTGTCTGTGGTATAAGATTCAGTTCTTGCCCCTGCTGTGCCTCAGTATTCCATTTTTATTCAGAGAAACAGAGAATATGGCACAGACTCTACAAACCAGACTGAAAGCAATTATAAAACTCTTTGTTAATTCTACATTTCATTAATGTCTCTGTTTGAAAGTTACCGTTTTCTGACACATCAGCATAAAGTCAGACAAGCTTTTAGTGTTTTTATCTCAACAACAGGCTGAATAATGAGCAGATCTGAGCTTTCACCTTCTTGTTTTACTGATAGTGGCAAGTCCTATTTCCAAGCTTGTCCACTTGCTATGGTTATTCTTCCATGTGGGGTGGATACAGGTGGATTTTTAAGTCAGAGATGCCTATTCCTTTTTCCCAGGGAAGCCAGCACACAGGATATGGTTCCCTCTGTTTTTACTCTAGCTCCTGCTTTCTTACCTTCAGTTCCTTCTGCTGCTGCTTGGTGTAATTCACTTCTCCTTGCTGACAGATGCATCTGTGAAATTGCAGGCATGGACAAAGTTGATTTTCCCCAAGAAACTTAGCAGGTGCTTTGTTGTTGTTCAGCTCTCTGGTCATACAACTCTGCTTTCAGTAAATCCACAGGACAGCTTGAAATCCATCCACATCTGGATCTGTCCCTTGAAGATCAGGGCAGCATGCACACTGACCACAGCTTTCTACATTTGTTTCAGTCTTCCTGCATGTGATCCACCTTCTCATCCAAGGCTACAGTAATATCCTAATGATAACAGATTTCCTTGCAGGATGTATATCTCAGGTCCCCCTCTTCCTAGCCCTTCTCCAAGAAACAGGTGATCCCACCCCTCAAAAATATGAAATCAAACCAAAATGTTTATTTACATATTTAATTTGAAATATACCTTTATTTTCAGATAGCTTTATATCTATCTCTTATAGGGCTTAGAACAAAACTGGGGCTTTTTCAATCATTTATCCTTTCTAACGCCCATAAAGCTTTGGTCTTTTGTGCACATACAGTATGCAGCAGCAAGACCTTCTATCCTGCCTTTTTCAACTGCACTAACAACTTCAGAGTTTATGCATACTGAAGTCCCACCACTCTTCTGAGTGTTAATCAACATGGAGTGATAGCAAGCATGCTTGTAAATGAAAAGGTGTTTCTTGCAACAGAAGATATGTCAGAATAAAATACCCGTCTCTCTTGAACACAGACTACTTAAAATTAAATTGTGATACTCAGTTTTCTTTAAGACTTGCTGAATTATTCATTAATGATGTGTCTAACAAATGTAGGTTTTTCTTATCTGTAAGACAGACAGAATCTGTTTTTCAGCTGACTGAATATAAAAAATGAATTAAGATTTAGGACTATTCATGAATTTCTTTCTTGCAATGTATTATTCATGTCACGTCATCGATAACTTACTTGATACTGTGTTCCCTGGAAGAAAATACTGAATAGAAGCCATTAATAAACTTATGTAAATCTTAACTTTGATCTCTTGTGGCAAAACAGAGCGTACAATATTTCTCATTGTGTTCTTCAGGCTTACAGGATAGGCAGATAACAAAAAATAAAGATGAGAACATGAATTAATTGATAGGTTACAGCTTTAACTAAACAGTGGAAAGGAACAGAGTTCTTTCTTGTAACTCATTTTGTCTTACGTAACTTAGGTCAGTGCAAAGATGTAGTCTTAGGTGCATAATGAAAACCTTCTAACATCTGGTACCGGAGGCTTCTGCCATCTCTATGAGTGAAGGTCTTTTCATCTTCTTCCTAGAGGTTATTTATGGTAAGAAATGGCCCTTTGCCTTCACCCACTCTGGACACAAATTGTTGTAAAGACTCCAGCCTCTTCTGCCCATTCATCAGTCTGCTGCCTTCAGGTGTCTTAACACTTTCTGACTCCGAGACTGTAGCTTCTCCAGGACAGTGTCCTTCCTTTTGCTCTTGTCATGGTCTGGGACATAAACCTTACTGTGCTTCTGTGGACTAACACAGACTCCCTCAAAATCTGTGCTGTCTCATGTCTTTCTATCCATACAGCTGTTTCCAGTGCTAAATTGGCTAAAACACCCTTTTCCACACCACTAATCTATTCCTTCTCCCTCTCCTTGCACCCCCCAATATTAGTTTAAGAATACAATAAATAGGCTGGTCTTAAATGCCCAATATAAAATATCTTTGGAAGAAATATTCAGATCTAGTTAAAACAGCTGACTTCACATTTTTTTCTCCTGGAAATTGTTTTTGTTTTCTTATTCTCTCCTTGCATCTCCCCTTTTCTGCAGCCAGCTTCATTGACCTTGATTAGTCCAACAGTTAAAGTCCTCTTTGGCATAAAAATCCAGTGCTTCTCTGACAATGTGATCTAAATAAATAAATAAATAAACTAAGTACTTTTTTCCCAGTCTGATAAGAGTTGTTAGGTAAACACTGTGCTGTGCTACAAGCACAGGTCATAGCAGGGGAATGAAGAGTAGTTCAAAAATATTCCTCAGCTAGAGATGGAGAAATCAAACTGAAGAAATGGCTGATGGTATCGTACCCTAGACCAATGAGAGCCAAAGTAGTTTTTAATCGTTCCTGAGGCATATTTTCATGGAGTGTTGAGGCTCAATAACAGACACAGATATCTTTTATGATCTGTTCCCTTTACAAGAGCTGTCTTGACTAGTCTGGCCAAGGGGAAAGGAGTTTGTGAACATGAACTACAATACAGAAAATAAATGTTCAACAAAATATGTGATCTTGTTGCCATTGTTACAAACACATATTTCAGCAGACTGTGACTGTCCTGGAATTATGAACCAGAATCCCAGCCAGCTCCATTATAACAGGTGTATTAACTTCACTGGGTCTAAACTGATTTCTACCCATAAAAATTTGTTTCTAAGTGTGCAGAAATTTACTAATAAGTATTGAAAATGTGAAATTCACAAGGTGTATACAAAGACAACACAATCTAAAGAAACTTTGAATAATAAAATAAATGTCAACAAAAGAAAACAGGCAACTGAGGCAACTTTAGTAAAGATCTGCCTGACTATTATTTAAGACTTAGTGAAGACATATCTTTTAACAATTTCTTATAAAAAATTGAAAATCACTTCTCATTTTATTTGTTATCAGATTTTTCCAAGAGCTAGATTTAAACAAGTTCACAAATTATTGTCAGTAAGAGAGCTAATACATTTATTCTCCAAAGACTCCTTATATAATAAATATTTCTTATGACTGGGGAAAACAGTTGCCTTTAGTGACTACATATAATTATTTCCTCCTTGAGTAGCTGATTAACATAAACCTTCCTTCAAATAGCTAGAAATTAGTCTATAAAGCAATTAGTAATCAGGTCTATTATAACATTGTTGTCCCACTCCGTGAAAAGATAGTAATGGTTATTCCATTTCTTACAATTATTCTAAAGATGTGCCTTTTTGCAGAAAGATAAATGTTTTGATGAGCAACAAGAAAAGAACCATTCTGGTCAAAGAAAAAGTGAATGGAAAACCTCATATCCTTCTGCAATTCCTACTGGATTCTCTTGAAGCTCTGTGTCTGATGATGAAGACTACTATACACTTGTCCCCTGAGACACCAAAAAAAAGTTTTAACAGTGGAAAATTCAACATTAAGTTAATCAGTTTCTCACACTAGAAAAAAACATAGACATTTAAATTTGATATTCAAAATAGAAAACAAGTGAATTAAATACATACCTACTCAACTGTTAGAGAAATGCCCAGTCACATAAATACATGTAAAAGATGAATTATTAAATTTTGTCAAAGCATTAACAATTAAGTGAAGGAATAACAAAATGGATGTTAAAATAATTCTGGTTTTAATAGCACATGTATAGATATTATTACAGTGTTAAAATGATTGTTTCTATTACTATTTTTCAAAAAATCTTTTTTAATATTAACTGGATGCATTTTCATATCCAGCAGCAAAGTTCATCTTGACAAATGACACAAATGCAAATATTTTGATACATACAGAAATCACATGTCTATGTTTCTTGGACCTGCACGGATCTGTAAACATAAAAGAACTGACACGGTTACTTCACAGTTTTGATTGCCTGTGTTCTGAAATCAGACAATATGTCTTATAAAATCATAAAACAGTGTTGATTTAGTGAGAAGAGTTTATTAAGCTAAGATCACAAGGAAGCTGTCACATCTTTAAACTATGCAGCTAAAACAACATTACTACTTCATAGTAGTTATGACTTTATTTCTTGGCATCAATATAGTTTGAAATACTCATTAGGGGATGTTCATTGAGTCAGGCTTGTCTTTTATTTATGAAGTGTTTGCAAACCAATAACTTTGTTACAAATGAGGTTTATCCTCATCAATCTTCCATTAATGGTGACTGTAGACATATGGTATCCTATAGATTGTTAACAATCTCAGGAAAGTGAACACTTCTTTACTAGTCAATACTTGAAATCTGCTAATGGAACTCTGTGACAGATGACTCGCCACAGGCATGGTTTCTGTACCCCAGTTAGATAGAAAAATAGGATCAGTGCCTGATAATATTTCAAGACCAAGATTCAGGAAGTGTTACTATTTAAGACTTACAGAGAAAACTAAGCTTTGTGAAATGCATCATTCAGCAGTATTTCTGGCCTTCATTTGCACATGTCTGGGTCCTGCACTTGGGTCACAACAATCCCATGCAATGCTACAGGCTTGGGGAAGAGTGGCTTGAAAGCTGCCCAGCAGAAAAAGACCCGGGGCTGTTGGTGGACAGCCAGCTGATCATGAGCTAGTAGTGTGCACAGGTGGCCAAGAATGCCAATGGCATCCTGGCTTGTATCAGGAATAGTGTGGCCAGTAGGAGTAGGGAAATGATCCTTCCCCTGTACTTGGTGCTGGTGAGGCCGCACCTCGAATACTGTGTTCAGTTTTGGGCCCCTCACTACAAGAAAGACGTTGCATTGCTGGAGCATGTCCAGAAGAGAGCCACAAAGCTGGTGAGGGGTCTGGAACACAAGTCTTATGAGGAGTGGCTGGGGGAACTGGGGTTGTTTAGCCTGGAGAAGAGGAGGCTGAGGAGAGACCTGATTGCCCTCTACAACTACCTGAAAGGAGGCTGTAGTGAGGTGGGTGTTGGTCTCTTTTCTCAGGTGATAGGACAAACCTCAAGCTGCTCCAGGGGAGGTTTAGGTTGAACACTAGGAAAAACATTTTCACTGAAAGGGTTTTTAACCACTGGAATGGGTTGCCCAGGGACATGGTTGAGTCCCCATCCCTGAAGGTATTTAAAAGACAGACAAGGTGCTTAGGGACATGGTTTAGTGGGATGACAGTGTTAGGTTCACAGTTGGACTTGATGATTTTAAAGGTCTTTTCCAATCTAAATGATTCTATGATTCTATGTAGTATTATAGCTACTTATATGAGGTGTGATGTGGTCAAAAGTTTTTTTCATGCCTATGAAAAAACAAGACTGATGGTCAACAGACATTTGCCCTATCATAATAAAATGACTTGTTTTCTTCTGGGAAGTTGAGACTCTGCAAATGGAAGACAAGGACATCTTAAGAAAGCCTAAGTAGCTCTGGGCTCATGCATCAGCCTGAGAGCACACAATGAATTTTAAATCACATTGGTAGTGAGGCCAATCACAAAGAGGCCAATGTTCAACCTGGTCATGGTTTAACCCATCTGGCAACTCAGCACCACACAGCCACTCACTCACTCCCCCCCAAAAATGGGATGTGGGAGAGAATCAGAGGAGTAAAAGTGAGAAAACTTATGGGCTGAGACAAACACAGTTTAACAGGGAAAGCAAAAGCCATGCACATAAGCAAAGCAAAGCAAGGAATTCATTCACTACTTCCCATGGGCCGGCAGGTGTTCAGCCATCTCCAGGAAAGCAGGGCTCCATCATGCATAATGGTGACTCGGGAAGACAAATGCCATCACTCCAAACATGCCCCCTTCCTTCTTCTTCCCCCCGTTTATATACTGAGCATGACGTCATATGGTATGTAATATCCCTTTGGCCATTTGGGGTCAGCTGTCCTGGCTGTGTCCCCTCCCAGCTTCTTGTGCACCTGGCAGGGCTGAAAGCTGAGAAGTCCTTGGCCAGTCTAAGCACTACCCAGCAACAACTAAACCATCACTGTGTTATCAACATTCTTCTAGTACTAAATCCAAACCACAGCACTATGCCAGCTACTAGGAGGAAAATTAACTCTGTCCGAGAAGAAACGAGGATAAACCTTCATTAACATTGACTATATTCAAATGAAGGTACTGGAAGATATTCTGAGATGGACCCCTCATCCTTGTTTCAACTTCATAAAACACCAGTTCCTTTCACTCTTCTCTGTGTTTTGATTTCCACAAAAAGGGACATGGTTATTGGGAAAAAAAAAAAATCCATCCTATTGAGAGATTCAATCCTTTCATCAAATTCTTCAGTTAAAGACACAGAAGCTTTAAAAGAAAAAAAAAAAAAAAAAAACACAAAAAAGCCAAACCCCATCCCAAACCAAAACCCTAGCTTGAAATCTAAATGTTATGAACTAGACATCTTGCAAAAGTTATCTTTGTTGGAAAAATAGGTGTTCTTAAATTAACAAATCTAGCTTCTGTTGTCTTAGATGTGTTTATAAATATTTTATTAAAAATAAAAGCAAGCTTTTGTAATAGCCTAAGAGAAGGAACAGACTTAGCTGAAATGATCAACTGTATACAGTTTTATCAGTTGGTGAAGGTAATCTAGGTTGCTTAAGGTTAATTTACAACCGCCCTAAGTTGCCTATTCTAACTCACCTTTTTACATTACAAGAAAAGCTATGATGAGGACATAAGAAATGTGCTGCTGGTGAGATCAGCAATCTGTTTAGCCTCATGTTGAGCTTTGAAAGTGACATGCCAGTTTGGGAAAATACTCAGGTCTTGCCAGCTTTTTTGGTTCACCCTTCTTCCACATTATAGATGCTAGAGGGTAAATACCAGCCTATGTGGACTTATGCAATCTGCTGCTACTGTATCTGCTTCCATAACGGCCTTGTAGCAGCAAGTTCCAGAGGTTCACTACCTGATTTGTAAAGAAATCCTTTTATCTGCTTTAAGAATAACTCTTACACATTTCATTGTGTGTCTTCTATCTCTAATCTGGTACAAAATTTTTCAATTTTCATCTTAATCACCATTTTCTTGATTTTTATAAGCCTCAATCATATTCCATTTATTTGGGGACCTCTATATAATAAAGCTTCTTCACTCATTTAATAATCTTCATGAACCTCCTTTGTAACTTTGTAAGTTTGTAACTGCTGCATCCTTCATATCATTCAGACCAGAAAGGTATATAGAACTCATGACATGAGTGCACAAAGCTTTTATAGTCCAATGAAATGACACCCCATCTTAATCACAGATCTTCCTGATGGGTCTTTCATCTATGTGTAAAATGTTCATTCTTGTTCCCAGAAGTTTCATGTGGACAGTGTAAACATGCTCTCTGACCTTCAAGAGAAAGTGATGCCATGCAACAGAGAAA
Source organism: Gorsachius magnificus (assembly GCA_034008185.1). Classification (NCBI taxonomy): domain Eukaryota; kingdom Metazoa; phylum Chordata; class Aves; order Pelecaniformes; family Ardeidae; genus Gorsachius; species Gorsachius magnificus. The sequence continues at coordinate 89,740,855 of CM067081.1, forward strand.
TAAATAACACTTGTTACTGGAAAACTATACAGGTATGGGGGCATGGAATAAAGACTTTCAAATGTGTCTATAAAAATAGTGTAATGGGTTTATGCATTAATGAACATACAGTAACTTTAACTTAAAGAGAACAAAAATAATGTTAACACCATCTCAAGGCAAGAATGAACTATTGAAAGATTTACTCCTTAGAAATATGAAACTGCCTCATTATTAAAAATGTTGAGCTTTCATGGTAAACTAAGAGGGTTGGACAGTTTATAAGAAACAATCCTTACATAAATGGTAATTATACTGAGAACACCTTGTCATTTATTAGTATATTTACTCTATTTTCAACAGTGTCATAGAAAAGAACATGAATTCTGTCAAATGGTTTCACCACAGTCATTATTTTATAGGAAATAGTACCAAAAAGGGCCACATCTTGAACCTAGGTAGTTTCTGCTCCTGCAGTTGTTTTGCAATAGTCCTTTCAATGCCTGGAAGAGAGAGACCAAGAGGGTGTTACACAGGATCGTGAAGAACCTAATGCTAGTGTCATACTACAGCTTGTATAGGTGGCAAGGGCAGCCTGGCGTTGCTGGTAGCCAAACAAAATATGAATATATATGGATCTATTGCAGCTTACTCTGAGGGCTGTTCAGACCTTCCCTTCAGTTTCTAGGAGAAGTACAACTTTGCTGAATAAGTGGGATTTAATGTTTTTCTTTCAAACTTGTGCTTCAGCAATAATCTGTCATACAAAGTACATGGATTGGCTAAACATGGACTACTAGGTGATACAGCAGAATATGAGATATAGACTTTGATGAGTGTTAAACTTAAACAGTAGTTCACATCAAGAATACAGTAGCCCACATCCCTAAATTACAAATGAGCAGGACAGCAGTAGTTACCTTTCGTACATTATATTGGTAAAGCTCAACATACTTCATAAAACACTTCAGCTTTATTCTGCCAATGATATTTCTCACTAGCTAGTTTTGTCAACTCTATATACTTTTTGTGGCAAGAATATAACCACTGTTCAGCAAAAATAATTTCGGTGTGTAGAACTTGCAAATGGAGGATTCAAACTTACACCATGTTAAAGTGGATATAGAAAAGGATTAGATAGTGGATTATTAGTATTACTTTGAATTCTTAAATATCATTTTTACAACTTCAGCAGTTCTCCAGCTGAACACATGCAGCATGCAAAGGACAGCTATTTAAAATTTTTAAGGCTAGTTCAGAGCAGACTAATAATTGATGAATTATACTTTGAATGTGGTTTGAAAGGGTACAGCAGCTTGTGGCAAAGATGTTTTATAGGATTTCTAGGAAATTTTGTGAAAGGAGACCCCAGTAAATGTTTTATTGGAGAAGCTCATAAATTTCTCCAACTGCAGCTTAGAGTACCTAAAACCAAAATTTTAGATACAAAAGGAATTAATTTAAATTTTAAATTAATCGAGCCTTACTGTTTTAAAAAATCTAACATAGAAAATTGCTGACTCTTCCTTTAACTTTTTTAAATTTATCCCTGAGAATCTAACCCAAATCTAACAGGCATACCATTGGAGATCAATGTTTATCCATTACAGAAGACAGTAAAAATCTGAGCACAAAATTAGTGCTTCCTTGTGAAACTGCATGATTTATATTAATTGTAGATTATAGTCAGGAATAACCTGAGAGTCCTAAATGGTAGAAGTAGCAGCATGCTATACAGTATTTCTATTATTCAGGCTGAAATATTAGGACCTTACTGCTTGAATATAGGGACTTTTTTGCTCCGCAGATTTCAAGCATAGTGTGACCTGCACAGGTAGATCTTTTCAAAGTACTGCTGAGCAAGCATTTATACTGAAAGTCTCACAAATTGCCTGCCTCTCCACTCAAGGTCATGCTTGATTAAGGCTTTGATACTGAAACAAGCTTCCCAGAAGGTTTGCAGAACCTTGATGATGCTGCCTGTTCTCCCTCTGAATTGTAATTGCACATAGCCAGGCTTCTGCAACACCACCCTGTCTCCTGACTGATTCCTTACAGAGAATTATGTATTACATAGTACGGTATGGATCTGCCAGAAGCTCTATTATTAAGCCAGGACTTCTTAAGATTGCACAGTGGTCTCTTTGATGTAACAGATTTTAAAAGAACTAGAATGCAATACAACCTCATATGGTCTCAGGATTCTGATAATTTTATTCAGCAGTAAGTGATGTTTTATTACCATGCATAGTAATAAATGTATGGTAACACATGTTGGTATTGGACCAATTTGCAATTATCCTAAAAAAACACATTTACAATAAATTCACAATTTTCCTCAAAATATTCCTGGTTTTGGCTAAAGTTATTTGTCTAATTTTTGCCCAATAATAATATATGCAAGCCTTAACTATTTGGGTTTTCTTTTTCTTTCATTTTCAAATTACTGACTCGTGTCAGACTTCCCAGCATATGGAATAAAAGATATTCTGTGCTCTCACTTTTTAGTCATGTGCAACTGATTAGCCTGTGCTGATAATGTTCTGATAAGAATTTTATATTACCACCTTGTGCAGTTCTTCCGAAATTCTGAGCTTACAACTTAGTCAAGATTTGTTATAAGAACACAGGACAGTGGCCAAACTGTTGTAAGGAACATCTTTTCGCTTTCTTATGAATGATGTCTGCAAGGCAGGTTGCAGTTCATGTTGGAAAGAGAATTGGAAGAGCTGCATAACTGCTGACTTTTTACTGTTTTATGGAAGTCCATGGAGACCTTCTTTCCCTGAATTCACGCTGGCAGTTTCCATAGTTTTTTCCTTGATAATTTCTAAAATAATTTCTTCCTTTAGATGTGTGTATTTGTGCAAGTGGTTATGTTATGTTGTTATGTTACTTATTTTATTTCATTTGGTTTAGTTTGCTTTTATTTTTTAAGCTTTGCCTTGCTGACCTGAACTGTTAAAAAAATGGTTTGAAAAGGATGGAGCTATGGGTAAACTGTTCTTGTACATTTTCTGCTAGGAAATGATCTGCTACACTGAAGTTTGAAATAGTTCTATTTCAAATTATGTTCATATCTGAAATGTCTGATTTTTTAAAACAAGAATAGCTTGCATTTTAAGAGTTGTTTATAGCACATGTGCATTATTAGTATCCCATCTGTCACATAGATAGCAGAGGAGAAACAAGAATCTGTACAAATGGCAAATAGAACCAGCAAATTCATTTTCTATAGCCAAGTCTTGTTAATAATTAATCTTGCTGAATTCCTAACCTACTGTGGCTTAGACAGAATACAGCTTTCACTCTTAATAGAGAGGGAAGAACAGCTTAGGAAGAGGTTAACAGAAACTGAAAAAAAAAGAGGTAATGTCTGAAATTCAGCAGTGATTCTTTACTGGAAGAGATGGGTAGAGGTATATGCTTATGTATCATGGAAAGTGGCATTTTTAAAGAAAATTAAAATTAAATACACTGAAGAAGAATAAGTCCAATAAATTGTTGCCTGTTAAAACTGGCTCCTTGTCCCTCAAACCAAGAGTACATTAGGTGCCATGTCATTACCTGCTTAAAATTTCTATCTGTCAATAAAAGACATAGGATGTGTGCTGAAACATGTATGATTTGCTGAATATGTGTTAAGTGATCTACTTCTAAGATTGCTAGTCATCTCATGGCTGTAGACATGGCAGTAATAAGAAGGTCATCTCTCAGGCATGTAATTATTGTGGTAAGTAGGTTATTGCTCAGACCAACAATATACTGTTACAAGTGAAAGAACTAGCAGGTTTAGTTCAATTCCTTGTCAGCTTCTTAAAGCACAGATGTATGTCTGAATGAGGCTGTAAGAGCATCCATTTCTATATTATACAAACAAGGTCATTAATTTACCAACCTCCATATTTTACCTTGAGACATAGAGAATGCTGCAAAATGGTCACAATTGCCTAAAGGGAACATTTTTTTAATCATCTTCTAGGTGTAGCAGTGTCACGGATGGAGTGAGAGGGAGGCAAAAATAATGTGGTTTATTGCTGTAAAACAGTGAGTTAACAAAGTTCAGTAGTAAACGCAACAATAGTTTGAGATTCGATGGCAAGGTACACTTTGTTATTTACTGCACAGAGGACAGGGTCAGACAATACTGTCAGGGAGACCCTCCCGTTGAGTCATGAGGTTCAGAAAAGATCCCCTTGCTTTCTAAACTCCCTCAGAGAGGAGTCTGGGTGCGGCTGGATCCAATCCTAGTCCCAGACTTGGTCAACGGTTTATGCCTAAAGGATTATATATGCGCAATTAATCCTTTATGTCACTTAGCTAAGATTTCCAAGTTAGCATGCTGTTAGTCACATACCGAGAATCTGTTGTGGTAAGGAATCTCTCAACCTCGAGGAGTAACCTTGAGAGGCGCCCCTGCTCAAGGGGAGATCCTGGCCTGCAGCCCGCTGCCGTGCAGGAGAGCTCAAAGGGCTCTGGGGCTGCTCACTATTTATGGGGGTAAGCTAATTGGCTCATAGTCATATTTGCATACTGACCACTGTGCTTAGGTGGGCACATGCCACAATAGCCCTTGGCTATTGTATTGTTATCTGTCTCCCCCCACACCCAGTGGGTGCAACCTTCACGACCAGACACATCTATCGGATGCATCTATCACCACAGCCACAGGTAGTTATCACTTGAAAGAGGTCAAAGGAGGGGGAGTCAGAGACCGGGGGGGGGGGGGGGGGGGGGGGGGGGGAAGCACACCCTTACAAGCAGTAGAGAAACATTACTGCTGCTTAATGGAGATTTACATAAGTAAGCACTATGCTTACAACTGCTGTTTAGCTCTTATGAAGCTATTATAATGAAAACAAAGAGAAATATTTTCCCTACCTGTGATCTATTTTCAGTTACAGACCTACTCAAAACTCAGCATGCATATAGAAATGATACATCCTTTCAATGCTGAAGAAGGAAATTTAGGGGTTGCTTTTAATTTTCCCCCTATTTTTCACTCAGAATGTAATTCTTTCTGCTCTACAAATTCAGCACGATTATGTACATAAAACACTCATACCAATTACAGCCTGAGAATCACTTTAGATGGCAATCTTAATTGACTTGATGAATGCTAGGAAACTCCTGTAAGAAACGCAGGAAAACTGTGGTCAGAGCTAAGCTGCATTGAGCATCAGTCTTAAAAAGCCGAAAAAGATCAAGATCATGAAGTATCCCCTAGAGATACCCGCAGATTATTCAGCTGCAGTCCAGCTAAAGGCAACCTAAAGCAGTTTTCCAGCAGCTTGACAGGAAATTCTTGCACTCTAAATCTCCCTTTTTGTTGGGAAGTAATATTCCAGCTGCTCTTGAAAGTTAAGCAGCTTCTGTTGGGTAAAGTGAGCTGGTCTGACCTATGAGAAACGTGTAGCACTCACAACGAAAAAATGATATAGCCTGTACAAAGAGAGCTAGTCAAAAGTCTGCTCTTTGGAGGTTACAGTAATATCTCAAATAAACCCTTACTTATGCTTATACTCTGGGATTTCTAAGCACTTCCCAGTTTGTGTCACCTGGATACACATCCTGATCATATTCAGACCCCCGTGTCAAGCTGAAGGCTTCGATGGTTTCCTCTCCCTCTCATACCCTTCCTTCTGATATGTGAGCCTTGTCCCAGTGACCAGAAGTGGTGTGGCCTTGGGAGCCCTCTCTCTGGTGGGTGGAGGAGCTGGCCCGCCTGCAGAAGACCGGACTCCTGACGCCGACCAATATGATCTCCAGAAGCCGTTTATTATACCTTTGCATACAGCTTTTATATTTTTCCAAGCCCTGTACACACAATCGCATATACTTTTCTAATTCATACATACTACTGTCTATCCGACAAGCATATAAGCCTCCCGCTCACTCATTGGTTATTTCATTGTCATCATCTTATCCTACTCGCGGTTACTGCTTCTCTACTCTAGCAACTAAGTTTCGTATACTAGCTAAGCATTTTCCCTTTAATAGCATTCCAACCTTATCAGGACTTATGTCCTTGTTCTGCTAGGAATGTATCCACACCAGACAGCACGACCTGAGGGCTGTGAGCAACACAACTACGGGGCTGAAAAGCTCTTTAGGACCCCAGGAGTGACCATGAAACAGGCACGCTGGGTTGTAAGTGCAGTGATGAAGCTCATGGACTGGAAATTTCAGCTCTTTAGGTAAAGGGTAATTTCCATGCTAAAGACTTCTATTGGTTGAATAATAGTACATGACTCAATGGGCCTTTTTCTTTCATTCTTTCATCATTTCATTAGTTATCATTCTAGCTTTGAATTCATAGTTCTCCCCACCGCCTGATTTTTCCTAAAAACTTATGTTCCAGAACTTCATCACCTATGAGGTATGGCTCCCTGTTTCAGTTTGGCAGTATTTCACTTTTCTACTGTTACAGATGTAAATACATTATTCAGGAATACTCCTCTTATGTGACTGCATTCCAGGTCGCAGTGAATCCTGCTAAGCAGTGGTTAACTAATAAATTATGAAGATCTTCATGCAATGAATTTGCCTCAAAGGGAAAAACTTACTTATGGCTCAAATTTAGCAAACACAGAAAACAATAAACAAAGTATGCCGTACAAAACCTGACAAAACTTTCCCCCCCCCTTTTTTTCCAACAATCGATTTTGAAGGGATTTAGCTAAACTGCTGAAATCTGTGTGCTTCCTATTAAGTCAAAATGGCTATATTTTTCAATATAAGATAATTTAAAGGAAATTTAAGAAAAGGCCTGTAAGACTGTGTTATTGATCATCTCGTGTACAAATGTAGGTAGACCTTCAACATTGTATATCTTGAGATTCATTAGGATTGTCTGGTTGCTCTCCTATCACTCATGTACATACAGAGAGCAAAAATGTGATCATCATCTTAGTCTAAATCAATTATTATGAAGGGCAGTGTATGTCCAATCACAGGAATGTAGAGGGGGAGACTTAGGCAACCTATATATTCACTCATGGTTGCTGTTTGGCCTTTTAGTCTCTGCAGAAAGTTAAGTTTTTCATCTTGCTAAATGTGTATATAGTGATCACACGCTGGGCCTTAATTATGCTAGAACTTTGTATACATAGTACCCCAGTTTTATTAATGGAAGTTTAGTAATTGTTATACCTTGGTATTGCAAATAACACAATATCTTTTTTTCACCATTTCATTAGTTTCATTCTAGCTTTAAATTTGTCGATTCTCCCTATTACCTCAATTTTTCCTAAAAACATGTTGCAGAATTCATCACATATAAGGTATGACTGCCTGTTTCAGCCATGTCGCTCTTAAAATAAAATCGAGAATTAATTAAGGTCCATCCCATTTTTTAAATAACTTCCCGATTCTTCTAGTAACAGTTCTTCTACCACAACTCCAGCTTAAGTATCGTACTCAATATACAGAAAAATGAAAATAGTTTTAAAAGTCTTTGCTACTGACTGTATCTATAATGTGAAAACTCTGCCCCTTTGGCGTAGTTTTTAGGACTTAAATTCAGTGTGTGTATCATCTTTTGTAAGAACATTGCAAACATCTATGTTCTGACAGAGAATGAAGCAGCTCATCCTTTTTTCAAGGTCTGCATCTGTGCGTTTATATAAATGAGGGAAGAGAAAGAAACTAAGCTAGAGACATGCCAATAACAAAACATCTCAGGCTTTGATCCAGAAAGGTTTTATACCTATGCTTCAATTTACAAACTGAATAATCCCACTTACTATTTATCCTGTCTACATACATAATTTTTCCCTTGATTGCACCTTAGTTTCATGATATTGAAATTATACCTACATATATGCATCTGATTGAAGAATTATAAAGATTGAGATAGTCTGAAATGTCACTCACTCTTTATTGAACCTTAACTTTACATTAACCTAGATCTCTTTCTCACTCTCTCTTCATTACAATTTTAATACATATCTTGTTTCTGTTATTGAAGCATTGCAGGAGACGACGATGTTGCAGCTAGCTCCCCTGTTGCTGGAGGGACCCAGCAATAATGGTATGAAGAAAAATGAAGAAATTGGTATTGCAATAATGCATTGTCAGTCTCTGGAGGTTTTTTTGCCCCTCCTCCTTCCCCAGGTGTCTAAACCTATTTTTTTAAGCTAAGTCTCTACCTTACCTTGGAAAACAGCTCATTGCTACTGAAATAATATATGGAGTCTCCTCTGAGACTGAATCCATTTTCTCCAATTAGTGGAGCTGATAAGTGTTAACCTACACAGTGAAAGGAAGTAAAAGCATGTGGAAAAAAAAATCATCTGTAATATTCTATAGGGATGGTAGATTTTCCTTTAACAGCAGGTGAAAATGAAGTAGGAAAATTCAAATTTACTTTTTCATTTATATTTTACTGTACACCTTTTAAAGCTTTATTAGAAAACAATATGAAGAAATAAGTGTCAAATATTAGGTTTGTGTTATACAAGTATTTATTTTTTTTTTTAAAAACATGTTTTCTTTGTGAAGTAACTGTAATTTGTTGCTTAGATCTTCATGGTCCCAAAATGAGTCATTAATTTGCTCAGCGTATTTTACTCCTGAGGTGGAGGTGGGGAGGTATTTTTGCTACCAGTTTTTAGTATGAATCAGATAGACCTGGATCCCACTAAAGTAAAAGCAAGCAAAAACATCTGGAAGAAGAAATCTTCGCAAAGAGATAACCATATGGTTTTGCTACCATCCAATCACCTCAGAACTAGTAGTTTTGTATTGTTTAAGATGTTTACATCTCTTTAGACTCTGTACTCTTCCAAACTACTACTACAGAGTGATATTCCAAACACTGAGGAACAATGTATAACTACAATCACCGTGTGTGACTTCATTATTTAAATTTCACCACATCACAGTTTGAATACTTTTGAGGCTCTGCTAGAGCATTGCCTCTATTATTGTTGTGTGAAAATGATTCCACTTTCTCTGATTATACCACAAGTTATAGTGCTGTTGTTTTGTTATGCCTATCTGAAGAAGAATAACAATCAGTTACAGTTGATTTCCTTTTTCTAGTATTCTGCTATTTTCTGTGGCAAATGACCTCAAATAACTATAGGACTACTTCCTATAACAAGCAGATGTATATATAAATTTTTTTCATCATAGATATACACCTTTTTCCTTGAAAGTGTCCATGACCACCAGATCCCTATTATTTTGTTATTTTATCTTATCTGCCTCTTCAATGGTTTTGCAGTCTCCAGTGTCTGGCATTAGGTTTTTTGTTATACAAGAATGCCTTTGCAGACATTTTTTGTCTACTTTTTTTACTGAACAAAATGTTCACAAATAATAACTAGATCTAATTAGAATCATCCTGTATTTTCTGAGAATATACTTCTGTGAAGTTTACCTGTAGTACTTTACTTTTAACTGAAGTGATGGATTGATAAAGAGGATTGTGTGTAAAAACCTTTATTTCCCTGGCAACTATTTAAAGTCAACCTGGCTAAACCAAGTTCCATTTCACATGTTGATTATTCTATTGGGCATATTATGGGTGGAAAAACATACCCAATAGCAATCACTCAGCAAGCTAGAAGATCTTCCAGAAGGTACTCTCAAATGGAGTAAAAATAAAAATTAAGATCAAAGGCCCCTTTTCCAGATTGCTTTAAACACCTCAGTCTGGGAGTCTAAATTTTCTATGCCAGCAATACAGAATCATCTATTTGATCTGGCCTGTGTTTTTGATGTAAGGAATGCGTCTTAATAGCTTTCTCACTGTCTGTTTACATTTGAAGCGAGTGTAAAGCATTTCCATTTCACTTCATATTTTAAATGACATTTATGTGTCCTTTTTATGAATACAGTTTTCTGTAATAATTGCAGAATTGTCATCCTTACAGGAAATCCCACTTAATACTAAGTTCTCCTTTAAGTTCCTTGCAGAACTAGAAACACAACCTACAGAGTTAATTACTGTTTTTCAGTGTCTTTGATTAAAAACATACCTTGCTGTGTTGCACATATGTAGTGTGCACTAGGTTTTATCAAATGTGGTTTCTAATTCAATCTCTACATGCGTCAAGTAAAAAAAATCCCACATAAAGTGTTAGAGATCCCGCAAGTATCACAGAGCTGCCTTCTGGTTGGCTTCTTCATAATAATATACATTGCTGGCAGATTTACTGTAAAGAGTGTCCTTATTTCCTCCAGTTGTCCTCTGTATTTAGAAAAATAATTCAGATCAAATAAAGCTTTGAATTACTCTAGTCTTTCACATCAATATTTTCTTACCTTGTTTTTACTATCTGTGGTTTTCAATGTTCTTTCCACACTAAATACTTACAAATGATTGGTTTCATTCCCTTTGTGAATTTGATTAGCTCCCCGTAGGGGCATGAAGCTCAGTGCACTGTCCAGACTCTGGTGGGGAAACTGCTTCACTGTTGGAAACATCCACAACACCACAACCACACAGAACAGTGCTACCTTCTCTTACATCCCCTTTCCTCCTCACCATTCACTCCAAACTCAGCAGATATGAGACTGTGTCAGTGGAAACCATGATTCTGTATCAACTGATTTTAAACAGTTGTACTAATTCTGTCTTAATGATCCATTCTCAGCTTCCAAATTTACTTAAACACACCACGTAAACTAAATATACAAATAGGCAAATAAATACGTGGATTGTGTTACCTTGGGTGTAGTGCTATTAGAGAAGAGGATCAAGTCTGCTCAACCTGTATGTATGTATCCATGTTCATATTAGATGCACATAGCGATCCAGTCAAGGTGGTTTTTAGCTTCAAGAGGATGTGCAATCATTCCTTTCTACCTGGGAAGAGAAGGATCCATGGACAGATTGAAAATTCACTATTGGGTTCTTATTGTGAAAATCACCTGGAAATAACATATTGAAAGAATGATATTATATTGTTTGCCAGAGCTTTTTGCCCAAGTTATGAGCAAACTGCTGAAGCTCAGAATTCCTTGGTGAAGATCTTACGTTACTTTTTTTTTTTTTTTACTGGAAAAAAAAGAGAAAGAAGTCAGAGTTTAGTTATAGCATTTTTCAAACTGTATATTAAAACCTTATGTTGAAATAATGAAACTCTATAAAATGGGCTATATAAGACAATCCCTTTATGACCCATACCGGGTTTACTTCATTATGGTATAGCTACTGGTACATTTGCACACATACCTTACAGCCTTTTACTACTAAACGCAGTGAAACAGAATTATCATAGAATCATAGAATCTTAGGTTGGAAGGGACCTAGAGGATCATCTAGTCCAACCTTAATTATGACCTACATCACACAATTATTCTTCTTTTTTTTCATCTTCCTTCAGTTTCAGAACAAAGACCTCTTCCCTGAAGGAATATTTAAAATTATTTTCATTTATTTGACATGTTAACATATTTGTATGATTTATTCTGTGTGCCTTGGAAGCCAGAGAATTATCTTGTGGTGATCCCTTATATAAAAACTTTTTTTGTTTTTTCTTAGTATGTTGAATAGTAGTATACTGGAGACTCGAAGGTACATTTATTCCAATAAATGTTTCAGAAAAAGCTATTTTTTTTTTATTCAGAACTGCTTTCCTAACAAATTTCTTCTACTCAAATGGATAGTTGCAATACATATAACTTTCAAATATAAATCAGTGGTCAGGAAATCAATGCTGTGTTATTAATTCCCCTTGTACTTTAATTCAATAACTCGTTGAATGTATGTGGATACAGCTAACAGTGCAGTTCTATCTGCAACTAGGAATACGTGGGCAGTGTCTGGTATACTGTCTGCCTCCCCAGGGTTTAATAACCTACCAGTTGACTATGTCTTGATGACTTATCTTTTCTTCTTCCTCCTAGGTGGCTAAAAATACCTCCTAATTAAACATCAAACCTACTGTGTCAACATCTACGAATAGCAAAAAAGACAGGTTTCCCTCAGGGAAAGTTGCTTTGAGATAAATTGCCAAAGTTTGTCAGATTTTTAGAACAAAGCAAAACAGGAAAAAAAAAAAATGCAACCACCTCTATGGATAACATTTAAGTATAAAATCATTACTGAGGAAGTGTTTTTTTAAATTACTACTTTCTTTTTTCCTCCTCCTGCTCCATCTTATAAAACTATTCAATTATATTTGTGAAATGAAAAATAAAATCAGTTGTAAAAAGAAAAAAAGGATTCTACAATATGCTTTGATGAATTAAGAAAAGAAATAACAGAAGTACATTGGACAAGAGAAAAAAAAAATCACATTACAAAATAAATTTTTATTATAAAAGAATGTTTCCCAAAATTAGGCTGATATGTTTGGGGTTGGAACTTCATAAAGTTCCACAATCAAGTTTCAAAGTTTTCAAAAGTTTTCCTTCTTTGCACTTATGAAGAGAATGGTGAACAGAACCAAAAATAATACACAGATATAATTTATTTGTCTAAATAATTTGGAAAATAAAAGTAAAACTGCTCTTGTTTCTCAAACTGTAATGAATTTTAATCTGTCAGTCCCCTGGAATCCAGAAGAAAGAACAAGCTGTAGGCAATCTTAAAGTAAATATTTTTGTAAGGTCATCTCTGCATCTAGCATGGTTGAGATAATTAATGATTGTACTGAGGTTCTTTGGAAGTTGGAAATAAATCTTTAGTAGTATTAATACCCTGGATAAGGTGAAGAAGGATGAGCATCCATGATTTGGACTCTCTGAAATACAGCAATAAGTTCTTTTCAGTCTTTTACTCTGTGAATACACGAGATAGCCAACATGCCTCAATTTGCTGTCCTGAGACCATACAAAATGTGTGTACAATGCCACAAACTTCTCATCAGTCTAAGGTTTCTACATAAACCTGTTACCGTAGTGTCTGCCTGTGTTATAATTCTACATTTATCTATGATTTGCTTATTCCATATGAATATGAAGCCACATGAAAAAGACAGAAACTGTTATTCCTGGCAGTGAGAAGAAGTAAATGGACAGGGGCACAGAGAGCTGAAGTGATTTGTCCAGTGTCACACAACTCTGTGATGGATCCAGAAATTAAACCTCCAGCTGAAGAGCCTCCAGACAAAAATCCTTGCCTCATTCATTTATATAAATGGCAGAATTTTACAGCTATGCATTTGGAGATGAAGGGTGGATCAAAGAAGAAAGACAAGAAAGAGGCAGAACAGCATGCCCAGAAGAGAGAATAGTTTTCAAGTATCTTTGAAGCAGGAAGCAGTGGTGAAGATATGTTTTGAAGATCAGATAGAAGGTAATGAAACCAGCAGATGAAGTGGTTTCTGTAACAGGCCAACTAGAAAGAGTAAAGTAGGCAGAAGAGAAAAGAAATTAGGCATTAGAAAAGGAGGAAAACCCTAGAAGTTAAATTAATTTAAGGTAAAATAGATTAAATTACTGATAATTTAGGCCTAAACATCAACAACTCTCAAAAAATAATTATAATGACAGATTAAATGGTCTCAAGTTGAAGCAGGGGAGGTTTAGATTGGACATTAGGAAAAATTTCTTCACCAAAAGGGTTATCAGGCACAGGAATGGGCTGCCCAGGGAAGTGGTTGAGTCCCCATTCCTGGAGGTATTTAAAAGACGGGTAGACAAGGTGCTTAGGGACATGGTTTAATGGTGGGATGGCAGTGTTAGGTTAATGGTTGGACTTTATGATCTTAAAGGTCTTTTCCAACCTAAATGATCCTATGATTCTATGATTCTATTGTATGGATTTGTGAAGAAAAAACAGAGTTCAACTTAATAATGCATTTATTTTCTGTTTGTATGTTGAAATACAAACAGCTTTAAAACACAAACCAGAGTTAATTAAACTGGGTCTTTACAGCCTGTGTATGATCTAGGAATATTATTGACAATAGAAATGAACTTTTTGTCCATGCAGAAATGTCAAATCATAAAACCATCCTGAAGAAAAAACAGCTATAAAAAAATAAACTGTATAGTAAATCTGGGGACTGTAGGGACCTGTTTTTATGTATTTTCTTGGAAAGCATTTAAAAAGGAGGGATTCTAAAAAGTAACAAGAAACGCTAAGCTCAAGACCAAAATTTGGGAGTTCTTAATACTCCTGTTTCTAATACCTATCCACAGTGAATATATTTGCAACATCAATCATTTTTATCAAACTATTTTTTCATTTGCATGTCAGAATGTGTTTTGGGTGGGGTTTTTTTTATGACAGGACTTTTTGTCATAATTTGTTCTTTTTGCTTTGTTTTTCATTTTTTTTCAAGCCTTAATGTTAAGATACGAAACGTAGCAGCATTTTCTTGATGTTTGCGATGGTATGGAGAAGCTGCTACTATGAGTTTGTGAGGTGATTGAAAATACCACATAATGTCGGGTGCTTGGTATAAAGGGTAAAAATAATTCTCTCACAAGAAAAACAACTGAATCACAGTACTTCAAATGAGGTAAAAGGAGGGCAGTGTTTCCATAAGTGGAGGAAAGAGTACAACAGCCCAGCATACATAGAAGATGTAAATTATTTGATTCACATGAAAACAGGAACTGTTCTCTTTGAGAAAAAGTGTGTTAGTCTCAGTCCTCTGATCTGAAAAATACCAGGTGTTTTCTGTTTTTATGTATCTACCTACCACTGTAGCTGGAAAAATACTGGACTCGTTGTGAGAAAACAATGCAAAATTAATAGTCTATCTGCAGATTGCTGTTTCTCCTCATTTGCCTGTACAAATGGCAAATGTCGGGGTTTTGTTTTGTTTTGTTTTGTTTTTTGTGCTCTTGTCACCTTACTTCCCCACCACTGGCATTTCTTTTCAGCAGGAGCCTCTCGGCCCAGCTCTCAATTTCCTGACAGCCCTCATGGTTCTCCTGAGAGCCCGTGGAGCAGCAGCAGCTCTCCTCTTCCTTCCCTTCACCTCCTCTATCCTCCCACCTGGGAGGCAGCAGGAGGACCTGGGCCATGCCATCTTCAGCCACAGCCTGAAGGAAGAACATCTGTGTCAGCATCTCCCCTAGGAGCGCCAGCTGGAGGAGGCAGCAACAAAGATGGCGAAAAGCTGGAAACCTGTATCAGCAACTTTGCTGCATCAGTGTCACCTGTTATGAAGATGCCAGCCACCTTCATCTGTCCATGTAGTTTATGTCTTCACTGTCTCTGTGATACTGATGATTAGTCTGGTGCATTATGCTGGTAGTCTGTGATCCACTCATCTGGAATCGCTGTCCCACACTTTCATGTTTCTGCACCAAGACAGAGGAACCTGAGGGCTTTTATGAAATGTTAATCCTATTGCTGCTTAACAGTTGACTGCTTAGAGGTCACACACAGTCCCTCATCTAAGCCAGAATGTCACAAATGTTTAAAAAAGTCTGTGTTCAGATCATGGAGCCTGGAAATGACCATAGCTCTACTCTTTATCTTTCTTCTTTGATCTTTTTCTCATATGGGAAGATTCATTATATGGATTGACCCAAATCTTGCAGCCCTTACCTGTATCAGTACAGTGAAATCTTGTTTATATCTTAAAGCATTTCCCCCAGCCCAGTTATCTCAGTCCAAAACCATACCTTATTGTATTTAGCAACAAGATTTCCCTTATTCTGTTTATTCTGTCACTGATTAAGTCAAAATTCTTTGCCATCTGTTCAGCTGAAACATATATCCAAATACTTCACAACTACAGTGAGTTTTAGGAGAAAGTATTACGATGAAATACATATACTTGTAGACTTAAAACTGCAAGGATTTTCAATATTTCTTCAGTTTTTTAACATCAGGAGACTACAGGACTTTTTAAAACAAAAAAAAATAATGTCTCTAAATTTCTCTTTGTCAAACAAATACCTGAATAAGGTAGCCATATGTCATAGTTAATAAGATCTCCATGAAAACTGATTTCCTGACAACTTTAGAAATTGCCAGTCATTATCTAACAAGTGGCACATTACAACTCATTGAATTCAATGCAAAGATCCTATTTTCTTTAAAAATACCTTGCAAAAGGGGACAATGAGGCTTACTGCTGCAGCAATGTACTCTTCAAACAATGGCACCAGGAGGCAGCATTTAAATACTTGATTGTGAAAATGATACTTACTGGTGACAAATGTCTAGAAAGTTTGATTTTTTATTTGACTGGCTTATCAAGCCCTTTGAAATTGCACTCTGTGCAATTAAATTGGTATTTTACACATGCAGCTGTAGGAGTGATGTAATTTTACAGTTCAAGTATGCAAACATTAGGCCCAGGAGCACTCCCAAGTTTTTGCTCTGAAATTCAGCACTGGGCATGGTCTGACAATGAAGCAGAGAGACTCTAGCACAAACTAGCCTCCTGTATCTTAGTTTCCAGAGACATCTGATCACACATACATATACTTAGGATGTGGCAAGGCACAGAATGTAAGTTTGTATGTAGTCAAAGTGATTAATTTATGACGCATTTGGAGTCTTGGCAATATGAGAGATTTTTCTCATCAGCTGCAGTGGAAAACTTACTTACTAGCACAGATGTTCTGTAGCCATCTCAAACACTCAGGATGAATGTCTCCCAGCAGTGCCATTGGATATTTTGCAATGTTGATAGGTGAACAACAACAACGACAACAACAAACTTTTATTTCCAAGCATTTGTAAATTAATTCTCAAATTCTGTCTTCCCATATTCTTTCCATAGTAAGTGTTATTTTTTCAGCTAAAAAGAACTCAATTTCACTCCCTGAACTGGGATTACAGTTTTAATTCAGTTTTCTCTTTTTAAATAAATACATGTTTCTACTATCAAAGAGTCTTTTCATTGGTCTGAAGAATTTTAGTTGGAAGTACAGTGGAAAGAAATGTATGGAAACATGCTCAGTGATTTTAACCTGATTATAGGTGCTTTCAGTGTTGGTCTCTGGTTTTGTAAAATATATGACAACAGAATTTCATGCCAGCCTTTCTGAACTCAAAGTAAATGCTGACATTGACTTCTTTGAGATCAAGTGTTGACTCTCTTACCGTAAGGGGCTGGAAAGCAGCCTTGATTTGACAGAGAAAAAGCTTTTGAAGAGTCTGCTAATACATGCCACTCAAAGAAATAATTTACCAATTAAACTAAATATGGTACGATAACAATGATAAAATTGCTTCTGTGTTCTTGCAGTATTCTGATATTTTTACAGCTCATCTGTATTCTATGTGTAACAACAAGGATCAATAGAGAAAGAAAGATTCTGTATTAGATCATCTTAAAAGTCAACGCGAGTCACTTTTCTAAAAAAAATATTCAGAGAGAATGGATATTAGCAGTGGGATTATAGGTCAAAAAACTGTTAGCTAATAATAACTAGTAGTTTAAGCCCTGAAATTAATGAATAGCAGTAAAGTTTTCCTTTCTTCCCCACTCAATATAATGATCATTTTCCTTTGATATTCAATATGCAACTCAGATAATGTCTTGTTATTTTTTTTATTATTGATGAAAATTACGCATAACAAAGTTTTGGTTTGTTGGGTTTGGTTTTTTTTTTTAACATAACTACATTTCTTTCAGTATTAGAGCTGCTGGGACAACAAGATGTCTTCAATGTTTTAGGAGAAAAGATAATTTTAAAAGTTCAATTGTCACCATCACTTTTACCTGATTTTAGGAAAATAATTTTCTGAAGAAGGCACAGACCACAATTTCTGTTACCCCAAAATCACAGAATCATAGAATGGTTTGGATCAGAATGGACATTTAAAGATCATCTAGTCCAACCCCCCTGCCATGGGCAGGGACATCTTTCACTAGATCAGGTTGCTCAAATCCCATCCAATCTGGCCTTGAACACTTCCAATAATGGAACATCCACAATTTCCCTGGGAAACCTGTTCCAGTGCCTTACCACCCTCATCATAAAAAAATTGTTCCTTATGTCCAATCTAAATCTACCCTCTTTTAGTTTAAAACCATTGCCCCTTGACCTGTCACTACAGACCTTGGTAAAATGGACTATGACTGATATTGCTGTTACCTTTTGTGACTTCTTACATAACACAGTCCACAAAAATTCACACATAATTGCCAAATTAAGCCTGATAATTCTTTTTTAAAAATATTGAGTTGAGGATACTTCAGAAGTTAAAAAAAAAAAAAAGAAATGGAGTTGTATTTGACTGTATGAATGCATATATATGGAGGTCTGAGATGTGTATAAGATATGCAAGAAGCAGACTTTGTTGGAAGAATATAGAAAGGAGATGAAAGATCCTTCTAATGGAGCTCTTCTCAGTTCTGAGATCTGTTGAATCAATTATGTGAAGAATTTGGGATCACGCTACAGGAAACCCACAAGTTCGTATTCTTCAAGCAGAAGTTTACTGGAATATGCTGATTAGTGTAAATGAAACTTAGCAGAATTTATGAAAAAAATAACATTGCACAAACAGGTAAGGCTTTACTACTGTATGTCTGGTTTAGATATCTACCCAGATTGTCCAGCAGCTGTAATTATTTTTTGAGATTAGATAGGATAAATCTTGCAAGTTTTTTTCTGATCCATTTCCTCTTTCCTGTCCAAAAGAAACCAGGATTAATAAGTATACTTTACAACCTGAGTCTTTACTGTTTCTCAATTCTCATATGAAGTAAGATGAAATACTATGTGGAACAGTAGTATAATTTACTTTATGTTTGTTTTGTACACTACATATGTCTAAGTTCTTGGCTTGTAGACTTTCAGGCTTGGTATTATATGTCTGAATTAACTGGGTTCCTTTGACTTCAGGTAGAAATAACACAGATGGGTAGAAGTGAAAAGACAGATTCAGGAATTTACACCAACCTTGTATACCAGTGAGCACTGTGCACTCACAGATCAGACTTCTGAACAGGAAATTGGGATCCTAGATGTCTAGATACAGAATCACAGAATAACTCAGGTTGGAAAGGTCCTCCAGGGGTCATAAAGTCTAACCCACTGCTCAAAGCAGGTCCAATCAGAGCAGGTTTCTCAAGCCTTTTGATTTTCTGATACCTCCAAGAATGGAGATTCCACAAGCTCTCTGGGCACCTATTCCAGTGTTTGATTACCCACACGGTGAAAAACATTTTCCCTTCTTTTGAATTGGGAATATCCCATGTTCAACTTTTCTGTTCCCTCTCATCTTTTCTCTGCATCCTTCTGAGAAGAGTCTGACTCTGCTCTACACCTTCAATCATCAGCCTGCAGTTGTACAACAGTAAGAATGCCCTGATGCTTTTTTTCTTAAGGCTGAACAAGCCAAGGTGCCCAATCCTTTCTTCGATGCCATATGCTGCAGTGCCCTGACCATTCTGGTAGCTTGCTGCAGTATGTAAACTGTCTGTGTTGATGCATGTGGCCTGCTCTGTGCATGTTTGCCTGTGTATATGCACACGCACCCATCAGGAATATGTTTTCAACCTCATTGATCATTAAACCTCAAATACCAGATTTAGTGACCTCTAATAATTTTTACAACAGACATATCTCATTCACACATGATCTGTTACAGGTACAACCTATCTACAGTGTATGCCATAGCTACACCTGGGAAGTCATGCTTCTCTGCACCTACCCTGTCAGGCAATTGGAAAGGGGCACCTGTGTTGGTTCAAATCGGTGATAAGGGAGGGGTTATACTGACTGCTCTCCATATTTGAGTACAACATGTAGTTGTCATGGATGCAATAATAAGAACATGACTCCAATGCTTCCTCCTGTAAGTAGGAATACATGGGTCATCCAATTACTTACTAGTTTTCATCATTTCATCCAGTGTTTTTGTCTACCGTTGCTGTTTCCTTCATATTACATTTAGGTTGTTGTGGTTACTAATCTGCATGTAAATATTTTTCACTTCTTTCCACCAATCAAGCCGAGTTCCCCTTTTCTACAATGTTTATAAAGGATTAATGCTTAATCATTTGTTGCTGGCAAGGTCATGGCACTAATGGAGAGCTCTGGGAACTCAATGCTTTTTTCTACTGGGGAGCCCAGATCTGGACTAGGTGTGGTCTCACCGGGGCTCAGGAGAGGGGAATGATCACCTGCCTCTACCTGCTGGCTCCATTCATTTTAATGCCTCAAGGGTACATTGCCCCTGTTCCACATAGTGCCCACCAGAACCCCCAGGTACTTTTCCACAAAGCTGATTGCTTGCCAGTCAGCCAGTCTGCAGCATGTACTGGTACATGGAACTATTCCTCCCCAGGTGCATGACTTTACATTTACTTTTTTGAATTTCTTGAGGTTCCCATCAGCCCATTTGTCCAGTCTCATTTGTCAGGTGCCTCTGAATACCAGCTCTGTCCTCCAGCATATCAGCTTCTGCCCTGCAAATATGGTTGTTCCTATTGTCCAGATTTAAAAAAGTCACATTTTTGATTTCTGGGAGATGTCACTAATAACCAGCTTCTGTTTGGGCATTGTACTGCTGATTATTACCCTTTGAGCCCAACGGGAAAGCTAGTTTTTCACTCACTTCCACTCAGTTGTCCATTTACTGAGTTCCTATTTGACCAATTTAGCTATAAGGTTACTATGGGGGACCATGTCAAAGGCTTTTCTGAAATTAAGATATATAACATCTGCTGCTTTCTCCTTGTTCACAGACCTTGTCACCTCAACAGAGAGGAGAAACAGGTTGGTGAGGTATGATTTTGTCCTTAATGTAGTTTTAGGGTAGACATTAAGGATAAACCACCTCTATTCTGAAAGTATTTACATGTATTCCCAGAAAACTATTCATATTTGTAATGAACAAACTCTGGAAACCTAGAAAAAATAGTGATTACACTGAAACAAGATCTCTGTATGTGGTGTGATTCAATCAGGTTGCTTTATACGGGGATTATCTATCCTTTAGACTTGGTAAATTAACCACTGATTTATATCAGTTTTATTAAATTTTTCTGAGTTTCTATTGCACACTATGATGCACCACAGTTTACAGAGGAAACAGAACAGTTACTCTTTTTCTTTGGGTTGTTTAATTTCTTACTCTTTCTCACTATATCTTGAAACTACCATATCTGAGGCAATGTGTCAGGTATGATTATGAAGACTAGGAGATAAACAAGTATATCCTCTCTTTTTTTAATATCTTTGTACACAAATGAAAAAACACCTTACCAGTCTATCTTTTAAATCATGTTTTGTTGTTCACCCTGTTCATAAAAATAAAAAATGGCAGAAAAATATGATATAATAAATGGGTAGCATGTTTCATGTGGGCATACTCCCAGCGGCAGTGGAAAACCCTCTTCTTTAGAATGAAACCAGGGGTTTTATAGTTTTTGGAATCTGTCCAGTGATATGGATTTAGCTAGCTGAAAGAAGAGGTTCAAGATTTGCAAAATGCATTTTTTTAATACATTCTCATTGATAGAAACTCAGATCTTTATGTTACCAAACCATTAATTAAAGATACAGAAAAAGTGACTGATTTCCCTATACAGTGGTATCTTTTATTTAAATAAAGTTATATTATATTCACCATTAAGTTGTTTCTATATCTTCTATAATAGTTATCACAGTGCTCTTTGGAAATTGTACTTTCTTAAAAGTATGCTGGCATTTGGAGTTCTATTCAGAGCCTATCAATATAAATGAAAACGTTTAGAACTATTAATGGGCTTTACATCAGATTCACAGAAATTGATTTTTTTTGAAAATGTTGTAGGTAGGAGTAAAATGATGTACTGCAACAAAGGTTTTGTCTTTCTTGAAAAGTAGGAAGACGTTTAATTTTGCAACACTAAAATCTGAAAAGGCACTATTTATAGACCTAGAAAATTAGGATGATCCAAATTATGCCACCAAATCAGTGTAGGAGCCTTTTTCCTTCTTCTAGAGAGAGGAAATTAGCTAAATGTGATTTTTTTGGTTGCAGTGGGTTGGCCCTGGCAAAGGGGCAAATGTATACCCAGCTGGTCACTCAGTCCCCCTCCTCATCAGGACAGGAGGACAAAATAGGATGAAAAGACCATGGTCAGAGACACAGACAGGGAGTTTGCTTATCAGTTAATGTGATGGGCAAAACATTAATTTAATTTATTGCCAATTAAAATAGATTGAGTAGCCAGAATCAAAGACAAACATTATAACAATTTTTAAAACTCTTTATCAGTCCTTGACTCCTGCTTTGCCCCTGAGTGGCACAGGGAGGGACATGTGTGGAGGTGAGTTAGTACATAACATTTTCTCTCTGACGCTCCTTCCCTCTCACATTTTCCCATTTTCCTGTGTGGGATCTCCCACAGGCTGTAGTTCCTTTAGGATATATGCATCTGCTCTAGCGTGGAGTCCCTTCATGAGCTGCAGAGAAATACCAGCTCCACCATGGTCCTCTCCACAGGCTGCAGAGGAATACCAGCTCCAGTGCCTGGAGCACCTCTTCCTTCTCCTTATTCTTCTCTGACCTTGATGTTTGCACTGCAGTTTCTCACACTTTTTTTGTCCCTCCTCCTCTGCCTGTCCAGCATTTTCTGCCCTTAAATGTGTTTTTCCAAAGGCGACATCAACTTTGCTTATGGATTCAGCTGTGTCCTGTGGTGGGTCCATTGGGGCCAGCGGGAACCAGAAGTCCCTCCCCTCTTCCCACAGAGCAGCCCCCCACCTGCAAAAACCTTACTACCTACATCAAATACGGTGGTAATTCTGATAAACCAAACTCTGAAATGAGATGATTTCCAGGAAGCAGGAAAAGGTCAGTATGAAGTTGTCCCATCTGTAGGAGTGCCACAGGACTGACATTTAGACCCTAGCTGTAGGAATCCCACCTTGCCTTCTGACCTGGCCATAAAGTCTGTCACTTATCACACTGCTTAGGAGTGGAAATTGCTGGATGTTTACCCAGATCTGGAGCAGCCAGGTTTTTTTCTCAGTATTTAGATGCTGAGAAATTCAGATAGACACTGGGATTTCAGGAGATATCAGCCAGATAGGTGCATGTGGAAATTCCCTCAGGAACTTACCTAAATGAATGCTTAGGCCCTCCCATAATGCTGAAAATCAGGCCCTAAGTTCTTTAAGACATGAATAAATAATACAATGCAATAAAAATCACTGCATTATCTAAATAATCATTCTGGAGGGAACTCCACCAGCCAGACATCTACAGACAGTTATTTCTACTCCTTAATCATTATGGGAAACACATACATAACCTTTTCCAAAATCCTTATTAAAAAAAACCTATTTCCCAGTGCATTACTCTTGTGCATTCTTTCATTTTAAATCTGGTATTGATAATAACACATAACTGAAAGAAGTGCAATACAGTCAAATTGAGTCTTACTTAATTGTGAATGTAAAATTTGGGTATGCAGACCTTCCACATTTTTACCTCCAAAAGTTAGATGGCAGATATTGAGAACAGGCTAAAGATCTGAAAAGGTAAAATTAACTTTTATTTGAAAGAAAGAGGGGTAGGAGGCAGAGAGAAGGAGGGGAATTCTGCTGCATCTTTGTAATAAGGTGTTTACAACTTTTTTTTGGAAAGCAAATTTCACCGCAAATTAAAATCCGAGTTATTCACACTGAAGGGAACTTTCTGGGCTTTGATTCAATGAAATACCAGTTTCAAGCATACGCTTATATTAGTTCTTGTTCTACAAAATACATAAAAATAAGTCAGTGTAAGCACCTATTTAAACCCTGGTGACTTCAGTGAGAAGTTACTTTACATTGGAAGTGTTATTTTTGAGAACTCACATAATATTTTGAGTAAATCATTGTAACCTCTTCATGACAGTTTATACTACTTGGAAATGTCGGCTGTATTCAGAATAACTGAAGTCAACAGAATGCCCTAAGCATACCCATCAACTTCAGTGGCTTAATATTGGGCATATAACTAGGTATTCTGCTATCTCCAAGAGAGACTAGTCCATCATCAGAAAGGTATGCTACAGTACAGAGCTGTCTTCAAAGATAATATAGACTTTTTTTTCTGTAGATTTTGAAATTAGATTTTACAAACCATAGTCTGAAATTTACATTGTGTAAATCTGTTTTGTGGATGGAAAATATCCTTTCTCTTTCTATTTGACTTTAATGCACAATAGATACAGATGATAAACTTATGAAAACAAACCACCCCTTTATGGAATACTTATGTGATTTCACAAACTACAGTTTACCTTTATCTAAATGTTATGATTATGAGTGCATTAACTGGCCTTAACTGACATTACCAGCCTCACCTGGGATCCTTACCCATGCATTCTCTGTCCATTTTTTCTGGAAACTCCATGTAAGCCCTGGTGTGGGCAACCAGTCCTGGCCTGAGCTATGCTTTAGACATGCCTCTGCCCAGCCCTGTGCCCTGCTGCCCTGATCTTCCTGGAAGGACCCCCAGACCTGCCTCCTGGGTCCTATATTATAGGCAGCTTTGTGCTGACTCTGTCCCTGCCTGGGCACCGTGGATGGGTTCCAGTGACAGATAATCTCAACTTGCCTGGGACCATCAGTGGATCCTGCCACTGCCACCACCCTGGCTCTGCTCAGACCCTGAGGGATGGAATTCTGTTGGTGAGGACACTTCCCTGCCTGTGCAACGGGAAGCCTTGGCTCCTGGCTTGTCCTACCCTGTGGAGCAGCCCTGCTGGTGCTGCTCCCTGACACTAAATTTCTGATGGGTATCAAAACACTTGGTTGAACAATTTCCAAAATAATTTCCCATCTGAGGATTCTGGTTCCACAAAAATGATATTCTCCTTGGGAACAAGCTCGTTTCTTTGCATTTTTTATGGAAACCAGGCAGGCAGAGAGGCTTCCCTCCTACCCCTTGCATGCCAGCTGGCATCATGGTGGGTGGACAGGCATCCTGCCCATCTCACTGGACTTCACGGTTGTCAGGGCTGTCCAGTTACCCTGCATCCCACCTGGCAGACTGCTCCAATTGCCTGGATTCCTGGCTAGCTTCCCACCTGGGCAGCCAACTCCCTGTACAACAGTTCTTGAAACATGCTCTGTGTGGTCTCAAAACAATCATTAGATTTTGTGCAATAAAGTTATGCAGTATGGCAAAGTTTTCTTTGTTTCCAAGGAGAAAAACAGAAATAAAAAAATAGAAAATTGTCAACTGAACAAAAATTGCATTTCAATTACCTCTTTAGTTTTCACAGCAGTATCTGTACAAAGAAAAGGGACTACCATGGCAACATTACTTGTATTAGCAAATCTAAAGGACTGTATAAGCCATTCTCCCTTCATTTCATCTACTCAGGCTATTTTGTTTGCACTTAAAAGAAAAAAAAAAAGGGCTTCAAAAAGTCACTCTAAAATATTAAAAAGGTTCAGGACAATCTCTTCTAAGTGTTGAGACTTAGAGTTGTCATTAAGTGAAACTAAGAATACATTTAGAAATATCTTTATATAGTTTTCTGTCTGGTAGCACCAAGAAATTAAGAAATTGGTTTTATTTGTTGAGTGTTATAGTTTATATACATAAAAATAAATACATGCACACACATGTACATACATACAGTGTAGCTTAGGCAAGGAGCAAGCCTCAGACCTGATTTTAAATGCAGCTCCCAGGCCAGTGAGTAGAGGGTGCTTTGGTGGAGGACCCTCCTCCAAATGAGGATGCTCAGGACAATTAAGGCCTGTTAGTGAACTCAGGGCCCTGAAAAACAAGAGTCTCAGCCCAGGGTGGTTTCCAAAGGGCTGTTATATGAGGTCTCCCACAAGTGGTCTTTCCACCTTGGTCTTTGGCATGTCTCATGACAGAGGCCTCAGACTGGCCGGGGTCAAGCCACAAAGAAATCTGAGACTCCATGGAAGAGTGAGGCTAACCAGCGGTTTTCAAAGTAAAGTGAGAGCACTCCCCAAAGCAGCCTTTGCACATAGGCCTTCTTACATCTCTGTGGTTTAAGTACTTTACATGAGATAGACCTTTGCCTGCTGGTCAGGGTTTTTTTTTTTCTGTTCTGTATATCTGATGTTGAAATAAAAAAAAAAAAAGTTGTCTAGTTTTAACAGGGGAGATGGGTATATATTTTTTGGGAGAGATTCAATTTTCCAAGTACCTAACAGCGTATTCAGGTAAATACGCTCTCCCTTCTTCTAGACTTACATGTGCCTGGACACTTTATTGTACTTATTTTGGCTGGAATAGAGTTAATTTTCTTCATAGTAACTCATATGATGCCACATTTTGGATTTGTGACTAAAACAGTGTTGATAACACACCAATGTTTTAGCTATTGCTGAACAGTGCTTACACAGCATGAAGGTCTTTTCTGTTTCTCACACTGCCCAACCAGTGAATAGGCTTGGGGGTGCACAAGAAGTTGGGACACAGCCAGAACATCTGACTCCAACTGACCAAAAGGATACCATGCACCATATGACATCGTGCTCATCAATAAAAGCTAAGGAAAGAAGGAGGAAGGACGGGATGTTCAGAGTTATGGCATTTGTCATCCTAAGTCACCGTTACACATGATGAAGACCTGCTTTCCCCAAAACAGCTAAATACCTGCCTGCCAATGAGAAGAAGCAAATCAATTCTTTGTTTTGTTTTGCTTGCACACGCTGCTTTTGCTTTACCTGTTAAACTGTCTTTATCTCAGCCCACGAGTTTTCTCACTTTTACCCTTCTGAGTCTCTCCTCCATCCCACTGTAGGGAAGTGAGCAAGTGGCTCTGTGGGGCTGAGCTGCCTACTGGGGTTAACCCACAACACTGATGCATCCACTTGAGCAGTCATGCTTCAGCTGTTTTTCTTGTAGCCTTTTTTTCTTGTCTCCTAATCAAGCTTTCTGGATGTCTTATCAATGTGCCCCAGTGCTGGCACACTTAGGATTTTGAAAGACTATACAACAATAGAGACAGAGTATGGATTTATGACAAATTTATTCTATCTTTGTGGTATGAGACACCGGGTTGGTAAGAGCTTTAAGACTGAATTGCCCACATATTTTCTTGAATTAAGTGCATAAAAATCAAGAAAAAGATTTTTAATCTCTTAAGATATGTATTATTAGAACAGAAATTAGAATAATAATTTTTAAAAGACTGAAAAAAACCCTTTAAAACCATCTTGATCTCATGAGTTAGGCAATTAAAATAAAAGATTAATTTACAAATATGCACCACGACTTTTTATTTATAAGGAAATCCACAATGTTTCCTGTGAATTCAAGATCTCTGCTCTTAGCACTGAGTTTTGGCTGGGATTTTGCATTCACTTGATTCCGAGTACTCCTAGATGTACCTGCTCAACTACTGTAAATTAATATCTACTGAAACCAGAATGCAGCAGCTAGGATCAGGACAAGCAGCTTCTCTCTCTGATGCTTAATGACATCCTTTCCACAAAAGTAACATGCAATGCCTATACAGAATCTCTAAAAATCCCAGTCAGTTATAATGTTTATCACATTTTGAATTTCAGCTCCCTTCCCTTCTCTGAAAGGTCCCCAGACTTGTTCTCTTACTAAGCAAAGAAGGAAGATATCAGATGTCTGTTTCTGGATGGTTTGAGTAGCAGCAGTCTCAGACAACCATCTAAGGTCATGCCATTTGCCATCACTAGTTAACCTCTAGGCCAAGCTCTGTAAGAACTTAAAAATGCCTC
Organism: Gorsachius magnificus; assembly: GCA_034008185.1. Classification (NCBI taxonomy): domain Eukaryota; kingdom Metazoa; phylum Chordata; class Aves; order Pelecaniformes; family Ardeidae; genus Gorsachius; species Gorsachius magnificus. Next base: position 89,768,380 of record CM067081.1, read on the forward strand.
TGTGCTCTACTAGTCCAGATCAAAGGTCCATTTAGTCCAGTATCCAGCAATGAATTCTTGGGAAGAACATCAGACTTCAGAAACTGTATAGTGACAATTGTCTAGGACACGCTCCTACTCAAGGTAATTTGTTTCATAGTTTAGGGGCTACAAAGCTATGCTGTCTTAGGGAATAGTGTCAATCAGTCAATGTAGGAGTCATGATGTTACAGTAAAAATTGAATTCTGAGGGCTTTTTCTGCTTTTGCCAGTGTGCCCATTTCTATGAAAACAATGCTCGTAGGTGAGATGCTTGGTGCAATCTTCTTGTAGTCTCTGCATTGGCTGTCACATCCACGGAGCTAAAACCTTGGACTCCTAGCCATCCTATAGAGAATACATGCCTGCCTCAAAACATTCTTTTAGTAATTGCCTCTCTCTTGATTGGGTGCCAAGAACCATCCTGTCCAACACTTTTCACACCCTCTGTAAGAATTCTTTATTCTTTTGATCCTCCTTCCACTCTTCTACATACTTCTCCCTTCTCATAAGAACGTTGGATTACTCTGATCCTTCCTGCTTGAGTATTTACTTTTGATTTTCTCAATCCAATGAAAATTGCTAAGCTTAGGTAAGTCAAGGGATGTAAAGGGGCAAGTAAACAGTTCATTTTATGAAGGAGGAAGAGGACAATATCTGAAATGCTCTGTTGGAATCATTTCACCTGATCAGTCCAAATTCTACCAGATTAGCAGATGGCAAGAGCATTCTAAATGAGTGCGAATCTGTCTTTTGTGCTTTTATGATCCCAGGAACACAATATTTATTCTGATGGTAAGTATCTTGAAAAACTGCTGGGAAAAGAGATGATGCATTATAACTATGTTATGGAATAAAACTCAAGGCACCAAAGAATATGAATTTTAGAATCCCTGGCTCTAATGGAGATTTAGAATGAAGTCTGATGTGATGCTAAACCTGCAATTGTCCAACTTTTTTTTTTCTTTTTTGGCAAAATCAAAGAGGACAAGAAAAAAAAATAATTCCTAGAGATACAGGGAAGTAATGTTGGATTCATACACTGGATATATGAGCAGTAATTTGTATAACATTAGAATAACTTGGGTTTGTAAATGTATACAGAAAAAATCCTGAATTATTCTAAATTACAGCTAATTTAGAAAGAACTTTGCAATTTTGTTTCATTGGATTCTCCCTTGTTTAACTTGGTCTTCTGGCTTAAAATTCCACACATTCAAATTCCTTAGAGTATGACATGACACACAAACCAGATGGAAAATGCTGACACAGAGCTTTTCCTGTTTCTATCTTTCCTTCAGATACAAATAGTGGGAAGCCTTCAATGCTTATATGAATCTATATCTCATCAGTCTTACAATTTTTTTATATCTGGAATAAAAAAACTCCATATAGTATTCTAAGAATTTATTGCATTAATCACATCTTCTCTATGATTTGCTTTCTTATGTGCAGTACCACAGTACAGAGCTGAGGTAACCCTGTGGAAATCACCGAAGTTACATGGATGATACACTTGCATTGGTTAGGAGAACAGAGGCAGTCATCCTAAATAAAGGAAACTAGGTTAAACTGAAGTGGAGTTTCTGAATATATACCAAAGAATGATTGGAAAAAACACTTAATGCTGCAATTCTCTAAAAATAAGAAATTAGATGGAATCCAAAAGTAAGGTCACACTTATAAGACAGCTAAACACTTTAAAGAGGTAAAGAGCATAGCTTATACAGCTAAATGCATTAATTCAATGAAATAATTGCGTAATGCCTTGCTAGATAAGACTGGTTATTATGCACTTGCTCAATTCTGGATGTTTTGCAGAGTTTTTTGGTGTGTTTTTGTTTTGCTTTGGTTTTATTGTTGCTTTAATAATATTTGGTATTAAGTCTGAAAGACCTGAATAGCCTCATTGCAGCAATGTTAAAAAAGAAAGGTATTCCAAAAAGAGAAAAATGTCATTCAGCATATATTTGTCAGATATTCATGTTAGTGAAGGAATTGTTGATGGTTAGTTTAATCAATTCTTCATAAGACCAGGTAAGGTGAAGAATGTGGGATTTAATAAAGTAATGAGATGACTACTATTAGCTAGACCTGGTGCTGTATCTAAATTCTGTTATTTGAAAGACACAGCTCCCTCCTGCTACTAGAGAATTAGACAGCTGAAACACAACTTAAAATTGCTTCTTCCCAAGCCCATCATAAGTATAGCTTCATGGATTTTATCACCAAAGTGCACAGCAATGTACAGTGGAAACTCAGGAGAGACTTATTTTATAACTACTTTAAGCTGTTAGCATATGCAAAGGAATTAGGAAAAAAATCTTGTATGCACAGAAGCTGACCTACTTACATTTAGTGGTCTGTGCTAAACATCAAAAAGCACATTCTGCTGAAGGTATTATATTCCTTGGGAAGTAATGGCACCTCTTCTAAACTGTTTTTAATTTATTCATGCTGAGACTGTTCTCTTCCAGCGTGTTGATGTTTGATACTGCAATTTTTGTAACACAGACGGCTCCTAAGTATTGCAATAAGTTGTATGGAAAATAGAGAGATAGAGAGGAAAAACAGTAGGAGAACATAACATTGGAGAAAATGTCAAATTTTAAAAATAGGATCAAGGGTTGGAAATATTCATTTATGGATACCATTTGGGAGTTAAAAATAATTTTGTAATGAAAGTTTGTGTTGCAGAGTTGTCATAATCACAGGTTGTCTTGATGATCATAGTTAAATTGATGGGCCATACAACTGAAGGAGGTAACGTCAACATGATGCCATCATTGCTGCAGACTGCCGTGACTACATATGTCTATATTTCTATCCTACTGAATTTGGCAGTGGTTCACAGAGATTAGCAGTACGTAGAGGGGAAAAAAGTATAACCATGGACAATGAGGGTTACAAAGGAATACCAGGTTATAAAAAATGCAAATATAAGGTCAAAGGGTTAGGAAAACATGGCAGTTAAATATTTTCACTGAATGTTAAACAACATGCCCTCCACTGTGGTTTGATTGTGAGAGATAAATCATAGAATATATATATGATATATATTCAGAATATTATAGAATAGTAAGAATGTGATTGTTTTAAATAAAAAACAATTTAAAAAGCATTCAAAATAAAATAACTATATATAATTATTTTACCCAGATTAATCTTGGTTTCATCTAAGGATACAATTTAATGTATTTATGTGTCTTCCAAAGTTTGTATTTTCCTCTTATCTCTGCTGTGTGCAAAAGTGCAGCTAACTCTATTAGACTTCAAGATCCAGGGGAGTGCTCCTTCCCAGTCTGCTCAGAGCTGAATCCAGTGCTCTCTGAGTTCCTGTTTCCTTCCTGCCTTGGTCAGATGGATGCAGCTGCTGCAGTTCCTTTCTGAAGGACAAGCCAGAAGCAAGACTGAGTATATATGACAGAGAGGGCCAGCTTGATCCCTTATCACTCATTGATCAGAGTTGAGGTTCACTGGTGAAGAATGCACACACAGCAGGATATCACTGTGTTCAGGAACCTGTGCTGGGCAACTGAGCCTTTCTGCTAAATTTAGGTATCTACAACATAAATGTTTACATGTGGGCTAGGTATCTGTTGTGGTTTAACCCCAGCTGGCAACTAAGCACCACACAGCAACTCACTCACTCCCCCACAGTGGGACTGGGGAGAGAATTGGAAGAGTAACTGTGAGAGAACTCATGGGTTGAGGTAAAGACAATTTAATAGGGAAAGCAAAAGCTGCGTGTGCAAGAAAAGCAAAGCAAGGAATTCATTCACCACTTCCCATGGGCAGGTAGGTGCTCAGCCATCTCCAGGAAAGCAGGGCTCCATCACGTGTAACAGTGGCTTGGGGAGACAAACGCCAGCACTCTGAATGTGTACCCTGCTTCCTTCTTCCCCCAGCTTATAAACTGAGTATGATGTCATATGGTATGGAATAGCCCTTTGGCCAGTTGGGGTCTGCTGTCCTGGCTGTGCCCCCTCCCAGTTTCTTGTGCCCCTGGCAGAGCAGGGGAAGCTGAAAAAGTCCTTGACTAGTCTAGGCACTACTTAGCAACAACTAAACCATCAGTGAGTTACCAACATTCTTCTCTTACTAAATCCAAACCACAGCACTATGCCAGCTACGAGGAAGAAAATTAACTCTGTCCCAGACGAAACCAGGACAGTATCTAAGCTCCTGCTACAGTCAATAGACAGTCAATACAGTCAATGGAGACAGAGAGCTATTCAGCTCTCTCAAAGCAGATGTCTACTTTAGGAAGAGATAAATAGATCCCTAGACACCATTGACTGTACTGGTCACATCTTCATTGACAATGGTGGGAGTTTAGACAACAGTTTATATGTTGTAAGCTACGTTGTTATCACAAGAATTTAGATGTCTGAATCTGAAGCTAAATTCTATACTTAAAGACACTCGTAATTTTTTATTTTTAATAAACTACTGTTCTGTAGGTTTTTTAAAAAAATTGACATAAATATGGTGTTCTTTCATATTTTGAATAAATATTGCTATAAATTTTAAAAAACCAATTTCGAGTAGTATTATCTATTTCTATATTTTTAGACTATTTTATGCTAGTAAAAAATTGTGTGTGTATATCTAGTCTGAATTCAATGCTTATCTGGAAGCACTTTGGGTCTGAATTGTGAATTAAATTCCAATAGTAAACAGCAGTTAGATATAGTTAATTTTTTTAATATATATTTTCTAGAACACAAAGTACCAAGAAAAATTGTTTCCCTGGAACTTTCGTTTTGCTCTTTTATATACAAATTGTCTTACATTGTATTATTTTATATATTTGTTTGGTAAAATTAATAATAATTAGTGCATCAAATATTCTTAAACTGCTGCTTTTGACATAGATGAATATTTTGTAGAATACCAGTTATAAAAAAGTGCAATATGAATACAAACTATGAAATCATATGTTGTTATTACTCCATTTCAAATATCACTATGCTGCTTTAGAAAGGAAGTGGATAATGTCTCTGTAATGGGGGCATATTTCATGCTGCTGCTCGTTCATGCACTTTAGTCTCAGTCAATGTAGCTGTGTTGAACTGGACTATCCATTTTTTATTTATACTGTAACTAATTCTAAGACTAAAATAATTGTCTTGGTTTCATTTTGAATCTTCAATGAAGCCTAAAGTACCTTAGATGATTGTGATGATTGCATCAACAATGGGGAAATAATTCAAATCATACTTAACCCAACTAGACAAAAGTCTGTGGGACCAGGTGGGATGCATACAAGGGTGCTGAAGGACCTGGCTAATTTCACTATGAGTCCACTGTCTGTCATCTTTGAAAGCTCATGGCAGATGGGCATGTTCTAAGTAAGTGGGAAAAGACAACCTCCCTTCAGTACCTGGAAAGGTTATGGTGCAAACCTTCTCTGACACCTTTTTCAACCACATAAAGCAGATGATTGCCACAAAGCGAGTCAGCTGCACACTCGGATGTATTAGAAGGGATCTAGCTACCAAGCTGAAGAGATTCTTACTCTCCATTTGAGACCACATCTACCTTTTCCCCGTTACTTTTGAAACCACAGCTGGTAGCTACATCCATTATTAGGCTCCTTGGCAAAAGAAAATCATTGATAAACTGGAGAAAGTCAAGCTGCTCAGGGGCTAGATTTGTTCAACCTGAAGAGAGAAGGTTACATAATATCTCATTTCTGTCTACAGCTATCTAAAAGGAGGGTGTAGAAAAGATGAGGACAGACAGTGGTTAGGGGTATGCAGTGGAAGGGATAGAAGCAACAGTCACAAGTAAGAAAGTGGAAAGGTCCGACTCAATAAAAGGAAAAAAGGTTTTACCATAAGAATGTCAAAACACTTGAACTGTTGACCAGAGATGTGGTGAACCTCTATCCCTGGGGATATTCAAAGCTTGACTGGACATGGCCTGAGCTGCTTTTAACAGGAAGTTAGGCCAGGTGGCCTCTGGATATCCCTTCCAAATTATGTGATTCTGATGCTATTATTTTGAATTCACTTTCTGTGTTCCTTAAAACAATGAGATAAAAGAAGAACTCAATTCTCATGTTTCATCCAGAATTTTGATATGAAAAAAGATGCTGAATTTCTACTTCTCCCTTTTTTTTTTTCACTAAAGTAGAAAAGAATACCTTTATCAGCTGGTGTCAGCTGAAAAACAAAAAAGCTTTTTATATATGTCTTTCTTCATATAATAAACTACATCAGACTGTGCTCCAGGGTTTTGATTTTCCAATCATCTTGAATGGACATCTATTGAAGAACGATACAACTTCAACAAGGCCATGCAAGAGAAGATAATTGTTCCATTCTATGGAAGCAAGAATTTGGAAAGCATGTAGGTCTCACTGTTACGGAGCTGAGATGTGAAGAAAGTGCACATTTTAGAATTCAATATTTTTATCAGCTTCTCTAGACTAAGCATAGTTCACTGAAACTTCACTAGCTTGAAATCAACACCATCTCTAATCACTGTCTGAATGAGGAATATGTTAGGTCTTCAGAACTTTTGGGTTTAGTATCATGATGTACAACCACAAGAGACAATGATGAGAAGCTCTGTTGTTATTAGGTCATTATTAGGTTTGATTAATAATCCAAATGTTAAATCAGTTTTCATCCTTATTTTATTATTATAAATCCTAGTGTTACTTAGCACGTAGTTGCTTCCACAGCATCTGTGAAACTTTATCAAATTTAAAAAAGGGAGAAGAGCCATATTTATGAAGAAGGCAGTATGTTTTCTCTTTTTTAGAAGCAAGAGATAGGGACTCTCCTTTTTACTGGAAATAGTTGATTTTATATCAACTTTTAAAAAATGTTTTAAAATCATACTTACAGGGAGCTAATCTAATGAAGTATTATACAAATTTAGTTTAGGAGAAAGAACACCTTTATACAAATAAATGCCTCTATATTTGGTCACATTTATGAAAATTCACTTAGTAAAAGTGGACTACAAGAGCAAAGAAAGGGAAAGAAAGATATGTTAAACAAAGTAGTCTGAAAATATAGGATATATCGTACACAAAAAGGAAGCAGGAAGTCAATACTGAGTTTTGGCAATTTTGGTTTACTCATCTTCTGATGAATATGAAGCTGTCTATTTTATGGAGTCTATAAATTCAATTAATCTCTCCATTGACATTAAAATCAGCACCAGGTCTACCAGAGACATGAAGCTGTATAATTATGAACAGTCCTTCAACAGAAGTTTAGAGAGTTCAGGCAAAAAGACTGAGCATCAAATGGAATGGAAAATCCTATTATGATGTGTTGGGTTTTGAGTAAAGAGCTTCTATCTACAGCCAAGTTTAGAGGCTAGGTGTCACCTTTATAACACTCATCTCATTAATTCATTTTTCAGAGCAATCTTTTCTTTTCTGTTACTTCATTCCCTGGATGCAACCACACTGCAGGAGGTTGCTGTTAGTGATGTGGAACATGTAGCTTTGTTAGACAATTTCTTTTAAAAATTCTGATGTAGCAGGAACACAGAGATAAGCTTTATAAGGAAGTGATCCAAGCACCAGCTTCACGTTTTAACCCTTAACAGGCCTCCATTCACATTTAAACACCTCATTCGCACTCAAACACCTGAGCAGGCTAAGGAAGAGGAAAGAATGGCTAAAGGGTTATTAAAGCACAACAAAAAATGATCTGCAGTCTCTAATTTAATTACTAGACAAAAAGGAATTGTTCCTCTAAACCTAGGTATATTCCTGGTGAGGTATGGAAGAAAAGGCAGAGGTAGTGTAAAGACAATGTTATCTCTGCTTTCTGCTTCATTGTGTGAAAATGTAGGTGCCTCATTTGTTCTGACTTCAGAGAAAATATGTTAAAATTTGCAGAGAGCCTGAAACAATAGTTCTTAGTTACAAGCTATTTCATTTACTTCAAGAATTGCCAGTATTCAAACCTGCCAATGCTGTCAATCCAGAAGTGACAGTCTGACAGTGATACCCCAAATCTACTGTTCTTAGGATGTTAATTTTCTCTGCATTGCACAGAATGCCCACAATCGCTTGATTCCTGCCCCAGAGAACCCCTGCACTTTGAATTGGAGAGGAATCTTAACTGTTTCAAAGGCCACTGTAGCACAGAAGAAATGAGGAGATGTGCAATATTATTTTTGGGTGTATAACAATTTTCCCAAGACATTCTGGCAGGAGTTCAAGGGAAGATGAGGTCATTAAGATAAATGGGTCCTTGGTAACATATAGCAAGGTTGGACTCAGGGATGGATTAGGGCTTAACCATGGATAACCTGTGCCTCTCATTCACTCAGGATTACTGTATGTTTTCTCCCTGTTGCGGATGTTATCCAGCCTTCTACAACAACTTTTTTGGGGGCTGTTTCCCCTGTCTTGATGGATGTATTCATCCACATCTTACTGTTTTCTCCCATTCTAATCCTTTGCAATCTTAAATGCATTATTTCCTTTTAAGATTATGGCATCCTTTGAAAGCTGGATGTTGAATTTCATAGGATGTATTTCCAGAGTGGAAGACTTTTGAACAGTATCTTATGCTGGATATCATCTTTTCATGTAATTCATCAGAAATGAAGGAAAGATTTCTAGCAAATATTTGTTAGTACATTTTCTGTTTGAACAAGTTAAAGACTGTAGCATGTAATTTCCAACATGAAATGGTTCTGTATTAGGTTTATGTAGCAAGGTCTTGGTAGTGGGGGGCTACAGGGGTGGCTTCTGTGAGAAGCTGCTAGTTTTCTTCACCAAAAGGGTTGTCAGGCTCTGGAATGGGCTGCCCAGGGAGGTGGTGGAGTCCTCATCCCTGGAGGTATTTAAAAGAAGGATAGATGAGGTGCTTAGGGACATGGTTTAGTGTTGGGCTGGCAGGGTTAGGTTAACGGTTGGACTCGATGATCTTAAAGGTCTTTTCCAACCAAAGTGATTCCCTGTGTCCGGTGCTGGCCAAGGCCAAGCCAATCAGTGATAGTGGTAGCGCCTCTGGGATAACATATTTAAGAAGGGAAAAAACTTGCTGCAGCACAGTAGCCAGAGAGAGAAGAGAAGTGAGAGGATGGGAGAGAAAACAGCCCTGCAGACACCAAGGTCACTGAAGAAGGAGGGGGAGGAGGTGCTCCAGGCGCCGGAGCAGAGATTCCCCTGCAGCCTGTGGTGAAGACCATGGTGAGGCATGCTTTCTCCCTGCAGCCCATGGAGGCCCATGGTGGAGCAGATCTCCACCTGTAGCCCATGAAGGACCCCATGTCGGAGCAGGGTGCGAAGGAAGGCGATGTGGCGTGATTGACCCCACGGGCCACACTGGAGCAGTCTGCTCCTGAGGGACTGCACCCCGTGGAAATTATGGACCCACGCTGGAGCAGTTCATGAAGAACTGTAGCCCATGGGAAGGACTCACATTGGAGAAGTTCATGGAGGACTGTCTCCTGTGAGAGGGACCCCATGCTGGAGCAGGGGAAGAGTCCTCTCTCAAGGAGGAAGAAGCTACAGATGATGATGAACTGACCCCAACCCCCATTCCCACCCCCCTGTGCTGCTGGGGGAAGTAGGTACAGAAAATTGGGAGTGAAGTTGAGCCCGGGAAGAAGGGGGAGGGGGAAGGGGAAGGTGTTTTAAGATTCAGCAGTTTTTATCCTTTCCTACTCTGATTTTGATTGGTAATAAATTAAATTAATTTCATCAAGTTGAGTCTGTTTTGCCTGTGATGGTAACTGACAAATGATCTCTCCCTATCCTTATCTTGACCCATGAGCCCTTTGATCTACTTTTCTCTCCTCTGTCTGGTTAAAGAGGGGAGTGACAAAGCAGCTTTGGTGGGCCCCTGGTGTCCAGCCAGGGTCAAACCACCACAGGCTCAAGACTGGAAGCATTATTTTTTCAGCATTTTCAGTGTTATACTTTCTATAATAGTTTCTAAGTGAAACCTTAACTTTTCGTAGTGTTTACACTATTAGAGATTTCTGTGGTTTCATCTGAAACATAGAATATGTGTGGTTTGGAATCAGTTTAAACTGTTAACATTTATGAGTGTGTAGAGGGGGGATTCTGAATTTTGGTCAGGTGAGTACAGCATTTTCTTAGTGGGTGAATTCTTAGATTCACCAAAGCCAAAAGCCTAACAACTTACATAACACTATGCACAAACAAAACCCTTTCCTGTCTTGAGGCAAGGAACATCTGCAAATTTGTGGTTTGCTCTTTTTTTTTTTCTTTAAATATAAGGTAGATATGTATTTCTAAATTTAAATTCTAATGCATGTTGACACACAAGCAAATTTTTCATCAGGGTTTTGTTTTGATAATGAGTAAGAGTGAGGAAGTTTAGGCAGGTAAGACGGCTGTTCCTTAATTCATGTCAGTCTCAGCAATACCTGTGATTAGTTGTAGCTGGTCAAAGATAGCATTATTTTATGTGGTTCCAGTGATGAGAATAATTCTTGTAGTAATAATACAAGGATGTCTTCTGTAGCCATGACATACTTTTTTTTACTACTGGTAATATTAAATGACAATTAAAAAAAAAAAAGAAAAAATAATATCTCTCTCTGAATCATTTTAAGGAGCATTATGTGTTGAATTATGTGTTTCTTAAATTCATTAACTCCCAGTGCACAGGATTCAGAATAGAAAAGTCAATCAATAGCTATAACTTGCACACTCTATTTTTGTTTTAAAGAATATTGGTATTTGCCTAAGAGTATAATCAGTAATTAATTCAACTGGATTTATTTAAGTATGGAAGAATTAGGTATAAAGACAGAATTGAGTTCCCTTAGAAGATCAAAAGAGAGCTTTATTAAAGGAAGATATTACTATGCAATAATTACAGAAACACAGTTTTCCTGTCTTGAAAAGGGAATAAATTTCTCACAATTAGAAATGTAAATGTGGGACCTTCACAACTCAAACAGTTCAATTCCAGTGTTTGAGATGCAGTAAAAAAAGCTGTTTAGGATCAAATGTTCCTTGTTTTGCAGCTTCCCTGTATGCTATTTTATAACTGTGTGCAACACATTCAGATATCAAATGTTCATAGAAATACTAAAATACAAAAAAGAAAATTTTTCTTCCTTTTCCAAAATTCAGAGTTTCTAATACATAATCTTTAGATGTAAAGGTTAGGTTTCAAGCCAGGCATGTGTTGAAAAGGTTACACTCCAATTTCCAAACCCAAGAGCACAATGAAAGGAATGCTGGCTTGCTAGTTTTGTAGAGCTTACTTTTTAGATATCAGAAAAAGAAAAAAATGGCCAACTTTGGAAACCATCTCTCTTTTAAGAGGTCATACACGTTGGAGCACAACACTTTACAGGTTTGGTAGCAGTTTTGATCTTTCAGGTCAGCAGGTATTTTCAACCTGGGGCATGATTGTCAATATAGAGTTAGGATGTTGCTACTGCATCTCTGAAAATGGGCCAGTATATTCAAACACGAACAGCTAAATTTTAGCATTTAAAACTAAATATAGAAACTGACATATAGAGATGTAGATCTCAGAAGTGCTGAATATCCAAAACTTACTAGTTTAATGGGAGCGCTTACGTAAGAAAGAAGTGCTCTATGGAGCTAAAATGTAATTTATTTTTAATAGTACTCTTCATGCACCATGGCACAAAATGCTTTTCAAGAAAGACAGACTTCTTCTCTCAGTCATAACACTATAAATTCAACACTACTTTGGATTTAAAGATAGCAAAGAGAGAGTAAATTTCATCCTGAATGTTTAAGGATCATTACAATGCTTCTTAATCATGTAAGGACTCAGATATGTAATAGAAGAAAGAGGAGAATGAGGAAATTGTCTTGAAAGTGTTGTGAGCACTAGAGTTGTTTATGTTATTTTTCCTGATTTTTTTTCTGCTTTATTATTTGGTGGCTGAGATAAGCTGTCATTCCTTTGTGATATCTGACTGCTGTTGGCTTGGTATGTTTTTATATGCTAGTATCACGGTTCTCAGAAATTTGCTTTGTGGCGGGGCCCTGAGGGTATCCCCAGCCCTGCCTGTGACCGTCCAGACCTCCTCAGGGCTCCCCCTACCCTGACCATGGCCCAGGACCCCACATCAGCCCGCCAGGGCCATCAGCCCCTGCCCCAGCAATGCCACAGCAGAGCCAGTCTCCAGCTCCCTACAGCCCTACCCTGCCCAGCTGTGGGCCCTGCCAAGCTGGGCTAACCCATGGGCCCATGTACCAGCCTGGCCTGGGCTCATCCCCCAGGACTGGGGCAGCCCTGGTGCCTCCCCTGGCTGTCCTGCTCCTGGCTGGGGGTGGGATTGGCCCTGGCTGCCAGGCCCTGCCCCACTGGGAACCCCCAAGGGGAGCCCCAGCAGTCCCAGCTCCCAGGAGGTGCCCTGACAGTATGCTACTCTGTTTTGGTGACAAATCTCAGTAAATAAGTATGTAAAGAAAAATTATGATAGCTGGCATGCAGTATGCAAAGTATGTGTAGTAGTAGTTTTATGCCCAAGCCTTATACACAAAGAAAATAAAATAGAAAAGAAATGGCTGTAAGGTTTTATTCGGTAGCTCTTCTAAACAGATGTCAGGAGCTTGTATTTGATAAAGATGTACTTTCTTGAATCACATTCAGGTATGTTTCAAACAGATAGAGATGCAATAACCTCAGCAAAACACCACTTACTTTTACTTCATTGCAACTTAAATTCTTGCACATTAATAAATCCTTGCTGCTTTAAAGAAATGTTTCATTTTGAAGATTTTTTTCATTTTAAAGTCACTGATATTTATGGAATGGTACCTGTGCAGCTGAGCACAACATTTACTTCCAAATGCTTAGTGTCAGGTAGAAATGGGAAGTGATCAAAGTCTCTAGAGAAGAAAGTGTTTCTTCCCAATTTTAGCCAAAGTGTGGAATCCCTGGAGTTCTTTATGACCTGTTTTCTTTACTATTTTATTAACAAATGAATGCATTTTTAAACTTTAACTCCTATAAACAGAAGGAATGATTTTAGGACTAGGAAATAAATTATAAGGCTCCAATTCTAACCTCTCAGCGACAGCATTTTGCCTGTATAACAGCCTTTGAGTCCAACTATAAAATCTATTCCTTAAAAATTTCTACTTTAAATAATGCACAACAAGGCTAGAAATTGTGGTTAGCCATAGTGATTCTAATTCTATGTATTGGTTCATAACACTTTGCCATTGGACATGGCACATATTGCTATAGCCAAGTACATGACCAAGCATCTTCAAGTGCAGACATGGTTGTCTGAGGACACTGTCTTTCCTTAGAGTGCTAGCGTAATAAGGAAATAGTCAACATTTCAGAAATACAGAATGTTCTGGCCTGAAATAATGTCAGCATGGTGACATTTCTATATAGGTCAGGCACAATAAATATGCAGTCACACATGGCAATGACAATGACATGCATCCTTGTAGTTGACTAGAATTCCATAGGGATTCACTTCTACTCAGTTTGTAACAGAATAAATGTCTGACTATGTTTGACACTGTCCCACCATAGGCTTAAAAGAAAATGGCAGAAAGCCTTTGAAATACACCAAGCTGTTCTCTTTTATTTCTCCCTCTGCCAGATCCCCAGTTTCTCTCTTTCATGGTATTTCCACTTGGAAGATGGTAGATAACAACCAAAGATAAGGGAATAAAAGATTTTTTCCTATATGCAGTTGTGGCTGCATATGGCCAACAGGCCATGCACCCTGGCCAACAGCCAAACCCCCACCCAGCCTCCTGCTCACTCCCCTCTCATGTGGGATTGGGAGAACAATAAAAACAAGGCAAAAAGACATGTAGATTGCAACAATGGAAGTTTTAAAAGAATAGCAAAAGTCCTGTGTGCAAGCAAAGCAAAATAAGGAATTTATTCACTGCTTCCTTTTGGCAGGCAAATGTCCAGCCACTGTGAAGCAGAGCCTCAGCCCATAAAAGAGTTGTTTGGGAAGGCAAATGCCACATGGAACATTTTCAGTTTTCCAGCTTCTTTTGTTCAAATCAGTTCTTCAGTGAGACAGACAAAAATGTCCAAAATGTTGACTATTTTCTGACCTGCTCTTTTCCGTAACACCATTTTGCACAAGAATAATTTTCTACAGGCATCCATGAGGAGTTGTGGGATAAGGATACCATATATAGCCATTTATGTCTCATTTGAAACAGCCCTTGGCTGATCTTCCCAGGGTGGTTGCAGAGGTGACTTAAGCTCTTTCAGAGTATGCTTCCTCTAAAATGGAGTATGGCAGTGACAGCAGCTAGCCTATTGGTATAATCCACCTACAAAGAAAACACCTCCTTACAACAGGATTGACCAAGTTAGGTTAAAAGCATTGTCTAACAGGAGAGAGCAGCCAAATGAGGGAAGCAATTACATTATCACCTCAAATCCTTTCACGCACATATGAGGACAAGTACAGTAAAATCAAACCGATTTTCAAGAGAGATGGCTGACCTACAACTTCTGGGGACATTTCTACCACTTTTCAGGGACTAACACAAAAGGCAGAAAAAGAAGGAAATTATTTGATATTGAGCAACAGCTTTTCTTTGCCCAGTGATACCCAAGAGCTATTGACTAGAAATGTACAGACGCAACAAGAGAACAATAGTAGTTAAAGGACAACTTTCCTTCAGGCTCTTCTGGTCTGCAGTAGGAAAAAAGTTTGCCTGTTGTGACAGTAGAAAAATAGAAAAATAATTTGTCTACTGGGTGGTAGCTTAGCAGTATCACGCTGCAAGGCAGAGACAGCAGAGCTTGCTGGAGTGCCACATAAGCCCTGATGCAGGTGAATTCCTGGTTTCCTGCTGCATGCAAGCGTTGTGCTGGCACTTGGTGTCAAGGGAGATGTCCAGAGCCAAACTACAAGCTTGTATGCCAACTACAGGTGTGGCAAATGGCTTTGAAAATCTCACAGAAAAGGGTTTGGGTTTGGTTTGGGGGATTTGTTATGTTTTGTTTTTCCCTTGGAGCACAAGACGTCAGGCTTCATCCACTTTTAATTAAGCTTGGCTCTGCCAGCAGAGGGCATGAAGAGGCAAACTTTGATTGCTTCAATGGCGATAACTACTCCCATTTTCCAACAGAAAGGACAGAGTGACTACACTGCACTTTGTGCTCTCTGGAGTCAGTAAAGACATTGTGGATATATTTTACATCATGTAACACTGTTTGCTATGTGGACAGGTTTACAACCACAGCTTCCACAGAACTGTCAAATCCAGACCTGTGGAAGCAAAAACTTCAAACTTTGTGAGGGTTTGGAAAACCATGTACAGCCATTGGTTTGAAATTAAAGAAATTATGCATCTTCTCCCTTCAGAAAGGGAGAGCACAAGATGTCTAGAATAAAAGCGAGGTTTCGTATCAATCAGCTTATGAAATAAATTATGAATACTA
This sequence comes from Gorsachius magnificus, assembly GCA_034008185.1. Classification (NCBI taxonomy): domain Eukaryota; kingdom Metazoa; phylum Chordata; class Aves; order Pelecaniformes; family Ardeidae; genus Gorsachius; species Gorsachius magnificus. The sequence continues at coordinate 89,783,784 of CM067081.1, forward strand.
ATTTATGAAAGAAATATTTATGGCATATGAAATAATGAGAAAGGGGAAAGGGGATCAGATACACATATAACAAATAATAGATTACAGCCACAAAGCTAGCAATGGAATATTTTACCCTTAAGAACTTCAGCAAATGAACCCTTATGAGGGTACTGCTCAAAAAATTTTCAAGAAACTGAAAGTAAAGGGGAAAGAAGAAAGAAATAGTTGTTGCTGTAGTGGTGTTGCTGAACTGCTTTGCCAAATAAAATTTTTCCTTGGCTGTCCCAAGAAGAAGAATATGCTTGTGTTGCCCTGGTTTACCTAGGCACACCTAGGCATTCTTCCTGTACTGGGAATGCACGTTGTCAAACACTTTCTGAACAACAGGACTAGGGTACTTGGGTTCCTTCACATGGCCTACCACTTCTGTTTTGAGTTGTTCCAGTAGAATGAAACTTAATCGCCCTGTTCCTGATCATTCTGCTCAACATGTGCCACGGTTTGTTGAAGAGCTCTGTTATACATCTTAGCTTTTTTATATCCTGTTAAGCCTAGTTTTGGAGACTGTCCCTTATTTCAGCATCCAAACACTGGGAAACATCAACCCTTATGTCTTCACCAGGTAGTGGTGGTACCGTTACCTGCTCCTGTTGGCTTGCAGATACACAGTAAATTTTTTTTATGTGGTCTATCACTACTTAACTGAAAGCCCTGGAAATGGGCAAGTTCAAAACTTAGAAATAAGATAAACCCTCCACCTTGTTTCACCAAAAGCTTTTTTCTTTTGAAATACATCCTTTTATTCTCCAGGTTTTTAATGAATTTGTGACAGCTTTTCAGCACATGTATCTGGCGAGACATGAAGAGGATGTTCTTTTTCAAGGTATTCAGGGAAATTCAGAAATGTCTTTTATCAGGTCATCAAAAACAGTTCAAAGCATAGCTCTCCTCAGGCTGGGGAGGAAGAGATCAATAGCTCCAGGAGGGACAGGAGCTGTTCAGACATTGGGACATCATACTTCTGTTCCTGCCTTGATAGCAATGCAAGGATGTCAGATCAACTCATCTGTTTCTATTGGTGAGTGCTGATTTTCTAAATATGTAAATGGAAAGATGGTTTTGCAGGAAAAAACTCCTGTTCTTAGCCTAAAAGCCTCTGGTGATAAATGTTTAAATCAACTAACAGGTACCCATATGGTGACATAATAATATCTTCAGTCACTTCTAAGAAGAGTATGTCTTCCCATGACAAATTTGTCTGTGGGTAAGGTTTGGAACATCTCCCAGGGGTTATAAAGAGCACTACGCATTTTGTGTTGAGATTGATGTTGCAACTCTTTCTACCTTGAAAAAAAAATTTTGGACTCTAAAAAGGATGCTATGATCCCTGTGATACATATACTTAGAAAAAACTTTCTCAGTTTTGCCACTTCACAAGCAGAACTAATAAAAACATTGATTACAATCATATTTATTTTATTTGGGGGAAAAAGGATTTACTGTTAGAACTTCAGTTAAGTTCCCCAAAAATTTGACAAAAAGACATTTAAAGAAAACTTTCTAATATATTAACTGTGAGAAAATATAACACACACAAGATTTTCAGGTGTTAAAGAAAGTAACTGGTCAGCATTCTCCAGGAGACATTTTAAAAAAACATCTTTCTCCATAGTTGCTAGACAACCCTGCAAGTACAGAGCTAAAAGGGTACTCGCTGATCAAAAACTGTAGGGGATGCTATTAATTTTTTCAGTAATTACATATTTCCTATAGTACACCCCCTGCATCTTCAGAAGGGGCGTGGTTCCTGTTCCTGATGATGGAGTGCTGCTCTGTCAGAACCTTTGTAAGGGTGGTACCATATGGATTTACAAGAGAGACCAGTGTGAAGTTCCTCCACACCTCAAAACTGAATTTTCTCTGTTAGATGTATTTAGTGTGATACCCTTAAATTTAAGGCACTGGTTTCCCTAACTGTGAGTAGCTGTAGGTTTTGAATACTGACAAAATTAATGCAGTGATGTGTTCATCAAATGGAAACTTATTTGTCAGTTCAGCTAAGTAGTCACCAAGCTGATGGGTCCCAGTTTCCTGGAAAATTTCTGATTATCACAGCATCTTTGTCATGATAAAGCCAGTAGTCATACAGCACATAGAAGAGAAAGCTAACATTACACTCTAGAGTCACATTACCGTTGGCATGCTTCCGCAAGGTAATGGGAATAACATCATTTACAGGTGTGCAATGTGACCTTTCCCTTCTAGACAAATGTGTTCTAACAGCAATGGGACAAAGCCATGCCTGTTCCCTGTACTCATCACCTTCTGGTGTACGGACATATGAAAGCAGAAAGACCCTGAAAACAAAGAATACCCAAGGGTATTTTTTTAATTTGGAAGCACACCTCTGGTTCTTCCTTCCCAATCAGAAACCTGGTTAGAGACTCCAGAGAGCACAAAGTGCAGTGTAGTCACTCTGTCCTTTCTGTTGGAAAATGGGAGTAGTTATCACCATTGAAGCAATCAAAGTTTGCCTCTTCATGCCCTCTGCTGGCAGAGCCAAGCTTAATTAAAAGTGGATGAAGCCTGACGTCTTGTGCTCCAAGGGAAAAACAAAACATAACAAATCCCCCAAACCAAACCCAAACCCTTTTCTGTGAGATTTTCAAAGCCATTTGCCACACCTGTAGTTGGCATACAAGCTTGTAGTTTGGCTCTGGACATCTCCCTTGACACCAAGTGCCAGCACAACGCTTGCATGCAGCAGGAAACCAGGAATTCACCTGCATCAGGGCTTATGTGGCACTCCAGCAAGCTCTGCTGTCTCTGCCTTGCAGCGTGATACTGCTAAGCTACCACCCAGTAGACAAATTATTTTTCTATTTTTCTACTGTCACAACAGGCAAACTTTTTTCCTACTGCAGACCAGAAGAGCCTGAAGGAAAGTTGTCCTTTAACTACTATTGTTCTCTTGTTGCGTCTGTACATTTCTAGTCAATAGCTCTTGGGTATCACTGGGCAAAGAAAAGCTGTTGCTCAATATCAAATAATTTCCTTCTTTTTCTGCCTTTTGTGTTAGTCCCTGAAAAGTGGTAGAAATGTCCCCAGAAGTTGTAGGTCAGCCATCTCTCTTGAAAATCGGTTTGATTTTACTGTACTTGTCCTCATATGTGTGTGAAAAGATTTAGGAATTATTTTCACACAAAACAGTCCTAGTGAAAAGAGCAGGTCAAGAAATACTCAGCATTTTGGACATTTTTGTCTGTCTCACTAAGAACTGATTAGAAAAAAAAGAAGCTGGAAAACTGAAGATGCTGCAAATGGGAAAAATCCTTTATTGACTTATCTTTGTTTTTAGCTCCTATCTTCCCAGAGGAAATACCAAGAAAGATAGAAAATGCTGATCTGGCAATAGGAGAAATAATAAAGAACAGATTCTGGTCAGAGTTTTAGTTAGGGGAATGCACATCATTGATCTCAAAGGCTCTCTGTCATTTTCCCTTAAGCTTGTGATGAAAAGCCTGTTTTTGAACATAGTTGTTCATGTATTCAAATATGAACAGTATAAAATATCACCCTTGAACATAATAACCCACAAATGCATGTATTTGCTTGCAGTTTGGATGCCACAGCCACAAGAACCTTCTCTCACTGATTTTTTTTTTTTATTGCAGGGCCTTTGATCCATGTTGTTCCACTGGTGGTTGGGGCAATGCATTAGAAAGCACCTTCCATGCTTTTAACATGGATTTCAAGGAAAATGGGATTACCTTTAAAGACAGTTACCAACAGCAGCAATGAATATTTACTGGACGGCTCTGTAAATATTTTGACACTCTAATGTGATCAGATTATATATAATATCCATATTTTCATTGTATCAGTAAAATGAATTACTGAGAGGAGTTTTGTGTTGTAGCACATAGTTTTAATTTGGGCTTTTATTCTGATTACTCATCATTCTTTTTATTGATTTGCACCTCTAGAAAATTATTTTGGAAAGAGGCTGCATGCTTGTCACACCCAGGTGTATGATCCCAATGCTATGGGATTCTAGACAACAACTAGGCTGCATGTCTCTGTGTTTACCTCTGCTATAACGTGTGAGGCCGCATGTTCATAATGACTGGCATATGAAAACGTCTCCATATTCAAAATAAGATGCTGGTCAGGGCAGTGACATTAGTCATATTAACCTGCATATTTACAATAGAGATATATCAGGGAGAGTATCGATGCATTGAGGAGTAACTTATGGAGACATCATACAAATGACATACGAGCCTCAGACTTAATCTTCTGCTCTTCTTCATTTGTATGTCAGGGATGCTAAAAAAACAATGCTATACTGTAGAGGGTACAATATCAATATAACTCTTAATTAACAGAAGTCTGATAATTAATAAATTACAATTTCTGCCCTGGACCCTTTTGCTATTAATGGTTATTTGTTTGGGGATATAAGCAAAACCTTGTTAGTGATTCTAAGCCAACTGTGATTATGAAATTAAATGTAGTGGGTTTTTTCCTGGATCCTATTAACATATTTTCACATTTGGAAGCCCATAGATTTTTCTTCTGAAGCCTTGAACTTACTAAGCATAGCTGTTTTGCTTGGCTAGGAATTAGCAGGTTTCTACATCATTCCAGGAAATAAGACTGACGGACAGGCAGTGCCATAATAGTCTCATCCTCTCACTGCAAAGCTTTATCTTGTTTTTCTTTGGGAGAGGGATCTGTTCCCAACTCTTGTTCAGAGTCATGACAAAAAGATACAGCCCTGCTCAGAATAAAATTTGGAAAAAAGAGAGTAAAATGCAAGACACAGGATTTAAGTCCTTTCTGCCATTACTTCCCTTTTCATGTTGTGATATTTTATATAGAAGAAAATCTAAAATGTGTTATTGCCAAACAAGAACAAAATGAGAAGCTGTCCAGGCAACTCCAGATAAATTTTGAAATCTCTGTGTCTTCATTACAAAAACTGCCATGAATTATGCAGCTGAGCTTCCTGTATTTAGGGAAACTGCAGGGGCCAGCACAGCCCGCTTGCAAAGAATGAACCTCATCCTGAGAAAACCACTTTCCCCATCATATTATCTCTCCTCCTGTATCACACAAAAAGATTAGTCCCACATTCAGTAGACACAGGATTTGAATTTAGAAGGCTCCCTGCTCCCATAAATTGAGATATTAAGTTGAAGTAAAAGGCTGGAAAAAATTCATTGAGCTTTGTTGTTATGGAGGGCCATGATAGGAATGATGATTTCTCAAATGCTGTTGTCCTGAAGGCTTTAAATTCAATTGTTAGAACTTTGACTTGAATTTATTAACTTAATAGGCAAACAGTGCTAGTCCTGAACTGAGAATGAACCTATCTATAAAGAGTAAATGTAACTACATACAGAAGAAAACAGAATCTTGAGTGAGTACAGAATAGGCCTAGTTACAAAAGCAGCATGCATTTGTAATGTTGGAATAAAACAAATCATTAAGCGATAGCTGGTTGTAAAGCTGTACTTTTCTGGGGAAAATAGTCTCTCCATATACTTTGATAATGTGGATACAATACAGTGTTGAATTATTAATAAAAAACGTGAATGGATTCTTAAGGCAGTCTTACACAGTAAGTAAGTTAAGGAAGAGGTCTGAATGAGAGTATAAGCCACTTCCCTCCTTCCAACAGCATGCTACAACTGCCAGTCACAGACTACCTGATTAGAACATCTAAGCAGTAATATCTGATAGGCAGCCAAACCACTGGGAAGTATCCTATGGTGAATAGACACTGTGGAGAAGAAGATTCCTTCTTTATTGATGGTCTCTGAATTGATGTATCCAGATATTTCTCCTTGGTGGTTTCATATACATTTAAACTCAAAGACTTCTAGGAAGATAAAGTGTTGATGCAGTGGGTACTGTAACCATGTTTTAACTCCTCTCTTCCTTGAAGAAACTGACACACAAACCAGCAGAAGCTTGAGAAGTGCATGTGTGGTATTTAAATTGTGAAAAATATAATTCCAAGAGAAAAAGAAAAGGAACCTTGTGTTCTTGAACAGCTATCTTTTTTCAACCAGCAAATTATCTTAAAATAATTGATTGAAAAAATAAGAGCCACACAAATTCCAAATGGATATTATTACAACAGTCTAGACTTCTAAACCAAATTCTAAGCTTCATAGCTTTTTTTTCTATAGCTGTCATATAATTATATACACACACATACGTATATACATACTGAGAAAAAAAATACTATTATGATTTGCTATCTAAAGAACAAAAAGTTTATAACTAGGGCTGTCTATCTGTAAATTAAGATCTTTCTATCTAATGGGTCACAATGCCTGGATAACTTTATAAAAAAAAAGTTATTTAACTGATATGTTATTGCTACCGTAAGGTTAATAAAAGGCAAAGCTGAGAGTAAACTTTTCTATAATAAGATGTGTTGCATAGCCACTCCTGGACAGCGTGTTTGTTAAAAAAGCAGAAAACATAATTTATTGGCATTTTTGCAAAGGGTAGTGTTGACATGGGAAAACAAATTTCTCCAACAGGATGACAGTCACTGTCCAGGAGGTGACAGGAATCTCCATTGCAAGGATCCTTGCATCAGTATCTTCTGATGGATCAGATGATATTTCCCAAACTCTTGTCTTACTGAATTCTTATATCCAGCTTGGCTCTGGTACCGTGTAAGGGCTCATCATTTGCACGATCCACTGTTATTGTTTATCTTAAATGACATGCAAAATATCTTTTTATTAGCTTAAATATGTACAAAATAATTGCCAGGACCCCGAGGGCATGAACAGGCCTTAATTGCCTTGGCCAGTCCTACCTGACATACATACCCACACCTTCCGTCTTCAGAGCCCCTGGGCACTCTTTGTCTGAAAGAAGCCATAGGTGTGCTTGTTCTCTGCCTCATCTCCAGCCCTGTGTCCTGAACAGACCTTGGACCCATGCTTAACCTTGTTTCCAGTCCTGCCTCCGGTCCCATCCCCTGCTACTCCTGAAAGGACTCCCGGATGGACTCTGGGCATGATGGATAACTGCTTGTATGGACTGTTGGCAGATCCTGTTACCAGTTCCTGTTCCTGCCAGTCCTGTTGATGCCCTGAGGGACTGCACCCTGGCCAGTGAAGCTGTGCCCCTGCCTCATTCCCCATCTTGGAGCAGCCCTGCTCTTGCTAATCCCTGGCAGGAATGTCCTGCATGGCCATTTCTGCATCTGTAGGAACAGTTTCTACTGACCATGGCATCTTACCTGCCCACAGTTTGGCCAGCTCTGCCACAGAAGGCACCCCTTCTCAGCACAAAACAAAATACAAGAGGGACTGAATCGAGGGGGAGCTGCCTAGGCCGATTGCTAAAACTGACTGAAATTTCCACCTAGAGAGGTCCAGTAAGAATTAGTCCAATATTTGTGGTGGAGGCAGATAGGAGCTCAGTCAGCCACCCTGACTAAAGTCATTCTGTTGTCTCCTATCAGCCCACTGTCACTAAGCAGAGAATAGCTGGGGAGTTCCTGGTCTACTCAGGGAATTAATGAGTTGAGTGCACTGGGTGTGCATTGAGGCACAATTCTGTCATGATACCCACCTGCACCACAATTCTATAGAACAAACATGAATTTTATGCTTATATCTCACTAATTTCATAGTACTTGCCACATATATTAAGACTAACCTGATTCAAGTTAGGAAATGCGTAAATAGTGCATTTTAAAAGTCCTGTGTGATCAACAGTCCTCATAAACGACAGGACACTTAATTCACTTGGAAAAAGTAATTTACACAAGATTGTCAGAGTCTTTCAGATGGTAAAAAAGTAAAATGTGTAGTTTAAGTAAGGTATCCACAATTTATTAAAACTTTCTCTTATTCTTTCTTAGCAATACTATTCTTTTGCATATTTCTGACAAAGTACAGACCTGGGAAATGCTTATTTCTGAGAAAATGAAGAAGTTTAAGTCAAGTAAATATTTTTATTATTATATTCTGTAAGAACTCTTTTACAAATTGTTTACTTACAAAAAAGGTGGAAGGTTTTTAAGAGCTGAATGAAAAGAAATTTTTTAAAGATACCTATTTTTAGCACTTTATAAATGACTATGTGTTTTACTCAAGTATGTCAACTATACAGTATGTCACCTACTGTGACTGACTACATTTCTTCTTAAAGTAATTTTTAAAGAGACTTTACCAAACATAGACAACAAAACCATGTTCAAGCTACCTGAAAACAATAGACTAGGTCCTTGGGTCTCATTGAATTACACTGGAGCCTGAAAGATGGGGTAGCACACATAGTTTAAAAACACTTTTAATCTGATTTTAGGGATAGACTGGGCCCAGCTCCCTGTGTACATACAAAGTAGTCAATGTACCTAGAGAACAACTTGTATTTATGCCATCTGCAAAAGATCTATGCATCATACAAAACGATTCAGACATGTACAAGTCCTTTAATGCACCCCTTAATCTGAGAGATGATGTAGACTAAGTTGTGAGCTAAAAAATACATTCAGTTCCAGTATCTAAATGGTTACTGATAGCTATTATGCATTGAATAAATTCTTGGTAACATTGGAATTATTATTTTTACATGCTGGAGTCTGAATGATAGCCCTGACACAGGTCAGCTGTGAAAGCATGGTCTCTTTTCTGAAGACTGTAGTTTTAGATGGTTCCTCTGGTGGTTTTAAGTTAGCTTCCTCCTTTTCTCCAACTTTGCAATTGGTGAATGGACCATGGCTATTGAAATGGAGGAAGGAGAAAGCATCTATGTAAAATTAATCTCTGGTGGCTGTTTTTGTTTCTTGAAATGGTGGGGAGAACATTGTGAGGAGTATGAATACTTTTAATATGAAGAAATATAGAGGAACAGATTCACAGTGTGTAGTTTCAAACATCTATGTATGAACCAGTCATTTTACAGTCCCTTTAATGTCAAAAAGAGAAACAAAATGCACCATACAGATTCCTATCTGTCTAGCTAATTTTAAGTATCTACCTTAAGATGGTTAATCGTGCTGTGAACATTAAGGTTCACACTCTTGAAGAGTTTATTATTCATCATTGAGTATAAATGAAACTAGAAAGACAACTACATATGATTACATATTACATATCACTCCCACAGGAGGCATGTGAAGATGAGTGCTGCACACAACTCTCTACACATAACCAAAGACAGTTTTGTAGCAGAAATATAACAGAATTTTTTTTTTTGAAAGGATCTTGGAAGTCTGTCAGATTCTTCACAAAAACAGCTTGGATTTTGTGAAAATGAAACATGTGGGGTTGAATGTGTCCAAAAATGAGGCTAAAGCATTATGAAGCTGTGTCTGTAACTGTCGGTGAGATTGTGATAATTTCTAAGTGCTACCCAAATGTCTCTGTCATGATGATAGGACCTTCCTTAAACAACAGTGCAAATTTTTTAGATGTGGACAAGTATAATATAATTTAAAATCCACAAGCCTGTGGTGTTATCTCCATAACTTTGACGGACAAAAATATGATGCTAGTGCTAGGGAAATCTTTGCTTCCTCCACTTTGGCCTTGCTGTATGTGTGTTTGTCAGTGTATGTGTATTTGTGTGCATAGATTGAAAATTTTGGTCCTATGCAAGTTGGTGCCAGTTTTGTTACTGACTTGTCATCCACTTAACGTGACAATGATTTCGTCCTTTGCAAAAGAGAGCTCTGGGACAGTTTTCCACCAGTTTTCCTTCTCCCCTCTTCTCCCTGATCTAATCTAATCTATATCTAACCTTTCTGCTAGTCATAGGAATGTAGATAACAAGTCAGAAGATGGAAGAAAAAGCTTTTCTTCCATGGCCTTGTTTTGATCAATTCGTATATGAGATTTTGTATAAAGTTCATTTCTGTTAACAAGTTACAATGGGAACAAAACTGTAGATACAAATAACTTGCTTTCCACACCATCTTATTTATTTTAATCAGCTCAGTTTTTTTTCTAACATACTCTGCTGAAATGGGATAGGGCACAAATGTAGGCTTTGTTAAAAAGTGAGAAAATCATGTCTGTAGCAATGCTTTTGGGTTAAAAGTCTTTCTTAGAAGAAATGGGCATCTAATTGTGGAAAATGTTTTTAAATATATAGAATTACATTGTCTTAAAATCACAGATAAACTGTTTCTAAAAAAATCTGCTATGATGGTTCATCATATTACATTAACAAATAAATAAAAACTAGGGAGACTAACAAAATAGCTACCAATTTAGGCGTTGTTTAAAATGGTATGTTATTTATACTTTTAAAACTGTGTTGACAGGGCTGAAACAACGGTGGGAGAGAGAGTTCACTAAGGGGATCTCTCTAAGGAGATATCAAGTGGAGACAAGTACACTACAGCTTTGTTGGCTGTCACTTTATTTCTGCCAACAAGAAAGACTTTTTAAGTGAGGAGAAGACAGTGACAGATGAATAAGCCTAATGGGTGAGAAGGTGAAGGGGACACGTGTGTCTTTTTATGGCTCTGCATATTGAAAATACCAATTCTGAAATTACATGCAGGATGGTATAGTCTCAGAACATCATACTGTCTTTTCTTAAATGAACATTCTACAGGTTTACATCTGCAACAGAATAAATGTTTGTGTTTTCTCCTTATGGAAATGTGAGTAAATAGATAATGTCTAATGTGGCAATCCAAAACATATCTCCTCTGTTTGAATCTTTTGGGTATCCCAAGTAGAATTTAGCAGATTTCCCTTACCACCAAAATCAATAACTGGTTGATTTAATGTTTGTATGCAATATTCAATTGCTGTGTAATAGTCCTATCTTCAATAGATACTAGAACTCCAGAAGACTTTATGTCTCGTTTACTTTCTTTTTTCTGGAAATATTATAAGAAACTCCAGTGGAATGAAAAAAAAAAATCCACAATCATTGTATATCCTTCTCATTTTTTATTTTAAATTAAGGAATCGTATATTTGAATTCATAGTAATAGTTTTCAAGACACGGTAATTCAATATTGTTAATTTCCTGTGAGTACATTTAAGGAAGAAGGGAAAGTCATGTTCAGGAACAGAGTTTAATGACTTAATATCCAAAACAGGTGTCTGTTCAATGGACCTAATAGAATAGGCTCAAAATGCACTCCTATAGTATTAGATAGAATTGGTCTGTAAAGGCCATTTTTCATCAACAAGTCAGAAAACTTCCTTCTTCAATAAAACTTTAATGCTTCATTTTGTTGTCTTTCACACTCCTCCAATCTCCTTAGCATGCAAGGGCTATCACGTCAGACTTATGCATGCAGAAGGTTACTTAGCATGACCGGGAAGATGTCCTTTCTTTTTTTCAATAGAGGCAATCAATTTACCACTTATCATTTCTGAACTTTAACCATGCATCCTAGAGTCCTCATAAAATCCTGTCATCGTGTGCACTGCTAGACAGATAATGTTAACCCAGATCCTTCCGTCTCATGTCAAAAACACTAGAGGGGAATGGCAGAGCAATGAAAATACAGCCCTATCAGGAGGAGGGCAGGACACCATTATTAATTCCTTTTAGCTTTGTCCCAAACTATTGGCTTCCACCCTTTGCAAAGATCAGCACAGATCTAGCACTTTTATAAGAAGCCCTTGCAAGGTATAGCAAGGGAAACGAGTTCCCCTTTAGTGTCAAGAGGAATACAGTATGATGGGTATGTGGGTAATAAATCATTCCCCAGGTTTGTTGATTCGCTTCCTCTTCCCCATTTCAGGATTTCTGCACATGGATTATACAGTTTTGTCTCACAGTATCCTCTTATTTCCATTCCTGATTTTGACGCCAATGTGTCAGTATTTATTCTACTTTTATTATATGTTTATCTTCACTTTTGTGGAAGGAATACTCTAGATTTGGTAAAATAGCTCATAATTTTTTAAGTAAGTAATGTATGTCCATGTAAATTAGTGAGAGACTGAGTCCCTACTCTGAATTCATCGTCAAAGTAGAATGCTAATTATGTGGAATATAAAAGATATGAGGGAAAGCAGGAATAAAGGCCAGAATTGTCAGTGATTTTGCATATATCAGCAATTTACAATCCTAGTTTTAAGTTAGGCCACTGAAAGCTCAAAATCATTTTGGCTATTATGACCAGAGTCTTCAAACATGCAAATAGACCATATTGTTAATTTTCTTTGCCTTTATATTTCAAACATCTGGTCTTTCTGTATTTTATATTTGAATTTTATTTCTCAGTGAGATTTGCATGAAATTCTGTTGATGTGGGAACTATAAGTTTATGTTAAAAAGATACAAAGTTAGTCTATCCAACAGAGGAAAGAGACTACATGTTTTAAATTAACAAATATTACTACATAAGATAGAAAGGAACATAAGTGGATGGATAGATGAATGGATGGATAGATAGATAGATAGGTAGATAAATATACCTTAGAAAGCTCTATCTGTTTTTATTAGGAATGTTTTTAAGAATTGTGTACTGGAGTTACATGGCAATGTTTTGCCAGCAGGAGGGCTGCAGGGGTGACTTCTGTGAGAAGGCAGCAGGAGCTGCCCCCTTGTCCGACAGAGCCAATTCCAGCCAGCTCCAAGATGGACCCACTGCTGGCCAAAGCTGAGCCCATCAGCAATGCTGGTAGCACCTCTGTGTTAACATACTTAAGAAGGGGTAAAAAACAGCAGCTGGGAGAGATGAATGAGAATATGAGAGAAACAGTCCTGGAGAAACCAAGGTTGGTGAAGAAGAAGAGGGTGTGGGTGCTCCAGCACTGGAGCAGATATTCTCCTGCAGCCCATGGTGAAGACTATGATGATGCAGGCTGTCCCCTGCAGCCCATGGAGGTCCACAGTGGAACATATATCCACCTTGCAGTCTGGGGAGGACCCCACAGAGTAGCAGGTGGACATGCCCTGAAGAGAGCTGGAGCCAATGGAAAGCCCATACTGAGGCAAGCTCCTGGCAGGAACTGTGGCCTGTGGAGAGGAGACCATGCAAGAGCAGTTTTTCTGGCAGGAGCTGTGACCCATGGGGGACCCATGCTGGAGCAGTCCGTTGCTGAAGAACTGTACCCTGTGGAAAGGACCCATGATGTTGCATTTCTTGAAGAACTGTAGCCTGTGGGAAGGACCCACATTGGAGCAGTTCATGAAGAACTGTATCCTGTGCGTGGGACCCCATGCTGGAGCAGGGAAGCAGTGTGATGGGAAGGAAGTGGCAGAGACCAAATGTTATGAACTGACCACAGCCCCCATTACCTGTCCCCCTGCACTGCTGGGGGAGGAGGAGGTAGAAGACTTAGACGTTAAGCTGACCATTAGAAGAAGAGAAGGGTAGAAGGAAGATGTTTTTTAGTTATATACTTATTTCTTACTATATTACTCTGTTATTAATTAGCAATAAATTAAATTCTTTTCCCCAGTTTGAGTCTGTTTTTCCAGTGATGGTAATTGGTACGTAATCTCCTTGTCCTTATCTTGACCCATGAGCTTTTCACTGTATTTTGTTTTCCTTATTGATGGAGGGGGAGTGGTAGAGTGGCTTGGTGGGCATCTGGTGGCCAGCCAAGGCCAACCCACCACAAGCTGTTAGGTATCCCAAAGAAAGGCTTTGTATAAAGTGAAGAATTGCAGTCTGTCTGTATAATTAGGTCATACCGAAGTTTATTAAAATATCCAAAACTAAGACACTATTTTTGGGCCACTATTTTATGCAAATATGGGCATCTTCATTGTTACAGAAGTTTAGTTAGTGATGATGGAGACTATGCAACCGTATTCAGATCTTACTGGCTTTTTTATGATGTGTGTGGAATTGTCAAAATTCACTAAGTAATTCTGCTCATGGTTACAATGCTAATTTCATTATCATTTGTTGAGTGCATCCCTTAAAATATGAGACCACATGCCCTATATGTTCTGAGATAAACACTGACAGTTGTTAAACTGAAAAGCACAGTTTACCTTCTTTGTCCTGAAGTGTGATCAGGTTTAAGTTCTGCAGTTGTCCCCTGTGACTTGGGGAGTCACAGGAAGACTGTATACAGGAGTCTGTGACTAGCTGTATACGAAGACAGCAGGTCCTCATTTAAATGGAGGTACATAAACCATCTGGCAAGATTAAGCATCTATCTTACTCAAAGTATTGTCTACTTATTGTTTTCTAAGAGGACTAGCTTCTTGAGAGACTATGGGTGGATTTTTGTGTTCACCACAAACAGTTAATTTTGTTTAATTTTCAAGCTTGCTTTTATTTTCTGTATGATAGTGGGTTTCAGCCCTTAAAGCACATATCAATCCACAATCATTATAGCCTATTCTTGCTGACTTTTTAGTGTCACACATTGGTACTTAGCTCCTCCATCCTCTTGGGGACCCAGGCTGACACATAGAAAACAATTCAGAAAGAAGATTCTCTCTTCCTTGCAAGGCAGATTATCTCAATAACCAAGATGACAACATGCATGTAAACTACCACAAGGCAGCTCAACTTCAATTATAAACACATATGTTGTAGCACAAATTTATGCATCTGTAAGAAAGAGAGTGTATTGATCCTGACCAAGAGACCACTCTACATTGAGGAGTTAGTGATCCACATAAAAGTTAACATGAGTATGTCCAAGCCTGTGCTGTGCTTGCACTGTACTGTGCTGTGTTTGTGCTATGCTGCACTGTGCTGCAAATACATTTTCTTGTAAGAACATCCTATAATAGCCCAAATTATTCAAATGGGGGAATCTCTTCTGTGGATGGGGTCTGCCAAATGTGCTGCATGTGAATTGGAGGCTGCATCTCGCAGCACCACCTGGAGTTCCCATCATCTAAAGGGATGTAAAGTTATCCATACTATTCTCTCCGTGTGGTGCTAGCTCGAATAAAGTGCACTTTAAATGATACCTCACAGAGTCTGAGTTCCTTTCTTACTGGAATCATAATGGACCAGCACCTCTAGGTGCAAAAGAGAGAGTGAAGTTTGGGATTAGTCTCTAGTCAGAATGCACCCTGGAATGTTCACTGGAAAGTTGTTCAGAAGGTAATGCTGAACCTAGTAGACTCTCCTTGTTAATTCATGGTTGCAGTGGATCAACATCTGGTAAATACAGTTCTCAGGACACAGAAATGTTTTTTCTTGTGTGTCTGTATATGTACCTTTCATCTGACGTGACAGTCCAGAAGGATCCTGAGTGCATTTTTTCTTTTTCATGGTTTTTGTGCACCAGGAAACCATTTGGCTCTAAGAAAATAGTAGCCAAGTTGCAGCTGCTTGAAGCATTTTCCCATTAAATATAATGTCACTGAAGTGGAAGTGCCAAGGGCTATTATGCACCGACAGTATAGTCAAGAAAAGTACCCATCTGCAGAAACGATGCAGCAAGGTAGAAACAGAGCAATGAAATAACCATGAAAGCAGTTGGAGCCTCAGGACAAGAAAAACAAGTGATCTGCTGCAGTGCTTAAATACAAAAGGAGACATGTGAACAGAGTTATTTGGGCTTTCATGGTTACAAATGTAGTAGGGAGTGAGCAATATTGCCTTTGACACAGATCCCTCTCACCATTGTAATGTTCACTTCCTCTCTAGAAAGCCAGGTCCCCACATGTGCAATCATAGCCTCATCATGAGAAATAGGAACTGAACCACAAATGGCTGCTTCTGTATGAATCCTCCATGCCTCAGCTCTTAGTGTAATAACAGAACTGCTTAAAAGGAGTTAAATCAGAAAAGAAAAAGCAATGTGCAAAGCTAGAACACCAAAAATTTTACCTTTATAGAAATGCTAAATAGAAACAGCCTTTAAAGCAGAAGTCTGATTAAATGAATGTTTTATCTCCTGCTTTGCATAGTGTATTAGTAGCACCTGTGTGCAGGCCAGGACTTCAGTAGCTAAACCTGAAATGTTATTGTTTACTAGCACATCAGTTAGACAAAGAAGTATACCTTGCTTTTGGTTGTGCCTTTCCTAGTATATTCAACCCCTAGCTGTCATTATATTGCTGATTTGTGATATGAAAGCATCGTATGTGGTCAAGCACAGGGCTGCAGAAGGGAGAAAACAGAATAAACAGTAATTCAGAGTACAGCTGGAGGGAAAAAAAGCAGTTTCGTCTTTTTAAGTCTTTTTTGAGAGTGAAAACGCTGGTGTGATAAAGTAACAGAAGCTGCATGAATAAATATTTACTGAGAGACTAAATTATGCTCAGTCCTGCGTAGAGCAATAACAGCTTTTTTGTCTTAGCTATGGCATAGTGAATTCATAGAATTTTAGTATGTCAGTCATAGTCGTCTTCCAGTTTGAATTTCCTAATAATTTTATTACCACCACTCGAGTAACACAGTAGGCTTCTCTAGCATCAGTGAGCATGGTCTTTAATTGGTCCCCAAACCTGTTACTCTGTGCACAAATGAAGTTAAGTACCACAAAATGGCTCGACTAAAAAAATGATACACATCCTTCTTATCTCTCTTCAGCTTTTCTTCAATAACTTTTTAAAATGTGGATCTTGAATTCATCAAATGCTCTACAAGCTGATGAAAAGGTGCTTCCAATTTTCTTGATTAGCTGAAGAATTGCTTTCAACAGTGTAGTTTGCATGATCAGCACCACAATGACCCATCATTAGTTCTTCTCATTGTTGTCAGGTAAGAGTATCTTTTGCTAGTATGTCTGTGTAAGGGACTAGAAACTTGTCTCAAAATTGGTGGCAGGCAAGCTTAACCACCGGAATGGCCTAATCACCACGACAATTGAGTGGGGCAGTTTTGGCCCATTGAGACCCACCCCACAGGAATGTGTGTCCTGTTATCTTGGAGTACACCTCCTCTGCGCATGCGCCCGGGCCCAGAGTTGACTGACAATGGCGAGAGGGCTCGGACCCCCTAGAACCTTCGAGCATACTCTAGTGACGGTACTGGGCATGCGCCCCACTGCCGAGTGAGAGGCGTGGGTATGAAAAACAGTCATTGACTATGCAAAAACACAACCCTATGAAAGGGGGAACCAGCGGAAACCAAGGGGAAGGATCCAGGAACATCTACCCTCCACCAGATTCCAAGATACATCAGGCGTGGATCACTCGGGCCGTCCCAGCCGCACGGACTGCTTTGATCACTCAGGCCGCATGGACAGCACATAGACCCGTGGTGGTAGCTATCGCAACACTCCCGTGCCATTTGTTTCTCCCCCTCTCTTTCTCTTTCTCACTTTTCCTCTTTTTCTCTGCTTTTCTCTGGCGCATTTGTTGTTGACCAAATAAAGTGACTTGGCACTTGACTCCGTTTTGAGTCTTAATTCTGTTTCCGAGAATGTAAAAGGAACCTAGTCACGATAAAACATTGGAGTTAATCAGAAGTTAAGCCCAGCCACCCCCAACCTCCCAGAATTATCTGAGGTCGGTTGGAAAGCAAGGGGGTTTAACCTCTGCCAAATTGTTTAACCCAATAGTGGATCGTGACAGTCTGCTTCCGCTTTTCCCACTCAATCTAACCATTCTTTCTCCTCTTAAATCCTAGTCTTCCTCTGTGGTCTGTATCCTGTTATGTTCCTCCTTTCCTTGTGATTCTTTCTGCAAGCTCCACCTCATACATCCATACTTATGCAACAAGCCTCAATGCTCTCTGGTGTCTACTTAAATCAATATTATTTCGTCACCTTCTTATTTTATTCTCCCCTGCTCTCCACCATGTTTCTTTACGTCATTGTTCTTCTATTCTTTCAGAAAATAAAAAAAAAAAAAGACATAGAAGAACACCATTAAGAAAAAAAATTACACCCCAATTATCTAAAAAATGTGCAAACGAAAGATTACCCATTAACTGAAACTCAGAAGTCTACCTGTACAAGTGAATCGTGGGGAGAGAAAGATAAAGATATTTCAGAAATACAAGTTTTTAGCAACATTTTACTGCGACACCAATGGACCAAAAAGGAATTTGGCAATAAGTGGCGCAAAATATTTCTATGGTTAAAGTTCAAGTATACAAAATATCATAAACAAGATGATATATTAACTAAATATGATTTTGCTGTGTTTTCTGAGTATTATTATGTGCTTTGTTTCAATGACAAATGAGAGTAGTTGATTAGTTGAATATACAGTAAGGAATTGAAATTAATGTAATGTAATTTAATTTAATGTAAATAAAAAATATTAATCTCTATCAGTGCTCTCAGGAAAATAATTTTTAAAAGCAGTTGAACCTTGGGATTTGTTTTTGGAAAAACATATTTGGGTATCGAGTGAATTAAAACCAGTAATGCACCTTTACAGCCCACTGTACTCTGTGTGTGTCCTTGTGATCTGGAGGCAGTGGGCATGACTCGGAAAGCCTTTGTCTTGGGCTGGTGAAGGCTGCTCCTAGATTCAAGTGATTTGCAGTTAATGGGGTTTAGGCACTGATGATGATGTCTCTTTCTGATCCCTACCTTTAGATCTGAGCTGCTCTCAAGAACACTTCCATCAGAGGAAATCCTGTGTTATAACTAGATTTTTGTTCTCCCTTTTTCAGTTCACCCAGAATGCTGCATGAGACAACCAGGGGCACTACTTTTGGGAAACAGTAAGTAGCTCAGTGGTGTTCACCCCTGTGTGATGAGAAATTATGTTACACTCAGTTTGAGACGGGAGACTTCTGAAAAACAGCACATCCTGCCTATTGATTCTTCATTCCAGTTTAGTATTTTTCAACTTAAATTTCTGAAAGGGATTGACTCTGAATGATTACATAATTAATAATTGTACTGTTTAGAAGTACAAAAAGATAAACTGAAAAGCAGAGTGTGATCTAATCTCATACAGAACAATTATAGTTGAAATATTTAAAGCAAGATTAGAAATAGGCAGCACTTTTTCATTTAGTAGAATTTCTAGTTGTCTAGAACTTTTTGTTAATCACCACAGTGAAAATATTTGTATTGGGTTTGC
This sequence comes from Gorsachius magnificus, assembly GCA_034008185.1. Taxonomy (NCBI): domain Eukaryota; kingdom Metazoa; phylum Chordata; class Aves; order Pelecaniformes; family Ardeidae; genus Gorsachius; species Gorsachius magnificus. The sequence goes on from CM067081.1 coordinate 89,802,693, forward strand.
ATGGCAAGGTTTTAGTTGTGGGGGACTACAGGGGTGGTTTCTGTGAGAATTTGCTAGAAGGTCTCCCTATGTCCAATAATGCCAGTGCCAGCCGGCTCCAAGATGGACCTGCTGCTGGCCAAGGCTGAGCCAATCAGTGACATTGGTAGTGCCTCTGTGATAACATATTTAAGAAGAGGGGAAAACCTGCTGTGGAATAGCAGCAGAGGGGGGAGAATATGTGAGAGAAACAGCCCTGCAGACACCGAGGTCAGTGAAGAAGGAAGGGGGAGGAGGTTCTCCAGGCACCGGGGCAGAGATTTCCCTTCAGCCCATGGTGAAAACCACGGTAAGGCAGGCTGTCCCCCTGCGGCCCATGGAGATTAAGGGTGGAGCAGATCTCCACCTGCATCCTGGGGAGGACCTCATGCTGGAGCAGGTGGATGCACCTGAAGGAGGCTGTGACTCCATGGGAAGCCCACGCTGGGGCAGGCTCCTGGAAGGACCTGTGGACTCATGGAGAGAGGAGCCCACATTGGAGCAGGTTATGAAGAACTGCAGCCTGTGGAAAGGACTTACATTGGAAAATTTTGTGGAGGACTGTGTCCCATGGGAGGCACCCCACTCTGGAGCTGGGGCAGAGTGTGAGGAGTCCTCCCCCTGAGGAGGAAGGAGCAGCAGAGACAGTGTGCGATGAACTGACCCCAACCCCCATTCCCTGTCCCCCTGCGCCACCTAGGGGAAAGAGGTAGAGAAATGGGGAGCAAAGTCGAGCCCAGGAAGAATGAAGGGGTGGGGGGAAGGTGTTTTAAGATTTGTTTTTATTTTCTCATTAGAGTACTCTGAACTGATTGACAAGAAACAAATTAATTTCCCCAAGTTGAATCTGTTTTTCCCATGATGGTAATTAGCAAGTGATCTTCCAGTCCTTATCTCGACCCATGAGCTTTTCATTATATTTTCTCTCCCCTGTCCACATGAGGAGGGGGACTGATAGGGTGGCTTTGGTGGGCATCTAGCATCCAGCCAGGGTCAACCCGCCACAGTACTTTTATACATTCAAACCATAATTCAGCATTGTATTCAAGCATATGTTTAATATAAAATCTCATGAAAGGATTATGTGTGTGCTTAAAGTTAAGTATCTGATTAAGCAGTTTGCCAGATCCAGAAAACAAAAGGAATAAAACTCAAATGAAAACATAAACAAAAAAGGCAATGTTTTTTATCAAAATATATATTTAAACAGTGAAATCTTCTGCCACAAGATGTTACAGTTCAGATTATTTTTATATATGATTTCAAAGAGAGACTAGACAAGCAATGTAAGAAAAATTCATGTAAGTTTTTTTTAAATGTTTTAATCGAAATAGTTAATAATAAAAAAAAATCCCCATTCAACCTTAATTTTCTGGAGTCAGAATATATACATTGAGGAAGTTCCACTCCATGCTTGCCCTGCTCTGGTATTCTGTCCCAAACATCTTTTGGTCACAGCCAAAAGCTGTGGAGCTAGAGAGATTGTTATATTAGTGAGCTATTAAGTCTTCAGATGGACACAACACTACCCTTCTTGAGTTGTATTGGTGCTTTGATTACAGTCACCTGCACAGAGATCTACAGAGATTAAAGACCCCGGTCATTGCCTACAGGAGAGATTTAATTTACATTCTTCTCTTAGTCACTGTTTCTACACCTGCATTTTTAGAAAGTAACATAGCATCTCACCTTACTTTAGAAATTATTGCATTTAACTGATTTTGCTATTAATTTTCTTTTATTGATAATTTTTGCCTTATATAGATTATTTGGATATTTACTGTGTGCAGGGAATGGTGTATTCTTCATGGGTAGGGAGAGATATACATCTCTTATAATCTTGCAGATTTGTTCTCCCTTAAATCATGACAGCATAGTGCTCTGGATAATAAATATACTTACATTTAAAAAGGTTTTCTAAGGTTTATTGCACCTACTATACTTTTCTGTATGCTTCTTTTGTACCTTTCTGAACAGCGTAAACAGTATCACAGGCTGGTTGAGGTTGGAAGGGACTTCTGGACATCATCTGGTCTGTCCTCCCTGCTCAAGCAGGGTCACCTAGAGCCAGTTGCGCAGGACCATGTCTAGATGTTTTTTTAATATCTCCAAGGAAGGAGACCTCACAACTTCTCTGGGTAACCTGTCCCAGGGCTTCATCATGCTCACAGCCAAAAAGTGTTTCCTGATGTTCAGAGGGACCCTGCTGTGTTTCAGTTTGTGCCCATTGCCTCTGGTCCTGTCACTGGGCACCACTGAAAAGAGCATGGCTCTGTCCTCTGTGCAACCCCCTTCATGTATTTATGTACATGAAGATCCCCCTGAGCCTTCTCTCCTCCAGGCTGAGTATTCTCAGCTCTCTCAGCTTTTCTTCATACGTGAGGTTCTCCAGTCCCTTAATCATCTTAGGGGACCTGTGCTGGACTCTCTCCAGCAAATGAGCATTGCCAAAGGCATTCATAAGTTCAGTGGTGGAAATGAAGTTCCTAACTTCCTTAGGTTCTCTTGAAAGCTCTATAGACACCTATTTTTAAACACCCAAATGCCTTTCAGAGTCTGGCTATAACATTCTTAGAATTAGTTTAATTAAAATTATGCTGAGATGAGTTCAAAGATTTTTTCCACATCCCCTTTCTACATTGATAAGTAAACTTTATTTTTTCTTCCTTTTCTGCAACGTATGCAGTGTGTAATATGAAAGATATACAATATTTAAGATGCCAGCTTTCTTAACATGAGAAAACAGCTGAATACATTTGTATAGAGAAAGCGTCTTTATGACTTAAGCATAATGCCTATAATAATTTTATACAATTCTGCCCATGTATTTTCAAAGTAATATTAATAGCAATAAATCAATTTGCATTCCTAATTGCTAAGGCTAGTGGGTACAATCCTTTACTGAAAACCAAAACAAAGTAAATCAAGCCATTGAGTGTCTTGCTGTGAATTTAACCACTGTAACTTTGTAATATTTTGACTAAATTAATTCTTCTCTCTTTGTTTTCACAAAATCTTGGATAATGTTTTCTTTCAAATAAGGTGATGACTATGTCATTTATGTATCTATGTGTTTTTCACACAGTGTAGTCTCTGAATACCATTAATATTTATATAATACATCTTCCTAATTAGTTTTACCTTAGTACAATCAACAAAGTAAACACTTCCTCGTAAAGTTAGTAAAAAGCCTCCATATTAATTTTCAAGCAATGGCTAAATATCTGGATACCTGAAAGATATTTCGATTTAAATTTAAATATTATTCAATTTTAAGTCCATAAACAAAGAAGAAAGAAAAAAAAAGCAAATTTTTAATATAATAGATATGTATGAGAAAATTTTTTCCTACAAATTCTTTTCTTGACTTGAAATATTTGTGCATTTTTCTATATATTTATAACTTGATTTTAAAGCTGCACTCTGCTTCAGACTCTCTTCATAACCAATACTTAAATAGTCTAATACTTCTTTTTCTTCTGATTTCTTTGACTGAAAACCCTAGAGTGACTAGCTGTCATATTCTTACATGTCATCCTTTATTATTTATTGTCATTAAGATCATTGGCAGAATCAGAGAGAACTTAAACCACCTGCCGTAGTCTGCCTAGTCAAGCATGCTTTCTGTTATCCAGTCTTTCTTGAAACACCACCAGATTTCCTTTCTTTTGTTTGTTTGTTTGTTTAATCACAACACACGCTCATGTGCATAGCTGAGGGTATCAGAAATGCTTCTTCCAGCTGATAACGGAATGCTAGCTGAACACAGCAGTTCTGTAAACAGCTATATTTGTTGAATCCTAACATCATCTTTTTCAGTTTCAAGTCATGCCCACAAATCTAAACAGTTGTTTTTGTCTTGTTCTTCATGCTACTATGACTATTTGATCTCTGCAACGTTTCTAATGTATTTCAAGAATTATTTTCTCAGCTGTGCTGAAACACAAGTCATTTCTTGGAAGGGATCTCTCTGGATCTCCAAATCTATGCATTGATTCTTCAAGGTATTTTGCTTTTCCTACCTGTCTTAAATCTGTCTCCTCTGTCTTTAAACACTGTATAATATTTAATTGTGACAGGACATTCAAGTGTGTTTGGTTAAACCAGATACCAATTCACAGGTCTGTTCAGTGTGTAGCAAAATAGAAAAATGTTTCCATTACAGTGTGTATTTTACAGTGTCTCTTGTGGATTCAACTGTACATGTGGATGAACGAGAATGGCTGAAGCAGGGTCTCCTTTCCACATGCAGCATCTCAATGTTCTTCATCTGAAAGGTAGAATTTTTGCCTGTTAGTACAAGAATATTTTCCACAGTTTAGCAGCTCTAAATAGAACATTATTTATGGTATACTCTAGGTATTATATTTCATAGAATTTATGTCAGGATGCTAAAGTAATTTTCTTAATCTAAGTAACCAGATGAGAATGAAAAGTATCTAGAATACAAGCATTTTTTGGTAATTGACTGGAGTTGAATAGAATTTGCCATTCTTTTGGACTAACCCGTTTTCCTATATCAAAGCTTTCAATTAAATGACTTTTGAAGACTTCTTACATTTTTTTCATCAGTCTCCTATGGCTCTGTCACTGTACAGTAAAGAAGTTGAAAGGCAGTGACCCACTACTGGAATATTTTAAGAAAGCATTTACTAAAACTTGGTGTCTGGCAGTTATTAATTTCATGTTACCTTGACTCTTCAAGCCAGAATTATGATTTGTTTACTTTGGTTTGGAATGTTTGGGCTTCTTCTTCCTGATGTATGTTAAGAATTTTAAGATAGTTGTTTTAAGGGTTGACTGCATGCTTAACAATATGTTCTTTGACTTTAAAAAGATGCAATGCCTTTTTTTAATGTTTTCCTGCTAGTATTTGAGAGGAAATGTTTGTCAAGTGTTTTGCCTTTAAGTGTTCCAAGTAGATGGATAAGCTTGAGAAATCCTTTGGAAACTATCCTCAGAGTGCATTTACTATTTGTACATCAAATTGAAAGGTCTGCTTTTAAAACAGACCTTGTAAATCATGAGATGCACAGAAAGTATTGGGGTTTTTTTAGTTTCATGGCTTCAGCATGTTACTGGGAACATTTAGCAAAGCAGTGATGGTAAATTATATAGGTATATTTACAGTTAATTTATATTAAGAAAGTTTTACAGTTTTAGTTGATTCATGTAGTTTGGAAATCGGCACAAAAAGTTTTTATCTATAATTTTCATAGATGATAATTTATATGTGCTCAAGAGACTGTATTTGATACATAAGCTTTACTCCAAAATATTCCTGTAGTCTCTGTCCTTCTGGTACATAGCTGGTACCTTTTTCAAATGAGGCTTATGTCTCAGTCTCAAGATCCTTCAGAAGTCCCGAGCAGGTGTTAAGACTGAAGATCTGTATATTTTCTCATGCTGGAAAGATATTTGCTCTGAAGTCATACTGCTTATCTGGACAGTGACATTCACAGGTAGCAAAACATAAAACAAAGTAAATAGTTAAAAGAAAGAGATTCCACTTCCAACCTTCATGTCGTCTACCTCCTTCCCTCTGCTGGAAGGCCCATTAGGATGCCTAAGAGAGGAAAACAGTGGGGGTTTTTTGGTTGTGGTGTCCCCTGACCCATCCTCCCCTCCCTCCTCCCCACATTCAGATTCAGTGAAACAAGCATTTTCTGTGGAATCAGAGAAAGCATTTGGGTAGGACAGGGTTTATCCACCAGTGAGCATCACATGCAGCTGGTGTACTTCAAGCTGCACTCTCCTTTGGGCTGCACTTGTATGAAGTGCTGTTGGAAACACAGCAAATTGTTTGAGCACCTTTAATGATTTTCTCTTAGAACCACAGGATGTCAAGAATGGAGAAGATATGGCAACATAACTTTACTTTTTAACCCATAACTTTACTATTTACTGAGGTAAGAATAGGTCAGTGCTTAGCCTGCATTTTTATAGACACATAGTATGATCAGTATGCTTTTCTTAGTGAACCTGAATGGGCTATGCACTTTTGGAAAACTTTTTCTGTGAGAATAACGACAATAACAACTTTGGGGAGGTTCTTCAGACCTTTGCAACATACAACCCAGACAATAAGTAGTCAAAAAGTCGCATGGAAATGGTCACGATTCCCATGGTATTAGGCTCTTGGCTCTCAGATTAAGTCAGGATTCCTGAAATTTTCAGTTCTTACTGAGTAAGGATTGCCATTCTGGCTCATCTTCCTCTGGAAGGCTCCCTCGTTGCTAAAAAGTAGAGTGATGGAGTAGATAGTATGGAGCAGAATGTGAATGTAGACAGCATATATTTCTTCCTTTTTTTAAAAATTCTCTTTTACTTGCCAAAAAATCAGCAGTGTATTTATGCTATATGTTATCCAAAATAGTATTTTTCTTGGGGATCTGGCAAATTAGGGCTACAGATCACCTAGCTAGTTCAAATAAGTGTTTTTTATTATTTTTTAATTATTTATTATTTTTATTTTTATTTCCAATACTGCCAGCAAGTCTAAACACAGGCCAAGGTTACTAATGAGCTGGAATATATCAGGAGTCAAAGCCTACAGTAATGTAGGGAGAAACGTCCACTGAAACCAGAGAAACCAGATTTACTAAACAAAGTGTGTTAAAGAAAACTTCAAGCTAATGAGAGTTTCTCTGGGTATTCTGAGGTCTGAATGCATCCCAATTTTAAAATGTTTGTTGTTTCAATCTAAATCATCCATTATACAATAAGCTGGGAGGTTAGCTCTCCAGACCTGTATTCATGATTATGGCAGCATTCTAGAAAGCTCTGATTATTTTTTATGTCAGAACATAACTATTTTATTAGGGACCAAATTGTGAAGTACCTGTCCATGCTGAGGACTGCGAAACATTAAGCGGTTCTTACAGGAATATCTAAACAATGCACCACAGTGTAACATGTGCACAATGCACCAATTTTATTTTATTATATGGTATTTCAAGTTAGCGGAACAAGTTTCCTTTTACATCAGCCATAGGATGCATTATAAAATAACTTGGGGGATGTGTTTACTGCAATAAAGCAAAATCATATGTTCCACTTTATTACTCTTGTTATAATATAGTCTTGCCAGAGGGAGAGAGACTTTTTTTTTCCTCCAGTGTCATGCTAAGTATTTCTATATGTGCTTTCACCAGCTTGATTCAGAATAAATTGTCAGTCTTGTTTCATCAGCAGGAACAATATAATAATCACTGTGGATAATAAATCAACACTTCATTTCCCGTAAAGAATGGAGTGAAAAGAAAATTAGTATTTACAGAGCTCAGTGCAGCAGCTCACGTGATTTGAGAGAAAATTCAGACCTCTTGCTCCACAGACTGCTGTTTAGACTCTTGGACTGAGGCAAAGCATACGTGCTATTCAAACACCACCATCAGACCAGGCTCTGTGGGCAGACAGGATCTGGAAAATCTACATGCAGTGGGTTAAGATGTGACAAAATTAGTTCTCTGGCTACCGACCTTTCCTCGTTCAGCCATTGCTGTAGCCACCTGAGGGGGAAACTTCCTAAGAGAGCCCTGGTGAGCAAAATGCAGCCGTTGTGGCTCAGGCAGGTGTTTCGTCCTGACAGCCTGAACTGAGACAGTGGGCTTTGCACAGAGGGGCAAAGCAACCAGTGAGGGGACAGCAAGGTTTTAAACCATTCCAGCTGTTTGCCTCAATGCATGAGAATCAGCGCCTTTATATTCCCTTTCACAGAAAATGTGACAATTCCTACCTAAAATAGATGCCAGAAACAACCGTCATCTGAACTTTAACTTTTTGGCATGTTCTGGGGGGGGGGGGGGGGGGGAACCTAACAAGACAGCATTTGAAAAATAATGTAGAAATTTAAACAAACAGGACAAAATTAAGATAGAGAAGATAAGTGCTAAGCTACCACATGGCAGCCACTCAGGTATCTAGAAAAAACATACAATTTTTTTTTAAAAAATATATTATACATTAAGAGGTATTAAATTTAAATTAGAAAATATATTGATTGAAAATACGTTGCTTTGCTCTTAAAAAAATCAGGTTTTGTTTTATTTAGTACGTGTGTATGATAGAAATTTACTGGGAAAAAGGAAATAAAAAGAAATACAGAAATTATGTTTGCTATGATAAAGGTGGTACATTACAGGATTACATAGGTACTGATCTGGTTGTTTGCAGATGTCAAACAAGATGGGGTGAGAAGCCTGCCTCTGTGAATTTAATACCTGCAAACACAAAATTCCAACAGCAATTGAAGTGTTAGTCTAGAGGAAAATATTTGCCAACCTTTTTTAGTACATTTCTAAGTCTACATAGACACCTGTAGAACACTGGTACTAAAGCTTTATGATAAATTGCAAAAAAACCCCCCACCCCATAGGTCCAGACATTTTATTTATAGTATCTAAATTTATTTAGTTACTGAGACCTCTGAAGTATGAACTTGTTCATGCCAGAACCCCATATATTCATTCCCCGTGGACAATATATTTCAGCTGAATCAGTCACGGCAATGCCTCTCTCTACTGACTGCAGGGAAAGGTAAGGCCTCGCCTAGCTGTCCCAGTGAGGAAAGAAACAATGGGTTAGGTAACTGGAGGATGTGGGACTGCACTGAAGTGTACACAGGGGGAAAAAAAGTAATCTTTCTATGAGGTAGCAACTAATCAGTTTGTAGTTTATTTCCCAAATATCGTGCTTAGGAAAAAAAGGAAAATAATCTGATACACTAGAAACAGTGAGCAGTGGCTTATTAGTCATGTTTTGTTGCACTGTTCAAGACCATTAATAAAGAATGCATTAAAAGTTTTGAAGTAGGGTCTCATATATGCCACAATGAGAGGAATTGTTTTTTTCTATCTGAAAAGACAGTTTGTCGTACTCAAAATCCTTTCCCAATAAGTGCTAAAACCAGTGTAACTGTAGAAGGGCACAAAAACTCATTTAGGCTGTTCAACATGTAATATATTGTAATGTTTACCTTACATTTAATGTTTTAAATTTGTCAAATCAATAATATCAGCATCTGATTTTTCCATTATATTTTTATGTCTCATGTCTTAATCATTTTTAGGTTTTATTTTTATTTTTTAATTCCACTTTCAAAGAACATTTAAAAATATTTAAATTGCTGGAAGGAGAGAAATTACCAACTCTATTACCCTTTACTATAGTCTTTCAGGCAGCAACACTTAGGAGTCACAGCTAATAATGTTGACTACAGCTGCTAATTGTGTGAAATGTTCCATTTCTGGGAATAAGGACATTGCATTTATTGTCATCTGCTCTAGTGGATCTTGAAGTGAGGCTATTCTTTTTTTAAAGGGTCTGTATCTATATCATAATTTATTTCACCATGAATGAAAGTACCCTAGATTTAGAAATTTATTTGCACTTCTAAAATGCTTTAGGCAGGAATTTTTACTGCTTTTATTATAAAAGAGAAAATTACTCTGTTTTACAGAAGTAACTAATTTCTAGAGAACTTATATGAGTTGGCTTCGTTATTTGTAATACAGGATTCAGCATTTCAAGATCAGCACAAAGGAAGTTGTTTCTTATGTAAAATCATAACTAATTATTTTTATTGTATTAGAGGGTTCTTAAAATGTTTGAAAGATGGAAAACCAAAGAGCAGTTTTGTGTGGTTTTTATTTTGTTTTGTTGTTTTTTTTTTTTCTATGAGATACAAAAATAAATCAAAGTAGAATTGGAATTGCTTGGAGAAAAATACAGTTTAACACTTACATTTTAAACAGAATAGTTAAGATTGTGAAATTAAATTGTAATTTAGTCTATTAAATATTTTCTAACTATATCTCGACTCAAACTTATGGGTGGTAGGGAAGCTAAGAGACAGAATAAGGAAGCTTGAATTTCAGATGTTTCTTCTAAAGAATATTTTTCATAGGGTAAAAGCAATTGTTTCAAATGTTTATGATCTCTGACAATTAAGGTTTAATTACAAATAACAGCTTGAATTAGATACACTATCAATAGATCATGAAACCAAGCTGCACAGTCTGTTTCATAACCTGATTTGGCAGGCTCTGCCAAGCGTGGTGTTTTCCACCATGATCCAATGGGACTACTAATGGGAGGCTGTAAATACTTATTTGCTGGTCCTATCAATACTTGCTCATAAACCAGTGTTTGTAGCTGCAGCAGCCAACTGGCTCTGGAATGTATCTTCTTCCTATAGTTCGATTAAAATATGCTTAACTTAAATATGGCACCCAGCTAGTTGGCATCTAATTCCTGGGGTCTTCTGTCACAAATGCTTGAAGTAGTTGGAATGTAGAGGCTTCTTCTGATGAAATATTCTGCAAGAGCATAAAAATGCTCTTCTGGAGAAATAAATTTTTGTCATAATATGCGAAGAGGAATTGGCTGGGGATGAGTCTTTTCAGAATGGCTGATTGTCACGAAGTCTGGCACTAACCACGTATTGCTAATAATCTGCATATATTTAACACGTCTGCTATTTAAAATTAAGTATGTTCTGAATGTACAGATTGATACATATGGTGAAGTTCAGCATTTCTCAATGAAGAATACCAAGCATTTAACTTCAAGAGAAAAGTCTAACAACAATTGCAAAGAACTCCTGCTATAACAAAGTAACACCTATGGAAGTTAAACCCTCTCATTCCCATTATGAAGAGAATATGATGGTTCTGGAGTGAAAGTAGCCAGGTAGGACCCCTGGCAGATGCTGAAGGGAAGACTGACCATAAGAGAAAATGGATTCCTTGGACAAGGAGTGTGTGAATCCTCAATCCTTGGCTACCACCTCCTCAGGCAGGAAACTAGTAAGAGAGCTGTAACTCATGTAATTCATGTTACTGATGTAGCTTCAGTTTACACTGTCCAGGGTTATCTAAGCATATTTTTCATCTATGAGTTTTATAAACATTTGCAGCTCAATTGACTGTTCTGGATATATCCTCACCTGTGTTAAGTATGATTTTAAAACAATTGGTTAACAGAAATCTGGTAAATGTATAAGTTAAAGACTTATAACTTCTTGCCTTGGTTTTGGTTGGGATAGAGTTAATTTTCTGTTTTCTGTTTACAGATGCAGTCAGTGAGCCAAAGAAAAAGGTGTTGCCTGAGAATCCTCCTCCCCTCTCCAAATACCAGAATAGAACTGAATTTGGAAAAATATTTCTGTGGAGCACCTTATCCTTTGAATAGGAGAAGGGAAATGTTCAAATAAGAGACTTTAAGAAATGCGAATATCCTTAAAATGTATATCTTGGAAAGGCTGTAGAGAAATTACTGTTATGCCATTAAAGTAAATATTTTTATTATCAAGTGAATAGGATATTTTTCCCCTCTATGTATATTCAGAATGAACACCAAGAATGAGTTATGTATCTGAATACATTAATAAAAGTGAATCAAAATGTTAGGTCCCTGACTTTAATTTCCTAGGATAACAAGAGCACAAGGCATATTGTCAGACACAAATCAGTATTTCCTCTGTGCCTTAACTGTTGTAATGATAAAAAAAGCAAAAAGAAAAAGCTAACACCACTGTTGGTATGCTATATCTATGGGACAGTAACTGTGACATCTTGGCTAGCTTTTCTTTTCATAGAATCATAGAATGTTTTGGGTTGTAAGGGACCCCTAGAGGTCATCTAGTCCAACCCCCCTGCAGTGAGCAGGGACACCCCTAATTACATCAGGTTGCTCAGAGCCCCATTCAACCTGGCCTTCAATGTTCCCAGGGATGGGGCCTCCACCACCTCTCTGGGCAACCCGTTCCAGTGTTTCACCACCCTCGTTGTAAAGAATTTCCTCCTTATATCCAGTCTAAACCTACCCTGCTTCAGTTTAAAACCATTACCCCTTGTCCTGACACAACTCGCCCTACTAAAAGGATTTTCCCCATCTTTCCTATAGGCCCCCTTTAGATACTGAAAGGCCGTAATCAGGTCTCCCCGCAGCCTTCTCTTCTCCAGGCTGAACAACCCCAACCCTCTCAGCCTGTCCTCATAAGAGAGGTGCTCCAGCCCTCGGATCATTTTAGTAGCCCTCCCCTGGACCCACTCCAACAGTTCCATGTCCTTCTTGTGCTGAGGGCTCCAGAGCTGGATGCAGTACTCCAGGTGAGGTCTCGCCAGAGCAGAGTAGAGGGGCACAATCACCTCCCTCGACCTGCTGGCCACGCTTCTCCTGATGCAGCCCAGAGTATGGTTGGCCTTCTGGGCCACTAGAGCACATTGCCGGCTCATGTCCAGCTTTTCATCCACCAGCACGCCCAAGTCCCTCTCGGCAGGGCTGCTCTCGATCCTTTCTTCCCCCAGCCTGTATTGATACTGGGGTTTACCCCAATCCGGGTGCATGACCTTGCACTTGGCCTTGTTGAACCTCATGAGGTTCACACAGACAGGCCCACGTCTCCAGCTCATCCAGGTCTCTCTGGATGACATCCCGTCCTTCTGGTGTGTCAACCACACCACTCAGCTTGGTGTCATCCGCAAACTTGCTGAGGGTGCACTCGATCTCTCTGTCTATGTCATTGATGAATATATTAAACAGCACCGGTCCCAGTACGGACCCCTGAGGGACACCACTTGTCACCAGTCTCCATCCGGACATCGAGCCGTTGACCACTACCCTCTGGATGCGACCATCCAGCCAGTTCCTTATCCACCGAACAGTCCACCCATCAAATCCATAGCTCTCCAATTTAGAGAGAAGGATATTGTGGGGGCTTTGCAGAAGTCCAGATAGATGACGTCCATTGGTTTTCCCTTGTCCACTGATGCTGTCACACCATCATACAAAGTCACTAGGTTCGTCAGGCAGGACTTGCCCTTGGTGAAGCCAGGCTGGCTCTCTCGAATTATCTCCCTGGCCTCCATGTGCCTTAGCATAGCTTCTAGGAGGATCTGTTCCATGATCTTCCCAGGCACAGAGGTGAGGCTGACAGGTCGGTAGCTCCCAGGGTCTTCCTTTCTACCCTTTTTGAAAATGGGCACAATGTTTCCCTTCTTCCAGTCACCAGGGAATTCACCTGACTGCCATGACTTTTCAAATATCATGGAGGGTGGCTTGGCGACTACATCGGCCAATTCCCTCAGGACTCTGGGTTGCATCTCATCAGGTCCCATGGACTTATGTGCTTTCAGGTTCCTCAGGTGGTCATGAACCTGATCTTCTCCTACAGCAGGAAGGGTTTTGCCCTCCCGGTCCCCCTCATGCCATCCATCAACTCGGGCGGGGTGAGGAGAGAGGTTCCCAGTGAAGACTGAGGCAAAAAAACTTGTTGAGTACCTCAGCCTACTCCTCAGCTGCTGTTACCAGCTTGCCAGTCTCGTTCATCAGTGGGGGTATGCTTTCTTTAACCATCCTTTTCTGGCTGATACACCTGTAGAAACCCTTCTTGTTATTCTTTGCATCCCTAGCCAAGTTTAGCTCCAGCTGTGCCTTGGCCTTCCTGACCCCATTCCTACACAACCGGACCGCATCTTTATACTCTTCCCAGGATGCCTGTCCTTGCTTCCACTGCCTGTGCAGTTCCTTCTTCCTCCTTAGTTTGACCAGCATCTCTCGTCTCAACCACGCCGGTCTCTTCCCTTCTTTGCCCGATTTCTTACACCTAGGGATCGAGAGCTCTTGCGCTCTGTGGATCACATCCTTAAAGATCTGCCAGCTCTGTTCTGTTCCCCTGTCCCTGACAACCGTTTCCCAGGGAGTCCTTCCGACTATATCCCTGAGGAGCTGGAAGTTTGCTTTTCTAAAATTCAGGGTCCTGACTATACTCTTTGTTCTTCCCATTTCCCTCTGGAGTGTGAGCTCTACCAGCGCATGATCACTGCAGCCCAGGCTGCCTCCGATCTTGACATTTCCGACAAGCTCACTTGCATTGGTGACCACCAGGTCCAGTATTGCATCCCCTCGGGTAGGGGTGTCTATTACCTGGCTTAAGAAGTTGTCCTCAATGCATTCGAGAAACCTGCTGGATTGCCTACAGCTTGCCGTGTTGGTTTTCCAGCAGATGTCAGGGTGGTTGAATATAAAGCAAATATAAGCATTTGTAGAAATATTAATAAATTGTGATCACACAATGTTGATAACATTCATAGTTTTTAAAATAAACCTTTGTCAGTGTCCCATATTTCCTCATATTTTATGCACTCACATTCTTCAGAGTTGTCAGGACTTCTAAAGTTTTATTCTTGTCATTTTGATATTTTGCAGAATTAAGCTGAGTTGTTTTGATTTTATTTTAGGATTTTTTATTACAATGCTTTGTTTTTCTAATTTTTTTTCCACTACAATTTTTTTAATTCCTCACATCCTTATGTTTTTCTGAAAAGTTAATAGTTTTCATTTAAAACCAGCTCTAAGAGTTTATTGATTTATTGTATTTGGTTGTGTGAGTTGTCCTGCCAGCTCCATGGAGCATTTCAGAACAGAAGCTTCCTGACGAGTTAGGATCCAAAATAATTTAGCCTGAAGCTCTTGGCAGGATCTCTGTTTCTTCACAGCAGTGCTGTACAATGTAGGGTTAGAAAGTTAACATTTCTGATAGGTAGAATCTGCCCAATTTGCAGAAAATTAAAAGAAAAATGTGTACCTTAATGTTCCACAAATTCTGCATTTTCTGGGCTTTTTTATCACGGTGCCATGTTAAAGCCAAATTCTGTTCTGTTTATAAATATAATCACTCCCAGCATGCGTTTACTTGCAGGAGTGAAACAAGCATGCTTTGAATATAGAGCTTGAATTTTCTGAAACTAATGCTGAATTGTCTGGCCACCAACCCTTTACCTTAATACAGTCATTCAAGATAAACTGACTTACCATGTTTCCAATGAGAAAAACTGCCTGTAACCCTGCCTCTGTCCTCGTTTACTCAGATAAGTGAGTGAGTGAGCCAGGATTAAACCGGGTGACCAATATCCCTTAGTTCCAAACAAAATCTTTGTGGTACTGCCCTAGTGCTGCTCTTGTTCACTGGTTTTATTCATTTTTCCTCTTCTTTTGTATATCCTTCCAAACCTTCAGCTGTTACATTTTTTTTTTATTCCCTCTTGTCTTTGTCTCTCCCTCAAGTGGTCTGGTCTCACCATTTTGTCTGCAGCTCAGATTAATAATTTTGCATTTCCAAAAGGGTACAAATAGCAAAAGAATGAGCTCCTTTAACTGATGTGAAATATACCTATATAGAGATGTATATTATATATATTATATTTTTATATATATATTATACCATTCTACCATAATGTGTTTAAAACTTGATAACTCTGTTTTACAGTCGATCTAGATGTTTTTTTCAGTGCCTGCTTATTTGAAAATCATCACAAACATAAGAGCCATCCTCTGTTTAGGGATTCCAGTGGAATGAAGAATAAAGCTTGAAAAGAAAGTAGGCTAGAAAAATAGGTGATTTCTCTATATATCTGATCAAGGGAACAAAAGTTAAAAAGTATCATTCCACTATACATTCAACTTAGAAATCTATGCAGAGCTCAGCTAACATTACCACCTAACTCAATTTTCAGTTGTTCAAACAAGCCATGAGAGTTGCTTAGGTTAAAGAAAAATTTGCAAGTTACCTGATAAAGATAGTAAACCCATAACAGTAATACTGTTGTGGTTTAACCTGGCTGGCAACTAAGCACCACGCAGCTGCTCGCTCACTCCCCCCTCCCTCAGTGGGATGGGGGAGAGAATCAGGAAGGAAAAAAAATGTTAGAGCCGTGGGCTGAGATAAAGACAGTTTAATATGGGAAAATAATACTAATAGTAATAATGAGAATGGTATAATAATGAGAATGGTAACAGAATATACAAAACAAATGGTGCACAACGCAATTGCTCACCACCTGCTGACCGATGCCCAGCCCGTCCTGAGCCACGATCACTCCCTGAGCAGCGATCATTCGCCCTGCAACTGACTGACCGACCCCCCCGAGCATGACGTTATATGGTATGGAATAGCTCTTTGGTCAGTTTGGGTTAGCTGTCCTAGCTGTGCTCCTTCCCACCTTGTTATGCACCTGGCCGAGCAGGAGAAGCTCAAAAAGTCCTTGAGTAGTCTGAGCACTACTTAGCAACAACTAAAAACATCGGTGTGTTATCAACGTTCTTGTAGTACTAAGTCCAAAACACAGCACTGTGTTAGCTTCTATGAAGAAAATTAACTCTATCCCAGCTGAAACCAGGACAAATACATGTCTTGATTAACTAGTCAAACAATTCCTCTGATATTAGGGTTGAGATTAATATCCCTCTTCAGTTTGTCCCTTGAAAATGGAAAAAAAGCTTCACTGCAGGCCATTGTAAGAGATTTTTAAGAGGCAGCAACAATAGAAATATAGGGGTATCTGTCTTTCTCCACTGATCATTTTAGGTGAGGTAGAAGAATAAACAATTAACTGAGACAAGATGTAGTTTCAAGAAGAGGGCTAAAGTAGGGATAAATCCTAAGTATCTCACTCTCACTTACCTTTCTACCTCATAACCTGCCTCCTGTAAATCTGGGTAACAATCCACTTGCAATGGTGTGATATGAACAGCAGAACACACTCAATATGTTTGAATGTCTCCTACCAGTTTCATCACTGGGTAAGTGAGGGGTTTTTCCAAGCAAAAGTTGTAAGCCTGTTTTTACTTTTATGGAAATCTTCATTGTGGTAGGATGGTACACAAACCACTTGAAGGAGATGTACTGAAAGGTGTTATTTAATGTAGGCAATAGTATTGTGGTTTAACCCGGCAGGCAGGACTTGCCCTTGGTGAAGCCATGCCGGCTATCTTGATTTACTAGAATTTGAGAAATATTCAGGAGGTTTAAAATTTAACATTTTAAATTGAATGCTAAACCACACCAGAATTCTCTTTTATAGCATTCTTTGAAGGTGTGAGAATGCTAACGTTATATATTCAGCAAATGTCCTCCTATTGATTCCAATATAAATTTAAAAATAGCAATTGACTGAGATAGAAAGGAGACATGACTCTATTTAGAAGTTGCTGCTGTTATTACAGCTTGCAAGATTTAAAGCTGGTTTTGATCTATGTTGTCTAACAGAATGAAAATAAAAAAGTATTGTTCTTTCCTGGTTTATGAGTTTGAATTCTGGAATCTGATCCTAGGTCTACTGAAATCACTGGAAAAAATGAACTTTATTCATGTGTCACTGTTTAACCTGGCAGGCAGATAAAAACCACACAGCTATTCACTCACTTCCCTCACAGTGGGATTGGGCATAGAAGCAGAAAATAGGTAAAACTTGTGGGTTGAGATAGAGACAATTTAATAGGACAGAAAAGTAAGGGAAAATAATAATGATGGTAAAAGACCCCACACAAATCACCCACTGACTGATGGCCAGCCTGTCCCTGAGCAGCAGCCCCAAATCCCCAGCCAACATCCCCAGTTTTTTGTTCAGCATGACATCATATGGTATGGAATACCCCTTTGGCCAGTTTGGGTCAGCTGTCCTGGCTCTGCCCCTTCCCAGCTTCCTGTGCACCTTCAGCTTTCTTGCTGGCAGGGCAGTATGAGAAACTGAAAAGTCCTTGACTGGTATAAGCACTGCTCAGCAACAACTAAACCATCAGCATGTTATCAACATTCTTCTCATACTCAATCCAAAACACAGCACCATACCAGCTACTAGGAAGAAAATTAACTCTATCCCAGCCAAAATCAGGACAGCATGACTGTATGTTCTGCAGTGATAAAAACCATTAAGTCCTAATATGACCTTTTCTTCTTAAGTGATATAGTGTTATCATCTCTGCTGGAAGAACAACAGTCAAACTGCTAACTGACCTCCAAGTATTAATACTTTTTACATAAAATGAAATTAAATGTGACTTTTTCACAGCTGAAAATATTTCCTCTACATCATGAACAACTGGGTAAGTTGTTTACAGTGTAATTTTAGAAATAAATTTTATCAAGATATTAAAAAATTGAGTATTTGAGTAACTGAAGTTGTGAGTTCAGCAATTTTCATGAATGTTTTCTTGAATTTCTATATGCATTCATACATGTTTATGCATATGTCACATTATGGAGGTTTTGTGGTTTGGCTGGTTGTGGTTTTTTTTTTTTTCCTGAAATATTCCTGTTATCAAAAAATCTGGACTTAATTCAGCTTTATGTCTGCCATTGCTTAAGTAACCTGACGGTAGTATTAAATGTGTATAGGTAGGTCTAGAAATTTTTGCAACATACAAACAATTCCTTTGCTATTGATAAGAAATGTGAAAATTTTGAATGGAAAAACAGGTCTTTCTTCCAAGAGGGTTAAAGTCACCATCGTTAACATAAGCTGTAGACTAACTCCAGTATTACAATTATTACAGCATAGAAATACATTAGTCAGAATTTGCTGTTAACTTCCAGGGGTTTGGTACTCCTATTGTAGAAATTATCTTTGGAAAACTTTTGGTATAGTGATACTTAAAATATCTGTGCAATTTTGTCAATAGTAAATTACAATACATATACAAGCTAGCCTTTCCTCTATTCCTAGCTTACAATTGTTAGTCTATATTATTAAACAATGTTCCCTAACAGATTGTAATTATTCATTCAACCATCAAGTTGGATGAATGTCTTTTTCATACTAATAATATCTCAGAGCAGAATATATCTTTCCCTTTAGTGTTCTTCAAAACATAAAACAATCATAAGACTATTCTTCTTTAAGGTAAATTTTTAGCTAAGGCATTTGATACTAACAAATTCTCACAGGTTTCTGAAGTGATACTTCATTTCTACAGAATTTATTCAGTTCTGTGGTAAACTTCCTTGATTTGTTTTCTTTTAGACACTAAAATAAATGGTAAATACTTCCTTATCAGGTGCCTTTATGGTTGCTAAGATTCTGTGAATGGTGGAAGTAGAATAGACTCATAGGTGATTGATAGCCATGCTCATATAGGTATCAAAGCAAACCAGTGCCAATTTCCTAAGCAATGCAGCTCACATTTCAAATATTATTATTGTTGTTGTTGTTGTTATTATTATTATTATTATTATTATTATGGCATTTAAATAATCTTATCCAAAGTTCTTCAGTCTTCTACTAAACAGAGATTAAAGTGGCAACAAACAGCTGACGTGAACAATTCGGTACTCCTGGGAAGGCTGCTAATTTGGGTTAACAATCACTTATGGAGCTCACAGGAAATACTCAAGTGGAATAAATGATTCTGTATGACCTGACAGAAATACAGGATATTAAGATGTCTTTCTAGGCATAAAAAGACCATCAAGCTGTGTAAGATGTCAAGAAATCTATGGCAGAACAACTGTTGGCCTTTTGAATGAGGTGTTTCATGTCACTTAGTGTCAACTTCCGAGGCAACATCAGAAATGAAATACTCAGAAAAAGGACTCTATGGAAGAGACTGTCAATAAAACATCAATGAAAATACAATTCTAGCTATTTCAACACAGACAGAAGGCAAAAGATGAACACATATTACAGCGTGTATAAACAAGGAGCTAACTGTGAAGTAGTGATGTGAATATCGATTTGGAGCAACAGAAACACAAAGGTATGTGGATGTGGGGATAAAGTTCTTTAAAGACTGACTACAGCATGAGTTTGGCCCATTAAATTATGGGACAGTGAAAATAAAGATATCAACAGCTACATACAGGATGCAGTGAGAAGGAACATGGAAAAATCCTAGGTGTAAACAGTACAAGACACTCTACCTATTATGGATGTTTGTACACAACTTTATTTGCACAATTTTTAGATTCATTTTTAAGAGGATCAAAAGAGGACATTTAAAGAAGTGCATAGAAGGCCTGCGTCTATTTTTTAACTTTTGTTTTGTGTTGTTTTTCCTTTCTGCCTTCTCCATCGATATTAAAGATACATAGACTGTCTTCTGCTATTCATTGTCAAAATAATTAAAGTTTCAATTTCACCCCTGTGGGATGTTTTCATGAATTGCTGTTGTTTCAGTATTATTGCTGAGCTATTGTTATGCCTAATGTCACAGTAAAGATTCTGAAGACATATAGGCTTTTAGCTAAAACCCCCTACATTAGTCAGTACAATTTAAAAAGATTAAATGCTACAGGGAGCTGATTTGGTTCCTTTTTTATGCTGGAATACTTCAAGTTATCACTCAGCTTTGCTGATTTTCCTTAGTTATTAATTCTGATGGATGAGCTGTCCAGTCAATTATTGATAGAATTCTTCACTAAATTTTTTAGTGTTCATCAAAATGAGGGCAAATGTTGTTTCCATGCAATCTGGTAGACAGAAAGCAAAAGCTGCACAATACATTGAACTAGGTAATGACCATTAAACTCTGTGATCACAGTACCACAAACCCATTCTATCTGAAGTAAACTGAAATCAGATTGAGCTTGAAGTTATTTTAAAATGAGTGCAAGAATGAAGAGATGAAAACAAGTTGCTGCCCAACTATATAATCTGTTTTAATTTCTACTAAATAACAAGGTAATACCAAAATCTAAAATCTAAAGGATCTCAATAAACAATTCCTTGGCATTTTGAACAGAATTGAAACCATTTTTGTGTTTTATTTTGTTGTTTTGGGAGCAGAAGGGAACCAACATATCCATAAAAGAAACTGTAGTAATTTGATTTCAGTTACCACTCTATCAGTACTATTGCAATACAGTAGTCATCCACACAGTTTTATCATGTTTCTAAATAATTTATATATTCACATGACAATTAGGTAACTTCTTACATTATGAATATATTATGTAGCAAAGACATTTTTTATTACCAGTAAAAATCTGCTGATTTACTTATACCATTTATTTATTTAATATACAGCATTAAAAAAAAAATAAAAATCTTTTGTATAGTGCTATACATTCTGTCCCAGAAGGTTCTTTGTTAAAATTTAGATATGAAAAAATTTTGTCAGGATAGACAGTCATGATATCACATAATCTGAGCAGTTCTTACTGGAAATAATTTAAATGAGTATTGTCATTTTCACATGGAGTTACAGATCCACTGTATGTGAAAGAGATCACGGATGGAGTTTATAATGGTAAGTAACAGCTCCTGTATCTGTTTGGAACTTATGATTAATCTAAAAAAGTAGAAAATAAGTACTGTATTTTTTGTATTTATGCTTCTCTTAACATAACCACATTTCAAAATAAATCGTCTCATCCAGAGGCAGAGGAGGAATCAGGAAAAAGAGTGCTATTGGAAAAGAGAAAACAAGGTAATGGGTGTCAGGAGTTGGGAAAATCTGAAGTCAGCTTCCACCTGCCCTAATACACAATATGTTATCCTCGGTTTGGTCAAATCATATGTGTTTTGCAGAAACTGACTTTTTGGATGTGAAAATACAGTATGAGCATGGATAGGAACTCAAGAATAACAGTTCTGCATGCTATGTCATAAGATCTCGTACCAATCACACATTCTAAAGCATTACTATTTATAATACCAGCAGTAAAATTATCTTCCAAAATCTGCTAGGAGCATTAAGAGCATGAACAAGACCACTGATTTATGCTAAAGAACACTGACTACTGTAGTGTCAGCAGTTTCAGTGTTTTCTTTCATGGTTTTCTTTACTTTTTTTTTTTTTTAAATTTAAAATTGTATGTAAATTAAAGCCATTTCAGTGCATTACATATTTTTACTTTGGTGTGAAGCACAAAGTAAAAATATGCTGGCAGACAAGCATAGATAGACATATGAGTTGATATTTATGTTCTTGCTTTAAATAATGGTTAAAGACAATGAGATGTGACATTCATGTTTTGCACAGTAATACCTATCCAATATCTATGCATAGATGCAGACAATATCCATAAACCAACAGATGGGCCCAAGGAATGCTAACATTTTCAAACACTTAGTTACAGGCATATGTTTTAGAAGACACACTTGGCCAAAGCATGGATTCACTTTTCAGATCCATTTTACATCTGGAGTTTATTTTGAAATCAGTGAGATCTGAAAGAATTTAAAATTATTAAAAATAAAGTAAGATATATATTTTTAAATTATTTCAAATTATTAAGAATTTTATGTATATGTTCATGACTTTTATTTGGATGCACAGGTTTACAGCATAGCCAGAAGGATCTAAAATGTACAAGAGGAAATGGCAAAACTATGAAATACAACACTGTGTTCCTAGCAAAATGAATAATTAGTAAAGTGCAAGGTCAAAATTGGAAATGTTAAATTTTGTTTGAAATTCCTTGAAGTGATGGAGAATGACTAGAACCAAGTTTATGCACATCAAGGAGAAATGATCTGGTTACCGCACTTCTCTATATGAAGTTTGTGCATTGTATCCTTTTGCTTGAGAAGAAAATTTATTCAAGTCCTGCACATCCACTGCTTTATTTAAGTGGGTCAAAATAATTTTAGACATCCAGAAACACTGGTTTTTGTTTGGTTGTCATTTTTTTTGCCACTGACTTATGGGGTTTTTTTGGTTTATTCTGTGAGTTTTTCTTCACTTCTCCACTCCAAAGTTTCTCCATCATGAAACATGAATTTTCATGTTTCTTTTATATCTCTTTTCAGGACGACTCCTTCTTTGTTTGTAATTCCGCAGCTTTTTAAACAGGCTGATGGTCATCTTCCCCTTAAACATGATCAGTTTGGGACAAACACCCACTCAGCCAGTTTTATGTATTTGATGTACACAGACACACTATTTGCACTCATGTTCTCACATTGGGGCATTTGCCCAGGGCACCTGGTGCAGGCACCTCATTTAGGGTCAGCAGAGTAAATCCCAAGTGAGTTGTCTATCTGAGAAATTCAAGACCTTATTTTTAAAAGTTTATTAAGTGATTGAACAGTAGCTGCGTGATATCACATTACTTAAGGGGGAGACCAGCGACACAGAACTTCAGAGAACCTGGGCCAAGTGCAGTGTTGGGTGATCAGTGATGGCCAAGGGAACATAGCCCCCTGAACAGATCATACAACTTCTTGGGCACTGGGATGATTACTTCAAGTGCAAAGAGCTACCCAATGAACTTTATAATCCAGAATTTTTACCTCTACCCTGTCAGTGATAGAATCATGTCATCTGGGAGGAAAAAGCTCACTTTCAGTGGGAAATTCCTTAGTATTTTGTTCCATGTTAACCAAATCTTAAGAAATAGTTAATGTTTCCTTATCTAAGATCACAGACCAAAGAACTTTCATTTTGTGTTCTAAGTATTATTTTGGTATAAAGATATTATAATTATATTTAACTTCTAATTTTTAGCATTGTTTTAAGAGAAAAATTAAAATAATCTACTTGTAAATGAGATTAGAAATTACATATATGAAAATCTATTTGTGGGTAAATTTACTGGTCTGCAGAGCTGGAAGTCACAGAGTTTTACAGGGCTGCTAATATTCCTAATGGGATAAATTCAGTACAACAGAATAATATCATAGAGGTATAAAAAATACCAAATTTTTACTTAAAGCACTTGTGTGGATTTCTTTATCTCTTTTTTCTCTGTCTGTCTGTCTATCTATAAGTCTATCAATCAATCACAGAATGTAGAATTTGTACAAGGAAATAGAGGAATTCAGAAGAGATTACCTGACTCAGAAAAGATCATACTGATTTTTGTCTGACAGCAGCTATGATTAAAACTCTTTCTAAAGCATGAAGCCTCTAGTTGTTATTAATCTATTAATTTTTTCTGCCTTTCCTTTTTTTACCTTTTTTGCTATATGAATAAAAACATTTTCAACAAGTATTTTACATTGGTATGTGCTGCTTTGTTTGCTTTAATACTGCAAAAATAAAGTGTCCATTCATACTGAGATATTTTTAGTATTGAGAAGAAGAAATGACCATTAGATGGTATTAATCCATTAACTGGAGAGAAAATACAAAAATGAAAGGGTTTTTTTTCCCCATAAATTAAGACATGCTGTAATCTTATGTTATTTTGAAGAATCTGATTTCCTTTCGTTGGTATTTTCAATGAAATATATGGTTTGAAGAAATACTGCAACAGCCTTAATTTTTTAACTTTCCACTAACTTGTTGCAAAAGATAAGGCAACATAGATGTATCTCTCCAGTCAGAATTTCCCCCCTTTTTTCTGAGCCTTTTCTAGATTTCTCTAGGTCACCATAATATTTTATTTTCTCTATACCTCTTATCTCCTCTCACCTTTCAGTAAACCTTACTGACACTTGTCCTTGGAGTCACTGTTTCTTGGTCCAGACTTGCAAAAAGAAAAAAGAAAAAAAAAAGATAAGAAAGAGAGGGTGCCACTGGCTTCCACAAACAAAGTACTAGCTTACTTGAATAGTTAATTCTGTGGGCCAAGAGGTATTTTTTAACAAGGAACACCATGCAAAATATGGGCATTATAACAAACTGTGATTTGCTATTTGTCTATGTTTTGAATCATATGTATGTAACACATTTCCTGTTTCTGCAGAGAAGGTGTATGTGTGCCTATATTTACAGTGAACCTACCAGCCTGTTTCATTTGTCAGTAGTTAGGAATATCAGTACATCTTATATTATTTATCCTATCATTACTAACTGCGTTCCACAACAGATGGAGAGGGAATCCTACACAAATGGCATTTTTACCAGGCAGAACTAGCAGACTTTTCAGTAGATTGATGTATTAGGTGTATTGAAAGAGACATTTTAAGAAGTCACTTAAAATAGCATTTTCTCTGCAAGTCTTCTCCATAGAATAAATTAATGTCCTACTCCAAAGAAATAAGAAGTGATAGTATACATAAAGGAATCTGTTGAGAATAAAAAAGATTTGCAGACAAAGGTGAAAGATGTTCTTCTTAACTTGTTCTCTATAGCTCACAAGATAAGATTTTGATGTGAATAGGAACCTCTGAGATCCTATTAGGAAAAAAATTACTCCTCAGAACAGATTTAAGTTTCTAGTTATGTAAAATGTATTCCTCTAGAAATATTAGGGCTTTTTCTTTTGCCTTTTTATTTTTTTCCCCCCAGCTAGTCATTACCAGGATGTGATACTTTTAACCTTGCTTTTTGTAGGGACATTACAAAATATCTCATTAAGAGAAAATAAACTAGGACAGATCATGAGTTTATTCAATTTCTTTTAAATGTAAAGGTAATTTTTTTCTATAAATAACTGCTTTAGTATTAAGCGATAAGCTGAAAAACTAAAGGAACCAATGGAAAAAAGTCTGAAAAGTTCAAAAAGTTCACTGGATCTCTTCAGCTCAGAGCAAATGCCTGAAGCTAAGTTTTCTAGTTTTGCATCATGATAACGTGTAAAGCTTTAATGATGCAGCCACAAAATTTGTTTTTGTTTCTTATGGTGTATAGCTATACAATTTTACAGTAAGTTCCAAGAAATATTCTACGACATAATCAGAGCTTAATGAAACGTAGAGGATTTTATGCTATGGTCTCAACTACTGAAGACTGCCACTTCTTGCAGAGGTTTCACTGCAAGAGATACTAGGAGGGAGTAATTGTTATGCTCAAGTGCTCAAGAGATTCTTCTTTGACGCATATCTGGCCAAGGTCAGAAGAAAAATGCTCCAGTAAGTCTGACTTTGTATTTATACACAAGTGAAACATAGTGTATAACAATCTCTCTAAATTAGAGAGCTATGGATTTGATGGGTGGACTCTTTGGTGGATAAGGAACTGGCTGGATGGTCGCATCCAGAGGGTAGTGGTCAATGGCTTGATGTCCGGATGGAGACCGGCGACGAGTGGTGTCCCTCAGGGGTCCTTACTGGGACCGGTGCTGTTGAACGTTTTCATCAATGACCTAGACAGAGAGATCGAGTGCACCCTCAGCAAGTTTGCGGACGACACCAAACTGAGTGGTGCGGTTGACACACCAGAAGGACGGGATGTCATCCAGAGAGACCTGGACAGGCTGGAGAGGTGGGCCTGTGTGAACCTCATGAGGTTCGGACAGGCTGGAGAGTTGGGCCTGTGTGAACCTCATGAGGTTCAACAAGGCCAAGTTCAAGGTCCTGCACCTGGGTTGGGGTAACTCCCAGGATCAGTACAGGCTGGGGGAAGAAAGGATCGAGAGCAGCCCTGCCGAGAGGGACTTGGGCGTGCTGGTGGATGAAAAGCTGGACATGAGCCGGCAATGTGCGCTAGTGGCCCAGAAGGCCAACCGTACTCTGGGCTGCATCAGGAGAAGCATGGCCAGCAGGTTAAGGGAGGTGATTGTGCCCCTCTACTCTGCTCTGGTGAGACCTCACCTGGAGTACTGCATCCAGCTCTGGAGCCCTCAGCACAAGAAGGACATGGAACTCTTGGAGCAGGTCCAAGGAGGGCCACAAAAATGATCCGAGGGCTGGAGCACCTCTCTTATGAGGACAGGCTGAGAGAGTTGGGGTTGTTCAGCCTGGAGAAGAGAAGGATGTGGGGAGACCTGATTGCGGCCTTTCAGTACTTAAAGGGGGCCTATAGGAAAGATGGGGAAAATCTTTTTAGTAGGGCCAGCTGTGTCAGGACAAGGGGTAATGGTTTTAAACTAAAACAGGGTAGGTTTAGACTAGATATAAGGAAGAAATTCTTTACAATGAGGGTGGTAAAACACTGGAACGGGTTGCCCCAAGAGGCAGTGGAGGCCCCATGCTTGGAAACATTCACGACCAGGTTGGATGGGGCTCTGAGCAACTGATCTAGTTAGCGATGTCCCTGCTCCCTGCAGGGGGGTTGGACTAGATGACCTCTAGGGGTCCCTTCCAACCCAAAACATTCTATGATTCTATGATTCTATAGCACATTTAAACATTTCTCACACCTTTGCTTTTATTCTCCACAGACTTAAAAATCTATGTGGGCTTGAATTTTTAAACCACAAAGGCTGAACTCCACATGAAGTAATTCATATGCACACATCTTAGTACATCTAACCGGTTAATGCCTGCCTCTGGTATGTGGAAGCCTATATCTGTGTTTCCTAATGTAATATTTCTCTTTTTAAAATTTTAATTGCAAATAATTTACAATTATTTTCTGGAAATACCAGAGAAAGATTCAGAAATAGTGAAGAAGATTTAATAAGGGACATTGTCGTTTGCTATGCCTGTATCCTTCACAATTGCTGGCAGAGATAAGACTACACTTAAATGCACTACAGGCAATTTATAAGCAGGTTTCCTTTCTTCCTCCCACTTGTCTCCTCCACACCTATGCACACTGCCTTGGTAAACAGCATGCAGACCACGAAGGACATGGCAGCTAGCATAAATTGCAGGACCCGGTGCACGTTTTCCTCATCCCAGCTAATGGTATATGCCTTGCCTACATTTTAGCTCGATTCATGGACCTATGCACATACACTCCAGTGCCACTGCCCTCCGTGTGGGCCTGAGAACCCAGGCTGAAAGCACCTCTAGTCTGAAAAATCAGAAGACTGAGATACTGGAGGAGGGACAGAGCTCAGTGAGCACAGAGTTCAAATACAATATAAGAACACCGTTACCACATCTCACACTAATAATACAATAGTCAACAACAGTGACTGCAAAGATACTTGGTGTGTTTATTTCTTCAGTTGTGCTATCAAGGCCCACCTTTTTAAACTGTCAGGCAAGTAAATCCTAAAAATGCCTAGAAGCACTCCAGATAGTTAGGTACCCATAAAAACAAGAGCCAGCTAAGATTTCCAAAGCCTAAACTTTCATGGAGTGTTTGAAATCTAATATGCCTTGGGACTTTTGAAAATATTGCCGTGTGCATCATAGGGATTTCCCCATCTAGATATTTTTGAAAATCCATATTTAAATAAATTCCAAGGAACCATTTGAAAGTTCCTAATATAACAGTGACTTGAGCTTAGATAGATACAAACACTAATCTTCAGAGCATCTTCCATTACTATTCAGCAGGCAGATGTTAGGGCTATGAATTATGCAGAGTTGTGACAGAAGCACAGACTGGTGCCATTTCAGGCCATTGTGCAAAAGGTTGTTGATGATAGCACCAAGGGCCTGTGAGCCAGTCAAAGGAAAAAATAAATGCATATTTCACAGTAAGGAAAAAACCTCTGAGGATAAATCTAGAACTAGAACAGCCATCAGTGTTTCCTTTTGTGACACTATGAGTCTGAAAGTAATATAAACCAAGATAATATTTTTCACTATCTATCCAATTTAGATTTAACATGCATTTATTTCAAAACCTAATTTTCACCCCCAAAAAACCACTTTTGTTTTTCAAAACTCATATGATAGGGATATGGAATATGTAGCTGAAGAAAACTTCTGGCAATAACCACTTTAGCAAACATGAGCTGCCCAGAAATCCTGCAAGTGGTATGCAGAGCAGTAGACCTGGATAGCCAGCTGGCATCATCAGTGCACCTTTTATACAGAATTGCATTTCCCACAAAAATCTTTTTGTGTTTTATGTATTCTCCTTTTAAATGCACTAAATGGTTTGGGAAATGAACCATGTGACTAGCAGAAATAGAAATCCTTTTTAAATCCTTGCAAACATGAAACAAAAGGCTCAGAAGGTGAAGAAGGCGGCTGCCTTCTATGCTTCACTGCCTCACACCTGGCTATGAGAGAAATCAAACAGATGAGCAGTTTCAAAAAAAAACAAACAAAAAACCCAACCCAAAAAAGGAAGCAACTGGGACTTCCAAATCTCTGGTAAGTCTGTAGTGATTAGGGACAAATATCTTGGCTTTTAACGAATGAGCCAGTTCCCCAAATTTGTAAAAGTTAAAATACCTAATATGCTCAGAGTTTCTTCTGTTTCTCTATAACCATGCCATTCTTTTTGCATCTCTTAGATTAAGGTATTCAGTCTTTATTATGTGTAGCTAGTGTTGGATAGCCATTATTTTAAAAAACAAAGATAACGCGTAAGCTAATTTGCTTACTTAATGATCTTTGTACTTCACTAATGCACTAGTTTTTTGTTCTTTCGGGCTACTTTGACAATTTACCAAGATTATGAGCAATAAATAGTCAATAAGTTGTAGAGTTAATATTAGGTTTTTTGTTTTTATTGCCTTTTTCCATACATATTTTATCTGATCAATTGACCTTCTCATCTAACTTTTTTGTTCACTTTTTTTGTTGTTTTCTTTCTATTAGACACTGCTGGTCCACATTTTTTCTTCCTCCCCCATGCCACCTCTTTCTCATCAACATATTTTCTATGTTTTTATCAGAACTGAGCTATATTTTTTTTTGTAGTCAAGAGTAAATTCTCCACAAATAGTGTAATATTTAGACAATTCCAAAAGGTAGCTCTAATTTGATAAACAATTATATATTGAAAGAGTGATAGGAGGGAATTGTGTTAAGTTGAAAGGCAACATTCCAATTTCCTAAATGTAAAATTTTTATTTTACTTCAAAGGTGTTCCATATGATGTAAATCTTAAGGAATGTGAACATAAACAAAAGTGACATTTCAGGCAGGGAGTAGAAAATGTTGCCTTCTAAATACTACTGCTGCTACTACTACTACCACCACCACAAATTTGTAATTGTTATACAATTTTAAAAGAAAATATTATGAGGATTCAATGTAAGAGCTTAACAGTTAACATTTCTTGTTCTAAAATATTAGTATTAGTAAAATATTAGTATTTTGTTTTGCCAAGAAACATTTTTTTTTAAACATGTATTACCTGTTTTCCAGTCTTAAAAATACCCCTGATAGTGCTAGCTCTGGTTGCATTATTGAATCTCAAAGGAGATGAGGTTTGTTCAGTTAATACATGACAGCTCAATAAAGATTGATTTTATTTGGAAATGAATTCATACAACCAGAAGGCATGCTATCTTCCTCTGTACTTTCCCTCTGTTGTGGGTAAGAGCTTAAGAAGAAAAATAACAGGAAAGTATTGGCAGACAAGCACTATGTTAAGTCATAAGGAAACAAAAAGAAAAGTCTGCCTGAAATATAAATTACTACTTGTCTGAGCTTGGAAATACCAATACAAAAATTTTGGCATTTAGCTAGTGAACCTGAGAGAAAGAGGTCCCTAAGGAATGAGAAGCCATGTAAACAGGCTCTGAAAGAACATAATCATAATCAACAACACCTAAAATCCAGTGATCTCAGAGAAGAGAAAGTTTTTGCATTTCCTCCACTGGCTTATTTGAAGAGCTTCTTTGTAAAATGAGGTTCATACCGTGATGGCAGATGCTCCAGAATTCTGCAAGTAGATTGGGAAAGCTGTAATGAAGATTGCCTACAAGAAAGGAGTGTCACTGAACTGCTATGAAAGAGGAGCGCTCACCCCAAACACCCTTGGCTCCCTTGACTTGGAGTGTACTCCAAGAGCTCCAAAGCCCTACTTTTTAGATATGGAGCTTGTGAAGTTAGGAAGCAGTCTTCAAGGCAGCTACTCATGTAACTCTGATCCTCATTATCTGTACAACTTGTGGACAAAGCCACCAAAGGTTTGATTGTCAGGGAATGACACCTTGAAACAAAAATCCCTTAGAACAATATGCAATGGAAGATTGGAGCGTAGACCCAAGGCATCATGCAGAAGTGACACAAATGCTAGTGCAACTTACAGTTAATTATTATTTAGGAATTATTTGATGAAAACTGAAGTCTTAGACAAAGCATTATTTACTTTTCTGTAATAGATATGGAACCAGATATTAAAATGTTTAATATGTTGCTTGCAACAAGTTCATTTGAGGAAATTACCCTAACAGTAAGTTCTCCTGTGACATATAAGTATTCTGGCATTCATCATAGCAGAAAAATTATTTCCAGTATTGCCACAGGCTTTCCTCTAGTGTTTGGTTCCTCCATTTGTTCTATAGGGCTGTAGATATTTCTCTCCTTTCTAAAGCATTTCAATATATTTGATTCAGGTTCTATTTTGTGTGGCTGAGATGGAGTTATTTTTCCCCATAGCAGCCCTCATAGTGTTGTGCTTTGTATTGGTAGCTAGTAAGGTGTTGATAACACACCAGTGTTTTGGTTACTGCTGAGCAGTGCTTGCACAGCACCAAGGCTGTCTCTCCAACATTTCCCTTCCTCACCAGTAGGCTGGGCATGGGCAAGATCTTGGGAGGGGACATAGACAGGACAGCTGACCCAAACTGACCAAAGGGATATTCCATACTGTATGACACACACTCAGCAACATAAGCTAAGAGAAAGGAGGAGGAAGGGGCGGCATTAGTTATTTACAATGGTTTGTCTTCCAGAGCAACTGCTACATGTACTGAAGCCCTGCTTCCCAGGATCTGGCTGGACATTGCCTGCTGATGGGAAGTAGAGAACAAAATCTTTGTTTCCCTTTTGTTTCTGTGCACAACCTTTGCCTTTTCTTTTATTAAACTGCCTTTATATTGAGCCACAAGTGTTGTTTTTTTTTTCCATCTCATTTTCTCTGCCCCTCCTTTAGCCCCTAGTCCCATCCTGCTGAACAGGGGAGTAATAGAGCAGCTTGGTGGTGCCTGGCATCTAGCCAAGGTCAACCCACCACACAAGTTTATAATTGGAATTCTGCTTATTCACTTAGCTCATATTTTGGACTTTAACCTATTTTTATTCCAAACAAAAATTTCTACCAAAATTTTATCATTGTACTGATGCACATTATTTCTGCAATTCTTCTACTTTTATGAAGCTCAGATAAGGGACTCAAAATTGCCAAAGGTCACCAGTGTGGACACAGCCAGCGTGCTCTAGAATGGTGTAGCCCTGAGCAAATGGATGTAAGCCAACAGAGGCCATCTGGCTTCAGGGCCAGGACTGCTTCCTGACCTTCCTTCTTTTAACAGTAGAGGCATAATGATGCATAGCTCAAACTGCTGTGATAGATCGGTACCTGTACACTAAGGCGTACTCAATATTAATCTCTATAATCATGACTGCTTTGGGGATTTTTTTATTATCTGTTGTACTGAAAATTAAAGTTTTGGATAATTTGAAGCAATTCTGTTTGGTGCTTTTTTACTTTCTTATTTATTTTGTTTGAAAAATGGAAAAGTTACAGAAACACACTAAAAATCATATACTTAATTAGACACTAAAATGTATTTTTGGTCTATTTCACTTGGTCATTTATGATTTATTTAAAAAAAAATAAAAGGGATTAAAGACAAATCAGAAGGTTTTTTATATGTTCTTAAAAAGTGGAGCCAAGGCCCTCAATTCATTTTAACGAAAGTTTTGGAAATGAGAGTGTACTGTAAATTCTATAGTGTTATGGCCACTAAATTCCTGTAAAACATTTTTGACTGAGATTATTCAACCTCTGATTACACAAGTTCATCAACAACCCACCCTCATCTCCAATTTTCTCTAATAAACTATTCCCCCCGAAAAAGCTACTCAGCTCTTATCACAGTAGTTAGCAGCAGTCACACCAAGCTACACATTGGGAAATCAGTGTGAGTGTAAGTAACATAATCTGTATGTTGAGAGGATGAAACAAAGCAATTTGTCTCCTGTATGTGCAATTCATGACATCTCTTTGAATGTTTTAAAATAAATATCATGTTGCAAAAACTGCCTATGAGCTCACTTCCAACTAAATAGCTGTCAATGGAAGACCTAAGGTAAAGGAGCATCTCTATGGTTTTTGCCTTCTGACTTCTTTCCCAGTTTACGCAATACTCATCTGGAAATTAGACATGTTTACTGGAAACATGGAAATATAGTCCAAGAATTTGGCCTATTATTATTTTCTTTTTTTTTCCAGAAATGCTTATTTCGTATTTAAAAGTTTGTATCTAACTCACTCAACTCTCTCCATCTAAACATCAGAAATAAAACTTAATTGAGATATCTGTGTTCTTTGTAGAGTCAGGGCAACCAGTCAGTGGTTGGGTCTAGCTGCTAATGGCACATATACTGACAGTGAACCCTAACCCTCTTGGCCACCCGGCACCTGTTGCATGCCCTGGGTATGGCATGAGAATATAGGACTGTTTGAAAACACAAGACTGTAAAAAGGATGGGAATTTAATGATACATGTAATGAACTGCCTTCTGAAAACACATGGGTTTTTCCTCAGAGAGGGCTAGTAGGTTTGATTCAGCAGAGACTCTGGCAGTGACCAAAGGTCCAAGTAATATCTAGATTCTAGCAGATAGCAGAATCAACCCAAAGTTTTGTTTAAGATGTAGCAGCACGCATGTACAAGCACCTCTCCCTCTAACAGATCTGGAAATACTTCAGGAGATTAGCTTAGATTACATATGTGTTTAAGGTGCTCAGAGTGCCATGGAATAAGCCTCACCCCAAACTATAACAATTTAGGGAAAATGTAGATGGTGTCACATGTGCCAGTATTACTACAGGAGCTGGGAAAAAAATAAAGAGGAGAAGGGACAGTTCTATTGGCAATGGCTGTAGAGTACATAAATTAGATTTAAAATTTTCTTATATTTAACTCTAAAAATATAATATAAATGGCATAGGTTACAATCAAAATAAAATTTCCTGTCACTGAAGATAGAACATCTGTAAAATATCAATATAACTGCAATTTGCGGTGTAGAACTCTATTCACTTCAGTGCTTTTGCTATTGAATAATTGTCATATCCAAAATGTCACCTTGTCCTTATTGTTATTGGTGTCTGTACTTTGTCTATACTGAGGTTGTTAGTTCAGTGCAAGTGAGCAAAGAATATCACATGCTTCTGCTGTAAATATTGTATATAACTTATTTCTCTTCTCTGGAGGCTTTGCCTCTGTTTGAAAGCCAATCAAGCTGCACTACTTGGTCTGTGATTTCTGCACAACTATTTCATTAAAATACACATTCAGTTATACAATGCAGGTCCTATCTCTTAAAATACCATTTGAGCTTAAGAATTCTGGAAACTTATCTGTAGGCTTGTCTTTACCCAGCCATACAATGAGAACCAAAACAGAGAAACTCTATGAACTTCCAGTTTATTGTTAATTTTTTAGGTGGAGGGGGTTGGAGGTGATTCAAAGTATCCACTAAAAGAATGTAATGATATATTCAGAGTCCTTTTATTTTCTGAGAGTATAAAAATAGTGTTTCAATTAAAACAATTCTTTCATATTGTCTACTGCAATCCATTCATTTCACATGTATGTCCATTCTGTTTTGTAATTCCAAGCATAGGCTCTATGGGCTTTACCTTACTTGAATTTATAACTATTGAATGATACATTACATATATCCATTTTTTCCCACGCTTCTGTTATTGGCAGGATGATTAAAATTTTATTAGATAAAGCAACAAAATATAATTTACTTCCTGGTTTGGTTTTTTTTTTTTTCTGACTGGGTAAAACTAGGCTGCTGATTGGTAGGAGAATGAAACTAGGCAAAACATTAGGCAGTTCGTTAACTTTGATTTATTAATAAGAATTCATTGAGAAGACTTTTTTCCATTCAGAATTGGAATAGTAAGTTCCTGTAAGATTAAAAGGCTTTTAAAGACAAGAATTAAATATGTTAAGACCCACTTGACTTCATAGATTTTTAAGATAATACCACTTTAGAAATGTTCTTTCTTTTTATAATGAGAGCCTTTGATTATTTAAAAAGATTTTGTAATTTTGTTGTCTTGTTCCTGATGGACTCCTGCATTTGATTTTCCTGTAGGACACAATGTGACACATGCCTAAGTCAGACTTATTTTACATTCTTCCAACTGCTTTGTTCCTCTTGGCTCAGGGGGAGGTTTGCTGTGGGTAGTCTGTAGTAACATGCACGAGCAGTCTTATGCTATATAATTTGAGTTGCCATCTGTTAAAGAAAAACTTTCATGCATGTGTTTTCTTTTTGATTTTTTAAGAAAAAATTCTGCATGATGCACTGAATTTAAAAGAAAAAAAAAGTCAGACAATACAGGAATTACAGCTGTGCTGACGTTCATCTATTATTCAGCAAATTTGGACATTCTTCTATTTATGGTTTTCCATGAACAAGGTATGATCCTTAATCATAGAATCACAGAATGGTTTGAGTTGGAAGGGGACC
Source organism: Gorsachius magnificus (assembly GCA_034008185.1). NCBI lineage: Eukaryota > Metazoa > Chordata > Aves > Pelecaniformes > Ardeidae > Gorsachius > Gorsachius magnificus. The sequence goes on from CM067081.1 coordinate 89,837,621, forward strand.
TTTAAAACCACTTGGTCCAACGTCCCCGCCATGGGCAGGGTAATCTTTCACTATGTGAATTTGCTCAAAGTCCTATCCAATCTGACCTTGAATACCTCCAGTGAGGAGGATGAAAGAGGATAGGTTTAGATTTGACATAAGGAAGATGGAAGATTTTTTTTATGATGAGGGTGATGACAACATATTTCCATGTCTCATCACCCTCATCGTAAAAAAAATCTTTCAGTTTAAAACTTTTTCCCCTTGTCCTGCCTGTCACTACAGGCCCTGGTAAAAAGTCTTTCTTGAAGACCTGTATCTGAAGAATAGACATGCACAGGTTGAAAGCTTGTGGGTAAGAATTAGAGACAGAGGCAACAAAGGAACATTGTGGCTGATGTTTACTACAGGCTACCTGATCAAGGGGAGCCAACTGATGAAGACTTCTTACTCCAGCTACAGGAGGCATTGTGCTTGCAGGCTCTCAGTCTGCTGGAGGACTTCAACCACATCAACAGCTGCTGGGAAAGAAGCACAGTGAGCTGTAGGCAATCCAGGAGACTCCTGGAGTGCATGGAGAATAATTTCTTAAGCTGGGTAATAGACAGCCCTACCAGAGGCGATGTGATACTGGACCTGATGGTCACCAATGCAGGGTTGCTAATCAGTGAAGTCAGGATTGGAGGCAGTCTGAGCTGCAGTGACCATGCACTGGTGGAGTTCACAGTCCAGAGGGATATGGGTCAGGTGAAGACTAAAGTCAGGACCCTGAATTTTAGGGAAGCAAACCACCAACTGTTCAAGGAATTAGTCAATAGGACCCCTGAGAAACTACCCTCAGGGACAAGGGAGCAGAACAAAGCTGTCAGACCCTTAAGGATGCTTTCCATAGAGCACGAGAGCTCTTGATCCCCAGGTATAAGAAATCAGGACAGGAAGGCAAGACACCAGCATGGCTGAGTTGAGACCTGCTGGTCAAACTAAAGGGCAAGAAGAAAATGCACAGGCAGTGGAAGCAGGGACAGGTATCCTGGGAAAAGTATAGAGACTCTGCCCAGTTGTGTAGGGATGGGGTCAGGAAAGCCAAGGTGCGGATGGAGCTGAACTTGGCAAGGCACGCAATCTAAAAAGGGCTTCAGCAGGTATTTCAGCAAGAAAAGGAAAGTAAAAAAAAATTTAACCCACCAATGAACAAGACTGGTAAACTGGTAACAACGGATGAGGAGAAGGCTGTGGTAATTAACTTCTTTGCCTCAGTCTTCACTGGCAACCTCTCTTCCCACAGCTATCGAGTGGATGGACTGCAAGATGGGACTGGGGGTGCAAAGTCCCTCCTGCTGTAAGAGAATATCAAGTTTGTGATCACCCGAGGAACATGAACATAAGTCCATGTGACCTGACAAGATGAATCCCAGAGTCCTGAGGCAATTGGCTGATGTAGTCGCCAAGCCACTTTCCATGACTTCAAAAAGTCATGGCAGCCGGGTAAAGTCCCTGGTGACTGGAAAAAGGGAAACATTTCATCTGTTTTTAAAAAAGGTTGCAAGGAGGACCCTGGGAACTACCAACCTGTCAGCCTCATCTCTGTGCCTGGGAAGAACATAGAACAGATACTCCTAAAAGCTATGCTAAAGCACATGGAGGACAGGGATGTGATTCAAAACAGCCAGCATATGGCTTCACCAAGGGCAAGTCTTGCCTGACCAACCCTGTGGCCTTTTATGACTACATCACTGGATAAGGAAAGACTTATGGATGTTATCTATCTGGACTTGTGTAAGGCCTTTGACACAGTCCCTCACAACATCCTTCTCTCTAAATTGGAGAGATATGAATTTGATGGGTGGATTGTTCTGTGGATGAGGAATTGTTTGGATGGTCACATCCAGAAGGTAGTGGTCAATGGGTCAATGTCCAGATGGAGATCAGTCCCATATTGGCACCAGCACTGTTTAATATCTTCATCAGTGACAGACAGTGGGATTGAATGCCCCCTCAGCAACTTTGTAGATGACACCAAACTGAGTCATGCGGCTGACACACCTGAGGGAAGGGATGCCATCCAGAAGAACCTGGACAAGCTTGAGAAGTGGGCCCATGTAAACCTCATGAGGTTCAACGAGGCCAAGTGCAAGGTCCTGAACCTGGGTCAGGGCAACCCCTGGTATCAATACAGGCTGGGGGGATGAAGGGATTGAGATCAGCCCTGAGGAGAAGGACTCGAGGATACTGGTGGATGAAAAGCTGGACATGAGCCGGCAATGTGCACTTGCAGCCCAGAAAGCCAACCATATCCTGGGCTGCATCAAAAAAAGCATCGCCAGCAGGTCAAGAGAGGTGATTCTGCCCCTCTACTCTGCTCTTATCAGATCCCACCTGGAGTACTATGTCCAGCTCTGGATCCCTCAGCACAGGAAAGACGTAGAACTGTTGGAGCAGGTCCAGTGGATGGCCACAAAAATGATCAGAACACATAGGAGAGGAACACCTCTGCTATGAACAAAAGCTGAGAGAGTTGGTGTTGTTCATACTGGAGAAGAGAAGGCTCCGGGGACACCTTATTGCAGCCTTTGAATACTTAAAGGGGACTTCCAAGAAAGACAGGGACAAACATTTTAGCAGGGCCTGTTGTGACAGGACGAGTGGTAATGGTTTTAAACTAAAACATGGTAGATTTAGGGTGGATAGAAGGAAAAATTTTTTTACAGTGAGGGTGGTGAAACACAGGAACAGGTTGCCCAGAGAGGCAGTGGAGGCCCCATCCCTGGAAACATTCAAGGCCAGGTTGGATGGGGCTCTGAGCAACCTGATCTAGTTGAAGATGTCTCTGCTTGTTGCAGGGAGGTTGGACTAGATGACCTTTAAAGGTCTCTTCCTATGATTCCACGGTCTTTTTATAAGACCCCTTTATATATTGAAAGGCCACAATAAGGTCTTCCAGAAGCCTTATCTTCTCAAAAAAAAAAAAAAAAAAAAAAAAAAAGAGTTCTATTTTTCATATCTGAATGTAGTTTTCACCACCGGACTAGGAAAACTGACAAGAAGGACAGACAGTCCTTTTGAGGACTGAGATTTTCCTGAACAGCTCTGGACAATTGTAGAGGAGGCAGGATCTGGTCTGTGATAATGTGTGAAACCCCTGTGGTGGGTTGACCATGGCTGGTTGCCAGGTGTCCACCAAACTGGTCTGTCACTCTCCCTCCATCAACAGGACAGGAGGAGAACATATGACAAAAAGTTCATCAGTGACAAAAAGTTCATCAGACACAGTAAGGAGAATAAGGAGATAAGGACAGGGAGATCACTTACTAATCATGTTTAGAACTGCTTAGGACTTCAGATTGTTTTTAATATAAATATGGTTTTTCTGGCACCTCTTCAGTAAAAAGAGAAGACGAAGAGAAAGGTTTTTGACGTGCGATAAATATAATTTTTCTATTAGATATTTAAAAATACCAACCTTGTAGTTGAATTTGTATTATTTAATAATATATTAAGCCCAGGGAACACTAAAGAAAGCATGCTGGGAGTAAAAGCAGAATCAAAATAAATTTAGAGCTGTGGCATAGTATAAGGATGGGGATACATTTCTTGGTGATACAGTTAGGTTTTAGCAAAAATAGGATCTACTAAGAGGGCAAATGCTCTGACACAAGACTGCAATTTGGAATTTGAATTTCCAATGGGGCTTCAATACTATTACTTCTGAAAAAAAAAAATTCAGTGGTTATGGCTGCTCCTTTCAGGCCACGGCAACAGATAGAGGCTCCACAGGTAGCAGAGGATCCTCTGTCCTCTTGCCGGCAGGCAGAAGCTAGAGACCCAAGAGATGATGAGGGATGGAAAAAGGTTTCTGCTCGGGGCAGGAGGAGAGTCCCCTCCCGGGCTCCTTCACCTTCCCAGCTGCCCTTGCATAACAGATATGGGGCTCTGGAAGTTGAGGGCCAGGCAACTGAAGATGGGGATGAAGGCCCAACCAGGGGGTTGGCTAGGGAGAGACGGTCACCCCTACCTATCAAGACCAACTGTACAAAGAAAAAAAGAAGGGTAATTGTTGTGGGCGATTCCCTTCTGAAGGGAACGGAGGGCCTGATATGCTGCCCGGACCCATCCCATAGGGAAGTCTGCTGCCTCCCTGGGGCCCGGATCAGGGACATTGCCAAGAGACTCCCTGGTCTGGTACAGCCCTCTGACTACTATCCGCTCTTGATTATACAGGCAGGCAGCGATGAATTGCCAGAGAGAAGCCCCAAATTGGTCAAAAGGGACTTCAGGGCACTAGGGAAAATGGCTGAAGGATCAGGAGCGCAGGTAGTGCTCTCCTTGATCCCATTAGTGTCAGGAGGGAACACGGAAAGGAATAGGAAAGCTAGAGCAGTTAACACGTGGCTCAAAGGTTGGTGCCATCGGAAGGGCTTGGGCTTCTTTGACCATGGAGAGGTTTTCATGGCACTGGGCCTGTCGAGAACAGATGGTGCCCAGCTCTCTCGGAAGGGAAATAGGATCTTCGCTCATGAACTGGCGGGGCTTGTAGAGAGGGCTTTAAACTAGGCCTGAAGGGGGAAGGGGATATAAACAGGCTCACTAGAGAGGAGCCTGGGGGGGTCACCCCATTGCTGGGGGTGAAACCGACAGCCCAGCTCAAGTGCATCTACACTAATGCACGCAGCATGGGCAACAAACGGGAGGAGCTGGAAGCCATTGTAAGGCAGGATGATTATGATGTAGTTGCCATCACAGAAATGTGGTGGGATGCCTCCCATGACTGGAGTGCTGCAATGGATGGCTACCAACTCTTCAGAAGGGACAGGCAAGGAAGGAGAGGCGGCGTGGTGGCTCTGTATGTTAGGGAGTGTTTTGATTGTACAGAGCTTGATGCTTGTGGTGAGGCCGAGTGCTTATGGGTAAGGATGAGGGGGGAGGCCAACAGAAAAGATATCCTGTTGGGAGTCTGTTACAGACCACCCAACCAGGATGAGGATGTTGATGAACTATTCTACAAGCAGCTGGCAGAAGTCTCTCAGTGGTGAGCTCTTGTTCTTGTGGGGGACTTCAACTTCCCAGACATCTGCTGGAAATACAACACAGCAGAAAGGAAACCGTCCCGAAGGTTCCTGCAGTGTGTGGAAGATAACTTCCTGACACAGCTGGTAAGTGAGCCTACCAGGGGAGGTACCCTGCTTGACCTCCTGTTCACTAAGAGAGAAGGACTGGTGGGAGAGGTGGTGGTTGGAAATCATCTAGGCCTTAGTGATCATGAAATGGTAGAGTTTTCGATCTTTGGTGAGGTTAGGAAGGGGGTCAGCAAGACTGCCACCATGGATTTCCGGAGGGCAGACTTTGACCTGCTCAGAACGCTGGTTGGGAGAGTCCCTTGGGAGATAGTCCTGAAGGGCAAAGGGGTCCAGGAAGGCTGGGTGTTTTTCAAGGAAGAAGTCTTAAAGGCACAGGACCAGGCTGTCCCCATGTGCCGTAAGAAAAATCGGTGAGGAAGACGACTGGCCTGGCTGGACAGAGGACTACTAGTGCGACTAAGGGAAAAAAGGAGAGCTTACCAGCTCTGGAAGAAGGGGCAGGCAACCCAAGAAGAGTACAGGGATCTTGTCAGGTTATGCAGAGAGGAGATTAGAAAGGCAAAAGCCCAGCTGGAATTTAACCTGGCCACTGTTATAAGGGATAATAAGAAGAGTTTTTATAAATATGTTAACAGCAAAAAGAGAGCCAGGGAGAACCTCCATCCACTAGTGGATGCAAGGGGGAACATTGCCACTAAGGATGAGGAAAAGGCTGAGATACTCAACGCCTTCTTTGCCTCGGTCTATAATGGCCCAATGAGTTATCCCCAGGGTACCCAGCCTCCTGAGCTGGAAGATGGGGACAGAGAGTGGAATGAACCCCCCATAATCCAGGAGGAAGCAGTCTTTGACCTGCTATGCCACCTGGACATCCACAAGTCTATGGGGCCGGATGGGATCCACCCAAGAGTGCTGAAGGAGCTGGCAGAGGAGCTTGCCAAGCCACTCTCTATCATGTATCAGCAGTCCTGGAGAACAGGGGAGGTCCCAGGTGACTGGAGGTTGGCAAATGTGACGCCTATCTTCAAGAAGGGCCGGAAGGAGGATCTGGGGAACTACAGACCAGTCAGCCTGACCTCGGTACCAGGGAAGATTATGGAGCGGTTTATCTTGAGTGTGCTCACCAGGCACATGGGGGACAATCAGGGGATCAGGCCCAGACAGCATGGGTTCACGAAAGGCAAGTCTTGCATAACCAATCTGATTTCCTTCTATGACCAGGTGACCCGCCTGGTAGATGAGGGAAAGGCTGTGGATGTTGTCTACCTGGACTTCAGCAAAGCCTTCGGTACAGTCTCCCATAGCATTCTCGTGGAGAAGCTGGCAGTTCATGGCCTAGATGGATATACTCTTCGCTGGGTTAAAAACTGGCTGGGTGGCTGAGCCCAGAGAGTCGTGGTGAATGGAGCTAAATCCAGTTGGCGGCCGGTCACAAGCGGTGTCCCCCAGGGCTCAGTTTTAGGGCCAGTCTTGTTTAATATCTTTATCAATGACCTGGATGAGGGGATTGAGTGTGCCCTCAGTAAATTTGCAGATGACGCCAAATTGGGTGGTAGTGTTGATCTGCTGGAGGGGAGGAGGGCTCTGCAGAGGGACCTGGACAGGCTGGATCGATGGGCCGAGGCCAATTGTATGAGGTTCAACAAGGCCAAGTGCCAGGTCCTGCACTTTGGTCACAACAACCCCATGCAGCGCTACAAGCTTGGGGAAGAGTGGCTGGAAAGCTGCCTGGTGGAAAAAGACCTGGGGGTACTGATTGACAGCCACCTGAATATGAGCCAGCAGTGTGCCCAGGTGGCCAAGAAGGCCAACGGCATGCTGGCTTGTATCAGGAATAGTGTGGCCAGCAGGAGTAGGGAAGTGATCGTGCCCCTGTACTCGGTGCTGGTGAGGCCGCACCTCGAATACTGTGTTCAGTTTTGGGCCCCTCACTACAAGAAAGATGTTGCCTTGCTGGAACAGGTCCAGAGGAGAGCAACCAAGCTGGTGAGGGGTCTGGAACACAAGTCATACGAGGAGCGGCTGAGGGAACTGGGGCTGTTTAGTCTGGAGAAGAGGAGGCTGAGGGGAGACCTGATCGCCCTCTACAACTACCTGAAAGGAGGCTGTAGCGAGGTGGGGGTCGGCCTCTTCTCCCTGGTAACAGATGATAGGACGAGGGGGAATGGTCTGAAGTTGCGCCCGAGCAGGTTTAGGTTGAACATTAGGAAAAACTTCTTCACCGAGAGGGTTGTCAGGCTCTGGAATGGGCTGCCCAGGGAGGTGGTGGAGTCCTCATCCCTGGAGGTCTTTAAAAGAAGGATAGATGAGGTGCTTAGGGACATGGTTTAGTGGTGGGATGGCAGTGCTAGGTTAACGGTTGGACTCGATGATCTTAAAGGTCTTTTCCAACCGAGGTGATTCTATGATTCTATTCTATGATTCCTTCCAAAAAATACCTTTTAACCTGCAGATACCTTTTAACCTCCTGTTGTCACAGTTATTCAGGAATCTATTCTTTTTTTTCAGCTGTTACCCTTTCTTGCAGCAGCTCTAAACTGTGTCATAAAGGTTGTACTATGCAACCTTTGTGCTAGACTGACATTGGATTAATAAATTATAAATAGATTGAAGATCTTCATAAAGCTATCACAATGATGACTCTTGGGTATGTTTTTTAAGCCTTCAGTGCTGAGACCAGGGTAAACTGACAGCAGCAGATGCAGAGTTATAATACATTATACTCTTCCTGTAGTAATTGATAACTTTTGCACCCACTATTTTTGTTTTGCATCTGCCACAGCTCTCATCCAATCTCACTTACGAATATATAGATCAATGATGTGTGGGCATTTTCCTCCTGAGTCATTTTCCTTAAATGTCTGTGCTGGTGGTATCACCGGCCACCTCCATGGATACAATTGTGATAATACACACAGTGAGTTGTGACATCACTAAGTGAATCAACTGGGGGGAGGAATGTTTGTAAATAGAAAACAAACTTCTATAAAACAGTTTAGTAAGTTATAGTGAGAAATGCATAGTATTGTCTATGTAGTAGATCTATGAAGTAGCGTTCTAGGGATATTTTTCTGTCAAGAAAGTTAAATTTTTTTTAAGTTCGGTGGAATATGATGGCAGCTCTTTAAATTAAATCACTGTCAATCTTTTTCAGCTGACAGTGTGAATATATTTAAATAGCTTTATGGCTACAGTACCATATGTTGCAGCTAGTATGAAAAGTGCAAATTCCTCAGTAGAAAAGATTCTCTGTCTTAGGGTGAAAAGAAATAGTGACTTCATTCCTGATATTGTTGTCTTTATTGATGTAACTTCTGACATATTTAGATTATATGAACCCTATAAATATATTCCCTTCTCAAGTTGCGTTTTCTGATCGAATTCTGTTGTAAGGAATAAATATTTCAGTTCCTTTCATTTGTACCTTTGCCATATAGCTTTCCTTTTTTGTCGTTGATCATGGGCTTCTTCATCTCCCAACTTAGAAAAAAAATTGCATCACTACAAAGAAATTATTTTTATTATATTCTTCTAAACATTAGCAGACTCTTCTATGGGCATTGCATGCACAATCTTACTCTTCACTTAATTAACTAGAGCTTTCTTTAGAAATTACCATTTTGCCCTGTAGGCTTTTTAGAATTGGACATGTAGCAAAAATGCTCAGCACCTCAACAATCATGTCATAAACTTATTACTGTCTTGTTCACAGTAAGTCTTTTATCTATTTGTACTTGACATATGAAATGCCTATCAGTTCCATTTGAAAGAGTGGCTGCTTCTTTCAGTATCAAAGAATGTAAAATTTTCTTGTGTTTAATTATTTACTCAAAACATAGTCTAATCAAGGTTTGGCAATATAACTGATTAAACCTATTTGAAATTCTACTCCAAAATTGTTCATCTGGATGTCCAGAGTTATTCATGCATGCTTTTTAATCAGTATCAGTTGCCAGAGCACCCAAAACATCCCAGAAGAGAATTATTGGAGTGCATTTTGCTTACGGCTGCATCCTCCAGCCTATTCCAGGAAGCTGGCAAAAGATATGTTACTGTATAACTGATGGAAATACTCACAAGTTCCTTAATCCCTTAAATTTGTCATGTATAGGTCTAGAAAGGGTATTTAGAACTGCCACAGGAATAAGCAAAGATTTTTCTTCTGACAACTTTTTTACAGGTGTTCATTGTGGCATTGTCTTTTCTGTACCTGACAACTGAAAGAGAACAATCCTGAAGAACTGTAAAGTCAATATAAGTTGCAACAGAGTGTCAGTAAGTATACGTATTGCAAAGTGCATGAAAGCAGTAGGATTTAGCCTGAAAATGAATATGTTCTGAAAAAGCCATCTCAAGCAAAGTATTTTTGTAGATATAACTCATCAATATTAGTTTAAGTTGCACAGAAGGTATTTTCCCAGCAGGTGGGGAATGTCATTTAGGGATTATTGGAATACTGGGAATATTGTTGTGTGAGATATCATTATGGGAGTTTTGGTGGTGAGGAGAGCACGTCCAAAGAAGAGGAGCAAACATGGTGATGGGTCTAGAGCACAAGTCTTATGAGGAGCAGCTGAGGGAACTGTGGTTGTTCAGTCTGGAGAAAAGGAGGCTCAGGGGGGACCTTATCCCTCTCTACAACTGCCTGAAAGGATGTTGTAATAAGGTGGTGTTCATCTCTTTTCCCAAGTAATGAGTGATGGGAGAAGAAGAAATGGCCTTAGGTTGAGCCAGGGGAGGTTTAGATTGGATATTAGGAAAAAAATCTTCACCGAAAGCATTACCAGGCCCTGGAATGGGCTGCCCAGGGAAGTGGTCAAGTCCCCATCCCTGGAGGTATTTAAAAGATGGGTAGATGAGTTGCTTAGGGGCATGGTTTAGTGGCAGTGTTAGGTTAATGGTTGGACTCAATGATCTTAAGGGTCTTTTGCAACCTAATGATTCTGTAATTCTATTCTATGAAATGTATGAGAAGTTGCAGGCGACATTAAACACATTCAAACACATGTTGAACATTGTATCGGGAATTGTGCAGAAACTGTATTCAAGGAGTTGGTGTGCATAATAAAACTGGCAAAGGCTTTATGTATTCCTTTGTGCTCTGTGTTATAAAGGTGAGGCATATATGGTGAGGCTGTGCAATCTGAGTGCACAGCAGATCAAGAAAGCTATTGGACAGAATATTTCCTGAACATTCTCATAATAACTCTGTTGAGTGTCAATTTTGTGGGCTTAGGGACAAAGGAAAATTCTCCTTCCTGGTCCCCTAGAGTCAACCTTATCTTGGACCCCAAGGTTCATCCAGACCCACTGTGATATAGCTGGGCTGCTATGGCTCCCGAGTCCAGCCAGGAGTGGTATGTATTCCTGGTAGGTGCTCATCCACCCCACTCACATGTGGTGCAAATGTGGACAGCCTTAGAAATCAACATGAACAGAGAGCAGTGCCTTTACTGGCACCATGTAAGCATGGCCAACATAGACAGCACAGACTTATTACTCCTCTCTGGCTGAAGAATACACCCATCCTAAATCTTTTGCTTCACAGACACAGACCCATTCTCAGACATCTGGAATGTTACCACATACTCCAAGTTTTTTCATATCCCTGTGCAGATCCCCATCCCTTTACCCAGCCACCGGCTCAGACCTGGGGTCTTTCTGAGTACCTCCTCTGACTTGCTGGCTAGTCCAGCTCAAAGTTTGATAGCAAAAAAGGCACATTGCACACATGCAAGTGCACATGCAGAACTGAGAGGGGTCACAGCAATTCACGCAGAAAACTGTTAGGAATGTATTTTAATAAGAAAAAAAGAATGCCTGGAGTGGTCAGGTGCAGGGCTCAACCAGGCAAGTGAATTGATCTGCACCTTCTCTCACTCAGCTGGCCACTTTTATCCACCTTCCTCTCCAGTTCCCATTCTTGTTCTTCCTCCATCTCTTAATCCTTCCCTTTCTTCATCCATGTCTCCTCCCAAGTCCATCCCTAATTAAATAGTCACAGTGTTGCTGCATCCGTACCCAAAACTGCTACTTCTGATATACTTAACTAGGCAGTTCCAGCCTGTATGATATGAGTGATACAGTAACATAGCCCATCAAGCTATCCTTGTTTGGGTTACCAAGGCCACACTGTCATTGAAGGCTTTCACTCCCAAAGGGATCTCCAATTCTCTCAATTACCTGTGGGGTTTGGCTGTCTCTCACCTCACTCCCCCTTAACCATCTGGGTAATCCAGCTGTTTCTCATAGTGAGACCCATAGCACCTTCTTACTCCTGTGTCCAGCAGTTTCTCATGATCAGTTAAACCTCTGGCCAGGCCTTAGTCATCTGCCTATGCACCTTAACAAATTGGATGCAGGCTCTGCAGTTCTCTGCTTAATTTTAACTCTCTGAGAAACAGTTTTAGAAATTAATGAACATACAGATTTGCACCTCTTGATAAATAAATTTTGTTTTTACCTTTTCATGGAGCCAAATCTGCATTTTTCTGACATGCAGTCCTCTATTCCATCAAATATGTTTTCATGGAAGAACTACAGTATTAACACACTGGTAATCAAAAGTGCAAAAAGTATTATTATAGATGCATATATAATTAATTTTCCACTGTCTTATATTTCAACTTTGATTAATGAATCTTCATCTCTGAATCTTTATCTTTAATCACTACAAATGAGTTTATATATATATGTATACACCAAGAATAGAGCAACATTCATTGGAATCAAAAGATGTATGCCAATATACCCTCCTAGTAGTTGTTTTTTAAGTTAAATTATAGTAGACAAGGAAAGTTAGTTTCTGTTTGTGGTCGAGTCCAATAAAGCCTAAGACATTAAGAGTTCTGGGAAGGGTTGAGGCAGAACTTTTAGACCAAGAATGATCTTAAGAGTTTGAGATTTATCATTCTGTAAACATTTTTCTAGAAGTAAGCATCAGTTCCTTGCTTGTACAAGTGAGCAAATGATCCACAGTGATTAAACCTTTGTTTTACTCATCTAGCAAAATAGGTGATAGAGATAAAAAGTGCAGCCTGACAAACAAGCCCAATAAATCAGACACTGCTAATGTATTAAGCTCTGCTCCCTAGATAATTTCATCAACAATTTTTTTCCTATTTTATTACTGAAACAGACCTCAATGCCTTTCTGAGAGTTTCTGCAGAGGATAAAAACATATTTGGAATGCTATGATGCTGAAATAAAGTCCTATTATCTCACACAGACTTTTGATCATTAAAATGTGCAAGATTTGAAGCATAAATAAAAATAAATCTTGAGGTTACTGGAAACAACTTGGGATTTTCCAAAACTCCAGTAACAAAATGGCAGCATCCTGTGTAGAAAAGAAAGCCAAGACTTCAAAGGATGTTTCAGAGCCTTTTTTTTTCAGAACAAAGTATATTTGGTAGTCTTTGGGCAATGACTAATAGATGTTTGCTGAACCTTCCAAAACCCTCCAAACTCAGATATTCTCTAAGTTTCTTTTCCATTGTTTTCCATCTGTTGTATTTAAAACCCCCATTTTTTTCCTAATATTTAATCTATTTCCTCTTTTCTGCAAGATAAACTCTTTTCTTGTCCTTACCTGAACAGATATGCTAAATAACTTATCATCATCCTCTTTTAAATCACATTTTCTATGCTAGAGAGCCATTAACACAAACCCTATTCTTTTTCCTTTTTTTTTTTGTTTCCAAGCTAAATTACATTCCTTCAACCTTTCTGAGAGGTCCTGTTTCTTGAACGTTTTTGCTTGGGTTGTTCCTCTTCTGTGGACTTGCATCAGTTGTGTTTCTAAAAATGCTGTGACCTAAAGCAGATGCAGTACACCACTAGAAGCCTTATTTGGGATGAACAGAGCAGAAAATCATACATTTTCTATGCTCCTCATTCAACACTCCTACTGATTACACTCCAGATTAAGATTTGTCTTTTTGCATCATCTTGTCTTGCACACTCTTGTCTCAGGCAGTTTTCAAGCCATTCTAAACCCAACATCCTTCTTAATTTCCACTATGTGGTCAGATCTACATTTCCGTTTGTCATATTAACTATGACCTGCTACAGCCTAGTTCTTTGTACTAGTGCTTACTAAATTTCACATCATTGATTTTGGATATTTTTTCCAATTAGTTAAGATGATTTTGGATTTGGATGACACCCTCCAGAGTGTTTACAATATGTATTATCTATTCGGTCAACCTGGTCAGTAACAAAATTATGCACAGACTGACTCTTCAGTAAACCTTTTAAATTGTAGTTTCTTCAGCTTGATTGCAAACTACATGTAGATAGTCTTTGAGTGTGATTTTTCATCTAATTACATACCTACTCTGGTGATTTCAGCCATTTTTCACCCTTTTTATTCAAGAGAATGCCATAAGTTACAATGTCAACAGCCTTTCTAAGCGCTGATATAACCCCTCTACTGATTATTCTTTATCCAGTACCATAGCTATCCTGTCAAAGAAATAATTTTTTTAATTTTTTTTTACAATTTGGTGTAAATACATCAATTTGAGCTCTTTCCTCCACTGCCATCATTCTTTATTCTCTGTAAGTTTATAGTTTATTCCATAATTTATTCAGGTTTTTTTTTCTGGAAACAAAATCAGGCTCAGTGACCTATAATTCTTTCTCCCCTTTTTCATATAGGTACTATATTTGCCTTTCTCCAGTCCCCTTGGGCCTTTCTCCTATTCCAAGAAGTCTCAGTGCTAATCACTAACAGTTCAGACACTGCATTAGTTTGTTCCTTCAGTGCTCCAAGAAGGATTTCATCAGACCCTGCCAACTTGAATATCTCTAACTTCCCTCTGACTGTTCACTCCCTACTTTATCCTATACTCATCTTTTGATAAAAAATAATTTTGCTAAACTTATGATAACAGTTAATGTTTTTTATTTCAGCGGAAAAAAAGAAATCACTTACATGTCAATATTTCTTATTTCATTTGTTATGTACTCATGTTTGATATGTAATAGCTCATTTGATAGTGAATTATTTGATGAGATTAACATTCCTGATGTTTTCAGGATATCCCATTTTAGCGTTAATATTTATGTGATGACTGGATTAGATTATTACAATTCATAGCAGGACTTGAAAAATTATCTCAATAAATCATTTGAAAGCCCATTAAGTAACCATCTCTTTTATCACTTTGGCCTATCTGTTAATTGAAAACTTCACCAAAAAACATCAGAGGATCAAAGAATTGTGTAACTGGGTATGCTTTTTCTCTTTGGTCTGAGACAATATTCGTGGTTGTAGATAATAAATAAACTGGTAATATGGGAAGGAAAGGTTGTGTTTTGGGGTTCTGGAAGAAAGGCTGATGATGTTCAGGACCAGTGTATGGAGATAAAATAATATGCCTGAAAAGGGAAAGTGGGAAATACTTGGGGACATGGAAAGGTGAACAAAGTGATGGAATGTCTTGTTTTGAACTGGGTCTTCACTGTTACATAAAGTGCTTTGACTACCTCAGGTAACATTGCTCAGCTGACTTCAAGAAAATAAGCTCTCCTCTGGTACATCTCCATTTACATATCTAAATCATGGAAGCAAAGTCAAGTGCAGTATTTGGTGGGACAGGGAGGAAGCCATTCACTGTTTCACTTACCAAAGAGCCTTTTTCAGTTGTTCTCTCCAGACTCTGTGTGAAGTCTTAAGAGACAAACAATCCTTGCCTATTTCTGACAGAAATAGTTCTGTAAGCATTGGACACAGCTGGTGCACAGAGGAGTATTTTAGTCATTCACTTTGAAGTGATAAAGAGAGGGAAGCAATGGTACCTGCACTGGCTCCTCAGTTGCCTCCAGTGAATAGCATCTCTGCTCTATTTTTGCAGCCTTAAAGTCATGACAGTCCTTTGACACTTGACTCCTTCCTGTAAAAGTAATCAGTATGTAACTGACATTTTCTTTGTCTTTCCTAGGGAGCCATTGCCATGAACTAAACCTTTGAATGCTGTGGCTTTAATTTTTAGACTGTATCCAGTTACTAAGGTTACCTTAATAACACAGTGATTGCTTTTAAACTTCAACAGTACCTTTAATAAAAACCATTTAACCTTTGAGTTTTGAGCCAGTGAGGGACAGGATATATGGCTGTATTTGTGCACTGGGAGGAGGCTCAAGATCTAGCTTAAGCACAGACCTAACACTGTAAATATATCCTATTGGTCTTTTCAGTAGCATATCTAGACAAAAGAGGTCAGAGGACAAGAAGGCAGCATTCTCATTGGCATCTTAAGCTGTCATTTCACTCACAATTATTTATCTTTTGTCAGCATCCAGAGCTGAGGCTTCTTGTCAATCCCTGCATATCTACAAATGTTTCTATGTTGTCATTCATTTGCAATTATCTCTATTAGCTGTAGTAACTAACACCTTAAAACAAGATAGAATATCTGAAAGATTCAGGAAACTGTTTTGAACAGCTAAAGTTTCTCATGTGCTCAAATAGTATAAAAGTGTTAAGGTTCCCAGGAAAACTCAATCAAAAGTAGCATTTTAATAAATGCATTTTATCTTGTTTAATTTTTGTTTTGGGACTATCTTTCTATAAGGGGTCATACATTTATGACATATTAACAAATATAAGTGGTGAAGTGCAGATCACTGCAGGACAAGTATATATTATAAAGATCAACTTAAGCAATTAAAAAAATTGTCATCTTGGCTTATTCAAGTATAACCTAGGTTCTATTTAGTGAAAGTCTCCTGGAAATTTATCACAATGTAATTAAAGTGAGGGAAAGAAAGAAATGCTGAAGGTGGTGATAATGAGCTATCAGGAACATCTGGCAATTATTCTTAGCTTTAAAGATTTTTAGCACTTAGTGAGTATCCCCCTTGTTTCTGTAAAGTAGACTCTAAAGATATGCTGAAAAGCGAAGTAAAAATGCAGATTCTCTTTTCAGCAACTCATTAAAAAATACTGGAGTTGTTTTAAGAATTTCTCCCTAGCTATGTATGAGGAAAAAATAGACCTTGATTAAATGAAATTCCCTAGAGTCATCATCATCACTACCAGAGTTAGGGACAGGCCCAGGTATTTCAGGTTAAAACATAAATTTTTTTAACAATTTGCTGAATCATACTTTAGTTTTCATCAAATGCACTACAATAGGAAAGACTACAGTCAATAGGAAAGAATACAGTGACCGGTGATAAGTTTTGCTGATGATACCTTACTTTATTTTCTTAACCGGTTTGCTCTCATGATACTCTTTGATATTTTTAACAAACCACTTCATAAAACAAACATCACCATTTTTAGTATAGATTATAATTTTTTTTAGTTCACAATTCTTATTTTCTCTCAACAATGAACCTTTGAGATATCACTAAATGAGTTTTCCCAGTCCCCCTCAGGTCAGAATTTGTCAAAGGAAAAAACTTCTCTGTTCATATAATTTAAACCAGAGAGACTGGGATTGAATCTGTTTCTTGGTGTATTAACAGCATGCAGTTATCCAGCAATCAGTGGATACATACAGGATCAATACTGGTAATAAAACAGGATAGCTGCAGTACTAAAGGTAGGATATTAAACACAATTTTATAAACACCTTTATCTTACCACAGATTTATCCCCAAAGGTTCAACTCACACCAAAACACACACACGTGCATATACAAACACACACATGTGCATATACAAACACACACACGTGCATATACAAACACACACACAGAGTTAACAAGCATACCTGCTCTCTAGCAGAACGCATGGATTGCCAGCAAAACCCCAGCCTCCTGGGGTACTTGCCCCTACTTGCATGCCCTTTCTACTCTGCTCTGGTGAGACCTCACCTGGAGTACTGCATCCAGCTCTGGAGCCCTCAGCACAAGAAGGACATGGAACTCTTGGAGCGGGTCCAGAGGAGGGCCACAAAAATGATCCGAGGGCTGGAGCATCTCTCCTATGAGGACAGGCTGAGGGAGCTGGGCTTGTTCAGCCTGGAGAAAAGAAGGCTGCGGGGAGACCTGATTATGGCCTTTCAGTACCTAAAAGGGGCCTATAGGAAAGATGGGGAAAATTCTTTTAGTAGGGCCAGCTGTGACAGGACAAGGGGTAATGGTTTTAAACTGAAGCAGGGTAGGTTTAGACTGGATATAAGGAGGAAATTCTTTACAACGAGGGTGGTGAAACACTGGAACGGGTTGCCCAAAGAGGCAGTGGAGGCCCCATCCCTGGGAACATTGAAGGCCAGGTTGGATGGGCCTTGAGCAACCTGATCTAGTTAGTGGTGTCCCTGCTCCCTGCAGGGGGGTTGGACTAGATGACCTCTAGGGGTCCCTTCCAACCCAAAACGTTCTATGATTCTGTCAGAGATGTGGGAGCTGCAGCTCCTTGTGACCACTTGCTGTCCCTACTCTGCAGGGAGCAGCCACTGGCTGGGGCAGGACCCTGACAGTATTGGGCAGGGAGACTAATCCCCCTGGCCTGGGCAGGGGCTGCGGTGCCACAGGGGAACTTCTGGCAGCACAAAATCAGGTTTTAGTTCTGTCCTTTCCACTGCAAGGTCTTTTCTTCCTGTTATGAATTTTCATATTGGTTTTATACTTATCAAATTTGTTCTTTGTATCAAAAATTCTCTGCTTTCTAATCCTGCTCATGGTCATCTTCCTCTTTAAAATTATCTGTTTCAGGCAAATGGATACAGACAGCTTTGAGTATTCAGTCTAGACATACATACCATTTCTACTCAAATTCTCATTTTACCAGGTTACGCAGGCCAATAATTTACCATGGGTGGGCCATACAAGTACCCCACAGAATTTAGCTCTAAGATGTTAACTTCTGAGGACTAGTGAAAGAAAAAGGAAGAAGAAAAGAGAAAATAGGATGGTTTAGGTCTGCTGAAAATAAAAGCAAA
This sequence comes from Gorsachius magnificus, assembly GCA_034008185.1. Lineage (NCBI taxonomy): Eukaryota > Metazoa > Chordata > Aves > Pelecaniformes > Ardeidae > Gorsachius > Gorsachius magnificus. The sequence goes on from CM067081.1 coordinate 89,855,570, forward strand.
TGTATTAATTGAGAAACATTTATCTGCAAACACTCAGTTGCAAACTCTCAATATTTAGCCTATATCCACTGAAATGAAAAAGGCTATACTTATGCATCTCCTTAGCAGAGGCCATCCAAGGAATACTCTATAAAAAGTGTGAGTGCAATTTGGGAACTGTGATATACATAGCTTTTTCATCTCCTGACAGAATTTCAGAAAGAAGCATGCCTGCTGCCCAGCCAAATTCCACAACAAAACATTTTTAATAAAATCTTCTATCCTCACCCTGAAAGTAATGGAGACATTTTAAACCTTTTGGCTGAGACACCAAGACACTCCCAAATTTGCTGCTTAACAAAGTGGAGAGACAAATCATACGTTCAGGCACTACCTATAAGAAGTTTGACAAATCTGTCAAACCTATGAAGAAAACAGACTTGGTGGTTTATAGAAGATGCTTTTTGTACTTCTGGAATCAAGAACTGGCTCTGGGATATTCAAGCTTGAAATTCCTCCCCATCCAGAGCGGACTTCAGGTCCTGTCAGAAACTATATCACTGTCCCATTAAAGATTTAGGTAGGCTTGGAAGGAGTTGGTTGTCCTTTCATCAATGGATTCATGCTAATCCTCTTTTAAATTAACATATTATATAAAATATTCAAACAATAATACTCCTTGGCAAACCAGAGCTGCAAGACCATGCACACCAGAGAACAAATGTTACTGGCAAATATGAAAGAGCCTATTGAAAGAGATTCCAAGGTAGAAACTGCCTAGGAAATGGGAAGAAACTGATTTTAATGCTGATGTTGCACCTGTCCTATGGGATAGGTCTGCTTCATGGAGCACCCTGACTTGTCCAGATCAGGGGACACAGTGAAAGATCTTTTTCTTTTCCTCACGGGGCATGTGAGGGATAGCATGCTGTTAGGTGCACTGTAGAACTCAGGAGGTGTTTAATGCATACACTCTGGACAGGACCAGGACAGTGTAGACAGTCTCAGAAACTGTAGTTCAACACACAGAAAGGTTATTCTGTTAATGAAGGACCTATGAATTTTCTTAATATTTCTTTAATTCACTACCATTTCACGATATTTTTTTTCAGCCTCTTTGGCTTTCTTTCAGACCCATATGCATTAATTACCAGTTGATACACTCACATTCAGGGGGCAGGCAGGATATCTGAATGCTGCTCCTTTTTTACTGCGTTGCTTTCCATTGTCTTCATTGTTAACCAGTGTCAACCACTCTGCCAGAACTTGCTTTGGTGAGATCACACAATCTAATTTGCCCCTTTTTTGTTCTATTATTATAGTCATTATTTCTCAGCTAGTCCACTGCACTTAAAATAACTAATCAGCTGTGCTACTTTACAATTAAGTAAAATCTAACCCTTCTACATCACTCGTGGACAATAAAACAGCATTGAATCAAGTTGACAATTTATTGCTTGTTTATTCCCTCTTGTTTGTGTGTGCTTACTGTAGTTTAAAATTCTTATTTTGCTGTTCACAAATTATTTTGGATTTGAATCTTTTGACACTTAGACCCCTCTTCCTTTGAAAAGATTTTTTCTTAAACCATCAAAACTTTTTCAAGACAATTGGATTCTTAGCCCCAGTAATTATCAGCTCTCCTGATAAAAGTCAATGGTTTCTCATGGGAAACACTTATATATATATGTATTACACTTGTACTACTGTAAATGAAAGTTAACAGTTGCTGCATTTTTTTCTTCTATGAAGAGGAAAACGCTTCCTCATATTAGCAGGTGAACAAAAACTGTGGCATGACTTTGGACATTAGCATACCTAGACCCAATCTTATGAGCCTGTAAGCATCCTCATTCATTCACCATTCTAACAGAAATGGGAAGAGCTCATTGTAGGAACTCTGGGAATCCAGCTGAAAACCAAAAATAAACACCCACAGAAATAAACTAAACTAAGAAGGTAATAATTTCAAGGCACAAAGACAATGACAAATTAAAATATTTGCAAAGTGATTATGCTCTGTAGAGGAAGAACTTTGTCTTGCAAGCTTCCTATCTGAACTTTGGAGTAAGGATTTGACCACAGTTCCTCTCCATCAGCATTACATCTTTTTGTACAGTGTTATTTCAATAAATTTTTGCATGGAGCTAAATGACATTAAACAAGCATCTGTGTTTCAATAAAGAACTTAACTTCTTACCACTGTAGACAGAAAAAAATTTTGAGCACTTAAACCAAATTGTGGTTTTGTCGCAGATGGAGTAAGAGGGAGGCAAAAATAATACGGTTTATTGGTGTAAAACAGTGAGTTAACAAAGGTCAGTGATAAATGCAACAATAGTTTATAAGATTTGATGGCAAGGTACACTTTGTTATTTACTGCACAGAGGACAGGGTCAGACAAAACTGTCAGGGAGACCCTCCCGTTGAGTCATGAGGTTCAGAAAAGATCCCCTTGCTTTCTAAACTCCCTCAGAGAGGAGTCTAGGTGCAGCTGGATCCAATCCTAGTTCCAGACTTGGTCAACGGTTTATGTCTAAAGGATTATATATGTGCAATTAATCCTTTATGTCACTTAACTAAGATTTCCAAGTTAGCATGTTGTGGTAAGGAATCTCTCAACCTCGAGGAGTAACCTTGAGAGGCGTCCCTGCTCAAGGGGAGATCCTGGCATGCAGCCCGCTGCTGTGCAGGAGAGCTCAAAGGGCTCTGGGGCTGCTCACTATTTATGGGGGTAAGCTAATTGGCTCATAGTCATATTTGCATACTGACCACTGTGCTTAGGTGGGCACATGCCACAATAGCCCTTGGCTATTGTATTGTTATCTGTCTCCCCCCACATCCAGTGGGTGCATCCTTCAGGACCAGAGACAGGCCAGACACATCTATCACCACTGCCACAGGTGGTTATCACTTGAAAGAGGTCAAAGGAGGGGGAGTCAGAGACGAGGGGGGGAGCACACCACCACAGGTTTTCAAATGAAAAACCAGGAAAACAACATAATCTAGGTCGTACATGAGTTACTGGAGTCATTAAAGTGCAATCACAGTTTTGATACATTTTCTTATAAGGTCACATCTCTTTTTTTGAAATTATTTGATTACATACTCACAGTAAATTTCTTCCTAAAAAAAACAAACAACCACTAACTGTAAAGACTTTAAAAGAGGGATGATTTTAAAAAGCATATAAACATCAGCATAGTTAAAAGCAAAAAATCCCATCTATTTTCTCAGAAAATACAACACTATACTGAAAATTACCCTATCACAGAGAATACCTTTCTTGATGGAGAACTCTGCAGTGTAAAACCACTCAGAAAAACTTCTAAAATCCTGATTATCAAAAAGGATTTCATATGAGACATGACATGTACTCTACCATTCAGCAAGTTGGATTCAAATATAGTAACCATCATTACACCAGTTTCTGGTTTTGAGCGAAGTATTAGGAATTAACCTTTTAGATGGCTAATTCAACAGACTAAGTTAATTCCCCTGTAATTTACCTGTCTTTGGTACGGGTATTTCAGTGACTTCTTACCACTGTATTCCCAGTGGTATTGGAGCTGATGCATCTCCTTATTAATAGAGTGCAGAAGATATTCAAAGAAACTATTGACTATATATGGCCATACATCTTATTTAAAAAGTGGAATTTGGTTATCCCATTCATTTTAAATCACTGTCTTTCTGTGATGCAAGCTGTAAGCAAGTCATACTGGAGAGCTCATTTTACAGATACACCTTAGGTGCATATACTCAGACTGCAGGTGCCAATTGATCTTCAGAGAAACTTTGTTCTGCAGGCACTAGTCTGCCAAAGCTCTTTGTTTTGTGATGTAGCACACAAGAGAAGCCGTTTCTGAGAGGATGGAAAAGAAAGTAAGAAGAATATATCTTGGCTTAGGTTAATCAAAACTCTTTCCCTTCATCTTTGACAGAAAATCTTCTGAATGAAAGATGGTTTTGAAAGGCAGACAAATGTATTTTGAATGTTAGAGGCTTGCTGCCTGTGGTAAAAGCACAGTCCTTTGTAAAGAATCCTGTGTGTAGAAACCAGACTTATTTTTTCCCTCATCTCTTTTCTGTCCATTCTTTTGAATAAAAAATGGAAGTGTAGAATTGTAGACTAACAATTTTTTGGTCTTTGCTGGATAATTTCCAGACATTCTTTTTAAATAAAAAAAAAATAGCAGGCAAATTTCAAAGCATGAAGAGGATGACTTATTTTCATTATCAAGAGAACAATAAATGTACTTGCTATTTGTATATGATAACATCTGTTTTAATTATAATTGCCACAAGCATAATTGTGAAGAACAAAAAGGAAAATAATTACTGTTGCTGTAGTTGTTGTTTCTTCAGTCTATTAAAATACATATTTCTAGATGATATTTTGATAAGCCAACATTGGAAAAAAAGCCACACCTGAGTTGGAGGATTGGCATCTTCATAACTGCGATTATTTCCTTCTGTATTCCTTTCCTTTTTCCTGTGGAGTTCATATCAAGTAATCTTTGTGAATTACAAACAGTGAAATATTGTGTTGTTGTCAAAGGAAAATAAGTAATGTAATGTTAGAGTGAACGAACTCACATCTGCAAGGACAGCCAAGAACACCCAGCAAGATGCCTTTTCCTTCCCGCTCTGTAGAAGACCCCATATATCAATAATTTCTCACCTGCCTCACAAAATGAATTGCAAGTACAAAGATAGTGCCATTTAGAAATAGAAAGAGAAGTTGGAACTACAAAAAAGCACACATATAATTATTAGCTAAGGAAAGACAAATTTGTGTTCTCAGAAGCCATTTATCAGGAGAAAGAAGAGTTGACCTGCTGTTCCTGGTTTTGTAATATCTATTGCTATCAGCATTCTTGGGATAGGCTGAAGAAGTGCATCCTATCAGAGCAGACTGAAGGAGCAAATTTTGATCTGCTCAAAGACAGATCTACATATTCTTTTGAAAAAATAAAAATAGAAACTATTTGTTCAAACAGATATTACACTATGGACAGCTGTTTATTTTTTTTAAAAAAAAAAGGACTGAAGATTCACCAAGAGCTTAAATAAAGAAAATTTAAATGTTAGGTAAAATACATACTCATTATTGCAATGCCTTGCTTAGTCTTCTGTATCATATAGTCTTATTCATATACATTCCTGACAAGAATAGCATGCAGCAGCTGAAATTTACATGATTTTTTATTGTGTGTCCTAAAGGAATACTTAGGTAGAGATCAGCATTGGCTATTATGGAAAGTGAGTCATATGTTACCTTGGATTTAATATTGTTAGCAACTCAGTTGAAGACTATGTCAGATTTACAACATAGTATCTGGCTAATATTGACAGTATCACAACCTCTTTCAAAGCTCTTGAGGCAACTGTCATAGATGTCAAATGTGTCATATTTTGTTGGGGGGAGAGGGGGAATTCCATTACTTGTCACCCTAAAGTTACCTCCAGGAAAGTACTGGGCTTATTTTTATTCCTTGTGTAGACTTTCATCACTTTCTTCCTCTTCTAGGCTTTTTAAATTTTCATCTGTGAACAATATGCCATAGCTGAATTGCATTTCATTTATAACTTGCAAGCAGCAAACTTTGCACATGTGTTTGATTGAGATCACAGTGTTGATGTTCAGCACTTATATAATGCAGGTAAGTATGTTTCTAATTGCTGAATATGAAGTATTCTTTCATTTCCAAGTAACAAAATTATCGGTGAGACAGATGGGTTTACTTCAGTGTCACAAACTGACACTGAATAAAGAGCACAACACATCTTCCTGGATTGCAACCTTTGGCCCAGTTCACTATATCTACGAATTCAGGGAATCAGCTGTAAATATTTGTTCCTATTGGGTTATACCTGGTGAACAGCACTACTAAAGGACAGCTGAGACCCCACCTGGAGTATTGCATTCAGCTTTGGGGCCCCCAACATAAGAAGGACTTGGACCTGCTGGAGTGAGTCCAGAGGAGGGCCATGAAGATCATCAGAGGGCTGGAACACTTCTCCTATGAGGACAGGCTGAGAGAGTTGGGGTTGTTCATCCAGGAGAAGAGAAGGCTCCAGAGAGACCTGCTAACAGCCTTCCACTACCTGAAGGGGACTTACAAGAAAGCTGGAGATGGATGTTTTACAAGGGCCTGTAGTGATGGGACAAGGGGTAATAGCTTTAAACTGAAAGAGGGCAGATTTAGATTAGACATTAGGAAGAAATTCTTCACTATGAGGGTGATGAGGCACTGGAACAGGTTGCCCAGAGAAGCTGTAGATGCCCCATCCCTGGAAGTGTTCAAGGCCAGGTTGGACAGGACTTTGAGCAACCTGGTCTAGTGGAAGGTGCCCCTGCCCATGGCAGGGGGTTGGAACTAGATGGTCTATAAGGTCCCTTCCAACCTAAACCATTCTATGATTCTATGAGTGTGTTGTAAATATGTTGCATACTGGTATATTTGCAGGAGTTTTCCATCTTTTCTTTAGCTGTCACTTTTATGGTTCAGGTTCAACTTACCTTTGAGTCTGTTGGCTACATTTTGACTTGATTCAGCTCCTAACAGTTCACAAGACTGTATTTCCTTTCATGCAAACTAGAAACAGAAGGAACAGTTACCCTCTGGTAGATATTATGTGCTGAGGTCTTCTTCAGATGTAGGCTCAGCATGCAACAAGTGTATGCATCCAGTTTCAGCCACTCTGAATTTCACCCAGGTTCACCTATGGACCTCATTACCCTTGCTGACCTTTTAGGTATATATTCCTCAAGTAACAGACCTTTAGCCTTTAGCTGTTCTGGGACTGATTTAATTAGTTTCTACCTTTATGCTGTATCTCAGGCAACAGGAACCTACCTCACTCAGGAAGTTTACTAAAGCAAGATACATGCAGTGTTCTCTTGGGAAGCTGCAATGCATTGATTAGAGAAGTGTTTTCTTTTCTGCTTTGTATGTCCATGCTTTCTCACATTAAACCAAACTGAAAGTCTAAAACCATACCACAGTCAAGGTGGATGATCTTTTTTTGATTGCATATTTCAAGGCCTAACTGCTTTTGACCCTTTTTATCCACTTCAATCCTTACCAATTATTTTTAGTCTTAGTAAAATATTTACTGAACAAAACCTGCAAACATTAGCTAGAAAGATGCTAATTTGCGTATTCTTCCTTCACTTCCCAGCTTATTTAACAGGCATGTGTTACATACGACTATGTTATCTGGATTCATTGTTGTTACGTTTCTTGCTTAATACTGACTGTCTTGCTATTATGTAAACATTTTTATGTGTAATATATAGGTTTCAAAGCAATGACAGAGTATACATCATCTAAGGACAACTGTAGCTCACAAATTATTACCAATGTTCCCCCTTTGCACTCACTGTTAATTATATGTCCTCTGGGTGTCTTACCCTATTTGTAATTTCTTCTTGTTTTATTGTTTTCTTACTTAACCTGTACTAAATGCTTTCTGTAAGTAAAGGTGAAAGGTCCAGGAAGTAACAAATAATTTAAATGGATAATTAAATGGAATACAAAATAATTATAAACTGAAGAATCCTATAGGAATTTGTCACAACTGAGGATTTAGCTATGTTTCTTTTAAGATTTATTATGTTATTCACAAAACAAATTACAGTTGATACAAATGGAAAATCAAAAAGCTTTATCAAACTCAGGACAGTTATGTAAATAAAAAATGAATCTAATAATACACTACAGTACCAAAACTTAAGTTACAAAGTTATATGTTTTTTAGGCTATCTGTGTTTCACCATCAGAAATGCATCAAGAATCTGCATAGGTTACACTGACCATAAGACTTTGTATGGTGCTATGGAAATAAAAATTTCTCATATATTTCTATCTACCATTATATAAGAGGTGAAAAAGTGAGTGGAAAAGCATTTCCTAATTTATCATGTCTTCTATCATGGTGTGTGTAATTTTGCCCTCTATCATGAGGTGGATGGAGCATGGATGCAGTTAAGAAGTGAGTGAACCTGGATAAATTCCACCTTGTTTACTCTTGGGAAAAGTCAGTTTCAGACCTATATTAGAGCGAGGCCAGAGCTAGAAAGAAGGATACCTGGTATGCATCTATAGTATGTCTGACCTGATTAGCATCAGAAATGGGTTGAAACTGAGGTCACTCCAATAATCTGAATCTGCACATCTATGTTGTCCTTTCAAGGAGCCTTTGCACTTTACTTTAGTTTACTTCTAGTTTTTTTATTGTTGTTTGGGAGTTTGTTTTTCTTTTGTTGGTTTTTTTCCTTACTCTGTCTTTAAAAAATAGGATTTTCATTTAAGTTTTTTGAAAGTTTTCAGTAAAGATATCTTGTCAGGTGTGATAGCTAGCATATTTGAATATATGATGGCAAAAATAAGACATTTGTAAATGGCAATGACCCTAAACATGAAGAAAATATATGAATATATATAATAAAATTTACAGAAATAGGAGGGATTTAAAGAATGTTTTGATGCAAAATGGCAAATGCAATAGCTTCAATAAGAAAGAACCAGCCAGCAAGACTCTAAGCAATAGCATATTCTCATTTGGCTTGATGTCTCAGCTGATGTTAAATGGCATAATTTCAGCAAAATCAGTGAAGCTGTGTTAATCTGCATCTTTTCAGTTGAATGGAATTATACCAATTCACACCAGCTGGGAGACCAGGCTGCTCCAGCAATGGCTTGTCCTTGTTTTTAGTCATTTACGGACAGCAGATCTGCTTCAAGTTATGGTAATTCCAAGAAAGATGTTAATTCATTTATGAAAAGAAGGTCATATGGAGAGATGTATGGAAGTGCTTTGTAGCAGGTATCCTTTACAAAAGGGTTTGCATGCATAACTGAAAAGTAGGGATGTTAGGATGATGAAAATATCTTGAGGTAAAGAACACGTAGCAAAAGTGGAGTAATATGAAATGACAGTGAAAATATGGATGAGAGAGGCCAACTGAGTATCTGCCAGCAAACACTGATAATTCATTCTATAATTCCAGGATTTCTGGGAAGCAAATGCCATTCAATAGATATGCTCACAAACGTATCATAATAACTCTCCAGTAAACAAAATATAGGGAAAATGTCAGAAGATGCCATAGTCATACATTCTCTTTCAGTATGAACTTTCATTTTTGTTTATTTATTGAAAAATTCCTCATGTTATAGTGAATCCTATCATTTGGCAGGAGCATAAGATTTAATTAATTAGGATTTACACATGCCTATTTAGTATTTCAGTTGTTCTGGTACATTGAAGCCTAGGAACTGATTGTTTTTGCAACAGCACTGGGAATCCAATCTATCTCCTGGCTTGGCAAGGCCTTTCAATGTAGCTCTCAGCAGGGGAAGTCACTGGGCATGCTTTCATAGAAGCTACTCCTATTACTGGGCCTTAGACTTCCCCTAGGGAATTATTCACAGCATAATTAGTTACTGAAACAAGAAGCCTTTTCAGTTGCTTTCAGAACAAACTCCAGTCTGGCGATTGATAGAAATATGAGAATTTGGGGAAAGCTAACAATAGTAAATCCCTTTAATTTGTGTGTGTGTGTGTGTGTGTAAAACTAGAGAAGGCTTTGAGCCATGCCTACACTTACTCTGTTCTAAAACTTGTTCTAAATTTTGTTTGCATAATTTGTTTCATTTTGTTTAGACCAGATATGTGTTTAAACGAGGTATGTATTTAAATACAATTACAAAGGTAAGTAATTTATCTTTTGCATCCAGACCTTAATGGCCAGATTTTAAGATAGATAAAAGCATGGTTTTCTACATGTGTGCTCATCATCGTTCATATTCAAGCGTTCATAAGCAAGCATCTCTGAAAGCAATCTTGTACTTGATTACAAATACTGGTTTATATGTTTGTAAAGAGACTCCCATATACACCTACATTCTGTTTACAGATCGGGTTGGTTATACAAGAAAGGAAAGATTTTAATTGGAATACTGTTCTCCTAGTTATTTGATGACTAGGTAGAAACTTTGAATCTTTGAATTGTATGTCAGGGGTAATACTAGGTTAAATGCAAAGTACTATTCTGTTATTCCTGATTGTACATTAAAGAACAGCTGGCTGAAATGTATTTTCTATTCCTTATACTGGTTTGACTTCTAGGAGTTGCAAAAACGTAACTCTTACATCTCTTCTTGAGAGACATAACACCCAAGGCTTCTTATAAATGGAACAATAGGAGTTCAAGGACAGTGAAATATTTAGTTACTGTTTATTGTGGAACTGTTACAGACTTTGAAGAAAGGTTATTTATTTTATAGCAACAAGCACCCTAGAGCTAACAGTGTTGTTTCTCTTCTTTTTTCCTTTTGAGATAACAGCCAAATATTAGCTGAGAATATGTGCACAGAAATGCCAGCGCATATAACCAGGTTGCCTAATAAGAGATGGGTTTTGGTATGAACTGCTGGACTTTGTCCTTGTGTTGCAAAACCATGCCAGGAGTCAGAATGGGGCCTTCATCACTGTGTTATTTGCTCAAACATGGTCCCTGATCAGACAGAAGGAGACCATGCTCCATGCCCCACCTTCCAGGCATGCTTTGGAAAAAGGACACATGAGAAGAAGTCCTGGAACCTTACCACCTTGCCTAGCCATTGGGTGCGAAATGTGCAGTCGTTCAAAACTGACTTCTATAAAACCCAGTTTCTCCTCTGTAAGACAGAAAATAAGAAAGGAATTGAAAGTGTTGTCACTCAAGGTAAACCTTTTTGTTTCTGTTTCCTAACATGGCGATGCAGCTCACTTATTATTCCTTTCTAATATACCTACTCAGACATTGAGTGTTTCTGCTCATGAAGAGTTTAACTGATGTCTGGAGGAGAATGATCAAAATAGCAAGTGCTATAAGCGGTATACATTGGTCTTCAATTTTCTGTATCTACACCTGCCTCCATTTTGCAGATCAGAACTGCCTTTAAGTATGACAAGTTAAAAAATACACAAAATACATTGTGACAAAACCCATTTGTGTTGTGATTTGTAAGCGACTATGTTCTAGAGCATTAGATGTGTTTTAGTAAATATTATTTGGTTTAAAAAAACAGCTTTTGCATTGGATCTTGTCTTCCACTTGTGATAGGGTTGTTTTATGCAGGAATACATGGAGAAAGCTTTCTGCTTCTGAAGCTTAGCTTTACTCCCTACCATAGCATCCTGGCTGTCCATAGGATAGACCAGGTGGTGCAAAGACCCTTTGGCAGGAGTGATGGGTCTGTCGAGCCCTTAGAATTTCATCCCTGTCTTTAATCATTCTTCTGTTAATAAACATCAAGGTTTTCTTCTTACCCTGTTTCTGGTCACATCAAACAAAACTCAATTAATTATGACCTGAAAAATTGTTTTAGGGTATCAGACCTCAGGACAGAATCTTGGTGAAGCTGTACCTGTACCTTCTTCTCTTTAGTGAAACACGCCAAGCTAACATTTGGCTGGAGAGGCCAGTACAAAGCAGTTTTGTGCAGCTGATGTCAATGCAATAGCAGAAATTGGCTGAGTCCTACATTAAAGTGGTTTCCCACTTTGACCCACATCAAAGGAAAAATGTTAATTCTCTGAGAGAAGGCAAGATGGTCAGGTGTTTTGTTGGTGCTGTTTGCGTATAAGGTAATTTAATGAAAGTAGACAGAAGGAAAACTGGCTTATGATTGTGTCTTTGGAAAGGGATAAATAAACGGTTTCACAGCAAAATATCTGCCCTAAAGATGCAACACCGTATCTGAATATCACAAAACAACAGATTGAAATTCTAATCTGAATGTATTTGGTCAGAAAAGTGATATGGTATTTCCTATCCCTAGTGGTGGTAAGTAATTATTTTAATATGCACCATAGCTGTGTAAATTCAGCTTTTATCCTATAAAAGGCGGAGGGGAGGTGAGGCAAGGTGAGGCTCACTATCTTCTAGCAGAATTCTGGCATAGTATTACATGTTTATAAATGTACCTTTTCTGTGTACACCTAGACACAAATTTTAAAATAAATAATTAAAAAAATCCTCCTAGCTATACTCTGGAGGAGTTTCAAAATCCCTTGATATGTATGTACCCGAAATGAAACTAATGTAACTCCAGCAGATCAATAAAAGAGAGGAAAGAAAACAAGGAATAAGAGATGGTCCTAAGCTGTCACTTGCTGCAAATGGATGGGCCGAGCATGTGGAACAGCACCAGTGCATCCATCGGTGGGGATTCCTGTCTGATAGCCTGTGTTTCCAGGGCCCTCCAGGAGCTGCCTTGCCAACTGACCAGATAATCAGAGTAGCAGGTGACAGCCCACCAGGACTCCAGGTCTTTATCTGCTGCCTGCTGTTCAACAAAAGTTGATGAATCTGAGATATTTTACTTTAAGCAAAATATTTAGGGCTTCAGAATTTTTTGTTTTCTGATGAAACTTAATTCCTGCTGGAAAAATTTCAACTGGCTGCAGGTTGTTGTTCAGTACTTTTTCAAGCTGAAAGCACTATACGATATTAATTTAATTCTGTGTGATTTAAAGTTGCAGGGTTTTTTTGTTTGCTTTTTCGGAAGGGTTGTTTTAAATCTGCACCCTTTTACTGTATCTATCACTTTCATTGCTAATTACCTAAACTGGTTTGCACATACTAGAAAATGCTTTCATTTAGTAATAGAGAAATAATGAAGACTCCCTGAAATGCATCCCTCTGCAAGCACACTTTGTTATTAGCAACTTGATTTTTATCCCTCTACCATTCAAAGTAAAATAATTGTATTGTCACAAAAGAAGATACACGTTCTTGGAAGTTTCTGCAGATATATTTTACAATTAACAAAAATGGAATTCCTCTATTTGTGTACATTGCAAGAAAATGTGTAGGAGGATTTTGAAACTCTTAGTAGTAGACTGATGAGGCAGTGGTTTTTAACGTGAATAGAATACTGACACATGGAGTAAAATAACCGTTTCTGGAAGAGACAAACCTTTCATGTTATGTGAAGCAGAAATAGCTTCATAATGTAAGTAAACTCATTGTGCCTGTCTGAATGAAAACATGCTATACCTCTCAAAGATTTAAATTCAGTAAAACTTAATAATGTGGTTCCATTTCTTAGTTTCTCCATGAAGAAGATTTTCACAGATAAACCCCTACAATTTATGTTAGAAACATTTCAGGTGCTGCTTTGTTACACCTTCCCTGCAGCAGTTAATAAAAATGAACACAGACCCAGCAGTACAGATGCTGACTTCCTAGCTTCAGCTGCTGATGAAGAGTGTATGTGATCTAACATGCTGGACATGGCGACCAGATGACACTTGTTCCTTTCTGCTAACTGCACTGCAAGTTTGTGCAAGAGATGTGACCTCTGTCAGAAAGGCAGGACAGAAACTCAGGGTTCATAACATGTTAAACTGCTGCAATAAGATTTGATGGTGTTCATCTGTCACAGCCAGAAACTTATTTTCACTTTCACAATAGCTCAGCTGTCCAACAACACCAAGGGACTGAGCCTAAATCTATCTCCCCCAGTCACTAGCGCAGAGGAGTAATTATAGGGAGACATCTTTCCTCCTCATCCTGGGACTAAACCACTGTTTATCTTACTGAAGAACTTACAGATTTGTAAAAATCAGTACATCTCATAAGGACAGTATACTAATTGTTTAAACTTGCTTTTATTCTCTTTTTAAGACAAACTGACAATGAATTCTTGAAAAGTTTGTGTCCCTCTGGATCAGCGGTTTCCATCAACAAATCTCACCCATCTCTCCTTGTGATTTTACATCAATTCTCTTCAAGGTCAAATGGTTTGAATGAGCTTCTCATCTCAGAACTAAGTGTCAGATTGTTCCTCTGACTTCATGATTTCTTATTTTGTTTCACATCAATTATTTTTCCGCTCATATGGATTTTATTACCTAGGTACAACAAGAGTAAGAATGTGGTTTCATTGACATCTCCAAGAATAAAGGTGATTTCCAAATCACCGTTATTGCAGTCACAACATAAATCCATAAAAATACCTTCTTGTTCTGCACTTTAAAATAGCACGGATGTAGAATACTTATTCTATTTTTTCAGAATGCATTATCCCAAGGATTGATTTAACCCCATCTGGCAACTAAGCACCACGCAGCCACTCACTCACTCCCCCCTGGTGGGAAAGGGGAGAGAATTGGAAGGGTAAAAGTGAGAAAACTCATGGGTTGAGATAAAGACAGTTTAATAAGTAAAGCAAAAGCCACACATGCAAGCAAAGGAGGAATAGGAATTCATTCACTAATTCCCACTGGCAGGCAGGTGTTCAGCCATCTCCAGGAAAGCAGGGCTCCATCACATGTAACAGTTACTTGGGAAGACAAAAAGCCCCCGACCTTCCTTCTTCTTCCCAAAGGTTTATATGCTGAACATGATGTTCATATGGTATGGAATATACCTTTGGTCAGTTGGGGTCAATGTCCTGGCTGTGTCCCTTCCCAGCTTCTTCTGTAACCCCAGCCTGCTCGCTGGTGGGCTGGTATGAGAAGCAGAAAAGGCCTTGACTCGGTGTAAGCACTGCTCAGCAATAACTAAAACATCCCTGTTTTATCAACACTGTTTTCACCACAAATCCAAACACATAGCACCATACCAGCTGCTGTGAAGAAAATTAACTCTATCCCCACCAAAACCAGCACACTGAAGAACAAAAGGCCAGTTTTATTAAACATGACTGCAATACATTGATTTAAACCAGTTATTTCCTCATTCATCTTTGTGATGTATTACCCCCTGAGAGGCAACAATGAAAGCAAAGTGTTTTATTTGCTGGCAAATTTAATTATTTATACATCTGTATTTTTTGGGACTGCTAACTAAATTAAAGTTCAATCTTCAAAAACTCTGTGTTATGAAATATAATCCCATATTTGGAGATCCACTGAACATAAGAAAAATTTAGATTGATCCTTCTCCCCTGTCCTTCTCCTGCAAGCTTTTAGTGTCACACATAGTTCACAGTGATCTTCATGAGTGTTTCTTTAGGATAGTCAGGATGGGAGTCAACCTCTCCAGCTTTATCAGATTTCCTGTATTATACTCAATGCCACAGACAATGTCATAATTCCTTTTTTTCATTAGAATGAAGATATGCATATATCCTAGCCCGGCTAAAAAGCTTGGATTCTCATTAAATATTCTTCTGTCTGGATTATTTTGCCTCCATTATTTTATTACCTTGGTTCCTTTTGTCTTCATTTGCATTCAGCTTGTGCAAAATGTTATATAAGCCAGCTGCATGCCACATAGTTTATATGCTTGATTTCAAAGCTTTCTGGCTTGATTTTAACTTCTCATTTAAAAAGATCCCTGATGATATATTTCCTCAGTTTAAGCTTATTATACATGTAACTTTTATGCATATGAACTGGGTAATATTGTTCGTTGGTATACCCTATAAGCTCAAAGGTATATACATACAAAAATGCTTTCAATTTCAAGGCTAATGTTCCTTAGCACATTTGGAGTCAATTATACCAGTAAAAATACAAGTGCTTCAGTTCCAGATAAGTTCATGTCCTTAGTGAGGTGTTTTGTAGTTACACTGACAACTGAATGCTCTGCCTACTATCAAATCAACCCACTGCCTTTAGTTAACCAAATGTGGGGTGCTTGCTTGAAGATGCCTCAAAGACTCAGTTTAAAAGGCTGGAGGAAGGAATCTTTGAAAATGAGGTTTAAACAATGTTTTTTAAAAAATGTTATATCCAGGCAATGAAAATCACCCATATGTCCTGAAAATGTCATTTGTTTTGCTGGTATGTTTTGTTGCTTTTTAGATGAGACGCCTGAAAGAGACCTTGTTTTGAGACATGCTCTACTAACAAACTTACAAATATGAATGCTCTGTTACTGAGGTCAATGGAAATTCTGCCATTCACTTTAGTGAAAGGAGAATAAAATACATTTATACATATATAATACACACATATTTGCCCTTTAAGAATGAATCTTCACTGATCTGAAATTCTAATATAATGAAGGACTTAAATGAATACATATCAATGTCCTGGTAACTTCCTCTCTGCCTTAAAGACTGATGAAATTCATTATGCTGAAAATCAGGTTAGGAGTTCAAAGTATTGACTTCACCTTGAGGCTTTCACAGCAATTATATTATAATCATGCTTAGTCATAAGCAGCTGTGGCCTAGATATGGTGGACCTTGTCTTTCATAGGATTGCTTCTCAGGTTGGTAGGAATGAGCGCCTCTTTTTTTTACTGTTGAAACCTCTTCTCCGCTTGTAGTTTTCATATAACATGATTGTTTTAATGGTTTACAAGTCTAATAAAGAGGATATATGTCTAGAAAAAAACCCCAAAACCAAAACAAAACCCAGTGAGGGTAAGATTGCTGTAGTAGTATGTGAAAAAGATTCAAAAGATGACAAAGCACTTCTATTAAAAAATTCCTGACTTCAGATATCCTGGAATTCACAGTGACCTGCATTCACCGTGAAGAAAAGAGGCTGGGAACTCTGTAATCCAGCAGAAGGGGTGCTTTGATTCTGTTTTGCACATCGGTTGAAAGTAATAGCATTTATAAAGCTAATGATGATTGTTTGCAAATTTTGCACAACTCTGAAATATTTCAGAGATAGCCATTGATTTTAATTGAATGAGATTTTTTTATCCTTAAAAAATAAACAAACCCTCAAACTCAGAAGCTTGAAAAAAAATCATTATTTTTCCTGGTTGTCCCATGGGATATAAAAGAAAACAGTGTATCTCCTTTCCATTACTATAACTATTACTATAACTATCTTTACCATAATCCTTGCAAACAAATGCAACAAGGTGATAAAGTATGTAATCATCTGAGGCCAGTTTTCCAGCAGATTATTGCCATATGTCCTAAATTTACATATATATGGTTTGTTTAGAAAATATTTCAGTAAGTAATGCCTAAGAAATGCTATTAATTTCATACCATTTAAAGTTTATAAAATTATCTGAGTAAATTAAGATGGGATTTTGATAGACTAGATCAACATATGAAATAATATTCCTAGCACGTTAAAAGTCGTCTTTTTATTTTTTTGAGAACTTCACTGTTTAATCCATATTCTCTTTGAGTCTTTTTTATATTTTTAGAAATTATTTGGGTTTATTTATTAAAAAGACAAATTAGAACATGAAGTTTTATTGTATGGTCTTCAAACCTACCTTCACACTCCACAGAGCATAATAGCACAATAGTGCATTGATCTGATTCAGTGAAATACTTGCTATCTATATTGGTTACAGGTTGGACGGGGATTTGAGCAACCTGATCTAGTAAAAGATGCCCCTGACCATGGCAGGGGGGTGGGACTAGATGGTTTTAAAAGCCCCTTCCAACCCAAACCATTCTATGATTCTATGGTTTTATGATTCTATGAAGATGTGTCTTCAAGCCACATCGAACTCTGGAATCAACTATGGCAAATTTTCATCGTCTTACATGTAATGACAGCTAAAGTTAAGAAAGTCAAAGAGAATATATTCTTTTATTAAAAATATATTTGCATTTCTGCTTTGGTGCTGTGTGACAAGATCTCCTGACAGTCTTTTAACCATTAAGAGTACAAGAAACCACAAATAATTTTTAAACAGCAAGGCTTTAGAAGAGTCTGAATCTGTAATCATTTCTGAAGAATATTAATTCGGTTGGTATGAAACTGGTCCAAAGCTGTAGGACAGTTACAGTCCACAATTTTCTTTGTAATCCAACTTCCCCATTTGTCCAGGCTGGAAGATTACTGGAGTGTAATGCCTAGCAGTGGAAATCAGGATATTTGGTGGGGCAGGGACAAATCCTAAACATTTGAGTCATGCCCTGAGTGTCACCAGGGCAGTAATCACATGAAAGAACCAGGAGAGTCTCCAGCATCCCCCAGTTTAGACAAAGCCATAAGTGTAGTACTAGATATAGCATAATGTACAGAGAGACATGTAGAAAAGGATTTTGATTCTTAAAAGTATTTAACTCAAGTAATACTAAAAATCTAAGTAATCTAAGGGGAAAAAAACCTACTGAAAATACCTAATATAGAACTTTCACTTAAAAAAAAAAAAAGAAAATAAAAAAAAAGAGCTTAATTCTGCCTTGATATCTCCAACACTAACATTTCAGGTCAGAGCTCTGCTGAGCAAGATGCAGCAAAACACTGAGTTGGCTTAAGGTACTGCTGAAAACAAAATATACTTCACCTTGGTTGCCCCATTGTACTGATGCAGATTTACTGCTTGTGAACAAGGCATTTCTGCCTTGTCCTTGAGCACCAGTATGGCCAGGTTACTGTCTGTTTGGACAGATGTACATCATTCCCTACTGTGCTATAGATATGCCTTCAGGATATAGTCTAAAAATTTTGGAATGGCAGGCATAAACAATAAAGCATTTTTAAAATTAATCATTCCTTGATTCATAATGACCTTATTTAAGTCAACTCTCTTTTCTCTTAGTTTTCCTTGGTATTCAGAAGATGATAGTAATATTTACCCTGTCATTTTGCAAAAAAATTAAATGTAGGTGCATGTTATGGAAATGAAAGGATCAGCATGCAAGCTAAGTAACAGAATTATTTAAGATTATGATACCAGTGTGTATACAGGAGCAGCTCGTGTAAATAGAAAACAAACTAGTGTGCTATTTCCATAATATGAATTGTTGGGAATGAAAATCTATTTGAGATAACAGATGATTAGTAATATAACTATAATTTTCTACTCCTTCAAAGTCTGGTGTATTACCTCAGAGTACTTACATAAAGAAAATAGTATTTCATCAATAAATTTCCTCTGTATTATGACTGCAAGGTCAGGTCCATTACCAGAGAAAGAAACATTTTGTTTGTAATAGTCTTCTACAAATCACCATATCCATCCCATATGTAATATAAATCTATTTAATATTTCTGTTTGTCCTTCATTGTTTTGGGGATAATCTTCTTGTTTGACAATACAATATACTTATAAGGTCATTGGACCTTTGCCTTTTTATTTTCCTTAGAGCAGAAAACTCAAGAGACATCTCATGATCTAAGATATTCATGAATTACGATTGTGCTCGATACTTTTCAGCCAAGATCAAGGTGTCTCCTGATCACTGATCAGATTGAGTTATTGTGAATTATGTCAGTGCCAGATTTTCAAAACAGTCAGGAAAATGTTTATGCATTGAAGACTTTCACACCTGATATGATAATAGATGTGGCTTTCAAGGTGTTTATAGTTCTATTTCACTTAGTAACTTACTTGTTGATCCATTTTTTGTTAAAATTTACTAGGCTGAATGCCATTCATCAATGGAATGAAATTGCCTTAAGAAGGATCTTGAGGAATCTACTGTAATCTGTTTCTTGCAAAAAAAAAAAAAAAAAAAAAAAAAAGTTTGAGTGGATTCAGTGAGAGTCATACCTAGAATTTTGTAGTCTTGGTCTGGGGTTGACAGTCTAAGTAACTGCAAAACATTGACATATTGTCCTAAGAATAGAGAATACTGTGTTAGAAATCCTAATACCTAGCCTGTTTATAAGTATTACATGATAAAATAATTGGACAGCATCTGTTAACAGTCCTTAAAACTAAACCAGAAAACTAAAATTCCAGCTCTCACAACTGAATGCCCTCCCAGGCAAGGGACACATTTTGATTTTCTTTTTCCTGTTTTTAGTCCCACAAATTACTAACTTTTATCTTTGATGAGCTGCTTGGGAAAAGCAGCGGTACACAAAGAACTTAACCTTGCTTTTGGAAGTTGGAAAATGTGGGTCTGCAAGCCCTGAAACAGAGGGAAGAACTGAACCTTCTTCTGATTTTTTCAGGAATACTCTCGCACTGATGTCTTGTAGGAAGGAGAGGTGATTGCCATCAATGCCAGTTAAGTGAGGCCACTGAAATCTTGACTTAGTGTTTAAAAAGAAGCATGGACAGCAGGTCGAGTGAGGTGATTCTTCCCCTCTGGTCTGCTCTCATGAGACTGCATCTGGAGTACTACACCCACTTCTGGGGTCCAGTACAAGAAATATCTCACAGGTGGAAAACATTGCTATTTTAGTTATGAATATTGGAGTTTTGTATCCAATGGAAATGGATGAATGTATTATCAAGATTTTTAGAGTGAATAAAGACACTTTTCTTTGATTCAATTATGTATGTAAACATATATTAATTGTTTTAAATATTATGTGTCTAGCATACACAATATGTAGAATCTTCTGCTCTTAAAAGCATACAGATAAAGAAAGCCACTGGCACCTTTACCTCTGTGGAATCTCACCAAAATACCAGGAACCTCACCACATGTATCAGATAATCCCAGCAGAGCTCAGTGTGTTGGAGCCTTATAGTTGTGAGAACATGATGTCTCCCATGTGGTGGAAGAGGTGCATGCATGTACATTATGAAGATTGTGAGCTATTACAGTGTGACTACATATGTTACACCAAATCATGTTATGGGCAAAAGGAAACACACCATAAAAATACGGGAGCAAAGAATTTATTTTTAGTTCAATTGATGTTTTAGCAGTTTGATAGTCCAAATTACCCCATTAATAGTCAAAATTACCCCATGAAAGGTGGAAGGGGAGAAAAACAGGCAGACTAGACATAAGCCTGGGGGCAGCAGAGCAATGTTTGAGGGATGGTGTGCTAGCGAGGTCCTTCAGCTTGCAGTCTCAGTGGAGGTAGGGAGTGGAGATCCGTATGGCAGCAAAGATGCAAGGGTTATGGATGTGTTAGAAAGCACCTGAGAATGGTCACTTAGGGTTTAGGGCTTCTCCCCAAAAGGTGGTGGGATCAATAGCCCAACTGAAGTGCATCTACACCAATGCATGCAGTATGGGCAACAAACAGGAGGAGCTGGAAGCCATTGTGCAGCAGGAAAAATATGTTTGTGTAAGAAAGTAAAGTAGGTTGGGAAATCTGATTTTTAAATATTTTTTTTATTGTTGAAATAGCCATGATAATACTTATTTATACTCCTAGAAAATGGAGAGCAGATATTGCAGATTTCAGCACTGGAAGGTCTTTACAGAGCTGCAAAGAGCTAATAGATTTATATAAAACAGAAAATTTTTGAAGATGTAAACAGTGTGGTTGGCATAAAACTTTATTTTATATTTGCATGGAATATTTTGGTGGAGATTTACAGGCTATGTATATTTTTAAAACATTTTAGCTTTTTATTAATACAACTGTTTTTGTGCTTCTTACACATTCTTAAAGGCTTGTGTAAGTACAGTGAAATTAAGGATTAAACTAAAGTATGCTTCATTAGCTTTATATTTCAAAATATATTTCAACACAAAAGAACCCTATAAGATTTTGAAAAATAATAGAATCCTATGCAGGCAGGTTCATTTAATTACAAATGATGTTTGCTTTTTAAACATTTGCCTAGGTGACACATTTCTTGTCATTAAGTTCAAGCAAAATGAAAGACACTGTCAGAGAAGACATTACCAGCTTTACATAAATACACTTGAATACAGTTTTTAAAAAGGCCATAATTGTTTCAGTTTCAGCAAATTACAAATCTTACACTGAATCTTAAAACATATAAATATTTGGAGGTTTATTAGCTCAATGAAACAACTCAATTAAACCTTCAAAGTTCATAGCATGTAATCAGTTCCAAGATTGTATCTTTTGTTTAAAAATTTTATATTGTGGTGTTCAAGTGTTCAAATTTTTCTATTTTCTTTTAAAAAACCCAAGAAACTTTTCAAGTACATACATGGTCAGGAATGGTAATGCATTACGTTAGGCATTTTTCTTACTGTTCAAACCATTAAAATGTAGCAGTGAAATAACAGAATACATTTTGATCACCAAGACAGTGACCTACTATTTAATAAATTACTTAACAGAAGAAGGATTCTAGACCAGCTTCAGCTGACTGACTTGACTGATATTCAGGCAAGTAACAAGGTCAGGTTACCTTCAAAATGCCTGGAGGTAAAAAATAAAATAAAATAAAGTAAAATAAAATAAAATAAAATAAAATAAAATAAAATAAAATGGAAAAGAAAAGAAAAAAGGAAAAAAATGTGCAATGTAAAGTTGACACATAGGCAAAGTAGTTGATATAGTACAATGTGATATAACTTGACACTAATCTCAGACAGAAAAAGTTTAGTAAAATATTAAGATTCCTTAATTCATCTTAATTAATCTTTGCTTAAGTTCTTTCTGTGATTCTTTTTCTCTGCTTATTAATAAGTCTTGGAATAAGTAACATATGTTAGTCACAAATCAGACCAGAGTTGTGAGAACAGCTGGCTTGGTAAATGGAGCAACAAATCAGACTTTGTAGCATAAAAATTTGGGTTAAAGCATAATAGTGTAATGACTTAGGGGAAAGTAAACATATTAGGTAATAATAAAACATATTGTCATATAATATCTATTACATAAACCAAAAGACAGTTGAATCATATCTGAAAGAAATGTAGCACCATTACTAATCACACCGAATACTTTTCACAAATGGGTTATATGATTTATGGAAACCATCAAACAAAGTATAAAACTGTAACATAGTTATAATTCATATTCATAACTTATCATTGAAATGATTTCTAGAACTACATGATTTATAAACCTATCATATGATTTAGTGTAGGTGTCAGTCCACTGTTAAGAAAACCTGAAATATAATTATATCTGTTCTTAAGACCAGCTTTTAAAGTACTTTTTTTAAATGGCCACAAGCACATTATATGGAACAGCAGTATTAATACCTGCTACCATCCTAGACTGTGGAAGCTGTGCAAAACTCTCACCTACAGAAATCCAGTTACTGTGAGAAAAAGCTAATTTTATTATGTGGATGGTGAGGTTCACATTACTTTAGTAAGTCAAAAGTATTCCTCTCTGAAAATTAGAATTAGGCAAAATGTGTTATAGTCAAGAGCAGGGCTGCCATCCAGAGGGTCCCAAAGAGGCTAGAAGGAAGGTCCAACAGGAACCTCATGAAACACAGGAAGGAAAAATGCAAAGTGCTTCACTTGAACAGACTAACTCCCTGCAATGGTGCAGGCTGGGGACTGGCTGGCTAGGCAGCAACTCTGATGAAAAGGACTTGACAGTCCTGGTGGACAGTAGGATAAAAATAAGTTGTTAGTCACCTTTTGTAGTGAAGAAGGCAAACAGCATATTGAGCTGTATCAGCAGAAGCCAGTAGATTGAGGGAAGTGATTATTTCCCTTTACTTGGTGTTTCCTGTATCTGGAATACTGTGCACTTTTTTGGGTCTTCCAGGAGTGAGTTTAATGGAGGTGAACCATGAACCAAAATGGTTTGGAACTGGAATGCTTGTACTGTGATGAGATGCTAAAAGAGTGTGACTTGCACAGGCTGGAGAAGATATGACTTCTGGTGGCAGGGGCTGGGGGTGCTAACAGCCACCTGCTAGTGCTTATGAAGGGGTTATCAAGGAGACTGAGGTAGGCTTTGTACTGAGGTACAGAAAGAAAAAGAGAGACAACAGTCACAAATTGAAAGGTTCTGATTAGATATAAGGGGGAATAAAAAACAATACTATGAGAATAACTAGGCTAGTACAGGTTTCTTAGAAAGGTTGTTGAATCTTCATCCCTGGAGTTTTCCAAGACCCAAAAGGATAAAGCCCTGAGCATTTTGGTGTGCATTCAGATATGTCTCTGCTTTGAGCATGAGATTGGACTAGAGAAACTCAGTGGGCCCTTAAAACCTCAGTGTTTTGATGACCTATGGTTCTATGTTTTTTCTCTGTTTTGAATCATTTCAGTATTCGGTATTTGTTTTCTGCAGCAGGATAGAAATTGAAGTGTTATTTCAGAGAGGTGAATAATACCAATAGGTACCATACTGTCTCTGACTTCTTTGGTGACCAATAGCACTTGGGGTCTTATAAATGGCAGTGAAATTCTCATAAAGTTATGTAAATATACAAGTTTGATGTTCCAAAGCAAGCAGTGAAAAATGTGTAAATTCTTTAGTCCAAACTAAAAGATTGCAAATATGATAACTTATATCTATTCTTCACTGAAACACTAAAGGTTAATCAGGTTTATGTGACTAGAGATTATTAAAAAGAAATTAGGAAGTAAGAGTGTAGACTGGACCAGGCTTAGGCCAATAACAAAAATTAATTCTACAGCTGAAAGTTTGGGCTGGGATTGTGTTCAGACAAGTAGAGGTCAATGAGTTATGTTTAGTTTTTGATTCACCGGAGATCATCAAAGAAAGATAAAGAGTTATGACCTCACAGTCTAAGCGTATGTTTGGGGCAGAGTTCATAGAGGCTGTAGTAATCCTGAGTCTGCTTGGATCTGTCAGTCTGGCTTAACTGAGGGTTGATGCAAGTAAGGACCGTAAGAGTAGCTTAAGGGTGTACTTCTGGTTGGAATGAAACTAGTGAAAACTCTAGGATCAGGATAAATGTGGATTTAGAGTTCAGTTGGGAGTATGATCCAACAGGAACAGATGAGATGGATTTATTGCCTTTTGATGGCTAAGCTGAATACTGACTCAAACAGGAATAATCCATAAAAATGTAGTTCTGGAGAGGGAAGAATTGCTCTTTATCAGGTTTTTAAGATGATATTAAGAACTGAAGCCCGGTAAATTTGACCTTTGTACCAGACAAATTGACAGGAAATACTATAAAGACTCTAACTAATGAATATATGGATAAATATGATATATTGTGGATTCAGATGATACACAGCTCTTTTTCAAAAGGCTTTCAACAAAATCTTTTTTCTGAAGGCTCTTAAAGAAACTAAACTGTCATGGTATAGAAGGGAAAGGGCACTATACAAAGGAGTGCTACATGGAAATTTTGTTTTTCAAAATCTGAAAGAAAGACAGATAAAAGAGTAAAATCTCAGCAGGCACAATGGAAACTACTTAAAGATACTGTCCTGGATGTTCTGAAGAATACATACCATCTATCAGATAAAGACTTGAGAAAGTCCAGAAGGAATATGACAAGGGTAAGGGAGGTCATTATCAAGAAATCTTTCAGAAAACCTTCTTGTATCCAAATGAGAAAGATACAAAAATTCATAAACTATAAGTTGGAAAAACTAAGATGACAAATAAAAAATCACGGGATGTGCTCAGGTTATATAGCAGTCACTCATGCTAATATACAGCTCTCTATGACTAAAGTGTATGGTTAAATCCTGTGTAAATTCAGCTTGAAATCATTCTATCCTCATTGAAATGCCTTCTGCAGTCACCCACTACAACTAGTAATGGCAAAATTTTTGTTTACTGTGCAATATGCTGAACAATTAATTACAGTGTGTAATTTCTTAATATCTCCCACTTAATGGGGATTAGAAAGTGTCTGGTGACTGTTGAGGTTTTTTTGTGTTGTTTGGTTTGGTTCTGGTTTTTTAGGAGTCGTCCAGGGAAGGTGCAAGGAACTGCAAATGAATAAGTTAGATGTTTGTGCTGGAAGAACCAGCAGAAACTTTTTTAAAAGAGCATAAAATAGAAATCTTACCTATTTTGGAAGAAACAACACAGCTTTTACAAAGTCAAAAAATTACTTCACAATTGATTGGAGTTCTTTAAAGAATGTTCTTATATTCTTCAAGTCCTTTGTGGATTAATAAATCCTTGTGGATTAAACCGTAAGAGAGAGGAAGTAAGAATCAACAAGTAGCTTGAACAAAAAAAAAAAAAAAAAAAAGGATTTTTGGGAATTTATGATATGAGGAGATTGTTTTAACATGTTGATCTGGAGAAGTTTGGAAAGTGAAATAAAAAGTTTGCTGATGATAGGAAGTAATTCTGGAAAAGTTAAATCTGAAGAATAAGATTTGATAATGCAGCATATCTGAGAGATAGAGTGGTAGGCAGAATTCAAAGTCGATACATGCAGAAATAATACAATCTATTTGTGTTTTGACTGCTAGGTAAGAAAAATGTTAAGTATTTAGAAAGAACGACAGGCTCTGAAGAAGTTACATTTACTCAGGAAAGACATAAACATGCAATTGTGGGTATTTTTTCTGAAAACATCGTCTCCCTCATTAGGAGACCAAAATGGAAAATAAAATTCTAAGAATGATTACGGAAAAAATAAAGAATAAAGAACATCAGTATGACACAATATTCCTGTATTTTGAATATGATACACAGTTATAATTATACCATCAGAAGACCTTATTTTAAGATTTAGACTAAAGAAGTAGGAAGATCAGATATTTGCAACATCATCTTTACATGAAAACAACCCTTCAGCCTAGAAAAGATGTAATTGAATGGAGGCATGAAAAAGACAATATAATGACAAATTTTGCGAAAAGGTAGAAAGAAGAAACTTCTCCGTAGAAAGAAGTTAGCACCTAATGAAATTATGTAGCAATAGATTTAAAATGGCAAAAAAGCCCCACTTTCATTCATACTTCGCTGACTCTATCTTGGAGCTCTTTGCTAATGTTTGCTCTCAAAGTTGAAGTAATACATAGGCACTCCCATGGTGGTCTAGCAACAACTTTCACAAGAGGAAGTTCCTAATCTGCTATTTGACAGAAGGTAGGAATGCATAGCAGAAGGATCCTCTTAACGATCTGTTAACAACCATGAAATGATAGGATTTTAGACTAGACAGAGGTTTGAGCTAGACAGGCATTATTTCTTTAGCATAGATCTGTAGTCCAAGCTTTATAGCACTTTCATGGGGAAAAATGTCAAAACAAATCTCCACAGATCAAGCACTGGATTTAATATAAGCTAAACTTAACCATTTAAAAACTATAGCGTAGTTTAATCTAGACATCTAGATACATTCTAGAGTAATTTGGGAGAAAAAAGTGCCTCTAGCCCAGATGAAGCTATGTCACTTTACTTACTATATATATATGTACGTTGGAATGGGATTAATTCAACTACCTGCCTTTCCTTTAAATTTTTAAAAGTGATGGCATGAATATTCTTCATATATAAAAACTTTTTAAGTTCACCTTCTATTTTTCTGAGGGCTTTCTATTCTTTAACTGGGACTCTGATAAAGAAAGTTCAATTGTTGATGCTATTTCAACCATACCAGCCTGTAATCCATACGCTTTCCAGGATTTTATCTAGTAACATGAGATTTTTATTTTCAATGTAAACAAAACAAATGCAAACAAGATTTGCCAAGGTTTGGAATTTGACTAACAACTGCTACAGCATTCTTCAGACAATAGTTTCCCATTGTTCTGAAAAGTTGTTTTTAGCATAAAGAACTGGTCATTGAACTAAGTTACTAAGATACAAATGTTTCACAGTAATTATTGTGTACTGACAACAGTCTGGCTACTGTATTAAGCAGTTTTTCAGCAGCTGAAGATGTTTCTCCTGTACTCCAGGAAGTGTTTTTGCATTTTCATTAGACAGTGATTGAATGGAAAATAAAACCTGTTCTTAGCTTGAAACTATGAACATTTCTACTATTATCACAATCCAGGTAAATATAAAATTCCACATAAATTCTTTTTAGCATCCAAATTCTCTTTTGGTTCATTTGTTTTTAGTCTGATCCTGAAACAGCTTAAAGGAAATGTGCTTCAAGTCCTTCAAAGCTCAATTATTTAGTTCTGTTCTTTGTACTTAATATTACATTAAAATTGATAACGAACAGGGAAAAACCACCATCACTATTTTACAGATAAACTGTCAGGAAGGAATGTCATTACTTGTGTAAAGATCCTCATGCAACTACCTTTTTCACATGTCACAGGGTAATGTTTGAATTAATCTACTTTTTTTTTTTTTTTTTTGGTAAACCCGTGAAAGCTTCAGTCCCTCAAATCATGGGAATGAGTGTCCCTTTTCAATTATACAATCATCTGAAACATGAGTGTTTTTAAAGGCCAGTTTTGTTCAAGGAAGCGATGTTATGCTTAAAGGCCTTTGGGGCCAGATTTTAGTATGACTGCAATAACTAGTAGGTGAACTGGCTTATCTGATAGAAAGAGCTATTTTAAAAATTAAACCCTTACACTTTCATGTCATTATACTGCTGATACTCCTGGTATTTTCAACTGTAATTCCTCACAGATGTACTGTTGAAAATGAAAGCTGTACTCTGTTCTGAGTCTGTTTTTGCTAAAGTGTATAATGTTATATAACTCATTTATGATTTTAAAAAGTCTCCAAGAGTAAAAACATTTTTTCAATTTTTATTCTTTTGTTCTAATTCAATGAATGCCTTATGTGGTAGTAATTCGAATTATTAATACTAGCTTGCTACTGGAATCCATATGCTTGGATTTATTTGGAATAGTTTTAGGATTTTTTTTAAAGTGTATTTTAAAAAATGTAATGAATGACCTTCCTTATATTACCTTACAAAAAAAATAGAACGGTTGGGTTGCTGTTTGTAAGCTGTTGATCCTAGAAGCATATGGAGAAATTACACAGCACAGGCTTTATACTTCATCACCTCATCAGAATAATGAAATGAATGCATTAGGCATTCAACCAGCATTGCAATCCAACGGCTATACCTTGGGTCTGCTGATTCAACTTCTATAGTCAAGGATGGAAGCAGATGATAACATATATATTAAAATCAGAACATGCTGCAATTAGTGGAAAATAAGCAAAATAGAAATTTTCTTTCCAGTTTAAGAAGTGTACACAATTTCAAAAGAGAAAATGAAAGAAGATGCAACTGAGTTGTTAAAAAGCAATTAACCATGCCATCAGCATTTCAGATTAAACATGTTAAGAAATACTGCTTAAAGAATAGGAACTGATTTCAAGTTCTATATTTAATATAGTCCAGATGGAAAAACACAGGAGAGTATGTAAATAAAGGGGAACATGCTGGGGCAGAAAAAGAAAGACAGTCATAGCTTTTTTTGTTGTAGTTAAGATGTTTGTTAAACTTTAGTTGGTTTGGTTGTTAGTTATATCTTAGAATTTTCTTGTCTACACTAGTAAAAAGTTTTTTAAATTTGATTATGTAAAGGCTTTACCTTTTTGTTGTTAGTTTAATGTGTGACTGTGTACCTAAGCATATTTTCAGTGAAGGAAACTTCATCACAGATGACTATCGAACTATGGAGCTATCAAACTGGGAGTACATTCCAGGGTTTTTCCACTCAGCTAACTTTATTTGATTTCAATAGGTTAATGTCTTAGATATTTTGGAAGTTAAAATATTGAACCTGTAAGTAGTATCTCACTGATTCCCAGCAGGAACTATGAATAGCAGTTGTGTACTGTTATTTAGATGTTGATTTTAGATTGCAGTACGGTTTTATATGGTTATGTTAATCAATGAATCAAATTCCCATGATATTTTGCTATTCAGATTTAGGTCTGGCTAAACTTATGACCTCTAGCATAGCTGATTCTTTTGGGAACTCATTAGTCTGTGTATCTAGAAATGCCTTTTATAGCAAATGTGACTGATTTGTACATCCTGTCATTGTCTATGTTCTTCTTTTAAAGCACCATAAGTTACTGGCAAAGAAGTTATCAGCAAAGACTCATGTGATTGATATTTTCAATCATTGGTATTTCTGTTTTCAAAGATAAGCAGATGGAAGTTATGCAATTCTGTGGAAATGAGTGAACTGTAGGCTTGAGGGGGTATAACCTTGTATAGCTAATTGTGCGTTATGGACTTACTGTATTTTTGCTGTCATATTGTAGGGCACTAGAGAGTACAGGGACCAAGTAACACATTTATCTACTCATTGATTAGTGTCTTGATCAATAAACTGGTTGAGCTGAATGAGAATGGTTTCTTGAAACATGACTAACCCAATAATACTTAACTGTCAAGATTAAAAAAAAGAAAAGTTTGACAATCATTTTTCATATTTAGACACTTAATTCAAGTTTCAGGAAATTATGCAACACCTGAAGGATATCAGAACAAATTCAATGGTGCTGTATTTTAATCTGTTAAAACCAGAAAGATCTGGTAAATTCATTAGGGTTAATGGACTTTAACTTAAGTAGGAAGAAAAGTAGAAAGAAATGTTTTACTTTATGATTAAAAAAATAATAAAACCACCAAAACTTGTCATAGGATAAGATAAGCTATCATAATGAATTATGTGAGAAAGAAATTCTAGTTTAATGAAATCAAAGTGAGGTTTAGTTGCCCTTCAGTGAGTACTACATTTTATTCCTAAATCACAATTAACGTTTGTTAACGTGTTTATCTCCTCACAGGAGTAGATTTGTAAAAGATCTTGCCATTCTTTTGAGAGTCCAGTGAGACAGTTCTCATGGGTAACAAGTAGTCACCCTCACTTACTTTCAGTGTTACCCAAAAGCACAGATTTCTTTTTCTGGACTACCTAATTCTAATTAATGTGAAGGGTAGACTGCTACCAGTTCTACTTTCTAGGTATAATGAGAAACAACAGAAATTCAATTAAGTTCCCAATTATGTGCCCTGATTTGTTGTTGTTTTTTAGTTGTTCATTAAAACAGATTTTTTAGGACATGTTATTATAAAAATAGTACTACGACTACTAAACAGTGAAAATTTTAAGTCTTAAGAAAATGCAAAACACTGAAGAAGAAAAAGGCCCAAACCAGTGTATATTCTCTCAAAAACTATTTTCTAGCTTTCGATC
Organism: Gorsachius magnificus; assembly: GCA_034008185.1. Lineage (NCBI taxonomy): Eukaryota > Metazoa > Chordata > Aves > Pelecaniformes > Ardeidae > Gorsachius > Gorsachius magnificus. The sequence continues at coordinate 89,886,154 of CM067081.1, forward strand.
TCTAACTTTTTTAATTACCTTAGTACCGCAGACTTTCACTGGGAAACTGAGTGTTAGACATGTCAAGTGTCTAACAGCCTCTTCAAGATAAAAATGTCAGAGATGCACTGGGTGCTTTTACTCCACAATGTGTTTAGGAGTGGAAAAGGTAGAAATTATCATAGAATCATAGAATGTTTTGGGTTGGAAGGGACCCCTAGAGGTCATCTAGTCCAACCCCCCTGCAGGGAGCAGGGACACCGCTAACTAGATCAGGTTGCTCAGAGCCCTGTCCAACCTGGCCTTGAATGTTTCCAAGGATGGGGCCTCCACTACCTCTCTGGGCAACCCATTCCAATGTTTCACCACCCTCATTGTAAAGAATTTCTTCCTTATATCTAGTCTAAATTAGACTGTCAGCTGGTCACCTGTATTGTGTTTGAACATGTATCCTCATCATTAACAGGTCGTTTTCAGTGCTGATTTCGAGGTTTTTTTAGCACAAGTATGTATTTTACATGAATTATGGCTACAGCAAGACCAATGCATAATTTCCCAACTTTTAACTTGTGTCCGTTACATCATGTCCTTTCATTATGTATCTCTGAACAGCTTGGTTCCAGCCTCTCTGCACCCTCCTTTTGAGTGGCTGTGGATAATTTTTTTTAAAATTATATATATATATATATATATATACACACACATATATATGAACTGGATACTCCAGATACTCTAAACTGGATACCTTCTGTGCCTATCACACTTGTGATTCCATCACTGAATTCTTCACGCTGACTGGGGGACCATGCAAACACAGAGAGAGTATGAAGCTGAACCCTTTAAGTCCTCTTTTCTGTGTTCTGCCTTTTTCCTGTGTTCTGCCTCTTTTTCTTTCCTCTCTTTTCCCCGTACTCCATCATATGCCTGTGTCATCTGCAGGGTCCTGGCTTTTTTTCTAACTCACAGTTCCAGCAGAAAACTGAGAGACAAAGTCAACAGCTTTAGACTATGTTTTGTTGGCCTCACAGTAATAATCCCTCAATGAGACTGTGAACAACTTTTCTGGGCAAGGCAGATGTCTTGAATGCAGTAGAATAGGCTGCCAGCAGAAAGGAAAAAAAAGAAAAAGAGACATATGTTCAAGATGTCATACAAACTAGAGTTTGTAGTTTGATAATAGACAAATCTTTCACATTGCAACCTCTGGAACATTTATTCATGAATATGGGAAGTCCCTTATTGGCATTATCTCCATATAATATTAGCAATTTGTGTTATCTCCAATTCCAGTATTAGCAATGTATTTCATGTAAGGAGACTGCCCACTGATTCTGCTTTAGCTCTTACATTTTTTATGCACCTAATAGAACAAAATAAACAACATGCTTAACATCTGTAGGTGTTTCATCCTCCCCTCCCCTCCCCGCCCCTCCCCTTCCCTCTCTTCCCCTCCCCTCTCTGCTCCTGTCCGCTCCACACCTCTCCCTTTTGTAGGGTTTCCCAGTTCTACTCCTTGAACTTGATGAGTAGAGCCACCAGTGGCAGTGCTTGTGTTGATGCTTATAATTTGTTGCCAGGGCCAAATTTCCTCTGAGAAGATCAAGAACTTGAGTAGCTTAATATGCATAGGCACTGATATGAAACTGATAGGTACACTGATTTGATGGAAGTAGAGATCAGTGGCTTTTTATCTTGTAGAGAGAAACAGAAATCATAGGATCTTTTCTATTCTACTTTCTGTAAAGCCTATAAATAGAAATAAAAAATAAACAGTTCCATGTATAAAATTTCTTTATAGAGAGCCATCTGTACAAAAGAAAGAAATTACTTGGCCAGCAGTCCAAGTGTCTGCAATAAATTCTGAATGATCATTACAAATTTATTCTCACAGATAATTTAGGATGTTCAAAACAAGCAATGGCACTTAGAGTCCTGACAATAATGCAAGCACTAATTGAAAGGCCACATGCAATTATGTAACAATATATAATTGGACCATAACTAGAGAGAGCTCAGAATTTTCTTCTGCAATGATCTGTCAGCAGATCTTTTAAATTTTCTTTGAGGAAAACCATTTTATCAGATAATCAATCTAGCAGAAAGCAACCAGGAAGCTGAAAAATACTGTTCTGAAATGTGTTTTCTGTAACACCCTTTCCACTAAACAAAAGAATACATTAAATATGCTTGAATTCTGATTTTCATTTGGGATTGTTATTGTACTATGTAACTGGTACAAAATAGAACCATATGGTTGCCTCTCAAAATTTATGGTGAGCATCTTCACTTTCTTAGTGGAAAACTGTGTAATCATTGTCTACATATTGCTAGCATTCTTCAAACATGTTTTAGTACCTTCCTCTCTTAATTTCTACTTTTCTTTTTCCTCTAAATTGCCATTATGACTTCATATGTGATGACAAAATAAATAATCTTAAAAAAAATTTCAGGTCTAGATAATGGTATGCTTTGCACTTTTGCTTCTTTTTGAGCCAAGTTACACTAGTGTAGAAGAACCAGATTTTTTTTCCCCAGTATGTCTTGAGGCAAATCAGTGTTTTGAATAAGAGAAATGGATGGTTTTGACCTAACAAAATAGAACCGTTTTTCACAGAAGTGGGGATGAGTATCTCAATAACTGTGAAGGAATAACCATAGAGCAAAGGGCAAGATCCTCTCATCATTTGCTGTCCTTGGGGAATATCAGTCTCACTCAGATGAGCTGTTTGGACAAGCTCTGTAGCAAATTTGGGAATAAACCAACAGAAAATATTTTACTCGCAAGAAAAGGTCAGGACGTTTAATACAGTAGTAATAAAAGACGCATTATACTTTTCAGAGAAGCACAATTATTTTTAGTTCAAAGTGTGACATGTCAGGTACCTATCATCTTTTCTCACTCTGACTATTATACTGTACCAGAAATGTGCAAGACAGCTCCACTGTTCTCCTGATCACTGACAGGTTTTATTTCTTTATTTGACTTTACAGAGGTATTCACCATACCGTGATTCTTTTGGGAGACCAAAGATATACATCCTAATAACAAGATGTTGGGGGTTTTATGGGAAATACACACACACTCTCCCTCCAATTTACATGATATTTTCATGTATTTTGAATGTATCACTCAGTTATAAAATCAAGTGATAAATGAAGACAAATGATACCATCCAAGATACACTGCCATGCTGTAGATTATTTATACTGTAACATTGAAAGTGTTCTTGTAAACCTAACAGACTCATAAAAGAATGTGGAATGCAACGAGTATGTATATGCCACAAGAAAAAAAAAACAACAAAAAACTATGAATGTTAGCTGTAATAACTTTTGAAAACATAAGGAGGTTGTTTTATTGTTAATTGAATTTACATATGTTGCAGACTGTCACATCTGAGAGTATAGGAGCTACAGTTTTCCTTTCTAACTTATGGAAAAACAGCTTTTGAATTTATAACTGCTCATGTTCTTTTCATGTTTTTCATGGTTTTGACTGGTTTACCATAAGAAACACTTTTAAAAAATTAAATGGAGCAGAGAGAAAAACTGCTATAGTTAATGTGGGACCAATGCTTTCTTTCAGGGAAAGGAAACTAGTGAAGCAGCTATTTTTAGACCTGTATCCAACTAACAGGAAAGAGCTGGCTAAGGCTTGATTGTGGAAGGTAGTTTGAGTGAAAGTCATCACAAAATACTGGAGAACACTCTTCTAGGAAGAGGGAAGTGTGAGAGAAGCATTGTGAGGACAGTGAGCTCCCGAAAAACAGGCTTCAGCAGACTCAGGTATGGAATGTAATCTAAGGAACATACACATTAATTACACATGCAGTGTAATTAATATCAGTTAATATCTAAACCAGACTGTTTAAAGTATCAAACTAGCCTGGTGTCAGTGAAAGGCAGCAACACTGAGAGAGACTCCTACACCAGAAAGGAGTTGCAAGAATACTGGAAACTGGCACATGTCTAAGAATAATTCTGCAAAAGAATAGAACAAATTTGTAGAGATAAAATTAGAAAGAGTAGGGAGCAAAATTACTTAAAACTAGCAAGAGATATAAAAAGCACCTAGGAATAGGTTCTGTAAGTGCGTTAGAAAAAAGACAAATCCAGTGCTCATTTTGGAACAGAGTTTAGAAATGTCCTTTAAGGCTGTGTGTGCGTGCATTTATATATATATATTGGTAGGAGGGGAAAAATTTATTCACTAGCAAATTGGAAGTCTTTCAGATGAACTAGCTCTAAGAGGGGTTGAAGCTGTAGATTTTTTTTCCATTCAGCCCTATCAGATTAATAAGGATCTTATGTAATGAGATTTTAAAACTGAGAAAAATTAGGGATCAAGGCAGGCTTGGCTTTTCCAAACAGTGAAACAACACCTCTGACTATATGATCTTATAATACATATACAACTAAGTGACATGCAATATTATTGAGAAAGTATAACAGGCAGTGATGTAAATACAAACACTTAAAAAATGTCTGCATCTACCACATCAGAATTTCAGATTGTCAGGGTGCAGGGGAGGACAAAAAAATCCTTCCCCCACAAAGAACCTTTTATCTTCTGTGTGTCCACAATACTCAGTCATAGAACATCTAGTCACATGGCAAAATACCTTCTTCAAGCATGGGCAGTTAATAGTTGGCTCATGCCACAAAGAATTGGATTTTAAGTACCTTATAAATTTTAAATTCTACCTAATGCAAGTATAGATATACTTAATATCTATGTAACTGTCTAATCTTATTCTGGATTTTGCTAGACCTTTTTGTTTATTCCCTTTCTCTGGTTATTTTTATCTTTGGACCTTTTTGTTTCTGGTAAAGTCATTAAAAGTAAAGCAGAGATCCAAATATGAACTGTTGAAACTGTATGTTTGAGCTTGCAGTGACTTATTATGCATTTGATATTAGGATTCAACTGCATAATAGACACTTGGAATTTAATATCATATTTCACTTTTAGATTGGCTTACAGATAAGGAAAAAAACATTGTAGACCTTGTTCCAGTTCCTCTCAGAAAACAGAAGTAGTGCTCACAGCTCACACTTACTTATCTTTAATGTAGTTTTTTTCCTATAGTTAGAGGCACACAATAGGAATAAAGATTCTTAAAGCTAGCCAATTACTACCTAAAATATCTTGAGTTTTGCTGATGACTTATATGACTGAGCTACCATCCACCCAAGGTTGTTGAGCAAGCTGGCTGATGTCATTGTGAGGCCACTCTCCATAATCTTTGAGAAGTCATGGAGATCAGGGGATGTCCCAGAGGACTGGAGGAAGGCACATGTTACCCCTATGTACAAGAAGGTCTCAAGGGAGGTTATGGGTAGTTATAGGCCCATCAGTCTTACTTCAGTCCCAGGGAAAGTTATGGAACAAATCCTCCTGGAGGCTATCACAAGTCAAATGAAGCACGTGATTGGGAAAAGCCAACACAGTTTCATTAAAGGCAGATCGTGCTTGACAAATATGGTAGTCTTCTATGGTAAAATGGCCTGATGAGGTGACATGGGGTGAGCAGTGGACATCGTCTACCTGGATTTCTCCAAGGCTTTTGACACACATCCCCAAGACCTTCTCCTGGAGAAATTGATGTGTTATGGCCTAGACAAGTGGTCTGTGAGGTGGGTGGGGAACTGGCTGACAGGCTGCACCCAGAGGGTGGTGGTGGTAAATAGCTCTTTTTCAAACTGGAAACCTGTCACAAGTGGGGTCCCCCAGGGATCGATATGGGGCCCAATGTTATTCAATATCTTCATAAGCGATCTGGATGATGGGATCAAGTGTAGCCCAATGAAGTTTGGAGACGACACCAAATTGAGTGGGGAATTAGACACTCCAGAAGGGAGAGCCACCCTGCAGGAAGATCTGGATAGGCTGGAAGAGTGGGCTAACAAGAACCTTATGAACTTCAACAAAGACAAATGTAAGGTCTTGCACCTTCAGAAAACATAATCCAGGAGGGCAGCACAGACTGGGATCCACCTGGCTGGAGAGCAGCTCTGTAGAAAGGGACCTGGGTGGATCTGGTGGACAGGAAGCTCCATATGAGTGAACAGGTTGCTGCTGCAGCCAAGAAGGCCAATAGGATGCTGGATTACATCAAAAAGGTTGTCACCAACAGAGATAAAGAAGTCATTATCCCACTCTGCTCAGCACTTGTCAGGCCACACCTAGAATACTGTGTACAGTTGTGGTCCCCACTGTACAAAAGAGATGAGGACAGGCTGGACGGAGTCCAGAGAAGGGCTGCCAAGATGATCAAAGGGCTGGGAAGCCTGCCGTATGAGGACAGGCTGAGAGAACTGTGTTTGCTCAACCTTGAGAACAGGAGGCTTCGAGGGGATCACATCACCATGTACCAGTACTTAAAGAGTAGTTACAAAGAAGATGGAGACTCCCTTTTTACAAGGAGTCACATGGAGAGGACAAGGGGTAATGGATACAAGTTACTCTTGGGGAGATTCCAACTAGACATAAGAGGAAAAATTTTCACAATGAGAACAAGTCAACCATTGGAATATTGTCCCCAGGGATGTGGTTGACGTCACCACAGTGGACACTTTTAAGACTCAGCTGGATAGAGTGCTGGGCCATCTTGTCTAGACTGTGCTGTTTCCTAGGCAGGTTGGAGGAGATGATCCTTGAGGTCCCTTCCAACCTGGTATTCTATGATTCTATGATTTGTTGTATGACCCACCTTAGAGAACAAAAATGTAGCAAATTTTGTCTCTGTGACCAATTACATATCAGCAGCAATAAATGAAACAGTCCTCTGAACACTGGTAAAAACTCATTTCATTCTAGTGCATTTATATTAATTTTATTCATTGTGTGATGGGACCCTGAAGCTGCTGTGAGCTTTGAGGTCAATGTCTGTAGACAATATCTTATACTAAACACAGTAAAATTACCATTAAGGCTTTAAGGTCAAAAATGTTTTTATTTGAATAGGTACAAGAGGGGCTTTTTAAAGCATTTTTTAAGAAGACCAGGAGAAATAAAAAGACAAATTAGTAGATAAGATGCAAGAGAATTTCTAACTCCATACAGTCTGTTCTGAGTTCTTGGAGGGAAGAAGTTGCCCAGGGGCCTGGTCAAGTTTGTTGGAAAATCTTCCCACTCTCCAAAGTCTTCCCTCCTCATTTAGCTCCAGGTTCACTGATAGTGGCTGGTTGCATGTTCAGACCCCCATTCCTCTCTCTTCCTGTTCCATCTCAAAGCTTTCAGGTCCAGCATATGCTCAGCTTCCCCTCAAGGAAGGCTCGTGCTGCTAGGAGGTACCATGACCTGCAGAGAGGAGCAGTCAGGACAGGGCAACCAGCAGCCACATTCATTGCTGCCCAGCCAGATACTCTCAAAAGAGCATACCGTGAGAAAATGAGAACAGAACATATGTCACCCATCAGAGTTTACATTGATACCCCTCCTGACATTAGTGGTATTCCAGTTAAAAGGAGCCAGGGATTTCATGTGGTATAAACAGGGCTTCCCGGTATAAGCAGAAAAAAAGTCTTCAAACCAAAGTGAAATCCACGGAGCACTGCAGAAGGCTTAGAGTATTGCTGTTCAGACTTTAAAATATATTAATAGACTGATTCACTTCACTTTGATCTCATCTGGATTATTTCCATTACCTACAGCAGAGTTAGGTTAGCCTTTCAGTTGACAGAACTACTGTTTTCTCTTTCACAAGTTAGCTTATCCAGAAAGATATTTTTATAATACATTTGCCTAACAAATTTTGCTGAGTGACTAAGGGTTTTCTCTGTGAGATGAAATAAATGAAAATTTTCTTTTCATATAAAAGCTGTAATGAGAATCCCACTCTGCCATATCATTATTATGAGAGCAGTAATTACAAGATTTCTAACATCAGTGTTTAAGGCAAATCTCTTTCTAAAGAGGAAACAAGGTTAGATGGAACTATGCTGGAAGTCTTTTATTTGCCATGATGCCAAACATCAAACTACAAAATCATTTTGCTCTCATTATTAACTTTTGCAAGAGATGTACTGCTTTCCATTGAGTTGCTTTCAAGTCAGTGGGGAAAAAGACGGATGACTTTATCAGCAGAGAAAGAGATGAAGAGAATTAAAGAAAATCTGATGAGGTGTAAACAAAGCAGCAGCTTGAGCTGGAGGGTGAACCGTAAATTGCAACATGGTAGTGTGAAAAAGAACAATTTGCAAAAATAGCTTAAAAACTGTTAAGCATTAAAGCAAACAATAGTACATTTTTAAAGCTTATTTAAGCAATAAGCTAAAACAGTATTTAAGTGAAGACAACAAACAAAAATGCTTCAACCTTGAAGCACAGTACATTTGCTTCCTCACATTGCCCTCACACTGCTTCAGGGTTATTGTGCCAGAGATTTTACAGTATTCCTTTTTTGAAAGGTGTAAGAATGGAGCTTGTATATTTTAAGTGAATAGATTTTGAGTTATTAAAACATGATTGGAAACAAATTGCTTGATGTGCTTTTAGTATGTTGTAAATTTTGTTATTTTTTGATGGAACATCAATTGTAATAGCTTAAGTAGATGATTTCCCTTGGTATATGTGGGTGTGCTATTCATTAGAATTGCCAAAGTAAAACAAAATTCGAGTTTGGCTAGACTGACACAGAAAAGTGTAAGTATCTTGAAAGATGAGAAGTATTTTCTATTTCTGTATAAAAAAAATTTGTTTCCAATAAAGTCTAAGTCTAGAAAAGCACACCACCTGTAACTTACTCTCTTTTCTCTTTACTGCAAAATGGATGACATCAGTATATGTTATTTTCTTCATATTTATTAAAAAAATAATACAACATTCAAACATGCTTATATTTACAGGTACTCTTAAGTATAACTTGTGTGGCTGGAGAAGCAAGGTAATATTTGCAAGTCTTGATCCAAAGGTGGTTGGTTTTGAAATGAGCTACAGATTCAGCCCATGATGGCATTAGGATGTTAACTTTTTTCCTACTGGAGAGAAAAGTAACTCTACGTGATTAAGGATGTCTTTTTTTTTTGTATGTTTAACCTGAAAATCTGGAACAATAGCATACATTTGTACTTGTGAGAGGGAACCCTCTTCTGGAATGGAGTACCTGGAGTAACTGTCACCTTTGTGAAGTTGTATTTCAACACACTAACATTCAAAACATTCAGTATTATAACATTTGAAAAGGTTCGTATGTAATCAAAAAACCTGTAGTTGAATGGACAATCTCATTTAGACATGAAAAATGGGCAAATTTTGTTCAGACAGAGAGACTTTTGTACAGCTACCTGTTTCAGAGTCACGTTACTCCTCTTTTTCCAACAAAAGCCTAGGCCCTTGTCTGTTGTAACTGGGCCATAATTTTTCTAATGTGTCCCAGGTCCAGAAACATCAGAAGGAACTTTGTAAAAATACTCAGATGCCTCTTTGGCAAGTCTTCTCATTCTTTAGCTGTAAACTACTATATATTTATTTCATTTTTCCTTATATTTCCAGAACTTGAGGAGTGTGCTTATTTCCAAAAAGATACCACAAACATTCAAAATGGGAATAGCAGAAACTATTGCCAGAATACTAGTTTTAGACTGCATTTAGGCAATTAAATATTGATATCTAAAAAAATAAATATAGACTAAAGTAGACAAGAAAAAGTCAGAAATTCTACATATGGGACTGAAAATACTGTATAAGAAACCCCATACATTTCCATGTATGATTTTTAACATACTGGAATTCAGGGAAGAATTTTAGAACATCCACAAGAGGAAAATATATATAAAAGATTGTAAAGCCTACAGTTAAGTCAAGACTTCATGGCTCTTCTGAACCTTAATAAAAATTAGTAATAAGGTGATACTATTCACATTCCCTGAATATTTAGCTCCACAAGACACATTAAATATTTTTCAGCTATTGTCAATTTTTCTTTCTCTTTCATATATAGAATATACAGAATAATGGATGGAATCTTAAGGTTGCTTTGGAGAATAAGATACATTGGTGTATAAATCTCCACACACAACATGTGGAATGAGGTACAGTAACACAATCAAGGCAAAGTAATTTGAATAGATAATATTTATTGTACCCAGTTTACAGCCCAAGGAATATAGAGGTGTTATCATTTTGCAGAACACTTAGTTACACAATAAATGAACAGCTGAATTAGAAAGAATTTTTTTTTCTTGTGATTTTTCTTCCTGTGTGCAAGGACCTGGATAAGTCTGAAATTTGTCTGGTGATAATTCATGTAAGTCCAGCTCAGAGAATATGTCACAGTTTTCAGAGAAGAAGGGCAAGAATGAAAAACCTGAAAGATCCTGTAAAAGATCTTTAACAGCTCTTTTAAACTGTGTCAGGAAGAGCAGTAGTGGTGGTGTTCCTGCCCATCAGGCACAATAAGGCCCCAGGTTTTTAAATTCACAACAGTCAGATGTAACCCTTAGTAACAGCTGCAATGTTGTAGGAGTTACAGGTACGTCTAATGGCAGTGGCAATTAATGAGAAAACTGAGAAGGCAGCAGAAGCTTTAAGTCCATGCCAGGTCACACACAGGCACAAAAGAGGTTCATCTTTGTCTCTTTCTCAAGCTACATGTCTCAGTACCCCAAGGGTAGGATCCTAAACTTGTTCCTTTCCCTGTCCTCATTCTACCTTACCACCACCTCAGCCTGCCCTTCTAACTGCAAGCCCTCTCCCAGTTCCTCAGCTTCATATTTCACGTCTCCAGCAATACTGGTTTTGACGGGATGCATGGGCAGGGTAGGGAATAGAAAACTCAACTCCCCACACTTCAGAGAACTTCCTCAAGAAGTGAGACACCTATTTTCTTTCCTTGTTCAAGATCATACTTCGCTTCTTACCAAATGCTGAAAAAACTTCGGCTACACATTAACCTGGTGGAATGCAGAGCGGCACGTGTTCCTCATCAATCTGATCCCATAACATTGTGCCAAAAATCATTCAAGATTTATTGAGAAAGAAAAGATAGGAAAGAGCATGATTTCTTAGTCTGGTACTGAAGGCACTCAGCCATGAGGGGGAAATTTTAACTGTAGTTTCTGCTCACAGGGTTGCATTTTACTCAGAGACTGAATACTTTAAATGTAGATAGAGCTTTAGAAACAAGGACCAGAACTTCTTTCTCACAGAGAAGGTGGTGAAAAAGTCACATTTTACCTCTGTCCCTGTATACTCTGTAACATCAGATTTGTCCTTGCACAGCAGCATAGCTTGGAGAACTTCAGTACAGTCTATATATTGATGATAGGGTGCTTTTGAGAGATACGTGGGCTGGATCTCTGTTAGGTTTTTGATTGAACTGAACTCCTACTCCTAGACAAATTCTCTAAGGTATTACATAAAAGATAGATGGTGGCACTATGACACCTTTTAGAAAAAATCAGCAATCACAGCTGCATTTTATAGGAGGTCTGAATGTGTTCGGCAGTCTCACAGCTCATGAGGCTGGACTTCTCAAGATGCTTCAGCAGAAGAATGCCAAATTTGCAAACTCACACCAGGCCTATATAGGAAATATAGATTGACTTTTTCAGTACTTACGCACAGGCACATAAGCAGAACTCAAGACATTAAGAGGAATTTCAAGTTTTATCTTACATACTTTTGAATGAGTTCTACAAATTCCATTTAAATCCCAATTTACGTAAGTAAAAAAAAAACAAGATGTGCAAAGGTATTTAGGAGTCTAATATCTCTTTGGGAGTCTGATTTCCATTTGATTTCCATTGGAATTATGGTATATATAAATAGGGGTAAGGCACACAAAAGTCTTTGTGGATTTGGTCCTTTCATCCTTCGTAACATAGTCTTTAAAGTGTAAATAACAGTATTTCTTTGTACTAAACTGCTGAACTTTGAAAAGTTTCAAGTTTAAATTCCCTCACTGATACAGGATCTGATGTTTTCATATTACAGTCGAAAGGATTTTTTAATAGGTGCCAGCTTTGTTTATTCAGTCCTGGCTCTGAGAAGCAGCTGAATCTTTCTGCACATTACTAGGAAGTTAGGCATTTGGAGACCTCACACCAAAGCCCAACAGTGCATTAACAAAAGAAAGTTTGGGGAGGAACATATTTTACTGAGCCAAAAAGACTGAACACTATTGAAGCTGGCAGATCTTGTCTCCCAAATGACTTTCTGCAGTGTAACTTACTCTCCTTTCTGGGCATACCTCTGCCTTTTTTGTAATAACCAGCTACTTCAAATGACTATCAGTGTTTTGCCACTGCCTGCAGTCTCGTGGAGGTATGTGGTCTTGATAGCAACTGAACACTTTCTCCCTTCAGCGCTTCACTTGTGCAGCTCAGACAAGACTGAAACTGCTATTTGGCAATGAATTAGAGATATGATTCAGAACAAAATGAGAAGCACATGAGTAAGTGTATGCCAATTTTTCATAGCCCCTTTTCTGAGAACCACACTTTAAAGTGTCAAGTGGGTGAAATCACATAAAGGTGTTTTGCTATTTACTCAAAGGGTCAAGTATTTTAGTATGGGTTTGTCTTTGGAATTAATTTAGTGTAACATGTGCTCTTTTTCCCTCCCCTTTCTCCAGCACTCCAATTCCTGAAATATATACGATGATGCATGCAGCACAAATAACCGGTTACCATAGGAACAACTGTAATAGTGATCCCAAAGCAGGGTTGGGGTTTTTTTCAGGTCTTTTTTTTTTTTTTTTTTTTTTTTTTTTAATACCACAGTTTGCACTTACATAAAGCTCCTAGGCTTCTTTCATTTGCGAATAATTCTGGAAAAATGCTCTTATTTAACGATTTGACTATAAAAGTATCAAAATTTTCAGTATTTTTGCACTAACCCTCTGGCCTTGTGTAATTTTTACTACTAGAAAGATGAACACTAAAAAAATTTTCAGGAAAGGAATTTGGTATCCACAATATTGTGGACATTTGTAAAAGACATTGTAAAAGACAACCTGATGATAAGCATTGCTGCTTTACACATTGCCATGAAGGTTACTGACCTAAGCAAAGCACTTACACTTTTCTGTTCTTCCCCATCATAATTTGACCTCTTACCACATCCTGCATGCAATTATAAGAAAACACAAATATATGTAAGTATGAATAAAGCAAAATGGCAGACAAATTTTGATTCTTCTATATGTAAATGCTATTATCTAGGTCTGCATACATCTTTTTCATCATAAACTGGGTTTCAGACATGCACTAACATATTGCCACAACTCCGTGCAGCAGTTTTTGGGGCAGTAATCAAGTATAAGTCTGCCTTGGAGATGCTCCTCCCCTCACTATTTCCAAGGAATTCGAGGGAGACCTGTTTTCCAACAGCATTCAGATTGCTTGAGTATTGGTGAAGGCATTGTAGGAATAGCTATTCCACCTGGCAAACAGAGACATGACAAAAACCTGTTCTGAAGTGCATGGTCATCTGTGGGCTGTTCTTAGCTCTGAGTCATTTCACATTTTAGACAATAAAGCTATAATCTATATTGATGTGGCTATCACAAGTTCTATATCAAATTGACTTAAAGGCTTCTGCCTTTAATCTGTCATTAACCTAACTTTCATTTTGGGTAGCACAAATGAGTAGGAGAAACATAGGGTAATGCTGCATAGGGTTTCCTTGGAGAGCAAGAATTGCAGTGAAAAACGAGTTAGGGCTTCTTTCTTTTGGTCATGCATATTACAGTGCACAGCTTAAAAAAAAATCAAAAAAGGAATTAGAAGCTGTAAAATAGCCATTGATAGAGAATGTGAACTAGGTGTGACTGGAGAGATCTGCCTGCATTGCTGTATTTGAATAGTCCGTTCTACATATGTCCCATTTCTTGCGTGAGTGCTGGGATGTTAGGGTACATCCACACTGCATCCACAGGAGGTTATATTGAGCTTTAAGTCATTGTGAGACTGCTGTTAGCAGTAGATCTGGCTAGCTTAACATGAGCTGCACACCACACTGCAGTCATCAAAATACCTGAAGCACTGACCTGTAAGTTTTGACAAGTTGTAATTTTCTGACCAAAACAACATTTTAGGGAAAACTCCTACATCAAATCTATTCCAAAACTGTTTGCTCTTGCCTAGAAAAAAATAGAGATGTTATTCAGTGTAGACAGTTTAAGCAAATAGTTACTGTTACAAACTTCCACCTTCCAAAACTGAAGGATTTTTATTCAGTAGGTCTGTATCACTTTACATCAGCTGAGAAAATAAACCATAATAGAAAGGGTCTCTGTTCCATAGCTTAGCCTTTCTGAAGTGATATCTCACGTGACTGTAAGAAATTGTGAAGTTTACTTAGAAGAGAAATAGCTACAATAAGTTTCTAGTAACAGCAAGCTTTTAGTGTTCTTTCCCATGCAAACTATTTAATTTAGTTGCAAAGCAGATTCACATAATCATTTTTTTTCATTTGACATATAGAATTTAATTATAGTAAACATTTGACACTAATTAGATGGTAGGTTTAGAGAAACTGATGTAATTTATTAGATTTGGACATTTAACTGCAGTGAAGTTACTGGGTAACCATGTTTAGGTCTATAAATTCTATAAAACAGGAATTAATTTACATATACTTGCTGCTTCATTAATCTATGTGTTTGGATACCTAAAAATGTAAGGTGTGGTATCTACTTTATTAGGTAATGAAGAGGAACAAAGTTTTTTCATGTAAGAGAGAATAGAGCACACAATGACTTTCTGAAGACAAAAAACCCCCACAGATATTTTTTCCATTCTTTCTTTAAGACTTAATGCACTTTCTCATTCCTTAATGGATGTGTCTCATGCCACAAAGGTAGCATGTAAAGTGCTATTTTACTATTTAGGTGGTGGTGGTTGAAGGCTATAAGGTTGCTGCCGATGCCTCATGTCGTCAAGTCAATCTCTCTTTCCACCTCCATCAGTATATCTGCACATGTGGTTCTCCTAAACTGGTCTGTCAAAATGATGCAGACAAGGAAAGTATTTACGCTAACATTTCAGAAACAACCTAGGGACAGCTCTGCCCAAGTAGCAACCTTCAGCATCAGGAGGGGAAATGACAAGCAATGAGGTTTTGCAGAGCTGAAGCCCTGTGTGCAGAGTGGTAAGACAATGGAGAACTGCAGGATGTCATGAGCATCTGAACTAGAAGCCTGGTTAACGCTGCTCAAAAATTATCTCAGTGCAGCAAATTTACAATATTAAACATGTTAGTTTATGTTTCCTGAAGCAGAACTGTTTCTACCATCCCCAGGTAACATTAAATCCCTTTGATGAATAATAGGAAAAATGTAAATAGGACATTCTGGAGAACTCACAGCATTTTTCTGTGACTTATGTTGCCAAAGATTTTAGATCTAAGCAAAATTTTTCCACAAAATACTCCTTCTATTGGAAAATGAAAATTAGTGCTGTTGAAATATTTTTCAGGAAACACACAACTTTTTAAATTTCTGCAGTAAAATATTCAATAAAAAGAAATTTCCACTATGACAAAATAAAGAGATGCCATCCAGAGGGACCTTGAAAGGCTTGAGAAGTGGGCAAAGTTCAACAAAGCCGAGTATAATGAAACTTACAGTACTGTCATCTCTGGAATGATTCATATAATAGAAAGATTGACTTTATGCTAATCATTGGACATATGGAAAAAATACAAATTGTTTCATAACACCGAGTTATTTGAGTGCTTTACTCCCGCGTGGTATTCATATATTCAGGTTCTCCATTCCTTCCAAGGTGAAAAACAAAAGTAAACATAGAAAAAAATCGGTTGTTTGCTCTTATGGAGATCATGTTGAACACTCTAAATATAATCTCTTCAAACCATGAACCCTTCCTCTTACTAAAAGTCATTCTGTAGTCACAAGAAATCTCTTTTTTTTCAGGCAAACTAGGCTGTTTTCCCCAGTTCATCCAAGAGAGTAAATCAAGTCAGTGATGTTGCAGTTTCAAAAAGATTGAAAGTAAATAGGAAAATATTTCATAATAAATATTCATTAACTTATACCTGAGGAATCTTGGAACTGAATGGCTTTGGTGAATCAAATGTATTTTCCTACTGGTTCAGATGTTTGAATGGGTCTCAAACAAAGAATAGGTTTTTTACATGTGCATGCTCAGCAATTAATATAAAACCAAAGTCTGTGCTGAATCTGAAACTATCTTCTGCTGAAGAAAAGGGCAGAGCATGGCAGGCAGGGCAGGGCAGGGCAGGGCAGGAGAGGAGACCAGACCAGGGCAGACCAGACAAGGTAAGATTTCCATGCTAAGGTACATGGAAAGTAAAGAGGTGAGTGGTGAAAGACAACATGGCTTCACTAAGGACAAATCATGCCTGACAAATTTGGTAGCCTTCTAAGACAGGGTTACAGCACTGGCGGATAAGGGAGGAGTGACTGACGTCATCTACCTGGATTTGTGCAAAGCATTGGATTGTCCTGTGCAACATCTTTGTCTCTGAAATGGAGATACATGGATTTGACATGTGGAGCACTTGGTGGAATTGGCTGCATGGTCACACTAAGAGTTGCAGTTAAAAGCTCAGTGTCTGGGTGCAGACCAGTGATGTCCCTCAGAGGTCAGTATTGGGATCAAAACCATTTAATAGCTTTGTCGGAGACAGGGACAGTGTGATTGAGTGCACCCACAGCAAGTAGGCAGATGACATCAAGCTGAGTAGTGTGGTTGATACTCTAGAGGGAAGGGATGCCATCCAGAGGGACCTTGACAGGCTTGAGAAGTGGGCCTGTGTGAACCTTGCAAAGTTCAACAAGGCAGAGTATAACATCCTGTACCTGGGTCGGGCAACCCCCAGTATCAATACAGGCTGGGCAATGACTGGATTGAGAGCAGCCCAGCGGAGAAGGACTTGGGTGTATTAGCGGGTGAAAAACTGAATATGAGCCAGCAATGTGTGCTCGCAGCCCAGAAAGCAGGCAAGACCAGGTTCGACGGGGCTCTGAGCAACTTGATCTAGTTAGCAGTGTCCCTGCTCACTGCGGGGGGGTTGGACTAGATGACCTCTAGGGGTCCCTTCCAACCCAAAACATTCTATGATTCTATGATTCTATGATTCTATGAAAGCCAATGGCATGCTGGGCTGCATCAAAAGAAGCATGGCCAATAGGTCAAGGGAGGTGATTCTCCCCCTCTACTCCACTCTCGTCTCGTCAGACCCCAGCTGGAGTACTGCATCCAGCTCTGGGGCCTGCAGCGTAAGAAAGACATGGACCTGCTTGGGCAGTTCCAGAGAAGGGCCACAAAGATGATCACGGGTCTGGAGCACCTCCCCTATGAGGACAGGCTGAGAGAGTTGGGGTTGCTTAGCCCAGAGAAGAGAAGGCTCTGGGGAGACCTTATTGTGGCCTTCCAGTACTGAAAGGGGGCCTACAGGAAAGATGGGGAGGGACTCTATCAGGGACTGTAGCGACAGGATGAGGGGTAATGGTTTTAAACTGGAAGGGGTAGATTTAGGTTAGATATAAGGAAGAAGTTCTTTACTGTGAGGGTGGTGAGACACTGGAACAAGCTGCCCAGAGAAGGTGTGGATGCCCCATCCCTGTAGGTGTTCAATGCCAGGTTGGAAGAGGCTTTGAGCAACCTGATCCAGCGGAAGGTATCCCTGCCCATGGCAGGGGGACTGGAACTACATGATCTTTAAGGTCCCTTCCAACCCAAACCATTCTATGTTTCTGTGATTCTGTGAAGATGCTTGTAATATATATTTTCTTCAGAATGAAATGTGTCATATTTGTCAGGAAGTAAGAAGGAGAATTTTGAACTGTGAATGTATGTGTGTTGGTTTCTCCACACAACATTTTCAATTCACACAGTATTGGTCAGTTTATATAAATATTTACCTTTTCCACATTTTTCCTCATACAATAATATTTCCTGAGATCTGCTAAAATTTTTGCTCTTTTTATGGAACAGGCAATATAAGCACTGAAATTTAAATAATTTATGACCTCTCTGAAATGTACTTTTTGGACTGATCCTGCCTAAAACATCAAAAGGAAAACATGTCTTACAAGAGTGTTCAGGACTGATTAGATTTAAACTGGTCTCAGGATTCTTATTAAATACCAGATATTTTTTTTCTGAAACTTCCATTTTGTAATATGCAAGTCAATCAGCAGAAAGAAGCAAAGAAAAGTAGAAGTGTGCAGATTTCACTTAGCAACAGAGATGGATTTTAATAGACATGATTATGAAGTAGTTGGGGGTGTGTGTGCATGTTGGGGGAGAATTGCAATTATTTTTAATTCACAGTGAAAACCCAAGAATTTTTAAAAAGAGGAAAAAATAGAAAGCAAGATATAAAAAGATCTGAAAATGAGAGTAGTAGATGAAATAAAACTAATTTGTCCCTTCTGTCCTATGCGTACAGTTAACACAGATTTCATCTCTCCTGTAGATTTAATGAAGTGCTAATGGTTTCAGTATCTTCTTCTTAGCTAGTCATACCTTTCATATTGCAGGTTCATAAAGAAGCTGTAAGTTTTATTAACTGCTTAGAGAATAAAAAAGTCTGTTTGGGGTTCTATCTGTGCTTAAAACCAAACTGTTGAACACAGTTACTCAGAAATGCAGTCACTGGGCCTAGGAAATAAAATAACTTCAATATACCTTTGAATTATATTTGAGGATGCCAGTGAAGAGATCGAGCCTGTGGTCTGAACCCTCTGCACCTTCAGCAAGAGTGGCAAATTGAAGCTCTATTGTCTTAAGGACATGCATGCTGTTGATTAGCATTTGATTTATGTGTCTTCTATGTTTATTTGTTTATAAAAATGCCCTGCCTCCTCACGGTAATCCAAATCCTATGTTGTAGCAGTTTCCATGGCAACTGTGCATTTTTTTATTGAATAAAGAAAGAATTATGTATACCAAAACTGTACATAAATTATCTGCATAAACTGCTGTTATCCTGGTTTCTCAGTCCACTTCTCTATAGTTTGTATATCAGCAAGTAAGCAAGGTAGTAAATCAACCTTTCTTTACCCAAGCATACTACAATATAAGAAAATTAAAAAGTAGAGGGTTTCGCTCAACCTTTTATTCAATAACATTATTGACCCAACTATCTGTCTAGAAATTCTGATAATATCTGACTCAAAGCATTCAGAAATCATGAGTCATTCCCTTAAAGTCATGGTTTTTAAAATCTTGAGACTAAAAAATCCTACCAATCCCCCCTCCCACTCTATATTTAGTTTGTGCTGTGGAAGTATGTTATCAATATTGAAGTGGGTTTTTGTAGCCTAGCTGAGCTACAAAGAATACATTTTAGGGATGGAAGCTTAGAATCTGAATTAATTTGTGTATTCCAATAACACGTTCTACCTGCTGATATGCCACAGTTCTGATCTCAGTCCTCTTAAAAACTGAAAGGTCTACTCAAACATGCAGACCTCTATTTCTTTAATTAGCTCTCTCTGTTAACTTCCATTATTTCACTCTATCAGTGTAAAACAACACCCAAAATCTCATGTGCAGCTAGATGTAGTTGAAATTAAGGAACTCGAGCTAAGATTTCAGCCTTTAATTTCTAGATGCCAACTGAAGAGTAAAAATCTTGGAATCTTTTGTGAAATTAAAAAAAGAAAAAAAAGAAAGAAAAATTCCTCCAAATCCTACTGCAATATTTCAATTTTGAGAGTGAAAATGTTGAAATAAAACATTTTGACATTTGATGGAATTTAATGTTTTGAGACTTCCATTTGAAAATATTTGAAATGTTGCTCCTGTGAATCAGAAGAAAATCGTTCTGTTAGGGAAATTTTTGGCCAAAAGTGCAAATCCATCATAACAGCTGCCAGACTTTCTGAGGCAGACAGCAAAATCTGAGCTCAGGAATTTTCATACATGTAGCTATGCCTAGCAGTACTTGTCAACAAAAACCACGACTTATTGCTCATCATTCCTGACTTCCCACATTCTTGCCTATTTAATCATTGGTTTTGTCTGTGTAGCCTCAATCAAGAGTAGATAGTTACAAATTAGTAACAACTTACTAAATGTGCATAAAATCTATGCTGTTATTTTTAATATGAAACCAAAAGAATGTACATTGGACAACAAGGCTGTCTCCATGAGAAGTGCAGTGCATGTTGATTATCTGCTGTATAATTTTTCTTCATAAAGTCATACAATTACCTCCACTTATGAAAGCAATGTAGTATGCAAGACAACATAACATATAATTGTTACCATTCAAGTCTTTGACTAAGAAACAGAATTTTCTATTTACCACCATGATTAATCTCATTATCTCAGTGGGGTATTTAGTATGTATGTTTTAAAGTACCTTGAAGTTTTCCAAAGACAGAAGGCTGAACGAAAATCCAGACACATGCCATATTTAAAGTACAAGATGCAACTAGAAATTGTGTGGAGGAAGGACTGTATCATAATCTATTTCATGATTTATTTTGTCTATTCAGTGATATATTTTTTCTATTCAAGAAGGTGGTGCAAAAATAAAATATTCAATCCAACTCAAAATCTAGGACTTTTTGAGGGTTATTCTTCAGTGTTCTATACATTTAATTTTTTTAAAAAAAATATTTTGCAAATACATACCTCTTTTTGGATGGCGTCTGAAGGAGAATTCCAAACATTTTATCACATTATATTGTTAGAAAATAAGAAATACAATCAGTGTTTCCAACAGATAAATAACTTCCATTCTACCCTCCTCCCCACAAGTAATCTGAAAATATTTTGTGTGCCAAACACTAGGGAAAAAATCACAATTCTATGTAGCTCAGTCAGAAGTCCAAATGAAATATGGTACATGATAAAATGTCCCTTTCTTTTTAATCTTTAAGATATCATGAGGTAACTATAAGAAATGTTCTCTCTACAATAGCAAAAGAAATATTTAAGGAAAATGTAAGAAATTGTCTATTCTTAGGTTTTGACTCAAGAAGTATTATGACACCTTGTAGAATTTTTGTATAGGAAAAAGTCTTTAGCACCTATTGTGGACTCTGCTAAAAATACCTACCTCACTGTTGAAAATATAAAATAATTACCTTTTATTTAGCATTTTTTATAACATCATTCATTTCCTCTTTATGGAACACCATATCCCTATGAACCATATAGATTTATTCAATACAACGCTATCCCTCAAATTTAGAGTATTTCTCTTCTATTTGTAAACTCAAAAAGCAGAATGGTATTCATATCATACAAAAAAGAATTCCTTATTCCTTGTTCCTCATTAAAGAGGAACACAAAGGGCTTACATTTTGCTTCTAAATGTCTCTTTTTTCTCTTTAACTGGTTAACACTGAATGCCCTAATTATCTGTGCAGTATTAATAATTTATTAATCCAAACAGTAAGATGCTTAAGAGGTGTATAGTCATCTAGGTATTTTGCAGAGCATTTGGCCAATCAGAAGTTTGAAGCAGAAGTGAAAATATAACAATACATCTCTCGGTTAACAGCTTACCAAGACCAATGTCTACCCAATGTCTTTGAATAGGTGTGATTCCAGCAGAAGGATAAGAGATGGTTTCCTTGACTTTTTCTTCAAAACAGGTTCTGGTCAGAGGGACAGAAATGCAGTCTGTGACTACTGAAGATCAAGAATGACATTCCACTGGCTCACTCTTTGCATTCGTGCACGCTGCTTGTAGATACATCAATGTCCCTGAAATCTATCTTCACATCATGTGCTTTCTCTGACTTACTGTCAACAGTGGAAGCTGACAAAATGGCCATGCAGCGCACCCAAAAAGGAGACAGATTAAGAATATAACCAAATTCACTATAAACATATTCTTCTACCTCCAGTATTTCGTATTCCACTAAAACAAGTCGTGTGCTACAGACACCATAGAACTAAAACCAAACACAAGTTGTTCTTACCTAAGTGCAGAGAACTTAGACTATACTGAAGATCAGCAGGAGGACAGATAGGGAAATCCGCATAAAAGAGAATCACAGAAACATAGAATGGTTTGGGTTGGAAGGGACCTTAAAGATCATGTAGTTCCAGTCCCCCTGCCATGGGCAGGGATACCTTCCGCTGGATCAGGTTGCTCAAAGCCTCTTCCAACCTGGCATTGAACACCTACAGGGATGGGGCATCCACACCTTCTCTGGGCAGCTTGTTCCAGTGTCTCACCACCCTCACAGTAAAGAACTTCTTCCTTATATCTAACCTAAATCTACCCCTTCCAGTTTAAAACCATTACCCCTCATCCTGTCGCTACAGTCCCTGATAGAGTCCCTCCCCATCTTTCCTGTAGGCCCCCTTTCAGTACTGGAAGGCCACAATAAGGTCTCCCCAGAGCCTTCTCTTCTCTGGGCTAAGCAACCCCAACTCTCTCAGCCTGTCCTCATAGGGGAGGTGCTCCAGACCCGTGATCATCTTTGTGGCCCTTCTCTGGAACTGCCCAAGCAGGTCCATGTCTTTCTTACGCTGCAGGCCCCAGAGCTGGATGCAGTACTCCAGCTGGGGTCTGACGAGACGAGAGTGGAGTAGAGGGGGAGAATCACCTCCCTTGACCTATTGGCCATGCTTCTTTTGATGCAGCCCAGCATGCCATTGGCTTTCATAGAATCATAGAATCATAGAATCATAGAATGTTTTGGGTTGGAAGGGACCCCTAGAGGTCATCTAGTCCAACCCCCCCGCAGTGAGCAGGGACACTGCTAACTAGATCAAGTTGCTCAGAGCCCCGTCGAACCTGGTCTTGCCTGCTTTCTGGGCTGCGAGCACACATTGCTGGCTCATATTCAGTTTTTCACCCGCTAATACACCCAAGTCCTTCTCCGCTGGGCTGCTCTCAATCCAGTCATTGCCCAGCCTGTATTGATACTGGGGGTTGCCCCGACCCAGGTACAGGATGTTATACTCTGCCTTGTTGAACTTTGCAAGGTTCACACAGGCCCACTTCTCAAGCCTGTCAAGGTCCCTCTGGATGGCATCCCTTCCCTCTAGAGTATCAACCACACTACTCAGCTTGATGTCATCTGCCTACTTGCTGTGGGTGCACTCAATCACACTGTCCCTGTCTCCGACAAAGCTATTAAATGGTTTTGATCCCAATACTGACCTCTGAGGGACATCACTGGTCTGCACCCAGACACTGAGCTTTTAACTGCAACTCTTAGTGTGACCATGCAGCCAATTCCACCAAGTGCTCCACATGTCAAATCCATGTATCTCCATTTCAGAGACAAAGATGTTGCACAGGACAATCCAATGCTTTGCACAAATCCAGGTAGATGACGTCAGTCACTCCTCCCTTATCCGCCAGTGCTGTAACCCTGTCTTAGAAGGCTACCAAATTTGTCAGGCATGATTTGTCCTTAGTGAAGCCATGTTGTCTTTCACCACTCACCTCTTTACTTTCCATGTACCTTAGCATGGAAATCTTACCTTGTCTGGTCTGCCCTGGTCTGGTCTCCTCTCCTGCCCTGCCCTGCCCTGCCCTGCCTGCCATGCTCTGCCCTTTTCTTCAGCAGAAGATAGTTTCAGATTCAGCACAGACTTTGGTTTTATATTAATTGCTGAGCATGCACATGTAAAAAACCTATTCTTTGTTTGAGACCCATTCAAACATCTGAACCAGTAGGAAAATACATTTGATTCACCAAAGCCATTCAGTTCCAAGATTCCTCAGGTATAAGTTAATGAATATTTATTATGAAATATTTTCCTATTTACTTTCAATCTTTTTGAAACTGCAACATCACTGACTTGATTTACTCTCTTGGATGAACTGGGGAAAACAGCCTAGTTTGCCTGAAAAAAAAGAGATTTCTTGTGACTACAGAATGACTTTTAGTAAGAGGAAGGGTTCATGGTTTGAAGAGATTATATTTAGAGTGTTCAACATGATCTCCATAAGAGCAAACAACCGATTTTTTTCTATGTTTACTTTTGTTTTTCACCTTGGAAGGAATGGAGAACCTGAATATATGAATACCACGCGGGAGTAAAGCACTCAAATAACTCGGTGTTATGAAACAATTTGTATTTTTTCCATATGTCCAATGATTAGCATAAAGTCAATCTTTCTATTATATGAATCGTTCCAGAGATGACAGTACTATAAGTTTCAATTTTATTAACAATGTCTGCTCATCTTGATAACAACTCCATAGCTCAAACCTGGGGGATTAATAATAACAGGCACTTCAAGTACTGACTACTCTTATCAGCATTTGTATTAACAACTTTTATTTTTCTTTTCTTTTTTCTTTTTCAACTGTAACTAGCCTCAAAGTTGTTTGTGCAAACTCTGATGCAGCAACTGTTTCCCTAATATGGCTGAATAGATAGAGGTGTGCAGAAGCTCAGAATGACCTTTGTATGCAGTTCTATAAATATTTTCAGAGTGCTTTCAAAACATCTCAGAGTCGATAGGCATTGGCAAAAATTCAGCTCTGTTTTAACTTTCCTTTTTTGACAAGCAGATAGAAAGAAAGGAAAGTACAGTAAAATTTAAATCAAGTAGCATATTCCTATGTTACCATAGTTTAAAAAAACAGCAACACAATAATCAGAATCTAACCTTCCATAGTTTAATAGCCTCAGGGAAGCCACAGAGAAAATGTTTTCTGCTTTAAAGTAGTAACTTCTTTTTTAGGCTGAACAATGATGAGATATTTATGTCCATTTAGAACTGACTTACAGACTCCTTAATGTCTCACTGAGAACATCCAGCTTTTTTCTTTTATTCTCAAAACCAGAATGCATTTTGCATGTGCTTTCTGGACAGGTTGTATACTTTGTAGATTATTGTTACTTCAAACTGAAGCTGTTTTCCTGCTCATGTGAGATATCAGTTACCCTCTTTCATGACACAGATACAGTAAGGGTTTGATTTTCCACTGGTGCAACCAATGGGACTTTTATTAATGATTTTAGAATGAGTAGAATCAAAACCATTGGCTGAACATTTAGAAGTAGCACCCAAGGAAAGCTATTTAAAGGTGTTTTATCTTATGATAATTGAAGTTAGGTACCTAAGCACTCTTGTTAACCTTAGCAGGTCTTTTTCCTCCTTCTTCAGGAGTCCAAATACCTTTGCAAACCTGAAATGCTAGTGGTTTCAGATATGTTAATGCTTGAAATGATTGTTTGATTTATTCTCATATACTGGTGGCAACATATTACTCAACTGTGAGATGTCCCTAGCTCCACTTCCCAAAAGAATACATAAACTTGTGGCAGAAAGTAGTCAAATGCTGTGCATCATGCACTGTGAATGATAGAAATAGATCTGTGTTTGAAGACTATGGATATTTTGGACAGAAACCCCGCCTTATGCATGAATTTGAGTTCAAGGATGACCTTACAGGACCCCAAAGTCATAGAGTTGACTGGAATTTTTCTGAGTCCCCCATAAGACCTAGGGGAAATATCTGTACCTTTGTGTGCTGGATATAAACTGGCATTTCTCATATTCTTTATGTGCTTTGTCCTGGACAGAGCTGTATCTTATGCAATAGTACAGTGGTTCCAGTTAGGTCTTTAAGCAGTGCTGTAATATAAAATATGATGAATATTCATAACAAAATAAATACTCATATTGAAACAAATGCTTAGATATCTGAAGTATAAAAAAGACTTTTTTGCAGTTTATCCTTTTACTTTTATCTAGATGCATTATTTTCTTTTAAAAAGAAAAAGTGCCCAAGGAACATTTGTAAAGTGTTCTATCAGATCAGATTGAAATTTATGACTGGTTAGATTTGCCTTTCAAGATTTCATCCTAACTATTTTGATAAGAAGTACAAATCACAAAGCATTAAATTGTATCTGGTTTATTTGCATAGAGTCTGCACCTTAAGCATGCTACCTTAACATATTCCTTTGAGGCACATTAATCAATGCAAAGTTAAAGATAATTATGCTAATTAAATCTTCTCAAAGTAAAAGGTGACTGTAGTAGTACTTAGATCTAGCATGAGCCAAAAAATAAAAAGGGAACTTACTAATATCTTCTTCATTAGTTTGGTATTAGTATAGTGCCTTCCTAATGCCTTTGCTGAAATCTGCATTTTAAATGAAAGGCAGAATTTGCCTTTCATTGCCTGGTGTTTGACATTAGAGCTAAATGAGAGACATGGTTGTATCTGCACTGTCACTGTTGGTCTCTCTCTTTTACATGGCTCTTATTTAATTTATGAAATTTTCATTCCATAAAACATTAAATAGCTACATTGTGAGGCTTCACGTGTGGTGTCCTTCAATTTAATCTTCAAGTGTTTCAGCTAAATCAGACATTAAGGAGATGGTCTTGTAATGATGATGTTGCACTCCGATCTGGCTATTGTAGTGACCAGGCTCTCAGCAGTCCTCATTGCAGCCCCTCCTGGATGTCAGTTCTGTGTCATAAATTTGTAGTTATGAAAATACTCCATTTAACTTTTCTCTGAACAGATCTGGCTCTGCTGCTCTCTCCAGCTCCAATACTGAGAGAAACACTAATAAATCTGCACTTCAGCACTCACTAAAACAGAGATCAATATGGTAAGCACCAACATGGAAACAAATAGGTCCTTTATAGCTATTAATAAAGGAAGATAATTGCTGGCATTAGTCACAGCATTTAATTTCACCAAAGTAGTAGCTGGACAGTTTGCTTTCCTCAAGGTGATGCTTTTCTGTGAGGCATTTTCAAGCACCATGGCTCATGTTTTATAAATAGGCAAACCTTGCTTTCAAATGATAAATAAATAAATAAATACACCACCCCCACCCCAACAATCTCCCTCTCCTTCCCGAGCAACACATTGAAAATGCTTCTGGTTTACAACAAACTATATATATATAAATAAAAGATTGGAAGATAACAATGTCTAACAGTTTGAAAGATGCACCACAATACTAGTCTATGACTCTGAATAAATGTGCTTTTCTTCCTCTGAGAAGCATATGGGTTTTTTTGTTTTTTCTTCAAAAAATAGTTTGTTAATCTGCTCATAACATACTGATAATTGCAGAAGAGTACAAAAATGAAACCATGAGAATCTAACAAGATAAATGAAAACCAGCTTGATGAGTCAGTAGTCCATATTGTATGTCTGGAAGATAGAAAGACGTTTACCTTTGTTCTCACTTAAGTTCACTGCTGTCATTGCAAAACTAATTGCTCCAGGCACTGCTGCATTTCCTTACCAAAGACATAATCCTTGTTTCCACTGACTCCAACACAGGTGAAGACCTGCTTTCTATACTGCCAAACTGTGTTATATCCAACTCATCATGTGGAGTTAGGAAGCTACAGGTACGACCAATACATAATGGGAGAACCATCAAGGAATTTTGGGGTACTATATACACAAACCAAGGAATCATAGCCAAACAAATGGTGATTACCATGCACCAAAATAGGAAGAATGTATATGTTTTGGCCTTTTTTACTGCTGAGACTGAGCTGGTGGATTGAAATGAAAAAAAAAAAAAAAAAGGGCTCACACTTAAATTAGAAATAGAGATTAAGTTACCACAACATCTGCATGTATGATAAATTTTAATAAACAATGAAAGCATGTTAATTGGTGTTTCGGAGTGCCAGAGTTAGGTTATGTATTCCAGCCATGGTCTCACTCATCTCTCAACTCTATAGCCTGGCTTTTTATGAGTCTTAATATCCTCTCATCCTATCTTTGACTTGGAATGATAAGGTTTATCTCTTTTTTTCCAAAATTCTTCTGTATCAATCACCCTCATCAACAAAGAAACAAGATATTGAAAATAAATGTATCATATGCTTCATTTATCTGAAAGAATTGCACAGAAATATCAGATCAGGTATATCAAAAGGTTATAGCAGTGTCTAGGCCAAGGTCTCAGAAGGTCATCAAGAGAAATCTACCTGTTGCAAACAATGATGTTCTATTCTTAGAGCGTCTGACTTAAATTGTTTTCAATCTATCCTGTAAAGGAAACATATATATTGAAGTTTAGTTTTTTCTACCACTATGTTTATTAAAGGGACCTTAATTACCATTTAATATTCACTTTTGTTTTGCAAAAGATATGGTTCTACATGGACTTCATTGAAAACTGGTTGGAATTAAGAATTGTTTACTTTGGGTTTTGAGACTTCCAGGGAAATGAAGCACAAGGTCAGACATGACTGCAAGTCAATGCTGATTCAGACCATTCAGCTTACATAAACACTACTGTCAATTCAGGAGATATTAGCAGCTCAGAGCATTAAAGAAAAAGTTTGGACATTGCAGATTTTTCTCTTGGCAAGAAATGCTATGGCACTACTAGCAAAATGACCATGTGTTTGATTAAAATAGCCATCACTTAAACAGAAACCTGAAAGACTATAAATTTGAATACTTTGGTTTCTTGGACCACTGAATCCAGTCCCAAAGGTTTGATATAGTATATAAATGCTACAAGGAGTTTCATTAATTTTAAAAACTCAATGTTTTTTGTGGAATCAGAAATCCAGACTACTTTGTGTGAAAATAACCCTGCTCCCCCAACAATAAAATATAAAGCCTAATTGGACTTACTATAAATTTGTGGGCTTGTTGGAATTCCTTATCTAAACTGTCAGAGAAGGAATGAGAAGTTGGGAGGCAATTCAATGTATTTTACATTAAAAATTCCCATGCTGTGTCAATTTTAAATATAAGGTGGTCCTTTTATGTCAGAAAACACATGGTGCTCTATTTATGAATAAAACATTTCAATTACAGGGGAAAAAAAAGAGTCATAAGTCTGCACTGTTTGTTTAACTTGAATAATATGTTATTCAAGATGACTTGCAAAATCACAAGTATTTGTGGAAAACCTATTCCTTTTATTTATTGGTCAAAAATAATTTATTGGGCTGAATAGCACCCATAGGAGCTCTTGGAAATTTTATGTCTATGACCAGTTTGTGATAGTCACATAATAGTTGTTTACCTTATTATAGTAACTGGAAAGATATCATGCCATGAGAAAAACATCATCACCACTTCTGTGCTTCTGTGTGGCATATGTGTATATATATATATACACAAACTCATATGACAGTGCTGGTGTAGTAGTTTGCCATGATTTTTCTGGCATACATTCACCTAATAGGAATGAAATAGATAAAGATTTATACCTCTCTCTTGGATCTGAATACTAGGAATTATCACAAAGAGTATTGCACTGTTATAGGGTACGCTGTTCCAAATGTATTAATGAGATTGTTGTTGAATTACACTGTAAGATGCCCACAGAAAAGCAAGCACAGTTTATTTTTATTGTATTACTTGTTTTCAACTCTGAAAGAGTGAACAGATCTTCCACAATGCCCTAGGATGATGTAACATTGTAAGATCTGTAGCAATAAATTCCACAGAAAAAAGGCACTGATGGTGGATTTCAACTGAAATCTCTGTTCAGGGTGTCTGAGGCAGTGCGTCCTACCTGGGAAATAAGCAAGTCCATCTACTGACTTGGCTTAACTTTCAAAACAGGCTAGGATCTACTTAGGGGGGGAAGGTGGCTGTGCTGTTGTAGAGCAAAATTAAATATTACTGAGTGTGATGTGGAAATTTAGGAGTTTAGTAAAAATGAAAAATGGTAGGCATTGTTATGTGTTTGAGGATTTTTTTTCTTTACCTGTAAAAGCACTATCTGTATCAACAGCTTTATATTTTCTACAGAAATATGCCTTAAATCTAAGGCAATAATTAGAAAACTGAAGCATTACCAAGCAATGAAGAAAGTTCACATTAGATAAGCTTCAGCTAATACCAGATGTTTTTAGTGAAGCTGCTGTTTCATGTTGAACTCTAGCTTTTTTCCACCTGGCTAGGTTTCTGCTGTTTGGAGCATGACTTTGGGTCTTCTGACACAGTGAATGGCTGAGTGCTGTTATACATAGACATTTGCTGCACTGCAGTCCTCCTTTGCTTCTTTTTAGTACTTTGGAGTACATTGGAAATACTGCAAAGCATATAACAGCAACAAGATGAAAGTTCTGAACTCTTTCTTGAGAAATGATAAAGATTGTCTGTTGCAAAGGGCAAGCACGTACAGATCTACCCTTTCTGTAAGGGAAGGTTATAACTGTTGCATTGCTCACTATTGCCTATTAGTGAATCCAGTAAAGACACTGTTCACCAGCTTCTCCCGTGGAAGTCTCTGTATATTATTAGGTCTCTTCCCTGCGCATAAAATTCATGTCTTACTCTTGACAGCCCATTATCCTCCCTCTTTCTCTCTTACATACACAAAATTCACTTTTTACCTAGTATTCATTGCAGTCGGGCTGATATATTTGATACTTTATTTGTTTCTTTTAATATATACTACATGAAAAATGTCACCCCCTATGTCAAATAACTGGAAGAGACCTAAATAATGTAGACCTGCAGTCAGATGTGCCCTTTTGATCTCAGACATACAGTGTTTCTTTTCCCTGTATTTTGTATTTGTACACAGGTACCTCCCCCCAGAGCACCCCCAGACCCAGGTTCTCAGAAGTACTAGTGATTCATAGTCTGGACACAGCCACTGATGTTGCAAGATGCAAGTAGTACTCCTGTGCTGCCTTGCAGCCAGGCAAGCACCAGCCCTCCCTCTGGCCTCCTGCTGCTGCTGCCCTCTGCAAGGGAGCCCCATCCTGTGGATGTGGGGCAGCAACACAGCCCAAGGCTGCAGGGGATGGCCAGCTGTGTCCTTTGTCTTTGAAATACCTAGCACAAGTTTGGGAATATCTGTATCCAAGTTTGGGAATAGCCATATCCTAATAGAAATTATAACCAACAGTTGTCTCAGAGTTCATGTGTTTCTAATGATGTTTTGGGATGTACCTTGCACAGCCTACTGTAATATTTTACTATGGAGCCAGACAAAAAAATTAAGCATACTTCTTGTACTTCAAAGATAACACAACACCTAAACCAGTCAAGAAAGGTGCAGTCATAATTCAAGCTACAATGACTAACATTCACTCTTACTAGCATAAATGCACAGAAAATAGAAACTTTTTTCAGATAAACCTTCATGTTCATGTTTTTTGAAACTTCACTGATAAAGTAGGAAATGTCAATGTATAATGACTTCAATGTATAATAACTAAGTCAATCCAAAACACAACTGAATGTTCATGGTCTTGGATATTTTCCCCACATTCCTCTTATCTAACAGATAAACAAGTAATATTCTCAGTCAATGAAGATGGCTGTTAGCTTTCATATAAAGGATGAATTCCAATACTGAGTTATGAGCTACAGAGGGAGAAATTCAATCTTTGCAAAGAGGCAAAGTTATTTAACTTGATCTGCAGGTGGAGAAATGGTTGAATGTATTGAGACAAATTAGACAAAGTCTGTTCTGAAATCTCTATAAACCATTTTTTTAAAAAGGAGAAACTGAAGTAGAATTAAAAGAAATGCCTTAAAGTAGTATTAAAAATTTAAACAAAGGAAAATATAATTTGAAGAAAAACATAAACAGCAGAAGTAAAACTCATGTTGATCTCAAACTAATTAAGGGGTATGTTAAGA
Source organism: Gorsachius magnificus (assembly GCA_034008185.1). Classification (NCBI taxonomy): domain Eukaryota; kingdom Metazoa; phylum Chordata; class Aves; order Pelecaniformes; family Ardeidae; genus Gorsachius; species Gorsachius magnificus. Next base: position 89,917,617 of record CM067081.1, read on the forward strand.
TACTGTTGTGGAAGTGCACAAAGTCAAATTAGGCAGGTGGTGCAACAAAAAATAATATTTATTCTAACAAAAATGTTTGATACTCTAATGAACATAAGTAAACCACAGGTTCAGGATGACAACAGGAATTTAATACTACACAGCCAACTTAAGTATTCTTAAGATTTAGAATAATGACTCAAGATGTGCAATTACTTACCTAATATGGCAAGGGCTCTCAACCTCGAGGAGTTATCTTGGGTGGTGCCCCGACCCAACAGGAGAGTCCCCAGATGCAGACCTGGTGCTCCAAGGAGGACCAACTGAATTTGCCTCCCAATGGGACTCAGGTTATACCCTAGTCAAATCCCACCTGTGTGAGTACCCTGTGCTCCAGGGACCTCTCAAACTGGCTGGACTGGTTTGTTATACCCAGGAGCTAACTACCAAGTTATGAGCAATCTTGATTTTGTACCCTATTAGTACTTCTCTTGCAGCTGGAATATTGACCAGATGAGCAAGCAGGAATCATGGGTCCAGGCAGCCTAGTCAATATGGCTCGAGTAAGCAGAAAAGAGATTTCTGGCTAGCTTCCTTGAAGATACATATATTTTGCACATATATTTTCCATTATATTTTAGAAAAGGAGTTCTGGGTTGAACAACCTATATCCTAGGCTTCTCTGCTTCCTACTAATGTTGTTATACCAGGACTGTTTGTGCAATGGCTTAAGTTCAGAGATATGGTGTGTGTTTTTATTTATAAGTAGGTAGGCGATAGATCAATAGATATATAAAGCTGACGGGAACCTCTGAGATAGAGGTCAGATTGAAAGGAGCCCAGGAGCATGCCTTCAGTCAAGACCATGCTTTACCCACAAGACAAGAGTGGGACTTACCATGACATATGGTACTGAATTAATCAGAATACTGGCCACATTTAATATGGCAGGAATGATCAACTGAAATCTAATATCTGACTGCCTAAAACCTGGGTTACAATAAGCCAGATGAAGTCACCTAGCAAGAACAGACTCTCTGAGCATGTATGAGAAACCAAACTAAATCCACAAAATGCTTTCAAAAGCAGCTAATAATATGGATTTTTGCAAAGTTATGAAGTCTGGGAATAGCTTGTTCTTTGCATAGAAAAGAACAGTTGCAGTTGTTCTATTTACCTTTTAGTACAATGCTCAGTATAGCAACACATTGAATTTGACATGTTGTTTAATAAAAGCATTAGAAAACTGTGAGAAACTGGGTAAAAAGCTTATAGCTTAGAAAAGGAAAGCACTAAGTTTAAGGAAAGTTACTCATAAGCTTTTTTAAAAGTCAATTTCAGAGGTGATTTTGTCCAATGTTCTTATTTTGGTAAAAAAAATGTGAGTGTGCTAAAATGAAAAAGTTTGGGAACTGATATTAAAAGGGACTAATCACGCTTCTTCATTATATCCTTATTATTAGAAAAAGTAAATTCACATCACATGTATTCAGAGAAGGGCCACTGTAGTTGTGAGAAGAAACTACATAAATTTTGCTCTTGGAATCCAACTAAGTGAAAGCTTACATGTGCTGCTGTCTTAGATGTAGCACATCTGAAGCATATGGCAAATAACATCAACGAGGGAAGAATATTTAAAATAAAGAAAAGTTGGCCAAAGAACAAAGGATTATACACTGGTCATCGATAAACTTACATGGAGTTAGGAGACAGTTCCTAATTACTACAAATGGAAAGTTGAAGAATCAATGAAAGAGGTGAGGACAAGACCTAACTAGTTTGAAGTAAGATCTGGATGCATTAATGGAGAAAATTAATTTAGTGTTGCTTATGAAAGTAGAAAGCTGATTTAATGATTCAGATGGCTCCTTCAAGTTCTCTTGAAAGTGGATGCTATTCTCTTTAGGAGATAAGCAAAATTTTTTCCTATGGGTGTCCTAGTTCAGCTATAAAGAACAGTTCAAAAGAGACTGAATTTGCCAAAAACACAAGAAAAGAGTCCTTTCTGTCCTGAACACTTGAGCCCAGTGGTTTGGGTCTGTTATAAGATTCGTAAAATATTGGATCCATCTTTAAAATAAAAATAAAAGGTTTCTCCTGTCAGTCTGTCCTTACCTCATGTACAGTAAGTATAATGCACTGTATTTGGGTTTAGACATTAAATGTGTTTCATCACTGTTTATTTAAAACACATAATTCTCTTAAATCTGCCACATCAGTTCACCAGGACTGAGCCTCAGTTAATTTGAACACAATCCAGAGTGTGGTTGATTCATCCTGCTTTTACTGAAATTCAAGCCCACTTCACGTAGATAGTCAGAATCATTCATGGTAGAGAAAACCTAATGGAAAAGATACTCAAATATGATTAACACACCTCTGCTTTTAAATGCATAATGTTGTCTATAAAGCTATGGGTCTCATATGATGTCAGCTGATGGTGATATTTCCACCAGATGAACATAAACCTTACCAGTTTTGGTACATTGGCCTCCTGAAGAGTTAATTTGTAAAAAGGATTTCTTGTAAATTCTACCACACGAAGCACAAACTTTTAAAAAATCTGCGTAACTGGACTACACAATGAAGAAAAATAACACGTAATTTAAAAAATCTGTTGATTTAGCCAAACGAGGCCTCCTTGCCACACATTTAATTGAAGAAGTGAAAGACCTCAATGTTTTCTTTCTGCTTCATTTCCTTCTCATTTTTTCTGCATAGGGAAAAAAAAAAATAGAAAGAGAACATGCTTCATAGATCCTAGCATAGATATTATAGAGTACATAAAAAAGACACTCAAGGGCAGGTAGTTTGTCAAACAGTACCCTTTGCAAAACCAAGTGTTTTATCTTTTCTGAACTTATGATGATAACTTGACTCTAAACTTCCCTCTCAAACTCTTTCAAACAGAATTTTGTAACCACAAAAGATAGCAAGAAGAGTCACAGGGCTTTTAGTGCTGTGACAGAAAATGTAGATAGGTAATGAAAAACATGAATTAATTTTAAGAGTGAGACAATTAATATTCACAGTAGAAAGAACTCTTCCATTTTTCTGAGGCAAAAACAATTAAAGTCCCTGACATTTATCTCTTCATTTGAATTTAATGACAGTGCAGTTGGTCTAAACCTTTCTGGAGGACATATGTTAGGCATAAATGGTATCCTGAGTCCTGAAATTTAAATTCAGTTCACAACATAATGTTTAAGAAAACTCCATTTTGCTGATGGGAGTCCTGTAAGACAGTAGCCAGGATATTTGAGGGTGGCTGAACACAAATTTGCTGCAAGTGAAAAATAACCTTGAGAACACATGGAGTACAATTAGTAAACTATCAGAATGCAGCACATTTATGTGTGTGCTGTAGACTAAGCCCAACTGCAAACACATTCTTTTGAAATACGAAGTCCTAAAATGAAGTAGGTTGTCAAAAATATTGATACAGTATAAAACGCTTCCTTTTAACATCCTCTCATCCATTGTACACTGGTGGTGTCTTTACCAAATCCAGAATATCAAAAATATTCCGTAAAAAACTTTGAATGTGTCACAAATTATATAAACGTTCAAAAAGAAGTATTAACTTTGTAAGAATAATCTACTAAGTATTTAGGGGTTGGTTTGTTTGTTTAAATAAACAGAAAATTATGGTCATCCTTTTTAGGTAATCCTTCTATTAGAACCCTTCCAACTCTAAACACAGCTAAACATTTATTCCCTGGTTTTGATAACATACACCTACAAAATCAATGCTCGTATACTACTGGATGTAATAACAGAAGAAGTTAAAAACTATAAGATAATTCTTTCTTTACTCATTTTCTAAATAAAGGATATCTAGTGAATTCTTTATTAGGTTAAAATAATAATAATAATAATAACAATAACATATTTCCTTTCCAGAGAAGTATTAATCATAGGTTTAACCCAGTGTCAATGAGAAGACTCTCATCATGGATAAATCATGGTTTAGGAGAATTCATTGCATTTAGCCATCATATAAACAGTGAGAAATACATATATATGCATAGATATCTCTATATATGCAAGCTTTAGAACACTGGAAACTATTTTTAAAGTTATATACAATATGTGACTTGAGATTTGCACAGAATGGAAATTAAGTTAATGAGAAAATTCATGAATGCTGGAAAATAAGCCTGTGGAATTACAAGGAAGACAAAGGTGCTGTACTCCTAGGGATAGCAGTGCCTGTAGATCTAGGAATGGAAGATATATCTTTGATTATTTTCATGATTTTAAGACTTTCTTCTTCCAAAGTCTCCCAAGAAAAATTAATTAATATATTATATGAAGTATTTATTTTTAAAACATTATTTCTTTTCTCATTAAGAATAAACCTCATATTAGGTGTCTGAATTTTTCCTGTCATATATAATACTCATGGTGAAAAAACCTCAAAGGTAGCTTAGGTACACCACCATGATCAAGAATTTGATAATCTTAATTAGTATAAATCAACATAGCTCTCATGGAAGGAGGAACATTGCAAGGTCTGATTCCTGCTGAAGATCAATTTACACAAGTTTATCCTATTTCTAGAGAAATTTCTTGCTTTACTAAAGTTATTTGCTTCTCTGTTTTATATAAAATGAGTTACAGCTGAACACAAAATAGCTCTAAAAGTGGAGTGACATTTCTAAAATCAAAGCTAGTATTTATTAACCCTTTCTCACTAAATTTTATGTTTGTAAATTGTTTGGACACATCCTACAAGGACTAATGGCTCGAACAATGATTGACTCCTTCCCACTTCTCATGACTTAAGAAATCCTGTTGAAATTACTTCTGAAGTGTTGTGGTTTAACCCCAGTGGGCAGCTCAGACCCACACAGCCGTTCACTCTCTCCCCTACAGTGAGATGGGGAGAGAACTAGAAGGGTAAAATTATGAAAAGTTGTGAGTTGAGATAAAGACAGTTTAATAGGTAAAGCAAAAGCTGCATATGCAAGCAAAACAAAATAGGGAATTCATTCACTACTTCCCATTGGCAGGCAGGTGTTCAGCCATCTCCAGGAAAGCAGGGCTCCATCATACTTAGCTGTGACTTGGGAAGACAAATGCCACCACTCCAAATATCCCCCCCTTCTTTCTTCTTCCCCCAGGTATATATGCTGAGGATGGTGTCATATGGTATGGGATATCCCTTTGGTCAGTTGGGGTCAGCTGTCCTGGCTGTGTCCCTTCCCAACTTCTTGTGCACCCCCAGCCTACTCGCTGGTGTGCCTGTGTGAGAAGCAGGAAAGACCTTGACTCGGTATAAGCACTGCCCAGCAATAATTAAAACATCCCTCTATTATCACCACTGTTTTGTTCACAAATCCAAAACTTAGCACCATATGAGCTGATATAAAGAAAATTAACTCTATCCCAGCCAAAACCAGTGCATAAGGAAACATAACAGTTTCTGCAGTAAGCACTGGAATAGTTGCACTCCCAATGGAATGGATTAGGCTACATTTGTGTACGGGTACTAAAATATTTAATGGTTTAAGGAGACATCATGAAGTAATAGATATAGACACTTAATTGACAGTTTTGTCAGCGTGAAAGAATCTTAGCAAATGTGAAATGAAAGAAATACCTGTTCTTGAGTGAGAGTTTAAAAATATAAATTGCCAACAATGTTGTTTTGTTTTTTCTCTAATAATGAATTATTTATAATTCTATAACAGGACATAATTTTCTAGGAAATATATTGGATATTTTCAGAAACAGGAAGTTAATTTTTCATTCCTGGTATATTCATTAGTATAAATATCTGACAACTAGCTGCCACTTCAGGGTTAATATGTTTTGAGAATATTTTCATTAAATGTTTAATATACTTGCTTCTAAAAAAATTATGAAGTTACTTAAATTCCCATCTATTTATTGGGGAAATACATATACACATTTCAGCAGATAAAAGTATTTTTAAAGACACACTACTCATTTCCAACTGAAACGGGAATTGATGTCCTTGTCACTTAGAACCAGTAGGGCTTTATAGTGTCTCTAATAAAACACCTAAACTTAAACTGAGGAGACTAAGAGTGCACATGTTAATAGGAAAATAAAAAATAGAAAGAAAATTAGTTTAAACCATTTTGTAAATGTATAATGAAAGACAAACTTTTTTAAGCTATGAAGTGGTGGAGCTTCCATCTTATTTTTCACTATTGTGTAGGTTTGTTTACTGTTGAAGCTTGCACTTCAGAATTGAGTCAGAATATCCATTTCTAGCAATGTGACTGTAAGATGATGTCATGGTTTAACCCCGGCTGGCAACTAAGCACCATGCAGCTGTTTCCTCACTCCCCTGACAATGGGACAGGGGAGAGAATCAGAAAAGTAAAAGTGAGAAAACTCATGGGCTGAGATAAAGACAGTTTAATAGGTAAAGCAAGAGCTGTGCACACAAGCAAAGCAAAGCAAGGAATTCAGTCACCACTTCCCATGGGCAGGCAGGTGCTCAGACATCTCCAGGAAAGCAGGGCTCCATCACGCATAATGGTGACTTGGGAAGACAAACGCCACCACTCCAAATGTCTCCTCTTCCTTCTTCTTCCCCCCCTTTATATACTGAGCATGACGTCATATGGTATGTAATATCCCTTTGGCCAGTTTGGGTCAGCTGTCCTGCCTGTGTCCCCTCCCAGCTTCTTGTGCATCTGGCAGAGCTGAAAGTCCTTGGCCAGACTAAGCACTACCCAGCAACAACTAAAGCATCAGGGTGTTATCAACATTCTTCTAGTACTAAATCCAAAACACACCACCATACCAGCTACTAGGAAGAAAATTAACTCTGTCCCAGCAGAAACCAGGACAGATGAGCAATGTGAGTTGCTAAACACTTCACCAGGTACTCATGCAAAAGTAATATTTTTTTGAGATATGGCCATAGTTTTATGTTAGCGAGCAAGATATCCAAAAGCAAATGACCAGTCTCTTCCCAGAATTTCTATAAATCATAATCTAACTGCAATATCACCTTACTGTAGTCCTAATTACAGGAAATACTTAATTGTGCACATATTTTTATTCAGCATAGCACTTAAACAAGTGCTTAAAACTACATTCGTTCTTAAGTTCAACTGGTTTCAGCATGGCAAAACAGATGTTTAAAGTTATTCATGCAGTAGATATTCTATTTATAACAGGTTTTCTAAGTTGATTCCTTCTACTCTCCAGTGTTCGTGTGATTCCTATTAAAATTTGATTCTGTAAAATCTTCATTAAATTAAGCTATAGTTAGAAAATTGTTAATAATATTATTTATAATAACAATTATATTAGTATTATTATAATAAAAATAATATCGCCTCCATCTGATGGTATTCTTATGGTTTTTGAGAACCATTTATTTTTTCAGTCTAAAACTGGTTCTGAAATCAAAATGACTGCTGCAGTCAGATTTGCATATAGAAGAAAATTATTATACCCAGTTCTGTTACAGAATTTTCTTACATACCCCAAAATATGACAGGTTATAACTTTAATATGATATGAAAAGCTATAACATTTCTCCTTTAGTAATTTATTGCATGGATTTGTACAAGATGCAACAAGTTTTGCCAGAGTGTGTTTCCATTTGCATTGTAATGAACAATTCTTTTATAAGAGGTAGCAGAAGCAAAGATGTTAATGAGCTTTTTGCTTGTGTTTTTTTAGACAAAATGAATTGACAGAAATCAGCAGCTCATTTTCTTGAACACAAAGATAAAGCACGCATTTTATTTTGAGCCTAAAATTATGCTATGTATCAGGAGAAAATTTAAAACTATAACACTTCCATGAGTAGTAGAGCAGGTGATTCACAATCTAATATTCTGCTTTGGAATAAGACTTCTGCTTAAAGGAATAGTTTCAAAAGATTTTTCAGTTCAGGTTTCTTATAGTAAGCAATGCACATACATGCACACATACACACGTACTTATAGTGTGTGTCTGAAATATAAAACACATATAAAAATAAACTAATTTATATTAATATAGAGGTATTATATAATATGCATTGTGTATGTAGGAATTACATTAATAGTATGCTTATGTAATTGTCAAAATTATTAGTGTAAAGTGACTCCCTTCTGAAGGGAACGGAGGGCCCGATATGCCACCCGGACCCATCCCACAGGGAAGTCTGCTGCCTCCCTGGGGCCCGGATCAGGGACATTGCCAAGAGACTCCCTGGTCTGGTACAGCCCTCTGACTACTATCCGCTCTTGGTTGTACAGGCAGGCAGCGATGAGATACCAGAGAGAAGCCCCAAATCGATCAAAAGGGACATCAGGGCACAGGGAAAAATGGCTGAAGGATCAGGAGCGCAGTTAGTGTTCTCCTCGATCCCATTAATGTCAGGAGGGAATATGGAAAGGAACAGGAAAACTAGAGTGGTTAACATGTGGCTCAAAGGTTGGTGCCATCGGAGGGGCTTGGGTTTCTTTGATCATGGGGAGGTTTTCACGGCACCAGGCCTGTTGACAACAGATGGTGCCCAGCTCTCTCAGAGGGGGAAAAGGATCCTCGCTCATGAACTGGCGGGGATGGTTGAGAGGGCTTTAAACTAGGCCTGAAGGGGGGAGGGGATATAAACAGGCTCACTAGAGAGGAGCATGGGGGTGTCACCCCATTGCTGGGGGTGAAACCCATAGCCCAGCTCAAGTGCATCTACACTAATGCACGCAGCATGGGCAACAAACGGGAGGAGCTGGAAGCCATTGTGCAGCACGATGGTTATGATGTAGTCGCCATCACAGAAATGTGGTGGGATGCCTCCCATGACTGGAGTGCTGCGATGGATGGCTACCAACTCTTAAGAAGGGACAGGCAAGGAAGGAGAGGCGGCGGGGTGGCTCTGTATGTTAGGGAGTGTTTTGATTGTACAGAGCTTGACGCTTGTGGTGAGGCCGAGTGCTTATGGGTAAGGATGAGGGGGGAGGCCAACAGAAAAGATATCCTGTTGGGAGTCTGTTACAGACCACCCAACCAGGATGAGGATGTTGATGAACTATTCTACAAGCAGCTGGCAGAAGTCTCTCAGTGGTGAGCTCTTGTTCTCGTGGGGGACTTCAACTTTCCCAGCTGGAAATACAACACAGCAGAAAGGAAACCGTCCCGAAGGTTCTTGCAGTGTGTGGAAGATAACTTCCTGACACAGCTGGTAAGTGAGCCTACCAGGGGAGGTACCCTGCTTGACCTCCTGTTCACTAAGAGAGAAGGACTGCTGGGAGAGGTGGTGGTCGGAGGTCGTCTTGGCCTTAGTGATCATGAAATGGTAGAGTTTTCGATTTTTGGTGAGGTAAGGAAGGGGGTTAGCAACACCGCCACCATGGACTTCTGGAGGGCAGATTTTGACCTGCTCAGAACTCTGGTTGGGAGAGTCCCTTGGGAGATAGTCCTGAAGGGCAAAGGGGTCCAGGAAGGCTGGGTATTCTTCAAGGAAGAAGTCTTAGAGGCACAGGACCAGGTTGTCCCCATGTGCCGTAAGAAAAATCGGTGAGGAAGATGACTGGCCTGGCTGGACAGAGGACTACTAGTGCGACTAAGGAAACAAAGGAGAGCTTACCAGCTCTGGAAGAAGGGGCAGGCAACCCAAGAAGAGTACAGGGATCTTGTCAGGTCGTGCAGAGAGGAAATTAGAAAGGCAAAAGCCCAGCTGGAATTTAACCTGGCCACTGTTGTAAGGGATAATGAGAAAAGTTTTTATAAATACGTTAACAGCAAAAAGAGAGCCAGGGAGAACCTCCATCCTCTAGTGGATGCAAGGGGGAACATTGCCACTAAAGACGAGGAAAAGGCTGAGATACTCAACGCCTTCTTTGCCTCAGTCTTTAATGGCCCAATGAGTTATCCCCAGGGTACCCAGCCTCCCGAGCTGGAAGATGGGGACAGTGAGTGGAATAAACCCCCCATAATCCAGGAGGAAGCAGTCGTTGACCTGCTATGCCACCTGGACCTCCACAAGTCTATGGGGCCAGATGGGATCCACCCAAGAGTGCTGAAGGAGCTGGCAGAGGAGCTTGCCAAGCCACTCTCTATCATGTATCAGCAGTCCTGGAGAACAGGGGAGGTCCCAGGTGACTGGAGGTTGGCAAATGTGACGCCTATCTTCAAGAAGGGCCGGAAGGAGGATCCGGGGAACTACAGACCAGTCAGCCTGACCTCAGTACCAGGGAAGATTATGGAGAGGTTCAACTTGAGTGTGCTCACCAGGCACATGGAGGACAATCAAGGGATCAGGCCCAGACAGCATGGGTTCACGAAAGGCAGGTCTTACTTAACCAATCTGATTTCCTTCTACGACCAGGTGACTCGCCTGGTAGATGAGGGAAAAGCTGTGGATGTTGTCTACCTGGACTTCAGCAAAGCCTTTGACACAGTCTCCCATAGCATTCTCGTGGAGAAGCTGGTAGTTCATGGCCTAGATGGGTGTACTCTTCGCTGGGTTAAAAACTGGCTGGATGGCCGAGCCCAGAGAGTCATGGTGAATGAAGTTAAATCCAGTTGGCAGCCAGTCACAAGCGGTGTCCCCCAGGGCTCAGTTCTAGGGCGGGTTTTGTTTAATATCTTTATCAATGACCTGGACGAGGGGATTGAGTGTGCCCTCAGTAAATTTGCAGACGACACCAAACTGGGTGGGAGTGTTGATCTGCTCAAGGGAAGGAGGGCTCTGCAGAGGGACCTGGACAGGCTGGATCGATGGGCCGAGGCCAACTGTATGAGGTTCAACAAGGCCAAGTGCCGGGTCCTGCACTTTGGTCACAACAACCCCATGCAGCGCTACAGGCTTGGGGAAGAGTGGCTGGAAAGCTGCCTGGTGGAAAAAGACCTGGGGGTACTGGTTGACAGCTGGATGAATATGAGCCAGCAGTGTGCCCAGGTGGCCAAGAAGGCCAATGGCATCCTGGCTTGTATCAGGAATAGTGTGGCCAGCAGGAGCAGGGAAGCAATTGTGCCCCTGTACTCGGTGCTGGTGAGGCCGCACCTCGAATACTGTGTTCAGTTTTAGGCCCCTCACTACAAGAAAGATGTTGCGTTGCTGGAACATGTCCAGAGGAGAGCCACAAAGCTGGTGAGAGGTCTGGAACACAAGTCTGATGAGGAGCGGCTGAGGGAACTGGGGTTGTTTAGTCTGGAGAAGAGGAGGCTGAGGAGAGACCTTATCGCCCTCTGCAACTGCCTGACAGGAGGCTGTAGTGAGGTGGGGGTCGGCCTCTTCTCCCTGTTAATGGACAATAGGACGAGGGGGAATGGTCTGAAGTTGCGCCAGAGCAGGTTTAGGTTGAACATTAGGAAAAATTTCTTCACCGAAAGGGTAGTCAGGCTCTGGAATGGGCTGCCCAGGGTGGTGGTGGAGTCCTCATCCCTGGAGGTATTTAAAAGAAGGATAGATGAGGTGCTTAGTGACATGGTTTAGTGGTGGCATGGCAGGGTTAAGTTAAAAGTTGGACTCGATGATCTTAAAGGTCTTTTCCAACCAAAGTGATTCTATGATTCTATGAATATTTAAGTGACTCAGTTATTTAAGTCATCTCCTGGCACTAAACATCAGAGATGGTAAAGCAAACCAAAAAGTTACAAATAACATAGATTTTATTTTACTTAAAATAAGTCTTTAGGACATTAAAGTAGAAAAATCCATATTTGCTGACAGGAGAAAACCAAATTACCCCCATACTCTGTTAGCATTTCTAGAAGGGTTCATAGACCAGAATTGTTGGAGATTATTATTAGGGTTTTTTTTATCTTTTGTATCTTGAACGCTGTTGAAAGCCTGCACTGGGTGCAGCATCAGACAGAAAGGAAGCCATCCTGACCTTGCATCAGTAGAGAGTTGAGCATACTTTTGTGGATTTTCCAGGGGGTAACTAGAAAGTGACTGATTTGAATCAGTTACTGTCTTTAATTTATCTCACTGAAGCAAAGTTGGTATAGACAGCAACTGTTCAATTGTAATGCTGTAACTACATGAAAGTGTCAGCCGTTCTTATCCTAAACTTGTTCTGAAATATTTCCCTTGATAAACTCCTAATAATATGGAAAGACCTCATCATCTACTTTAGATAGTCATGGTTACTCTTACACAGTCATTCACTGCATAATAAAAAATAAAACAAACTGTATGTGATTAATTTCAGTTTTAATTAATCTTTTAACCTTGAAGACTTAACCTTACCAAGCATTCAAAATTATTCACGCTTCTTAATTCATCAGCTCTTGATTGACTAGCTTTTCATTTATATGATGGGACCGTAATATACACTAACGTGTAAAGAAAAATATCATTTTGGACAGAGAATATACTGGTAACATTGTCACAGTGGTGATTAACCCATCACAGGAACTAAACCATGCCTCAAGACATGCAGATGAGTCAATTAAAGGAATTCATATATCAGTCAATCTAATGAGTATTCAATAAATAAATACTTTTTGATGAATTGCAAATGCTTCAGCCCAAAGGAATAAAAATTATTTAAGGACAGCATAGTTTCACAAAATATTGAATAAAAAGCATCATAGACTTAAATTTATTAACAGTTATGTCTCTGTGAAAAAGTAGTACACAAAGTGGAAATACTGGTGACATTTTCTCCCACAAGACTCTGTAAAAAGCCAGACCTTTCAGCATTTTCATTATTTTTTGCTTGATGTTAATATCCAAAATGGAGTTCAGAGAAGAGCTACAGAGCTGAAATTAGCTTACTACACCCATTGGGCCCAGTATGCTTTCACCAAATGCAATTATTCTTCAATGTTCATTTACCTAAGTGGTTGAACTTGCCTGCAGCAAGGAAGGAAGGAATACAAGGCTAGACCTCAAGCGATCATACAAACTGATTTTAAAATTAGTAGTCAAAATTAGAGTTCTTCAGTGAGTAGAAAAGCAAAGACCCTAAGTGAAAACTTATAAAGAAGGGAATAAAAAGCTTCATCAAAATGCACCGAAGACCATTAATTCCTAAATGTCTAAACCCATTTTTGACAGTGAATCCACAGGTGTTTTGTACAAATCACTTGAGTTAATTAAACCCACTGGAAAAGAAATTGTAATATTTTTTCTATTCTCTGAAAATGTTGTGACTGAGCTATTTAAGTTACTGCCAATAAAGTGCATTGAAGACCAAATGACTATAACTATAATTAAATAATAGTAAATAAAGCCCTAAATATACTTTCTGCTAGTACAGAAATATTAACTCTCTATCTTTCATATTTTACACACAGAAAAGTTTAACTTGCACATTCTAGAATCTATTTGTTTTTCCCTATACCGCATCACGCTTTTTCTCACTAGCACTGATACTTTTTCTTCCAAAAGCATGTTTGCACATTTTATGTGCAAAATTCATGCTTCTGCTCATGTTAAGACATGATGATTGTCTTAGGCTTTATGTAACTATTTACCTCTAATAGGAAGGCTTCTTGAGTGGTGTCCCAATCCAATGTCGGGGAGGTTTCGATACAATCCCAAGGACAAGATTAAGACACTAAATCCAGTCAAATGTCATACAACCTTTCAACTTTATTTTTGAGTCGGAGGGAGGAGGGAACCATGTGAGGAGGTAACAGAGGAGGTGAATGGGGAAAGGCAAAGTGGAAGAACTGAGAAAAAAGGGGAGACGAGAGAAAAGGAGAGCTAGAAAGGGAGCAGGTTTATGTCAGGGAGGACAAGGTTAACAAGAGAGAGAAAGAGAGAGAGATAGAAAGAGAGGACTAGCTACCACCGTCCTGGGTCCAGCGATGTTCTGGCGCCTCCGTCTGTGGTGTAGTTGACTGTCTGGCATGCCCGTCTGCTACTCCAGGTTCAGTACACGTGATGCTGGTTTCGTTGAGGTGGGTTCCAAGAGGTCTGAAGGAGAGGGACGAAGATGGGAAAGAGCCCCCCTACTGGAGCGCACACACTTCTTTTGTAGCGATTGGGGTCCCTTGCTCATGCACAGATTGCACTGGCGTACGTGCAGTTCATGCCATATGTGCTGCCTCCTTAGGACGCCTTCTACCTTTTTCACGCCTTGGGCCTTGCGTAGGCACATGGTGTTGTTCGTCTGCAGACTGTGAGGGCAGGATCTTCTGAGTGGTGGGAAGCGGTAGTACAATGACAATGTCAAGACAAACTGCATTCAGTAATGGTTCTCTACAAGTAGAGGTCTGAAAAATGTTTGAATTTAGTTTGTGTAAAAGCATGCAAGACAGTTCTTGCTTTCTGTCTGTCACTTTCTTACTCTAATATGCATTCTTCTTAGCTCTACCCACCTGCTCTGAAGTTCCATAAACACCTTAAATGTTTTCAGAATAAAACATAGAAAAGTTTTGGACGTTGGATTTTTTTTTTTTTTTTTTTAGAATAAATCTTTTAATTTAAAATATATTTTTGTTCCAGTTTGGATGAAAAGTCAGAATATCACCATGTCTCACAGAGCCAAACTCTTCATAAAATCTAATAGAAATTAATTAAATGTTATCTGCTGGTATAGAATAATTTCAACTTTATATTCAAATATCAGCTTGAAAACCTTTAGGTATCAGTGGCTAGGAATGTGCTAATAGAAATTAGGGAATTCAATATTTGTCCCTAAATTCTCTCTCTTGTCCTTTCCCTACATTATCATCCCTACAAGTGTTACAGTTTGCATTCACTAATTTTTCTTTTCTGTTCTTTTATCTTTCCCTGGTTTAATGTTTCCTACTTATTTATCACTGGTTTTTTTAAGCAGTATTGGAAAACTCAGAGCTATCTTCTTGAGTCTCATTACATTATTTTTCACATTAAACAAAGTACTTCTGGGCAAAGAAAGCAAAGGTAAAGAGAGGGATTCCTTGCCATGTTTCATTTCTTGTTGTTACCTTGTTTAATTCTGTGCTCTAGTGAAAACATTTGAATGTGGTTCTGCAGTACCGGGGTAAAGTCTACTTACAAGACAGCCTAGTTTGTGAATACCACTTTCTTCTGGCATCCTTGGGCTTTCCTGTTTCATGCATGATGTGCAGATTTTCTGCCCATTCAGTATAACCTCAGGCATACTCTGAAAATGAGCTTCCAGCAGAAGCTGTGCTGCTTAGTCAAATTTAAGAAGCCTCAAACTGTGAATATCCTGGCCCTTTGTTGTCTGCCATAGTTTGCATCCTCAAATTCCCTCCTCAGCTAACAATTTTCCTGAGTAGTACTCGTTCATACAGCAGTTATTTTCTGTTTTTTCTCTTTTCTGTAGCAGAATAAAAGTGCCTTTGTTTGCATGCACAGAAGCAACTCTCTGCCCTGCCTGAGCATTTAACAAATGACCGTTCTGTCATCTGGTCTGCTCAGTTTCTAATTATTGATATACAAATCATAACACATCCATTTTTGCAGCTTTCTACCTGAGCTTTCCACATTTCCTTTTCCCTAGTTTCTCTTGGAATGAAACCAATGAACTGGCAGGAGCTCCTGTGTATGAAAACAAGAATGTGAAGACTTGTTTGTTCTTCTTTTCTTTGTTTTGATGGGGCATGCAGAAAACAGATTTCAGAGCACTTGTCTAGAAACGGGGAACACCAGTTTTAAGTCTTTGGTTGCCCTCATTCAAAGTGATAGATAGACTTTGGGTGAAAACATTTACAATGATACAAGAAGAGAGATGATACAAGCATGTGCCCTAAACTAGTGCC
This sequence comes from Gorsachius magnificus, assembly GCA_034008185.1. Classification (NCBI taxonomy): domain Eukaryota; kingdom Metazoa; phylum Chordata; class Aves; order Pelecaniformes; family Ardeidae; genus Gorsachius; species Gorsachius magnificus. The sequence continues at coordinate 89,933,247 of CM067081.1, forward strand.
CTCCCCTGCTCACCCCCATTTTCTTTCAAAGGCAAAAAGATGCCTCAACACATTGCCATGACTGTCAAAAATGCTCTAGTCACAAAATTATGAAGAGTGTCTAGCTGTCCCTCACCTACAAAAGAAAAACAATGGCCTTTTAGGCCCTGAGGGCTCCAGCCGGGCTGGTTGCAGCCCAGTTCCCCCCCCCTGGGGCTTTCCCTGGGCTTCCCCTACCTTGCCACAGCCCATCGACCCCACGTCAGTCCCCTGGGGCCATCAGCACTTGCCCCAGTGATGCCACAGCAGGGACAGTCTCCAGCCCTGCCCCTGCGATGCTGCTTGGATCCTCTGGACCCAGCTGCTGCCCAATACTCACAGATGGCCCCCTGGGCGCAGATGCTGCCCAGATGATGCTGGAGCTACCCATGACTCCTGCCCCCTGGCCCTCAGGAACCAGACCCTGCAGCTCTTGCCCACTCCCTGAAAATAAGTTTGCTATGACTTCACTTCCCTCCCTTTCCTTTTCTTTTTTCCCATATAGAAAACTGCATGAAGGTTTCTTTAGTCAAACAATTGATAAATCATATGTAATCAAATGTTCCAAACAGCTGTATTTTCAACAATAATATTTTAATATTTTTTTTTTTCAATTTGCCTCAATATGAAAGTTACAGGTGGGGATTCAAATACTTTTTAGTACCACTGATGAGTACAATAGAGGCTTTCCAACAGTTGTAAAATATGTGGCACAGGTAAACAAAATATTTGTTTGGACTCTGTCTCATGTATGATGAGAGACTGAAATCAGACAGCTGAAACAAGCTTCTGCCTTGAGCGAAACACCCTGTTCCTCCAATGGAAGCTGATGCCCTTGAGACAGAAAGGACTGAATACTCATGAAATAATTCCTGAGTCACTGTAATATTCAGTTCAGCACATGAAGGCAAAACAAGCCTGATTTTCAACTTAGTTTAATGCAGCAGGTGAAAAACTGATGCTTAGGATTGTCTGCAAGTACTCCTTAGGGATGTCACCCTGTGAAAAGCAACAACCATCAGTGGAGCAGCGTGCACAGGTAAAAGCAAAACCATATTCAGCCATTAGATTTTAATTCATTACTCTAGGTGAATCAGATCCCTGGAAAAGAATTTTACTGAGTCAATATATTTAGGATGAATATTTGTCTTAGAGCTGTTTGTATAGTTAAAGGTGAAATGCATGCATCACCTAATGTCATACTTCTATTACTATCATTCTCTTAAACTGTCCATGGAAAATCAAGCACATGTTTTCTTTAGTAATAACCTGCCCAGCGCCTTAGGGGTTTTATAGAACATAACTTCTCTTTTTATCATCTTGGAAAATGACTGAAATGCTTTCTAATGGAAGGAGAACTCAATTTCTCTCTGCAATACTCTGTGTGTGTGTTATGTGTGCATCTATGCATAAGGGAAAGTTTATGCATAAATTTATATGTGTGAGAGACTTCTAGCTTGTGTAATTGTGGATAAATCCACAGGGCTCAAACCCAGGGAAAAAAAGAAAAACTAAAGAATAAAAGGAACGGGGGTGTGGGGAATCCTTAATTTTGCCACAGTTCAACACTGGAATAGGATTTCCTGAGCTGGAGTTTGAATTCCTATCAGATAATTTCTATTGCAAGTATTGGATTGTCTTTTAAGTGTAAAGGCATTTTGAAGGATAGGAGAGATTAAGAGCTTGCATGACAAGAATGAACAACAGAGGATGGGCAAAGGGGAAAAAATCATAAAAATCAAAGGCAAAAAATGTAGCTCAGACAGCAACAGAACCATATATACATTTATTTTTTATCTGATTGCATTAATTGCTGCTTATTAATTACTACATAATTACTGCTTAATGCAATGCCTAGTTCTCAAATCTCTACCGGCATAAAGTCCATTTAAACTTGTAACCCCAGGTTTTACATACAACGATGCTTAAAATTGAATTGTCCAAACACACAACAGGATTATCCAGTCTTAAAAAGAGCTGCTCTGACTTGGACAATGAGGGCACTGGAACTTGTGCCTACTTCAAAGTTCACCATAATGGGATTCTTGGTCTATGGCTGTTTCATTTATGCTACAAAACTAAATGTGCCCAGGGCTGTTCCCTGGAATTGTTGATAAGTGTCAATAAATGTCTCATGTTTATATTACACAGTTCCTTCATCTCCAAAGCAGGGTGTGCACATCCAAATTGCCCACTGGAAATTGGTCCTGACTGTGCTGCTGCCAATGTCGTGCCCTGGAATTGTTTGGGGGAACTGATATTTGTGCCTACAGTAAATTATTTCAGGGATCATTCTTAACATTTTCAGAATTAATAGGATATTAAGAAGTTCTTGTTCCTGGAAACATTCCTTGGAACCATTAATTTGCTGGTATAGAAGTACCTGTGATACTTCCTGTTCACAAGAACTACTGTATCTCTGTGGAGGATGTTTTATCTTCTTTTTAAATGGAACCATCACACAATGTTTCACTTCTTGTAGCATGTAGTATCAATTTCAGTTTAGACTAAACCACATTATTATTTGTCAAATAATAGACTATATAAAAGAGGGGAAAACAAATTGTACATCCCGTGTATGAAAGAAAGTACTTTGACATTGAATAATATACAGGCAGATTCCGAAACCTTTGTGCGTAATGAATAAGACCTAATTCTTTTACTCACCAAGTTATGTAACTAAATTAATAGAGTTTTAATACACGATAGTACTCAAAGTGAACACAAGATGAATATTTGTATGATAAATAATAAAAATATAGGTTTAGTGGCTTCTACTTGATGAATAAATTTCAGGCAACTAATATGTAGAGAAAAATAAAATTTCAAAGGCAGAAGTATGTATGACTTTGCAATGATATTGATAAATTTTCAGCCAAACTCTTTTATACATATGTATTGCACAGAGGGCGCCCTCAGCAAGTTTGCAAATGATATGAAATTAGGATTAGTTGATGCACCAGATGGTTGTGTTGCCATTCAAAAGAACCTTGACAGGCTGGAAAAATGGGCCAGGAGGAGCGTCATGAAGTTAAACAAGGGCAAATACCAGGTCCTGTGCCTGGGAAGGAATAAGCCCAGACACCACTTCACGCTGGCTGAAGAGCAGCTTTGCATAGAAGGACCTGGTGGGAACCATGTTGACCATGAGCCAGCACTGTCCCCTTGCAGCAATGAAGGCTGACAGCATCCTATGCTGCATTAGTGCAGAGTGTTACTGGCAGGCTGAGAGAGGTGGTCCTTCCTCTCTATTCAGCCCTGGTGAGCCACATCTGGTTCCAGTGCTGGCTCCTCAGTCTGGGAGACTGAATAGCCAGCTAACTGTCTCAAAGCTTGCTCCTTTGTGTGGGGATCTGGAAGATCAACATTGCCACAGGCATGGTGGCTTGCAGTCTTGCTGAAGCAGTGGACACCCAGGCAGGGCTGCCTGCCCACCAAGGCTTGCAGTTTGCTGCCACTTAAAGCATGAGCAGAACCCTGCCCCTGCCCAGCAACAAGAAAGCACACAAACAGAGCCTGCCAAAAGTAAAGCGTGCAAAATGTGTGTGCATGTGCTGGACTGTGCTATATAAAAAAGGCTGCTGTCTCAGACTGTGTGGGAGACCACCAAAGACTCCATGGGAGATCACTGAGGATGCTGTGAGACCAGCAAAGACCCTGTGCAACCACCAACCCTCTGTGTGTGATCACCCACCACTGAAGACCCCAGAAGCATGGACCCCTGGGATACCATGGATCCATGGTGGTGACTGTCTGTGCTGTTCTATATGGCCATCTTGCTTAATTCCCTATCTTTCCTTCTTTCCTTTCCCCTCTGCTTTCTCTACTTCCCCCAAAGAGTTAATAAATAAGTGGATTTATGACATCTGACCTCGTTTGTGCCTTAATCTCGTTTGAGAGGTTGGTCCAGCCACCCCTGGCCTCCCAGACTTGTCTGAGGTTGGCCAGAAAGCAAGGGGGCCTTCCTCTCATCCAATAAAATTGGATCCTAACACTCAGGACAAGACAGACAGGAATAAGGTGGAGCAAGTCCAATGAATGTCCGTGAGGATGATTGTGAGAAAATACATATTACCTTTTTGATTAAACTTCCCTTAAGTTCCATTTACTTAAAGATATAATTTGCTATTCAAAAAAAGCTTTTTAAATTTTTTTTCAGGCTAACATAATTCGTTATAATGTATGCATTTTTTAGAAAAACGTACATATGTGTGTGTGTGTGTGTGTGTGCATATAATTTACAACATAGCCTGGAACATACAAAATACGTTCAGCACAGTGTTTTTGATACAGTATGCCTTTTAGTATGATAATTATCATGAGGATACTTATGAAGGATCATAGTAATTTCCTTCTAACGCTGAACAAGGAACTTTGGAGGCTAACAGAATTAATCTTAAATCTATGCCTGACCACGTCTCCTTACACATACTTGGGAAAAGTTCATTTCTTTAACCAACATTGTTCAATAATACATATATTATCAATAAGAGAGCTACATTTTCTGTTTGGAGGTGATTTATGTAAAAACTAAGTCCAGTTATACTGCTCTTGTTCCATCTAGAAATCACCTAAGTAGCTGTGTTCTGTAATGTTAACAGTACACGCTGATTATGCTGTACCTTTCAGACCTTTGCTGCTGATAGAATATATAGCCTGAACAGTATGTATAGAAGTAAAGAGCTACTTTCGTAGCTACATATTCATGGTTGTTTAGCAAACTCTGCATGGTACTTCGATGCAAGACTGGTCAATCACATCTTCCCCATACTGTGATGCACCCAAGCATTACTTTAAGAAGGAAAATGAGCAATTCCTGTAAGAAAATTACATACAGATTACCTTCTGCAGTTCTCTGAGGAATTTTTAAAAATGCAAATAAGTGCTAGTTCTCCAGCTCCATCAATAGACTTCTAAAGTCATATGAAAGTCTGTCCTCACCTCCTGCAAGGTACTATTGGGCAATGACTACATCTGTTTCATTTTGCTGAAGTCCTGTAACCCAATTTCTTCAGTGCATCTCTCCAAAGAAATTTGGTAGTCACATTTTTTTCCACAGCAAAAATAAGATTTGGCAGTAAATTTCTCAGGCCTGCATCAGCCTGTTATAAATTTCACAAGCCATCCATAACTACTAAAATTCCCTTCACTATTCCACTGTAAACCTAATAATAAGAGAATCAAAGGTTAAGAATCCTTCTGTAAACTTACACCAGAGTGGAAAGAACATCCATTATCCAGGAGGACAGTGCAATATAATATACTCCTGAACACAGCAAGCAAAACAATCTTTTCATTGATTATTGTAAATGACATCTTGAAAAACATGTGTTCAGTTCTGCTGGTGATGTATTATCTGACTTCCTCTGATCTCTAGGTGAAGGATATATTGAACATTTCCGGTCAGAGAGATTCAGCATGTAGTGACAAAAGTCTGTGGCAGCAATTGAATACAGATAGTAACTTCAGGGCCTATGCAAACAGGTGAAATTTATTGAACTTAACATCTCTAATAACAGGAACCCTTGACTGTGTTTGTTGGCCTTACAGTTACTGAAATCCTTAACAAAATACACTTTCCATTGGTTGTTCTTATTTTATCTCTATAGTTTTGAATGAAAATCATTGAAATGGGGAAAACCTGCAGGGAATCTTATTAAGGAGGCTAAATGAATAAAGTCAAGAGAGCATGGGTGTCGTGGTTTAACCCGGCTGGCAACTAAGCACCACGCAGCCGCTCGCTCACTTCCCCCCCTCCCTCAGTGGAATGGAGGAGAGAATCAGAGAAAAGAAAAAAAAGTAAGAGCCGTGGGTTGAGACAGAAACAGTTTAATAAGAGAGAAAATAATAATAATAATAATAATAATAATAATAACGGTAAGAAAATATACAGACTATATGAAACAAGTGATGCACAATGCAATTGCTCACCACCTGCTGCCCGATGCCCAGCCCGTCCTGAGCCGCGATCACTCCCCCCGAGCTGCGATCACTCTGCCCGAGCTGCGACCACTCTGCCCGTGACCGACCGACCGATTAACCCCCCCGAGCATGACGTTATATGGTATGGAATAGCTCTTTGGACAGTTTGGGTCCTAGCTGTGCTGTACTCCCAGCTTGTTATGCACCTGGCCGAGCAGGAGAAGCTCAAAAAGTCCTTGAGCAGTCTGAGCACTGCTTGGCAACAACTAAAAACATCAGCGTGTTATCAACATTCTTCTAGCACTAAATCCAAAACACAGCACTACGCTAGCTTCTGTGAAGAAAATTAACTCCATCCCAGCCGAAACCAGGACAATGGGGAAAAAGTAATGTCCTCTGCATTAGGGCTTGTCTACGAGAGACTCTAAGAGTGCAAGAAGGATATTAACTTAAAATGCACAAAGTATTTTGTACATCCTCTGCATGTATATACTTGTAGCGCATGCTAAGGCAGAGAAAGCTTCCTGGACTAAAAAACAGGTGTCTAAAGATGTCTGTTCTTTCTAACTCTAATTTATTCCCTATTCAAATATAGTGTGTTTTATATCATTCTAGTCATCTCCCCAGTACCACCAGCTTTGAAGACAGGACTTAAAACCCCCAAACCTGTGGAAATCAGGAGATGCTCAAGAACTTGTCATCACAATCTCCCATTCTGTTGGCTGGCTTTTCTCCCTGTGATAGTAACCATCATTTGAATAATTTAATCCATAGATCTCCCCAAATTCATAATGAGTATGTGACTCTCTTCAAGCCCTAATCTTGCAACCATTAGCGCAAGCTTAGATTTCTCCATTTTTTCTCTTCAGCCTGTTGCGGATGGAGTGAGAGGGAAGCAAAAATAATGTGGTTTATTGGTGTAAAACAGTGAGTTAACAAAGTTCAGTGGTAAATGCGACAACAGTTTATGAGATTCAATGGCAAGGTACACTTTGTTATTTACTGCACAGAGGACAGAGTCAGACAAAACTGTGAGGGAGACCCTCCCGTTGAGTCATGAGGTTCAGAAAAGATCCCCTTGCTTTCTAAACTCCCTCAGAGAGGAGTCTAGGTGTGGCTGGATCCAATCCTAGTCCCACACTTGGTCAATGGTTTATGTCTAAAGAATTATATATGCACAATTAATCCTTTATGTCACTTAGCTAAGATTTCCAAGTTAGCATGCTGTTAGCCACTTACCGAGAATCTGCTGCGGTAAGGAATCTCTCAACCTCGAGGAGTAACCTTGAGAGGCGTCCCTGCTCAAGGGGAGATCCTGGCATGCAGCCCGCTGCCGTGCAGGAGAGCTCAAAGGGCTCTGGGGCTGCTCACTATTTATGGGGGTAAGCTAATTGGCTCATAGTCATATTTGCATACTGACCACTGTGCTTAGGTGGGCACATGCCACAATAGCCCTTGGCTATTGTATTGTTATCTGTCTCCCCCCACATCCAGTGGGTGCATCCTTCAGGACCAGAGACAGGCCAGACACATCTATCACCACTGCCACAGGTGGTTATCACTTGAAAGAGGTCAAAGGAGGGGGAGTCAGAGACGAGGGGGGGAGCACACCACCACACAGCCCCTTTGACTAAAATTTGTAAGATCAGATTATGGTGTTAAGCAACCCTCCTGCTTTAGTCCTTTCTTCACCGTGAGTCAATTCTACTACATATGAAAATATGGGTATGTTGCATCCATGTTAAAGTTTGTTGTTATTTTTCTCTTATGAGTAAGTGGCACAAGTATATTCCAGAGCAGACCCTTCTGCTAGCTACAGCCCACCAGATTTTCCTATGATGCTTCACTTGTATATGGATAACAATGAAAAAAAAGATCTAGCAACCATGTTTTCTTCTCTGCAGTCCAAGTTTGGTTTTGTTCTGTTTTGCTTTGCTTCATTTTTCTGTGGTATTAGGCAACACTCTGCATACTTAGAACAGCTTTGGAGTTTAAAACAACAATTATAACTTTGCAGCTGTTAGAAAAAAGAGAGAAGGGATGACAACCACCGTGATTTTTTCCTTTCCAGGGACTTTGGCACAGTCAGTGGCATTACCACAGTACTCCAATGCTGACTGCCAGATTTGAGACAACATGAAATAATTTAAATAAAAATCTCAACAAAATATGTTTGTGTCTATCACCTCAGTAAAGACATAATTGCAACTGATCATCATGCCAGGTGGGCAGGGGTTAATGAAAAAATTCAGAATATATACTGGGTGAATTCAATCTTTTCAAGTCAATGTAGCAATCACAACTTTTCTTCTGGAAAGCCAGAAAGGAATCTTCTGAAGGACACTGGCAAGAAAAGATAAATTGAATTAAATTATGCTACTAAAATAAGGCATGCTCATGATTCATGAAATGTTGAATATTTATATTGCCATATCTATGGTTAAACCCAACAAATTATTTCTAGAATTATGTTCATCTTTCAATAGAAAGAAGGAGAAAATTGTCTTACTATATCATGAGAAAAAAACGAAAATCAGGTCTTATTTTTAAGCAGAGAATTTTATGTATTTCATCAAAGGTCATAATGATGTTGCTAGAAGCAACGTGGTTTTGTTAGCATTTTGTTATAAGAAGTGCTCTCTCCATTTGATATGGTTTGTATCTCACTGATAGCAAAAGGAGCCAGACTAATGCCAAGTTCTTTGGAATGTCCATCCCATGAGACAACAGAGGTGGAAATGATTCAACACACAATACATTATATTGCAGGTGCAGTGGGAAGGATTCAGTTTCACTATATAACTACTGGCACACTAGGAGCTTGCAGACACAGTTCATACTTACATTACTTGAAAACAGCAAATAATAATACTTTGGATGAAGTATTGAACAGAGACTAGAAAATGAAACTGATCATATCTAGAAATACCTGCTTCTTGGCTTAAGTATTTTAGTCTGATGTGGCAAATGATTTTTTTTTCATTTCTTGTCTCACAGTAATTAATTAATTAGGTCTTATTAGTCTTTCTTGCATATTCTCTTCAATTTTTTAAATACTGTATGCCTTCCCGCCATTTTATTCCTTCAGCATCTTATTTTTCTTATGACAACAAAGTTGCAGTGTTTTCATTATTACTGCAGTCCGTGAGCATTAGTTGGTTCCTCGTTACAAGGTTGCAGGACATTTCTTTGTGTCCAGTGCCTAGGATGTTGTTCCTTCATGTGATACTGTAATAACCCCAGTAATAAACCTGTTATTACTATAGCCACACACACACAAAATTTAATTAAAACAGAAAGATGACTGTTTCGTATGTTAATATTTGAAAATAGATTATTATTCTTCATATTATCTCTGCCTAAATGCAGTTTCCAAGGAACACAATCTAATTCATGAGATTATGTTGGCCACTGTTGTAAGGGCCACTGCTGTAAACTGGCCACTGTTGTAAGGGATAATAAGAAAAGTTTTTATAAATACGTTAACAGCAAAAAGAGAGCCAGGGAGAACCTCCATCCTCTAGTGGATGCAAGGGGGAACATTGCCACTAAAGACGAGGAAAAGGCTGAGATACTCAACGCCTTCTTTGCCTCAGTCTTTAATGGCCCAATGAGTTATCCCCAGGGTACCCAGCCTCCCGAGCTGGAAGATGGGGACAGTGAGTGGAATAAACCCCCCATAATCCAGGAGGAAGCAGTCGTTGACCTGCTATGCCACCTGGACCTCCACAAGTCTATGGGGCCAGATGGGATCCACCCAAGAGTGCTGAAGGAGCTGGCAGAGGAGCTTGCCAAGCCACTCTCTATCATGTATCAGCAGTCCTGGAGAACAGGGGAGGTCCCAGGTGACTGGAGGTTGGCAAATGTGACGCCTATCTTCAAGAAGGGCCGGAAGGAGGATCCGGGGAACTACAGACCAGTCAGCCTGACCTCAGTACCAGGGAAGATTATGGAGAGGTTCAACTTGAGTGTGCTCACCAGGCACATGGAGGACAATCAAGGGATCAGGCCCAGACAGCATGGGTTCACGAAAGGCAGGTCTTACTTAACCAATCTGATTTCCTTCTACGACCAGGTGACTCGCCTGGTAGATGAGGGAAAAGCTGTGGATGTTGTCTACCTGGACTTCAGCAAAGCCTTTGACACAGTCTCCCATAGCATTCTCGTGGAGAAGCTGGTAGTTCATGGCCTAGATGGGTGTACTCTTCGCTGGGTTAAAAACTGGCTGGATGGCCGAGCCCAGAGAGTCATGGTGAATGAAGTTAAATCCAGTTGGCAGCCAGTCACAAGCGGTGTCCCCCAGGGCTCAGTTCTAGGGCGGGTTTTGTTTAATATCTTTATCAATGACCTGGACGAGGGGATTGAGTGTGCCCTCAGTAAATTTGCAGACGACACCAAACTGGGTGGGAGTGTTGATCTGCTCAAGGGAAGGAGGGCTCTGCAGAGGGACCTGGACAGGCTGGATCGATGGGCCGAGGCCAACTGTATGAGGTTCAACAAGGCCAAGTGCCGGGTCCTGCACTTTGGTCACAACAACCCCATGCAGCGCTACAGGCTTGGGGAAGAGTGGCTGGAAAGCTGCCTGGTGGAAAAAGACCTGGGGGTACTGGTTGACAGCTGGATGAATATGAGCCAGCAGTGTGCCCAGGTGGCCAAGAAGGCCAATGGCATCCTGGCTTGTATCAGGAATAGTGTGGCCAGCAGGAGCAGGGAAGCAATTGTGCCCCTGTACTCGGTGCTGGTGAGGCCGCACCTCGAATACTGTGTTCAGTTTTAGGCCCCTCACTACAAGAAAGATGTTGCGTTGCTGGAACATGTCCAGAGGAGAGCCACAAAGCTGGTGAGAGGTCTGGAACACAAGTCTGATGAGGAGCGGCTGAGGGAACTGGGGTTGTTTAGTCTGGAGAAGAGGAGGCTGAGGAGAGACCTTATCGCCCTCTGCAACTGCCTGACAGGAGGCTGTAGTGAGGTGGGGGTCGGCCTCTTCTCCCTGTTAATGGACAATAGGACGAGGGGGAATGGTCTGAAGTTGCGCCAGAGCAGGTTTAGGTTGAACATTAGGAAAAATTTCTTCACCGAAAGGGTAGTCAGGCTCTGGAATGGGCTGCCCAGGGTGGTGGTGGAGTCCTCATCCCTGGAGGTATTTAAAAGAAGGATAGATGAGGTGCTTAGTGACATGGTTTAGTGGTGGCATGGCAGGGTTAAGTTAAAAGTTGGACTCGATGATCTTAAAGGTCTTTTCCAACCAAAGTGATTCTATGATTCTATGTTATAGTATGGTTTATTAGCAGCTTTCAAGACCATCAAAATTGTGGTAACATTTCTTTTAGTGAAGCTGATACAGAAGAACAGAACAGCAATTCAGCCTATCACATCCACATTATTATTCTGAAAGCAGCAGCTATACTCATGATAGGTCTATAATTCTCCAGAAGAAAGATAATGAAAACATAAACTTCAAAGGCGCTCTTATAAAAATGTTTTTACATCTTTGTGATACATTCACTGAGATAAACTATGGAAACATTGTGGGTTTGTTTGACTTTTTAATTTATTTTTGTTAACCCATCATCATAAAATGGACCTTGGCAACTTGTATTTATTTTTAGTGTGGTGGGACTTGTTTGGTTTTTTCTAAGAAAAATATTGAGGACAAAATCTTTTAAGTTATTCTGAATTGAAAATGCTATAATAAAGGCTTATAAATAATCACGGCCTTCTTTCAGAAATATGGGTGGTCTGTATGCTTGGGGTTTGGGGTGCGTTTTGTTTGGTTTTATACTGCATTATAAAAGTACCCTAAATAAATAAATTTTTTGTACCTGTGACTTCAGTAAATTGTCCAACACTACATAGATGATTAGCGTATTGCTCATTTTTGCCTTTTTTAATCTCCTATTCTTAGATATACTTGTCATCTCAGGTATTCAAGACAGAGTGGACAGATCACAGAATCACAGAATCACAAGAGTTGGAAGGGACCTCAGGAGATCATCTAGTCCAACCCCCCTGTTAAAGTAGGTTCTCCTAGAGCATGTTACACAGGACTTCATCCAGGCAAGCTTTGAATATCTCCAGAGAAGGAGACTCCACAACCCCCCTGGGCACCGTGTTCCCGTGCTCCATCACGCTTGGAGTAAAGAAGTTTTTCCTCATATTCAACTGGAACCTCTTATGTCTCAGTTTGTACCCATTGCCCCTTGTCCTGTTGCTGGACACCACTGCAAAGAGTCTGGCTCTGTCCTCGTGACTTCCACCCTTAAGATATTTGTATGTATGTATGAGGTCCCCTCTCAGTCTTCTCTTCTTCAGGCTGAACGAGCCCACCTCTCTCAGCGTTTCCTCATAGGTGAGATATTCGAGTCCCTTAATCATCCTAGTTGCTCTCCTCTGGACTCTCTCTAGGAGTTCCTCATCTTTCTTGAACTGGGGAGCCCAGAACTGGACACAGTACTCCAGGTGGGGTCTCACCAGGGCAGAGTAGAGTGGGACGATAACCTCCCTTGACCTGCTGGCCACACTTTTCTTAATGCACCCCGGAATACTTGGACAGATGAAGTATATAGACCAAGTCTTCCATCACTTTATCTTGAACATGGACAAAAATCTGTTACATTTCTGAATTGTAGTCCTCAATGAATTTCATGACTGAGATTATATTTGAACCTGACACCACTCTAATGCTTTGTTTCAAATTACTTTTTCGACTATACATGCTCATTTTACAGATATGTTTGCTGGAAAGGAATCTACAGGAATATTGCGGGAGAGTTCAGTCTAATTCTGTTTTCTTCTTATCTCTCAATTGGGTTTTTTTCTCAGTATTTATCTATACTTTACCTTTATTCACAGTCTTAGGGTCCTTACATATTGTTTCTAGAATTACCCAAAGTAATGCAGTTTCCAGAACATCTTTGATTTTTCTGTGTATTACTCAAACCACATTTTGCTAAAGTAAGTGTTCTAGCAAAGGTTTTTTGAACTTTGATTTGTGATAGATAATTTTAATTTTTTCTAAGTATATTTTACACTCTCCTGCTTTAATTAGTCTTCCAGTAAGATTCTGTCTCATTGCAGCCTACACGATCTTGTTGATCACCATGAGTGACCCATGTTTAGTATCTGACAAACACTGTTACCATAGTGTCTTATATCACACCATTGGTATGCCTACTTTAAATTTGGAAAGCCTTGGTTTATACACAGTGATCTATAGAAATCATTTGCAAAATTTCCTAGTGTATAGAGGATTCATTACATATGGTTATATGTGATGGATATATTATAGTTATATATATTGTTTTTATTTTCATCATATATATATATTGTATATATTATGTAATCACCTTCTTGTAGTAAAGTTTGGTATTCAAGAAGAAGAAGAAGAAAGAGAAGATGGGGAAGGGGAAGAAGAAAAGGAGGAGGAAGAGAGAAAGGGAAAAATAAAGAAAAAATATTATATTTTTTAAAAGTAAATAAAATATTAAAGAAAAAGATGAAGAGAAAAAGAAAGATGAAAAAACATTAAAAATATGAAGATGAAGAAGACAACAGAAAAGGAAAAGGAAAAAAGGAAAAGGAAAATAAGGAAAAGAAAAAAGAAAAACAAAAGGAATTGATATGGAATGCAAAATGGACTTAGCCTTCTACTTAATATAGTTAAAAAAGGTACAGTTCCATATTATATCTTTTGCTTTGGCTTTTCTTTACTGATATTTCCCAGAACATGTTCTGCTGTCTCATCAGACCACTAAAATCCTTCACAATTTGTCAGCATATAGCTCAGAAACTGTTCTTTCCATCTGTGTCTGCATCCTGATATGCCCTGTCTGAATACAAAAGAGATCACCTAAACCTGCCAGAAGACAACCTGAGAGAAGATCTGGTGGAAATACATATTTTAAAGGCAATACTTTGAAAAATTGTTAGTAGAGCTGTATCGGGGAGCATCTTGACAATTCAAAACTTCAGAAAGTTATAGCTTACAGCAATATGGTTATCATTCATGAACAGTTCTGTTTAATGTTTCAGTGGTTCATATTTTCACTAAATTATCACAAAAATGGAATAGTTGAGAATAGTTGGCCTGTTCAGCATGAAGCATCACTATTTTCTTTGTCTTTCATAAAGTCAAACAGTGGCAACCTTGAAACATGAGGTCTATCAATCAAACGCGGCTGATCTGCAGGATTAGGTAAGCAAAAATGTAAAGAGAAAAAAAGACAGTCAAAGTTTACTTAGAAAGCAGTAAGTAGAACTGCAAGACACTGATTGATAAAGATGCGTCACATAATTTCGCTGACTTTGAAGAAAATAAAAATTCCTGAACTTCTCCATTTTTACCTATTCATTTTTCAAGTTTTAACACTCAGCTGTCCAAGTTGTTTGTTGTAACTAAACCCATTAAAATCTAACCCCCAAATTTACAAATGCAAATTGATTTAAGCAAAATTATTCATTGCTTTCTATTCCTTCAATGTTTTGGGTTTATTTTTAATGTAAATAAGATTTAAAACATAGGTTATTTTTTATTAATTCTCCTTCAGTTACCATTGGTATTATTTACTACTTGCAGCATCTAATTGGCCAGATACAACAATTGGGTTTAGTCCAACTGCTTTTTACTGAAAGAATAATAATTTGGAAGGAATAACATATGCACAATTGTGAATTGTGAGAAGAAGGATTGCCTTTGTGAACATTCTCTTTCATAAATATTTTCATAGACAAACAAACCAACATCTAAAATATGAATAAAGTTATTTTACTTCTCTGGGGGTTTATAACCTAGGATGGATTTGGTATTTTTCTTTAACATAAAATTCTTTTTATGCCTTTATTTAAAATGTAAATTTTCATCTTCTTTTATCTAGTCTTTGTGAGTAAACAGTAGACTGATGTAAACACTTCAGCAAATACTGAATATTGTAATACTGACCTGTAGATATTTTTCCATCTTTCCCAAATCATAATTTTAGTCATCAAAGCAAGCTATGCAATGAGTATAAGTTAAATCCTGGATTCTCCCAAAGACAGACTGTGCTGCTGTGTTGGGTCAGGCTGAGATGGAGTTAATTTTCCCCATAGCAGCCCTCATAGTGCAGTGCTTTCTGTTGGTAGCTAGAAAAGGGTTGATAACACACCAGTGTTTTGGCTACTGCTGGGCAGCGCTTGCACAGCACAAGGCTGTCTCTCCAACATTCCACCACCACCACCAGTGGGCTGGGGATGAGCAAGATCTTGGGAGAGGACGTAGCCAGGACACCTGACCCAAACTGCCCAAAGGGATATTCCATACTGTATGATGTCAGCTTAGCAATAAAAGCTATGGGAAAGGAGGAGGAAGGGGGGGTATTAGTTATTTACAATGGTTTGTCTTCTTGGGCCACTGCTATAAGTACTGAAGGCCTGCTTCCTGTGAAGTGGCTGAACATTGCCTGCTGATGGGAAGTAGAGAATAAAATCTTTGTTTTCCTTCTGCTTTCATGCTCATCCTTTGCCTTTTCTTTTATTAAACTGCCTTTATCTTGACCCATGAGTTATTTTCTTTTCCATCTAATTTTCTCCCCACCTGTCCTGCTGAAGAGGGGAGTGATAGAGTGGCTAGGTGGGCACCTATTTTCCAGCCAAGGTCAACCCCTCAAAGCTGCTAAAGTAGCCTAGATACCATGAAGAGACCAGTAGAAAGCTGCTTTTTAATCTCTAGAATTTAGGAGTGTTATTCTCATCAATGAGGATTTTTTGCCATTTAGACATTTGCCTTAACATTCACTGAAATGCCTGAGTTGACTATGATGATATGTTTCATTATTGAAATACTGACTTCCCCCAAAAGACTATTGTTTACCTCATTTAGATTCCTTGCATTGAAATAATCTTTGAACAGCATTTTTCAAACTCTTTTTGACTCCTTCCAGTCTGTGAGGCCTTTCTTTCTTGAGAATTAGATAGTGCTATTCTGGCCTATTTAGTCGTGCTATTAAGACCTATTAATAATTTTATGCTTCCTCCTGCATCAAAGTACTTCCATCAGCATTTTTCATCAATTAAACCAGAGACGGATTAAACCTAATAATTTTTATGTGGGACTTCTGTTTCTGTCTCTGCCAAATAATGTTCATCTTATGTAAAATGGGACAACTGTAGCTGTCTATGTTGTGGCCTACATACTGTAGTTTCCTGAAATACCAGGTGGCATTTGATTGCAGTTTTTGATCATCTAAATATTGGGGAAGCAAGGCAAAATAAGGAGGCATAAATCCTATTATAGACTTAGCAGTGGTCTCCTTTCATGGAATGTGCACATTTGGATTCTGATATCATGTTTGACCAAAATAAAACAAAGAAGAAAAGAAAACGTAGAAGTGTTTCTGTTCCTGTTAGGTTTTCAGCCTGAAATTCAGATCAAAGAATGTTAGCCTGGAGTAGCTTTATTCTTGTATCTTCAAGTTATCCAAAGGAAAAAAAAAACAGGTCCCCAAACCTATTCAGAGTTGGCCTTTGATATCTTGGAGCCTGTTTTCTTTCATGGGATCTGAGAACAGAAGATATTTTTAAGAGCTGCTGTAGAGAAAGAAAATAGCTTAGAATGATAATAGGCATTGAAACAGTGTTTAAATATGCATGACTACCATTGATACAGATGCATATTCTTTTTCCCAAATGCTAGCCTATATAAATGTCATTGCATTATATCAGTTATCTATGGCTGAATGATTTCTGTACAAGTTTTGGTAATTGCCATGTTTGAGATTTGGACTGTTCCAAAGTAGCACAACCCCTTCAGTTAACCACGTGCATCAGTACTTAAATGTTCTCCATCCACTCTGAATACCTACATAAGCCATTCATTACAGCAAAGGCATGTGTTATAAAAATCTGTATGTATAACTTGCTTTTCAATGTTTTCTTACTTGACTAGGCACAGAAGAGAATAGCAAAACAAGGCCTCTAAAGAATATTCAGGCCTAAAAGAAAAATAAACTATACCTTTAACAAGGTATATATACGAAGATATATATAACTTTAGTCTATTTGTAACTATCAATCACAATAGAATAACAATTTAACCTTTTTAAAATTAGCATCTAAGCAATCATAGTGCCAGGGTGAAGTTTTTCTAACAAAATCATGTTTAACAAGAATGGGTCAAAAATTGGAGAACTAGTGGAGTAACTGAAAGTCAAGTCTGCAGTTCCTCTACTTATTGCAAGTATATTTTAGTGCTTATAAAATTTTAATTGCATGTCAACTGTGTTTGAATTCTCCTTTCCAACGAAGAATATTTGCCTTGATTGTAGGCAGCACACGATATCTTTTATTCCAGAAAACTTGATCTCTTAAATAAATGTCATCATTTGATTCCTAGCTGACATTCCTTTCTTACACCTCACTTGTATGAAGTTAATTTTGCACACTGAATGAAGCAAGAGTCATGTTTCGTTTTTATTTTTAGTACACAGAGTTTTCACTTATAAGAGAGAAAATAATCCACACACAGAAAAGGAAAATTAATTTCACTGATTGTAGTTTAAGCAGAGAGCTACTCCTTGACAGAGACCTCAATCTAAGGGTAACGCTTGGTCTGTTCCTAACTTGAAATATGTGAGTCATTTCCGCTGACAAATTTCAGATTTGCTAAAGTGCAGTGTTGATTCAGAGCCACTTTTTTTAAGACCATAGTCCTTTAAGACACAATGAGCATCCAGTGTTACCTGCACATTTGGGTGTGGAATATAGATTGGGTCACCAACATAAAACTGGAGCTGTATTATACTTGTCCTTCTAGCATAGTAGACGTATAATTCATAAGCAAGTAAATTAAGTAGGACATCACCACCAGTCTCTTGGACAGGGTGATTTTAAGTATCCTTTGGTGACTCATTCTATCCTTTTTTATAATAAACTTCTTTTATATAATCCTTTCCTTGAATGTGCCATTAAAAGAGGATGACAGAAGGTAGGAGGTGAGAATGACTAGATGAGTATTCAGCACCAGATTGGCATTCCATTAATATGAACTACCATTTCCTTATCGTTAAAGAAAGACATTTGCTTGGATATCCATAACCACGAAGTTTTATTTTTACTAGTCTCACATTAAAATAACTCTACATCCTAGTATTTTATTTCTTTAACCAATATTTTATTTATTTATTTAGTGTTGGCAGAGATTCAAACAAAAACATGTTTTCTCACCAAAGGTGCTGTAAAAAGTATATTCCTGTGTCCTGCACAGGACACAGAGTATCCCATATCCTGCTTTCTCTTTGTTCCAAACACACATTCAGGAAAAAAAAATCCAGCAAGACCAGTCTTGTCTTAGTTACATTAAATTTTATTACATAAATAAAAGTGGTTTGTAGCTACAACTACACAGTCAGAAAAAAACCAGCTGGTAGTTTATTTGCTGGTAGTTATAAATCCATAATGAAAATATGCTGCTAGTATTTTGCTCCATGTAGTCTGTTTCTGTAAAAAAAAAAACCAGTCTTTTATCTGGCCATGCAGTCACACTAAAAAAACTTAAAATACTGTTTTTCCACACATACTGAGTAAGTATAATGGCTATAGTGAGAATAGGATTTCACACAGAGTTGCGGTTTTTGGTTTTTTTTTTTTTTTTCTTCCCTCAAATTGAATCACATAGATTGAATTAAGGTTTCCTTTTTTTTTAAAACCTTGCCTGTGAGGTTTGAATGCATTTTCCAGGAAAACTTGTAGAATTATGTATAGGTCAAACCAACAATATTGCTGAGTTGTAACTGATTTATCATTATTTTGGTCAAGACAGGTAAGGTGTTCTTTGGTTTTAATATTTAAGAGATTAAAATTTTAGGTTAATTAATTAACAGATTTATTAGTTGTACCAGCCATTGCTACCTGCAAGGTAGACACCAATATCCAACATTTTAGTTTTCTGAGATTCATGTCTATACCATAACAACCTTTCTATTTCTGTCTTTTATCCTCTCCACTGCCCCCTACTTTCCTAATCCTCTGAAGAGATTAGGTAGGTAAATTTCATTCTGGTTCTTCATATTAATTTAGTATACTTTTGGCATATTTTGTGTGTGGCACACTTAGACTGTAATCCAATTGCTATCTCCAAGGCAACTGGTCAGTAGCCTGGCTGTATTTATGTTCCTGGAATGGAGAACAGAGGAATACAGAAGAATGTTCTATGGTGTTTCTCCTGTTTTGTATGGCACAGGTGTATGGAGAGAGCGAGAGGGATAAAGGAAGAGAAGAAGAGAGGAAGGAAAGGGATGGAGAGAGGGAAGGAGGGAAGGAGGAGTGGAGGGTGGGAAGGAGGGAAAGAAGGAAGAAAGGAGGAAAAAGAGCGAGACAAGGTGTTTTTCTCTGATGCTGAAAAACAGCACAGATATTGCTCATGAAAAAATAATTTCGTATTTGGATAGATTTATGAATTGAAATATCTTTGAAGATCTTGTTCAAACACTAAGCTTCCACTGAGTCATGCCATTCCAACTAATACTTTTATTAATGACCCTAATTTAAATTTTGACAGATGAATGTAGAAAATAACCTTACAAATGCCTAGCTATTATTCAGGAGAAGCAGTTGAGCAGTGCTGCTTTTGTTTCTTCAAGAATCAAATTGGCCAGCAGAACTTGGAATGCGTTTGTAGCAACAGAGGCTCAGCTTTTACCTTATTTTGCAAGCAGCATTACAACCAAATAAGAGTTTATATTCTCCTTTGGGATATACTGAATTATGCCAGTTCCAGGGGTAAAGGGATCAATCTCTGCATGGCTAACTCCTCCTCACATGAAAGGAGTCTGCTGGATGAAGCTCTTGTGCAATTGCTGGCATTTTCAAATCTATCACCACGTGGTCACAGTCCTATGCACACCTACACCCAGGCTAAGATGTTGATCAGTCAGCAAATATGTGCTTCATGGTGGGTCATCCTGCATACTATGGTAAGAAGTTCCTTATATACTGGTTCTTTGAATTCAACCTACTACAGTAAGGACAGAAGGAAAAGATCTGATGTACATCAGTCAGAGAGGGGAAAAAACAGACAGGACTGAGATATTCTCAGGGAGAAGATATATCCTGTTGTGAATAGACTCAAATTTTTGAAACAGCAAATTTTACACCATGGTGTTTTATACAAGGCAGAATTCACAGAGGATCCATCACTTGTTTCTTTAAACAGAAAAGCCTATGTATTCCTATTTCTGGTCAGTCATTGTCAACTATCAAATTAAAATGAATGGATATATAAATTTTGCTTTCTCCTTTTTCTTTCTCAGTTCTTGTGCACTGTATACTTTAATAGTGGGACTCTTTAAAAAGAAAAAAACAATATTCTGTTCTTTCCAATTACCTCTTTGTTTTCCAGCTTTTACATCTCTTATCCTCAAGTCTACTCTAAAGGCCAAAACTTGAGGGACTTTAATTACTTGTTTCAGTTTTAATGTAAACAGAGACAATTATGATAGCAGCAGCTGAGGTTTTAGGAAACTGAGATATACCAAGTCTCAATAAATATCAAAGAAATGTTTAAAATGAAAGCGTTCATTTCACTTTCAGTGGATTCACTTGCTCAGTTTTCTTCTGTGCTAATGGTAGTAACAATGACATGGAAATTAAAGTGGCATCAAGTTTTGTTTATTTGCTTAATTTATATAAGGTTCACCAGTTTGGAGTACAGATCAGATATTTACAATGAAACTAGGCAAAACCCAACCTTACTGAGGCTTAACTGAGTACAAAAATGAGTCTCATATTCCCTTTATTAACATTCTGTGCACAGGCTTTTTGTGACAGGTCAAATGCAAGGTCTCATTACCAAGGAGATAACAGCTTTGGTTTTATGATAGCCTTTATTCTGTGTTTGATGCAAACTTGCTGAGCACAGGTTCCAAATTGTCTAGGCTTATCTGCATTCCATTTTTTTTTTAATTCAATGGTGACATTAAACTTCAAGAAGCTATCACCTGAAAGCTGACGGTTGCATTTACAAACTATATCAAGCATCAAAGAGCTGATGCAGCATCTTTCGCTGTAAGCTTTGCAACTCAGATTATGAAATAATTTGAAAAGTAAACTTTCATTAAAGTATAATGTGGTAGTATAAAAACAAAATTACTGTATAAAGATTTAGGAATATGCATACATAGAAAATGGCATTTACAATGGGTTTCATAGCAATTTTGGAGGTGCAGGAGGGGCACAGAAGATCTAGAAGCAATGCTTTGACAAGATTTCCATCTGAAGTCAATGAAAATTTGCCCATTTACACCAGTTAGATTTTTTTCTATAGAATACAATTCACGTAACTCTAATACAGTTATTTTATTGTAAAGAAGGAAGTAAAATTTCAGATTTGTCATCAATCTCACACTGACACCTACCTTATGATCTGAGAAGAGAAAATTATTTTCGTTTTAAATTTCTTGTTTACAATGAAATAACTCTCTTATTTTCCAAGTACATTGAAAAAAAAAAATCTGTAATGCTTTGATTTAGAAATCTGATTTGAAGTACATGGAGTACATGGTGTTCACAACACTTCCAAATGTTTATTGATGAAGACAATTCACTGAATATTACTTCATCAGTAGATTATTTATTATTATAATCTCATTTAATGTATACTTAATTTCCCAGTGTAATCAACAATAGAAAGACAAAAATTTCCCACACATTTTAAGAATAAATCATTTAGTACAAAGAAAGCATGATTTATTTATCCATAAAGCATTAAAATAGGCAGATTTCAGTACCGGTGAATTTGCCTGACAGTGCTATTATGAGTCTTTGTCATACATATCATAACTAGTGGCACGAGGTTGCACGAGGAATCTCAGTTCTTCTATTTTGTCCTACTTCGAATGAAGGATTTAATGTAAATATATCATTTTAACACATTTGAATGTATGTTGTTATTGGTGAAATTCTGACATTTAAATCAGCAGCAAAATATACATTGATTCAAATGAAGCTAGTATTTCAGGCTTTTAAAATAAAAAATATGTGGATTTTTTCAGATCAGTTGCATAGACAAAACAGAAAGTTGTGCAGGGGAGCTGCCATTCTGTCAACTTCCTTTCAGGTACCACAGATATGTACAGCACAGCTGTGCAGCTAGGGGTACACAGTTTTAGTGCTGAAAGGAAAAAGTACTTGATATCAATAGCTACTGGGGTTTTCATGAAACCATAAGGCATTGCGAATTTTTGAAGCTATTGAAATTATTCTGAAGTGTGCACAAACCTTTATTGCTACTTGAATTTATTTTTTAAATGTGTCTGATGCTCATCTTACAGAAGTTAACATTGACCCTTCAAAATCATAAAAAATCAGGTAAATATCCAAATTTATAATAAAATACATAGCTTAGCCACTTGTAAGGGATGGTATATAGAAAGAAGTGCAGAAATGAGATACTAATAGTTTGGTTATCCATTTTCTCATCCATTCTTTGGATCAGGGCACTCCAGTAAAACATTCAATTTTTTTTTCTGTATATGCTCAAATTATCTTACATGTCTTAGACTCAGATATATTACGTGGGGTGATTTAAAGATCGTTTGTTTCTTAAATTCATATGATACATGAATTTTAAAAGTTAACTTGTTGGTGATCAATGCAGAATTCATTATTAGACTTTTAGGTTACTTTAATTTTATAAAACCACTCTGTTTATCCCTGTGATTGGGTGACTAAACTACGCTAGTTTATGTAGCCTATAAGATTTCCTTCACCCATGGCAACTTAAAAGGGTGATTTCTGTGTTTCAGATTCCCCTTCCTACCCTTGCTCCTGAAGGATGCCATTGAAGCAAACCTGCTGGTTTGCCTTGGAGTGGCATCCCCATCCTCTAATGTATTTTTTGTTCTACTGAAGGTAGAATGAATGAAAGCAAAGCTGAAATCTGATCAGATTAATAATAAATAAATGTTGCTGCTGTTAACCACAGCTTAGTCTTATCCAGAAGCTCACTTAGTACCTTGTCCATCATTACCAACTTTTCTTATTCCATCAAGCTGTGGTGAGCTCCATTACTTTCAATAAGCACTGTGCTTTGTTATTCACTTCAAGTTTCTACAAAAAAGCAGGATACTGAATTATTCTGAGCAAATAAATCTATTCTATGGAGTGACTTGTGAAGAGCAGTTGTGGCAGTACGGAAGCTTAACATCCAGGATCTTAAACAGCTATCTTGAAAACTGGGTTGTGTGGCAGGGAAGCAAGGTGAAGGGAGATAATTTAGACAGACTGAGACAAATTAACTAAAAGATTCTCTTGTGCTTAATCTGAAGTGCTCACTCTTGGCTTACTCTATAACCCATGTGACCTGATTTGTAGGTCAGGCTTGGATGACAGGACTGCATCTTCCTACTCAGCTCTGGCAGGAAGTAGAGGAATGAACAGGGACACAGATAGAAACACAAAAGATGAAATGCCATTACAATTACTTTGTGCAACATGACTAACAAGGATACAATTTAAAAATAATTCTCTCCTACAACAGTATTAGAGTTCCATGTCTTTTCCCTGTACAATATAAATTAGGTTTTGAATTTTGTTAGCAATAAACTATTGTACAAATGTATACACAGTTAACTTGCATTAATATGTATAAAACTAATTTGTATAGAATATATTATTCAAGCAAATACAGAAAATTATTGCCTATCATTTGTTCAAGGCTTCTGAAAAAACACATACAGGAAAGGTCATGAATTGCCTTCTGTAAAGCACGAGTATGATTTTTTTACATAAATTTACAGTTAAAAATAATCAGATTACATACAATGTAAGGGATAAGACAATCTGAAGGTGTTTTAGTGTATTTTTCTCCAAAATATTCCCATGATTTAAATGTTTTTTAAACCAGTCACCCCTCAGGAATAGACCGTAATTAATTTCAGACTTGCATAGTTATTTAAACATAGAGGAAAAAGACTGGAAACTAGAAGTCCCATTTTTCTGAAAGTTTACTGTTCTGCTTTTGACCATGGATGTTTAGCAAACTTTCATTTTTAGATACGCGAATAAATCCTGATCCAGACTCCTGAAAGGGATATCTTTCTTTCTACTATCAACCTTTCTGTGTCCCTGATGCCTTTATACACTGCAGTATATAAAAAGGTGTTCTGGAAATATGTCATCTGACCCATAATCTAGATTTTCACCAGAAATTTACCAGCATAATTTAATGAAGCTCAGAACTGAATGATCAGAAGCTGATTAATAATGAAACCTTCTGGCTATAATACTTAAAGACCTGTGGTACTGCTAATCAGTACTACCAATCAGCAAGCTATGACAGCTCACTTACATTTGCAGTTAGTTCAGTACAATGTTTCTTAACAAGAATTACCATTGATTTTGATACAACTGAGAATTATTTTTAATGTCTGCTATCTTACATGTAGTCAGACATTTGGAGCATGGATAATCACTGCCATTATAGGCCCTTTACTACAGAAAACAGATGCTGCTTACTGTTTAGAGCCCATCCTTTGTTACGGAAACTTCCTCTGCCTTTCACATTCGAGTTCTCTGCCTTAATGATGTATCACATGTTTGTTAAAGGTCTGAGGATGTTTCACTTCATGCTTCAGATTCATTAACACAGTAGGTCTCTACTGAAATTTGTGTTTCTGTGCTTGGTATTACTCAAACCTTTTTCATTACTACAGGCAAGAAAGCTTCCAGCAATCCTTTTTAGATCTTAATGGTGACTGCTTTTGCATGAGTGACTCAGAGAGCAGGGCTTTCAAACATTTATTCCCACATTAAATGAGATGCACTAATCATAACCCTTTGAATGCTAAGCTGGAGTGCAGTAACACAGTTAGTACAAGCAGATCTAAGATCAGCCTGTGACTGAAAGGGGCACTTCCGTCCTTCCATCCCTGCCCCACATTTTTAGTCTCTGGATGTTCTCCAAAACAGTATTCAAGATGTAGGATCAGGTCCATGAAATTGCTGGGGGAAAAAAAAAAATAAGAAAAATATTTGGTTTTAAATTTGCAGTCCATCAGATTAATGGACCCATTTGATCGCTGGCTGAGTACTCATATTGGTGCTGCAGAATCAGTGGTTAAAGGTGGAAGATCCACTGCTTTTGGTCAGGGCTTGCAGCAAATTCAAAAGCAATATAAGTCAGAGAAAACTATACTCGCACCATCCCCCAAAGATAGTTTCCCACTCAACAAGGGGGTGATGTAGGGCACTGCAAGGGGAGGGGTCTGTGCTCAAGGTGGGGGACTTCCTGAGCCAAGTGTCATGGAGGAAGGGTATGTGGCACTGCCTCTTCCTTCTGCCATTTCCCATATACACTGGGAAGACATCCTACTGCAGTCACAGTTCTGCAGCAGGGAGATATCCCCCTCCACCTGTAGCATGGAGGCTGAAAGATTGCTGTCTGGCACCCCCAGGTCTGGCAACTTCCTCTGGGGTCAGCCCTTTCTGCACTTCCTACCCTGCCTTAGCCCAGATGATGGTGCTTAAAGATGACCTACTATTAGAAGTGTTCAAACACTCCCCAGCTAATTTTAGTGGAAATGGAGAAGGGGTTGTTCATGGGAACAGTTCATCTGGCAGATGGGAAGGGAAGGGGTGGTTACTTCCACCAGGGAGGTGGGAAAGATCAGCTGGGAGTGAGGTGGCATCACTCCTCTCTGCTTCAGTCAGCACAGCTGCAGCCAGAAGAGGATGTCTTTCTCCACCCGTTGTACTTGAAATCGGAGGTAGACTAATTTCAAATCTAATAAGTAGCTTCAGTAGTCTCACAGGATGAATTTGGGGCTTGATGAAGCATGAGTCATATCCCATGAAGGAGTTCAGAAATACTTCTATTGATGCTTACTTCATGGAAATTATATGGGAGAGACGAGTTCAGGACACTTGGTTAAAAAGCTTTTGCATCTCAGTATTTTTCTTATAGTATACCTCGGTGGAGTGAAGAAGGCAAATCCATTGCTTCATGTGGACTTCTGCAGTGCCAAAAATAATAAATAATTTCTGATAAGAAATAAAAGTTGTACAGCATGCTCTCTTACTTCTTTTATCCTCTACTATCGACAAATGGTTTCATACAAGGATAGAGGAAATATATAAAGACTGATTATAACTCAGATATTCTCTATGTCCATCTAATTTTCTCTTCAATACAGGAAGGTTAGCATTTGAAATTAGCTCTACTTTAGCTTTAAGCATCAACTACTTGAATGTCAAATGGAATAATTTCATATTCCATTTAGTGTTACGTTAAAGAGAACAATTACAGTTATGATTCCAAATAAGTCTAAGAAGACATTTCAATGATTTTTTGTAACACCGTGTGCAGTTTTAAATAAATGTTCTGGATTATATTTAACTCCATTAACCTCTAGCAAAATATGATTTATTTTCCTATTTGCTCTTACTCATTCATTTTCCTGTCATCGTTACGTGCTGTGTTGCTCTTCTTCATGATGGCATAAGGAAGGCATAAGGTTGGAAGGAGCAATCCAGATCAGGTATAGGAGTATAAGACATCTGATTGGGCTTTTAGCATCTGTGGTGCTCAGTATTCTCAGCTGGTCAGCCACCTAAGTATTTACAAAATGTCAGCTTTCACCATCAGACAAGATTGGGTATAGTCAGTCTGGCACAGCCTCAGGCAGAAGTCTAGCTATCAAGGAGAGGGGATGGGAATCACGCCTCTCCTATTTATATTGATCACAAATATTTTGAAATATTTTTTGAAGGGCTTAGTAATGCTGTGTTATGTTTGGTGTTGAATTTAACTCAGATGCTGGTTGTTCTTTCTCTTTCATGAGGTAAATCCACATGCATCATCCTCTAACAGGAAAAGAAGAACAAAAAGAAAGCAAGGAAAACTAATCTGTCATAGTATATTTCATACTGTGATAGCACAAAGGACTTGAATTACAAGTAATTTATCTTGCCTTAAATGTATTAGCCATAAATCACTATCAGGCTTTCAGAAAGCCTGACATACTACAAAAAGATTAAAAAAACTTAACCATTCTTCAGTCCTCCTTCTTTTTATTATGCTGTTTTTCCCTAATTACAACATTCTTTTCAATAGCAATAATCACACTGTTAGGAAATATACAATAAAAAAATACAGATATATTACAGATATTTTAGTCTGCCACTGTCATAAGTAAATGTTTATGTGCACAGAATTGCCAACATAGGTAATCAGTGGGGAGGAAGAGGGTCAAATAGTAAGGAACAATCTATAAATAGTACTCAGATACAAAATCCAGGGCTGTGGAGTGGGGTGGGGATCCTTTTCTAATAGGTGCACTGATAATTAATAGGATTACATACTAAAGATATACAGAAGCAATGAGTTAACAAGGTATTTTGATACAATTTTATACTAAAAGTTATAAATGGAATTAATATTAGACTGATTATTAGGTAAACATGACAAAGGAGAATAGGAAAATCTTTAAAAAGAATAAAACATTCCATTTGTTGGTCTAGCAAAAAATTCAGATACCCCTGAGTACAGATGTATAACATGACTTTTCCAAGGACAATGACTCTTCAGTTTGGTATCTTTTTTTCACCTGGAGCTGTGCAGCAAAGGATCCAGAGACAGTGACACCCATACAGTGTGGTCTAGTGTGGTCAGCTGAAGTCCATTTTCTTGGGAATGGCACACCATCCAAGTGTTTAAATGAGCAATTTTCAACATGTATGGGTTGAGACCATTTCATCCCTCCTAGAAAATATTTGTTGGAGACTGGCTTTCCAAAGGAGTTTTAGAGGGAGTAATACTTCTAAATAAGTCAACTCTTAAAGTTTCTGGACTCTTTCCTAGGAAATCATACTTTTCAATAGGACATCACTTTCTTATGCTTTTCACAGATCTGCTTTTGCTAGATAGATTTTTGGAGGGGAGACAATTTTTATTAGTATGTGTTTGTTTTGGACTAACAGTATGTTAAATAGTATGTTAAACAATATTTAACAACAGGATTTTTCTTAACTCCTCCTGGCCCTTAATACAAATGCCAGGTAATCTGAAAGTCCTATTCAAAGTGTGCCATTGACATGTGCCTGTTTTGCACAGGCCTACAGGGAAATGATTCGTGTGGAATACATCTCCTTTTTCATACTGTGACTTGGAATTTACAGTTGAAGCCAGTACTACACATCTATGCTGATCCTTGTACCTGTCCCTGTGCACTGTGTATGACAATACTGCACTTAGACAAATTTCACTGTCACCTGACTGCTTGTTAAACACGAAATAATTTTCTCCCATGGCTTCTCAGCTTTCCTTTATGAGCTTGGTCAAACTTAAATAGCCCATTTATCCTGCTTTTACAGATGGACACCGCTGGAAAATAAATTACTCTTTTTTTTTAAATACACATGATCTAAGCCCAGCCAAATCTTAAGCTTTTCCTTTACCTTGACAGAACCAAAATTATAATATACACTATGTCAACAGTGTTATTCCCTTAGCTATTGGGAATCAGCATATCTTTTAACAAACATGATAATTTGTACTTTCAGAAAATAATTTCAGTAAAGAGCTTTTCAGCTAAAGATACGATTTTCAGTTCATTAGTCCTTTTAATCACTGAAATATTATTCATTATACACTGAAAAGGTAAGTTAGTCTAGAATAACAACAATAATAGATATTTTAAATACAGTTTGAACTAGGAATATTTTTTCTTCTATTGACATAAAAATACTCAGGAAGTGCTTCTAAGAAGAAAGCAAAAAAAGAAACCAACCTGTTTCTGAGATTTATTCTTGTCCTCCAATCTGCTCCCAATTCCAAAAGAATTGCTGATGTCAGGTGGGTCAAGTATCCTGCGAATTAATTGGGTTTTCTGCTAAGGGATTCATCTCACAAGAGATTTCTGGCCATCATTATCATGTAAAAATCTTATACTACCACACTTATGTGAACATTTCAAGAGTATATGTAAGAGGGAGGGAAGAGGAAGGGGAAAAGCAGTATGGAAAAGGAGTAGATGACTCTCTGCCCTTTGGAGATTATTGTAGGACAGGACTGAGATGGTGCAAACCCAGGGTATACCTTGGTGTTCACAAGAAGTGAAAACTCCTTTCGTCCAGAGTCCTGGATGTACAACGCTTTGTCTTCTCCTCTTCCTGCATTTCAACTCAGTTATATATCTAAAACAGATCTGTGGAGGGGAACAACAAATACATTTTGAATTCCTGTGATTTGCTTAGTATGAATTGTGGCAGAAACAGTTTTGGTACATTGTGTAGAAATGAGGCTGCATATGTTTGGGGGTTTTTACCACCTCAAGATATACAGCGTACTTCAGCCTATTAAACAGTCAGAAATATTCTTAATTTTAACTATTTCAAACTTTGTTTTGTGCACATGGTTTTATTCTACATTGCAGAGTTTGGTTGGTTTTGGTTTTGTTTTTTTAAAGGAACTGCAAATTAAACTCTTAATAATTACAATGATGGTAACAGCAGCTAGTCTTATATTGCTTCCTAGCAGGCTCATGAGGTACATTAAGAGCAGCTGTACCAAAAAAATACTTATGATCCACAAATGTGAGGGGAACATTTTGTTACCACATTCATTAAACATAATTTTGTTCTCAAACAGCAAGTGCAGAAACATGGCAAGAGAAGGAGAGAGCGCTGAGGATACTGTGGGCATCAGCTGAGAAAGCAACCTGACTGGGGAATAGTCCTGAAAAAGAAATCACTGTGGTGTTGACAAAGGCAACCCATCTTTAACCATATAGTTATGTCTCTGCTGCAAGTACAGACAGGCAATGACATTGCTACTGGATGTGAAATGGCTCTTGAACCCATGGGCCCTGGCTTTTGAATGCAGAGAAAGGGTGGAAGTGACTGGGCAGGTTGCCCCATCTCTTTCAGTTGCCTTCATACAAGCATGCTATGTTACAGCAAAGCTTTGAACCAAGAAAAAAAAGGGGAGAAAATATCCAGTAGTTGCAGGGAGAAGAGAAACTATAGGTGATTATTAGAGCTGCCATTTATCATAAGAGGTAGTTTAGAGCCAAAGCTTCATCCTGATTGCTCTGGTTTCCTCAGTTTACATGTGAGTGATTGATATGTGGATCTTTACAATGAAAAGATGCCTTCATTAGAAAGAGATTGTAATTCACCATCATTTTACTAATTACCTCACTTGTGGCTTTCAGTGCTTTTTCAAGTCCTGTTTTTAATCTTACTAATTGTTGGCTGCAAATGGAATAAAGTTATACAGCTTGCATAAGGATTCCCAGAGAGCACAAAGTTTGCTTTGTATCGTGGATCCAAACTGGAATTTCCTGTTTTCATGTACCATTATTTGTGTTAAAAAATAAGAAAGAATGGAATGGAATATCTGAATGCAGCAATGATAAGAGGAAAGAACCATTTTTACTGTCTATGTAATAGTTATATTTTCACTTCCCTAGTATTTTCTGTGAAAATATCTTCAAATACTTAAGATTTTAATATTTTTTTCAATATTAGGGTACAATTATCTTCTTAGAGACAGTTGTTTGCAACTCAATTCCATTCAAATTCTGTTTTTCTCTATTAGAAACCTCCTCATTTTTTGGTGTTGCAAATTTCTTTATTTTTAAGTATCTGCCATTGGAAACAGCTGCATGGGAGAATTCTTCCGGTATTTGAAACAGCATTTGATTTCTTGAAAATGCCTAGAAAAAATAAGATGGTTGCAAGTGTTACTTGTTCAGCATTATGTATAGCCACAGTTGGAGAGCCCTGGGACGCAGTCTGGGTAGAGCTCCTTAATATGATCTCACTGCACTGCTGTATATGGGTGTTCCCATATCCATGTCTCTGAAAGCTTTTCTAGGACTGAATAAAGTCACAGTACTTTCTCATTTCCAGTCCGTCATTTATTTCCTGGCATATCAAAACTACTTGTACTCTCATTGGCTTTATTGCCCCACCTTAAAGCTCCATAACTAGCACAGATCTCACTCGCAGACAGACACACACATGTAGTGAACACCAGCGAAACTTTTTACAGCACCTTCCTAATGGCAAATCTGAATTTACAATTTGTCTTTTCAGGATATATAGCAGTTGAAACAAAGGGATATATTTACTTTGCAAAAGCGCTAACATGAGTGTTTCTGAAGATGACAAAAGAAATAGAACAGAACAAACCATGTATTTTCATTTGTTTCCCTGTCTGTGTTTATCTCACTTTTTTAGGTGATATTTGAGTCAAGAGACTCCTACCACATCACAAGGGCTCTCTCTCCTCTTTCTAATTTGTTTCTGTCTTCCGTGGTTCATCAGACTGCTAATACAAAAATGAAAGGATAAACCACTTTTCTTCCCTCCTCAGCTCTCCCAAAATACCCTTGCTTGTCAAAGTCTCAAACTTCTGTCTTTTTTAAAAAAATATAGACTTACTCTGCTTGTTCATATTCTGGAACACACTTACCTGGACCGAGTCTTTAAAAATTCAACAACATATGATCTAGAGATGTTCTTTCTTAAGATGTAGGTCCTGCACACCTCAGACACTGCATATGGGTGAAGGTTTATTATTCTGTAAAGAATATGGTTTGCAGTGGTTTCAAAATAATAATAATTAAAAAGTAGAATAATTCATTTATGTTTTCTGCAAAGAAACCTAAAATCCTTTAAGATATTTGTGAAGAAATAGTCTTTCCCTTCACAATCTAAAAGCACAAACCAGAGAAATAGTAAACACAGACTAAAAATGAAATCTCCTTTTTCTTTTTCTTTTTTTTTCTTTTTTTTTTTTCCTCATAGGGGTATTTCCATTCCCCTTTAGAAATATGATGTACTCTCTGATGACAGAGAATTATGTTCATCACTTATAAATGTAAGATTTTGTCTACAATTCTTTTTCTGACCTGCCTTTCTCTATAATTATTCAACTAACATAGTTCCTCAGAGAGAACAGACAGATTAAATAAGCAAGCTGATTGAAAGAAATGGATTCTATAATAAAGTATAAATGAATATTGAACTTAAATAATGAGAATAATTTGCTTTCAAATTGCATTACTTTTTTACATCAAAGGCAAAATAACATTTCATTTCTGGATATTATAGATCAAAAAATCCACAACTGTTCTATGCAGGACATCAGATCAAAACAATACAAATTAACCGTGAGGTTAATTTTCAGTTAACAGCTAAAACTGTGGAGTTAAAGATTATTTAAACAAATGCATATTCTAATATACACAATAGATATTTTAAAATTGTAAAGCACAGCTTGCGTACTGCCTCATTATAAAATAGTTGCCAAAATATGAAGTTCTACTGAATCTTTTCAAAATATTTTATTAAAACTAAATGTTATTCAAAATTGGTTTGATGAGCTTGTCAAAGTGTTACTGAAGTACGAAGGGGATGGAATCTGTTAGGGTTATGTCATGATTAAGGGATAGAGATCCCTTGAGTCCATTTGCTAATCTACAATGTTATTAGGAAGCAGTTTAGGAGGTTAAAATTATTCAACTCAGAAATACATAACAGAAAAACATCAGCAACCCCCCCATTGCAATAGATGAGTATCTATTCATTTGGTGTTTCTGACTAGGAGAACTCCTTTGTGTGTAAGGTTATAATCAAGTGTTCACTGTCATAGGTCATTGGCAGTCATCTGAAATGCAGTGCCCTGCTTTCACTTTTCCATAACATTGAGCTATTGCAGCAGATTATCCTTGGGGCTGACACTTCTGTTCCTTATTTTTTTCCCAGGCCAAACTTAACAAATGTGCGTGTGTGTAAAAGACAGCTATTGAAGTATAAGCCTTTAAAATTGTTTCAAAGCAGGAATAACTTCATAAAAGGGTGCAAAAAATCTGAAAGAAGATTGAAATAATAAAGAAAAATCCTCTTAAACAAGATTTCAGTGGGCTTCAGGAACAAAGTCCAAAACTTTCATGCTTACTGTTCCCTATATTTGAAAACAAACAAAATTGCCATTTTTTGCTACCTGAAGGTTTCCTAGACATTTAACTCCTTCCTGGACCTTCCTGGACTCCTTCCTTTGGATTCAGCAAGTGGGTGCTCTGATAAAGGTGAGGATCTCTAACTGTCTTTTTTCTGACAGAAAACCCTCCTGTATGGGAGGGTTCATCCCTGCTCTTGATGAATCTTCACAAGATCTAGAGTAAAGGATGGAAAGTGCCATCTGGACACCTACCAGGTGTGCAGAGAGTGAACCTCAGATACAGCTGCTTTTCATTTAGGCAGGTGGTTGTAACTCTCCACTCAACATGTCAGCTTTTGAATTTATCTTCTTGAGGCAGAAGAGGAGCATCTGGAGGTTCTGTGAAGAAGTCAAGCATATAAAGAAAGATTTTCAATACTTCATTTATAGAAGCCTAAGGGCTTTATTGAATCTGGTAGATTTATCTTGCTGTGCCAAAACTAGTGACGAAACTAAAATAACAGTATTGGTCACTGGGTTGGTAGGGGAAAGGAAAGAAGTAGGTGTTGAGGAAAAAAACTGAGGAAGTTCAGGTAGCTCCATTGCTTAGCTATCTTTGCCATGTTGTCCTACCCCAGTTGTCCTACCTCAGCTTGTCCTACCCCACTCATATCAACCTTCACTATTTCACGTGATTAACTTGCTCCCTTTTCTCTCTCACCCATTCACAATGTCATCACCATTCCTAGCCCTCCTCCTTTTTTAAAACAAACAAAAAAATACATAAGGACAATGCACTTCAAGAATTAATTTGCTCCATTGTGTCCAGAACTCCTTGTGGGTAAAAAGTGAAGATCTGAACCACTGAAAATACAAAGAGTAATGAAAAGAAAGCAGCTGACAATGTTAAGGTTAATGTGACACTGTTTTTTTTTTTCCAGGCTGTGGATTAACTAAAATAAATATGGCTTTTATTTTATCTTCTTTGTGAACAACTCCCTATTGGCAAAAAGCTTTTAGTTTAGCCCTCATATAATTTGCAAACTTAGAAAAGCACTTAACTTTGAAATACCATGTAGTTTAAATTGTGGTCTGTTATTAGCTATTATTATCAGATGTAACCAATAAGCAAATATAGATTAATCAGCTTCTGACTTTAATAGATTGGACCAGTTTACTAAAAATTAGTTTTCTCCATAAACTACTGCATTTTTTCTAGCAATTTCTCAATTAAAGGAAATTATATATTATTCCAGGCTCACAGGGACTTGAATGATATTTTCTTGTAAAGGCAAGACAGATACAGGTAGCCATAAAACTTTGGGATTGCTTTATGAAGCTATGATCTCACCCTTTTTCTTCATCTTTTTCTTTTTTTTTTCCCCCCCTAGTGTTATCTTCACAGATTTGTGTATCTACAGTTTATTGCTACTTCACTAATGCTGAAATTTGGTCTGATGTAGAGGTGCATCAGTAAATGCATGGATAATTTAATTTGTGTTTACACACAATTCAGAAGCCCTAGTATTGACATTAGATTAATACAGAAGTATTATTAGAAAAACAGAAAAAAATCTGTTTCATAAAGTATTTTGCCTATGGGTGGTGGTGTGCTCCCCCCCACCACCTCTGATTCCCCCTCCCTTGACCTCTTTCAAGTGATAACCACCTGTGGCAGTGGTGATAGATGCATCTGATACATGTGTCTGGTCATAAAGGATGCACCCACTGGATGTGGGGGGAGACAGATAATACAATAGCCAAGGGCTATTGTGGAATGTGCCCACCTAAGCACAGTGGTCAGTATGCAAATATGACTATGAGCCAATTAGCTTACCCCCATAAACAGTGAGCAGTCCAAGAGCCCTTTGAGTTCTCCTGCACGGCAGCGGGCTGCACGCCAGGATCTCCCCTTGAGCCGGGACCTCAAGGTTGAGAGACTCTTTACCACAACAGATTCTTGGTAAGTGACTAACAGCATGCTGACTTTGAAATCTTAGCTAAGTGACATAAAGGATTGATTGTGCATATATAATCCTTTAGACATAAACTGTTGACCAAATCTGGGACTAGGATTGGATCCAGCCGCACCTAGATTGCTCTCTGAGGGAGTTTAGAAAGCAAGGGGATCTTTTCTGAACCTCATGACTCAATGGGAGAGTCTCCTGACAGCTTTGTCTGATCCTGTCCTCTGTGCAGTAAATAACAAAGTGTACTTTGCCATCGAATCTCATAAACTATTGTCACATTTACCACTGAACTTTTTTAACTCACAGTTTTACACCAATAAACCATATTATTTTTGCCTCCCTCTCACTCCATCCACGACACTACGAAGTCAGTCATACAAAAAAGCATATTCAGAGGTGTTGATCTGTTAGCAAAGAACGCATTTTCAAGTAAATCACTTCTAAATTATAAGAAAAATCCTGTCGTGGTTTAACCCGGCTGGCAACTAAGCACCACGCAGCTGCTCGCTCACTCCCCCCCATCCCTCAGTGGGATGGGGGAGAGAATCAGGAAGGGGAAAAAAGGTTAGAGCCGAGGGCTGAGATAAAGACAGTTTAATAAGAGAAAATAATAATAATAGTAATAATGAGATAATAAAATATACAGAATATACAAAACGAATGATGCACAATGCAATTGCTCACCACCCGCCGACCGATGCCCAGCCCGTCCCGAGCAGCGATCAGTACCCGAGCGACCGACCGACCCACCAACCCCTCCGAGCATGACGTTATATGGTATGGAATAGCTCTTTGGACAGTTTGGGTCCTAGCTGTGCTGTACTCCCAGCTTGTTATGCACCTGGCCGAGCAGGAGAAGCTCAAAAAGTCCTTGAGCAGTCTGAGCACTGCTTGGCAACAACTAAAAACATCAGCATGTTATCAACATTCTTCTAGCACTAAATCCAAAGCCCAGCACTATGCTAGCTTCTGTGAAGAAAATTAACTCTATCCCAGCCGAAACCAGGACAATCCAAAGTTTTCTGATAAATCTTTTCTCCTCCCAAAAAGTTACAGTGCACTATCTACTAGAGAAAGAAAAAAAAAAAAACCCACAAACCAAA
The DNA here is from genome assembly GCA_034008185.1 of Gorsachius magnificus. NCBI lineage: Eukaryota > Metazoa > Chordata > Aves > Pelecaniformes > Ardeidae > Gorsachius > Gorsachius magnificus. The sequence continues at coordinate 89,969,177 of CM067081.1, forward strand.
ACAAAAAACTTGCCTGTTCTATTATACATTTAGGAAGAAAAAAAAATCACTTCCATATACTCTTTCTTTCATACACCATTATACCACTAGACTTCATTGGGATTAGAATTTCACACACAATGTTGTATAGTCTTCAGTGCTTCTGTTTGTGTTTTACATCTTTGTTTCATGTTACCTCCAAAGCCTCTTTTTTGGCTTATCTGTGCAAAAAATTCCACTGCATATTTGTCGGAATACTATTTATGATCTTTAAACTAATATTATTCCACTATAATATTTTTTTTTTCCCCTAGAGGTGGCTCAGAACATTTGGCTAGAAATTAGAGACCGCTAAACTTCAGTGTCAAACTATCAGTCATGTTTTATAATTACTAAGAAATGTACTGAACTTAATGTGAAATAATTAGTGATTTCACCAGTTTGGACACAAATCAATTACACGATCAAAGTAAGCTAATTCCTTTAGAGGCATCAATGTAGTATTCATCCGAAAACATTTTAATTTTTTAATTTATATGCATGTTCACCAACTGTTTTTGAAACAGCCATTAATACCTTTGGAAAAACATTGTTCTGAAAAGATTTTTTAATAAATTGCTTAAATGCTAGGAATTATTTTGCTTGAAATTAATGTTTAATATATGCTGAGCTATTCTAGCATCTCAGTCACATTTAGAAGTGGTAAATATCTTAAATAGCATTTAATATTTTTTCAAACCAATTTTCATTTTCCTATTATTGACATATTTATTCTGATATCTTGCTATGTGCATTCTGTGTAATGTACTACAGAAATGGTGTGTTTATGTTGCAGAAGGAAAGCATATAGATAGAAAGAGGTGTGTATGAAGTAATTTTTTATTTCACATTATGATATGCTTATATAAAAATGATATTACTATGTTTGGTTAATCCTGGTATTGACTTTACCTTTCCATGACTGCACAAAGACTTTTTTCTTTTCCTCTGAAAATATTGGTTATTTATTATTTTATTTTAAAATATTAATACAATTTGTAAAGACCATAACAATTCTTTTATTGTTTGGATTCAGATGGTAGTAGAGACAAAATCAGAGAAGTTTGTTCTCTATGTGCTGTCCTTAAATACAATAAGTAAATGCAAGTTTTTCACTGAGATGAATCATAAATGTGACAAAAGTCTTTACCTTCTATGTAGGTCCACAATACCAGTGTGAGTACCATGAAAATTACCTCATTGGCATTGATTGAGTCTTCTGAGAAGACAGGCAATTACAGTTATATGTCCCAGACAATATTATTAGACATCAAGCCTTAGCAAAAACTCAAAAACATATACCTAAAACATCTAAAAGAAAGTGTTAGATTATACATATCCAATCTGTGGGTTCCTATTTTTTTACTTCATGATTCTCAAGCTATATTCAAGGGTGTATAATTTCTTCTGAGATCCAGTCTATCCCAACAACTTTCCCTTCAAAGCAAAAACCTATTTAAATCTGTTATTTTTCAGTATGTCAGGATAGACACTGCCATTGAATTGTTTTTGCAATACTCATTTAAATCGGTGGAGTCTCAATGTCAAACAACTTAATTCAGTGAGTCCTGGTGACCTGACTGTAGTTGGTATCCACTGTATTCACAAAAATCTTGCAAGGGAGAGACAAACATCAAACTGTAAATCTGTCATTTGTACAGTATTAGAAAGTAGAAACCTCAGCCACAGCAGTGGCCCTGTGTCTGGTTACTGACTAAACTCACAATAAATGGCAATCCTCATCTAAGAGAACAGCAAACATCAGTCCTGTGCAACACATGGGATAAATGGTTTCCTGATGTTGTTCTAACAAATGACCAGATGTTTTACTGATCATCAATGGCATTTAATTTTCTAACCATCAGTAAGACTCTATAGGTGTTGCGTTCTGTAGTGGTCCTGACCAGAAGACCCTTGTGCCCTGAGTCAGTGATCCACCTAATAGCCAACCTGACTACACCCAGGCCTGCGCTGTGCTGTGCTGCGCTGTGCTGTGCTGCACTGTGCTGTGAGTACAGCTTGGTTTTCAAGCTGTGTTGCGCTGCACAAATTCCTTGGCTGTGGGACAAACCCAGTCAACTCATTGTTAATGGAGTACCCTGCAGGCAGGTCCCACTTGATACCGGTGATTACACCTCCTGCGTGGCCTTGCCTGTATCTAAAAGTATGGGAAAAAGTTCTCATGTGAGCATCCTTTCTATCTGACTGTACAAATGATGAATAGAGTTGTTTCCTTGTAAGAAAACCCTATAATGGCTGGAATGCCCCAAGTGGGTTAACCTCTTCTACAGATGGGGTCTGCAGAGTGTGCTGTGTGTGGTTTGGAGGGACATTCATTGCAGCACCATTCAGGGCTGCCACCCTGGGATGGGAGATTGTCTATCCTATTTTCTCTTTCTTTATAGTATTAGCTCTAATAAATAGCACTCTAAATGATGCATTACCAAGTTGGCATGCCTTTCTTACTGGGACCATCACGGGCCAGCATCTCCAGGTGCAAAACGCATGCCTGGACTGAAAGGAGGGGAAAATTATTACCTCTATAACTAAATAAAACAAACTGAACATTTCTACTTTTTATATTGCTGTAACTACTTCACGACAATTAATGGTATTCTTCTGGATTTACAACAAGGTATTTGAGAATCAAGGATCCTGGAGGCAGAGCAATTAATACATCGGGCTGTATAACCAGAATCATGAATTCAAATGTCTTTCCAGTTTTGTGCTGAAAGCCACCCTAACACATGAAAGTCACCCAGGGAGGAGGGTGAAGGAGAAAGGGAAATTTAACCATTCCTCTTGGTCTCTTGCTCTAGTGTGGATATGATTTTCATTCCCAGCACAGCACTGCAGCTGTTCTGCAATAGGAACAATGTGCTATCAGGGCAGCAGTAGCAGGGCATAACAGACGAATGATAATAATAACAGTGAGGTCTCCACCCAGGTCTATGGAAGCGATGAGAAGAAGGCATAACCTTTTCTGTCTGGGGCAGTTCATTCAGGAAGCTTTTACTGCATGCAGATGTTTTGCAAGCAGGAGAGACCTGGCTTCAAAGTATGAAGTAATTGTTTATTGGCTGATACACGTAATAGATGTTAAGGAAGAATGAGCTACTAGGCTAAACACTAACATGGCTCCCTAAACCCATTGTAGCACACTAAGCGTGTTTGTTCTCCAGGCAGTTGTCACTCAGGTAGGGATGGGTCAGCATCAACACATCCTCAGTACTGCTGAGTTACAGTCTTCTAGATCCCTGTTTTATTTCTTTTGTGCTACAAATTTTTTCTGTTAGTATTTTTCCTTTTGAATCCTTGGCCCGATAACTACCTGTTTTTCAATAGTCTGACCTGTCTGCCAGTCTGTCTTTTCTTGACCTTTTCTTGCTCCACCCCTCAGACTTTCTTGCAGCTCTTTTTCAAAACTTTCTCAGAAGTTTAAGCCCTGGCTGCACAGACATGCTACATGGAAACCGGGCCCTGGGCTCAGAGCACCAGCCCCCTGGCATGAGGGGAACAGGGAAAGGGAAGTGGCAGCTTGTGGCTGGGGAGCATCTCTATCATCAGGACACTGCCATGTCCCTGGGGAATGTCTTCCACAGGTCTTGCAACCTGCAGGAGCCCTTCCCCTCCTCCTTTTCTCCAACCAGTCAGCCAGATTGGATAATAAAAAGTGTCTGACAGAAAGTTGTCTTGGACAAAGAAAGTGACCAAATTAATCACAGATACATTGTGGGACTGTAGGTTCAGGCAAACCTTAGGCCTTTTTCAAAATGAAATCAGGAAATACTAATTGTTGTTTTGTTTTGTTTTTCTTTTCCAAGAGGAATGTCATAAAATATGCAAGTTCAACAAGTTAGGTTTTTCTCACGGTTTTCTTAAGCAGTGTTCTCCACACATTGGTAAGCAGGAACATTGGCAGCAGTCAGTCCCCAGCACTAGAGAAAAAGGGCACTTCTTTTTATTTCTCTTTTTAGACTGAAGATTTTCCTCTTCCTCTGTTTGTTCTGTCAAACCCTGTAGTCTTTTACCTGAATTTTCTAAAAATATGCATGTAGCAAAGCTTTTATCAAAAAATCAAAAATACTGATTTTAAAACCAGGTATTGTGACAAACAGATTTGGAACTAGAAAGGAGTTAGCTGCTTCATCAGATCTTATACAAGTGAAGGGACATTAGTTCTAAACAAATGCTCTGGGGGCTTAGAAGCTATTCAGTAAAATGCCTGATTTATTTCAGCCCTCAAAAATGCAGGTTCCTAAATAATAACCTTATGAGTTTATTGCTGTTTTCTGCTTGTTTCTGAATAGGTTGATCACAAGCTTAACTGTTTAGGACTTTCTATGTAAGTCAAATTGTTCCTGAAAACAGCTTTTCAGGAATTATGCTTGATCACAGCATCGAAAAATTATGCTTGTCAAGTATAAAAAAAATCCACAAAACTTTATTCAGAATGAAATACCAAAGTGTCCCATTCCTTTAGTGAGAGAATCTCTGGGTGCTTATCACCTTGCTTTGTGCTCCTCAGGCCAGGAAGAGATTTGCCATTGACTTCAGTGAGAGCAGGACCAGGGTCTAAATGAGTAGCAATCCGAGGTTAATCACAGTTCAAAAGCAAACGTACAATATTAAGAAGGAAAATATTACCTTAACTTCACTTTCTTTATATGTATATTTCCCTGTGACCTGTTTGGTTGTTGTTGGTTTTTTTCATTTAATTGTTAACTAGGATTAGTCCCGTGAAGTTTATTGTTTCATAAATAAAAGCAAACAAATCTATACAGGTGGAAAAATCAAATCTTTTACTGCAAGAAACTTGTTCATAAAGCAAACTGTTACGGTATATCAAGGAATGAATATTGCGGCTTTTTTGCCAAATTCACTGATTCATTGTAAAATAAAATTTTCTGGTTTTTTTTTTCTCCTTACCTTAAAAATTTGTCCCTCCCTCCCTACCTTGCCTTTTGATTGTTGTGTTTGAACAATCTAAGTCTGCTGGGAGATCATTCCTCATTATCATTTTGAAACTTTCCTGCAGGATTAATAGAGCTCCATTATTTTGATGTTTCACACTGAATTTATGTCTTTAAAGAAAGGTGACCTGGTATAGGTCTCCAAGTCTCCTTTTGTTTTATTTATTTCTTTTACCTCTGCTCAAGCTTAAAAAAAAATTTCTTTAAGTACGGAGCTATTAGTTACATATTTCATATGGCTGAAAATAAGTTGAAGGAGTCTTTAAGGGTGACTAGCAGCACTGGACAATTGACAGCTGACAAACTACCTTGGAGTCCTCTGTGCCAGGCTGTATTTGTTACACTTACAAGTAAATTCCAAGCTTCATCATACCATGAGAAGAAAAACACTTTTCAAACAACTCCACTATCAATTATTTATTTATGAAAAGAAGTCAAAGGGGTTTTCTTTGCTTTTCAGTACACAGGTCAGCTGTTCATTCAGGAAGCTATTGCTGTTACCAGGACCATTGTTTAAGGTACTTAATTTTCAGAATACATGTACAATTAAGTACCTGTGTACTTGCAAAGTCAGGTCATAAGTCAAGGAGCTAAGCCCCTAGGAGAGATCTAAGTAATGTTGTTTCAAAATCCTGATTAACAAAGGAGACACCACAGCATTTCTTTTTACAGGTTCATTGGAAGTGATGGATTTTGTTTGCTCTAATAACTCACAGGGCGATTTCTAATCAGACTCCTGTGGCGTCTTTATCCAGTGTGAGGAAACCTAGTAACACAGGATGTTGAACTGGAGCGTATGATACAAACCAGTCCTCATAACGAATTGTGTGGAGGAATACAATGCCTCTAAGATTTTAAATAATTATCAGAACTCCTCCAATGGTGATCTCTCATATACAAAAGAATATGGCTATTTATGTTTGGTTACCCAGTAGAACAAAGATTCAAATTAAAATAGGTTTCAAAATGGGAATACAGTACATCACCAGTATAAATTCCTTATTTTCTCTTTCTATTTCTCTTCCCTTTACTTGTGAATCAACACATGTGTGTCTGAAGGGAAATAAGAGCATGACTACTTAATAACTGTTCTGAAACACAGATGGGACCTGAAGGTTTTTATTTTTACCAAGCCAAAGAAAGAAAATATATCAGGTATACTGCATGTGCAGTCTCCACAGAAATGAACCTATAACAGATCCTAACTGTAAACTCTGAATATGCCTAATGGAGGCAATAGTTTGAATCTTAAATAATAAAACAGCAGTTTTTCACTTCTCTTTAATCCCCTCTGGGAAGCCCAGTTAATTAAAGCTGTTTATTACAACTTGATCAAAAAGTCTAAATTCTATGTGTCCTACATCTAGCTATTACAATATTCTCTATCATTGAATCCTCACGAGGCCCTGAAGACTTTGATTTGGTAATGCAGCCATCAAAGAGAGAGACTAACTCACTCTTTAGTCAAAGCTGTTTGTTTCAAGGTGCAGTGCAAAACATGCTCTAGGCTTTCCAAGGCTGCAGTCTATTTTCTCCTCAACTTTAATCCCAAAACCACCTTGCCATACTTAATTTAGCATTTGAATCAAATTAATTATTTTTTAACAAGACTGGTGTGGAGGATGTAAATTTCTTACTTAGCATGGAACGTTAATTGATGCAGTAGAATGCTCTCTCTGAGCAGCTGCTGTTATCATTTGTATGCTCCAAATAGGTAAATAAATGTAGTTCACACATGCGTACACACACACACTCATGAAACATCAAGATGAAGCAGTGAATTGAGGAGGAGAATTCACAAGTCAAGTAGAAAAGGAAAAATTAATATTTACAGGTGCATTTCTGTCTTATGAGGAGAAAAAAATTGCACTGATAGCTTTACTATCTCTACTGTATTCAAAGAGAAGTGTGATTGCTGATGAATATTTTCTTACCTGTACTTGTTAAGTATTAACAAAACACATGATCATTATGAGCGTAAGCTTAAAAAAAAAATCTCATTTGCCTAGATTTTCTTTGGCTCAACTGACAGCTCATATTGGAAACAGAACTGATTCAAATCTGAGGATATAAAAGAAAATAAAATTATTAATCTGTGAGCAATTTAGAAACTTTTTGCTACAAATTCTGTACACTGTAAGAAAATGCTCCATTGAATAATAAACTGTGACAGACAGCACCCAGAAATGACAAACTAGAGAGGGAGAATTAATCTTACCCTGTGTTCAACTCACTTTTATCTCACAAAACACAATCAAAAAATATAAAATACTTAACTCCCGAGCAACTCCTCTCTTGAAATTCAAGCCAAGAGAATGTATGCATTTCTTACACCAGACCCTTTTTAGTTTTGGACAGCTTAAAGAAATAAGTTTTCATGCAACGTAAGATTCTTGTGGTTTCTGTCTGTATCATACAGGGTATTGTACCAGACAGTTTTAAATGTCAATTGCTGCCATTTTACATTAAAGATAAAGCTCGGAAATGAAGTCTTAATGCCTTTGTTGTTGACAGCCACTGAAAAAGCCAGATGATTTAAGCCACCTTAAATATCTCCCATAGTAGCTTCCCTTTACAAAAGGTAAGTGGATTTAATTTTTCCAATTTCACAAAAGCCTAAACCACGCCTGTGACACAGCAAGTGCCATACACACATTGAAGGCTCTGTTACTTTTTTTTTTTTTTAAATTAAATTCCTCCAAAATAAAAAGAAGTAAATGCTCCTGGAAATATGGTATAACTGCATGGAAGCACATGCAAACATTGTGACTTTAAAAATAAAAATAGCCCCTGAGTTCCAGAAGGACAGACACTGGAATAGTTGTTTCATGCTATTCCATAAAAGGTCAGCTTTCTCCCTAATGACAACATGACCTGATGTCTCCACAAAAAAAGCTCAACATACTCTAGGTGTGCAGTAAAAACCATCAGCCCTGATTCACAACTTAGTCTAAGTTTTCTACCACCTGGCCAGAAGTGTGTCAACACCAGGGATAAAGTCCTGCTTGTCCTCATACTCTCACTGTACTATTTTGAAACTTCCACTGTACAATCAGACAAGTAATGTCTATCCATCCGCATTTGTCACTCTGAGAGCCCTATGCAAAAGACTCAATAATATGCCAGAAATTCCCAAGAGAATCCCCTACCCTTCTGCTTCACTGGAATTAATGTTACCCCTCTGAGGCTTTTTATGTAATCCTGGCCATGTCCTTGCTTTGCACGCTTCACCTGAGAACACCTGAGGCTCTCTCCGTGCAGCTGTTGTGCTTCCTTTGGAAATAAGGTAGTGTTCCATTTTCTCCGCAGTTTGATATTATTGATCTGTAGCTGCTAGTGGCAGGCTGAGGAGAAGAAGAGTCATTCTCTACCTCGCTGGAGCTCAGCCTCATGTTTCAACAGACAGGGAAATTGGTGTTCATGGACCAAACCCAACAGATCAGCATCGTAGGGCAAGCAGATAGAAAGGGTGGGTTTACATTCTCTTTTTCTTTCATCTCACTTTTCAAGAGTGTTTTTCACCTTAGCAACAGATTTTTCTTGTCATGTATTTGTAATACAATCTCTTAAGGCAAATCTCATAACATTGCTATGGTTTCAGTGAGTTCTTCTGTGTTTAAAGTTGGTTTTTTTTGTCCCCTCATTTTAGCCATATTTAAATACATAGTGGTAGACTATTTAGTGAATTCATATAATCCCTATGAGAGCATAAATGCCTTGTTCTGTCCCTGAAGGACATCCAGTAGATTTACTGATTTACTAACAGGTCCCCTGACAAAAAAACCATTTTACTTTCAGAGCTGTCTTTGTAACTGAATACTTCTTTTTTTCAATTTCATTCCTTTGACATTGCTTACATGCCACAGTTAAACAACAAAGCTTTAATCTGTATCAAAATACTTCATCACAAAAAGAAAGCATGAACATCAGAGAATCTATACATTAAATTACAATGAACACAACGAAGAATATTACAATGCATGATTCTACCTTTATAATAATACACTTTGGGCGAAGTCAATCAGCAAATGTTAGCAGAATTGCCATCCTGACACACAACATTCATGCTGGAATGATAGAAGATGGATAAGAAAGTGAGGATCATCCCCAAAGTGATGAGAGAAAGAAATCCTTTTCAGTAGTTATCATTGGAAAGGCTTCTGTAGATGATCTATGAATCCATATTCTGACTGATCTAGAAAAAAGTGCTGCATTCAGAGGGTAGAAATTTGTCTTTTAAATCTAAGATGTTATTCTCAATGAAAATTGCTATTTTGTTTTTATTAAAAGTTGGAGAAGCAGAACATAAATTGAAAGAAATTTGATGTTTGCTAGAATGAAACTGAACTTTGGGAAAAAAACATTCAGGATGGCACTTCTTTTTTTCTGCTTTTGAGTTCAAATATGCCTTCTCAGAATTAATAGTGTCATCAAAGTTAAAGGATCAAATGCCATCTGCAGTTGTCAATGACTGGAACACTTCAGAAAAACATGTCAAAATAGAGTATCTCTGATTTTCTCTCCCTTTTTCTCCCCATTCTTCCCTTTTTCCTTTTCCCCACCTACATCTTTATTTTATTCTTCTCCACCTTCTGTTGTTTGTAGGTAGGAACTTCTGATAAATTTAGCTAAATTTTTTCTGTTCTGTGACAAGGTAAGAAAAGAACACACTCTAATCTCTTCTAAAACAAAGCCATGGTGTAGTAATCTGTTCTGAAAATGATTTGTCTTCAGTTCTGTAAAGCTTTACCATAGACACTAATAGTGTCATTAATAGTAACAACAATAGTACTGTTACCTATTATTTATCTTACAAAAATATTGACTACAGTCAACATAGCGTAGATATTTGCCAAAATGTCAGCAGTGGAAGGGATAACTTACAACTGCAGTATGAAAGGAAAGGCAAAAATTGGCTATAGCAAACAAATAAATGATGGCAAAGTATAGTAAATGGAATTTTCAGAGAAGGGTCTTATCACATACTCTGTCTTCAATTGTAAGCATTGAACAGTCTATGTAGATACCATAGCAAGAGAGATAATTGATAGACAATATAAGTGAGTGAACTCATTCTCTGAGTATTTAAAAATAAAATCTCACTAGTAGGGGGACACAGAAAAGACACTAATATACTTGTTTGAACATCTGAAAGGCAAGAAACAAAAGCTGGGCATTGACTGACTTGCTGGTAATTGGTGTATTGCTCTAGATACAATTAAATTTTTCAGGCCACAGGAGAGAAAGTAGAAATTGAATTGTGAGATAATAAAGGCCTGAAAAGGCAAGAGAGATGGCAATGAAAAGACACATTTTATTAATGATGTGCAGAAAAATAGCAGTCTCTAAAGGTTTAAGAAATCACACGTAACATCTAAGCAGTAAGCTTGGATAGACAAGATGTTGGTGGTGTTCACAGTATCTGTGAAATGAGGGAGGTGTCTTAGAATGAAGTTGAGGAATTTTGACTTGACCTTGCATAGAAATTTTAGCTCAGATACAGGGAATCAGATCCAGATAAGAACAGGAATTGGATGAATTTGTACCAGTGAAAATGAAGATGGAAAGGAATCCAGCAATCCAGAAAGGAATCTTGATGCCTACTGCACACAGTTTTGGGGTAATGAGTAAAATTTGAAGAGGCACTTGAAATGGTAGCAGAATTAGGATAGGACAGAAACATGGAAGCTAAGAAAAAGACAAAATTAACAATAAAATGTTAGCTTGTGGGCTCAAGGTCATGTAATAGACTAAGAAAAGCAAGGGTAGAATATTGATTCTGAAATTTTCCCAAGAGAAAGTAAGAAAGATTGAAGACAGACAAAGGCTTTGTAATGGGATAAGATAGTCTACGAGATTTTTTTTTTCCCTGACATGAGAGAAAGAAAAATCAGAGTTTAAGAGTTTTCAGATTTACCCACAGGCAGCCAGAAAGTATGATTTAAGTCAAAGAAAGAAGGAAACATGATGAGAAAAAAATAACACCATTATATGTAATTTAATTCCACTGGAATAAAATTTTTACCCATTGTCCCTCCTGTTCTTAACCTATCTTGCTATAAATGCTGTTCTACAGACACACTCTATGCTGTATATTTGCTGAAGATTTTCATGTCTTCTGCAGGAGATTATTTTTAAAAAACGACTAGACCAGTTTATAAATTCTGATTCTCAAAAATGTTATATTTTTGAGTAAAAGAAATTTTATTTCAATGAGTCTGAATTCTGACACAAGATTTTGTGTCCAAAAGTACTCTTGAAAGCTGAACTTTTATACAACTTCAAAGAGGAAGCTGTGAGCTTTTGTTTGTAAAACAGGGTGGTATATCTAGATGACTTCATCTTGAAGGTTTTTCATTATCTCAAAATCTGGGTGGCAGGAAATAGCTTTATTGGTGCTTCTGAATTACTTGCTTGGCAAGCTCCTACCATGACTATGACTGCTGGTCATGTACTATTTCTGTTCTTGAGCAAAATTTCTCCATTCCTTGACTATTTTTTTTTTTTTTTTCCAGTTATCATGACCTGCAAGTTCTCCAGCACTGTTAACCTTTGTGTTCTCTGCAGAACTCACTCTGGTTTATCAATATATTTCTTGTACTGGGGGACCTAAAACTAGATGCAGTACCCAGATGTGATCTCAGGAGTGCTGAGTAGTGGGGTACAATCACTTTTTTTGACCTGCTGGCTGTGCTGCTGTTATTGTTGTTGGTCATCTTAGCTTCTAGGACCCTGCTGGTCCAAGGCCTTTTCTGCATAGTGGCTTCCCAGCCCCTCATTGCCCAACCTGCAGCACCTTCAGGCATTCTATGAGTTTGTCCTCACTGAATTGCATAAAGTTTCTTTTGGTCCATTCCCATGGCCTGGTTAGGTCTCCCTTAATGGCAGCCCTACCTTGCAAGTATATCAATTGGTCCTTCCAATTTTGTGTTGTCCGCAAAACTGATGAACAAGGACGCATTGCCTCCACGTCCTTGTTAAAAATGTTTGAAACAGAACAGGCCCCAGGATAGAGCACTGTGATACTCCACTTGCTACTCACCTCCAGACAGAGTACGGCCCATTAGTCTCTACCCTCTAAGACTGATCATTCAGTTTTCTCCACTAAGGAGCATTTATGCCTGTTTTTTTCTGATTTAAATACAATGGTTCAAGAGTGCTTGTGTCATCTGCATTACACCTGTTGGCACTTCTTTTTTCCTCACCTGTGTTTTGCTTTCCTTAGAGATACACCAGTGAAACTAACAATTTTCTTTTCTTTGCAATCTTTTGTCTTCCCTTCTATTTCCGTAGCATATCTTTTTCACTCTTTGAAGACTACATGTTTCTGTGTCCCTTGAACAACTTCACAAATATGCAGGGCCAGCAACAAGCTTTCAAGTATCTGTGGCTGAAAAAATAACTGGGTCTTATAGGAGGGTGACTACCTTACTCTTTTCCTACTCTTGTACCATATCTGATGCAAAGTCTTTTCTGTTTCAGCTCCAGCCAAACTCTATGAATGTCTTCAGCTTGTAGAATTTCCCAGAAAATGTTTATTCAACAGGGAGAATTCACAGTGATGTGAAAGTAACTCTCCATACAGTTTTCACACCTAGTACAAAATGGCCTTAAGCAATGCTTGAACCTTGCTCCCCTATCTGGTCTGCTCCAGCACAGTCCTAACAGCACTGACATTTGACTCTTGTCTGGCTGTAGCTCCCAGCTTAAGTGACACCTTCCAGCCATTTTCTAGACCAGACCTTAGACACATGCCTGGTATCCGATCTTCTTTTAAGTACATCACTGATACACTGACATTTCCCTAAAACTATCAGCCTTCCCTCTTTGATGTCCAGATTCAGGATTTCCTTACACAGCAATTCTAATGTTGTATTGTAAGTAAGTAGTATTAAAAAGGTTCTTATGTTCCATGCCACTGAGTTAAAAAGGTAGTCCTTTATCAGCTTGATTATTATCTATTTTCCTGTACTCTGAAGTATAATACAAGCAATGAAAACTGGTAGGGAGAAGCAGAAAGAGAGAGAAGGAGGGGGGGAATGAGAGAATTTTGTATTTTTACAGCATGCTATGAAAATACACCCTGGCAATTTTAACAAAATGAAAAACAGAAACACCAAACCCCGCTTTGGTTGAGGGTTGCATCTTCACAGTGATGTAAATTGAGTCTATTCCAGCTAAAAAATTGTTCTTTTTTAAAACCCAGTACCTGCAAAATTTTAAACATTTGATGTTCAAAGACACATTTCTTGTAAAGGGAACTGTACTTTGAATACTGAGAGTGTTTTGCAGGATGTTTGAGGAAGAGAAATTGCGGCGCTAGCAGCAGCTCATGAGAATCACAACAGGCAGTAATGATAGGATGGTTAGAGCTCTGTTTTGTTGCTAGGTAAAGACTGACCATCTTTGTGAAATTATAAGGAACACTGCTTTTAGTTCATATTGTTCTGGACTGCATTTTCCTTTAGGCAATTATATTTTAACAGGAGAAAATGTCTTAAAAGTAGTCGGCTACAAAATTGTTATAGTAAATCATTTACATAACATTCAATGTTATATCTATACAGGGAAAGTATGGTAAAAAAAAATACTGATATATCAGCTACTCCAAATGTTTAGTTAGACATCATAGTTCCATTTAAAGTGTGCATGGTGCACAGGTTATATATGTTTGTAGTTTTAAAAATATAATTTCTATCAACCTTATATACAGGGTAAATAAGGACTGGAAAACTAATTTTAAGACAGCAACATGGAAGTCTTAAAACGTTATTCATTGCATACAAACAATGTACAAACAGTCTGTAGTATATTTAGCTTTTTTCCTTTGAGGGATTTGTGATTGAAGAAGTAATCAAACCAGTCAATGCATTTTCCTTTATAAACAATTGAGAGCTTGGTATGATTTGAGCAGTGTTATGCTTGTGTGGAAAACAGTGAACACGCATAGGAGAAGACACTGCGTGTTTAGATTAGATTGTTTTTTGTGTAATTATTTTTACACAAGGAAGTAACTTTTCTGACAAAAATGCATACATGTGGCTGTAGGTGGCATAGCAGTATAATTCACCGCATTACCGCATGTTACATACTTTAATATATATTGTCTTTTAGTTAGAGACAATGGATGTAACATTTCAAAACGCAAGAGAAATAGGTTTTCTGAGTTACTTCCCATAAGTCCTGTCACAGCTAGCAGAGAACTGGGGTTTTTGTACCCAACTAAGGCAGTAGAGGCAACACATTATATAACATGATGATTCCCTCATTACATATGGTAAATTTCTACATATTTACATAGAAAAAAACTATATAAAGAAGAATTTTTTTATATAGCGAGATATATATACACACATAAAGCAATATCTTATATATATTATTGCCTAATAGTTCCATGAAATGTTAAAATTATTATAGAAAGTAATAATATTAATGAATTCTATATTAATAAAAATAAATCTAATTAATCTATTTTTCCTAATTAGCTAAAGAAAGGCAGAACTAATATTAATAAGGTATTTATACAAAAATATGTTCACAAATACTTCTATAGTCACACAATTACATTTCAGACATACTGTTCAGCCATTGCCTTTAATACTATCAGATTCCCAAGATTTTCAGAAGTAGGTTATGAATATCTGATTTAAACAGTTCAGTAAATGATCTGTTTTTCCAAGCTATATGTATATTCTACCACTTCAATTAGAACTGAATCTTCAGTGTCACCAACCAGGCTGCTACTTATGAGGGCATTTAAATTAAAAAAATCGGATTCTCCATTCAGAGAGAGAAAAAAAAGATATGCAATCATTTCCATTGAAGAATAAGCAGAATTATTATTAAAATGATATTGATAGGCAGATAAAAGTCAATGGTAACAAGGTCATCGTGCCTATCCTCTTCTTCTTCATGTGAGCACGGAGGGAAAAAAAGGGGTTTAAAGGGTGTACTGGGTGCAGGTGTCAAGGTGTTGGTACCAGGGGACTGCAGGGGTGCCCTCTGTGAGAAGAGGCCATGGGTTGCCCTTCACTGGACACAGATGCTTCCACCTGGCTTCAAAATGGACAGGCTGAGTCCATCAGCCAAGCTGGTACCACCTATGTGAAAACTTATTTAAGGGCAGAAAGTACCTCAGGGAGAGAAGTGAACAAAAAGGAGTGAAAAAAGGCAGAGGGAACACAAAGGTCAGAGGAGGAAGAGGAGCTCCATGGCGGAGCAGGTATTCCTTGCATCCTGTGGAGGACTTACACCAGAGCAGATGGAACTCACCAGGCAAATGGAGGACAATCAGGGAATCAGGCCCAGACAGCATGGGTTCATGAAAGGCAGGTCTTACTTAACCAACCTGATTTCCTTCTACGAACAGGTGACCCACCTGGTAGATGAGTGAAAGCTGTGGATGTTGTATTCAGCAAAGCCTTTGACACAGTCTCCCATAGCATTCTCCTGGAGAAGCTGGCAGTTCATGGCCTAGATGGGTGTACTCTTCGCTGGGTTAAAAACTGGCTGGATGGCCGAGCCCAGAGAGTCATGGTGAATGAAGTTAAATCCAGTTGGCAGCCAGTCACAAGCGGTGTCCCCCAGGGCTCAGTTCTAGGGCGGGTTTTGTTTAATATCTTTATCAATGACCTGGATGAGGGGATTGAGTGTGCCCTCAGTAAATTTGCAGACGACACCAAACTGGGTGGGAGTGTTGATCTACTCGAGGGAAGGAGGGCTCTGCAGAGGGACCTGGACAGGCTGGATCGATGGGCTGAGGCCAACTGTGTGAGGTTCAACAAGGCCAAGTGCCGGGTCCTGCACTTTGGTCACAACAACCCCATGCAGCGCTACAGGCCTGGGGAAGAGTGGCTGGAAAGCTACATGGTGGAAAAAGACCTGGGGGTACTGGTTGACAGCTGGCTGAATGTGAGCCAGCAGTGTGCCCAGGTGGCCAAGAAGGCCAATGGCATCCTGGCTTGTATCAGGAATAGTGTGGCCAACAGGAGCAGGGAAGCAATTGTGCCCCTGTACTCGGTGCTGGTGAGACCGCACCTTGAATACTGTGTTCAGTTTTAGGCCCCTCACTACAAGAAAGATGTTGCATTGCTGGAACATGTCCAGAGGAGAGCCACAAAGCTGGTGAGATGTCTGGAACACAAGTCTGATGAGGAGCGGCTGAGGGAACTGGGGTTGTTTAGTCTGGAGAAGAGGAGGCTGAGGAGAGACCTTATCGCCCTCTGCAACTACCTGAAAGGAGGCTGTAGCGAGGTGGGGGTCGGCCTCTTCTCCCTAGTAATGGACAATAGGACGAGGGGGAATGGTCTGAAGTTGCACCAGGGCAGGTTTAGGTGACATTAGGAAAAACTTCTTCACCGAGAGGGTAGTCAGGCTCTGGAATGAGCTGCCCAGGGTGGTGGTGGAGTCCTCATCCCTGGAGGTCTTTAAAAGAAGGATAGATGAGGTGCTTAGTGACATGGTTTAGTGTTGGGCTGGCAGGGTTAGGTTAACGGTTGGACTCGATGCTCTTAAAGGTCTTTTCCAACCTAGACGATTCTATGATTCTATGAACTACCACCCATAGAAAGCCCTTGCCAGAGCAGAGGAAAAGTGTGAGAAGTGGAAGAGAGAAACTGCTATGTACTGACTATAACATCCTCCTGTCCTGCAGTGTTCATTGCTTCACTTAAGAGACTGAATGTTACCTGCCATGATAACAAGAGGAAAGGAGAAGAGTCTGAAGTGAAGGAGTTGAGCCTGGGAAAGGGAGAGGAAAGGTATTTTCCTTGTGTTTTATTGTTTGTATGTTTTTTCCCCCATATGCAAAAAACTAATTAAATATATATTAATTATCAATAAATTGGATTAATTTCCAAAAATCAGGCAATTTTTCTCCTATTTTTGTCTTGATCCCTGAGCTTTCTTGCTCCTGCTCTTTCTGTTTTCTCCCTTAAACTTTCTGAGGGCAGCTAGTGAGCGGGTGGCTGGGTGGAAGTTTGGCTGCCAGTTGGGGCCAACACACCACAGAGGAGATGGCAGGCTGGTGCAAAGCCTGAGCTATGGCAACTCCAGACACATTCACAAGTGCATGGAAAAATGACAGCTTCCTGAAGTTCTTGAGAAGGGATTTCATAGCTGTCATAACTTTTGGCACGCTGCACTGCGTCAGGAATGGTAAGTTTTCATTATAGACATCCTTTTTCCTTAAAGAGGATATAGCCCTTAGCACTTAAGTCTCTTCTGTAATTAACCATTGATGACCTAGAAGCCTATTTTGACTTAAATAACTTTGGTGTTGGCTGTCCAATTTTAACTCAGCCTTTTAGGTTCATTTTAGACTCTCAAACTGTGATTTTCAGCACCTGGACAGAGGCGTATAATAATGACACCTTGGAAGTATAAATTTCTGTAGTAATAAGTATTAAACTGAATAAAATACATATAGAGGCCTTGCCAATGGTCATTTGTTGTATCAGATGACCCTGATATTCTGCGCGCATGCACTACTAATAGTAGGATCTGACTAACAACACTACTAGTAGTGGGAACTGACTAACAACTGTGTACATGGAGGGAAACAACGTCCTTTATATATTAGTGGAACTCATTGTCAGTTGTCTATCAAAATTATTTTGATCCAGGAGAAGAAAGATATACACATTTTAAGAAGGATATTTTAAACTAGAAGTAATTTTTATTTATATTTATTTTCAAATAATTTTCTAAGCTATGGTTATACACACACAGGAAAAATAAACCCAAAACAAAATAGAAAATGGAAAAACACCCCCATCTACAAGTAAACACAAGCCAAATTGTATTAGTGACCAGACTTGTTAGTTCAAGAAAAAATTCAGAGGAAATAAAAAATGTTACTAGAAAAAGAGCTGAGACCAACCAGCATGAATACTCCTGCAGAAAACAGTCATAGGTAAGGGAGGGAATGGAAACCTGGTGTCTGATGTGGTTATTCTAGAACATCTACAGAAAAACCCTTATTTGGACATGTTATAGCAAAATATGTAGAGCGAGATCTGAAAATATGTTCTTCAAATGATATAAACTCTCAGCAACCTATAACCATTTGTATCTGTCATAACAGCTGAAAGTAGAATCAGCCAGAAAGGCAACACAAGACACAGATGCCACTGCTAGAAAAAAAATTCAAAGCATGTCATCTGTGTCTTGTGCCTGCCAAGCTCATCTCTTTGGTGGTGACCAGCTCAGTCTTGGAACAGAAAGAGGACTATAGAGATAGCAAGCCTTATAATAGCCTTTCTTATAGATAACTACATAAAGATATGGTCCAAGGCATTTAATACTGTTTGCTGATATTGAGAAGGGACAGTGTGTCTAGAAAATTCCTTCATTTTTACTTTTACACACACTGTGCATGCCGGGAAGGATTCCGGTACAGATTTAGAATTTCACGTTACATATGATCATGCTCACTGAAGATTGCTCAGTGCTGTTACTGTCTTTACCCCAAGAACTTTTCTACCGAAAACAGAACTAAAGAGAAATGTAGTTGCATATTTTTCAATCTGTTTTCATTGATAAGGGCAAGTTAATTTTTTTCTCAGATTCATCAATTCCATGTGAATGCCTATGCAAGATGAGCAGCAACATCTGTAATTAAGGTGGCATACATGTTCTCATTCCAATAATCACTTTAAAGTGGATTCTAACCTTATGCAACTTTTACCTTTTCTTTTAAAATATATGTAGCTTCTACTCTGTTTGAAAGGAAATTGCCTCACAGATGTTGAAGAAGTATTTCAGCCATTTTTGAGAATGAAGAATCATTTTCTCATATATTAAAATAAGGGGGGTTTAAAATATACCTCCATAAGGTTGTATTATGTTGAAGGATATAGGGAAAAAAATGTTCTTTGACTGAATTTTTATGAGATTATGAAAATAGCATTTGACTTATGAAAAATGAATTGTAATAAAAAAAGTTCATAAGTTCTGTTATTGTGTCTATCTCAGCTGTATTGTGGAAAATATACTGAAGATATTAATGAGTGGAGGCAAAAGTAATATTTTTAAACCCATGCATTTTTCAGCTTTCAGTAAATTCATCAAACTTTCAAAAGATGTTGTAATTTACTCCTATTCCACCCCAGCTATCAACCATATGAGGGATTCTGCAGCTAGGAAGACATTAATAGTATTCCTTAGTTTCTGTAACAACAGAGATACCCACACCCACTGAATGATCTAGGCTGAGGAAGACATAAATAGATGTCAGGCAAAAAATAACCCCAAAACCAAAAAAAACCCAACAAGCCACCAAACCCAAAGCAGTACACTGTAATTACCTCACAAAGTACATGTAAACCCAAGATTATCAGAGTATTATTCTGCCATGCAATTTAATTTAAGATTATATACAAAATCTATTGGAATATTACTTTAACTGTGATATTTTATGATTCCTGAATAATCAGGACAGTCTCTTGATGCATTTCTTTAAAAGATTTTCTAGGTTTTAAAAATCTCCAAAAGGGACTTAGAAACCTTATTTAAGCATAACATTACCTTTGCTAGAAAAACATTCATTTGACAGTGATAGTAGTCTTTGCCACTCAACCAATGTGAGAAAGCAGATAATATTCTGAAGACCACTTAAGAAGATAAATGCCAGTTATAGACAACCTTGCTCTTTAATTACCATTTTTATCCACACATTGTGCAGGAGCTGTCTGCTTCATATAAAAATGCACAGACATTTCAGTTCAGCAAAGTCAACTGCAGTAAATCAAAGTACAGAAATGCATTCGTCCATCTTAAAGTCAACTAAAAACACTTGTGCAGAAAAAGGAAGGGTGGAGCCCCTGAAAATGGGGCTCACCTACTCTGAGGTGGAGGCATGGTCCCAAGTGCAATGGGAATTTGCCTGCTATATCATAGGGCCCATTTGTGCCTGGCAGATAAGCAGTCACTCTTCCACTGGCTACTAAAACCAGACACCGCTTTTTCTCATCAGTTCAAGAATTGTGGTCAAATGTTCCTGTTCAAAAGAATAAACACCCCCACTTCCAAAACCAAACAACCTCTCTTGGCTTTTTCAGGAATTACTTTTTCTACATATTGGGCAGTGTACCTATCAAAAAGTGTAAATATTAAGAAAGTTTTCATATATGTGGAACCAAAAGTCCAAGAAATAGATTATTGGTAATGGAGACCATAGTATTCAGGGCATTTTGCAAACTCTAGTTGATTATTTTAGCTCTATTTAAAATAATGTTCAGGTTCTTTAAATAAAACTTGAGTCCTTGCTCAAATTATATCTCTAACATATTAATTTCTTAAACCACTTATCTATATGCCTATACATTCTTAAAAGAGGATTTTCTTCCAGAAATTTAATATTGAAACCATTATTTAGTTAATCCTATCATATATTGCTATATATGGAATATATTTGTCAGAAGAGACATAGAGCCAAAGTACTTCAGTAACTTGTCCAAGGCCTCAGAAAGATTCTGTGCCTGCCATGACAGAAACATCATCTTTGCTTTTTTATCTAGACTGTGCACAAACAAAGAGTATGCAAAGAAAATAAACTCCAGGACCCACCAGTATTTTAAAAGATGCATACATACTTCTTCCAACAATTGGGAGGTTGGGATGGGGATTTTTTTTTTTTTAACTGCTCAATAGCCACAGCTCTGCTTCTTTGTTGCTGTAAAATGTGGTTTTAATGAATCAGAGCTCAGGAAAGATGAAGAATAACCAGCAGCATATCCATTTTCATGGCATGTATTCGGAACAGTACTCCACAGACACTTCAATGACTTCTTGTCCTGGTGGTCCATTTGTCATTGGACTCAAGAAGTGCAGTCTACAGGATTCTTTAATGTTTGAGAGATTATCAGACTCCACAATGGTTATGTTGCATAAGTTTTGCAAGATAAACAAATCATCAGCATATATGAAATTTACTACCACTCTTCCCATTCATATTGGACCCTAATTCTTCACTTTCTTCCTGGATTGTAAAAAATCAAGTTCAGCAACCAAATTTTTTGGGAGGTGTCACCAAATTATTAATTTTTAAATGTTGTCTTTTAAATTATTTCAGTGGAAAATCAAGAATACAGGTAGTGCAATAGCTATGTGTTATTCATTTAGCAATGAAGTTTAACTTTTCACTGTTCACATATTTTCAACTCTTACAGCAAAATGTTTTCACAATGGAAGTTAACTTCATTTTTTCCAGCAAATAACATATTCATTTAAAAAATAGTCTCATTACAAAAATACTGTGAATTTGGAATACCAATGTATGACGGAAAGTGGCATTTTATTTGTAGCCTTTCTCAGTAAATGCAGCCCTGGCCTGGAGGTTACATACAAAGTTCACTGTCTCTCTTTGCCCTCAGGGACTTGCATAAGTGCTGCTGTTATAGCACAAGAGTGTTTTTGGAGCAAGGTGTTTCCATTTGGTCTGTGCACTCCAGAGCATGCAGGGTGATTCAGAGGACCTTGAGATGTTGCTTACTCATGGCTGATCTATAATCAGGAGCAATATAACCATGTCAGCAGTGCCAGACTTTTAAAAATGTTTCAGAAAATGCTGTAAGTGTTCTTTTCATTTCCTCTCAGAACACCTTAATAACGATGTCCTTCTAAAGTCTAATTGCAAAGTAAGTATACAGCTGTCTGGAAAAACAAATAGCAATGAGAATAAATGCATACAGAATAGGAATCAGAAAAAGATACTAATTATTTGCAGCAGAAGTGTTGCATGCCTGCTTTGTGGAACATGCTGTATATTCACCACCTGAATATCAGTCATCTTGCAACTTCTAAAAACTAGCCTGAATTTCCATGTTGTTGCAAAGAGGTTTTTTGTGTGTTTTTTTTCCCGCAGGTGGAAATGTAGCTTTAACAATGTAAATTGTTACTGACTGAGTATGGCTAGACTGGACTGATATCAATAAATCCAAGAGAGGTGTAAGCTTCCAGCATTCATCTTAGTGGACTGGTAAGTTTTCAGCTTAAGAACCATGACTTTCTGTTTCTTCACAAACGCAATGCACCGCTCAGTAGCGCTACAGTTTTTTTCTGAAATGATGTCTAAATTCACATCAGGCCCTGCAGGAGCTAAAATAAAATTAAGTTAATAGCAAAAAATCCTGGAGTTCTTGATGTTTCTTTGTTGATATGTGTCTCTATTTTTCACATTCTCTGTTCCCACTGCTGATGTATCCTGACCGCATTTATTTATTAAATATGCCTGATTGTCATAACTGAAATCTGCCTGAATTTACCCATCTCTCCCTGAAGTACTGGCATTCATGCTCTACTTCCCCTATATGAGTTCCTTTAACAGAAGATAAAGATTCCATTTTAAGTATCAGTATCTACATCTGTCCTGCCCTTGGCATTTTGAGCTGCTAAGTCTTACTTAAGTTTTATGAAAAAATGTATTAATTTCTCCACACAGTCCTTTTGTGTATATAAAATCGCATTGTAGGTGAATGGGCAACCTAGCTTTCAC
This sequence comes from Gorsachius magnificus, assembly GCA_034008185.1. NCBI lineage: Eukaryota > Metazoa > Chordata > Aves > Pelecaniformes > Ardeidae > Gorsachius > Gorsachius magnificus. The sequence goes on from CM067081.1 coordinate 89,991,662, forward strand.
TGAATTAATCCAGTTAACATCTCTTAAACCCTGACCAAGGGAGGTCTATCCAGTGACTTGTCTTCAAGCAAAGACCTGATATCAATTTTCCTCCAATAAGAAGGGGAGCCAAATAACAGTGGTGACATGGTTGAACCTGGAGTCCTGGGGAATGGCAGCTCTTACAGCAAAAAGAAAGGATATAACTTCACCCTTTCAGGATACCCTGTTGCCTAGCACTAGTATAAAATAAACCATTCAGACAATTATGATGACAGATACAGCTCATTTCCTCTTTAGTTTTCTTGGCCTCTTTGATTTCCCATCTCACTTCATGGTTATTATTCACAGTCGTAATGTATTTTTAAGATGGCTCTTAGGTAATATTGAAGAAGTGGCTAATTTGTCCATTTTTAATTTTGTTGACTTTTGTTTTTATATAGAAAATTGTGAAGGACTTTGAAAATCTTTGCAAAACTTTTTGAGAGCTGAACGTGAAGCCTTTTTGACTTTTCACAAAGAGAAATGGCACAGCTGTGTCTTTCACTTTGCCTTCTAATTACACTAACTTTCTGAAGGAAGTTCATGGATCTCCTATGAGCTTTAGAGACAGGATTTTAACTCAGTTTTCTACTTTTAGTAGCCTGCCCTCACTGGATTGTAAAGTTTGCTTCATGTTTTTCTCAGACCCTCCAGTGGGAGCTTTTTAATTTAGATATGTAATTAACATCCAGTAAGACAAATAAAGACAAAAAAAGGTGTGTTTGAAGGGGGAAAGTATTCTACTTTCTGGTATTTAGGGCATTTACTTGTAATAGAGTAGAGAGAGTTTCCAGTGCTTACCTTGATGATATGTGATTATTTTGTGCTAGATATAAATTGCTCAAACAGGAAAGACGGAAAACCCATCATTAACTCTATCATAAAACTGCAGACTGAAAGGGACCCACAACTCAGAAGAACAATAATTTAGTGGCTGAAATATTCTCCTGGTCACCTGGAATTAAACCCTGCTCTAAAAACCATAAAGGATGTTCCCTGACTTTTCTATTTCTGACTGCGGGGTTTTTATCCTGAGCAGATGGGCCGTGATCTTTTCTATTGAGCTATACAGAAAACCATCTTAATTTACAAATACGCTTGCAAATAATTGTGAAACAGCTGCTAAAGAGTTGGATGCAATTTATACATCTTATGTAAATTTGTTGTCCATCTTTCTTAGTTACACTCCTTCACTGAAGTCAACTACATATCATTTAAATTAGATGAGTGAAATAAATGAACACAATGTCAAGTAGTTCTGTACTAGCAGGAAGTATTTGTAAAGGTGAGATGTTATTATGATATGTCACTTTTCATCATACATCTTTCACTAACCGTATATGAAACAATTGCTGAAGGGAATAAACTCTTCTCCATTTCTGTTGTGGGTAGGGCATAAAATAATAAGTTTAAACTCTAGCAAGGGAAATGTCATCTTGGCATTAGAGAAAAAGCATCAGAGATGTAAAGGAGTTCTATGCTGGAATAGATTGCTGGGGAGGTTGTGCAAGTCCAGCAGAAGAGAGTTTTTAGTTTGGTAGACTTTTGTGAGGATCTGTTTCTGTGCAGTTGATACTGTCTGAGAAAGGAGAATAGACCAGGAGACCTTGTGAGGTCTTTTCCATTTCTATTTTTCTGTGACTCTATGAAAAGCAGCGAACACTGAGGTGGATAGTAATGGTTGGATAGATAACCAGTTCAGAGCTTCTGCTTTTGGTACAGAAAAGAAAGACGGTTTTTTGTGGGATGGCATGGAAAAACCCTACCTTAAAAAGAAACTGCAAGATATTTTTAATATCAGTACTTTAATATTTAAATATCAATATTACCAGATAGGGGCAGGGATTAAATTTATGTATGAGATACATCCTTTCTAGTGAAGTTCATAGAACTACTGGTAGTAACTACACCAGAAGGTTGCAAAGGTAAAACAACATTTCAAAGAACCTGTGATGGCAGAAAAATTAAATGGTTCAGCTGGTTCAGACCATTCAAGCAAAAGTATAATCACACAATAAATATTACATGCTAAAAACAAAGGTAACACATCTATAAATAATACTATATATAGTACCCTGCTTTGTTTATCTTCCAAACAAACTTCCTTATTATTCAAGTCATTAAATCTATTTTAGAGGGAATGCAGAGAAAAAAATATTCTCCAGCAGAGAAAAGAATAAACATTATAGTATACAAATCTTGTTTACTGAGTTGCCTAAATAAGGTGAAGTAGGAAGGCACACATAGATTTTATCATTTCCTAGCCATTAGGGGAGTAATCACCAAAAATGTTGAAGGTAAGTCTGAAACAGTGAAAAAAACATCTGGGACTGATCATCAGATATGTTCTGTGTCTAATATTTAGATGTAGGTCTAGGGGCTAGGTTTAGTACAAAGAGTTGTTAAGATACTATACGTTCGTGTCCTATGCTGATGTAATAATCCTCCTGAAATTGCTGCAGCACCTCCTCATCAGAGTTGCTGGGATAGTAAAGCCCTAGAACAACAAGCCCTAGGGAAGTGTTCATTACCTGTGATAGGAAGACACTCTATGACGGTGAAGAGGATGACTCTTCAAGGACTTGCACAATTGAAATAATTGAGTAAGCTGTGATGGTATACTCTTCACAATTCTACGTGTTCCACACTGATGTTGCACAGACATTTACAAATAGAGGTTGTTAAAACAAAAAACCAAAAAAATAAACAAAAAACCCACTTAAGATCTTGATATCAGTTAACGGTCTTTTGTGAAATCAATTTTCTTGAACAGGATGGTTGATTAGCGTCCAGATCATGATAAGACTCTGCATCACAAGGGTTCTTGCAGTGGCATCTTCATCTGTTTTGGGTTAGGTTCCCCAAGCTGCTCTTCTGCTCAGTTCTTAAAATCCAGCTGGTCCATGGTCCTTCATAACTACTCCAGCACATGCATAATTCATTGCTATTGATTATCTGACTAAATGCAAAACACCTCTTAAATACCCCTTAACTATCTAGAAAAGATGTGACCTTTTTTTGCATCTTCAGAAGGAGTTTTTATTGGTTAGTTACATGGGTCTTATTTAGGTACAATTTGATCAGTTTTACAGAAGGAAATGACTAGGAAAATATCCAGAAGGAATGGCCAGATTCTCCACCCATGGTGCTAATCAGTGCATTTAAGCATACAAACTGGCCCATGAACAGCAAGAAGCCATCTTGGGAGATTCTCTAGAGCTCTTCAAAATTCCCAGCAGGAGGGCTTCTTGAATCAATCAGTCAAACACTTCATTTTGTATGTGGCTTGGAGTTCGGTCAATCACCTGGTGTCAGAGCTGTCTGCTATTTCAAATCAGTCCATTGTCACATCTGTGCGCAGACTCATTAGGACAGCCTAGAGAATTAATGACCTGATGCACTGGGTGTGCATAAAGGCACAGCCCTGATACTGAGCTACACTACAATTCTAACTATAGAATGAAGTTGATTTTCATACTTAAATCTCTCTTATAACGTAAGTCCCATAGGTTTTGCTACACTAAACTTGCTGGCTTTGGAAATAGAGCAATGACCCTCTGTCAAAGACTTGATTTAAGGCAAAAAGGCAGCTAGTTACATACCCAAACAAAATATTTTATCACTTGCCCTTCAAAAATCTCTCAGAGGCATTTGACTGTGTATTGCTTATAAATACAGTCAGCACTATCTGTGATTTTAGTTACCTTTTAAACCGGTTACTGAAAATGTCACTAATACTTTTGTATATCCTTGGCAGGACTCAATGACATCCTTTTTATAATGGTTCTGTCAACAGATAGCTTCCTTTTGGATGTTACTCGCTGCACTCATCTGCTTGGACACTTTTGAATGGAATAACCATGTGCACCTTTTTCTCAGTAATGTGTACATCTTTGGAGATGCAGTTTATTTCTTTTCACAGTTCTTTGCTCTACTGGGATGACAGGACCTTAAAAAGGACGCCTGTCTTTGTTTCTCTTGTTCTTGTTTTGTTCTTGTTCAGTGACATGAACAAATAATACTATGATTGCCCTAAGGGACTGACACAATATGCAGTATTCAAACTGCAGAGTAAAATCAGTTCAAGAACACCACAATTCAATTAATAATGCTGCTGAAATAAAGTTATGTGCTGTATCTAAACAATTCAGTAGATAATATTTAAAAGTCTTCAACTCCTCCAATGCATATACCCATCAACAGTTTATGTAGCTGGCTTCTTTTGTAAGGGAGTCTGAATATTGCTTATGAATTCTGAACTGAGTAACCCTCAATAAGACAAACCAGTACTTTTCTTTTTTTTTCTTACATATTGGAATGTATCCAAAAAACCCTGCACATAAAACACCTTGATTTCTGATTGGTTAATACCTTTGTTAACAGAGTTTGGTTTTGCTATACCACTTTATATAGATTTTCTTCTTATATACGAGACAAAAATTTACTCTTCTCAGCTGTTTTGATCTTCTTGTCTTTTTTCTTCCTTCCTTTATCTGATTTCTCTTTGCTTTTTTTTTATTTTGAATTTATTCTGGTCTTCTTACTATTTCTCCTTTTAATACCACATATCCCATCCTGCTCCACTTTTCCTTCCTATCTTCCGGTTTCTCATATCTGCAGTTATTTCATTTAAACTACCATAGCCATTTACACAACAATGCTAATTCTATTTGACTGTAGGAGCTTGACCTATACCTAGCGGATGACGGAAACCTTAAAAAAAATTTAAAGTGTATGGTTCAGTACTGTCATTATTGCTTTTCTAATCTATGTCAAGAACTAACTGTGTACTCCAGAATTGTTAACAATGTACAATTAACAATGTAAGAAAACTCAACTGTTTTCAGTTCATAGAATCATAGAGTCATTTAGGTTGGAAAAGACCTCTAAGATCATCTAGCCCAACCGTTAATGTAACACTGCCAGTTTGTTGATATTCAATTTCATTGGTTGTCTCTTCATTACCTCCTGTTAGGAAAAGAAAAAGGGACAACCCACAGGTAGTACCTGTTCTTTATTTTTAGTAAGTTTCTTCATACAGCAAAAAATTCCCAAGCCTTTGGGAATTTAGCATGTATTTCTTGGCTCTAAAAACACTCACAGAAAACCAGCACCTGCTTTTGAGCATGTTTTCACTCTTCAACATTTTTGTTTGCTTGTTTAATGGATATATCCAGCAAAAATTTTCATTTCTACAAGATGCCACATCTCTTAGGCTTTGTCTAGTGCTAATTTTATGCGTATATTATAGACCACTTATTGTTGTTGACTTTCACTATACAAATAATAATTTTAACTTTTATTATTTTATTTTCCTTCCCATCTTAAATTCATTCTGTCGGTCCCTATTAACACAGCAATTTCCACTGATAAGACATTCACCAATATATACTACTGAAGTGTGCAAAACATAAAATAATTGCAGTTATCAAGTTTTTATATCAGAAATCAGTATTTCAATTAAATTTACTTGACTACCTGTGTTACCTTTTTGAACCCATTCTTACTTTTCTTAAAGTTTGTATTAGCGATTGTGTTATATTACTCTCCTGTGTATATTGCTTGTACATTTTACTTTGAAACATCTTTAAGTAAGCCTCTTCATTTCACTCTTTAGTTAGTGGAATAATATATAACAGTTTATCACTAAAAATAGTCTCATTTGCAACACACTCAAGGTTTTTTCTTTCCAAAGCCTAGGGGGATTTCCTTGGGTCAAAATGTTTCCTTGGCCATAGAAATTTAATAACTAGTTCATTATGAAAAAAATATAACCATCTCCTATCTCTCTGACTCATGTCTCTTTTTGCAGACTGAGAATTAGACTGGCGGAGTTAGAGAACCAGATTTCTTGGAGGCGATACAAATGAACAGTTGGACTGCAGAGTTGTATTTTCAAATACATAATTCACTTAACTAAGATGAAAGGGCATTTTGGCATTTAAGAATTGAAATTACAAGGAGTTCTGTTACTTATTTAGAGATAGCAATCAATTTTTAGTGATGTGTTTGAAAATATGGTAAAATATTCACACTACATTAAATAATGCATACTGGAGAATGTACTACTGTAAGAGAGAGACAAGAAAATATGTTTCATGAATATGTTGTTTACAAGTCTTTTTATGGGCTCATTTAGGGAGTAACTCGGTAATTTATCCGAAATTTAAGAAATAATGTGAAAAGTTCTTTATCTGTAAATCTGTCTAGTAGTTTCCCTTAGTTCAAGGTTACAAACAAAGCTTCAAAATCACATTATTCAAAGACCCTTTTTTGTCTTTTATACTTCACTGCTGTACCAGTTAAAAACCTGAATTCCCTATTTAGTTACAACGTAAACTTACATAATGTCTTGGAGGTTACTGTAAATTGTTGTCTTTGAAACTCCATTTTCCATTGCTATTCTGAAGACGGGGGGTGTTTTCTGCAAGAAAAAATGGAAACAGAGGGTAAAATCAGAACCTGAGAATGAGATGGAAACTTAGCTAACTTCCCCTATAAACCCATTATTTAAATGATTTAAGGAAGCCAGGTTGAGATCTGTAAGATACAGAGAAGTGGCATAAGGAGAAGTATCTTGTAGAATAAGAGCCCGGAGGACTATAAAAACTAGAAATAGAGAAGGTGCTGGAAAAGCAAATAGGAATGTCAGATCAAGTTTGTATTATTCTTCCTGAAATACAGTTATATGATGTGAAGCAAATTAATGACAGTTTAACTCTGCAGCATGAAATACAGATTTCTGAAGGCAGTGAAGCAAACAGTGCAATGCTATTATTTCTTGAGTTACTGCAGAGAAATGTGAGACACTGCAAGACAGATTTAAAACTTCAGAGACTAATTAGATCTTCAGTAGAACATCTGATGTTGTGCTTATTTTTACAGTATCAGCATTTTACATCTAAGGAATAAAGCAATATCCTTTTTTTTTGTTTGTTTGAGCTAGGTATACCAATAGCTTTAAACCATATGGGAAGCAGAAACACTTGCAGCTGAGGTTTCATTGATTCTATGTTTAACCCATCTTAACTGTTTTCTAATTTTACTACCAGTAACATTAAGATTGCAAAGTCAAGCACTCAAATTTTGGAAATTGCCCATGCAGACTTTATTTGCTAACCTTTGTGAGAGTACATTATGATACAATCTTTAATTTTTGCGATACAATCTTTAGTTGTTCCACAGGACACCTGCCTCACTCAGGGCACATTAAGTGAATTATTATACCTTAGGTAATTTTTCAATATTTCTTTTTTCTCTCATAATTCAATATGTGGCTCTAGAGTTTATTTACCACATGCTATCTGAACTCTGCACTGAAACATGACTATTGACATCTTTCTTCATTTTTTATAGGTTTCATTATCAGAATAGCTGGTACTCATAAAACATTAATCAATCCCCCATACTTACTCCATTCTGCTCTGGCTTTCTCCTCTCCCTTCCTTACCCATGGAACACTCTCTTGCTACCTCTCCTCCAGTCCTTAGTCTCTGAGTGATATGCTGTTTTATTTTTCCTTTCCAGGCTACATAGCTCTCCTTTGTTTACCACTCTCTTCTTCCCCATTCCACAGACACACTGATTAATGACAGCACAGTACCTCTCCTGGTTGTCTTTACAAATGTTGTCTTCTGTCATGGCATGTGAAAGCCAGATTCTGGAAGCAAAGTCCTTGGCCAAATTCTGCAATGTAAAGCAGACACCATTTTCAGAGAATTTCATTGGCAAACTTTAACACACCTCTACAGTTTTTCTTTGGAAGCATGCATAAAGCAATTTTAGGAAGTGAGAAAATCAGGAAAAATTGAGGAGAGGAAAAGACATAATCTGTTGGATGATGGCAGGTGTTCCCAAATTAGCATTAGTACAAATACATACTCTGCATAGTCCCATGTCTCAAGATGCAGTTGTAGCTAGGCTCCTTATGCAGCCCTACTCCTTTCAGGCTCGGATTGCTTCCAGGCATCTCCAGTCTCTGCCAAATTTAAAGTCATTGCCACAAAGCAGGAAAACTAGAACTTGTCAGCTAAGCCGCAATACTTTGTAAACAAAGTATCAATCATTTAATCTCATTCTTAGGAGAAATGTACAGGTTTTGATGGATGCATTTCAAATAACTAAAAATAGAATATTTAAAGGAGGCTGTAACAAGGTGGGTGTCGGTCTCTTCTCTCAAGTAACAAGCAATAGGATGAGGCGAAATGGCCTCAAGTTGCACCAGGGGAGGTTTAGATTGGATATTAGGAAAAATTTCTTCACTGAAAGGGTTATCAGGCACTGGAACGGGCTGCCCAGGGAAGTGGTCAAGTCCCCATGCCTGGAGATATTTAAAAGGCATGTAGATGTGATGCTTAGAGGTATGGTTTAGTAGTGGACAGGTATGGTTGGGCTTGATGATCTTAAAGGTCTCTTCCAACCAAATGATTCTATGATTTCAGGCATTGTGGTTAAATTTTGGTGAGTATATTGCAAACATAAAATAAAGTTTAATACTGAAAGTATTACGGAAGTTTAAACATAGGTGTTATTTCCAAGTCTTCATCTCATGCAAGTTAGGATATGATTTCATGTGTAGAATTATATTAGTTATATAAGCCCTTTATAATATATTCCTGTCAACCATGAATTCTAAGCATTTTATGCAGTGGTTTTCTATAGTAAGATCTGTGACAGAAACTGAATATAATTGAGATTAGAGAGGATTAGAGAGAAAGTAGGGGAGAAAAGGAGTAAGGAAGAAAGAGAGAAAGAAAAATAAGCATTTAGAAATACAACTGAAATGTTCTTGATTTGTTAGAATATCTGTTCTTCCTCTGTTCTTATGCTGTACCCTAAACATCTATATTCAACCACTGAAAGGAACAGTGTACAGATCAAGATCAACCTCAAGTCTGCCTCGGTCTTATGCAGAAAGGGGAACAGCAGATCATTATTTAGATTTACCAGGAAGTGTTTTGTTGAATAAAAGTCTGGAAGCAAAATTAAGCTTTGCAAACTGCCCAGAATGAATTAAATAACATTTGCACTGCAACAGTAGACATTGCACATGCAGTTTTTGAGTTATATTCTCACAAACCAGAGCATTTCAGCTGTGTGCCACTGGAAAATAGGGGGAAAAAAGTAAGGTGAAAGGGAGGGGACATATACTGCTTCCAGTAGCATAGTTCTAATTAGTGGTGATTTAAGAGCTTCCATCTTACTTAAAGTTTGGAAAAAGAGTAAGGACTTCTTACTGGATGATAAATTACCTTATGGAATTTAGAAATTGTGAACTGTAGACTAGATCCTTTTCATCCCACTTTGTCTTCTGGATGATATTTTTGACTTTTCCCTGTCTTTCTCTTTTTAACACAGATTATATTTCTTAGATTGTCAATATTTATACAGAGAAGGTGACCTAGGAATCCAGTGAAACAAAATTGTAGGATGCACAATTGTAGGAATGTATAAAACAACTTTACTGTAATAGAAAGATGATCATAGAACAAGAACACAAGAAGAGAAGAAGGGAAACAGAAGGTCAGTGTTAGCCACAATATTCAACCTGGAAAATCAGTCATCTTGGAAGTTTCAGTCCTTCTTTGCAATTCCTAGAGCAATATGAGAAGGATCTAGAGAAGTTTTAAATCTGATAGATATGAATATAGAAATAGCCAAAGATTCATAAGTAATATGTTTAAACAAATAGACTGAAATCTTTAGAAGTGCTTTACTGGCTGATAAAAGAACCAAATGCAACCACTATAAGTGACTGTTTAGCTTTATGGGACAGGACTGAAAGGGCACAATCAGAAAATGAGTCTCACTCAGAACAGTAATGCTTACCTAGGACAGTCTCCTGCACCAGGAAAGATTTTCTTTTATCTTGTGTTTTTGGCCAGCGTGAACAGAAGAAACCTTCCACAATTGCCTGAAACTGCCTCTGCAGAAAGTTTCTGTTTTGATCAATGATCTTTTCAGAACTATTTGTATAATCAATCAGTGCTAGTCATAAATTGCTAGTCAAGTAGACTAACTCCTTGACACACACACGAAAAAAACCATCATCCAGTCACTGGATCCAATTTCCTTGTGTTCTATTCTTTAGAATAGTAAAATTCTGGAATTGTGTATGTGTGTGTGTTAAATATTTTTCTAGATTTTTTTTCTTTTAAAAAAAAGTCTTTTCCCATGCTCCTGGTAATATATTTTACAGACCAGTTGCTTGGAAATCATATATAAGCAGGATTTTTCTGTTTGGCCAGAATCCTCCTCCTTAGCTCTTCCCAGTCTTAAATAGAGTCAGACAGAGGTTTTTGACAAGAGTAAACTACTTCCTGGCTCAACTTGCTTATATGGAAACAGATTGACATCTCATACCTTGCAATGGTAATATCAAAGCTTTAGACTGCAGTTCAATCCACTTACTGACTGATGAAGATCTAAGAGATATTGGAGAGACAGAACTCAGAAATAAAGAGTACAGCCAACTCCATTTAAAAGCTTGGGTCCCTAATGCAGGGCTCACATTTTCCCACTTACCATTCCTGCAGTTTCCACTTCAGTCTTCTTTTTAGTGTGAAAGCAGCCACAAAGTCACATATTTTGTCATTAATATTCTTGTAAGACCTCTTAAGTCAACAGAATTTGCAAAGAAAATTGGGCTCTAAATGGGCAAGACCAACTTTAAATAATACAATTAAATGGATCTGTTCTCTTTCAACTGAATGTATAGAGTTAATCAATTCTCCACTTAATGAAGCCCTTAATTTGAAAACCTGACAGAGAATTAGTTCTACAATACACTAGGGATGTTCAATTTAAGGACTGTCTACTGTGTTTGCCAGCCCTTCAAGGTAATTGTAATGCCCTTTAAGTAAACAGGGTTTGAACAGAGAATTTGGCCCCAAATGGTGAAGACTAATAAATCAGTACTGTGTTTTAGGTCATCAGATGCTCTCTACTATCTTTTAAGGCTATGAACTGAAGAGGTAGGTGGCAGTAAACATTTCAGAAAGTCGTAGGAATAAGAAGCTGGGCTTTCTTCTCTTTTAACAAGACTTTGTGAGGCATAATTTTCTGTAGTAAAAATGCTAACTTCTGTATCCATGTTTAAGATGTTTAAATAGGAAGAAAATAAAAGTTTCTGAAATTTTGAATTTAAATGAAGGATTTTATTATTTGAATTTTGTATCTTTATTACTCAATATATTAAGGATTAAGAGTCTTAAAAATTTATTACAAGACCACTTCAGATCACTGAAACAAATCTTCTTTATACCAGTTGAACATATAGTTAATCAATGCTCTACTTAATGAAACCTTTTAATTTGAAAACCCGATGGAGAAATAGATTTACTGTACACTAATACTGTGCAATTTAAGAGGTCTCCACTGTATTTGCTAACCCTTTAGCATAATTCTAATAAAAACTTTCATGCATTGCCCTATTCCAATCTTTTGCTAATTAACTCTGAACAGAGCAACTGACATAGAGATCAGAAGAGAATATTAAATTACAAAGTAAGCAACTCTTATAACTTTGTAATGCCTTATGGAACACCATTTCAACCAAGTCAGATCTATCAAAGTCACCTTGCACAGGCTGAGCAGCAGGAATAAAATATGAACTTCCAACCTTTAAAATACAAAGTATCATTGTAAAATAACACCCTCCAAGTAAGTTTTAATATTCATATACTTTCTGATATAGATGGAATTATACTGTTTGAGAGGGATGTGCATTGGTACTTCTCAAAGTCTTTAAAGTTCCCTGCCTTTGCTGACTGCTTTTTCATAAAATCAGATTTAGATTCCTCCCATAGTCTTTTGCTAGAAGGAAGTCATGTTAGCCAGGGGCAATACTTTCTCAGCATTTTTGTTGGTCCAAAGTTAGACTGACTCAGAACACTCTTAAATCCTAATTCCAGAAGGTTGAGGAAATGAATTTTTATTTTGTGTAGTAAATCTCAACAGACAATTTAACTATGTAATATTTCTAGAAATATTGGCATTGTTCCCTTCTTATTTCTTATGAAGTTTACTGTGGTTTTCATTAAGTTAGACCAGCAAAATAAAACCAGATAGCAATGTAATAAGTAACACTTCTTTATTGGAAAATGGGCATTAAACATTTCTCTACTTCATTCCTGTGATTTAGATAGTCCTTATCTTGGTGCCCTTTCTCATGACAACTATAAGACTTGTTGTCAAGAATGTTTCAGTAATTCCCAACTAATGATTCTTTTTCTTTTCTCTCTTTCTTTTGAATGCTTGAACTGCTACAACAATCTCATAGAAGATGATAGTATAAAAAGAGGAAGTTTTACACCATTGCAGCTAATAATAATAAATAAGCTCATTTTATGTACATAAAATGAAGATTTTATTTTTTTCATTTGTATTATATTTTTCCCCAGTTATCAGTCTTATAAACTCTAGATTCAAATAGACTATTTCCTTTCCTTCAGTCCTTCATTCTCTGGTTTTAACACTATTAAGAATGAGTTTCTGCAAGCTAAATTAGACCCTAAATTACACATCTATTTTGGAAGACAACCACAAGTGGATATTGCTTTCAATAAGAAATAATGTTTGCTTTATTTTGGTTTTAAGATATAAGCAAGTAGGGTATAAATTCCCATTTTTACAGTAGAGTGCATTTGAGGATTTTAGGATTAGATTTTAACACAATGTATTACATTAAAATCTTTTGGCCTGCCTTGCAAATTGTCAGATAAACTTGTTGCACGAACCAAATAAACTCTTCCCTCAGTAATTTGCTCGTCAAGAATTATCAATTTTAGAAGAAAATTTGAAAGCATCTACATAAACATTTTACTCTAATTCTGTGCTTCTGGTTATTCTAGAACTAGTATTAAAATTCCAATTGCTTTGTAATTAATACTCTAATCCCACATTATACAGTGTTTAAAAGTTGATTTCATTCCTATTAGTTTCTTTTTTTTTCTGAAGAAGTCCTTTTCAGTTGCTTTGAAACAGAAAAAATATATTTCTTTCTCCTGGATTGTTCAAACTGCCAGTTATCACACTTCCAGGAGACTTAGAAATATCAACCACCCAAATCAGTAACAGCTGTCACCATGTCCTGGTTTCAGCTGGGATAGAGTTAATTTTCTTCCTAGTAGCTGGCACAGGGCTGTGTTTTGGATTTAGTGCAAGAATGTAGATAACTCACTGCTGTTTTAGTTGTTGCTAAGTAGTGCCTAGACTAGTCAAGGACTTTTTAAGCTTCCCCTGCTCTGCCAGGTGCACAAGAAGCTGGGAGGGGGCACAGCCAGGACAGCTGACCCCAACTGGTCAAAGTGGGATTACAGACTGTATGACGTCATGCTCAGGGGGGAGTTAGCTGGGTACTGGTCAGCAGGTAGTGAGCAATTGCATTAAGCATTACTTGGGGTTTTTTTTTAATATATATATTCTGTATAGTCTATTATTTTTTTTTCTTTCTACTGTTTTATTAAGCTGTCTTTGTCTCAACCCCCAAGTTTTACCTTTTCTTCCCGATTATCTCCCCTATCCCACTGAGGGAGGGGGCTAGTGAGCAAGCAGCTATTTGGTGTTCAGCTGCCTGCTGGGTTAAACCACAACACACCACTGTACAAAACCGAGTATAATGGAAATATGAGAAACCTTCATTTTACTCTCAAATATGAAAAACAATACTTTATCCTTTTGCCTTGTACATGCTATATATCCAAACAAAAATCTGTGAAATATTTTGTTTATTGAGTCTATTGTATCATTATGATTCAGAGTAGGTGTGTTTAACAGTCCAGGGTAGAGATATCCCATCTTTGGATGACTAGAAGAGAGGTTAGCCACAGTACCCACGCTGAAAACCTGATATTTGAAAGGTGTTTCAGTGGTGCAGGATGTCTCTATTCAGCATAAGAACCTTGCCTTATATTTTCTTTAATGCATCAGTATCAATATAATGTTATCTGAAGAACAAGCATAATAGTTCTTTCCCTATTATGATCATAATGGTAGCATTTACTAGATGCGGTTGACATAAACAGTATGTCAAGCACAATATAAGCACAGAAAGAAAAGGCAGTCCTTTCCACAAAAGTTTACGCTCACAGTATAAAACTGGAGATAACCTGTGTAATACTGATACAAAATATCTAGAACTGCAAAATACTTTTTCTCTGCCACTAAATACTGAAATAAAAGGTTAATAATTGAGCATCTGTTGTTGTTGTTGTTATTATTATTATTGTTATTACCATTATCATCGTTATTACCACTACAACTACTACTGCTACCACTACTACTATTTAAGCCTATAGCATCTCACTAAAATACTGACATTTGCAGGCAAGCAAGCAAACCAATGTTTCACATTCATACTAACACATCAGCAATAGCTCGTGTCCACTTGACTTACAGAAGGAAATGGATTTCTTCTCTTTGGTATGTCTATTCTGCTGTTGAGAGGAGAAGCCAGGAGCCTGGGTTCTTCAGAAGTAGCAGTATGTCATGTACTCATCAGTATGGCATGTATTGACCAAAGTTTAAATGTTTTAAAGACTTAAGTTCATGGTCATGCTTCTAGTAGGACAGTTTTGGTAAGCTTATCAAGGTGGTTACATATTTGTACTTACAACAAGAACATTGGCATCATAGAATACCAGGCTGGAAGGGACCTCAAAGATCATCTGGTCCAACCTTTCTCAGCAAAACATACAGTTACATTTTAAGTGCACTCTACTCCCTCTGGGTCAGGCAGATAGTTTAATTATTCAGCTGTTAACTTTTCTAACAGATGCAAACAGACTTAAAAGTACATTCTTAGTCAATCTGATGGTGTCTGTCCAGATACACGATGAAAATTTGTTCTCTTTTCTTGGTCTGTTCTTCCAGACTTGGAGTCATGAACCGAGACTGAAATGATTCCCAGAAGCAGAAAGACTTGTCCTTATGCTGTTATCTAACAAAAGCATTAATTTAACCTACACACTATTCCTGCTTTCAGCTAGTTTAAATTAGCATGATTACCTGACTGCATTATGTGATTTGTTCATTCTTTTTGACCAATCTTCAGTACAGTAAACTACAGGGAACATTAAACACTGATTAAACAACAACAACAAAAAAACAACCGCAAACTTATGCTTTCACCCATCTTTCAAACTTGGCATCTTCTAGAAGCTACAGAGAATTTGTGCAGCTCTGTCTGTTGAATTCAACTGCTGACAGAAATAGAGTTATTCCTTAATTTGTTGTAAAAATTACCTAAATGCCTATGTACCTATTGAGGAAAACCTAAGGAACACTGCCTAAAGAAGTAAATAGAGATGTGGGGTTTGCCACTGTTATTTCTGGACTGATCATTTGCAAGTTTCCCACCTCCTGAAGGAATAGGTTGGAGAAAGAGATTAGAAACTCAAAGGAGAGACTGATGCAGTCAGAGGAAAGATTATGGATTAATTTCCTCTCTTAAAGAAGAACTGTTGAACTTCTCCCAGAGATGTTTTAAAGGATAAATAACAGCATAGGGAGCAGTAATGTTTAAAAAAGTAACTTTGAAAATAGCGGAGAAAGTGCTGTAAGCTTCTTCCAGATCGCACCAAAGGGCAAAATGTGAAATAGCAGCAGATATTTCAAGAGCTACATCTGGCACAACAGGGGCAACCTACCCATCAGGAATGGGGATTGATTAAAATGTAGGCAAACCCACAGGATCTTAGATGATCTTAAGGTGGAGTACATATGTTGCTCTTCAGTCTCTCAGGATCAAGACTGAAAGCTCATGGCAGACAGGCAGGGGGGAACTAGGAGGGCAGGAGGAATAGATGCAATTTCAGGGCAGGCAACAGTTTAATGAATTCACAGGTTTGGGCATGAAACGTGCTGAGACAGAAACGAGAGGTGGTTCCCACAGTGGTGGGACATTCTTTGAGAAAGAAATGTTGTGGGTGAAACATGAAAGGAGAAGTGCATATGGTGGATAAAAGCCTGAGTGAGCACACTAATTTCCACACGAGAGATGTTGATTTGAATGATAAGCACAGTTGCCAGCTTTGTGACCATCTGAACAGTACTTTCAGAAATTAAGCCCTGTGTTAGAAACAAAAATGACTGCTTGTAATAGGGAGGGCAGTACTAAGATGAGAAGCAAAACACTTGATTTGGGGCTGTAAGTGTTGGGGGGGGCGGGGAACAGCAACTCCAAAGAGGACAAAATGTCTGAAAACAATCTGAAATAGAAAAAGTATTAGGACTTCCAACAGCTATATGCAAATAACCAAAAGGTTAATTTACTTTATTGATAAATTTTGGAAAACGGTGTACTTGTTTAGGATGTCTTAGTAATTACTATGGGACCAGTTCCAAATTCCTTATTTGAAGTGAACAATGCTTTACTCTTTTAAGAATGCTGGTAAGGCCAGGTCCTTCACAGTTCTGTCTTAACATTATTTTATTTTATTCCAGCTGAAGTACTGTATCTGTTCTTCAGAAATTTCTCATACAATATTCCTTTGAACATGGGTTTAAAATTAATTGAAATTCACATGCACACAAGTAGTCTTGCATAGATTGAAAAGAGAAGGAAAGCCTACTATTAAATAATAAAAAGAAAAAATATTAAAACAACATAACTACACGGCACAAAATGCAAGGGACAAGGATTGACCACAGCCTTTATTAATGATGTGTAAGATGATATTCAGTAACATTAGCTACCCTCTGCAGTCTCCAGCAATATAACTAGCATTGAGAAGAATCTGCAATCTGAAGGAAAACACAATTTTTTTGTTTCTATTCCTATTGTGCACCAGTGGTAAGTCAGAGCATGAAGAATAAAAACCCTCTATGAAACCAGGAATGGCAGGAACCTTAGAATAAATGAGAATCCTAAAATAACTTAAATCAACTGAAGTAATTCATACTTGTAGGCTAAATAATGTACACTAGAACATAAGGTGTATAATAGAGAACCACAACCTTACTTCCTTAAAATACAGTGGTTTGGCTGGTATTGCTGCCGTGATAACTACCTCTCCTCTACTGACTCTGGAGCTGGTTTTCTGTGGAGTCTGGGGCACAAATGAGGCAGGGAGGTTGGGGGGACCAATCAGGCCATGAGTGAAGGCTGTAGTTTGAGCCTTTTTTTCTTCCCCCTCAAGGCATCTATTTTTATTTCTCATTTACTTGTCTAGTGCCTCAGAGAAAGTTCAGACAGCTTGTTTAGCATATCAAAGCACGATCTGTCTGTGTTTTAATAATTATACTGTCTCTTGTAAAATAACTTTACAGACGATTCTCTGACACAGCTGGTACCAAATTCTGCTTTCAGACATGCCTGTTACAACTTTGCTGAGCTCATCCAGACAGAGCCCACACAGGTGGGTGTGAATGGCTCCATACTGCAGCGATGCCCCTCAGTTACTGCAAAAGGGATCATTAATAACTTCAGCGGTCAAACCTGTAATATTTTCTCAGTCTGCATTAAATGTGAAATCCCAAATAAGTAATCGAACCTGACTTCAAAGAGGGTTTTTCAGACTGAAGGCCGTATCTCATCTACTCTTCTGGAAGTACCATGTTCCCTGAAAAAGGCAGAGCTCACAAGACACGACGTACGATGACTGGGGGCAGGGGATCTTTGCAGTCGGACTTAAAGGGCTGATGCTCCTATGCTGGCACAGCATCTTTTCAGGAACAAATTCCACAGATCCAAGCTTACAGCAATAATTTGATTGTCATTTGGTTATTGTTCTATTGTTTTGCATGTGTAAGAGTGTCCACACTAACTTTTTGCTACTGAGGTAAGGAAAATCAAGGAGTTCAGTCACTGAATTATGTCAGCAAAGATCAGCTCCCACAGCTCTACTCTATAAATGCTGAACAAATTCATTCTGCAATAAAAGAAAAAAAGAATCTTCTCTTTGAAAATATGACATTGCAGTATTTCAGGAATACAGTTACAGGGAGTGATTTTCATATTGCATTTTTTGTCAATTTGCAATCTAAGTATTTATGGAAAAGCAGGATTTATGCATCATATGCTTGTAAATGTGAAAATCCTAATGCATATACATTCTTCAAATTAAAAAAAAAATGTAGGCAACATTTCTGCAGGGCTAGATTGTTTCATTGACATATGCAATGCAAGAAGCAGTGTACATTACTCATAGAACTGAACAGCACTGCAAGGACTATAGATTTAAGAAACATCTGAAACATCAATCAATATCATTTATTTTAAGTCTGTTCATAAGAAAAAAAGAAATAAAATATGGTGCTGTAGGACTAACAGCAGATGTTATGAGGCATATTAGAAACACTTCAAGAAAAAAAGCAGACAAAAAAAACCAACTCTAACCAAACTCACAAAACAGTTATCTGCTTATGTATTTCTCCACCTGTCACAGACTGAAAAGATATTTTTACAAGTAAAACATGGAAAGATGAGAACATTATCCTTATATACTTAATCAGGATAAAACTTGGGCTTCTTAGGAGAATATGAAGCTATTTCGTTTTCTTGTATATTTTTGAATGGGACAGTATCAATTACATTACTACAGTCTGAAAGAATGGGGCTGCATGTGGACCTACCATTAAGTGTATAGCATGTTGCGTTTTCCCACCCAAAATACTCCCCTGTCACTTTTACCTCCAAGAAGAATGATGCTTTTCCTTGTCTTCTCCTCCTTAGTGGAGGAGTCACATAAAATTGTGACATAGTAGTAGTAACTAACAGTAATCTTTTGAACTGACATCTGTCATGCTACATAGATGTTCCTCTGAGTTTTCTGTAAAGACTGGATTTGACCAACTTCCTTAGGCTTTATATTTTCCTTAAAATATTCTTAAGATTATTTAGCTTCCTATATTTGAATTTACATCTTATATATGCAGGGAAAGTATACATTTAAATACTAAATGAGAAATTGATTTGGATAGGAACAGTGGAGATAAGTTTACTAAGAACACAGATCCTCAAAAATATCTGTTCTGCTAACAAGACAACAGCACAGGAATCTTGATGTTCATCAGGTATTTACAGCATGTTATTCACAGAGTATCTTAACAGGACACCTTAGCCTGTGTTTCTCAAATCCCAGCCACCTAACCACTTTCCTGGCAAGCACCAGACAGGCCTGTGAGTGTTTAGTTTCCAAACTGTATGACAGCTAGTGCACATATCTGGCATGGTTTTAGGCAACCATACCTAATACTGGCAAAAGAGATGACTTCTGTATCAGTAAAAGATACAGGCTCCTGAACTGATCCTGTAATTTTTTATTGTCCCTTTAAATTTAATTGTCTTACCTTTATTTTTGGTGGGGGGTGAAGGGGATGAAGAGGTCTACTCTGGACAAAATTGCTGTTAACTTAGACAAACAAGTTCCTGGTATAAGAACTTCACCTTTTCTGTTTGAGAAAAGTCAGCAGAAAAGTGGTTGCCAGTCAGCTGCTTGCTTTCTCTGTTTTCAGCTTTTCTTCTACTACAGCTTAGGTAATTTGTCAGACAAAGATAATTTCTTTCAATTATAAAAATTGGATTATAATTTTAACTAATTTCAGTAAAAGTAATTATATATACACTTTTCATTATGTCAAAAAATACTATTCAAAATTTTGTTCATGAGAAAAATTTAGAAAAGCCAAAAACAACAGTAAGAGGGAACAAAATCCAGCCTTTACAGTAGACATGCAGAGAAACTTGTGTGAGTGTTCCATCCCAGTGAAAAATAGAAGCACGTAAAAACCAAACTAAAGCCATGCCCATTTTCCCTAATAATGCTACAGGCTTGTAGCTTGCCTTAAACAAGACTTAAGCAGATTTAATTTGTCTAAATCTGACATTGTTGTTCGAAAACAATGCTAAATACAAATGACATATAAATTCTTATGGCACGGTCCAGAAAACATTGGGCTACAGACTGTGCTCTACACCCCTAACTCAAGTGCCCTAAACAAAGTGTCTAAATTAAGAGGTTAGTAGCTCTAGGCTCAGTGTAGAGAGACAAGGATAGACTTTTCTGGGACAAATTACACCATAGGCAGATGATAGTTTTCTATAATAGACTGTCTATATCAGTCCATTTCGCTGGAGTTTTAGATTTACCACCTGTTAGGTCTAATTAGGCAGGTGGATGTGATTGCCACTGTTGCTTGCTGCTTCTTATTCCAGTCTCCAACACAACTGCTTATCCATGCTGCTGTGGGGGACTACCCTACGGAGGAGGTAGGAATCTGCATAAATATTAGTCCTAAGGGCTTCCTACTGGCTAGCTTCAGTGATTGTTTTCCTTTCACCTTTCTGAGGCACCTAATACTTCCCACAATGTGGAGAGCCCATGAACTTACCTTTAATATTGCCTGGCAGCCAGGCCCTGGAAGTGGGACATTCCAGCACCTCCTTTCTTGGTGTCTGTTGTGGTTTAAGCCAGCAGGCAGGTGAAAACCACAGAGCTGCTCGGTCACTCCCCCCTCCCTCAGTGGGATGGGGGAGAGAATTGGAAAAAAAAAAAGTAAAACACGTGTTGAGATAAAGAGAGTTTAATAAAGCAGCAGAGGAAAATAATAACAATAATAATATAATAACGGTAGTAGAATATACGGAAAAATATACAGTAGAATGTACAGAATATGCAAAACAAGTGATGCACAATGCAATTGCTCACCAGCCGCTGACCGATGCCCAGCCCGTCCCCAGCAGTGATCACTCTCCCCTGCTGGACAGCTCCCCCCACCCATGACATCATAGGGTATGGGATACCCCTTCAGTCAGTTGGGGTCAGCTCTCCTGGCTGTGCCCCCTCCCAGCTTCTTGTGCACCTGGTAGAGCATGGGAAGCTGAAAAGTCCTTGACTTAGTGTAAGCACTGCTTAGCAACAACTAAAACATCGGTGAGTTATCAAAAATCTTCTAGTACTAAATCCAAAACACATCACTATGCCAGCTACTAGGAGGAATCACAGAATCACAGAATGGCAAGGGTTGGAAGGGACCTCGGGAGATCATCTAGTCCAACCCTCCTGCTAAACAGGTTCACCTAGAGCAGGTGGCACAGGACATCGTCCAGGTGGGGTTTGAATATCTCCAGAGAAGGGGACTCCACCAGCCCCCTGGGCAGCCTGTTCCAGTGCTCTGTCACCCTCAAAGTAAAGAAATTCTCCCTCATATTCAACTGAAACCTTTTATGCTTCAGTTTGTGCCCATTGCCCCTTGTCCTGCCGCTGGGCACCACCGAGAAGAGTCTGGTTCCATCATTGTGACATCCACCCTGAAGATATTTGTATGTGTTGATGAGAGCCCCTCTCAGTCTCCTCTTCTTCAAGCTAAACAAGCCCAGCTCCCTCAGCCTTTCCTCACAGGGGAGATGCTTCAGTCCCCTTATCATCTTTGTAGCCCTCCTCTGGATCTTTCTAGGAGTTCCTCAACTTTCATGAACCGGGGAGCCCAGAACTGGACACAGTACTCCAGGTGAAAATTAACTCTATCCCAGCTGAAACGAGGACAGTGTCCTTGTTTGCAATCAACATCAGTGTATGTCGGGATGCATGGTAAGGAAATTTTAAACAGCATAATTATTGTTCTTTGTTTCTGATGAGATTAACATATTTTAGGGAGGGAATAGAAAACCAGTGTGATTATTTATGGGAATAGTTTGGTATTCATTATGGTAGCATGCCTGTCAGTCAGTCTTCTCTTGCTGCAAGTAAATGTACTTGGACATTTATGGTTTAGGCTGTTAATTTCGATATTTTTTTTTTAATATAATTTTAGATACATGTTTTCTAGCATTTCACATAAACAAGCATTTCACTAGTAATAACAATACACTTTTGTTAGATACCTATTGTTTCCTGAGGAGAGGAGAAGAGAGAGATAAAGCAAAGTAAGGGCCTTTTATTTCAGTGTTTGATCTATATCATAGACTCATAGAATGTTTTGGGTTGGAAGGGACCCCTAGAGGTCATCTAGTCAAACCCCCCTGCAGGGAGCAGGGACACCGCTAACTAGATCAGGTTGCTCAGAGCCCCGTCCAACCTGGCCTTCAATGTTCCCAGGGATGGGGCCTCCACTACCTCTCTGGGCAACCTGTTCCAGTGTTTCACCATCCTCATTGTAAAGAATTTCTTCCTTATATCTAGTCTAAACCTACCCTGCTTCAGTTTAAAACCATTACCCCTTGTCCTGTCACAGCTGGCCCTACTAAAAACATTTTCCCCATCTTTCCTATAGGCCCCCTTTAGGTATTGAAAGGCCACAATCAGGTCTCCCCGCAGCCTTCTCTTCTCCAGGCTGAACAAGCCCAACTCCCTCAGCCTGACCTCATAGGAGAGGTGCTCCAGCCCTCGGATCATTTTTGTAGCCCTCCCCTGGACCCGCTCCAACAGTTCCATGTCCTTCTTGTGCTGAGGGCTCCAGAGCTGGACACAGTACTCTAGGTGAGGTCTCACCAGAGCAGAGCAGAGGGGCTGAATCCCCTCCCTCGACCTGCTGACCTCACTTCTGCTGATGCAGCCCAGGGTACAGTTGGCCTTCTGGGCTGCCAGCGCACAATGCCAGCTCATGTCCAGCTTTTCATCCACAAGCACTCCCAAGTCCCTCTTGGCAGGGCTGCTCCTTTCTTCCCCCAGCCTGTACTGATACTGGGGTTTACCCCGACGCAGATGCAGGACCTTGCACTTGGCCTTGTTGAACCTCATGAGGTTCACACAGGCCCACCTCTCCAGCTCATCCAGGTCTCTCTGGATGACATCCCGTCCTTCTGGTGTGTCAACCACACCACTCAGCTTGGTATCATCCGCAAACTTGCTGAGGGTGCATTCAATCTCGCTGTCTAAGTCATTGATGAATACATTAAACAGCACCGGTCCCAGTACGGACCCCTGAAGGACACTACTCATCACCACTCTCCATCCGGACATCGAGCCACTGACCACTACCCTCTGGATGCGACCATCCAGCCAGTTCCTTATCCACCGAACAGTCCACCCATCAAATCCATAGCTCTCCAATTTAGAGAGAAGGATGTTGTGGGGGACCGTGTCAAAAGCTTTGCAGAAATCCAGATAGATGGCATCCATTGGATTTCCCTTGTCCACTCATGCTGTCATACCATCATAGAAAACCACTAGGTTCATCAGGCAGGACTTGCCCTTGGTGAAGCCATGCTGGCTATCTCGAATTATCTCCCTGGCCTGCATGTGCCTTAGTATAGCTTCTAGGAGGATCTGTTCCATGATCTTCCCAGGCACAGAGGTGAGGCTGACAGGTCGGTAGTTCCCAGGGTCTTCCTTTCTACCCTTTTTGAAAATGGGCACAATGTTTCCCTTCTTCCAGTCACCAGGGACTTCACCTGACTGTCATGACTTTTCAAATATCATGGAGAGTAGCTTGGCGACTACATTGGCCAGTTCCCTCAGGACTCTGGGATACATCTCATCAGGTCCTATGGATTTATGTGCATTCAGGTTCCTCAGGTGGTCATGAACCTGATCTTCTCCTACAGCAGGAGGGGTTTTGCCCTCCTGGTCCCCCTCATGCCATCCATCAACTCGGGAGGGGTGAGGAGAGAGGTTGCCAGTGAAGACTGAGGCAAAAAACTTGTTGAGTACCTCAGCCTTCTCCTCAGCTGCTGTTACCAGCTTGCCAGTCTCGCTCATCAGCGGGGGTACGCTTTCTTTAACCATCCTCTTCTGGCTGATATACCTGTAGAAACCCTTCTTATTATTCTTTGCATCCCTAGCCAAGTTTAGCTCCAGCTGTGCTTTGGCCTTCCTGACCCCATTCCTACACAACCGGACCGCATCCCTATACTCTTCCCAGGGTGCCTTTCCCTGCTTCCACTGCCTGTGCAGTTCCCTCTTCCTCCTTAGTTTGACCAGCATCTCTTGTTTCAACCACGCCGGTCCCTTCTTTGCCCGATTTCTTTACACCTAGGGATCGAGAGCTCTTGCGCTCTGTGGATCACTTCCTTAAAGATCTGCCAGCTCTGTTCTGTTCCCCTGTCCCTGGGGACCGTTTCCCAGGGAGTCCTTCTGACTATCTTCTTGAGGAGCTGGAAGTTTGCTTTTCTAAAATTGAGAGTCCTGACTGTATTCTTTGTTCTTCCCATTTCCCTCAGGAGCATGAGCTCTACCAGCACATGATCACTGCAGCCCAGGCTGCCTCCGATCTTGAAACCTCCGATGAGCTCACTTGCATTGGTGACCACCAGGTCCAGTATTGCATCCCCTCGGGTAGGGGTGTCTATTACCTGGCTATATGACTCTCCTCATATTGTATGTACATGGTTCTGTAGAGAAAGGTGGGTAGAAACTGAGCTCCTTTAAATGTGATATCACAGTATTAATTTCTAAGCATTACAAGCCCCACTCCCAGAAATTAGGTATCAATACTAATATACTCAACTCTGATAACTTTGAAGTGTGTTGCATACAATTTTCTTGCAGAAGAAACACCCATCACAGAAATGTAGCAGACAGCTAGGGTTACTTCTGTGCCAGGTAGAGAGTTCCTTTCTGAAGGACCTGCTCATAAATAAAAGGCAGGCAAATATGAGTAGGAATGTGCAAAAAGTCATGGGTATACTGGATGGCTGGACCCGATTATGTGTGGTTTATTGTTGTACGGTTGGTTTTTGGTTTTTGGTTTTTTTTAATTAATTCCTGTATTTAATGCTAATGCTTCTAATACCTAGACATTCTGATTTCCTCCTGGTGAAGTACTCCAGAGAACCTGAAATGACATTATTTCTAATATATCTAAACTAATGGGTATCAAGATATTTTCTGATTCATCTGTATTCGGGGGGATGCAATACCCTGTCTGTCTTCCATTTATAACTATTATTAACTCCTCCACTTTTTTCCTTTTCCTGAAAGTTCTAAAAGAAAAAGGATAGAAGATATTCCTTTTCTTTCATGATCAATGAATTAATTAGTCTCTTCTTGGAGCTTCTGATGCAGTCAGGTAGATTTCTCAAAAATACAAACTTCTCTGAGAGTCATGACACACAGCTGCAGCAGTTTGCAAAACCCTGTGTGAGGAGAGCTGGCCTAATGACTCAGAATTTAAACAGCTTAAAAGAAAATCATACAGGTTTCAGACCCTGGGTGATAGCATAATGCTGAATGTGAGCAAACCTTCAGGCATTATCCTGGTGTACAATCCCAGGCCAGCAGCATGAACACTGACTAAACAGCTGCACAAGATGCTCCTCTACAGCCAGATGAGGAAGGTGGATATTACTTCTGTCTTAGGAACCCATAGTAAACAGGCAAATTTAATTTTCCCGCAGAGCATTTTAATATTAAAGCGTTGCTATACAGTCACACAAACCATGCTTATGGGTCACCATTTCATGGTGATCGCCAGCTATTCAAGCCTCATTTTCATGCCTTTTGTGCTCTACTGTGCCTGCTGGCTCGTGCACACCGAGTCCCCTGCTGAGTACAGTGCAACCCCTGGGCACCGTGCCCCCTGGCATGTACACCCCTCGGTAGGGGGAGCAGGAGAAGTGGGACCCGTTGGCCAATGGACAGGATACACAGCCAATGAGATGCCTTGGCTCAAAGAAGCTTCTGGGTCATGACCAACTATGGCCAACAGAGAGGATCCACCACCAATGAGACACCTTGGCTCAGAGAAGATTTTTTAATTATGACCAATTATGACCACAGCTCAGATCCAACCCAGGGTATAAATGGGGCACCGCCAGGGAGCCCCCTTGCGTGGTGTTCTATGAGCTGTGTTTGAAATGTGTCCCCTTGGGTTGGGACACTGCCTGAGGAAACTTCTCAGGGTTGAGTGTCCTCACCTCCTTTTGGTGAATGATTTCTTCTGGATATATCCTTGAGTGAGCCCTTGCCCCCTCCCCCCAGGTGAGTGATTATATCTTCTGGGTACCCACACGAGGGAGAGCGTTTCCCCCCCCTTGTGAGTGTGTGTGCACACTTTCAATCATCATTCTTGTGTGTACTGATGTGTAGTAACCACACCCTAACTGACACCTCAAACTTGTTTTGTGTTAAATGTTAACAGAGTGTTGATTGATTTTGGTTTACCCCTGTTTCTTATTGATTTCTGTTGTTTGGTTTTAGCTGTTTGTGACAAAGTTATTTGAGCTTGTTCTTTGTTTGGGTTAGTTTTAGTGTACCTCCCTAACAAGCCCTTACAATAACTAATGAATGAAAACCAAAAAACTCTCACAAACCAAAACCATTGTCTTTCAAATGCTGATAACTGGTTGCTATTTAATTAATTTTAGAAGTAAAGGCAGTATTTATTTGCTTATTTGCAAATAAGCAAATTTTTTATTTATTTGCTGGTTTTTTTTTTAAGGAAACTTTTTGTTTTCATTCACTGAATGCTTTGCAGAGATTTTGTACAAATTTGCCTTTCCTATTGCAAATAAATAGGCATTAGGCCATTGTTGGGATAACTGATATTGATGAGTCAGATTTCTGTCAAACAATATGATGTATTTCATGTCCTGTTTGCTTGCAGCTATCACGGTTTGTGTCACAGTTTGAGAAGTAAATTAAAACTATTAACTTAAACTAATAAATCCCAAAGCAAGATATAATATGCCAGAATAATTAGGTATCAAATTTCTACAGTCTTGACCATGTTATAAACAATTTATTAGTTATAATATAAGAGTCTAGAACCTTCCTGTCAGTGATTATTTATTTATCAGTTTCTCCCTTCTTAACAGACATCGTTTATGAATCAACAATACAACCTACAATATTACTCTAAGAACTTCCCATTTTTTACATTATACAATTCCTCTCTGGTAAACTTTAAGGGACAATACTATTGCTTAAAAGAAAGATTGCTCCTAGGTCAGGTACTGTAATTCTCACCTGAATTTGGTGGGTTTATTTGAATGCATAAACCTGATTTGCTGCAAATTCTTTATATAAATCTATTTCTGTTTTATTCAGAAGGACAGAAATTATTAAAAAGAAGAGGGAGAAAATAGCAACTGAGCATCTATTCAGTGAAGTATTTTATCCTTTAATATGTCACCTAATAATAAGTTGAGAAACACAATGAGTATGAC
Source organism: Gorsachius magnificus (assembly GCA_034008185.1). Classification (NCBI taxonomy): domain Eukaryota; kingdom Metazoa; phylum Chordata; class Aves; order Pelecaniformes; family Ardeidae; genus Gorsachius; species Gorsachius magnificus. Next base: position 90,018,729 of record CM067081.1, read on the forward strand.
ATACTAACCTGTAAATCAATCAGTGTTATTGGGGGAAAAAATGGACAAAGGGTATTGTTTTAGAAACCTGATTGAAATCAACCTTTTGGTGTGTTGTGAGAAGAATTATTCATCCACTCTTTTTTCTTCCATAATGGAATTCATCTATATGCAAGTTATCAGGAACTGATTGGCTTCAGTTATTCCTTCGAAAATCTAAGAAAGACAAACCATAGACATAAAAAGCTCCTGGTATTTTGCATACTTATAATACCTCAGTGAATCAACAGGAATGGCAATACTGCTATCTGAATGTTAATGCAGAACCAACAGATGAGTTGAAGGGCAGAGCAACATAGAAATAAGGCAGGTTTTCCCACTTGAATCCACCACTTAATTGTCAAGACTTTTTGTATTTTTCGTTTTCCACTGTTATCACTTCCTCTCTTATCCTGTTTCATGTGAAAAAAAAACCAAACAACCAAACCCAAACAATGGTTTAATCTACAACAGATATATATAACAACATGCACCTAATTTTACAGGCTTTTTTTTACATCAACGATGGTCAGTACAATACATGTGATTTTTTTTTAAGAGAAAACCAAAGATATTTGATGAGTACAGGCTGATGGTTATGTCTTATGATTAAGATGAAAAATGTACATAGACCTGTTACAGATGAATGTTTTTACACAGAGATAAAAAAAAAAACAACCCCCAAAAATGACTTTTTAAAAAGTTTGACATTCACTTTCCTTTGTCTGACTGCATCTGTCTTTTCAGTGATGCTGGTGAGAGATGCACATGTAAATTCAGGGTCATACTGTTTGCAATTCATTCCCTCAGATAACTTTGTAAATTACTAAGGCATATTTTGAAGATGTCTCTGGAAACATACTGAGTATCTCAGAAGAACAAATGTGATGAGTGATGTCAGTACTAGGCTGGGCACTCATTGTGCAGTTACAACACAGAAAGTAGCTTTCTCAGCCCCTATGTAAATACAAGGATGCCATGCAGCACCTGCCTTAAATAGAAAACACGTTTAATATATAACTCAGGCTAGAAAGCTGTTAAGTGAAGAAGGTTGTGTTGATGAGCAGTCACTAAGAGCTGTGTAGTTTGATGGAGAAGGGCTTCAATGAAGGTCTCATTTGCCAGCTGTGGAGCACAAGTTTCTTCAAAACATACCAAAAAGTCCCATGGGGTTGATGGCCAAGCCATTGCGAGTCCAGATCCTCACATCCTCCTTTCCCCAGTGGCATTATAAAAATTAATAACCAGCACTTGCATCACGCAAAATTGTGGTTAGTTACTAAAGTGATTAACATGATTCTCTGAGGTGCTGAGGGTCTCCCTGGAAATTGCATCAGCACTGTTGCCAGGCAGAACTAAATTAATTTGTTATGGTGTTTTGTGTCCCGAAGCTCAGTCATGTCAAGCTGCTCCTGCTGCCCATCTTAGAGCTACTCAGAAATGGGCTGCTCGGTACTCTGAATTATGTTTCTTTCTGGAACTTAAAGTTTTGCTCATCCTTTCTAAGTATCTGCCCACCAGGAGTGAAATAATCAGAGCAGTTTGTATTAGTAAGGTTTTATGTCTGTAAGAAGATAAGTGCCCCCACCAGGCTGGACCAGTGGGCAACCAGGTCCTGGATTCCTGAAGTCTCTGGCAATGGCAGAAGACGGGCAGGAAGAGCACACATTCCTGGCTGTGTCTGCAGTCTGTTTCTCATTGTATTCACCAGCATCTAGAGTAGTTTTAGGGGGTTTAGAGGATAGATCCCTGACTAGTCCCCTTATCATCTTTTTATTTCCCTGCCTTCCAATGAATTTATCTAAACCCTTTTGCAACTGGTGACAATGTTTGCATTTGCAGCAGCCTACAGCACCAAACAATGGAGGTTCACTGCATACTATGAAAAGAAATGCTTTTTTTTACATATTCAAACCTGAATTTCCACCAGTTTCAGTGAGTGCCTTCAGTTCAGTGAGATTTCATGAAAGAATAGTCCAGCATGAGCTTGTAAATCTCCATCACACTGCTCCTTGTTTTTCTCCTGTACAAGCTGAACACTCTCCCATCCATTACTGGCTCTCTTTGTAAGGCAGTTGCACCATCCATGTGGCATTTCAGTTACCATTTTCTGTACTTCATTTAATTTAGATTTAGTTGCTACTTAACTGCAAGAAGTAGTGTTATCACAGTATCATTCTGGGGAAACTAAGACACTTCTTGGGAATCCCCGATTATACTTTGAATTTTGTTTAACTTCATGCATTTGAAAATTCCAAAGTAGATTTATTGTTTCTACTACTCAAAGAATTTTTGTTTCAGCTTCCTCTTGTGACAAAATGTCAGCTTGGGACAAATCAAACTTTGTCTGTGACTCTGTGCATTACAACTGTGCCAGCTATGAAAGTGAACACACTCCCCAGCCTTTTTTGTACACTGGGAAGGTACAAGCCATTCTGTGTGGGATTCACTGCAGCTAACTTTAGACCTCTATAGTTTAGTCGTCTAGATCTGAATTAGTCACTTTGGATTCCCTTTATAGTCACCAGAGAGAAAAGGCGCTTTTACAGCATGATTCATCTGACCTATTTAGATATCTACTTAAGAATAAGATGAATCATGTCCTATAACTTTTTTCCTCTTCCTTGACTACCAGGAGAACTAAAATGTTGACTTCTGCAAGTAGATTTCATTGCACACATTCCTCTCTCTGTTATTTTGACACCATTTTCCAGCAAAAAGTTAGACTGGGTATTACGGGATGACTCATTTGTCATAGCAAACTTTTCAACTGAATTCCCATTAAACTGTAAGCCACTGCTAAAGTTGCTGCGGCAGGTATGATATGCCTAGCGAAAATAGACCTGATAGGCATCACTAACTGTGTAGCTGTAGTAGTCAAAGTCCAACTAGAATACATTTTTCCAGCCAGTGTTAATAACTATCTTTTGCCCCAGAAGAAGCCATATTTTTAATGCTGTCAATAAGAGTTGTTTCACAATCGCTTGTCTCCGCAGTCACTGGCCTCAACAGCTTTGACAGAGAAGCTGATTTTCAGAAATACGTATAAGATATTGTTTGTCTTTGCTTTAGATTTTTCACTCCCTCATGGGCTCATGGCATATCTTTGAAAACAATACTAGCAAAACTCATTATTCTTCCAAGTTGTTCACTCATTCATCTATTTACTTCACATAGGTACTCAGTAATTCACTACAGCAAATTTATGGTTATACGCATGTATTGTTTCCTAATTCTCCTTTCAGCATGAGTATCTTTGTCTTTAGCATGACATTGGTCTCCAACAACACATCAGGACATAAGCAATCCAGGAGATTCCGGGAGTGCATTGATGACAACTTCTTCCTCCAAGTGATAGAGAAGTTGATGGGGAGATGTGCTCTGCTGGTCTGCATAATCACCAAGAACAAGGTATTAAGTTGGAATGTAAATATCAAAGGCAGCTTTGGCTGCAGTGACCATGAGATGGTGGAGTTCAGGATCTTGAGGGCAGGGAGGAGGGGAAAAAGCAAGATCACCACCCAGAACTTCAGGAAAGTAAACTTTAGCCTCTTCAAAGTTCTGCTCAGAAGAACCCTGTGGAATAAGGCCCTAGAGGGAAGAGGGTCCCAAGCAAGCTAGTAAATATTCAAGGATCACCTCCTCCAAGATCAAGATAGTTCTATCCCAATGAATGAGAAGTCGAATAAATGCCAGGAGGCCTGCGTGGATGGACAAAGAGCTCCTGGCAAAATTCAAACACAAAAAGAAAGCATACAGAGTGTGGAAACAAGGAGGGGTAACCTGTGAGGAATACAGAAACATTGTTCAAGCATCCAGGGTGGTTACGAAAGCTAAAACACAAATGGAATTAAATCTAGCCAGGCAGGTCAAAGACAACAAGAAGGGCTTTTAGAAGTACATAGGAGACAAAAGGAAGACTAGGGAAGATATGGACTAGCTTCTCAACAAGACTGGTTACACAAAATGTGGCTGTGGTACTGAGTTCCTTCTTCACTACAGTCTTCAGAATAGAATAGAACAGAATAGCATAAAATAGATGAGTTGGAAAGGACTTACAATGATCATCTAATCCAATTGCCTGACTGACTCAAGCATGCTATTAAGGGCATTGTCCAAACACCTCTTAAATACTGACAGGCATGGGGCATCGACCACCTCTTTAGGAAGTCTGTTCCAGTGTTTGACTACCCTCTCAGTAAAGAAATGCTTCCTGATGTTCGGTCTAAATCTCCCTAGCTGAGGCAACTGTGAACCTTTCCCATGTGTCCTGTCACTGGATACAAGAGAGAAGAGATGAGCACCTCCATCTCCATACCCCCTCCTTAGGAAGCTGTAGAGAGCAATAAGGTCACCCCTCAGATTCCTTTTCTCCAAACTAGATAAACCCAGAGACCTCAGCTGCTCCTCACAGGACATGCCTTCCAGTCCTTTAATCAGCTTTGTTACCCTCTTCTGGATGCATTCAGGTATCTTAACATCTTTCTTAAATAGTGGGGCCCAGAACTCGACACAGTACTCAAGGCAAGGCCACACCAACACTGAATACAGCAGCATAATCACCTCTTTTGACCAGCTGGTTATGCTGCGTTTGATGCACCCCAGGATGCAGTTTACTGTGAGAGTGACTGAGCCCTACAACAGGTTGCCCAGGGAGGTTGTGGAGTTTCTGTCCTCGGAGATATTCAAAAGCTGTTTGGATATGGCTCTGGGCAACTGTCTCTAGGTGGCCCTGCTTGAGCAGGCAGGGTTAGATTGAGTGACCTCCAGAGGTCCCTTTCGACCTCAGCTGTTCTGTAATTTTTTGACTCTGTGAAGTAGAAACAGAAATAAAAGGATTTTTTCTTTCCTTCAGACTGAGAATCAGTTAGTATCCAACTGATATTCAGTGTGGTTTCAATGAGTTTCAAGGAGTTTTACAATAAATCTTCAGAGTTAGTGGTGATATTGCAATCTGTTACTATTGTTGTCTACAAAGTGATGCAGTGCTGTATAATTCTTGCATCTTACCTCCAAACACCAGATTTTCTCTTCACTCCTGTTATTTATTATATTATATATATTATTATTATTGTTTAATATATGCAATACATTGTGGTGTTTTCACGTACTGCAGGACAGGTCCTGACATACCTTTCTATTCAAGACAACTTCTTTTAAAATATTTTAGATATTTCACTTTGGTAAGACAATCTAAGCATTGCCCATCCTTAGAATGCTGAAATACACTGTGCCTTTGCTTGTCAAATTCTATTGTTTGTTAAATGTTAAGTCTCAGTTTCTTGATAATTTGTGGGATTTATTTTAATCATCTCACTCACAATAGATCTCTTATGTCTGAACCTGGAAAAGCTTAGAGCAATCATCTGACTTTCTGTTTCTTTTGCTTTCTTTAACACATATTTTTAAGACATACTCTTCATATTTTTACATTGGGTGCCACACCTCACATTTCTGTAAAGGGGGGTTTCATGGTTAGTTTCCTCTGCCTGATTTAACTGAAAACTGTTTAAAAACTATAAAGGGGTTCAGAGCCAGCTATTGTCAGCATTAAAGTTTACTTCTGACTACCTTCTCCTTTACTTTCATGCATTATTTTCAGTTACTGCATGAAGAACTGTTTAAATCTTCTGTACTTGTCTTCACATTTTCAGAATTTTAGAGCTTGTGAGACTTCCATTCTTCTTTTCAGAATTTCTTAGCAGTTTGCTGTATTCCTGGTTATTATTCTTAAGAAATTCAGTTGTACTTAGTATTGTCATTCTCATAATTTCTGCCCAAAGGCTCCCACCCTTAGGATAACCTTTGGTTCTGCACTGTGTCCCATAGACTCCCTGGAAGCCTATTGTCGCTTTATCTTTGTGTTACCCTTAACAATCAGTTATATCCTCTCTTCTTTCTCTGTTAGTTCTTGCCTTTTGTATATCTTTCTTCAGGAAGAAAGGCTGCAGAATCTAGCCCTAAATCTCTACTGAGGATTCCTCTCCCTTTCTCTCTCATGGAAGCCATTAATCTGAACAGAGTCTCTATTTATTTAGTAGTATCATAATATACTTTCCCCTTGTTTTCTCTTATTTAAGCTTTTCTCCTTTAATTCCTTCCTATTATATTTTAAAAAGTTGATTCTGTATTACTTTAAGACTTAATTTCTTCTTATTTTGTAATGAACTAAAAGACCTTGCACTGTTTTTTCAGTTTTCCCATTAAAAGGGACATCTTTTAAAATTATGTGTATAGTATCTAGCATGATTTCCTGCTCCATGTCAAAATTTCTTTAATTCAAAAGAAATAACAATGTAACAATAATTTTATATTTTAAAGCAATTAATATTGCATATTCCCATATTACAGTCTCAGTAATTAACAGCTATAATAATGTGTTATTACAGCTGTTACTGTCTTTTCTGTAATATATTGTTCCTTAACAATTATTTTGATAATGAACTTGGAAATGAGTATGAAAGATTAGCTGCTGAAATACAGCCAGATTTATGGCCTGTAGAACTAAACAGACTTTTTTCCCCTAACTTCACAGGATCTGGGTCTGTTATTAAGTAGAATTGATTAATACTAATTGATTCACATTCCCTATGGAATCATTGTACAAATGAAGTGAAAACAAAGATACAAACTGCCCCTCATGAAAGATATTAGATATATCTAGTGTGTTAGCATACTCATATACATGAATATGAGAATTCTAAATCATGAAATATTGTTCCTCAATAAATGATATTGTATTTCACTGAACTATCATTATCAGGCATATTCAAATCAGGGATAACATTTCTCCTTCATCTTTTTTCATGGTTCAATGAAATATGACACTATTCTCTCTGTTCCTTCTTCAGAAATTTTTGCAGGTTTACTCTCATGCCAATATCTAGACTTTCGCATTCTAGCATGGATGAATTTAAGATAATGCAATGAAACACAATGGGGTCAGGCAGAAATTACAGTTTCAGTGAAGAATTTCTTAATGCATAATAAGATTTAACTTGGGTTAGACTGAAGTGTTATCTCTTACAGCCAAAAGTGGCCTCCTTCAATTCAAACCAGGCTTTGAAGGACTAAACAGTTTTACTCAGCTTCCCCATCTCTGCCAATCAGCTGGGGCACTTGGTTATAAATAAATAGAATGAATTCTGGTGGGGAGCACCTGTCCCCAGCAATTGGAAGATCCCAGGAAAGCATGAGCTGAATAGCAGTTCTGCTCACTTCACCAGGTTGTCGAGCATTTCAGCAACTTTTGGTGTCTGAAATCTGCTAACAGTCAGGGGAATCTCAGCAAAGACACCAGATCTACAACAGTCATGCTCTCTGTGTTGTTTTCTTCCTGTAATCTTATTGGAAACCTGTCTTATTGAAACTAGATTCAGTTGGGATGTTTTGATTTTTAGAAAGACCACCTCACTAGTAACATCACATTATAATATGCTAGGAATTTGGCTAGGAGTTTGATTACCTTGGTAAGCAGGCACCGTGGTTTGATGAACGCCCCTTCTTCTACAAGGTTATGACTATGACACTTTTTATCAATTAGTTTTACACTGAGGAATTCCTCTGAAACACAGTACAGGTTTATCTTATATTTGTGTAAAAGCCACTTTGGTCCTAGTCCCAGAAAAGTCAGAATATTTTAACAACATTTGTTCAGTAGTCAAAAAAATATTCCTATATATGCGGTCAAAATAGTTGAAAAAAAGCATTATGAGGAAGTTTTTTGATGTCTTGCACCTCTGTTTCAAGGATGCACCCTGTGGAAAAAGTTGTTTGTTTTTCCTCAGCCATCTGGAAAAGAATCCCAGTAAGAGATTTTCCTTGCCTTGATCCCACTAATGAGCGTTAGCTTACATAACTTTGTCAATCAAAAGACTTTGTTAATTTTTAGTGGAAATTAACTTATTCCATTATTAGATGGGTTGGATTCTACTCTGAGGAGCCATACAATATTCTTTGAGATTGTCCCCATGTGTCAATGAGATCTGTGAAAGTTTGATGGGCTACTTTGATGTCTCATCATTCTGCCAGTTCCAAATATGCTTGTAATATTACTACAGAGAAATGTAACTTATAACAGTATCTGTTTAATCCTATGTGTCACTCGTGTGCCAGTGGTGCTTTCTGACATTCATGTTGACAAGATGTTCAGGTTTAGTGGAACATCTAGCTGAAAAAAGTTCTTTTTGGTTTCCAGTCATTAACAATGTGAAAGTACTCTCATGATTCCCTTAAAAAGTAGCTGATGTTATGAGGATTTATCTTCAGAATGGATTTTTTTTCTTTCCACTGTAACAGTGAAAAAACACTTAAAAAAGGAAAGCACAGGATATAGGGCAAGAACAACAGCTACCACCAAGAAAACATGAGTTGCTACCAGCTTGCACAAACTTGCTAAACTCTAGCGCAGGTGCTGGATGTGGGCACTTTCTCTGATTTTGGGCTTCTGAGAACATATTAAGGAAGCAAAGCCTTTCACTAGACGTCTTAGATAGAACCCCCACATCCCATATCTTAGTCCTGAAATAAGTATCTATTTTTCCAAGCATTTTCTAATTTTTTTTTCACACTCCCATATTGAAACTGTGGACCCTTCCTCTTCTTTCATCTTTCCTTCACTCTTGTTTTCTCATAACAGTGGAGCTAAAAGCATCACAGTTGACTTTCAAGACCACCGTGCTACTAACAGGCAGAAAACAAAGTTTATCAATATGTCCCTGGGATAAAAATCTCTCAGGATTTGATCAGGCTTTTCAGAGCTCTTCTGACTCTCCTGTAGCCATGCAGGTAGTGCCATGTGCACTTCCCTATGTTAATTCCATATGAGAGAGAGCTTACTTTGCAATTTTCTGCTTCCTAAATTTCCCTCTACCAACCTACTTTTATGTGAATTTCCACACTGACTTCAGGCAGCTTAAAGCCCATTGCTTAGATATAAGTTCATCTGGGAGAAAGGTCTGTTGGGATTTTTAGCTCCTAGCTCATTCTGACAGGATACTTCTGTTTGAATTAGACATCCTCCAGGGTAATAAATTTTGATTGCTATACATTGTTACCCATCTGCTCCTATCCCTTGGGATCCCAGTCCAAGAAGGAGGTTAAAAGACAGCAAACAAAACCCCCCAACATATATAGTGCAATGTAGTTTGTATTCAAAATAATAAGCAGAGAAGAAGCTGGTGCATGGTATTTGATTAAGACTTACATGGACATGCACTGGCTTTTCACATGGTCTGCTGACATATTATCAGTGACATGGTAGCTAAAATTAAAGTTTTCTAGCACTTCTAATTATAATACACTGTTTGCAGTTGTTTATGTATTTGCCTTTTTTCCACTGGTTCAACTTTGGTAAGGAATGGACCTTAAAAATTGGAAGAAAGAGACATAGGGTAACCTGAACCATAAAATGAAAAATCTTTATGACTCTTGTATATATGGCCAGCAATCTTGAGGATCTATATTCCACTGCTGTCAGCAAATAAATTGGACTCAGGGCAAAATAAATATATTTCTCTCTAAAATTTAATTAGAATCATCCACATGTAATGCTGCTATTCAGTCTTTTAATTGAAATACTAAAGACTGACATGTGATGAAGCTACCAATCTGAACTTTATTAATTACTTATGTAAGTAACATATCATTAGTTGGGGTTTTTTTCTTAATAAAGTCACACATTCAAAATTTTCTCAGCAGTCAACATAAGACATGCTGGATGAGATTTGTACAGTTTACTGTTACAGTGGAAGTCAGGTGGAACTCTGTTTTCAGCATGGCATAGTGCTGAAAAGAGGTAAAAGAGATTAATATATATTTTTTAAACTCAGCATCTGTTTTAAATGGTGGGTCGTAAATAAGACCTTAGGCTATTACACTGATGAAAGCAAATAATTAAAACTTGTTTGCCTGCAAAATGAGATATAGCTCTTTGGAAAACATAGGATGTTTCATAGTGTGCCTGGAAAAGAATGTATTAAATCTACAGAGGCAACCACGAAGTTGGCCTTCCCTAAATTCTGAGTAATTGATTTTGTAACCTCAATGTTCACGTGTTACAGAATTGTGGATGTAAGGTACTACAAGCTTGCCATAAACATCAGGTTTAATATGATAGTTTGGCAATGTAATTCTGTAGTACTACTTTCAAGATAAAGCAATTTATTTCTTTTATATCTGCTAAGAAGCTATATGCTCTTATAGGAGCTCTGTCTTGCTTGAATTGGAGGGAGATTCAGCCTTAGAGTTGGCTGAACTTGCTCCTTTATAGGTTGAATTCTTTACCTCTGTGTAACGCCTGAAAGAACACACATGTTGTGTGCCTTCTTGATGTTCCTAGTTTGATGGTTATCCACAAAATGAATACCTCTGACACTTAAGTAGGCCAACCCCCAGTAAGTTATTCCAGTCTCTCATAGGGAACTGGAGTAACTCAGTTCTACGCAGAGCAGGTCTCAATACTTCCAAAAGGAGAAAGTCTTATCTCTAAATTTAGCATTAATAAATTAGAAGACTTCCATAAATTGTGTTACTCGGACTCATATCAGCTGTACTTTGATAAATATACACAAATTCTTAATTTGGTCCATATTTCCTTCAAATCTGGAGATTCTGGTTTCTCTGTTAGTTGAACTGATCAAAAATGATTTATCAAGAAAACGACTGAGCTAACGATATGATGAAACAAATCAATGTTTTCATGCAAAAGAAACTAACTTTCAAAAATTCAGTTTTAATTTTAAGATAGATACTACAAAATAGAAAAATAATTATAAATTTAATTTCATCAGGTTAATAGCAAACCATTTTCCATTTCTGTCCCTCCACTCTCTCAAAATATGGCAGAATATACATGAAAATATATAAGGTGAAGAAAAAACTAATACATATTATTTAAGAAAAAGAACTTTTTTTTTTTTTTTTTGCAGAAGATGTTCCCTATTGTCCTGGTTTCGGCTGGGATAGAGTTAATTTTCTTCACAGAAGCTAGCATAGTGCTGTGCTTTGGATTTAGTACTAGAAGAATGTTGATAACACACTGATGTTTTTAGTTTTTGCCAAGTAGTGCTCAGACTGCTCAAGGACTTTTTGAGCTTCTCCTGCTCGGCCAGGTGCATAACAAGCTGGGAGTACAGCACAGCTAGGACCCAAACTGTCCAAAGAGCTATTCCACACCATATAACCTCATGCTCGGGGGGGGTTAGTCGGTCGGTCGGTCGTGGGGGGAGTGGTCGCTGCTCGGGGACTGATCATGGCTCGGGGGGAGTGATCGTGGCTCAGGATGGGCTGGGCATCGGTTGGCGGGTGGTGAGCAATTGCATTGTGCATCATTCGTTTTGTATATTCTGTATATTCTGTTATCATTCTCATTATTACTATTATTATTATTTTCTCTTATTAAACTGTCTTTATCTCAGCCCTCGGCTCTAACCTTTTATTTTCTTTCCAATTCTCTCCCCCATCCCACTGAGGGGAGGGGGGGGGGAGTGAGCGGCTGTGTGGTGCTTAGTTGCCAGCCAGGTTAAACCACGACACCTATCAACCCCGGTTTTTTGAATTTTCTTTCCTTTCCATTGACCTTTTTTTATGGATATTTGTATATGTTCATCAATCAGGCCAGGAATTAATTTATCTTGCCTGTTATATATTTGCTCATAAATGAGATAGTTGTATGACCTTTTTCGTGACTGTCAAATCCCCAGAAGACACCACCTTTTATACAAATTACATGTATTACACTGTTAGCATAATGTCTTATTTAAAGGAAAAAAGATACATTTCAAAGAAATTAAAAGGTAATTATATGGGGTTTATTGTTTAATTATCTAATGTATGCTTTAACTATTTTTTTCTCAGATTATCCTGGATAAAATGAAGAAGACTGAATAAGGGAACAGCCGTGTTTCCTCTGAAACTGCACTGTTTTTTACTTGTGTGTGTAACAGCAGATTACATGGATTTAATATCAGATACTACACTGCTAGCTAAATAAACACAAACAATAAAAGCAGCAATGATCTATCAGCTTTTTATCATCTCCATGTTCAAGAACATAGAATCTCTGAAATGGCATTTTGTTGGTGCTTGTTCTGCCATCAGCAGGAAAACCTATGCCATATAACAGTGTAGTAGGACTCAGTATTTAAGGAATATCTGGAATTTGGGAAGACTGCCTTTGTGATACTTATTTGATGACCTAGGTCAATGACTGGTGTATATGGAATAAATTAAAGAAAATCCTTAATGAAGGAGGCAGATTTGGTTTCACAGGTTTCACATCACTAGAAAAATAAATATTTAAAACCTGCTTTCTTATTTGGAGGCAACAGTAGCAAATTTAAGAGTAATTTAGATATGAGTTTTAACAAGCAAGGAACTGTAGCCAAGGATTGAATAATAACAAGCCCCCCCCCCCAAGTTATTCTGATGAATTGATCAAATAGAAAGAGACAATTTACTTCACAATCAGATCAAAATATTTATTTGGGCAATTTTCTAGGCTATTGCATGTGACAGCAGTGTGCAAGGAGAGGAAGAAAGCTCACAAATTCTACTTTTCACCCACATTGTGTTTCCCCCCCAAAAAACCCCAAAACAACAAGACTATTGTGTAATATTTTTCATATGGTATGGAAGAGTTGAGGAATTTTATAAATTATTCCTGTATGCTTTTCTTCAGGAGAAAACTATTCCTTTACCCAAAAATTCAACTTGATGAAGATCACCCACTGTACAGAGTGAAGAGGTGACACAATGCCAGCATTAATGTGTGGTTGACCATGTCTTCTGAGACTTCCTACATGTTTGTATCTCAAAATCTCTGATATCTGACACTGAACTTTTAAATTATGAACCAGTGAAAAGTAAAATCTTTAGAGGAGAGACTAAAAATCTTCAAATTCACGTGTAGGAAGTTCCCAGTTTGTGTTGTCTTCAAAGTGGAAAACAGATTCTTGACTTCTATTTGTGTTTTTAATCACTTCTACTGGAAGACTGAAAAGGAAAGAAAGGAAGAAAATAGAAAGCAAGTGAAAAGCTAATTAAATAGTTGCTAGGGATACTATCTGGCAGCTTTACTTTTGATTTGCACTGGTGAAGTGAGCTAATCCAAAATGTAGGTGAAATAATGTCCCTGTTTAAAACTATACAGATTTAATTACACTGTACCACAGCAGATTTTACTCAGCTTCTGTGTTGTATACCCAAAAAATGAGAAAGGAGATGATTTTTCCCTAGGATTCACATTGAACTTTGATCTCTGACCCCAACTGAAAATATTAATTAACACTCCTGAAAGGGTTTTTACATGTCTCAAAGATCCAGAAGACCTCTAGCACGCTTTAAGTGTGGCATGATAGATAAAAGGAATGACATTTCTCCTGTGATCAAAATTCGGTACAGCTGTGAGACAATGCAGGGTCAAAAAGTGGTAGGTATTAAACTGAAAGATAACTGGAAGAAGAGGAAACACTGAACTTGTTGCCCACTCTGTAAATGTGAAATTTCATGTCCCATCCAACTATTCATCTCAAATAATTAAAAAACAAATTAAAGACATTTTAGAAATTTAAATATCCATATAGGCTCCTATCCCAGCCACACAGCGATTTTGAATAGTTATGCTGCAAACATAAATATGCAAATGTACTATCAAAAGGTAATGTGAATTTTTGTACATCTGCAGGCAAATCATCCCACAGAGGCTGAAAAAGGGTGTGTTAGAAAGCTTCAGGTGTGTAGGAGTGAAACTGAGCTACCTTCAAACTCTGGACTTTGCTGAATTAAAAGAAAGAAAAAAAAAGGCTAAATTTCATTTGAAGCACGGGAAATATACGTAGGCATGGGTGGCCCAAAGATACACAAACCTGCTTTATATTGTACTGCTGAAGAGGATGAGCTGGTCCCAGAACAGATGGTTGCACTGACCACATCCTGTGAAGAGATCAGTGCCCTCATGTCCGTTTAAAAAGCAGTTTAGGCAATCAGGCCTCTGCTGGAGTCAGACTCCTGGGATACAAATTACTGTTTCCACTCAGTGTTTCAGATAAAATAATGAGATGGGGTCATGAGCATATTCCCTTCTTGCACTGACCTGTGGAACCAAAACAGCAGTTGACGGACTTTTAGAAAGAAGAAATTGCATCCTCTTCTCAGGAAGTGCCGGAAAAAGAAACAGACCCAGAGACTTCACAAAGTCTTCAAGGAAAATTTGTTGTTGCCATTTACTTTCTCATGAAAATTTTCATGTGTACTGTTTATAGATGACAGCAGAAAAGATCAGGACAGGATGACTGATAGATAGCTGCTCTAAAAATTCTGACTGAGTCAGCAAGAATACTTCACTGACACTTGGAGATGTGGAATTTTTCCACATGACATTTTTGTGGATGCTACCCAAAAAATAATCCTATTTTAAAGACTTTGGGAATCTCTCATTTATTTTACTCCTGTAATTCAAGAGACAACAGAGATACTGGTTGCACTGTAAGGAAAAGAACATAGTATTTTTGATATGGCGTTTTTCTACCACTAGTATTTTTATCACATATATTATTGATTCTATATATTTCTAAAATGGCTTCTTCGTTTGAGAAACATGTTATGCTTACATTTACTATTCATATCCTCTGTCACTTTACAGGATTTTCTGCTTATTCTGCTTTGATAACATATGTACTGTCAAATCTAGTTAGACTGCTCTTTGCTCCCCTGATGTCTGGATAGCCTATATTATACTTGTAAGATCTATGCCATTTGTGTTTTAATTTGATATTGTATATGAGTTGAGAAAATACTCATACTTAACTGAAGGCTCTATTAATGTTTAAAGTTTCAAAAATTAGACAACTGAAATTGTTCCATAATATCTACAGATTAAAACTTTTCAGTGGAGAGCTCTGCCATCTTTTTATATTACCTGTCCGTATTCAGAATCACAGAATCACACAGAATGGCAGGGACCTCCGGGCATCATCTAGTCCAACCCTCCTGCTAAACAGGTTCACCTAGAGTAGGTGGCACAGGACATCGTCCAGGTGGGGTTTGAATATCTCCAACAAAAGAGACTCCACAGCCTGCCCGGGCAGTCTGTTCCAGTGCTCTGTCACCCTCAAAGTAAAGAAATTCTTCCTCATATTCAACTGAAACCTTTTATGCTTCAGTTTGTGCCCATTGCCCCTTGTCCTGCCACTGGGCACCACCGAGAAGAGTCTGGTTCCATCATTGTGACATCCACCCTGAAGATATTTGTATGTGTTGATGAGAGCCCCTCTCAGTCTCCTCTTCTTCAAGCTAAACAAGCCTAGCTCCCTCAGCCTTTCCTCATAGGGGAGATGCTTCAGTCCCCTCATCATCTTTGTAGCCCTCCTCTGGACTCTCTAGGAGTTCCTCATCATTCTTGAACCGGGGAGCCCAGAACTGGACACAGTACTCCAGGTGGGGTCTCACCAGGGCAGAGTAGAGGGGGACAATAACCTCCCTCAACCTGCTGGCCACACTCATCTCAATGCTCCCCAGGATACCATTGGCCTTCTTGGCAACAAGGGCACACTGCTGGCTCATGGTGAGCTTGTCATCCACCAGGACTCCTAGGTCCCTCTCGGCAGAGCTGCTTTCCAACAGGTCAGCCCCCAGCCTGTACTGGTGCATGGGTTTCAACCTCCCCAGGTGCAACACCCGACACTTGCCCTTGTTGAATTTCATTAGGTTCCTCTCCACCCAACTCTCCAGCCTGTCCAGGTCCCGCTGAATGGCAGCACAGCCTTCTGGCGTATCAGCCACTCCTCCTAGTTTTGTGCCATTGGTGAACTTGCTAGATGGTACACTCTGTCCTCTTGTACAGGTCATTGATGAATAAATTGAACAAGACCGGATGAAGTACTGAGCCCAGGGGAGAATGAGAAATGCTGTGTCAAAGTGAGATCTACTGATATAAGTCAATCTACTGAAACATGACACCAGAGCAGAGGGGATGAACCACCTCGCTCAACCTTCTGGCCATGTTTTTTTTTATGCAACCCAGGATACAGTTGGCTTTCTGGGCAACAGTCACACAGTGCTAGCTCATGTCCCATTTTTCATCCACCATCATCCCCAAGTCCTTCCCCACAGGGCTGCTCTCAATCAGTTCATGACCCAGTCTGTATTGATAGAGGGGACTGTCCTCACCCAAGTGCAGGATTTTGCACTTGGCTTTGTTGGTATAATATAGTGCATTTGTATATATTAGAAACTATTTTTCAGTTTAGTGCCTCTTTAACATGAACATGCTGACTTCTGTCCATGCTGAGAAAAAGTAAAACTGTGTCTACAACAAAGATATTTCACACCTGGAACTAAACATGGGTGGGGTTGAATAATTTTTGACTAGAACCTCACTTATACTACCTATAGCAGTAGCCTTTTGGAAGGCCACCACCTTTTGGGCCAGGAAAAAGTATTGAGCATAGTCCAACAAAATAAGTAAAATACACTGAGTATTGCCATTTCATTTTAAAATAGAATCTGTTGTATTATCAAGCTGCATTCACAGACCTGTGATGATAGGCTCATCAACCAATAATTTTTTCTGCAGTTAGTGTTTACTGACATTGAGCTCAGCTTCTATATTTCTTGCCTACCATCCAGTCTTCAGTTATAAAAGAAGAAAACCTGCAATTACATGTTGTTGGATTTTGCTTTCTTTCTCTTTAGGTTTTTAAACAGCTCTAGGGTCAAAACAATTAGAAACAGAAAGTTGAAATTTGACCTTCATTGAGAAGTACCTTTGCCCTTGTTGAAATCAATTTTGTTTAAAAAATATTAAATTAATACAATTATGGAAAAAACAGTGAATGCATTTTCTTGTAGCCTTCTCTTTTTCAACCTGTGGTGTCATTGACAGTTTTCTTCTTATGATTCTACTATCAGATAGTAATTTCTGGTCCTTTATAGCAGCAATATAAAATGAGGATAGCAGTTCCTCTCACCTTTGATGTACACATTTCTAGTCATGCAAGAAAGGTAGAATTTTAGATCTAAGATCTGCCACACAGTTTCAGAGAGGTTTTGAGTTTCAAAGAGATTTTCAAAGAGGTGCAGAGCTATTAATATATAACTATCACTTACATAGGTGTTCAGTGGTATTTTGTACAAATGTACAAAATAAAAACATTATTTTAAATTAAATAATTAAAAAAATGTATTGTATCTTCTAACAAAATCAACTCCTAATGTCTCCCACATGTAACAACACAGATAGCTCTGTGAATAAGGAAAAATAAATGCCTTCTGGCCTTTTTTTTCGTATGTGCATAATTCTCATAATAACAAGTATATTAAGGAATGCAAAAGAGAATATAGCCCTCTCCGGGTCTAAATTGGTATTTGTATTTTCATTGGTAAATTTGATATTGAATGTTGATCTAGAGAAGGTGTTTATAGGAAACAAATACTGTATTTTAATGAGGAAAAGTACAACGTGGGCAGCAGAAGTACAAAATTCTACACTTTGTCCTCTCACCCTGACTGTCACTAGGAGATGGGAACTGGAATATTGAGATAGGCTGAGTATTAGAAAGGCTAATGTGTCTTTTAGGTTACTTAAAGGAGTGAAAAATAAGGAAATGAGACAAATAGCTGAACAGTATATTTCAATGAGCTTCAGTAAGTAAGTTTAATAAGTCCAGACCACGTTTTTATTGAGGTTCTCATTTGGGTTCAGTCAGTTTTGATTGTGTGAGTAACTTCCTATTTCAATTTGCTAGAAGCAAGTCAGCTCAAGATCCTAAGCACTAAGCATGGTGAGTTTTGATCAGCAGTGATCCGGACTAGATTTAAACAGATAATCTAGAAGTGGAAGTAGTATTACTGCCATTCAGCTGTCTGATCCACATCATTCAAGATGAACATAGAGCAAAGGCTTGATAATTCCAGTATGTGTAAGCTGTACTTACACTTTCATTTTCCATACTTCTGTATCAGTGTTCTTAGCTAATCTGCATGTATTTTCTAAAAGCAACTTCCTGAGAATCTGGTTTGAAGGTTTCTTTAAACAAGTGATAGTCTATTTTACTCAACACATGAACAGACAAAGCAGCCTCCAAAAGAGGTTGATTTATTTTTAATGTGATGTCAGGTAAAAGCAAAATTCAGTAATAGCGCTTGCATATGACTAATACTTGCTTAAGAGATATTATTGCAGGCTGTTATTCTAAAATAGTTCGAATAACACCACTGACACCACTACTCAGTATTGAGAGCTCAATCAACTGAAACTGAAATAGAGTAATTCTTTTCATCTAATTAACACCTAGAGATATATCTTCTCACTTATGTCTACAAGTAACTCCCTTCTTTCTCACTGACAGGGAAATAAGCCATTAAAAAGTCAAACAGCTTGCTGAAAAACACCCAGGAAGCCAGGGATAGAAGTAGGAACAAGATCATGAACTGGCTCCACTTTGGATGCTCTGGCCATAGCAATTAACTGTGTCCTATGTGACACTTTTTTCTTTTCTTTTTTTTTTTTACAAAAAGTCTTGGATGGCTGTGTTCAAATTATGCACAGTCTAATATTACATAAACTTCCCAGAGCCATTTACTGCACCTGTAGAGAAGAATTCTTCATGTCTTATACAGGGAGCCCACTGAGAGAACATAAGAAACAATGACTTGACTTGCCATATTAGAAAACAAAATCTTGAAGCCTTCTTCAAGCCTGAAGCAAAACAAAACAAGAAAAGAAAAAAAAAAGGAAAAAAGGATTGCAGTCTGCTTTTTATGACAGAATGATTTAACACATTGTGAAATCAAAATGTTCTGGAAAGACAAGTTAAATTAATGTAAAATTAGATGCCGCAGGTATATTGGCACAAATATATAAGTATGTGCTAACTAACACCATTCCAGGAAAAAAAAAATCATACAAATTTATGGAAATAATTAATTGAGAAAGTTATAAAAGTTGAATAGTTAAAAGATGAAGACCACTGCAACAAAAATGACCTAGTAAAAAATCTAAACCCACTATGTACGAAATTGTATTTACTTTAGATTAAATTATCACAAAACAAGATTATTTTTATCAAAATGCAAGTTATTAGGATTCAGGTTTTATCCAAAAAGTAGTTTGACAATGTTGATAGGAATTAAAAGCTCAGATAACAGAGCACAAAACATAAATTGATAAAACTAATAAATATAAGCTGGGAAAGCAAAATCTGTGATTTTAATCACAAAAAAGCTAAGTGTTATAAAGGTACTGGATAAGAAATTAGCAGATATTCTTAAACTTCTTCCTTATATATAAATTTTAGGAATCCATTTAAGGTTAGTAATGAAAGACATAATTTTTTAAGTAAACCTGGCATAAAACTGTGATTGTTCTTAAGTTTCAGAATCTGTCCTTCCCTAAGATTTTCTGCAAGGTGTGTTTGCTTTCTCAACAGAGGACAGACAAGTAGCAGGATATGAGCAATAAGGAGGAAACGATAGCAATTATTTAGCATCCCTGTTAATTTAGTTGTTCCATTATACCCCCAAAACATGAAATACTCAATGTTGTAGTACCATCAAGGAACAGTTGATGTCAAAACACATTTAGATATCCTTGGAATCTGACATAATTCTAATGTTTTACAAACCCATTGACAATAATCCCAAATCACTTTCCAAGTTCCACTCCTAAAAAATCATAAAAAGAGAATCTTGTTAGTAGCAATTTGAATTAAATATCACAGAATTTAAAAAAAAATAATATATAAATATATATATACCAAGATGTATTTAACGCAAACAGTAATAACAAGTAGTGGATACATTCCTAAAAGCAAAAAAAAAAAAATTCTCCTATGTTCAAGGCATCACATCCTGTTATCTTCAAACTTGGAAATAATGTTTCCTGAGGATAGAAACCATGTGCAATCATTAGAAAATAGGAATCAGAATGTGAGTGAGAAAGAATACTATTTGTTGAGTTTCTGCCACAACCTTTCACGGAAATAGGGCTTCAGGGGCTACAAATCTTTATAGTAACTTCTCTTAGACAAGTAAGACCATTACTGAAAGTTTAAATTAAAAACAAACAAACAAACCTGGAAAAGCCCACTTCCCCCCCCCCCCCCCCCCAAGAAACCAAAACCAAAACACAAAACACAAAACCCCAAACAACCAAACCAAACCAACAAAGCACCAGGATAGTTATTTCATTTTTTCTAAGTCTTATACAGATTTCTTCCCTTGGTGTGTCAAGGCATTTATCTGTCTAGAAATCAATTTGCAAACACTAAAACAGCTCCAGTGAGATTTTCCTGTGGCTCATCTTTCTGATTTGTTGGAATCCAGCAAACTTTTAATTGGAAAGCTCCCAGTTGGAGGCATCTCCCAGTACAAGCTGCTTGCTCTAGCAACCCTGGTAGATTTCTATTAGAACAATGCAAATTCACATTGCAAGTTAGTGCTTTAATATGTGCAAACGAAAAGGACACTGGTGATACCCTGTGATTTTATTGCAGTCCATATGGAAGGCTGGACCATATAACACAGGATTTACTTACCTCAAGCAGTAACTTCATAACATCAAGAATACAACATGCCTTTGGGTAGTGCAGACTTAGTGTACCTGTAATTCTGTGGAGAGCTGTTACAGCAAATCATTATGATAAGGCTAGAAGACCTAACTTTTTGTGATTTATAATAAATTATTGTTGCTGTACACCAAATCTTGGACTACTTCCATAAAAATGGATTTTCACCATTCTGACATCCAAACTTCACAGTCCAGAAGAGTCTCTGAATTATTTTAGAAATGCAGGTGTACCTGAGAAGAACAAATGCACCTTGAGCAGCTGCTTAGCAGCAACATAGATTTTGTAACTATTTCAGAACTCATTTCAGGAAATGCATATGAACAACCTTTCACTGATAGTTTGTGTCCCATCATTGCTCTTTCACCTTTCTCATTTTTCTTTCAGATCTGTGTATCCCAGTTAAATATATTGGATCCAGTCACATGCTGCGCTTCCCTCCTTGAGATCTATTTTGGTTTCTGTGGTATGGATTACTATAAAACATAATCCCTATTTTTAGTCTCTTATAATGCAATACTTGTCTATCTTAATATAAATTTCATTGTGATGATTCCATATTTACACTGATGTGATGTACAGTAGCAGTTTGTCCAAGACACATACTTGTTTTTATGAAATCTTTTTTAGTATTTCTAGTCTTTAAAGGTATGCCAGTATTTTCTCTCTATTTCTCCTTCCCTGCCCACCCCCCTTATTTATTACAGCATCCACATTTTTAATGAGCTTGCTGCAGGCTTAACTACCTTTTCCCCCAGAAATAATTCCTGTTCTTATGTCCTAATGATTTATTTTACCATTTCCATGAATAATCTTTTAGACATTCATTCATGGCCAGTGAAGTTATGTGTTTCTACCCTCTCCACCCACCTCCATATCAGTGCATAATATTATTAACACCTGTATTTCTAGTTATGTACGTATTTCCTCCACAACATTTCTGCTGCATTGCTCCCTTAGGATCAGTCTAATAAAGGTAGTGTAGTGTTTACAAATTCTAAGAGCTTTTCTCATATGAGTTTCCTAGTGACAAGCTAAATAATAAATGAGCGCAACCTTTATGCATTTGAGTTGGCTGCATATCCTGAAGGATTCCTATCCTCCTTACTGTGTCCTGATTCCTCATGTCCCTCCAGTGTGAGCTCCAGCAAACAAATCAAAGCCATACAAACTATGAGAGCAGCACCAGATATTTCCTTTCTTACAAAT
Source organism: Gorsachius magnificus (assembly GCA_034008185.1). Classification (NCBI taxonomy): domain Eukaryota; kingdom Metazoa; phylum Chordata; class Aves; order Pelecaniformes; family Ardeidae; genus Gorsachius; species Gorsachius magnificus. The sequence continues at coordinate 90,040,520 of CM067081.1, forward strand.
ACCAAGCTGATGAAGATGATTGAGGTTAGTGCCATGAACTATGGATTTGAATGAGGCCTTTTACACTAGAGTTTGAAAATGTGATGAACATCTTGCTGGAATTATTTCTTCTTTCCCTTGGAAGAAATTTTGAAGAAAATGGGAACAGAGACTTGAAATTTCTGTATTGAAATTTGTTGCTAGAGATTTCATAAAAAATAGACTACTAACAATTGGCTCACTTCTGATCTTTGCTACAAGACCAGCTTGCAGTCCCTTATTCCCCATGAGGTTTCGTATGTGTGTGGTGAATTAATATACATAGTCTGACCATGCATACAGTTCTATAACTAGCTTGCTAAAAGCTATAAACCATTTTTAACCCACATCTATGTATAAATACGGTTTTTAATTATATAATTTCTGTCTACCATATGTTTCATCTTGGCAGTCTTGTTATTTAATTTTAAAGCATGTAGTTTCATAGTTACTGACAAGAAATGATACATATAACTCTATTTGACTATTTGTTTTCCAAACACACATATATATAGTAGGAGAACAAGAAATATAATCATCTGCATTACCTATATGTTATTTCTTACAGATAAAAATTTGGGTAACTAGTTCAGATATAGTACATATAGTACTATCACATTAGTAGAAGTCAGCATTGTGTGAGGACTGGTGTATCTCTCAGCTAAGTGACAGGTTAAAAGATGACTTTCTTATTTGACATGCTTCACCTTAGAAGGCACATCTCAGATGAAATAAAATATTGTGCAATGCCTTTAACTTCCATCAGTAATGGGTCACACACCAAATTTTCCTCTACCCACATCTATATTTCACTGAAGTCAAAATCCTTTTATCCACAGAAGCCTGACACTTAGTAAACCCCTCAAAACTAGCCAATAGTCCTTAAAAAAAAAAAAAAAATGTTGAAAATAACTTGATTAAGCTAAGAAGTAGTAGTGGTGTTTGAGGAAAACATGAGAAAAATACAAGTGAAATTTTTGTTGGAAGACTTTTTTCTCTTTTGTATGATTTGATATAGAGCTGCAAAGGATTAGCAATAAATGAATAAATAAATAAATAACTTCTCCATGTTTTCATCTTTTCCTCCATGTTCTCCAGCTCAGTTTTATGTCCTCTTCTCACAAAAAGTAGTTCTTAAACCAGCTGACTCTCTTAAGTTCAGGAACATTGTCTTTACCATTCAGCTTGATTTAGAAAAAAAGGTGCAGGTGAGATGCCCATAATCTCTTCAGGTTTTCACTGAGTATTATTTTATAGGAAAATAGTTTCTGAAGCCTTTTAGAAGGTAACATTCAGAGAAATGGTCTAAATTGTTTGGGTTTTTTTTTCCAGGGAAGTATTCAAAATTTGATCAAGCACTTGACTTAAAAATTTGTGATTTTCACTGGAACTTGTTTCTTCTTGGATATACATTATGTTTTGAGTAAAAAACCCCATTTACTTCATTTAAAAATTGAATTACTAGAGCTTTAAAATTGATTAACTATTTTTAATTTATCCTCAAATAGATTCTTATTACTAAAAATAAATCTGTAGTGCAGGCACTTCTGAAATGGGTACAAGGTAGAAACAAATTGCTATCACCAATCAGCAGACGGTTTAAGAGGTTTGTAATGGCATAGATGCCTTTTAGTTTCTTTGAATCAGATCTTTGTCCAGTATAAATCAAGGTAGGGCTACTGAGGGCAGTGGATATATATGGATTTATAGCTGCTGAAAATCCATGCTTTTTGAGATCAGAAAAGGCCATGCATTAAAAAAGATCTTCTGAAGTGTACAAACAACATTACTCAGTAATTATCATAGTAACCTCAACAATTTACCTATGGGCCCCTTTTAAAGACATTATCAGATTCTATTCTGTTCTATTCTGTTCCGATCTGTTATTTTAGGACTGCAAATGCTGACAATACCACATCTCTGAATAAGGGCTCTTTAACAGGAATGGTTCTGCACTACATTGCTGTTCAGTCCTGACCTGGATCAATACTGTTTTCTGGTGACTACCTATTTGTCAATGTTAACTTCACTGATGAGTTTTCAGTCCCATTCTTGCTGTGGAAGCATAGAAATCATAGAAACCAAAAACATCTTTGACACTTCAAGAGGTTGTTCAGTTTAAAGCTAGTACTTTTACTGAAAATGAGATCATGGCAAAAAAACCAACCAACCAAACATACTTGCTCATTCATATTGCTATACAACAAAAGCCTGTGTAATGCATTTAAACCAGCAAAAGAATGCTTTTGTCAGAGCTTAGTGTCTGTTGCTTAAAACAGTTAATGTAGCTATATCATATTGATTCCTTTTATGAACATGCACACCAGAACATATTCTATTACCCTAGTGTGGCAAAAGGTCTCTCTTGTAGCAAGTTTTACAAGCACTTGAATAAAGAAGAAAACTCTTTTCAATCTCATGTATGCTGGCAGAGAGGCTATGCTCTGAGAACAATCTAGAATTCATTCCAATGCCAGAAAAACCTGTGAGATTTAGCTACAGAATAATTCTCATGGAAGTAAAAACTGAATTCACAGGTGCATTACTACTAGAAATCTGATTTTAAAAATTTTATAATGTAAAAATAAATAAACCTTTTCAATTAATACATACAATCAAAGTCCCTAAAATTTTCTTGAAAATAATAATTTATTCAATAATAGCAAATTGTTGAATATATTAGTGAAAGAGTTTGCAGATCACAAGAAAGGTTTGCATATGAAATATTAGATTTTTTCTTCTATTATGAAAATTGTTATATATTTTTCCATCTAAGAATGAGAAAATAGATGCCTTGTGATATGCCACAGGCAAGCCAATTGAAATTACATGTGATCTGATTCTTGAAGAATAAAAGCAACTGCGACTATTTATATTCATATAAACCACATCCAGTAAACATCAAAAAATATTAGTTGTGGTTTTGTTTTTCCTTTAATCTATAAATTACTGGACATCTATTTAGAGCTCTAGGGCACAGAATAAATATTTTAGGCCTTTAAAAATGCCAGGAATTGTTAACAGAATGACATCTTTTGAAGAAACCTACTATTGAAAATAAAAGCCTGAGTAACTTCTAACACTTGGTGTCTCCATTTTCTCTCTTTTTTTTTTTTTTAAATCCATCATAAGCCAGCTATAATTAGAATCATGAGTTCCACCGTTACCTTCCTCCTGCTATCCTACAGAGAAATCCAGATTAGGCAGGCATCACTAGGATTTCAGCAGCACATACGTAAGCTTGGAATATTTTCTCAGAAAGAATGTTCACACCTAATGATTACTTTTCCTTCCACCCATTTTAGAAATTACTTTCAATAACATCTCCAGAGCAGACATTGAAACACATGACTGATAAATTATAAGGGTACTGACTGGCCAGCAGAGGCACTTAAGTGATGTTTTTTATAAATGTATATACAAGCGCATAATAAAATAACAGAAATATTATGAAGTGATCTAAAGAAAAGCAGAGACATTGTTCAGAATGGCATTGTATCTTTAGGATGCTTTCTTCCATCAGAGCTCAGTGGTCTATCATGTGATTTACTTTGATGACCATTGGGCAAATGCCTTCATTGTATTTAACAGATTGGTTCCCCAATAGCAACCTGAGGTTAGAGTTCTGTTTTCACATCCTACAAATCTGCTCTTGAACTTGTGTTTAATTATTATTTTTGTAGCCAAAAATACAGCACAAACAACAGACATTAAATTGAAGCAAATAGATTAAGAAAATCAGCATTATCTCCAAAGTATTTATCCAAACTATTCAGCAAATGTCTATGAATAATTAACATGTTTTTGAAACCAAGTCTAATTTACAGACAGTCTGGTAACCAAGACAAAATCAAAACAAAGCAAACCACATTGCAGTTCAAGAACATTTGGGGTGTAATCCTTTGGGGCTCTGGTCTGTTCCAGAGCCCTTTAAACTCTGTTACCTTCACTCCTTCCTGACGAAGATCAATCTGATCTCTGACACGAACAGCTGCTCAAAACTTTTTGAGCTCATTATTTACCAGTTTAATCAGTAACAGCAGTGCACTGCTGGACCCTGTGCAGTCCCACATCCCATGATCCATCCTTTGTTCCACCACAAGCCTCTCTAAATGATGCCTTCATCTGCTTTGCATAATTTTGCCACAGGGCTCAACAGGTACAGAGGTCCTCACATTGGCCTCCACACAATAGACAAATGCTGTCTCGAGGATTAAAGTATTTTTCATAGTAGACTGTTAAGCATTGTCGTTCTTTAACCTTTAGTCTCTTTTCATGCTTACTCTTCAACTTTTTAGAACAGTAGGTCATAGAAAAGCTTTAAGCCAAAATACTGCCTTAAGCTGTTTAATTGTGATTTTTAATGGGTCATTGTGTTTTTAAATTTGCCATGTATGAAGACTAAACAAAGAATAAAAAAACTCTCTAAAAGAAGCTTACTTTTTCAGATGTGGCTACTGTTCAAAGATCTAGCTAGAGTAGGGTAAAGGAAGTGGTTGAGAAGCGACGGTCAGAAATACTTCACTTGGCACAAAGGGTACAATAGAGAACACAAGTGGCTCACTCTGGGATCCTATCTAAGATGAAGAAGAGAGGTGGCTGTTTTAAGAAAAAGAGAATCTCAATATAGTCTTATCAAGAAAACAATTTCCTTATATTCTCCTAAGTTGCTACTATTCACTTTGAATAAAATATTCTCTAAAGCAAAGAAAGGTATCCCTTGATGCTATTACATACCTTGAGGTTTTTTATTTTTCCTTCTATTTCAAAGGAAGCCGTGTGAGTCACTTGCATGAAACCACCTTTCCAACTTATTAAGGCTTCATATAAAGAAATTCTACCTCAGAACAACTAGCCTAAAATCATTATTCCCAGTTGAGTTACATGATAAAAGATACATTTATTTGCCTTTAAGTAATGATTTCTTCTTCAAGGCTTTACACATTTATAAGAAACCATATTTTTTTCATTTGCATATTTCTCATAAAAAAAATCCACTTAACCAGAACATTGAGAATTCTTTTTTCAGCTCTAAATTATTGAATGTGTTTATTTAAATATATTTATGTACATATCAATTGTTTTAATATCCCCCTTCATTCTCATTGAGGTACTTGTGTAGTGACAGTACAGCAAGGAAATGATAGGAAAGAAAAAATGTTGAGGGTTTATTTTTTCAGATCAATTTATCACCCGCTCCAAAGAGCAGATGTTTGGCACATAGCCTTGATTTCTGTAGAGCATCACTGATTTCCATGTTTTTCTGTGCATACACAAAAATATTTTATTATTCCAAACAGTTAAAAACAATCTTGTGCCCAGAGGAAAGTTTTCTTTTCAAAACCAAAAAATGTTAACACTTTTTAATCATAAAAAGGTGTACGTTTCATATTCTCCATCAATAACTCTTCATAATCACCAGAGTTTATTTTTTCTCTTTCTGTAATAAAATTTGACATGGATTGCAGCAAAAAACCTTATGTTATACTATGCGGTGGTATTCCAAATTGAGGGTGAGAATAGCTTCAAAGGAGAGACTGTATTATAATCAGGAATTAAAATTTGCCATTTTGGCATTCACAGCTGGATGGATCTTGAAAAGCTTTGCATAGCTGACTTAATTCAAGGGCATCCTAACTTATGCACACAATCATTTTATTTTTTTTTTAAATCTTTAGTAACTAATCCTGTGGGTTTAATTACAGATGAAAATGTCACACATGTAAATCTCCCCCTGCTGGACACTCACTGTGTGATTCCATTTGGACACTACATAATGACCCCGGTGCTCATTTCCCTTTATTGAATGAAATAAGCTGCAGTTTTCAGGAGTAGCCACTTCTCTCTCCCTCCCTCCTCTCTCCATCTTTCCCTCCCTCCATTTCCATCTCTTCCTTTTCTCATCTGACCAAGTTTAAGATGAATGTGGGTCCCTCTGAATACTCATATGTTTTGTTGAACTTCCCTCATTAATATTAAACCCTTTTGACTTTCTCTGTGCGAGTTTCTTCATCTCCAAATCTCTTCATGCAGTCAAAAGCAGTCAAATTATTTACAGAAATTTTTTGCCAATATACTGTCCCATTTTGCATACCAAATGTAAAATAGGTTTTCCTTTCTTCTGTAAGTTGATTACAAAACCTATTCAAAGGTAAATGTCCAATCAAGTCCCATGTTTTCCCCAAAAGAGAGAAATAAGCAAGTGTCAGCAATTTCTGTATTTCTTCTAGTCCTAAATTCTACATGTATACTACTCTCCCCAAATTTCATCTGAACAAAGACAAAAATGTGAATAGAATCAGATCTACATACAAAATAGGATGAGTCTAGGTGCCAGAAGGACAACACAGAACATCTTGACATGTCTTCCTCTTTATACACCATCTACTCAGAAGAGAAAGGGAAAAAGTTTCCAATTCTTGTAAAGACACAGAATTTAGGAAGTAATCAATAGAGATCAGTGGCTAAGAAACTTAAAGGAACTGTCTTGTGTAAAAGTAACTGTTTATAACAGGTCTGCTCATAAATGTAAATGCTTGCAGACCCACAAGTGTTCCACAAATAAGAAAGAACAGTAGAAATGCTTCAGGATGTTACCATAACAGTAGTTTCTTCAATAAGAACTTGTACTTCAATATGCCTAACCAAAAAAAAAAGTTATAGATTGTATGAGAAACAATATGTTAGGAAGTTACAATACAGAACAAAACATCAAACTTAGCGAAATTTGCTGAATGGGTACAGAATTAGCACGGAACTATTAGGATGTCAGAATATGTCTTATAGTGTCTCTTCCACTTGTGTCAGGTTTAATTAAGGGTTAATTAAATCTTAATTTTATGAATTTCCTAAGCACAATTTTGTTAGGAAACCTTTTACAATGGTTTTTTTTTTGGTGGTGGTGGTGGTGGTTGGTCGGGTTTTTTTTTCCATCCTACAAGTTTGTTTCTCTCTTGCAGTTTCTTCTTCTAAACTTCCTACTTTCCACAACAAAGTCTCAGACTGTCGCTTCTGATCAGGCTTGTTTTCAATACATACAGCTCCTATTGTTCTCCTGCACTCAGGCTCATCCATCTGAATGTTCACCAGCTTTATCTTTTGTCTTCTTTTTGTCTGATTCTTTGCCTGGCATGTTCAACTCTGATTAAAGTGTTACCCTCCAGGTCAATCCAGTTGTTCATTATAGGTCAGAACTGCAAACTGGTGGATGGAAAGTTGCAGTGGTGTTTTACTACTAGCAGCCACAAGTCCATTAAGAAGACCTCAGCTGTTAATAATTAGGGTAAGCTGGAAAGTACAAGTGTCTGAAGTAGATATGTTCATTTTAGTGGCAGCTGAAAAATAAACAGAAAATATAATAGAAATATTTTATCCATCTTATCTTTAAAAAGTCATTATCCCTATGTAAAGGGAGATCCAATCTCCAAACAGGAATAACAATACATTCATCAATGTTTTTGCAACACCTGAAAGAAATTAGTCAAGTAATAATGGCTTGGTGAAGAGACTGCAAGAAAATGTCTGATAGCAATATATATAAACAAACTGTAAAAAGAATATGAATAGCTCACTGATTTTATCTTCTTTTCTTGAGGCAGTCTGAAAAGAGGTTGAGATAAGGAACTGCATTTTCTGCTCTGTGTGGACAGAGCTCCATAACACAGCGGACACAAGGGAATGGTACAAATAGAAGTGTTAATAAGCAACGAACGATATGAGCCAGAAAAAAAATGCAGGGAGTGGGTTCCTGGTAGAAAGCAAACTGTGTTGGTAGCCATCATGCCAGCATTTCTGTATTTCCTCCTGTTCATTAGAGTAACTAAAAAGGACCTTGAGGCAACTTTGGTCAGTCTGGTGTTTGACCAGCCCTGTCTCAGCCAAGAATTACCCTGACAACTTTGCTGCTGAACCTTTACATCACTGGAGTTCAGTGGTGCTTACCATGAAACTGAGATAATTTTTATCACAAGAAAATACTTGTAGTGGGGAGATAGTAGCATAAATACCTCATAATATGCTGGCTGTAAAAGATGTGCTGTATTTTGTTTGTCAGCAACCTCCTATTGCACAATTATTTGAAAGGTTGTTTCTGGAGATAAAAACTTCCTTTACTATTCGTGTGGGCCAAGTAAAGTCAATAAGCATGTAGGCCCCATCTTGATATGGGCAAGCATCTTGTTATAGCCCTCTGCAGGTGCTAGAACTTGCATATGAGGTAACGTAGGATACAAGGGAATGGAAGAAAACAAATTTTACTCTAATCTCCCACTGTTATCTGAAGGTTTACCAGTATGGCATTTCATTTACTGTCAATTAGAATTTGTCTTTGTGTGCCTCAGAATACAACTCACTGAGTTAATATAGTCAGACTGACAGTTTTTGCCATGATAGTACTTTTGAATTTCTGTCTCTTCATGTAACACTATAAGTTTTGAGATAAGAATAGGGTAATAATGCACAGGATTTTTTTTTTCATGGCATTATTGCATGAGTGCAACTTCTTTATTCCTGTTTAAACATTACTGTTTTCCTATTGTCACTACTCTGTTCCATCTTAATGGTAGTAGGATTTCGTGACACTTATTTTCTACACCTCCCCATTATCTTCCTTTGCTACCACTTGCATACTTGAAGCTACTCACCTTAATTACAGGTAAATCATACTTAGCAATCAGTACCTTACTGGAGAACTCTACCAAGAGATGTATGGGTGTGCTAACCTTATAAAGAAAACAATACACAGTTGGGTTTTTTGTGTTGGGTTTGGGTTTGTTGTTTTTTTTTTTTTGAGGGGGGGGTGGTGGTGGTGGTGGTGGTGGTGTTTGGTTATTTTTTTTTCCCACCAGGACCAGACAGGTTTAAAGCAAAAATTCAAGAAAAGCCAAGAACCCACTTGTTTATGACGCAAAAACATACGTTAAGAATCCTTTAATCTATCGATAAATAGACACTATTTTTTCTGATTTCCATCTGGAAAAAAACAAGATTTCTATTACAAGGATTTGGAGAAAAGTTTTTCGTTGGGGAATCCATTTTGCAGGAAAAGTTCTAGTGCACAATTAAACTGCATATTCATTAAAATTACTTATTACACAGAACATTATTTGGCATAACATGGTAAAACCCTTTAAAATGCTGGAATACTTGAAAGGAACTGTAATTGTACAATGACATTTCAATATCTAGAAAGTACAAGGTACAAATCATACTTTTTTAAAAAAATCCAAGTCTCCCGGAGTTACCTGCCTAAGTACTTTGCTGAATCATTGTCAAAATACTTAGTAAAATTTCACAACGCTTCCAATTCTTCATTTCAGAACCTTCATTTCTAAAACTTTTGGAGGAGATTTTGAAATCTCTTGAGAATCTCCTAATAATTCTTTTTTCTTGGTAAAGAGGGGCTTTGAAAACAATGTCGTATTAGATAGTAGAGATAGCAAGAATCTTAAAAAAAACCCCAACCAAACAACACACCCCCCCACAACTCTTAGAACTTTCTGTATTAGTGTTTTCTGTATTAGTGTATTTTTTGACTAATCATCAATCAACTTTCAGCAAAGAGACCAGTTCTGTAAGATCAGAATGATATTTAAATAAATCTTAACTCTCTTTTTTCCCTCTAAAACATCTGCGTGTCATGGACAAATTGATCTGCTTAGAGAAATATTACACAATTACATGTAAGTTAAATATAATAATGCTGTCATTAGTGTTTACAGTGAATAGGGATATAGGTAGAAAAAAATAAACCTATTTTTGCATTTTCCTTGCTAGATGTGGATTTATGTCTATGTATAATCCAGTTCCAAGCTTTCAGTGTATCTGTACTTTAGTAAATTTTATAAAAAATGTTAGTAATTTTTAATGCCTAAATTACTACATTCTGGTAAAAGCCACTGGGAAAATGTCAGTTCATACCCATTCCAAATTGTGACATTGTTCAATTTTCTGCTAGGAAGGACAGAAAAAAAAGGTTTCTTTTTGTTCCACTAGTAAGCACAAAATAAATTCAATGGGAAACTTGTCTACAGATGCTGCAAGCATGCTACAGACTCTTCATCCAGCGGAAAGAAAAGTAATAAAAATGCATTTCACTAGGTCAACACCTTTAGCACAACAGGTAAACACATTCAGTTTCTGTCTATCATAGAACAGTTTATAATGGATCTTTAAAACACTGGCATGCAACACCTTCACATCCTTAAAATTGTTACACGTTTCACAGCATGTTATTTTTCTTGTACATACCAAAAATATGCTTTGTTCTTTCCTTCCTGCTTTCATGATCAGACATTTCAAACAACCAAAGCGTGTGTAATAATGATGCAAATGGTAAGAGTTTAACACGTTATTGTTAGCATTCTAGCCTGTATATATTCCTTTTACTATTTTGCAGCATAAATTCTGTAAGAGATGGATGTTTATTTTGAAAGAACAATGTAAAAATGATGAAGTTAAAATGAAGTCGTGTTTTTCACTTCTCTTTGATGACAATTTTCTACATAAGAACCTAAAACTTTGTACTGAAAAAGTGCATCTGCCTTTATTATTTCTATGTTTGTTTTCATGGATTTAAATCATACATATTTCCCCCAAACTTGGCAATACAGTTTTTATTTAAATTTTACTGACTGATCAGTAATGTTTCTTTCCCGTGATTAAGACCATGGGGAGTCACTGCAGTAGTCTACAGTACAAAAAAGTAATTGAAGTACATTTATAGGGCAATGAATCATGGGACACCTTACTGATAAGACGACAGTAGATGTGCACGATGTTTATCTATAGATTCTGAGATCATCTCTATAAAGGCTCTGTTGCAATAGGAAAATCTTCTGCTAGGCTGTTTATTTTCCCACCTTGCAAGGTATGCTTGAGATTGTCTAATGTTTTTCAGACATTGAAGGGTAATGCTCAAGAAAATATTTGAGAATATTTGTTATCCACTGGCTCAATCTGAGATATTGTTTGGTTATGCACAAATAATCATTGGGCAAGGTAACAGCTAGTAAATTAGTCTTCTTAGTATGGATGTTGGCAGCAAAGCACCACTTCACTCTTTATATTTACTTTTTACTTTCATTTTGTTTCTATTGCCTCTAATTATGGCAAACTGGTAACAGAGAGAAAAATTAAAAATTAGTTGTAAAATCAGTGCTGTAGAAAATGGATTTTAAAGGACAATCTAAATGCAGTGTTAGATGCAGTTAACATTTGAATGCTGGATTTTCATTGCTAAGTGTGAGAAAAGTGTATCAGCTCAAACTAGCCACCATCTCATTAGACCAGCAGTTGACTGAGAAGTTGTACAAATGCTATTGAACACTGTTGAGGCTCTCCTATGTTCTTTAAGCCATTGCACCTTAAGTGTAACCAGTCACTTGGTGATTCTTGCAGTGCTGAAGAAGTTCCTGGTAGTTCTGTTATTCTTTTCTGTATACCTTTGTCTAAAGGGCTAAGTGTGGCTATGTTTAGGACAGAGGAGGACATCTTCATTCTTCAATACCTGATAATCCCAGTGGTCAAATTCATTTGGGTGTTGAACAGCTTTGCAGACCTCCTTGCAGTCTCCACATGGATTCAGCTAGTTCCTCACCGCAATTCATTTGCTAAATATTTCACAAACAAGGTTGCTAAGAAATTGCTGTAGGGAACATATCCTTCTCAGTCTGCTTTTAGATGGTTTTGCAACACAAGTATTGGAAGCACTTGAGGACTGTTGATAAATCATCAATATTTGGTAAATCATTAACTCTTAATATTGACTCACATAAATAACAAGCAGGGAGTCAATATTAAAGGGACCAAGTTTTCTAAGATTTTAAATAATCTATCAAAAAATAGAGTGTTTTTTATAACTGTAAACCAAGACCAAGTGTGCATTATTTCTAAGAAATCACAGACTTCAGTTTTAGCTAAGGGACATTCTCAGGTAGCATTATCACCCCTTGAGTTTCCCATTGGCTTGCTGAAGCTTGAAATTCTTTTATCTTTAGTCAATGAGGTGACATCTATCTAACATCTTAACTTTTGAGATGTGAGTAAGAGCAAGCTGGGAATAGGGATGTATGGTAATGATGGACTTGGATATATTTTTGATTTTTTTTTCATAAAAAATATTTGCTAATAAAAACAGCAAATTAATCATAGAATCATAGAATTGTTTAGGTTGGTAAAGACCTTTAACATTATCAAGTCCAACCGTTAACCTAACAGTGCCATTCACCCATTAATCCATCATTAATATCATACGCAAACGTTAATGATTGGTCTGGGATAGGTTAAATAAATACATTAGCAATACAAATACTCAAACTTAGGTAATTTTTGAAAGTAAGATAGATACACAAAATAGGAAATAAGTTAGGTATGTTACAGGCAGTTTACATTAATAAGCAGTTACCTAGAGTAGAACTGTGATCATAGAAATTCAGTAATATATCTTCATAAAATAATCTCTTGCAATAAGAAGCATCTTTTATAATTACATGCTGCATTTTATAAACAGGGGAGGTGAGAAATGATCAAAGAGAGAAAAGGAGTTTGATGGTGTGGTGTGTTGAACTTGGCTGGATGCCAGGTCCCCACCAAGTCATTCTATCACTCCTCTCCTCAGCAGGATGAGGTGGGGGTGTGGGGAGAGAAAATAAGATAGAAAAAAACCTCATGGGTCAAGATAAAGATAGTTTAATAAAGCAAAAGCAAAGGCCGTGTGTGGAAGCAAAGGAAAGCAAAAGATTTATTCTCTACACTTCCTGTCAGCAGGCAATGTCCATCCGCTTCCCAGGAAGCAAGGGTTCAGTACATATAGTGGTTGCTCTGGAAGACAAACATCATAAAAATGAATGCCCCTCCTCCCCCTGCTCCTTTCTCTTAGCTTTGATTGCTGAGTGGACATCATATGGTATGGAATAGCCCTTTAGTCAGTTTGGGTCAGCTGTCACCTCCCAAGACCTTGCCTATCCTCAGCCTACTGATTGAAGAGAGAAGAATGTTGGAGACAAAGCCTTGATGCTGTGCAGAGTGCTGCTCATCAGTAGCCAAAACACTGGTTTTAATTCTAGCTACCAAAACAAAGCACAGCACTATGAGGGCTGCTATGGGGAAAATTAACTCCATCTCAGCCAGACCCAAGAGATATGGACAATTTGCTATCTTAATTTTATCAATTATATGTATATACATAATGAAGATATTTTCTGTTAAGAGAATGAAGACTCAAAGAAATGAAGCAAAATTTTGAGGTGTGATTGCCTCCCAGTTTACAGCTCTGGAACATCCTAGCATAACAATGCCCCATAACAATGTTTTCAGAACAAAGTAGATAATTTTTAGAGAAGTAATTGGGAGAAATTACCTCTGAATGCTTCTTCCTAGGCAGGTGTTACTTCTTCACCCTATAGACACAGAAAGAAAACAAACAAAAAATGAAATCCAAATAAGATAATGATTACTTAGTAGTTGTTTACTCACCCTGCAGATGCTTCTATATTCAAAGTAAAAGTTATTCAGACCTCATGAGAGGACAATAATTAACACTGCTACAATAGATTTGAAATTAAATTTTAAAATGGAACAGTACAGTGAAAATAAAAAAGGAACGCTGAAATGGCCAAATGGAAAAAGCAAGCCTGAACACAAGTACAGGAGCTGCCCATTGCCACTGTCTATTGCTGTTGGTGTCATGAAACAAAAAAGCATGACTGTTTACTTACTTTCTGATCTAACTGTGATTCAGCAATTTCCCAGATCAAGTGTCTTTTCCTACCACTATTTTATTTTCAATTTTGAGGTCAGAATATGCTTAGCCTTCAGGCTGGAAAAACAGTGAAAGCATCTGAATAAACTTTTAGTCTCTGTAAGTTAAAAAAATACTTTAAAAAATACTAATTTCATGTTATCTTTATAAAATAAACTAATATGTAACATATAATGTATGCTTTATTTTTTTACTATACACAAATTATTCAGAAATAGAGTACATTTTCTTAATCTGTTCTTTGTTATTTTTCCTTTTTTTTTTTCCCTTTAAAATGCTGAAATAATTTTATTTAAGAATATTTTGTTTTCTTTTATCTAACCATTTATGCATTTCTGTTCTATGAGTGAATAATAAAGAATAGGCAAAGACGTGAAAATACTTGGAACATTACTGTCAGCATGCTGAAATACAAAAGGAGTATTTTCAAAACTGTAACTGAAAATATTCAATTTACAATTTCATATCTGCATAAAAAATTACACTTTTTCTTAAAAAAAATGTGAAGGATGAGCATAAAAAATGGCACAGAGAGGATGGACTTAATCCTTTAAGTATTCTGCATACTCAGCTGCTGCTGAAATCTACACGGATATGAAGGGTGTTCAGGATATGAAGGGTCAGATGTAAAGTAAGCATGTTTAATTTAGAAGGAAATGTTTATGCTTTGGGGTTTTTTTCTACTGCTTCCCTTACCCCACTGAGATAAGCAAAAGTATGTAGATGAAGGTAGCAAAAATTTAATTTATTTTAAAGTGCACAGAAAAGAGGATGATAAACTATGAGTATATATCTCTTTATCAAGAGCACTTACTTGTCATCTGTGATATAAATTATAATAGAACTCTAAAGAATTAAAATAGTAATGACAACAGATATTTCATTGACCCACTCTTGAAAGCAAATACATAAGGGAAACGAGTTAGTTATGTATTTAGAGGGCAGGAAAAAATCTCACAAAGTTCTGATTCATTTTATAAAGTGGAAATATTAATTCTGGTTTTATGGAAGTGAAATGAATGGTCATTTAATTCAAAAGAGAACCTGAACAATTCATTTGATGTGCCTACAGACACATTTATTCTAGAAAAATAATTCAGCTTTAAAATGTTCTGATCCCTATTTTTTCCCATTTGACTGGGGAAAAAAATAAGATTTTTTTTTGTATATTTGCATCTTGATATTTCTTATTGGATTTTCAAGCAACCGAATTTTTTATTTTAGCACAAAACTGCATATGCATAATTAGAAATGTAAAGTTTCTATGTATGCAAATATATAGTCTGATTACTCAGAGAACCTCATGCAAATGCAAGACTTACTTCCAGTCTTTCCATGAGGTACGTTGAATGATCTTCAAATAAGGAACAATTTAAATAAAACCACCACATTTCCTTTTTTAAATATCTCACCATTTCCATGCTTGAGATTTTAAGGCATTCCTCAGGTTGTAGAATTAGTATGTAATGCTTTGTGGAAAATCAGAATCAGAATAGGAAAAGGTATTTTATATGTGTGTACTGGTTTGGACACTGATAAAGTTCATTTTCTTCATGGTAGCTGGTATGGTGCTGTTTTGGATCTCTTACAAAACCAGTGTTGATAATACAGGGATGTTTCAGCTATTCCTGAGCAATGCTCACATAGTGTCAAGGCCTCCTCTGCTTGTCACACCACCCCACCAGCAAGCAGGCTGGGGGGGGGTGCACATGAAGTTTGGAGGGGATACAACCAGACAGCTGGCCCAACTGACCAAAGGGATATCCCATACCATATGATGTCTTGCTCAGCAATAAAAGCTGGGGAAAGAAGGAAGAAAGGGTGATGTTCGGAGTGGTAGTATTTATCTGCCAAGTCACCGTTACACGTGATGAAGCCCTGCTTTCCTGGAGATGGCTGAACACCTGCCTGGAGATGGGAAGTAGCTAATTAATTCTTTATTTTGTTTTGCTTGTGTGTGCAGCTTTTGCTTTACCTATTAAACTGTCTTTAGCTCACTTTTTCCTCACTTTTACCCCTCTGGTTCTCTCCCTCATCCCACTGAGGGAAGAGTAAGCGAGAGGCTGTGTGGGTCTGAGCTGCCTACCAGGGTTAAACCACGAAAAAGTGATAGATGAAAATGGCCCTTTCCCGGGGAAGTCCAGAAGAAAATAAGGTGCATTGTTAAATTTTAAGTAAAACTTGAATACTTCTTATTGATATTTTTTTTTTTTACTTAGCTCTGATAGAAGGTGCAGATATCATACAAAATTATTAGAGTTCGTTGTTCTAAAGGAGAAGATATGTCTATCAAACTGTTCCTTAATGCCTGATCTCTTCTTACTGTTTCCAGCTGTTCCCTAACATTGTTCCTCCTGATTAATATTCTAGCATATTCCTTGCCAGGGTCATCACTACTGTTTTTCTTTGTGCTGTCACCCCTTGCAGCTTTGGCTGTTTGTTCTGAGAATGCCTCTGCTGGTGTGGGACTCTAAGGAGGCACTCGTATCCGATGTCCAGAAGTTGCTGAGGTGCAGGTGACCTTATCCGTGAGTCAGACTTCACTTGGGAAGTGTTAAGACACCATACTGATTTTTAAAACAGATGTTCAGTCACACAGGCACATCTATCGCGATGGAATTAATATGTGGCTGCCTACCTCTGTGGCATTTCCAGTGTGAGAAGCTGGTCTGTTTATATCAAGATACTGACTGTATCAGGACATGATGAAACCAAGAGCACTGAGGTATACTCTCGCTGTAAACCTTTACGATTATTTAAGCTAGAGCTTGCCTTGATAGCACACTATTAAATTTGTATGTACACCAAATGCACAGCTGACTGAGGCAGAAGGAAAGAGGCAAGAACAAATAGATGGGTTAATGGAAGAAAACAGAACAAGCCACAAAGAAAGCAAAAGCTAACAGTATTTGCTACAAGTATTAAGTTTTTGCCTGTTTTGATGTATGACAGGAAGTAAGAAGTTTAGTAGAGCCAGAGAACTTCAAGGTGAAGCAGGCAGAGTAGAGTTTTGTGGGATGATTGGTGTATGCAGGAATAATGAGCATCTGACCTTGTCTCATTTTTGTCACTGAAGGCAGATGGGAAAATCAGTGGCTCAGGAGCACATACCCTTGTGGGGGGTTCTTGCCCTCCTCACACCGTATGACCTGCAAAGGATCTGCACCTCACAGGAGCACAACCTTCTTGTACAGACTCATGCAGGATGCCAGTTTGGATGTCTGTGATCATGAGATACAGAGGAAGATGCAGTGATCATGGACATGACTGCCAGTATTTTTGTTGCTATTATATTAGTATCTTTAAGCAGATTCCAAGGCCAAAGCTGTGATATGAAGCTCACAGTAAATTAATCAGTTATGTCTATGCTACATGTGCTTATCTGTTACCTATGAGGATTGTGTAAAAACACAGAGATAATTACACCGACATATTTCTCACACATGCACACAGACTTTAAGAACTGTATTAGTCAGCTCAATTTATTTCTCAGAAATCTTAATTTTTTTTCTGTTCAGTTTAAAATATCCCCTCAGAGGCTGGTCACAGTAAGGTTTATAGTCTTATAATATTCCATGGAGAGAGATTAACTGGAGGAATTTCATTTTGCTATATTCCTCTGGGAAGAAGGAGATGGAGATTTTACTGCAGTACCAGCACCAGTTCAGGCTACTCTGCATCTTCCAGTTTACTGCAGGTCAGCTGAGTATGCTGCTATTTATTGTTATTTCCTCCATGCAATTTGTCACCTCAGCCAAATGGTACTATTGGTACTTTCCAACTGTAACACCTAAGTTCAACCACAGAAAACTAACTGCTTCTTGGGAACGAAGAGGCAAAAGAGTCCAGCATGGGGGACAGCCACCTTCAGGAATCTGTCCTAGTTTGAGAATGATGGAAGAGTGTGCTGTGAGTACCCAACATAACAAGCTCAGGTTAGAAGTCACCACTGGCCCTTTCTCGAGGAGACATTCAAACTATTGCTAGCCATAGCTACTTGATTTTGACTTCACTCAAAAATTTAGGCTAAATGAAAAACAGGATCAAACACTTAGAGATATATAGGGAGGAAACAGCTAATGGCACATCAGAGGAAATTAAACAAAAAATTTATCAGAACATTTGGATTTTGATGCCACACTAATTAAGGTAAAACTCTTATGCCAAACATGTTAATTTATTTAAGGAAAAAAAGATGACATAACAAGATAATAGTGATAAATGAGCAGTAAAAACAAGTTAAGAGGCAAGCACAGGTTTTAAGTAAGTTAGTGTAATGCTATCTTCAGTTAATATGAAACATTTCTTTTTTATGATGCAAAAGGGGAAAGCTGAAGTTATAATAAATTTGCATATTTTAATTACCTGGTAAATATAGCCTAGACTAAGCTATTGCAAGAATAGCATCAGTACACAAGAATCCCAATCACGACAGTATTTTTTATTCAAACATTCCACTTATTTCAAGAAACCAAATTCTGCTTTCAGATATAACACTGACTTCAGTAGCAAAAATAAAAAAGGATTCTTTGAAATAAATTTCATTTCTTTCTTTCTTGTTATTCCTTACATATGGAATATTAGTCATTGCATGTTGACAATTTATTTTAATTTAGTCAAATATGCTTTATCAGTATTTTTATACTTTTTACCTGGAGCTCTGTGTTTTCTCCTCAGTAAGAAGTTAATCTCTGTTCCCTCATCTTTATTTGTATTAACTGTTTTTCTTGAATTTCTCAGGCCATACTGTTGTGGTAACCAGAATTTAATCAGATTCATTCAGAAAGAAATTACTTAGCCACCATGGTCATGGTATAATGTAGATTACAAATGGTTTATGGTTCAATAAGGTTCTGATGGGCTGACCCTGGCCAGCAACCAAGCTTCTACACAGCCACTCGCTCGCTCCCCCCACCTCAGTGGGATGGGGGGGGAGGGGGAAATAGGAAGAACGTAAGTGATAGAACTCATTGTTTGAAATAAAGGCAGATTAATACATGAAGGAAAGTGGGGGAAAAAAAAAACACAAGCAAAAATAGAAGTGGAACAAAGGGAATCACTCACCACCCTCTACAAATAGACCAATGTCTAGCCAGTCTCTAAGCAATGGCCACCTTGAAAGCCAAAATGACCCACTCTTCTTCTTCTTCTAACTCAGTTTGTGTTGGTGAGCACGACCTCATATGGTATGAAATACCCCTTTGGACAGTTTGGGTTAGCTGTCCCAGCTATGTCCCCTCCCAACGTCTTACCCACTCCTAGATGACTTGCTGGGCAGGGGGCAGATTGGGAAAAAAAGATAAAGCCTTGATAGTGTGTAAGCACTGTTCAGCAAGCACCAAAACATTGGTGTTACCAAAATACTTTAGCCACAAATCAAAAACCTAGCATCATACAGGCTGTTATGAAGAAACTTAACTTCAGCCCAGTGTCACGATCCACTATTGGGTTGAACAATTTGGCAGAGGTTAAACCCCCTTGCTTTCCAACCGACCTCAGATAATTCTGGGAGGTTGGGGGCGGCTGGGCTTAACTTCTGATTAACTCCAATGTTTTATCGTGACTAGGTTCCTTTTACATTCTCGGGAACAGAATTAAGACTCAAAACGGAGTCAAGTGCCAAGTCACTTTATTTGGCCAACAACAAATGCGTGAGAGGAAAGCAGAGAAAGAGAGGAAAAGTGAGAAAGGGAAAGAGAGGGGGAGAAACAAATGGCACGGGAGTGTTGCGACAGCTACCACCACGGGTCTATGTGCTGTCTGTGCGGCCTGAGTGATCAAAGCAGTCCGTACGGCTGGGACGGCCCGAGTGATCCACGCCTGATGTATCTTGGAATCTGGTGGAGGGTAGATGTTCCTGGATCCTCCCCCTTTGGTTTCCGCTGGTTCCCCCTTTCATAGGGTTGTGTTTTTGCATAGTCAATGACTGTTTTTCATACCCACGCCTCGGCAGTGGGGTGCATGCCCAGTACCGTCACTAGAGTATGCTCGAAGGTTCTAGGGGGTCCGAGCCCCCTCCCCATTGTCAGTCAACTCTGGGCCCGGGGAACATGCGCAGAGGACGTGTACTCCAAGATAACAGGACACGCATTCCTGTGGGGTGGGACTCAATGGGCCGAAACTGCCCCACTCAATTGTCGTGATGATTAGGCCATTCCGGTGGAGTGGGACTCAATGGGCTGAAACTGGTGATTAAACTGCCCCGCTCAGTTGCCGCGGTGATTAGGCTTCGGTAGTTAAGGTTGCCTGCCACCAAAGTTGAGACAAGTTTCTAGTCCCTTACACCCAGACAGACCCAGATCAAGTGTTTCAGATCCAACAGATTTAATCCAAAATAAAGAATCTTCTCCATGAAGTTATTCAGCTTTAATACTCATTTGGCTTTGAGTTTTATACATTGACTCTTATCTTTTTATTGGTATTTCAAGTCTCTTTCTGAATAGGGCCTATGCAAAGTCATCAAAGCATATGCTTTGAAGACTGCTTCCAAATAAATGTAGTAAAAAAGATATGCAAGATTTTGGGTTTATCGACAGTTGTTAGAAGGTGCCAAGTACAATAAATTAATATGGAGCTTGCCCCTCGGTTATCTAATGGCTGTACAAGCAGAGTGTTTAATAGGTACAATGGCGCCAAAAAACCGCATAAAAATAGCTGTGTGTTATATCAGAAACAATACCAAAAGGAATAGAATGGAAATAGTATTCTATTCTTGCCTTACATCCTGCTGTAGAAGAAGAGTTATTAAAAGAGTGTAGAAATAATTTTAAGGCATTATTAGCTTTTTAGTTGTGTGAGCACTATCTTACCAACCTGCCCTTCTCAACCATGATAAGGCAAAAGACTAAAGATGTTTTGTAGATTAATGTGTAGAGTAATCACGGTAATCAGCATAAGGTAGTGTTTGCTAGCCACCGCTACGTCAGGATAGTTCCTACTTCTTCTGCAAAAAATTAATAGTTTTCCATTGTAACAGACACAGCAATGTGTAAATCACACAGCTGACACTATCTACTCTAAGAATATTTTTTAAAATTTACCTTTTCTGTAATCAAATGCAATATGATATCTGGGGGATTCTCTTTGCTCATGTATCACACAAATGCCAAACCCACAGAAACATGACCTTTCATAGGTTTAGGATAGTGCATTGCTCAATAAGTAAATTTAATTTAATCTTATTTAGTGGGAAGCACTGCAGGTGCATTGTATACATATAAAGTGGATATTATTTATAAAGAAATTCCCAACTTTGAAATAAATTATATTCTGAAAGGAAAAAAAAAAAGAAAGAAAAATGAAAAAAAGAAAAAAGGGGAAAGGAAGAACAGCTGGAATGCAACAATTATAATCACCTTAGTCTAGATTCCACTGGTGAATAGTACCATACAACTCAGTTTTATTTTAAGCAAGAGAAGAGGAACATGATTCTGTGATTCTTTAGCTAGCTAGCAGTGTGAATGGCCACTACCTCAAAATATGTCAAGGCAGATGAGAAGCTTGTTACTATCTTACTGAGGTACCAGCTTATCTACTCTTCAAAGCTGTAGCAAGCTAAATTGTCACCTTCACTGGTGATGTATGCTGATACTTTCACTTCTACATACAAGTGTTTCATTGAATAGCTCCCACTCAAAATAGCCTTTCACCTTTCTCCAGATTTTCAAAAACAGATTTTTAGTTTCCACTGATTTAGTGTTTAAAAGCAAATATACCTTCCACAATCTCCAAACAAGCTTGTCATATACAAATTGCCCCCCCCCCCCCTTTTTTTTTCTAGAGGAGGTAACAACTGCTCCTAAGATCGTGCAAGAACACCTGCACAGGGTGTTTCCTGTTATTTATAAAACAAATCTCTGTCATGCAGTGAAGAAGGAGTAAAAGACAGTAGTGCTCTTTAGTGCTATTTTAGTAGTATTCTTGGCTTTTTAAATGTGGAAAGCAGCAGGATACTGCCGTGAGTATACCATTAGCAAATGGTACCTAAAAGTAGACAGGCAAAGATGATTAGGCAATTCAGGGTTGACAAATCTGATTTATATATTACTGTAAAAGCTAGAGGAGGCTAGATATCTCTTTTGAAATTAGAAAAAAGAAATACTAAAAGTAGATGACATTTCAAGACGATATCTAAAGAAGCATATTTCCTCTTCATTTCCTATAGTGATTATCTTTCCAAATCAGATACTGCAGTACAGTCTTCCTCCTGCCCTGTCCTTAAAGTAGTCAGCAAAAGATACTTCAAAAAGAGGAATAACATAAATGGGAAGACTTACTTAAGGATGAAGCTTTTCCTTAGCTGAAGAAAATTATTGATTTATTCTCCTAGTCATAAGATTTAATGACTCTTATGTATTTTCTCCACCTAATAGTTATCAAAGTTTTAATCACCCATGTTCATGTCCTGTTTGAATTTCTTATAAGCTTCTGGCTTCTATACCACACTGAATTAAAAATAATGTAAAGTATTTATTTTCATAACTTTTAATTTTCTTTTTCTGTTTCCTTGGATATCTGCTTATTTTAGAACTGCAGAATGAAAAAATGAGACATCTCATAATGTTTCACAAATATATACTTGTATTTTAAATTGTGTAAATGAGTTTTAGTGTCCTCTAATACCTCCCATATTTCTAACATTTATCACCAAACTTTTGAATCACCGCTGAATATAAATGGATTCTTATAATTATAGTCATCATTAGAATGCTGTGGTTGTTAACTTCATTTTTTCTTATACAGTCTAACTCAGGTTCTTTTTTAATCACCGATGGTCACTGGTTTACACCGATGACAGTATGGCCTCGATATTTTTTCCCTAGTTGATTCAATTAATTTAACATGATCAATGTGTCCAATTGTTTAACATAGTCTCTCGTTATGTATGCTGCTGTGTTTTTGTCTCTAGTGAATTTTGACTACTATCCCACTCTTTACCATTTGCTTACCATTAAATCCTCCAGAAATCTTTGTAGCTTTCTATGACTAATATATAATTTTGTGATATGTCATTTTGTCAAGGGTTTTTCTAGAACATTACTTGCATCTTCAACACAAATCCCTGCAAAATTATTACAGAGAATCCTATATAAGTCTTCTCCTAAGGTAAGCATCACTGTCTGAAGTTTGGGGGTTAAGGAGTGCTCTGCTTAATAAAGCCAGAAGTATTCTCACTGTTGCTAATTCCAAATTTCCAGGATAAGTGCAAACCTCTGGAGGTCCTTCAAAAACCACTCACTTATTTGTTACTGGTCCACAGCTCTGTGTGAAATATTACATATTCAAATCTGAGACACATTCCTTGGCAGTGACAATATCATTCTTTACCTTTCCATTCACATGACCAGAAGTACTAAGTGTGTCCTTCAGCTTATTATACACACACGTATACACAGTTATAAAACTGACCATGGCTCCTTAGTCACAAAACCTTAGAAACCAATTTCATAATTTCCTCTGACAAAAGCAGCAAACAAGCACTTGTTCTTGTTGGAAAAAAATGTAAGCTGGAAAGGGATTGTAATTTTGCCCAAACTTTTTTACTCAAAAAATCTCAGTGCTAGCTGATAGCAATCGTAACTGTACTTGAAATCAGAACTGAAATAAAATGTGAGAGGGCAAAGGGTTCCTAAAATCTGAGTATGGTTATTGCTTTTAATGAACCATATTTGAAGAGCTACTGTAAGAATTACAAACACTAAAAGCAAATTAACGTATTTGACTGAATATACTGTTATTTAACAGTAGTGTATTGATTTCAGTGTTACCTAAAAGCAAACATGACTGTGTCGGTGTGTGCCTATTCAACACCCTCATCATTGTAAATGTGCATCAAGGAAAACTACACGATGCCAGTGAAAATTTATTACTTATTTTACACTCTCCCAAATCCATATTATCCTCCTATTTCCTTGAAGGTTCCTTGCGTCTGTTATAATTCACTGATTTATTATTTGAGTGTCTCTAGACAGTTATTTGTTATTAAGATTCTCCCTCCACTGTTTCAGCTGTCCTTCACTTCCTTCACTTCACCACCCTCCCCCCCTTTTTTTTTTCCCTGTCATAAGTTTATTTTGGGATCTATTGGTTTCATTTAACAGAAAACATTTCTGCTTATTTAGGATCATAGAATCATAGAATGTTTTGGGTTGGAAGGGACCCCTAGAGGTCATCTAGTCAAACCCCCCTGCAGGGAGCAGGGACACCGCTAACTAGATCAGGTTGCTCAGAGCCCCATCCAACCTGGCCTTCAATGTTCCCAGGGATGGGGCCTCCACTACCTCTCTGGGCAACCTGTTCCAGTGTTTCACCATCCTCATTGTAAAGAATTTCTTCCTTATATCTAGTCTAAACCTACCCTGGTTTAGTTTAAAACCATTACCCCTTGTCCTGTCACAGCTGGCCCTACTAAAAACATTTTCCCCATCTTTCCTATAGGCCCCCTTTAGGTATTGAAAGGCCACAATCAGGTCTCCCCACAGCCTTCTCTTCTCCAGGCTGAACAAGCCCAACTCCCTCAGCCTGACCTCATAGGAGAGGTGCTCCAGCCCTCGGATCATTTTTGTAGCCCTCCCCTGGACCCGCTCCAACAGGTCCAGTTCCTTCTTGTGCTGAGGGCTCCAGAGCTGGACACAGTACTCTAGGTGAGGTCTCACCAGAGCAGAGTAGAGGGGCAGAATCCCCTCCCTCGACCTGCTGACCTCACTTCTGCTGATGCAGCCCAGGGTACAGTTGGCCTTCTGGGCTGCCAGCGCACAATGCCAGCTCATGTCCAGCTTTTCATCCACAAGCACTCCCAAGTCCCTCTTGGCAGGGCTGCTCCTTTCTTCCCCCAGCCTGTACTGATACTGGGGTTTACCCCGACGCAGATGCAGGACCTTGCACTTGGCCTTGTTGAACCTCATGAGGTTCACACAGGCCCACCTCTCCAGCCTGTCCAGGTCTCTCTGGATGACATCCCGTCCTTCTGGTGTGTCAACCACACCACTCAGCTTGGTATCATCCGCAAACTTGCTGAGGGTGCATTCAATCTCGCTGTCTAAGTCATTGATGAATACATTAAACAGCACCGGTCCCAGTACGGACCCCTGAAGGACACTACTCATCACCACTCTCCATCCGGACATCGAGCCACTGACCACTACCCTCTGGATGCGACCATCCAGCCAGTTCCTTATCCACCGAACAGTCCACCCATCAAATCCATAGCTCTCCAATTTAGAGAGAAGGATATTGTGGGGGACCATGTCAAAAGCTTTGCAGAAATCCAGATAGATGGCATCCAGTGGTTTTCCTTTGTCCGCTGTCATTGTCACACCATCATAGAAAGTTACTAGGTTCATCAGGCAGGACTTGCCCTTGGTGAAGCCATGCTGGCTATCTTGAATTATCTCCCTGGCCTCCATGTGCCTTAGCATAGCTTCTAGGAGGATCTGTTCCATGATCTTCCCAGGCACAGAGGTGAAGCTGGCACGTCGGTAGTTCCCGGCATCTTCCTTTCTATCCTTTTTGAAAATGGGCACAGTGTTTCCCTTCTTCCAGTCACCAGGGACTTCACCTGACTGTCATGACTTTTCAAATATCATGGAGAGTGGCTTGGCGACTACATTGGCCAATTCCCTCAGGACTCTGGGATGCATCTCATCAGGTCCCATGGACTTATATGTGTTCAGGTTCGTCAGGTGGTCATGAACCTGATCTTCTCTTACAGCGGGAGGAGTTTTACCCTCCTGGTCCCCCTCATGCCATCCATCAACTCGGGAGGAGTGAGGAGAGAGGTTGCCAGTGAAGACTGAGGCAAAAAAGTTGTTGAGTACCTCAGCCTTCTCCTCATCTGCTGTTACCAGCTTGCCGGTCAAAAGATACCAGTTTGAATCAAAAACCTCTGGCTAGTTTTCCTCCCCTTTGCTTCCTATATTGTTTTTGTTTAAGGGTATGGAATTCTGTTCCAACTTAATTTTCTCTGTACACATCTTTAATTAGCTGGTGTTCTAAGTCCAAGAAGTTAAATTACCTTATGTTTCACTAACAAATTTTAATTTGCATTGTTATTTTCTATTGATTATCTCCTGCTGTTTTAAATTCCCCTTTGGAAGTTTTATCTCACAAAGTTAAATTTTGGTGTGCCTTGTCTCCACACAGCACTGAACTCAACTTGATACTCAAAGCCAGTCTTTGACTAGATACTCCAAAAACCTACATGACTTTAATTAAAAGACACACACTTTTGTTCTCTAAATTCTAGTAATTCAAGAGGCAGCAATATAAGGTTCTGAGAAATTTGGTCCATGATCCCCAGTATTCCGTGTATGCCTAAAAATGCAAAGAATACTTAGGCAAAGTAAATTGTGTTTGTGCATAAATTCAGAAAAAAGGATAAAAATAAAAATATATTAGGGAATTTTTGAAAAGGAATATGAACAATCAGAATATGTATCTTTACTCAACTGAGCAAAAACTTTTCTATCTTTACATTATCCTTATTTTGGACATTGTTCTTTCACATGAAATGTGTCAGCCACACATCCTTGTATAAAGAACTTTGGTTTTTCCTTATTACATTTTTTTATAAAGTGAACGTAAGTCCTAACCACAAACACACACTTTTTTGTTCAAGTTCCAGAGGAAAAGAATATGTCTAATACTTTTTTATCCTATCTGTTTAACATGAAAATATCTCACATTTTTGTAAAGTCTTTGACCTTAATAATACTTTATGATAGTAACTAGATAAGTTGATTATGAACTAAACAAATCTTTTACTTTGTTCAAATAAGGCACCATTTGATTACACTGAGTTTCTTTTATAATATTGAATTTCTATTGCTGGACTTCTCTATGCTTTTCCATTTTAAAAAATACTTTCTCTTTTCTTACAGGTAAGCAAATATATGCTGCCAAATATTTAGTGCCTACTGTAGTATTATTGTACCATTAGAGTTTCTGGCACTTACATGAATGCTTGGAAATTGAGACTATAACATTGCAACTGTTATGCATCTATTTTCTCCTTTCAACTCCTGTGCAAAAGTTCCACCAAGATAAACAAAACACAGGAAAAAACATTATGAAATAGCTGCAGCATATATTTACCTTCTCAGTTTTGTCTTGGACCTTTTAGAAATATCTTGGCATTATCTGAGCAAACAATGCTCTGAAATTTTGTTTGTTTGAAATTTTTGTTTGTTAAATTTTTTACATTTTTAACAAATCTAAGCAAAAATCAAAATTAAACAAGGCTGCAAATCCTTTTCGTCCTATTCTTCCCCACCAAGGTTATCAATAATAGATACCATCGGCAGCTAAATCTCAAAGCATTAGTACTGATACAAACATTTCTCAGTATAACATCAATACATCAATATAACAAACAGAGAATCAGAAGATGATTTTGAATAGCTGTATAAGTGAACACCCCCTTTAGCTGTAGATTTAAAGTCTAGAGTGTGTTTCGGTGTTTTGGAAGATAAAAAACAGGACTTCACATTGCATAAGTAATTTTTCTACATGAATTGGTATAAATATAAGCAGGGTTGGATTCTTTAAGACAAATATTACATTTTTTCACTAGTTTCATCTACCTTTCCTTGGGTATACAGTCTTATATAGTTTTAGTAACATCAGTTAATAAATTGCCTGTATGAACACCTGTATGTGCACCTCTAAAGAATTCTGAATGTTCAAAAGAAATGCTTGAACAGGAAATGATTCAATACCTGATAAGAAATATGAAAGATTTTTCTCCAAAACAAAGACTGCTATTAAACAGGTAAATTAATCACTGGTTTTTATTTTAGGTCAATTTTATTAGCTACCAGAACTGAATCAATGACCACAGAATACCTTTATATGTGTTTTATTGATATACTAGAATCTAAATAGAAGTTAATGAATGGACCAGATTATATCCAGCAAAAGAATTTTTATTTTATGAAGTGATAACAATCTTATCATTTATTATACCGCTTCTAAAATCTTATGCATTTTATTCATTCAAATGGAAACATTATTGAGACAATGTATCACTAAGTTATTTATTAATAGATGTATCAATATTTTGCATGGCGTAATATTCTCCCTGTAGATAGGCCAATATTCCATTGACAAAAGGTACCTAAATTAAGGAGAGCTAAGCAGCACTTAAATCAGTAGATTGCCAAGGGATGCTGTGGAGTTGCCAGCACTGGAGGTTTTTAAGAACATCTTCAACAAACCTGTCAAGCATGTTTTAGGTAGAATTTATTTTGCCTTAGGGCAGAAGGTAGAATGAGATGATCCTTTCATTCAATTCACCTATTTTTGGTGATTCCTAGCACCTTCAGCGATGTTTCTTACAATACTAAGTATATTCAAGGAAGAGGAATGACCTATACCAACTGTTTCCAAGATCCTTTCCAAAGTCTTTACTAATTACTAAGATTTTATTTTCTTGGAACTCCAGCAAACAAATTTGAGGAATAGATTCTTTATACATGCACACATGCATATGTATTTATCAGCAGTTGTTGGCACTGAATATATTATTCTCTATACTTTTACTCTTCCCTTTGTCTTTCAAGTAGGGGGAGGAACCACTACGAAAGAAAGCCAATTTACTCTTCTGTAGCTTTTCTGATCAGTGGTAGCAACAGTGCTTAGACTTACACTGAAGGTAAGGTGTGGAGAGATGGAATAAAAAAAGGAGAAGGCAAGTGGCACACTGAGCCCGTGGCCACCCTCCTTCCCAGGATATGCTGTGTAGCCTCAGCCATCAGCCTCTCTCCATCTCTGTGACCCTGTCCTCCATGCAGGACCTGACACTGCTTGGAGCTCCTGGCATCTTCTGAAGCTGTAGCATCTTCTCCCCAACACCCAAAACACCATGCCATTGGCCTTTTTTATGCGGGGCGGAGGGGGGGGGGGGGGGGAGGAAGTAGGGAGGGAAGAAGAAGCTCTAACTCTATTATCTTACTGTTCACATAAAAAACCTAGCACAGTTTGCTCCTCAGTGACAGACTTCTAATCAATCAGGCACTTCAACTGCTTCATTTCTTTTCTGTTTTATTCTGTGCTACCATGCTCTTCTCTTGATCTGCCTTACGAAACATTTTAATAATACTTTTTCAGTCTAAACATTTCAGACTCCCAGAAATCTACTTCTTTCAAGTGAAATGTAGTCTCCCCTCTACTCATTTGTAATTAATTCTTATATCAATTAAATGGTATTTTGAAACTCATGAATGGTACTTAGTCACTCAGCTCCACTGACTTTTAATTAAAGGTGGGTGTCTAATTGCCCAGAGTGCAACTGAAAATTGCCCTGAAGTCTTTGTAGTATGTTCTCATTCCTTTATCAATCTCAAATGCCTTCTTGTACAGTGCGTATGAGCCAACATAATTTTCTCTGAAAAATCCTTAATCCTTTTCATCAAAACTAAACAAAAGGCAGAAATGCAGAGAGGTCAACAAGATCTTCACACCTCTTCAAATTTCTCTGTCAATTTAGTATGACATTCATAGAAAAGGTGTGCTCTGCTTCTGTAGATATTTTAAAAATTCATTTGACTTGAGTAACATACAGTCAGTCCCATAAAGGGTATAAACCATCTCAGAAATCACAGTAATAATGACTTCAATAGTTTGTCCTTACTAATTATTGCAGATTTTCCATTAGCCTTATCAAAAGTGCTGTATTTTTAATAAAAGGGAACAGTATATTAAAATTCACCACGCACTTTTGAGAAATCATGTTCAGTTCTGCCTTACAGACTACTTTGGAGATTAAAAACTATTACTATGAACTTGAATAGTCACAAACAAGTTTGGATAAACAGGAAATGGTTTATATTCCTACATTAGGCTCAACCCATGTTAAATAAATAAAAAGGAGCTAAATTTTATTGCAGAACTTGAAGGATTCCAGGAGATGATAGAATCATAGAATTATTTAGGTTGGAAAAGACCCTTAAGATTGTTGAGTTAAACTGTTAATCTAACACTGCCAAGTCCACCACTAAAACATGTTCCTAAGCACCACGTCTACATGTCTGTTAAATACCCCCAGGGATGAGGATTCAAACACTTCTCTTGGCAGCCTGTGCCAATGCATGACAGCTTTTTCAGGGAATAATTTTTTCATAATATCCAGTCTGAACCTCCTCTGATGCAACTTGAGGCCGTTTCCTCTCATTCTATTGCTTGTTACCCGGGAGAAGACACCAACACCCACCTTGCTACAACCTCCTTTCCAGCAGTTGTAGGGTGATAAGGTCTCCCCTGAGCCTCCTCTTCTCCAGGCTAAACAATCCCAGTTCCCTCAGTTGGTCCTCACAAGGTTTGTTCTCTAGACCCCTCACCAGCTTCATTGCTCTTATTTGACGCAATGACAGACCACAGAAGATGAACTTGTTTTATTCACCAGTAATCCACTAAATGGTTGGAAAAGATTACTGACCAGATTCTGAAGACATGTCCTCCAGTCTGTGAAGAAACTGGCATTTGTTAAATGTGGCCAAAATGAAGCTGGATTAGCAATGGGATTCTCAGTGTTCTTTGAGTTCTTTGAGAAACACCACCCATTCTTTTCTCAATTATTAAGCTTTGCTTCATATAACTATAGTGAAGCCTGCAGGAAAGCATTAGGCAATACTATGGCATGAAGTAAAGAAAGGAGGACTTACAGAGAAATGTCAAAAAACATTCCATGAGTTCAAGATTCAAAAGGATATCTTGGAAAGAAAGAAACACAACTACTACTACTCAAAGGATTCATATATATATAAAAAACCCTAACAAAAAAAGCCCAACAAAAAAACCCCAGATAAAATGCTAGAAGAGTGTTTATTAGGCAATTATTTGTTGCACTAAATAAATGTAAGAAACTAATGGCACTCTAAGGAGTATTAATATTTATTTAATAGTTCTGGTTATAGAACTTATATTAGCTATTTAATATAGACTCTGCCTCTACTGCTTGTTGCTTGTTAAGTGAAAACAAAGGGGATTTTATGATGTTAAGACAGTGGTGGCAAAAAACAAGTATCAAAGAGCAAGAGTAATTTGGAAAGGTAATGATCAAGACAGCCCCAAATAAATAGTGCTTTAATTTTTCTGCTCTAACTTTTCAATTAAATATTTGGCAAACTTCAAATTATCAGGTATAAATTTGTTAAACTGAAATTGCAAAAGCTGTGGGT
The DNA here is from genome assembly GCA_034008185.1 of Gorsachius magnificus. Taxonomy (NCBI): domain Eukaryota; kingdom Metazoa; phylum Chordata; class Aves; order Pelecaniformes; family Ardeidae; genus Gorsachius; species Gorsachius magnificus. Next base: position 90,071,471 of record CM067081.1, read on the forward strand.
TTTCTGTAATGGAAAGGTTGTTTTTGAAAGCCTCTAATTCTGTGTTTATCACAGTCAAAACAGTGGAAAACAATTCCAAAATCCAACTTACTTCAACATCTGTTATTTTTTTGTGACTGATTTTACTAGGTGTTTACTAATTCTATTCTTCTTTTACTTTCGATCTTATTGTGCAAAATGATGATGACTCTTTTATTAAGAATTCATTTCTATTTGCATTTAAAAAATATATGGCTTTCCAGGTGAAAAAAAATTGTGATGCCTAATGTCAGAACTTCCTTAAAAACATCACTTCCATTGCTAATTTCTCTAGCACCTACAGACTTCCTGCTTTGAAACATGTGTGCTCCCTGGAGCACAGCATCCTGATCTCGTTTTATGGTATCAGTAATATAAGCATTAAGACTTGCTCTTTCTGAAATTAAGCAGATGAAAAAATATGCTGATAGAGCTGCCTTCATTCAGTGAACATTTTTGTTTGAAACATCTCTTTTCCCATTGATGTAACAGTGAAAACTTATTTCAGAATAACTAAATATGTAAAAAACAATCAAACACCAAATTCTGTAGCGTGTAAATTGAATCATAAATATTAAGTATCTAAATGTTTCTTGGAATTGTCACACTAATAGTAAAATGGGGTGAATTGAAGTTTAAAATTTTGCAATGGTTTATGTGATTCTTTTGCTACCAATAGCACCTGCTGTGATTTAACCTCTGTAGGCAGCTCAGCCCAACACAGCCTCTTGTTCACTCCCCCATATTGAGACTGGGGAGAGAATCAGAAGGGCAAAAATGAGAAAGCTTGTGCTTCAAGATAAAGACAGTTTAATAAGTAAAGCAAAAGCTGTGTACGCAAGCAAAGCAAAAAAAGGAATTCATTCACTGCTTCCCATTGGCAGGCATCTCCAGGAATGCAGGGCTCCATCATGTGTAACAGTTACCTGGGAAGACAAAACACCATAAGTCCGAATGTCTCCCCCTTCCTCCTTTGAGGAGCTTTTATGGTTGAACAAGATGTCATAGGGTATGGGATATCCCTTTGATCAGTTGGGGTCAGCTGTCCCAACTTCTTGTGCACCCTCAGCTGGCTGGGCAGTGTTAGAAGCAGAAAAGACCTTGACTCTGTGTAAGCACTGCTCAGCAATAACTAAAACAACCCTGTGTTATCAACACTGTTTTCACCACAAATCCAAAACATAGCACTGTACCAGCAACTACTGAAGAAAACGATCTCCTTCTCAGCCAAATACTGTACAGCAGCAAAACCAAATAGGATTTTTATAAATTTGATCTCTACTAAGACATCTCCAGATTATAAATTTTAATTTATTTCTCACTGAAATGAATTTATTTCCCTATAGAATTAATCATTTGCAAATACTACCATTTGTTTTTCACTATCCAATTTTTAGCATGGTGTGGAGCAACATAAAGTTATCTCTTTAGTGTATATAATAAACCTTGTATTTAGTGTATATAATAAAACCACCGACTGTTATGCAGGGTGGTTATGTGCCATATCCTGCTTACCATTATATTGGCCCAAAATGATTCTGTGAGGAGGTGCACATTTTATCTTGCTTTTAAATCTGGGTTTGATGCAACACTCAGTAGGTGAATTTCCACTGACATTCATAAGATACAGCACATGATGCTGGTGTATATTCTGAAGAGTGAAAATTGTACCATTTCTTAAAATTTGGCTTCAGCTTAAATAACTAACATACTAAATATAGTTTTAAAACTCTCCTTAGGGTTCCCTTCCCCATCCCTCTGTACTGTCTCTATTTTCTACTGCACATGCTACTCCCTGTTCCTTTTTTGTCAACTGAATGGAAGCAAAAGGCACTAATCTTCCCCTAAAGGTGGAGGTCTGTGGAGCTCTGCCAACTTGCAAAGCTTTCTATTCCTGTTTAAAACTCATCTGATTAAGAAACAGAGAATTTGCAAAGAAACAACTGTTGTCATCACCATATATAATGCCTCGCATGGTACATATTTCAAATGGTAGCTAGGTAGCTATGAATGTTCCTGCTTCCCCTTCTAATCAGTGATCTACATATGACTGAAATGCATATCTATATCTATCTAGATCTAAATATGACTGAATTTTCTCCATTAGTACAATTTGCAGTTGTTAACACACTATTTTATATAGTGTGCATTATCACTTTTCTTAGAGTTTTTTGCCAGATTTTTTTTTTTTATTCCCTGCAATTCTAATTTGTAGGGTGGCATTAACAAAACTAATCTGACCTAACGTTGGAAAAGATCAGAAAATAATACAAAAATACTTCTACTGGATCTGGTTCTGCTTTATTCTGCTGTATCCCACATCCGAATTCTTCATTACAGAACATTTTCTTTAAAATATGGCACTAGAACACATGAAAATTGTACTATGAGCTGGAATTTTTAACGTGTGTACTTTTAAGAAAGCCAAAGTTGCTGCTGACAACTGCATCATGCTTTGTATATTGGTGAAAACTGCTTGTACTAGGAGTGTGAAATTATTTTTCATTTCATACAGCAGTGTGCCAAAGCAACACAGATGTTCCGTTCAGGATACTGTGCTTGAATTTTCTTTTCAAAGAAGTACGGGGTTTTCATCTTATACAACGAAGAAGAAACATCTGTCATATAACACATTTGTTTTAAAGAATATGCTGCATTTTTTATTGTATTGCCTAGGCAACTTGAACTCCAATTTTAAGGAGTATACACAAATAAAGTTACCAGGTAATAGTAAAAATATTAATTTCTTAAAGATGAATCTATGAATATAACTCTTTTCAAGATTTTTTTTTTTTTTTTTTTTTTTAAAAATCACTACTTTAAACATATTGTTACTGTTCTTCTACTGCCGTATTTGAAATACCATTCCCCACTCTCAATCCTAACTGACTGGACTACTAGTTCCTGACCTGATTATTAATCTGTTTCTAAACGCTGAATTGCCTCTACCTGTTGCAGGCATTAGAATCACTTAGTGCTGTTTTCAGAGGAGACACATTATTGGTCAATGCTACTCAGATGGCCTGGTATCTCTGGGCCCTAAACCCCTCTTTTTGGTACAGGGCACTGAGTAAGTAATGGGAACATTAATGTCAAGACACCATTGGGAAGACATGCTGCTTGTAAGTGCTGAGGAAGCCTGCTAGTTGGAGACATGCTAGTGCATCTCATAAAGGAAACAAATAGCTTGACCTGAACATTCTGACCAATTTACTGCCTGACATGCCCAGCCTCTGGGAAAGATTTCTGTTCTGAGTAAGACTGCTAACAAAACACTACAAAGACAATCTCTGTGTTGGAATGATTCCAGTCTCATTGGCTTTTGTCTGTCTAACTTTTCACTGGTTATGATTTTCCTCAAAATAAACATCAAGCGTAAGTTAGGATGTAATATGATCTATCAAGTAACTTTGGTGTCAATGACTTGTCAGCCCCTGTTAATACTCTGAATGCTCTAATATGAGTAATAGCTGTTTTATCAGGACTTTGTTTTTTCTTGGTCCCTTGAAGAGGCTGAGAAATAATCAGGACAGATTACCTTCCACAAAGCAGACTAGGTTCTTCAAAGATACTTATCACCCTTTTTATTAAATGTCCTTGCAAAAATAGGTAGCAGAAGCAGTGTTAAACATGAGTTTATGCTTCAGTGTTCCTGTTTCATGTATTAGTTTCCTCTGAATTTGGACAATATAACTGTGAAAATACAACTATGAAAGCAAAGCTATTAACAAGCAACCCAATAGCTTTCTATTTTTAAATTTCTACTTCTATTTTTCACTATTTCTAATAGTAATAATGATCCATAATTAAATGGCAGTTGTCGACCATTAGTTACCTAACTCTGCAGTGAAAAGATGATGCTGACTTCAATTATATTAAATTGCAGGAGTTCAAAATGTTTCTTTTCGTGTTTGCAGTTTGTTCTTCTTGATGTACTTTGCTCTCTATGACTTTATTTCCCCTTAACTAAATCTGGGCTGCCTTTTCACAGGAATAATGGTAGAGATGGATGGAACAGACCCAATTAATGAGATAGGTGTTACTATACATGACATTGTGAGTATATGAATACCAGGATGTTCTGAATTTCATTTGTTCTTTCATGTTTTCCGTATGGACATCAGGCTGAGAAACCTTGACGTCTCAACAGATTATCTCTTTCCAAGTCTGATATAGTTATAGATGGAATTGTTATAGGTGGAGGACGAGAGGAAATTGTTGGTTTAGTTTCCTGAGCGGTCAGTAGCTTTCCAGGAGAATCATACTCTGAAATCTGATTTCATTTTCTTAATATGATTTTGCTGATACTTGGGTTCCTATCTATTTGGGAAGAGAGGGGCCAAGTGTAAGCATGTGAATGTTCCTGCAGTGGAGTATTTATTGGGCAGCAAATTTAACTGCGTAAAGATTTTCATGCCCTGATGGTGGGGCCTGATGGTCTATGGGAAGTTATTGTATTTAGTGGCTAGACTTGGGTTTTAGACTTTTTCTGCAAAAGGCAATGCAGTATATTATTTATCTAGACAAATCCACTCTGGCATCAGCGTACCACAATTTTGCCTTCTTTATCTGGATTATTACAATTTCAAAAACTAACAATGTAGCAGTCCACTTTTTAAGAAATGTTGGTGCTCTTGATTCCTTGATGCTGCCAGAAATAAATGGAATCTCTTTTCACTGTAATTGACATATAGACAGGTCCCATCCAGCATTCTGGCACCCTTTTTTCCTCCGGCTTGTTCCATCTCTTATGCTAATAAAAGCAGAAGGAAGTAGACTGAATTATGTGGTTTTGTGGAAAACCTGTTTATCAGGAGCACTTTTTTTTTCCCCAAAAACCTCAAAATAGCCTGTTCTTTGGTCAAAAGTTTTATTATGTAGAAACATATCCCTCTACAGTTCAAAATCTGAAAAACAGCAAAACAGTAAACTGAAAAAAAGGTGAGCAACTCACCAAAAAAGTGGAAAAAAAAACCCTGAATAAAAAAAAATAATTCTATCAATCAAATACATTTCAGATAATTTAATTAGTTAATCTGGCATCTTTCAGCTTTTCCATATTTCCCTATATTTATCATGACTTTTTAAAAGCTTATTTTCTGCCAAATGATTCATAATAGGTTTAGAGAACAAGTGTTGTCCTTATTTTTTATGTAAATTGTTTGGAGGGAAACGACTGAAGAAATATTAAGGGAATATAAAAGTATCTGCTTGCTTGGAGATTTATTTTACAACTAATTAAAGAATCGTATTATAAATTGGTAGGTGAGTGAGGCATAAAAATATTGCAGGTATTCACTTTTCCCAGCAATTTATATTTCTAAGGTGAAACCTTTATATTTGCTTTACTTCTTGCTCTACATTTGAATCCCACACAGCCACATTAATAGTGACCTCAGGAGACATGCTGCAGGCCAGAAGATTCTTGCTAATGCCATGTAATGGTTCAGCACTGTCAACTCAGGCAAGCAATATCTTCCTCCCAAATTGGCAACCTCTATAAAGGGTGACACCCTTACCTGGTTTACTGAAATCTGGGAGTTCACTTCTAATTAGAGCTGACAAAAGCTTGACACAATCAGCAGCACTGGGAACAGAAATGCAGTTTCCTGAGCATAACAAAGCTTTCAGTACTTTCTTTTTAACATCATTAAGAGCCCTGAGTATAACAACAAATGTGAGGGAAGGATAATATGATCAAAACGATGGAATCCTCCTCCATCTTTATCTGTAGTATGAACCAGGTTTTAACAAAAGTAAATTTCCGGTCCTGGTACAGTAGCAGCAGAAATGAGTACACTTTCACAGATCTGAGGAAATACTAAACAGAATGTTGCAAATGCAACCTTTTATTTAAATTACTCATTTGCTAAATATTTTAAGACATGGAATAATGGAAATTAATAATGGAAAATAATAAATACATATCTGTAGTTTGGATGAAGCAAATGTACAGTTTCTTTAGAATTATTTATAAAAATATAGAAAGGGGTCTCAACCATCTATTTATCATGGGTGGAAATTGCCAGTTACCTTTTCCAAGACATTGGCTTTTCACTGTATATATGCAAAGTGAAATGGTTTGTACTCTTCTATAGTTTTTTAATGAAAACTACTGTGTCAAGACGGTCCTTGTCAGCCAGCTCTATCTGACCCTACTTGAGCAGGAGCTTGGACTACATGACCTCAAAATATGCCTTCAAATCTCAACAATTCTGTGAATAAATAAATTAAAGTAGTAGATGTTGGTCAGGGTTTTAATGCACTAACATTTAAACTCAGGATTACACCTCTGGATTTGATCTCAAAAGAAGACGCATTTGATGCTCGCAGGTTACTTGTACGGTCACGCACAAAGTAAAAGCAACATACTCAGATGGATGCTTGATGAGCATGCAGTATTCTGCCTCTCCTTACAGAATTAGAGGCTGTGGTCAACAGGCAAAGCTGTTTTGGCAAGCTCTGTGTGGATCAATATAAAAGCTCAATGAAAGGTCATGCCATGCCATGACTCCATGCTACCAGTATCCAAATGGGAAGTTTGTTTTCTACCGGTGTTTTAGTACAGATGCCCAATGCTTTCAACATACTAGCAGTTGGCTGGAAAACTTCTCAGTCAAATAATGTATTGCCAGTAAGAGTAAGATGATGCAGTAGGGAAGAAACGGCTTGAAGAGATTGCCATGCTAGTGACCTCAAAGGAACTTATACCTTGACAATGGTGTTAAGATTCAGATAATTGAACTCAACTCTGTTTCTAAATGCATAGATAGAAGCTTGAGATAAATCTTTTTCATAAGAAGTATGGGGTATTCTTGCTGGAATAGAACTTAGCAAAATGGATATGCATTGCTTTAGAAAAATAATGCAACGTAAAAAGGAAATGTAATGAAGAATCTTAAAGATAAGTGGTTTGCATTCATGTATGGGTATCATGACCAAATGTCAAGTAAGAGACACATGCTTCCAACCACATAGCATATGTAGTTCAATATGGGATTAGAGCAGTAAACACAGGACAGAAGAATGCCTTGAATATTAAGGCCAATTCTCTGTAATTGCAAGCAGCTATAAAATATACATCAAGTTCAGAAGGGTCCATGGTACTTTGTTAAAAGTGTGGTTTTTTTCAAATATGTCTCTTAGTCTTCTGTATTAATCACAGACTGGAACAACTAGTTTAGTATTTGGATTGATGTAGTGAGAAGTAAAGTTTTTGACATTCTCAGTGAAGGATTTTTACCTCTGGAATCCTTTACTGAAGGAAAATATAAGCTATTCTCTGAATATAATTCAAAACATTCTTTTATCCAGCAGGCAAAAATACAACCATTTAACAGATGGATATAGTAACCATAATAGGATATACTCCATGGAGAAAGCAGAATGTCCTGGTCTGCGAGCCAATTAGTCTATCTCCAATTATTCTGTGTCTCAGAGGAAGACTGTTGATGCAGGAATCCAGTTCCCACTTGAGATTATTTAACTTCAGGCCATTTTCTAAGGTTTGACCATTTCATCAAACTCCTTTAAGACTAACTGGTATTATAGGATTATATACACTCGTGGGAGATTTACTATTTCTATCTATGCACAACTGTTTTATTCCAATTGTAAATATGCTTCATGTCAGTAGAAAAACCCAACACATTTTGTAATGCGTGGAAAGTGAATATTTTTATTTTCTGACCAGATGAAAGGAAAAAAAAACCCTCATATTGTTATGTTTTTGATTCTGTGGAAAGAGAGGAAACAGCGTAAGAGCCAAGGTGAGAACATGAGGGAGCTCATCATAATAGAATAAAGGCACCTCACAAAAACTCTCACCCTATGACTGTAGGGTAAATGCATGCCAACATCTATAGATCTGTGTCAGGTGAACCTGAGTCGGTGTCTCTTCCCAGTGGAGAGTGCAGGAGAGAGAGAATTCAGTCTGAATCAATATTTAGAAGTACACAATACTGAACTGAAGCAAAGCAAGTACTCATAACGCACTTAAGAATACACACAAGCTGTTAAAAAGTGCTCCTCATTAATTTGCTTGTCTTGACCTCCCTGTTGTGCTTCACGCTCCAGCTTGGCAACTTAGCACTGGCTCTTGCCAAGCTTCTCTTTTCCTTCTCCATTTTAATCCTTTATCTGGTAGCTCTGGGCTTGCCTTGGATTTAACCTTGTAAATATCTTCAATATATGTATTTAGGTTTGACAAATCTTTGCAGAACCTCTGTATTGACAACTCTGATTTTCACAGAGGCCCCTTTTCATGAGTAAGTGCAAGATTTAAAAATCTTATTCCCCTGGAAATTAACATTTAACTTCCAAATATACATTAAGAGCTATATATATGTTAAAACAAACAAACAAACAAGCAAGCAAACCCAAACCTGCTCCTCTGTGCTTTCTATTTATATGCCATGAGTGCCTGAGTATGCTGGGAGAGTAAATAGGCACAGGGCTGTTTAGTACTACCACTCCTGTGGAAGTGATGGAAAGGCAGGGAAGTGAACTAAGCCTTGAATCCACCCCTTAATACATCATATACATGTGTAAAAGTGTCAAACTATGCTACTACAGAAGGAGAGCTGGAGAAGGGCTCTTCATCCCCAAAGCAGAGGAAATGTGCTGGATTTTGTTTGAATTACAGGCTGAATTCCTGGATTTTTAGTTAGAAATTTTATATTGCATGTTGAAAGTTTCAGCAAATTATTAAGTGTTGGGAGTTTCTAAAACAACCAGAAATAAAACTAACCAGTACCTCTAAGGGTAGTCTTTACTATGTAATTGCATGACGCTATTCAAATGAATGCATAATATTTTTAAAATATCCTTTAATTAGGGAGTGTTTGTGACTTCTTCAGTCCACAAAATATTTTGTCATTCCACAAAATTGAATTCTTTATCAGAATAAGTTATTAATTTTTTTCTAACATACAAGCTGCTAAGAAATGTAGGCATTTAAAGGATAAAAGGAGAGATTAACTATTAATGCAACATGTCATCAGTATTTGACACCCTACTTAGCATGATCATTATCTACCACAATCTACAAAATTTATTCTTCATGCTCCCGCTGTATTGCTAGAGTGCCATATGGCCATACTTGTTTTTCTCCAAATAATTTTTACATAAACAGCTGGTGAGCTGTTTTCATTGTAACATGGCACATATTTTCCAAGACAGTTAGGAAGGATTGATGTAACACTGGTATCTGGAATGCTTTTCATGTCAGTGTTGTAAGGAAACTCATATGTATTATTCAAAAACTCCAAGCTCATTCTGTGTTTTGGTTGCTTTGGGGGGAGCTTTTTTTTTAATTGACTGCTGAGCAAAAAGATTACATTTTCCCACTTTCCACTGATACAATCTTTGAAATAAGGTTTGGTGTAGATGAATGCTTTAATCACACAAAAGACAGTCAAACTATAAAGTCTTGTGGAAGCTCTTTAATATTCATTTGATTAAAAGTTGTAGTTCAGCTAGCCTAGAAATTGACCCCTGTCACCATATATAAAGGTAAATCTGAGCTGACTGGCAGCAAGGGGATTATTTCACTTACATGGTAACCAATTTATATAATTTACTGTTTTAACCTATGCAATTCTGAGGGAACAGTACAGTATAAACAGTAACAAAAGCTGAGTTGAAGTTGGATTTAAGATCTTTTCCTTAGCTATCAAAGATTCTTTTTCAAGGCCATGAACCAAAGCTTGTTTCAGCCAGTGTTATTAGTTTGCAACAAGCTTTATGTGAAAATTATTTTTCCCAAGACATTTACCTGAGTAGTTTTGCAGCATTCCTACCTTTCGCTTGTGAATAAAGACAACATATATCACAATTATTTATAAGAACAAAAGGAAACTCAAAACTTTAAGAAAGAGGACTGAAGAATGAGGAAGTATTTTACAGATTTACTTTTAAAGTAAGGCTTTCTGTTGTTTTCACAAGTATGAGGAGTGATAAATATTTTATATATTTTACTAGTGGCCAAAGCAAACATTTGTGAAGGAAATATACACCACGTGGTAGCTGACAGCTGTTGAAAATAATTTACTGAAATGTGTGGGGAATTCTGGACTGGTGATGTAAAACTTCATGTGAGTCAACTGCTGTTAAAATGTAGGGTGAGTTTCCATCCCTACTGTCAGACTGTCACAGCAATTCACATGACACCAGAAATATTACTGTTGGAATACAGGTGTAGGGCTACACTGAAATGGTCATTCAATAGCAGCTGAGCAAATTAGTTCCTGTCAGCAAGAACTATAATAAATTCTTCAGCTTGAGCCTCTGCTACTTGATTTTTATTTTCTAAGTAGGTTTTCCTGCCTGTTTGTACAGACATTATCTGCAGATTAAAGCAGTAAACTGATGGGTAAATTTACATGCTCTTGAATTCTACAGGGAATAGCAAACACTGCTGAAAATAAATTATAAATCTTACCAACAGCAGGCAGTTTTAAAAAAGGTTAAGACTTTCTGTGGAATGCTTAGAAATCCCCTGACAGGCTCATCCTTGCATTTTTTGGTCTATGGGCTAACTGCTGCTGCTACTTCTTGAAGCTATATAAAGTCATTTCAAGAATTAATAGCTAATTCTACCTAAATTTAATAATTTTTTATATATCTTCAGTGATTGACTAAGAAAGCTTGAGAACTGCTTAGGCTGATGTGGACAGAAGTATTCAGCAGCTAGCTAAAATGAATGAAAGACTGAAAATTCACCAATTCCAGAGAAGAAAAGTAAATGTCCCCAGTGACTTTCTTATTCACCCTGCTTCAAACCCAGCAAGCACCCTGGTAAAGACTGCTGCACAGATACTCATATCACTTTTTGCTTGTTACACTTGTCAGAGTAACTATGTGATTTGCTCTAGACTGTCTCTGCCACCAGAAGCCAAGCAGCTGGTAGGCAATAAGAAGCCCTCCTGGATCTCTGTTTGTCCAAACAACCTACCAAATAAAAGGAAAAATTTGGGCTACAAATGGCCTGTCTCTCCAGCTGCATGGATTCCAAAGAAAGCATAGTATCACCAAAGGGAAGGATGAACACTGGGAATGATACAGAATCTTACCAGCAGGACGTGACACAGGCCCAAATGGACCTTCTGCTCAATGGGTAAGTGTTTGCAAGTTCAGAGCATAAGGGGGTTGAAGATGCCAACTGCTTATTCAACACACATGTCCCAATTTTCTCTGTTGTTGCAGAACATTGTCATAACCACTCAGTGTAATTATTTTGTCCCATAAAACTGAATATATTCAGTAATCTGTTGGCCTATTTTCTTCTTCTCTTTCCAAATAACTTATTACGTATTTGCTATATTTTCTTATTGAAATTGTTCAGTAATACTGCCTTAAAGTGGTACTAATGATTATATGATAGACTGTTTTGCATTGTAAAAACTGCCTTTTATGATTCTGTAACTATTTTAGCCTGGTACTCATATTCTGCAATTTAAGTCTTGTTTGTACAATATAGACATCACTTTTTCTGTTATGCCATTCCAGCTATGAAAGACAGCACCCAAGGGATCAAAAATCTGGCAAACAATTTATTATAGCTATGATGATAAATAAATAAATAAATAAATAAACTTAAAGTATTTCTTAAGTAATGGAAAACTATGGCAATAAATGCTTGTTGAGGGAATTAGTGAACACAGGCAAGCTAAATAAATCTCTAAATATTGAGTTTTAGACCAGATGTGATTTGCATCCCTATAAAGCAATTTATTTTGGAAAATAAGAAATATTTAAGATTTGAACAGCTGCTGTATCTATAGAAGGTGTTATATTTTAACAGTTAAGAGTTTTTTTTATTTTCTTGAGCCTTTTAGTGAAAGCTGAGTTGTTACTCTGAAAATTAGGAGAAAAAGGGGGAGAGGAGGGGAAACTTCAGAAACTCTTTAGCCTCAGTTTCAACCAGGTAATGTCTATTTTAAATGATTCTTTAAATGTACTTACTCTTACAAGCCTATCAACATGCACCTTTTAAGCAAGATGCATTCATTTAAATAAATATTTTGACACATCAGTCAGACATTGATTAAACTGGTTCTCTCTAAATCATCATCTAAATACTCTGCTGAAACAGGGCAAAGGGATTACAGCTTCCACACAGTAAATTCTCATTTAGTTCCAATACTAAAGGAAAAAAAAGTCTGTTATTGAGCTGCAAAATCTGCAGTCAAGGTAAAGATTAAAGCACTGATCACCAAGCTCATCTTCCCTATCCTTGCACTAGCAGGCATTGGAATTGCTACTATTTAATATTGTTTGAAAAGAGCTCTGATTTTGATTAGGAACGATACATGTTTGTGTAAGAAAAAATGGGGTTTCAGAGAGCAATAAAATTGTTCCCCAGTACATCATTGAGACATTTACTTGCATTTTTTGTTGTGTGATATCAGGTCAAGTAGAAGTGCATAGGTCCACAAACACACATGCAGAAGAATATATATATAAAAAAAATCCTCTTTCTTAATCTGACTGATATTAATTACATTATTAAACGTATCTCACTATTTTGCCTCTAAGAAGATTTCATGACCACAATTTATAATTTCCTTGATATTCATGGAACAGATAGTTGTCATGGGCCTTTGCATTTTGTCAGAAGCCAGAATATGTTTATGAAGGAACATCTGAAAATGTGTCTCAAATCTCATGTCCCTAAGACATGTGAGAACATTTGACAACTGAATACATCTAGGGTGGCTTTTCAGATCTGATCTTAATATGAGTATTCCCCTGTCCCTATTTTGAAATCCTACAGATTTTTTTAAAAAAATAATTAATTACGAAGATGGAAATCTCTACAGTGAAGAAAACAGAGGTTGAAAAAAATTCTTCATGATCTTATTAAAAAGAAGCTAAAATATTTTATATTCTGAAAATGAATATCAGATTTAATCAGTTAGATTCAAATTTAAATCCTTCTGATGTTCAAAAAAATGACAGTTAACCAATTTTGCCTCAGAAATGTTTCAATCTGTGCTTGTTTTACTTACACCATATGTTTTGTTAGCTGAAAGATACTCAAGATTTAATCAATGTTATAACAGAAAATGAAATTCTATCAGCTTATTAGGTGGTAGGAAGCTGGGTTTCTAAAATCTAATCAAAGCAAAGTTTCAAATTGGCTCACTTTAACAAGGTCATATCACACTATTTTGGTACATTAAATACAAATTCATGTGTGTGATACAGCAAAAATCGTTGGATATTCTAAGCTTTGCAGAAGTGGGGATGTGAGAAGGTAACTGAAGTAACAGCACAGGAAGACTCTTGGATCAACTGTGCAACATGTGAAACTCCTTTTTACATACCGCTCAACCAAAATGTTTTTTATCCACAGTGCTCTAGTGTAGTACAATCGAGTGTCATTTGCTGTTGTATACACTTATAGACAAATGCTCCCCTGCTAGGTCTTAAAGTAGATGGACAACCATTGGGATAACAAAAAGCCCGGAATAAATCCAGAATTCCAGTTAGCTGTAATTTATTTGATTACTTGATCTGTGTGTCTTCACTGTCTTTTTTTTTTTTTTTTTTTTTCCATCAGAATGAAGATAGAAATGGCTGTACAGGGTCAGACCAAATGTGTATCTAGCAAAGGATCTGGTGCCTCACTATCTAGCTACATGTACCTAGGGGCAGTGTGCCAGACCATGCTAAGCGGGCACCAGCTGGAACCCTCATCATTGGCACCTGGTCCGTACCTATGGCTGGCACCTTAGCTTCCAACGTTCTTCATATGAGCTTCTTCGTGAGCTGGAGGCAATGGCTTTGAAGGCATCTGAGCACACATTGCAGTGTGGATCAGAAATGACCTTCTGAAGCAAATTTCCCAATCATCTCCACCCACTGTGGAGATGAAACTACACAGGAAAGGCTCTCTGGGACCCCACCTGTTATTCTCCAGCTGCTAATGGGATAATGCCAGACTAGAGCTTGTACGGAGCATGAAGCTACTGCATTGTTCATGGTGTGGATGCCAGGTCCCCAGCAGCCACTGCTTCATCCTGCAGAGCTCTCACCAGTGGTACCACAGCTCTCCATGCACCAACTGGCTCTGTAACCTGTCCTCCATTTCCCAGACAGCCCAAGGCCAGCTCCAAGATGGCGGCACTGGGGTCTAGGGCCTGGCAGCAGGGAAAGCTGCAGCATGGTGAGGAAGAGAGTGGGAAAGCCTCGTCAAGGGCCTCAGCCCCAGGCCATGAGTAGCATCAAGGGAGGATCCAAGCCTTGCCTGGGGCCTGGCCCCCGGAACAGCCATGTCAGCCTTGAATTCTGCTTCCCCCACTCCCTGGGGGCCCTGGCTCAGCCCTGGAGCCACTCTGTCCCAGTAGCTGTGCACAGCAGTCCTGGCTGGTGGGCCCTGGTTACCATCCCTCTCCTGGCTCTGCCCACTACTTCTGGGCACAGTGGGACGGGGCTGCTGGGAGAGGTCCCTGTCCCAGCCTACCCCACTGCCACACCATTGCACACCCCTGCCTTGCTGCAGCCTGGCAATAGGCCCTCACAGCTTGCCAAAACTGACAGTGACTTTTTGTTTTTCCATCCTCACAGAGTCTCCCAGGAACTGTTTGAACCCATGCAAAGTTTTCCCACGCATTATATTTTGTAACAATAACTTCAATAGTTTTACGCTTCAGTGTGTGAAAATGTGCTTACTCTTCTTTGTCATTCACATTATTTTTGTTTAATGCAAATGGTCTGTCTTGACTGCTTTGCACTATATATTGACTCAGCTGGATTATTCTCAGAAATCAGGCATCTGCGGATTGTCAGAGAGCTGCTCTCTCTTTCCTCCCAAATTTGAACACCAAGGGAAGAAAAAAACTGATAAAACACACCTTAAGATGCTTGACTGTTCTTTTTTACAAACATTTGATAGCAAACTCTTGAAAAGGGACTTATGAGCATAGAGTATCTAAATTTTCAAAATTAATCTCTATTACTTGCAGCAGTAGGCTTCTTTAGATAAACTGAGGATCCTTGAAATAAATATATGTGAAATGATCATAGAATCATAGAATCATAGAATGTTTTGGGTTGGAAGGGACCCCTAGAGGTCATCTAGTCCAACCCCCCTGCAGGGAGCAGGGACATTGCTAACTAGGTTGCTCAGAGCCCCGTCCAACCTGGCCTTGAATGCTTCCAGGGATGGGGCCTCCACTACCTCTCTGGGCAACGCATTCCAGTGTTTCACCACCCTCATTGTAAAGAATTTCTTCCTTATATCCAGTTTAAACCTACCCTGGTTTACTTTAAAACCAGTTTGTGTCTTTAGAAGTAAACTACATAGTTCTTGAAAGTACAATATTAAACAAAAGAAAAAAAAGGTAATGCAGCAGTGATCCCTTTTTCCTTGACTCTAGTATAATTCCCCAAGAATACATTGACTTGAGAGATTTTCTTATACAGATTTATGAAATGTGGGTTTAGTTTAGTCATTCAAAGTTTACAACAGAGATTAAATGAATGGAAAGTGTGAGCCCAGAGCTCATTCCTAGATAACCAAGAAAAAAATAACAAAAGTTAAGCACCAATATTGCCAGGCTATAACGAAGAATGTTGTTAAATAGAGATATATTTTTTAAGGGAAACCTTCGTATCCAGAATACAACAGAGATAATGTACATTGATTGATTTTCATCTAGTGTTCCTGAAGTAATCAGAAATTTGATTGCTTTTCTTCTGGCCAAAGCCTTATCAATAGCTGCACTTCTTGTGCAGAAAGCTGTACAGATCAATATATGTGGATCAAAGGAAATGGTGGTGCTGAAGACTGGTCATCCAAGCTTCCCAAGGACTTTTTTGTTAGAGTAGCTCAGATTTTAGCTGAGTCCCATGGACTAAATGCCTATTTGCAGCTAGAATTAGGTGTCCTTTTGGAGTACCCTCTCTAGTCTACTTTCATCTGAAAGGAACCCAGTTCATGTATTCCATGACTGTCCCACAGTGTGAACAAGCACACAGCAAATGGAGTGATCTGGAGACTTGATTAAAGAGCTTATTCCTGATCTCTACTAGAATATCAGACCAGGTGCAGTCATATATTACCAGATGTGTAAGGAACAAAATTTTATTGTGTATCTGTGGGAGCTTTCTCAAAGATAATGAGTGAAGTACATAAAACCAGTTTTTATTTGGGCTGAAATGGAAGCTTTGTCTTCTTCATCTTTTTATCTCTTTTTAGAAATATGACAGATAGAAAGCAATTCATCTAATTGTGAATGTCTACAGTGAGATGCTCAGTTTTCAGCCAGACACCTTCGCTGTCTTAGCTATCCTTTTACAGTCAATGGAGAGACACAAGTGCTTTTACAGCACAGATCATCTAGAGTATTTTAAATATCTATTTTAGATTAAAATAATCATGCCTTATGTCTTTCCACTGCTTACAAAGGAACCTTTATCTCTACCTTTTTTCCTATCTCCTTTTCCTTCTTTTTTTTTTTCATATGCACATAAGTAAGTTTAGCTCTAGGTGAAAAGCAGAGACTGCAAACCTTTTGGAGGGCTCTGTAAGTAAAGAGAAGGAAGTTATGGTGATAAGGCAAAAGTCCCTGCTGAAATTGGGGACCATCATTTTGGGGTACATGCTGAAGTCCTTCCAGAAAAAAGACAAGCAGGAAAATATATCCATTTTGACAGTAACTGAAGGGTCAGAGGCAAAAAATAACTAACAGTTGCACTAGGGACAAAGAAAAATATTTTAACTGCAGTAGCAAGTTATGCAATAGAAATGCATATCCTTTTCTGCTCCCCAAACCCAGCATCATTTGTGCTGCTTTCTGTCACTGTTCTGTACTGCATGCGTTTATATTACTAACACTGCCCCAGGCATCAATGACAAAAACTTTATTTTGTAGGGATGTGTCAGGGCAAGCTTACCTATATATAGCTAATCTATAATTGCATTAAATGCATACAGAAACAAATATGTATTCTCGTGTTCTCTTTAAAAGTTAGGTTGTTCTTGCTTTCTATTGAAAATCTGAGCTCTTTTCTTCAGAATAAATAGCGTATATCTGAAAAAATATACACATATGCACACACAGAATGATCTGGTCTTATTCAAAATCTGACACAGGTTGGATTTCCTGCTACCAAAAAGGAGAAAGTTTAAAGTTCCAAGCTTTCTATTTGTGTCTTCAGACTCCACAGCTTCAGAATAAGGACTCAAAATTCATTTACTGTCAGCTGAAGCCAGCATTGTGTCATTCCATCTTCAGAAACCAAACAGTAAAATTGTAAGTAAACCTGCAGATAAAAGGCAAGTGAAATAGCATGAAAACAATAATGTGAGAGGGGAAAAGTAAGTAATATAAAGGCATCTTTGCATGCAAAAGACACACAATTGTGTGGGTATGCACGAGTGTGTGCGTGTGTGCGTGTAAAATCCAATTGTGTAGAAACAAAATGCATGAAAGCTAATCTGTTAACACTGTTATGTGTCTGCCTGTTAAATGATAAAAAGAAAACTCAGAAAATAAGGCTACTTTATGCCCAGAATATTTAAACAGTGCCAAGAGAGTAGGAAAAATGTATTTATTTGCTTGGTATGTCTCATCCTTCATAATTAGAGAATTTATTCAATCCCTTTGTCCTGCTGTAAAATTTCTTATTTGTTTGTTGTTTGGTTTTTTTTCTTCTTTTACTTACAAATCATAGAAGATACAATTTTTACACTCAAGTGCAAGTACTCAAAATATCTACTCTTCTCTCTTATACTATCCACTTTCATTAACCTGTAAGGGTCAACACTTGAAAATCCATCAGGTCTTCCTCTTTTTTCTCAAGCTGTTTTCTTCTCTCATAATGTCAATTTGACAGAATTTTAGTAAGTGTGTTGGACATTTAAGACTTTCCAAGACCAAAGAGTACAGTAGAATATATAGTGATTTGGGACAGTGTGGAATGTGAGTTAATTGAATAGAGAAGCATAAACCAGTAGGATACCTTCATAGGTTTTGACCTACCACTCACTCAGGGTGGCAGAAAAAAGTGTAGACTTTGTGGAAGTTAGAAATGATCTATATAGAACAAATATGATCAAGAATTAAGTCATTCACAGCAAGATTTTATCATAATTAGAAGATTAAGAGGTAGGGAAAGCAGTTTTCAGCAACGTTTGCATTTAAGGGGGAAACTGGGTGATTAGAATTTAACCACAAAGGGAACAACAGCAAAAAAGAAAATACCTGTGTTATAATTAAAACCACATGAATTGTTTTCTTATCAGGACAACAAGCATCTTTCCTTACACTGGTGGGGAAGAGGTAAATTTCAGACAGATAGTTAGCACAGAGACACACTAAAATCTCAAGGAAATCTTGACTTGGAGAAACAAGTCTCAAAGAAAGGTTTGTGCTTCAAAAGCACAAAATAGTTCTTAAAGGAAAAGAAAGCTAGGGAAGGATTTTGTGCACAACTGCTTCTTTGCCAAAGGCAGGATATTGTTTTTATTGCAGAGTGATTTCTGTTGTTGCTTTACAGCATCCTCTAAAAATCCATCTCCTCACTTCAAGTGTTATATCTGGGTCTGCAGAAAAAACCCTACAAGCCATGTTTGAAACTCCAGGATTTGGCTGAAGATGCTATGGAGATGTCAGTGGTGATCTTTGCAGGTCTACTGCAGTTGGTTTACAGGGTTCCTTTGCCATTAAGGGGAATTAAGAGACAAATCAATGCCTAGAAACTGTGCCAGTGAAATTACAAAAGAAGGAGACAAGCTTAGACCCAGGAAACCTTACAGAGAGACAGAGTGTTAGGTACCACAAAAAAACTTGGTAATGCTCCAAGAGAAAGTGCTGGACCACCACTTAGAACAGACACCTGTGGTTAGTTCCTATAGTTTGGAGGAAAGGGGGGGGGTGGCCAGCACTTTGCATAATTAACTGTCTTTCAAACAGCCCATCTGTAGCCTTTTAAAACTGTGAGAAATATTTGTGCACACAGTCCGCTTCTGATGAATTTTAAATTGAAGTATTTGTTCTTGGGAAAACCACTGTGCTCCTAACTTGGCAATTTAACTGATACAGCCGCTTTGCAATTCATCCATGTAATCACAGTATAACAGGTGAGAATTATTGGATCAAAGTGAAATGTTCAGGAATGTACAAGCTATCTTTTGAGAGAAATAAAAATTGCCTCCCATCTTAGCACCAGCAGAAATTGTTGTTCTTTATATACCGTCCAGTGAACCACATGCACTATATAGCAAAGAAAATACCATTTAAAAAAATCAGTCTCTGAAGCATTATTTGACTATTATTTTATTTTAATTTCAAGAAATAAATAGCAATTACTAGTTTGAAAAATTGCCTTAACAGTATCTGCTGATGTCTTTGTACTGCTGGCTTAAAAAAAGAAAAGCTTTCCTGGAGTGAATTTTACATCAAATTTGCTACATAGAAATGCACTTCCAGAAAATTAATGTCTCATAGATTTTCTATTGAGAGAAGTACTTTCTGTGGGAAAAAAAAGCTGGTTTTGATTAAGGACAGAATAGGAAAGCAGCCCCTAAAAGCATCTCTGTTGATGAATAAGGAAAAGTAACTAATTCAACATAGCATCTAGAATTTCCAGTATATGTTCAGTATTCAGTGTCTGGTTTCTGGTTTAAATATTCCATGTTTTATATTAAAAGTTGAGAGAAAGTTCTGACAACTAACAACTTGCACATATTTTCAGAGTGAATGTAGGAAAATAAAAGAGTACACATATATGTAAAATAATTTATATTCTAAATAATTTATATTCTATATGAATTACTTTAATATCTAAGTATGGTATATATTAATGAGAACAGAACTTTTAAAGTTCTTTCCTTTTAGCTTCCAAACCAGTTCTTTGTGCTAACAAGTGTGAGTGGCTTTTATATATGTAAGCAGTAGCAACGGATAAAAAAATATGAATCTGAAGATTCTCTGGTGGAAAATATCCTGCTTAAAAAACTGAAATATTTCAAGGAAAAAGTTTCTTTTCTGGAATTCAATTATTGAATTGGGATGAGAACACTTATAATGAAAAATATATATTAATAGAATAATATAATATAATACAGATTATAATACTTCTTGGAATGGATTACATTTTTGGCCACTTAAATAATATAATAAAATCATCTAATTGCACAAATGAAACACAGATATAAGCCTTCTGCTGCCCATGCTGTCTTCCCCCAGAAGCAGATCTCCTCATCCCCATATTTGAAACACAAATCAGATAAAATAGTGTAAGCAGCAAAAACTGCAAACTGTGACATTCTCCATACTATAAACACATTCTAAATAAGACTAGAATTAAGTAAGTGTATTTAGATTGAACCAAAAATAATTGAAATAAGGGGAGGTGGTTTAGATTTTGTCTTGAATTTACCTCCTTCTCTGTGGCTCTATTACATATGAGTTGCTTGATTTTTTTTAATCCATCAACAAGGTTTACTCCAAATTAAACTAGATTAACATTCAGAGATAGGATTGTTAATGTTACTCATATCCTCTTCTGCTGTCTTTAATTATTTTGCAACATATCTCCTGAGATTAATAAGAGAGGAACAAGGGATAACTCTTTCCTTAAAAGAAAACCAACCAACCATCAACCAACCAAATTCAAAACACAACAAAAAAACCTGACCCCTGTAAACCCTATTTTTATCACACAGTCAATACCTAAGTGTGTCAGCTCCTGTTTAGGTTCCCTTTTCCTCCTGCTTAGTATCACCCCTCTCCCCCACCACGCATCTTCATTGCTACAGCTTCATCAACTGCTATTTATACCCAGGCTTCTTTCAGAACTCTTCTTTCTATATATCTGAATGAGAAAGATGAGGAAAGAGTATTTAATGCATTCAGAGGACTTCATGGCATGAAAGTCTAATGCTGGAGCCATGTTCAATTCCTTACACAAGAAAGGCTGAGGAACTCTCTTTTTCCTTCATACCTAGCACTGGAGGTCAAATTATCTTTTAGAAAGACATTTCCTCTTTGATTTCAACACTTCAGAAAGTGAGGGTCCATTCGACTAGCCAGCATTCAAATACCAGACTGCTTAATTTAAGGTCAAACTCAAATTTTCACCCGCATCTCATCCTATACCCAATATAAAGTTTCCTGTTATCTTTCTACTTCTTGTATAAGACCGTGTCAGGCCATCATCATGAGAAGTGTAAAATACTACATAGGAAAAAAGAATTTAAAGGAGTGAAGTTAACCTTTTGAGCCTTTTGAGGCTTTTTACTTCTTTCAAAATATCTCTTGAAAGTGTCTGATGGCTTTGCCCTAGGAAGAAGTAATCTCATACTAGCATCGTGACTAAAGGGACCATTATCTCCAAATTCTATCTGCAGCAAAACATATTCATACTTTAGTAATCCCATCCTGCATCTCACCAGTATTTATTTTCTAAATTTCTTCTGAATTTGCCTATTATTTCAGCTCTACTGTACTAAAAGTGTGGGGCGAAATACTACTTATTTCAATGGACTGTGGGTAGGGTCATATGCTATTACAATGTGTACAGTAAAGCCCTATTTTGGTAGAGTCTGTAGATGCTATTATGATAAAATGGAAGGGTGCCAAATGTATAGTTTTAATCCTAATGACTCCCTTTCTTGGTAAAGAGGAAGTATTAAACATCTGTAAAGTGATATTAGAATTTTATATGAAGAAATTAAAGTAAGAAGGTTCGATGTAACCTTGCATTAACATTTAATGAAGTGATAGATTATAAAAATTCAGAACAAATTAAAATTATTCAGTTACTTCCAAAATCTAAGAACTCTTCAAAATTCTGAAAAACTTGGCAGCATCTACAGCTGGGATTTAAGGAACTATAGGTCATTTAAAATCAACGAACTGTTTAAATTTTTGTACATTCATGTGGAAATCATTACAGTGCTATTCTTGTAATGCAAGGCAGTGGCAATTAAGGAAAAGGATTTAAATACAGAAAGAAAATTCAACCCATGCAATTAAACATAAAAGAGTGTTCTAGGGAACATCCCACATTAGCACAAAATCAAAGTATGTTTGCTAATTATTAGAAATATAAAGAAGGTGGGGTGCGTTTATGTCTTGTCTTATATCTAAGTTTTATTTGTGCTTCTTGGCCTGTTATACCCTACAATGAGCTAGCAATTAGTACCAGAAGTCAATACATGTGCTTCAAAACCTACTCATGTTATCCAAAAATAGAAACTGCAACTTTGCTTCTTTAGTGATATTTAAAAGTTTCTGGTCATAATGAGTGCTAGCAGCTGGGACAGAGAATGAAAATCCATAGGGGAAAAAAAACCCAACCAACCTGAGAAGAAAAGACATTCTCTAGGATGCTACTCGTCATCAAAGAATGCTGTAGCGATGGTGATAGTGATGGTGAGGGTTTGTGTCTCTTTTCCCTTATTGCTTTCTCCATGCAAAAAATCTGGACTTATCCCTCCTGAACAAACATCATCAGTCTCTGATGTTAATGTCAGTTAATTCTGATGCCAAAACTTTGTTAGTGCCTCCCTGAAATTACAAATCTTAGCAGAGATACATCTCTTCAGTTTTGCAGAACTAGGGATTTCATGGTCCCTACTACATACGCAGGCAACTAACTGCATGAAGGCTGCAGTGGGTCACCTAGTCAATCTGAAGTAAAATTGTTTACTTCTCTCTCTCTCTCCACGCCCCCTCAGCAGGTATAAAAAGACTGTTGATTTCAGTTGTGCTCTGTCTTCTGAGATAGCCTACTGAACAGCAGGTACTTTGGTGCCTGTATTTGACAAAATGGTTTAATGACTATTTTAGACTTTAGCCTAGGTTTTAGATTTCATTTACCTTGGGGAAATGAGTTTCTATCTTCCACATCCCTAAAACCTGATCAAATCACCATGCCTTTCTTCTCAGGTAACACTTCTCTCCTAATGAAGCTGAACAGATATGAGAAAATACATTTAAAACAGAACAAATATAGAAACATCTGACTCTATCCCAGCTCTTAGCGTAATCACCTATGCTGAGTTCTGCATCTATGCTAATAGGTAGACAGCTATGTCTATTTTAGTTATATTTTTTTTCTTAAAGAAAAAAAAAAACAACCTTTATCCTGGGTTGAATTTAAATGTAAAAGAATTAGGTGATTCTGGTAAGTGGGGAGAAATATTTCTCAGGACTGAATGGGTTTTATGAAAGTATTTCACAATTTAAGCAAAAGTAGGATGTATCGGTTCCCACCAACTAGATTTTAGTAAATTATTTTTTTTAGTCTCATGACCTAAAAATTAATAATCAGTTTGCTAAAAAGAAGATTGATTATTTACACATTTAAGCAATTACATAGCTTAACTCATATTTGGCTGTTTCAGTTTATGTATTTTAATGTTAAGACAAGGTGAATAAAAATGTGGTTTTAAAGATTTATTTTAATTGTGATTTTTATCAAATTGTTTCTGAAAGGAAATTTTATTTTAATTAAAAGTGCAGAAAAAATAATTTAAAATTTTATTGCTGTTTTTTCAATAAATAAAAATGCTGGATATAAACCAAATGCAAAATACGTTTTGCTTTCAAAAAAATGGAATACTTAAATGAAAATATTAATCAATTATTCTGTTTTTGAGGGAGTTGGGTTATTTTCAGTTTTATCATCACATAATTTTGCAAATCTCAGGTCTCAGCATTTCTAACCTACTTTTTCATGGATTGGGAAAAGAAAGGAAGCTTTCATTTTTTGTGAGTTCACAAGAAGCTTTACGGCTAAAAGGAAACAAAGATCATGTCTTTATCTGAAGAAAAGGCTACAACTTTCATAAACTGGGTTGCGTAGGCAATGGTATTGTTAATTTACTAGGCTTATTTCTTCAAAATTATGGTGGTTTACATGCATTTCTTGAAAATTATTTTTGTTAAATTTAAGATTTTACCAAGGACTTTAGAAAAATTCTGCATCAAAATACAGCTTGTCATAGTTTATTTTGAATTATTTTATAATTTATCTTGATTTTTTGGGATTTTTTAAAAAGAAAATGTGTGTTTAATTGAATTTAAAATCCACTTGAAAGGGTTTTGTTTGTATTCTTATGCATTGTGTTTATTTTGAGTTCTTCATTAAGAATGTTCACATTGATGAACATGTAATTATTTTACGTTCTGCTGTCTTCACTTTTCTACTTTAAAGCCATTCTGTGCAACACTTTTTATTGAATATAAAGAATAGAAAAGAAATCCAGAGAGTCAAACATGAGTTTAACTACTTATAAAATAAAGAAAATACTCTGAATTTACAGTTGTGTCACAGCAATGAATAACCTTGTTTTATCCAAGAATATGGCATCTGGATCAAAAGAAGCAGATGTAGGTCAAAAAAAAAAAAATATAGGCACCTTGTATACCCACATTGCATCTGGGCACAAGTCTGACTATAAATGCGGAGGTGGGTAACTGGAGAACTTCAGGTTTGAGCCCTGCTGTTCACTGTAAAGTCCTGCCATCTGCTCTGCAAATATTGGAAGGAAGTGTGTAAGACTCTTCTTGGATGTACGGAGATGCAGCCGACTCTGTGTGGGAGAAGCACAGAGAGATGTGGCACAACTCTGTGACATGATGTGTGCCAAGGCAATCCTCACACCACTGAAAATCTAGCCACAGATTTGATGGTTGGAACAACTTCAGAGCAGCATACAGGTTTTATCTCCTTGGTTCTACACATTGGAGCTTTCTAAATTTTAAAATGCTTTGGACCACTTACATATCTTCAGCTTTCAGACAGAATGTGTATTATCTTCATTCACTTCAGAAACAAATTTACTTCTATGTGCTGTGAAAAAATGAATCAAAGTGTATTTCTTTGAATTTTCCTTTTACAGGTGAAAATCATCTAACCCCCTGACAAACATTAAAATAAAGTCAGGGCTTCCTGGAAATGCCAACATTCTTTTGATCTATTCTCCAGCGATACAGTGATTTAGATGTCCCTCTTGCCTTCACACCATGTATTATGTACCTTGATTACAACAAGATCTCAATATTAAGCTTCTTTAAAATGAGATAGCCATCTTACAGCCATTTCAGCACCTTTGGAAAGACACATTTTTCTTTCCAATAACTGCTTTGTAGCATGCTATGACCTACATGCTCTTAACTACAATGAAGGTAAGAGTCTTTATCTGACTGTCCTCTAGTGTTCCTGGCCCAGAGGCTGAGGGGAGGAGTGAAGTAATGAACCAGGAACTGAACCTGTAAACATAGCTGTATCAGCCACTCCCAGGGCAGTTCCAGAGTTTGTTTGAACCTATATATTTGGCACATGATGAAAAAGAGAGTCACTTCTTCCCAAACACCAAAGCTCATTCACATTGGCGTGTGGACACACTTTCTTCATCACCTCCACTCCTGTAGGTAGCCTACAGCCTGTTCCAAAATCACCAGAGCTTATCAAGACCCAGGATGAGCACACTCCATTCATAGAGTGGGGGAAAATAATTTCTGGTCTATAGGTCCTTAAACTGAACATGCCACTGTACTGGATGAACCTTTCCAGGTTTCTGAAGGCACCAATAGACCATAATGGCCCAGTATGCCTGTCTCCGGCCTTGTCTCTTGGAAGTATCTCACACAGGTGCTGAAGGTAGCTTGTTTCCCAGGTGGACCCCTTGTACGTACACTGTAGGTTGTCTCCAGTTCTATATTGGGCACCATCTCCTGAGTGGACTCTGGACCCATGTTGTAGCCTTGTTTCAAGGCTGTGTTTCTATGGGCCTGTCATCACTTGCTCCTGACTGAACCCCCCTGGACTCCAGACCTGGTTCATCACTCGCTCTGTGTGCATCCATTACCAGCTCAGCCCATCGCATTCAGACCCAGTGGGACTGCACCCCTTGTTAAGGACCCTGTCCAGGCTGGGGTCTTGCTCAGCTTCTGGCTTTCCATTTATTAGGGAAAGCCCACCCTCGTTATTCCCTGACAACCAGGGCTCTATGGCAGACACTATGACAGACTAAGAAAGTTAAGGAGAGTTTATCAGCATATGACACTCAAGAGTGGTCACCCAAAACAGCTGTGCCCTTTGTGAAGAGCTTTTGGCCTTACAAAACAAGAACTTCAGCAAAGGATGTCACAGCCTTTCAAGTCTTCTTCATTAGCCATCCCACCAAGATTGACAGTTGCCTGTCCTTGTTCTCAGCTAAATGATCTAGATAGAAGGACACATCAAATCTTCTTTAAACGTGAGTTTCAATAATACCAATTGTTTAAAACATTTCTTCAGCCCTATAGGCCTCTGTCTACTTAATTCCTTTATGACAATCCATTGAAAGTCATGCTTTATGGATTTTCTCAAATCTGACCAGCTACAGCTTGCTTTGGAGAGTGTCTAAGGCAAGACTTTCTTAAATTTATATTTGTGGTGAATCCACATAATTCCTGGACTCTGCTGCTTCTGCATGTGAGGAGAACAGCTGCCAGATTTCTTTCCCAAACTGTGTCCCAGGCATAGGCAACAAAGATAGCTATGAAAGGTAGCTATTTTATATTTCCATATTCAGATGCGGTAGTATGTTTTCTTTGCAGTTAATAGGAAAGTATGGCAGGTCAGTTAATTGAGAGCATGGTTGGAGACATGGCTGGAACTAGGGCTGAAAAGTCATCAGATTTGATATAATAATCACTGTATCTCATGTTTGCTGACAAGCAAATGTCTTAAACTTTTTACATGTGTTATGGCTGATGCTGCCCTGAGCTGTGATATGGGGATTAGGCAGTCTTGGTATTTACCTGGTGATTACTAAATCAGATGCATTGTCATAGCAAGGAACTGTGGAGAGGAGGATAAGTGAGAGAAAGGGAGGGAAAAGGTAGATTTTATCTTTGAAAACAAGAGACAGAGAGAATGAGGAACCTCGAGCTGTTTCTCATCACAGCTTTGGGTTGAGATGGGATGTTCCTCTGACCATAGCTGTATGCGGAATCCCTCCACAGAAAAGTTTCACTTAGAGCAATCTTGTCTTGCACAGCAGCACATATGGACCTTTGGTAGCTCAGTGAATAAGAAACATATGTATCCTGGCTACAGGCAGCCTTTTCAAAGAGGGAATCTTTATTAAAGATTAAGTTACACTGTGGGGAAAAAAAAATAAATTGTAATGCTATTACTTAATGGGACATGTATTCCTAGGGTGGAAAAGTCCAGGAATGGGCATTCCAGGGGTTGCACAGATCTTTTGTGAGAGGGCAGGGGTACAGGATTCATCAAGGCTGGTGGTTTGTGCACTGTCATGTCCATATTTAGCCCTCCCAGCTGTACTCATGAGAACCCCAGGTGTATTCAAAGACAAAGACTATGCAGACCCTTGTGGACTTTGGCCTCAAAGGAACTAACAGAATGATATAAAATGACTGCAAATTGTGCATCGTAATAAAAGTTTTATTCTTTTTAATTTGTAGAAGTGTAGATTAAATGAAGGTGCATTGGTATTGGCAATTTAATTGCAGAAATGTCTTTGGCCAGAAGAAAACATAAGGCAAAAACTTACGGGTTTGGGTTTTGTTTTTGTTTTTTACCTCCTATAACTCTTGTAATATCTTCTATGGGTAAAAAAATAAAACACGGGTATGTGCTGAATAGCTCCAGTAAACTTCATCAGTGGGTCGAAGGAACTTAATGTCTTTCATGGCTGAAATATTTTTTTATTCTGCTTCTGTAACCAGTCTGTTGGAATTATAGTTTCACTAGCATCACTCTAGTTAAGCTATATCAGTTCTTCCATTTTATAAATATGTATATTTTTATACACTCATCCCTATTTTTACCAGGGTCTACAATTCAGCCAATAAAATTAACTTCAGGTAGAAACTTAAATGGTGCTTTCCCCCCCCCCCGTTTTTTTGCGTTTTCAAATTTATCCTACCAAGCTTGCTCTCGGACATGCTTCCATTTTTTAAGTGAAGAAAGCCTTTAAAAAAAATTAAAAACAACTTAGTTTTAAGCTAATTAATAGCAAGTCATTTGTAATGAGACAGTACTTTCTCATTCTAATTAAAAACTTGGTAACAAAAAGTAAATACAGTTCTAGCAATCAACATATTTCATTTTGAAAAGTTCATCATGATTATTAGTGAATCAGATGGATGCTTGTGGGTAGCAGTGACATTAATAGAATAGAGGTGTCATTACAGTAGCACAGAGTATGACAACATCCCTTATTTGGAAGAGCTTCCAAGAGATTTTGTGGTCCACTGCATCAGAAAAAAAAAGGACAAAACACCCCATTAATAAGTGCATGCTTGAAATCACTGTTGTTCACTAGCAATGTCAGTCATCAGAGTCAGTGAATGTACAGGTCTTCTCACACTTCAGTCTGACACGATATTGAACAGCCTGGGCAAAATCAGTTGCTGAAACAGAATTAAATATAATGGAGTCTGTAACTTGAAAAGGGGGTTCCTTCTTAAATTTAAGGTAAAAATAAAGCTGCTAACAAAAATGTAATTTTTTTTTTCATTTGGAAACTGGGAAAACTCGAGAAAATGTTATATTCAGCACTTCTCTGACATATATTATGAAAGGTGACAACCTCAACAGCTGCAGGTGGAATGTAATTAGGCTTTATTATCGACATTTTACAGATGGCGATCAGAGACATATAGCAATCAAAAGCTACAAAATGCAAAGAAATTATAATACAGAGTCCTGTTTTCTGGGACTTCCACAGACTTTAATAAGCATTATTTGTATCTCATGGTGAAAAAAAAGAGTTTTCAGTTTTCACAGCTCTCAGCCCTACACTAAATCCTCCAGTAGTTTATACTGCTATTCAGGCAAGTCTTCTTTAATTTATCAGCTACAACCAAACGAGACTGTTAAAGACACTCTAGACAGGTTTTATGTGTTATAGAGTAAATGAGGTGATCAACAGGGGTTCCCTCTGGGGCCTGGGTATCCCACAGAGCTAAATTCCTAAGGAGTGAGTAATTGCAAGTTCCTTTCTGTCTGGTGGATCTAGGTGTGAGAAAAGGCAACTAAAGTGCTTTGTGATTCAGTTAGTGTGGACAGATGTGTTCTGTAACCTTAATGAGCCAATTAAGGAGGCCTCTGAAAAGGACAGGGAGGAGGAGTTATGACAGACCTGGCAGATAGGGAAAGGGGAGTGGGGTGTTTGTGTGTGCACATGCATATGTGGGGTGTGTGTGTTTAGCTGTATTTTTAAGGAAAGAGGGTACTAGAAGGAAGATAGCAAATCTTAACTAGAGAACACGCTGGAGTCATATGGGACAAGATTTAAAAAATGTTAAACCTATTTTCATTTTTAGAAGATGCAGCTGTGATTAACACCTATCTGTGGCATTTTGATGGAGGGGAAGGGAAGCAAGAATATTTAAAACCATTGGGAGATACTCTTTCTTACAATTTTACTATTTAAGAGTTGTGTGCATCCAGCCATGGTTTTCCCTCTTGTCTAAAACCACTTATGTACTTTAATGTCTTTACAAGAAGGAAAAAAATATAAAATGGAAAAGTTAAAGCTAAATCTGGTACATGGGAAAGCTGCAGAAGTCATAAAGTATTTGAGATGCTGCTCACAAGTTTATTTCTACATTCTTCTGACATTCACTCCCTCTAGGTTTTGGATGGTTTTTGGTTGTCCAAGGAAAAGTTTCCCAGGTATACAATATTTTGTGGACAGGCAGTTACTGTTCTTTGCTCTGTTTCACCCAGAAACATACTTTTGGGCCTGAGCTGTCACCAGAAAGTGTTGCATCCATTAAAAAATGCACTTCAAGCTCTCTAGTAAACATATGCTTAGATAGTTCCTCTTCAAAGTTATGCAGTCCCCATAAATAGGATGTCCTACATAAATAAAGCATAATATTAGGATCTCTTCATTCACTGCTGAGATGCAGCCACCGTTAGATGGAAGGGAGATACTGTTCAACAGTGCACAGCAGCACAGTTACCATCAACTGGAATTCAAGGTAGGCTGAATGTAATTGCTCGTACTGAAATTTGGCAGACGCACTGCAGACCTACTATGCCTTTTCTTTTGTAGCAGCCATATTATGAAGAACACCTGTAATAAATAAATACATAAGGCATTTGTTCTCAAACTGGCAGATGGGGGGAAGGTCCCCCCTCCCCGTACTCCTTGTGTCTTTGTTACATCCTTTGTTTAAAGTCACTGTTGTGCGAAACTCATGGGACCACTTTCTGATACATTGATAAATTACCAATTCCTGAGTGGCGACATCCTGCTAAGTAAACAAGCACGAATCCTTCCTGCCTCATGCTGGGCCAACATGGCCAGATAAGGAAAGAAACTAATCTACAACGTGGAGGAAGACTATGACCTTTATCCTCACGATCACCAGAAAGATACTAGGATGTGCCACGTAGACCTGGGACTACTAAACTATAAAAAGGGACTCTGGTGGGGGTGAGGTGCACACCGTTGGTGGAGCAGGAGGCTCCCCGGCCACCCAGCGCTGTTTTGCCTGCTTGATTGCTTGCTTGAATAAATTCAGTCTTGATAAATATAATCGGCCTCAAACGCTTATTACAACACCTAAAGATGATATTTGTGCTTCTTTCTTATTGCCACAAAAAGAAAAAAAAAAGGTACTAAAGTCGTCTTATTCATAACACAAACTTCCCAATACAAGCCAAAACATACTTCTGGCTGCAGCAGGTACTCTGTGTTCTTGTCTTAGCAGAGGTGTGTAAAATAAAGTTCAGTAAAGCGACCCTTGTAAGACTCAGCTGCCTCCCACACCTTTGCAGACTAATAACAGCTACTTTACACCCTAGCCTTTGTCTTGTCAGATTCAAATCCCTCTCTTTACATAAGACCAAAGATGAAAATTAGATTTAGTAAGAGCAAATAAACTGAAGATTTTTTAACAGAATAATACTTGTTTTCTGGCACACTCTTCCCAGGCACTCAAGTTCATATATTCTTCCTATTACCATGGCTCATTTTCTTTGGCTAGTGCTGTTTCCTAGAGAACCCTTTTCTTCCACAGAAATTCTTGCATTAACAGTGCTCAGTTACAAAACTCAAGAAATACTTTGTTACCATTGAATCGCGCTTCAGAAAGTTTTGAGAATCTAAGCAGTGTTTAATATCAGCTGTCTTATATAAGGGTTACCTAATAATGGCTGTTTGCCTTGCAGTCATACTGAAATCAGTTAGGTCAGTTATAAAAGAGGAAAGGCTTATTTATCAAATTCTATTAAAACCATACTCACCCACAAATTTTTCTAAAGTTATAGGCAACACTAATGAAGAAAAATGTTTAATATTCTGTTTTTAGATCATATCTAAAAATTTCCTTTCCTTCTAGATTTACTTGAGCCACTTCTAGATGTTTAATCTAAATGATATTACTTCAGCTTTCCTACACCTTGATTAGTAAGCCTTCATGCCTGCAGAGGCAGATTAGTTCAATATCTACTGCAAATATTTGGGATGGCTCCTATCATTTGGGGCTCCCCAAGCAAGAGGTCTAATCCACTAAATCCAAGGTTTTTCTTCTTTTGCTCCCAAAATTTAGTGCTCCCCTCCTTTTTCCTAATTCATCTTCATACCTTTCCAGTGTCAGATGGACCTTATCTAACTTATCAAGTTGAATCTTTGGGGCTGACATGGCCCTTATGGTCCAGCAAATTTATATGCTGAGTTTTCCTTCAGGCTCAACATCCCACACAATGAGGCTGTGATGAATGTCAGATTTGGACAGACTTTGGCTATTCTGGGTTCTCCCATGAAAATTTCAAATGATGGCAAATATATGTCCTCACTCATCCACACTGATTGTCCCTTAAGCTGGCATTTGTTGTCTGAAAGACCATTGCCCTGATGTTAAAGTAAGGAAAAAAAATACTTCTAAACCTCTCTTCTCCCCTGTCCAACTTATACCTACATATAATTTTATAGAACACAACGGCTTTGCTTATTTCAGTGTGTTTCTTGGTTTCTTATATCATTCATATGTGAATTATCTTGTTATTTTAATTTAAATACATTTTCTTAGGAATATTTATAAATACATTGTTAGTTATCTATTTCTGTGTATGAGTATTATTGTAACATCCTCACTGACAGCATCTATCACAACCAGAGTGCAGAAATGTGATGCTACCCTGGACAGAAGATGGAAATTATTTAAGAATTAAATATTTTATGGAAAACATAGATAAGTGAAGAAGTTTTGGAGTGATGCTGAAGCTTCTAGCAGCTTTTGTGATTAATAATGGAAATTTATCTCATTTTAGTTTTAATTTTGAATTTCAAAACTGTCTGTCTTGGTTTTTTGGTTGGTTTGTTTTTTGCTGGTTTGGTTTTGGTTCTTTTTTAATGGATTAATTTTAAATATATGTTGATATGTGGACATGCAATTTAATTAACATTTGATAAACACTCATGAATTAATTAGGCCAGAAAAAAAATACTTCACTTTTCATTAGTTATAAAAATTATTTCTCACTCTAGTCTCTTACTCAAGTTCAGATTGATCATCCTGAAAGTTTGTCTATCATATTCTTAGGCAAATCTTGCAAATGCAGTTATCACTCCTTTTGTATCATCAGTTTTCATTTTATCCACTAGTGGTAATAAACTGATTTTCATCCTTTTATATTTCTTTTCAGTTTCTGGTTTTCACTTTGTCCTGCAGTTCCCAGCTGACTTAATTCAGGACCTGAAGTAGATCACAAATTAAACTGCCTAACTTCAAAAATTACCATTGTTTATTCCATGAATGGCCCTGGAGCAATGTGGCTAATCAAACACTTGATTAAGCTTGATTCAAAGTAACTCTGTTCTGCAGTCCCTGGACACAGAATGCAATGTCCATCTCATATGTTCTTTATTTTAAGGATTCCCTGTAGTTCTAGTTGAAATCCTCTTGGTTTTATTCATTTAAGGTGCCCATGACAACTACTGTTCAAAAACAAACATAAAGAAAATAATGAATGTTACATTCTTGTTAACAAATGTTGAGTTTCCGATATGAAGAGTGGGTTTGTATAAGATTTTGAGAAATGTACCGGATATTGCCCCATTACCAGATTTTGGCAACAATGTCCAGAGGAAAATGTTATACCAAAATTTCTTGCTTTCATTGGTTTGATAACTCAGTAGAATTAAAACCATTAATCAATAAAATTAAATACTTTCTTTAAGGAAATCCTTTATTTTTTCCTCTGAGACATTAATAAATTAAGACTGTAAGGATATATAAATACAAAAATATATTTATTTAAGTAGGAAAAAATAATTTATATAACCATTCATATAAAAAAAATATGCTAAAATATGTAGGTCCACTACTAAGGATACTATTGAAAGATTCTGGCTTTTGCTTTGTTTTCCTTGGGGTCAGGAAGAGCCTTTGAAAGTTTCTTCAAATATTCTTATGAAAAGAAATTGATAAATTATATGATTGATGAACATTATAATGTCAATGATCATGTCAACAGCTAATTGTAGAGAAATGCCTGAGTCTATGAACGATATGTTAGATACATGAATTGGTAAATAAAGATGGAGAGGGAAACCTGTACAGCATTTTTCATTCCATCACAATATGTTTTAAATCAAGAACACTTATTTGAGGAGCTGATTGGCCTCACTTTTAATTTGGAAAGCAAAGTTTTCAATGAGGAATTTCTACAGTGCTCAGTCCTTTTTTTTTTTTTTTTGTCCCCTTATAATATAAACATATTATATGCCAATAAATTCAAAATTGATTAAGTGGTCTTGTTAATATTCAGCAATATATTTGTCATTATAGTTTTCTATAAAAACCGTAAAGGCTGTTTTAAGTCTGTACTAAAGAGATACAAAGGCTAAGTGGTCAGTTTTACAGATCAGAGCATAGAGTCTCATAAAAATTATTTAATAAAGACACTAGGACACAGCTTTTGAATTAAACTCTGATCTCTAAGAGGTTATTGTATTGTCTTAATCACCAGAGTATTTCAGATTCAAGAATAATATCAACTCACAATCCATATTAAAAAAAAAAAAAAGTTGAACACATTACAGTTCCTTGATTTATTTATATGGATGTATAAAAATGAATGAAGCTACATTTTGAAATATGACAATAGGAAGGAGTTTGATCTGATACGTTGCCTCTGGGTTACTAGTACTTTATTCTAACATTCACTGGGTTGATTCATCCTGTGACTTCAGGCAAATTGCTTTACTTCTTTCAACTTTCCTCAATTTAGCTAGAGCACTGAGTAACAAGACTGCAATGGAAAACCAGGTGCTGCATCTCCATTAGCATTCATGGATATCTAAAATAACAAAGTGTGTGTTAGAACAGCTGTGTATTGTTTAAATGTGAAAGAGTTATGCTAACAACTCACTGTATTGATATAGAAACATTAAGGACCATGTGCTCAAATTACTGGCAGATTAGCTTGATGTCACTAAGGACCTAAGGAATTTTTTAGCCCTTGCGTAAAGAAAAAGATGAGGCATGGATACGTTTTCATGAGAGTTCTGGGAATCCAGTGCAAGAGTTTCAAAATTATGATATTTTTATACTAATAGGAAAATTAATAGTGAATATTAAGAGAAGCTTTGTCTTTGCATTGGAGCAGCTAATTAGGCAATTAGAGCTGTTAAAAATTAACATAAAACTAACCCCAGAGGAACAGCATCCCAAATGTCAGAAGGACACAGCAGAAGATATAAGGTCTTTCAGAATGATTTTTAGTTACCCTTTGGATATCAGTAGTTTAGGTCTGTCTTCATGCGTCCTGTATTAACTAATATTTACTGAGTACATCGATGATCCAACCAACAAACAGACTAAAATTCTGGAATCCCACTCATGCATGTTGTCAATATAATTTAGTGAAATATATGCTGCTGAGAAATAATGAATTCACTTTATCTTATAGTTGCAAAGCACTATGAATGCTTGAATTTTCTCCTCACTTCTTTTTTATTTTATTGACTTTTTTTTGTATCGTTGAGAAATTTTTCATCACTGCAAGTAAATATCTCTATGGCTATACCTGAAGTAGAGACTTCAGCCAAGAATGACAAGCTACATAATATGTCTTACTCAACAAATTTGCATGCTTTTTGACCCTGAGACTGAGATTTGTGTATGGATGTTGATGCTTAGGATGACATTTAGCACCTTGCTTGAAACTCAAAATCACTATTTTTATGAATGTAAGGCCAGTAATGCTGGGAGCCAAGCAAGACAACAAGCAGCATCCTCGCAGGCTCAAAGTACCCCTGCGAGGGAAGGACAGCAGGCTGCTGATGGCAACCACATGCAACTTGGAGTCAAAACTGCCAGGCAACTCCAGTATAATGAGGCCAGTCCAAAGGGATTCTGAGAAGTCAGTCCACGGATCTGGGTCCAAGCACACTGTGTTTCAGGTACTATTTTTTTAATTCTGTGTGAACCATCATAGTTATGATACCTTCTTGGTTTACCTTTTGGAAGCGTCATACAGAGGATGTGAACCAGCAAGCTCCTGAAGCAAAATGTTTACTTAGTAGTGAGAGATGGAAAGTGCATACAGAAATATGTATATAAATATTTTCTGTAAAACAATCAAAAGCTTTAATTTCTGATCTTCCTTTTATTATTAAAGAAAAATTATCTTCAATTTCAGGACTTTTCTAATACTACTCCAATTGTTTTAGAAACACTAAATTCAGGATTGAAGACTTTTTTTTGCCTACTGGTCAAGAGGATGCTCTCAAAGAAGATGTTTCTAATGATTGCTGCATTTTTTTTTTTCCAAAGAATTGTATCCAACATTGTGATGACTCTGACTTGGAAAAGATTTTCGAAGCATCTGAATAAGTGTGATTCTTAACTGCCGGTACTATTTTAAAACATCTACTATGGAATCAAGTACATACATGTACTAACATCTCAAAGTACTCAATCAACAATAGTATTTGTAAGATATCACAGGTTATATATAATATCTAGAGCTATCTATCTATCATGTATTCTCATCTATATTAAGACAGATGCACTTTAAGCTAAGCACCAAGTACTCACCTAACACCCACTCAGCAGAAGTAGGTCCTTGCAGTGAGCATACAGTGTATTGTATACAATTTTAGTGCATAAAATCCTAATTTCTGTTGTTATCGTTGTAGAAATTCAGTCAGTCATTGTCTCAGTGTGAGTGTAATGGATATGAAATGGATGTATCAAGTGTATAATGACTGCTAACAGATGAAGAAAACAATCACTTTA
This sequence comes from Gorsachius magnificus, assembly GCA_034008185.1. Lineage (NCBI taxonomy): Eukaryota > Metazoa > Chordata > Aves > Pelecaniformes > Ardeidae > Gorsachius > Gorsachius magnificus. The sequence goes on from CM067081.1 coordinate 90,107,725, forward strand.
GTTAATTCTTAAAATTGAATGGAATGGTTATTATGTACATTTATTTTTCCTCTAAAATGTAGACCATTACTGTAAAGAGTAATGACCACCTCTTTACCATTCTATTATCAATGTAAACTACTTAATACATACGGATCTACTAAAAATCATAAATTAAATGGACAGCTGTGATTTCATAACTGTGGTGGGTTGACCTTGGCTGGACGCCAGGTGCCACCAAGCCACTCTATCTCTCCCCTCTTCAGCAGGACAGGTGGGGAGAGAATGAGATGGAAAAGAAAGAAACCTCGTGGGTCAAGATAAAGGCAGTTTAATAAAAAAGCAAAAGCAAAAGCAAAGGCCACGCGCAGTAGTAAAAGGAAAACAAGATTTTATTCTCTACTTCCCATTAGCAGGCAATGTCCAGCCACTTACCAGGAAGCAGGGCTTCAGTATGCATAGTTGTTGCTCCGGGAGACAAAAGGTCATAAAAGACGAATGCCCCCCTCCTCTTCCTTTTCCCTTAGTTTTTATATCTGAGCTGACGTCACATAGTATGGAATATCCCTTTGGTTGCTTTGGGTCAGGTGTCTTTGCTATGAGATCCCCTCCTAAGATCTTGCCCCCTTCCAACCCACTGGGTGGGGGGAAGGGGAAATGGAGACACAGTCTTGATGCTGTTCGAGCACTGCTCAGCAGTAGCCAAAACATTGGTGTGTTATCAAACCCTTTCCACATACCAATAGAAAGTGCAGCACTATGCAGCTTGACCCAATACAATAGTTTTAAAGAATATCCAAACAAATCCATTGAAAATCAAAATGTATACCTAATTTTTAAATCCCTGAAAATTTGAGGTTTTTATTAAAATCCCCAATAAGAGCAGCATGTGAAAGTGAGAGAGAACTGTTGGACGGGTGTCATGAAACATCCAGAGACACTGTCCTAACTAAATGAAGAACAAAAGTTTATAACCAGAAGTTGAAACCTGGTTTAGTGTGCATACATTTGAGGAGAAGTTGATCCTAGATACTGCTTGGAGTATAGGGCACACTATCAACATATCTCTGTGTTTAAAGCAGACACTTTTGGAAAGGACTAAATGCACAGATGTTTCTATTAGCTAGATTATCAGAGTTATAACAAAACTAGTCAGTCAGTCTTTAAATCCCACAAGTATGAACTAGTGAATCTTCATGAAACTTATGATATGGGTAGTTAAGCATGACTACTACCTTTTATGTCTCAAGTAATGCTGATGATAAAATTCAATGACTTGACATGGGCCACCCCGAAAGAATCAGTACTGGAGCTGATGAGATTACAGATAAGGTCCCTTGGCTTTGTTCACCTTCAGTAATAAATCTGTGCTTCCCTGTTTGCTTTTGTTGTTGTTTTCTTTTTTTACCCATGTATAACTGAAAGCACAACTTTCTGTATAGTTGCTAATTGGTATGCAGTGTGTGATATCCAAATATCTCCCTGGATTAAGAGAGACCTGCAATATCTCTGAATGACAGTACTACTACAGAGATACCGCATATTCCTGTTGTTGTAGTCTAGGACTGAGTTCTAGAAACCTGCTCTTTCTCTCTGTCATGAGAAACTGTAAGTCCCACAAAAGTTTGTTATTCTTTAGTCGCTGATTGATAGATGTTGCATGTGATCATAGGCAAAGAGAAAGAGCTTGCACAACTCTATTAAACTATGGGAAGTCCAAATTTTCAAAAGTACACAGAATTAAAATACGGTTTCCATGGGTAAAAGCTCATGATTTGGAAGAGACTTCGGTTATAATACAGTGTAGAAGAATGTTCTGAAAAAAAAAAAAATCCCTTCCTTATATCAAATTATTTCATAAAGTCATATTTCATAAACACAGAAGGCGTCACAAATACCTTGATGGTCTTGGCTGAAATAAATAAGTTGTAACAGATGTTACTAATACTGGTGGAATTCACAAAAATAAAATAACATTGAGGAATCATGAATATTCCATGCAGCCAAGAATGGATATTTCTGGGATCATGCTGAGTGGGGATTGCTTCATCATAAAGCAAAATGGTTCCTTTTGGAACATTGCCCAGACTTACCTAACTATATTAACGCCAAGTAGATATTGCTGTATAAATGTCAGGGCAAAATGAGCAATGGTGGATTAGGCCTCTGAGATATGTAAAGGAGTGTTTCCACACCATTACCAAAGCTGATTTAAGGGGAAAAAAAATAGATATTAGGACGTGACAAAGAAATAGCACTAAAAAAAGGGGTTTTTTTCAGAAATAAAAGCTTAGTCAAAAGCATTATCTTCTGTGATTTATATCATAAAAAGGAGCAAGATTTGTTTGCCAAGAATAGACATTTCAATAATCTTCTAAAAGATGAAAATACAATTTAAAATATGAGGAATATTTTGGAATTTGAATATCTTCTTTTAAAGTAACATGATATATTACTGAAAGAGAACAAAAAGAATTTAGAGTAACCCTGGTTTACACACGTGATTTTTCTGTGTTAAGTCTTATTGAATGTAAAGGTACTGAGGTAGAATCTGAAAAATAATTAATCTAACACTTTTCTTCTAAAAATACATCAGTTCGTTTCACAGGGTTTTCCTCAGATGATGTTTAATGTACTTGTAATTATCATAAGAAAAATGGTATTCTAACTATACTTCATCTATTTTCCACTCTATATACAGGTCTGATATAGATATACAAAATAAGTTCCTTCTGCTTCAGATACTGCCACTGATATAAAACTACACTTGTTGACTCAGAAGCAGGAATACAAATCTAACCTTTTCAACACATTTTATTTTAGCAGGGATTCTAATGTAAATTCTCCTATTTCTCACTTGATATATAGAAAAAGCATTATTCTGTAAAAAGACTGAATAACAATAGCAAACAGACAACAATTTTGTTCCATTCATGTTAGCTGTATTTGTTTGTAACACTGTCTGAACACAAGCAAAACAACAAATAAAATGGGGGGTGGGTGGGTGGGTGTATTTTTTATGTGAACAGTATGTATACTTATTTTTTATTCTTTTTAGATATTTGATTTACTGTATCACTATGGAAGACAGAAACTTCCTTCAACAATTATAAACTTTAGTAGAGCAGTAGATGTATTTTTTTAAAACATATTCCACACCTATTGCAAATATGGCAAGTCATTAACTTAAATTTATTTATTGAATATAGTATTCTGAAGTTTAGAAAGTACTGAAATTATTATTTTTATGATTGATTTATTACTCATGTCATACATTTCCATGCTACATAGACTGAATCCTTAGCACCTTAATCTAAAATAGAAAGAAAACATCAAAAGAAGACAACATACTGTATAACAATTCATGTTTGTGAAGAAAAATTATTTGTGAAAGTATTTATTCATCAGAAAGGAGACTGTTCCAAGGATAGAAGCAAAAATTTTATCAGAGTATAAGCATAAGTCTAAATCTGAAAACTGAAAACTCGCAGAAAACTCCTGAGATTTAGGAAAAGTAAAAGGAGTGGGGAAAGCATAATATACAGGGGAAATAAATGCAAAAGGAGTGGAGGGGTAGTCTTATTGGTCCTTGATGATCCTTGAAATACACAAGGTAAGAAAAAAGGAGGATGCAAGAGTGACATATTGCAAGTCCACATACAGCAATAATGAATGACAAAAACCCCTCCAAAAGAGGATAACGAGGTATTCATGCAGAAACTGGAAGTACAGTTGTATTCTCTTCTATCAAGTCAAATCAAACAAAAGACATTCTTTGGGAGAGATACCTGTTGTGGTTTAACCCCAGCCAGCAACTAAGCACTACACAGTTGCTCACTCACTCCGTCATGGTGGGATGGGGGAGAGAATGAGAAGAGTAAAAGGGAGGAAACTCGTGGGTTGAGACAAAGGCAGTTTAATAGGTAAAGCAAAAGCCGTGCATGAAAGCAAAGCAAAGCAAGGAATTCATTCACCACTTCCCATGGGCAGGCAGGTGCTCAGCCATCTCCAGGAAAACAGGGCTCCATCACACATATGGTTACTTGGGAAGACAAATGCCATCACTCTGAATGTCCCCCCCTTTCTTCTTCTTTCCCCAGCTTATACACTGAGCATGACGTCATACAGTCTGTAATCCCACTTTGACCAGTTGGGGTCAGCTGTCCTGGCTGTGCCCCCTCCCAGCTTCTTGTGCACCTGGCAGAGCAGGGGAAGCTGAAAAAGTCCTTGACTAGTGTAGACACTACTTAGCAACAACTAAAACATCAGTGGGTTATCAACATTCTTCTCATACTAAATCCAAAACACAGCACTACGCCAGCTACTAGGAAGAAAATTAACTATCCCAGCCAAAACCAGGACAATACCTCAGATAGATGTGCTTTAGCTTAACTATAAGCTACAGTATTTCCGGCCAATTTATTTGGTAATCAAAAATTGTATGTACAAACCACAAATAACTAAATCCACTGTTATTAATACCAGCCACTCTACAGTGCACACTGTATTTTGCCATACACTCATAGGCCATTGAGTGAAACTGAAGCTTCCATCAAAACCTGAACATTCCAGTCATGTTCAAGAATATTCAAGCATTTTACCATTGTTGAAACATTTGCCAAAACCCCATATTCCAACCATAGTGCTTACATTTTAAGTAGTCTTGACTAAAACTACTTATAATATATTTTCCAGGGCATAGAAATGCGTTTTGTTGATCTCTGGGAATATGACTATACATTCAAGCACAGCAAATGCGGCTTTTTTTTTTTTTTTTTTTTTTTACCAGTAACTCTGTCTGGTTTTATCAAAAGCTTTACATGGCTAATTATCTCATCATCAACCGTGCCAATGGCCAGGAGCACAAACCAATGAAAGGAACTTATTTCATCTGCCAAAGTGTCAAACAGCTAATGTATAATAATATGATTCAGTGAGAGGTTGCACTATTCAGATAATACTTAAATCATATCTCTGCAAATTAGGAAAATAAAATAGAAGTGCAAAAAGTAACTGGCTTGTTGCTACAGAACAGTTTCACTGCCCTCAAAGCTGAGGAAGAGCTGTGTGCACTTTCGGGTGAGATATCTGCCAGGAGGAAGTGGCGAGTGATAATTGTGGGTGACTCCCTGCTGCAAGGGACAGAGGAAACCATCTACCAACTTGACCTGTTGTCTAAAGAAGTTTGCTGCTTATCGGTGCCTGGATCCAGGATGCTGTGGAGAGGCTGCTGAGGTGTGTCCAACCCTCTATTACCCCTAGATGTTCTTCCCTGTGGGCAACAATGTGGCAAGCTGGAGAGTAACAATAGCAACTGCAGAGCTCTCCCCAGGTAGCGTTCTCAATCCTGTCTGCTGGTGAGACTAAAAGGTGCAAAGAGGAGCGGGCTGATACTCTATGCCAACAATTGGTGGCAGAGCTGATGTGAGGCACAGGGTTTAGCTTCTATGACCCTATTTAAGAATCAGCATCTGCTTGGGATAGATGGGATGCATCTCACTAAGCAGGGCAAAATATGTTTGCTAGCAGGATGGCTGACCTGGTAAGAAGGGCTTTAAACTAGTGGGGGGAAAAAACCCAACAGACCCTGTATGTGAAAACACCATGTGGGGTGCCTCTGTGAATTGCCTGTATGCAATGCAAGGAGCATGGGCAATAAACTTAAGAACCTATGCACAGCTGCATGCCTGTGATCTTGTTGGGATCATGAAGACTTGTTAGAATGACTTACATTTCTGAAGTAGTGCAATGGAGGGATACAAGATCGTTAGGAAGGATGGACTGGGAAGATGAGGTAGAGTTGCCATTTATGTGAGAGAGTACCTGGGATTCATGGAGCTCTGCCTATGGAGGGGTGATGAGCCAGCTGAGAGCTTATAGATGAGGATTAAAGAGCAAAACAATATGGGTGACATTGTAGCTAGTGTCTGCTATAGACTGCCTGCCCAGGAAGGACAAGCAGAGGGGGCCTTCTAAAGACAGATAGAAGTAGCCTCACATTCACAGACTCTTGTACTCATGGGGGACACCAATCATCTCAATATCTGCTGGAAAACGAAGCAGGGAATAACCTCTTCTCCAGGACGTTCATGGAGAACATTGATGACAGCTCTTGGACCCAAGTGATAGAAGAACGAACAAGGAGATGTGCTCTGCTGGACCACATACTCGTCAATAATGAAGATCTCATTAAGGATGTAAAGGCCAAAGGCACCCTTGGATGCAGTGACCATTAGATTTGGAGTTCTGGATCATGAGAGGAGGGAGCAGGGCAAAAAGTAAGATCATAACTCTGGACTTCAGCAGAGCAGGCTTTGGCTTCTCCAAAGATCTGCTTGAAACAGTCCTGTGGGATAAAGCAAAAGAAGGGGTCCAAGAAAGGTATTTGATATTTAAGGATCGCCTCCTCCAGGCTCAAGGGCAGTCCATCACTATGAGCAGGAAGTCAGGTGAAAATGTCAGGAGTCCTGCAAGGATGAACAAGTTGTTCCTGGCAAAACTCGGGCATGAAAAGTGACTATACAGAAGGCAGAATCATGGACAACTAACCTGGGAGGAATACAGAGACATTGTCCAAGCATGAAGAGATGAATTTAGGAAAGTCAAAGCTCACCTGGAGTTGAACGTGGCAAGGGGTGTCAAATAAAATGAAATGGGCTTCTACAAGCACATAAGTGGCAAAATAAAGACTAGGGAAAATGTGGCCCCACTGCTGAATGGGGCAGGGACCTCAATGACACAAGACATGGAAAAGGCTGAGGTACTGAATTCCTTCTTCACCACAGACTTCAGTAGTAAAACTGGCCTTCATGATTCCCAGGCCCCAGAGACCAAGGGGAAAGGCTAGAGCAAGCAGGAGTTATTTCAGGATGAGGTTAGAGAATACTCAAGCAGACTGGACATACATAAGTCCATGGCCCTGGTGGGATGCACACATGAGTGCAGGGGGAGTTGGCTGATGTCATTGCAAGGCCACTCTTGATCATCTTTGATCATGGTGACTGGGAGAAGTGCCTGAAGACCAGAGGAAAGCAAATGTCACTCCTATCTTCAAGAGGGGCAAGAATGAGGACCCAGGGAAATACAGGCTGATCATCCTCACCTCAATCCCTAGGAAAGGTGGTGGAGAACCAAATCTGGAAACCATTTCATGGCAAATGAAACACAAGAAAGTCATCAGGAGTAGTCATCATGGCTTCACCAAGGGAAGTCATGCCTGACCAACCTGAGAACCAACGAAATGCCTGGCTTGGTGGGTATTGTCTACCTAGACTTCAGTAAGGCTTTAGACACTACCTCCTACAAGATCCTCATAGATAACCTGTTGATGTATCATCTGGACAAGTGAGATGGATTGGAAATGGATGGCCAGGCCCAGGGGGTGGTGTTCAGTGGCACAAAATCTAGTTGGAGGCCATTAATTAGCAGCGTAGACCAGAAGTCAATACTGTTCAACATCTTCTTTAGTGATCTGGATGATGGGCCAGAGTGTACCTTCAATGGGTTTGCTGCTGACACTAAACTGGAAGGAATGGCTGATATGTCAGAGGGTTGTGCTGCCATCCAGAGGGACCTCAACAAGCTGGAGAAATGGGCTGTCAGCAACCTCATGGCATTCAACAAGGGGAAATGCAAAGTCCCAGACCTGGGGAGAAAAAAAACCCCATGCACCAGTATATGCTGGAGGCCAGCCAGCTGGAAAGCAGCTTTGCACAAGAGGCCATTGGGATCCCGGGGAGCAGCAAGTTGACCATGAGTCACTGATGTGCCCCTGTGGCAAGGAAGCTTAATGTTATCCTGGGCTGCATTAGACAAAATATTGCCAGCAGGTGGAGGGAGGTGATTCATGCCCTCTACTTAGCATTGGTGAGGCTGCAACTTACTGTTCTGGGCTCCTCAGTACAAGAGAGATATGGAGGGACTGGAGCACCTCTCCTATGAGGAAAGGTTGAAAGAGCTAGGACTGTTCAGCTTACAGAAGAGAAGGCTTGGGGGGTGGGGGGTGGGGGGGTGTTGGAGGTGGGCAGATCTCAGCAATGTTTAAAAATACCTGAAGGAAGAGTGCAAAGAGGACAGAGCTGGGCTCTTTTCAGTGGTGCTCGGTGACAGGACAAGAGGCAATGGGCACAAACAGAAACACAGGAGGTCCTGTCTGAACAACAGGAAACACATTTTACTGTGAGGGTGACCGAGCCCTGACACAGATTGCCCAGGGAAGCTGTGTAGTTTCCATCCTTGGAGATATTCAGAAACTATCTGGACACAATTCTGGGGAACCTGCTGTTAGGTAGCCCTGCTTGAGCATGGGGTTGGACAACATGACCTCCAGAGATGCCTTCCAACCTCAGACGTTCCTTGATTCTGTGAACACATTTAGAGTGACAGATTGTAAAGGTGTTTCTTTGTATTTAAAAAAGGAAAAAAATATAAGCAGGGCATAAATTAATCCAAAATACAAAGTGGCTTTCTTCATAAATCAGTAAAGTACTGTTAATCATTAGCAACAGTATTTGAGAAACAAGCCTGTAAGTTTGATAAGTGACTTACAGAATTTCTACAGAACTGTATACACCACTTTCTTCTGTCTTTGCCCTGTCAGCACTCAGTTTTCATGCTCCAGATAGCTCAAATCTAAATGAAAGGGTCCTCCAACGATCTTGAATGTGTGTCTTACCAGACCCCCTCCTGCCTTTTCTCTCTCTGCTAGTAACAGATGAGCATCTAGATAGTACACAGACAGGAAACATTCCTGTATCTCCACTTCTTCGACTTAAGTAAGAAATCTGTAGCTGTTTGGACCTTGTTCATACATCTTTTGAGTTACAACATTCTTCATTGTAGGCTGTGTTCTCAGTATAGCACTTGCACATGTAGTATCTGATTGCCAAGTTTTTCTGCAGAATCCTCATTCAGATTCTTCTTCATGATTCATGATTCATGCCTGCATACCCACAGATTTGTTGTAATTATCCAAGTTGGGCTCTAGGATTTCTGGGGACGGGTGTCAGTGTTCATCTACCCTCAACCACTCTAATGGTTACGTTGTGGACAACTGTGGAAAAATGTGCCAGTTATTCTAGAACACAGTGTAGACCCCCATAAAAATCTTCACTGAGATGTTTCCACTGCCTCTGTATGCAACCTCCCCCAAGTTTCACATTTCCCAAAGCAAAGTTTTTGATAACTGCTACTCCCAAGAAATTTTATCACTATTTCCCTCTTCAGTTAAGCTTTGCACTTAACAACTTTCTTGTAATTACAGTCTCAAAATTGTAACACATCTATGCTAATTCATCTTATGAAAATGCTTTTTCAGTGTTTGATGTGACTTATGGCTTCCCAGAAGCAGCAATCCTTTTTCTTCTTAATATAAACTAGGCTGTTTGTCCCAGAACTAAGATACTTTTCTGTAAAAGAGAAAAGGCATTTTCTTCTTTTCCCCCTTTCCTTTTAGTCTAGCTACTGTGTCACTCATTGTGTTTGTCTAGAGTGACAACACATTCACTTCATACAGCAAGAATAGGTGCCTCTGTGGTTTGCTACTGTCAATTCCTGTTAGAGACAGGGGCTTGGATTCGGTTGCTTAACTAAAGGCACCTGGTGCCATTTTAGATGTCCTATGGAATGCCACCTGACCTTCATCTACTGCTCTATAAAAGAGCAAGTCTTTTGTAGGTCTCCTATGTCACAAACACAAACTACATGCATGCGTATCAGATATCTTACAGCTTTCAAAATACCACTTGACACGTGTATTTAAGCAACTAAATACCACCCAATGAGTCATACTTGTGACATGGTAGAAGATCCCATTCATGGAATTCGCCTTTACGGGAATCTTGCAAAACCCTGATTTCTTTGCAAACACTGTTACAGACCATTTCACCTTCAGTTAAACAAAATTTAAAATTACAAGCCTTGTTTCACTGGTATTAGTGTGTAATTTGACAAAACAAACAAATATGTACCTAACTCCCCAGAGTTTTTCAATCTTTTTTTATTATTATTATTTTCATGCTATTTGCTTCTAACTCACTGAATTGAATATGATGATGGCTAGTCAGTGCATGTCTAAATCTGTACTTCCTTGCAAAATGCTTGAAGTGAATCTTCCTCAACTTCTCTGCCTGTTTCAGACATTATTTGCTTCAGTACAGCACTCCTAGGAAAAAACAAGAAACTAAATCACAGAAAACAACAACAAAACAACAAACAAAAAAAATTATTTAGTATGTACAATCTCATGTTCTAATATCCTTCAGTAAAGTTCTTTTAGGAAGGTGAAAATAATCCTGGGAATCAGGCATACTTCCCTTTTGGTTAATGAAAACAAAGCTATACTGTTCTGCTATAGGCTGACGGTCTTAATTGATGGCATGCATACACAATCATTTCACAATATTTCTACCATTCACTTCATTCACCTTTGATAAGGTGACCTTCATGTAGATGGTTTTATATCCTTTAGCCACTTAAGCTGGTCTTTTTCACAAAAAGCTCAACCCAAGTTGGTTTTGAAAGTAGGGAATGTGTTGTCTCAGCCACCCATCTGGCACTCTCAATGTTTGTCTGAAGCAGGAAAGTTTTTTTTCTTGAAAATCACATTAATATACACAATAATTTGTTCAAGATTTTTCTTTACTGTATATTTTTCAAGAGTTTGTTCAAAGTCTCTGCGTCTCCCCTAAATTTTTATATCATTTGTCATTTGAAACAAATTGCTTGATATTCAGTAGACTAATGATATTTAGTTTTCGATGAACTTGTGTCCTTTGCTTCTCTGCCTGTTCCCTTTCCATCCACAACCATGACACTTGGCAGGTGACAACAGGTGCCAGGGCTAATCCAGACTACAAGTCTGCAGACTGTTGCTGCTGAATGAAAGCTTGAGGACAGACAAGGCACTGAAAATGGGCTGATCTTGTCACCTTGTTTCATGGCTGAAGAGTTCTGCACTAACTGTGAAGTGCTCTGTAAAGGAGCTCTACCCAAGATACAAGCAAATTATTCTGGGAACTGAATGTCCTAGGCACTGTGGTGGGGAGGTTTCCATCAATATGATGGGAGGAAAGAAGGCCCTCTATCTGCAATGAAAAAGGGAGAGATAAAGAACTGTGTTTTGAAGGGGAAAGAGGATTTGGGGGCGGATGTTCATGGAGAGCTGTGGAATGAAATGAAGACAAAGGTGTGAAAAATACAAGTGGTATGGAGTTCACAGTGTGTCTGTGGATGGTGTCAGACAGAGCTCTCCCTTCATAAGAGTCACAGTAACACTGCATACAACTTTATTTTGGGACTGCTCAGGGGTCCTTTCCTGCACAGCTTGAGAATGGCACAGCTTTCTGTGGTGATCCTGCTGATATCTGTGCTGGCTATACACATTTGTGTTGATAACAAAACAGTCTCCTAAGTGTTAGATTATGTGATAAAAGTCTGATCCCTGTACACACAGAGTCACACAGGCAGCTGAGGAGACCCCAGTCACATGTGGGGTTATGGATTCACAGAAGGCTCACCTCTATCAGGCTACCAGATCAGGCGGCTCCTAATGCTGAGAATCTGCAGCTGACTTTTATGTGACCAATTATGAATTCAGTTGAAGCAACTGAGGGTGCATGTGAACTACTTTTGGGGATAGTAAAGCTGAGTACAGCAAGGTGATAGGACAAAGCATCATCATTGATGTAAATAATTAGGCGCCTTCTAATCCCTGAGTTTGATATCATTTTGTAGAATATTGTCCTCAAACACTGTATTTTTGAAACAGTTGTCAATCCAAAGGCATTTTAGCCAGCAGTGGAAAGAACAAATCACCTCTACTGACTGACAAAATACTACAGCCTAGTAGAATACAGCCTATAAAACCATTTAAATAAAAATAATTAAAGGCCTGCTCCTGTATATAAGGTATTGATGGATTTAACGTGGATTTACTGTGGTTAAATGATCGTTTCACAAACCTGTTAATGTCTAGTGAGTCTGGATTTCACCAGGCACTGATTATGCTTTTCAAGGCTGCAATAAGGTACCAGAAACAAGTATGCTGCTGTTCCTGAGCCAGTTCTAGCTCTGACACCTGACCTTTCTATATCCTGAAATTAGTTGTACGCTGTTGCTCATCTCACCGTGGTCAAAAGCAAGTAGAGGCTTTGATGCATGACCTGAATTTTAAAGACATATCAGGTCTAAGCTAGGTGACAGCACCATTCAGCAACTTGGCAAAGATACTACTAAAAAGATGAAGAATAGCAAAATATTGCTTTGTATGATGGCAATACTAATTAGAGCCTGTAGAAGAGGACTGATAAGCATGGAAAAAGAAGAGTGAGAAGCTGTTATTTGCCAGATTTACTTTCTTCTATGGAGGTCCCTTTTTCTTTCTTCATATTTTCTCAACCTTGTAAGGTTTTTCAAGGACACTGTTGTATAGGGCCCTTTTTGAAGGGCTGCATGTCAGAGCCAAAGGCGTAAATGAAGAAGAAGAGGGGGTGCAAGACAGACTCCTTAGCACTGCCACAAGCTTCTGTGAAGTAAGTCTTGAGCTCAGCAATGACACATTTTCCACACATCCCATTTTGTTGCTGTTGTTGTTTTTAACTAGGGCAGTGGGAAAGCCTCTTGTAATGTGGACATGACTGAGTGCTCCAGCTCAAGGAAGCAGTTTTGGGGAGCATATGGACAAGGTCACAAGATTTCTTAATGTCATAGTCTGTGATACTTGGCAGTGAAGTTTGCTAAAAGTTGGCAGTTTCACAAGCTATGAATAAGAAATTCCACTTGCCCACACAGCTACAATATCTGAACAGCCTGTTCTATATATTTCTTCAGTCCTTTGTACTACCAGATGCCATACATACATTATTTTTGCAAAAAATGCATTCTTTTTATAGAGGTGTTTCCCATATTCTGACAGAGTTAATTGCAACACAAGATTCATAATTTATTTAGAACTTGGTTTTCTGTATTTGTATACTTTTTACATGTGTTTATTGCTGATTTATTTTTAAGTGTGATAAAGTCTGGAATTTTTTTCTTTCTTCATCATGTTAGTTTTACTACTTTTATTTCTGTACATATGTGATTAAATTGAGGTTTAAGATATTTTCTTGTGTAATAGTTATAATAGACAATATACGTATCAGCAGAACTGAAGTGGGTTCCAGTGAAAAGATTTTCTAAAATAACAATATGATATGGTAAAATTATTTAAATGTACTGGAAATAGGTCATGCTTACTAAGTTTTTAATTAAATGCTCCAAAATGGAAGATCCTGTGGCTTAATAGATGATGTATTTTTTAATACTTTCTTTTGACTCATTTAACCAGATTTGTTACTCTTATAAAATGGTTTAATTTTATCCTTCCTGTGTTGAAGTAAATGCACATTTTCCACCATGCTGCCTAGATCTGTTTTAAGTAGCATGCTTCTGCCTTTCTGCAGCTTTTCCTACAAAGGTATTTATTTCCCCATATACATATAGCATAAGCTGAATTAATGCTTGCCTTCTACCACAAATGGTTTGATTAATAAAGTTCTCAGGTGGAAAGCTATGTAGTTGAAATTGGGAAAACCAAGTTTTTTATATTTTTTTTCTCTTACTGGGAATCTGGCCTTCATCTTTACATCTCTATAAACTGTTTTATATATGAATGTTTCTCACACATTAATACCATATATGTTAGTTGTAACTTCTTAAATTAATATTTAATTTCTTGGCAGAAATGTCATTTAGGCTAGCAACATCCATTTTCACTTAGTATCTGTGCCATTAACTCAACAAAAGCTGTATGGACAATGCACATGTATTTGTATAAAAACATTCATCTTTGTAACAATTTTCTAACATTTAAATTAATACAGCTATTTTAATGTAATTTTCCTAGAATACTTATGTTAAAGAGTATCACCAGTTTGAGTTTTATAAGGAAGAGGGTTTATATTAATATACTAATATTTAATTTTGCAGTTAATGATTTTATACATATGGAAAAAAGAGATATTTTTCCTCTTTTTGATGTGCCTGTATTTTTCTATTTAAACAATTCAAATGATAATATTTATGAAATACCATAATTTATTTTTATAGTTAAGGCCTCAAAATAACCTTTTCATTTGCCTCAGTTAAAGGTCTTTTGTTTATTTTTTCCCATTACCTTAAAGCACAGTCAGTCTGTATTCTTAACACAGCAATATCATCCAAACTGTAGATTACAAATACTAAATAAAAATGTCACTGAGATCTCCTGCTTGAACCTGCTGAAGTTGGGAGATTCTTTGTCTTCTTGTCTGTTGCTGAGAAAGTGTGGTAGATACTCTTATTCTTCATTCTTACTACTCAAAAAGAGAGCATGAAGACAAAGTCAACAAAGTGAAATAGCTCGTTTCAGTATTGGGAGAGCGGATATACGGTGGCTGTCAGCCTGTCGTGGTTTAACCCGGCTGGCAACTAAGCACCACGCAGCCGCTCGCTCACTCCCCCCCCTCCCTCAGTGGGATGGGGGAGAGAATCGGGAAGGGGAAAAAAGGTTAGAGCCGAGGGCTGAGATAAAGACAGTTTAATAAGAGAAAATAATAATAATAGTAATAATGAGAATGATAACAAAATATACAGAATATACAAAACGGATGATGCACAATGCAATTGCTCACCACCCGCCGACCGATGCCCAGCCCGTCCCGAGCCGCGATCAGTACCCGAGCGACCGACCGACCCACCAACCCCCCCGAGCATGACGTTATATGGTATGGAATAGCTCTTTGGACAGTTTGGGTCCTAGCTGTGCTGTACTCCCAGCTTGTTATGCACCTGGCCGAGCAGGAGAAGCTCAAAAAGTCCTTGAGCAGTCTGAGCACTGCTTGGCAACAACTAAAAACATCATCGTGTTATCAACATTCTTCTAGTACTAAATCCAAAGCACAGCACTATGCTAGCTTCTGTGAAGAAAATTAACTCTATCCCAGCCGAAACCAGGACACAGCCTAATAAGTGTGAACCACCCAAATGGATACATTTGAATCTGTGGATTTGTAGCCCTAGCAACTGATTAGCCCTCTCGTTTTTTTGTTTGTTTGTTTTTCTTGTTTAACAAACTTTAATTAAAAACACACAAACAAAGCTATCTCCCTTTATAGCCTAAGAGTGGAAACAATTTTTGCATTCTTTTGGTTCTAAAATTATTATAATTCTTCATTCATCCTCCTTCACTCCTTCAAACTATGGGATTTCATACCCATTCTACCCCTTGTTTGGCACCTTTCTCTGTAAGACATCATAACATAATGTGGTTGAGCTAGACCTGTGGATGCCCTCAACTTGGACATTTATTGCTATTAGAATAATGTGACAGAAAAGGAAGAACCAAAGACTTAGTATAATAATAAAACTTAAAGCAGTGGATTTACACTTGTCTATATGAAATGTCTATATGAAATTCATTGCCTGCCCATATATAACTTATCTAACCTGACAACCTTTTCCTGTAAAAGCATAGTTCTTCAGTGTTTCAGACTATGGAATTGTTTCTCACTTTTTTCTTTTTTTTTTTAAATTTATTTAAGCATTGTGTGACAAGTCCAAGCAAGATACCCATTTGTGACCCATATTCTCAAACTACCAGTTCAAACAGTGAAATTTTCTGGAACACCTGCCTGCAACTCAGACATAAAAAGAAGTGTACAGAAGGTGGAAGTAGGGACAGGTAACCTGGGAGGAATGGAGACACTGGTCAAGCATGAAGAAATGAATTTAGGAAAGCCAAAGCTCACCTGGAGTTGAACGTGGCAAGGGTTGTGGAAAAAACAAAAAAGTTCTTGTAAGTACGTAAGTGGCAAAAAGAAGTCTAGGGAAAATATGGGCCCACTGCTGAATGGGGCAGGGACCCCAATAATACAGGACATGGAAAAGGCTAAGGTACTGAATTCCTTCTTCACCACAGTCTTCAGTAATAAGACTGGCCTTCAGTATTCCCAGGCCCTGGAGACCATGGGGAAAGCCTAGAGCAAGGGGGACCTGGAGTGCTGAGTCCAGTTCTGGGCTCTCCATTACAAGAGAGACATGGACATACTTGAGAGAGTACAATGGGGGCTCACAAAGATGGTGAAGAGAGTGGAGTATCTCTTCTACAAGAAAAGGCTGAGAGAGATGGGACTGTTCAGCTTAGAGAAGGCTTGGGGGGGACAGATCTCATCAATATTTACAAACACCTGAAGGGAGAGTACAAAGAGAACAGAGCCAGGCTCTTTTCAGTGGTGCCCAGTGACAGGATGAGAGGAAATAGGCACAAACTGAAACACAGAAGGTTCTGTCTGAACATCAGAAAACACTTTTTGACTGTGAGGGTGACCGAGCCCTGGCACAGGTTGCCCAGGGAGAGTGTTCAGTCTCCATCCTTGGAGATATTCAAAAGCTGTCTGGACATAGTCCTGGGCAACCTGCTCTTAGGTGATCCTGCTTGATCTGGGGGGTTGGTCAACATGACCTCAGAGGTCTCTTCCAACATCAGCCATTCTGTGATTCTGAGTATGTCCATAGGAATTTTTTTCAAGATGGAATATTATCTTGGATTTGGAGATCAGTGCCCTCAGTCCTGTCTAATGATTTGGTTTTTTTCTTGATACTGTGTCAAATGTTTTTCTTAAGAAGAGAAACTGAATGGAAGTGAGATGTAATGGACAAGTCTAAATTAAGAACCCCTTGTGACAATCATCACTTTTGAGGAGAGAAAAGGGTAGTGTAAAAGCCAGGTAGGTTCTTCTACCTGCAGAGTTTTATGTCTTTGGTAGAAACTGCATATTGCAAGGACTGAACTAGCACTGATGAGAAAACACTTCTGCTATTCACGGCAATTTTAAAGGGAAACTTTCTGAGTCCCTGGCTTTACTGTCTCTTTTTTTTTTCTTTAATGGTTAAGGTAAAGGTCTTAATATTTTTATAGTGTCAAGGGAATAGAGGTTTTCTGCAGGTATGGGATGGTTCATAAATTCTTAGTATAAACAACTATGGATGCATATTTCTACTAGCAACTAGGGAATGAGAGCACTAGGATAAATTAGTCACAGTCACTCATATGGTCCTTTCAGTCCCACTTGCTTATGCTACAATCCTTCAGTCCTTTACAAACTCAGGTAGGGTTTAACACCATCCCTCATCTGACTTCTATCCCAAATGTTTCTGTGCTTCCAGGTACTTATCCACTTACCTTTGCTTTGTTATTCATCATCCTAGCTTTACTGCTCCCTTTTGCTCTAATTCCTCTTCAAAAATTCTCTGCTAACAATGCAAACATCTTGCTGTGGTATCTTGTCTTTCTCCAAAACAGTGTAATGAATTTTTCTATATTTCAAAAGTTAAAAAATTGTACATAAGACTGTCTGTTCAGCAGAAATCAATTTCATTTGATCTATTCCTTCTATCACAAGCTGGTAGCATTTAAATTTTCAGGGGAAAAGACACATTTTGGCTTTAATTACCTTTGAAGTGTAAGTTTGGAAGGATGATTTTAAGGAGAAAAATGCACTATGACTTCTGTGGAACTCAAATATATTACCCGTAAATGAAATACATAAATATGCAAGTCTGCATTTAAACAATTTCTGTAGTAGTTTTACTCATCATTACTTTTTTCACATATTCAAAAACCTTTGAAAAGGATGAAGTTTTCCATAATCAAATGTTTTCAGGAGAAAGAATATGATGTGGGGTCCACTATGCTTTCCAGACAATGGAATTGGAGTAATGTACAGTCTGTGGAGTACCCGTTCTACACATTTGTGCAAATCTGCTGTTTAACTTTTTGTCATACTAAAAACTGGGGGACACCGTAAAATGTAAGCTGGGATTTGTATTCTCATAAGAGGTGATGTGAACAAAATTCACTATAAACAACAGCAAGAAAAGTTGAGAAACTAAATAAAAGCTCCAGTGCATGACAGAAACTAGCAGCTTTTTTGAAGGAATGGGGGGAAACAACGTTATTAACAAAAGTCTGTTTTAATAAAAGGGATTGACAAAGATGCATTGGGGGAAGAGTGGGAAATCTCTGCAAGTGAGAAAACAGATCAGTATTCACTGCTGATGGCAAATTCCATGAAAAAAATAAATGGAGTGGAGTTATATTCTAGGTGACATGCTAATCTGAAATAATTACTAAATCAATAGGTTTAAGGAAAACAAGAGGTGTTGAATATACACGTAGCTGTTCTGTAGAGCTAAGTAAAATGACAGTGACTGAAATCTCTGATAGAATTCAGTTTCGTCTATCAGCTTGAAACTTAGACTATCCATACAAAATTTATTTACTTCCTTTTGGACTTTATACCTTACGAGACAGGCACATCATTTGACATAAGAGCCATAACAGTTTTAGCTCTTTCTTTTTCTGGTTTTAATGACAAGAATATGTGTTGATTTGAGTTTGAGTTTTATGTAAGCTTGTATACTTAAATATGTGAGTAGAGCTAGGAGTGTTCAAACCACCCCATTACTTTAGAATAATTACCTTCTGTGGTCTTCTATTTGAGATAAAACAGAAGAGAGCACAGCAAGGTGTTTTGATTCTGTAACGCTTATGTTAAACAATTAGCTGTTATTGTTGATTGCCCCCTTAGAAATAGTCGGGAATTGTTATCTTATGACACATTTCTGAAGTTGTACTCATGTGGAATATACCCCTATGGTTTTACAACTTGGATAGAGAAAACCTGTTTTTCTGCCTGTTCCAATATCATTCCTCCTTCAGATTGTAATAGAACTGCAATGTGTGCCAGTACTGGCTGTTGTGATGAGCTTTGGAGCACAGTTTGTGCATGCCTTCAGGAACTGGAAGATGTAGCCATGTATAGTCAAGAGCCAAAAAGTCTCTTCCTGGAAGCTCTTATATGACTGAGGTTTCCTCTGCAATAAAGTACTGTGTAAGAGATTATAGAAATGATTTCCCTATCTCTCCTTTGTTACCACTGAGGTATAGTAAATCTTCACTAAATCATTGCAAAATCCTATGGCTCTGTCTATAAGAAGGGAACATGCTCTTAAACGGTAAAAAAGAAAAACTATACATTAATTGAAACACAGGACTTGTGGTTATATATTCAAATCATGAGACAGATAAGAGTGCCATACACATAAAAAGCAAGTAATTCTGTTTATTTGAGATGGAAAAAGGGAATCTGAAGAGGAACATCCAGTCTCTGCAAATTTCTGTGTGCTAAAGCCTTTATTCATCTGTGGTAAACTTGGACCTCTCATGACGACAACTATCCCCCACAAAATAATAGTATTATACTTTTCTTATATATATGGAAACACTACTAGTGTTATTGTTACAGATTTACCAAATAATGAAATAATAGACTCTTCCCTCCATCAGTTCCTATCTGTGATGTGGTCACAGGAACAGTTTTGAATGCATAAGCCCTTTATGCTTATGTATGAGAATATATAAACCCTTTTTTCCCCTGTTTGACTATGCCTTTCTCTCTACTCTTCCTCTCTGCCCGCCATTGCTTCATATCTCTACAGGTAGCTCTGCGGCCTTAACTATCATAGCATCTGACTGTCTCACATATATTAACAGGTGGCAAGTATAATTGACATAAAATCTTCCATAAAATAATCATTTTTTGTAAAATGACTTTTGAATTTTTTTTTATTAAAAACAATAGGTAACAATTTTTTCCTGAAGAAAAATCTGAAAGAGATAATATTTTTAGCATTCATAATCTTGACACATATCCTAAAAAAATAAAAAAATCAAATTAAAAATGTTTAAAACTAGTCATAGGGGAAAAAAAAAAGTCCCGATCAGGTCTAAGAGGAGAGATCTGTCTAACTCTCCTTTCCCCTTTGCACAGAGACACAGAAGGTGGTCTGGTATTAGTTAAAATTGATATCCAGGATAATCTGAATGGAGACTTTCATTTGCTACTGTGTTTTCAATTGTGAAAGCTGACCTCAGCAAAAATAAGACAGTTATTCTTAGCACTATTTTCAAACAGTACTTTCAAGAAGTGAAAGCTCTACATGCTTAATCAATGACATACAGCATATCTTATTGAAAGACTTGTTTGTCTGGGGGTTTTTGGGAAGCATTTTAACATTCTTCATATCTAACAGTTTATATTGTCTTTGGTCCTGCCGAGTATTGTCAGGGGAAGACAAACTATTAGAAGTAGGAGAAACATTTATTCCTCAGATAAGAAGAAAAAGAGAAAGTTGGAGAAGAAAGATGAAATGCAGGATTTGTATTAAAGGTTAAATATTTAAAAAATACAAAATCACCTTGTTTTTTTTGTCTTCAGCCATTTTCCATCAGATAAATTTGAAATATTTCCTTCTATTCCCTGCCTCAGGTTGCTTGCATACATTTTCTTTGGAATGACTGGTAGAATTGTTTAATACTGCTTAACTTACTTGCTTTGAAGGAAGACAGACAAGCAATAAAACACATGCATTATACTAAAAGAGATAAACACTTCCATCCTTATATCAATTTATTATGCTTTATTGCTTTCCCTGCCTTTTAAACTCTGTTATGCTTTATGAAAACTAGCACAATGAGACATCATCTCTACATATCCTTGTGGGTGATTGAGTCAATTAAGATTTCTCTACTGGCCTGTCCTGGTTTCAGCTGGGACAGAGTTAATTTTCTTCCTATTAGCTGAAATAGGGCTGTGTTTTGGATTTAGTATGAGAAGAATGTTGATAACTCGCTGATGGTTTAGATGTTGCTAAGTAGTGCTTAGGCTAGCCAGGGACTTCTCAGCTTCCCATGCTCTGCCAGGTGCTCAAGAAGTTGGGAGGGGGCACAGCCAGGACAGCTGACCCCAGCTGGCTAAAGGGATATTCCATACCATATGATGTCATGCTCAGTATATAAACTGGGGGGAGCTGGCTGTGGGCCAGTGATTGCTTCTCAGGGATAGGCTGGTCCTTGGTCAGCAGGTGGTGAGCAATTGCATTGTGCATCACTTGTTTTGTATATTCTTTTATCATTATTATTATTATTATTCTTTTCCTCTGCAGTTTTATTAAACTGCCTCTATCCCAATCCATGGGGTTTACTTTTTTTTCCCAATTCTCTCCCCCATCCCACTCGGCTGGGGCAGGTGGGAGAGTGAGCAAGCAGCTGCGTGGTGTTTAGTTGCCAGCTGGGGCTAAACTTGTGAAAGATATAGTATTCGTTGCTATTGATTACTTTTATGGGATAAAGAACTTCAATCTAAAATCAAGAATGGAAGGAAAAAATAGCAAACTGGCAAACATAAGCTTTGATTTCTAAAGAATTCAGGCTGAAAAGTTTAGAATTTCATGGTCATTTAGAGCAGTATTGGTTTTGTCATAGAACAATTACTCAGTGAATTTGAAACTTTCTTTTAATATGGATCACATAGCAGGTTAGTTGTAGTTTATTTTCTCTTTCTATTTGAAAGTGACATTTTGCAAAAAGATTTGCATATTTTGAAAACAAATGTCATGCTCCCTCTCTGTCACTTCCTCTATTTTTCCATCGTAATAAATATTTTATAATCACAAAAAATACAAGTGTATTGCATAATGAGTTAGTCTCTCACTGCTGGAGTAATTCTCATTTGTCCTTATAAAGTCTGTTTTCAAAGCCAAAACCACTGAGATAAATTATTATTTGGTTTTGTCTCTGTGTTGTGTCTTCCAATTTTAGAATGGAACTGATTTTAAAAATTGATTAGGAGTCAATTATCTTGCTCAGGATAGAATATTTCATTTAAAGTGGATGTGTTTGAGCCAATGTGCCAAAGTTTCATTTGCTTGCTTAGGGTAACCATATGGCTGAAGCCAGAAAGCAGGACACTTATTTATGCCTCTAGGGATTCCAAAAGTGATAATTCATCCATATATGTTAAAAGTTGTTTCCATTTTGTGTTGGTCCTAATCAAGAAGTGACTTCTGAGAGATCAAAATGGCACCAAGAAATATGAAGGTGTTACAGATCACTAGTATGAATAATAGCATTTTTAAAATGGTATTTCCAGCAGGCTAGTATTTCACAAGTTGTTTCTACAGGAGATCATGTTGTCACACAGTGAAACCTAAAATCCATTATATAAGTGGAAACGTACCAGTGATTTCAGTGAGCGGTAGGTCAAGCATCACCCTTCATGATCAGCCCTCTACGAAGTAGTAAGTTGCATACATATTCTTCTTACATATAAAAAATGACAGCTTAAGTTTCTAAAAAATAACAGGAATGATTTTTCTAGTTTTATTCCATGCAAGTAAATGTCTCCTTAGTTACATACTGAGATTTAATCTGGCATATTATGAAAGCTTGAAAACCTCTCTGTACTGAGAAAATATCCTTTATTTTGTTCCTTGCAAAACAGATAAAATTGTAGCATGATTGTGACTATGGCCAAGTTGCATCTCATCTTCCGTCTCCCTAAAATTACTTAAGTTTATTGAGTAGTTCAAGGGCATCCCCCTTTTATTTATTTTTTTCAAGTTTCTGATTTGTAATAAAACCTGAGAACACCTGGGGATTCCATGAGTTGTTGTCTCTTAGCACTCCAATTCTTGTAATATCAACTACAGGAAAATTATAAAACAGAATGTGTGTGTATATATGCATATATAATAGGTCATGACCTAGCCAGTAAACTACCACAAAATCAACACTAGAAAGTATGATTATCTTGATCTATATCAAGCTATTACAAATTATTCTCAGCCATAAATAATATAGTATCAATCAATATTTTATTTCACCAATCAGTAGGTTATGATATCATAGGAGTACCTGAAACATGGGGTAACTCACATAGCTGTCACAGAGACAGGCAGGAAAGAAGAGGTGGAGGAGTTGCACTCTATATTAAGGAAAATCTTGAATGTATCAAAGTCAACTATGGTGATTGTGAATGCTCCATTGAATACCTCTGGATTGAAATCAGAGGAGTCGTCCCCAAGCAGGATCTTATAGTGGGCATCTGCTACCGACCTCCAAATCACGATGACAAAGCCAATGAAGCAATACTTGGGGCATTAAAGAAACTTTCTGGTCAACAGAACCTGGTTCTTATAGGTCACTTCAACTACCCAGGCATTTGCTGGAAGAACAATACAGCAGCTCATATGTCATCCGTCAAGTTCCTGGAGTGCATAGAGGACTCCTTCCTGATACAAATGTTAGATGTGCCAACCAGGAAGGAGGCACTGCTGGACTTGCTATTCAGAAACCAAGAAAACCTGCTTTGTAATATCTCAGTTAGTAACAACCTTAGAAGCATCCCACGGAATCCCTCTCAGCTGAGCTCTGAGCAAGCTGAAGTTTGCTCTTCTGAAATCTAGAACCCTTGTCTTGGTACTAACTTTAGCATGCTCAGCAGGATCCCTTGGCTGCAGTGATCACAATATTGTGGAGTTTGGATTGCTTCTATGGATGATAAAGGAACAAGTGAGTGCTGGGAGTTCTTCAAGAATGCTTTCTTGGAAGCACAAAACCGGTGTATCCCCTATAAAGGAAAAGGAAGTAAGCAGAGCAAGAGGCCCCCTTGGCTCAACCACAAGCTCCTGGATCTGCTCAAAACCAAAAAAGAAGCACATCAGAGATGGAGAACTGGAAGATTGTCTGTTGAGAACTACAAGGGCATTACCAGAGTGTTCAGAGACGCAGTTAAAAAAGCAAAATCGGAGCTTGAATTGAAACTGGCCAGAGATGTCAAAAACTACAAGAAAGTGTTCTTCAGGTATGTAGCTACAAGCAGAAACAGAAGGAAAACAGTGTTAAACAGAAGAGGTGAATCAGTCATCAACAATGCTGAAAAGGCAGACATTCTCAACATTTTCTTCACCTCTGGATTTACCAACACTGTTGGGTCCCAGGCTTTGGGAATGAAAATCCAGGTTGATCCAAACACAACCCCACCATCAGTAAAGGAAGAGTTAGTAAATTAATTATTACAGGAGCTTGACCCCTACAGATCGATGGGCCCTGATGTCATCCACCCCAGGCTGTTGAGAGAGCTGGCTGATGTCATTGTGAGGCCACTCTCCATAATCTTTGAGAAGTTGTGGAGATCAGGGGATGTCCCAGAGGACTGGAGGAAGGCACATGTTACCCCTATCTACAAGAAGGTCTCAAGGGAGGATCTGGGTAGTTATAGACCCATCAGTCTTACTTCAGTCCCAGGGAAAGTTATGGAACAAATCCTCCTGGAGGCCATCACAAGTCAAATGAAGCACATGATTGGGAAAAGCCAACACAGTTTCATTAAAGGCAGATTGTGCTTGACAAATATGGTAGCCTTCTATGGTAAAATGACCTGATGAGGTGACATGGGGTGAGCAGTGGACATCATCTACCTGGACTTCTCCAAGGCTTTTGACACACATCCCCAAGACCTTCTCCTGGAGAAATTGATGTGTTATGGCCTAGACAAGTGGTCTGTGAGGTGGGTGGGGAACTGGCTGACAGGCTTCACCCAGAGGGTGGTGATGGTAAATAGCTCTTTTTCAAACTGGAAACCTGTCATGAGTAGGGTCCCCCAGGGATCGATATGGGGCCCAATGTTATTCAATATCTTCATAAGCGATCTGGATGATGGGATCAAGTGTAGCCCAATGAAGTTTGGAGACAATACCAAATTGAGTGGGGAATTAGACACTCCAGAAGGGAGAGCCACCCTGCAGGAAGATCTGGATAGGCTGGAAGAGTGGGCTAACAAGAACCTTATGAACTTCAGCAAGGACAAATGTAAGGTCTTGCACCTTCGGAAAACATAATCCAGGAGGGCAGCACAGACTGGGATCCTCCTGGCTGGAGAGCAGCTCTGTAGAAAGGGGCCTGGGGGATCTGGTGGACAGGAAGCTCCATATGAGTGAACAGGTTGCTGCTGCAGCCAAGAAGGCCAATAGGATGCTGGATTACATCAAAAAGGTTGTCACCAACAGAGATAAAGAAGTCATTATCCCACTCTGCTCAGCACTTGTCAGGCCACACCTAGAATACTGTGTACAGTTGTGGTCCCCACTGTACAAAAGAGATGAGGACAGGCTGGACGGAGTCCAGAGAAGGGCTGCCAAGATGATCAAAGGGCTGGGAAGCCTGCCGTATGAGGACAGGCTGAGAGAACTGTGTTTGCTCAACCTTGAGAACAGGAGGCTTCGAGGGGATCACATCACCATGTACCAGTACTTAAAGAGTAGTTACAAAGAAGATGGAGACTCCCTTTTTACAAGGAGTCACATGGAGAGGACAAGGGGTAATGGATACAAGTTACTCTTGGGGAGATTCCAACTAGACATAAGAGGAAAAAATTGCACAATGAGAACAAGTCAACCATTGGAATATTGTCCCCAGGGATGTGGTTGACTCCACCACAGTGGGAACTTTTAAGACTCAGCTGGACAGGGTGCTGGGCCATCTTGTCTAGACTGTGTTCTTTCCTAGAAAGGTTGGAGTAGATGATCCTTGAGGTCCATTCCAAGCTGGTATTCCATGATTCTATGGTTCTATAAATATTATAGAAACAATGAATAACAGCAAAACCAAGAAGGCATATAGTACTGCAGGTTACTACTTTATCATTAATGAAGCCAATATAACAGCAGATGTATTTATGATAGATTACTCATATGGATATATAGTACCAATATAAAGTGAATTAGACAGATTTCAGAAGGAGCCAAACTATCCCAGAGGTGAGAACAAAATAATCCCACAGGGGCACCCAACCATCCCGGAGGTAAGAAGAACAAATTGAACTGGCTCCAAAAGTGGGCTGAGAGGGGGACCAATAAGACAGCAGGCAGAGTCTCACTTCAGAGATGATCTGTGTCACTGGGCCTGGAGTCAGCTGGGCACCCCTGGTGAGAGTCCAAGATCTCGTAGAAAGTTTGTGGAGAGTTTAAACTGTGTAGGAAAGGAAACGTGCATGCAGCATGGGAAGTTCTCAGACAGAGGCTCCATTTTAGGTAAAAATTAAATCCTTGTTATAAAGACATAAGAGGATATCACCACTCTGAACAGCCATTAGATGCTGTTAATTTTGATTTTTCACCTGTAATTTCTGTTCTTTCAGACCTATTTTGTTTTCCCAGACTGTTTCCACTTTATCAGATGATAATTTGCCATTACAGTTCCTTGGTTTTGCGCTTATCAATGGTATCTGGGGATCTCTCCAGTTTCTAGGTACCCCAGCTGCACTTTAGAGTGGCTAGCTGCACTTTTTAAGGACGTTTCTGGTTCCCAGGCCTAGTCCTGGGCTCACATCTCCTAGGCTGGCAGGTGGTTTATCTGTTAGTATTTTTTCAGCACACATTTTCTTCTGTTCAGTAATTTTCCCCTTCTAACCAAGCCAGCTTTATGGGTGCTCACATCAGCTTCATTTTACATATTTAGTTATGCCTGCATATAAGTACTTCACTGATCTGCAGTTCAGCATTTTAATTAGCATCTTGCACTTTCATAACCTAACATACAACTTTAGGACATCTTAGCACATAGTACACAAACCTGTTATTTGGAAATATAGACCCAGGTTTGGTTTCTAAACACTAGAATCTATGGATTGATTTTTTTTCATCCTGAAGTCTAATTTTTAAAATAAAACATTTTAAACCATATTCTAACAGGTTGCAATAACTCATTGTGCAAAATAGTAGTGTGATTCATTCAGCTTATTCCTTCCTGGTATTTGGGGGTAGGAGGTTGATTGCTTGTTTAATGGATCTTCAATCATTCTGCATATAAAACTTGAAAATTTGTTCTGTTTGTTGTTATATTAACTTCTTCCTACTGTATCTGCTGCTTGTTCTCTATACAACTCCTCCCCATTCCCTGCAACAAAATTCTGGGTAAACAAGAATTGAACAGTATGTGAAGTATGCAGCATAACACAAGTAAAATGTCTTATACTGGATCTCAGTACAAATGTTCCTCAGAGTACCTGAACAGTAAGTATGATAGCCCTCTAAATCCTGTTATATGTGCATGGTAGCTTATAGCTTCAAACTTTGGTGAAACACTGACTCACACCTACAGTTGTTCTATATTCCTCTCTCACACATGATCTCATAATAAGAAACTTGATAAGTCCAAATGCAAAGTACTACTCTCCTATTCAAAATGTGATGACAGGAAAACTACGTCAGAACTGTAGCCACAGCCGGAAAAATACGTGCATTTGGTAGAGGAGGAAAAAGCTGTCTGGATCAGCAGCTGCCTTAGGTTGAGGGGAAACCTCTGCTTTTAAAGGTCTACACATTACAGTAGCTGAGGTTTTGTGAGGATCGTTTGTGCCAGCAAGTGGTAACATGTCTCCAGACAGCATGACTGCTTGCACTAATTTTGTGTAGAGAATATCCATGAGGGTTTTGAATTATCAAGTCACGAAAGATGATGGAATATCTACTGATCGTACCTGGTTCACCTCAAAAGACCCTGAGTTTGGGGCAATGTGAAGTCAAACAAGGACAGTAAGAAGAAGACATCAGCCCTGTGAATGGTAAAGAGCAAGGACTTGAATTTAGCTCTCATAAGGGGTGATCCAACCCTTTATAAGTTATCATCTGCCTTGGATTCCTGTTCATTCACTACAGGTTTGACCAGAAATCCTATTCCATTAATGAAAAGCCTATAAGAATTGTCATCCAGATGTGTTTTTGTGAACAGCACCACTTTTGACAAACCAACCCTGTTAAGGAGACATTTTTGTTTTAAAATAGCTTATCAGTTTCATGCACCTTCCCCCAACCAAGAATGACTGCACAAAATTACCAGGATTGAATGCTTGGGATGGTGGGGTGGTTTTCTTTTCTGAAGAATGGTCCCCCTAGTAGAGAATGATATGAAACTTATTTTCTCACAAGATCTATCTGATAATTGTACTGCATCCATAATAGTACCCACAAAAGGTATATTATTCATACACAAAGTACATTTCCTGTCTTGCAGAGTACTAACATTTGTTTAAAAATACTGTTCTTTCAGTTATTTAACTCCTGTTGTTACGTTTCATCCTCATTAGTCCATAGAAATAACTCTGAGGACTGTCAGTGACAGTAACAACACAGCAACTTAAGAACAAGGAAATTCATTTTTGATTCAATAGTATCATGTTAAACCACTACATCAATGAAAAAAAGCCATGTTCTCGTTAATGTTCCTGTTGAACAGAAGGAATCTTGGAACTGAGATGATCCTTCTAGAATTTGGCATAAACCTATAAGAAGACTAGATATTTTATTCAGGGGCTTAAGATCATTAACTAGTCTATTCCCTGCTGAGTCTGTCCGTAATCTTGTATTCTAGGGATGAAGAGGAAGCCTATTACTCTGCATGTCCTCTCTGGACAAGTTTGCTTACACTCTGTAGTTGCATAAGAAATTAATAATACGTTGTGCATGGGATTTGAGCCACTTCAGTCTCTCAGAGTTGATGAAGAATTTTAACTCTTAGTCACTTGGAACAGAGTCTTATCTGTGGTAATTTAGCACATTTTAATTGCAATGAAGCAGCTTTATATGAGCTGTTGATCCAGCTTGGTATAACTAGGTATCATGAAGAAGTGTTCACTGCAGAATTAACCTTTTCACACTACACATTGATGGTCTGAGCTAAACAGTTGTTTGTTTTGGTTTTTTTCCCCACAGATTTTTTTACTTGCTGACATTTTCACGTGTGGACTTTACACTAAGATTCTCCTTGGCTGTCACACCAATGGAGAACAATTGTGCTAGCTTTGATTTCTGCCCACTTTGAACTAAATCATAAGGTCATATCTCAATTTGTATCAGTCTTTTGGGGTTTTTTTTTGAGACAAAAATCCCACACATTTTCTATCTCAGTGATATAAATATATCTTGGAAATCTGCATAAAACCTATTATAAAATTATTACATTTGAAAGAAGGAAAAAAAGATAACAAAGCAAAACTGAGTAGTGGAATTAGCATGAGAGAGAGATAAACATTTTCTCTGATCCTTTGTCTTTTAGAGTTGCCTGTGCAAGGGCTAAGCAAAACTTTGAGATTTGGTTTCTGTAGCTGATACTTGTTTAGTTAGAGTGTGAATTCCATAATGGCTGGAGATGCGAGCGAGACCATGAGATGTGTTATTATGTGATATTTCTTAATTAGGGATAATTACAAATTTCATTCCCTTAAATGTTGATTATACCCTGGAAGAAGACTGAGTGTGGCATATTTCTTACATCTTCCATGTGGCTATAACTACAGCAAATTGATTTGTTTATGAGTGATGTTTTTAAAAGCTATTTCTACCAATTTAGGCAACATTTCTGGAACTAGATGTTTTTAATAGGAGCTGAAAATGTTGAAAACATTGATACAGGTTTGTGTACACTGCTGCTTTATCTGGTATCAAATGTAGTATTTGAAGCAAACTGCTTGGTTTTCCCACTCATCATATTTTAGTACACATCACAGAGTAGTCTCTGTATACACTGGATTTCCTTTGGATGCAATGTTCTCCAGCAGCATACCTAGAACAATTCCACTATTCATATGCATCCATACCAGGCTAGAGACAACAGTAATAAAAACTCTGAAATTCTGATAACATGGGTGTCAAGGCATTAGCACTAACTGTTTTCTTCTACAGATACAGTTTTACTGGTTGGCACTAATTTCCCTCATTGCCAAATCTGAGGTAAAACAGGCAAGCAATTTCTTAATGGACCAGCCTAACTTCAAGGGAATAATAATAATTGTACCTTTTATATGAATATATGAAGTTACACATAAGTTTTAGTTGTGGCCACCTCCCAATAACACAGTGGCATAATGCTAGTCACATCTTTTCTTTCCCTTTATCAGCAATTTGTATCTTTGAATAATCAGAGCAACTTTGAAATCACTCCCCAGGCTCACTCTAGTTCCCTAACCACCTTTCATAGAATTAAGCAACTCTGTTTCCCAGAAAAAAAAAAAAAAAAAAAAGAGAAGAGTGTTGTTATTATTACTGGAAGAAATTATTCTCTCTTCTCTATTCATCATTCAAACATGTTTGTATACTGGCAAAATTCCTGAAATGTTCCATGCTGATTGTGTATACAGGCTTTTGTTTTGTTTTGTTTTGTTTTCCCCATTATTATTCTGATAACTCCATACATTTTTTTTCTCCCTGTTTTTATGAAAATGTACGTGAAGTCACTGCCAAAAAATTGGCATGTCTTTATTTTTAAAAATACTAGCGTTAAGTCCATTATACTGCCGAGCACATATCATTCCATCCTTTTATATAAACCTTGCATCATACACATCTGCCATGGTTTAACCCGGCTGGCAACTAAGCACCATGCAGCCACTTGCTCACTCTCCCCACAATGGGAAGGGGAAGAGAATCAGAAGAGTAAAAGTGAGAAAACTCGTGGGTTGAGATAAAGACAGTTTAATAGGGAAAGCAAAAAGCCACGCACACAAACAAAGCAAAGCAAGGAATTCATTCACCACTTCCCATGGGCACGCGGGTGCTCAGCCATCTCCAGGAAAGCAGGGCTCCATCATGCATAACGGTGACTTGGGAAGACAGACGCCATCGCTCCGAATGTCCCCCCTTCCTTCTTCTTCCCCCAGTTGATATACTGAGCATGACGTCATATGGTATGGAATAGCCCTTTGGTCAGTTTGGGTCAGCTATCCTGGTCATGTCCCCTCCCAGCTTCTTGTGTCCCTGGCAGAGCTGAGCGCTGAAAAGTCCTTGGCCACTCTAAGCACTACCCAGCAACAACTAAAACATCAGTGTGTTATCAACATTCTTGTAGTACTAAATCCAAAACACAGCACCATACCAGCTACTAGGAAGAAAATTAACTCTGTCCCAGCCGAAACCAGGACAACATTTTTTCAGATAAAGCCTGGCCAACCCTATTGGATCTATTACTAAATCTAGCTTTCCAAAATTGTAAAAGTAATAGTATTTAATTCTTTTGTAGAATGACACTTGCAACAGTTTATTATTCTTAAGAAAATTAGTTTTTCTAAAATACCCATTTCTTTATTATATACAAGAATTAGAGGTCTATTTTTCAGTAATAGAACACTGTTTATACAGAACTTAGACACTTTTAAGTATTTGATAGAAAGGTGATTGTAAAGGTTGTTTGACCCACTTAACACTTTGCAGTAATCTGGGCATTTTTTGAGGCTGTATTTAATCCAGTTATAACCCTTTTTACATTTGTCTGAGTGAAGAGAGAAATGTGGAAAAATCTTTCTCAGGTTGCCTCATCTCCCAGAGAACGAAGGTTTCTTCGTAGAAGAGAAGCAATAGCAAATTACTGGCACATATGAGAGAATTCTTTATTAAATACCTTTTCATCAAAATGTGCTGAGGTTAAGATATTGAGCTTTCAAGCTCATAATACTCAGAAAGATTTCAGATACAAAGTGACTGAGTCCCAAAGAAAAGTCCAAGTGCCACTTCTCCAGAGAGAACTGAGTGAAAACACTGAACTTTTTTCAGCCTGGAGGTGTACACTTCACATCTTTTCCATTTTGTGAAAATATTGAAATGTCGGGGGGGACGGGGGAGGGGGGAGGTGGTGGTGGGGGGAGTGTTGGTCAAAGCAAAAAAGGACAAAAAAGCAGCAAATCAACACTTCATTGAAATAGTGAAAGGAAACAGTTTTCATTCTCTGGCCAGCTCTAATATGTAATTTACTTAATAATGTTCTTTGATCCATGGATGACATTTCTATATAGGGATGAGATCATTAGATCACTTTGGATTGCCGTGATTTTTCTTTCTGTTGTCTAAGGGAAACCATCTTTCACATAAAAAAAAAATATTTTAAGAGAAAAACAGATCTATAGCTATCCGAAATAACTAGTACAGCAGAGCAAAGTTGAGTAACGGACTCAAAATACAAAGGATGACTAAATTTCCTCTCTCTTTCAGACCTTCGGAGCTAAATAGGCATAGGTTCAGAGATAATTTCTCTTTGATGATCCCATCTGTGTAGTAGACCTTACAACAGTAACTCAAAAGATTTAACTCTAAGATTTAAATGTTTACTGCTTCTTTTTAAAAGGGAAAAATGGCATTTTTTGCTAATAAATATACATAAATATCACCTAAAGTGGAAATGGTCAGTGTAAGTAAAATTAAACAGTTATTATCTTTCAACAGATGCAAAAACAGAAAACTACATAAAATGCAGTTAATTGGAGAAAATTACTTTTTCTTCATTGCCAAGTCACCTGCAAAACCACAATACACGTTATAAAACAGTTACATTCTGTGAAAATGTTGATAGCTATTTCTACACCAGTTGTTTGATACCTTCCTTTCTTAGAAATTGCTTGAAGTATTCATATTGTTAAAGCTTTCAATTTCCCAAATTAACATTTCCCCTCCCCAAATGGCATCTCTGTTTTCTTATTATTGTCTTTGTTGCATCCAGAGATTGACATAAAAGTGGAGATTCTACTGGATTTTGTTTTGTAGCAATGCGCAAGAAAATATGGTTCCTGCTTCAAAGGGCACTGTGCAACATGTTGGAAGAGCAGAAATTAACAGCATAGCAGTAGCTATAAATGCACAATTGTATTGCCTATGTAATCATATGCATTTGTGTTTGTTAGTTAAACACACCTTGATGGTCCTCACCCCACTAGGAAATCAGCAGTTATACACACACATATATACACACACACACACATGTAAATGTATATATTTCACTGGTTTTCTGGCTGGCAACTATTCTTAGGTATCATTCTTAAATGTCAAGCATGAACAGAATAATGAGCAGAGACCTCACTGAAAACAGAGTTTTGTGCAAAATTTGCTTTGGACTGAGGAGGTAAGATCAAGTAACACAGGCTGACAGCATTTACCAGTACAGGAGTTGTAACAGTGGGATTTAGTGGGTTGTGTAGATTAGCCTTAGAAACAAAGAAACTATATGGTGGTAATACTTGACAACAAGACAATGGAAGCTACATTTAAACAGACTGGAATACGAGTACCTAAGGTTAGTACACAGACCAAGAAAAGGGAAGGTAAAGTTAAGATGTAGGCAACAGTCAATTGTTTGCCTGGTTGTTATTGTTTGTTCCAAGTAAGAAAATTGTATGCAGAATTACTGTCTTCAAAGCATTCAGAACTTCTGGAGGGGTGTGTGTGAACCAACAGAGCAGGAGCCAAAAAGCTGGATGATCAGTGACAATGATGTTGTCAATAGTGACAAAAAAAAAAAAAAAAAAAAAAGTAAATGGTGATTTTTTTTTTATAAATACCATCAGTGGTTTCTTTTTGGCAATGTTATATTTAACTCACTGAAGAAGCCTTCAGTAGTAGGCATAAAAAAATTGGGGGGTGGATTAGATAGAAGAGGGCTATATGAAACAGGAGGGTTCAGAGTTGTAGAAACTATTTAAAAGATGATAAAAGGCAATATCAGCATTTTCACAGCATGCAGTAGCAGATAGAAAGACTAGAGGGGAGGACTTGCAGCAAACATGCAAATGAGAAATACAAATATATTAATGAGGAATTTCCTTTTCTTTATGAAAATAAAATTATGATATACGGTTGCATTAAGACAGAAAGTCCTTCTGATGTGAACAATGTGACTGGATATAAGGAGGAAATTCTTTACAGCGGGGGTGGTGAAACACTGGAACAGGTTTCCCAGAGAGGTGGTGGAGGCCCCATCCCTGGGAACATTCAAGGCCAGGTTGGATGGGGCTCTGAACAACTTGATCTAGTTAGCAGTGTCCCTGCTCCCTACAGGGGGGTTGGACTAGATGACCTCTAGGGGTCCCTTCCAACCCAAAACATTCTATGATTCTATGATTCTATGACTTTCTCTATTGTGAGATCAAGGGTAAAGGCTACCTTGAATATGTGTCCATGAACGCATGCAGACACATAGGTTATGTGCCTCTGTAGTGCTCCCATGAATATTTTCCAATGTTTTATTTTTAAAGACATTTTCCAAACTCAAATTTAAGAGTTAGAATGTGTGCACTTGAATTTAGAGCTGACTGGTTGAAAGTTACTTAGATAACTCTACTTTTATTTCACCTAATAACATTACCAATGTGACCCAGGTGTAACAAAAAGAGTATGATTACTTTTACATCTGGATGTCTTAGTTCAAAACTGAACAAAGAAAACAACTGTATTTAGTAGCTTCCTGTATTGCTCAGCATAACAAACCTTTGACAGTTGTATTGGTCAAAAGATGCTTTATGGAAGATGCTGTTTATTGCTAGTCAAATATTCTGGGCCTTGTAAAATATTCAGGAGAGCACCAGTAAAGTCAAAGGTGCACTGTAGCACTCATTTCAGCTACTGGGTCCTCTTTGCTCAGGGATGCACAGAGAAATTCCCCAAGCAGAATATTCCTAACCTAGGAGTAGACCAAAATATGTACGGCTAATGAGGTAGCAAGCTAAGGATTAATACACTGACCCACTCCCAGTAAGATAGCCAGAGAGTCTTTGATAGCCAGGAATTCACCTGGGAAAGCGTTTCTCTTTCCCCTTGGAATGTGCTGAGAATCGCCAACTTTAAATACTACATTTTCTTCCCCAATACATTTCATGTCTGTATTTTTCCTCCTGAATCTTTGAGCTCTTATGTACTCTCTCAGCAATGATACTTATCTGTGTTTTTATCTTTTTCTGTTATGCAGGGTTTCAGCTTGCACACCTCATAGTGTAACAATATTTTTCTTAATTAAACTGAGCCAAGGTCACAGAGCTGTGTGGCATCAAACTAAACCTTGGATTATAGACACATGAATTACAGGGATGAAGGTTACATCAAGGTTTTCTAGGCAGCCAGAAAAACAGGACTTTTGCTGAAAACAATATTTCCTTAAAAGGGAATTTTCCTTTTCTGACACTTTTTGTTGTTGTTCACTCTAAAAAAAAAAGTCTGCAATTCCCCCCTTCCCCCTCCTCCCTCCCCTCCAAACAGTAGCTTCTCCAGCTCTCAAAAGCTTCAAATTCTAAATAGCAAAAAAGTTTGGAGAAATTTAGCAAGCACAAATACGAAAAGAAAGTCAGTGTCTTTCTGTGGCTGTAGGTGCACTCTACCTGAAACAAAACTTCTCCAAGTTCAAAACTGTTTTCTTCTCCACTTTTTATTTTGCTGCTGATGTATCTTCCTCAAATTCGTCACATTCTGTATAATGAACAGAACTATTTTTGACCACTTTTGGTCTTGAATTTCAATTGGTTCAGTTCTTTGGCAGCATATAATGAAAAGCATTTACATCTGCTTGCCCATAAACAGATTTCTAGACAGGTTCAAAGAACTTCCTGTTATTTCATCATTCTTCTGAGTATTTCTGGTCCCTTCTAGCAAACTGGCTCTGCTTCACCCAGATTTACTTTGCTTTATTTCAAATGTTCTTCCCTAAAGTGTTGTGTTCTACATTTCTTAAAAAACAAAACAAAACAAAACATACAAGAAAAAATGCAAGAATCACTTTTTATGCTCCATGTTCTCTACATAGAAACATTAAGTGGTGAGCACTACTGGAGAAAACAAACAAACAAACACTTTGATAAAGTAATTTTGGGATATATAGGTTGAAAAGCGCCAAAGTAGAAAGCATTCTTCACAAACAACTGAGAAAAAAAGTATAACTGGAGCAAATATTTGCCATTTCTTTGAATCAGTCGCAGGAAGCCAGAGAGGAGGAACATGGAAAATGTTGTCAACTGGGCCTGTGAGTTGTGTCTTCCAGGTGCCGTGAGTGAATGGTCTGAAGAAGCACTTTGCTCTCTATTTCTGCTTCCCCACACAGAGAATTACATCTCCTCAGTAAGTGGACAGTCACACTGACTGCTCATCCAAATATTCAAGGGAAACTTCAAGGGTGACAATGTCTTCCACAATGTCAGGAATGAGAAGCAGTAGCAGGGTGAATGCAACTCCTGAAAATGACAATAGGTCAACCAAATCTGATTGTGAAAGTAAGGAAGAATAATTGAGCTTATTTCCAATGCTTTACTAGGAAGACAGTTCTTTAAAATACATAGAGTTTTGTGGTCAATTTGTTCTTTGCATTAGCCGTTTCCTTTAATCCTAGAGTTTTTATCAGTCATGAGGTACTATCCTATATACCAAAGCATGGTTGAAAAAAAATAGAGAAGTGTAAAATTCAAAGAAGAGCTCTAGTACCCATGTCAGCTGGAATTATACCACTTTCCCATAAGAAGATATTCTCCCATCAATTTATGTTTATAAATTTATCTCTGGGATGCCTTGAACTAAGCTATTAAAATAGTATAAATTATGTATAGTATGCAGAATACATAGACTTAGAAGTAAAAATTAAATTATACAAATGGGGCATATGCCCATCAGAAGACTCAAAACATTTCTAGACTGAGACTTTGAGGTGTAATTAGGAATCCCTTTCATACTGATAGGTGACCACAAACTGAGACAGAGTGAATTACTTTGTGTCAGTAAATCTCACAGTGCCAAAAGATACCCCAGTATCTTTTGGCTGTCTTACAGATAAGCATGAGTATGCATAAAAACTGTTTTGCATATACCTTGCATGTCTTCTGCCTTATTTAAATCGAATTCAGTTCAATTCAATTGAATTAAACATGAATTGCTTGCTTTATAACTGCTACTTTATAAGTTGCCTTGAGGATGGGATGAGATGGAAGCTTCATCTGCAGATGTCAGAGAAGGACCAGTAACAGAAAAGAAACAGGATAGAACCAGAATATTGTATAGGATTTTCGCTTTTAAAAATTAGCTGTTGGGAACTTTGTTTTGAACTTTGTCTTGTATCCTACCGGCAAGAAGAAAAGAACAGAAGTTTTATTCCAAGGATTTTCCACATTCTTTTCTAATAACAATTCTGTACCATCAGTATGTTTCATAGATTGGTGTCAGTCAGAATGTAACTAATTCATCAAAAATATCTCTTGAGAGAACACATCACTCCTTTTTACTCCTGTTTTCAAGTTGTATTGCATTGTATTTTTTCTTTTTCATTTCTTTGCATATTATTCTGGCATGGTGTGTATAGTAAAGACATCTTAAAAAGTACTCTTCTGCTCTCCCAATTTTTTTTTCTTGCACAAAATGCGTAATCAACACTGTGTAGAACCGACTGGGTGCTTCCAGCTCTGTCAGCTACACAGAGAATGAAGGTGCATGTAAACCAGCTCTAACCTAGCCGAAGAGTTAGTGCCTCTCTTCATCCGTGTGTTGCAGTGGAGGCTGAATAATGAATATGTTGTATTTTTTTGCTGTTCCAAAATGGGTTTTGTTACAGAACTATAAAGGAATTGCAGAGAAACCGCATAACATAGTTACAATACTTAGTAAGTCCATCGATTTCTTAAGTTTGGTTATGTGTATGTTGCTTAAATATTTGAACATATCATTAAACAAAACAGTGATTGAGAGATATTATACATTATCTTTGGTGTTCTGTTTGAAAACAGTTTAGTGTTTGCAGGTCTTCTAAGAGGTAGTCAATGTATGTGAAATCCCCTTCGCAGAGAAGAAAACAAAAAGCTTCAATTCAATTATGTTATTTTTAGGCATTAACTCAAGAAGAACAGAATTGCATCTCTCAAAAGGCTATTACAACGTCTATGTCCAGGTAACTCTAGCAGAGCAGATTGCATTAAGAGAGACATATTCATTTGAATGTTATCTTAAAGGTCATTCCCGCCATTTACATAGTCTCATGGTATGTCTGTGTCTTCAATGATGTTATATTCCCTTATTAATACAATTACCCAGCAAAGGGTACATTTTACCATTTGGGCACTAAGTTTGGAAAAAACGTAAAATTGTTTCAGTCTGCATTGAAAGATAAAGTAGGAGCATAGGTTATTATATAGTTACCAGCCATTTCCAGCTATCCAACCACTCTACATCTACCTGCACTATACGGAATGCAACCCTTATTGCACACTCACATTTCTCTTCTAAATACAAATCTATATATAGTTGCAGGTAATTTAAGGAAGCAAGTGTTTGTTATGCCAAATTTCTTTCCCTGGTTTGTCACTGGAACTCAAGAAGCTAGGTATGCGCATATGGCAGAATTAATGGAGGGAATATATCAAATTAATTTTCAGTAAGAGCTAGAGAGTTTGAGTATCTCAATTTTCAAATGATTGACAAAGGTATTTTGAAAGAACATTCAGAGTTTTGTTTTCACCAATATTCAGCTTTAGAAAAACAAAACTGTATTACTTATTTCAAAGCAAGCTTCCAAGACATGAGTTATGTAAAACAGTAGAATTTCCCTATCTCCTCCTCTGCTTCATCACAAATATTTCATAGTATTAATTGCATGATTAACTTAGTCAATTTTCATATAGTACATAGATTTTAGTTCTTTTATTACTCAGAGAAAAAATAATCAGTATTAGGCCATTGACGTGACTTACTACTGATGGCAAACAGATTTTGCAGGAATTTATTACTTAAAATTTTTGGGTTGTTTATAGCTATTAAGTTTCTAATGTAAATATGCATGTTTAAATTCCTGAAACAGTTCTACCTGTGTATTTTCACATGTAAATACACTGTTTATAGCAGTTTGCAAGTTTTTTGTATAGCAAACATAGATAATAAATACTATCCTTGTAAACCTGGTTTGAAAAATTGAGAAACATTCACAGTTACACCTACCTTCCAAATTACTACTGTAGTAGAATCAGTCACATTTTCTCTTCTACAGTAAAGCATAATGGGAGGGAAACAAAATAATCAAAATTACGACAATAAGGGTTTGACAACAGAGGCTTTTCCAAGTACTGAGAGGCTTTTGAAAATACTGTGAGAACTTCCACTAACATATTTCATTAGATTAAATTATTTTGCAGAAGGCAATAATAATTTCTGGAAATCTGATTACCTAGTAGGCATAATGAGCTTTACTTTTTTCTGCCCAGTGTGCAGTTGCTAAAACTTGTGGAAATTTGTGGTGAATTGCTACCCCTGGCAGTGTAAGTGCCAATATAAAGTTATAAGGAGGTAAAGAGCCAACATTGGTTAACATAAAGCCAGTAAATAGCAAGTTCTCTTTTTTTTTTTTTTTTTTTTTCTGTATTCTTAAGTAGTTTATGAGCCAAATAATCAGATGGTAGAGAGTATGACTTTGTTGAAGCTCACTCTGGCTTATTGGTCTTAATTATTTCTGATCGCCACCAAAAGGACAGCATTTGCAAATTAGGGTCTAGTATACATAGGTTTGTAGTTGTAATAAATTCAAAACTTGCATAAAAGATTATGCATTCTCTAAGCAACTGAGATTGATATTTACTTGGACAAGGGCTAAAACCCAGTCTGTTTAAATATGCAACATTAAAAGCAAGTGCTGCTGACAATTCTTCCTATAGCTCAATATGTAAAATGGTAAATAGATTGGCAAGCAAATGGACTTTATAGATAACCGACCAACTAAAGAAATTAATAAAATAAAAGGAAAGAAAATAAATTTAAAAAATCCAAAGGAACATTTTTATGAAAATCCTATGTAAACAGCAAATCTTTATTGCTTCAAGTCCATAAAAAGTATATCTATTAATATCTGAGCCATTTTGCAATCACTGAATCAAAATGTCATTTAACTAATAAAACAACAACCCTTTCCAAGGTGAGGTTTTATTCATTAATTGTCATTTAATCTGCAAATAAAGCTCCTGGTCAGTTATGATGGAGACACGGTATTCAGTGATATTGAGTTGCTTCAACAGTGATTTTTATCTCCAGATCCTTACAGATATTACGGCTCTTCTCTTTAAACCTACTTCTTGTTATTAAACTCTCAGTCTTCTGTGACTGGTGTTGCATTTTTCAAACCAAGAGATGGCCATCTGAATATTGGTTTTTTTTAACTTTTTCAGCATTCTGGTTTAGATAATGGTAGATTTGTTTAAAGCTTCCCCTTTTCAATAAGTAATTTGAAGATGAAAAACCAAGCGATAGACTCATGGCTACACTATGACTTGGATTGAACAAGGTAGTGAAGGATAGTGAATTTATTTCCAGATTATTTACTCTGACATCAGAACCAGTTACATTTTATCGACATCAAGAGTCATTACATATTTAGTGGAGGGTTAGTTTGTTTGGTTGGTTTTTTGGTTGGTTTGTTTATTTGTTTGTTTTTATGAACATTGCATAGTTGGGGTTGAGAGGAGCGCAAAAATTTTGTTCTGGTTTCCCACTTGCTGGACAGTTCCACTGAGATTCTGCACCCTGAAGTTATGTTTCTGCATGGAAGTATCAATGCATGCTCCTGTGTATCTAGCCTCTCCTTACTCCCAGTGGAGATCTAATCATAGTTTCAATAGATCCTAGAGATAGAATAGATCCTGTTCAGCTACCTACAGGTGGATACCTGAATATCTGTCGTGGTTTAACCCGGCTGGCAACTAAGCACCACGCAGCCGCTCGCTCACTCCCCCCCCCCCTCCCTCAGTGGGATGGGGGAGAGAATCAGAGAAAAGAAAAAAAAGTAAGAGCCGTGGGTTGAGATAGAGACAGTTTAATAAGAGAGAAGAATAACAATAATAATAATAATAATAATAATAATGGTAAGAAAATATACAGAATATATAAAACAAGTGATGCACAATGCAATTGCTCACCACCCGCTGACTGATGCCCAGCCCGTCCCGAGCAGCGATCACTCCCCCCGAGCCGCGATCACACAGCCCGAGCTGCGACCACTCTGCCCGCGACCAACCGACCGACTCGACCGACCCGACTGACTAACCCCCCCGAGCATGACGTTATGTGGTATGGAATAGCTCTTTGGACAGTTTGGGTCCTAGCTGTGCTGTACTCCCAGCTTGTTATGCCCCTGGCCGAGCAGGAGAAGCTCAAAAAGTCCTTGAGCAGTCTGAGCACTGCTTGGCAACAACTAAAAACATCAGCGTGTTATCAACATTCTTCTGGTACTAAATCCAAAACACAGCTTCTGTGAAGAAAATTGACTCTATCCCAGCTGAAACCAGGACAATATCTGGTCAAACAAATGCCTCTTTAGATAAATTGAGTGGCTCTTCACTAATTGTAACAGAGGCATAAAGACTGTACCCTCCTGTAGACACCTACATTGATGATACCCAAATTTAGTTTTCCAGATGTGGAGGTGAAAGTCAGAGATGAAAGAAGTCTGTATCGAGATAAAACCTTCCACTTTGGATTACCTGAAGATCCACCAAGTTTCTGTATGACTGTGTCTCATGATGACACTGACTAGGATCATACTTCAGTTTTCAGTGGCATTTATACCCTTAAACCCTATAGAAGCATTTTAAAACAAAATTTCTTTTATGCATGGATCCAGAGCACATTATAATGCACTGATTTATTACACTTAATGGAAAGTAAATTATTTAAAAGTTTTCATTGTGTAATTCACTGTTAAGCAAACTAAAATTATTTGAACATGTGTACACTGATCAAATAAACAATGTTTCACATTTTTCATAGTCAATTATCCTTTGTTTCCGGTAAAAAATATTAATTTCCTTTTATATTTTAATACATAGTAGCACTTAACTTTGCAGTCTAGGTAGTTCATTTCCATGGGTATATTTCATTCAATTGAATTCATGTAGTTGATTTACATTTAGATAAATTCTTTATTTTAACTGTTGTAAATTTCAGTCTATATTTCAGCAAAATAAACTGTTTTGGCAAATGACAATGATCTAACAAAAAACTTGGGCTGATATATGTTTATCAAGTAATTTAGGACTATAAATTTACAGATTTACTGATAAACTGCTTAGCTGATATTTTTTCTCTCCAGATGCTCACTTCAGTACAGGAGAAATTGTTTAATGCTTCAATACTAAAGTTGTTTGTTAGTCTTTCAGAGCAAGTACTAGTGAATGTTCTTATCCCACAAACACATCTATTACTTCTGTACTTTCATTTTTCTCTAGCAAAGTGAAGACCCCCACAAAAAATACATTAATGTTAGTTATTTAAAAATAATTAAATTACTAAAAGCATGTGTAAGGAATTTAATGGAAATTGACACATCACCTGGTATATTCTCATTATTCCTACTGAGGAATGGAAAATATATTTGAAAGGCAGAAATATAAGAAAATGTTACTGGTTTTTTTGATACTGGCATGGAATAGGTATATCTTTATGTTACTCTCTTCAAAGAAAACCTTCAATATGCAGTGAAAGCCAGAATTTTATAAAATTTCCTCAGAAACTATTTTAAAGCTTGACATCCTCTGTCTAGGAAAAAATTGTGTTCCTGTAGATTTCATACTTCTGTATATACAATCCTGGAGTAGCAGAAAAGATTATTCAAGTAATTTGCACTAATTTGTCTCTGAATTTGATGTGTATATGAGGAAAGGAAAGGTATTCATTATTTTTTAAAATTAGATCTCAGAATAATCTGCTGATTTTAGTTCTATGAATTACATCAATGGATTGCTCCAGAAATCTAATTAATTTAGATTTTATGTAGGATGATGCAGACCTCTGTAATCCTCTGAAAACCTCACTGTTTTTTTTATCTTCATAATAGTTATTCTTTTTAAGCTTTGTAGGTATACATCGAATCAAATTCATGGTACAACATAAATGGAGGATTACTGTGTTGGAGTACTCCTTGTCTGGGGAAAATCTTGCTTTGACACATTATATATTCAACATCTGAGTTAAATCTTTTAGTAGTAAAGTGTGTTTATCTGAATAAATTAGAAAAAAAAAGGCTCGCATTACATGTACATGTAGGTATTTACTTTTAAACACTTGAGCAAACATTACAAGTACTGTCATTTGACCATCTTCTTAAAATACTGCCCTTAATCAATCTTCCATAACAACACAACTGTGAAATGTTTTGTCATCTTTATTTTTGGATATTTTGTTGGGGTTTTTTTATTTGTATTGTTTCTTTGTTTTGCTTGTCGTTTGTGCATTGAGTGAGCCCATGGTTCTTACAGAGTTCTTTTAATTCTGTTTTGCTTAATTTCTTATTTGCCTTATGAAAGTCATTAACCTATGTTTCCACTCTTTTCTAACATGTGCTTGGAGTGGGAGAATACAAAGCTCTGCTAATATTTTAATCCTATGAAACTATATTAGAAGTATTAGGAAAAAAATGTAAGATTCACATGAAACTATGAGTAACATTTTTTATCCTGGATTATTTTAGCATTCTGATTAAAAATAAATATGACTTGTACTCCTGATAAACTAAATATGTTGGGTTTTTTCAATTAATTTTCAGACTAGTAAATGGTTGAAAGGGGCTCTGGTCATTATTTAAGAAGAAAAGACATTCACCTTGAGATATTTTTTTTCAGTAAGTACCTGACTGCAAGCATTTCTGCTCTAGTTCATAAAATAATAAATACTATATATAAGAAATATAAACTTCTTTAATTTTTTCTACTTTTAATTAAAAAAAAAGAATGCCATTTTTTGCTGTTGGCTACTTCATATTTGAGCATGTGTGTTGTGCATGTTAGAAATTTCTGTATTACAGATTTATATCTTAATCTAGCTTCAGATATAGGAGAATTTGATACATTGTTTTGCATCACTTCTTGATGACAGGGATCTGCAGGCAATGGTTCTTTTGTCCTGAAAGATCAGTTTTGGTGCCTGACTGAAGTTACTACTTCTTCATTTAAACATTTTTTGTAAATGTGGTGGGTTGATCCTGGCTGGACACCAGATGCCCACCAAAGCCACTCTACCACTCCCCTCTTCAACAGGACAAAGGAGAGAAAAATATATTGAAAGGCTTGTGGGTCAAGATAAGGACAGGCAGGGATCATTCGCCAGTTACCATCATGGGCAACAGACTCAACTTGGTGAAATTAGTTTAATTTATTACCGGTCAAATCAGAGTAGGAGAGGATAAAGCAACCCCTGAATCTTAAAACACCTTCCCCCCACCCCTCCCTTCTTCCC
This sequence comes from Gorsachius magnificus, assembly GCA_034008185.1. Lineage (NCBI taxonomy): Eukaryota > Metazoa > Chordata > Aves > Pelecaniformes > Ardeidae > Gorsachius > Gorsachius magnificus. The sequence goes on from CM067081.1 coordinate 90,151,612, forward strand.
GGGCTTAACTTCACTCCCAATTTTCTCTACCTCCTCCCCCTGAGCAACACATGGGGACCGGTAATGGGGGTTGGGGTCAGTTTGTCACATGTTGTTTCTGCTGCTCCTTCCTCCTCAGGGGGAGGAATCCTCACATTCTGCCCCTGCTCCAGTGTGGGGTCCCTCCCATGGCAGGCAGTCCTCCATGGTCTTCTCCAGTGCGGTTCTTTCCCAGGGGTTGCAGTTCTTCACAAACTGCTCCAGCATGGGTCCATTCTTTCTATAGGGTGCAGTCCTTCAGGAGCAGAATGCTCCAGTGTGGGTCCCTTGCGGGGTCACCAGTCCTCTGCTGGTCACCAGACCACCACCACTGCTCCAGCACAGGTTTTCCACAGGGTCACAGCCTCCTTTGGGCATCCACCTGCTCCAGTGTGGAGATCTGCTCCATCGGCTGCAGGAGGACAGCCTGCCTCACTGTGGTCCTCACCACAGGATTGCAGGGGAATCTCTGCTCCCATGCCTGGAGCATCTCCTCCCACTCCTTGTTCACTGACCATTGACTTTTGCCAGCTGAATATTGTGTGACAGGCCACCACCTTCTGCTCCCTGCATTAGCTGATAGATGCAAAAGGAAGTTGGAGCTAAGCAAATGTGGCTGTTGTTCTGGCTAGGAAGACAAATTTGTCATTAAGGTGAACTTTATAAGACCTAGATTCAATAACCAAATCATGTGCAAATCTCTTAACTCTGAGTAAATCACAGAGGTCCTTGGGAGGAAAGGGGCTGGAGAGAACCTGGTAACAGGGAGTTGCTCAGATGGACATGGGTCTCATCAGTGTATCTGATTGTATCTGCAGAGCTGTTTTCTCTCACATCCTCTATCTTCTCTCTCTCTGGCTAATGTTCCGCAGCAGGGTTTTTTCTTTTCTTAAACATGTTATCACAGAGGTGCTACCACCATCGCTGATGGGCTTGGCCTTGGCCAGTGGCGTGTCTGCCTTGGAGCCAACTGGCATTGGCTCTATCGGACACAAGGACACAGGGAAAGCTTCTGGCAGCTTCTCACAGAAGCCACCCCCCCCATCCCTCCCACCCCCCACTACCATAACCTTGCCACTCAAACCCAATACAGTAAAAAAAAAAAAAAAAAAAAAAGAAACACTGGAAGAGATTCCTATATGGTACAGACTAGACTGATTACAGTTGGTTGAATATATCCACTTTCCTTTCACCATCCTGTGCAAAGGAGAGTTTAACTTTTAAATAATAATGTTAAATTTGTGTTGTAAAGTTCTCTGTTCCATAATCAATTTCCTAGATCATGTGTCTTCTTCCTAATCATCAGCTTATTAACATAAAACTTCTCTGCAAACTTATTCTATAAACTATTTCTATTTCTGCTGGTTATAATGGTGTCTGTGACCCCATCTGAATATTTTCAAATAACAGTAATCCTGAATTCTAAAGACATGGGTATACTGGAAATATTCGTAATCTTAAATGCCACCTGTATCTTATATTTAAATTACATCTTTTTCTCCTTTTCTAGTAAACTGTTAGAAAGCAGTTTGAAAATACTCCTATTGCCTTTTGTGTCTATCACAGATATGAAAGAAAAAATAAATACTGAAACACCAGTTATGTAAATTCTGATCTCTAGACACGTTGAACAGATTCAGGAAATTATGAAAGTTATTCTGACTTGAGGATTAGGTGTTCAAGTATGGTGTAACATTTTAAACAATAAACCATATGTGAATTACAGTCTATAAAAAAAAAAGTGTTATACTGTATTTTTTTTCTAATTATGTTTTCCCACAGATAAAAAGCTGATTGTAAAGATTAAATCCACTATTTGCTCTTGGACTGTCTTGTATAAACCACACCGTATTTTTGTATTATCAACCGGAAATAATTCAAATAAGTTATAATTTGTGTTTCATATGTTGTGAAATGTTGTGGCTCTATAACCAATGTCAACAATAACTTATCACTGTTAATTTATATATATTTATATAAAAATCATGCAGTTTTTACAAAGCCATAAATTACTGTATCAAACTTACATCAATAATCTATACTTCCATCCAATTATACTTCTAAAGTAAATGCATAAGGCAGTGTACTCCTCTGTTATTTTTTCACACAGCTTTAGCTGATATTGGGAAAATATTTCTTATAGTACTTGTTCAACACAGAATTCATTCAAACATAAAGTAATACAAGGAATGATGGAGCTGATGTTGCCATAGCAGGGTGTATCTCTCTCTTGTCACATCCAGGAGCTCTGAGTTTATTTGTCTCTGTTCTCACTGTCCTACACTGATGAGACCCATGTCCGTCTGAGCAACTCCCTGTTACCAGGTTCTCTCCAGCCCCTTTCCTCCCAAGGACCTCTGTGATTTACTCAGAGTTAAGAGATTTGCACATGATTTGGTTATTGAATCTAGGTCTTATAAAGTTCACCTTAATGACAAATTTGTCTTCCTAGCCAGAACAACAGCCACATTTGCTTAGCTCCAACTTCCTTTTGCATCTATCAGCTAATGCAGGGAGCAGAAGGTGGTGGCCTGTCACACAATATTCAGCTGGCAAAGTCAATCATATCATAGTAAAAATAAAGGTAACTGGAGAGAGAAAGATTGCTGCCACTGAGACTGAGAGGCAGAGAATGGCAGTAAGAGGGGTATTTATTGAGCCCTGTTCTAAAAGGCTATCAGTAGAAAAATCCTCTTAAAACTGTGACTGTATTAACAACAGCTAGACCTCACTCTTACAAGTATGGCAGTAGCAACTCACAGATGACTGGTAACTGGAGTGGCTGTATTTGTAAAGACAGGGGCAAACTGTGTCTGGTTAGCTTGAGCCTGAGGTCCCTTGCTGGAATGGTGCCACAAGACACCGAGAGGTGAAAGTCAACCAGACTTGTAAGTGAAAAAATTATTGGGACAATCGCTGTTGGAGATATGGAAGAAGAAGATGCGACAAGGAATAATATCGTAATCCCTTCTAATTTGAATCTTCCTAAACCTGGTATGTCAGCATCCCTCTCCAGTTGAGTTGTCCATATAACTCCTCAGAACATGTTTTCCTTAAGGCTTGTTCACCCTAAGATTTATTGCTCTCCTTCCTAACTTTCAGTCACATACACATACCAAGACAGTGATAACTACATGGATGATTACGTCACCTTCCTTTGGGTATTGAGCTGGGGTTCTTGGAACACAGAAACTCTAGACTCCTACTATTCAAAACTCCAGATCTTCCAAATTATAAGGAAAATTTGACCTGCCTATTTTTACAGAAGATTTCAAATTAAAAGGGTCCAAGCACTTTTCTGAGATCCTAAAAAAGGACAGGAAGCATAGGGCTTTTTGTTCCTTAAGCAAACTGAAAAATTATTCAGTTGAGATCAACCCAAAGATAGGGAGGTGTGGCATCATCAAAATGACTTAGTAAAATTAAAAAAAAATAATCCACAATGACTTCAGATAAGAGTGAACATAGTTATTTTTATTTCATTAATAAGCCTTCTACAGTTTTTCTCATTTTTGACAAAAATCTTTCTTTATTCTTCATGGAAGAGATGGGGACCTGAGACATTTTAAATTCCTTTAACAGAAATCTTTTACTTTGTCTGAATTCAATGAATTTCACCCACAAAGTAAATAATTTTGTTTCTTTCAAAATGCCTTTATTTGGTAAATAATACCAGTCCTAGATCTGAAAAGACAGGTAATTATTCCATTTGCATAGTAGTACTCATGACAAAAGTTGGTGTAAATGAAGGTGAGAATGAGTAATAACAAAGAGAAATATGGGGGGGGTGTTATGTGTTACAGTTATTTAGCTTTAAGACTCTTAAAGTTTTCACATTTAAATTTTATAAAACCTACCCCACATATATGTATGTATTTATGTATGCATGCATTACATTGTCATAATACTCACCCAACCCATCATTAATTGGCCAACTTCTTTTGGAAACTTAAACAGCAATGGGTCTAGGGGAAAGACTGTGTTGCAGTGAAGAGGAAGGTCAGCAAAGAGGAATGGCAAACTGCTGAACTCAAGATAACCTTGATATCGCTTGTATGCCTACTTTATCAAGTACACCACATTGTAGCAGCCAAATGAAACAGTTTTTCAAAGCAATGCCAGCTGAAAGAAAGACCTTTCAAGGCAGTGTAAGTTTCCATACACTCATCTCTCAAAACATTGTAGCCTTAAGCTTTTCACATATATTACAGAATTTTTGTTCTTGGTAAAGATGCTTAAGGACATGGTGAAGTGTTTTTTTTCCCTGATTACAGATGATACGGAAAAACAGGGAAGGGAAGGGAAGGGAAGGGAAGGGAAGGGAAGGGAAGGGAAGGGAAGGGGGAAGGGAAGGGAAGGGAAGGGAGAGGGGGAGGGGGAGGGGGAGGGGAAAGGGGAAAGGGGAAAGCAGGGGGAGGGGGATTGAAGTTGCTTAACGTAGCGTGGTGCAGAAAATGGGTGGAGAGTCCAAACCAAATATCTTGAAAATGCCTTCTCACCTGCCTCCCTGCTCAGGAAGCCCTGAACTCTATATTTTTTCACCTTAACACTCTCCAAACACAAAAAGGTTTTCCTTTTGAATTAGGATGGAAGAACTTCAGATTTGATAAATTATAACTGATACATATCCTCAAGGATGTTTAGGGGAGTGTGATTAGAAATTGGAGGATTTCAATCTTTTTATTCATGCAGTTAAATCAAGTAATCCTGACATCATACTGCACTGCTAGTCTGCAAATGAAGTACATGGGAATGCTTTGTGCTACAGTTCCAGTGGTACGTAGGCAGGCATATATTGTTTTAGGCCAAAAATCATATGCCTGCATTAGTCTGCACTGCCCAAATAATTATGTCCTGTTGTTTCCTGCTCCAAAATTTTCAAATCAAACCCAGTTTGGATCCAGGCAGAGCAAGCTCGGGTCTTTGCACCACTTCTATAAGGAAATGACCAGGGTAACACTTATATACAAGTGTCCCTATTAGGATGCATTCCCTGCATAAGAGAAGCCTTAAATTCCATATTACACAAAAGCAAAAATATTTAGAGTAATCTGTGGAATCCCTGAAGATTAATCCTGAAGTTGGAAGATTTGTATGTGAAACTTTTCAAGTTTTCCTGAGATTTACTATTGATCCAGAGGATGCTAGGCTAATGTTTTAGCCATTACACTGTTACAAAAGGCTGTCTCAGATTTCTTTTTCTTCCAAAAATGTCTTAAATAGACTGAAATCTCAGGTCACTGAAAAGAAACTGTACAACTGTTTTTCAAGTCCATCTCTAAATGATATATCTTGAGTGACACAAGCAGTAGTTGGCAGAGGAAGAAGATGGAAGAGCAGACCAGATAGTCTAGGTCCAAGTCTGTTCTTCCCATCTGCTCTAAGTCTTAGTTTTTAGTCCTCCTGCTGCTCTTCAATCTGATGATGTTCTTTTGGACACTTTTAATATTCTGGAACTGAGTTTATGTTCCAACTCTATTATTCTGCAGCCTGATTTTTATCTTTTTTACTCTGTTCCTTGATTTTTTTCCTGTGTAATCATCTTCACAAAATTCTGAGCATTCCTTTCCTGCATGACTCCAATATTTTGACAATATTTATTTCCTCTGATGATTTCTTGATGGTTTAAATATAGCAAGGAAAAAATCAGCCTATATTACAACACCAGTAGTCTTGCAATCTGCACCGTAAAGCTTTTGTCCTGGAACAAGAAGCTTACATCCAATTAGAGAATTCAAACATATGAAGCCCTAAAAATTTTCTTCAAAATAACCAGAGGACACAGACATTTTGAGAAAAGAATGAGTACCACTGACTTCATTTTTGGGGGAAGTAGGCAGTAGATAGGTCAGAATTCCTAATCAGAAAAAAAGAAAATATAATAAATACAAGAATCCTTTACTGAACTGAACTTCCAGTCCCCATATAGCTTTATATGCAATAATCACTGGTTGATCATTGCAAGGTTTTCTCCAAGGTCATTAAAGTATGGAACAAAATAGTTTACTTGTGTGCGTATAGAGAACTCTGCAGTGGTGTATCTCATTGCTCCCACCAATGCTAGGTGGATGTTCTTTTTTTCATATTAAACCACAGATGCTGAAAAAGAGCATCCAATGTATTAATTTATTAATGTGGAGGAAGTTATGTTCATGACTTAATGGGGAAACATATCTATTAACTGACCCCTACGTGGCCTCCCTGTGGAAAGAGGGTATTACTTTCCATCTATATGACTACTGCTGCTAATGTCTGAGACTGTTGCAGCCTTAAAAATGCACAGTTCATTCTGCAGATGGTGATAGCTCTACTAACACTTCTATTGTTAGTTTGAAAGTCAAGTGATGATATGTGTAGGTGTATGTGTGGGAGCAGTGCAAAGAATTACAAGGATTTTCTCCCACACTAACGATCCACATGGAAAAGAGGGCCTTATGAAACAATGTTCTGTTCCTCTGGTATTTTTAATCAGTCTGATATTTTGTTAGAATAGCATTTTATTGCACAGCTTGTCATTTTTCCATCTAAGGAGTATCTTTTTAAATAAAAAAAAATCTATTTTTTCTTCACATTCTGATATGTCATCATTAAAAAAAAATAAACTGTGTCAAAGTAGAAAAAATAGCTGGAAAATTAATGATTTACTCTGACACATATAATTTACTCTTCTATTTTTTTTTCAGCAATTATGCATTTGTTGGACCTGCTAGTAATTTGAAGTTCCTTAAAAGACAACGTCTGTCAGTTTTGTAATCTCTGTAATTTCAGTGGTGGCTGCAAAACAGGAAATGTATCAGTATTTGCTTGTAAACACATTCTTTATGGCACAGTCAGGTGAGGATAAGGCAGTTGACTTGGACAACCCAGATAAATACTTCAGCCCTCAAATGGCTTTCTGTTTGATTTCTACACTTCGTTCAGGACATTTTAGCCTCTTGCTTAGATTTTCCTCAGTTCTGATTACTCACCTAAATTTCCTGTTCGCTCTCAGCTAGGAAAATGTCTTATTTCTTTCTCACCAGTAGGTTATGAATTCCTTCTGCACCAGTCTCTGGGGTTTTTGGTTTTTTCTTCTTTTTACACATGCATCTATAAATGCATGTGTATGAATATGTACATATATGTTTGCTATAGGCAAGAATATGCATGTGCATACATATAGGTATTAATTTTGCTTAGTTTTTGTCTTTTCTTCACATATTATGTAAGCTTAGGTAATAGAAAAAAATACTCCATTCAAATCTTCCCTCATCCTCCTCTTCTCATCATTTTTCTGTTACTTTTGTTCCTGGGTCCAGCCATTTTTTATTAATGCTCATAGATAAGCTGCTTATTTGTGCATTTTGAATAACGAGGGCTCAGATAATCAGCCTTGGGTGATCTGTACTACTCATTATTTTTTTTTCTTTTGATGACAACTGTAGTTATACCCACTGAGAAATTTTCAACAAAAACCTATAATCTATTAGAATTAAAATAAATGATCCAACAGCATATCCCCATGCAACTACATCTATTTTTGATTTATCTAGGTTTTGGCTGAAAGGTTTAGTCCAAGTCCATTCAAAATTATCTTGCCCATGCCCATCCTGTGAAATGAAATAAGTGTTTTACTGTTTTATATAGGAAGGTCTTCTGTATCTGGGTTTTTTTTTTCTGGAATTAATATTTTATTGTTTAAAAAATGTTAGTTTCATTCATATTGATGTTTCTGTTAGAAAAATTTCTTTAGGGAATGTGTTGTTCATTTCACTGTAAATGTCAAAAATGGAGACAACTAAAAAATTTTCTTTTATCTGAATCGCCAGAAACCTCAACAGAGTAGGAAATCTCTCCTGGAGCACATATTGTTAAGTGGCACAAAGTAACTTTGTACTTAAAAATTATGATATACATCTGAATGATTCACCCTATATTGCAGGTCCATCTTTTTGTAGATTTCACTGAACCAGATCCCTGCTGGCACATAGGGGCTGTTTGTCATTTTGACTGTGATTTTTCATAAGGGAATTATTTCACTTATTTCTATATACTTTTAAAGTCTTTTTAAGTCACCACTCACTAGCAACTCAATGTACTTACATTTTTATAATTAATTAACTACATAATAAAATATATCTGCAAGGTCCTACATCTTTTTCCAACTGACAGAATAAAAAAGAATTTTTACTTGATCCTACCAACTATACATGCTAACTCTGCATTTGGCTTTACATTCATGAGTTTTATTTTGCATCATTATTTTTATACTCCTGTTGGGGTGGTGCATGGATTTAGGACAGGTTTAGGAGGAAAGGAAAGCTGGTGGTCAGGAAAGAACCTTGGTTATCAGGTTTATAGCATGTATATAAGAATTTTGTGTAGAGGAAACAAGTTAAAAAGTGGTCGTACTTGAGAATGATATCTAGATGTAGGGTTTGTGTTTCTTTTTTTTACTATTTCATTATAATGAAAGAAATACAGTAGGAAAAAAGTAGAATATAAATAAAGTAGAAAAAGAAATAAATTAATGTCTATCTGTTAAATCTGTACAAAGAAAAAGAGTTCCTAAAGGAGCCTATATATTAACGATATATTTTTGTCATTAATGTGAAACCAGCCCAATTAGTGTGCTTTCTCTTTTACTGTTCAGTTGCTGTATTTTTACAGATGGTGACCAGAGAGTGACAACTATTGTGTTTTAAAATAACTTTTGAAGTTTTGATTGTCTTTCTCCGTTTTCTCCTTCTCTCACTACGAAAATAAAGCCTTCAGGGAAGGAGAATAGTGTATGATTCTGAGACATGACTCAGACAACATGAGAATAATTTTGTTGTCTTCTTCAATCTCCCAACAGTCCACAACCAAAGTGATGTAAATAAAACATTTTTATAAGTTGTGTGTTGTATTTCAGTGCTAACATTTGAGGAGAAATACAAACAAATGAAAGAAAACCATGCAAGAGAGAGTTCTGCAGAAACAGAAATTGAAGTCATCTGATAAAATAAATCAATATTCAGGAACATGATTTTCTAATAAATCACAACTCCTTGACAATTAGCATCATGATTTCTTATTCATTATACAATGCACTTCAGAGAGCTTATTGAGATCCCATCTCCTGGGACCAGGCACTACATAAATGCATAGTAACTTTAGATTGAATTCTTGGTCTGAAGGTGACAGTGTAGTCCTCTAAATGTACCTATTTAGAGAGGTAAGAGGTGGAAAACATCGTATTTTTCTGTCACTTGCCAGACTAAAGTGAGAGAGAAAGAAACCACTTACTGACAAGGTGAAAAAAGAAAGGGAAGACCACAAACATATATGCAGTGAATGCCCCGACACTCTGTCTAAAGACCTAATCTACATCAGGTAATTGTCTGAGACAGATAACACCCTCTCAGTTCAGAGTAACAGAGGGGAATACCACTGTTACTAGTAAAACTATTGCTTGTTCTCCTCTTCGGCCTTGTGCAAAAGCTAGAATATGACCTCTGAAACAGAACCCAGACAAAACTGGAAAAATGTAGTTGCCTTCTCCCATTGTCCCCACAGGGAAGTGAGATTTGTAAGTTTACACTGGGGACTTGGGCAAAAGAAGCCTGTGACACCTCTGAAAAAGATCAGCTACAAGACACCAAATTATTATCATGTACTAACCTTGAAGTATTTTATATCTCCTCTGGCTTCAGCTGTTTGTCACTTTGCCAACATTCACAGAACCTTGTAGATAAGCAAAAAACGTATAAGGTTCATCAGATGCTTCCTTATCCTATCTTAGTTTGTCTGAATTCTTTCCTGCTAATATCATACCATTTCTGCCAAAACTTTCATTGATATTCATTGTTGCAGCTGATAAGTAGTAGGAAATGAGCCCAGAAAAAAATGACATGTGGTAAGTGGCTCACAATTACTTGCCAAAAGCATCTGAGTTTTATTTTGCTTTCCCTTGGTTTGAGTTTCATATGTTACGCAGGAAAAGCAGAATTTATTTTCTTTCCTGTTCTGGTATTTTATGTTTCTTTGCATTGGTTACAGCAGTTACTTGCTGTTACTTTGCGAAATGAAGGGGAGTTCAAACATAAGAACTTATAGATGATGAAAGTTTAAAGGTATAGAACATCAGTTACAAAATATTATACTTGATATCATCAAGTAAAATACATCATCGAAATACTGTTCAGTTTATTGAAGTTGACTGATTTTTTTTTACAAAAAATAATAGAAGAAATTTCACTGTTGAGTTCTCAGTGATTTTTTTGATCTGAGTAAAATGAACTTTAATTGGTGATCCTACTGCCTTCATTTTTGTTTGTCTCGCAAATTAGAATTTTTTTCCTAAATATTCCCATTTCAAATTCAGATTTGGAAATTAAAGTCTCATTACATTCTAGAATTGTCTTCTAAATACAATGAGAGCAAGAAATTAAATATTTCTTAAGATGTAACTTGAAAAAATCATGGAAAACAGTGCATATATTTTAAAAGGAGAATGCCTGAGGTTGAGTTATATTTGGGATATCTCCACTGTGGTGTTGCACTCTGAATAGTTCTTGACTCATCTGAATTACATTCACAAACTATTAAGCCTGTTCTTCAAAGGTTTTATTGGTTGTTTCTGGAGAAAAAAGAAATCCTCCTTTCCTTGACACAAAGTGAGGGTTCTTGGTTATTTTTTTAATCTCTTCTCAGGTACTCGCTATTGTCTACATCTATATGTGTTATGGACTGGTGTTACTAAAGGGGTTTAATTCTTATTAGGTCTCTTACATCCAGCTCACAAACTTCAATTGGAAGCTAATACCAAATTTGTAGAGTCAAAGTGGATTTTTTTCCCCTTCTTATGTTCTAGTCATAGGTCAGGGTTTTTTCTGTCCTCTGGGCGTAAAGGATAGCCCTCTTCCTAGATTATCTGGGTGTGGAAATATTTGGTTTCTCACCTTTTCCATTGCACTTGTGTCTTTTACTGTTTTTTTGTTATATATTGGGTATTTTCATCTTAGCTGCTGATTCTAGAATTAAGTAGAACATACATTAGTGACTTTTTACTATTGAGAATATTTTACAAAAAAATGCTATGAAATGAGCAGAAATAAACAAAACACTTATTTTCGAATCAATCATCTTCCTTCCTTTTTTTCCTTCTTATTCCATGTTTATGAACAAAATCTATTCCATGACAATTAGTGATATGGTTGTGAATGCAAAAGTTCACAGAGTGCGGAGAACCTACCAAGTTAATAGCTATTGTATAAAAGCTTTCAATTTAATTTTAAATGGGACTGCAAAATGGCTTATATGCTGAGACATGCAAGAAAATACTTTATTTCTCAGTAATGGTAGAATGGCAACATGCTAATACTCACACAGGAAATCTTTAGCAGTTAGATGTGTTTAAGTAGGTAAAAGATGTTAATTCAGTAGTAGAAGATAAAAACCTAGCAATTCTTCTTACATTAGGCATTTACATCCAATGGATGAATTATAAAGTTTTTTTCAGACCTAAAATAAAGCCAGTGAATGAAGGGCATAAAAAAATTTCCATCATATTCCTCTATCAAAATAAGCATTTCCTCAATAATTTCTTCCATGCTTTCTCTCATCAACAATGCCTTGAATGACTCAGCCAAACAGTATGATTTCATAACATTCCCAAAATTCAGAAAATTGTTGTTTGGTTTTTTTTTTTTTCCATTGGTGTTAATTAGAAACTTTGTTATCATGTACATTTAGAACAGAACAGAACGGAGTAGAATATTTCAGCTAGAAGGGGCCTACAAGGATCATCTGGTCCAACTACCTGACCACTCAGGGCTGACCAAAACTTCAAACATGTTATTAAGGACATTTGTCCAAAAGCCTCTTAAATGCTGACAGGCATGGGGCATCAACCACCTCTCTAGGAAGTCTGTTCCGATGTTCAACCACCCTCTCGGTAAAGAAACGCTTCCTGATGTCCAATCTAAACCTTCCTGACTAAGGCAGCTTTGAACGATTCCCATGCGTCCCCCGTCATGTCACTGGATACCAGGGAGAAGAGATCAGCCCCTCCCTCTCCACGCCCCCTCCCTGGGAAGCTCTAGAAAGGGGTTGCCTGAAGTTGCCCCTCAGCCTCCTTTTCTCCAAACTAGACAAGCCCAAAGTCCTCAGCTGCTCCTCACAGGACGTGCCTTTCAGCCCTTTCACCACCTTTGTTGCCCTCCTCTGGATGTGCTCGAGGACCTTAACATCCTTCTTTAATAGTGGGACCCAGAACTTCACACAGTACTCAAGGCAAGGCTGCACCAATGCTGAATACAGCGGGACAATCCTGTCTTTTGGACGGCTGGTTATGCTGTGTTTGATGCAGCCCAGGATGGGGTTTGCCCTTGTGGCTGGCAGGGAATGCTGCTGGCTCACACTGAGCCTGCTGCCGACCTGCACCCCTGGATGCCTTTCTGCAGGGCTGCTCTCTAGCCACTCGTCTCCCAGTTTATACTCCCAGAATTACTTCAGCCCAGGTGCAGAGTCTGGTATTTTGACTTGTTAAATTTCATCCTATTAATCATAGCCCAATGCCCCAACCTATCCAGATCCCTCTGCAAGGCCTCTCGTCCTTCAAGAGACTCAAAAGCACCTCCCAGTTTAGTATCATCATCATCATCATAACTTGGTAATGGTGCATTCAACTCCTGCATCTGGATCAATGATAAATATATTGAACAGAACTGTCCCTAGAATTGAACCCTGAGGAACACTGCTGGTGACTGGTTGCCAGACATATGTAGCCCCATTCACTACAATTTTTTGAGCTCTGCCATTCAGCCAGTTCTTCACCCAGTGCACCATAAACTCACTTATCCCACGTCTGGACAACTTGTCTAGAAGGATGCTGTGAGGACAGTATCAAAAGCCTTACTAAAATCACATCACATTACATACATCACATTTTTAATTGCAATGATCTTCAACCTCTGCAAAGTGCCCTCTTCTTTCCTTTTTCATAGCTTTTCAACTATAACCCATATTCTATTAGTATTTTGCCAGAAACCCCTTTTTCTTTTTTTCTGGAACAAAATAGCAGACAGACTATAATTACCTGAACTTCAATATCCAGTAATAATTCTGAGTTGAAGGTTTCTTTCTTTCTGTTGTGCTTGCCATTTTAAAAATATATATATATTAAAGTATACGGAACAGTTTCACATGGGCTTTTGGGAAATCTGTAATGGGAATCTTTCTACTGCTATTCTTATGTATTGTTGAGATACAAAAAGGAGGAAAACACTAACATTTATATTTGCTGGGATCTTCTTTTAGATAGCAGTCTGAGGAGTATCAAGAAGGTTTACAGAGCCCTGGGAGCAGTGGGGAAAGTTGCTGGGGAACAAGAATCTCAATCCATTGCACTCCTACCAGTTTGATAACAGTGCCAGCAACAGATTCCAGGAGCCTTGAGAAGGATCACAGGTCAGCAGGAGAGGACCTGAAAAGTGGCAGAAAGGAATTCCAGCCATTCCAGCCAGCAAGTCAGCTTCATCAGGGTCTCAACTTAAATGCCTCTATGCTAATGCATGTAGCATGGGGAAAAAACAAGAGGAATTAGACATGTGCACACGCCTGCAGGGCTATGATCTTATTGGCATCACGGAGACATGGTGGGATGGCTCCTATGACTGGAGTGACTGAATGGAAGGATACAGGCTCTTTAGGAAGGACAGGCAGGGGAGACGAGGAGAGGGTGTTGTCCTCTATGGCAATGACCAGCTGAAGTGCATGAAGCTCTTCCTGGGGATGGATAAGGAGACAACTGAGAGATTATGGGTCAGGATTAAAGGGAGGGCATGGACAGGTGACATTATAATGGGGGTCTGCTACAGGCCACCCATCCAGGAAGACTGAGTGGATGAGGCCCTCTATAATCAGATAGAAGTAACCTCATGGTCACAAGCCCTGGTCATCAGGGGGGAATTCAATCACCCTGATATCTGTTGGAGGGGCAACACAGAAGGCCATAAGCAATCCGGGAGGTTCTTGGGATGCATTGATAATTACTTCCTTCTCCAAGTGAAGCTCAATGGCAGCCTTGGCTGCAGTGACCATGAAATAGTGGAGTTCAAGATCCTTAGGGCACTGAGGAGGGCACACAGCAAGCTCACTGCCCTGGACTTCAGGAGAGAAGACTTTGGCCTCTTCAGGGATTTTCTTGGTAGAGCACCATGGGACAAAGCACTGGAGGGAAGAGGGGTCCAAAAAGCTGGTTAATATTCAAGGATCGCTTCCTCTAAGCTCAAGAGCGATGCATCCCAACAAAGAGAAAGTCAGGCAGAAATTCCAGGAGGCCTGCATGGATGAACAAGCAGCTCCTGGACAAACTCAAACACAAAAAGGAAACCTACAGAGGGTGGAAGCAAGGACAGGTAGTCTGGGAGGAATACAGAGAAATTGTCTGAGCAGCCAGAGATCAGGTTAGGGAAGCTAAAGCCCTCATAGAATTAAATCTGGCCAGGGACATTATGGTGTTTTGACCCTGGCTGGATGCCAGGGGCCCACCAAAGCTGCTCTGTCACTCCCCTCTAACTGGACAGAGGAGAGAAAAGTAAATCAAAGGGCTCGTGGGTCGAGATAAAGGCAGTTTAATAAAGGAAAAAAAAAAAGCAAAAGCAAAGGCCGTGCGCTGTAGCAAAAGGAAAGAAAACAAGATTTTATTCTCTATTTCCCATTAGCAGGCAATGTCCAGCCACTTCCCAGGAAGTAGGGCTTCAGTATACATAGTTGTTCCTTCCTGAAGACAAAACGTCGCAAAAGACGAATGTCCCCCCTCCTCTTCCTTTCCCTTAGTTTTTATATCTAAGCTGACGTCACATGGTATGGAATATCCCTTTGGTTGGTTTGGGTCAGGTGACTTTGCTATGATGTCCCCTCCCAAGATCTTGCCCCCTTCCAGCCCACTGGGGGGGGGTGTGTGGAATATTGGAGGCACAGCCTTGATGCTGTTCAAGCACTGCTCAGCAGTAGCCAAAACATTAGTGTGTTATCAACCTCTTTCTACATACCAATAGAAAGCACAGCACTATGCAGCTCGACCCAATACACACATCAAGGGCAACAAGAAAAGCTTCTATCAGTTATAAAAAGAAGACTACAGAAAATGTAGGCCATCTCTGGGAGGAATCGAGAGACCTGGTTACCTGGGATGTGGAGAAGGCTGAGGTTCTCAATTACTTTTTTGCCTCAGTCTTCACCAGCAAGTGCTCAAGCCTCACTGCCCAAGCCACAGAAGGCAAAGGACTGGGAGAATGAAGAACAGCCCACTGTAGGAGAAGATCAGGTTTAAGATCATCTAAGGAACCTGAAGCCCATGTGATCTGATGAAATGTGTCTGAGGGTCCTGAGAGAACTGCCAGATGAAGTTGCTAAGCCACTATCCATCGTATTTGAGAAGTCGTGGCAGTCCAGTGAAGTTCCCACTGACTGGAAAAGGGGAAACATAACCCTAATTTTTAAAAAGGGAAAAAAGGAATACCCAGGGAATTAGAGGCCATTCAGTCTCACCTCTGTGCCCACCAAGGTAAGGCACATGGAAAATAAGGAAGTATTGATGGCAGCCAACATGGCTTCACTAAGGGCAAATCATGCCTGACAAATTTGGTGGCCTTCTACGATAGGGTTACAGTGTTGGTGAATAAGGGAAGAGTGACTGATGCCATCTACCTGGACTTGTGCAAAGCGTTTGATACTGTCCTGCACAACATCCTTGTCTCTAAGTTGGAGAGACTTGGATTTGATGGATGGACCACTCAGTGGATAAGGAACTGGCTTGATAGTTGCACTCAAAGAGTTGCAGTCAACAGCTTGATGTCCAAGTGGAGACCAGTGACATTGGCGTTCCTCAGTGTTTGGTATTGGGACCAGTGCTGTTTAATATCTTTGCTGGTGACACAGACAGTGGAATTGAGTGCACCCTCAGCTGTGTGGTGTGGTGGAGGGAAGGGATGCCACCCAGAGGGACCTTGACAGGCTTGACATGAGAACCTCATGAGGTTCAACAAGGCCAAGTGCAAGGTCCTGGACATGGGTAGGGGAAATCCCAAGCACAAATACAGGCTGGGCAGAGAATGGATTGAGAGCGGCCCTGAGGAGAAGGACTTGGGGGTGTTGGTTGATAAGAAGTTCAACATGACCTGGCAACATGCGCTTGCAGCCCAGAAAGCCAAATGGATCCTGGGCTGCATCAAAAGAAGCATGACCAGTAGGTTGAGGGAGCTTATTCTTCTCCTCTACTCTGGTATCTGTTTTCTTCTCCTACATATGCATTAGTATCCAGAAATACTGTGACCTAACTTTCCCAACTATTTAAATTATGCCATTTCACATAGCAAAAGTCACCATACTGACACACATATACACCTAGAAATAAAACTCTTCAGATCTTATCTCTTGATATCAAAGAAACTCTGGAGGGGTACTCACAACACAGGAATACACAGCTGTTATTTATGAGAAGCAATTTTGTTGCAAGCATGATGCCTGGCAGAAAGTGCTGCAGCTGAGCTGATCAAGGGAAGGATGAGTAATGTAAGGGTAGATCCAACTTCCTAATCGTCAGGTTATTCCATATAGTTAACAACCATTCCATATTCACTTCATACCAGACTATGGCTTATTTTTCTCCTAAAAGTGGACAGAAGGAACCAAGACCTGCACTAAACCTGCTAGATGTTTTACTATGACACTAAATGCAACAGCTATTTTTCCCCATAATATCAACAGATTCTTTTCTGTTGTAAAAGAAGGAAAGTAAAGTCACTACTTGGTATTTTCTTTGTCTGCCTTTTAGAGGTATTCCTTTCCATTCACTCAAATGAATCTCCAAAGGATCTGTCAAACCCAAAGGTCACTTGACATCATCTTTAGGGAAGTTCACAAATACATGAATGAAATAAGTTGTGTGCAAGATCTGTATTTCCGAACTAACTTTCATACAGCCTTATCTTTCAGCTTCTAGGAATAATAATTTAGGTCCAAATGAATGGATTGTATATTCTGTCATTTAAAGCAATACAGCTGTGGCATGCACACCATTACATGAGATATGATGAAGGATTTTAGGTAGTTCTTGGGTTTTTTTAAGCAAAAATACAAATCATTTTTGTGTGAACCTTCAAAACAATAGTAGTTCAAATGTATGTTTTATACACCAAATTTTATGCACATTTCAGTTCTCAATCATTTAAATATCTATATTTACTCTTATTACCATTGTGCATCTACCGTGATCCTTATAACAACATTAAACAGATTTGCTAATATTCCTTTATATATTATCATTGTGCTAGCTTCATTTACATGTTAATTATGTTCTTTAAAAAACACAAGCTGTCCATTTTGCATGTAAATATGGTAATGAATCATTTGTCTTAGGAGTAACCTAGTCTTACCAGTAATTCAAGAAATCCAGTACAGCAATTGCAACATAGACCAGGAAAAATCAGCAGTCAATAAAGATTCTCACAAAAGTAGATTATAATCAGATAGCTTTTTCTTTTTCTAGAGGCTATATGACTATTTACCACATTCTCTGAGAAGATCACAGCCAATAATAGGCATTAAACACACAAAATCTGGAGAGAATGTGAAATAATAATTTAATTCCAACAAAATAAACTAACATAAGATAAAATATATTATAGTCCTAAGATTAAGTATTCACATACTTATATCTGAAAGACTGTTGAACTGAAGTTGAAAGTTCAGTGCTATTGTGGCCTAGTTCCTGTTTATATAAAAAATTATTTATACATAAGAAAGGCAATGTATTGCAGACCTCTGTAAATGCAACACTTACAGTGACGGCATCTTAACAGGTAATTTGGCACTTTCAAAATTAGAAATACAGAACATGACTTTTACAGGATTTCAGTATCACTTGTATTGGTACATTGCTATTTGAAAATCTTCAGCCATGTTATAAGACTGTACTATCAAGTGCTAGAAAAAACATTGAATTAAAAACTTTGCATTTTCTTCTATATTCCTTTAACATTTTTCTTTTTTTTCCCAAAAAATATTTATTTATTTGATCTTTGTTATTTGTGCTGGAGCCAGGGTGTAGGACAAAATGTTTAACCATACAGCACCTCTGTGCAAGATACAAAAGTATTTGCTTTAGTGGTAAACAAAAATGACAAAATCCCAGTCACTAGTAGTTCATCCAGCATCTGATGTTGGCCTATCTTTACCTCCTCAGTCTTTGTGACACTCAGTCGGCTTTTACTAACACTTCCATATCAAGATATTTTAAAATATCACAATTTAAATAGTGCAGTATATTTGAACTTATCCCAAGTTTACAGTCTTCTGAGCTTTCTTTCTACTGTTTCCAAGCATGCATCCGTGTCAAACTTTTCGTCACCTAATATACACGAAAGCATCTCTTTTGTAATGCTGCAGAGTTTGAGTGCCTTCAGAAACTGTTTATAAATGTCTATAGGGTTTATAGTACCTTACAATACTATCCTGTCTTTCTCTCTTTATTTGTAAACACATACACATATATAAAACTGTATTTCCAAAACTGTTAAAAAGTGTATGTTCCAAAATATATATTGCCAAATATACATTTTCGGGAGTGAACTGCTTTACACAGTTTCTCTAAGATAGACGAACCCTTTTTTTTTTTTTTTCCAAATGACATCCCTTCAAAGCCTTGCAACTATACTTAGAGGCAAAACAAATGCAACACTGTCCCTTCAAGACTTTCAAAATACTTGAAATTGAAAGAGGAAGAAAGAAGCTATTTTTAGGACAAGAAAATTAGATTGCACAGTGAAATGTACTCTTCTGCTTGCTACCTAGTGGGGTGCCTTTGTAAATGCTGATAAAATGTATTTATTCCAAACATTATTGTTAACAGCTCATTGCCTAACTGAAAATACTTTTCCTCAGTGGGTGCCATTCTGCCCAATGTAAATTCAAGCAATTCATCTGATGAATTCAAAGATAGCATTCAAACCATGTAATGAGGTACTGTATGTCAAAGTTATAAGTCGTCTGAAGCTGTAATGCACAAGCTGTAAAGACTTCATAAAATTATTAGAAGTGAGGAAAGCAACTATCTTTACATCATCACATGAAAACTTATTTACTACTTTTTAAAATATACTTACATGATTACCAGCTAGCTAGGACATTCTTCGTCAATCTGAATAGAACTTAGCTGTGGTCATAGACACATCACCATAATATTTCTATGGCAGCAGAATGAATCCAAAATTCTATATATCTTTATGCTGACTATATTTCTTAATGTATGAAGGACTTCATTCTGCGACCTAATTCCCTTCAACTAAATTTATCTAAATATGAATTAAATAGATAAAACCAGCCTCATAATTTTGTTGTTTTCCTATCAGTACCATTAGGTTTTACAATTTTATTGCTTTTTACTGATTTGGAAAAAGAAATTATATTGGTTTATAAAGCTGCAAATTATTTTCTTCTAACTGAGAACTTATAGATTATGGCATACAGTGTAGTATCTCTTGTGTATATACAGTTTATCAGGCTACTTGATTGAAATGTATCTATCTTGGGGTTTTTTCCATAGAAGTTGTCTACCAAAAAATGTTGCACTAAGTGTCACATGCTCTGAAGAGTGGAGAATGGTAGATTTTCTTGGAAACAAGTATGTATATATGACATCTACAAGATGTGTGTGAGATATAAATCTTAAAAGATACAAGTTAGTTACAGCTTTGAATCTCTATCATGTCTATTGTACTGAATGTTTTGAAAGAATTCTGACAAGCAGCTGAGTCTTTTCTTTGGTGAAAATACATACTGAAATGTAGTCACCACATCAGGTCCCATCCTGCTAATATATGTAAGTAGCAAATTCCCTCAAGTGTGCTGAGATACTAAACCCAAGTATTATATTTTAGGCTAGAACTGTTTGCATACCTTTAACAGACACTAGGGGAAAATCCATTATTTATAAGCATTGACCATGCTGGGTTTTAGGTGGTTTTTTTCAGTATATTTTTTTAGTCCTTATTAGCACTGTTCAGAAAGAAGCACCTAGAGAGCTCAAACAAGAACATCATAGTCAAGTATGGGGTAACAAGGTGGATAACAAAAGACATTTTGCAATACTAGCTCCATCTATTCAAGAATTTATTGCAAAAAAAATGTTCTCTGTGCTAAAACATTTCTGTGAAAAGACAGTTCTATAGTGTGGTTCTGGTCCTTTGCAGTACTAGCTTGTTTCTAATGAAAGCAAAAACTTTTCAGATTTTACTGATGTTGGTCAGGGCATGCAACTAAGCTGAAGAACATAAATAGCTTATTATGCATGGGTTCCCCAAAAGTGGGATGCATCTATGCAGAATCTGGATTTTATTTCTTTATCAATGTATCTATCTATCTATTTATTTATTTATTTATAGCATACATTTTTTTGTGTATGTCACACAGGCTGCTAAAAAATAGAAGGAAGCTTTGTTTCCACTGTCAAAATCTGATCACAATTTTTGTAGGATTCAGGATAGAAAAAGGAGGATAATACCCTTCTAATCTCCTTTATTCTACTGTAAAATTGTTATGTGAAACATAAAATAATAATAATACAAAAGTTTTACAATTAGTGTTTCAAAACTTTCTGTATTGTTGTTTTCTGCAAAAATAATCTTTTTTCCCTCATTTTTAACACTGTCGTATCTTTGAGTTTAGGCACCTTATGTCCAAATATTTTGAGATTTGGAAAGAAGATGTCTGGGGATGTGTTCTTTGATTTGGAGAGGGAAATGAACAATACATCATTTTAAGTATTGATAATTATGCTGAATGAGGACAAAGGTATTGAATGAGTGCTTTAGTAAGCATGTGATCTAATGGGCAGAGTCAATATGCAGCAAAGAGAGTATGAGAAAAACTTTTAAAGGTTATTTTAACACGTGATACTTTCTAACAGAAGGAGCAAGAAAAAGTCATAGGTAGGAACCATATGGGAACAGTAGACAATAAGGAGAATGGTAGTAGTAAATTCTTATTAATTCTGAAAAATGTAAAGTATTCATCTAGAATTTCCAAAGCCACAGATATCAAAATCAAATCTGTCTTGACAGTTTTCTCTCACTTCTATGGGAGTCGCCAGCCATCTTTCAGCAGTTGTAAAATACTCAAGTGCTTCACATTGTAAGTCTCCATTGTTACATAGTCTTGCTATTCTTCCTTTTATGCTGCCTCTTTTCACATCCTTGCTCTTATCGTTTATTACTGAAGTCCAGTGTTAAGAGTTGTATACAAGTTTCTTAAACTCTGGGCTGGAAGAAAGCTCACTACCGATGAGCAGCACTCTTGATTTAAAACAAACACAGTTCAAGTGCTGTTGCAAGAGCAAGATTTTCTTTATTCTTTGTAGCCAGTACTGCTCAGATCATCAGCCTACTAATTCAGGGGATTTTTAATTTTTTTAATTTGTCATTATTACTTATTAACCATGTCACCATTTTATAAATGTGCATGAAGTTGATAAAAAATATCAGACTCCACAGTAAATTCCTATGTGCCTCCATATGACTGAGCTCTCATTTAAATCAGTGAAGAGCTCTTCAGTGAATTTGTAGTGTGTAGCATGGTTCGCTTCACCCTAAAGTGGACAGCTGGGTCTGGCCAGCTGAATACAATAAAATAATATGTTTATTGCATCAGCAATTTCTCCATTGAACTTAACAGGACCTAGGCCACACGAAGAAACTCAAGATTCAATTTAGCTGCCCAGAGAGAGTCATTTAATGCCATCTGAAATACCTTTGGGAATCCAAGCCCTTGACATGACCCTGACAGGTACAACTCAGAAACTGCAAGACCTGTGCCTTCCTCTGTTGATGGCTGAAGCTGCGAGAGTTGTGTAGAATGGCACCACTGAATCCTACCCGTGCATGGAAACAGATATAGATATCTTAACTGGAGATCTGTTTCTCTCCTAAGCCTAAGCACTGGCTTCCGGTACCGCTCTAGATACCTTAGATTCTCCCCTCTTGTTTCCATATGCCTCTCCAGAAACATATGAAACACCTATTGATCTTGTAGCTACTCTACTAGCTCCAAGCAGATGGCTGAGACACTTAAGGACTGGATGTCTACCTTCAGGCTGAATCAGATCATAGATGTCCATGTCCTATATGCACATACACACAATGTGGGCCGATTCCCTTTCTATATTGCAGCTTTCTTTTTCTCAGGAGAACACACCCAGTTTGGGGGCGAGGGGGGGCAAAAAATCAGGAAAAACATGGTTTCTCAAATTTTCAGATGCAATCAATAAATACAGTGTGTAAACACTCTTCAAGTATGCATTTATAGCATGCTAGCAGAAGTACATACCTATATGTTTTTTCAAGCTTTTTCAAAACAAAATAGACTACTACTTTCCCAGAATGTTGATTTCTCTGTGTTCTGCACTGACTGATGAAGGTTCCTAGAAGCATAATTGCAACTGACAGCAGATGACCTGTTATGCACAGTCTGAGCTCTAGAGATAGAAACCTGAACAATATTATGTTCCTAACTAGATTTCTTTGTTCAACTGCAAGTTTCAGCTCTCATCAATTCACAGCCAAATTCAGTATAGGAAGTAATACTAATTAACAATTTTAAATGGATAAGAAATACAGATATATTTGAGAGACACCCATGAAAGTATAAGAGAAAAAAGTAAAACTTATATATTGAATTACATATAAATATTAAGGGCCTAGTTTTAAAAATCTGTTGTGAAGATCTTTATGTGGTCCTTTCCTGTAGGAAGCAGATGTGAAATGTTTTTGAGGGAGTCTGTGAGGGGAATGGACAGTCTAATGTACAGAAAATTATATGACCAATTGCAGTTTTTCAGGATTAAGGAAAACTGAAGTCGTGGCTCTATGACTGCTGCTGAGCAGAAAGGCTCCATACTATGCACTAAATGGGAGGCAGAATTCCACTGCTTTTTAATTATATTTTTCCCTTTAACTTAAGAGTGAAACAAATAAACACAAATCCAAATGGCAACCAAAATAAAATACCGACTTAGTTTCAGCTCTCCAGCTAGGAGAAAATTAATCTTGGCTTATTCAAATCCATGAAGCTGCACTGCAGATATTTGGACACATCCTGCATGATGTGCAGGAGAAGTGGCTCTGCACCAGTGAAAGTTCCTGGAGTCTTTCCTATTTATTCTGCCAACATTCCTCTAGGACTAATGGGGTAGGACACAGAAGAGCATGGGCTGCTAAACAGACTGAGGCATGCATTCATAAAAGAAATATGTAGACTTTTCAGGCTACATAAATACTAGCTCTGTAGATAATGTGTAAACTCGATAAATAATTGAAAGAGCACTCTGAAGAACTTTATGCAATGCATTACAGGAGCTACATATATGTATTACATTTGAAATACTGTGTCTTCCTGTCTCATGTATTTCACAGTCTAGATAAAGAAACTAAACAAAGGTAGGCAGAGGGGAGCATGAGTGTGATACATATCTGGCAGGAATTGAAGTGCTGAGAATTAAAACACCTGCCCAAGATCCATGAAACAGATCAAAATGTAGTACAAAGTAACTAAATCCCTGCCTAAAATTTTGTTTTCCCCTGATAAGGAAGAACACTCTTACTCATCCTTTTTCTCATCAGCCCTTTTGATCCCATTAGCATTGCTGAAAGGAGCCTTTTGATTTGTTACTTTAGGGATTTTTGTATTTTGGGAGGTTTTGAGATTTGGTAGGTTTTGGTTTTGTCTATTTTTCATAGTTCCTTAAGCCTGTGTTCACAGTACCTTGCATTTCTAAATAGTGACCTGTGTATGAGCATTAACCAAGTACAAGACTGCTTAGCTTTCAGAGTGAATTTTGATTGCGATGGCCAAAGCAAGGGAACACTGTGCAGCTAAAAAGTAGTTTTTAAGCCATAAAATTTTCACTCAGCTGTAAGTACTGTGCATGTATTATTAATTTAGATGATTATGTTAAATGTAAACAAGATGTTTTTGCAGAGTATAAATGATCTTTTTTGCACCAGATGCCATTCTTTTGATGACCAATGCTATCAAAAATTTCCCTTTACATAGTTCTCCAGGAAGAGTAAAAGAAAACCAGGTGTTATGGTACAGTATGGGTATGCCTACAAATTTGCTATGTAGTAACTTCTAATGACCACAGATTTACAGACTTATGACAGAGTTGTGATAAATGCTGAAATATTTTCAAAATGCCACATGCATGAGTTTGAGTGAATAGAATCATCCAAAACTTCTGCCTAGTTTTCAATATCAAGTTATGTTTTAATGCAGGAGAACAATATTTTACTCTGCATTTAATCATATAGCTTAATCATCTATTCACTGCTCTAGATCACTAATATTTCAGCTAATCCACAAGAAAACTTATATCTTGTATGTGCTTTTACTAGACGTGAGCCATGAATAACAGTTAGGTTTAAACCAAATCTAAAAGCTGAATAATCTTCAGCAACTTTTTATTTTTCATATTTAACACCATTTAGGCAACATTCTCTTGCAAGATACTCACTATTCAAAGAATGACTACAGCCTAGGTGCAGCAATGCATCTCTAAGAAGCCTGCAGAGGATATTGTTCCTCTGTGCTATTGACTTCCTAAACCTAAAGCTTTACAGTAAAATGAGGCTACAATCTAGGACCTGCTATCAGTATGTATTTAAGTATTTTAATACTCCTTTATTTTGAACACCGTTTTTTTAATATATCTTTACTAACACGTGATAGCAAAAGGAAATAAATTATAGCTTATAAATGGTTCCAAACCAAATCACTCTGGAAATTAAGTGGCAAACTCAGATCCAGAAGAAAAGATTGCTCTGAATGTTTTATTACTTTCTTCTTCATATCCCTTAAAAGCATGTGTTGTTTACATCAGCCAAAAATCTTATCTTCCTCACTTTTTTCCTGAGTATCTGTTGTGGTTTAACCCAGCAGGCAGCTGAATACCACACAGCCATTCACTCACTGCCCACCTCCCTCAGCAGGATGGGAGAGAGAATCAAAAAAAAAAAAGAAAAAAACAAGGTTTGAGGTAAAGACAGACTAATAAAAGAAAAGAATAACAACAACAAGACATAATAGTAACAGAATATACAGAATATACAAGTGATGACAATGCGATTGCTCACCACCCGCCGGCCGATGCTCAGCCCGTCCCTGAGCAGCAATCACTCTCCTCCCCAGTCAGCTCCCCCCAGGTATGATGTCATATGGTATGGAATATGCCTTTGGTCAGTTTGGGTCAGCTGTCCTGGCTGTGCCCCCTCCAGGCTTCTTGTGCACCTGGCAGAGCAAGGGAAGCTCAAAAGTCCTTGACTGGTATAAGCACTGCTTAGCAAATACGAAAACATCAGTGAGTTACCAAAGTTCTTCTCATACTAAATCCAAAACACAGCACTATGCCAGCTACTAAGAAGAAAATCAACAGCCAAAACCAGTACCGTATTGTTCTTCATCTCAAGCCTAAAGTAACTGATCGATTCTTTCCACAAAAAAAGAAAATATGAGAATTCTTTCTTTCTAAGCTCTAATAGCGTTTAAGTCTAGATACATAAGATTAGCTTTATAGAGTGTTCCAATTTTTTGATAAATTTTGTGTTGCTTATAAGAAGAGCTACTTGATAGGGTGGACCAATGGAGTTGAAAGGTTCCTTCCTGATGACATGAATGAAGTTACCAGTTAAGCTAACTTGCTAAATTTGGAACATTATTATGTCTTAAGGGATAAATAAATAACTAAATGTTCATCAGCATTATCAGATTTTTCTTTTTACATTATTTTATTTTCCTCTTTAGGAGGATCATTATATTGTATAAAACAATGAAAATTCTCAACCCAAAAGTGCTCAAGTTTTGAGAATTACATTGTATTATAAATCTGTGCATTTAGATTAAGAATAAAACTGTGAAAAGCAATGTTATTTTGTTCTATTTATTTTGTGATGCTCAGATGATCCATTAATTTTTTTGTTTCTCTTCCAGCAGAGCTTCTCCTAACATAAACTCCCAGCTAACAAAAGGTAAATGGAGTACTATGACACAGAAACTTCTTTTGTAGGACATGTACTGTAAGTCAATATGGGTGTCACTATTTCACTACTTGCAGCTGGCAAGCTGGTCCCCTGTTTCCTCTAATAAACCAAAACTATTCTAAAACTTGATTGAGGACACATCAATTCAAGCTGCGCACCACTGACATTGTGTGCAGTTATGCATCTGGACAGTTATCTCAGTATATACAGCCCCTGGGAAATGTTAATTTAAAATACAGTCCTGAAATGGTGAAAATGCTAACTGTCCTGTGGGAAATGATTGCTGTTTTTACAGACACCAAAAAGTATTTTGCAAGGGAGGACATACCAGATTAAACAAATGGAATGGGAATATGGTAACATATAATCAGGAAACTGTGATGAAAGTATAATTGCCAAAATACATGGGGTTGTTTTGGCTTGGTTTTGTTTTCATTCATCTGACCAAGATGGCTGGATGTTGTTTGCTTGCTTGTTTGTTTCCTCCTCTAACATTTTGAGATGTGGGTATCTGCAAAGTATAATTGTAAAACTGTGTCTTTATGGACTACTGTATATTTGTTGTACATTTCATTAAACCTACTCCTCTTAATTTATCTTATTCAAGTGCCAGTTTGTATTATATTTCACTGACATCTGTAAAATTGCTTTCATAGCTTATCTTTATTCAGAATATGTCACAGATGAAACAATCATTTAGAAGTTTCCTTTGGCCTGCTCAGTGACTGCCATGATTTGGAAATGATGGGATTCCCTTGAAAAGTATAGAAAGTAGATACTACTAAGAAGAAGGTAAAAGAAGAAGGGAACAACAACAAAAAAGTGTTCTGCAAGGTAAAAGCTCCTTCACTATTATACTGTATGCAAAGAGCAAAGGAAGGTGTTTGAGATATTTCTACAGGCTATTTAGAAGTAGATATTTAAGACTGATAATCTGAAATCTGTTTCACTTCAGTTTAATGTGCATTTGAGATTGTTGTCTTGACTTCCTTTATACTTAATGAGAGAGGAACAAACATGCCTACAGTACAGCAGATATCAGTCTAAGATGGGCAAACAACAGAGATGACTCAGCCCCCCAAAGTCTCCATGGAAAGTAAAATCAATTGAATGAGTTGCTTTGATGTAGATGTCCAAATCTGGACAGATGAATGCTACCTATGCTGTCCTTTGAGTTGCTGTATGTCCGCTCTCTGCCTCACTAGCTTGGGGTAACTCATCTTTCCTCACAGCAGAACTCATTTTCTTGACACTTGTCGGTCCTTGAGTAGAACCAAGTAATGAGCCTTTTTCAGTCAAGGTGAAAGAATTAGTGTTCTGAAAGTACAAATGACCCATATTTGTGTAATACATTGGAGTTCAAATTCAGTTACCCCTTTTGGATGTTTTTTCATTACTAAAACCAGATAGACTAAAAAATTAAACAGTTACTCAAAAATTACAATTTTTGAGCAACTAAAGTAATGAACTTGTTAACACGATCATGGGTTTGCAGTACAAGAGAATCATAGAACAGAATCATAGAATTGTTTAGGTTGGAAAAGACCTTTAAGATCATCAAGTCCAACCATTAACCTAACCCTGCCATCCCACCACTAAACTATGGCCCTAAGCACCTTGTCTACCCATGCTTTAAATACCTCCAGGGATGGGGACTCAACCACTTCCCTGGGCAGCCCATTCCAGTGCCTGACAAGCCAAATATTTTCTGCTGTCGTAAGTATTTCAATACATTTGCTCAAGCATATTAGACACAAGTATTTCTTTTTTACACAGTAGTGGGAAATAATCTAAGGCACTTTCTGAGGTAAGAGAGAAAGTAGACTATTCAAATGCTCCAGAATTAGAATAAGTATGGAAATATTAGTAACCCGAGGTCAATTGATTCATTGTTTTATCAGAGAGAAAGATGAGAAAACATTTGTTAGGAAAAAAATTAAAGTGTCCATACAGTTGACAAAATTGGTAGTGAGATGGATTGTTATTAAAGTGATTCCTTTTAGCCCAATGACATCTTATAAGGTATTAAATAGTTTAGAACCCCTTCTGAGACCAGCCTAATATAAAATATTCAACATCCCTCCACTTCATGCCAAAAATATTCCACTAACATTAGAGTTAGACACCTTTAAAATAATTGGCAATACCAGCCTTGCACAGGAAAGCAAAAGGGCTGGGAGATTTAATAATACTTTCATTGATCTTTGCATATGAGAATAATCCTCTTTGGAAATGAGGTTGTTAATGCAGGAATGAGCCTTCCTTTTTTCTGGTGTGCACAGATTAACCATCAAATGCTTCTTCACAAAGTATTTCATATAAAAAAGAAACCAAGGCACTGTATATGAGAGAGGTAAAAAGAACCTTATATCTGGTTCAAAACACATCGGATGTATCTGAGTACTCAGAGGAACGTGCGTATATTCCATATAGCAATTTGATATATCTTTTACTTTTTTAATGCCACTTTTATGGTTTTATGGGAAAGTTGGTCCTGACAAAGTTGGAATTGAAGAAACAGCTGAGGACTTTAAATTCTGAATGGACAAATTATTCTGGAAAAACAATTGAAATTAAATTAAAACAATTTAAGACAAAATGCCAGTGAATCTTTAATATGCTATCTATTCATTCAATTGATAAACATCTTGTCACCTCTTACATGAATTTGTGAAGCTGCCAGAGATTGACATTGACTTTTCCAAACAACTAAGCAGACTCCTGAGATTCCAAATAGTGTGGAAAAGACATCAGATTTTTAGTATTTATTCAAGCAGTATCTCCAAACCTCAATAAAAAGGTATATGGGTATTTAAAATGTTATGTTTGTAAGAGTGAGTGTAATTTATGAACAAACACAATGCATCTTGAGCTGAGAAAGGACAGCACTTCATACACTCGCACTAAGAAGACTGTGGCAGAAAAGCAAACAAGCTCAGAAAACACATTGAGCTATTGAATAAGCATTGATTGCCATTACCTTAACATTTCCAGTAATTAGTAAGTAATATTATCAGTGCTTATAATGTGCCAAAAGAAAGTTTTCATGATCAGAAACGAGGAGGTATAACAAGCACCATTCCAGGACAGGCTCTATTTGTTTTGCTTTATAACTCTGGTTGTTGCTGGCTGTTTCTAATAATACTAATAGTCTACAGTATACACAATATCTTTCTAGTCCAGCTGAAACTAGATTTTACATAGACATGTGCTGCATCTACATTTAAAAGCTTACTTGAAAGCCATATTAGCTGAACATAGCAAAGATGCAAGAGAAGGACACAGGGGGTTTGAGAGCCTAAGTATATATGAGTTGAAATTAATGTGAATTTTCATGTGTTTACTGTATGCACTTTTTTTTCTTTTTGATGTATTAACAAACACAATACAACATATTAAGGAAAATATATTTTGGAGTGGAGTCTGAAATATATTTTAATCTTAGCTCCTGGAGAGCTATAATTTGCTATCCATAGTTTGGCCAACAGTATTCCAATAGCCTGAATAAAGGAAAAGGTGATAATTCTGGTGTGAAACTTTTGGATAGCAAGGTGAGAGATTGCAGGAAATTAAAAAAAGAAACAACTTACCAAACAAACAAAATCTATGGATAGAGGTGAAAAGATAAAAAAAAAAAGTCCTCATTTTAAAAGAGGCAGACCTCAGAAGAAATGTAGGGGTGATCTAAAAATGATCAAAGAAATAAGAAACTTTATATTGGGGAAGGCATACAAGAAGTGAAAAGGAAATGTTCCACAAAGGCAAAAGTCTTGTATTGACTATAGTTTAGTCATAGTGACTTGGCATTTGGAGCTCATTACACTCATAGAATATATATATTTTTTTTGAACTTTAAACAGACAGTTTTAATAAAGTTTAAAGCTATTGTTGGTATAGCCAAAAGGGAACTCAAAATTTAAAGAAATAATTCAGCATTGTTCAGCAGACGCCAAAGAAATCCATAAAAATAAGGTAGAAATTCCTCAGAGAGAAGAGAAAAAACAAGTGAAAGAAAATCAATGCCTAATAGGGTTAAAGAAAGTAAGAAAGCATTTTTAGAGGGAATAAAATCAAATGGAGATTTGGCCTTGTTAGAGAACTGGTGAATTGTAGATCATAAAATTGAAAGTAATAAAGCAAAAATCTCTCACTAGATTCTGCTTTGTACTTGGATGAAAATGTGAGGACACATCCATTGCGGATTAATTAAATAGAAAGCTGAGAAAACACACAATGAAGGTGCCCTAGTTGACACTTAGGAAAGTGTCAAACATCTATCCTCCATTCGGATTAATAAATTTGCTCTGTACCAATTGTGCCAGCATTGCTTTAATATTTATTACAATTTTCTTGAAAAGTAAAGACTGAATATTGCAAATATTTAAAATATTTAAGATGATAGGAATTAGTGCCAATTTAAACACAGACAAAACCATAAAGGATTTAATTTTTAAATCCAATGACAATCTGTGGACTTTTAAAAGCCTTATTTCACAGAAGGGCACTTTCATAAAGAATCTGATTTATAATTTTGAGGGTTTTTTTCTAACTTCCTGTTAGAAGTTTTTTGATGTACTCTGATCAGGTATCTCAATGTTCTTTTAAAACTTGCTATGTACAGACAACAGAGGCATATTATGTTGGATAGCTATAGACCTGGGTGTTCCCATCTCCGAAATGTCAGTAACTTAAAAATGTAGCTAATACAATGATGATAGTGGTATTATTGGAGATCCATAGCATACTTTGGTTGTTTATCCAGCATTTTATTTTTTTTTTGGTAATTAAAGTGTATAAAAAAACCCAGGATTAAAAAAAAAGGGGGAAATACATTTTTGGGATGTCAGATTTAAGAAAATTAATGTATTCAGACTACTTGAGAGAAGATTTGAAGACGACTTGATCTCTGTGAAAATGATGTTTAATAACAAGAGAAAAAATCAGCCTTGCTGAGAAATGCATAGAAATATCTGGACATTGAAATTAGATGAATCAGTCTTGAAAAAAAGGTTTATTATGTTCTCAGTGAGGGTAATTGTGTTTACAGCTCTAAGTGATCGGAGTATCTACTAGTTATGACAGTTTAAGATTGCAAGATTATATTTTTTTAAATATAAGTTTCCAGTATATACATATATGCTGCAGCCCAGCCATAGGATATTTATCTTCTCTTCACCACCAACAATACCTTTGGCTTTAGCATACCTACTTATTATCTTATTTTTATATTTCTCACATGTAATAAATTGTATTTACTTTTGAGATGCTATCTGCAGACCATGAAACATGGTGAATTAATGTTCTGAGGTAGAAAGGGGAATCTTCCTTCTCACCTCTTAGATGTCTTACTTCCTTTTTCAATGTAAGAATAAAACTGATGTTTGGATTTGAAGAAGAGTACAGTTTTTCTGTAGGCTGTGTTGGAAGGCTTTGTCTTCAGGAGCAGCACAGACACGATCTGTGCAGATCACCAACTTGAATAATCCATGCACATCTCATCTCATCACTTCCCTCTGTGCTCTGGTGCCTTCTAAGTTTGCAACACTTCCGTCTCCTGTGCTTTGGAACATATTTTTGTCTTCTCAAATTCTTTGATTTACCCTATATTACTATGGATAGTACTTGTAGGTTATGTGATAAAAAGTTCATTGCCATACACACAAAGGAGGGCAGAGGCAAATGGGGAACTCTGCCTCAGCATCTCCTCTCCCCAGGATGTCACAAGAGGTGACCAGCCCCAAGGCCCAGGTGGACACCCATCATCATTGGACCAGGGAAAGGCTCACAGGTACCTTTGGGATTTAGAATGGTTGTATGTGCGTGCACCACCTGTGTCGTTGTGTGCAAAGGGATCTGCTCCAGCAGATGGAGTGCGGCCGTGAGGACTCATGTGCCAGGTGCCAGAAGCTGGGCAGGGCAAGGGACCAGGGCAGCCCCTGGAGAGACCATGTGTCTGAGCCCAGCTGCTGGGGGGATCCACACTGGACAAATACGTGTATATATTCCCACTGACAGTCCTTCATCCTGATGAAAGAAGGTCTCTATCCTAATTCATTTAGAGAGGAGGTTGGGCTGAGGCCGCTGGTGCTGTTTGTGATTGCATGAGTGCTGTGTGTCCTGTCTACATTGATCTGTTTGGCAGCTGCACACATGCTTTTTTGTGCGTGCCTGTCAGAAAGATGTGCCTAGAATCACCACTCACTGGACCTGGGGGTGGGGAGCTGCAACAAGGCTACCAAATTCAGCAACCCCTGACAAGTACAAGGGTAACAGGGAGGAGCTAATGTCCAGCTTCACTCAGTAGAACATTTTCATTTATCCTTCTTTTATTTTTTTTGCAGACTCTGTAAACTACTAAAATATTTAGCAATTCCATATCCGCATTAAGAAAACAAAACCTAGACCTCTGTGATGTAGTCATAGAGTGCTTGTTTATTGCTCCCAAGGCCAAGTGCAAAGGGAGGCTATACAGTTGAGTGTTTTGGGGTTAAGGTTAAGACCCAGACATCTGAAGCAAAGTAAATCTTGTGAATGGATTTCTCTCAGTGATTTATTGGTAAGATTCCAGTTCCTGACAGGTGTAAAATTTCTTAGGAAAACAAGGCAAGACTAATCTTCAGATGCAATTTTTCCATTGTAAACAAAACATGGAAAGAAAATATATAATCATTGTCTCCTGTCCTACCTTCAACATGACTGGGAAATCTTGTGAATTTTGACTATACAAGTTCACATTTGCCTGTTCTGTCTCTTTTTCTTGTGGTACTTCCATGTGTATTTCACTCTGCTTGTTATGCAAAAGAAAGAACAGAACACATTCACTATCTGATAATGCTTATCCACTCTTGCATTTTATAAAATGCTTTTAGTGGTAGGTAGATTATTTTGTTGACCTATTAGTAACACCTAGTGTCTAAGGTTATTCCTGAAATTGACATTTCCTTAATCTCAGGATAGAAAGAGTTAGAAGGATTGGCATTGTTCCTAATGCTGAAACTTCAGCATATGTACTTGTTGGTGATCCTCAGATCAAAATTTTATTTTGTGTGGTCAGTTCTAATATTCACAATGCTCCATAAACACCAAGACAGTGGGCCAAGTTAATGGTCTATTGTTCAAAAGAAGAATCCAAAGAGACCTGGACAAGCTGGAGAGGTGGGCCTGTGTGAGCCTCATGAGGTTCAACAAGGCCAAGTGCAAGGTCCTGCACCTGGGTCGGGGTAACCCCCAATATCAGTACAGGCTGGGGGAAGAAAGGATCGAGAGCAGCCCTGCCAAGAGGGACTTGGGTGTGCTGGTGGATGAAAAGCTGGACATGAGCCAGCAATGTGCACTGGCAGCCCAGAAGGCCAACCGTACCCTGGGCTGCATCAGGAGAAGCGTGGCCAGCAGGTCGAGGGAGGGGATTCAGCCCCTCTACTCTGCTCTGGTGAGACCTCACCTGGAGTACTGTGTCCAGCTCTGGAGCCCTCAGCACAAGAAGGACATGGAACTGTTGGAGCGGGTCCAGGGGAGGGCTACAAAAATGATCCGAGGGCTGGAGCACCTCTGTTATGAGGCCAGGCTGAGACAGTTGGGCTTGTTCAGCCTGGAGAAGAGAAGGCTGCAGGGAGACCTGATTGTGGCCTTTCAGTACCTAAAGGGGGCCTATAGGAAAGATGGGGATAATCTTTTTAGTAGGGCCAGCTGTGACAGGACAAGGGGTAATGGCTTTAAACTAAACCAGGGTAGGTTTAGACTGGATATAAGGAAGAAATTCTTTACAATGAGGATGGTGAAACACTAGCCAGAGAGGTAGTGGAGGCCCCATGCTTGGAAACATTCAAGATCAGGGTGGACGGGGCTCTGAGCAACCTGATCTAGTTAGCTGTGTCCCTGCTCACTGCAGAGGGGTTGGACTAGATGACCTCTAGGGGTCCCTTCCAACCCAAAACATTCTATGATTCTATTCTATGAATCCTCTGTGTTGAGACTAGAAAGTATCTATCACACAGATGATCTAACTAGTCTCAATCCTAGAGAGGAACCTTCCCCAAAAGAAATTGAGAGAACCCCTCATCAATCATTCAGTTTGATGAAGACTAGTTGATTTTTATGTATAGATTCAATGTTTTGCTGAATTAGGGCCTACAAGAGAAATGGTCCATGTTTAAAAAAAAATGCCCTTGATGGAAATAAGAGACACGTATTTGTATTGCCTGCATAAGTTATCAGGCATGGTACAGATGGTGAGGGACTTTGCACTGCAGATGGGAATGATTCAGAAGATGATAGAAGTGCTAAATCCAAACCCTTGCTCCATCACTATCTAGGGATAGACATTGTTAAAGGAAAGTTTGCATATAAAGTTTACTTTCAGCAAATATGCATACTTGTGGGAGTGAAAGTTAGATGACAAGCAAATGCAAGCTTATCCAATGTTAATAGGAATTTTATTTGTACTAAAATAATAAGTAAGCTGTTTATAGTATATAGCTAATACAGATATTGAGATGCTGTGAAAATGATATTATCAGCAAAGAAAACTGCTTTGGGTAATTCTAACCTCAGCATTTAGTAGTTTAAGGGCATCAGGATGAAACTCTACCCAGCTCACTAATATGTCAAATCTCCATAATCTGTACTGTGCTGGACAAATCTGCAAGTTAAATAAACAGGTAAAATACAGACATTTTTATGGCAAGAGTTATACCATATATAAAAATATCCTGAATAACTAGCCAATTAATACCAACACTTATCTTCAGTTTATCAACCGATAGATTATAATGACAGTTTATATGGAGGAAAACAATCACGCATATGTCATTCCAGGAATGTCTTCTAAGAAGTCATGCTATCGAAAATAGCAATATAACTATACAGTTTGTCTTTTCTTTGACTAAAATCATAATAGAATCCTCATACAGAGGAGGAAAAGATTGTTCTGTCTCAGGTCTTTTCTTGTCCAAGACGTACAGCTGCCCTAAGAGACCTACAAGCTTGTATTTACAAAAATTCTTTCTTAAATTAATTTCCTTTTCTAAACATTTTCCTAGTTTTCTTGTAATATTACTGACTTTTAGAAAGTTGAAAAGACCATTCTGAATAATGAACGTGAAAAATAGACCAAGTATCTTGTTCAGGTGATTTAGACACTTCGTTTGCTTCAGGACCCTCCAAAAAATCAAGGGGTAAGTATGGAAATGTTTTTCATAGTAATATATTCTGCACAAGGATAACCACAGTATATTTTTCACTATTTTGCTTGAAATTAGAAGAGTGAAGTTTCTTAGAATTCATGTTTTGTCTACAATTTAAAATGTGTTCAGTTTTCATTTGTTAATTTGTTACATGCATATGAGTCTACATTTGGAAAAGTTGGTATTTTTAATTTTCTAGAAACAGACCTGCAACATCCTCTTTAAATTATATTCATGCCTAGAATGGGGTTTCGCCAAGTTTCTCATGAAGTAAAAGGTTCAACACCACGAAGTACTTCTTAGAAAATTTCTGCATTATTATGGATAAAACAGTTTATGTACTAGAATACATTAGGAAAACTAACAGTTCTTACAGTAGAATGTCTCCTAGCATTTTTTGATAAGCAGTCTTTTCTCTGTCCATTTGGTTAGAACTTCTGGTGCACAGTGGTCCTTTTCTTTCTGGGAACAAGGACATAACTCTCAAGTTTATTAGCTCTGGTTTGTATAATTAATCTCATTTTGAATTATTGAGAAGTAAAATCTAAGTATACAAGCAGACAATTAAGATGACAAGTAGCATTCAACTACAGCATTCCAGGAACTGACATAAAATGTTTTCTCCTGAAAAGAAAATTGTATTTTATTTATGAAGATACTTAGAAATCTCTCTCTTAAGACAGGAGTTTACATAATCAAAGTGGTTACTTATGCAGGCCTAAGTGTATTTACCACTTACTCATATTCAAAGTGCTTTGAACCATTAAGTAAATATCACAGAAAATAGTTGCATGAAATAAAGACACTATTTTGGTGATATTACAGAAGTGTAAAAGAGAGGTGTGTAAGAAAGTATGGTCAGTTAACAGTCAGAAATCTAACAAAACCTTTAAAAACCTCCATTTGGGTATCCTGCCCACACAAGCTCTGTGCAAAGCTCTGCATAGTCAATATACATAAAGAAATTCAAGATTCACATAGTTCCAGAGAGAGTTCTAATACCCTCTAGTATAGTTTTCTTGGCACTTATGGATGGGTATAGGGGGAAGCTGAAGAAGATTGTGTTAGATTAGTACTCTGTTCTTGTAACCCCATAGGCATGGTAATCAATGACCACATAACGTAAAATTCAGAATGGCTATTTTCAAGACCATAGTTCTTGAACTCAGGTGCCTAAAACATTTCTGTATCTACCTATAAACATCTTATGAGAAGGCAATGAGTAGCAGAATAAATTAACTTGCACAGATCTATGCCAGGCAGGTCTACAGAATTGGTTCTTGTATTAAAGCTAGTTAATTAAAGACAGATCAGATATCTCTATAGTAGGTTATCTCTGAGACTGCACAAATGAAGTTATTCCCTACAGATTGAACTGACTCTGGCTATAAACTTTTATATCTCCATGAATAGAATGGGGTTGCATCACTTCTCTAACCAGGAGGCATTCAAAGACGTTGTTGAGTGCTAGCTATCTGGTGTTGCAGACAACTTATGTTTCAGATTATAAAGTGGCAAAAATCTTGGATGGACAAAATAACATAAATATTTTACATGAGTAGAAAAAAGCATAAATAGGATAAATCTACCACTTAATCAACCAACTTTAGTCATTATAGACTTAAATCCTAGATAATTCAATCAAATTTTTTTCCAAAGAAATTAAGTAAGTGACCCAAATAAACAAGTAACAGACCTTAAAATAATAAAATGTGTGGCTTGAGCTGTTGTTGGATTCCACTACTCAGTGCAGCTTCTAGCTAAGAACTGTATTTATATTTTCCAGTTAATATTTGCCTCTGCATAGTCTTCATTATTATGTTGCAGTCATTGTTAGCTATTTTAGGTATTACTGCATTAATTTATTTTTCTATAACTAGCAGATAACCTATCCTAGAAAATTCTGTGTTCCTTTCAATGATATACTTCAGCATGATGTAGTACAGATTTTTGGAATAAAAAAAAAGGATTTAGTAATATGTCAAGAATCTGCAAATCTATGATAATTTTATCTATGTAGACTCAATTTATTTCATATATTGCTTTCTCAGTTAAGACATCCAGATATGTCAATTATCAATTTTGCTCTTTAATTTTCCATGTCATACTGAAAATCCAATCCACTCCTCTATCTCCAGTAACAGCGATTCAGCTCCAGGTGTTACATCCAGATTTAGAGCCCTGTAAAATCAGGTGAAAACATTCTCCTGAAGATCAGACACATGTGTTTAAAATTTCTTATGTGCAGAGAAGTCCTAGAACCCATGTTCTGTTTCTAGGGTAACTACTCTATGTGCTAAACAGTATCACATAACTGAGATGTTATGAATGAGCTCTACCTGGTGGGGGTTTTTTTCTAAAAGAAATTTTTAGGCATGTAACACCAGTGAAAGTCACCATCACCATCTACAACATGGACATTGATGTCCCATTTGTGTTCACTTCAAGTGTTTGATTTCTGTGGTGGGGGAGTAGCTAACCCTAAAAAGCTCAGACCACAGAGTTTTCTGCACAGTGTCTGCTTCCCTCTGTGTTTCAGGCTGGGAAGCTACACATGGCTCTGGATTTTACTCTAGGCCCAGACATTCTGCACCCCTTCTTGTGAAGAGAACCATAGGATCATGTAGATTGGAGTGGACTTCCAGAGGCACTCCAATCCAATCTCCTGCTCAGACCACATCTAGTTAGAAAGGGTTGCTCAGGGCTTTATCCAGTTGAGTTTTGAGTACCTCCAAGAGATCCTAGAACCCCTCTCAGCACATGCTCTGGGATATTACTAACCTATGATTTACCCTGTTACTGCTGTTACCTTGAACATCTATTCCCACTTGTGCTGTTACTGTGCACCTCTGAGAAGACTATTGTCTTCTCTATTTCCTTCCATTAGGTAGCTGAAGACAACTGTAAGTTCTCCCCTAAGACCTCACTTTCTGAGAATGAGAAAACCAAGGTCTCTTAGTATCTCCTCATACATGATGTGCTCGA
Source organism: Gorsachius magnificus (assembly GCA_034008185.1). NCBI lineage: Eukaryota > Metazoa > Chordata > Aves > Pelecaniformes > Ardeidae > Gorsachius > Gorsachius magnificus. The sequence goes on from CM067081.1 coordinate 90,189,851, forward strand.
GGAGCAAATGAACCTGGTGGCCTGGATTGGGCTTACTCCAACACATCAAAGTCTTCTACTGAGGCACCCAAAATGTCTCACAGATGTTAGATAAAGGAAAAGCATCATCTCCTTGGGACTGATGGCTACAATTCTGCTAGTACGACCCAGGATGTAGTTGGCCTTCTTTTGTTCAGGGTCACACTGTTAGCTCGTGATCAGTTTTGATTTTTACCTAGTCTTTTTTGGCAAATCTGTTTCCTGGTCAGTCTGCCTTGTCTTATACTGCTGAATGGGATTATTTTGTCCAAGGTATAGAACTTTGCATTTAACTTTGTTAATCTTCATAAGCTTTTTGTCCAGCTTTTTATTCTTTTTTCTTTCTTGTTGAGGTCACTTTAAATAGCAATGAACCACTTCCCCCATTTTGATATCAGCTGTAAGCTGGCTGAGGATGCACACCATTCTACCATCCAGGTTGTTAATGAACAGTATTAGCTGCAGTACTGGTCCATGAGGTGGCTGCCAGTTTGATATTGGACCACTGATGACAATAGGCTTTAAGTCTGACAGTTTAGCCAATTTTACATCCAGTTATCAGTCTGTTGATCCAATTTTACACCCAGTTATTAGTCTGTATTTCACTGAGTTGGCTATGTGGATACTAGTAAAGGCCATATACCTAAAGTAAAGGACTTTTTGGTTCTGAGTTTTCAAGAGCAACAGGCAAGGCCTGTGGAACAAGAGCATGTTGGGACAATCATGACCCTGACAGTATTTTACTGGAGTTGACCTTCATAAAATTGTGTATTGTATTGTGTGCTGACCAGCTTCAAGATGGAAAAGAAACAGAAAATGCATATCAGAATACTTACAATGATAAAAATAAATATTTTCAATATCACTGAGTGCACAAGAACATCCTGTTCAGAGCTATCCCAAATTACTATCTAAGGAAGAGTATATTTGTATATACAAAACAAAAATAGAAGCCTTATCATGCCACTTTTCTCCCAGCAATGATTCAAAGCTAGAATATGATGTTGATCATCTGCGATTAGAAATTTCATCAGTCAAAAAAATTCTCAAAGGGTTAGATACAACAACTTTATGGCTATTCTGCATCACTATAGTAATGAAAACCAGAGAGAACAGGCCCATGTTGTGATATTCATTACACTATCTTTTTCTTAATATATATATTATTTAAAAAAAAAATACTAAAGACAGAGTTAAGTGGGTAGCCTACATCTTTCGCTTTGATCACACTGTATTTTATGTCTGTTACATGAAAAACACAGTGGTAAATGTACTAAAACTCTTCATTTTCCAATTAGGTAAGCGGTCTGTTTTGCAAGCGGAAATGAGTGTTGGTGCTTCACTTACCACCAAGTAATATGCCGGTAGAAAATGAAAGAAGAAATGGAACAGAAAATAAATAAATAATACAGAGAAAAGTCATGGAACTTATGTTGCTGACAATGTTAGTGCAGGTTAACACTATCTTTATGACTGACAGCTTAACAGAAGCAAACATATTGTTAAATATCATTTCATTGCTCAGTATGTCTAACTGAGATTGTCAATTAAACTTCCCATTTTCATTACTAAACAAATTGTGACCCCTCTTTGGACTACTGCAAACACTTCATTTTCATTTACGTAGCCTGAGTACATGGAAGTAAGTCAGTTTCTCTCATTTAGGAATTTGTCTCACATAGTTTTAGTTTGTTTTGTTCTCCCAAAAAGAACTACAAAAGGTTTGGACTTGAACCCAGAATAAATATCAGACAAAATCTGTAAATGAGTTCTTTCAAACAAAGTGATTTTTTAGTGGTTACATTAATGGTTAGAGAATCTACATAAATAACATTTACAGCTCAGTTTTGCATTGTTTCTTATTGAAAAATAAATTAATACTCTACAATAAAAAAAATCTAGTAAGAATCTTGACATGAATCACTCAAATAGACTGGTTAGACAAGAAACATTGCAACAGCACCAGAAGGGTTGATAAAGCCTGACATTTTATCCAAAATTATGGATGTGACAGCCTAAGAAAGACAAACTGTTAGAAACAGCAGAAAGGCCTCCACAACCTCACATCAGAACAAATAAATTCAGCATGGATATATAGAAAAATAACCCTGATAAATACGAAAAAACACCCAAAACCGTCAGATTATAGTCAGACTGAAATTTTATTATGGTATATGCCAAGTGAGACTGCACAACATAATCTGTACATAGAGATAATTTAAGGGTTTGCATGGAATCAAACTTAGAAAGAAATACAGGATCTTTGATGCTGAAAATCTCTTAAGGCTTTTTTTTTTTAATAGAGCAAGCAATGGATGAGCTAGGAAACTCAGTAGCTGGAACATTCAAATGCATTTGTTTATGTTCCAGAATGTCACTGAGAAAACAGAATTTAATACCCAGCACCTATGTGTGTGCAATTCAATCAGTATCAGAAATTCTTCAGAAGACCTTTTCAGATCATTACATGTAGTATACAGAATGGAGACAAATTAGACATCTTGTAAAAGACAGCTAGCACAAAGCATTAGATAAAAACTAATGGGAAAAGCTTTTACAGCCTTCCAAATGAACATTGAATAAGAGTAGAGTTCTGAAATGCCACTTTCTCAACTGGTTGGAAACCATTTGCATTGATTCTACAATAGACTGAGAGCATCTATAAGGTTTTAATGTTTTGATGACTGTCAGAGGGTTTTACAGAAAATTGTTTTATCACAGTGACCAGTAGATAGGTCCCCCACATTCGCCTTTGCAAATAGCCCTAATAAGCAAATTCAGAGCAGAGTTTATAAAAACAACTGGTGCAACTAAGGAAAAAACAGAATCTTTCTGTGGTTGGGACACTAGTCTAAGAGTGGTAAGGATTCCTGATCTGTTGGGTTTCCTTCTGTAATCTTACGAAATTCACTCAGACTCAGATCCCCACAAGCGTGTAGGTAGAGTCATAGAATCATAGACTTGTTTAGGTTGGAAAAGACCTTTAAGAGCATCAAGTCCAACCTTTAACCTAACCCTGCCAGCCCAACACTAAACCATGTCCCTAAGCACCTTGTCTACCTGGCTTTTGAGTAGCTCCAGGGATGGGGACTCCACCATTTCCCTGGGCAGCCCGTTCCAATGTTTGACAACCCTTTCATTGAAAAAATTTTTCCTAATGTCCAACCTAAACCTGCCCTGGAGCAACTTGAGACCATTTTCCCTTGTCCTACCTCCCATTACTGGGGAGAAGAGGCCGACCCCCACCTCGCTACAGCCTCCTTTCAGGTAGTTGTAGAGAGTGATAAGGTCTCCCCTAAGTCTCCTCTTCTCCAGACTAAACAACCCCAGTTCCCTCAGCCGCTCCTCGTAAGACTTGTGCTCCAGATCCCTCACCAGCTTTGTGGCTCTCCTCTGGACATGTTCCAGCAAGGCAACATCTTTCTTGTAGTGAGGGGCCCAAAACTGAACACAGTATTCGAGGTGCGGCCTCACCAGCACCGAGTACAGGGGCACGATCACTTCCCTACTCCTGCTGGCCATACTATTCCTGATACAAGCCAGGATGCCATTGGCCTTCTTGGCCACCTGGGCACACTGCTGGCTCATATTCATCCAGCTGTCAATCAGTACCCCCAGGTCTTTTTCCACCAGGCAGCTTTCCAGCCACTCTCCCCCAAGCCTGTATCGTTGCATGGGGTTGATGTGACCCAAGTGCAGGACCCGGCACTTGGCCTTGTTGAACCTTGTACAGTTGGCCTCGGCCCATCGATCCAGCCTGTCCAGGCCCCTCTGCAGAGCCCTCCTCCCCTCAAGCAGATTGACACTCCCACCCAGTTCAGTGTCATCTGCAAACTTACTGAGGGCACACTCAATCCCCTCGTTCAGGTCATTGATGAAGATATTAAACAAGACCGGCCCTGGAACTGAGCGCTGGGGAACACCGCTTCTGAGGACTTCAGCATCAAAAGCTTAAATTCCCAAAAACTCTGCTTACTTGATGGCCAAAGACAGAGAGGAACGTGGCATTCATAAAATACACTTGAAACATTAAAATCCTTCCCTTTTACCTCTGGAGACATCCAGAAGTGTCTCAGCCTGGAGATCATTTGAACTATTTTACATACTTACCTTATTTTATTTCATGGTGGAACAAAAAAATAAAAAGTGACAACATTCATCAAAACAAGGGGCTTGTGAAGTGTTAGGAATTGCTGACAATACAGAGATATGGGAGATACATAGACATGTTAAACAAAGATTACTTCAGATGAAGTTAATGTATACGCAATGTAACAATATTTTACTTGTATTACCCATTCAGTAGATAGACAACAGAAGTCAGTATGGACCATAGCATTAAATAGTGGTAAATCAGTATTTTCCTAGAAAAATAAATGAGGTACACATGCTGAAAGCTCTCACCTCTGAAGGCAATTATAAAGAAATTCAGATACGGCACAGAAGAATGGCCTGGTGCTAGTAGACTTTATGCCAACATGTTGCCATAAATAACATCAAAATTTAAAGGAATTTCCAAAGAAGCGCTGTAAAGAAGCAAGAAGCAAGACTCAGTCATCCAGTTTGCTTCTGTTTCAGGACCTTGAATTCCACAACTTTGTTTTATCTTAAAAAAGGAATCTGCTGCTTGTATGCACACATATATAATAGCAAGTTCTTAGCTTTCCTATTAATCAGTGTCACTTTCTACTGAAAAAACCTATCAATATGTATCATGAATCACCTTGATCAGAAATTATTCTAATAACCCTCAGCTATTAAACAGATTTAAAGTTATATATATATAATATATATGCACATATATATAGGTATGCATGGAATGTCAAGCAGATCAATGATAACTAATTTGTACAGTCTAGGAAATTATATCTATCTACCTCAGGCAATCAAGGATTTCTTTAATAATTGCACTGGAACCTGTTTTTTAAGCAATTAGAACTCAGTTTCCAGCAAACATCTTAGATTAAAAGAAATGGCATTTTAAAATTATGTGGATGAAAATTAAATGGAAATTAAGAATACCAGTGTCTAATAGGCAATCAGAAACATAGGAAGATAGGAATTTCCAAGACTATTCAAATAAGCTTCATTCTGTATTCTCCAAGTCTTTTGGAGTACACTTGAAATGATGTCATGGGACTGATCTTGTATGTACTCATTAGCGGGTGTCCCAGTGCCTTTGCCAGGAATTCTACATACCCTGTACCTAGGAAAATGAGTTTATGGGATATAATGTTTCTTGTCAATTCTTGTACAAACCAGAGAACTGACACAAAAACTTTTTCATTTTGATGTTATTTGCTGCTGGGGACTTATCACTCCTAGTAACTCATGTTGGAAACCTATGTGTTCTGCAACACACTTTGAGAATCCTGCACTGAAAATTGAATTTAAGTACTATTTATTGATATTAAACTTGACAGCAAACAGCATAAGCCTCAGATGTTAAGTTAAATACATTGTTCCGTAGGATACTTTGAATATTTTCTTTAATATTTAATGTGTTCTTAGTATCAATGCTGCAGACAGAAAATAAATTTTAAAACCTAATGAAAATTGGGTGGGTTTAGATAATTCTCCAGTGGATTTATTATCTTATAAAAGTGGTGTTCTGAGGCATTTTGATGACTCAAGGGATCATCACTAAAATAAATTTCCTCTTATGTGCTGGTTTCCAAACCATTCCATGTTGTTAGTGCCTGAATTTAGCATATAATGACTATTTAAGGCACATATGAATTGAGCAGTGATCTTGATTCTGTTCCTGAAAGAATGTATCCTCTGAAAGGCAGGGATATACTAGGAATTTAAGAGTTAGTCTGAGCTCTAAGTGAACTATAGTGCTTTGTGGACAAATCTGACTGACAAAAAATAGTCAGATGCCAAGGCAATTTGTTTTTTCCAGGCTTTAGGTCAGCTAAATAGCAAATGTGGTGCTGCAGGATTTTATTATGAATGTATTCAATTCTGACAATGGACAGACTGGTGTTTATTAAGCTTTCATATTTCTGTAACCTCCAATTAGGGGTTAGAATGTGTAGGGAGAAAAGGCAAATAACTATACATGCTGGAGAGACAATGAAAGTTTTTTCCTGCTTTTAGAGAAACTGGATCATGCTTAACACTTAGGTACTTGGCTAACTGTAAAGTCAATAGAATTGGTCACACAATTAAAAGTTAAACTTGTAAGAAAACATTCCCATGGCTTGTAGTGAAGAAAATAAGTAATATGCAAAGATTAAAAGGAGAAAAATAATCAAAGGGCTTCGTATATAAGTGTATTTTAATTTTTATGATAATGATCAAGTAAGAATCCATCAGTCCTAGCTACTGGTACGGCCCTGAGAGCAGTTATTAATAATGGACTTAGAATAACAGTTGTACAGCTTTTGATTATAGCTGTGTATGATGATTTGAAAGAAAATCTTCAGACTATTATAAACATGTTTAATTTTTAAACTCAAACTATCTAAGTGCATTTGGGTCAACAGGGTAGAAAGCGAAAGAAAGAAATGCAGGACGAAGCATTTGCAGGTATATGAATACTAATAGAAAATAAATAATAATTTTCTTAATGAAAGAAGTATACAGAATGAAATTCTAGATCAGATTAAGCCCTTAGTCATTATGTCAGTAATGTCAGAGCAACCACAAGGTTTCTTATAATGAAGCGTAATGAAGTTTGGTTTTGTTTACATTTCTAGGACATATTACTTCACAAGAAGATGTTACAGCTCAGGGTAAGCGAGAAATTATTTCAAAAGTATGATGGTAAATAACACTAATAAGTGTAGCCTAATTCCTAACATATATCCATAGTTTCTCTGGTCAGTCATAAATCGTCAGAAGGTAAATTTTACTTCATCTACTATACTAGCAGAATGACCAGTGTCTGATACTGATGTCCCATTTTGGCTGATTCAGAATACTTTTTTGCTATGAGTTTTAATAAATAACAACCTGACTATCTTTTAACATTTCGGCTGTAATTTATAGAAAATCACCAAATCATTAATTTTCTTATTAAATAAATTTCTGACTATATTATGCTTTCTGATAATATGTATAAAACTCTAGATATATTCTGTAGATATTCTGTAGTGCCTTGCACCTTAGAAAAAGGAGCTTGTCTTTCTAATAATTTAGGTTATAAATATTGGCCTATAAAGAGTTAATTCCAGAACACCTTCCTTGCTGGAAAAAACGAGCCCCTTTCAAAATGCCAGTATGACTTTCCCCAAACATATGAATTGATATAATTCTTCTGGAAGTGACTGACAAACCTGATCTAAGGGAAAGACTTGCAGACAGTTATTGAGAACATTAAAAACAAAAATAAAACAGAAACTATAACTCACATGCTTATGAATCATCTGCAGCATGCTGTTCACCTGCTTCATTTATTTTAATTGTTAACTCTCAGGAAAAAAACATGCCTCAATAGGTGCTGAAATTTGATCTAGCAGGTAGCAGGTAGCATTAACACTCCTTGGAGTACTGATGGAAGATAATTATGTCATGATACACTTAAATACCCAATAAAATTAAAAATTCTGTTTCAGTGTGGAAGGAAGTAGACCAATTGTTGTGGTTATGTGGTTTGAGAGCAATGGTTAGCTTGAAATCTGCTAGTGGACTGAAAGCAAAATCTAACAAGTACATAAGGGTGCAAATTGGAGAGTTAAGAGATAGTCATTACTGTTCTCATGCAGCAAGGTTATAAAAGCTGGTGAAATGCTTTTTTTTTCTGTTGTGGTTTAACTGGGCAGGCAGGACATTTGCAAAGGGTTCATTTTTGAGGACTTTTGTCACATACTTCAATATTTGGAAAATTGACAGTATTTATATTCTCCTTACCTTGGTGAAGAGGAGAATGGGGAGATAACGGCTGGGATAGAGCTAATTTTCTTCCTAGTAGCTGGCATAATGCTGTGTTTTGGATGTAGCATGAGAAGAATGTTGATAACTCACTGATGGTTTACTTGTTGCTAAGCAGTGCTAACACCAGTCAAGGACTTTTCAGCTTCCACAGCTCTGCCAGGTGCACAAGAAGCTGGGAGGGGGCACAGCCAGGGCAGCTGACCCAAACCGGCCAAAGCGGTATCCCATACTATATGATAGTATATAAACAGTATATAAACTGGAGGGGAGCCATCTGGGGGGTAGCGATCACTCCTTGGGGACTGGCTAGGCGTTGGTCAGCAGGTGGTGAGCAGTTGCATCACTTGCTTTTCTTGGGTTTTGTTTCTCTCTCTCTTATGGTTTTCCATTTCATTATCATTTATTATTATCAATTATTACTATTGATAATAATAATAATTTTGTTAATTTTATTGTAATTATTAAACTGTTCTTATCTCAACCCATGAGTTTTCTTCCTTTTGCTCTTCCAGTTCTCTCCCCCATTCCACCGGCAGGGAGGGTGAACGAGCGGCTGTGTGGTGCTTGGTTGTTGACTGGGGCTAAACCATGACACAGGACAAGAGAGACAGTTCTGAGATGAGCACTGTGCAAATATCCCAGCATCAGATTTCATGGTGTTCTTCGGTTTTTTTACATATGATAACCAAAAGAATTAAATTTAAAAAAAAAGCAAAGACACCCACAAAACTGCTGCTCAGAGATGCATTGTGGAACTGCTAATATAAAGCCAAAACCAGAGAGAAAGCAGAGAGGAATATATTTTCTCAGAAATATAACTAATATAATATTAAATGTATTTACTTTGTCTACATAATACTTGCTCTAACACTCCATGTCCAAGTTGTCATTTCAGAACAATTAAGTTTTGTCAAAAATACTGCAACAGAAATAATGAGCTAAAAAAAAATCTTTAAAAATAACTCTTTAATTAGGAAAAGCACAACAGCAAGTCCTGAATAGTCATATTCAAAATGTTCACACTTTGTTTCTCTACAGCTACCCTATGTGTTTATGTGTTTGGAAGATATTTATAATGATAAAAATTAAAACTATTATACAGTAAATTCCCTCCCAGTCCTGATATTCACAATCAAAAAAATGATGGACATTTTAACGTGCATTACCCAGTACACAAATGGACTTAATTTATTGGGATTTTCTCATTCAGAAAGATACTTAGATGTGCAACTACCTTTGCACAAATAGAGATTATGGTTGAGAAAACAGTATGAAATTTAGTCCCTGTTTTTTCCCCTTATAAAAAGTGGTGGTTTATGTTTTTGCTTCTTTTTTGCTTGTCTAGATAAGCCTAATATCTGGAAATACTTGATCATTATAATAATTTTTTTCCTGTTATTAAAACTTACTTTATGCATACTTGCACAGAGGTAAATTTTTGCACTATAGAGCTGTTATAATCCTTCATCACTAGGTGCTGTCTCATATCCTCTCATCACAACCCCAGTATCAGTGTGCAGGGATACTTCTCTTCATATTCTGCTGACTGGGATCTATATGCTCTGGTAATCTTTGGCATGAAAAATGTATCTTTTTTTTTTTTGTGAAATCACACAAAAGCAGCTGTCTCAGTAGCAAGATGTTTTCAAAGTATGGGTTAAATGAGGTTATCTTTTTTTAGACTGTAGGAAACACTCTTAGTCTTAGCATACATCGAACCCACCAGTGCTCTCTTAGTTCCAGTAGAGAATGACAAGTGGTTACACCATTACCTTTCTAAAAAGGAAATCACTCCTTGCTTCTCTCTGAACAGGATACTGCCTTACCTGATAAGAAGGGAAAGGTTAAGTGAAGAAATTGATCCTACTTTGAGGGTTTAGAGAATGTCTGGATTCATTGTTGGTAATAGATCCTCATACAGACAGGGCACACTCTCAACATATTTCTTGATAACCTTCAGGCTCTGCTCAACCCCGGGTAGACATGGAAATGTATTTTCATCTTCTTGTCTTCAAATATAGTCACAACCATACATATTCCTATGCTATAGACAGGCAGTCCTATGAGTCAGATTGACTTAATTCTGTTCTGCATCTTCCTTATGGTCATGAGTTCATCAGACCAGCTGCTACCACGTACTATGCTCACCTCTTAGAGGCAGAGTGAGAAATTTTGTGTAAATTATTCAAGATCTTTTTTTTTTTAAATTTAGTATAAAATACTGATATACACCTGTATACTGACTATATTTCCACACCAAGCTGAGGTAAGGTTTGCATTTCTAAGTAGCCATTTCTTTCTATGAATTATTGACATCCTATCTTACATTTAATCATGCTTCAGGGCACCATTTTCACCTCTTACTGTTTTCTCTATTGTTCTCTTTTCTTAATGTGACTCTGTCCAGTTCTCCCTTTTTTCCTCCCTTCATTTCGTTTTTTGCTATGCTTCTATTTTATTTATTTTCTGCTCTGAAGAACTTTGAAAAACTTGTATTTGTGCATTTTCTCATTTCCTGCTGTCTTTTCTTGTTTGCAATAATCTAGATGGTGACATTACATTAATGGCTGTGCAGAAGTATGGTAATCTAGTATACTAATCAAATATCTGTGTAGTCAGGTATCTAGATTATTCCTGTAGAAACACAGGATTTATAGGAGATGCTGGTTACAAAGTTGGTCTGTACTCTCCTTATTGTCAATAACATGATATAGGAATCTGAAGACAAGTCATCTTACCTGTACCATGAACTACCATGTATTTTTTCATTAACTAGGAATGACCTGAATTCAATTCACGGTCCTTAAAGAATAAAAATATCCCACTAGAAGTCCAGATGGAGTGTGCCTGTTGCCTTCATTGAAACACTGCTGCTGGCTGATGCAGACAATCAGCAAGATTCCTGGACTAGCTTTTGAAACTCTAATATTGTACATTAGACCCTCCCCCTTCCCCCCCCCTCCCCACCCCCCCACCCCCCCCATTTTAGTGTCCCTACTGAAAATATATAAAACATAGCCCTCCAAGTAATTTGTAAAAATGTATTATATTTGGTTAAAAAAACTGGTTTAGCTCATTTAGACCACCTCAATTTTTTCCCCATTTTCTCACTTCCATTTTTATTTATTTTCTCATTTCTCCTCCTTTTCTGATTATCCAGCAAAACTTCTTTTGGTTCTTCATTATCTTATTGTTTCTTTCTCCCTTTGTCTCCCCATCTGAACTTAAATTGGTTTTTTTGCCAGTCATTACACAGAATATTGGACGAATGATATTTTACCATGATATATCACTGAAAAAACACCACAAGAGCAGTTTCTCTCATTTGTCAACATCCAGCTATGTCCTTTTGCCTGAGTCAGCCAGAAAAGGCAACCTGAAGAAAAGAAAGGGCAAGAAATACATCAGATCATTAAGCAAAAAGCACTGTCATGTTTAGAAAGAATTTGTCTAGCTCCTGGGATAAGTACTTTTGTTATTCAAAATATTCATTCTGTTCCCATGTAAAATAATTCTTAAGTTACCAAATTAAACTTATTGTCATTACTTTTTGCATTTAAGAAATCCTCCTTCCTTCTTCCCTCCCTCCCTCCCTTTCCTGCATTGTCTTTCTCCTTCTTTTCTTTCCCCTTCCCCCTCAGGAGCAGAAGAATGAATGAACAGGTTCTGAACACTTCTAAACAGATTAAGTCCTCGGAAACATGATAATGATAGATAAAGAGACAGTGGGAAGTCAAGATGCATCCAAGTCTGAGGAAATAATGCTAAACATGAATGTCTAAGCAACAGTACAAAAGATTTACTGGAGTTTGGAGGGTGGGGTAGGGGTTGATAGGCCCTTGTGAAATACTTCGTAAGGAAAAGAGAAAAGGAAATAATATATATTAAAGCAATGTATATAAATCATAGCTGAAAGGCATGTGGACAATAATAGAAGATGCTAAAACGCAAGGTGACTCAAAACCAAAAATATGATATTTAAAAATTTGTTTCTGCTTTCTGATTATTTATAATTATTTCACTTTTTCTTTGAAGATAATCAATTTTTTCACCTTCATTCTTCATTAATTTTTTTTAAGAAGGTGCAAGAGAAAACATGATTTACACATACAGCTTTTGATTTAGAAGTTTTCCTATGTCAGAAGCATTCACAAACACTTCACAGGCTTTATATAAGGACTGTTGCTCTTCACAAAGGCAATGATGAGATGAAATATATTTCAACACTTTTCAAGAAGACACTGATTTACATCTTCAGGGAATTTTTAACAGGTCAGATTTACATACTACAAGCTATGATGAAATCAGAATCCACAGCTGGATATAAAAATGTTTGACCTTGTTACATTAGACCTGCATCACAATGTCCTACTGCTTTGCCACTTTATTGAGACTCTATTCATGATAGTGTGCTTAAAAATACTTTAAAAGTTCAGAGAACCTAGGTAGATGTATACTAAGTTCTTAAAAATTTTATTTGGTGTTGGTATGAACCACCAAAAGAGACACTACGGGACAGCTGCAGAATTAGAACTTTCAGAGCAGGGGGAGAGAGGGGCTGTACCTTCTAGGATTTGGGAATTGTTTCATATGCCCTTATGGGCTAAGTTGCTTGTTTGTTTGGGGTTTTTGTTATATAATAAAGTATAGGGTTTTTCTTATGCAATGCCCCCATGAGTAACTGATTATCACAGCACTGTACAGATACTCAGCTACCTCATGACTGTAGCTGTAGGACAAACCTGAATCTCGTTCTTAGATTATAATTATTATTTACATTCCATAGATTTAGTCACAAGGTAGGCTAGGGAATAAGTAGTACCTGATTAACTTTTTTCAAGATTGTGCTACTAACCATAGATGGCTAAACTCTGTCCATATCAATAGGCTTTTGTTACTTTTTTTGCATCTCAGTTTTAAATTGCATTCACTCCATACTAACTGTGGTCAGAAAATCAATTTGAGGTAGGTGAGAATTAAGAGCATCAAGCATTCTTAATGACTGATGTTTTAGAATACCTTCCAAAAACCTACAGTAATTTTTATAGAGATGATACATAGGTATTTGAAAGTTACCTGTGAGAAATAAGTGAGAAACCTCTAGAAAAATAAGGTTTAAATTATTTGGTATATGGATTTATCTCCCAAGTAGGAACTAAGCAGTGAATTGACAAAATGAGTGTTTTACTAGAAGCCCTATTTATATAAAAGGAAACAGCGAAGTCAAAGTCACTAAAAATGGGAAAATATCCCTGAAATTACTGGCACACTCCTGAGAAGAGCTGATTGCTTTTGATTCCCATTGAAGTTCAAAATTACAAACCACAAAGTCTGGCTTTTTTGGTCATTTTTCTGTAAAAATGAATTCAAAGGTCTCAGGTGTTATCCTCTGTAAGTTGCTGTACACTTGTAATGAGCTGTGCTTTGACTCAGTGAATTGAGCAGCACCTGTTCTCCGTTTTTTTTGCAGTTTCTAAATTATTTGACCTTGAACCAAAGAAGCATTTTTAATATCGAGTTTCATTAACATAGAATCAGAAAGTAATTCATGCTTCTTTTGGTGCAGTTTCTGCTCCAACCCCTAATTTCTTCTTTTATGGGATAACAGGCAACTACTTGGCCTGTTATAAAACTGACAAGGCTCTGTCAATTTATTCAATTCCACTATGTGCTCAAAAGTAGTTTCCCTTCTTTTTACTCCATTTACATTTACATTTCCAACAGTTGCATTGGAAATTCATGGATTTTGTAAAATTTCTACACGCCTAAAAATGTTGTCTTCTGTTTTATTAGGAGCTTCTAGGCTACACAGCCAGTTGTAAGTTTTAGCTGATATTGCACTTCATAGAACCACTACCTTTTTTCCCATGGGTTGTACCAATAACCACTACCTATTATTCCAGCCTTTCAGTTAGATATGATCATCTCTCGAGCTATCAAGAAAAATCCAGTTTCCCTTGGTGCCCAAAAATATAATCCTTATTTTTCAAATAGAACAATCACAGCACCTGAATTTTGCAGCGTCCTTTTACTGCCTGCATCATTACAAAAAACCTTCAATAGTCACTTCTGTTTCACAGCCCTGATGAAGATCCTATCCTTTCTCTCCTTGTCATGCCCTTTGCAGAACAAAATTATACTAATAACCCTATGTGGCAGAGTGGAACTCAAACCATTACAGACTTCACTGACCATTCATTTATCTCAAGACTTAGATAACAAAATAAGAGGACTCACAGCTGCATAAAGAGATGCTAAAAACGTCCTCAATAGCCCATGTAAGTACTTATTTTCCAAAGTTACTATGGTTTGATTTGGAAGAGGTGTGTAAAGCATTAGCTTACATACATTGTGTAACTTCATTGTATGAACAAATGAATAGTACTATTTTTTTCTCTGTGTTTAGAACAAAAGTAAAATGATCAAATAGAAATACAACAAGTTTGAAACAACCCTTTATGATGGCATTGGCGACTGGTGCACTTAAAAGCAGTCTCTGTGCATGTTATGTTCTACAGATAAGCATGACAAAATCATATGCATTGGCTGGAGATCTAATGAAATGACCAAGAGTTTTATTATAAGAATGAAATGAAATACTCTGGGACCAGTATGCAACTGAAAACTCTTCAACCTCAAAATGCTCAGCAGTTCTCTCAAGAATATATGTCTTTTGTATTCAGACCTCTAGAAGACAAGGTAAAAATTGTCTGTGCTCTAGAAAGCATTTATCTAAAACTAGGCACTACAGGAAGGCTACAAATTGTTCAGGAGAAATAGGCCAGGAAGTCAACTAAATACTGATGGTTTAAGATGTCTATCAGCTTAAATCAGTCTTACACTGAAGTGAACGAAACAATATGCCAAACCACTTAATCTGGATCTAAACTTGTATGCAGTTGGTGGGTCAAAAAGGTTAGAAACAAACCAATTTTTGTTGAAAAGTGATCTGCACTAAATCTTAGAAAATTTAATGGAAAAGAATTTTCAATGTTGCAAATGCAACTCCAGACGTAACAATATAAAGGCATTGTTAATATGAAGATTCAGGTGGAAATAATACCTTTAATGATGTGATTGGAAAGTTTCTTCTTTGACTTCACCTTTTTGGCTAATT
This sequence comes from Gorsachius magnificus, assembly GCA_034008185.1. Classification (NCBI taxonomy): domain Eukaryota; kingdom Metazoa; phylum Chordata; class Aves; order Pelecaniformes; family Ardeidae; genus Gorsachius; species Gorsachius magnificus. The sequence goes on from CM067081.1 coordinate 90,204,867, forward strand.
CTATCTTTCTATCTAACCATCTATCTATCATCTATCTATTTTTTTATCTATTGTTTTTCTACAGAGTGGTACTGGTTTTTTTCACTGGTTTTGTTAAGTGCTATCTTGAGCTGCTGCTTGGAGACGTTTCAATATCAAGGCTGAATAGATTTTGCTTTATGGACAGGGAGAGAATTGATGCTGGTTAGCTGAATCATGCTACAGCTTTTATTAGTTTGCAACACCACTGCACAGCTATTCAGTTTTAGATTACTAGACATAAGGTTACTGTATGAATAATTGTTTGTTAAAGAGCTGTTATCACAAAGATAGCATTATAACTAAAGCCAGATATACCATTCCTTTCATCTTTTGCTGGCAGTGTTCACTATTTTCTTTTTTGGTAAGAGAAACAAGGTATTTAATCTCACTCACTACGTAAAACTGACACAAGTTAAAAAGTCACATCACTACAACTGAAATAAAGTGCAGATAAACTGCAGATACTATAGCAAGTTATTCTGCTTTTGCCTTTTTTTTTTTTTTTTAATTGTTTGGTTTTGTTTCAATGTTTGTTGAAGCTGATGTCAAACAGGCCTTCCAAACATTAGTGCACTGAACAAATGCTTATTATAACTATAGGCCCAAGCATGCAAAAGGTTTCTGTTTCTTAATAACTACTTATTTAAAACACTACAGAGAATGTTCTCAATTTTAAAAAGAAATCAAAATCTTACATATCATGTTTGAGAAATGAGATTGATTTTATTATGATACACCCACCCAGTAAGCATACAGTATGCTAGCTAGCAATCCAAAAAGAAACTGAATATTTAGACATGCTTCATTAAGCAACTATCACTGCAAAATTAAAGTGATTTTTTTTTTTTTTTAAAGGGAGAAAAGCAGTTTTAGGGGCAACATTTACTTAGTTGTATATAAGATGCAAAATAGATGGTTCTAACACTGTGTAATGTTTTCAAGTCAAAAACATTTATTAACCAACTAATCATATTTGCTCAGATTTTTAGCCTGGAGTTAATTATTTAAGGGCAAGGAAAACATTAACCTTCAAACCCATTTTTCAAGTGATAGGTGTGTAATAATCAACCTTCTGTTTTTCTTTTATCTTTTTCTTTTCATTTTCCTTTCCCTTTCTTTTTGTTGATACTATACATTCTATAGGTAGAAATAAAGTTGTAAGACAAAACACATTTTGAAACAAGAAAACAGTCTACACACATTCCTCATATTTAATGCATAATTATTTCTCAATGGCAATTTGACAGACAGCAGTTTGACTCTCCAAAACGGTTCTCTTATTCATAGCAGAGGGTCAGTTTGAATTCTTCCTTCCACTATTGTCCTGGATTTCCAAAATTTGACCTTTTTAATTGACACCCATTTTTTTAGTTGGTTGGAGAAGAGAATAAGTCAATATTGTTTTCTTTTTTTTCCTTTCTACCGTTTTTGTTAGAAACAATGTTTCTACTATTGTTTTCAGAAATATCTGAAGAGTTTCGTGAAAAGTGGGGCCCATTAGTCATTCCTTTCCTTCTTGCCTGTTTTCTTAACCAGGTTTCCACTGGTCAGTAATAAATCTATGTAGTAAATATTTAATTGGCCATTACATTATTTGGTAAATATTCAATTTTTATTATAAAATGTCCTTAAATCTGACAGAAAAGACCCAAAAATGTAATCTGCCATTGCTGGAGAAAGGTCATTTTTAGGGCTATTCACCAAAATTAAAAATTGGTTTGAATTTCTTTCTTAATCATTTTTGTATTTGCTTCTTGACAACCTGTGTCTAATTTTGCTGGCAACATTAGCACCTGTAGTTTTGATTGATGATCATGCTTTGGGAAGGCATTTATAATTTATGTCATGTCCCATAAGTGAGTACCTCATTGCCAGAACAATATTGCTGTAATTTAAGACACATCACTTAATAATTACATAAGTGTTAAGTACATGTAATAAATACTTAGATACATCCTTAATTACATGATTATAAATGTTTTAAATTTTGTGTTAATTTGACATTTATGTTGAATATGAAAAAGCACAGATCCAGATTCATACATAACTTCAGACTATGCTAGGAGAAAGAATATTCTTTACACTTCAAGGAAGTGGTTGTGATTTTTGATAATGGCTATGAGAGAAACATTGTCATTGCATCTGAAAGGACATGACAGACCTCTTCAGAGGTGTAGTCAGTCCAGTTTCTATGAAAGGGTGGGATTTTAACTGAAGCCATCTATAGAGAAAAAGAGAAAAAAATGCTGTGAGGCAAAAAGTAAGTCAGTCATTTACAGAAGTAAAACAAGGTTCTGAACCAATAGTATTTGATAAATCACTTGAGTGTACTCAGAAAAGATAACAGTTCATTGATTTTTTTATTTTGTTTTACTTTGAGGAAAAGCAAAAGAGTATATGAAGGAAACTAAAATGTGATGGATTATAATATAAGGTACTAGATGCAACTGTAGCAGATAGAAAACAAAGAAAAATAATCATTCTAGCTGTGAAGAATGAAACATATCTCTCAGTTTTGTAGCAGTAAAGTTCACATATGTTGTTTCTGTCATTTGTCATCAGTCTGGAAAAGTAGCTGACCAGTGACACAGTCAATGAAAAAGGAAAAATGGACAGGTAACTAAGAGACCCATCAAAATTAAATGTATGAGTACCATCATGGCATGTAAAAGTGTGTGCTTAGTCACGCCAGATAATTCATATTGGAAAGAATACTTTATTGTAAATCGTAAATTAACAGAAACTGGAGAAATACAAGAGACTTGGGCATCATTCTAGAAGCTAAAATTACTCTGTATATCTAGGAAAAATTATGACAGTGGTGTCATAACAGATAAAACTGACGTAGAAGAGAATAGAAAATAATAGTAATAATCATACAGGTTTGTCCATTATAAGGAATCTGCATCTGAAATAGATTGCTTTGTTCTCATTCTATTTGAGGAAAAGTGGTAGGGGAAATAAAAATGTTTTAGGATTATGTGACAACATGAATAAAGGCCTAGAGGATCTCCAGAAACTGAGATGCTTGAAGTGTTTACCACAAAGAGAGAGATGCTCATGCAGGTTATGTTTGTATTAACAATTCATTGAAATCAGTTAGTCCTGATCCAAAAGAAGTAGATCAATAGGTAGAAGTTGATGGTTCTGTGGTTCATGTTTCTATTTTATGTGGTTCATAGAGTTTACATCAGATAAAGCTGGATACTTGGGTCAAATACCTCTTTACACATACCGTTTGAAGTCCTCTGATGGAAATTTATCCTGCAAACCTTTGTTTCCTTGACTGCACACACTTCCTTGTATCTGTTGAGGAAACACAATGTCTTTTCATCTGTTTTGTATGGATGACTAGCACATCAGTGCATTTGTGTGTATTCCTATAGAAATAAAACCTCATTTCTATTCATGCTCTGTCTGTTGCTAACCAGTATTTCAAAAAGAGAGTGTATGGCGGCTGTTGCCCAACCCAACTGTCCTTTTCTAATTTTGTCAGTGTCCAAAGTAAAGAGTCAGAGTGGAGCTTTCATCCTTTGACTACAACAACTAATACAGCCACTGAGTTATTTGATGACAGCTCTGTTATACTTCCTTTAGTCTGAAAAGCAAACCAGTAGCTTCTAGATCTGCCATTCCAGTGATTTAGTGGAGGTACAGGCCCAGCTGGTACAGAAATGTTTGGTGGTGAGGGAACACTTGAGGTCCCCTGCCATGAATTGGTATTTGGCATCCTCCCTGCCAAATTCCAGAGCCTAAATTTATCTTCAGGAAGGGGCCTGCTCTCCTGGTGAATTTTGCAGTCCATGGCTCTTATCACTCAGTGGCAAGCCAGCTCAGAGTGGGCAACATTATGATAGTCCAAGTGATGACCAAGGTCTCTGAGATGGCAGGGCAGCTAGAAGGGCAGTTCCAGACTCATAAATGAGCTGAAAATGGAAAGATGATGAATCCACTACTTGCCCCTTTTATAAAGTACAAGAACCACTTCTGGTTGTCACAGGAGCTCAAGACCCTTGTGTTGGCATATGCACAAAATCTATGCTGGACTACCCAGTGGCTGTATGGCCATGACCCAGTTCACAGCCTGATGCCCCCACTGAGCAGTAGAGAGCATTTGGATTGTTATTTGTGGTGAGCTTCCTGTTTAGCTTATTCACAAGGGAATATGTGCCACAGAGCAAAGTTGCTCTGCAAGCGAAATACATAAGGATTCTCTTCAAAACCATACTATTGCCTTATTCCAAATTGTTAATGTAGACAGGTCTATAAAGCTATAGAGGTTTAGAAATGACAGATAAATCTTAATCTACTTCTTTTACCCTTTTTCATTATAAAAAGAAATTAAGTGAAAATGGAAGGTAATATGTTGAAAACGCATTGTCTCAAGGTATAATTGAGGCCAAGAGCTTAGCAAGATTCAGTGGATTAGAAACATATGTGGATAATAAGAACATTCACAGTTATTTCACATAGAATAATCTTTTTTTAGAAGGGCTTTAAACTGTACAAATTCTGTTAACTGATAGGGATTAAGAAGAAGAAACTTCACCTCTTGGCAAATTATTTCATCACTGGCCACTATATAGTTTATTTTTTCATATTCCTTTCATGACTTTACCACAGATCACTGTTAGAGACAGAATACTGGTCTTGACTGGTTTTGCACACAGTGTAGTAAAAGAGTTGGTATTCCAATGTGCACTTCAATATGTCAAGTGTTCTACCAATACTGAAAATTTGAATTACAAACTGAAACAAAATTTGTTTACAATATATTGAGACATACAGAATAAAATGTGAACCTTGCTCTTATTATTATGAAATAGTTTTTATATGATTCCTCCTTCTTCTTCCCCAATTCTCTAAACATCATATAAATTACCCTTGTGGACAAAACAAAAAAGGATAAAAACAGCTGTAGTTTCTAATCCTGCAGCAATTACATTAGCAGGGCATAAGATTCTACAAAATTCTTTGTGCCAGCTTTAAAAATATATTTTTATTTGATATGTCTTGATTTCAATTTGCAGAGTTCTCTACCCTGAGGATTCTAGGAACTTTAGAATTAGTGCCCTAAAAACTATATGGCTAGTGCTTTTATTTTCACAAATTGGTTTCATCTAAGTAAAAATTTTGACATTTAAAGCTGTAGGTAAATGGTGTCCCAGTACTGCAAATTACTGTAGTTAAATATATTTAAGTCAGTCATAATTTGGGATTTTATTTAGAATGATAGATCAGACATATTCTAATTCATTCAACAGTACTCTGTAAGTGTGCAGTCTCTTGTGTATACAATTTTTAGCTTTTTATTCCTAAATTGAAGAGCATACCAGTATTAGAATGAAGTTTCATCATGACCTATCCAAGGAGTGAGGTATAAAAAAATGACAGAAGTCTAGAGCTTGCTACTCAGTAAAAAAATAAAGGGGGAAGGAAAAACTCTCTTTTCTTCTTTTGTGAGAATATGAAATAATACACAAACAATTTTTTATATAATTTTTTTTGGGGGGGGAGAGGGGAAGAAGTAAAATAATTCAGTGATGTATTTAAGGTGGTAATCTGTAGTGAGAATTTTTCTCTCTGTTTTCACCATGGAAAAACTATTTTTAGGAATGTTGCATTGCTGTGAGCCTCAAAAGATCAGTCAGCACTCATAATACTGTTTAGGCATATGTAAGGGTGAAATCTTTGCTTCAGGATACAGACTATCTTGAGAGTGAAAACCCTGTTTTATGAAAGTCAAGTGAAGTTTCAGAGTTTGGAGCATGGATAGAATTTCAAGGATTTATGGGCTTTTATATATAACTATGCACTTCTCAGTGAATCTTGCTTTTTGAACACTCAGGAATAAAACAATGAACAGATGTCCTGTGAGTTTTGTTATTACACTTCTACCTGGTAAGTCACTCTGCCTGCTTATGCTATAACATCCCTGCAAAGCATTTTCATTCATTAAAAGCGTATACATTAATTTAGTGCAAATGAATATACATTATTGGAAAGGAGAATGCACAGACAGCAATAACATGGTTGTTTAATTTTCCATTAACTCTGGAATATGAGAAATTGGTTGAACATCTCTGCTACTAATCTACACCAAAATGTCAAAAAGCAAGAACTTACTATTTGATGAAAACCAGGAACACACAGTGAACCTACTTGCATTACACAGCTGGCTACAAATATATTAGCTACTGATGTTAATTTCTGAGCCTAGATTGTGAATTTGTTTAGGAAGTATATTAACTAAACAAGTGTGATGTCAAAGTTAGGCTGAAAAATAAAAAAAATCATAATTTTGGCTTAAAATGTATGAGAAGCAATCAGGTCAGTTTTGGTTTTGGGGTATTTTTTAGCTAAAACCAGAGGATGATATGTACAGGTTTTATTATGACAAACCTATGTATGTATCCACAGATATGTCAAAATTCGTACCGACCTTTAAATCTTGACATCAAACAAGATGCTTTTGCCTATAACATTAAGACTATAACATTAAAGTTCTCTAACTAAGACCCTTCAATGTTCAGGTTAGGTTAATAAATTGTGAATACTGACTGTGGAACTCAGCTGTTGATAAATCCTGGAGTGGGACTCATTTAATTCTGCTTTTTAAAGGTTATGCACCTGGTCTAAGCTTTTTAAACACTGCAAAGAAGTATCCCCTCAAAGGCTAATTATTTCCCTTCTAAAATGGTTCAAAGTAAATACCTTCTGGGTTACCTAGGTACTCTTTTAATCCTAAAGAACTTGCCTAGCATCACCCAAGAAACTATTGGCATAACAAGCATTTAAACAGATTTCCCAGTTCTTCAGTTTCAGACTATCCATGCACTTTTAATGGGAGCTTGTTTTTCTAAATTTTGCTAGACGTACCCCTATATACTTGGATACACACAGATCTTTCTAAAACTGGTCTTAATGTAGTGAGGATTTATCACTTTTCTTCACTCCTATTATTCTAAAATTTTCAGTGCTTCTCCCAATTTGAAATTCTGTGCCACAAATTACCTTTCAGCAACAAAAAAATCAAGATTTTTGTAATAAATTTCATTTAGTAAGCAAAAAGAGCTCTGAATTAGAAAATAATACAGAAATGTTACCAGACCTTTAGACAACAGTACTTCTTCCATGTTTAAAGATTTATCAAAAATGAATGACCCTCATGCCCTAGGTGTAAGAAATCGGGCAAAGAAGGGAAGAGACCAGCATGGGTGAGACAAGAGATGCTGGTCAAACTAAGGAGGAAGAGGGAACTGCACAGGCAGCGGAAGCAGGGACAGGCATCCTGGAAAGAGTATAGGGACGCGGTCCGGTTGTGTAGGAATGGGGTCAGGAAGGCCAAGGCGCAGCTGGAGCTAAACTTGGCTAGGGATGCAAAGAATAATAGGAAGGGTTTCTACAGGTATATCAGCCAGAAGAGGATGGTTAAAGAAAGCGTACCCCTGCTGATGAGCGAGACTGGCAAGCTGGTAACAGCAGCTGAGGAGAAGGCTGAGGTACTCAACAAGTTTTTTGCCTCAGTCTTCACTGGCAACCTCTCTCCTCACCCCTCCCGAGTTGATGGATGGCATGAGGGAGACCAGGAGGGTAAACCCCCTCCCGCTGTAGGAGAAGATCAGGTTCATGACCACCTGAGGAACCTGAACGCACATGAGTCCATGGGACCTGATGAGATGCATCCCAGAGTCCTGAGGGAATTGGCCAATGTAGTCGCCAAGCCACTCTCCATGATATTTGAAAAGTCATGACAGTCAGGTGAAGTCCCTGGTGACTGGAAAAAGGGAACATTGTGCCCATTTTCAAAAAGGGTAGAAAGGAAGACGCCGGGAACTACCGACCTGTCAGCCTCACCTCTGTGCCTGGGGAGATCATGGAACAGATCCTCCTAGAAGCTATGCTAAGGCACATGGAGGCCAGGGAGATAATTCAAGATAGCCAGCATGGCTTCACCAAGGGCAAGTCCTGCCTGAAGAACCTAGTGACTTTCTATGATGGTGTGACAACGACAGCGGACAAAGGAAAACCACTGGATGCCATCTATCTGGACTTCTGCAAAGCTTTTGACACGGTCCCCCACAACATCCTTCTCTCTAAATTGGAGAGCTATGGATTTGATGGGTGGACTGTTCGGTGGATAAGGAACTGGCTGGATGGTCGCATCCAGAGGGTAGTGGTCAATGGCTCGATGTCCGGATGGAGAGTGGTGATGAGTGGTGTCCCTCAGGGGTCTGTACTGGGACCGGTGCTGTTTAATGTTTTCATCAATGACTTAGATGGCGAGATCGAGTGCACCCTCAGCAAGTTTGTAGATGGCACCAAGCTGAGTGGTGCGGTTGATATGCCAGAAGGACGGGATGTCATCCAGAGAGACCTGGACAGGCTGGAGAGGTGGGCCCGTGTGAACCTCATGAGGATCAACAAGGCCAAGTGCAAGGTCCTGCACCTGGGTCGGGGTAACCCCCAATATCAGTACAGGCTGGGGGAAGAAAGGATCAAGAGCAGCCCTGCCGAGAGGGACTTGGGTGTGCTGGTGGATGAAAAGCTGGACATGAGCCAGCAATGTGCACTGGCAGCCCAGAAGGCCAACCGTACTCTGGGCTGCATCAGGAGAAGCGTGGCCAGCAGGTCGAGGGAGGTGATTCTGTCCCTCTACTCTGCTCTGGTGAGACCTCACCTGGAGTACTGTGTCCAGCTCTGGAGCCCTCAGCACAAGAAGGACATGGAACTGTTGGAGCGGGTCCAGGGGAGGGCTACAAAAATGATCCGAGGGCTGGAGCACCTCTGTTATGAGGCCAGGCTGAGACAGTTGGGCTTGTTCAGCCTGGAGAAGAGAAGGCTGCGGGGAGACCTGACTGTGGCCTTTCAGTACTTAAAGGGGGCCTATAGGAAAGATGGGGAAATGTTTTTAGTAGGGCCAGCTGTGACAGGACAAGGGTAATGGCTTTAAACTAAAACAGGGTAGGTTTAGACTGGATATAAGGAAGAAATTCTTTACAATGAGGGTGGTGAAACACTGGAACAGGTTGCCCAGAGAGGTAGTGGAGGCCCCATCCCTGGAAACGTTCAAGGCCAGGTTGGATGGGGCTCTGAGCAACCTGATGTAGTTAGCGGTGTCCCTGCTCACTGCAGGGGGGTTGGACTAGATGATCTCTAGGGGTCCCTTCCAACCCAAAACATTCTATGATTCTATGATTCTATGAAACTGCTAAAGAGCATAGCAGTAAATTAATCCATCAACAAATTTAACAACTTCGTTAACTAGAGTTTAGTTTGGCCAAAGAAGGGCAAAAGGGGAAGAAAATTAAGTGTTTACTGTACCCATCTATGACTGTCTTCCTGCTTGTTCCCATTTCATGACAGCTTCATGGTTTTTACCTGGAAGACCAGGGACTTAGACTGCAATTGCTTTGGGAAACTGCTTTCTATTGGTCAAGGTTCCATTACAGTTTTTGTTGTAGTATAATCCATAGTTAACTGCAACACTAAATGTGACGTATGTCTCTTGGAAGAAGTGCACATCACAAAGAAACACAGAGAAAAGGAATGAGGCAGAATGAGTCAGTGTAAAGGGGAAAGAGCTCAGAGATACCCGAATAAGGTCGTCATATGGCCTCTAACTGAGAATTTATTTAAGAGAGAAGAGAAAGGCAAATAGTTAAATTTAACCAATATTCTTAATTATTATAGTAATAATTAAGAATAGTAATAATAATAGTAATAAAAGGGATAATCTCTGAATGCATATCTGCAATTTATATTCTCTTAAAAGGACAGAGAATACCTGTCAGTTTTGAATAGTTCTTTTCTTTTGATAACATAAGCAATATTATCTAATACTATGTATATATGTAAAAATATTTTTATACATATCTTTTTTATATATATATATACACATAATATATACACATAGAGAAAAAAAAAGTTTTCAAATTAAACTGAACTTGAATTTCTACACTGCTGCATCCAGAACAAATAATCTCACAGAATTCTGTATCGCAACATTATGCAGAATGTTTTCTGCCTGCCAGTTAGTAACAGAAGTATAGATTAATAATATATAGTCAGTAGTGTTATCTTATGAAACAAAAAAACCCTCTGAAAACACATTTCAGACAATCAACACCAAATTTTATTCATGTTTCTGATCTATTTAGAGCATTCACTGAAGATTACCTCCTGAAATAACCATAGATTTTATGTATCTTCATCTTTTGACTTTCTTCACAGGCAAAGACACATAGTTCTACACATATTTGCATAAAGCATTCTAGATTTTTTTTTTCTCTTGGTATGGGATCAAAACCAGGAATCATATTACTGAAAAATATCCTTTATAAATAAATGCATACTTCCTGAAAAATTCTGATAGTGATTGCACAAATCATTATTACCATTTAATATATAACATTTTTATGCTGAAACATGAAAATTGGATACTAATTTTCCTTTCTGCATTTGCCTCTGGGAAAAAAGAAGTATGGAAAACTTTTCAAAATATGTTTCAAAACATGGCTTTGATACATTAATGCAGGTCTGCATGCATTTAATATACAAAACTCTTTGGTCTAATATAGTGACTCACAGTTGCTAGGGAATAGAAAGCTCAAAATCAAAACTCAAGAACCGCACAGTCTGTTTTGCAAACACTTTCTTCAGTTCTTAGTTTCTGATTTTTCTGTCTTTAATGATTGACAAAGACTTCTTTCAAATATGGAATGTAGTAGTTCTCATACATACATTCTAGTCATTATAGGAAGTAGAAAAATAAAAATACATACATGTATTTTAATTGTATAGTGCTATTTAACATGCTGATTTGGGTTTTTTCCCTATTTAGTGGTCAAAGGAGAGGAATGTGTCAAATTGTTGTCATAGGGCATCATAGTAAGAGTAGTTATTTTGTGTCAACTTGATGAGATTCCATTATAGTGATGCTGTTATCAAGTCAAGGTAAGAATTAACAGTAAAATCCAAACACTAGCATGTTGGAGAATATCCAAGAAAACACACACAAAGTCTAAGGTTCTACGAAATGAAGACTGAATTGCAGTTGAAATACACATATCTGTATTCAAATATGGCTCTGCCTTTCAGTATGACTCTTTTGTTTCCCTGCTGGATAAGGATCATGTAAACTAAAAATAGTTGCAGAACTGGGAAACTGCTAATCATTCAGTGTGGTCTACTTGCTGGAGGATCTAAAAACAATGATCTATGAGGAAAGGCACTGTGGTTGTTCAGTCTGGAGAAGAGGAGATGGAACATGGACATAAGAGTAGGTGCAAAGATGAAAGAAAGAAACTGCCGGCCATGAACTCTTCTGAACAGGATAAACAGTATCAGCCAGATTTATGCCAAGAAAGGTTTTGAATATAACATAACAAAATGTTTCTAAGAGTAAGAATAGTTAAGCACTTTAATATACAGTCCAAGGGAACCATAGAATTTTTTTGTCTCAGAAACTTCTAAGAGCAAATTAGGTAAGTGTCATCTCCATCCAGATGTTTCAACAATTTCAACAAAAAATTTGAGTACTATATAGTTATGTATTATAAAAGTTTCCTCTTGAGCTACTTGTCCATAGATGTATGGTGATACCACACAAGCAGTTTCTAACCATCTGCAACTTTGGTGAAAATTACTTATGACCAATTCTGGCAAAAGCAGAAATGATTGACTATCACAAATGTAACACAGTGACACATTATATTCTGTTCTGAATTTCTGTTACAATTCTTTTTACTTGATTTTGTTGCATTTACTTACGCTTAGTAGATAATGGCTTTCTGAAATAAAATTGTACATAGTTTCCATGACTAGTAAAGAACTTAAGTAAACTTAGGTTTTGTCAGTAGTACAATCAGTATTTGCTAAGCTTCACTGAGATTCTGTTCAAATTAAATAGAGATTGTTGGAACTGACCTTTTCCCCCTACAAAAATAAATTGTTCAAATAGATTAAAATCAGACGGTAAATCCTCAAGGTTAAAATATGTATCTGACGTGTCTTTAATTCATACAATATTTCAGCCAATGTGTGATTGCTAGAACTAAAAAAGAAAAAAAAACAAACAAAAACCCACCCAAATAACAAACCACCAGCAAAAAACACAGACTCTTTCTATTCACAGGTGTATTACACTGAATATCAGTATCCTTGTTAAAAAATGTATGGATGTTTTCTTTAAATTTGTGCACTTGCTTTTGTAACCCATAACTGTACAAAATAACATGTGAATAATTCATGAAATTATTAAATTATCCAGTGTTTAAAACTGTAGTATTTATGTTTGGATATTAAAATGTTTTACTAAAAAAATTTAACTGTAAGATCCATAGCTCAAGAAATAACATGATTTTTCTAATGGAAAAAAACATTTACTTTAGAAAGTACTCAGATATTTTTTTCATACATAGCTAGTATTAAACTGTACAAAGTTAGGTTATAATATGTGTTCCACATAAGGGATAACAAAAGTAAAATTGAACCTTTAATAAGGAAAATGTCATTGAAGATTTGTGTTGGGTTTGTGTGGCAAGGTTTTGGTAGTGGGGGGCTACAGGGGTGGCTTCTGTGATAAGCTGCTAGAAGCTTTCCCTGTGTCCGCCACTGGCCCGTCCCTCTGCGCTGCTCGGGGGGAAGTTGGTAGAGAATTTGGGAGTGAAGTTAAGCCTAGGAAGAAGGATGGGGCGAGAGGAAGGTGTTTTAAGATTCATCTGGGGTTTTTTATCCTCTCCTACTCTGGATTGGTAATAAATTAAACTAATTTCACCAAGTTGAGCCTGTTTTGCCCATGACGGTAACTGGTGAATGATCTCTCCCTGTCCTTATCTTGACCCATGAGCCTTTTGATACATTTTTCTCTCCCTTGTCCTGCTGACAAGGGGAGTGATAGAGCGGCTTTGGTGGGCACCTGGTGTCCAGCCAGAGTCAACCCATCACAAAGTCAAGTATCATTATGTCCAGTATTGTACTAGAAATAGGAACGATCATATATAGTTTTCCTCTGAAACTGATGTTTAATTCAAATTGTAATAGCTTTAAATACAACTCTCTAAGGATACATCTATAAAAAATGCTAAAGGGAGACACAAACCAGACTTGAGCACAACTCACTGTAAAGTCACCCTGCTTGAATGATTTGGATGTGTTCTGGAGCTTGATGGAGATGATAGCAGACACCAGCCTGCATTTCAGCTTGTCCACAACACTGGGCCCAAGACCTTCAGCACATCAGTTAATAAGTTATAAAGACTGAGGAATAATATGAGGCAGAGCAACTGCCAGGGATTGAATCTGAGGATGCTGTGAAGAACATCAGGACTGAGAAGTGTATGTCTGTAAGCTGATTGGAAATGACAGGTGCAGATCAGGTGATACTTACCAGAAAACATACCCTTGTGTCCGTGCTCTGTCAAGCAACAGAGACATATTGATACACACTAACCCTAAGCCCACCAGTGTTAAGGACAAACAAAGTGGGCAACCAGAGGAAGATTAGAATCCACTAACTACAGTGAACTTCTGACATCTATTCCAGATATTATCCTGAAATTGAATACAACAAAGAACAGGTTGTCCAAATGCTACGCAACATCTTCACATTGTAAAGCTTGGTGGTTAATGTCAGTTTCTTAAAAAAAATGGTGCTAGTAGGAAATACAGCCTCTTTGCATTGAAATCCCCATAAAATGTATCAGAGGTGAAACATTAGATCTTGATAGTATCATGAGTTTTGCTCCAAATTTCAAAAACTCAAAGTTAATTCTGGGACACTGCAGTTCAACTTGTTCTCCAAGAAAGGCAAAATACAGAAAGGTATGGATTCCAGAGAGAAAGGGATTGGCACTAGAGTGGAGCAAAGGCAGATGTGTACACCCTGGGCTGCAGGGTTGCAGGTCACCCCTCACCTGTTGCCCAGCTCTGGAGTCCTCTTAATTCTTTGCCCAGAGTTTCTATGATTTGGATATTTTGCTCAAAGCTTCCTTCAGCTCTTGAGTCATGTACTAAAATCTAGTACCCAGTTTCTAAGCTTCTTGTTGGTTTGCTCCATTCCAAGCAAATTTTCTTTTATTAAAATGCAATCTACCTTGCATTTATTTCTAGGTCCAAGCTTTGGGTCAACAGAACCTGGTTCTTATGGGTGACTTCAACTACTCAGACATTTCCTAGAAGAACAATACAGCAGCTCACATGTCATCCATCAAGTTCCTGGAGTGCATAGAGGACTGCTTCCTCATACAAATGTTAGATGTGCCAACCAGGAATGAGGCACTGTCGGACTTGCTATTCAGAAACCAAGAAAACATGCTTTGTAATATCTCAGTTAATAACAACCTCGGCTGCGGTGGTCACAGTACTGTGGAGCTTGGGATGCTGCTGAGCATGCTGAAGGTTAGTACTAAGACAAAGAGTTTAGATTTCAGAAGAGCAAACTTCAGCTCATTCAGAGCTCAGCTGGGAGGGATTCCATGGGAAGCTTCCATGGAGGATAAAGGAGCCAGTGACTGCTGGGAGTTTTTCTAGAATTTGTCCTGGAAGCACAAAAACAGTTCATCCTGTTTAAAGGTGTCCTGGTTTCGGCTGGGATAGAGTTAATTTTCTTCACAGAAGCTAGCATAGCGCTGTGCTTTGGATTCAGTGCTAGAAGAATGTTGATAACACGCTGATGTTTTTAGTTGTTGCCAAGCAGTGCTCAGACTGCTCAAGGACTTTTTGAGCTTCTCCTGCTCGGCCAGGTGCATAACAAGCTGGGAGTACAGCACAGCTAGGACCCAAACTGTCCAAAGAGCTATTCCATACCATATAACGTCATGCTCGGGGGGGGTTAGTCGGTCGGGTTGGTCGGGTCGATCGGTCGGTTGCGGGCAGAGTGGTCGCAGCTCGGGCTGTGTGATCGCAGCTCCGGGGGAGTGATCGCGGCTCGGGACGGGCTGGGCATCAGTCAGCGGGTGGTGAGCAATTGCATTGTGCATCACTTGTTTTATATATTCTGTATATTTTCTTACCATTATTATTATTATTATTGTTATTATTCTCTCTTATTAAACTGTCTCTATCTCAACCCACGGGTCTTACTTTTTTTTTTTTCTTTTTCTCTGATTCTCTCCCCCATCCCACTGAGGGAGGGGGGGGAGTGAGCGAGCGGCTGCGTGGTGCTTAGTTGCCAGCCGGGTTAAACCACGACAGTCCTATTTTGGCGCCCAACGTGGGGCCCGAAGGGTTGAGATAACGACAGATCTGAACATTTCTAAAACGCATTTGTGATAAGCATTCGTTATATTAATCTAATAGTCGCTGATCGCAATGTTGTTTTATTTGCTCTCAGAGTTGCTGTCCTTGTTCACAGCATTCTTTTATGTAGCACCTTACCTTCTGTGTGCACTCCCTGTGCTGCTGGCTATCACTTTTCGCAAGTGGATTAAAATTGCTGTCCTGCTGTATTGTATAATACTGGCTTATGCTATGATAAAACTATTGATCATCACATTAAGCTCATATTTGTACTCAGTATTTCTGTCACCTCTGTATTTTGGGAACCATCTATTGGGAATTATGAATAATTACACGTTTTACTTTTTATCCTCAGAGAGCCAGCCTTTGGGGGAGTCACCTTACTCCATCTTCCCCTTCTTCTCTGAGCTAATTAAAACAGTTCTTGAGAATGTTGAATATCCTTGGGATGTTCCAACTAGCATGGCCCTATTGCTAGGTCTCCTGAATATAGTTCAGCTTTTACTCAGGGTTAGACTCCTACGTAAATTATATACCATCCAAAGATTGATTCCTGCAGCAGGCCCTGCAGCTACTCCAACTGCAGACACAGGCACCGCTGCTACTCCAGCCCCTGCAACACCCACTGTAGCTACTCCAGCTGTGGGCATAGGCACTGCTGCTACTCCAGCCCCTGCAACACCCACTGTAGCTACCCGAACTGTAGACACAGGCACTGCAGCTACTCCAACCTCAGCGACACCCACTGTAGCTACCCGCGCTGTGGACACAGGCACTGCGGCTACTCCAACCCCAGTGACACCCACTGTAGCTCCTCCAACTGTGGACACAGGCACTGCAGCTACTCCAACCCCAGTGACACCCACTGTAGCTCTTCCAGCCGTAGGCACGGCCGCTGCTACTCCAACCCCTGCAACCTGCACTGCAGCTACTCAAACCCCAGCAACAGGCATTGCAGATGAAACAGGGAGCGAACCTGTGCCGGTATCAGTTGCCCCTATACACAAGAAGAAATCTTGGAAGCGAAAGTCAACTCGTTTAGAAAGGGAGGATGAATCAGGGCCATCACAAAAGGAGGAGGAAGAGGAAGAGCTCATAAATGAGACAGAAACTACACGGTCTCTATCCTTGGGTGAGCTGCGAGATATGAGAAAAGATTTCAGCCGTCGTGCAGGAGAGCATCTTGTCACCTGGTTGCTCCGATGCTGGGATAATGGGGCCAGTAGCCTGGAACTGGAGGGTAAAGAAGCCAAACAGCTGGGATCCCTTTCTAGGGAAGGGGGCATTGACAAAGCGATTGGAAAAGGGACACAAGTCCTCAGCCTCTGGAGACGACTACTGTCAGCCATGAAGGAAAGATATCCCTTCAAGGAAGATGTCATACATCGCCCAGGCAAATGGACCACCGTGGAGAAAGGCATCCAGTACCTGAGGGAATTGGCTGTCCTGGAAGTGATTTATAGTGACCTGGACAATGACCAGTTGCCTAAAGATCCAGATAGTGTCCAGTGCACACGACCCATGTGGCGGAAGTTGTTACAGAGCGCACCAACATCGTATGCCAACACATGGGCAATAATGAACTGGGAAGCTGGACGGGGACCAACAGTGGATGAAATGGCTAGCCAGCTCCGGGAATACGAAGAAAGTATCTCTTCTTCCCTCGTCTCTGCTGTGGAGAAACTGTCCCAAAAGGTTGAATGACTCGAAAAGCGTATACCCTACTCCCCTCCTGTACAGACTAGTATCTCAGCCATTAGAAGTAAGCGCCCTTCTGCTCAAGAAAAAGAATATCGAGGATACACACCATGGGGCACTCTATGGTTTTACCTGCGTGACCATGGAGAGGACATGAGGAAGTGGGACGGAAAACCTACCTCGACCCTAGAGGCACGAGTACGCGAGTTGCAAAGAAAAACAAGCACAAAAGGGGGCTCTTCCAAGAAACTTGTTGCTCCAATTTCCAAAGATGGGGTAGATCGTCATTTTTTCAGACAGAATAGAAGAGCTGATCTTAATTCTGATTGTGATGAAGGAACTTCTGACTCATATACACAAACCATGAGCAACAGTGACCAGAATTAGAGGGGCCCTGCCTCCAGCCAGGTGGAGGAAAGGGACAACCGGGTCTACTGGACTGTGTGGATTCGATGGCCTGGCACGTCAGACCCACAGAAGTATAGAGCTCTAGTAGACACCGGTGCACAGTGTACTCTAATGCCATCAAGCCATATAGGGGCAGAATCCATTTGTATTTCTGGAGTGACAGGGGGATCTCAAGAGCTGACTGTATTGGAGGCCGAAGTGAGCCTAACCGGGAACGAGTGGCAAAAGCACCGCATTGTGACTGGGCCAGATGCTCCGTGCATCCTGGGCATAGACTACCTCAGGAGAGGGTATTTCAAGGACCCAAAAGGGTACCGGTGGGCTTTTGGTATAGCTGCATTGGAGGCAGAAGAAATTAAGCAGCTGTCTACCTTGCCTGGTCTCTCAAAGGACCCTTCTGTTGTGGGGTTGCTGAGTGTTGAAGAACAACAAGTGCCGATTGCCACCACAACAGTGCACAGGCGGCAATATCGCACCAACCGAGACTCCCTGATTCCCATCCATAAGCTGATTCGTCGCTGGAGAGCCAAGGAGTGATCAGCAAGACTCGCTCACCCTTTAACAGTCCCATATGGCCAGTGAGAAAGTCTGATGGAGAGTGGAGACTGACAGTAGACTATCGTGGCCTGAATGAAGTTACGCCACCGCTGAGTGCTGCCGTGCCAGACATGCTAGAACTTCAATATGAACTGAAGTCAAAGGCAGCCAAGTGGTATGCCACAATTGATATTGCAAATGCTTTCTTTTCAATCCCTTTGGCAGCAGAGTGCAGGCCACAGTTTGCTTTTACTTGGAGGGGCATCCAGTATACCTGGAATCGACTGCCCCAGGGCTGGAAACACAGCCCTACCATTTGCCATGGACTGATCCAGGCAGCACTGGAACAGGGTAATGCTCCAGAACATCTGCAATATATTGATGACATCATTGTGTGGGGCAATACAGCAGAAGAAGTTTTTGAGAAAGGGAAGAAAATTGTCCAAATCCTTCTGAAGGCCGGTTTTGCCATAAAACAAAGTAAGGTCAAAGGACCTGCACAGGAGATCCAGTTTTTAGGAATCAAATGGCAAGATGGACGTCGTCAGATTCCAATGGATGTGATCAACAAAATAACAGCTATGTCTCCACCAACTAGCAAAAAGGAAACACAAGCTTTCTTGGGCTTGTGGGTTTTTGGAGAATGCATATTCCAAATTACAGCCAGATTGTAAGCCCTCTCTAGCAAGTGACCCGGAAGAAGAACGATTTCAAATGGGGCCCTGAACAACGACAAGCCTTTGAACAAATTAAACGGGAGATAGTGCATGCAGTAGCCCTTGGGCCGGTCCGGGCAGGGCAAGATGTAAAGAATGTGCTCTACACCGCAGCTGGGGAGAATGGCCCTACCTGGAGCCTCTGGCAGAAAGCACCAGGGGAGACTCGAGGCCAACCCCTAGGGTTTTGGAGTCGGGGATACAGAGGATCTGAAGCCAACTATACTCCAACTGAAAAAGAGATATTAGCAGCATATGAAGGGGTTCGAGCTGCTTCAGAAGTGATTGGTACTGAAGCACAGCTCCTTCTGGCACCCCGACTGCCGGTGCTGGGCTGGATGTTCAAAGGGAAGGTCCCCTCTACACATCATGCAACTGACGCTACGTGGAGTAAGTGGGTCGCACTGATTACACAACGGGCTCGAATAGGAAACCTCAGTCGCCCAGGAATCTTGGAAGTGATCACGGACTGGCCAGAAGGCAAAGATTTTGGAGTATCACCAGAGGAGGAGGTGATGCGTGCTGAAGAGGCCCCACTGTACAATAAATTGCCAGAAAACGAGAAGCAATATGCTCTGTTCACTGATGGATCCTGTCGTCTTGTGGGAAAGCATCGAAGGTGGAAGGCTGCTGTATGGAGTCCTACAAGACAAGTCGCAGAGACTGCTGAAGGAGAAGGTGAATCAAGTCAATTTGCAGAGGTGAAAGCTATCCAGCTGGCTTTAGATATTGCTGAAAGAGAAAAATGGCCAGTGCTCTATCTCTATACTGACTCATGGATGGTGGCAAATGCCCTGTGGGGGTGGTTACAGCAATGGAAGCAGAGCAACTGGCAGCGCAGAGGCAAACCCATTTGGGCAGCCGCATTGTGGCAAGATATTGCTGCCCGGGTAGAGAACCTGGTTGTAAAGGTACGTCATGTAGATGCTCATGTACCCAAGAGTCGGGCCTCTGAAGAACATCAAAACAACCAGCAGGCAGATCAGGCTGCTAAGATTGAAGTGGCTCAGGTGGATCTGGACTGGAAACATAAGGGTGAATTGTTTCTAGCTCGGTGGGCCCATGACACCTCAGGCCATCAAGGAAGAGATGCAACATACAGATGGGCTCGTGATCGAGGGGTGGACTTAACTATGGACGCTATTGCACAGGTTATCCATGAATGTGAAACATGTGCTGCGATCAAACAAGCCAAGCGGTTAAAGCCTCTCTGGTATGGAGGACGGTGGCTGAAATACAAATATGGGGAGGCTTGGCAGATTGATTATATCACACTCCCACAAACCCGCCATGGCAAGCGCTATGTGCTCACCATGGTGGAAGCGACCACTGGATGGCTGGAAACATATCCCATGCCCCATGCCACCGCCCGGAACATTATCCTAGGCCTTGAAAAACAAGTCCTGTGGCGACATGGCACCCCAGAAAGAATTGAGTCAGACAGTGGAACTCATTTCCGAAACAGCCTCATAGACAAATGGGCCAAAGAGCATGGCATTGAGTGGGTCTATCACATCCCCTATCATGCACCAGCCTCTGGGAAAATTTAACGATACAATGGACTGTTAAAAACTGCACTGAAAGCAATGGGTGGTGGAACATTCAAACATTGGGATACACATTTAGCAAAAGCCACCTGGTTAGTCAACACTAGAGGATCTGCCAACCAAGCTGGCCCTGCCCAATCAAGCCTCTTACGTACTGTAGAAGGGGATAAAGTCCCGGTAGTGCATGTAAAAAATATGCTAGGGAAGACAGTCTGGGTTACTCCTGCCACAGGTAAAGGCAAACCCATCCGTGGGATTGCTTTTGCTCAAGGACCTGGCTCTACTTGGTGGATGATGCGGAAGGATGGGGAAGTCCGATGTGTACCTCAAAGGGATTTGATTTTGGGTGAAAATAGCCAATGAACTGAATTGTATAATGTTAATTGCTGTGTAATATAGTATGTCATCATTTTTACTATTGCTGTATATTCTACCAATGGTATAGCAGTAGGAATCACCCAGATTAAGAAGAATGAATTTTGAAGAAACTGAGGAAGTGCAGCGGATGGAACCAGAACTGACTTCAGCAAGCAAAAACCCAACACCAGACCCCATCTCTCCTGCCCTGAAAGACTGTTACGACAGATGGAGCCCAAAACCGTGGACTAGATGAACCCAATGGACATTTCAGAGGGATGGTCCGCAGACTAAGGGAATGATATCTGTGTATATATATATATCAAAATGGTGGTGATTAATTGGAATGTATTGTAAGGGTAGGACCTAAGCATGACGTAAATGGTATAGAATAAGGGGTGGAATGTCCTGGTTTCGGCTGGGATAGAGTTAATTTTCTTCACAGAAGCTAGCATAGTGCTGTGCTTTGGATTTAGTACCAGAAGAATGTTGATAACACGCTGATGTTTTTAGTTGTTGCCAAGCAGTGCTCAGACTGCTCAAGGACTTTTTGAGCTTCTCCTGCTCGGCCAGGTGCATAACAAGCTGGGAGTACAGCACAGCTAGGACCCAAACTGTCCAAAGAGCTATTCCATACCATATAACGTCATGCTCGGGGGGGGTTAGTCGGTCGGGTTGGTCGGGTCGATCGGTCGGTCGCGGGCAGAGTGGTCGCAGCTCGGGCTGTGTGATCGCAGCTCCGGGGGAGTGATCGCGGCTCGGGACGGGCTGGGCATCAGTCAGCGGGTGGTGAGCAATTGCATTGTGCATCACTTGTTTTATATATTCTGTATATTTTCTTACCATTATTATTATTATTATTGTTATTATTCTCTCTTATTAAACTGTCTCTATCTCAACCCACGGGTCTTACTTTTTTTTTTTTCCTTTTCTCTGATTCTCTCCCCCATCCCACTGAGGGAGGGGGGGGGGGAGTGAGCGAGCGGCTGCGTGGTGCTTAGTTGCCAGCCGGGTTAAACCACGACAAAAGGTAAAGGAAATAGGCAGAACAAGAGACCCCCTTGGCTAAACTGCAACCTTCTGAGTCTGCTCAAAACCAAAAGACAAGTGCACCAGAGGTGGAAAAGCAGACAAATACCTGTTGAGAACTACAACGGTATTGCCGGGGTGTGCAGAGAAGCAGTTAGAAAAAGAAAAGCTGAGCTTGAATTGAAATTGGCCAGAGATGTCAAAAACTGTAAGAAAGGGTTCTTCAGGTACCTGAAGAAGTTTTCATCAGAAACAGAAGGAAAATGTTGGCCCTCTGCTAAACAAGAGAGGTGAATTAATCACCAACAATACTCAAAAGGGAGAGGTTCTCAACACTTTCTTCACCTGTCTCTTTACCAGCACTGTTGGGCCCCAGGCCTTGGGAATAAAAATCCAGGTTGATGCAAACACAGACCCACCATCAGTGAAGGACGAGTTGGTATATGAACTATTACAGGAGCTTGACATCTACACATCAATGGGCCCTCACAATATCCACCTGAGGGTGTTAAGAGACCTGGCTGATGTTGTTGCAAGGCCAGTCTCCATAACTTTTGAGAAGTTGTGAAGATCAGGGGATGCCCCAGAAGACTGGAAGAAGGCTAATGTCACCCCCATCTACAAGAAGGTCTTAAAGGAGGATCCAGGAAATTATAAGACCATCAGTCTTACTTCAGTCCCTGGAAAAGTTACAGAATGAATCCTCCTGGGGGCTATCATAAGTCAAATGAAGCAAGTGATTGGGAAAAGCCAGCATGGATTCACCAACAGCAAATTGTACTTGTCAAACCTGATCGCCTTCTACAACAAAATAACCTGCTCAGTTGATGTGGGGCAAATGGTGGACATTGTCTACCTGGATTTCTCCAAGGCTTTCGATATGGTTTTCTACAGCGTCCTTTTAGAGAAACTGATGTGTTACAGTCTAGACAAGTGGTCCATGCAGTGTGTGGGGAACTGGCTGACAGGCTGCACCCAGAGGGGGGTGGTGGTAAATAGCTCTTTTTCAAACTGGCAACCTGTCACAAGTGGGGTCCCCCAGAGATCGATATGGGTCCCAATGCTGTTTAATATCTTCATAAGTGATCTGGGTGATGGGATCAAGTGCACCCTGATGAAGTTTGCCGATGATACCAAACAGAGTTGGGAAGTGGACACTTCGGAAGGAAGACCTGGATAGGCTGGAAGAGTGGGCTAACAAGAACCTTATGAAGTTCAACATGGACAACTATAAGGTCTTAGACCTGGAAAAACATAATCCAGGAGTGTAGTACAGGCTGGGAATTTCAAAGAATGCTGCTATTATAAACGCATTTCTTTCTTCTTAGCTTAATTTTTAAGCCTTTATACAGGTAATCTCCAGATTTGAAAAGGGAACTCTAGGTGAGTTAGGGATGCCAGCACTCATAAAGAATCCATCAGCATCCTAAGTGAACTTTACTATGTTGCCGGAACAGCATTGCCTCCTGTCACATCTGACTCTGTAGTGGGGACCCAGCAGGCAGAAGACAATTCTGCCAGTGCAGGTGGGTTGCCTGCTTGGGCAGCCCCCAGAGATAAGCGTCACTGACTGAGTTGAAGGGCTTGTCAGCACAGGGAAGGACACTCAGAAAAATCATTCTGAATTAGTTATTAAAGTGACATGGTTAATCTGGGTTGAACACCTGATTGGACAGTCTCATAGAAAATTGTAATTACGTTAATTTGATTTGGCTTGATTTACTTTGGAAGTGATTTAAACTCATTGAATTAAACCCTGTTTAATTTTCATTATAGCTTTCACACAGGGATTTTATGCACTTTAACTAAACCACTTGTTATTTACGCAGCGTGTTAACTTGAATTAAGTATCTTGAATTACCCTGTATAGAGGATATGTAAGTAAAATCAGAAAAATTTATTAGAATTACTTTCTTCATATGCAGACACACCACCCCCAAATGCACACATGCACATACGTGCATAGAGATAAGTAAAAATTCCTGGTTGCTTTTAGACTGGCAGTTTTGCAAAAGGAATTCTTCAGAGTTTACCAAAAACTCAATTAAAAACATTCCAAAAAACCCAATTAAAAACATTTCCAAATTTTGTGGGAGTATTATTTTTGTCTAATCCCAATCCAAGAATTTTTTTTCTCAAGGAATTTTGATCTTAAGTCTAAATGAGTTTCATAAGAAAGCATTGCAAAACTTGATAATGATGCTGATACTCTTGATTTTTATTCCTCAGCATGAAAGAAATTAACATTAAACATAAATTCAACATATGTATGTTTTTATTGCCTTTTCTTGGTGACGATCTGAAATATGACAAGTATCACAGGCAAGGATTATCTGTTTACTTTGAAATACTATTTAAAAGTTGAATCTTCAATTTTCTGCAGTGTTAAAAGTGTTCATACACTTCATAAAATTCATGAGGTAGTTTGAAAATTAGCAAATAATTAACTTTATTTTCTTTTTCTTCCCCACCCCATTAATATCCATTCACACAACTGTCCCTTATCCTTCAGTTTACCCTTTTCTGGAAGCTCTCCTGCTGTTTATTCTTTCCGCAGCCAAATGTAGTACTTCCTTCTTCCAGATTCTTTACTCTCCAGTCCTCGTTTGGCCTATTCCCACTTTTCTCCTGAAGTGTCACTGCTGATGCTGATCAGACAAGACCAGTGCCTGGAACCACGCGATCCAGTACTGTCTCTGAACAACTGATGGGCAATACAAAGGGAGCTTCCTACCTCAAGCACCTCCAGATATTAAAGGATCCAGATGAGCCACAGTGGAGCATGACCAGGTTGCTGAGGCTTTAACACTTGGCTTTCCTGAAGCCTGCAGTTCTGAGTCAGGAAAAACTTCTGCTGAATATGAACTCCAACACAAAAGACAGTGCTGGCTTTTTAAAACGTAGCCTCGCAGGAATCACTGGAGTCTTAGGACTCAGATAGCATTTGTGTGTGTGCATGCTTATGCATGACTAAATCTTGTCTTGGTTTCAGCTGGAACAGAGTTAATTTTCTTCATAGTAGCATAGTGCTGTGTTTTGGATTTAGTACTACAAGAATGTTGATAACACACTGGTGTATTTAGTTGTTGTCAAGTAGTGGTTAGACTACTCAAGAACATTTTGAGCTTCTTCTGCTTTACCAGGTGCATAACAAGCTGGGAGGGAGCACAGCCAGGACAGCTAACCCAAACTGACCAAAGAGCTATTCCATACCATATAACGTCATGCTCAGGGGGAGTTAGTCGTTGGGGGGAGAGTGATCACTGCTTGGGATGGGCTGGGCATCGGTCAGTGGGTGGTGAGCAATTGCATTGTGCATCACTTGTTTTGTATATTCTGTAGATTCTTTTACCATTAACATTACTATTATTGTTATTCTTTATTAAACTGTCTCTGTCTCAACCCATGGGTCTTATTTTATTTTTTCCTGATTGTCTCCCCCATCCCATTGAGGGAGGGGGGAGTGAGCAAGCAGCTGCGTGGTGCTTAGTTGCCAGCCAGGTTAAACCATGACAATCTATAAAATGTTGGCAGGGCAGGATTATTACACTCTCTACTGGAATATTCTAATTCTGTATTATGGACATACATTTCCCAGAAATCATGTTTTCTGCTCAAGTCATTATTTACATTATCAGCTCATGCTTACACAGGAAGAGTTTTAAACCTATGTACTTACTGTCATTTGGCTGTTTTGGTTTGATTTAGGGGTTTTGGGGTTTTTTTCTTCATTTAATTAAGGCTTTTGATGATGGCAAAATTATTGGTCCTGAAATCATGCATGAGAGTGCCTGCAAAGACTACACGAAATGGCTGTTGTTAGGTGCTGCTAACCAAGCCTCTAAGCAAAGCACTATTATTGTACAATTCATGGCTATCACTTATGTTTTTGTAGTTACATGAAGTTCTGAATTTGATGCAGGAGACGTTCAAATCTATAAAGCAGAAAAGGATTTAAAGACTGCTTAGTTGAAAAATGCAAGATAGGTGGCACAACATATCACTATCCTCCCCCTGTTATATTTTTACTTACAGGTGCACCCATAATAATTTCTTTCACATTTCTGATGGGCTGTTTACAGTAAAGATTTAACATTAAAGACAACAGTCAACTGTATTGTAGTCTGCTGTAGTTATCCTTGCTAATTAAAACTGCACAAGATGAACACACACATTTTGTGGCTTCTTTCTTTTTGGCTTCAAAAATATTTTTGCCAGGACCTAGAGTTTAGTGTAACAGATGAAACTTCATGATGTCAGACTCTTCCTGAGTGTCTTGCACATATGCAGCCACATTGGCAAAGGGTTAATAAAGATTTTCTGTCACTGCCACTTCCACTCATGAAGGAGGAGAGGAATGGTTGCGCTTGGTCTTTGTAGGAAGCCTGCAACTCCCACAGCAGAAGCATCTATTTATGCAGCAAGGAACAGGAAAATTAGGGATATCCCTGCCAGATGATCTGTCCCAGGGGTTAGAAACAGAGAAAGCAATTCAGGTGCCTACAGAAAATATAGGAATATATAAATATCAAGGTTGTTTACACGGGATCAGGAAAAAGACTTGTAGCATAAAATACAGTATAATGGAAAATAGGTGTTAAAGAACATTTTTTTGACACTGGCGTTTTTTCAGTTAGACTATGGAAATTAACAGAGATAGAATAATTTAAGCTTTGCTTGTCTCTGAAGTGTTAATTTGTTGAAACACATTTTCCCCACTGTTCTGTGATGCTATTCAATGGTATACAGAGGAACATTATGTTCTTCCTTTGTTTTTGAGTATGGTCAGCTTCCTGTTTTGAATAAAGAGAAACATTTTCAGTTATAAAGAAGCTGATTATATGCACGTGGAAATTCTGTTGTGTAAAATTGGTGTTTAGAGACAAAAAGTACTCCAGGCATGTCATACAAAAAAAAAAGTTGAGGTTATAGGACCCTTTATGCGCCAGGAATATGGCTTCATTTCCTTGACCATTTTGTGTAAGACATAGTTGTTTGGGAATGGGAGATACTTTGCTTCTACATCAATTTCTGAGCACATTATTGTTAGAGAGGAGAGTCCTTCTAGCCTGGGGGACCTCGCAGCTGTCCATCACACACAGCTATTTGCACTCTCAGGCCATGAAATGGATTTGTAAAAGGAGGTAGTTGCTTTTGGGGAAATAATTCTTACCAGTGTTTCAGCCTGAACTCTTCTAATATCTCTTTTGACATAGAAGGATGATTTAATGTTTGGTTTTTGACTAACTTATATTGCCTATTTAAACCAAAAAGTGATAGTTTATTATATTATCCTGTATTATATTATGCAGGAAAGATTAGCAATATAGTAGTTGAACTCATGGGCAAACTGAACATAGCAGTGAATTATGACCTAGAATTGTATTCTGATTTTTTTTAAAATGTCGATGAATATCAAAACATCTCATTTATCTGAAATGAAGTATATGCTAATGTACCAAAACATTCATGAGGACATCTGTAACAGCACATCTCTGCTACGTATATTTTCCTTGATGACTAGCAAATAAAGATCATAAAGAGTTGAGATCAAAGAGAATAGGTATTTCTGTGATAAAACATCTCCTTTCATTCAACCATTCCAAATTTAACGCTTCTAAATATATTTGCATATTATGACTAAAGAGCAAGATTCATAAACGCTGTGAGCCAGAGAAAGTTCCTGTAGTGAAGAAGTTATTTTGATTTACACCAACTGAAATTGGGCCAGAGGTGCAGTCTGCAGAAATCGTTGATTACTTTTATCCTAGCCTCTTAACTGTTGCATATTTTATTATATTAATGCTTCCTACAGTAACTACAATATTAAATTAGAGTTTTAACACTACAACCCATACATAGCATGAAATCTTGTGTATATAAATCAGAAAACTAAACTGAAAGTTTAACAGGAAGATTTATATACTCACATAGTAAATCTGTACTCTAAAGTTTAAGATTTTTAAATAAGTTTTATATGCAGCATACATAAATCAGAGGAATATACCTGATTCTGAAAGTTAATGTCCATAAATCAAGATTCTGACAGTATATATTAATGAATCATGGAAAATAGATTATACTTAGAAAGTGGGTTTTAATGTGGCAATTTTCAATTTTATTGCACAGCAGATACTAACTTTTGAGAGGCTTGCTTTAAGCAGTTCTTTCTCTTTTACATTTTTGATTAAAAAAAAAATCCACTGTGGTCATCATTCAATCAAAAAAATTAAAACCGCAGGCAAGGATGAAATGTTTAATACACCTACATTTTCAACTAACATAAAATCAAGAACGTACAGCAACTGAAGATCAAGTACCTAGTCCAGATTAATACAGTTTAAACTATATATAGTCATTTTTGCTATTGTTTGCTTCAAGCAAGGTAATTTTAAAGGCTTAGAAACATCCAGTTAGAAAATGAGTTGACAGGTTCAGTCAGTGTTCAGTACTGTGTTTAGTGCTATCACTCACAAGCCTTTCCCATAGCATGAGTCAGGGAGTAAAATGATGATCATTTCTCTGTCCAGTGAGAATTTACTTCAGTGCAATCTTTCTGTGTGGAATAATGACCTGCACCTAAGTTAGAACACAGCTTAATATTTATTTCAGAGATAACATCCCTTAGGACAACATATTAGTGCTTCAGTTATACTCACATACCACAGAGAACAGAACCCAGTAATGATCAGCTATGCAGCCTTGTCCCTGGGGTAAGCTGCTTCATCATCATCCACTCCAAGGACACTTCCCTTCCATGCATTGTTCTAGCTTCTTTGATGTTCATATGTGCATCCTTCAACTATCTCAATTTCCCTGTCTCGGTCCAGTCAAAACTCTCACATTAGATAACTCTACAATCCCTCTGTTTCCTTCTACCTTTTTAAAAAAAAAAAAAAAGAAAATATTCACACTTATTTATCACACACAATTTCTAATTCTAGTTCAAGCCCTTAAACCAGAAATTGTATCTCATTCAATGAGCCTATGTGGGAAAGGTCTTGCTCATTGTGATTTTTTTGTAGATTGTTGTCATCACCCATGATATAGTGAGCTTCACAAAAAAGCTTTGCATTCACTGTATCCTGTGAGTATGAGGTTATAGAAAATGTAACAAAGCTTGGAGTCAAGAAAATTCAGTCCCTATGAAAACTTTGTTCACTTTAACATTAGTCAAAACAAATATAAGAACCTGAGCTTTGTTTTTGAAAAGCATGAATTTATTTCAGAACTACTTATGCTGCATGGCCATCAAGACACTTTAGTTCTTATGACTGTCACTTCTTATCAGATATGTGCTTTCCAGCTTTCTATGCCTCTTCCTCTATTTTCTTCTTTGATTTGAAGAAATTCAAATCCTGTAATATTTACACAGCAAGTTCAGTAGAAATCTAAATAGTGATCAAGTATAAACTGAAGAGGTTTGGGCAGTTATTTGTTACCCCAACAATGGTTGATTACAGTGTGAGCTAGATACCTACATGGTTTTGCAGATCTAGTCCTAGCTCCTCAAGTGGAAAGCATATGATACATGGTGCTTTTTACAGATGGATCATACAAACTCTCCGCCTGTGGATAAGTGTCACAGAGGTATTTCAGCTTCCTTTCGCCATCTGACAAATAGAAATCATGCACAGATGTTTCAACGGGAAGAGGGAGAGAGAGAGAGGGAGTTAAGTCAATTCTCAAGGAATATATGGACCCAGCCTAACCCTCTGGTATGGGTTAGAAAAGCAGGCATATGCATGACTGGGGAATTTTTCCAGACTCATTTAAAAAGATATGATGAGCTCAATATTGGCTGCAGGAAGCTAAATCCTTCTGTGTATGAAATTTGAGCTGCAGCATCAGAGGTGAATTCACAGAGCACAGTGAATATGAACAGCTTACACAAGAGATTTTTATCATATGTGATTCCTCATCTTCCCTGAACATTCAGGATAGGAGTGTATTGCTGAAGAGAAGGGAAAAAAATGCAGCATTGGTCTCACCAGGGCTGAGTAGAGTGGAAGGATCACCTCCAACAACCTGCTGGTGATGCACTGCCAGGATGCTGATGACCTTCCTGGCCATGGGGCAAGCATGACAGCTCTGTGACTCTCTGTAAGGCCACAGTGAATTGTTTTCATTCCTGTTATTCTTCTGCCTTTGAAATTGTATCGTATGAAATCAAATTGGGAAACAGCAAAAGAAAACCAGTAAATAGCAGGTTGAATTCATTAAAGAAAAGTGACTCACCTGTGTCCATGACTAGAGACGAACAAGTAGTGTGTGTCCGGATATTTACATATACATAAAAACTGGAAAAAAACAGTAAAACGTGTTAAATAAACATATACAACATTGAAAATCAGAATTTTGGTGTCTTTTTTAGAGAAGCAACAGCAGAACATATCTTTACATTTTTTCCCTCCTGGAAGAGAAATAGAAAGCACTTACTAGGTCATCTAGTCCTTCATCTTACACGGGGGGAATCATTCTTTTTAAATTACTCTTTCATATTTGGTACAGCAATACAATTCCTTTAGAGAGTGAGCACAAAGGAAATGAGAGAGAGGGAGGCAGGGAGGCAGGCCATCTTTTCTACACAGGGATCACACAAGACTACTGAACTAGCTGACATTTCCTAGGACACTTTGAGTGCTTCCCTATAGCACAGAAAATATTTCTTACTAAGGGGAAAAGTAGTACACACTCATGAAGGAGTGAGTGAAAATGTTAAACCCATATTCATTAATTTTCATGCTATCTGTGCGCCTGGATCTACTAACTTCCCAACAATGTTGAGCTGCTTTTCATATCTAAGTCTTAATGACTCAGCACAAAACATACCATGACTCTACTCTTATACCACCTTTCCAAAACTTCCTTACCAAATGCTGTGTGATGTCCGTGCAAGTTCTTGGCAATCCGTGTACACTCCTATATTCATCTCCCATAATTAACCCTCTAACACTGTGGAAAATCTAGTCAACATTGAAGGATGTTCAGGAGATCACCTCTACAGAACCATTCTGAAAAAAATTTGTCCTTGATTAAGTTGAATGCATCTACTGCTAGAATTAAAGCACATCTGGGGTAAATAAGATAAATTCCTAGCAACTTCTTGTCACATGAACAGATGCCCAGAAGTTCCCTGCAAGCCAAGTCATCAAAACGGTAGTTACAATCTTGCAATGGAGGAGATCAGTAACTGAGAAACATGCACTATGCAGAAGAACAAAGAAAGGGATAGCTACTGTGCTATGGGAAATACGTCCATCGGCCCTATAGACAGCTATCTCTTGAGCCACTTTTGATTGACTTTCCTGTAAAATTGTATTTTCTTAATATATATTTTGTCACATCAGCTATTTATTTCTTTTCTGAAAAAAAAACATTTTCTGTTTTCCCCATTTATTTTCAAGGTGAGACCAAGTCAAGTGAGTTAACCTCTATTTTCACATAATTATTTGTATCATAAATTTCTTTCACTTTTTTACCTGCTTTGATAGTGCCAACACAGTAACTCTTACATTTTGATTAAATTAATGTGAATAGGAGAGAAGCAATGAAACAGAAGTATGTGTAACACATTATTATTTTACCACATGGTTTTAGTGACTGGGCTGTAGTCCACCAATATAGAGCTCTAACCTGGCCATGCTAGTATGATATGAAAGTTTGCTTCTCTGCCTAAAATAAAACGAATGGGGCTGACACGGTTGCACTTTCTTTTACATGGAAAAATAGCATTCTTTAAGGGTTTTATGGCTATTACCCACAGTGAAAATCAGAACATACTAAGATATATAGAGATGATAAAATATCTTTAGAAAATATAATAACTGCAAGGTGTATGAGGTTTCATGCATATGGATGACATAAAATCCTACCTATGCCTGTAAAAAAGGTGAAGTATTTTGTAGATCTAGATTTTTTTCTTCAAAATTTGGTAGCCTTGTTACAATTCTGCTTCTTTTCTTGAGAAAACACAGTTAACTGAGTGATCAAATTTTTACTGCAAGTTTTAATGCCTTGTTTTAATTTTAAACTTTTTTTTTTGCTTGTACTCTATCCAAGGGTATTTGTTATTTAAAAAAAAATAAAAATATTACCTCTTCTCAGTGTGACTGGTTGACTGGAATGCAGAAGAAGAAATTCTAAGAAAAGGTTGTAAGTTTCTGCAGAACAATGGATACAATATCAATCTAGTTTGAAATCTTGCTTACCTAAATATTTACCAAATGTTTTCCTAACAGAATACATCTCTTGTGTATAAAATGACATAGAAGCATACACTTCCATAGAACCATATTAATTTATATTAGCCAAAGGTTTTGCCCATATTTTCAAAAAAAGTTTTAACAATTCTTAGAACAGCTGAGGCTGGAAGGCACTTCTGGAGATTGTCTGGTCCAACCCCCTGCTCAGAGCAGGTTCAGCGAGAGCAGGTTGCTAAGGACCATGTCCAGATCGGTTTTGAATAACTTTAGGGATGGAAACTCCACAATGTCTCTGGTCACCCTCTTCCAGTGTTTGGTCGGCCTCACAGTAAAAATGTATGTTTCTATGTTTAAGTGGAATTTCCACTGCTTGTTTGTGTCCATTGCCTTTCATCCTGTCACCAGGCACCTCTGAGAAGACCCTCGTTCTGTTACCTTCACTGTCCCCATCAGGTATTTATGCAAATGAATAAATCCTGCTAAGCCTTCTCTTCTCCAGGCTGAACAGCCCTAGCTCTCTCAGCCTCTCCTCATATGACAGGTGCTCCAGTCCCTGAGTCATCTTTATGGCCCTTTGCTGGACTCACTCCAGTATGTCCACATCTCATACTGAGGAGCACAACACTGAATGCAGAACTACAGATGTTTCTCAACAGGGCTGAGTAGAGGGGAAAGATCACCTCCAACAACCTGCTGGTGATGCACTGCCAGGATGCTGATGACCTTCCTGGCCATGGGGTCAGTGTGACCGCTCTAGAACTCTCTGTAAGGCCACAATGATCCAGCTCCCACCCCCAGCCCTTGGATTCTGCCTCCACCATCCTACTGCCGCCATTTCCCAGGTCCAACCAAATGGAAAAATCAAAACAGCATGTCCAGAGCAGCTTGTGTGTTTGGAGAAGTTATAGAAATATTCTAGTGAATGGAAGTCTAATGCTAAACAAAGCGTGGTGGGGGACACAGTCCATTGCAGGATCCAGCTGTGTTCAAGGAAAATCTAGGAGCATCCTGATCCCCCCTGAGAATAAAGCTATCTACTACAGATCTTTCAGACAAAATGAAACAACACAGTATTCAACAGTATGTATGACAATTAGCAGGTGCAGCAAACATCAGCTGGTATTTCAACCAGTCCCCTGTGGTTTCAGATTTGGCAGCATCTGGACAAATCTTATTTGTACATTAGGGTTTTTCTCACTGGGGCATTAAATTTGATATTCTTCTGATGTTTACACTGTGGAATCATTTGTCCTTTGCACTTGTGGGGAGTTGTGGCTCCAACACTTAGTCAACTTTTAGTAATACATTTATAAACATCAAAATATTATGAGATTTAGGCCTCAGGAAATGAAGTATGTTTGGAATCTGGCTACCATGATGAAAATGAATGAAAAATGTAGTTTCCAGAGAATAGTTATTTACTAAAGGAAAACACAGTAAATAGTTGTGCATCTTTCACTTTAATCAGCACATATTATCTAATTAACTCATTCCTTTCTTCTCTAGCTACTGTAAATGTAAAAGCAGCTTTGGATGTACAGTCAAGGTCTGTTAAAGGGACACCACTGTTTATGCCCTGCATTCTTGTTGTGTTTCCCCCATTTCAACCTCAGGCTATATACTACTTCAAGTGCAATGGCTATTAATAGCAGACTCAAGACTCAAATCCTGTATGTTGTTTGAACTTCCTTCTACCCTGGAAAAAAAAGAGAAGTGAAAAAGAAGAGTGTCAAAAAAAGGTGAAAGACTTTAAAATTCAGAGTGGACCTTGACAGGCTTGAGGAGTGGGCCCATGTAGACCTCATGAGGTTCAATGAAGCCAAGTGCAAGGTCCTGCTTCTGTATTGGGGCAATCCCCAATATCAGTGCAGACTGGGGGATGAATAGGTTGAGAGCAGCCCTGCAGGGAAGGACTTTGACATACTGGTGGATGAAAAATTGGATATGAGCCAGAGTGTGTGCTTGCAGCCCAGAAAGCCAGTCATATCCTGGGCTGCATCAAAAGAAGCAGTCAAGAGAGGTGACTTGCCTTCTCTGTTCTCATCAGACCCCACCTGGAGTACTGCATCCAGCTCTGGGGCCCCCAATATAAGAAAGACATGGACATCTTGGAATGAGTCCAGAGGAGGGCCACGGAGATGATCAGAAGGCTGGAGCACCTCTCCTATGAAGACAGGCTGAGAGAGTTGGGGTTGTTCAGCCAGGAGAAGAGAAGGCTATGGGGACACTTTATTGCAACCTTTTAATATATGAGAGCTTCTAAGAAAGTTGGAGGCAGACTTTTTACCAATGCCTGTAGTAGCAGGACAAAGGGTAATAGGTTTAAATTAAAAGTGGGTATATATAAGGGTATAAGAGGGTGGATATAAGAAAGAAATTCTTTACAATGAGGATGGTGAGACACTGGAACAGGTTTCCCAGGGAAGTTGGGGATGCCCCATCCACGGAAGTGTTCAAGGTCATGTTGGACAGGGCTTTGAGCAACCTGATCTAGTGAAAGATGTCCCTGCCCATGGCAGGAGTGTTGGACTAGATGACCTTTAAAGGTGCCTTCCAACTCAGACCATTCTATGATTCTGTGATACTAGGTCTAGGTTTTACTTTGGAGATGGAGACTTACCCATTGTTATTAACAGGGAGTTTCTAGAACGAAACAGAGATGACCTTGAGAAAACTGGCCTCCCTATCATATCAAATCTAAGACACCATGATACATCTTAAACTGGAATAAGGTAAGCACTGGTTCACAGGTGGGCCGCATTCCAGTTAAATTAGAAAATGCTACAGGTAAACATGTCAGTCCTCAAGTTATACCTCTTACATCCCTGAAAATCCAAAGAGGGAAAAGGACAATTATAGTTTGGGAATAAGTTAGATAGAGCAAATAGAACTAGGATTTAAGGGTAAAATGAAGTGGCAAATTTAAGCTAAACAGGAAGAAAATAATCTTAACAATAAGACCTTTAAGACAGTGGAATTTTCTCTTAGGAAAGTGATGGAAAGCCTCTCACTTTAGTAATGTACATGGAAATGAGTTTTAAATGGTTTGATGTGTGCTAGAACGAAATTGGTGAGTCATTACGCTGTGCTTTGAAGACCTGAAGAAGTTTTGTAAAAATCTTTGCTTTTCAGCCAAGTGTGATATCTACTTCGCTTCTCAGTTCTTGATATGGAGACAACCACAAGGCTTTTCAGAAGTGATTTTTATGTGATTCCAGAGTTACCACTAGGATCAGAAACAAAATGATATGGACAGATGAACAGGTTTACATGGTTATCCTACCAGCAACCTAAAGGGCCCACTGGGCACTATAAATTACTCCATCCTGCAATTGCATTTGGCCTCCTTTCTGCAGTGAAATTGGCCTGGGTATGTCTGTCCTGAATACAGGAAAAGAGCAGCAAGTCAGGTATATAACTTGAATTACTCGCATTGTTTATTTAAATAACTGTAATCCGCCTGGCCCAGAGCTATTAGGGATGAAACCCAACCAGCACAGGTTTCAGTCACAGCTGAGGCATTCAGTGCTCTGCAGATATCTATGAAGACCCTTTGGGACCCCAGGCTGCCCCAGTGCCCAGTTCTTGTGCAATTCGTACTGGAAAGTTTGCAGCAAGGTATTCCTGTTGATCCTGCAAGCTCTTGTTCCAGCTACATGGTAAAACCGACTGGACACCCAGTTATGAAATGTGTTTTCACCAGATTTTCTTGAAAGTAAGGAAAATAAATATTTTATAATATAAATATTTTTTTATAAATAGCACTTTTGCTGAAATTTTGGGTGACCTTTGTGAAAAGAAGATAAATATGTGGAGGTAAAAACCATTCTTTTCCCCCAGGAAGAAGAAAAGAGATTAAAATTCTGATTTCAAATGAAATACTTTAACCAATTCACAAATTTAGCTACTTGACTACTTAATGCCGAATGCCACAAGTGCCCATCCTCATAACATCAACACAGAGCAAGAAGTCGCACACTGTTCCTGTGGTGATTGCTGGTGGGGGGGGGGGGGTGGCCGGGAGCCTGCAAATGACCTGTTCTGGTGAGAATGTGTGAGTGTGAGCAGTTGGGATGTTTGTGTGCATGTGTAGCATGTGCGTGTGTACATACTGAATACAGAAACCTGTTTTTTGGAACATTAGCTCCAAACTAATCATGCTCAGGAAGAAAATGATTGTCAGCGGGATTAAGTAGTAACAGGGGAATTATAAAGAGTCTTTTGATACAAAGGAGTTGTCACTGGGAGTACTATAAAAGGAGCATGAAAATTCATAACCAGAGGAAGAGACCTTGCAGTGGAAAAGACAAGACTGAAACCTGATTTGGCTCTGCCAGAAGTTGCCCTGTGGCACCACAGCCCCTGCCCAGGCCAGAAGGAGCAGCCTCCCTGCCCGATGCCATGAAGGTCCTGCCCTGGTTAGTGGCTGCTCCCCACAGGGTAGGGACAGCAAGTGGGAACCCACTGCAGGTATGCGTAAGCAGTATCAAATGGCCCTTTCTCATGAACGTGTGTCAGCAGGCTGGCGGGGGCAGCAGGGGTAAGCACAGAGCTGAGGCTTCCACACCTCCCACAGTGGAGGAATGCAAGCAGCGCAGCCCCCATACCCAGAAGGGTGGGAGGTTACTGGTTACCACCGACATGTCCTGGGGGAAGCAACCTGTGAGCATAAGTGTGTGTGTGTGCGCGTGCGTGTGCATGTGATACACACTTTTTAGGATTAGTCATAGAAGAATGTTTAGGAAATTGGTTATTGTTGTTGTTGTCATTGTTGTTATTATTATCATTATTATATTTGGGTTTTTTTGTTATTATTTATTTTGCAAGTTTCTAATATTGCAGGTTATCTACTGTATTACTGATATCAGTCCTGAATCTATAGTTCACTGACTGCCAGTTATTTACATGTTGTTAAGAAATCAATAAACTGTCTTGATCCTGATTTGATTTAGACTCTGTGAAATGAGCAGTTTTCCCCTATCTGACTATCAATCAGAAAGCATTAAAAGATTGCTACTGGCCAAAGGAAAACCTGCAAAGTTTGAAGATTTAAAAAAAAGGTATTCTTAATGCCACAAATATTCATTTGCATCATATTATTTCTGCTAACAGTCTCAAAAAGTGATGGATAAAACAAACAAAGAAATACTAGGATATGTAAGATAGTTTTATATTACTTTCAAATTTAAAGGTTTTTGAGACATTTTCATGGGAGACACTGACTTGTGAATGCAAAAAGTAACCATCCATCAGATTTTGGCAAATATACATGTTTATCCACAGACATAATATGAGGCATGTCATGTTTTAAAATATAGCAATATTGTATTTTATGCATTCAGATAAGATCCTCCCTAACTCAAAAATCAGAAATGGAAAATAGGTGTAAATTCTGTGGTCACAAAAAAATTAGATATTTTCTTTCAAACTTTTTTTTATAGATTTTTGCAGAGTGAAAATGCATAAGACCTATAAGGGGATATATGACTTTGCAAGAAGTCCCAGGACACCTATCAGTCAATCCAAATTAGCCTCTGCTAAATGTAATCTAGTGTCATTTCACATCATCCTGTGAAATTTTATGCTAAGACTCTGTACTATAAATTGTAACAATATGAAATCATTCATCTAAAGAATTCCACTGGGAAATTCATCTTTCCATTTTCTCTAGCTTTTGACTGTATGTAGTGATTTTAGAAGAGTCTTGTTTGCAAATGATATCAAATAGGAGGTATGCTTGGAAGACATTTTCATATGAAAGAAGAGAAGAAGGAGCTCATATGTCTATAGAAGTCTGTGTGAAATCTTTGCATAAACTGAAAGCAGTATCACATATTCAGGTAATTGTCTTAGGAGCACCACACTTTTCTTGTAGGAATGAAATAATTTGCTTGCAAATGACTCAGTAAGGGAGGTTTCCATAAAAATCATACTCTGTTAAAAAAAAATCTTGAAATATCTAAAAAAAGTTGTGAGAAGTAATCATCAAGATATCATTTCAATGCCATCTGTCTAACTTTCCAATGCCTGATGCACTCTACAGTGGAATGAGCTCAAGTGAATGGTTTATCATGCAAAAATGAGAGCATTTTCTTCACCTTTTGTTCAAGTTGGGTTTTTTTCAATGTTTTTCAGCTGTGAAAAATCTATGCAGTCTATGAAATCATCGTAAATGTTATCAGTTTCCATTGGGCAGCTGAATGTTATCATTCAAACAAGCAAACAAACAAACAAGCTGAAAACATACCTCGCTTCACTTAAAGATTCAGTATGTTTATTTTGGAAAGCCAAAGGAAGGGCTTGTTCCACTTCACTAAAAGTATTTAGCTCACTGGGATTTACAAATACAACTCCTTGCAAAAAGATTCACAAGTACAGGATTTCATTTGGTGTAAATGCATGTGTTGCAGTATAGATGCTTAAAGAAACCACTTATCATTTTAGGAAAAGGAGAATCTGGTCCACAGCCAGAACACGCAGAGGCACCAAATTGTAAGGGGCTAATCCTGTCCCAGATTATTCATGATCAGCTCACTGTGTATGGTTAGTCTAACTGCAAGACAAGAGTCCCATAAGATTTTCAGTGGTTTTATTAAGCACTCAGAAACCAGAACTGAACAGAAACATTTTTTTCTCCAGGAGTTGTTTAAATTTAAAACACAATATTGAGGTGGAAATTTTTGCTCCATTTTTATTAGAATATAAAGGTTTCTTTCATAAGTTTAAAGCAGAAATTATTCTCTGTTTCCTTTGCAGGGTGGAGGCATATGTGCACATAAGTATGTTTCAAAACTCGCTTCTCTTTCTCTTTTTTCATTTTTAATGTGGTCTCTTTTTTTGAGTATCATAAAATTACAGAACAACTCAGATGGGAAGAGCCCTCAGGAGGTCTCAAGTTCAGGCTCAGTTCATACCATCATTAGGTATGAGATCAGACCAGGCTGCTCAGGGCTTTTTCTTGAAAGACCTCCAAGGATGGAGACTGCACAACCTCCCTGGACCACCTGCCTCACTTCTTGACCTCTTGGACCAGCTTGAACCTCCTGTGTTTCCTGCCCATGGTCCCTCATCTTCCTGAGAAAAGCTGGGGTCCTTGGTCTTACCAGCCGCCCCATGGGTAGGGGCAGGTGGCTGTTGGGGCCTCGCATCAAGCCCAGCTCCACTGGTACCTTCTCATAGGGCCACTGCCCCCACACTGACTATCCTGGGAGTTCCTCTGGACTTGCCTTGGTTTGTCTAAGTGTCCTGGTTTCGGCTGGGATAGAGTTAATTTTCTTCATAGTAGCTTGTGTAGTGCTGTGTTTTCGATTTAGTACTAAAAGAATGCTGATAACTCACTGATGTTGTAGTTGTTGCTGGGTAACGCTAAGATGGGCCAAGGACTTCTCCGCTCTCAGCTCTGCCAGGGGCACAAGAAGCTGGGAGGGGGCACAGCCAGGACAGCTGACCCCAACTGGCCAAAGGGGGATTCCATACCATATGATGTCATGCTCAGTATATAAGCTGGGGGAAGAAGAAGGAAGGGGGGACATTATCCTGGGAAGAGTATAGGGACGCGGTCCAGTTGTGTAGGAATGGGGTCAGGAAGGCCAAGGCGCAGCTGGAGCTAAACTTGGCTAGGGATGCAAAGAATAATAAGAAGGGTTTCTACAGGTATATCAGCCGGAAAAGGATGGTTAAAGAAAGCGTACCCCTGCTGATGAGCGAGACTGGCAAGCTGGTAACAGCAGCTGAGGAGAAGGCTGAGGTACTCAACAAGTTTTTTGCCTCAGTCTTCACTGGCAACCTCTCTCTTCACCCCTCCCGAGTTGATGGATGGCATGAGGGAGACCAGGAGGGTAAACCCCCTCCCGCTGTAGGAGAAGATCAGGTTCATGACCACCTGAGGAACCTGAACGCACATGAGTCCATGGGACCTGATGAGATGCATCCCAGAGTCCTGAGGGAATTGGCCAATGTAGTCGCCAAGCCACTCTCCATGATATTTGAAAAGTCATGACAGTCAGGTGAAGTCCCTGGTGACTGGAAAAAGGAAACATTGTGCCCATTTTCAAAAAGGGTAGAAAGGAAGACGCCGGGAACTACCGACCTGTCAGCCTCACCTCTGTGCCTGGGGAGATCATGGAACAGATCCTCCTAGAAGCTATGCTAAGGCACATGGAGGCCAGGGAGATAATTCGAGATAGCCAGCATGGCTTCACCAAGGGCAAGTCCTGCCTGAAGAACCTAGTGACTTTCTATGATGGTGTGACAACGACAGCGGACAAAGGAAAACCACTGGATGCCATCTATCTGGACTTCTGCAAAGCTTTTGACACGGTCCCCCACAACATCCTTCTCTCTAAATTGGAGAGCTATGGATTTGATGGGTGGACTGTTCGGTGGATAAGGAACTGGCTGGATGGTCGCATCCAGAGGGTAGTGGTCAATGGCTCGATGTCCAGATGGAGAGTGGTGATGAGTGGTGTCCCTCAGGGGTCTGTACTGGGACCGGTGCTGTTTAATGTTTTCATCAATGACTTAGATGGCGAGATCGAGTGCACCCTCAGCAAGTTTGTAGATGGCACCAAGCTGAGTGGTGCGGTTGATATGCCAGAAGGACGGGATGTCATCCAGAGAGACCTGGACAGGCTGGAGAGGTGGGCCCGTGTGAACCTCATGAGGATCAACAAGGCCAAGTGCAAGGTCCTGCACCTGGGTCGGGGTAACCCCCAATATCAGTACAGGCTGGGGGAAGAAAGGATCAAGAGCAGCCCTGCCGAGAGGGACTTGGGTGTGCTGGTGGATGAAAAGCTGGACATGAGCCAGCAATGTGCACTGGCAGCCCAGAAGGCCAACCGTACTCTGGGCTGCATCAGGAGAAGCGTGGCCAGCAGGTCGAGGGAGGTGATTCTGTCCCTCTACTCTGCTCTGGTGAGACCTCACCTGGAGTACTGTGTCCAGCTCTGGAGCCCTCAGCACAAGAAGGACATGGAACTGTTGGAGCGGGTCCAGGGGAGGGCTACAAAAATGATCCGAGGGCTGGAGCACCTCTGTTATGAGGCCAGGCTGAGACAGTTGGGCTTGTTCAGCCTGGAGAAGAGAAGGCTGCGGGGAGACCTGACTGTGGCCTTTCAGTACTTAAAGGGGGCCTATAGGAAAGATGGGGAAAATGTTTTTAGTAGGGCCAGCTGTGACAGGACAAGGGGTAATGGCTTTAAACTAAAACAGGGTAGGTTTAGACTGGATATAAGGAAGAAATTCTTTACAATGAGGGTGGTGAAACACTGGAACAGGTTGCCCAGAGAGGTAGTGGAGGCCCCA
This sequence comes from Gorsachius magnificus, assembly GCA_034008185.1. Lineage (NCBI taxonomy): Eukaryota > Metazoa > Chordata > Aves > Pelecaniformes > Ardeidae > Gorsachius > Gorsachius magnificus. Next base: position 90,245,928 of record CM067081.1, read on the forward strand.
TCCCTGGGAACATTCAAGGCCAGGTTGGATGGGGCTCTGAGCAACCTGATCTAGTTAGCAGTGTCCCTGCTCGCTGCAGGGGGGTTGGACTAGATGACCTCTAGGGGTCCCTTCCGACCCAAAACATTCTATGATTCTATGATTTGGAGTGATGATGTTTGTCTTCCCTATTAACCATTATGCATGATGGAGCCCTGCTTTCCTGGAGATGGCTGAGCACCTGCCTGCCCATGGGAAGTAGCGAATGAATTCCTTGGTTTGCTTTGCTTGCATGCATGGCTCTTGCTTTACCTATTAAACTGTCTTTATCTCAACCCACGAGTTTTCTCACTTTCACTCTTCTGATTCTCTCCCCCATCCCATTGCAGGGCGAGGTGCGGAGGGGCGTTGGGGAGAGGGTGAGCGGCTGCATGGTGCTTAGTTGCCTGACAGGGTGAAACCACAACACCAAGTCTCTTCTCTACTGGGAGATCCAACTGGAGGCAGCGCTCCAGGTGGGGTCTGAAGAGGGATGGTCCCTTCCCTCAATCTGTGGGACGTCCTGCTGCTAATGCAGCCCAGGGTGCTGCTGGGTGCCCTTGCTGCCAGGGCACACTGCTGGCTCATGTCCTGCTTGGTGCCGGCTAGGACCCCAAGCCTTTTCCTCCTCAGCCCCTCAGCCCCCAGCCTGTAGCTGCCAGGGGGTCTTCCTTCCCAGGGGCAGGACTTAGTATTGGTCCTTGTTGAATTGCATAAGGTTTTTGTGGACCCATCCCTCTGATTTACTGAGTTTTCTCTGAACAGCAAGCAACCTTGCCCTTGAGCATATCCACTGTTCCTCCTGCCCCCTCTGATTTGGTGTCATCTGCAAATTTGATAAGTGTACTCTGTGCCACCATCCAGGTTGTTGACAGAGGTATTAAGCAGGACAGATCCCTCCTTGTTCCCTTTTTTCTTATTGCACTTCTCTAAAGTTGTTTCTTCAAACTTTAAAGTGGGGAAAAAAGATGAGTTTCCACACTTTCAATATTTATGGGGTTTTGGCTTTTTTTTTTCTTTTTTTTTCTCCTTTTTTCATTTGGAATAAAAGGTGAGAAGTACAATGGATGGTAAAAGGAGAAAAAAAAACCTAGAAGAAAATCTTGACATGGAAAACCAAGGCTCCTTTCCAAAATATTTATGCTGCAAAACACAATGGATAGGAAGAGAGCCTTGCAAAATGAGAGATTTTTATATGATTTTTCAAATTTTTTTTAATTCTTATTTCTCCAAAAATAATATCTATTGCCCCTCTGAAAACACTAGATCTAAATTACACAGATTTTAAACCCACTAGATTTAGTTTTACACAGCATCAGTTAAATTGAGCAAGGAACCAGCCACATCCAGAATAACTGGGGTCTCAAACTCTCATGCAATTATTCTGGATCAATGACTGTGAGAAAGACAAAAATATTATAATCCAACTAATGAAACACCCTTGATATATTTTCTTTGGATGGAAAAATGCTTTACTTACTGTACAAACTGGGGGTATGGTCCTGTTGTCATTGGCAAAGAATTAGCACAGAATCAAACAAATGAGCCAGGCAAGAATGTTACTGAACCCTTTGTAACCAGGGAACGTGCAAGCAATTATTTTATCTCAATGTGACAAGAGAAAATTACATTTAAACTGTGCTGCCAATAAACAAAGCATCATTTTTTTTCAGGACTGGTGCCTCAGGCGAGGCCTGTGTGATTCAGACTGAAAAAGTTTCTGAGCATTTTAAAAATTCATTAATCCTGATTATCTGATATCTCCACTGAGAGATTAAAGACCCAAGATGATTCTTCAACCCTCTTCTTCTATGCCAGAGCTTTAGTTTGAGCCCCAGAATCGCAGAACAGCTGAGGACAGTGGGGACACCCAGAGAGCACCTGGTCTGCTTTTTTGTTGAAAGCAGATTCTTAGATCAGGTTATCTGTGGCCCTGGCAAGCCAAATACAAATATTTCCAGTGAAGGAGATCCCACCTGTTCTCTGAGTAACTTGATCACACAAGTTTAATTGTTTAATTGTTCTCACAATGAAGAATTTGTTTCATGTATCCAGACAGAATTTCTCTCTATGCCCATAGCCTCTTGTCCTGTGCATCCTTGTGAAGGAAGTAGCTCCTCCTTTTCTGTAGCTACTTTTCAGGTATTGGAAGGCTGTGATTAGATTCTCCCTGAGTTTTCTCTTCTTTAGGCTTAAGGGTCCCCATTTTTTCAAAATTTCCTCATGTGTCTACTTCTCCAGCTGTCTTGAGAGCCCTCTGTCACACCCTCTCCTATTTTTCTATGTCTCTCAAACTGAGGGTGGACCAAAACTGGATGCTCTGTTTCTATACGTGTGGCCTAAATAATCATACCTCTTCATCTGCTGGATATATTCTGACACATGCAGCCAAACACACAGTTTGCCTTCATAGCTGCAAGGGCACACAGATGACTCATGTTCAGCTTGCTCTCCAACAGCCATCCTGGTATTTACCAGCAGATCTATATCCCAGACATTCATCCCCCAGCCAGTACTGCTGCTTGGGATTATTCCATCCCAGGTGCAGGCCTTTGCATCTCTCTTTGCTAGGCATCACACACTTGCATGATTTGCAGATCTTCTAGCTTGTCAATGCAGTCCTGTATAATGTCTCTTTCTTCTGAAGTATCCACTTCTCCCAGTTTAGTGTCTACTCACTTAGTCATGGAACAGAAGTCAAGCCATGTCACCAGTTCCACCTACCCATCATGGTTTAGACTTGAAAACCTAAAGAAAAAAAATACTCTTAATAAGTGTTTTGTAATCAGGAGAATATGAGCAGAGAGAATAAACAACAATTATACAGTAAATTTGAAGAAACAGCATGGAAGCATCCGAAGACAATGTGAAAGCATCAGGCAGAATTTTAGACCTATGCAATTTATCCTTCCATGTAAGAGATAATAGTAGATTAATGATATAGAAAACAGAATAAAAACTGAGTTTACACATAAAATTCGCTTTTATAATCAGTTATTGCATTGTTATGGCAACTAGCCTACCTCACAAAAAATGCCCTTATTAAGCAGATAATATGCCATTGAATTAACAGAGGAGAGAACCAAGGGTGTGGTGCTGTAGTTTCCTCCAGTTGGTGGAGAAATGGCTATACAAGTGCCTCTGGCCTTGGCAATGGCTGAAATGTTAATGACAGTGGATTGTATTTACTGTGCAAAGGTATCGCCCACAGCTTTGCTGACAGAAATGGGAGGAATTCACACAGAGGAAAAGTCACTGTTGTTACCCCTCCTGCACTTGCCAAAAGAGATGTTAAAGTACAAGCTGGAGAAGTTCACGGTGCCTAGCTCAATTGAGTGCTGAAGCACCTGCTGTCCAACAGGTGCTGTAACATGTTCTGTTTGGAATCAGGAGCTTCAGCATTGCCCCTGGGATGCCTGGTGGCCAAGGCTGTCTTTTTTTGGTAATTATCTGCACCTTTATCTTTCAATAAAACAGATTATGTGACCTTTACAGGCCAAGTTCTTTGTCTAACTGAAGTATGGAAGCTAAGAATGTAGTCCAGCATATATTAATTAGAAGTCTAAAATTTAGGTAATCTGTACTCCAAAAATTCTTCAACTTTGGAAGTTGCCATCTTCTTACTCAAATGGCTTTTAACATCTGTCTTTTTTTTCATCCTGAAAACTAGAAAACTACAAGCTCAGAAATATTTTTTCCATATATAGATGTTCCAAATTAAAAAAAAAAAAATCTTAATTGCTGCTCATGAAAACCTCAGTCATAAAAGTCTTTCAAGTTCTTAGGCAGTTGCATCTTTTCACTGCTGTCTTCACTAACTTTCTGCAGGTGTGTCTAGATTTTTTATTTTATTTGAACATTTTCTCAAACACTGTTAAAACTACACTGAGAAATGTATTAGAAATGACAAGAGTAGGCACAGCCAAATCGTTTATACAGTTTTTCTTTTGACTTCTCTTCAGCACACATTTCAATTCACTCATTTGGCATTTAATTTCCAGTCAGAGGAAACTTTAATAAGATTCACTCACTTAATTGCTCAGTCTATTGCTGCCTTACCGTATCTGGCCTCTCAGCCATATTAAAGATTTTAACAATGCTGACTACAGGATGTAAGTATTGGCCAATGAATTTACCAGTAGTACCCATAAGAGCCAGAGTTTGCTTCTAAAAATTGCAACTTTTCATTAGAATAGACTAGTTACTACTCCCAGGTTCTCTGTTTATCCAGATAACTGAATGTCTAACAACTTTCTAGATTAATGTAAATAAATAGATGTACCTCTTAATATCCTTTATCAGGCAACTACATCACATACTGGGCACTGTTTCGGCTGGACATGTAGCTGGTCAAACATACTTTCTAGTTTAATAGTTGTACAACAAAATTCAGCATGGAAGTGCAAGATAATCAAGAAAGAATAAATAATGCTTAGAATTACTCATCTTAATACCCAATTTTTCTTCCTTGCCACCAAGATATTAAGCAAAAGGGGACACTGCAACTAAGAATAAAATTTGGAGAATGTCTTATACTAATTGCTTTCAAGACTTCATGCTGCTGCTGCTCTTCTTTTTTCACAGTAGAGAAAAGAACATTTGATGGATAATTATTTCTGGGGAAAATTTTATTCTGTCTGATAAAGAAGTTAAACTACACCACTCCAGAAAATATTTTTTTTTATTAGTCATCAATAAACATTGTAAGGACTCTTTTCATATCTTTAGATTTTCTCATATTGCATTAATATAATATTTATCTTTAGAGAGATGGATCAGAGAGTTATGTTAGCACAGAATGACAGTCATCCTGGGACTTAGGAAACAGCGAGTGTGCTCAGTCAATGTAAAATTATTATTCACATGAAAAAATTCCCAAAGCAATGAAAACAAATCCTGGTCTGGAGAAGAAAAGTAGTACGATGACAGCACACCTTATGATGAGAAAAAGGTTGTTGTAGCACCTTGTGGCATTACTATTTATACCAAGAACACAGCACATCCTCTGGAGAAATAATTTTAATGATTTTTGAAACTTGAATACTTTGCATAACTGTGGTGGGTTGACCCTGGCTGGACACCAGGTACCCACCAAAGCTACTCTACCACTCCCCTCTTCAACAGGATAGGGGAGAGAAAAATGTATCAAAAGGTTCGTGGGTCGAGATAAAGACAGGGAGGGATCATTTGCCAGTTACCAACATAGGCAAACCAGACTCAGCTTGGTGAAATTAGTTTAATTTATTACCAATCAAATCAGAGTAGGAGAGGATTAAAAAAAAAAAAAAAAACAACAACAACACCCCACACCACCACCTGAATCTTAAAACACCTTCCCCTCACCCCTCCCTTCTTCCTGGGCTTAACTTTACTCCTGAATTCTCTACCTCCTCCCCTGAGTGGCACAGGGGGATGCGGAATGGGGGTTGGGGTCGGTTCATCACACGCTGTCTCTGCCGTTCCTTCCTCCTCAGGGGGAGGACTCCTCACACTCTGCCCCTGCTCCAGCCTGGGGCCCCTCCCATGAGAAACAGTTCCCCATGGTGTTCTCTAGCATGGGCCCTTCCCACGGGCTGCAGTTCTTCATGAACGGCTCCAGCATGGGTCCATCATTTCCACAGGGTACAGTCCTTCAGGAACAGGCTGCTCCAGCGTGGGTCCCCCACGGGGTCACCAGCCCTGCCAGCAAACCTGCTCCAGCCTGGGCTTCTCTCTGCATGGGTCTGCAGGTCCTTCCAGGAACCCACTCCAACACAGGCTTCCCATGGGGTCACAGCCTCCTTTCAGGCACATCCACCCACTCTGGCGTGGGGTCCTCCATGGGCTACAGGTGGAGATCTGCTCCATGGTGGACCTCCATGGGCAGCAGGGGGACAGCCTGCCTCACTGTGGTCTTCACCACGGGCTGAAGGGGAATCTCTGCTCCAGCACCTGGAGCAGTTCCTGCCCCTCCTTCTTCACTGACCTTGTTATCTTCAGGGCTGTTTTCTCTCACATCCTCTCACTTCTCTTCTCTCTCTGGCTACTGTTTCACAGCAGGGTTTTTTTCCTTCTTAAATATGTCATCCCAGAGGTGTTATCACTGCCACTGATTGGCTTGGCCTTGGCCAGTGGCAGACACAGGGAAAGCTTCTAGTAGCTTCTCACAGAAGCCACCCCTGCTACCAAAACCTTGCCACACAAACCCAAAACAATAAGCCACCTACTAGCAGCTTATAGAGACTTCTTGATGTTATAGATAATGCTACAACATAGAAGATCTCAGGGGGTTTTGTGCATCATAGGCGTGTCATTTATCTGTCAGACAAAGAATAATGCAACATTGTTCAGTAGAAACACCTTGGAGTAATGAGTCAGCTTAATCTAGGAGATGCTGTTCCCCTGGTTTCTCTACAGGGAAAGGAAATGGCACTAGAAAAGGCACAAAAGCAAGGCAAGGAAAAAAATGTGCATGCTAGGACACAAACCCAGAGGGCTGACAGAGTAAGTCAGGAAGCTTTAGGTGAGGAAAAAGTATACACACATTCATGCTGATTAACTGTGACATTGTCTGCACTTCTGGGCTTGGATGTGGTTTTGAGTTGTTGGTTCTAGGGGCATACCCCATCTGTGTCTTCTCCCCTGGCAGGGAAAGAGTCTAGCACCTTGCCTTCTCTCTTTGCACTCTGGTTTCCACATAAGGGAACTCCAGCCTTCCTCCAGGCACATAGTGGCCATAACTTACTCTCAGGGGGGCACCGAGAAGCCCAGCATCCCAGGATGAGCAGTGGCACACATGTACAGATGCCTGAGGAGCCCGCTGCCATCAAAAGAAGATGCTGCAGTACTGAGACAGGTGGCAGGCTCAGCAGTTACATTAAAAAAAACACAAGCTGAATGCTGTGGGGCTGATCATCCCTACAGCTTAAGTACTAACACATTAATGAAGCACAGGTGTGGTTGAAGCAAACTAGCTCTCTGCAGGACACTGCCTGGACATGGTTCACAGAAGAGCATGCACCAGTAGCTGCCAATGGATAGGATACCAATTATCACTAGGCATAGTGGAAAAGTATGCACCAGGTTTGCCTCCCTTTGCTCTATAGTGTCTTCTAATAGTATCCCGGTATCAGCACACCACTGCATGCCCTTCCTTTTGTTTCAGTGCTCTGCCAAGCTGAAACATTGTCCTCACATTATTGTAGGTGCTCTGGACTGAAAAAATGGATCACAAAAATTATGTTTATCTTAGGGTCATGGAGCAGCACACAGGGCCCTGACTTAGAGCTTAATGCTATGTACTGTGGATGTGTCCCAGTTTCTTTCACTTGGGCTCAGAAACAGAGAAGAACCCATTTATTTAGTGGTACAACTCCAGCCAATGATTCGGGTGTAAAGTCTGTTACAGCTCTCTGTAAAGGTAAAGCTGGGAAAGTAATTACATTTGAGGATTCTTTTTAGGTCGTGAACCTGTTCCTGAACTATAAATCCAGAATATCCTTATGGCTGAAATTGCTGAAGAGAATCTTCATAAACAACATTAACTAAAGTGAGCTGGGGAGAGCGAGTCAGCATGCTCCACAAAGGCCTGAGGAGACAGCTCTAAGAGTCTCATTTTCATAAAGGGATCAGAAAAACAAGGCTCATACCTGGGAATGAAGCCAGAGGAACTACTTACTGATCTAGGCAAACATACAAAGATTCAGTGCTCGAGGACCCAATACATCAGCTTGATGAAAATCCAACAGCTTTTATCAGGATTGCAAACTTTAGGTTCAATTTCTAGTCCTCAGTAACTTAAGACAGGCTTTGAGGAGAGTGGGAAGAAAGTACAAATAAATAAATTCATAAATAAAAGGACTGGAAATCTTACACATGCTGCTTTCAGAGAATTCTGTCCTGAGTCTGGAATCTTGGAGCTGGCCAGCACTTTGATATGCCAAAAATGTAATTAAAAATATTTTCCAAAAGAAGGGCAGTAAGGCTGCTCCACAACTTAAGAGACCTTCATGCTCAGAAGGGCAGATGTACAAGGGACAACTGCCTCTTTCCCCCAGAACTGTTAGTGGTAGCAGGGGAAGGTGCAGAAATTCTTTTTTCTTTTCACCATCCAATATTCAAATATCATGTTCTTCAGAGTTTGTATGCAGTGGAGACTGGAGTATAAGAAAAAGTCTGAGAGGCCATTTCCTTTAACCCACACAAATTTCTCAGGTTCCTTTTCCTTACTAGCATATATCTCTCTAGAAAAGATGGCAACCATGTTCATTTTCATGTTAAGACGGAAGCCTGTGAAAACAAACTGATTAATTTACTGGACAAGACATACTTTTTAACTGCAGAAAAAGAAGGATACCAATAATATTTAGTGCGTACATGGCTTATAGCAGTTTGAATAATTTTAAAGTATAAAAAAAATTGAAGAAGCTTGACATTATACATATGTCAGTACACTCCACCTTTCAAATCCCAATACAGAAAAAAAAATCAACTATCCATGCACTGCATTCAGTGTTCAGAAGCTATGAGATTCTTCTCAAAGTTAGGCATAATATAGCTCTTCTGTGTTCAGTTCTCAGGTGGAAAGGAATGGCCTATGGGGACAGCAACAATCTGTGTTTAAATTTTGGTCTGTGTCTTCTTTGTTGTGCTGGATTAAGTGCCACCATGAGGAAAGATGAGGTCAAGAGGAAAAAATCATGCAGGATGTCACAAAGCTGTAGCTTCTATTGCAGTGCAGAAGTTCAAATTGCCTCTGTGAAAAAAGGTGTTGCACAAATGCAGAAAGGGCATTTTAAAATCATGTTAATAATAAAATATGTCAGAACCATACTGAAAACTAGATTTCAGTTAACTGATTTTTCATGCATTATACAATGCCAATTACCATGTAAATAGCTATGAAATAAAGTAATGTATAATTTAGGAGTTCTGTGTTTCACAAAGCAAGCATCAGAAAGCACTTGATGTATTAAGTTCAAAAAACAAGTTATGACCTTTAACATTCACATGTACAGAAAAAGCTGGGGGACAGGAGACGAGACAATTCAAAGTCCATTTTGGATTATGGGGCAAACATTGTCTTCAGCTCAACTATTATCTCCAACTTCAAAAATATTTTTGGCATCAAATATATGCCTGAACCTTTAAGAATTACAAGGAGTGAAACATGCTGAATATTTGGAGACTCTTTCCAGTAACAACGAAGGATTTGAGGTCATTTTTTTCTGTACAAATTACTTCCTTATCTGGTTAGATGCAATGAAAATGGCATTTTTCAGGGCAAAAGTATTTATAGTCTGGTTTTATAGCATGACATTAGTACTTGACATTTCTCCTCAAAATAAGTGTACCAACACTGTTCCAGTCATGCATGCCAACTATCTGATGGTGTGTGCTTGGCCTCTGCTTTAGCTCGCACCAGCAACTTCTCCTGGCAGAGGAACCTGCGTGTGCTGGAGGGGCTAGTTCACTACTCCTTTAGGTAGCATGGACCTGACTGAAGCAGGCCTGGCACCAACTTCTGCACCCAAGTATATCTAATGACACTTCAGCAGATCCTTTGCCCCTACGTATGCCTCAGTGCTGAGTATTTCTACTCTGCACCACTGTGTGCGTCTCACTACAAAGGCAAAAAGGGCAGAGAACCTGTGTTCACTAAGAAGTGCGAAGATGCCAGGAAGGGATCTCTTTTGGATAGCCTTAGTGGTATACACCTGCCTGATGCCCTCTGCTTAGGAAGGAAACCAATTTCTCCAGTTGTAGAGATTTCTTTTTCAGTTGATTCAAAGAAACAGGAACTTGTGAAGAGTATTTTATAAAAATAGTAAAACAATGCTGCCAGGACAGTGAACTGTTCATAAAAATAGTATCTGGGTACATAGATCTTCCAGTCCTTCTCATCCTGTCTTTGAAGAGGCTTCTACAGCATTAACCTTATCTCTAAGAACAAGTGTACAGTGCATGGGGTTTTTTTTATTATTCACAGAGTTTATCTTAAAAAAAGGGAGACAGAACTAAAGGATTCAACTGAATAGGAGAAAACAAAAACAAAGATATAACGCTTCTCCTTTCTTTAGGCTTATGGGTCCTAGCAGTCATTAATGGAAAGATATGCTCTTGTCTTTTCAGCCATTGTTTGATGCAAATGGTCAGTGTCAGGGTTGTAGTAAGGTAAGGCAAGTGACAGGGGAGGCACTCCTGGCACTTGGCAAAGACTGATGTGGCACATGTCAGTCATGAAGAATATTTCAGCTTTGGGCTTCTATTTGGGGTGCAATGGGTATACAGCATGTAAGAAAAATTATAGTAGGAATTCCTGACTGCCTGTAATTCAGGCAAAATTCACTCACAACTGAACACAGAGGAAAGCTAGACACATCTGCTAATGCTGTCATGGGAATTGTAGTTTCAGAAGCAATGTGTGTTGAGAGAGGAAGAGAAATGGATGTTCAACAGGTTGCTTGTAGAGATTAGTAGTTTTTTCAACATCTTCTAGAAAAAAATTCATAAAGACAAGTACCAGAAACACTCACTTTAAACAGTTCTAATACAACAAAAAGTATTTGCATAAAGAAGTTCATATCTTGGAAGTCTTATGGTAAATGGATCAAAACTATCTAAAGATCACTCAGATGCATATGTCAAAGGCAAATTTCAGGTAAAAACAAAGTTAATTACAGGCCTGAATGACAGAAAGGATGGTGTTAGAGTCATCAAGGGTTTTCAGAATTCAGTTGATAAAGATGGTATCAGAAATATTTTGGCATACAAGAAATCTAGGTGTCATCAATATGATGGTAAAAGTCATAGAATGGGGTCATCCCTAATATAACAATAGAATAAGTTATGGAAAAGTCACTGGAGCCCCAGGTCCACAAGAAACAAAGAAATTAAATCCAACAGATCAAGATATTCAGTAGTATTAGGGGACAGATATATACCACTGGGTATTGCTCAACTTGTAGGAACAGAATATGGTCAAAATTCAGATTTTTCAAAGATTTAAGAGAACAAAACTAAAATAGCTAACTATAAAATCTAATTAAATAGTTAAAGTGATGGTAGATGTGGAAATAGTCACAAACAAAATGAGGAAATGGAAGAATTACATAAGTGTTGAAGATTAGTCGTGTGTAGTTGCATTTGCAGAGACTAGATCTCTAATTTTAATTGATAATTTCTCAGTAAAGTCAAGGATTATATCTCTTGACCTCAATACGACCTGGTGCCATACCTAGCATTGACTTCCTGCTTCCTTTAAGATCTACTTTGAACTATGCCATTAACTTTTGTCACAGTTTCTGTCAAATATAATTCTTTATTAGGCCTTCATTATTATACTACATCAGTACTACATACCAATGAAAATTAATGTTGCAGACAGATAACTATAAAATTATTTACAGATAACAATCTTCTTAAAATGCTACATATTGCTATTGTAAGTGAGGGGCAAAAGGTATCTCACAGGAAAGTGGGCTGGTAAGTAACAAAGCCTGTTGTTTTGCCTTCTGGAAACAAGATGTAGCTGAACAGCCTGTATTTAGAGAAAGCAAATTCCTCATCACCCTTTTTTTCTATGAAGAAAATGAAGCAAGGCAAAATTTGAGCAACTTATTTCTGTATTAACAGTCAAGTTGAAAAAAGCAGCATTTTAAGAATACCCTTGGCAGTGACTGTTTCATTTCTGTTTAGCAGCTAAGCCATACTGTGGGAAAGTCTTCGCTTTGGAAATTGTTATTGAATTATGCGTATGTCACTCCACAGTTTCAGAGGAAAAGATAAACTTATCACCTTAATTTTTATTTTATTTGTTTCTCCATTGGGACATTTATATATGTCCATCCTGTTGCTTCTCTACAAACAGTTACGTTGCATTAAATGAGAAAGGACAGGAGAATAAGTAACCTAACTTTGATCCACACTTGAAATCACGCTGCTTTTAAGCAAGAGGAATCTGGGTGTTTCCACTCTGCCCTGAGTAACTTTAAAAGTAAGAGTGGAAGGTGACAACATAAACTGTTACAATAACTCTCTTAGGAGCTGCCTTGCTACAGATGGATTCTGCTATTAATGTTTTTGTCAGACTTCTAGCACTCCTACAATCCATCAGTGGAGGACTGTCTTGGGTAAGTGTTGTGAGTGCTCATCACAGCAACTGCACTAGTAAACTGTTTCTAATTGGACTGAATAGCTGTGAATAGGTTTTATTGCTTAATCAGGAGATTATGCTATTAAATAGTCCAGCGAGTTTGATTTTTCTATTTTTGTTTTCCTTTTCTGAAACACTGTATTAATGTGAACGGCAAGTATTCACTGTGTCTAAGAAATCAAGTTAATTGCAAAAGGCCAAGGCCATATCATAATCACAAATTGAAAAATTCTGTTACTACAGATTAGACGCCTGGAAATTATTTGATTTTGAATAAGAAGCAATATCTTTTTCTCCTGCCCCCTAGGACAAAATATTGAATAAACCCCATTTAATTAAGGCTAATCTCTAGGGTACTGAATTGTTTCCATTAAATGGCCACCTCTACTGACTTCTGCTAATTTTGAGAAATTAATTGAAAGCAATTATGTCTTAGAACTCTTTTGTCTTTTGGTTTTAATCAGTCAATTCCTACGCAGGTCTCTCACCTCTTAATGATGATATTTTATCTTGTAATCAGTGTATGAGATGTTCTTTATATTGGTATGTACTTCAAGCTGTGTCTATTTGTTAACTTTTTGTAAAGTAAGAGAGCATCTTATTTGACTAGGGACAGAGTCTGCACTTAATGTATAGAAAAGTAATGTAAATATATTGCAGAAGCGTAAGCAGAGATATTACTTGGCTGCATTTAATAATGGTCTCTTCTTTTAAAAGTGACATTGTGGGTGTATGTGTGTGTATATATCTACAGATGTGTGTGTATATATCTATAGATGTGTATATCTATGCAGGTGGAGAGGAAGAGAGTGAGAGTGTTGCAGTTAGCATCTGTAGTAGAGTTGTAGTATTTTATGTTTTGCAGACAGGTACTACCTATACTTTAGATCTGGTTCCTGAAAAATGGCAGAGGTCTTATTTCTAATTTCAGATAAGGTTGATTATTATTTCCAAATTGCAATTTTGTATTTTTTGCAAACTGTGTAACAACCTCATCAGTGTCATATTTTAGTACCTTTATATATTAATATATCATATCTCAGAACCAAGACTCTTTTCATTGAAAAGCCTTTGGGGAATAAGAATATTTCCTTGGGCAAGTATTTTGTGTCACATCTTTAAGCACACACATAATAATCTCAATGACTTGACTGGAATCTCTGACTTGCACATATAAATTCAAAACTCCAAAACAGTATGAAAGTTTAAGTATCCTTATCAGGCTCATATATGAAAGTCCTGTATGCTCTCCTAAATCTTACCTTTCATTGTATTATAGGACTTTTTTAGTAGTAAGAACTGCAAAAAGTCCCTTTAAAATATAAACCCAAATTGGGTGTTACAAAATGTCAAGAAGATTCTAAAGTGCAGCGAGACAGGACAATAGACCTGGCAGCTGAGAACTGTCTTAGATGTTTTAACTCTAGTGCCTAAAAGTCACTCATAAGCAATTCACCATTTTTTCATATAATGAACAGATATATTCTCTGAATAATAGCCCAGATTTAACACCATAACAGGATAGATACCTCACCTGATGATGCTTTGCTGGAAGCAAGCTGCATGTCCATCCAAAGTACAAATATTTACATAAGCTATTATAAGAAAAATATTTTCTTTGTGGTTTACAAAACCAGATTCTCTCTCAATACACATCACAGTGGATTCTTTGCTTAATTTTTGCAGTATATATAAGTACATTGCTGAATCAGTGCCTCAATCAGAATAATTACACTCGTGGCATTTGAGTTATATCAGCTGGAAGCCTGAAGGCAAGTGTAAAAGAAGTTAAGTGGAATATTTAAGCAATTAAAGTAAAGCTAATGACTGAGGTTTTCTCAGCCACCTATGCTAGGTATTTTAGTGAATTAATATCTTTTTTGGTTTTTTTTTGTAAACAGACACATTTTGTGGTCTGAACACTAGAGCTTTGGGCCTGCCTAGTCTTTCAATATATAGTTTGACTCTAACTTTTAAAAAAGAGAAATACACAGATACTGGGTAATGATGTGAATCAGAACGAGATGGGTTGCTTCCGTTTTCTCCAATACTACCCTTGAAGTAACTGCACATGCTCATTACTGCTAGAAGTACCCAGACCCAGTGGACTCCAGGATGTAGGGGATTTTTCCCATCCCCATCTGATGTTTCATTTAAGATTCTCAAAAGACAGTAGCAGAGAGGAAATGTTCCTTTTAGCAGCTTTTATTTGGGAGACACATAACCTCTTAAGAGTGAATGTGGCAGCTTGCATCTAATGTAAAATAATTGAATTTAACAATTACACTGAGGGTAACTAAAGTCTTTGAAGCTTTCTGCTTCATATTGAAACAAGGATGCCCAATACACACACACACGACTCTGGGCTTGAACACGCAGCATACCCAGTTGCTGGTCCCAGAGCTGGGTGTCCCCAGCTGCTGGCCTGGCCCCCACAGCCCACTCAGCCCCATGCTTCTCTCCAGGGCTGGCACTCAGATTAGCCTCCCACCCTCCCCTGCTAAGATGGCTTGGTGTCCATCAGTGCTCATGCACACAGATCAGTAACACAAAGTGCACATGCACTGAAAACAGTTGGAAATGGAATTTCGTGAGAGGATGGGATAAACTGTGCTGAAGTGCATGGATCAGTCAGACAAGCGTGCTGACCCAGTAACATGTTTGCACATCACAAGCCCCTTTTAATCTCCTTTTCCTCTTTTCTTATGTTTGTTCCTCTCTTATCTACCTTGCACCTTCTACTGAACAATCCCCTTAAAACATGCCCTAAAAAGTTTCACACAACCCCAAAATGTTCTTCCCTTTTGCATCCCACAGACAATAGTCCACTTTAGTTGATGTGGTACTGTAAAGAGTGTTTCTTTCACTGCTTTGTATTGGTGGGTTATACACCAGGTTATGTGGTCCAATCCTTCTCCTTTGATAGTTTTAGGATCAGCTGATTCAGTGTTCTGTAATTGTCACTGATAAGATTTTCACTGTTGAGGTTACTAGAGGTCCTTTACCTATCACTGTTCCCCTCATCCTTGCAGGGTCTCTGGGTCTGATCTGCATAGCCTTTCATCAGATAACCTAGCAGTTATGCTCCTTCCCTTCACGGTTCCCTTTGCCTTTTCTTCACCTTTGGGTTAATGGTGGAAACACTCTTGTACCACAGGTAAACATTTGCACTTCCTAACTTCACCCCCATGTTTTAGTTAGGACTATAATTTCTTAGACATCCTATGCAGTGAACAGAAGAAGGTACCTCCGTGCTACTTAAACATAAAGATACTGCTTAACTTAATCTTCATGCTCTAACTTTTGTGGATGGGGGCATGCCTTGCTCTGTCCACTGCGTGTGTTAGGCAAAAGAGATAGTAGTGCACATATATTTACTCCCAGTTAACACTGGTAAACTATCATCATAGACGTTTTCAGTAAAAGCTGTATGAACATGAGAAAGGCAAATAGTTGTACAATATCAGCACTTTGGTAAATTAAGAGTCTTGAAAATAGTCAGGCATTTTGCCTTCTGTCTGACATCATTTACATTTCCTCCTAAATACTCCCAAGCTGGACATACACATTTGAGCACCCCTTCTGAACTTTGGAAAGGATTTAGATATTAATGTACTGTTGGAAGAAAAGTTATGTTATTCTTTACAGTATATTGTCTATTGATAATTTAAAGAAGTCAAGAAAAGGAATACATTTTTCTTTAAAGAAAAAGGCATGTAAGGACAGTATCTTTTGTCAGCCACCACTCCATGAGGCTGAAGCTGCAACTATAGAAAACAAACAAGTCATTCTCACTAACCCAGAATGTGAAGACAAGTGTATTTGGAATGGATATGGGAGACAAGTGTATTTGGAATGGATTGCTAGTTAAGACAAAGAACTATAGGAAAAAAAACCAGCAGTATAGTGTAGTAATATGCTTTTGCAAGTGCATGCATGTGTTTAATGCTCTTCAGCAGAGGAGAGAAAACATACCTTTTTTTTACTTCTGAGATAGTAGCGGAATCACATTGCTAGCAGTGAAAGAACACTATAACAGTATGTAAGGGCAATAATTGAAGATGTGTGTTGTGTGATAGAAAACCCAAAGGACTTTTTCATTAGATAACAAATGAAAGCCTTTTTAAAGCCTCCAGTTTTAATTCTATAGAGAATTAGAAGGGATTCTTTTAGTTTTGATTTTTTTGAGCAACAAAGAATGTGCTGCATAGACATATAAGGGACACTGGGTCTGCACTCTTTTCCTTTCCTCATTTACATGGCTAAGACCTTGTCAGTGGTCTCAGAAACTGGGAGTTGTTGGAGTGTAGCAGGTAGTTCACAAAAGACAATTGTGGCTTTTCAGCACTTTTTAAATACAACATGAAAGTCACAGACTATAGCACTAATGACATTCAATACTACTTTGGTGGCTTTTACTGAGTACTATTTTCCCCTGTAGTTTTCTAATGTAACAGGAATTCATTCGAGAAACTAAAGCAACAGAAATTTTGCTAGCTTCTGTAACACAGAGGGCAGCTGAAAGCCACCAAGAAAACATCAGCAATAGCACCATCAAATACCAGAGATGAGGAACAGCTGACAGTGCAGTGTCAAGCTATGTGACAACTGTTCTGTCATGTAATATTCCTCTGAAATTGCTAGCAAGTTAGAGCATCAAGCTTACCTTCATAAACTTGAAGTGTTCAAGGGCTATGTTTTCAGCTGCATTAACCTGCAGAGTTTAATGGACATCACTGGAAGCAACTGACTTGTGCTTACTGAGACCTACTTTAATTCGTCACAACCTATCCTAGAAGTAAATTCTTTTTGTGCCAATATGTTAGCAGGAAAAAAATATATTCTGAACATTTACCCCTTTTGCACTAGTGTGTGTGCGTGTAAGTTTATCCCACACTGAGTTTCTTTTGATTATTAATTTAATAAATGGTACTAGGACAGTTTCTTTGATTTTGTATACTTACGTTGAATAGTTTTTAAAAAAATGCATTTACCTCTAAAAGTAAATAATACCTTTTTTTCAATCTGAGCTTTAAATAAGTGAGTGATTCCCCCAACTCATAAATCTCAATCTATGTACTTTGTAACCCAACAAGAATCAGGGTTTAGATGTTGGCTTTAACAATAAGTATGGGATCTCTACAGATCAATTTTTCATGGTTGGAATCATCCCTGAGTCATTGTGAAGTAGAAAGCTTCAAAGACTTCAGTTACTCTCAGTGTAAGTTAAATTCAATCATTTTACATCAGATGCAAGCTGCCAAGTCCACACTTAAGAGGCTATGTATCTCCCAAATAAAAGCTGCTAACAGGAACCTTTTCTCTCTGCTACTGCACTGTATTGAGAATCTTAAATGAACCAGCACAAATGACAAAAGGTTGTTCAGTCAGAGTCAGCACATATAGCCCAATGCACTTGAAAGGCAGAAGATTAATTCCTAGAATTCTAGTCAGAAGTCAAACATAGTTGAAGATCACTTCAGTTTTGAAACTCGATATGTATCAGGAGTGTTCTTTCAAGCAACTGCCCATGGTGAGGAGTGTTTTCAAGCCTCAGTCACTACCGCAGCTGATGAAAGCTAAAGTAATTATAGTTGACACGAGCTGCACTCTTTTACACAGAGCCTGCAGTGGAGTTGATGCTCTGCCGTTGCTAGTAAACATAACTTTGAGCACCATCAACAGTGATCAATGGCATAAATATAGAGTAATAAAAAGAAGGAAAAAAGAGGCCGTACAAAACCTCATCCGTTTTACATGAATCTAACATTTCTGACTCCTAGGGATCAATTCTTCATTGTCACATGCATGAAAAAGAGTACTTGGTTCCCAATAATAAAGTGCATGGGAGAAGTGGAGGGATAAATTCTAGCTAGGGTGGACTCATTGTGGCTCTTCAAAGAAGCTATGAACATTTACAATGCATCTGGCTCTGGTATAGGGGCGAGGACTTTACTGCCTGGCATGGTAGTCATGTTAAGTTTTGCAAAGTGAATGCGGAATTAAGGATAAAACACCAATAACCTTTTTTTCATGTCTCTGTCATGATCCTTTTTATACAATTAAAGATGTGTTCAAACATCACATTGGCTCGAGTTATTCAAGAATCATGTATGTATGCATGTATTTATATGCATAAGAACCATTTATCTATACATATATCAACTAATTCCTGGCCTTCTGCTATGAAAAACAAGTTAGGATGTTTTCCTGGAATCTATTATTAAAACTGGCTTCAGTGGGCCAAGAAGACTCCACTGAAAAATTATATTGGGATTAGATTTTTGAAACTGTGGGACATAAGCTATTCTGTACCTCTTGAATTCCCAGTTTAATTACATTATACTACGCATGCTGACAATAGAAAAAACATCTCTTCAATAAACACTTTTAATCTGTACAAAACAGAGAAGTGGTGGAGAGCTCTGTGGTGCCATAGTCTTTCACACAGTGGTTTGAGGTTACTCCTGCTCATTAGAAAATCACACATGAACAATTAAACAAAAATGAAAAGAGAATCTAGGCTTCCTGTATCATAGCTGAGCATACTAATGCTTTTTGTTGGCGTGTAGTAACCACTGCCTACTGCAATGGCTATTTTAGAAATCTGGGTATGTACTTTTATCATTCGTTGAATCAGCCAGAATAGATTTTTGGTTTTAGTTTTGACAAAAAGGCTAACTTCATCAGCATCTCAGGCAACTAGACTTACACAGTTGGTTTTAGCTTGATTTTTCATCAGGACATATCACTGTGTTTTGCAAAAATGAGGAAGCCAATCATCAACTGCAAAAACTAATATGGAAAAGGGAACTTCATTTTTTTTCTTTTTAATCAGGGGCATAGACATCAAGACTAGAGTATGGTAAATATAGATGACAGCATCTCTTCAGGACCAGTCAGTTGGAGTTCCTCCTGAGTGCAGGGAACAAGGGGTTTTTCTCCCTTTAAGTGGTGAATTGACTTAATCCAAGCACCACCGAGGCAGAGTAGAACTCAAATTATCAAATAAATCACCCAGAAGGTGAAACATATTGCCCAAAACAGTCCCTTTTGCTTGCAAAAGGACCAAATTTGCTAGACCATGCCAGCAGGAATCCATTGTTCTTGTGATGTAGAAGGCATTGCAAAAGCACATGTCTTCAAATTAGGCTGAGTTTACAGACACTTTGCACCTGGACAACAGAAAAGCACGATCTATGACACCAACAGGCATCAGCATGACACATGACATGTAACACTTCATATCACAAGGGAGGAAGTGACTTTGAGCAGTCATCCTGACGCATTCAAGTTTTCTACAAAATTTCCTGACACTTCAATTTCTGCTTCTGCATGAGCCCAGAAACAAGATTCAGCCTTCACAGATGCTGACATGTTCCAGTCTAGTTCATTCTCAATTCATTTTGGGTTGCTAAACTAGTTTTCCCTCTGCAGCCCCTTCAGAGCTCAGTTCAGAAGGATTCTTCTGCCTGTTTCCCTTACAACACCAGAAAAAGCAGAAAGTATGTCTGTTTACCTAGCAGTTTAGCTTCATTCGATCACCTCTTTAGAGCACTATTTTATAGGTAAGCATTATGATTTGCCTGAATTTTCTTAGGTGAAAGAGGAAAATGACCCAGGATGAGTGCTTAACCTTTGGAGGAAAAGTAGTGATGATTTCTTCTGCTGGCTGCTGTGAAATAAATACCTACTAGATTATAAGTCTACTGAAACTGGGGGAGCCCTGCCTTTTTCAGTATCTGTTAGAGAAAGGAAACACTTTATTTTATATATTAATGGCAGAACTGCTAGTGACATGAGAGAGGCGTGAAGGATGGAAATTTTTTTCTGCAATTTTTTATTTTTCATTTTTCTCAATTTGAATAAATCTTTTAATCCTCAATCAAAACCATTTTGTGCTGACAGATGGACCCGATTTTTCCCCAGTTCACAGCAGGTTAAATCAGGTGATAAAAAATATTACACACTGATTGACAAGAGTGCAGATTAGAGTAAAAGAAGACTTAATCACATAATTTTTGAAGAGGTATTTCTTTCCTTTGATGTAGCACCTGGGGGGTGGTGGTGGTGTGTCTTTCCCTCTTACTTTCCCTTTTTAGGTGTCTTCAGATTTTTTCCTATAGCTTTAACATTAAGCTTTAAAAATCATAAGTAATTTGAGAGTTTTTCCCTCTTCATTTGAACTTCTATTTCATTAATACCTGCTCAATAACAAAGATTTTGCATGATTTACCCTCACTGAGTACTAGCTTAGATTTTCTTAAAGCAGCAAGCACTGCTTATAGGTGTGTGTATTTGGCTTTGTCTAATAGGCTCTTTTTGTCACAAAGGTGTGTGGGATACTTCTTTGACTTATAGAGGTGGAGAAAAATAAGATAAGTGCATCTTACTGCGGTGCTGAAATGAAAGTCTGCTTTGATGCAGAATACTAAAATACATATGAGAGAGCACTACTCTTGTCATAAAAGCTGGCAGCTGGGCTTTCATTACCTAATCACAAAAAATGACATCTGGACAGAGACAAAGTCAGAAGCATAGATGAAGAGCAGTTAAAAATCACTAGATCAGAGATAAAAATTGAGGTAAAACTGTGACCAAGAGGTGACAAATGCCAAAGATGAGGGGAGTAAATTTCCCTGCCAAGGGATAGAACCCTGAATAGCGAAGAATGCTGGTCTCCAAGGCCTACAGATAAGCTATTTTCTGTATGAGACTAATCATAAATTTATCTGTGTCAAAATGGATAAGAACGTGTGCATCCAAGTCTCTGAACTCCTACAGCTACACAATGGAGTTCTACAGTGTTGAAGGCTAACTTTAAGGCCAACAGTGCTCAAGGCTAAAATGAAATTAGCAGCATGGGCCCGATACATCTCCTCCTGAAATAAAGTGGAAGGTTACCATTCACATTTATGAGAGCTAGATTGGGACTGGTATTTATTTCTGAGATCCGGTACACTAACCATGCTCAGTATTGCCCTTTTGGTACAAATCCCCTTCATACCTAAGCTTTTAATTTACAAGAGACGTGACTCCAAAAGCTACCATGAGAAAAGTTCTCTACCCCTGCCTCTCCATCCAACTTCATGGGGCCCAGGTATAAATTAAAGCTTAAAGTAAATTCAGATATTAATATTCTGAGTCTTCTTTGCATTTATGTCCATCAAATATTGGAGCAATGTATTTTACAAAGAGGAAAGGTGCAGAGTAAACAATTGAACCCTAGCAACTCATAGACTGAATCATACAAAATGAATAATGTGGTTTGAGATAAAACACCAGGGAGGCTGGGGATTAGAGGGAATGATTTTGGATTTACAAGTCAATGTTTTAGCATGTAACTGTAAGAAACAGCCCACCCAATAGTTGTATTTATTCCTGGATTTTGTTAGCTAGTTACAAAACAACAGCAACGCTAAAGCTTTAGGGAGGGAACAGGCTCCCATTCTTGCAAATCTGGCATAATATATTAATATTTGGGAGGGGAGGTATTGTATAAGGACCCTGTGTGTATCACATTTATTCACGTTAATTAGCATTTTACACACAAAAATAGCCTCTTGACATCTATGGGAAAGAACACTGGAAAGGAAGTAGATTGTAAATCTTGGGTTCAGTGTATTTTAAGGCCCAGCAAACTATTTCTAATTTAATACTAATTGCTATTCTCTTCTTCACAATCAGTGAAACAGTTCATTGCTCATGTGGAATGAAGTACTGTTTTACCTGCAAAAAAGATGTTATTGCTTTAAACAGGCTTGGCCAAATCAGCTGCTTAAATCTTAACTGTGTTAGGCAAAAAGCTGGAAGATAGTTTATCACTGTCTGTAACAGGTACACTACCAGCCCATTTAATTCCTGTTGAGGTGGCATTCAAGAATTAACTACAATAATGGAAAAATATTCTTCCTTAATTTGTAGTCCAACTAATAGTTTCACGGTTTATGAGTTCAGCATTTCAATGAACAGGAACACAGCCAAATTCTTTTCAGAAATTACCTGCTTGAAAATAGGTATTGTAAGGGCTTCAAAATTTAGTTTTCTGATCTAGTAACTAAAATGAGATTTTAATTATAAACAGGTCAATTATTTTTACTATTCCAATGAAAAGTTTTATCCGCCTTAAAGGATGGAAAAAAGTTGCAAAAATAACTTTTCAGAAACATTAACAGCTAAATGCAAATCTTATGGTGAAAATGCCTGCTTTCTAAAAGGAACTAGAGACCACATGATGCCTTTCTGGGGATGGGGGAGGAGGTGTTCTTAAAATAAAATTGGGCCAATTTCACTGACTTATTCCACTGCGGTCTAGAAATGCATCCAAAGGCTTCAGTGATCATTCCAACTAGCCCAAACACTGAATATCATCTTGTAGTGTCTTTCATTTGCTAGTGAACGCTCTGTTGCAGTCAATCACTGTAATCCAGGTTGACTTGAAGGCAGTAGTCAGGTTCAGAACCAGGAACATCCTCTTGAAAGGCAACTCTTTATTTTCCTTTTATTTTTCTCTTATTTTTAAATACCATCCAAACAATGATCAGGGAGCTATTTATTTTCATTCCTTGCCCAGAAATGTAAATGCAAGCAGAGTAATAAAACAATAAAACTGGCTACATATGTAGTCAGTACAGAATGATCCAGTTTATCTGCTATAGGAAGAACACATCAGGAAGGGGTTTACACATTTCTTTGAAAATGTCTGGATAACAAGAGGTCGTAGCATGGCAATAAGTGCCAGCACTTATGGCTGGCATGGCAATAAGGGATGAGCACTTATGGCTGCCATTAGTAAAAGCTGCTACTAGTCAAGGGTTCATTACACAAAGCTGGTGGTAAAAGGAGGAGAGACAACCTATGAGTGTAACTGCAGCCTAATGATTCAGGGGACACCTCTGGGAAAGGGAACAGTCCTAAGATTCATACCTTCTCCAAGACCCAAATAAATAGGACTATAATGGGTAAAATTGAGTTCTCAGTGAGGACTACAACACAGAGTGGTATCTCATGTTCCCACCAAGTGAAAGCCCTTCAAAAGGCAATAAATACAGGGTTATAAAAACAAATCCGGGGGGGGGAGGGGGGGGGAGGGGTAGGGGGGGGAAGAGAGTAGAGCTAGAGTTCATCCAGCACAAGATTTTTTTTTTTTTCTTTCATGGAGCAGAATGAACATTTTGGAGCAGGATAACTGAGCTGAAGGCAAAGGTACTGCTGCTCTGTTGGCAAAACTTGTCTTCATCTGCAGTTTTTCATAACTGTTGCTTCAGTAAGAATTGTCTGGGCTTTGAAGTATGACCCTGTGCATTTTTGCAATGTGGAGCAATACACTCATCTGCTGCTTTTAGTATGGCTGTAGAAGCTAAACATCAAAACCATATTTCAATATTGCAAAGGTGCTTAGGTTAATGACATTTCAAATGAATATAGTTAAAACTATTTCTTAGTTTAGGAAATAAAGGCACAGATGGCTTGCTTATTTGCATATAAATTACATTAAAAAATGTTTATCCAAGACTTTTGGCCCCATAGAACATTAAACAAAATTAAATCTTTTTTTCTTTTTTTTTTTTTTTTTTTTACCTAGAGGAAGAAATCTCTGTGGTTTTGGTTGTTGTATTTGTTTCTAGATAACTAGATGACAACTTCAGCTTCATTAGAAAACTGAAGATTCAACATCAGTAAGACACTTAATGCTTGGAATTATTAATTCAGGTTCCTTGTCTCAAGTTATTCACTTTGGATGTCTGCATCTTTCCACAAGCATCCTTTGCTGATTAAGTCACACAAAGATAGGTGAGAGAAGCTGTGAAATAAAGGCAGACTTCCCTATGAGAGGATAAACCCCCTGAATTTGAAGATTGTCCTTCTTAAAGAAGACAATTTGTCCTTCTTAAATAAGCTCAATTTAAGCTCAAAAGAACTGATAATACAAAATGGAACAAATGTGGTTCTCAAACACCATTTAACCTGGAAGTCAGCCAATGGCAATGACAATTGTCTACAAACCTTTGTTTGCTTCTCGTGGGCGTGTAATATGTTTGGTTGTCATTGTTATATGCCTGTGTACATAGTTCAGCAGAGACATGGCAGTCTCTGACTCTATGAACATATCCTGACATAGTTTGAGAGGATATAATGTTGGAATTAGATTAGTGTTTTATACTTGAAATTATTTGTTTCAATCAAACTATTTGCATTTTTGGTGTGTAGCTTTCATAGCATTGACACATTGTGGCAATAATGCATTCAGACAGACATACTGATAATAGTAATAGTATCTTCTTACAGCCATTATGGCATGGATTAAAAAAGCATTTATCATCTTTCCCAGTCATGACTGCAATTTACCAAGACGTTTTCAATTACAAGCATATGACTGTTTTGAAAGGAATTTCCCAAAATTGTTGAGCAGTCAGTGCTTTCTAACCTCACGTGAATATTTCTTTATATGCTTCCACTTGGTTTCACATCACTCTCTACTCCATTCCCAGTGAACGTGCTTCCTAAGCCAGATAATAGCCTGCATTATTGTATACCAGTATGAACCAGAGATGCAGAATAGAGCTACAGAGAACCGCATAAAATCTTTTCCCAGTGCAGTCTTACATGCTTTATCCACAGTAGATTTACACACTGGAGTGACAAAGATCTCCCTGAGCACTGGCGGAGTATTGCCGAAATCTGAATGGCTTTAAAAGCAAAGAAATTTTCTAATTACTTTAATGATCACAGACCTGGGGAAAAAAAAGTGATTTCTCTAAAGGATTCGATAACTTAGGTTTTTTATGTTAACTGTTTACTTCTTTGTATTAGTCCCTGCAGTTCTGCTGCAGAGAATTTGAAGTGGCTCTTTGAAATGCATTTGAAACTATTTTTTATGCTGACCCGTTGCTTGCATATCAGGTCATAATCTAGCAAACATTTAAGAGTGTCTTCACCCTGATTAACTGTACCTAGTGGCATGGGAAGACAAGTGAAATATTGAAATGTTAATAAAGAAGTTTTTTACAAGTTCAGCTAAGATTATTGGAAAGAAAAAAACCCCACACCTCTTGGGCAGAAAGCCCTTTTTTCAGGTCTGCTGAACATGTCTGCAAGTCTTCTTCAGCATTAGAATTACTTGGCATTTGTTCAATTCTCACTCTTCTTTCAATAGACTAACTTTTTCTCTGTACAGTAATCTGTCTTAAGTAACTATCTATACAGTTACTGTCTTAAGCTCTGTCTTCCATCTTATTTGCCTCTCCCCTTAAAACAGGTATTTCAGATTGTTTGGCACGCTGCGAACTAACAAGAGAAATGTCTTGGTTTGTTCTTTATTCGTGTTTCCAGTGCTTTTTCTTCTTTTTTAAAATATTGTTTCACTGTCCTTCCTGTCACTTTCACAATTCTTCAATATACTATTGCAAAGGTAAGTGGAATAGATGTGGTCTTAATATCTTTTTTTAAATATTAACATTGTACCATTTCAGTTATGCTAAATAACCTACACAATAGATACCTCCAAAAACTATATCTAGGAATAAGGGGATTAATTATATTAAACATATTCAAGTAGAGTATGAATGATTAATCATTTTGTTTTTCCACTACTGTTTAGGGATTTGAAAGCTCTTGATTAAGTGTTAGGATAAAAAGATAAATGTTTTTATAAAAGCATTGCTTTTTAAAAAATATACACAAATGCAGACACATTAAAATAAGCATAAACTGCCATTCAGGTTCAATGAGGATGCAAACAGTATTCTTATATATAAAACGCTTACAATATGTAGTAGCAAATGTTATAGCTAATTAAACACATTCTAGGAGAGTTCTGCTTTGTTACCCAAACACAGTCTCAAGTGCCATAAAACACCCAAATGTATTTATGCAAGCAGTGAAAATACATTTTATAAGTTCTATCTTAATTATTTTTTTCTTCACTACTTTTTTCGACTTTCAGTTTAGGAAAAAATGTATAAACACACTGGCTAAAACTTGTGCCGCATATATAGAATGTTAAATAAAAAATAAATACCTAAATAATATGAATATCCAAACAACCAACCTTGTTATCTTTAAAGAACAAGCCTCTTATTATACGATATTGTCTTTTAAAAGAATAATGTATAATCAAGTCAATAAACTATGTAGGACATTCCCAATATAAATATATATATATTTCAGTTAGGAGTGAAGCATCTAAGAATCTTTAATTTGCAAACAGAGAAATCTGTCTCAGATATTGATTATTTTACCTGTTTGATATCTCTGAGCCACAATGTAATTCTTAGCAATTCATTCTGTGTGTGAGATCGCACCCTTTCTTTAAAATGTATAAATAATTGTATTCCATCACATCAACATTCAAATTTTAGTTTTCTCATCATCTGGGATGAAAACTAATTGGTTTATGTACATTCACATACAGTCAAAACAGGTGGTTTTATGGAGATATTTATGTAGAAAACTGCATTATTAATTCCTAATGATAAAAAATATGATAACATTTAAGCCTCTTACTTTCTTTAGAAAAATTGCAGCCACCTCCACATAACGTGAAGGATACTTTAAAGAAATGTTTTAAGTATTGTATTCTCCTTCACTCTCAAGGACTTTTTTCCCCCAAAGATAAAAGAGTCTATATAAAGGTAAGATTGTCTGGACTCACTGGAGATAGATTTTCAGTTCCTACTGAAGTCTTGAGAGTAAGAAATGGCTAAGATTTTATTTTCTTTCATTCCTTTCACTTTTGAGAATACCTTGAAAACTTTCTGCAAGAACAATGCCTATTAAAAATCAGCTAGAGCATCATTAAGCAAACTATACATTCATTCATGTGCTGGGGATCTTATTAGAACTAAAAGAATTATTTCTTCCCCCCCTTCTTCTGAAATACTTCTACTATAGTTACATATTTTCCTGAAAATATGCAGGTGCTACTGAAAAAGCGTTAACCCCTAAGGTGTTGAGCTAACAAGAGAGTGAAAAAACCTAATTCTGCAGCCAGCCTAGTATGACACAGGTGTACCTTTCTTTCTCCTCTGTAAGAGATAAACAGGTTGGGAAGAGGCTATGAAAACTCTGAATTCAACAAGAAGCCTTCCCTCTGCTCCTACTTTATACTCTATGTTTATCAAAGCTCATCGTATTCACTGGTCAGCAAGCAACAACAAGGAAGGCAAAAGAAGAGAGAATAAAAAAAAGGTAGATTTCAACATCAAGGGAAAGCAACTTCCTGATTCAGAACATTGCTGGGACTTCAATGGTGCTGCTTAAGATGAGGCTGCAGTGCATTTCCATAGCACTGTTTTTTGGGTTTTTTTTGCATATAGTAACTAATTAAATACAGAGATGTTACTGTAATTTAATATAAAAGATTTTAATGTTTCAAAAAACAGATAACTTTACGTTTTGTAATGATACAGAAGGTATATGAAGTAAATTTGGAAGAAAAGAAATGGTGAGATTTTAATTTGAAATTATTTCTTTTCTTCCCCTCTTATCATAAGAAGACATTGCTCTGTGCAACTTATTTTACCTCAATTTATACACCCTTGATGTTTTTATACCATTGAAAAAGACTACATAAGAATTATAGTTTTTCAGGTTACTTCAGATAGTCCAAAAGATTTTTCGGTAGTGACATGCTCAAACTCGGTATTTGAAAATTGGTTTATTTCCATATGTTATGATTTGAATTACAGTCTGCTAAATCTGACAGTGAGGTAGACTTATGCTAAGAGTCTCTCTGGAGACATATACAGAGAGATTGCAGTAACTTTATTACTATTTCTGGCTTTTGTTATTTCTATTATTTTTTTCTTGAATTATGTAAATTATTAGGGTAATCTCTGGAGACATATCCAAAGAGATTGCAGTAACTTTATTATTATTTCTGGCTTTTGTTATTTCTATTATTTTTTCTTGAACTACATATATCATTAGGGTAAATGTGGTTATTTTTGCATAGTGCTATCTACGACATGTAATAACCCCATGAGATCCCAGAGATGATTGCCCTTGAAAAAATATTAATTTACTAAAGACGTTATTGGATGGGCATGTTCTTTCTTATTATTCCAGTCCAATAAAAATATATTAATTGATTACATTCTCTATGTGTTTTTATTAATTTGCGTTCAGGTCTTCAGCATTCAATTAATAGACAACTAGGAGTCAGCCTGTCACCCTGTGAGGATGACTGAGCACTGGAACAGGTTGTTCAGAGAGGTCATGGAGTCTCCATCATTGCAGATAACCAAAAAATTGTCTGGACAGAGTTCTGGGCAACCAAGTCTAGGTGGCCCTGCTTAGGCAGGGGACAGCTGGACAAAGTGACCTCCAGGAGCCCGCTCTGTACTTAGGTTTGCTCTGGAGTTATCAACTGAGGTGTTTAACCAATTTTCTTTTTCTTAGCAGTTAAAGAATTTGAAGTTTCTATATTTGACCTGTGGAAACTAGGAATGGGTAATGCACAGTGAAACAAGTCCAAGTTAGTGGATGGATTTCTGTACTGGTGCACTTTTTGCTCCTTTACATGCAGAAATTCTGTTGTGATGAAATCTATCCACCTGTCTGGAGAAAAATGGGAGAAAATGAGCAGGGTAGATACAGCACATATTATAAAACTGAGAAGAAAAATGTTGAAGGCAAAATGATTTACAGAAAGAGTGTTCACTATCACAAAGCAGCACAGACAGACACTGTGTATCCACAGTAACATTTTCGTAATAGATCTGGAATGCCTCAGACTAGGCTGACCAATTTTACAGCTATTTGAAAATGATATTATTAATTCTTATGTTTAGTGATTGTATGGTAAGAATTTCCCATGAAACAAAGAAGTAAAACACTACACAAAAAAAAGTAGAAATGAACTTTTGTTAAAGGTTCTTAGGAACACGGGACCCATACTGAGATTCTGGAACCAAACCCAAATACAAACAGGTGTGGTTATTTCCTTTATGAGAGTGGGGCAAAATAGCTAACCAAAGAGTCATCTACTCTAATTTCTGAATACCAAAGTCTGAACTAATGACCTAAGATGGCTGTGGATGTTGTCTACCTGGACTTCAGCAAAGCCTTCGACACCGTCTCCCATAGCATTCTTGTGGAGAAGCTGGCAGTTCATGGCCTAGATGGATGTACTCTTCGCTGGGTTAAAAACTGGCTGGGTGGCCGAGCCCAGAGAGTCGTGGTGAATGGAGCTAAATCCAGTTGGCGGCCGGTCACAAGCGGTGTCCCCCAGGGCTCAGTTCTAGGGCCAGTCTTGTTTAATATCTTTATCAATGACCTTGATGAGGGGATTGAGTGTGCCCTCAGTAAATTTGCAGATGACACCAAACTGGGTGGGAGTGTTGATCTGCTGGAGGGGAGGAGGGCTCTGCAGAGGGACCTGGACAGGCTGGATCGATGGGCCGAGGCCAATTGTATGAGGTTCAACAAGGCCAAGTGCCGGGTCCTGCACTTTGGTCACAACAACCCCATGCAGCGCTACAGGCTTGGGGAAGAGTGGCTGGAAAGCTGCCTGGTGGAAAAAGACCTGGGGGTACTGATTGACAGCCGGCTGAATATGAGCCAGCAGTGTGCCCAGGTGGCCAAGAAGGCCAATGGCATCCTGGCCTGTATCAGGAATAGTGTGGCCAGCAGGAGCAGGGAAGTGATCGTGCCCCTGTACTCGGTGCTGGTGAGGCCGCACCTCGAATACTGTGTTCAGTTTTGGGCCCCTCACTACAAGAAAGATGTTGACTTGCTGGAACATGTCCAGAGGAGAGCAACCAAGCTGGTGAGGGGTCTGGAGCACAAGTCATACGAGGAGCGGCTGAGGGAACTGGGGTTGTTTAGTCTGGAGAAGAGGAGGCTGAGGGGAGACCTGATCGCCCTCTACAACTACCTGAAAGGAGGCTGTAGCGAGGTGGGGGTCGGCCTCTTCTCCCTGGTAACAGATGATAGGACGAGGGGGAATGGCTTGAAGCTGCGCCAGGGCAGGTTTAGGCTAGACATTAGGAAAAACTTCTTCACCGAGAGGGTTGTCAGGCTCTGGAATGGGCTGTCCAGGGAGGTGGTGGAGTCCTCATCCCTGGAGGTATTTAAAAGAAGGATAGATGAGGTGCTCAGAGACATGGTTTAGTGGTGGGATGGCAGTGCTAGGTTAACGGTTGGACTCGATGATCTTAAAGGTCTTTTCCAACTGAGGTGATTCTATGATTCTATTCTATAAGATTGCCTTTAAAGATACAGGGAAAATGCATGTCTAGTAAATCAGCCAATAAAGTAGCATATATGAGTTTCTGAATTCAGAAATAAAATGTAAGTGCCCAGTTTGTGAATTGATGGTCTAAAATGAAATTAATCTAACAGTTAGACTAAAAATATGTTTTTAAAGTAAACCTTCTTTGTCCAAAGCAGACTCCCAGTCAATTTGGATAATCAGGAAGACATTTGGAACTGAAAGGGTCAGAAAAAAACATTCATACATTCATAAGCATACATCAAACCCACATTAATATGTTAAACAGATATAACATTTTAAGTCCTTTGTGTATTTAACAAGTTTTAGTCACAAGATCTTTTCATCTTTTCCACAAAAAACCCCAAACTAAAACCCATAAATCACGCTATTCCAATAAAAACTCATTCAGAACAGCAACAGAGCAGTTTCCTTGCTAGCATGTCACAATCCACTAACGGCAAGAGTTTCTGCATTTTATCTGACAACAATATACATTCTCCTTTTATTTTCAGTTTTACTAAGTCAATAAGAGTCTTTTTAGAATAGCTAACATGGGATGAGAACTATAAACAGAAGCTGATATTATATGCCAAGCACTGTTGGATGTTTATACAATACAACTCACAGATCAATACACAACTAATATTTTACAGTGAGGTGGAATGCAGGAGCTGTTTCATTTTTCTGTTATGGCTCCTATTATGTTTCTGTTATTTCTCCTATTTTTCAGGAGAAATAGTTACTAGAAACACATTGTTGATGCATTAGACCAGAAATCTTTGCAATGAAATATATTCTCATCTGATAAAAATCCATATAACATAATTAAAGTTGATGAAACTGGCCAATTTCTGTTTGCTATATGTGCAGCCCAAAATGAGCTTTCTTACATTTCTTTTTAATTCAAAATTAACAGTAAGCATCTTAAAATAACGCACTTATTAGTAGTCTGTCTTAATTTTCTTCATCTGCCACAATGGCATGGAATGACAATACTAAATATTGGTCTTTTTGCCTCTGTTCCTCTTACTCATCTTTTCAGTCAAGGATGGCCGAATAAGAAGATATGAAAAGCTGGCTAAAAATTCACAATTCTTAGTGCTACCACGCAAAGACTTACAGAATTTTCCATCTGTCCTAACAGCTGGAGAGTTAGTCAGGGCACTGTCAGGAACGGCAATCTTTCCTTTCTATTTTTTTTTCTTTGGTGGAAGATTGAAGAGGTCCATAATTTACCATGATTGCTTTAAGAAATGATGCTGTGTAATAAGACATTCAGGCATTTTATTCTTTAAACATGGAAGGAATAGGAAGTATTGAGGGCTACCCATGATTGATGAGATCTGAAAATTGCTCCAAGAAAATTTTCAGAAAACCAGAATGATCATATTCCTCTGTTAAACAGTATATAAGGAATTAACTATATTCCTCTTCTTTTGCTCTTCCATGCCTGGACACAAACAAAAAGCACAGGAATATAATTAACTCTGAGCTGGAAGCCAAATATTCTTGTATGGGGCCGGGGGGTGGAGGGTCAGGTAGGAAGCAAGATTGCATTTCTAATAAATGAAAATATATCACAACTGTCTTAATTTTTTTTCTAGTTTAAATGTATAATTAAGCAATCAATTTTTTTCAATATTTCTATAACAATATTTTCTCTCAAGTTTGATAAGAATGATGAAAAAGGCCACTTATGAACACTGTGATGTTTTATACCTAAAGTTGCAAATACCTCTTTTACGCTCTGTATTTCTACAACTTCTATTCCCAGCAAATAATGTTGGTCAGTGTATAATTTAATCAAATTTACAGGGATGTTTTATAAGATAACTATTCAGTCACCTGAAGGTAGCCATATCTTGCCTTTTGTGGTTTCCTTTTAGCATGAATATTTGAAAGGCTATTTTGAATGTTAGAGATATAAGAGTTTTATGGAAATTTTGGGAGAATGGGGGGTCAAACCACTCTTAGAGAAACAATCTGAGTAATAAAGAACCAGAGAATTACTTCTTTCATAATTAAACCACCATTGTTTTAAAATCAATAAAAGCATTGGAATGTCTAAATGATATATTGCTAGTCAGGGTATTTTGTGCTACAGTACTTCTACTAAATATAGTTAAATGTACTAATTAAAAAGCCAGGGCAAAGTTTAATTACCTTTCTGCTACAGACTATTTCTCTTATATTCACAAAATAATACCCAGGTTTTTTCTTACTGCTAGCTTCAGAATGTTTTTTATCATACTGAAAAATAATGTATGGCAAACACAGGAAGGATCAAACTATATCAGTTGGGAGAAAATATGAGATGACAGGCATTACTTTTCTGTTTGCTCTTTTCTTCTTTTCTTTTGGTTTTTTTTTCTTTTTTTTTTTCTTCATTGTTTACAAAAGGAAGGGATAAGCTTGTGCATATATACAAACCAAAGACATATTTATCTCTCTCTTCATATATATATACACACACATATCCATGAGAAGACCAAGTTTTTATATTTAGTACTTAGGTAATAATATTTGTAGTAAAAAAATCTGTCTTTATGACTATTTCTGAAAACCTTCAATTGTTGTTTTTTTTTTTTAAATTTTCCTTTCTAATGTGAATGGGGGAAAGCCTTTGTGTCCATGCATCAAACATCATGTAGTACTTCCAGTCAGATTGTAGAGAATATTCAAGGTACCCTGAAGCCTAATTTGATTTAGCATATAACTTCAAGTGTTCTTATAAAAAGACAGTGTAGAAATTAAAAAATATGGTTTACTGTGTTCTTAAAAAAAAAAAAGTGAAATATTTACCACATATAACAAGCTTGATGGTTTGTCCCCCAACAGAAACATTTTTTTCCTCAACACTATTACTTCTTCTGTTAGCAAACATAAGCTCACATTTCATTCTATGATTCTTGCAGAGGGAAGCCCACTAAAACTGCTGGTGTGCACTGAATAGCCAAGGTCTCATGGAACTGAATCCAAAAGAGGACCACAGCCATGATATTTGATCATACATCAGTTCCCAACGTGGCATTGTACAAGCCGTGTATGTATCTGTAATGCCAAAGAGACATTTTAATCAGCCTAATTCTAATTAATTTAACTAATCAGAAAAAATATCTCCTGCTTACTATTCTATGTTGCTGACAGGAAGCACAGGAAGACTTTCAAAACTATAAATCATTGAATTTATGTACAACAGCTCAAGGCCTAAAATCAGGCAAACTAAAAAGAAAAGACATCTAGTATTTCATTGTATGCATACTTTTGACTCTTTTCAGACTCTGTTTCAGCTTTTTAGCATAAATGTACATCACTTCATTTCAAGAAGCATTAGAACCAATGGAGTGGTTTTGCCCATGGATATTGGGTGTACTATAACTTCAAGGAACAAATGTTCAATACTATCAAAAATTTTTTAAAAAAACCAACAACAAACAAAACCACAAGCAAGAAAAGATTTAAATAATAAAGAACAGCTAAGTCTACATGGCTTTGTTTTGAAAAGTTTGCTTTATCATGCATTCTTCTATAAATATGGGGGAGGATGTGTTGTCAAAGAAAAGTCCACTGAGATCATGGGTAGGCAATCCAGCTTGCAAATTACTTTCCCCATTTACAGTCAGATAAATAATAACAAAGGATAAATAATTCAGGAGACAAATACCTTATTGAACATATAGAGCTGAAAGATATTACCTCTATTTGTATACACCATGTACTACAGGATGTTATACTTCTATACCTTTGATAGCATAAAATCTTTTGTGAGCAGTTCAGACAAAGTCAAGTAAATTAGCCAAATTAGCTTTTTGGTATATAAACTTAGCTGGCTGACTTCATGTAAATGAGGTTATAGACTGCTCATGTGATCATTCTACCATCACAGCTGAGGATGATAGGCATATGGATGGTGTTAAAGACTTTAACTGAAGCAGCTGTTTGCAAAATGAGCACCTGTTGATGGCAAAAGGGTAGGTTCTCACCTTCATTATTTTGAAATGTTAGAGAGAAGTGGCTAAAAATTTTCAGTGTGTAACAAAAGCTAGAAATCTTTAAGCTCTACATTTGTCTCAAACTTGCAAACAATCCTACAGCTTTTTGACTTCATGGACAGACTGAAGTCAATGGGTGTGATTTTAAAATAAAATGTACTCATGGTGGAATCAAAATTTCAAAAGCAGACTGAGGCAATATCACAGACTTATGTTTCTTTATGTATTTGTATGATAGGTAATACTGTAGAATGAGGGAAACCAAATGCAAAAATATATATTTTTATTCACTCATACTATAGGACTGAATTAATTTTTGCTGCCCTAACCAATTTCCCTCTGTGAAGCTTAAGTCACAGCTTTCTGTCTGTGTTGTAAAGAGAGGTTCCAGGTACTTTGTTTTTATCAGGTGACAGTTCTCAACCCATGAACCCTCCAGTGTAATTTAGAGCCCCACAAGATTGAAAACGTAAAAGTGAACCCAAAGGAAGACCGAAGCATGATGCTGTCTGTCATGCACTCTTCTGGATGCAAGCAGACTGTGTTGCAGACCAGGATAAAAAGTGACTATGGAAGACAAACCTTTTGCAAAACTTTTTTTACAGAAACATAGGACTAGAATTTACCAGAAGGCTCAAGGTCTCCTGCCTTTTGCAGTCACAGGTAATGATACAGGAAAAGATTTAGTCCAACAAAATAAACATTTCTCAGCTTCCATTGATGAATTTTAGACTTAAGACACAATTGTAAATGACAGGATTAACAGAAAAAAAGATAGCAAGAGCACTCCCCTTCTCAATCTTGGATAAAAAAGCTCAGTAGATACCCAGGGGCTCAAACACAGACTTAAGGTCCAAGCAGTATCAAGTTCTACTTGGATAACATCCTATGGAGTGCATTGCAGGCTTTCTTGTCATAGGGAATAACAGATAAGGAAAGGGGACACCTGAACATCTGGGCCTGCTTCAACTCCTGGTCTTGCTACAAACTATCTGATTGCCCACTGGCAAAATGCTTAAACATTCTACAAAATGGGGATAATCCATTTTATCTCCTAAGGACTGGGAGAAGATAGGTTCATGCATTCCTTAGGCTTTAAAATATACTATGCTGAGAAAAAAATATGACTTACAGTAATTTATTTGCTCTGTGTGTCCATATATGTGTAGAGAAAAAAGCACGTGCAAGTGTGTTAACTGTTCTCTGAAATACATTCAACCCTTTTTTTGTTTTCAAATGTCATTGGGTTTTTAGAAAGAAGCCGTTTTTGGGGGGACTCTTGCCTGTTTATAACAATATAAATTGAATACGAATCTCATAGTAGGCATAGGTAACAACTGGTAACTTAAGTTACAGCCATGCGTTTTCACATTTCCAATATTCGTTCGTTCTTTTGTTATGTGATCACCTGTGGAAGCATCCACAAGAGTTGAGGCCAAAATGGTATGTCCAGACACAGAAAAACTTCCTAATTGAATGTGGTCAAGATACTGTGCCCAACAACCTTATTCTTTTCAAAATGTTTGGACATCTTTAATGACTACATGTCTTTATAATCTCAGTTTTGTATCTTAGTATTTTTAAAAGAATGGCTGCTCCAACACCAGGCTGCATTTTCTGCCCTTCTGGATAGTGCTAAGCCAGAGGGAAGAGTGCCACCTAACGATCTGTAGGTAAGTGCAGGTTACAGCTGATATCTTTTTGTTCCAATTTTTAGCATCCTCCACTGCCGTAGGCTTAATAGAGATTCAGAGGTAGCTAGTTGATTTCACAGTTGTTTGTATTTACAAACACAAATACAGAGCTGTTTCTGTTTAAAATCTGAATGGGGAACAGTGATCATCTTTCCATTTAGCTTTCTAACTACAAACAAGCTTGAAAGCATCTCAGCCTGCCTTTGAAGGGCTGTTGAGCGCAGCAGCCAGGCAAAGGCATCAAGGGAAAAAATGAAAATCCTGAAGTATCATAGTTTATTTTGCTAAATTCATGGGAGTTAGGCAAAAAAATTATGAAAGAAGGGTAGGGTGCATGAATGAGGAAAATATTACAATCTAATAGTAGCTTCATAGAAAAAAGTGATTCTTCCCCCTCACAAAACTGAGAATTACTTGGTGAAGTGAAAAGATAAATACTTTCACAGTACATTTGAAAAATTGCATGTAAATTGCAAAGTTGTATTCAATGGGAATCATATTTTAATGCATTGAGACATTGCAGGGGGTATCAGTCACATTAATACATGCCTCGGGTGGTTGACTGTTCAAGCACTCGTCATTTCCCACTGCACCAGAGGAATGTGTTAATGAGTCCGTAGAACATAATCCTGTCATATTTTAATGCTATGTTAATTTAAGTGGCTGTGGAACAAATCCTGGGGCTAGGAAGATCCATAGCATGAAGCCAAATGAAGCCATGTATTTTGTCTTGATCCCCTGGTCACACAGGCCTAGTTCTCTTGACTTACAGATTTCTAAAGACACCTTGAGGGAGGGAGAGCTACCATGTAGCTACCTTACTCTCAGCTACCTTATCTTAAGGTATGGGTGATAATAAAATTGCACTACTGAAGATTATTTGGAGATGGATTGAGCACGAATTTTTGGCAATCCCACCGCTTCACAGAAAAGCTGAAGGATGTTTTATATCTTCTCTTTGTTGTGTGTTCTTAGCTGACAATTCCAAGGGAAAGATGAGGAGAACAAGGATTAAAAGGCTGCTGCTTCTCAGCAGTTCAAATGCAGCCTATCAACAAGTGCAACAACCCCTCTTTTCAAAATGTAGCTTATTTTAAATATTATAAAAATGAGAAGACTCATTATAGCTTCAGCCTTCCCACTGATCTAGGGCAGGCATGACTGCTTAACTGGGCCAAGAACATCCTGAGTTACGCTGTGCTTGATGGAGAGTGATAATGATTTGGCTGAATCTTTTTCTTGTAAACAGAGATTGCCTACTCAGGGTTTAGCTGACATGGGGAATACTTGGTTCTGCATTTCTGCCATCAAATTATTTCATCCCCTTGGGTGTACAAACAAGGATACTGGTATCATCCCCTAGCCCCTCTCCCATTCAGAAGCTCTCAAAGGAGTTTTAAGTAAATGTAGTGAACCATAAGAGGTCTCTCACAAATTCCAGCTCCATTTTAAATATAGAGAGCTGAATGTTGGAGTGAAGACGTTCCCAAAGACAGTAGTAGTTACCTCAGTCTGGACCTTTCCACTTGCATCAACATCACATATTCACGGAGTAGTTTTGAAACACTGAACGCACAGCCCCTCTTGGTGCAATACACGTTACACAAGCCTTTGTGGCTCCACCGGGAAATCCAACACGCACTTATGCTGTACTCCACTTTAGGTCCATACCTAGCCCCGTGTCTTCCCCTATATAAAAAACAGTTGGATGTCAGTATCTTCATAGGACTTGCT
The DNA here is from genome assembly GCA_034008185.1 of Gorsachius magnificus. Taxonomy (NCBI): domain Eukaryota; kingdom Metazoa; phylum Chordata; class Aves; order Pelecaniformes; family Ardeidae; genus Gorsachius; species Gorsachius magnificus. The sequence goes on from CM067081.1 coordinate 90,283,716, forward strand.
GCACACCCTTTCTGTGACAAACTGTCATTTGGGAAACTGCAAAAGGACAAACAGGGACAAGAGGCTGCAAGGATCCCTAAGGGTTTGGCCAGGCAGAGCCTGTAATTCTTATCATGGGCAAAGAAGCAGTGTTGCTATAGTGTCTTCTGCTCCCTTTTCTCCAGGGTGAGAGAGGTGGTCAGCGACAGTGGCCTGAACACCAACCACAGAGCAGCCACTCTTTCACCTTGGGATGGGCCAAGTGGCTAGCAGCCACTGTTTGTCTCCTCTCTCTTCTAAGAGAGGTGCTTCCCACTCATCCACTCAGGTGGACTGATGCATGACCTCAGGCTGTACGCTGGACTCCCTGATGAGGACCTTCTGTGACATCTCATGCTCACAGTTTACAATCTTACAGTTTTTCTCTTTTCTCTGGCATTGGCTCCAGTGTGGCTTCCTGTTTTCCCAGAGCTCATTTAGCCCAAACCAGGATAGTTAGTAAACTCTCATGAGCCTGCTGAGGGTGCTGTTCCAAAACAGAAGTCTTAAATTCTCCTTCAATATGGAGAAGAGACTGGAAAACTGTTCAGCACTTTGTAATACATTCCGTACTGTCAGAAACAGATTCAATACTCGCCGTGGTGGTGTTGGAGCGCTGCACATCCTGCCTGCACTTGGAGTTTCTGAACAGCACACAGTGATTATGAAAAAATACCAGGGCAGAATACGTGTGAGTTGTAGTGTGTGTCCTTAGAGATATGAATGGAAAATGTCAGCACTCTTGGGACTCCCAAAGTGTGCTGGAAATTTAGATATCGGAGAAACTGGAAGGTTCAGCAACCTCAGAAGGGAATAGACTCAATGTCTGCTCTAAATATCATTAACGGGGAAGACCAAACTGCAAAATTGTTGTCACTTTGCCTCAGTTACCATGTCACTTCAGCTTTGAATAACTTGGAACAACACCTTACAAACCATTTCCTGAAATAAGGTCTGGTACTTAATTTATTCTCCATGTCTCTAGTTTTGCTTTATTTTTGGCCAGGTGATATAACACTTAAATACCTTGATAGACATTGCCAGCATACACTCATTAAAAAAAAAACCACAAACTTTTTTCTCTGCCGCCTTTTCCTGTTTAATAGAAGAGCCTCTCTCTGCCTTAGTCTAAACCTGCTAATTTTACAGGCAAATTATAATTAACCAAGCTTTAAAAAAATCAATTCACGATGAAGTAGTTGTAACCACAAGAAAAGAGTTGTGACAGAAAAGAAGATTGATTACAAGCAGTTCTTGACAAAAAAAAAAAATTACAACCTTAGCTTTGATGTCTTTTTTTCTTCAGTATCCATTAAATTGGAAGTTTATTGACAGACTATAAGTTAGTTAAGAATTTATTCATGCTATGTTGTGTTGTCCCTTTGGTGAGGAGGGAAATTTGGGGAAAGATTTTTAATTAGTTTTTTTTTTTTCTTGGCTATTATGGCCAAAAGTGACAGTCCCCCTAAAAAGTGAGATCCTTTTCTCCTAAAATTACCTTTGAGAACATCTGCAAATATGGCTTCAGGGAAAAATTACAGTGACAAGTATCAAAATAATCTGAAGTAATAAAACAGCTTTAAAGGTTGCTATTTTCTTCACAATGAAACAACAGTCATAGATGCCATTAGATGCCAGTATTATATCATATGGAAATACAATCGCCAGTATCATACCTTGTTTATACGTGCAGATTCCTATCAGCCCATCACACTCTTAATGTTGCATTATAACATCAAGCAGTGATCATCTCTGAAAACAGATATTCTGAGTGTAAATGCAAGTTCAGTCTGGAAAAGAGGGAAAAGAAAAAGTGACTTGATAAATATTCCTTATTGTTGAGAGTTTCCAGTTCTGTTCTCTTGTCCCATTGAAGACTGCAGCACCTTGCCACTTAAAAGAAAAAAAATTAAAAATTATTAAAAGTAATTCAAATATACCAGCCAAAGTGACATATCCCTGATGAAAAGTAATGGATGTTGATTATTTGACTATGTCCTGAGAAGTAGGCCTAAATAAGAGATGCATGAGTCTTTCTCTGGTTCTGGGCCTATTTCCTATCACTTCTGACATAGTTTAAATAAGTGTTTAGCATCACTGGTAAAAGTTAAAACAATTTAAGTTGTAAATTTGAAGGAAATGAGTTAAAATCCCTGAGGAATAATCCCATAAAAACCCAGAAGTATGTCATAATTAATACCTATTTTCTGATGGAAACCATCCATACAATGTGCTTTAGCATAAATATAATTTAAAATAGATACCTCAAGCACGTTTGTATTAACTTTCTTGCATGCTCCATGTAAACAAGCTGTTAAGGGAGTTCCCACAAATGGAATCTCAGTACAGGAGCTGAGGGCAGAATTAATGACATTCCCTGGCCACAGCTAATTAAAATAAATCAGGGAAAGGGCATCAAACAGCTTGTTCCTGAAAAAAAGAGTGATTTCAATTGTTTCCCATTTGGAGGTGCAGAAAGAACTGAAATAAAACAAAATGCTTCTGTGAGTTTCAGTGATGCCCACTGAAAGAGGTTTAGGTTGATTTTTAGACCCGATGGCCATTAGTCACAATTCCCTATTTGCTCTTCAGGTGTTTAGAGATTTCAGAGTATCAGTACTGAGTTGTAGTTTTGCAAAAGTTGTTGAATGCCTGTATAAGGATGCTATCATAAAGCATCATAAAAAACAGTAACAAAATACTCCGTTTATCTTTTTCTGGTTTTGTAGGCATAAAAGAAGGTATTTCTGCAAGTGAGTAGCTTTTTTAGCAACCCTTTGGAATCCAGTAGAACAATGTATTGTGTGCAAGGGCATATATATAGGATTTTTTTTTTTTTAAATAATCTCCACAAATTTTACTAGTATTTCTTGCTACCACAATGGGTTTTGTCTCTGAGGTATGTCAGATGCATTGCATATGAGACAAAGACAGTAAATGAGAAAAAGTGGTGGAATTGGTGGTCATTGCCTAAACACATTCACATCAAAACACTTTAGGTTCATGCCCTAACAGGGGCTGAGCTATAACTGCATGCATAGGTGGCAGCTGGCCACATAAAGCACCAGCTCTATTTTGATCAGATTGTGTGTGGAAGCACTGGTACAGGGATACAGTGGCTTTAATTTCTAACTCAAAAGAATCTCTCTCTTTAATGTTCTGTAAAAAAACCCTCTTCAAACACTACAAAGTACCAAGAACTATAGGGAAAATAACTTTTTTTTGGTGATGCCTTACTTTTTCAATTTACAAGTTCACCTCTACTTATTATTTTACATCTTCTTTACGTATTAACAACAGGAATAACCTCACACAGACTTACACATCTGTCATATACCTTCTATTTCCAAGCTTTTCATCCATTTTTCTGTCTAATTGAGAGAGTGAAATAGGTTCTTCAAAGGTGAGATTCACTTAAGATGTCTACACTAGAATGAGCTGAATCATTTTAAAACAGTATGGGTGATGAGCTCAGGACAACGATGATACTCTGAGGGTCTAAAGTCATAGTTCTGCCCTAATTACCAGAGTTAGCATCACAAATTGTGGTGGCAGAAGATTTGCTTTAATCTATTACAATACATTGCAAAGTTTTCTTGGTATTAATTTTGACAAATCTTTTAAAACCAATTTAAGTACTACTACTCAGTTTATGATCCTCTGACAAAGAAGCTTACTATTTTCACTGTCATTAATGATAGTCATGTCTACTTAAAATTGAAGACTAGCTTGAGGATGTTTCACTTTTTATCTTAAAAAATTGCTTTATAATTTTTTTGATATATATAGAGATATATATAGTTGGATTACACTACAAGCCCTTGTGGAAACACCTGAAACTCGTTCCATCATTGTTGATATAGCACTAAACTAGATTTTGATTTGTGGAGGATTTGGGTTGTGGTTTTGTTTTGGGGTTTGTTTTTTTTAATTTTGTTTGGTGGTTTTAATATAAGTAATTCTCTTTTAAAAATTCATAGAGATGCAGTCAAACATAAGTCATAGATTCAGAACAACCTGACAATAACAACTTGGTCATTTATTTCAGTGGGTTTATTTTTAATGTAATGTCAAACCACAAATATGTGAGAGAGAAGGCATCATGGGGAAGAACTGCAGGGACATGAAACAGGAGGGAGGAAACAAATGACCTGAAAACAACTCTCAGTCTACAGTCCTTCAAGTTATCATTAATGCTAAGTCCTTCTCTATTGTATCTCTGTGTATCAGCAAGAAGAGTTCCCTACAATGCAATAGAGATCCCTACTACACAATATGAAAATATGTGTGATATAGTGTGAATGTACAGACCAGAGATAGTAAAATTATTGCAGATATTTGACGTGGTCATTGACACATGAATTCCAAACCCCCATGTCCTGAGAAAATGCATTGCTAGTTAACTGCTTTTTGTACCAAACCCTAATACTAGGTGAAGTTATAAAAAAGATATATACTTTATCTTTTTGTGATTTATGCTGATTTTTTTGGGGTTTTGGGTTTTTGGGGTTTTTTAATGGGATATCACTACCAAGTGTTCTCAGCCTGGCAGAAATTTTAATTATCCTTATTATAATTTGATATAGAAGACACAACAGCCAATTTGATGACATTCTGCCTTTTAACACTAACATCTGAATTTTTCCTTCCACCTGAAAGGTATTCAGTTCAGAATTGAAAATGTGAATACGCATGAATCCAAAGAAACTGGGCTTGGTTTGTGGGTTCTTTTGCTGTATTTTTCCTGTCTTCAAAACACATTTAATAACAAAGATTAGAATTTCCTAATTATCCTACATAGATTAAGGGCTGCATTAAAATTAATAGCTTCTTTTATAATTCATGCCTTATGCTCAACATGGGTGTGATCAGATTAAGATGTGACTTGGTAAGAGGCTGCACTACTAGTCCTGTAAAACATTGATCTTAAGTATGAAAGGAGATGGAGGTGAAGTTAGGCAGTTATGGTTTCTGCTAAAGCAAATTTATGCTTCTTGGTGGAATACTTAATTTTGAATTTTATTCCCCAAAAGATGAGGGGCCTAGGCTCAAAGCATTCCCAACACATTCACATTACTACACCATTACTATCAGCAGCAAAAATGGCTTTCCAAGGCTCTAACGTGGCAAAGGAGGAAGCAAGGCTACAGCCATATTATAGTACACAGAAGTCTGATGCTCCAGGCACATGCCTACAGGCCAACAATTTTGTTTGGGTTGTCCTAACAATTTTGCATCCGCTGCAATCATATTTATTTTTTGAAATTTTTTTTTTTTTTATGCTGAAATAACAGTTTACACATGGTTGTATATCAAGGTAACAAATCTGCTAATTAAAACCAATTTAATTGCTTTGATTCAGTCATCTCAGTATATCAGACTTTACTGCATTCAAGACCTACTGAATTGCAGGGAAACGTACCTTAAGTGTTTTTGAAAAATTCTAACTAAGCTGTTTTGCCTACTCCTGTTAAATATGCAACAATTATCAAATCTACTTTAACTTTATGAAAAGCTACACAAGTATTAACTAACTAAACCTCATGTCTCCTATGTATCATGCAGATAAATGTATAATTTAATTTTTACTCTTCTTAGTCAGGCAAATTTGCCACAAAAGTGAACACACTTTCTATGGAAGAGTGCAGGATTTAAAGTAGCACCTTGGTTTCCTTGATTTTCATGACTGATTCCAGTGAAATCACAGTTTCCCTGTAGCTGTACTACAGAGGAGGAAAAACTAAAAAGCTTCAGATGTGCTACAAAAAACCATTATAACACTAGGACAATTAAGACAGTAGTACCTCAGATAGCACGTAAACTTTAGAAAATTATTTTTTTATCTCACCATACAATTTTTTGGCCTGTATATTGCATACTTCACAATATGACAACCCATTTAGGTCCCTGTTACACACATACTGATATATGTCACTATATTTGGGCATACACTGTGAAAAAATATTTATTGGGAGAACATGCTCTGTTCTGAGGAACAGCCACACTCATCTGGAAGACCCTGATTCTTTGAAAGGAACTGCCATTAAAGCAAATGGCTCAATGGCTGGAAGGTGACATTTTTCCCAATGCAGAAGCATGTGTTGAAGTAAGAACTTCAGCAGTTCTCGATGTACCTAGTATAAACGTGGTTTATGGGGTTTTTTTAAAGTTTGTCAACCTTTTATTTTCAAACCTGACATGTCAGCTTGTTTGGGTTTTTTTTCCCAAACCAGGATTTCCTCTGAGTGCTGACATCCAACAGAGAACTATAATACATTATAAATAAACTTAAATTACCTATAGGTAAAATACTTAATGTATTTAACTATACTGTATGTTTCCTTAGAGAATGGATGTGAATTGTCAGCACATAGCATAACAGACCTCCCTTATTTGTAATCATCTTGAATTACTCAAAGAATAATTCTCAAATCTTGATAAAGTACAGTTCCATGGACTGAAGGATCTCAAAAAGTGGGGGAGAATAGGAGGCAGCTGCTGAGCCTTCCCCCTTGGCAAGTAACTGTCACAGGGGCTGTGCCACCATCACTGATTGTGAATCTCATTTATTTCAGTTTTGCAATATAAAAAAAGCGCAAGAGTGTGTCAACAGGACAGATTTTACACACTGGAAATGAGAGGGCGAGAGCGCGACAGAGAGAGATCTTTCATCTTGTCAATGCCTCTTCATCAACATTCGGATCACATTGCCTTCATTTCAGACCCTGCCACTCTCCTCTGCCTTTATTCTTCTTGTTCTGATTCATCTACCTCCACCACTGAAAACAAAACTTTCTCCTTTGCATTGACAGTCGTCTCTCTTCTTTCAGGAAATGCTACACCATCACTGTTGCTCTCATAAGGAACAGCTTGTTGCCCCCTGTAAGAAGAAAGAACGCTGGCCTTTGAAACAAACTGGCATTTTTAAGATAAAGCAAGGCAAATCTACACATTGAAATGGAAGTTACGTTTCTTCCAGGTCCACAGAACAAAGTTATACAGGAGTGTTCTTGTAAATCTTAGTAATTGCTGATCCTCCATTTTTCATTGTCTGCAGCTTGCTTTCTGTGGTGCCACAGATCTGCTGTACCAATCATGCTAAAATTGTGGCATTTCTTTATGCTGCTTCTCATTTCAAGAGAATATTTAACATAAGAAATAAAGACAGAAGAAAGAAAATGTTGGATCTGGGATATCTGAATTTCAGAATATGGATAACAAAAGTTTGACAAAATTTTTTATAGATTCACATCAGGAAAAGCTGCACCCCTTATTAAGCTGTGTGAAGCCTCAGATTTGTTTATGCTGTAAAGTTGTCCTGTAGCCACATAGCATTTTAGTTGCTTACAGTACTCCCCCCCAAGGCTCTCCTCTTTCTCTATAGACTTGAAGAAAGATTTAGACAGCAACAGAACACCCCCCGTCCCCCCCTGCCATGTTAAAACCAGTTTTCTTTAACCCCTTTGCTGCTGATACCACAGAGGCCCTGACATGCGTTTTTTAGTCTGAGGGAATGTTAGGAAGGTTTCTGTCCTATGAACAGCATTTTCCACCTTCCTGAAATACTAGCAACTCTGCTATTTATTATGTCCTAAAATATAATTATCACATCGTGTTCCACCATGACACTTACCTAGTCCACGTACAGTAACTGAGGTTTTGTAACTATTTTTTTTTTTCCTTCACAATCTTTCTAATCTCCCTTACAGTCATTGTCACCATCTTAGGTAAGTGGTCCATAATATAGCTGTAGTAGTACATTCCTCCTGTCCAGGTATTTTAATCAAGATCTGTCATATATCTAATGAAGACCTTCATTTTCCCCTCCCTTTCTCCACTCTGTGTGTTGTGCCTGTCTTGCCCTCAGGTAAGTTATTCCCATATGTGCAGGCCATACCTGAAGGTAGAAGTCTAGATTTCCCCACAGCATCCAAATGGCAAAATGAAGCTACAAAACATACTGATTGCAGATAAATCCTAATAATTTATATTAACAACTGGGATAAATCTTTGAAGGTGCTAAACTGGGTGCACCAAGTACCACTGTATGTGCATATGTGTGCATGCGTAGAAGGGAGACAGAAAATCAGCAACACTGAATAACAAACATTTCTTAGGTTAATTAATTTTGACATGTATAGCTTTATTGTAATTGATTCATGAGCTTTGTGAGGTAGGAAATTCACACAGCTTTGATTTTAGCGATCTGTTATTCTGCTTCATAACTTTCCAAAGGATATTTTTACTCAGGAACACTAAACCAGTTAAACTTCAGTCTGTTCCTGTCAAAGTGGTTTAGATCTACACAGGCAGTTTCTGTGTTTGACTATGTTTTTGTCAATCAAACTCTTCAATATATGTAAGTTTAAGTACTTAATGTTCTTCAGGATGGAAGTAACCGTACTTCTTTGGAAATTTGCTCATAGGGAACTGCACCCAAGTGAACACCTTACTGCCCTGCTTCTGGTAGCCCCACAGCTACACCAACCTACATGACTTTGCGTTTTGGTTGGTCTACCATCTCCAAGGCTTCAGAAATCATTTTAGTGCTGGCTGAATGCTTCAACAGAAGACGCTGCAGTCACAGGAAGTAAACATGTATTATGCACCCATTAACTACATGACGAGCACCCAAACCTCACTTGTGCAAACCGTACCAATATTGCACCTCAGAGTGACAATGGGCAGGTTTTGATAGACGTCCAGGACTTTGTAACAGATTTTTATTAAACTGTGTATAACATCCCCTATCCATACCCAGGCATCTATGCCATCGGGCCCTGAGGGCACCAGTAGGTCCGACTGTCCCTGCCCAGCCTCGTGGGTCCCAGACTCACCCTAGGCCTGCTCCGGCCCTTGCCTTTGCCTGGTGCTCACCAGGCAGCTGGCGGGCCCCGGTCACCTCACCTGCCCTGGCTCTGCTCACTGCCCCTGGGCTGCTGGGACGGGGCTGCTGGGTCCCTGCCCCGCTGCCCTGCTGCTGCCTGCTGGTCGCTGCCTGCCCTGGCCCGCCCCGGCCTGCCCTGGCACCACCCAGCCCAGCCTGCCCTGGCCTGCCCCGCTGCTCTCTGCCCTGGCCTGCCCGCAGGTGGGCAGGAGGCCATGAAAAAGCCCCTTTCCTCCTGAGAAAGCCTTTCAGTGGCAGGGGGGCTCAGCAGGCTGGAGTGGGCCGCGAAGGAGGTGTTGGGCGGTGTCCCAGGTAGGGGAGCAGCACGGAGGGAAGGGACCTGCGGCCCACGGGATATGCTCTCCTGGCACATTTTCCACCTTCTGGCAATTTTTAGAATGGAAAAAAAAAAAAAGTTTAATAAAAAGACTAAAAGTCAATTTTTCACAAAGCAGCTGGATGACTCAACAAGGTTTTGCTTGCTTTCTTGCTTTTTTTCTTTTTTTTTTCTTTTTTGCAATTCAGATCACACTTGTCTCTTAATTTCTAACACTTTTCATATCTGTGACTGGCATTTTCTCATGAAAAAACAGTGAAAATCCCTGAACTGATGGTTGTCACAAGTTGGGAGGTATATTATGTGATTATTGCTTTTGCTTTTTGTCAGCTCTGCCTTTTACCTTGTTCAGTCCTGGCTGCTGCTGGGCGTACATCGCTGGCCGAGGTGGATTACCCTCCTTAACTCAGGTCAATCGCTCTTATGCAACATTTTTCCAAATAATGCTTATATTTAAAATCTCCAATTTATGATCTTTGAATGGATAACAATAGTGCAGGACCTGGTATAACTGCTATTGAAGCAGTAACAGCCTTTCTATTGACTTATTATTATGGTTGTTTAGCCTGGAGAAAAGGAGGCTGAGGGGAGACCTTATCACTCTCTACAACTGCCTGAAAGGAGGCAAGAGGACAAGAGGAAAAGGCCTCAAGTTGCACCAGGGGAGGTTTAGGAATGGATACTAGGGAAAATTTCTTCACTGAAAGGGTTGTCAAGCATTGGAACAGGCTGCCCAGGGAAGTAGTTGAGTCCCCATCACTGGAGGTATTTAAAAGACGTAAACATGGTGCTTAGGGACATGGTTTAGTGGTGGACTTGGTAGTGTTAGGTTAACATCTGGACTTGATGATCTTAAAGGTCTCTTCCAACCTAAATGATTCTATGATTCTATGACCTTATAGGAATTGGATGAGATTTATATTGCTGAATGTTCCAAAAGCAAACAGATCTCCAAAGGAAAATAATCCCTCATTACTGCCTTCTCTTGTTTTGGGAAAAAAAAAAAAAAAAGTACTGAAATGAAACATACAAATCTTTTTTGCATGAATGCACCCCATCCTTCTATTTTTCTCATCTTCTGATAGAATACCATTTAATTAAATAGATGAGGTATATGTTCTAAGCAGCTTATGGATGGTATTATCTTCATTTGAGATACCCTAATGAGAGGCTAGAGGAACAGCAAGTAACCATTTATTCTACAAAATTAAAAATGGGCAAGAGATGGGCATTTAATTATCTTTACATTATCCTTTGCTAAATTAGGTTAAAGCACTAAGTTGCAGGACAACCAAGCTAATTTTTTTATACATCTAATTCCATCTTCTTTAAACATTAAGAATCAATGAAACACATGTTTTGAAGGAATGGCTTTCTGAATGAAACTATCCTCCCATGCAAGTAGTGACGTTTAGCTTTTATGCAATGTCACTTTTCATCTATAGGTGTCGCAGTGCTTTGTTCAGGCCACCTACAGCTGATGCCTACCAGACATAAGAAGGTTTGTCTCAGCTGCATATAGAGACAGCGAGACCCTGGTAGAGCTGTGTCTCAAATAGCCTGAGCTGTCTGACATGCTCTGCACAAAGCTGCTCGATTAGTCACACAAAAATGGTACCAACAAGAAAAGCATGGTAAAATTGGAGCATCTGAGACAACATAGCTCAGCAGTGAGTACAGACAGCAAGCTTATACTTATGGAAAGGTGTATGTAGTTCAGGCAGAGAAAAATATAATTTGCAGTTAAGACTATAAACAAGAACTGTTGTGATTAAATGTCTTAGTTATGAGATGAGTATTATTCCCTGACTAGATATGTAGTCTTTAGAGTCAGGCTTCTCAGTAAAGGAAATTGCTTTGGAAATTTTCACATGACATGGAACTATGGATTATCCTTTTTAAAATATCTGCTCTCTTGAACAATCTTGCCTGGACTTACTAAAAAATACATAACATATAATATATACAGCACACAGCATAAATAAAATGTAATACATACATAAATTAAAAAAATATAAAAAATACACAGGAATTGAAGGATAATCAGGGAAGTTAACCAGATAGCAGTTTTCAGGTTTTGCCTTGTTCTCTCTGAAGCATTCCAGACTACTTACTCATGCCAAAAGTGGATAAAAAGGGAAGCTGTTTTTTAATAAGGTCAATGCAATTGTGTTTTGAAAAGGGGAAAAGAAAAAAATGATAGATAAAATGCTGACCTTTTTGCTTTACTGAAACTGTTTAGTAATTAGATTGAGACTGCAGTTTACAGGGCTTGGATGTAGGTTTTTACATGAGCAGGCCTTCTATTTGGTGGTTTTGGTTGGTGCTGAAGGTACATTTTGGAAATTTTGATGTAGGGTTTTTTTTTTTTTTCATCTAGAAAACTCTGTGTTTGTTTTCCATACTGTTAGATTTATATCATGTCATAGTTCTATTATGTATGCACACTAAGCAAGAGAATGTTCAAGTGCTGGTGGGTTTTTTTTTTGTGTTAGCCTGTTTCTCCTATTGCATTTGTTAAAAAGTGGGAAATAAATATACAAATGGAAACATTATTTAACACCTGAAGTCCGCAGCTAGGTAGCGAGAAATCAAGACCTGCCAGTCTCTGGACTCTCTGGACAGACTTGCTGGCAAGGTGAGCATGAGGTCGGGAAGTTCTGAAGGACACAATGCAGTTAAGGGATGGTATTAGCTCTTGGGTACTACCCATTTGAGCAGATTGAATTTGCTAACCAAAAGCATTCTGCATGATGTTAGCGCTCTTCCGAGCCATATACTCTGTCAGCCCTTTCATTTTAAATATGTATTACTTTTAGAAAAGGAAGTTTACTTTGACTGCAGTGTTTCGCTTTCCATAATGCACATTAAACGGGATAATCCTTTTAAAGTTACTTACTGAAGTATAGATGAGGATGCGGTTTGTGCCTCTTCCTTACTTCAAGGGACATGACACTTCAAGATTATACTCACAGTGCAGGTACAAGGTACACTACTCATTCATATTAAGCCATTCAGTATGCATTGAATGCCATGGAATTAAAATGATGTTTAGAAAACAGGTAAGATTTGGCTTCTCTCTGTGGTGTAATATTTTGAAAACACTCAAGTCACGATGAGGACAAAGGAGATGCCCTGATAAATTACACTCTTCACACTTACTGATGGGAGGACAAAGACAGATAAAGACTCAGTATGTGGCTGAGTAAAAAAAAAAAAAAAAAAAAAAAAAAACGACAAAAGTAAAATCTTTTACTTGTGACCATACAACTGCATTGCTATACATAGCAATTCAGTAACTGAGAAATGAAGCGAACCCAGTTTCCTTAACCCAGGGATGAATTTAGCCCAAGAACGCAGGTGGTTTGTATTCTGCACATGTGAATGGTCTACAGCTTTTCTGTGTTATTAGTCTGGTTTCAGCCATTTTAGCAATTACCTTGTATTTCGTTCACATCTTTTGGCTTCCACCCTTTTTCATTTTCCCTTTCTCCTGCCAGACCCTTCATCAGCCTCTCTGGGAACTTACGTAGCTCCCGTGACCACTGTATACAAACACCTTGTGAATAAGAACAGTGTTAAGTCACATTATACAGAGAAGGAACAAAAGCACAGAGAAATTAAATTACTTGCCTATCAGTGGAAGAGAAATCTGTAAAACATCAGGCGCTGAACACAAATGGGCCGAGTGCCTGGCCGATGTGTTAACCCCAAGTCCTTCCTTCCTACTCCCTGCCTGTTGCAGAGCACAAACAGCCTCAAGCACTCATCTTTCTGTCCAGGCGTGAAGACGACTCTCCATTCTATGTCACGTAAGGGAGGTGCCTGTGCTGGCAGTCTGAGATCGCTCCTCAGCGGTGAGAAAGCAGCTCTCCCAAAGGATAACGGTGAGAATCAAAGTTGGGAGCACCTCTCTCTTTCCCTCTCTCAACCAGCCAGGACGCCTGGGCTTCTAAATCAAGCACCCAAACCAGCTTTCTAAAGCAGATAGCGTGAGTCATTTAGCTAGCTTACAATGCCCTGTACTGATCCACGAAGAGAATCCCGTAAAGTTTTACATCTCTCTTTTACTGATCCACGCATATGGATCATTCACCGTAGTAGTATCTGGGTTTAACCAGTCACATTGATCTCTGCGTTTTAAAATTGAGTTTTGACTACTGGTTGTTGCATTCATTTCTAGTTTCTTCTATTTTTTATCCAACATGAAGAATGCCATTCTGTTACCACAAGAAGTGGGGTGGGTTGTGAGTGAGCTCCACAAACTCTACAGCAGCTCCCACCTCTCCCACAACCCACCGACTCTGCACAGCACATTATCTGCCTATCGATAATCCTTTATCATGCTCTGTAATAAAATCACACATTCCCACATGCTGCTTTTCTTTCCTTTCTCTCTTTTCTTCTCTTGTAACGTGTTGGGGGTTTAACAACTGTAGCAGTTTGGATTCTTCTCTGTGGCTTTACAAGGAAGCCAGGATGGATTTAGTGGTAACTAAATGTTGCCCAGTCTCTTTGTCCCTGTCTTGGAAAGCACCCTTTACATGGATGGAACGTGTATGTAACTGTACGCCTTTAGCTCCCATTGCTTGGCTACTTCCTTCTCCTCTACCCTCCCACCCCACGCCATGGGTTGTAAGAGTGTGACCCAAAGGTCTATCCGTGTACAGGCAACTCTCTGTATCTCTTCTTGTGGGTGTGCGGGTATTGCAGGTGCAGTGCTATGGAAGAGGGTGTGTCTACGCCCCTGCGTCTTTGTGCCGGAATGTGATCACATTTATTGGGGGTGGGGTGGGAGGGGGGCATCAGAATTTTACAGGGTTACGTTTTATAGAACATTTGTTTAGTATTACAAACATCTGCAAATGACTATTTATTTCATGAAGTAATTAACATTCCTAATTAGATGCACCTTGCAGCTGCTGTTAATCTTAATTGGCAATAATGCAGTTACATTTTGATACGTATCTTCAGAAGAGTTACAGAGGAGAAGGAGGGGGGGAGAAGAAAAAAATCTGAAGGGAAGGAAATAAAACTGTTCCCACACAGTTCAGAGAGTTCGCACAAAGAAGATCCCATGGCAACAGCGAGGCCCACAGTTTGCCTTATAAAAATCCAAGAATAGATAATGTATCATCTCTCCTAAAACAACACTTCGCTTCGGAAACCGGAGGGGAAGGGGGGGGGGGGGGCGGGGAGAAAACCACAACAAGAAAAAGAGAAGCAGGCTGAGCCCCCACCCCACCGCGCACGTTGCGCGCCCGGCGTTCAGCCTCCAGCCTCCGGCCCCGGCCCCGGCCCCGGCCCCGGCCCCGGCCCCGGCCAGGCGCGGCCCCAGCGCTGCGGGCCCAGGCGGGGCGGGGAGGCGGGCGGCGCCGGGGCGGAGGTAGGGAGGAAGGCCGGCTGCCCGGGAGTTTCTCCAGGATCCCTTCCGAAGGGCCTCCCCCCCTTGCGCCCACCCCCCCCACCCCCCCAAAACAAAAAAAAAAAAAAAAAAAAAAAAAAAAAAAAAAACCCAAACCAAACCCCTCCTCCGCAGCCGGCGGAGCGGGAGCGCGGCCGGGCGAGTGCCGCGGTGCCCATCGGGTGGCAGTCACGGTACCTTCTTGCCGGCTGGCGGCCCGGCGGAGGACGCGTTGAGCCAAACGAGCCCAATCTCGTAGAAACACCGGAATCGTTCATGCGCTGCAGTTTTCTCTCGCCTCTCTCCCTCTCTTCCTCTGCTCCTTAGGATATTTTGGGCGGATTGTGGTTATCAGTCAAGACCTCCTCTTCTTTGCTGATCACTTGTCATTTGCACCGGGGATTAGTATCGTTCGGGGCAAGCGGACAACCGATTTTTTCCTTTCTTCTTTTGGAGATTTTTTTTTATTTTCCCCCGCCCCCCCCCCCCTTTTTTTTTTTTTGGCGCGGCGGTGAGGGTGCTAGGACCCGGGAAGCACCCTCCCCCCGGCCGCCCCCCCCGCCCCCCCACTTCGCCCCCCCGCAGCGCTTTCCCCACTGCCGCCAGCCGGGGGGGACGGGGGGCGCCGAAGTCTGCATGGAATTACCTGCGCCCGCCCGGGGGGGGCCCCCCCCCCCCCCCCACCGGTGGTACCTCCCGCCGGCGACGCGGGCCTGAACGGAAGGAAGGGGGGGGGGGGGGGGGCGCGGCGGAGCTGGCACCGGTGGATGGATGGGCGCCGCGTCCGCGGCACTCGCGGCCAGCTCAGCCCCAGGAGTAAACACGGGGCTTCTCCGGCCGAGTGCGCAGTGTGGTGCCCGGCAATCGCCTCGCTGACTGATCGCACCGGAGGGATATTTCGGGAGACTCCTGTGGGTAAGGTCATTTTATCCAGGCAAAAGCCCGGCATTGCTAAACTTCGTGGCGTGCGTTTGAAACGGGTACTTCGGGGATTGCTGCTGCATTACCCTGATGCGAGGGGCTCCAGCCGTTTTTGGCAGTTGAGTGGAATAACTGCAGTAGGTCTTCTGGTGAGTGCTTTTTGCGATAAATTAAAAAAAAAAAAAAAAAAAAAAAAAAAGGAATTAAAAACCTCCTCCTCCCTCTCTGTTCTTGCACCCTCTGGATTTGGGAGAGTACCGTAAAAGCAAGGAGTCTTTCATTTTCCCTCTTTTTCTTCCCGGTTGTAATATTTTTGACTGAAAAGGGTATGTGGTAGTAAAAAAGCTCTCCGTGATGGAATCTATCTAATATGAGAGCAGATCCCATCGGTTAAAACAAATGTTTCGAACTCTGTGCAGCATTCTGCTGCATTTCATAGCTGCAATGGAGGTAGAGAAATCCTGCTTTTCAAGTTGTTAAACTTTAAGGTGGCGATCCTTACTAATCGTGGCACACTGCTCTGGTGCTAAGGGGGTTAAATGCCACTGGTAATTTGGGATTACAACTGTTCCTGTAAATCCTGCAAGGAAATTATAAACTGGGGGACGGTAAGGAAAAAAAAAAATGTCGGTGGTAGAGAAATACCATAAATGTCACTAGCCTGAAAATCTCTCATCCACCTGCTCTTATAAAATATTATTTTTTTTCTCCCAATAACTTACCTACTGAAATCTCAGACCACGTGTATGAGAGTTGAAGATTTGCAAACAGAGATGCTATCTTCGGTGTTTCATACATATATGCATCTGGCTGAGGGGCTGTGTGTGAATTAATTCCTCTGTTCGTTGTGGTGTGAAGCGAGACAGGGAGAAAAGGAGAGAAAAGATCCTCTTCTTAACAACAGAAGCGAGCAAGGGAAGCACTTGAGCCTTTAAAGATTTAAAGGGATCCAAGCAATGCACATTGGTAATCTTTCTCTGCAAAATCAATTCTGATAGAGGGAATGGGGGGGAAGGTTGAGAGAATCGATAGTGATGACGCTGTGCAGTGCAATGCACTGCAATGCTAAAGTTATATAGTGTGTGCAAAAATATATACCCTTATGTACTGCTGGTGGGTTCATGCATAATGGATGGAAGAAGATATGCAGATCTATCTGTAGGAAGATGGATGTATTTGTGCAGAGACGGCGATTATGTAACTTGATTACATCAGTGGCATCAGTCGCCGATAGTGGAATAATATGCTCATATAGCGTATCGATCACTTGGGTTAACTTTGTAGCGCTCCCAGCAGCAGGGGACGGAGACCTGGGCAGAGTAGGGGAGATCCTTGCTCAGCTCCTGACAAGAGATTTGCCTCTTGCAGGCTGCCTTTTGCATCAATGTGCTCCTGGTGGAGTTTCCCCGGGACAGGGAGTTGACGGAGGAGGAGGCTGCCTGGTTGCTAATTCAGCCACACCCGCGGAGAGGGCTCCAGAAAAGCCCCTGCAAGGCTGCACAATGGTCCCATTGAGCAGATCCGGCTGCGTGCTCCTCGGCAAGGTCACACGGCAACCTGGGACTTCAGTGCGTGGCAACAGCTGAGCGGAGGAGGAACAAAACCGAAATTAAAATTGATCTTCCTCCCCCCCTCGCCGTCGCCTACCTCCAAACATGTTGTTCTGCTGACCCCTCTTCCAGCGCTCAAGGCAGAGCTGGTGCTGGTTTGCCCCGAGTACATGCGGCGCTTAACATAGGTAGCCTCGTCTCTTCTCTCGGTGTGTGCGATGCCTGCCTCGCAGCTTTAGCAGTACGCTGCTTCTGTATTTTAGAGTACAGCATGACTGACTGTAGAAGAAGAAGTACGGTCAGATATAACAGCCTAATCTACCCGTTACATTTACAGGGAACCTAAAAGGTGGTCCATTAACACGTTTCAAGCATCTCAGAAGTGGGAAGGTGAAGAGCAAAGGTGTGACAGGAGTCCATCGGTTTAACTCAGATGGATTTTTTTTTTTTTAGCGAATTGCCCACCAAGATAGTAGTATCAGGATATACTTTACTGTAATACCCATTTTAGAATCATAAATCACTACTCCTATCTATTCAGGGCAAGGGGGGGAGGTTGTTGAAGAGTACTCCTTGAAGACAGATAAGCTTGCACAGGCACAGCTGAGGCCCCGTACCTCTAATGGATGCATTTGCTGAAAAATGTAAGCCTGATCAAATCTTAACTCTGCTGAAATGAGTGATCTTATCATCACTGGCCTATGTACTTCCCCACTTCACACTGAATTCGTTCTAGCAAAATTACACTAAAATACTTTTCAGTTAAGAAGAGGTGAGGGCAGAGTGAGTTTTACATCTCTTGATAAACATGATCTTCGCATACCTACTAGATTTAATGCACTATCAAGTCACAGTAATTTTACCATGGAACTGGCCTGAAAAATCATTTCTTCCTCTGCTTCCCTGAAAACATCAGTATTTTAAAGTTGGTTTACAATTAGTTCATGACTATTTTCATATTTCTGGAGGATAAGTCTGGGCAAGCACTAATAAATCCTGCTAATGTAGCTTAGAGTTTGACATTCATAGAGTATACCGAGTAAATTGGAAAAAAAGGATATGAAGTTAACTCTGTTTCCATCCTTCAGGGGTCAGAATAACACTATGGCAACTCTTATGCATTGCTAAAGCTCTTACAATTTTCAGAAATGTCCATGGCATACTCTGTTCCGCCACACACGATTACAGGCAGGCTCTTTCCCTTTAATTCCTTGCAGGACTTCTTGTGACATGCAGGCTACATACCTGTACCACCCATCTTAAAGGAAAGCACAATTGGCTACAGAAAGTGTTATAAAACTGGTGCTGTAAAAGAGTAGGCATTGACAGTGTGGGAATATATCACGATACATGTAAACTGGCATGCAGCATGCAAGGATTTGCAAATTTAGGGTAATAGAAAGCGGTAAGCAACCGAGCTTTATTTATGGATTAATTTCATTATTGTAGTTGGCAGTACCCACTCAGTAAAAATAGAGGGTTTCAGCTCCAGTGCAATATCCGTTCAGTTTGCACCAAATATAGCTTCTTCAAGAGGAAACTTTCCTTGCTGAACTAAAACTGTAAATCACTCGGACAAATGAAGAGAAAATGTGAAGAGAAATATTTACATAAAACATTCCCAGGCTCCAAATCTCAGACCACTGAAAGCAGTGAGAGTTTTGCCACCCACTCCTCACTAGCGGTGGGAAGCCGGCTTTTAAAGAAAACAGCAGTGCATGAGGAATAATCTCAGTGCCTCCCTCTGAAAGAGCAGGCTTCTGACTGTCGTTATCACTGAAGACAGTAGACTTGTTTTACTGCTGATAGGAAAATTTGAAACATGCAGGGCAGATCTTAATGAAGCTTTTTTACTATTCAGTGATATTCTTGTAACATATTCAGAGTACTTTCTGTGGCTA
Source organism: Gorsachius magnificus (assembly GCA_034008185.1). Classification (NCBI taxonomy): domain Eukaryota; kingdom Metazoa; phylum Chordata; class Aves; order Pelecaniformes; family Ardeidae; genus Gorsachius; species Gorsachius magnificus. The sequence continues at coordinate 90,302,734 of CM067081.1, forward strand.
TTATGTCGAACCCATGTACTGGGAAACAAAGCGAAAAATGGATAACCGACTGAGGTTTTCATTCAGTGTATTTGCACTTACAGAGAAGTGTTTGGATATACTTCTGTGTTTCGTAACAGCTATGATCTTTAGTGGCTGGGAATCTTCTTATTTTTACAGTGCATGCTGCATGATAATATATGGCAATTGAAACATCCAAGCTTGGGTTAATATGATTAAAAACTAGAAACTTATCTAGTGGTGCTAAAGTTGTAAAGTTTAATTATAGTGGCACCATTTGCACAGCTATAGATAAGGTTGTGTCAGCATTTCTATTATAAACCTCTATCTCGTTGCCATCCGTTGTGCCAGGGGTCCATGAAATAAGAAGAATTTATAGTAGAGTCCATAATGGCTGTTTTGGATTATTGTCATGGCCTGTCAGGTCAGTAATCCGTGTGTTTCTTTAAGACTTTGCATGCACATCTACAGCAGCACCAAACCAGCCCTTATGCTCTAGCAGTTCAAGTGTATGCTTATTTTATTTTAAAATGTAATTAAATATGAGATGATAGACCGCAGTGACTCAGGAGGGATCATTTGACCTATCATTTTTCATGCACTTTCATATTGTTTTTGTATTCTGAAAACAAAACCAGATCAAATGCAGCAATGAATTCTACTTGTGATAGCTTAAAATGAATGCACGTTTGGAAGAAAGCTCTTCTGGAGCGGGGGAAGGGAAGAATGAAGATGAAAGGTTGTGGGTTTTTAATGTTAATGTTCAAGCTTTGCATGTTCCTCTAAGTTAGTCACATATGGAACTCCATTCTATTGCAAAAGGGAAAAAGCCTGTCTTACTTGCCAAAGCTATGTAAGATCGGGGCAAGGGAATCAGGTAGTGCTGGTTCTCTGCTTTAACGTTAGGTACTGCGTGTTTCTAGGTCTCACTGTACCTGTGTATTATAGGCACTCCTAGGCCATTTCATGGTGTTATACAGCACACTATTTATGCCTCAATAACTGGGTCTGAACAAATGAACCAAGGACATCAGCCTTACTGCTTTCTCTGCTTAGAAATTTCACGTTTATAAGAACAGCACACAGATGTACAATAATCCTTCAGTGGTTGTAGCATCAACTGCAGCAATTGCCCACAAAGATTTTTTTGATTGGGGATGAAGAAGGAGAAAGGGAGAGAATAAAAACATTTAGGGTTTTGCAACACAATAGCTATTATTTCCATTTTATTTTTAGTTTTGGGCATAATTTAGGAAGTGCTTGGTGTAGCTTCTGAAAAGAAACACGAAAACCTAATAAATGCATTGAGAAGACAGATGCAATATATACAAAACTATACAATGAGGAGGCAGACAAGGGGTAGTACTACTTGGCGAGTGGATGGCTATTGGTGTCAGAAAGTTTACTGTTCTCTGGTCCTTCACAGCTGTCCTCAATGAATAGTGCATTGTAAAAGAAGATGATGATGGAGACTAGCAGAATGGGTTAAAAAAGGGGGCAGAAAGGCATATAAATATACATTGGCAATGTAGCTCTTGTCTCTTCAGAGATGGGGTGTATTTCTATATTCCTTTCTTCACTAGTGAGACCCAGATGCTTAAAGTTATTGTAGTTCCCAGATCCCACTGCTGTAATTTTTGGGGGAATTCTTAAACTCTTCAGTGCGAGGCGCATCACTCTTTTGTTTTCATGCATGTTTCCAGTTGCACAATGAGACGGTGATCTCTCAGTTGAGGTAACTTGAAGTGCTTCTCAAAAAAATAGTAAATTAGTGTCAGGAACATGTGAGAAAGAATGTTTCCTGTTGGCTATTTTAGAAAAGACAGATATTCCACACGGATCAAATTTTCCTCTGACAAAGCAGAAATGGTTGGAATTTCCAGAAAAAATCTCACAACGTTCTTACAAGACTGCCTCTTACAAAGCTAGTGCAACTGCCCCGTAGAACCTTGGTATCTCAGTTTTGCCTATTAAGTTCCACTTAATAAGGTGTGCTTGTACTGTCAGTAGCAGTTTCAGTAAACTCAATCCCAGCCAAAAGTTTAGACTGCTTCAAGGAAAGTGAAGTCACAGTAATGTGCATCATTACAATGCACAGGAAAGGGCTTCTGCTGGTAAGGTTAGGAGTGAGTTTAACCAGCAGTGATCTGTCTGGATTCCCAGACCAGTTGCCTCAGACTGAGAATTGCTGTACCTGAACGGTGTGAGGGACCTGCATGCTCATTCGTCCCTGCCTACATCCATTTGGCAGGGCATCTCTGCTGGATTTGACTCTGAGCTCAGTGGATCATATGCCTCAAGGATAATTCCTACACCGAGAAGATCTGTCGGTATGATGGGAGCCTTGGGATGGAGCCACTGTGTCTGCAGAGGGATGTGCTTGGCCGGGATGCTTTTGTGTGGCACTGATCCCTGGCAACAATTTTAGCCCTGTGTCTGTCAGGTTGCTGTTCAGTGCACAGAATTTCAGGATGGCAGCAGAGCACAGCTGTTACTGTATAGCACCTTGGCATTTCTGCACCCTCAACTTCTCTTCAGTGCTTTCTGGTTGTCTCCTCCCAGATTTAAACTATTTTTTTGCAGGAAATCTTACCTTTGCTCGTTTTAGAATAACATGACTGGAAATGCATGGCATTTCCTTTTCGGCAAGTTGTATGGATAGTGGAAAGGTATGTTTCTGTCTGTGTATCAATCTGTCAATAAGATCTGTATATTTATTACACAGAGAGTTTATTTTATTCAATACGTCTTCTTACAAAACAGAAAAGGCCTATCAACTTCCTACTAGACATTTCTTTGGGGGGTCCCATACTTATGGTAATGTTAAATCAGGTTCACTCACTGGCAATGTCTCTCTGTACGTGTATATCTATATTTAGTTATGTACACACAGACACATATGCAGAAATACATATGCCTATGTATGCATATGCATACATATGCTTTTACTCAGATACATATGCATTTACTCACATACATACATAGAGGAAGACTGAGAGCAAGCTATAAACAGGTAGTACTTTAGTTGTTTCTTATGCTAAATGTAGGAAACATAACACGATTCAAACATACCATGAGATGGTAGCTGGTTTCAATGGTTGATTTAGTAGTAATTTATTTATTAATGATCTGTAAATGCAGCTTATTTGAAGACAACACAAATTTATTTTTGAATGCCAAAACTAAAATATACTTTGAAATGACTATCAAAGATCACCACTCAGGGCTATATGGTATCATCTGTTATTTTAGAAATATGGTAACACTTTGGAAGGTACAATCTGAATGTTTCCTGTACACCTCTCCACAGAACAACAGATACTGTCGAAAATCCCTTGTCCTTTGTTATTGATAAGCTTGATCAGTTGATAGCAGAAGCAAGCTATATATATAATAAAAGAAATGCAAAACTTTGCTTAGTATTTCTTGTGAAACGCTTTACCAACTGTTGACCCTCACATTCAGTGTGAATAATGTGTCTGCCTTTGGTCACTTATTATCCAGAAAGCTATTAAGGAAAGAAGAAAGGACCAGAGAATGACAGCAAAAAGAAAAGACTTCTACATGAAAAGATTCCCATCTGAAGAAGGAGATGAAGGTTTTGTATTATTCAGAAAAAAGAGGAAGATATGATATGGGGGAACAGGGGATGCTGTGGAGAATACCGAAGGCTATTGAAAGATACTTTGTGTTCTCTTATATATTGTTTTCCTGATGACCAATAAAAATAAATTGTGACAAATCTAAAATGAGTAAAAGAAAGCACTCCTTTACATAGTTCATTCAAATTCTTCATCTCTTATTGGCAAGGGTACAGTGAAGAAAAAGGTCTAGTAGAACAGAGTAGCTTGAGTAAGTCCATGAATAAAACAGATAGATAAGAAGGCTATCACGTTGTGTACCCCAAGGACCACTTGCTAACTTCCAGTTATAGTGTAATCAATGGATGTGTGTGTCTGTGATTTCTAAAGTGTTGAAGGATGCTTCTTCCAAAGGATTTGCTGCTGGCTTCCCTTGAAGGTCTGCTGTCTGACTAGATGGACTGTAAGTGTGTTCCTGTGACCATAGTGCTTCACTGCCTATTCAGTTTACAAATCCAGCAATTGTGGTTCTGCTTAATAAAAACTTTATTAGTGCTGACTGAGCAACCTAATTTGGCTGTTTAAGTCTTCATTACTGAAGTCCTGATCCAAAACCCACTGAAGGAAATGGAAAGATGCCCACTGCACTCAGCAGGTTTTTGATCAATCTCCAGCTTTATCATTTAATTTTTTCATTTGTGTTAGTTTCTGTGAAAAAAAAAAACAAACAACATGCTGCTTCTTATCTTTAATAGGTTAACATTGATTAGGAGAATAAAATCTTGTATACTGTAATAGAATTCAATAAAGCTTCACTATGTTATTGAGTGTAGTCCGTCCCATCTATTTCTGTCATTAAAAGATATGCAACCCTCATACTTTATTTCTTCATTGAAAGAAATATCTGGTTTCTTGAAAGATTTTTAGGCCATCGCTGGTCTCCAGTGCTTTCAGTTGCTATGATGGGAAAATCATAAAGCCCTTTAAAAATAATCACTAAAAATATATGCACTATTGGTGTACGTCCTGAGCTAGTTCTTTCTAAAAATTGAGGAGATTAATCAAATTATAGATATGTTTTAATCTTTAGTTAGATTCATATATATGCCTTCCTATTGCCTCTATTGCTTTATAATGTATGTTCTATCAAAGGACAATCACATGGCTCAGTGGACAGACACTGTACATGTATTTATGGCAGTTCACATACGAGGGACCTTCTTTAATTAGTGTTTTCTCTGGATTGTGTCCATTTGCAGTAGTACTTAATGCTTAAGACTTCCATATTAGCTAATGTAATGTAGGTCTTTTATTTCTTTGGCATCCTAAAATTAGTTTTGCGAGTTTGGAACAAAGATAGAAATAATTAGGGTAGGTAGCAAAGGAAGATGGATTTCCACAAAGGCTCACAAAACTTGAGGCCCTCTCTGTCATTACTGAAGGGAGACTTGCGTCCAGGGGCAACTGAGAGCCAGGCGCTTACTGTAGGATCCGTGGTATCGCTATAAACGTTTCCCCTTTCTGAACGTTCCTGATAGGAACAAAGAAACAAGGCCTTAGCAATGAATTTTGAATGCTTCAACATGAGACAAATAAAAATAAAATTACAGATGAGTGACATTGAATTCCAGTTACTGCTTTACCATGCTACTTTCCCAGGATTGTTGATACTTAATAAAATTAATTTGAAGGTATTGGACCCCCAAGACCTGAAATCAGTCCCTTTTACTAGTTCCAAATATTTATTCTCTGTAAAACTTTACTAAATTTATCCATGCTTCGGTTTTCTGTCTCTAAACTCTGGAAGACAAAACCACTTCCTGCCTTCTTGTCTTTTAAAGTGTTTATTTATAACATAAACTCTTTGTTTAAGAATTCTATTTTATTATATATGGAGTAAGGTTAGAGGAAGAGTTAATGTCAATTTCTTCTCCCTACCTCAGTGGAAATTCACTTTTCTGACAGCCCTTGAAAATCACGGAAAATATTTGCTTTCCTCCAGAAGAAAAGTAATTTCCGTGTTGGTTAGAGGGTGGGTTTTTTCAGAATTTTTTTTTGTATTTAGTACGTAGATTTTGGGAGGATTGAATCCAAAGATGACATTTTACACATAAAATTTTAAAAAACATTTTTGTAGAAAAATTAATCAGGGAAGATAATTTCAGAGTACTTAATGCAAGTTCTTATTGGAACAGGACTCTCAGCTAAGGTCTTTAGATGCTAAAGAATATAGATATGAAAATAGTACAGTGAGTCATACTACTGGGGGCGGCTGGGTCAGCTGCCTGTTTCCTAAATACTAATCAGTCTTTTTAATTTCAGGTTACCTCACTATTAATCTTCTTTTTCTATGTTGCCTGAATTAATTATATATAAAGTATGGATGGGCATCAGTTCCATCTTGTGTTTTTCTTCTTTGCCAGGGTTCACATGTAACCCACCTAGCTAACAGAACAAAAATATTAATAGCAATAGGTCTTTCTGGTTTAGATGCAGAACTTTAGCCCCGCGTTTGCTCCTATTCGTCAAATCTTAATCCAGTGCTTGGGGAGTTGCTGAAAAGACTGCTGTTGGTCTCAGGGTGCAGTGAATTAGATTTGGGAATCTTCATATCTTAGCAGCAAGTGTCTCTCATTTCATGCGGTGCATTTGCCTGTTGGTGCGAGACCATCACCTGCTGTACGCTCACGGGTGCTGCCTTTGTCAAGAGCAGACTTTCCGAAGGGGAAGGCGAAGCAGGGGAGTTCCCTGGGAGATAACCCCAGAGGCGAGGGGATCTTGGGATTCATACACAAAACCTTTGCCCTTTGTTTTAAGTCTCATTACTAGAAATGACAAGCCATGCTCAGTGCCATCCTGTGGGCTAATTCCAGCTGATGGCCTCGTGGCCAGACCACAGAGCTCAGCAGTGATGTGTCACAGCGGGGATCCGGACGGTGGGCTCTGTGCCCAACACAACCTATCGGCTGGAGATTCATGGTCTCCGTAGCTTTGTTTAATACCAGACATTTTTGTCTGCTCTGAAGATACTCGTGTTTGCTGATGGGGAATAATATTAAGTGAAGCAAGGGTAAACCGATTTCACACAGAAACTCCTGTCAGAGCTCTGTGTTACATCAAAAATAAGCTTAGAGTAACTCCAGTGAAGCTGTTTCATTCGGCTTGCCAGACTGAGTCCAATATGAACCTTCAACATAGATATTACTGCATTAATTTTAATGAATAAAGATCATGGGCACATTACTTACTTAATTAACATAGCAAACCCCATTGTCAGCAAGCAAAGTTGTATTGTACAGCCACTCTAATGCAATCACAAGAGTATACTTTATGGCTGTGAGAATATAATGTTCTTGTTAAAAACCTTTGATGTTTCTTTAAATATATAAAAAACCAGGAAATGTGTAAATAAGGCTTGCCAGCCATCTCAAATGTCTCCTATCAAAACAAATCTTTTAGCTTTAATCTGTGTTTATTTTGACATCTTTCAAATCATGCTCATGTATATATATATAAACATAAGCAGAGGTATACATGTATATACACGTCTTTTATTGTAACATCATAGGTGTTAACATTGAAAAATACAACCATAATGTCAGTTTTCATATGTTGCCTTTACCATTAGTTTTGCCTTGTTTGTTACACGCTTAAGGGCTGCTTAACCACAAGAGTTTCACTTTTCTTGCGCTTTCCTGCATGGTCCAACTCACTGTTAGACAGAAAATGCTCCTTTAATTTGTACTCCTGGAATTCAAGAGCACTGAGTTGGACATTGCAGTGCTTGACCAAGACCTACTGCACAAAGTCCTGCCTGCATGTCTAATTTAGACCTACATCTGTTTTTTCCACCTGAGCTCCTTCACGCATTAGCACATGAGCTGGTTCAAAGTTTCTGAAGGTCAGGGAGTCAAGAGGCACCAGTCAGCTGAATGACAGTATCTTGACATGTGCAAGATGGGCCGCTGGCTCCGTGTTAGTCTGGAATTCATAACTCAGAGGGAGCCTGTGTTTCGTAAAATAGGGGAAGCTGTGGGCAGTATATCTCGTAGATTGGCAGGAGCTGCTTGCTGTGTAGATGGGTGTAGATTACAGTAGGAGTCAAGATTTTAACACATATTTTGGTGTGCTTAATCCCACGCTGACACAGACTATGAAAACCATTGCTTGAAAGCAATTTATGGAGTCAGACTGCAGTTTATCTAATAACGCCACTTGAACGCAAGAACGGAAATGTAAATATAGCGTAGTCCAAAGTGTGTCAGGGTATATCAGCGCCACCTGAAACACGGAAATAAGTAAAGTTATTGTTTGTTTGGCAGAAACTGTAGTTCTACAATCATTGTTTTTATTATTATTTTTGGTGCTGTGATTTTAATCCCTCAGTGTGCTCTCAAATAAGCTTTTAACCTTATGCTTTATTGTGATGAATGAGGATGACTGAATTTTCAACTAGAGACAGCTTCCTATAGCATTATCTTGGGGTTTTTTCCTACCAAAATTGGCACAGTATTCTTAGCTGAAATCTGAAGGTTTGTTTTTTCTTTTTTCTTTTTTTCTTTTACTGAAAATTTATAATCTAAAGGATATTGCAGGATAGAGGAAAAATAGTAGAGTAAGATTATGTTCAAATAACACCATTTTTTTATACCCACAAAATTTTGATTCTGTTTTAAAGATTATCTATTAAGACTTAAAAAAAAAAAAAACAAAAAACAAAAAAACCAAAGCACAAAAAGGTCCCTGAAGACAAGGGAAAGGGGCATGCCAGAAAAGAGACAAGGTTTTGTAAGTAGATTTGAAATTAAATGTAGATACACATTTCTTTAAGTCCATAACTTGTTTTAAAGTGTGAATTGTCTTTCTGCTTATCTTAGAGGGCAGACTGTCCCTCCTACTAGTTAAAGCTTATTTTTAGAATAGCTTCAGTATGAAGGGGCCCAATTTTTGCTCAGTCCTTACCAAAGAATAAATTTAAACAAAACATGCTGTCCAGCAACACACACTTTCCTTTAGATGTTCAGAAATAGTTAAAATACAGAAGGGAGCACCATCACTGATTTCAGTTATCAAAATAGTATATACTTCCAGGGGGTGCTATAAAATTCAGTTTATGGAACTCAATTAAAAGTTTTATAGCACACAAGAGTTGTTGGCGTTTGACATATGGAATCACTGATTTCAGCAGGAGGTTTTATCAGGAACTATTTTATCAGTTTCCATAAGGATATGGGGACTTCACTTTCTTTGCCTGTCTACACCTCTTTTTAAGTGAACACCGATTTTTATTTGAAGACAAAGCCACAGGGGAGTAAATATCCTTAAATGATTCTATATTTACGTGTTGTGATATACAAATACATTAATTATCTTCAGCAATGTGGCATTTATTTAACTCCATCAGTTGAGACGTTCTGGCTGTCACCAGTCACTGACGGTGACTGCGACTCCCTTCTGCACACATCGCTTACGTTATACGGTAATGCCGTATTTATGTAGTACGTTGTTCCTGAGATTTCATAACCCAAATGGAAAATTAATCATGCACCTGCCAGTTAGAACAAGGGGAGCTCTGCAATTAGATTGTGTGGCCGGCTTTGACAAGGTTCAGCCTCTTTCTAGAGGCAAACTGTGGACCGGTGGCGCCTGGCTGACAGGGAGCACGTCGGGTGCCCCGGGTGGGGAGGCACAGGGTCTGCCGGCCACGCGTACGGGTGCTTGGAAAGCCGCAGGCAGTGGTCAGCAGTGCGCTGCCTCCCCGTCTCCTTCATCCCCGTCCTTACCGCGTCTGCTGTGTCACAGCTGACAGGCGTGGGGAAGGCTGCTCAAGGATGGATATTAAAGAAAGGCTATTAATAATTAAGAAACTGAGAAATCCTGAGTGTTGGTCGGTGGACTCTGGCATGATTTGGGATTGATCACATAACCTTTTCTGCTGCATACATCATCCTTAGGGAGAGATGTTTGCCTCCTAGGCCAGTGTCAAGCCTTGGCTTAACATCAGCTCCCAAGTGAAGGAGGGGGCTTGGCTGGGGGGCTGTCCCTGTCCCACTGCAGCAGCTCGCTGGGGCCAGCTGGCCAGGCGCCGAGGAGGGGGACAGCACGATCTAGGCTGTGACAGCCAAGTGATGGAGAGCAGTTCACCGCTACACGGCCCAGCGCCCATCCTCTCTCAAGCAGGTTGGCTGGGACCACAATATTTGCCATTTGGCCTTGAGTCTCTTCTCAGCTACCTGTGGTGGTCCCAACATTCAGTTTTTACTGTTACTTTTGTGGTTTTCTGTAAGTTTTGGGAGTATTTTTAGTTTTGTGTGAAGTGCAGCCCCCCCAGCATGATACTTTTTTGTCGTGGTTTAACCCGGCTGGCAACTAAGCACCACGCAGCCGCTCGCTCACTCCCCCCCCTCCCTCAGTGGGATGGGGGAGAGAATCGGGAAAGGGAAAAAAAGGTTAGAGCCGAAGGCTGAGATAAAGACAGTTTAATAAGAGAAAATAATAATAATAGTACTAATGAGAATGATAACAAAATATACAGAATATACAAAACGAATGATGCACAATGCAATTGCTCACCACCCGCCGACCGATGCCCAGCCCGTCCCGAGCAGCGATCAGTACCCGAGCGACCGACCGACCCACCAACCCCCCCGAGCATGACGTTATATGGTATGGAATAGCTCTTTGGACAGTTTGGGTCCTAGCTGTGCTGTACTCCCAGCTTGTTATGCCCCTGGCCGAGCAGGAGAAGCTCAAAAAGTCCTTGAGCAGTCTGAGCACTGCTTGGCAACAACTAAAAACATCAGCGTGTTATCAACATTCTTCTAGTACTAAATCCAAAGCACAGCACTATGCTAGCTTCTGTGAAGAAAATTAACTCTATCCCAGCCGAAACCAGGACATGCACAAAACTGGTGGTAGATGTTGCGTGTCCTAGACTATGTGCCGGGATAAGCTTCGGGATGGGATGGTGTCAGAGGACAGTTCAGAACAGACTGAACCAAGCCTGTCACCTTGGTATTAGAGGCGGTCCTTGGAGTCAGCTGTCTTCCCTCACCGCTTGACTCCAAACAGACATCAGCAGTGAGCTCGCATTATGAGGTGTAGATGGCCTAGGAACCGTGTGCAGGAATTTTCCGAAGGACTGCGTGATTAGGCAGTGCAGACATATTGCCTGACTTCAATTCCCACGAGCAGAACAGGGTGATAGCACTTCTCACCTCACTGGCTTGCTATGGGAATAGATACATTAGAGACTGTGAGATGTTAAGATACGGTAAGATACCATGTTTTGCTGTGAGCACAAGAGACAGACTCCTGTCTGGGAAGACGGATGGGTTTCCTTCAGTAAAGCATTAATGCATGCTGTATTCTTCCTCTGAAGTGCGAGCTAATAATCACAGGCTCTGCCATTGTTTCTGAGGATTTTGTTATGCAGATGGTACTTTCTAATTACTACATTGTAAAACTCATGCACACGTGAAAGGGACGAATGAAGTAGAGAGGGGTAATCTAACTAAATGTGAAAAGCATATTTATAAATAGAATCATAGAATCACCTCGGTTGGAAAAGACCTTTAAGATCATTGAGTCCAACCGTTAACCTAGCACTGCCATCCCACCACTAAACCATGTCCCTAAGCACCTCATCTAGCCTTCTTTTAAATACCTCCAGGGATGAGGACTTGACCACCTCCCTGGGCAGCCCATTCCAGAGCCTGACAACCCTCTCGGTGAAGAAGTTTTTCCTAATGTCTAGCCTAAACCTGCCCTGGCGCAGCTTCAAGCCATTCCCCCTCGTCCTATCGTCTGTTACCAGGGAGAAGAGGCCGACCCCCACCTCGCTACAGCCTCCTTTCAGGCAGTTGTAGAGGGCGATCAGGTCTCCCCTCAGCCTCCTCTTCTCCAGACTAAACAACCCCAGTTCCCTCAGCCGCTCCTCGTATGACTTGTGTTCCAGACCCCTCACCAGCTTGGTTGCTCTCCTCTGGACATGTTCCAGCAAGGCAACATCTTTCTTGCAGTGAGGGGCCCAAAACTGAACACAGTATTCGAGGTGCGGCCTCACCAGCACCGAGTACAGGGGCACGATCACTCCCCTACTCCTGCTGGCCACACTATTCCTGATACAAGCCAGGATGCCATTGGCCTTCTTGGCCACCTGGGCACACTGCTGGCTCATATTCAGCCGGCTGTCAATCAGTACCCCCAGGTCTTTTTCCACCAGGCAGCTTTCCAGTCACTCTTCCCCAAGCCTGTAGTGCTGCATGGGGTTGTTGTGACCCAAGTGCAGGACCCGGCACTTGGCCTTGTTGAACCTCATACAATTGGCCTCAGCCCATCGATCCAGCCTGTCCAGGTCCCTTTGCAGAGCCCTCCTCCCCTCCAGCAGATCAACACTCCCACCCAGTTTGGTGTCATCTGCAAATTTACTGAGGGCACACTCAATCCCCTCATCCAGGTCATTGATAAAGATATTAAACAAGACTGGCCCTAAAACTGAGCCTTGGGGGACACCGCTTGTGACCAGCCGCCAACTGGATTTAGCTCCATTCACCACGACTCTCTGGGCTCGGCCATACAGCTAGTTTTTAACCCAGCGAAGAGTACATCCATCTAGGCCATGAAGTGCCAGCTTCTCCATGAGAATGCTATGGGAGACTGTGTCAAAGGCTTTGCTGAAGTCCAGGTAGACAACATCCACAGCCTTTCCCTCATCTACCAGGCGGGTCACCTGGTCATAGAAGGAAATCAGGTTGGTTAGGCAAGACTTGCCTTTAACCCATGCTGACTGGGCCTGATCCCCTGATTGTCCTCCATGTGCCTGGTGAGCACACTCAAGATAAACCACTCCATAATTTTCCCCGGTACCGAGGTCAGGCTGACTGGTCTGTAGTTCCCTGGATCCTCCTTCCGGCCCTTCTTGAAGAGAGGCGTCACATTTGCCAACCTCCAGTCATCTGGGACCTCCCCTGTTCTCCAGGACTGCTGATAAATGATAGAGAGTGGCTTGGCAAGCTCCTCTGCCAACTCCTTCAGCACTCTTGGGTGGATCCCATCCGGCCCCATAGACTTGTGGATGTCCAGGTGGCATAGCAGGTCAAAGACTGCTTCCTCCTGGATTATGGGGGGTTCATTCCACTCTCTGTCCCCATCTTCCAGCTCAGGAGGCTGGGTACCCTGGGGATAACTCGTCGGGCCATTAAAGACTGAGGCAAAGAAGGCATTAAGTATCTCAGCCTTTTCCTCATCTTTAGTGGCAATGTTCCCCCTTGCATCCACTAGTGGATGGAGGTTCTCCCTGGCTCTCTTTTTGCTGTTAACATATTTATAAAAACTCTTCTTATTATCCCTTACAACAGTGGCCAGGTTAAATTCCAGCTGGGCTTTTGCCTTTCTAATCTCCTCTCTGCATAACCTGACAAGATCCCTGTACTCTTCTTGGGTTGCCTGCCCCTTCTTCCAGAGCTGGTAAGCTCTCCTTTTTTCCCTTAGTCACAGTAGTAGACCTCTGTCCAGCCAGGCCAGTCGTCTTCCCCGCCGATTCGTCTTATGGCACATGGGGACAGCCTGGTCCTGTGCCTTTAAGACTTCTTCCTTGAAAAACACCCAGCCTTCCTGGACCCCTTTGCCCTTCAGGACTATCTCCCAAGGGACTCTCCCAACCAGCGTTCTGAGCAGGTCAAAGTCTGCCCTCCGGAAATCCATGGTGGCAGTCTTGCTGACCCCCTTCCTTACCTCACCAAAGATCGAAAACTCTACCATTTCATGATCACTAAGGCCTAGATGATTTCCAACCACCACCTCTCCCACCAGTCCTTCTCTGTTAGTGAACAGGAGGTCAAGCAGGGCACCTCCCCTGGTAGGCTCACTCCCCTGGTGGCTATATCTGTGTTTGTAAGATGCCTATGCCTCTTCTTCTGTTGGCCTTTGAAAAGCCTCAGAAGCCTGATTCCTATCACTAACACGCTGTCGAGACAGGTCAGTGCAGAGGTGGGCACCTTCCCCCCTGCCTGTTTCAGCCCCGTCAGGATGGGCAGGCGTGCGCCTGCTGCTCTCAAATCAGGACTGGGAAGGCAACTGGGTCTCCAGTGCAGGTCCCATTTTGGGGTGTCACTCTGTACACAGCTGCTCTTCAAAAGTAAGCCACAAACCTTCTTGGTCTTGTACGCTCCTTTCCACAAATTGTCTTGCCAAAAAAGGCCTGGTGAAACAAAGATTCAGTTAAAAAATTCCATTGAAAAACTGAATTTGCTGTAGACATATTTCCCATTTGTAGGAGAACTGAAATGCACTCGGCCCTCCAGCAGATCGTGTTTGTTCAGCAGATTTCAATTAAGAGTGTTATTGCTTTTAAAGGCCAAGCTGGACTTTTTCCACAGCAGATTTTTTTCTTTCCTCTCTATACATAACTCCATACAATGACTCTATACAGACAAAATATGCATCTGCCTATGTCCGTAGAAAGCTTCTATGATGGAGCTGTGGAAAAATTTTTTACCTCACCCTGTCTGAATTGGCAATAGTGTCTGCTGTGGGAGGAGGCAGGCACTGTGCTTAGGGTTTGGATGGGAATAGGAATTTTAATGTTGGTAGAGGAATTACTATTATTTCGTTCTATTGCAAGATTGCCCATAATCTCCCAGTTTCCATTTCCCTCCATGCTGTGCACGCTCAGAACCCGTTCCATACAGCTTACATGAGATAGAAATTGGATAGGGGCATCTGGGGAGCACAAGGTAATAACAAAACCATATTGGCAACCCTATTGACAGAAGGCATCACCTACCACTTGCTTCTCAATTTTTCGTAGGCATCAGAGTAGAGAAGGGATTTGACGGAACAGAGGTGAGAGCTCACTGTCTTTTTAGTCTGCTTGAATGATTGGGGAAGGCTATAAAAAGCCACCTCAGGCTTAATTTCATAGCAGCCAGTTCTCACAAAGGGTGAGGTCTGCCCGTAGGAAGAGCACAAAGCTTCTACCATGCCAGACCACCTGCAGGTATCACCTAAGAAAAAACCAATCAACTGCCCGGTTTTCATCAGGCTATCAAAACAATTAACCTGCTCAAAATCATGTTGATTCTGCAAGGCAATTTTACCTACGGAAGAAGAAATTTCTGCGTAAATTCCCATGAGCCTTTCAGAACTCTGTGGCATAAATCTTCTCCCTATCAGTGAAATCCCAGCATTTTAAATTTAGAAAACAGAAAACTAAACTAACACTTAGGGGAGGTAAGCATAATTTCATATTGCACAGTATTTCAGAGTATTTAAGTTCATTATTTGGGCTTTTAGTTTGAATTTGGACTTTTTTCCTCTTATTTATAAGCACATTTTAATCTATTTGAATTTGAAAGATATTTAATTTTTAATGCAGACTTTGTGTCATTTTACTTTCTTAACAATCATAAGGTCACATCGTACCAAAAGGAACACCTTATAACAATCTCAATTGAGTATATCATCATTATTACCTTTATCAGTCAGAAAAAAAATAATTGAATTGTGAGTATTGCTCATAGATCATGATGTCTGCTTCTGAAAAATGCATAGACCTATAAACTGTCCTCCAATAGCCATCCCCAGACTAGACAGGAGTTACTAAAAGAAATTTGTAGAAAGATGTCTTCTGAATAATGGGTGTTTGCACAGTAAAGCTGACTAAGAAGGTGGCTATTCAAAGCCACTTTTTAAAGTTTTTTTGTTAGATCTTTAAATAAAAATTACTGTTTTTTTATTTCTAGTATGAATTAACATAATTCACATAAGAGATATATTTAATTTCTTTTTTCTGTCTAGTTATTTCCATGTAAGACAGGACACTGGTGGAACATGTACTAACTACCACATGAATTTACAGATACATGTTCCTGCTGGCACATTAATTTTTACCCAAAATACAGTAAATTGTTCAGCAGAGGAATGAGTCCTGGAACAAATTATCTTTGTATTTATTTTTTAAGATCTATTTTACAATGATTCATAAACTTTAATTGTGAGTTGCTTTGTAAATCTTATAATTTGCTGCTCAGGATATACTCCAGTTCTAAATTCTGAATCTGTAGCCATCCTTAGGAACAGAGGACAGGGCCTTAATGTTATGCCATCCCTACTCCCTCTTAAAACAGTTTTCTTTCGGGTTTGTCCTTCTACTCTGGTTTCTGCTTTCAAAGCCAAAATAGTTGCTGGACAGCTGAGGTTTGGTGCCCTTTAATTGACATGGCTTTCCTTCTGACTCATGTCTATTCTCTGATAGTATACAGAAAGCAGTTATAACTTCTCTGATATTTATCACAATAAAGAAGCTAAAATTTTCTAGTCTAGTTAGACTTCCTATTCCCATCATGTCCTTCAGGAGCTGTCTTTGCATTTGTTGTGATGTGAGTTTATCTTTTGGAGAATACCGGCCAGAAGCCTCCACATAATGTCAGAATAGGTCTTGCTAGTGCCTTATGCAGTAGCTCTCCCACATACCTGTCTTAAAATACAGATGCTAAATTTGCAGCTATTCAGTGATATGTCATTCCGATTTGTCATTTAGAAGATTGTACTTATCCCATACGTTTTTTCTGACATCCGGCATATAGCAGCATTCTGCTTTACTGGGAGTCTGTGGCTGCCCCAGCCAATCTGTAACGCTTTACCACTCTAACCTAAGTATGTATTTAACGCTGAGAATCTGCCTAGAATCTGAACAGTACCCAAAAGTATGGCGCACTTTGCTCTTGTAAGCGTTCTTAACAGCGGTCTTTCTTCTGACGATGTGGGAAATGACATTAATTGTTCATAGCTTAAGCCTGCTTAAAAACTCATCCTGGTACCAGAAGGATTGCTTATTTCAGTGCTATTTCATAGAGATATTATACAGGATATCGCAGTAGCTACTAATATATAGGTATGTAAGACTGAACAGGTCAGTTTTGCTCACTGAGTATGAGCACATTCACCGAATCACCAGAAATAGTGATATGTGTGAGGCAGAGACCTTGTTGAATATGTCTTATAATACCATAACAAGGTACTGTATTTCTCATTGGTTCCTATAGTTATCAGATACTATTTAAAAATCCCCTCCTCTCAGCTGTAAAACCATGCCAGCAAATCTGGCATTTCAATGCAAGGCACAAATGCAGCTAAGAAAAAATTTGATTTTTTTTCTTTCAGACTTACAGAAACTTCACATGGCATATGCTTAGGACAGGCAATACTCAGATACCTCGTTATTAAAAAGAAATGGAAGAACAATGCAACTGTTGTAGGAAGAGAATTAGCTTCCCAAAGAAGCGATTCTAGGAAAGTCATGAGATGGTAAAATGTAATATCAGCATGATTTTAAGTACAAAAACCAGTTTTTTGCTAATTTTAGATATCAGTAATGTAAACTAGCTTTTATAGAGTATTTGTGGCAAACACTGTGTTTGGTAGCCTAAATATTTAATTTGCAGTTCCTTAGCCTCATGGCCTTATCATGTACCAGATTTTTGTTAAAAAATTCTATCTTTACATACAATTAAGCTTTACTGAGGATGTAAAATTACAGTATAGCCAATGTGAGTTGAGATCATCAGTGACAGTGGCATCTGTCAGACACAAGAATAAAACTACTTTAGGAACCCCCAGCCTTGATTGTATCATCTCAAATTTGCATAACCAGCATTAAAAAATCCAGTTATGTTAGTCACTTAGTGTTTCAGAATGGCTTTTAAGTATAGGAGTAAGACTGGGAGGGGTATCATAATTTTAAATTGTAGGATTAAGATGCCAGAAACCCATCTGGAGAAGTGGCCGTGCCTGTACTGCTGAGTAAAACAGAGCCATGGACCGTTCCCTGGCCCTGAGGCGAAGTGACTGGGCCAGGCTGTGTTTATGCTCTGTAATTTATGTCCCAAAGGTGTAATCCTGTGAGGAAAGCTCCTGTTGCCTAAGACATCATTATTGGGTTTTGTGAAGGTTTGGTTTTGGTTTTTTTTCAATTGAAGATACTGGACATGATGCGAGGGCATCGTTGCAGCCTGCCAGGCTGGCGTTTCCGTAACATAAATGGAAGAATTGTGTTGTGTAACGGGATGACATGCAGGGATGTTTGTGTGTGAAGCCTTTGCGGGGTGTTGGTCGGGGAGTCTGCAGTGCAGAGGGTCTCTTGTCCTGACTGCTGCCCACCTGTTGCTACCCCCTGCACATCGGGGCAGGGAGCCTTGGTTCCCCCAACCCAAAGCCACGCTAGCAGGGAAGTGGTGGGGACGGCTGCAGATCCAGCGCTTGAGCTTTCTTCCTGGTTTTATTTCATTTAGCACTGGTGCAGCCAGGCAGTCTAGTTGACTGCAAAAATATAATACCCAGTTAGTGTAAAAAGGACTACAGAGCACCAACCCCACACCACTTACATGTCACAAGCTCCAAGCTAATAACTCCCAACATCCTATAATTAATTAGAATTTAAAAAGTCCCAGAACTTACAATGTGCCCCAGAAAGAGAGCAGGAGAAATCAAGGGCATTAGGGATGTCCTAATATATATATATATATATATATATATATATATATATATACACACACACGGTGCAGCGAGGAGAATACTGACGTAACACTCTTTATTAAAGTAAATGAGGAAGTTTTAAAGAAGAAATTACTAAAGACGTAATATAGGAACGAGTCCCATATTGCATAAAAATGGTATAATTTTTCTTCTTTAATGTGTAAGATGGGAAAGGACAGATAGGCAAAAGCAATCCAGAAGCAATATGTTCTTACCTACATCAGGCAGAGGAGAGCCAAATGAGACACATCTAGATGGGAAGCACCTTCACAGGCCCTTCTGTCTCACTGCTGGGCACATAGCAAAAATTGCTTTTCTTACTACTCTCAGGTATATTTAATCAGCTAGGCAAAGGTGTATTCATCCTGACACAAGATGTAATAATTGCCCAAGGAAACAGCGGGGGGAGGAAGGATTGCTTTAAGGCTGCTACTGCAGATGTGTGGAGGAGCTAGCCAGGGGTGAAATAGTATTTCCAGAAGGGGAAGGCCAGTAATTTTTCAGGCTTATGTCTTCTCCCCCCCTTGGGTAAAACTGTTTTGTCTCTTGCTAGTAGTAATATAGCCATGCCAAATTAATCTCCCCAGACACCACCTGAAGATAAATGACAGGAAAACTATAGAGAGTTGTTGGTTAAATTTTATTTTCCTTTGATTTTACTTTCCACTGCAGAAATTAATATTGTGTATTTAGTCAAGTTAATAAATGCCAGGTTATTGTATTCATGGTATTTACACATAATTTTGAATATTTTCAAGGTAAACAACATCCACATTTCCATATCTTTAGAGGAAACAAACTACCCAGAGAATATAGGAAATGAGTATGTTTCCCTAACTGGTAATTTCACAATATTTCTTTTCCAGTTTGCAAAGATGAGAGAAGATTTGTATTGTTCAGTGAAGTTTAAACCACTATATACAAAAAAGTGAATTGTTATACTGTAGATGAAGTACAATGTTTTCTCTCCACAAGATTCTAAAGAGAATTAATACACTTCTCACTCAGAGAGAATTTATTCAAAAATTCATAATAACAAAGAACAGAGCTCACCAAAGAACAACTAAGAAAAAAAGCCAACAACAAACCAACCTGCCTGTTCTTCTGCTGGGTCAAGTGAATGTTGCTATAGGTTGAATGGTAATTAAGCTGACTGTCACAAAGAAGTTCTCAGTTACATCTGTTTCATCGGGCTCTATCGACCTTAGCACTTTGGTTTGAAGCAGCAGCACAATCTTGAAACAAATCCCTTGGCTGTTCCCACTTCCCGCACATTGGTTTCGTTTCTGGGGCAGCTTTTGGAGCATGTGAAGCAGGTTGCCTTGGAGGTCACAGCACCACTGGTGGCTACCTCCACCTCTGCACCTTGGGCACGCACAGATCGAAAGCCCTGACTGAACCTCCAAACAGCCTCAAGCTGGTTTTAAGGACCTTTTCTGAAATGCAATCTACTGCACAGTGTAGAAACTGGGGCTTCCATGCCACAAGATTTGATCTAATTATTGTTTCACTCTTATTGCCACGAATTAGCTGATAACACAGGAGGTTGTGGTTTGGGTTTTTTTTTTTTGTGAAAAGAGGGAAAAGCCCAATGACATGAAATCAGAATAAGTGAAAAGAAGGGAATTTATGGGGCTAGTGGTAAGTGCATGAAGGGTATCCTATGTGGGCTGGTAGAATAAAGTGAAGTGAGTCGAATGAAGAACATCTTTACCTTTATGGAAGAAATTAGCTCCATAGTAAAAAATGAAAATGAGTAATAATTAGTAAGTGCTTTTACCATTCACATAATCCTGTAAAACCATCTGTCAACAAATAAAATAAAAAATTTAAAAAGTACTGCCATGTGGGCTAGTCTTTTTGAAGCCCTAGCCTGAAGTTTGTTTCTAGTGCTGCCATTACTCCTGTTAAAACAGGAGCATCAACTGTGTGGATGTGTGTTTCAGCCTCCTCCTCCTTCCCTCCTTGGCTAAAGGAGGTTTCCACTTCTTCAGCTGGTTTGTAAATCTGACAAACAAATTTTTTTAAACAGAAAGTGGTTACTGAATTTGACCCAGTTTTGCAAATACTTTTAAAATGGCTGAAATCACGCTTTGGCTAAAGAAGAAAAGAAAAGAAAGAAAAAAATTAAAAAAAATGGAAGAGGAGATTTACACATTTCACAGAACTATTTTGTCAGGTTTCATAAGAAATTCATTCTATAATACAGCCCTTTAATCCATAACAGGATTAAAAATAATTATTTTCCCATTTTCTGCTTTCCTCTGAGTCTGGTTCAGTACATATCCCATTGTTTGTGTAGTCTTGCATTATTTAGTAAAATCCTCAGATATTGAACAGCTGTTTGCTGGTTTTGACCTGCAACATTAGAATAACAGCACTACAAAGACAACAGATTTTGGCAGCTGTAAACTGTATACAGCTGAACTATGATATTTGCAATTAATATGTTACTTGCAAAATTACATCTGCTTGTTTTCATTTCTGACTGTTTTTCAAGTAGCACCACTTACTAGAATCCTCAATGACCTAAGAAATTTTGGAAATGCATATGAGGTTATATAATAAGTTCCATTTATTTGCATTGTACAATTTAAATTTGGATATGAAATTGTTCTGTAGATTAGGTCCACATGAATTTAAGAATTACTCAGTAGTCAACGCTGTCTTAATAGCAAATGATGTCTTAATAATACAAAGCATGTATTCGATTTTAACTTTTCTCCAGTAAACACATATTACATATATCCCTTTTTAAATGGACGTTGTCCCTGTTATTTTAATTGCAGTAATTGCTTTACTGAATGTCATCAGCTGAGTCCAGATGCAGTTATGTTAATTTAATGGTATTTTATGCATAAGAATTTATTGACTTAAATTCTGTTCGCTACTTAACTCTAAAATGCCATTTGTCTTAATAAGGTTAGTTGACGGTCATTCCTTTACTGAAGGGAAGCTGGGGGAAGAGATGTTAAGAGTAGAAACTGGAAGACGGCTACTTGAGGAGACTTCGCCAGCTGCATAGACAAACAAGGCTTACTTTATTATTGCCTTAATAAAAGCTATTGAGCCCTGAGTACATAGTAGTTTCTTGGCACCTCATACCCTGTGTGCATGGAACATCCGAATCTCCCGTTACGTGGTCTGTTCAGTTACACTTGATTTCTCCGGCCTATTTTTTGTTGCTTTCCAGCCATGCTGTAGTCTCACTAAACAAATTCCTAAGCAACTATTATAAAACTCTTCCAAAAACCAAAAAATATCCAGAAGGTGGGTCCGGTACTGAGCAGCCTGAATTCCCATTCAGCCCAGCAGGAAAGGGGTGCACCCAGCACATCGCAGGGACAGGCAGGAGCTTGTCGGAGCAGGCCTGGGTTTAGCAGTGCATGCCCTACTGCCTATTGCTGGAAATCAAATTTGCACGTACGTGGGATAGTTCCAGGAGCTGAAAAATCTGCAAGACTGATTCTCTGTGTATTTCTTTTTGTTTGGTTTCTGAAGAAGATTTTGCGTTACCTAAACTGTATTTACATTGGCCAAAAATAGTAACGTTACCTGGATCGTAAGCTCTTAAGCCTTTTTGAATTGCCTTGGTATATTGTTTCGTACCCTCAGGGTCTTGGGATCTCCAGTATGATACATTTCCAACTAGGAAACTTAACCATGACAGCCATTTTAATGAGTTAAAGAATGCTAATTCATGGAAAAAAAAATATTTTAAGGAATATTTTAGATCAAAGTAAGGAAAAAAATTGAACTAAGTGAAATTCGTGTAGTATAAAAGTGAAAGCATATTTGAGTATTGCACAAAATATTCAAAATAGTTGTCATGAATAGTTTTTGTGGTCTAGTTCACAAATGAAAAATGTAGCATCTGTGCTTACCTATTTAATAGCCAGAGAAAGCTATGCCATACTTGATCAATATTCTTGAGAAGGTTGATGAATATTCATTATGCTTGAAAACGAGCAGTCTGGAAAGAGGCGATGAATAGGTTGCAGTCCTGAAACAAAAGATAATACTGTAGCAGTCTGAACTTAGCCAGCATGTCTTGGTTAATAGTTCCTAGTTAACCCTTTTTGATTTTTAACTGTAACAGAGGTTGATTGAAACTTTTGAGTAGAACAGGGGATTTTGTTGTTGTTCTTGCATGTGAAAGAGTGATTCTACAGGTTGCCAAGTGCTCCAGCTTTCAAGCAACAAAGGACATGCTCGAGTCATTAAATGGCTTCACTCAAGCCTTCAGGCGTTCTTTGTGGCTAGGGTTAGGCAGATGAAGAAGAATTTTGCTGGACAGAGATATGAATAAAGTTGTCAAAAAATCATAATCCTAACATTTCTTTGTATAGTTAGTATACTAAAACACGCTTGTTTTATTTACTTCACTGCCTTAGGATCAGCCATTTGACAGAATCACTTCAGCTTCTTTGAATTCATTAGTCAAGGATGGGGATACACGTGGTGTTTCCCTGTTACTATCACAATGCAGAGCAAATGACTTGCAATATCTGATCCTGAAGAACTTTTTTTTTTCTGAAAATGATTCAATGTACATTATTTTACAAGTTTTATTGTTCTTTTTACAGATAATGGACAATGAAAATATATCACCCTTGATAAAACATGTGAAAATTAGTAAAGACTTGTGTTCTGCAGAAATAGAGTTTATTTTCAATTTTGTTTCCAGAACTCAAAAGGTGACAATTCTGCTGATTTAACCTGCTATGACTTTTTTTCAGTGCATTGAAATATCTTCTATAAAGTTTGAGAAAGAAAATATAATTCAACTTAAAATGAAATAAAGTTGAAAGTAAGTTTTGAATAGTAGGCCTTAAAAAAAAAAAAAAACCAAACATTTTTTTGCAATGAGAAGAGTATGAATTTCAAGATTTACTGTTGGAAAATGGAGTAAATGAATGCTTTTGTGGCTGATGGGTTCACCGGCCACAGGTTCACATATTCGTATGTCCTGATGCTTTTTTCAATCTGCATTTGATTATGATCATTTTTTAAGGCTGAATTCTTTTTAACCTTAGCTTTTGTTTAATTTCATTGGACACTGAGGTGGTTCAGGTGGTAAAGAAGTGGAACATCTGATAGTAAAGCACAATCCATAGTGTCATGATTAGTCAATTCTATGCAAAATGGTAACGTGAGATTATACCCGTTATGGCACAATCTCCCTTCGCACAAACTGCAGCTGGAGTGTTTTAGATGGGAAAGAGGGCTGGGGCTTATTTCTTGTGTTCATTTACGGTTTCTGAGTGCATTACACTCTTCTGCGCAGTAGTGAAGGGTAATGCTGATTAAGAACTAACAAACCTAATCAGTTTTACTTCATTTGAAAGTATACAATTGTGTATAACCCATGTTAGCTTTACATGTAGGGCAAATTACTTTATTTTGCCTCTGGCCCCTTAAGAAAGTCCACCTTGGTCTATGACCTTTAAGACATGAGCAGGATACCTTTATTTAAATAGCACTTTTATTTTTATTTGCTTACTGTTGTAGAAAGTTGCTTTTCACTTGTATATCCTGTTACTAAAATCTTTAAGGACACTTGCAATTAGGTCTTCACGCTGGTTTTAGCATCTCTACACTGCAACGCAATTTGCCATACATGTAAGTCTTACGGATGTATCTATATTTGCTGTTACATTTTCTTTATAGACATATCTCTTTCCAGAGAGATAGTGAGGCAGTGAAGCAAGGTAATGGAAGGCAAAAGGAGAGGTGAAGAAGTGAGGACTGTGCTGTGTGTGCCTCCTTCACCCCGCTTGACAGTGTGACAAGAGGAAGGGCAGAGGGCGAACAGTGCTGTGGTCTGAGCTGGAAGAAGACTAGCTCGCTCCTCTTCCCACCCCAGCAGGAGCATCTTCAGGAGCTCCTTGGAGCTTAACACGGCAAATTATTTTGGAAAAAAGACAGAGGTGTTTTAATTAAAACAAAAGACAGTGCCTGTTACATGTCGTCTATTTATAGATTAGGTAAATATGTTTATCTTTTCATTTGATGTCTTTGAAAAACAGTGAGGATCATTACTATTAACATATGAATATCAGCTTGGCTTTCATGTGCTGGCTCAGAGCCAGTTCTATGAGTTTTTAATGACGTTGCCAAGTTCATTAGGTTCTCTCATGTAACTGAGGTTATTCGTGCAGGTAAGTGGTTATAGGGCCAAGGCCTGATATCTTTACAAACACCTAAGGCCTTCCGAAACAGATTTAATGCCATGACTCACAGACGCAGTGCCTCCAGTCTAAGTGCTTTAACAGTTACCTATGAAGCTGAAGATATTTGATAATTGATGACATTTAGTAAATGAAAAGTTGTCTTTATTTTCATGCAATACAAATCAGCAAGACTATAGTATTCAGGTTTTGTGTTCAGTGAGCTTCTGTTTAGCTTACGTCAATGGTATAAGAAAAAAATAAAAAGAAGAAACAAAAAGATAGCTGTTCCTTCTTCCCAATAATTTAACTGGGCTGCAAATATTAGTGCAACAGTATGGCAGAGAGTTCTACAGGTTGTGTTTTGGGGTTTTTTTTGGTTTTTTTTTTTCAAATGTAGGCTGGATTCCCAAAGCAGCTTAATTGAAATTCACTGGAAGTTACATTTCTTTCATTTAGACCTCAATTGGTAATGCTCAGAGTAAAAGGTATCTGAGGATGAGGACAAACTGCTTGTATAGAGCCCATCATGGTGGGGAAGAACCTTACACAATAACAATGCAAATGATAATATTTGAAGAAAGAGGGTAGTTTTATGTATGTTTTTATACTATTGTTTTGGTTTTGGTATTTTTTGAAAATAGGAAAAGTTATGATTTCAAAAACACCTTTTACTGAGATGCTCAAACATTCAAATATGCTCATTTAAAATTTCAAACAAAGAAAATGCAAGGAGTCTTAACAATGATCTCCATAGTATTTTTATTCTTCAGAATATGTTTAGAGCTGAGTTATCAATGAAAATTTATAGCAAAAAAAAAAGTAGAACAGGTCAAGATATCTATGTTATAGCAGAGAAATTATAATAACATACACTAAAATAATAATGAATCATGATGCTTCATTGGTTCCAACTTTATTATACTGCTGCATAGCAGTGCTTCCTGTCCAGGAATATGTATATCTATCCTATCCTAAATAAAATATGATCAATATTTAGCAACTGATTTAAAACATCTACAGTGCTTTGTGGACAAAATGGGGCTTCAGCCTTACTTTTCTTAAAAAGGCTTGCAATCACGTAATTTTTAAAAGGTACTTTACAAACAGTATTGAAGTATGCAACCTCATAATCTTCTCCTAAATGTTTATTGATTTTAAGAGAAATCTTTCTATTATGCCATACTTGGATATTTATGCTAATGTTTCCAAAGCATCCAGTGTGAAGTATTACAGGCTAGAGTCTTTCATGTGTTTTGCTTTAAGCATATAAAGCAAAGCAACTGTACATACCAAGCCAAAGTATCATGAAATTGATGATGCAAAGGTCTGGAAAGAGGGACACGTGTCTTTTGTTAACTGGAACGTATGACATGTAGTTTATCAGGACTTACGTAATCTTCTCCTGTTCTTTGACCACCATGTGTATTTTTAATAGGTCTCTGGAAGCAAAGAGGATCTCTCACGTCTTCCTAGAAAATGCTGAAAGAATGTAGTTAGCACTCCTAGGTATTGATAGGTATTAATTTAATAGAAATAGTCGAAATAGTAGCAGGGACTTTTTCCCTACGCTGGTAAGATAATACTTTCCTCCAGCATTCAGGAATTTTAGAAAGGAAGGTGGATTCTCCAAGCTGCTTTGTCTTACAAAGATCACATCAAAACCAAAAGAAAACAAAAACACTGAGATCCTTTTCCCAGTGCTAAGCAACAACAGTTACAGCATGATTTTCAAGAGATCCTTAGATAAGGTGGGAATTAACCTCCCTCAAACACAAACATTTATAGACTGATTTTCCAGGAAGTAATGCAGCTTTTATTATTTGCATACATGTTGTGCATGTATTGCTTGTTTTTTGCTATTTCTTTCCCTCTTTCACCACTTTCTTAATCAGCTTGCTATTTGAGTTTTCCAATTATTTTCCTTATGAAAACTGTATACCTTTCCATACCAGAATATATCAGTTGCAAATACTGAACCATCTTCCATCAGATAAAACTTCCATTTCAGCATTTGTTAACATTTTCCTGTCTGCCATTCTATGGGTAATTTTGCTTGCAAGACATTAAAATGCCCTGCTTGATACTGTTTTACAGAGCAAGTATGTCTGCTAATGTGGGGACATCAGGCTTTCACTGCAATTTCTACAGCTTGCGTTAAGGTGTAAGGCTTCATAAATGTATCAGACCCAACTGTTGTTTGTCCAGAAGAGCCAGTGGACCACACACTTCTGTACAGAAAGGCAGCTCTCCAAGGATAGGATCCCCATAGCTTGGTAGACAACTTAGAGGATCCTTTTCTGCCATCACAGCTGTCATCTTCACATTCATTAGGGCTTGAACCTGTAAACATGAAACATTTTATTACAACTGTAGGTAAGAACTCCACTTTGATAGCTGGCTACAGTAACATTTTTGACCTCTGTTGATCAAAGAATTTCTCTAGCAGAAAGGCTTATTTTCATGTAGTCATCTAAAAGAGTTGTGGCTAAGATACAGCAAAGTGTATGCTTAACTTTCTTTGCATTCTGAATCAACATTAGCATATATGTGAAGGAAGATGTGAGTATAGGTAGATGGTAATATTAAAAGTATATATAAATCAATGTATACATATACTGTTTGCAGAGACAACATCTGGGGAAAAGGTAAGATCCTCATAAACCCCACTTCATCATAGAATCGTAGAATGGTTTGGGTTGGAAGGAACCTTTAAAGGTCATATAGTCCGACCCTCCTGCCATGGGTAGGGGCATCTTTAACTAGATCAGGTTGCTTAAAACCCTATCCAACCTCACTTCAAACACTTCCAGGGATGGGGCATCCACAGCTTCTCTGGGCAACCTGTTCCAGTGTCTTACTGCCCGCATCGTAAAAAATTTCATCCTTACGTACAATCTGCATCTACCCTCTTTTAGTTTAAATGCATTGCCCCTTTGTATCTTTTGTTCCAAGTAGCAGCATTTCCTGTCCTTGTACAGATAAGTTAGAGGATCAGAAAATAAATTAATGTGCCTTTTTTATTAGTAAGCCAGGCTCATGCTCAGGAATGTATCAAACTGAGTCTTGTTGCTTATTGACTGCTCTAGCTCAGATCTCCTGTAAGGAAGGACTGCTTTAGACAGTAGAGGAATTTCAGTACTGTGTAGCTTTTCCAGAAATCTTTAATCCAAATTACTTTGGTATTCCTCTTAAATGGTGGATCAAACTGGTTTTGTTTGTAAATTTTGTAAAATTTCCTATCTGCATGTGTTTACTTCCTAGATCTGTCAGTCATCTGGTATGACAAATACCATGTTGATATGGATTAAGACAGTAGCAATAGTATTTTTTCCTAATAAGCTCTCTTTTTTTTTTTTTTTGAGAGCATATGAGCAAACATGTTTTGCTTCTTTTTGAGCAGGAGATGGTTTTCTAGGGAAGTTTTTTAATCTTCTTTAGATAGATACTGTACAAAACGTGAAACTTTTGCAACAGGCCTATCCTTTGTGTTTATGTATGTCACCTCTGCTGACTTTGCTGAGATAATGTTGACTACTTTTCACTTCTACTGGCACTATGGATTCAATATAGTTCAGGCAAAACTGTAAGGTTCTATTCTAGGCCACTGAAATTAACTTCTGGATAAGATACTATTACAAAACCTGCAGAAGATGGTAAGTAAGCAAAAGAAAAAAGTAGGTTAGGGAGATGTGGAGGAGAGGAACAGTCTGACTCTCAGATTCAGGAATGTATACACAGGGCTAGCAATTGAAAAAGATTTATTTCTAGCTTAAATCCAAGAGTTTTTGACCTGGAAATAATTGGTAAGAGAACTACACTGTTTTAATCACTTTTCAGACTAGAGGTGTATTTAAATTGCAAATACAAGCAGCTATTACCTAGTTACACTAAGTTAGAAGAAGAAAAAGGCAAACTATGTCTAAACTGATAAGGATGTTCATCTAATCACACAGTTACAACTTTTTGTACAGAGATCCAAGGTTTGAGGTAAAGGTGACTCATTTGATTTATGTCTTTATTTCGTTTACTTTTCCATTCATTTGTTTGTTTATTTTTAAAAGATGTAAAACTCAGCTTCTCAGTTTTCTATCAATAGGAATAGTTGTGAAGTTAATCCATTATTCCCGCTTTCAAAGTTATTTAAAACCTGAATTTCTTTTATACACACTTGCTAGCTAGGGTTCTAATATCTTCTCGTAACATTTACCTTTTATTGAATAAAATACACATTTGGAGTGGACAAATTATCATTGTGTCCCCAGGTACTTCCTGCAGTAATTTCCATTGATTGGAGTGCATATGCTTGTGAGAACAGAGATGATCAACTGTGCTGAGTCAACAAGACACTCATTATACTACCAGATGCTTTTATTTTCACATAGCAAGAAGAGCTTTATGGAGCACTGTTTTCTTTTTCTCCCGGAAGGATTTTCCAGTGTACTTATAATTCCAGAAATGGATGCTGTATTATATGTTTAAAGAAATTCCTGGCAAGACCTTATGAAATACAGGCTATGCTACACAGACACGTTGTTTATGAACATACTGAACTTTCAGCATTTGTTTTAAGAGGCAATTCTGGGGAAAAACAACAACAACAACAGCAACAACCAACAAAAACAGCCAACCAGCACTCCCTGCCCCTCTTCTTCTTTCATTATAAAAATATATTATCTGATTATTGTTGTTTTTTTCTTCCTGAAAGAGATGATGAAAGTGCTCATCGTCTTTCATGTCTTACTGTATGGACAAAATCACAACAGCTATCTGAATATCACCCCAGAGAGGTTATTTCTGTGCTTTCTCTATGTTTACAAGCAAGGTGTGTTTTTTTCCCCACACATATATTATTCTCTTTCTCTAAGTGCTTGTTACAAATTTACTGTTAATTTATCAAATATGTGTAATGGATGTTGCATATTTGAGATATAGTTGAACTTCTAAAGGTTGTGTTTATTCATTCACGTCTTTGGGAAGCCCATTGCCAAAGTTTATCAAAAGCCTTTCAGACCTGCCAGTTGGCGTGGGAATATCACCAGATTACTAATGCATTCTGCTTCTGTTGGTCTGGTTAGCAAATAAGTACACCTCTGGTATTTTGTACTTCAAGTTGAAGCTAAAACGAGAAGCACAGAATGGGCGTGTTCTAAAAAGTAGACTGTGTCCTGGGGAATGCTAGAAAGCAAACAAACATGAGGTATGAAAAGGTGTTATTTGAATAAAGAGATAAAATTTTCATTTTTCCATTCAATAGGACATTTTTTGCTGTGTCACACATAAACTTTTAAATATTTAATCATGATTCTTACTATCCTGGATTAAATTCAGTTTCATTAGTACAAGTATAAGAAATTCCATCACATCAAACTAAGGAAGACAGGGAGAAAGCTAGATTTCCACATCTGTTAGAGAATTTATAGAAGTCATTAGAGCTGTAATAATGTATAATTATATAGTACTGACTGCAGTCAAAATCAAGACTAGTACACTAATAGCATTTCTGAAAAAAAGAAAAAGGAAGGAAAAAAATTCCAAGTCTTTTTTTAGTTTATGCTTACCAAACAGGTCAGTCAGCCGTGGATGGATGTAACAACAGGAATGTGTAAAAAACTCCCTTCTTGCAGACTAGCCAAACAATTTGTGCCACTGCTTAGCTTGTAAGCAAGCGAGTGTGGTGTTTCTAGCATTTGTTAGAAATGGAACCAAATTCAAAATACAAGCATGAAAAATACTTCTCAAAATGTTTATCCAGGAAGTAGAAAATAGCTCTGTCTTCTTTACCTGTAAGAAGAATCTCTTGGATTTATGTACTTACTCCCTTCCCACAAAAGTGAAGGGCATTTTTGTCTTACACTCCTGTTTTGCTTGGAACACTTCAGCGTGAGCTTAGACTGGCTGCTTGTAAGAGACGAGAAAATAGTTACAGTTATTTTCTTCTACATGAGTCTGAGCTTAATATTGCAGATGTACATATGAAGCAATGCCTAGCAGCAGAGCAGTGATTGCATAGCACCACGCAGAGGGCAAGTATATTTCCATTTCTTTTTCATGCATCATTTAGTGCTCAATGCAATAATTTTGCATATCCTTTATGTAATCAAGGTGTACAGAGAGAAAGGAAGAAAGAAAGAAAAGGAGGCAAAGAAAGAAGGGAAAGCAAGCAAGCAAGCAAGAAAAGGAAAGAAACTTCACCAAGTCAAATAACCATTGGAACATGGAGCAGCAATGACATTGTCACTCTCCTGCACTCATATCATGTATCCTCAAGTTTTAGACAGAATTTGCTTGTCTTGTAATGCAAAGGGAGCAGAAAACAATAGCAGGCAATTACATTCAATCCTTGGTAATTCCAGCTTCTGCCAGTTAACTTGTATGGGATAGGATTTCTGAGACAGTGAAAAGCTAAATGGAGGAAGGATCACAGTCAGGTCTGCAGCAGCTATAGATGACAGTCATGCTAAACCTCTTAATGCAACATTACATACTTCTAGGATTTTTCAAAACATTGACCTAGTGATGACAGTTTGAAAGTAGCGTGATAGTTTGGAAGTAACAAAAGATCTTGGAGGTCATGTTCTTGCCATCAAAGCACAGTGGCAAAATTCCCCAAATAGACATTCCACTTCACCTAAACTGTAGAGAAGGCAAATTCAATGGTAATGAATCACAGAATCACAGAACGTTGAGTTTGGAAGGGACCTCTGGAGGTCACTGGGTCTAACCTCCCTGTTCAAGCAGAGTGAGCTGGAGCCGTGTCCAGGCAGCTTTTAAATATATTCAAAGATGGAGACTCCACAACCTCCCTGGGCAACCTTTGCCAGGACTTGGTCACCCCCACAGTAAAACAAAATGTTTCCTGATGTTCAGAGAGAACCTCTTGTGTTTCAGTTCTTTCCTGTTGCATGCCCCTTAAGGAGAGCATGACAAACATTCAGGAGATTAATTTCTCCATGTCGTGCCTCAGGCACTCATGGAATGAACATTTCATATCCCATCTGCATAGGTAAAGGAGCAAGTACTGTAGAGCAAGTGGTTGAACTTGATTGCTGATATCCTAAATGGTTGCCTACATAGCAGGATATAGGATATTCTGGATAATAATTCCTTAGTGTTATCTGTTAAATTTAATCTCAATTGGATAAAACATTTAGGTATTGCTTGTAGCAAGAACTGAAATTCAGGGCTTCCAGATGTGTACTATGACTAAAAAATAGTTACTATTTATCAGGCCCAGTGGGGCAGATATGGAATACTTTAAAAATATGAGAGTATTTTAGGGAAAAATGGTCAGAATACACTAAAAGTTTGGTGGTTAAACCATTAATCTGGCAGGAGAGTGAAATAAACTAAAAGTCTGTTTTCCAGTTTAAGCAGAGATGGTTCCCAGGTTTTAACTGCAGCTTCCATATTTCAGCTTTAGCATCTTACCTTAGTTGTGGTCCCTAAATCCAAGAGCAGACTAAGAATACTACCTTCCTCTTACCTTTTCCTGCACACAAGGCTTAAGATTCAGAAAGTTCATCCTTACATCCATGAGGAACCTGTTCATTTAAGCATGCAAACTCTGCTAAGCAGGAAGTTGCCAAATGGAAAACACTGTAAGACTTGGTTTGCACTGACTGAATATCTTTGTTGACTGGGCTTTCTATCTGATTTGGTTCTGCCTTTGAATATGTTGCCATCTAAAGATGATTACCTTCTCTCCGAGTATACAGTGCTAAGATCCTTTCCAGCTCATAACACCTTCCAGCTCTTAACAGCCAGTTTCCAGATACCAGCTCTGACCTCGCAAACCACACGTTTCCTAGGTGCAATATAAAGTGTGTGCCTTGCTTAGTCTGCTTTAAATGTAGTGTATGATAAGACCAGAACAATATTCGTGAGCTGATCATGTATATGTGTATAGAATTTACTATAGGTTTTTTTCCATTTTATGTAAACTTTATGGCCTTTTGTCAGAGTTGTCGGAGTTGTTGATTTTATGTTGGTGTACTTATGTAGAAGTATATGGGACCTATCAATTAATGGACCCACATTCTTTTATCTACAAGTCATTTATAGTGTTGCAATGCCAAATTTTTGGGACGCATGCTGTTTTTTATATTTTAGACTTTCCAGATTAAGCAACATATGTTGTTATGAAGGGAATGTACACCAATATGCTAGCTTTTTGGAAAGGTTTGCCTAAGTCTAGTGATCTTCATGGTGACTAAGAGGTTGCCAGTCAGGCCCCTTCCTTTTCCCCACTTATACTCCCCCCTGCCAGTATAAAAACTGTTAGGAGCCAGCTAAAGAAAATACAATAGTATGGGATTCAACTCCAGATTTAGATAGGTTGAATAATCTATGCTCCCTGTGTAGTCAGAAAAGATCTAGTCAACACAGTCAGTGCCAACCAGAGAGCAAGCTGGTGCTTGGATGGAAGTGTCTGCATCTGGGTGAGCTGAACATAGATCTGCAGCTGGTGGGAACTTTGAGAAATGTCCTGTAAAGGGGGCTATGGAAAAAAGCGACTGATAAGGAGCGAGAGCTAGCTCAGCACAGAAATTATTTTCAGAATATTTCACAGAACATTTCTGATGCTAGAATCACAAAATGATTCTCTACAACTTAATGCATGTTACCTGATCGGGAATCTGGAGAAAGTGGGCCTTATTAATACAGTTTTGTGTTAACAAAGCTACAGTAGTGTGCTTCAATTCAAAATCATTGTATTCTACAACATGTGGGTCTGTGATAAAGTAGAACTTAATGTCTTCTTATGTAGAAAAATAACTGAAACTGAAAAACTTGCAAGTTCATTTCTATCAGAACACTGAGAAATTCCTTTTGTACCCATGTTTTCAAAACTCTTTGATGGACTGGACTTCTCTGAGGGGAAGGACTCTAAAATTAAGGGAAAGCTACCCCAGGCCCTAAAAAAGAGAAGTATCTATAAGAAGATATATTCAGGATGTATTGGTCCATACTCAGGATATATTGGTCCATGAGGCAAAATAGTTTCCATGAAATATTATTTGATTACTAAATCACAATTTTGGTGCAGATGGAATTCTTCATGCCATATATGTCATCCCTTTACATGATATTACTTGCAGAGCTACTAAGTCGCAAGGTCTTGCTCACAATGAATCCTGTGAAAACCCAAGAAAGGAGCACATCATGATATCTACATGTTGATTTGATTGCCTCATAATAAACCTCTGGCTTTCACTGACTCTGAAGGTGTAGTTTCTAGGAACAAATGACTTGGAGGGGCTTCTTGGATTATTGGAAACAATTCACAGCTATCAGATCACATGTATCAAGTAATACATTTATTGTTACTGACCATGACTAGGGTCTCCACAGTAATCACTGAAAGGGTAATTACAATTTAAAGCTTTTGTCCAGTAAATGTATCAGTAGAAATGCTGCTAGAGCATCACTGATTCTAGAAATTATGTGGAGAGTTGCTCTTTCTGGTTTTCCATCCTTATTCATGCTTACAGCTTTCTTTGGGCATACTGTCTACACTTTCCTTGCCACCATTTAATATTTTGAAGACAAAGTTGTCATAATCACAAACGTGAAAATTGTTTCCACAGATTTATTCATGAGATGCAACCTCCATAGAAAAAGATGATAGTTTTTATTCTGTATAAACGTTGTCTCATATCACCTGTATTTAAGTAAAGGAGCTATGGATTGATGACAAGCATAAGTGCAAGGTGAACAAAAAAGTAGAAAAAAAGTAATTCTAGTTATTCCTCAGTGATTAAACCTACTCTGTGGTCTTCTCATTAATGTTTGTAGTGCAAACTAGAGAAAGGGTAACAAAAGAGCTATTTAATTTGTTTTGACTGAAGATAGTGCTTTAAATTATTTAATTTGATCCAAGTTGTCTAGGCACTAGTAGAAACAAATGAAAGATTCTAAGAAAAGCTTCATAATGTTTCAGTTCAGATTAGACAGTAAAAGAAACATTTAATTCTTCCTTTAAATATGGATATATCAGAGATATAAAATAGCGGGTGGGAACAAAGAGCCTGTATTACAAATTTGTTGAGACAAATCCTGTCTTTTCCCTGAAGACGTTTTTATAGAATTTAATGTGAAACAGTTTCAAGCCATTTTATAACTTGTTGGTTTTATGCTAGATAATGAATAAATGATTGTAATTCATGGAGATCTGAATATTTCAGTATATCCACCTGAGGGCTGACAGACTGAAAGAAAAAGCTTCCCCAGTTTGGTAGGTCAAGCTATATTCATTCAACCCAGCAACAGCCCTGGATACTATCTATAAGTGAACCTATAATCCTGAGATGGGCCGTAATCTCTAGATTGGGAGTATTATTTAACACCTTACAAACATATAATGTATTTTGTACTTTCAGTTTTAATTTCCTTTGATAAGCACTATTTATGTCATGGCAAAAGCCAATCTACTGTTTTATTCTTCTGATAGTCTTGCTGTAGTCTTGACTGCTAAGGAGCCATGAAGTAATAATTTCTATTGGAACTGTGAGGTTCCTTTAAGAATGGAAGGTGAAGAAGATGCCAAGTCACTGTTTGAAAAATGGACCTGGGCTAATTTTGAAAACTAATCAAGGAAAACAAATGCTGAATGGCTTATTTCATAAGGTAGTCTTTGAAGTTACTGTAGAAGTGCTATGGTTTTGGAAGGCTTTTTTAGCTTCATGTAACTAAGAGTATGTGTATTTAGCACATAGTGTATTTACATCCTCGAGTAGTATTTTTTAATTATGAAAGGGAAACTGGTTAAAAACCAAGGTAACATATCCAATATTTAATGTTGAACTTCTTATAGAAGTTTCAATAGGATATCTTTTTTATGCAAAAAAATTAATAATTAATTTATTTCTTTTTTCTTTTGGTGGTGATGTTATCCTGCATGATGATTAAGTTTAGCAAAGAAAAGGTTGGACCTTCCAGTGCTTAAAGGATCGGAAATGTTCTCATGATTTAGAGGAATAGGGACAGAAAGATTCAGTAGGTGGCAGTCTTTCCTTTGAATATTTTCAGCACCAAAATCTCTTCTTAGGTTGCTTCTGAAAGCTGTTGTCTTTTAAAAGGGCCTTAAAATAAAGAGGTATCTTCAAGTGGTTATTATAGATTGTATGGAATGCTTTAGAAGAATAGTGTTTGCCCTAACCAATTATTATGTCAGAAAATTATATTCTATTGACTTTCATTTCCTCAGTTATGTAAATTGGTTATCATTCCTTTTCCAAAATCTGGAGAATTTTGGTTCTCTTTGAAACAACGGCATTATCTCTCAATGAGATATGGCAATGAATTTAAGAAAATGCAGGTCCTTGCAACACTGTAGTTT
The DNA here is from genome assembly GCA_034008185.1 of Gorsachius magnificus. Taxonomy (NCBI): domain Eukaryota; kingdom Metazoa; phylum Chordata; class Aves; order Pelecaniformes; family Ardeidae; genus Gorsachius; species Gorsachius magnificus. The sequence goes on from CM067081.1 coordinate 90,338,361, forward strand.
GAGACTGTGTGTTGGCTGTTTTTAGGATGATAGAACAATGAGTGGATTACAAAAGCATGGTATTTTTGTCTGGATAGGAGTTGTGCAACCTTGATTCACCTTTTCTTAGTAAAAGAAGGGTGTTTGCCTCCAAGTAATCAAAGTGATCTGACATTTTAAGAGGTGAGAAACGCTTCCAGTAACTAGCAGAAATTCAGGCCTATTTCAAAGACCCAAACACTTAATAGACAATTTGTATTCTTATTTAACTAAACAAGATGTAAAAGCAGTATGAGTATAAGCACAAGATATTTGGGACTGGCCAAATCAGACACACAAATCTTTAGTGGCACCAGTACTAGCTGATACACATGTTCTTAGAAGTGAATGCACATTTGCACACATACAGCTTTGAAATATCATCCATTAAGTTTTCTTATCTTTTGTCTGTTCATAATCATGTTTCCAGCATGGCTCTTGTGTATCTCTGTCTAGCTCTCCTGGTATTTGGCAGCATGCAAAGACTAAATGTAACTATCAGGCGCGCTCATCCATGACAAAAGCTTTTGCAGATTTGCCATACCATTCCCTTGCATTGTTCATATTGTAGCTTACCTGAATTATGACTCCTATACTAATAGTGCTAAGGGGAGAATGAGGTTCATTATACACTCACCACTCTTTTAGTCATGTAGGTGTTGACATAATTTGTCTACTGAGGAGCACTTTTTCTCTAAAATTCATGTTGTAAAGATGGCTTCCTTTTACTTTGATTTTCAATCCTATCATTTCATTTCAAATACACATTTTTGTTCATGCTAATTTTCCAGAGACAATATGGTTTGAAGGGAGTTATTATTCCTTCTCATATACAATTAGTATTATATTAACTAGGCTTGCATACTAAGATCTAATTTTTTCCTTTCATATGAACATTTATGAGAAGAGAAGGATTACATTGAATTGAATAAATGTAAGAACTGGGTTAGTCTGTTTGTGCTCCTAATAGTTGTTGTTCTAGCAGGAAAGGATGCCACTTGATCTCCTGGCTACAATTTGTAAGTGTAAGAATCAGATTTTTTTCAAAATAAATATATTCATATGAACTATATTGAGGGAAAATAGCTGCTTTCATGCTGTAAGAATTCAGTTGAATACACTTGTAGTGCCTTTCTCTCTTCTTTGTACAAAATGGTTAGATAACATCTTGGCACTGTCTGGAAAATAGAACTAGTCAAGAATACAGAAGGCCAGTTTCTAAGGTCTACTTCTTATAATGCTGTGTAGCTTTCACTGACTGCTGATTAGATTTTGGACAGAGGTTAAGACGTTTTGGACCTACCAAGGGGTTTCATTTGCTTGAACATTAGACTTGAAGTTAACAGTAGAAATGTAGACTGGGTAAAGTACTGGATCAGAAGGTGTTTGACCACAGAGAAGAAAGGTGGGCCAAGAAGAAACAGGATTTCAATGGGGCATAGTCAAAAGAAGTGGATGTCAGGAAGAGACTGACTTAGCAATACCGTTCCTAAAGAATGCATGTTTATAAGGCTGATGCTCAGTTTATCTGATTATGTGAACTGGCCATCCTGTAGGGTTGTAGGGGGCTTACTTGTATCCAAATACCTTAAACAATTTTCACTCTTAGCAGTTATTCCCAGCACTCTGTGAAGAAGCTGGAAGATGGGGAGATGTAGCTGGATATTTTATGACTTCTGCTGTTTGGGTGCCTGCCTGCCCACTCCTTTCACAAGCATTTCCCTGTGGCAAGCAGCTCCCTGAAAGCTGGTAAAAGGCTTTGAACTGTTTTACAAAATGCAGTTGGCAGAGGAAAAGTGCTTTCCATCAAGAAAGCTGGAGCACAATGTTTTCCCAGCTGCTCTGAGGAGCCATATGTTTGCTCCATGGCTACTAATGCTACTCCTTATTTCTTCAGGAAACTTTACAGACGTAAACCCTCTGTAGTGATACTTGTATGAGGATAAGCAAACTGCTGGTATGTAGCAGTATTTCACTGGGGTTAATGCCAGGGTCAGCCCTGTCAAAGTAGCTGACACAAGGTGCCTTGAGGAATATGGAGATCAAGACCATCAGTATTACCAGTCTCACTTCACACTATAAGACCTTGGAGCAAGACTCACAAATCTTTCCGACATGGTCAGCACAGCAACTGAAATTCAGCTGACCAGGATACTAGAAGGATGTTCTTCCAACGGCATTTTAGATGTGGTTGTTGCAATTTCCGTTAGCAGTAACTGTAGAATTTGGCACAGTAAATTCACATGGTGTATAACCAACCAAATGTGCCTCCCCCATGATCCCAGACCTTTACTGGGATGGCTCTTTGTCAAGCAGTCAAACCATTCCTCTGCAGGGTGAGAAGGTACGCTCTTCTGCCCCACCTAGTAGTCTGGGCAATAAACATGAAGTCAAAACACTGTGTGGGGAATAAGGTGCTGAGCAAATTCAAGAACGGCTCAGTTTCAGAGCTCTCCCTGGGGGCTGGCAGGATGACAACCTCCACGAAGGAAAAAAGTGAACAGCTGAGCATGTGGGAGGGTCAGAGTGAATGGCACTTCCCTTGGGTTTGAAAGGGGTAACAGCCACAAGAATATAAGACAAAACCAAGAATGTGCTGGAAGGAGTGTTGACAAAAGTCTCTTAAAACTTTGCCATCAAAACAGATAGACAAATCTTCTATTGGCAGGCTTTGAGACAGTCTTATATAGTGTAACATGAAGAGGTCAGATGTCACATTATGGCTAGAGATTTGCAGTCAATAGAAGGGCTGAAAACAATAGGACACCAAGAGAATATGGGGAGAGGTATCTGTGGGGAGGGAAATTGGTCAAGATTTTAAAGTTACAAGGCCCCAGTATCCAGAATGACACTGCCAGGGGAGCCACATCTTTTCCTACATCTACAGATCCTCAGTAAATGATAGCATTGATTCACAACCGCTTAAGGTTATTACTCATCATTCACTGACCTTGCTGCAGGAATTGGGGTCCCAGTGAAGTGCAGTCTCTGTTCTGCTTCTTACAGAAATCAAACATGGTTCTGGCTTTTAATCTGTTTGGATGTTAACATCCTGGGAGAAGGGCTGTGCTCCGCGCAGTTAGAGCACTTCTGGAGGAGTGTCGCAGATGGAGTGAGAGGGAGGCAAAAATAATACGGTTTATTGGTGTAAACCAGTGAGTTCAGTGGTAACTGCAAGAATAGTTTATGAGATTCGATGGCAAGATACACTTTGTTATTTACTGCACAGAGGACAGGGTGAGACAAAACTGTCAGGGAGACCCTCCCGTTGAGTCATGAGGTTCAGAAAAGATCCCCTTGCCTTCTAAACTCCCTCAGAGAGGAGTCTAGGTGCGGCTGCATCCAATCCTAGTCCCAGACTTGGTCAATGGTTTATGTCTAAATGATTATATATGCACAATTAATCCTTTATGTCACTTAGCTAAGATTTCCAAGTTAGCATGCTGTTAGTCACGTACCGAGAATCTGTCGTGGTAAGGAATCTCTCAACCTCGAGGAGTAACCTTGAGAGGTGTCCCTGCTCAAGGGGAGATCCTGGCGTGCAGCCCGCTGCCGTGCAGGAGAGCTCAAAGGGCTCTGGGGCTGCTCACTATTTATGGGGGTAAGCTAATTGGCTCATAGTCATATTTGCATACTGACCACTGTGCTTAGGTGGGCACATGCCACAATAGCCCTTGGCTAGTGTATTGTATCTGTCTCCCCCCACATCCAGTGGGTGCATCCTTCAGGACCAGACACAGGCCAGACACATCTATCACCACCACCACAGGTGGTTATCACTTGAAAGAGGTCAAAGGAGGGGGAGTCAGAGACGAGGGGGGAGCACACCGCCACAAGGAGGAGGAAGAAAAACGGGGAAATAAGATGACAACTTTGAGGAGCCAGCACAGAAGCAAATATTCAGGAACACGGTTACAATGAACACTGGATAAATCCCACCTCCTTCATGATACAAATTAAAAAACCTAATTTTCAAGGTAGAAAGCAGTTAGGAAATTCTTTGCCAGCCACAGTACTATTGGGACATTTGCCTGGTAGTGTCACCTCAACAAGGCAGTCTGTGCAGGTTACTGACTACAGCTGTTGCACAGGGGTCTATTGTCATCTCAGTGTCACCAGAGCTATGAAGGATGACAAGGAAGCATGGGGTTCCTCCTGAGTCAATACAATAGTGTTATCATTATAATATAACATTTTTTGTGTAATAAAAGTAATGGTCAGATTTCGTGGGGGTGTGGAATTTCAGGTCATGCTGGACTCTCAACTTCTAAAGAGGAATGGGGTTCTCATAAAAGGCCATCAGTAAGCAAGTGAATTACAGATGCTTTTCTCCATTTGATAACAGGGATAGCTTGGCAGGAAGAACTGGATTAAAAAAAAAAAAAGCCCTCTTTTCCTTAAACATGAAGTAGTGATGTGGCTATATGGCTACACGGGGCTGGTGAGATCACAGCTGTATCTCCCTCATGGGATGACAGGACCAACATCAGTATTTACTGCCATGAAGTCCTTTAACTGACAGATTTTCAATGGGCTGAGAAAAACTTCAGAAAGCTAACTGGTATGGAATTAAGTGGGAAAGAAAAGAAGTTTCCCGGATTGCTCTGAATGGGCTACATTAGTGCTGTAGTATGCGATCTAGTCAGTGATACAGTTGAGAGAGGTACGTACTGTGCTGGATGACAAGGATTCATCATCAGAGTGTGACAAACACTCAATACTAGATCATGAACACGGCTGAGAGTACAAAAATTGTGTGCAAGGAAGTACACTGTGGTTGACTGGATAAACTTAGTAATGATGGAGTTCATCTATTAGCTAAAGAGTAAGCAAAAAAACCCTCTTTAATTTGTGTAATGACCAATTTAACTTACTAAATATAAGGAAAAAAATAATTTAAGGTTGTCAAAGCATAATATCAGTAAGGATGTCTTTCTATGCAGCATACAGTGCGTTTCAGCTGAATGGCACAGGGCCATTAGGTAGTAGGCTTATGGGCCAAGATACAGACAATAGAATAAAATGCTGGAAAATTGGGTAGTGGACTTTAAATTTTGCTCAAAGGAGAGGAGAGAAGGGAAACCCCAGGAGACACACAGACCGGCTTTTCAGCTGTGTTCATCATTGTACTCATTCCATAATGCATATGACTGCTTGACTACACATACATGATTATAAAGTTGCAGACTGCAGTATAGTCACACCTTAGTTTCTGTCATTCAGTGTTTGAGTGTCTGAGTCAATGTCTTTGTAGGCTTAAATCTAGTCATATAGAAATGTGGAATTTCCTCAATCAATTTTCTAATGAGATTTTTATTCACTTGTCATTTCAGATTGGCTAAACTGGATAAAAATATTTTAAAACTGTCCCTCTTTATTGTACATATTAACAGACCAGGAAAACCAATCAATCAATCAAACAAAAACTTGTATGTATTTACAATGAGCTATGATATTAAGAGATATCCATGCCTACCAGAAAGACTAAATTACAGTGCTGAAGCAATTAGACTCTTCATCTTTATATTTTCTTAAAAAGCACACTCAATGTGCAAATCATGATTTTCCATTGCAGCCACACAAGATGAAAGCACTGAAAACCAAATACCAACATACGCGAATCACATATATGAAAAACCCCTGTATATACCAAACATGTTAAGCACAATGATCAGTAAATACAACCTCTTACCAAGATGAAAATCTTACTATATTGTCTATATAATCTTATATGCAAATTATCTTTTAAGTCAGTCCGGGAAAGTAGTAGGAGTAGGAACTGTTTTAACATTAAAGTTTAATAAACTTGAGCTTGAACAATCTCCTTCAGGCAATAAGGGGTGTGGAATGAGTTTCAGTGAAACACTTAAAATTTCAGCTGTTCCAGACTGTGTAAACTTCAGTAGCATTTTAAACATCCTGAAACCAGTAAGGCTTAAGCACTTGCAAACAGAAGGTGACAGGGAAGTACCTTCTCCAAATTATGTCTGTCAGAAAATTGCCAACTGCAAACTGTTCATGTAGAAATTGAGGTTCTAACTTTTTGCAAAGATCCCTGCAAGCAGGACTCTGAGCTTTATCTTGCCTATTTAACAAGTTATAATATCCTTAAAAACTACAGTAAATGCTCTGACAAACATATTCTTTGGGGGCCTATTTCTGAAATGAATCTCCGAAGTGTAAAAGAAGGAAAAGATGTAAGAAAAAATATTTTCTTCCCTAGCTCCTCTTTAATTTATGTTCGTAGCTCAGGGATTACGGTTATCAATTTTTTCCCTCTTACCTGGATGCCAGCCTGATTTAAGGCTACTGTTGCTATCAGAGTGGTTGTGAAGAAGTTTCTCCTTATGTTTTTCTCACCTCTTGGTCTCTACACTGGAAGAAAATTGATTGAACATAGAAGAAAGTATGCAATAAAAAAGATGAAGTAAGGCTACACCTGCCCAATGAGCAGAAGAGACAAATTCCACTGGACTAGTATTTCAAAGGACGAGTACCTAAGTGATGTGACAGTGGTTCTCTATGGTTTGGAGATTTTTTTTATTTTTTTTTTATGGTTGGTTGGGGTTTTTTTAAGGATATGAATATATGTTTTAGAATTTCATTAACATTTTATTTTCATTGAAACTAATTGCTCTGTGTGATGTTGATTTTATACTGCAATTATTGAAGTGTTCTTTAGAAGCACTGGTTATATGGGCATATACACAATCTGCAGTTCTTTGTCAAAATACACCTTCAACTTAATTGCCTTTAGTAAATAAACCTAAATTATTACACAGGGGTACTTTGATAAGATCTTTCATCTGATCTCACGACATTGCATTTCAACCATTGTTATAATTAGCACACCATTATAGATATATTTTGAGACAACTCTAACACATTTTGGTTTCAAATCCAAGGTTTTTATGAAAATAGTTTGCATATCATACTACAAACACTGAGGTATTAATTCTGTAGAATTCACGACAATACTAAAGAATAAAACATGCAGAACATAGGATTTGCTTTAGAAGTGTAGGAAGGATATCTTGAAGAGTAATAGTGACATGCTAGTGAGAATGATGAGTAATAGTGTGCACCTAGCGAGACCTAGAAAAGCAAATTGTCAGTGAAGAGAGGCAACGCCCAGTGCCAACAGCTTTCAGTGTGGATTCACTATGCTGACTCACAGCAGTCAGAAGTCCTGAGGCCCTGTACAGAAATGAGATGGATTTTTTCAGCAGTGGTACATGGGTGGTTTATGCCCTGTGTTTTTCTTTACGATGTGGCCCTTCTGCCCCACTGTGAAAGAACATGCACATGTCATGTGATAGGTAACTGAAGGCCTTTACGGGTTGATGTAGCTTGATAATAGGTAAAAACAACAGATATATAAAAAAATCAGCTAGTAGATGAATCCCAAGGAAAAATATCAAACTATTATAACTTAATTATCTCAAAATTAAGAAAAAAAAATAGGTAATGTTCAAGGCTTTACTTGGAAAACTTAGAATTAGATTTTTGTACATCTACAGGCATGAACATGCTTTTCTTGAAGTTTTAGTGCTTTTAGGCAAGAAGATGAGTTTCAACTTTACAATCAGATTAAAAAAACATGATAGGAAGAGAACTGAAAAAAAAGATAAAAAATATGAATCTTGCTGAGATTATCTTTCACAATGAGAAACTGAATGAATTTGTTAGTGTCATGGTTTAACCCGGCTGGCAACTAAGCACCACGCAGCCGCTCGCTCGCTCCCCCCCCTCCCTCAGTGGGATGGGGGAGAGAATCAGGAAGAAAATAAAAGGTTAGAGCCGAGGGCTGAGATAAAGACAGTTTAATAAGAGAAAATAATAATAATAGTAATAATGAGAATGATAACAGAATATACAGAATATACAAAACAAATGATGCACAATGCAATTGCTCACCACCCGCCGACCGATGCCCAGCCCGTCCCGAGCAGTGATCACTCCCCCCGAGCCACGATCAGTCCCCGAGCAGCGACCACTCCCCCCACGACCGACCGACCGACTAACCCCCCCCGAGCATGACGTTACATGGTATGGAATAGCTCTTTGGACAGTTTGGGTCCTAGCTGTGCTGTACTCCCAGCTTGTTATGCCCCTGGCCGAGCAGGAGAAGCTCAAAAAGTCCTTGAGTAGTCTGAGCACTACTTGGCAACAACTAAAAACATCAGTGTGTTATCAACATTCTTCTGGTACTAAATCTAAAGCACAGCACTATGCTAGCTTCTGTGAAGAAAATTAACTCTATCCCAGCCGAAACCAGGACAGTTAGGAAAAAAAATGGCAAGTTCTTGATGATGCAGAGTGCTTAGTTTTGAAAAGCTGGAGAGCTCTCTCTCCTGTCCCTGAGTGAAGTTGAAAGGAAATAATAAAATCGTTACTGTGCAAACTCTGTTTTGTTACTTCATGCTGTCACTGCTCCATTGAAGCTTTCTTTTTTTCAGTGTAGGGCGACCATGTACTGATGTTGCTTCGTGCTGCTGGCATCTGCGTGGCTTTTCAGCTTCTATTTGATGTATTATCTGATGTCTCTTTCCCCTTTTCTCAATTATGTCATTTTACTACTTTTCTCCTCAAAGAGACACTTGTATCTTGAGCGCTCCTTTAGGCACATGTCAGAAAAAGTTAAAAAGAAAAGGCTGTGAAAAGTGACATGCTGGATATTTGCTTATATCCCTGCCACAGAAGAGCATGCTCTCAAAAGTGACCTGAATCACAGTTTAACTGTCCAAAACCCTTTGCTCCATGAATAAGTCAGAGACACACATATGCACCCGCATTTGTGCATGCATGTTTGCATATAACCAGTTCAGGTTGGTAGACGCAGTTGACCCACTTCTAGGCTAAAAAGCTGGTTAACAGTGGAAATACTACATTTGACTGGTAAAGTGTTAAAGCAGTAAGCTGCAGAAAGTCTTTTTACACGCTAATCTGCAACATAGACTAAGGGTTAATGATTGCAGGCATATTTGGAATTGGGTCAAAAAAGGGCCATTAAGCAAATAGAAATGTCACTGTGAAGTTAATTATTGGAACGATATATAAGTACGAAAAGGAATGAGCATTTTCCTTGTAAAAAGCAAAGCACTAATAGCTCTGACTGCAAGCAGATAGGCACACTAATGCTTGCAATGCTCCACCAGTACACATCAGCCCTGATCTGCAAATGTCTTAACATTGAACCTCTGTTGAGGAGATACTGCCAGAAGAGTCAAGCTGAGTCACATTATGTTCCAGTCTTCTGAAAGTGATTACATGGGAAGGAAGCAGAGATAAAGTGACCTAAATTAAAAGCTGAATTTGTGTTTTCTGAAGTGAAACCACTGTGCGCTCATTTCTACATTTAACTTCCAAATCAACTGACTAAGGATACTCAAAGATTACAAGGATTAATTAAAAAGAATACTAAGCACTCTTTCCTATCAAGTATCACATCTGGAATAGTTTGGCACTTCTTGCACAGTATCTCAATTCATAAAAGCCAGAATCATTCATTCTTTCATGTATGTATGTTGAAAATTCTGAATTTGAAGTAGGTGAGAGTCTTATGTTTTAAATAATATTTAGTTCCTGGAACAAGCAGCTGCAGAAAGGGAAATCTTAGATTGTTCTCATGTGTATTTGTTATCCCTGGATGACTTGAAGCATGAACAACAATCTGGATAGTACATTAGCAGTGCTCTGGATTCAGATTTTCAGATTCAGTTTGATAATATATTTTGTAATACCATCAGTGTTATATCAATCTTATTTTCTCTTACCATTTTTAAAAGGAAAGGATTCTATCTCTCTGTCCTGAGGGCAACAGTAAGTTCTGTTGCGTTTTTCTTTTCTTTAGTTCAAAACCCCCAACAATTCAAAAGTCCCCAAACTGTGTGTCACCTCCAGTCTGGTGGGAGCAGTTTTAGAGGGCTTCTTACTGATTTTGATGCATTGCTGATCAGCTCCTCAGTGAGCCTGGAAATCTTGGTGATGACACTGAACTTTGCCCATTCCAAAGGAAACGGTTCCTTCATCTGTTTTACTGATGTGAAACAATATACCTTAGACGAAGATTTTTTCTACCTGGTGACATGACATGTCAAATGTTTGACACACACACATCTTCATCTCATAGTTATTTCTCTATTTTCTCAAAGTTCAAATATATGCACCCCTGAGTGCCTGTTCTGATCAAACAGATTCAGCTAGGTGCTCACTTTGGGCTTCAGGAATAATACCAGAAGTTAATGTTAAGCTTCTATCAAATTCAACATAAGATAAATATTTAACATTCTTGGCACTTGTGGTGCTATCCAGGTAGATTGTAAAATACAAGGTGTAAAATGCACAGTGAATGCAAGGAAAGGGAACTTGGAATATAATTGTCTTCTCCATATCATTGGGGGTAGTTTTAAGAAGTGTACTTTGCACAATACTTCATTCCCTTGGAATTTACTTCCAGGTGGTTTACAGTTTTAAACCTTTGAAAGTTCTACAGAAGAATTGAGGTAAGTACAGCTTTTTTATTGTGACAAACAGAAGGACTGAATAATAAATCAGCTCTTCCTCCTGACAAACCCAAAGGACAAGGTTTTGAAGGCAATGTATTGAAATCTTTAAGAGCAAACACAATGTTCATGATGCCTGATCTTGGTCAAGTCATACTTATGAAAGTCCTGGAGAGAAGAAATATTTTTGTTATATATTAAATATTTGTGTTAAGTAAACACAATCAGATTTTGAATGCATTGAAAATTGGTATCTAAACAATTTATATGAAGTATTTCAGCTTGGAAAGTGTGATGCTATCTTATAATTCTAAACTACTGTTACTTGTAATCTGTGTAGCCTTATGTGACATCTCATATTTTTTTCTCTTATGGAATAGAAAGTTGGGAATGCCAGCAAGAGGAGTATTTATGAGAACAGAAAGCAAAGTGTCCTCTGGTGCAAAACTTCATATGGATACTTATTTCTCACTTGACTGTTTTTGAATTTGACACTTGTTCCTATATGAGTAAATCATCTATGTGAATATTCAGTGATTGGACAGTATCATAAATAGCACAGAAGTGAAGTCAGTATTTTTTTTTTCCAAGAGAATATAAATGTGCTATCTGTATTTTTGCCCATCTTTATTGCATTTCAAAACTAGTAACAGCTGAGTGTTAATCAACATGTCAACCTACCAATTTTAGGTACTGATAAAGCAAGGAAGATTTGTAATGTAAGCAAATGAGTAATTTCCAAAAGATTAGATAAACGGTTGGGTGTATCTTCTCCATTTCTACACACCAAGATTTTAATAAATGCTTAGTATGTATTTTACACATTTCATGGATGTAGTTTAATTATCACAAAGTGTATTTATGGAATTGGGTATATAGAATCTTTTTAATACATGCTTTATAGACTTCTAGAAAACAGAAGTGCTCCTTGGATAAAAACATTTAGATAAAACTCTTTAGTGTGTTATTCAACTCACGAATAAGTAAGAGTATTTTAAAGCAAACATGCCTTAGTAGAGTGTTTCAGAGGAGTAAAAGTTAACAGATGAAGTAATAAATTGTACTTAGTGCATAGCTGAAAGCATCAGAGCTCCAACATGCAGGACAGATTGTATCAGGTGGGAAGATGTTTTTTTATGCGTAGAGAAAAAAGGTGAAAAAAAATTTCTTGGTAGAAGTCATACAGAGATTTCAGAAGCTTTGGTCAGTGGTAAATTACTCTCTTAGTCTCCCAACTGCTGACATCAGTAATTTGGAACAGTGGGTTAAAATTTTTCTAATGCTGGATATTTATGTATTTGTTTGTATTGCCTGACTTTGAACTTCTCTGATATTTGATGCACAAGAAACCCTCTAACTTCTGTGTGCAGGTTCTAGAGATTAATTTAATCATAAGATCCAAATCACAAAATAACTTAGAAGTCTACATGTGAGGTACAATGCTCTAATGCAGGACTATTTTTCCTGGGTTAGTGTACAGGAAAAATGACTTATTTTGATCTCTGTATGAGGGTTGGAGAGGTGATGGTTCAGGGAAGATAGCCATCTCTGATTCATCCTCCTTTTTGGGCAGGATGGAACTGACAGAAATGTCTACATGGTAACAATAAGCTGTTTTATTTTACCTGGTAACAAACAAACAAAAAAAACCCCAAAACAAAATAACTCCTACCCTTGTCACTGAAAATAGAGAACTCTGTTGCCAAATTCTGAAAGATGATTAAGGATAGACTTAAAGATAATCTGAAAGATTCCAATAAACAGTTCTGAAAGATTATCAGGGATAATCTGGCATTATTTGCATAATAATACCATCCTCTCAAGGTAAAACTTTGTTCTGGGAGATATGAAGAAAACATCCTTTTCTGCAGAGACAGAAATAGATAAGTATTTAGCCATAATAATGCAAAAAACATCAAGTTCTGGTGATTTCATGACAGGCTAACTAGTACTGACTAGTGACTAGTTCTTCTACCCTGAAATCTGTAGTTTCTGAAGGCTGTAGTGACTAGAAAGCCAAGCCTACAGCTGTTAAACCAGATGAATTGGATGTATTTGGCAAGGTTTGGGTAGCAGTGGGGCTGCTGGGCTGGCCTCTGAGAAGATGCCAGCAGCTTCCCCCAAGTCTGACAGAGTCATTCCACCTGGCTCCAGGGCAGACCTGCTGCTGGCCAAGGCTGAGCTGATCAATGATGGTGGTAGTGCTGGGGATAGAAGGGGTAAAAACCACTCCGCAACAGAGAATATGTGAGAAGAAAAACTCTGCAGATGCCAAGGTCAGAGCAGAAGGAGGGAGAGGACGCCAGGTGCCAGAGCAGAGATTCCCCTGCAGCCCATGTTGAAGACCATGGTGAGGCAGGCCCGTGGAGGTCTATTGTGGAGCAGATCTCCACCTGCAGCCCGCAGAGGACCCCACGCTAGAGTAGGTGGCTGTGCCCTGAAGGAAGCTGTGACCCCATGGAGAGCCTGCACTGGAGCAGGTTCCTGGCAGGAGCTGTGGACCCATGGAGAGAGGAGCCCAGGCTGGAGCAGGTTTGCTGCCAGGGCTTGCGATCCAACAGGGGACCCACGCTGGAGCAGTCTGTTCCTGAAGGACTGCACCCTGTGGAAAGGGCCTATGCTGGAGCAGTTTGTGAAGCCCATGGGAAGGACCCACATTGGGGCAGTTCATGAAGGACCGTCTCCTATGGGTGAGACCCCACGCTGCAGCAGGGGAAGAGTGTGAGGATGAAGGAGCGGCAGAGACAATGCATAATGGACTGACCACAACCCCCATTCCCCATCCCACTGCTCTGCTCGGGTAAAGGAGGCAGAGAATTCAGGAGTGAAGTTGAGCCCAGGAAGAAGGGAGGGGATTTTTAGTTTTGCTCTTGTTTCTTATTATCCTACTCTTTTATTAATTGGCAATAAATTAAATTAATTTCTCCAGCTCGAGTCTGTTGTACCCATGATGGTAATTGATAAGTAATCTCCCTGTCCTTATGTCAACCCACAAGGTTTTTATCCTATATTCTCCCGCTGTTCTGTTGATGGGGGGGAGGTGATACTGTGGCTTGGTGAGCACCTGGCAGTTAGCCAAGGTCAACCCACCACAACAGAGAAGAGTAACTTCACAGGAAGTAGGCAGATGTAGGGAGTTTGGACTCCTTTTGTTACAGGTTTCAAGTAATTCACCTTTCACGGTCAGTCACAGTCAAGTATAAATATCTTACTACAAAGTATTAAACTTACTTACCTTTTGCATGTCCAAACCAGGTAGACCATTACTTGAATTTCCATGACTGTCATGCAAAAGATGGAAGAGCAAATATTATTTGAAATTGCAGTTCAAAGTAGTTGGTGTTCAACATACATTTGATCAAGCATGTTTAGAAAAAGATGTTCAGCTATAATAATTTAGAATTATTCAAATTCTATAGCTTATCTTATTGTGGTAAGTCAGTGGGATTCCTAACAGAAATAGTATTCAGGTTTAATAATTTCTTATATTGTACATTGTAAACCCACTACTAAGTCTGAATTCTGATTTTCAATTTTCAAATTTCCTCTGAAAATTAAGAACTCTGAGATTTTACTTCAGTTGTTCTACCTGTGAATTAAATGCTCCTCATGTAGATATTGATTCAGGAAGGAGCTTAAAATTAAGCACATGAAACTAGCATAGCAGTTCTGGATGCAGGGTAGAAAAGAGAAGAAGAGGAGACAAAGCAAGTGCCTTAGGCAGATAATAGTAAAAATATTACTGTGTAGGAATCATGTCACAGAGGAAAGGTCATGACTGATGCAGTGATCTTATGTTGAAGTAATTTATTTTTGCAATAAAACTTGAGTCTTTGAGAAAAAGGAGACTGGACAGCAGATGAATAATTTTCTCTGGATGTTTTGTCCACTGGGAAAAGAAATCTGGCCTGTTTGCAGGCTGATGATTTGTTTTAAAGATTAGATGCTTTGGGATTCTTCTCATGTAAACATAACACCTACTTATTGGAATAAAAATAGCAAGTTATTTGCTGTGTTATTTGGAAATTTTGGTGATGAGTGACATATACTAAAAGAGGTAAAAAAGTTAATACCTGACTCAAGACAATATGGTGAAATAATTACAGTAACCAGGTTCATGGAAGAAAAAAAGGTGATCAAGAAAATGTCTATGACTGACAAAGACAGATGAGGCATATTCAGAATGCTAAAAAAGTTGCAGCAACCTTTGTGAGTTACCAATATATACAACATTTCACTGGAGCTAAACAGTTGGCAGGGATACAAAGACCCTTACCTGCAGTACAATGAAAGAAATTAAGAAATATTTGGGGACCACAGTATTCCACCCTCCCCTCCCAAAGTTAGGATATAGTTAAGGTGAAGAGGTACAAAACAGTTTAGGGTGTGCATCTGTGTCATGTAAAAAAAAGGCACAGGAGAGCATGGGCAGAATGTACGTGGACTTTAAAAAGCGCTGATACAGTGCTGCACAAAAGGCTCACGTGCCAGGCCAGTGAGTATCGTACCAAGGATGAATACCTAGGATAACTTAATGGAGACATATTTCATTCATAGTTCTGTATAAAAACTTTATTGGATTGCAAGTGCAGAGAAATACAAGGTGACTGGTGAAATGTCAAAAGAATGAATATTACAGTCATCATTTACCTTTCAGAAGAAAGGCAAGAACAGCTGCATCATTCAGCAAGAAAAGCCTTGTGCTTCAGAATAGCTAAACAAGCATGGCTGGCAACTGAAATACTGGTTAGGTTTGGGTAGATTAAAATCTTAACTCAGATTTGAAGTGCTCAGTTCTGCGTTTCAGGCTTGTCTCCAGTGGGTTCACAACTAACAAAAAGAAAGAAATACAGCCTTTGTGTTATTCTTACAAAAGATTAGTATGTTCCAGGATTTTAGTATAATTTAAGCTTCTTAACTATGCACATATTTTCAGTAGATTATGAAAAACAAACTAAATTTCCATCACCATTATAAGGTATGAAGTATAGATTGCCATTCTTCTCACACAACAATGGGTATGAGTGAAGCCATGTCTGGAACAGTTTTGTCATAGATTATTAAAAAAAGTAACATATGGAGAGGGAGAAGAGGGAGGGAAAGAGATAACAGGGATGTATGAATTTTAGATTATCAAGAGTAATTAATACAACAAGTAAGTCTGCACAGGGAGAGAAAGGGAGAGAACTGTTCTGAACAACACACATTTCTACAGGAAGATGGGCTGTAGCATTTCTAAGCATAGGAGTTAGTTTCAAATGAAAGGAACAGTTGTTAATTTGGTTTATGTTCTGAGAGGTTTTTTTGAAAAATGTAATTGAGATTTGTAGGAAGATGTAGCTGTAGAAAAAAAAAAAAAAAAGCCGGAAGCTTATAAATCTCCTGTTGGTGAAAAATTTGGACAAATTGACAGATAGGAATAAAAAGCCAATTAATATCTACATGTAGCTTAGAAGTTGTTATAAGACAAAACCAAGCACGTCTACTGCTACAACTGACTTCCTGCGATTGATTCCCTTATATTTTGGTTTCAGCTCACAGCACTCAGCACCCTGGCGATTCTGTGTTTATGAAATCAGATACAGCATCTTTCTTAAAAGATTTTGACATTTATATACAGTCATAAACCAACACATATAAATCTGCTATTTAATGCAGAAACAGAATAATAGTGGGTTTGGATTTGCAGTACGCTACTTGGAGAACACCTTACTTCTGAACCAAAATTTTCCCAAGTCTTCTGAAGCTTTCAAGAGGTTCTGAGCATTTTAATACTAACAGTAGCTCCAGAAGAGCTCAGTGCCTATCAGGATTTGGCCTGGTTTGTGTCTCAAAGTTCAAGGGTGGGCAGGGGTCTCTCTTTTTTTCTTAATCTTCTTTTTTTCTTTTTTTCTATAGCAATAGGGAATAACAGTGTAGGACTTTTGAAAGTGCCTGTAAGAAATATGAATTAATCTGTTCTGTCTCTGTGAAGACTTTCTGTACATGTGTCATAGACTGATAACATTACTCAAGTCATTATCATTATCTCTGAGCAAGTGTTTTCAAACATTTGATATCTTTTAATAAGGAAAGCATAGTGCATTCTGTATAAAAGAGCTGGAAAGTTTCAGGTGTTATGGTTACCTGGGAAGAGAACTAGAGGAACAGGAGAAGTATCGGGGATTAAAAATCAGCATAAACAAAAAGAAGGCATTCCATGCATAAAAGAATACCCCTCCTGCATAGCATTATTGATTAATAAACATCATTATGTTCTCTAGAGATATTTGCATATTCAAATGTGGGATCATTGAGGGTAGAGCATTTTAATCTATTAATTTTGTAAACTGAATGCACCTGAATTTACCAAAGTCATAATTAGCTATATATATCTTTAGCTAATAATAAAAAAGTATAAAAGGGGATCCGGATCTTTATCACATGAGAGGAACTATTCAAATCAGTTTTCTCTGAGACAAGGGTATTTTCCCTTTTGGATGTGTCTGTCTTGTTCAACATATTTATCTCCTCCCTCTGCCTTCTTGAAAATATTCTGGAAATATTGAAATTATCAGAGAAAGATTCCATCAGCAGTGTATGACAAATGTCCTAATACTAAGTAGGTAGTAAATTTGAAATCAGTTTCAATTACTTACAGTGTTTTGATTTTTTAGAATATATTATAATTTACTGTGCCCATAAGAAAAGTTTGTAATGATTTTTTTTTCTGGTAAATAAAGAATATTAAACTGATTCAAAAAGGAAGTAATGTATGCATTGGATACAATGCATACATCCAATATGACACATATAATGATACAATCCAAACAAACAAAAACCATTATTCTTTCCCAGTAGGTTTCCAGATCTCCTGTATACCTGAGCTGAGTTCTGTGAAATTACATGACCAACACTGTACGGCCAGTTGTAAATAGCCTTGAGCAGACCAGACCTGGGAAGTCTGCCTAGAATAACACGATCCGATGGGTTTGACCCTGGAACGCTGAGTCATAAATTCTCAGCTTCTTCTATGGCATTGCTGCATATAGGTTACTTGGGCTGCTTAAACCACTCAGACGTAAAACTAAGAAAAAAAATCATCTGCAGCATCTCTGTTTTTAAGGTAGAATAGCAATTTCCTGTCTCCTGGGGTACTATAGAGATTCAAAAGTGAACTGTAGTTAGTTATCTATTGGATGTAACTCTAAAACATAGCTCACAGTGTGGAACAGATCAATAAATTAATAAAATACCCAGTTTACTGAATATATGGATGGCAAGATTTTTAACTTGTTTTCTTCACAAAAGGACTGTAACTGTTTATCTTTAATTATTTCATTTTAATTTTTGGCATAATTTATGTTTAACACTCCAGCTGCAAAAATGATTAATGAACCTGCAACTAATTCATGTAATGGTACATAATACTAACATATAAAATAGTGTGAAAGCACCACAGTGCTTTTACCATGTTCCACAAACGTCACTCTTTCCTGGGAAACATTTCATAGTATATTAACTGCCTGACCATTGAGAATTAATTATGAATTAATTTGTCTTTCTTTGACTTTCCCTAAGTCAACTAAAACAGTAGATGTGCTGTTACAGAACTGTGATTTGGAATGATATAAAGGAATGTAGTAGAATTCTGATTGCTCTTTTTCTTCAAAACTACAAGCTGAAATAGTTTTAATTTAATTAGGAGACAAGAATAGTTTAAGGTATCTTACCTGTTTATAATCAGGACCACAGTGAACATTTTACTATTACTAACTAAAAAGAGATTGTTTTGGTCACAGTAAATAATTCTGCCACTTCCATAATTAAATCATTGATTTTTCAGTCTCTGGGAAGGAAAATACGGTATTGTTTCTATTTCTTAAATTCTTTGCAAGGTCTGAACTCAAAGGTGAATCAGACAAGGTTTTCCTGGCACTGTTGTTACTTAAATAGAAGTGAGGTGGATAGTACCACAGCAATGCATACATTCCCTTTGCTTTAGCAAAGCAAAGGGAAAGTTTGCTTGAGCAGGGAAATTTTTGAAGGATCACTTTTTTCTTTTGTTGTGTCTCGTAGCAAGTGTGAAAACCAGCCTGTCCCATGTCAGCTTTGTCATGGCAAGGAAAATCTATTCCTTTAGTCTTGGTCTCAGCCTGAAAGCTTGCCATGAGTTTCTGGTTTCAACAAATGCTGTGCCATGCCTCCAGCTCCGTAAGGATCACACCTTTGTTCCATTGCCTCTGAAAATGTGCTGTGTATCTGGTCCCTATTGCAAACAGTACTCTGTTTCCTTCAAAAGTCTCCCAGTTCAGGTAAGCAGCAGTAGGGATAGGAAAACAGCAGTACACACATGGATTTACTTTAGCTCCTGCAGCACTGTAGTACTGTACGTGCCTCCAATACAGGCCACCTACTTATTGCACCTCCCAAGCAGGTTTCTCCAAAGGAAGGATGGACAGACATTTAAAGTTGCTCTCAGAGTGGCAAACTCTCCTCTTTGGTGCTGGAGCAGAGTAAAAGGAGCAAACCAACAGCCAGCCTTCGGCTGTTCTGCTATTTACATTTTTTTCAGTGGAATGAAACATACAATAGAGGTACAATGGACTGGAAGCAAGCAGCTTGTTAGACCAATTGCCGTGCCATCTGACCTAGATTACATGCCCAGTTCAATTCACTGTGGATTGCTGTTTATAATGCTGACTGATGTATCACCTGTGAATTGAACCTCCCCACTGACATCTTACAAGACCTAACCCTTAAAACGCCTGTGCCACTGCACAGGTATAGCTAAACCTTTCTAAGAGTGAGCAGGTCCGGAGGCTGCCAGCACTGCCCATTTACCAGGCTCCACTGTGAGCTGACCATGTTTTCCTGATGAACAGCTTGGAGAACGTATGGAACTTATACTGGGATGGGTATCTTAAACTGTGAGAAGGTACTTCAAAAAGTAGGGGTTCAGGGGGAACTGGGAATGCATTTGAGTGCTCTGTTCTCTGTGCATGACTTTAAATAATAAGTTTAGATACTTACTGGGTTCCTGCTCTTCTCTCCTTCCTGAACTTCGGAAACAAAGACAGAGCTTTTCAGACAGGTGAAAAGAAGGCAAAGGTTTAGAAAGTGCAGTGACTCAGGCCTTTCAGAGGCAGAGGAAGGAATGAAATGCAGTAATTCATCCTTGTGAATATTTGTTGGGTGAAAAAAACCTGACAGATAATAACAAGTCCTCTTCCTTGCTTGCCTGTAGTGCTGTTGTTGGGGTGATGTCGTATCTGTTCTCAAGAACTTAATTCTCTGGCATGTGTGTAAGCTCCCCCCTTATAACCGTTTTGTATTGAATCACAGGAATGGCTCTAGTAATGAATGAAGGCTGCACCGTTCCTATTACTGTCTACTGATCCTTGCCAGAACTCATCCTTCTGCAATGTGTGCTGAACTGCTGCAGTTTAAGATTAAGCTCTATTATTCTCAATCACTCAAACAAAAAGAGAGTGACACAGTACAGCAGGAAAATGCAAAAGAATAAATTGTTTTAAACAAACCTTATCTGTAAGAATTAAGCTTGCAAATCTGTCCAAGTGTGTGAAAATACCTATGCAAGTTATTAAAGAGTGTGAGAAGGCTTATGAGATGCCTTATGGCTGGAGTTAGCCCCTTTTGTTGTTGATGACAGACTGTAATAACCTTCAGGCTTAGTTACAAGAAAAAACATTTTTTTTAGTGTAAAGAAAGCATGGAAGTAATGGCAAAGATAAGGAGACAATGTGCTTCCCTTCAGGCAAAAAAGCTGGCTAAAAAGTCATCAGTGAATCATGAGCTGATGACTGAGAAAGACCATGAGTGGCGACTGACCTGGAAAAAAAACACATTATATTTAAATCCTCTGGCTTCCTCCTTCCTCCTCCCATCCAGCTTCCACCCCCACGACCAAGAATAAGGAACTGGAGGAACAGGGAAAGATGGTCTAAAGGTGATTTTGGAGCTCACTCACTGCATTAGCTTCAGTTACACCTGTGACTCTTGAAATGCTGGAAAACAGTAAGAAAAGAACAGATACCATCCTCAAAAGGACAAGATTTGTAAATGGAAGTGAAACTATGTTTATGAAAATCTGATAATAGCTCTTAAGCTCCAAGGAAAGAAAATAAATTGCATTAATTCAATTACTTTTCAATAAACTTATCCTTAAAACATGATCAGTCTGTATGCAGATGACTTCTTACACAGAAAACAGGTTTTATAGAAAACAGATTTTATATATATATGAAATGGTTTTTGTACATATGCGATTTCAACTACTTCCATTTGCATCAAACACTGTAGGTTGATGGTTTCAGATTCCAGGTTTTGTATTTTGAGCTCTATCATGAAATATGCTAAAGAGAATCCTCAGAGCACACGTGCCTCTACAGGTACCATATAAAAAATTCTTTTGCTTCCAGGAACTGAGTGAAATCATAATACTTGGTATTGCTTTGATTTCTCTGTTGCTGCTTATTCTCATATTAAAGGAAAGGAAACTATAGTTTTATTGCATATTAAAAGACTAAGTTTAGAAACGGGACAATGGAAAATGTTAATGAATTATTGATACTGCTTGCATGTCACCTCTGAATATGGCTGCTTACTTAGTGTCACTTTTATCTCCATTTTATGCTACAGAGTCATATCTGAGATCCTGGATACAAGTAGTTATAAAATTATATTTCAACTATCTCGATAAAGAAAATAATCTTTAGTAATGCTATGCAACACTCAAAGTTAACAAAAAAACTTAAAACTGCATATGTTTTTAAATGTTCTAGTACCTTCGTGCTTTGTAAGAGGAATCTGCAATTTTGTAAGTGTAGCTTTCTCATATTTAACATGTCCTATGTGAAAGTGCTCATTATGTTTAGTCAGTCTGCATATGCTACAGAGCTATACAGACTTCTGTAACTCAAAGTATCTGAAAAATCTACTGGTGCTTCATGTCTGTAGAGCATTTTTATGCTGACCACACATGGCTTATGACTGCAGGAGTTGAACAGCTCTTCCTTGCAGTTGTTCCCTCCAGGAGGTCCTGCATGGCTTGAAGATCTAGGCAAGGACATTTGTGGTCAAACAGAAAAAAAATAAAAATAAAAATAAAAAATTGTCTAGTGGCAGAAGAAAGGGAGGAAATACAAATACTAGATGGTAGATGGAGACAGAAATGAGATCAGTAGCAAGCGCTTCTGGAAATACGGACAGAAGTACAGAAGACTAAGTGACACAGGGTAAGCAGGAGCTATGGATGTCAGAAAAGATTAGGGGAGAAGGAAACTGAAGAAGAACTTTCTATAAATAATAAAACACTGATACTTGCAAGCCCTGGAAATGTGGAGTTGTGAATAGCTCCATTAAAGGGCTGTCGTATATACTGGCGAAAATCCATGTTGCCCCTCCAGCAGATCTCTAGGAAAGAAGTTAGCAACTTTGTACTGCTGGCTTTTTGCTGACCTGGTTATTGAAAGTTAGGATGTTTCTATGTTAACAAAGTCATTGCTTCATTTTGCCTAAAACAGAGAAGAAAGAATATAAATTTTATGTCCCAGAAGTCTTTCTAAACAACATTAAGATTTCATTTGAGCATGAATAACTAAAATCTTACACTATTCTAGAATATAGCCAGTTGTGCAATCTTTATTTGTATCTATCGTCAGTATCCATCATGAAAAAAAATTCCATTACATGTTTCCACACAATTTTTGGATTAGATGTAGAGTTTGTTTTACAAGCTCAGTTTACACAGTTTTGGAGAGTCTAGCCGTTGAAGTAAGAAGGCCACATTTTGTATAGTGCCTCCAATCTGCATTACTGCTTAAGAGCTTTGGAGGGGGTACTTGCAGGGGTACTCTGGTGGGAGCTTGAGGAGTACTGTAAGGAGGCCAGGTAGCTGCAAGTTTGAAATGCGTTCCACCCCATCACAAACACTCACCTACAAGATTAAGGGACATAGTGACACTGTGGGCCTTTCTGTTTCTCAGCTGCTCCAAGCTGGAACAGAAGGTGCCATGGAGGTAACAAGGCATGTGTCACAAGGAGATGCAAGAGTGAGAGAGGTTTGTGAAAATGATGGATCATGCAGACATGAAATGACAAACAGAAAAATAATTTAAAAAATTTGTAGTTCTCTGGAGATAGAATTTCTCCAGGATTTGTAAGAATCCGCTTAGGAAACATCTATTTTATTTGCTTTTTGTGCATATCAGGGAGAACAGGAGTAAGAACTTTTGTCCTTTGGGATGTTCCTAGTCACAGGAAGAACAGCTGTCATTAATAGACAAATATTTGTTTCACTTGCCTTTGTAGAAATGCTTCATGCAAAATATTTAACCTCTGAGGAGAAAATGCAATTTGTAGATCATGAGTCTTAAATAAAACACAGGTAAACTTTACTTCTCAACAGAAAAGGGAAAATAAGAATTTGTGGAAAACACCAGAAAAGCTTAGAGTTCTACCCCAATGCATACTAGCTTATAGTTCTAATTCTTCAGTCTGACTGTGTCAATTATTATTTTTCACCTTTCTGTGTACTCACCTTGAATTGCTGTTTCAAGGTGAGGAATTTGCTTTCTGTTGAAAGCTATATAGCTTTTCCCAGTGAAGGCACTAATTTATTCCATGCTAGAGGGACACCATATCTTTAGTTTAATTTTCATTGAAATCTTTTCCTTTGTTATCAACACTAATCTGTAAGCTGAGTAAAATCAATGTACACAGAAAATTAAATGATTTACTCAGTGCTTCTTCTATTGTTATCAATCTCATAAAGATTCATAACCTACAAAGCAGATATATGTCTATTTTCCTCTCCTAATTGCTTTCAAAAACTTTATTGCTGTCTCCTTGATACTATCATTTCATGCCTACTGAATGCAAAAGGAACGTATTTTGTGCTGGTTTACATCCTCTGTTATATCATTGAAATAGGTGGCATTCTGGAGATCCCATACCAGTACTTAATTTGTCCGAGTAACTTTTGTAACAGTAAAGTGTTAGAAAATATTTTCAATATGTTTGAAAAAAAATCTCTGTGATACAGTGTCTGATAACATGATAATTTCATGTAAAGCTTTTGGCTTTAGGACAACTTCAATGCTGCAAAATAAAAACCTACAGTACACTTCTGCATTCAAGAGACATATTCCCAGTTCTATTCTAGAAAAGTACACACTTCAAAGAATATACATATTGGGACTGACTTACCAATGCTTATTCACTTGTATAATCTTTACTTGCACAAGCAATCCTGTTGAAGTTAAAACTCCCAGATACAATGCAATTACTCACATGCTTTAAGGTTGCATGGATCTTGACAATTGTATTCTGCCCCCCAGCTAAAGGCTTGCTTCAGTTTCATCTGATAAAACCTTCCAGCTGGATGCTTCACTGCCGTGAATATATATTTTGAAAGCTGACAAGTGTATGGCTTAAGAAGTAGAGAGCCAACTATAAACCGACAAACAATTTTTATGAAAAAGCAAATCTAGCTTGCTTTTATATTGTAACTCTCTTCAACGTTTTTAGAATGTGCTGTTCACTTTACAGCATTTGTTCTCAAGAAAGACATGGCTGATTATAAATTTCTTGCTGATGGTAGGGGAAAGAAGAAAGAAAATGTGAACATTGTCAATACTAGCCTTAACAACGACCTTTGTTGTTGGGGCAAGAACTGAGGTCATATTTGGCACTTAGCCCCAGACTGTTCTGCAACAGTGCTCTGTCCCGGCACAGACTTTACCAAAGGGTTCTGCTCTCAAAACTGGAGACAACTATTTGCAGAACACCAGTGCCAAAGCTGAATTTTCTCTCTCGAGGACAATATGTAGCCTGGCTGCATTCTAGGTTATATTGTGTCATGACTTCTAGGTACCTACTGTACGTGTGCATACTGGGTGTATATGCATAATATATCTTCCTTGTGATACTAACAATGATTAAACTTTAAAAGTGAATGGTGCACAATCTATTGCATTAAACTGGCTTGGCTTTGCTAGGATAGCTGTCATAAATTGATTTTACATGTCAATAGTGGCTATTAGCTAATTATATAACCTGACTTTTTGATGTGCTTCACATGCAGCCGTACTTTTAGACAAAGCTGCCAACTGAAGAAGTAGTTTCTTTTTTTTTTCCCCTCTCCTTTCAATTACTTAACTACATACCCATATATCCTCATCTTCTGTGGAATGTAAATAAATGATTCTTAGAAAATTATTAAGTCAGGAAGTCTTTGGAACACAGTTATGCTTGTGAGCGAGTGAGCATATGTTTATGTGAGACAGAGAGGGAGAGATGTTGGGAGTTGGGGTGTCACATTTGTTAGTTGAACAAGCTGAGCTAATGAGTGGTTTTCAGCAAATATCCAGTGCTATAAGCCAAACCTACAAAGCATTTCCCCTCAGAGTATTACTGTAATAAGTATTGTCTTTCAGGAACTCCACTTCTCCATATTGAATTTCTCTTCACAGTACAGTGGGATTTTTGGCAGGAGTTAGCAAGGAGCATATGGGATCTTAGTATTAGACAGAGATGCACTGCTGCTGGAGGAAAGTGTTGTGCCCCTACCTTGCAAGGATATCTTATGATGCATGGCAGTTATCTTGAGGTACCTAAACACCATGCCTGATTTGGTCAATTCCAAAGGAATTATATAGAAGTGCATCAGACAAAATGTTACGGAAACAGATTTAATTAAGTGCTTTACTATCTACTTGTATTCTATAAAGTCAGCTTACAGAGTGTCTGTTGTCTTTACATGGCTGTTTGAATCACATGTGCATTACCTCACTGTAAAATGAGTGTGTACCTCAGCTCACACTCTAGCTCACAGAAATTTCTGCAGCTCCATGCAAGTCAGCAAAATAGCACAAATTTATACCAGTAACACTATGATCCAAATATTTGTTAAGCTAGTACATGTCACCTCATTAGATGTACAATTTCTACTGTGGATTTTTAATACCAGCTGGCTGCAGCGTGTTTTCTGCTATTTAGCCCATGTATCTATCTAGCAGGCTACATAATTACTACTGTATGGGTCAAGACTGTCCTAAGGTGATAATATCTTGTTCCCCTACTCCATTTCCCTTTATTTTATAAAAAAGAAAAAAAAAAATTTCATGGCAGAGATCATCATGATCCTTGACTTGTGTTATTCAGGCAAGCAGAAAACTTTTGACACAGCATCATTTTATTTTTCAGCTATCATAAACTATTCTTGCTAGTCCATTTTAAGTGTGGCTGCTGTACTATTAAATACTGTTAAATTACCTTTTCTCTGCCTATGTGTGTGTGTGTGTGTGCGCGCACTAAACACTGAAGCTTGGTATTATCCTTATCTCATGCTGATACACATCAAGAACAACCTTCCTACGGTGAAATTACCATTTTAAAGATAATTACAATGGTGAAAAAATGCACCCTCTGGCTCCACGTCATATGCAACATTTTTACCCTTCTCTTCCTCTCTTTTCCTGTTCTCCTACCTACAAAACTAACTTTGTTTTCTTGGTTTGATAAAGCCATCTGAATTAAGTTGCATGGTACTGTGCTCTGTAATTCAGAAACGTGGGTTTTATTGTTTTAAACACTTTAAAAAAAATTGACATATAAATTAAAACCTTCTCACTGTTAATTTACTTTATGAAGGATTTATTATAGTAGTCAGAAAATTGACTGTAGCATAGGAAAGAAATACTGTGTAAGGACAGTTGAACTACATTGTTTACACACATCAGGTCTCATTCACTTGGATTCATTTATTGTTTCTTCAATACGTGTCCTTTATGTGTATTAAAAATCATTTGATATAGCTTTTTCGGGCTCATCTGCGCTAGACAGCTTGTAAAATGTAATTTGCAGAGCTCTGTGACCAGCAGAATTGCTTGAGCAGTCTTAGCATATTTTTAATGAATGCCAGTCACCTATCTTCACTTAAATAATACTCTTATCTTTTTAATGGTTGTGATATTGAGCTCTATTTGCCTTTAAAGCTTCACTAAATATCATTAGACTGCAAGAATAATTTGAGAAAGGTTATTTACCCTTACCCTGTTCTTCTTTCTTTATTTTTCTTTTTTAAAGAAGACAGGTGTGGCTACTAAATAGGATTATTAAACTGCATAGAAGTTAAGATTGTGGATAAAAGTTCATTGTTTCAAATCTAAGCATTTGTGGGGTGGACCCTATAACCTTTGAAGTGCAAGAGAAAAAAGTTTTTAGGAGTATTTAATAACATTTTTTTTTTTTTTCAGATACTAAAGAACATTTTTAATCTGGTTTGGGGGATGTTTTCTTTTTTTTTGTACGATTGAACCAAAATTTTTATGAAGCTAACTATCTTTTCTTCCAATGCAAAAAACTCAGGAAATAAAGTACATTAATGGTCTTCAACCTTTTTTCTTCACAGTACCTGTCATGGACCAAAACCAATCTCAAACTGGGGAATTTCACTTAATTGAATTTAATTCATTGCCAGTTAGTATAAAATTTTATTACTGATTCTGATATTAATAAATAGATAAACATTTAAATGTTTAGAGAAAAATACCTCAGCTTCACTCCAGGCACCTCTCTTCCTTGCTTCCTGGTCTCCAATCCCCTCACCTCACTTTATGTTCCATCCCCTCGGTGAGCTAATGGGGGTCAGTGTGTTGTGTTTCCTTTGCTTTTGCTGCTCCCTGTTTTATTACTCAGCTCGTGCTGCATAGGTTCCTCCACCAACAGACACCCCCTTCAAGGGGCTGTATCAACTCAGGTGTCTCCTGCCGTATCTCCACTTGTGCATGCCCCCAATATCTTCTTTAGGTCTACAGCCTGACCAGGGTGATCTTCTGGTCTAAAATGTAGTGCTAAGACCTGGCACTCTGTCATACCTTACATCACATTTGATGTTGCAGTCCTTCCTCTCAGTGCTTGAAGGGTGAACGGATAGAAAAGAAAGTATTCTGATAATGTAATTTTTCAGGTTTCTACTGAGAAAAATGAGCATCAAAATACAAATCTCAGAATATCAGCCTATTCAGTGAGGAGTCAGTCAATAAAAGGCAATGTCATATTATGCACACTGGACTCCCATATGTACAGGACATTAAACAACATATAAACATGTAACATCGTACGGAGACATGTGGCACTGGGCAAAGGGCTGAAGTAGCTTAAATACTTGATTCTGTGTTTACTGCTGTAGCTTTTCTTACCTATGTGCCAGATAGTTAAATACGATTTCCAACCCACCTGCATCTATGATGAGTATATCCCTTCTGACAGGATCTTACCCTTTTGGTCCACTTCCATTTCATCACTATTTCATGACACAGTATGATTACTTTGCACTAACACATGGGACACACACTACCAGGGGATATCAGTCTGGGAACTGTAAGGATTGGGGAGGACAGGAACGATTGTAATTTATATAAACAACTTATAAGTAGGATAGCCAGAAGTCAGGCAACTGATAGTCCAGGAGCTGGGAAGCAGCTCTTCATTTGCAAAAATATAACAGAAATGTGTACAGTTTATTCCTCTAGGTTAGGAACCAGCTAAATTATTGGAGAATCTCACACTCTATTTACCTTCAAAAATACCCAAACCCCACCGAAAAGTTTTATTTTTTTTAAAGGCAGACAAGGAGGTCTATTTCAACATTATTTTCATTTACATTATTTTCATTTTCTTGTCTCCTTGTGACAATACACAGAGCCAGAGGAAAACAAATCTTTCTGGTCAAATTCCCATGTAAATGAAAGAAAAAAGCAATACACTGTATGGCTTTCCATAGAGGAATATATTGAGATTGGTACCTATCCTAGAAGAACATATTATCCAGAGGTCACCAAAGAGGTGTGGTTGGTGGATCATCTCAGCTACTCTACCAGACCATTATCTCTGCTCCCTTACCCCTACTGCAGTATATGCAGGACATGTTTTTTACTATTTTTATTCTGCCACAGGAGTTGAGGACATAATGGTCTCCTTTGGAAAAATGAATGAACAAAACCAGATTGGTCTAGAAACTATTTATTGTTTGAAATTAACAGCTATTATTAGTGCTGCCTTAGAGATTATACCTTCAAAAGACTAGCATTCCTTCTCTGCATTGCTTTTTTTTTTTTTTTTCTTTTTATACAGTCCTGTGGAAAGAATAATTTTAAAAATGTTATGGAATTTTAATCTCTCTTGTTCCTATTATTAGATTAGATTTCTCCAGTCTCATCCTTCTGCTATAGCGCTTGAAAGGGTAGACAGTTGCTAGTGTAAATAAGTTAGACATTTCCTATGTTAGAAGATTATTCTCTGCTTTTATGAGAAGTTGTGTATCTTTTAAACATTAGAAATCTGCTGCCAAGTACAGTTCACAGCATGAAGATAAATAATGCTATTAAACTAGAAAACCTTTTAATGATTGCTTGCTATTCAGCGGGCTTAGCAATTTAAACTAACACTTCCTTACAAAAATCACCTCAGTTATTCAAACTTCTAAGCCCAGCAATCATTTCAAGACAATGTGGCAGCATTCTTTTATAAAGTGGGTCATTGGTGATTTTCTGAAAGCTTACCCTGGTAATTTTTATATTCTTTTTATTGCCATGTACAAGAAGAAATGCCAGATGTGATTTGGGTTGTCAAAACAGCATAAAATTATTTCAGTTTAGCAGGGACTCGCTTGGAATAAGGCATGCTATAGAGGTCATTCTTAATTCCCATGAAGACAGTTGCTGTGAGTTGACAAATACATACTTTGCTAGCCCACCATTCTGCCCTTTGTAATGGCTATGGAGCAGATTAAAGGTACATGGCTTCTCTGTTGCACCAAGCCAACCCTGACTATAGAGTTTTTCTGTTCAGTCCAGTTTCTACTTTTGACTATGTCTTTTATCACTGAGTATCAATAAAGTAGAGAGACTAGCACTTAGGTCATGTACTTTCCTTTTTACACCTATATAGTAAATATTATCTATCTAAAAATGGGGGCCAAAATATAGGTACTCTGTAATTGGAGAGATGTTCAATAAACCTTAAAGCACAGGAAAACTTTTTAAGGACATAGAGAAACATTAAGGGAAACACTCAATGCTAAAATTAATAACTGATGGGTGCACATTTACAATTTAAGAAGAAAATTAAAACTAAATCCTTCTGTGATTCTAAACATGAAACTGAGTTCACCATTTACTCATTTTCATTTGAACAAGCAGGAACAGAGAATAAAAAGTTTGAAAAGAAACTTTCTTTTTTATTGTTATTATTCTAAATGTAGATCATCTTTCTTAAAGTCATGTCAGAATTTGGCAATTTAACATGAATCTAAAAATCCTCTTCCATTTGTAGAAGAGAACGCGCACTCAGAACTATGCTAGGTATAAAAGACAAGTTCAGAATGCATTCCTGCAGATGCCGTAGCACAGCCTGCAGGATATGCACGGTAATGGAGATTCTCTGCAACGCTCAGCACATCCCTCCCCTTAGGTCCCTAGCAAATCTGACAGATGACGTCCTTTTGTTATTTAATTTCTTTTCCTTCCACACACACTTACTGTGTTTCTAAAATCTAAGCAAGAATGGGTAATTGAAGTGTTCATTTTGCAGTCATTAATTTATCAAAACACTTTTATGATCTTAAAACACGTTAGCATTTAATTAAAACTTTGGAGAATTTATTCTGTCTCTTGTCCACTCTGCTGTAGCACTCAGAATTTATTAGGCTGGTATTAAACACCAAAATTGTGTTTACTCCAGCACTTCCTAAAAATATAGATGCAATTGTAAACAAAGCATTCACTCTTTCATAAATAATTGATTTAGTTGAAAGGTCGGGGATTGTTGCAAACAGTTTTATAGCAGAATTATTCAGGTTTTTGCAAGTTTAACTTCATACAAGTCATATGCCCAAACACTGAAGCATCTGACAGCTTGTAAAGGTTTTATTACTCTGATCTTTTCTAATTTAGACTCCTAAATGAGTCGTTGTTCTTTGCTTAAGAATAAGTGATGCTGTTTGGCAAATGTATTTTTCTATGAAAATGGGGTCTCTAAGCGGGTTCTCAGAAATGTCTGTACCTCACTGACTTTTTGCCTACACTATAAAAATCTAAACGCACAAGACAGAGCATGGGAAAAATAAAAATATTCTGGTATGGTGTACATCCTCTGTGAAGGTTATTTATTAAATCTCATGATCTCCTTTCAGTCCCTCAAAAGGGCTGTCATTCAGAATCTGTTCAAATAAGCCTTGCTTAAATTTTCCAACCTTTGAATTATCATGAAGCTGGCAAATATTATTGTTCAGGTTTTTTTCTTAGTTTTTTGTTTTTTTCTCCTATTTTTTGTTTTAATTTACTATTTTTGTTTTAGATTATCAGAAAGTATTTCCATCCTCTTTTCAAGTCTGCCCTTTGTGTTCTGGATAGAGGCTACTATTTTAATAAAGATGAGGGTGTGCAACCCTTATAGAAATGAAAAATTGGGCGGGTTTTATGTTAAATAATAAACATTAAGGATATAGTGATATTTCTTAGGAGCATTACTCAGCAGCAGAGCTGTGAGCTAGTGGCTTGAGGGTACATATTCGGTTTTACATGAACCATAATGAATGAAGGAAACATCTAGATCTTCAGGAAAAACATTAGTGTTTACCACTGATATTTTAAAAGCTGTCTTTCCTTATCAGATTCCTGATTTAAATGAAGGGTAAGAAAGCTGCAAAAGAGATGCATTGAAGAACATACAAATTCTAAAAGGTGATCATGACAAGAAAATAAATTGTGAAGAAGTCCTTGAGATTATATGTCTATGTTCTCACCCAAAGTCGGTGAATATTTTATGATGGAGTTTATACAGATGATTGTCTTCAGAGGCTTTGGTGAACATGCATATTATAGGAATACAACAGTATTTCTCATCTTCTTGGAAACAATTTTCCTTTAAAAAAGGGTAAGGGAAAGCAAGAAGAGAGATCTGTAAATACTAAAACTGTTCTTGTGTATTGTAAGAAGTGATGTGTTAATCTGAGATACAATCTTCTGAGTAAGAACCTCGTATTTTTTTGGGTGGTGGTGGTGAGAGGGTGATACTTTTAAGTAATCTGGCTCCTTGTCTTGCCTGTTTTGGTAATCAAACTGTGCTGAGAGTAGGATTACAAACTGAAGCCCTTTTGTTTCAGACAATATTGCACAAGCATCATCTGTTGTTAGGGAGATAGTCATCCAGGGAACAGTCATCAAAAGATAGCATGATGTCTTTTCCAAATTCAAGCCCATAAAGACTGTTCTGTTGAAAGCAGAATGGTCCCTTCCCATTTTATTTTAAGCTACATGAGCAGCTGCCGTAATATATAAAACAGCTAAATGATTTCATAACAGTATTAATGAATTTAAATGAGACCTGCAGTCTGCTCTTCTCCAGTCCAAACCTTCAACTAACTAGGATGAACAGGGGCTACAATTTGAGGCAAGTTGTCCCTTTTATCTATAAAACTCCTATTGGCAGTTAGACATATTCACAAAGAAAGGAGAATTAGCCTTGTTGAGAACATTGTAAAACAAACAATCTTAATCTAGCAATGGTCAGAGGAAGGCTGTAATGCTGACTTTTTCACAGGGGGGAGACAAAATTATTAGTAAATTAGTGTGAAAGATAAACCAGAGAAGATAATCTATGGACGTGATTTTTAACTCTTGTTGGCAAAAATCAAAACTAACTTTTACTGATGACAGACTTACGGTAGCAGAAAACTCTCAGGATAAACCGTTCAACCCAAATCTTAGCTAATCTTTAACTGGCATATTTAACTGAATGTCCTTAGCATACAAACTTCATATGCTCAGTATACTTAACATATGCAAAGCTTCCATTTAATGTGTGGAGTTTAGAGGAAGAGATGTACAAAACATTCCAGCTAAGGTAAACCTAACACAACAAAATCTTGAATATTTTAATTCTAATATGTATATTTAGTACTTCAGTAGAAATTATTCCAGTAAAGGAACTATTCCATTAAATTATTCCAGTAAAGTTTTTGTAGTTTATTGGCATTGTAAGAGAGTGTGCAATACTCTTACAGTCCTTCTTACAACAGTAACAACTTCAGATACATGTCACTATTTTCTCCATCTAAATACGTGTTTATAGTGATAAGCAATTAATTTTTAAATGTCTTACTCAAATTGTATGTCTTATTAAAAAGTAAAAACTCAATAAAGAAATCTGCATTTGAGAACCATTCTGATTTGATCCGATTCATACCACTATAAAATTTCTTTAAGCCACATCTATTGAAAAATACTTGATCTTGTCTATTTACAAAATGGAAATACTGCAGACTAGTCAAAGATTGTTTAGTTTGTTAATAATGGTCTAATTAGCCTTAGATTGGATATTAGGACAAATTTCTTCACCAAAATGGTCATCAAGTATTGGAACAGGCCACCCAGGGAAGTGGTTGAGTCCCCATCCCTGCAGGTATTTCAAAGATGTGTAGATGTGGTGCTTAGGGATATGGTTTAGTGTTAGGTTAACGGTTGGACTTGATCATCTTAAAGGTCTTTTCCAACCTAAATGATTCTAAGATTCTGTGAATTAAGCGTGCCCTTAAATTCATGCTAAAGGGCTTTGCTTTGTTGGTCCAAATGCAGTCTTTTAATTTCAGAAACTGCTCTTCACAAACACTGGATGTTTTGGGAGAGCTCTTTTTTACACAGGTGGTCTGGGCCTCTCAGCAAGCTGAAAATGTAATTCTTTTCTAGGGTGGCTGTTTTGTTTGAAGCTAACTTCATGTTTGTGAACTACACAGACAGTTCATTGCTGCCTGATATCACAGGATATTCATCCAAAATTAACAAATGCACTGCACACTAACCTAACTCGCTTTGCTGACACAAAGACATACTCAGGCATGGCAATGGGTTAGGTTAGTCAGCAAGATAAAAGGATGGCATCATGAACTTTTTAGGTGAGTTAAGCCAGGGGTTCAGGGACAGTCTAAGCAGATCTAAGTGTTGATGGCTGTAGCTGTGCTACCTACTTCCATCTCCTCTTTCCCTCCCACATCATCTGACCCTTCCTTGAAGGTTCCTTGTTCACAGCAGAAGTGAACAGCACACTCACACAGTTCAGTGAAAAGAAGGTGAGGGCAAAAATGGAAGTAGAGCTGCTAAGTATATATTCTCAACTGTAGAAACAAATGTGGAAAAAATTAAGAGGTAAAATCAAAAGAAGCTTTGGGTCCCTTCATCAACATGCTTGAAAGACAAATATCTAATAAAGTAAGAATAGGGATGTACCTACACTATAATCTTGATGTTGGATCTGACTTGTTTTACTCTAACAAATCAATCTTTTAATCTACCTGTGACAATTTAAGTGAAATTTCTTTTGGTGGACACCTGTCAAACTGCTGTAGCATTGCATCATTTTACGTCTCTGTGCTTCAAACTTTATGAGCCTGAGTGGTATCTTATGTGGGCTTCTGCCATGCCTTCTAACATGCAATGCTAATTAACCACTTCATTTGAAGTGTAATCTTGAAACCTGACTTTCCTGCCTTCCATCCTCTCTTTAGACCTCTCTGCAAAGCTTCTTCATTACCTACCACACCGCCACATTTATCTCTGTTGTATCTGGTGGAGATTTGTCATGTCTTTGGGGATGCACCAGAATGCTGGCAAAAAAAATAGTTTCAAGTGTTTAGAACTTCTTAACTAGCACAAAATGTGTATACACAATGAGGGGAACCAGAGGCAGGGGATGATGGAGCAAGACACTTTCTTGAAACTCTAATACTTAACTGCACAGTGTCTGTAGCAGTGCTTCAAGCTTTCACCTATGCCTCCTCTTATTCTGCCATATTTGTTAGAGTCCTTTCTCTCAGCCTTTACAAATTCTATAGTCTTTTTTCTTCAAAAGAGCAGTTTTTAATTCTGCTTTGGGGGAGTGCTGTCCTTTGGAGCATACTTGAAGACACAGAGAAAATATGCTTTCTCTAGAATGTGTTTACTACTTTTATTCTCCTAGCTCCTGACTAGCACTTGCACTATTCAGTATAAAAGAATATACTTATGCTGCTGTCAGGCTAGTCCTTCACAAGAACCTTGGTACAAATCTTGTCTCCTCTTATGGAGTGTGATGGAGGACAGAGTAAAACCAGTCATAGAATCATAGAATAATAGAATGCTTTGGGTTGGAAGGGAGCTTTAGAGGTCATCTAGTCCAACCCCCAAAGAAAATAATAATTATTTTTAAAATTTTAAAATTAAATAATTATTAAATTATTACATAATTATTAAATTTAATGTATAATTAAAATTTCCTTAGAAATAAGGACCCTAACAATTAATTAAACCAAACTGAAATTTGGAAATAGATTTTCCTCAGTGTGTCCACCCTTATACCTTTTTACACTGGATTTTTATCCAGAAGTATCCATAAGCTAATGTTTTCATGTGGTTTGAAAACATTTATCAAATAGAGTAGTGGATTGTAAATTTCCATATTTTGGTGTTCTTCTAAAAAGCCTTAAATAAGAGTCTTGACTCAGGTGCAACTACCCTATGCACAGGCCTGCATAGTGACATGTGTCCAGATTTATGAAGGAATCAAGCAATGGGCTGGGGCTCCTATTCCCGGGCACTGGCCCTGAGAATGGCCCCATCCCCCTGCAGTACTCCCAACTCCTGTGCCTAGGATGCGGCTGGGCATGGCCCCTTCCTCTTGGTGGCTGCGGGGACAGGCTCTCAGACCCACTGAGGGGAGGCCAGAGTGATTCCTGGCCCCTGGGAGATGCTTCCAGGTGAGGCTCCATTCTAGGGCTCGGTGTGTCCTTAGCCACAGCCCCTGCTGCATCTCAGCCCTGCCCCGCCATGGGTCCTGCTGAGCCGGGCCCACCCGCAAGCCCATGACCTGGCCTGGCCCTGACCCAGGGAGGTACCCAGTGCCAGGGGCTGGGCCTGCTGGCTGCCCTGCTCCTGGCTGGGGCGGTGGGACAGGGACAGGCTGCCAGGCCCTGCCCTGCTGCTCCTCACATGGGGAGCCCTGTGGTCCTGGCCTGTGGAGAGCTGCAGCCTTCACGGTGCCCTGAGACCTGGGTAAGTCTGCTCAGTCAAAGCAGAAGATACTGTTTTGCACAGTTTGCTTAGTTTTTTTTAAATAAGTAAAGAAACGCAGTTTAGTAAACAATTTTAAAATTATTTTGATATTCCTTACCCCTTTACTGTCATACATGTTCCTGTAGTCTTTGTGTCACCATATCATAAAATTGAGAAGGAAAAAATGAGGATTTCTGTCTTAATGCAAGCTGGGATGCTTGCTTCGTCACTGAAATGGTATCTTTGCCCTATGTTAGCTATACCTTAAACAGGTTCTTCTGAAAAAAAGCAGTAAAAAGGGGCCCTTTCTTCAAAATGGCAAGGGATTTTTGTGCAGGAGGCAGCGTTTTTATTAGTTGCCTGACCTGCAATGAGTAAACCATTGAGAACCCTTGATAATTCATAGCTAATTAAATTACAGTCATGCATCTGTGTGGGCATCAGAATTAGTAGCAGTGCTCAGCATAAGCCATCATCTCTCTCCATAAGTTGGAGGCACACACTCCTCATCCACTCTCAGGGCAAAGTAATTACTATTGACCAGCCCTAAAATCAGTAGCATTGAAGGGGGAGTATTCTGCCTAGGTAATATTGAACATGCTTAGAACTACTACTTGATTAAAAACAACCGTACAACAAAGGTTTTGTGGTCAGGGTAGACAGCTTCTCCATTTCTTTGGGAATTGTCCTCTGCTCATACTGCTATGTGTTTCAGCAAAGTTTTTTGACATTCTGTTCATTGAACAAGTTTGGAAGGAAGCCTAAAAGTTGTAGACAGTATAAAACTAAGAGAGTTACCTTGCCTGTCCAAATATATGGACTTCAATGACAAAATTATCCTTATGGGAGATTAATGCCTTTTAAATATTGTAGACTGTATGAAATATCTTGAATTACTGCATGTGATGAGAAGATTCTGTACAGAATATAAAGTTTCAGTGACTGACAGCAGATACAGAAAACACTGTACACCAGAGAATGCTAAACCCTTATCATGTCCCCTACTTTGAAAGCAGAAAATGAATTGATTCACATGGGATCAAAACACGGTTTATTAAATATTTGTATTAAAAATTGAAGTTCAAGTTAGTTGAGTGATACAAGATGATAGCCAAAACTTTGACAGTATCTAATGGCTTATATATAATAGAGCTAAAAGCTTCATGGTTAGTATCTAATACTTGTTCCATTAGAGCCATGCTAATATTCTGAACTTACTAAAAACCTCTGCCTGCTTCAGGATTTTCTTATTATGCTTGTTGCCATCGACAGTTCATTTGCACATAATTACTAAAAATGCATGCACATTAAACAGAAAATAGTTTTCTGTCCTGAATGGACAAAAGTCAGTAAGCAATGTACTCTCCTGACTTCTTTAGCTTGGCCCCACTGTATGTAATGATTGCAGCTATTAGACATTACACAGTAAAGTGTATGCAGCTGTGAGCAGGACACATAAGGCAACGAACAATAGGCAATGTCTAGATGTAAATATCAAGTTGCAACATGTAATTTAACAAGGAGCAAGGATGTTGCACTTACCCCTTCTGTTTAAAGTGGATCTAATGCAGGGCACCTCACCCTGAATTCTTACATTCTCCCCATATCTCTCCAGTATGGCTAAAGATTGAAGTTACTTATTGGGGTCTAGACACAATACCCACAAGTAAAAACCTCATTTTTTGTTTATCTGTAATTTAGCAGATCTTTTACTTTTGATTTTTTCACTCTCCCAGTTCACATTTCCTCCTTGCTACTTTTTGTCTGATTCACAGTTCCAGAGCTAAATGCCTACTTCTTCACCCATCAGTTATACCCCTTACAGTCTGTGATGCCTGGACTCACAGTGCCACATGTTCCTGTGCCTTACCATAAACCAATGACACTGATGTAATATTCTTTCTTGAGCATCTTGTCAACTCCTCTAAGGCATCCTTTTGATTTTTTTTTTTTGATAGAAACCCTGTGAAGATCATCTTCCTACTACAAAATACAAGGTGAGCTAATAGTGTGGTTATGGCTGATGTGTGGTGCACTAGCTAAGCTGCATAGTTCACAGGCTTTAATTTCGCAGATAGGCCAGGCATTGAAGACTTCCTTTATTTTCACATTCTTTGATTTCAAGATAAAGATTCTT
This sequence comes from Gorsachius magnificus, assembly GCA_034008185.1. Lineage (NCBI taxonomy): Eukaryota > Metazoa > Chordata > Aves > Pelecaniformes > Ardeidae > Gorsachius > Gorsachius magnificus. The sequence continues at coordinate 90,376,109 of CM067081.1, forward strand.
TGTTTTCTAAAAAAATAATTACCAGGATTCCCCCCCCCCATTTTTTTTTTTTAATCTTGACACTGTCATGAGCCATGATGCCAGAACAAATGAAACATACATGTAGCTTTTAGATCCACCTCAGAATTTCTTGTTCCAAAACTGTGGGCAAACATCAGCAATGCCAATATCTATTCTATGAATGCTTATTGTCTTCAAATAATGTTGAACAGGTCAGACAAAGCCAGATTTCAACCCATGCTGGCTGCAATAGCTTGAATGAGTCCTTATAGGAATGTGACTTGTTTCTAAAGCATACATTCTGAACAGTGACTACTGCCAGTACTGGTGAACTGATGGTTATCTAAGCTCTACACTCTTGCTCTCTCTCTTAACAACTCTTTTACTACCTGTTTGTTTGTTTTGAAGAACTATATTCCAGAGCATGTTCACTTTGTAGACATCCCACTGTTATCTTCAGAGGAAGTTTCATAGAATCAAAAGCATGGAATAAAACTATTCCACTGTCCAAAGTCAAGGTCAGCTGTACTGAGGCGATGTGTGTAAACAGTAAACATACTTTTTTAAAGATCCTTAGGTATTTAAAGGTAAATATGCCACAATTACCCTGCTTTATGCACATCCCAGGATGGCAATTAATTTTTTTAAGAAATGTAGTATGACTGGTATTCAGCTTCTAATCTACTATAATTGATAGATCCCTTTTTACAGAACAAATACCCAGCCAGCTGTTCTTCATCCTTTCTGTATTTGGTTGATTACATCTGCTTAATTTGATAATTTACTCTTGTTTCCCTAGAGTTTTACTTATTTTTTCATATTATTTCTCTGGTCTGTCAAGATGATTTTCAACACTTTCCCTGACCTAAAACAGTTATGCAATTCATCCCACCTTGTTTAATCTGGAAATGTAATACAATATTTTTCACATCAAGTAAACGATTAATGAATAATACTGAGTTAACAACAGGCTGTGTAGAGGTCCACTCGGTATCTGGCCTTCCAAACTATTGTTCTTTGGTCATCCTGATGAAACAATGGGAGACTCTCACATCAGAATTGGTTTTTGGAAGCCCTAGGTCAAACTCCTTCTTCAGAATAACCTCCTTTAAATAAATGTAAAAAGAAAAGAAAAAAGAAGAAATTACCGGAACCTCATAAACTGTTCTAGTTTACTTAATACCTGTAATAGCTCTTATTAGTATCCTGGTGTTATAACCAATGAAGAGTTAATAAGATTTGCATGTATGGTATCAAATTCAGTGCCTGTGAAATAAATTTCCCTCACAAATGCATCCACTTCTAATCCCCCAAGTAATGTGTGAGCACCACAGCCTTGAATAGCTGAGAAACAGGAACAGACAGATGACTGTCACTTCTTGTGGGTCGTCTTGCTTCTGCAGCAACCTAAAAAATACTGCCTTCCCACTTCATTGTTTGAGGCTGAGATAGCTGCTTTTAGAGAGAGAGAGATCATGTTCTTTCTTATTCTGCATGGGGGAAGTGTGTGCTTGAATTCAAAATCCTGTGGAAATAATAAAAGCATCAGCTGTTGATGCATATATTTTTAGAATGTACCTAAAAGCTTACATTTTAGACAACCATTTTTCAAAGAGGTAAAACCTCAGCAGTGTTATACTGAATATAGATTTTGTATATGTAATTTATTGGTGTAGCAGTAGTCAGTCAATAGCATGATTTCATGGACAAATACATTTAGGCTCAGTTTTGAATTCTGTGGAAACTAGATGCATTTCTATTGAGCTTTTAAAACTTCCTGGGGGCTTTCACAATAGAGGCTGATAAAGTTTTATGGAATGCTCTACTTTTATGTTTAGTGAATATGATGAGAATCATTCTACCCTGTACAACAGGGTAGAAATTAACTGAATAGTCTTGAATGAGCTACCCATAAACATTTGCTGCATTTATTTTACACGATAACATTTTACTTGGTGCAAACTATACCTTTGAAAGCACACAATGTGTGTATGTGTTATGGAGCTACAGCACATGCTCAGGAAATGGGAGCATTATTTTGTAAGTCTTCTTGATTTGAAGGATTTGAACCACATTTCCCAAATGCCTCATCCAATTATTTTGACGACAGCAATCTCTATAATTTCTGGGGAAAACAAGACGCTGTGCAGCTGTGCATACTAAATTCAGGGGCGTGGAAAAAGAAGCAAAAGGAGACAAATTCTGGCTTAATAGTTATAACGCTTCTGTAGGAAAGGAAGAGTCACAGGATTCCAGTCTCTTATTCTGTTATTTCTGTTATGCATCTCATCCATTTTAAGACAAAAAACTTTGAACTGGGGGCTTGGAATCCCAGGTGTGATCTACCATAGCTGAGACCAGTGTGGTTCTCAGTCTCCTCCTGATCTACGAGTATTTGAAACCCCAGTTTTGAAGGGGTAGATGAGTACCTGTCATGGTGGAAGATGATGTTCCTAATTTCCAGGGGAAAATTATTTTTGAGAGATTTTTTCTTATTTTCTTATTCTCAAATCAAGGTTTTGAAGAATGTCATTATAATAGATCTCAGCTATGAAAATTGCCAGAAACATACTGAATGTACTGCAATTACAGTGTAATACTCAGCCTCTGAACTGGATGTATGTAACTCTTTGCTTGATTTATATTTTCTGTTGTTATAATCTGAAATTAATTTTGAAAGGCTTTGGAAGAGCCGTTGTTATCCATCAAGCTGTTGTAGCTTTAAGTTTGGATAACGTGTATTTGATTGGTAATACATCACTGGTAAACAGGAAGCTCTGCCTCTTCTGAAAATGTCCTCTTCTTCTTAGTGTCAAATCATAAATTGCAGCTATTAATAAACAATACTATTCAGCAGCACTTAGAAGTTTTAGTTGTTTAGGCCAGCGACATCCCTTTCTGACCTTGGACCTCAGTACAGTTTTAGATCACAGCTGAAGGTAAGCAATAGAGTCATAGGTCTGCTACTTTCTACTCAAGCAACGGTAGTTTCTTTAGCATTGGGATTATTAGATAGCTGGTTGGTGCTAGGGTGGTGAAGTACTGAGCAGAGTCTCTCTAAGAAATTAATGTCATCAATAAATGATTTTCAAAAATTTGCCAAACAAAGCAACAATATCAACACTAAAAATATTAAGGAATGTCATTCCAAACTGAGTAATGGGCCTGGACAGTTTCAAAGTTATCTCATTCAATGCAGCTAAATGCTTTCCAGTTTTAATGGGAGAGGCTTTAGCACAATTTACAATCCTTTCTTCCTTTTATCCTTCTTTTTTTTATAATAAAAGATCAGGACTTACAAAATTGTGATGTGATTGTAGCATTGTACGCAAGCTGGCTTGCAGTCATGGACTGCAGAGCAGAGCAGAAAGAGCTGCTGTGATGATGGCTATACCCACCACTGTTGTAGGAAAATAAAACAAAATTGAGGACTCCCTCTCCTTTGAAATAATTATTATCTCCCAGCCACTGCATTGGGTAGTCCTGCAAGGCATAACAAGTTGTCATGTAGACATTACAAATTTTAATCATATCCAGTCTTGAAGTTTTCTCCCTAATATTTTAATAGACTGCAAAGGTATATATTATAATTATGTATCATCAGTGCTTGAATCCTTTACAAACCAATTTAATGATGATAATCCTTGTTCTGCTTTTAATTGTTATACACAAGATGCTGTATCTGAATGGTAAAGCTGACTTATCCTTTGTACGCATATTTCTCTTCAGGTCCTTGTTGTTCTTGTAGAAATGGTAAATTCATCATATGGATTCTTTTGTCTTTACCAGGAAGTAGCTTGCCTGTGATAATCCCATACAGATGCTGAATTGCTGGTATCTGAATGATTTTATATGTAATCCTCTTTCTTGTAATGGGCTGACATCTTAAAATAATTTTATCATAGATAAAGAAATTACAAAATTGTGAACTTCTAAAGCTTTTTATTATAATTTCTGTAAACAGAAAACTATTTCCAGTCCCTGAATTTTCAAGGGGAAGTAGTGACTCTTCCCAGGTGATTTATAGCATTAAAATGTGAGAAATGTTCTCCTATTGCAAACAAACAGGTTTGAGGCAGACACTGGTGAACAACTGTTCTGGATGTCAGATGCTACTGAGGAGCAAGGTGTCAGGGTGCAGTGAGGGCTGACTGCCCCCCTGTAGGGGGAAGCCAGGTCCCAAGGGTGATGCTGGCATAGCCCATGTCCTCACCCAAGGGCTGCAGTTCCACAGGCTCTGAGCATGGGGGCTGGTTATGGGGGCTGTTGACAGCCACTGGCATGGCAAGTGGGCCAGGGTCCACCCAGAGTCTCTAGCCAGGAGCAGCAGAAGATGATGCCAGAGTTAGGGCTGGAAACAGCCTGTGTATGAGGGACCCATGCTGAGATGGGCTCCCCCCAGTGTTGATACCAGGAGGCAGGGCCAGAGTTGGAGCTGAAGACCGGCACTCCTACAGTGTCACTGCAGCAGGGACTGACAGCCCCAGAACGAGCTGACATGGCGTCCTGGGCCCATGGTGGGAGGCCCCATGGGAGGCTGGGCAGAGACAGTCAGGCCCAGTAGTAGTCTCAGGGTTAACAGGGATAACAGCAGGTTATCAAAATCTGGTTTGGACAAGCGTAAAGGGCTTGTCAGTTAGCCTGTGAAAGAGAAAGAATATATGAAACAGTTATTTCTCCCCCTTCACAACTCTAAAAAGTGAGCTCATATAGTATGACGTGTAATGTAACACTTTGCTCACATCTAATATGGCAAGGTAGAGTAAGCATTAAATTAGAAACAGGTCATGCTCAAAGGGTAAAGATTACATTGCATAAATAAGATTGAGTTACAAGTATCAGCTGTGGGAAAAGGAAAAATATATAGCCTACTATATATAACATAAAAGATAGCCATTGATGCTACTGTTGTGTAAACTGATAGTCTTAGTGATGGTGAGGGGTTTTATTATCCTGCATGTAAACATTCTGTCAGAGTATCCAGAGTGCAGCTTCATCCTCCACATCCTTCTGTCCTTACACATTCTGAGGGAAAATATCTCTCTCCTTAGTGAGTCAGATGGGAGATATTATTTAGAGAATTTTTGGAATTAAATAATTCTTGTAATGCTTATTGCTAATCAGAGTACCTAGACTCTCCTGTGTCTGAGGAACATAATGCTTATTTTATCAAGTTATATATTCAGAAAATTGCAGGAAGGTGGAATTTTTTAAAAAGTGCTTTTTTTCCTAAATTAAGCTGAAAATTAGAGTTCTTCTCTTACTTTAAGTTACATCTTGCAAATTTATTTTTCAAACATATTATGTTACATAACTGCTACTCTTTGCTAAGTAGAAAATGGGAGAAAACTACTCATATAGGAAACTACAGAATTCCAGCTTTTTTGCTGTTGGTTTTGATGCAATTAGCTAGTCCTTGAAAAGTTTTTGCATGTGGAAAAGGAGTTTGAATTCCACAAACATATGTAGTGAATGTGCTTAGCAGAGCAAGGTTATTATTCCACCACTATTGTAAATATTTCAGGATCTCATTTAGTTGCCTGAAAACACAGCCAGTTAGAATTATCAAATAAAATTATATTTGCAATATTAAAGCTTTGTTTTGTCAGTTTTGGTAGAGATTGAATTTCAGCTTGATACAAAAACAAGCTACCCATCCCCAAAAAGCAAAGATACAGAGTGGTCAAGGAACCAATGCAAGAGCAGATAGTTAAAGTAGATATCTCACATGCCAAAACCATACCATAATAAGTTGAGTACTGGTTACCCATGCACATGGATTTGAAAGGAAGGCTTTTTTTCACTTTTGGAAGGACAGTGTTTCAAAGCCACATTGAAGATGTGATTTGAATTTTTCCTCTTCATCTAACTTTACATAGTAAAGACTATGAAAAGGGAGAAGTGTTTTATTTGTTTTCTTCTATGCTGGTAGTCTATCTCCCTTTAGAAACTAAGTAACTGTACAACCATTTTCCAGCTAGCTTTCTTTAAACATCACTGTTGAGCTCACTTTTTGAGTATTGTCTGTAACTTCACTATAATTTTTGTTTACTCTCCAGAAAAAGAAATTATGGTTTCAAATTTTCCGTTGGCCTAATTAGCATCACGAGCACACATTTCTTATGTATTCTACTAGATAAGTTGTTTCCATCAAGTACTTCAGTCCAGTTTGGTTACACATGTTTTGTTGCAAAAACCTTTCCTTGGTTTCGGATTCTTATTTCTTTGTGATCATGAGTTGTGAACTCTTAAGAGGGAGGCATCTACTTGTACTAACGATACTAGATTGTTTTAAAACTAGGCTGATGTATTTCTTTATCTCATGCAAAGGCTTCTAGGAATGAACAGAGGCTCCTGTCCATCCACTGTTCCCTTACCCTGAGAGTAAATAACTCACTGGCACACTATCCAAGGCTTTCCTTTCCTGCCGTTTTTGCACCAGAACTTCTGACTGATTGAGCCAACCCTTGTGAATTATCTGGAACTGAGAAGGACGCCCTACTGACCTGAATCCCACAAGGTGCTATGAGACCATTGGAAAGCCACTGTCATCTCCCTTTTTTATGTCTCTCCTGAAGTTGTACTTTCTCATCTTAACCGCAGCAGTTCCCCAAAGTTACGTGTCAGATAGTTTTCAGCTATGTAACTATTTTAATCTGTGGTTCAGAGGGACAAGATGTTCAGCTGTTTCTTCAATACAGGATTCTCAAGCATATGATATGTTACATTTCAGGTGTCTGCAATCTGCTGCAATTAATTTGTCTCTTGATAGAAAAAGCACTATCCAGAAATCTAATCCACTACCTACCACACAAAAATATCACTTAATGAAATAATTAGGAACACATTAAACAAGATAAATGGTGTGCAAAATATGAACGTTTGCTAGTCCTTCACCTTAAGTGCAAATGCTATTGTTGACATTACTGTTTTACACAAGACTGGGAAAATAAATATAGAGCCAGGCATCAGGATTCTTCTAGTTCTTACAGGAGGTTTCTTGCTTGTAGCATCATTTTTAACTACTTTATATATTTAAGTGATGCATGTTTCTTAATGGAAACTTTTGGGAATGGCAGATTATATTTTTATACAGAGAGATACATGGAATGATCTTAAATTTCTCCAGCTAAGTTGCCATGTGTATTGTACCTTGCATGATGGATGAAGTCTTAAGGAAATAAATATCTTAGCAATAAAAAGTATCTTTAAAAGAAGGCATTAAAGAGTGCCAGGTTTAATGGGAAATGTGATGAGGCAGTTAGTTGGAAACCTCTCCAAAGGACTCTGCTGAGTTCCTATTCACAGCCTGCTCTGCTGGACAGGTGGCATATTGGCTTTTGGTTATCAGTGCTTAAAACAGTTACCACTCCTTCACCCCTTACTGCTTTTTAAATCATCTTCTTTCGTTTTTTTGTCATGACAGTCACAACTTTCTTGAGCTTAGGAATGCTGCTTATCATGGAGGAACAGGGGTGATTTGCAAAGGAAACCCAGCACCCTGATGCTTATGACTGGTTTCTCATGAATTCTTCAAAATTTGATTGCTGAATCTTCTTGTTTTCTGGGACTCTGGAAAGAACTATTTTTATGGACTTTTGTCTTTGAAACAAGTGTATTTTCCTCTAGCCAAAATTTTAAATATTGTTAGGGCTCTGTTGTAGGACAGTAACATAGCAGATCATAGAATAATAGAATCATAGAATGTTTTGGGTTGGAAGGGACCCCTAGAGGTCATCTAGTCCAACCCCCCTGCAGTGAGCAGGGACACCGCTAACTAGATCAGGTTGCTCAGAGCCCCATCCAACCTGGCCTTGAATGTTCCCAGGGATGGGGCCTCCACCACCTCTCTGGGCAACCCGTTCCAGTGTTTCACCAATAGAGATCATGACAATTAATTGAAACTTTTTTATGAAATCACACTGATTCTAATTTTACTTTTTCCTTGCAATTTAACAATTTAAAGCAACTGTTTTCAAGCTGTTTGGGTTGCATTCTGGGCATACTAAAGATACTTACTATTACTATACTAATATTTTGCACTGTCCTTTTCACTTTGTGAGGTCTAATGACATTCTGTTCAGGGATTTGTAAAGAACTGCCACATAAAAAGAGACCGTTATTGAACAGGCATTTTTGTTTGTTTGTTTTTTTCTTGTGTGTTCAGGTGGTGTTTCTTTGTAATTTTCTTGCTCACTCATAATTTACCAGGGACAGTTTCATGCCTTATTCCACAATCTGAGCACCAAGAAAGAAACTTTCACTACGTACCCCAATTATAACTTGTCAAGAAGAGAAATTGAAAACTGTGAGATTTTTACTACTGTTTGAAGGCTTTTCTGCCACATGAAAATACACAGGTTTAAGTGAAGAGTTAGTTTTGTTTTCTTTGCTAGTTTGTTTGTTTGTTGGTTTGTTTTTTTAAAGCAGACTAATCTTGCTAGCTAATACAGCACTTTTGTGACATCGCCACAGAACAGTCATGAAGTATTTTGCAGGGTTCACAGGATCCTGCAATTTTATAACTATTTTTTATCTTTGAAGGGTATATGATGGAGGAAGACAATAAAGTAGTTTTGAACACGTATAAAAGAACATTCTCCAAAGTTGGATAGGCAGCATGGGAAGAAAAATTATTTTCAGATAATTAGGTAATGGAAGCTAGCTAGTATTTATAGGCTAACAGAATCAACCCCTCATAGATATTGTAAGGGACTGAGCCAATGGAAAATTTCTTACTTCAATTAAGTTTAATGCAAGTTTGGGGAAAGGCCCAGAATGAACATAAGTAAAATTAGGAAATGAGAATTTTCTTTTCCATTTTCCTGCCTTATCAGGAATTGCCTTACTATTGTTAATTTAATCTCTGCTGAGCTGTTTTGGGAAGCATGTGTATATGTGTATGCATTTTCCTCACAGTGAGTATTTATGACAATTTTAAAAAAAAAAAGCCTTATTGGCATTTCCCCAAAGAATGTTAGTGTTGAGATACAACTGTATTTCTATTTCTGTCTCAGCTGGAAAATGAGATACTTGGGGATACAGATGCTAGAGGCTTTCTATGTCATTTTTGTGTCAAGCAATGACACCTTCTACAGAAGACTTTTTTTTTAATTAATAATATGTCCAATTAAAATTTGTGTGGAATATATTCATACAGAAATATTCAGCATGTTTTCAGTGTTGTGGTTCATGCAAACAAACAGCCTACTACTGAAAATCTGCTTATTTTGTTTTTACAACCAATTTCACTAGGGTGGCGTTTTCTAGAGTAGTCAATTGCTGAGGCATTCACATGGAACAGGGGACATAGAGTGTTACGTATCTGTTTTGAATCAGTCATACAAATGACATGAGGCAGATTTTCTAACCTCCCAGACAACTTCCAAAGCCAGCTCCAGTTTACTGGTCTTTAATTCCTTCCATTTTCTTTGACTGAGCTTTTGATTTTTAAAATGAAGAAAAGACCAGAAAAAATTCTCCTGCAGGAAAGGGAGCGGGAACAGAAGAGAAGGGTTAAAAAACTCTAGGGAGAGCCCATGTAAGATCTGATTTGTTGCTGATATTGCTGCAAGGAGGCAATGGCTGCTGCTGGGAGCCACCCCTCCCTTTTTTTTCCCCCTCTATCAGTAAGTGGTTTCTGCTATCTCAAAGGCAGTAGCAGACTTTACTTTCTAGGGATGTACCACAAGCAATGTAGGCAGCAGCCAATTTTGCTTATGCCTTTAGGCCAGACCTGAATCTCTGAGAATAAATGTACATGAGAATGGCTTCCACAGTGGCATCACATGTTTAAAATTCAATCCTTGCTATACCATTGTAATAAATATGGATCTCCTTGTTGGCTTGACAACTTAAGTGAGTGATATATGCATGGACTAAAAGAAGGATTTAGTTGACTGAACAGTTTCTTATTGATATTCTTGTATTTACTGAAGCTTTCTTTGATAACGCCAAGCTTTATAGCTACTTCATGGTTTCCCTACAAAAAGGTGTATAAATACATATATACATATATATATATGCGCAAATGTGTCTATGTATATATTTGCATTTCTTTCACAGTAATCAGCAATACCAACTTTTGTTGTATGGTCAAAAAAGATGTGTTTGGATCTGCTTTCATGGTCAGAACCTATTTAGTGAATTTGTAATTGCACAGTAAGATACTGCAGTTCTTTGTACAGTATTTATTAGGCCTACACAGAGCAAGGAACAGACTCCCTCTAGGACCCTGGAGGCTGAAGCATCATCTTCAGGGTTTCCTGCAGCATCAGTTAGTGCAGTGACTGAGCAATGAGATTTTGATTTCAGAAAGCTTGATTCAGGTCTGCAGTAAAATGTAGCATAACACTTTGTGATATCTACTCATTGTGCCCCTGGAAAATTAACCCTCATTTCTAGCTTCTAAAATTCTAATGATCTATATTATTTATAACTGCCAGTAGTCATGCTACTTAGTTAAATTTTAAACAACTAAAATGTTAGCATTGCACATAATTTAACTCACAGAAATCCCATATTTCATATTTTAATTTCTATGTTGATAAGCAATTTATTGCCTAACTTTTCTGAAGTTGCACGTGAATGTAGGTAAATGATAGTCCTTCACCTGTAATGCTAAAATGCTAAAGTTTGTTCACAGCCAATGAATGAGCAAACATATTACCGCTTGTGTGCTTCTTTGTGAATATAAATATTGTTATTAAAAAAAAAGATATCGCAAACTGTTGTTGTCAAATTGTATTCTCCAATCCCTCATTTTTAATGAAATCATAATCATGAAACCTACTAGGTTTGCGCTTAGTTCTCAAATGTCTTGAAACATAAAGCTGTAAGATGGATTCTATATGAAGTCATCATTGTTTAAGAAATTCTTCCCATAATGTGATTTTTTACACCCCTACTATTTTTTATTTCTAACCCATTCTTTCCTAAGATGAAGATATTTTAAGATACAGCTTTCAGAAAATGTCTTGGGTACTCAGTAACCTTACTGTCAATGAAAGTGCAAAAGATTCATGGTCTCTTTTGAAATCAATCCTTGTACTATATGGTTCCTTTTGAGAATTTTTTCAGTTGCTGTAGAGTGCTGTGATTAGCAGAGGTCAATATCAAAACCACATTGGTTTCATCTGGGTCTTTATTTGTAATATTAAAGAACCATTAATCACAGCCCTTTTTCCTCCCCATTAGATAAGAATAATTTTGCATAAAATGTTATAATGAAATATAGATAGTGTCGATAGACTCTACTTGACTAGATAGAAGATTTGGTCTTTCTTTCCCCTTTTAACACACTGAAGTGTGACATGTCATTCCCATCAACCATTCCAGAACAAAGTTGGTAATCATGACTAGATGACACCCTCTTAGTTATATGAGGAATTTACAGAATGTTTAGTCCCTGCTTTCACCACCTGCTCATACCACTTAATCCCCAGAGGAGACAAGTAACAGAAATGCAAGACTTTTATTCACATCTTAGAGGTGAAGGCTGAGCCACAACCTGTGATCCACATCTCTCCCATCCTAATAATCTGATTTAGTGCAGTGAATATGTTAGTTTGAACTTGCTTGTGGGGATTTCAGCTCATCTAAAAGGAAGTTACAGGAGTCTCTGCTGGTTCCTCTGGTGCACTCTTATGTTTCCCCTTTCGCCATTCCTAAGAAGATAACCAAATTTAGTTTTAATTAATTGTTCATTGCATTGTGAATCTTGTGCTCAATCTGTGGAATTAAAAAATGGAAGCAAAACTAATAAAGGGGGTAATAGATTATATGATAAAAAGAAAGAATAGATGTTATTTTGCAGGTTTAGTGAAAAGATCACACTTTTTTCATAGAATAAATTGATCAAAGTTTTGTTTCATTCAGGAGATCTGTTAGAAAGTTTTAACAGGGACCTAATGAATTTTCAATGTGTAAGCAAAACTGGAACTTAAGCTCCAGGGTTAAATGTAGTGTGTGCCTGTATTTTTTTTATGTTGGTTTTAGTTTATGTATTTTTTTCAGGAATAATAGATCATTTTTGGTGCATGAAATTGCTCACAAATACTGTATTCAGCTTTTCCACAACGTCAGTTACTTCAAGGTTGTTTCAGCACCAATATAAAATCTGTTTCTTTCTTCTATTTGGTACTCTAGGAAGCAGCCACAGAAAGACAGAAGATGAAAGCTCCTATTCCCAACTTGATTCTCTTGTATGCTACTATAACTCAGAGCTTGAAGGTTGTGACCAAAAGGGGATCAGGTAAGTAAATCTTCATCTCTGTGGTTATGATGTGGTTTGGAAAGAAGTGCTTGATATTTGCAAATATATACTAAGATGCTGTTATGGTGGTTTGGAATATAGTTAAGAGGATTTCAAATTCTGCAGCAAAAAAAGTTAGTAGCTTCTCTATATTTTTAGACTATTGTGTCACGTGAACTTGATGAAAAAAACCCAAAATGTTAAATTCAGATATGTAGTGTGAAATCAATGTAGCAATTAATCTGCTGAAGTTATTCCCAGAAGTACTTAACTTACTTAAAAGACTTTATTGCAGTCAGTGTTGTTAATGCGTGAGCTACTAGATTTATCTGTTTGACTACATACATTATGGTGAAGAATCTCTTGGATATGGAGATCATGCAGTTTTGGTTTATTGATTTTTGTAATACAACAAATAGATCAAGCACGTTAAATTTAATAACCATCAAAAATGAACAGCAAAATGTGTTTTTGAAAGGGCTACCTGTTACATGATTGAAGAGTTTAATTCAGCAAAGAAGCAGTTTTTCAGAAACCAAGCAAAGGGTGACATGTTTACCAAACATCTTTCATACTGTTACTATAGATGAGTTATCTTCATGTGTAAGTAAAGGGAACACCAGTAAAGGGAACACCAATACTGAGACAGTTGTTTGGTTTTGGGTTCATTTTTTGTCACCCTGAAATTCTAGCTTTCCCCTTCTTCTGCTTTTGATTGTAGAATGAAAAAAATTACGGGATACTACTTCTGCAAACTATCTTGCTCTATGGCACTAAAGGACAGTAAGTCCTTAATGGAAGTCTTAATCCCCTGTTAATGGAATTAGTTAATTAGCTTTGTTGCTACTAGTAATTTTCCTTTTGGCATTGGAGTGGTTTAGGTAGCTTTGTTGTACTGTACCAGATGTCTGGCTCTGATTTATTTTTGTTTTTCTAAATCTGTTTCCAGCTGAAGTTGGTTGGCAGTTGTAAACTGATGCTTGGGGAGGACACACATCTTTATACATTTTGGTCAACAGTTTAAAATGTATCTTGTATTTTCAATGGATTATATTTGTAACAACATTATGAAACTGATTATGTCTCCAATATTTTAGTGACTGGAAATGTAGACGGAGGGAAGTCAAATAAGGAGTACCACTATAAAGTAAGGTATTCCTTGACTAAGACTTGAGATTAGAATATATTTGGGGTTATTTAAACTCAAGGAAACTGGAATATACAACTATGTGCAGAGCAAAGGAGTTGGTGATGTGTTGATGTGTTTGTAATATGATGTTGAAAAATAGACCTCAGATATCCCTTGATTATGTCTGGGTGAGGTTGTTCTGTTTGATTAGGATTTAATACTTGTAAGCTTTAAGTCAAGGACCCTTAATCCAAATTTAGTATAAACATTATTGATCATCTTAAAGTAATTTTTACAATTACATCCATTTTTAAGGAACAAAAAAAATAGCCAATCATCAGATACCTGTTACTTGAAAGTGACAATAATAAGAACTTGCGTTGTCTTTGCATTTTATTTCATCATTTTTGCCTGTATCCTCTTCCTCTGATTAATCAATGCAAAGAAAAGTGGTAAATATAAATTTTAATTTCTGTTTAGGAAAGTAATATAATTGCTGTCCAGCAAAATTAAAAAAAAAACATACAATACATTTTTAAGATGTACAGAGTATGTTGTCATCCTGATGCTTTAATAAAAAGGAAAAACTATAATGGAAATCTTTGGAACATACCTTAGAGTAACATGAGGTTCTTCATATTCTTGCATGATATCTGCTTGTCCTGTATATAGTTTCAATTAGCCTTATCGCCAAGAGGGCTGTTTGTCATACTGTTTGTGCAAAAGAAAAAATCTCTGATCTACTGAAATCTGAGATCCTGCTGCCTTTGGTCACGTTGTTCAGTGACTTCAGACTTCAAGAACTTCCATAGAAGTAGGTGGAATGTAATAACATGTGTGATGCTGCTTTGTTGGTTTTGTTGATATTGGTTTTTTGGTTTGGTTTGGTTTGGTTTGGTTTGGTTTGGTTTGGTTTGGTTTGGTTTGGTTTTTTCCTCCCTTGGGTGCTCGGGAAGCCTGTTTTGCAATCTTGAAGTGTTTCCACAAAGAAAACATTTACTCTAACAAAAGTTTTAGCAAAATAAGATTCACTTATCTGTACTGTGAAAACAGAAATGGTTTCCTAAAACTAATGCAACTTATAGTTGGAAGTGGGGAAAAAATTCAACTTGGAAAACAGAACTTTAGTTTATGTGAACATGTTAACCAGAGGCAGAGGGGGGTGAGGACATGGTTTACATCTCTTTAGTCAGTTCTACTTGTGAGTTCACTTTCTGCTTGAAATATCGGCATTAAAATAAAATGAATAGCAAAGTAAAGATGTTGGCATATTTTTATATTTAGGAGATGTTATGATTATAAATACGGAGTTGTAGTATCCACCTTTTAGAGATGTATTGCTTTTATGTACTTCATTTTCTCTTATGAATTAAAGGAATATATTAGTAGTAAAGTTGTTGCATTAATATGCTAAATAGTTGTCCTGATTGTAACTTATTCCTTGTAATTCACTTCTGTTGAGCTTATTTCTAAGTACCAAAGTGTTCTTTATATGTATAATTTCAGTATTTTATGTTAAAAAGAGATCAATCCTTGGAAATATGTCTTTTCTATACTGTAGCTGGATTTTTCCTGCTAGAGTACTTCAGCTCTGTTCTTTTTATAAGTTTTTTATCAGCTGTGCTAGAAAGGTAGTGATTAATAAAAGTATGAGCTTCTCCATCTGGTAGAAATACATTTCCAACCACTTCTCTGATCTGTCAAGAACATGAAACCTACCTTCAGAAAGTCAGTGAGGATTCACAGCATGCCAAAAATGTGGAATAATTTGTAGGCTCAAATTCTGGTTTTATTTCTAAAAATGGACCGTCTATTGGCTTTGAGGACTGAAGTTATATAAAATAATTAGCTATATGTGTAAACAATTAGGTTCAATATGGAATTCTTGTCTTTGTGTTGACTGAAAAGCAGACTAAAAAACAATTGCAAAAGAAAGTTTAGGTTGTGCTGCATTGGATTAAATCTCTGATCATGAGAGCTGTTATTATGCAAAGCAGTTAAATGACATTACTTAAAGGCAGTCCTTGAATTTTTGTACCACTGTGTGATATTCATTACTTAAATATAGTAATATAGGGTATAAAGGGAAAAATATTAATCAATTATTTATTCCATTAGCAGCAGAACATGCTTTAAATTAGCTTACTCACAACTGTGTGACGTACCTGTTTAACACTTTATCTTGCATGGATGATTCTGTTTCTCTCTGACAGAAGATACATCTTTTTTTCCAGTTAATATTTTAAATAATTTCTGTAATACAATGAATAGTTTCAAATGACTCTTTAACATATAATGGATTTATTTTACATTTAGAGCATGTAATAACTGTGTTTGTTACATAAGAACAGCTAAATGAGCAGTTCCGGTAACAACCCCATTAATAAATAAAAGTGATAAAGAAACTTCTTCCTATACCCGCATATTCAAAAACTAAATTAGACTTAAGCACAACTAAACTTTTCCTGTCAATTGTAGTTGAATGCACAACACCTACAAGTTGTAATGCCTTCTCAAGAAAGAAAGAAAAATTCCTTTACCTTCAGCTTTGGCATTCCAACCACTGATTTCAGAGTAGATGTAATGTTTGTTAACTGGGTATTTTAGGTATTCAGTGAAGTCCCCATGAAGTTCTGGAGAGGCTTCAGAGCCTGCAGCAGTAACTGTAAAGATGAACTTTCATTTGGCACATAATGGATATCAGATGTGATCTGCTGAACAGGAAGCTGACTCTTGCACTACTTGTCTTTTTGAAATATCTCAAAGGATCTTGCTTCATGAAACAATTCCTCTGTTGGTTCACCATGTCCTGCTTGATGCAAAGGAAGAATAAATACTTAAAGCCTACAGATTTTGATTCATTCAGCACATGATTTTACTGGAATTGGCTTAAACCTCAAAAGCATAGGAAATAATGCCTGGTTTTTAGCATGATGCTGAACTTCATATAAATTTTAATCTTCCTAAAAAGTATGTAGATTTACTTTTTGTGCAGTCCACTGAGTATCTGTTGCTCAATACAGTCCTTGGTAGTATTTTGAGAACTTTATGGTAATGCATTTCTAAATATTTTCCTTTCAGTGATTTTTTCCTGAAATTATCCAGTTTCATAGTTTGAGCTAAATTGTAGATATTTTTTTTTAGCCATGTGGTTTTACATCCTTAGAAACTGAGGTTTCTTAAAGTGTGTTCTTTTCAGGCTGAGTGGTATTTGATCACTTACTTGTGGTGAATAGAGTTTTTGCTTATGAATTATTTAATATTCATCAAAGAGGAAGTAGGTTAGGAAAGAGAGTCTCATGCTGATCCATACAGATATTTTTCCCTATTACATGTGTTTTAAATAAAATACTTGAACACTGCATTGCCATCTGCTGGTTTTTTCCAAGGATGCTGAATAGATGAAGGAAAGGTTTTCTTTTTTGTTAAAAACCATATCTGTTAAAAGGGAGAATGGGGGGAAACATATGTAAAAAGATTTTATTATAAAGGATTACGACTTGATCAGTATAATTAGACAGCATTAGTGTAGTGGCATTTTATACACTCACATTGCTTAATAGCAATCTGGTGTTGTCTTGTATCAAAAAAAGGTCAGAGTTGTTATTAATGTCTGTAGTTCTCTGCTTTTCTACAGATCATTATGCATTATGTGTTAATGAATTAATATTATGTGTTCAGTTCTGCTATTGTGAATGGAAGTTTTCTTTTCTAGGTCAGATTTACTCTATGATGGAATAATTTAACTGGAAGGACAATCTTTCCAATAATGGTTTATTGAGATCTTTCACATCATTATGATGAGATTAAAATCTATAGATGTATTTTGTCACATAGCAGAAGATTACTTCTCTTTCTAATGTCTAGTATTTCTATGCCTTAGCTGTTATGATGAATATGGGTGATTCTGGTCATTGAACTTTTATGGAAGATCAACATTATGAAAAAAAGAAAGTAAAGAGCTTTGACATTGTGATGTTGGTATTCCTGAATTCTTGAATTTAGTTTACACCTTTGTACCAAATAATTGAATTATCACTATTTTACAGAAAATAATTTAATATATATTTAGAATCCAGCTTACATGGCAAAAACACTTTGAGAAATTGCACACAATTAAGTGCTGAGGCTGTGCAGAGGTCTGATACACAGAATTTGAGTATTTGTAGGTTTGTGTTTTTTGTTTTTTTTTTTTTATAACTCTTCTGGGTGAGACTTGGTGTCCTAAGTGCGCAGTACTACATAAATCACCCTGTTCTTCTTAGTGTCTTTCCTTCAGTGGTGGCATTCTCTTTCTCATTCTGCCTGTATTTTGATTGCCTAAGTATTTTCTTTTTGGATTCTTGTCAAAAGGTAATTAGTTGATGAATGTCATATTGAATCTGATATGCACTGAATAGTAATCAGAAGGTTAAAAAAAAGAATAGACATATATCTGTTGTTCTTTTCCTTATACAATTTATAGGCAGAACACTCTGATATACAGTACTCCAAGTACACTGAGCTTGGAGCAAAGCATTTACAGCAATTAAAGGATATGCTTCCTGTAAGCCATAGGAGTGTGTGTCAATTGATATTAATGGCCCCTAGCTCTTGTTTTCACTCTGTTACAGAATGTTAGTTTTCTATTATTAATTGGTGAGGCTTGTGGCTTGTTGAGTGGTTACACAGAACCTGAAATAATATTTAGAGTATATGTATGTCTACCTGATGTAGAAGATTAACTTCTATAAGAAGGGATTTTTTAAGTTGGAACAATTAATACTACTGTTATGACTGAAAACCTTTCTCTGTTTCTGTTTAGTGACAAGAAGCAAAAGTATAGTAAAAGTCAGTCCTAAGCAAAGACTCATGTATCTTTCTTATTGCACTGGGGGGATGGGGAAATTTTTGCATCATAACCTGATTAAGAAGCAAATCTTATTTCATATGAGGATTGTTTAAAAAAGCTCATTTTGAATTGGCATATAAATATGCAGCCTTGTTTATGGTTGTAGCTGTGGGACTGAATGGAGAAAACTCTGTGAAACATTTTTCTTTTTGAGGGAGAAGAGAGAAAGATGAGAGGAAACCTTTAACAACAGTTAAAAACACAGTAGAGATAAACAGAAGTCCCTGTTCTTCATTCTCAGGCAACTTTCTTATGTCTTGATCTATTCATTCATTCCATATTGATTTTACTAACATTAATATTATTCTGCTTTTTATCCTAAGAATAAAAAATGGTTTAGTTTACTTTTTGTACCTTTTTTGTTTCGATTTCATGATGGTTGCTCCTCCCCATTTTAATGCGTAGTAGAAGTCAATAACTTTTATTTTTAATGTTAAAAAACTTCTCTTCATAGTTGAAGAATGAATTAACTGGGTGTATCCACTTTCTTGGATTTTGCCTAATTACTTTTCAAGGTATACACTTTGTATAGTGTGTGTTGGTGAGGGAGGGTGTTATTTGCTTTCTTACTTGCACATTTCTTTTAAAGAGAGAAATCTTCGATAACAGTACTCTTGAATATATAGTAGTGGGGTCAACTGAGATGAATGGTTTCTTATGCCTGCTGGGAGAGAGGTCTAGATGATGTAGAGATGTGAAGACTGTGTAAATGCCCTGACTCCTTCAATGCTTTCACTCTCTGTCCTGAACTTTTGCTGTCTATCTCACAGAACTGTGAGGCCTTCTGGAATTACCATAGCCCACAGAAAAGTTTTACAGCTTGCTAGTTCTACATGGCACCAGGATGTTAAAAGAGCAATTAGTGTCCTTGAGCACCTTATTTAGACAGCAAAAGTATGCATATCCCCATCCTGCAGCCAATTCTGGCAAAGCCATTTGCACCAGTTTTGATATGATCCTCACCTTCTTTCTTAAGGATTATGGTTAGGAGAAAAGGCAGGACTTGCTTTTTGTGAATCAAGGAACACTGGAAGAAAGTAGGAGTTAACTTATTTAGTAACATTTTTCATTTTCAGGAAATTAGAGGGTTCCTTTAGTATATGGTTTTGAACCTTTTTTTTTTTGGTTTATGCTAATTTTATGTGGGAAGCGTGTGTTTTTCTTTAAAAGAATAATCCTATATAATACTACATGTTTCTTTAGCTACAGAATGTTGTTTATGTTGCATTGCTATAGTAATTTTCAGCATATAGTTGAAAAACCCTGAAGAATAATCTTGTTAGAAAGAACACTAGTTTTGTTAGTGAGCTTAAACAGATGCTTGGCCATGGGGATAGTTCATCTCCAATGGTATCTATTTTTTTAAGCTAAGGGCACTGTTCAATATGTCAGATGAGCAGCAATGATGTGGGTTGTTTACTGTGGGGGAAGTGGGGGATATATTAGAAAGAAAGAAAGAAACACCATTCTGTGCCGCTAGAGGATTTGGGCATTCAGGAACAATTGCATTGCAAGCATAAATCCTTTGTGACACATTACTTATTTGGGGGACACTATGAAAGCAGTAACTGTTACTTGTCCTGTGAGCATTTATGAACAGGATGGCTGGCATTTTAAAAATAGTTATATGACCTTTTGTTGTTGCTAGGATCCATACTGATACTTCTCAGAGTCCTGGGAGATCGTGAATAATACCACAGTATGTAAAAGGACTGTCTGTGTGGTAGCAAAGGGTCAATGTTTTATAGTGTGCAATACATACTAAGAAATGACTAATGATAGTAAAGGAGACAAAACAAAATCTAAAGCCAAAAGGACAGTAATAGATATTCTTACATAGTTCGGTCATTGAGTTTTAGTAGCTGTTTAGAATGACTCTCTGCTTCCACAGTCCCTATTTTCCCTGGGGAATGCTGGTGGTTGTTTCACTGATTGGCATCTGTTGGCAAATGGCCTAGAAGATGTAAAAGAACAAGTGACCTTTGATCAGAAATAGCTGTTGCAGAAGATTTATTTATTTGAATATTATGCTGTCAATTTTATGTAGAATAATGACTGTGGAGAATAAGGAGACCAAAAAAACCCTCAAGGACAAGTAATGGCCATCTGATAGATCTGTCTTTTTATTTTAAGTGTACTCATTTGTGAAATATTATTAAAATATAGAAATAAGAGCTGTGATAATAAGTTTTGTTGCTACACATAAAGCAAATTATAATTAATGAAATCTGTCCTAGATTAAAATACTTACTGACTTGTTCATTCTGAAAGATGGAGAGAGAAAATGCTATCAGTGCTACATACACAGATATATGGGAAACAACTTAGCATGAAAAGAGAAGGTCGTCCTTTAGATTACAGTACTGAATTCTTCATCCACTCTTGCTCAGACTTGTTTTTTGCTGTTATGCTCTTCATTTCAAATGCAAAATGCACATTGTCCATCTTTAAGATTTATCTTTTTATCTGTTTTTCAAAACAGATTTTTGCAATTACAAGGAGAATTATCAGACTGCTGCAATGGTAAATGACGACACAGTTATGTTAGTTGAAAGAAGAGTGCTCCTGTAATTGTATCACCTTACTCTGAACACTTATCTCAGGAAACTGTTGGGTGTACAGATGCAAAGCAGACAGTTCTGTTGAAGCAATGTGCAAATTCATTTGGAGTAGCCCACTTCCACAAATTACTTTTTCATCGTTGGCAAAAAAAGGAGCAATTTTTATTCTCTCTTAAATCAATTTTAATTCAAATTAAAATAGTTCCGATTGATAATTCCAATTTTAATTACAGAGTCCTTTAAGTGGAAGGAACCTCTTAAGATCATCTAGTACAACCCCCCAGGTACAAGCAATGTCAGCTACAGCAGGTTGCTCAGGACTGTGTGCAGTTGAATTAAGTGACTTCAGGACTGTTCTTTAAAGAAATTTTTAAGGAATTTAGGCAAACCTTTTAGAGGCTATTTGTGCATGCTGTAGTCCCTGACCCTCAATTTTTCCAGATTAGAATTTCCCTAAAGATCTCTTTCATCGTGGGTTGCCTCATCTCCCAGTGGAAACTGTGGCATGTTTAGGATGGTAGTGCTGAATTGCTCTAACATGGAGTTGCAACGTACCAAGGAAACACCTGGAGCTATTGTCGTGTCAGATTCTAAAATTTAACCTACCAGCAAGCAGCGTTAGTTAAAATTGCTTGGTACTTGTTCAGGATGTTCAGTTTTTCTCACAGTAAGATTATTTATTTATTGGAAATTACAAATGTATCCAAACTCTATTGAAGCATAAGCTAATAAATGAGGCATGTGTTGAGCTACATGGAAAAATAAGTGTGCGTAATGGATTTTTTACCATTCCCTTGACACCTCACTTTTAACCATAGTTAATATCCTTGATAATATAAGAAATAACCTAGCATATTCTTATGGGAAAAGTAATTGGCTAATACTAGGCATGCTACCTTCATGCACTTTTATATAATTCACTTTTTTTTTTTTTAATGAGGTTTGTCATAGTAGGTAGAACAAAAGACTGTGACTTGAGATATTAAAAAATTAAAGAGCAGGCAATAAAGTCAACAACTTTCAAGAAAGCCAGCAACATACATGGGTTGTCTATATAAGAAGAGCGCAGCCTGAAGTAAAGAGTTGTTACTACTATTTCTTTTTAAAGTACAAGGTTGGCTTGTCTGAAACTCCAAATTTTCTGCTGAATGTTATTGGTCATATAACCCAGAGTGAATCTTGGAAGCAAAACAGGGAGGTGGGCAAGGAACAATGCAAAATCTACCTATATGTATGCATAGATATCTGTGCTATGAGGGGAGGGTCAGTCCCTTCCTAGGGATCATGAAGGCTATAGAGATGCTGTTAAGCTGTTGCCTGGGTGCAGCACAGCAAAGGAAGAGAGAAAACATAGAGCAATGCTGTCAAACTCAGCCCTTTCTTATCAAACAGGCTGAGCCAACTATGACAAGGAGTCAAGCTGCCTTTTCCAGGAGTGACTAATGCATACCTCATGATTTCACAAGGGGCCTCCTGGAGGTCAGCAAATGCCCTGCTTTCATTCTGCTGACTGTGCCAGGGTGCTTTAAGCACTCTGCAACAAAATAACTTTTTTGTATCATACATTTATTTTTGCCATTGGTAGTGGTTTAAATATAATTTATATTTTTATAATTTGAGAGACAAAATCAAATTTTGAGCATTGTATTTTTCTAGGAAATTGAATAAGGGTCAGTAACAGAGCATACTAGTTCGGTAATAAACATTTTTTCAAACAATTATTCATCAGCATTGCAAACTGACACAAGTTTACAAATATGGATGCATTCATTTCATAATATACTACTTGCTGTGAAGTTTTAGCAAAATGGGACTATGAATTGATGAAGTAGGAAGCTTAAACCAGACAGAAAATCTGAGAAGAAATCATGGCAAACCATGTTTGTCAGAAAATGCATTTTTATTGGGAAAAGTACCTTTCATGTCAAGGAGAGGAGGAACAAATTGCTTCTGTTTATTAGGAATGATAGACTAGGATGGCTTGTGGGTTTTTATTTTAATATTTTTTCTATATATATTTGAAATGTATTCTATAAAAAACACCTGAAAAGAGTTCATATATAAGATTTGAGATAAGGAAATCATCTATTATTTCTTTTTCTCAAATTTTCAAAGAAAACAAACCCATCAAACCCATGACAAACATGGATCAATCTGTTAATAAATTTTATTGATTCCCTTGAAATAGCTGCCAACTGTTACTATTATCTGAGCTTTTGTTTTACAATTCCTAGTTAAATTATCAGAGGTCTGTGCAATGGCATAAAAATAATGAGATGATTTAACAAAAAGTAGTTTGGACAGGGTGTCATTTAACAACCTAAAAATTTATTAGCGTAAGAATTTACTACAACAGTACATCAAAATGCAACAGGTCATTCCCCCCTGCACCTCCAAAAAAAAAAAAAAAAAAAGAATCTACTATAAAAAGCAGAGAATCATTTTTAGGAGGTAATGCAGTGACTGAATTCCAGGGTGATTACACTTTTACAGTGCCTAGAGAAGCTGTTATCTCTCCTTCACAATAAGATTCTGCTATCATCTGACTAGTGTCGTGTTATCTGTAATTCAGGGCAAACTTAAAAGATTTGAAATTGTATTGATACTTAGGTAGTGGACTGCTTTATTCATCCATGACTTTTACTTTGTCGCTGTTAAGTAATGAATGTATAATAAACCTGCATTTCAAAGTAGGTCATGCTATTCTCATACATGGACAAAGCCAGCATGTTTTGTGTGTGTTAAAATGCTGCTGTTGATACCAAGCCTAGAGTAGGTGATGCACTTAGGATTCATGATAGCTCATACCTACAAATGCTATTGTTTTCAGTGGGAAGAATTGATCATTCATGTCAAACTGTGCTTGAACAAGACGATTCAGCAGAGTTGCTTTCTCACTATCAATGTATTGTGTGTTTGAAACATCTAAAATTTTCCTTTCTGGTAAGTCTAGCCATGAGCTCCAAATAAAATACTGAAGCCCTGTGCTAAGTCTCCAGAATTAATAACTTCAGGGAGAGAAGAGGCTTGATTTTTCTGTTTGCTTGTTTGGTTGGTTGGTTGTAGTTGTTCTCTATGACTCAGTCTTTCACTAAAAGCTAGTTGAGGAAGAAATACATGTTCCATGGTACTTTAAGACTTTTTCCCATTTCCTTCCTTCAGTATAGATACACAAGGTGAAAGACGTAACAAGGTATTGTAGTTGCCCGTCACTGATCAACAAATTGGTAGATATCCCTGGGCTGAGAAACTTGAGAAAGGGCTTAAAAGCTGGTTTTCTGTGCCAAGATGTATTCATCAGCTTCAAGGTATTGACAATTGTGATCAACAGAGAGAAAGAGGCCCCTGTCTCCTGCACATAATTTCCTATATAGCTGTAGACAGCGTAGCAACCGTCTTCCTCAAAAACATTGCTGTTGAAGATTTTATGTCCAAGTTCTGAATTCTGTCAAGCAGAACTTTAGTTTTATTTAAATTGAAAGTCACGGGAATCTAGTTTTCTGATAGAGGCAGTTGGAACTTTTAGTAATATATAGGAACTCTTGGAAGTGAATTACTGTGAGACACTAAGCCATGTAATTTTAAAAGTATCTGATTCTCTAATTGTTTGCTTACATCAAAGCTGCTTTGTTACACCCTGAAAACTTCACAGTTCCTTTATTTTTCTACCTCAAATTATTAAAAATAATTGAATTTAATTTATGTTTTATTAGGTTGATTTCATTAATAAGTTAATTGAAAATAACTCTTTATTTTCTCTCCCATTTGCCTAATCTTAATTTCTAGGGCAAACTTAGTATGAAGGCTTTAAATCTTGTCTCTCTCTTATGGAAAAGGTCAAGCATCAAGTTTCATCACACTCTAGAGAGAAGAATAATGTGTTATGTATGCTTTGTTCACAGTCCTTTGCTGTTGTGATGAATTCTCAACAATAAGTCACATGTGAGTGTAATTTCTGTTTACATTTGCTTCAGTCAAAGCAAAGGAGAACTTCCTGCTTCCTCCCCCCCCCCCCTGTCCCTTCTTGAAGACCTATTTCTTTCTTGCTGGGCTTTATTGTCTGCTTGTGGGTTATTTTTGGGTTTGGGTTTCTCTTTTATTATAGTTAGTTTTGGTGTAAGTAATACAGTGCTGTATATTTTGTTCATTTGGTGGGAAATTGTAATACTGGCTGAATAAGTCTCTACTGGACTTGCAGGAGCATAATAACCTAATCTAAACATGAATGATTAAAATTGCTTGTGTATATGAAAAATAAACAAATATAACATTGATAAAATATTTTTTAATTTGAATGAGCTAAAAAAGGAGAGAACATTTAATCTATCACAAAGTATTTAATTTTAGCTACTGTTAAATCTGAAGTTTGTGATTTTATAACTTTACTGAAATAGTGGCATGACAGGTTCTTGTGTAATGTTACATTTTTTATTTTGTACATTTTGGCTTGTGATGGTTAGTTCCCTTCTAAGATGCATCTTCCCTTCAAAACACATAGGAAAACAGTAGTCTTATACCTATTTATAAATTATGCATACTGTGTAGCTTTTGATTCTGAAGGTGAAGTCATGAGTAACAAAAATTCACACGGCAAGCTTTAGGACAAAAAAGATAAACGAACAGCAAACATTCTGACAAAGAGAGTTCACAAAAATAAATATTTTTTTAAGTCATTGCTGACCTTTTAATGTGTTTTGCAGACAGAAGAGTAGATTATCCATTACCAGTTTTTTCCCACATTTTTGGTTATTTAGCTTTTTTTTTTCTTTTTTTATCAATGCAGACACATTTAATTGCCATTAACCTTTTCACTTAGGTCTGTTTTTACTGCAATAAGTCTGATCGCTTTATTAAGATTAGATATTTTTTTAAGTATAACTTAACTTCAGTCAGATCATTTATAGTTGGTTACTTAACCTGAGCAAGGGGTCCATATTCTGACTCTGAGGATTTTTTTTCTAATACTTGTTAGGAATTTTACATTGACACATTGGTCCCTATTCAATGCATTCAAATTTTCAACCTAATGAAGTTGAAAATATCTTTCAACATTTTCAAACACTGCAACTATGATTATACTTACTTTTAGATAAGAAAAAATAGAATACAAGAATATGAGGTTGTTTGTTGGTGGAAAACTGTTCAGCTTTTAGTATTTCAGACTAAAAGTTATATATCTATATATTTACTGCTTACATGTTTTATACTTGCGCACAGCACTTTCATTGAAATACAAACATTAGTTTTAATTAAAATCATAAAATTATAGAATGGTTTGGGTTGGAAGAGACCTTCAAAGATCATCTAGTCCAACTCTTCTGTCATGGGCAGGGACATCTTTCACTAGATCAGGTTACTCTAAGCCCCATCCAACCTGGCCTTGAACGCTTCCAATAATAGGACATCCACAACTTCTCTGGGCAACCTGTTCCACAGACTTACCACCCTCATCATAAAAAGATTCTTCTTTATGTCCAATCTAAACCTACCATCTTTTAGTTTAAAACCATTACCCCGTATTCTGTCACTACAGGCTCTGGTAAATAGTCTTTCTTCATCTTTTTTATAAGACCCCTTTAAGTACTGAAAGGCCACAATAAGATGTCTCTGGAGCATTCTCTTCCCCAGGCTAAACAACCCCAACTCTCTCAGCCTTTCTATATAGGAGAGATGTTCCATATCTCTGATCATTTTTTGTGGCCCTCCTCTGGACCCACTCCAACAGTTCCATGTCTTTCCTGTACTGAGAACTCCAGAGCTGGAGGCAGTACTCCAGGTGGGGTCTCACCAGAGAAGAGTAGAGGGGGGAAATCACCTCCCTCGTCCTGCTGGCCACATTTCTTTTTACTCTTTTAATGTATCTTCTCAATATGAGTCATGATGGTGTTAAAGAGAAAACCAACCTGATGCATAAGTAAACTATTGGAATACTCTTTGAGAAACTTTTCAGAAACAAGACCATGTAATGATGCTAACTATATAGAAATATTCCCCAAAATACTAATTTTAAGTAGAATATATCAAATTCTGAAAACATCAGCAAGAGTTTCTTATAGAAGGATAATTTATTATATAGTGAAAGAAGAGGGGTTTTATTGTATTACTGTTCTGCACACTGCATCTTTATTTTTTTGTCCATAAGGATATGGATAAACAGCATGATTTAAAGACAGACCTGTGAGGAAATACAACTAAATGTGAGATATGTAACTGTTGTGGATTTCCTGTGCTACAGATATTACTAGAATAATACTGAAGTGCATTTTGACCACAGTAGAAGGCTTTTTTCAAATGTAGGTGGTTTTGTTGGCACAAAGACTTAGTCATGAGCTGAAGCTGGCTAAGTCAAGTAATACTTTTGATTTTTCAGATTTCTTTTGTAGGATTTCTTTTTCAGATTTCTTTTAAGGTTGAAAGGGACCTTTGGAGGTCTCAAGTTTAATGCAGGGTCAGCTCTGAGATCAGGCCAGGTTTTTCAGGTTTTTATCCACATGAGCCTTTTAAAACCTCTAGGGATAGAGCTTGCACAAATTCTCTGGGCAATTGACTCAGTTACTTTTGGACTCTTGCCTTCTTCTAGGGCTCTCCTATTACAAAATATTGTCTCATAGTTCAGAAGGAGCTAATGCATGAATTAAAAACTGCCTGATGTAGACCCCCAAATAAAAAAAAAAAAAAACCACAAACCTAAAAACCCCAAGAAAACATGCAAAATTGGTTAGTTGGTAACAGGCTTTATTGATAAAACTCATCTGCAGTTAAATACCAAAAAAGAATTAATATAAATAAAAATAAGTAAATTAACTTTTTCCTTAAAATAAGCTCTATGGTGAAACCAAAAGAGATAATTTAATATTCAGTTAGTTCAACTTTCTGCATAATTTGTTTCCATATGTATGCTTTTCTTTCATACAAGCTTTTTTTATTTCTTTTCCTTAAGGCAATTTATTGCTTCTGTTAAAGTCTAGTGGAAATTAAGTTCCTGATGTGAATAAAAACCTGATGGACCCTCATTTTTTTTTATTTTCTTGACCTGTAAAGGTATTTGATTTCATTGCAATGCCTTCAAAATTTATTATATGAGATGTGGCAGTTTTAAATAAATCACAGTTTTGATTTCTCTAATATATTAGTGGTTAGAGTAAAACCTTTGAAACACACTATGTGATTGGGAAGAATTTTATAGAACTTTCAAAAATGCTTTAATTTTCATTCTTCTTTTGATCACTAGAATAAATACATTCTTTTTAATTCCATGAAGTGTAGCTAGTTCTGTCAATAAAACCTCTACTATCAAATAACTGGGTTTAAGTTGATACACATCTAACGTACTAGAATACCTCATTGAATCAATGCATTATTGAGTAACAAGCTTAGGTTTTCATTAGCTAGCTTATATGACTTTCTGAAAGAGGAGAATAATAAGCATCACTTTACTTTGTACTTTGAAAAATAACTAACCAAAATATCTACAAAATCAAAAACATTATTTGCATGGGATAGAAATCTTAACTCATATTACTCCTTTCATTTAGAAATTAGGCACAAAAATCCTGAATCACATAATTTTAATCATTCAAAAGGACCCATATTTATCATCATAGGAATATAGCAATAATGTTTTCAATAAAGTATCCAGTTATAGTAAGATTCTACAGCTGTATTAACAGCATTGGTTACTATAATATAGTTTCAGTAAAGCTTCTGTTCATAATTTTTACCAGGACAATGATACCATTAGCTCTTAATTATATATATATTATATATATATATAAATTTTATGTAATTTTTAGTAACTTGTAGTGATACTGTTGTAGTATGGTTGTTTAAGGATATAGACAAGTAAAGGTTTGTTAGGAAGCACAGTATATTTTATTAGATGAATGAATGCTTTGTTGGAGAAAGTCGTCTTTGTCACTGTTGGATCATGTGGGGAAGCAGAACACCTGGATGAGAGTGTATATAACTCAGGGATGTACTGAAAAATAAAATAATTTTTTTAAGAAGTTAACCCAAATTGAATGGAGACAATAATTAAACTGAAACATCATGAAACTTTTCCATTACTGTTAGGCTTTATAATTCAAAAGTAACCATGGTCAAGTTTACAATCCCTTAAGAGAACATTATTACTGTAAGGAAGACTTTCCTGTCCCTAAGAAACAAATTTTTCCCATCCTTCAACATGCAAAACCTTACTTACCTTGAATATTGTATAATTTATTATACAGATACCTGAATCTCCTGTATATAGAGTGTAAATATTTCTGAATGTTATTTTACTGCACATTATATTTTTGAATAGTTTTTCTAATAAAATGTTGTCTCTACCTACATGCCTAGGTTCCTGTTTTCCAAAATAACACATAAAACTATAGAATTATGCAGACTGATGGCAATTGTAGGGGAGTGGGGGGACAGAAAAGTTGCAGCATGGTTAGGGATGTTGTCTGCTTCAGATGGGATCATTGGATATTTTTTTCATGGTAAGCACTAAAACATTTTTAGATAGATCTCCTTGACCAGAATTGACCTTTCAACAGAATTTTAATATATAATTTAAACTTTGTTTTAAAGGTTAAAAAGAACACTCTTTGGGTCTTCTGAATGGGATGTTCCAGCTTCTAATACCTTCTTCAGGACTCTTCTGGGCATCTGTAGGATATCATGCTCAAGGATGGACCATTGAGACAGTGGTCAGGTTCTTTTGGGTTTGCTTGGTTTGTTAGATTTGCTTTCCTTCTGAGGTTGACAAGGGATTAGTGTGTAAGCTCAGAAGCTAATCACAGGTAATTAAATTGATCCCTATATAGCTAAACTCAGAGTCTTAAAGAAGGGTTGAATTGCTTCCACTGAAAAAAAAAGAGATAAAGCCCTGGCCAGAGGTAGGGGAGGAGGCAATCTGAAAGACAAACCAAAATTAAAAAGTGAATTCTGCATTCATTTTGTTTTGTGTAGCATTCTATTTTCTTCAGTTTCCAAGACAGTTATAGAGCTGTGTCTGGAAAGACACTTTAAAATAAAATACAAATGTGACAAACAAAGCAGTCCTAAGCAGACTGGTTCATTTAAAGCTGAGACTTCAAACTGTTTTTTAGAAGTGTTCAGTTACTGACTTTCTCTCAGTCTTGGCTGAAAGCTAGCATGGGATTATGCAGAGCTGAGCACCCTGAGATGAAGGGAGGGCTGATTTTTTTAAAACAAAATCTTTAAATGAGGCTTGTACTGAATTGCAAGACCCACACAGAGCATCAGTGGCATGAGTCTGCTTTATGTATGAGAAGGGTCTATGTAGTGAACCAGCTGCAACTTGAGAGAGAGAGACACACACAAAGGTGCAGCATCAGTTTGAAGAGATGTCCAAATACAATAATATGGCATCTTCCAATCAGTTGTGTATAACAGCCAAAACATCCTTATTAAAAGCCAGCTATGTTAGTTTATTTCAGATGTTGGAAGATGTGGGAAACATTATTTATCCTGAACAAGTAAAAGATGTATATTACATATTGACTTTAGTATAGTTAAATCTCTGTGAATAAAAACTACTTCCTCTAGTTGCTTTTCAAGATCACTGCTCTTGACAATCAAATTCCTCAAAAATCTTTAGAATAGGTGCACAACAGATGTAAATCTTTTCAGTTTCAAGAAACTCAGTAGATTTCCAGTGAATTGTATGCCATTTTGTTCTTTTACTTCAGAAGAAGAAACGAAATGGCAAATTACTCATAATTTAGCCCTTAGATTTTAAAATAGCCTGGACTTTTATAAACTTTTTCCCGATAATTGATTCTAGCATTGTATTGACTTTATTAAGCACAGAAAGTGTAACAGTTGAACTGCATTATTTCATGAGGTGCCCTAGAGGCATCAAAATTCAGACATATATCTGAGTCACAGCTCCTGTGTCATTCTTGCTGTGGGCAAGGAGTGTAGCAATTTGCTGCTGGCCTAATTTTACTAGCACAAACTTTCCAGTTTCTCCTCTACCATCTTTTCTTGTCTGTGTAGCTTAAATTCTCTGGCCATGCTCCCTGATCCAAGTTTTTGACAGGCTGAACAAAGAATTAAGGGAGATGTGCCTTGTTCAGTAACAGCTGAGCCCTTCAATTTCCATCTCTGGAAGTAGGAGCTCTATTGTGTTTTTTCATTTGTAAGTGCATATGAAAAATTGACAAATAAGGAAATGGTGATGTTAGAGTTAAATTAGTTTTGCCTGCAGTTCAACCAGATTATTGATAAATGTTCAACTTCTACACTTTTCAAGTGTTTACTTAATGTTTTAAGGACAGCTTCTAATCTTTAGGGGGAAGCTAGGTTTCCTTCAGTGTTTGCAAAACAGCACATCCAGATATAAATCACTGGAGCTGGTCCAACTCACCACTTTAAAAACAAAATGTTGGTTTAGATGTCAAATGTCAGAAGGCAGTGTTTGACTTGTAAAATTCTCCTTTTGGCCATCAAAGACGATTTTTCTATCTGTTTGTTTCTCTATGCATAGCTATATGCCTATTAATTTATTTTACTGTGTTGGGCTGCACATCCCTGATACGCTGACTGAGAACTTTTTCTAAAGTAATAAAACATTTCCTGTAAAGTTATGGTTCCAGGAGAGTCTCTGTTATATGGCATCACATTTATTTCTTCTGTTCAGTGTAGTGTATATTTGTGCCTTCTATTCTGAAATATGTTAGTAGATCAAAAATAGCACAATGGTATAACCTGTTTGATTGGTGGTGGAGAAGACTGGTGGGGCTCCAGTCAGGCAGACTGCATGTTATATTTTGCATTTCTACAAAATCATTGTATTAAATTAATAGCCACATCATTTTCAGTTCCATAAAATTTGCTCCAGTTCGAAATTTATGTTATGATCACAATGAGGAGTAGTTTTCTTTTCTTGTATTTGACTTTAATAAATGTACCATAATTCAAAGCCATGACCATGCAGTGTTATATTACTAAGGAATGAAGTTAAGCAAACACCCTTCAGCTGAAGGCAGATACTACAAATTACTTTAAGACAAATTTTAAATATTAAGAGTTACATGTTACATAGCATTTTGGCGTCAGGTGCTTCTCAGTTTAAATATCTCACAAAGAACATGCCTCTAAACTATTTTTGATCCTTTTCTGGTGTGGGAGCTCATATGATAGAGATCCTGTCAATTACCATCAGCTAAAGAATTGACTTATAGTAATTTCTAAAAATGAAGGTGGCAGTAAATTTAGACTTTGTGTTCAACAGAGTAGGGAAGGAAAGATTGGAACATGGATTTGGGCATAAACTTGCAGTTTTATAAAAAATTGCTGTGAGTATCACAGTCCATGTAAAGCAGATATGAAACTGAAATGTTAAAAGCTCTTCTAAAACCAACAGATGTTGTTACTGTATTGAGTTAATTATAGAATTATAGAATCATAGAATGTTTTGGGTTGGAAGGGACCCCTAGAGGTCATCTAGTCCAACCCCCCCGCAGTGAGCAGGGACACTGCTAACTACATCAGGTTGCTCAGAGCCCCATCCAACCTGGCCTTGAATTAATACAAGAAGGAAAAATATCTTTTTCAACTCCACTATTTTTTTATATATTTCAGAATTCTTTTAGATCTCTGTGTGTTATTGCTAGGATATTTTAAAAAGTTAAGCAGGTAGTGTTGTAATTTACAATGTTGTACTGAAAACAATGTAACAGTTAAATAAGGGAGGCTTCATATACAAAGAAGCATTTTTTTTCCCTTTTTGAGAGAGAGTTAAACATTACTTAGCTTAAAGGCAATGATTTTATTTTTAGGTCTGCACATGATGAACTATTTCATAATGCATGTGGCTATCTTATATATGAAACTGTTTGGGGACCTTTCAAAATTTTATCATTTCAACAGAGAAAGTTCAGAAAGGCAGAGAAAAGTGATTGAGGTCTAAGCAATGGTAGTTTTGTGGAAGCTCTTGATTTTTACCGTCAAGAGCATAGGACCAATTTAGACACTAACATTCAATTCAACAAAGGTTAAGAGAAGCTGTGTGAGAGGCACCTCATTCAGAAGGGAACATGACAGAACACAGATCTTTAGTCATAGAGGCTTCCCAACATCCTATAACAAAACTAAGCTTGATTGATGCCAGTATCATATACTTCTATGGATGGTTTAAGGCACTTCCCTCTCTCCCTTCCTCCTGTATTTGGTAAGCTGATAAGATAACCATCTGACTGTCTGCAAAGAAGACACATTGCTTCCATGATGTATGTGCAAAGCAGATCCCAATGCTCTTTATTCAAACATATTTTTAATCTTTTGTCAGCAATGTCAGCCCCACTAGCATTTTCTAAAGCATCTAACATCTGTCTCATTGCACATAAAAACTTTGAGTGGTATAATGAAGGTGATGTTTCACTGAGTAATATGATGTAATATTTCATCTCAGTGTTCCAAGAGAAAAAGGACTTTGTTTTTTTCCTCTAACCTACCGACTGCATTGCACATTGCTTCATGTTTCTTTTCCCCAGGCAGGAACTGTATTAAATACATTTGTCTCCCTTTGTTCAGCTACAGTTCTCAGACTTTGCTTACTATGAATATAGATATTTTTAAAAAATATTTTCCTGGACAGCAATTATATAATAACTACATCCATTCCTACTTGCTTATATGAAGTATGCACGGAGTGAAGAGAAGATCAAAATCACTGAAAACATCTCATTTTAGTTTTAACTAAAGTTATTCAAAGCCTCTGAAGTTGAATTTAATTTTTAAATCCAGGCTTTCTTTAAAAGTTCAAGAAATTAAGTCAATATTTTCATTTCTTTGATTACTTAATTCATCTATCTTTGAAGTAAACATACTTGCAAAACTGTCTTTAAAAGCTACGTCTTTCTATCAACATCAGATTTTAATTCTGCATCTGAAATAGAAAGAAAATCACCTCTATAAAAAGTATCTTTTTTTTTTTTGAAAGATTGATACTTACAGTTATCTCTCTACTTCCAAGCATTTTAAGTAGGATGCTACCATATATAAAATTCCAATAGGTTTACAATTCATCCAGATTTCTGTCATGTGTGTGTTCTTAGCATTATGTTGCCTAATCATGTCTATTTTGTTGTATTCTGGGACTATCTGCCCAGTCCTCTCTTACCACTTTTGGAAGAAATAGGATGCCTTTAATTCAGTCCTGTCACTTGGAAAAGGAAGCATGTGTTTAACTTTATTTTCCCAACACAAGCTTCAGTGACATCTCAAGGTGCAATAAAATGCCAAATTCTGGAAACAAAATTACTTTTAATTCTTTTTAAATTTTTATTTAACCGTATTAAGGTAGACATTTACCTTAAAGTTTCCAGAAGAATATGCCTATCTGTGATTTTGTGCTTCCGCATGTATATGAACGAAAGCAACAAGATTCTTTTCAATAAGGCTCATGCATCTTTAACGAAGTAAAAAAAAATTAAAAGGTTTTAAAATCTGTCCAAAGAATTTGAAAAAAGGCAAAACCCAACATCTTAGCACTCGTAAATAAAGGAGATAAAATACTCGAAGCAACATATGGATTCATTAGAGAACCACTCAGCACATTATTTTACTCAGAAGTAAAAAACTATGATTTTACATACTCTGTATGTTACAACATACTCTGTTGCATTCTCCACGGAAACCTCCCATTCAGCTGTTGAATGTAGGACACCACCCATTCTAATTTCCACTAACTTCTTGTGAATCTTATTTAATTCTTTAAATTTATCTTTAGCCGATTTAGCTTCATGACAAGACCAATGTTAATCTGAATCATTCCTGTGGGGATGATTTTTTACAGTTAATTAGGCATTCATTAGCTACTAGCCAGTAGAAAGCTGGAAGTTTCTTGGTTTAACTCATAATCAATAGTTTAACCCTGTTCTTCCTAGTTTATTTTTTAGACACTGAAAAATTCATGGAAAGATCCTTTCAATCTTCTTGGAAAAATACTTATGCTGTAAACTGAATGCTGAAGAGGACATAGCACACATTTCTCCCACTGATGTCAGAATAATTTTACAAAAATTCACAGAATTATATTTTCTTTAGGTTTAATTTTTCTTCCTTGACTATGTTGACATCATGGAAAAATGAGTTTTACTTTATATGATGTCTGATTGTACATTCTGATATATTTGATTCTATACTCTGGAATCAGGGAATATTAGCATACTCTTTCACTTAAGTATATTCACTGAAAATAATGGAACACTTCATTTTTCAGTTACATAGATTACTTATATGTCACATGTACTCAAGTAAGTTTCAATCATTTCTGATTTTCTTTCTGGCAATTTTTTTTTCTTATGTTTTCTTTTCCTTCAGCACATGGAGATTTTTCATGTTTATTATTCTGTAATGGAAGCCAGATTTAGTCTTCTGATTTCTTCTTTCCCTAGATCTTCAGAAAGATGAAGTTGAAAAGATGTTGAAAAGAAAAATAATTGGGGCTTGTTATAAAAGACCAGTCTAGTGTAGGCTGATTCTCCTCATTTGCACCAATTTAACAGGGTCTCCCTGACTCTCATAAAGTTATCATCTGCTGATTACTCACAAGTCAGACCCTCAGACAACAGTCTGATATGGCAGTGCTAATAGGAAACTAAATTGTTATACTATGTATTTTAATAAGTGCTAGAGACAAGTCAATGGAAATTACTGTGAAACCAGTGATTTGGTTTGCAAAAAAAAAAAAAAAGTCTAACCTGAATCTTTAGGATTTTTAAATGAATCGGAATGACTTGCAACTGAATAGTGTTCAAGGAAGTGTAATTTAAGCATTCCATAGTGCATTTCAAGGGTTTGTCTGAAATTCAGAGGAGCAAATGATACAAGAAATAAAATAATGAAATGGAATATGCATGTCTAGGACATGGTCTTCAAAGAAAGAATGAGATTTTTTTAACATAGACATTCATTTCTTCTTACTATTGCTACTTTTAAAGTGTGTTTTAATAGAGACAGTCTGAGGATTATTCTACTATTCTATTTTGTAGTTTAACTCAGGTCTGATTTTTTTTCTTTTGGGTGCCTCTTTAAATCCTTTGGGAAACTGTTACCGTTATTTCATTGTTTTGACACCCCAGTGCTTGATTCTAGGCATTTATCTACTGCATATGCAAAGACTTATTCTAATACTAAGGACTGATCCTGTGCCCTGAGGAAACACAGTAGAAGGCATTGAAGGTAATCAAGTAAGCACAGTTCTACTACATATCATCAAGCTTTCAAAGGCACATGAAGATTCATCCTGTGGTTTTGTGCTGTAGTTTGCTCTAGATGGGCCAGGCTGGAGGTAGTTCTTCATAACTCTGTGCAACTGTTAAAGACCTTTTATGGTGTATAAGCACAGTAGCTGTAGGAACTTTTCTGCTACAGACAGGTTTAGTTATGGTTACAGGATGGCATATGTTGGAGCTCCTTTCTCTCTTTTCTTTGTGTTGCATTGTTCTAGCCTGTGTCTTGGCAAGAAGATCTTGAATTATTAGGCTATTTATTTTACTTTTTCTTTTTTTTCCACAATGCATGCAAAGTATCTTAAAATCTCTATTAAACAGCAGCTATAACACTGCTAGGCAAGCGGTGCACTTCCAGTGTTCTCATTTTTCCATTCATCAGTGGTAATGCCTGGGATTTCTTATAAGCATCTTCCAGTAACTATATTTAGTTTCCAAGATTTCTAGAAAAACTCAAAAACCTCTTTAAGATATCCTATTTCCTTTCTTAAACTTGAGCTAGTTAAAAGCCTTTCTGTCTGCTATGCTATTTATTTCTATGATTTTCATTTTAATGTGCATAAATGCACATGCCAGAACTGGAACTTAGTATTTCCTGTTTTACTTGGCTACCCTTTCTTAGAGCCCTAAAACAGAATGGGCATGGATGTGTTCAGTATGATTATTTACTTATGCTAGAATTTTGTTGTTATTTATTTACTCCTGTTATGCACTCTGCAAAACAGTGTGAATTTTGCTCCTATTCTCAGATCCTATTTTCAGTCTTCCGATATCTGTAGCATGAACAATGCATTCACCTCCTTCCCCTTTTTCCTCCAGTCTCCATTCATTTCTTAATGACGATTTGTAGAAGATGCTTATTTTCCTGTGATATGAAAATAACTTGGTGTTTTACTGTCTCCTCTTTCTTCTTGGTGTGACTGCAGTTTTAGTATCGTCAGCAGGTGTTATCATTTACAGCATGATACCTGGCACAACTTTGACTTGTGATGCATAGATTTAGTCATGCTTCATCCACTGTCTATATGGCTCTTTACCTTATTTTTCTAGAGATTCTGTTTCTTATGTATGCTCTGTAGCACATAAAACATCAGTAATTCCTTGCTGAACAATATGAATGGATTTTATAGAGTAGTTTTGTGAATAGAACTGGATTACATTTTCCACCAAATTGATTAAACTGATTTTTAAAAACTGCCTTTTAATATTAGCTTCTCTGTGTCAGAAACATTTACAAAAGCTGCATTCTAGTGCCATTTCTGTCCACACTTTCATGATAAAATTAATCTGTGTTACAAGTTTCTAGGAGCTGTGGGTTTTGCTAAATCAAACTATGAACATATATGTGAACACATACTTTTAACAGGGATAAATTTAAGACAAATGGCAAACAACAAATTATTATGTGGAATTTTGAAAGTAACATAGTGGTTAGGAAAAAAATAAAGTCTGTAAAGGATACTTTAATATAAATATCTTCTTACTGTACAAACACTGAAACCTTTTTTAGTATGACGTTTGTTGTTTCCAACAGATTTAGGTAATGCAAACTCAGTGTATAACTCTAGAAAGAAAACAATTCTCAGCTCGTTAGTTGTTCATGTTTTAGTGAAATAATAGATGCTATAGTAAATACACATCGATACTTTTTTTACAACAGAATGACTCTTTTTTTAAAAAGTCTTTCAAAGCTAATAGAAATTGGAAAACAAAATGCTGCAGCACCTTTATGTGTTATTCATTTAAGGTGAAGACTAATTCATATTTACAGGAAGAATAAATCACATCCTTTGCTCTAACAATTTCTTCATTTAATTCATTTTCTAAGGTTATTATATGATAAGAGTATTTGTTTCATTTCAAAATTCCTCTTCTAGAAATGTGGTAAGTCACACAACCAACACTATTACAGCCATCCACTAATGTGTGTGTCAGATTTAATTTTTTTTCTGTGGTAGTTAATTCTGGTTTTAATTTTGACAATAGAAATAATTTAATCTTCATAACTGTAAAAACAGTTTTGTAATAAATCCAGGTTTCTCTATACACAGTAACAGTTTCAGAGGTCTCATTAACTGAGGACTGGAATGAAAAGTGTTATAGTCTTATCCACCAGAGTGAAGCAGAAATGTTTGCAGAATTTTAAAGAATCTGAGGACAAATCCAGGCTGTTATCTCTACAGTTTTAGTGCTTTTAAAGAGATTATTGCAGCTGAGATTGTCACTCTTCTATTTGTATAAAATACAAATTGTTTCACAGCAATGTTTCTTTCAAGGTTTAAATTTTCAGAAGAGGTTAAGAAGAAGAGAAGAGTAAAGCAGTTCCTGGTGTTTTTTTTTCAGCATAATTGTTTTCCCCATTAATTCCTGAAAACACATAAATTAGTGCTGTATTTGAAAAAAGGGATATTAATAATTTGGTGTCAAAATAATAGAATTAATGACATTTTTTCAATAATCAGAATTTCTTTGTTCCTTGCCTACAAATATAAAACTTTGCAATAGTTGTAGGAGAATTCAGGACTTGGCTGAATAGGTTTTGATGGAAGCATGGTCTTTTCTTTTGTCAATAATTCGTATTCCAAAGCAGAATTCAGCTCTTTGTCTTAGTGAAAGTAAAGGCGTTTGAAAAATGGAAGGAAACTGAAAATTATAGTAAATGCAGTTAAATGTGAGCCTTATATCTGAGCTGGAGGTGCCATTTGCGGAGTATGAAACTAGTATGACTTACAGTTTCAGCTTTATCTTTTTAAATTAGAAAGATCCTTTGTTACCAAGTACATTTTCAAGATACATATTTATCTATTATTAACAAGATCTCTGCTCAAAAAAGTATCTGCATTTTTTGTTAGCATTACAATACGAAACTATTTACTTTTTTTATTGATGGATCATAAAAATGAGTAAATTAAATGAATAAAATCTTTTCACTATTTGATTGAACTCTAGTGATTATTTACTAAATGTCTCTAAAAGCCTTTCCCAAACTCTTTGAAAATTTTTTTAAAACTTGCCTCAGCTTGATTTGAGTTTTGCTTTTTCCAGTTGTCCATAAGAGAGAAGAAACTTGTCAGTTTTATCTCTAGCCCAGTGGGAAATTGAGTGGCAAAATTTGGGGAAGTGCCCCAGCCCTGAATCATCTATCTGCTAATCTGCTCTCAGAATTGTTAAAGAGAGATTTTCCCAGAGAGCAGGAACCCAGCATGAATTATCAGAGTCATTGACTAACACCCAGGAAGAGCTTGATTTCCTTTCTAAATGGCAGTGAATGTCAGGAAACTGGCCAGTTAATTAGGTGCCTAAGTACTCTGGAAGGTTTACTGTTCCTTCACAAAAACATCCCTTAGCATTTCATAAACCAATAGAAAGGATTCTACAAATGTATAAATACACTGTTGTTTTTTTTTTCCTTCTGAATACTAGTCATGGTATTGAAGAACAATGTAGCAAAATGGGATAAAATATTCTGGCTATTTGCCTCACCCCAAATTGGTGCACAAGGGTAGACTAAGACTGAATTTAGGGAGGTATCTATAACACTTAATTGTCACCATTTTGTTTGTTGTCAGTAACTGAACTGGAAGTAAAAAGAAGCTGTTAGTCATTGACCATTTTTTTAAAGTCAGGCTGTGTGCTTAGATACTAAGACTTAGGCTTAGGAAACTACTTTAAGAAAACCATAAAAGTACACTTTAGCTTAATTTTTCCCCCATGAAACTGTTGCATGTCCATTAATAAGATTAACAGACCTACTGCAGTCTTGTTGAGCAAGCAAAAACCTGTTTGAAAGTATACAGTAAATTTAATGCTATTACCTGTTTTCATTCTTTCCTTTTATGATTTTCCTAAGCGTAGAAAGAGACTTAAAGTAGAAGATTATATAATATATATTTATAATTTGTACTTGTTCCATCAAGAATTTGGAATTCAAACAATCTTTCTCCTTCTGCATGTGTTTCTGTGTGTATACAGATCTCTGGCTTGCTAGGTCCTATTTTCCCACACTGACTTTTTATATTAAGGTAATTTCACCACAACAACTCCCAGATATGAGTGTAATTTTGCATAGTTTAAAGGTTCTACACTGAAATAGCAAATCTTCAGGTTTTTAAAAAAAAATTTCTTCCTATTTTTTTCCATAGAATAGATGACATTTCCTTCTTATCTTTAGGTGAATCAGTGCATGCAGTAAAATAAAAACTATAAAGCCCATACGCTCCGTTTAAAACTGGCTAGATATCTGGTTGGTGATTTAACCTGTCATCACAGGGAAATTTCCTTTCTGTGTATTTTAAATGGAAAAAATTCACTCCAGGACCTGCACATGGCCTACATTTTTCTGTTTCTTTGTCAGTCACGTCTTTGTCAGTCCTGTGCAATAGAAGGAGGAGCATGTTTCTCTGTAGTCTTTATTATAGTATCCTTTTTTTTCCTCCTGTTTCATACAATACCAGTGATTCCTAATTTCTGAGAGCATAAGTGGTTATTCAATATCTTAAAGAAAAACAACAGAGAGTAACAATCTTTGCTTACAACTTTTTGTAGAAGGAGAATTGAAATCCCTGTGGCATAATTTGAAAGACAGCACTTTGTTATTGACCATAGCTTCTTGCGAACCTCTGAAGATATTTTTTATTCTTGTCAATTTTTTCTGAGGGAACAGAAATCAGCAGTCACTTCAAATTGCTTTTTTGCTTTTTCACACCCTGGTAAAATAGCTCTGGGAATAGGGCATGAGTTTTTACTGCTGCCTATGCATGAGCACAGAACAAAACATTTTGTTTTGATGTAGCTATTTGCTTCTTAATTTTAAAGGGGCAAGAGAAAATTGCTGAATAAAGGCATGAGGTAAAGGAGGCACTGCTCCACTGAAGTACACAACAGAAAATTTACTATGATCCTACTCATACTGCTGCTCAGTAGTGAATGGAGAAAACAAGGAAGATAAAGCTTTTACTAAGCCTTACAGTATTTTGTTGCCAAATATGAAAGCTTAAAAAACTTACATCCATT
The DNA here is from genome assembly GCA_034008185.1 of Gorsachius magnificus. Lineage (NCBI taxonomy): Eukaryota > Metazoa > Chordata > Aves > Pelecaniformes > Ardeidae > Gorsachius > Gorsachius magnificus. The sequence continues at coordinate 90,417,207 of CM067081.1, forward strand.
TTTAGTTTTCAAAATAGATTTATTTCACCTTTTCCCTGTAGTATACAATTCTGTTATTTACAGCTGACTCAAAATTAATGGATACTACCAGTGCATCTTATAATTTTTAGTAGTGGTTTTTTACTTGATGACCGGGACATGAAGCATGGTCTTTTTTCCAGTTTTAGAACAAGTAGGACATTAGTATGAACACCTGCTACCAGAGAGTATTTATGGATCCCAGCACGTACTATGAGAGAGAAAAAGTTCAGTATAAACCACATGTGGCACTTCTGTTTGTTTTGTAGTTGCTGGGGGAGAGTAAGGGGTTTCTTTTCATTAGCACCCTGGGCCACTCCTAAATAATACACAAAATTTTCACTGTTGCTGGATATTATAATATTCTTTAGATGATACTCAGAAAATAGATGCATTTAACTTACAGTGTTTACTATATGGATATTATCCATAGTATTGCTGTGTTAGATTAGTTGGTGTATACTTTTCTGATAGCAGAAATGTTTCAGATATTTCTAGTTATATTCAGTGGAAATAAAAACAGAGTTGGAGTTCGGTCATGTTTTAAAATATTTTATGCTTTTGTGCTTAATGGATAGTATAAGAGTATTTTAAAATGTTAAGTAACTTGAAGGTAGGTGGAATTTAAAAAAAATAATTCTTGGCAAAATTAAAATTCACATGTTCTTTAGCAGTATCTCAAATGATATGTAACCAGTTAGGTGTTGCTACATGATCCCCATAACCTCTCCTGGGATTTAAAGAATATATTTCAGGAGTATTGCACTGCAAATCCTTACTACTGTAAAAAGCTCTTTATTCCACCAGAAAACAGATAATGCATTGTTGGAAAATGAATAGCTCAGCAAGATTTTCTCTAAGAAGGTCAAGTATTGTCTAAGATTGTGCCTTACATTCATTTTTGCGTGGTCTGAGAATTATTCCTATATAAGGCTTGATACCCTGAGCTAGTCTATAAATAAACTAAGTTGCAGCCAATACTTGTTGAAATCCAGATTTTTAAATACATTCAGTCCAGGACACAAATTTGTCCAGAAATCATTAAGGACTGAATCACAGTAGCTTTGCATAAAATTTATCCTAATACAAAGTGAATCTTACACATGAAAACATAATGCAATTTTTAACGCTTACTTTGGACTCTCTCTTTGCCAGAATCAGTATCAAAATTAGTTTATGTATTACTATTCTGATAGAGTTCACTGGGTGAGACTGATTTTTCAGAATTTGGCAGTCTGTAAGTATTTTAGTTTGTGAGAACTATGCAGTAATAAGTTATCCTTTACTGTCCTTTAGGACTTTGCCACTACAGTACAAAGTTGACTACACATGCGAATTATAATTAAAGACTGTTTACTTAGATTTTAAGAGCTCTGTTTCAGGATTTAATATGTAGTAAGAATAGATTCAATATAGTGTGCAGAGAGTTTGCATCACCTAATTAGCTTATTCAGTCATTTGTTAAAATCAAAGGATATGAAGATGTCTTCATCTTTTTTCATCACTTCCCTGAAATCTGGAAAAAAAAATTGCATAACTTTACATTTACTGGCAAAGTCTTTGAAAACATTTTATATTATGCCCTAGCTATACATACATTTAATTAAATCTTCCTGTCAGCAGTATTGAAAAGACTTATTTATTGATAAGTGCAGATAGGATAAAGCTAGGGAAGTAATTACAATGCAGACTCTATAATCTCTTACAACAAATATTGAATAACGTTAACATTTTAGCATATCTTCTCTCTCTTTTTTCCTAGCTTAATTAAAAGTAACTCACTTAAGCAACATTTGTCAGATTTGGTAATTAAAATTTCATTAAGTGGTAATAAACCCAGTAATGACAGTGGTGGTTTTTTCTTTTCATATGTGGAAAAAATATTCTTGTGGTGTCATATTTTCCTTCCTGATCCTTATAATTAGACTGCTGTCATCTTGCATGATGATCAAAATACATTTATTGTTGCTTTTTTTCATGTAGTAGTGCAGAGGAGATGGATTCAGACAAACTTGTTTTTTGAAAACGGAGTCCTCAGCTGATACTTTGCTTTTAATAGTAAAACTCTATATGGAATAATGTATAAATATATATCTATATAAAAAAATATAATCTTCTCTAGGTAACTGTGTGAAATCCCGGTGATCACTATGAGACCGGATAAAATATTTTAGTTAAAAATTTGTTTTAATAAAATATATGAAATTAAAGCATGAAGAGGAATATTGCATTATCTTATCTTCTATGGTGCAAACGGTAAAATTCCATGTAGTCACTTCACTCAGTTGCATACTTCTGTAATGAGAATGTATTTTCCAGAATTACAGCTACTCTTTTGTCATCCTCTAGTTCTGAATTCTCAGATTTCAATTTTTAACCTTTACCATAGGCTGTCACAAAGAGAAGGGTTTAATTTTCTTTCTTTGCAATTACTTGAGGCAGTTCCAAAAACACTATAATACACTGGGTTTGAATGTACTGTCAGAGTATGACTGTGTATCAGGGTATGACTACTGGAGCAAAATTAGATAGACAGGTTTACCACCACAATAAAAGGAGTTACAGAACATAAGTTACTTGCAACATTCCCAAAAGATACTGAGCTTTTTGCAGCAGTCACCTTTGCATCAGTTCTCATGCTCTTCAGCAAGACTAAATAATTATTTTTTTCTCTTTCACTCCAGTGAGGACCATTTTTTTTAATATGTTTCATGTTTAATTCTGGATTGTTCTTTTCTCCCAGACTCATACTAAACATATTTTGAGAGAACTGCTGAGAATAGATTGAATATCCTTTAACTGGGCCTTTTCTACAGTGCGATTACACTTTTGGCAGTGCTTGGGAGCTGTGGGATGTCCTCCATGCTCTCTCAAAACTTTTTAAACCTGCCATATGGTAATATTTTGATTGAGTTAAATTAGATAATGTAACTGAGCTTGTTTAATTTATGTACTCTTTTTCATGAAACATGCATTACTTCACTAACAAAGATTGTAATGAATTATTTTTATTATAGCTTCTTGAAGTAACAAGCTATGAGTATAGCTGAGGTGGCCATGAAAAGGCAAAGTAAATAAAGAAAGGTTTTTGTGAAAGAGTACAGACTGAATTTTGTTCAGACCTAACTTCTACGAATAATTGTTTTGATTGAGAACTGCTGTTTGTTCTGTCCTCGGTAAGTGTTACAATAGTGGCCTTTGTTAGGTACTAACCAATTTTTTATTATAAAACAAAACATCCCAGTTTATGATGGCATTTTAATCAACCCAGAAAGCATAAGATATGCTGCCTAATTATGTTATTTTTTAAACAAAAGAAGGCAAATTTATAAACTTGATGTTCAGCAGAAATGGTCTCACTCAGAAGTTGTACAAGATTAAATTTTTTGCATCAAGAAATTATAGTAAAGATGCTTTAATTCATGTTATGCATATTGTGCCTAAACGATTTCACGGCTATGTTTATTGTATTCATAAAGGTGTTTCAGGGTTGCCTGGGCCAAATTAGGGCTTTATCTTTCAGAAATTTTTAGGTTTTTGTGGATGTTTTGCAGCATGTTTTGTGAAAATTTCTATCTGGAAGGTTGCCAATGCCATAAAGAGGAATAAGATCCAAGTGCTTCAAGAAAGAATGGTAATTTAAGAACCTAACTCAGTACCAAATGCATAAAGATTGGTGTTATTTGTGGACATACTGTTACCTGTCTTTTTTTGGTTGTTTTTTTGGCAATGAGAGATAGCTTTCTGTGAACTCAACTCAAAGACTGGAAGGATTAAAAATATTCACAATCAGTTTGAGGATGTTTTAAGTAATCTGTGTAAAGTTGTAGAGGTGAAGTAATCTGCGCCTCCAACAGATTTTCCAGAGGCAAAGAGAGTTCTTTATTACATGTTATAGAAGGTTTCTTTTCTAAGAGAAGAATATTCTTTTTGGCCAAGGAAGCATGTTTTATAGGTTTCTTCAAAGCATAAAGCAAAGATTTACTGCTGCATTTTTATTTATGGTGGATCTCAGTTAATAAAACTACACATTTACAGAGATAGTATAATTAAGATAATCAAACAACCTGATAAAAATTCCTTGCTCCTGTGTAAATCCTAGTAGTAAACTCAATGCTTAGTTGATATCAACTTCTTTTCTCCCTTTCCTTTTCTTGTGTTAAGTGAATTGTCTATACTTGAAGTACTGCTATTTAATTTAAACAGTGGTGTAATTTAATTTTCCTTCATGCTGAAAGAGCTTTAACGTGGAAGGATTTTCATAAGTAAGTGTGTTGTGTAACAGCGTTATTCCTGTTCCCATATGAAAATACCTATGCTTCCCTAAAGCATCATTTAATAAAAAACGAATCCCCCCTAGGAAGTGTAACTATACTGGCAAAAGAAAGCAATGCTACATTTTAGTGTACAGAGCCGTGGGAGGGATGGACACACAACTGTTTTTCTGTCTTCCTTCTCCTTGTGCAGGAGGGATGAATTAAATGCTTTGCCAAAATGCCATGCTGACTGATTTCCAGTCTCTTCTTTGCTCTCTAATTCACATTGTTAAATGGCAGTGGTAAAGCAGGTTGCACCTCCCTCACAGGAGGAGGCCCTGAGATGATAGCTGTAGAGTCCCCCAGTCAGGAGCCAGCAGTGTTGAGACTGGAGCTGGAGAGCTAAATAGAACAGGGAGCCTGTCATCTCAGAGTGAGAGAAAGACAAATGCTTCTTCTGAAACAAACAAAGAAAACCCAAACAGACAATCACTGGCTAATAAAATTAAAGGAAGTAATCATGTAAAAACTCTGCTGGGTGAAGCAGGTCAACTAGTACAGGGAACTCCCACCAAGAATCCTGTACATATTACCATCTAATTTTCTATATATGACTTTTTTTTTTTTTAACCATGTAACTATTTGGTCTTGATTCATGAACGTGAAATTTCTTGCTGTAGGTCAACATATTTAAAATTCTGTAATTAAAATATGCTTTTGAGTGTTCTGGAGAAATTAAAAAAAAAAAAAACAAACAAAATCAGCCATGGATATTAAGTCCCTTGCAAGAATTTCATTATCAGTTTTTTGATCAGTCTAAGTAGGTAGCATATACATTTAGACATTATTTTCAGTAACAGAGGGAGCAGGATCAATCATAATTTTAAACAAAAACCATTAATATGCTCTATCCTGAAACCTATAAAAAAAATAAAACAAACAAATTATAGGCAGGTATTTTATCATAAACATTAGCTTCACCCAGAAAAGATTTCTTCAAAATACAAATAAGTATTTATAACTTAATGTTTGCATTGCAGTTGTACAAAAAGAACACTCACGTCACTATAACGGATGTTTTAGAAATATTGTCATCTCTCTCCCATCAGTAGTTATTGTTATATTGAATATAATACTTTCATAATTTAATACAAAAACTTATTTATCTCTGTGTAGGTTTTTCTGCTTCTCAATGTATTGTTTCTTAATAGCCTATTCCTGTTACCATCTGTTGAGGTCTTCTGTGTTATAAAATAATCCTGTGGGACTGGAGCCATTTCAGGAGAACAGTGACCAGTGGTGCTCTGACTATGAAAAACTTAAAGGTAAAATATAAGAATTTCATGCCACCCAGTTTACTAACTCTTTAGTTACACATTAGGCATTTTCTTGACCTTTCACAACCTAATTCAGAATATTGTAACAAGATAAAAATTGGGATGATACTCTTATAGGCAGAATACTTCAGGATAAATAAGTTTTTAAGAAAACCCTGGAACAAATAGCTTTCTTCTAGAAATACTACTATGAGGGTAACAACTATAAGAAGATAGGTATTTGAGTTTCAAAGGGCTTTCATTTTCTTTAAAAGCATTTAGGTGTCTTGAAACTAAGAATCAGTAGGGTGCTTAAAGCTGCTTTCAAATTGATTAGAGAGAATCCAGGAGGTTGAATGCAACTCTCACATGAGTGTGGTGAAGGCAATTCAGAGTAAGTATAGTTGTTACTAAGACTTCCAGGAAGTATGCCAAAAGGGTGGAATGCTGTAAAACTTTCTTCTGCTTTTCTAGTTTATAGCCTCTTCTCTTTTAGTGGATATGCTGTATCATCTGCTGATGTTTTCTTTTATTCAATATTCCTATCAAAATGTGTGTACATTCATAATTATTAATATTAGTTGGCATTTAAGTACATAGACTGATTAATGCACTACTATGAACACTGTATGTATAGATACATGTTTGCTAATAGGGAAAATTAATAATCGGAAAGTTACAATTTGGAAAAAAGCATTTGATAAAATTCTGAAGCTGTATGTGTAACCAAAGAAATACAGAAGTAGGGAGAAGGATAAACTGAAATGCACTTATGACTCTGAGCCATTTATTTACCTCCAGGTATTACTTGTTAAAAGAATGTTCTCCTTAGAAAATCTTCTTTAAACAAACAACTTCATTGTCAGCCACATACCAAACCAGAAATTGTTAGGGATAGGTTTCCATTTCCTGATGTTCCTGGTGTCACACTTTGCTCAATGCTAAATCATTGGAACAGCCACTGAGAAACAGTACTGGTGAGCTAAGAGTGACAATTTATCAGCACTAAATGTTGGAGTGGAATGAGGGAATCCATGACTGGGAACAAGCCTGGGATATGGGGAGACTTGGAGCTGATTGCCTCCTCCTCCTCCTATGCTGCTTGTATGAATTTTAGCATATCTGGCAATCTAAAGACAGTTTTTCAAAGCTGTTTAGATACTTTAAACTAATAGAAATTAATGGTGGTAAAATATCTTGTAGAAGAATGTGTTGTTAATTTCCTTCTTTCCCGTGGGTGTTGCTGACGTTAGGGATAATAGTACACCATAAAGAAAATGAAGTTTGAGTACTTCAACTGGTCTCTGGGACCTTTCTTATTTAAATACATTTAAGAACTTTTTTTTTGGTTGATGTTACTGATGGAACAGTCCTTTATAGCTTTACTCAGGTGCCTAAATAACAGCATGTAGCACAGTTCGAGATACCCTGAGAAATCCAGCCTGGCCTCCAGCTGCCCATGCAGAGAAGCAGAAATTCTTTTTGCTCCTGCATCACATCTGCCAGCAGCATGCAGGTGGGAAATTTTGAGTGACTGTAAATATGTGAGCCTCTGCCTGACCATTTGACCATTCTCCACATAACGGAGAAAAAAATTGATTGGGAGAAAGTTGATATAGGTAAGTCTGACATTTTCTGTGTTATACTGTGTTACATTTTAATTAGCTTCCAAGTAACAAATACAGCTGGTAGGAAAGTTACCATCATTTTTATATAAAGGAACTTGCATACATGTGTATACATATATGTGCATATAAGTTTGCGTGTGTGTGGTGTAAATTTTTTATGTAATTCTATATGTGTGTGTGTGTTTATAAACTTTTCAGAGTTGAGGTTTATGTTTATAATTTGTATGTAAGAGAGTTGTTTATAAAAATTGTTCTTTCTGGAATATACCTATTTCTTTTTCTGCAGAAAATGTATTTTGTAGATTGATTCATCATTTTGTGGTATTGCCAAGACATAATGGCCATTGGTCATTCTGTCCTGGGTTAGATTCTACAAATGCCCTAGAGAATTGAATGTTTCTTCTGCCTTATTGCTTTAACCCTGATGCCACAGCTAAGGTTGGGGGGGGGGGGGTTTGTTGACCTTAGGCTGCTGCTAGAAGAGGAAGCTCTACCTCACCTGACACCTCTGGTATCAGCACTGGCAATTACATGTTCATGCAGAGGGTCACATAGAGTAACTAATCTAACATGAAGAAAGAGCCCAAAACATAACGTGAAAGATGGATGGGAATACATGGCCAAGGACTGGGAATAGGGAAAAGAAAGCTCACAGGTAGATAATATAAAAATGTAAGGAAACAAAGGAAGTATCTTCTTATGACCTGTCATAACTTAATAAAATGTTATTTCTACATATTACTTCATAGATTAATATCACTGTACTTTTATGTACTATTTATGTACTATTATCTGAATACTAGCATCTTTGGTTAAACGGTGGGAGATATAAGACTAGAGTCTGTCACATCTCAGAAATGTACATCTACAGATGGAGAATATATACTTTGCTGTAACAATTTCTATTTCTTTCTGAGTGAAACAGAAATGGATCTAAATACATATAGAATATTTGGAAGTCAGAGTGTATTTCCAGTTGGATTATCTAGTAGTTTTGTAGCGGAAAAGCTAATACTTGAAGGTGTAAGAATTCTGACATTTTCCATTTAATAAATAATTTCAAGATTACTAATAAAAAAGAAAAAAAAATATTTGCTTTTTCATCTTTATATCCAGGATAGAGTTTTGTGCTACTAATTTAAGCAACCTCTAAGTTAGAGCCTACAACTAAGCCATTTTGTGGTTCTTGTGGTTGTACAATACTCTTAAATCAGAACATATTTACCCATCAACTAATTTAGTAATAATTTGCGTGTTTCTCTAACATAATTTTTAGCAAAAGTCTACAGTCTTATCATTCACTCTAGTATTATTTTTTACCCCATCATCAAGACATCATCCAGATAACATTATTCTAATCTAGTTTGTGTGTACTTTTGATTCCCTCAGCTAACTTCTGTTATATATGAAACATGAGAAGGAAGACAATCTTTTCATTTAAGAGCTATGGTCTCTGAAGTAAGGTATTGAGGAAAGTATTTCTGTATTACTTTTCTCTATGGATTTAAAGTTCAAACTCAGCACCTTGAATTTAAAACAGAAATATACAACATGCAGGCATTCTTAAAAACAATGTTGTAGGAAGGAATAAAGATGTAAAGATCTTTGAAAATATTAAGTGCTACGTAAACATATTATTGTGGAGGAGAGCAGGAAGAGGCGAAAGAATAGAGAGTAATCCATTGCCCTCTCCTACTAGTCTCATTTCCTCCAGTTTATTAATGCTTGAACTTAGATCCTTACAAATGGATTGGAAGTATGTAAGTAATTTTATGCAGAAGACTAGACCCATTTAACTTAGTGGAAAGAAAAATAATATTAGGTACATGAATCTCTGGAGTCTGTGGTCCCTTTCTTGCAAATTCCATTGCAAAACCGAATCATCAGTTTTATACATATTAACTATGAATTTCAGACACAATTGTTAACCAAACCTTGGGTCACTCTGTTTAAAAATTGGTGATGTAGTCACATATAATTGAGCATGAATATGAAAAATATCTTTCTCAGGAAACAGAATCATTTGCACAAAGCTTTAAAAAACACCTTACTGTTTAATTACAATACAAAACTAATCCCCACTGGGCATCTTTTAGGTTAGAAAGAGGTAAGCAAAAGAAAAATTCCAAGTATTAAAATATTGCAAAACCTGCAGCACCCTAAATATGATGCATATTCATATAGCTTATGGTTACATATTAAGGTCCTGAAATAGAAAGTGTAGAATCTAAAAAAAAAAAAAAAAAAGAAAATGGGAATACTTTATTTGGTTGGGGGGATTGTTCTGAGTTTTTGGTTTCCTTTTTTTTTTGGCAGGAAATATTAATATCTAAATTTAAAACTTTGACTGGAAATATTTTCAGAGCTGAAATAGAATATTAGTTCAAAAAGAAGAAATATAGCACAGAATAGCCAATACCTTAGTACTGCTTATGATACTTATTCAGGATGCAGGAAATTTTTAATTGGCTAATTTAGAACAGGTATGTGGATATGAGTCTCCAATGTTTTATGTAAATGCTTGGGGCAGAGTGCAGTATCCCTTTTACAGAAGGTTAATTTCAAAACAAAACAAACCCCACAGATCTGTCTCTTGTTTTCTCTTACTAGCAAATTATAACAAAGTCTAAAATATTGATATTTCTCATGTAACAGAATATTGGTTTTCTGGTCAGTTCTACATCTTGGCTTTTTTTCTTTTTTTAAATTACATGTTTCTAAGTAAACCTTGTGAGATCTAAGTTTCTGCTGAACTCTGTATCTGTACATCTGGGTATATTTAAATGTTCCTCTACTAGAATATGCCATTCAAAGCTTAAAGAATTCCTTGTGGCTGTTTGACAGTTTATATGATCTGTACTTCCATATTCATTATGTACATAGTCCCTGTCTTTTACTCTGAACCCAATCATCTTTCTTCAAAATGGAAAATTATACATCTCCAGGATTCATGAAAGGATAAAATGTAGATTACCTAGGAAGCTTACTATATCAAACATAACAGAGGAATGGAACAGCAAATATATGGTTATCTGAAACTCTACAGCAACATATTAAAAGAGAATTGCTAAGGAAAAAAATAGCTTGGACATTTCTGTGTAAACTAGACACTTTCCATTTAAAAAAATAATTAAAAAACTAGTGGGGAGGGAATTAGCCCATTTTTGATTCATAAATCATATCTGAGAATCTTTATTCAGAGAATTTGTGACTACAGAAGGTCAAAGAAGAAGTAGCCAGAGGACTCTGGTTGGATAGGATGCACGTTATCCAAAGTAACTGCACCATAGTTCTTTCCCTATGAAGGAAATGTACTCTGTAACAAATGGATAAAATTGCAGTTGTAATAGAAAATGAGCACAAAGGCACTTAAAAATAGAAGGCATAAGTAGAATTTGTTGTTCTTCATTCCAATTAAAAAAGATGAAATTCATTCTGCTACAGCAAAGAAGCTCTTAATAAATGATGTATTCATAGCCACCACTTATCCAGCAGAGATATTGCCATTATTAAAAGGAATATTGATGAGTTAGATAAACCCCTGAATACATATGCAAACAAATGTGATTCTTTCCCTTTTTTTATTATACATGTTATTAATGCAATTTGTGTCAGAAGCTTGTGTATTTCAAGCATGTTGTCTTGTTGCATATGCTGTCATATTCTTGTATTAAATTATTTTCTGTTTCCATTGTGTTTATTATGTTGCACACGACATGCCAGAAAATTATCAGAGATATTCAGGGGAAGGACAACTTTTCAATAAGATGGAAAAGAATGTTTGGATTTCTGGACAAAATGTTGCTATTTAAATATTTCTCATGCTTCAAGCTTATAATGAGAAGGACTTTTATTTTTTCCTTATTTTTTTCTCCCAAAATGTCTTTTTTTTCACTATTTGTATTAATGTCTACTGTGATGCTTAATATTCCAATAGACTGCAGAGCAGACACATCTACAGTTACTCAATTCACCCTTGAGCATTTTATGAAGTTGGAGACTGCAAAGGCTTTATAGCTGCTATATGGTACTGTAGGATTTAAACACTAAGCATATTTTATCTTGAGAGCAAATGCTCACTACAATTCCAATGCAATAAAAATGCTTTTTTCACACTCTATTACTGAAATAGCAAGGCTTGCTTTTCTAGTGTGTTGATCTGAATTTTTTCTAGTTTGATATAATTTTTTACACCAAAATTTGTGGAGAAAGAGTTGATAGAGGAGCAGCTGATGTTTTGATCTTGCTTTTTAATTACAAGTATCTGTGATCTAAGCTAAAAGACTGTTTTACAGGTGACCTTTACAATGTTTTCACTCTCACACTACAGCCTCATCTGTATGAGCCTATGATTAGTATCTTATAACAGAAAAGAAAGGTCTGGGTACCATTGTTTTGGAAAGACATGAGTTTAATTGCCTCAGCTGTAAGAAAATGTTGACTTTCTCATCTTGTGACTTAACTCATACTTACCTAGTGGTAAAAATCCACTGGGTGCTTAGTTGCCTGTCTTCTGTGACAGACTTTCAATCCAGCAATAGTGACTACACGATAACAGCAGCATCCTTGCTAAGACGCGTTCCAGCTAATAGTTGACCCTTCTGGCCTAGGACTGGGTTTCTCTTGTGTTTCACTTGGTGCATGCAGACACTCCTTCTCCCACTGAAGGGCCATTCAAAGCAATGGGATTCAACAGCATCAGGGATCTTGATGACTTTGTTATATGGTAGCTGCATGTCATGGATTTCCTTCTTTGTCTTGAAGCAGGTTAAGATATTTCAGTCCTGCTGAAGTTAATGTCTGGTTTGCTGGAGTGTCTTTAGACTGGTAAGAACTAACATTGCAACAAAAGTGTCTGACTATAGATGACGGACACTGGTGTCAAAATCCATCTGGAATAAAATTCTGATTTTGATAGCAAATTGTCAAAGACTTGGATATTAGCTTTTTATTGTTGCACATTGGGTGTCTGTGTTGCTTCTCGGAAAAAAAAAAAGCCAGTCAGTGTCCTCAGAGCAAAATTCCTTTCTCCTGGACAATAAATATACTTACTCGAAATTTGCAGTGAATGTGTCAGAGGCAAGGATGCCCTGAGGATGCTCAAGGTCAAAAGGTGCACATTGTGCAATCCTACAATATTGACAGATGTGAAAATTTCATCCTTCAAAGCCCATCTTTGTCCCTGTGATGCTCCCTTTTATTTCACTGTTAAGAGAATAATAATTTTCAGCAGCAAATTCTGACCTTTGCTACTCCCTACCTCAAAGGCAGATCTGAGCTACCCAGACCACTGATGAATGGGGAAAGGAGGCTCTGCCAAATCTTCACTCTCCGAACTGGGAGTTTGAGAGGAGAATGAACAAGGATGGAGTAAATTAAGTAAAGCAACTGCTTTCCTCCATGGATCAGTTAGTATGCTTATGAGGTGTAGAGTGGGCCCTGTATCCACACTTTGGCCTTACATCTAAAGGATGTGTACAGTTAAAATCAGGATCTAGCTTTGTTTCTGGATGTGAACCTGCAGTGGTGTAGCATGTAGTGCTTCCCTTAGCGCAGTGCAATCGTCTGAGGATCTACCAGCTATTTCTTCTGCTGACAAATATCTTTTTTTTAATGTCAATTCTTTTCAGTAAAGGTCTAAGGTAGTATAGGTATTTGTTAGATATATATATTTCATGCAGAAGCCTCTGTAAAATCCAGTTAAATTTCTTAGAAGGAAAACTGAAAAAGTCACAGTCAGCCTGTAACCACCATGTTTAATGGGAGCTTGAGGAAATAATGAAAAAGGTAATGCAAGCATGAATCACCCCAGAGAATACGAATCTACAATCAGTAATTTTACTGTCAAACCTAGAGATTTCACCAAGACGTACTGTGCAGACACTAAAATTAGAAAAAAAAAAAAAAAAAGCACTTTGAAACGACATTTCAGACCCATAGATTACTGATGCCTCTATTATACAATATTTACTTGCAGTTTACTTCAGGGTAATAGAACTGCTGACTTGATATGGGGGTAGTCATTTATTCTTACTCAGGCATCCTTAATGTTGACTAAATATTATTTTAGTGTATGAATCTTATAAATCCACTAACTAAAATAATTTATAATGATTGAAGTTCTAACTTTGGGTAAATTAACACTGCTGTACGTAGAGATAAATTGCAGTACCAGTGGATACAGATGAGAAAAATGCAAGGAATAAAATTATGAGGTCTTCAAAGTCTTCCTCAGAGTCAGGAACAGTTTGAATCTCTTTTCCTTGGTGATTCACTACTCATGCTGCTCAAAACCATGGATTTTTTCTGGATTTATCATCTAAAAAAAAAAAATATTAAAAAATAAAATACGCTGTCATTTTTACACTTATTTTAGTTGTTGATTTTTAATTACTTAACTGGACTAAATTTGGAATATAATAAACAGTTTAATACATTAGTGATACACCTTGAAAATTTTATATTTATTCTCTCTGGGTGTTTTCTACAACATATTAATATTGCAACCCCTGCATGACTTAACACACTTTATGCCTAAAAGCAAACTGGGTCCATCCATCAAAGAAAGGTCCATCCATCAAAACCATTCCACTATCCTCTCTGGCATCTCTTTGTTGGGGAATGAATGTAAAGAAAACAACGGATAGTCATATGTTGACTACCAGGTGATTAAGATTACCTTAAGTGGTGGTTGATATTTATATGTATTTTTTATTTTAGCAAAGCCAGCAATTATTGAAACAAAAATTATAAGAAAACTTATACTACAGAATTCTTGTAACTGAATTAAATTATTTGATTTGGATTAACTTGGTAATGAAACAACTAAATGAAGGTTCAGTGATATTAATAGGAGACCTGTTTGAAATGGTGGTTGAAAGACTGAGACTCTAAATTTTATAATTGGTGTCCTGTGAAAAAAAAAACCAGTTTGCCTGTGTTTTTTATCAACTAGCATGCACATAGTTTTAACAAAACTTTTTTCTTTTTTTTTTTTTTTTAATGTATGATTTTTGAGACAGACAGCATGTTCTTAATTTTAGGACTGTGACAAATAGAAATGATTCATTTAAAAGAAAATATTTAAAGTTCCCTCCTTAATCTTGATAGCTCTTACTGATCTGGATAACCTCCAGCAAATACTACGGATTTTGACCTTACAAATTTTCACATCTCAGCCTGGTTTCATTTACACTACCTAAGGATAGTGAAAAACTACATATATGCAGGAATGTAGCCCCAGTGATTTCTTTTCCTATTACTCATTCTTGAATTAGGGGAAAGAAGGAGTAAAAGGGAACAGTAAAAAAAAATCAGTTTTCTTCTGAAGCGAGTTATGAGATAGATCTTGGGACTGGCTAATTTGTGAACTAGATTGGGTTTGCTCTTTTTCTAACTTCTAATTTGCATAAAATATTTAAATCATATGCATAATAGTCAAACAGAGAAGAATTTTAAAACTGTTTAAAACTGGAAATAAGAGCAAGACAGGAATTACTGCACTCTGAGTGTTTCCACATATTTTTCCTATTGCTATGGAAACTAGGTAAAGATTTATTTGTCTCACTTTGATTCCAAGAGGAAAGGAAATACTATACGGTTTCAGAGAAAGAAAGAGATTACATAAAGAGCTAATGAAAGAGAAATTCTAATATTTAGCTGTGTGACATGAGAATGTAGTCTTTCCTAACTTTGGTTGCATCTGTGAATTACAAATTCTTTTCAGCTTTTCACTGTGGAAGGGCTTTCTAGATTAAAAATTCCAAGGAAAAACAGGCAAAGGAAGGATGGTGATGTTATACAATCTCTGAGAATATTTTGGGTTTAATTTTTTGCAGTGGAATAATATCTCTGCACATAAAGATTCCATTATTCTTTTGAGCATGGCAGAAGGAATAATTTACAACTATTGGGTTTGCTCTTGAACTTTTTTTCTATCCCTTTAGATCACAGGTCTCTAGGATAGTCCCAAAGCCTTCATTATTAGTCTTGGACTATCTTTTTCAGAAAATTGGGTCAAGAGGACACCTGTCTAACTTCTGCTGGGTTGTCTTACCTTAGAGGAAATAAACTTTAACTGCTGAAGACTTTCTTGCATGCATTGCTAAGTTCCAAATAGAAATCTGAATAGTGTGCATACATTTTCTTACTGTTCAGCTACACTAGTACTCTACCTAATAAACATGGCTGGCAAACTCTACCAAGAAATTGCAAAGAGCTTCCACCCTTTAGTATTAGAATACAAAAGCAACTTTCTGACAATGTATCTTCTGAATTAACTTGAGTACATGTTTCAAAGCTGTGTCAGCGACAAGTAGTGAAATATCCTGCTGACAGTTTTACACTTTGGAAAGATATTATTATTATTATTAATTATTAATTATTTATTATTTATTATTTATTATTTATTATTTATTATTTATTATTTATTATTTATTATTTATTATTTATTATTTATTAAAGCTAAATTTTTATTCTTTAGCATTTTATAGCTATTATTTTCTCTCGGGAACTTCAGGAGGCATTGGCCCAAGAGGTTAAGATCCTAAAAATAGCATTAAAAAATAATTCTTACTTCAGTTAAACCTTTCTACTAATTACTTGAAGTCATTATGAAGTTGTTTATTCTCCCATTCAATAGATGAAAAAAACTTTCCAAAAAATGGATGTGAAGATTTTGTTACATTTCTAACAGGAGTCTTATGGCAAAAAAGTAGCAAAAGCAATTTCCCTTTAGAGTAGAGTATGCTAAAGTAATGGCCATAAGGTGCCATTTGTTTCCTCAGAGCAACTGCAGTTTTACTTGAAATTTTACAATTATCTTCACAACATTCTTGATTACTCATTTTACCTTTCCTGTCATCATGTTGGGAATAAAGAATCCAAGGCCATGTTCACAATGTATAAAGAGAAAAGAAAATACAGGCTTTTCTGTACAAAAATGAAAGCATTGTCAAATTTATTACATGAGTCACAGCTTTGAAGACAGGAAAAAAAATTCTTCATGCCAAAATCTGAAGTAAGCATACCATCAGACGCTTATCATTTCATTTGAGGAAAGTTGCATACAATGATTGAAATTAAAATCTTAACCATTGCTGGCATATGGTTTTCTTCATCAAGATGCAATAAAATGATTAACTTTTTTGGTCCTCCTTTCCCCAACCCCCATTTCCAAATAGGACAGATACGATTTGTTCAAAGTTGTAAAGAGGAAATGAGAAGAGTGGTAAGGTAAAAAGAGAACATTATTGAGCTCATTCAAGATAGAGTTTATTTCTCTCCAAATATGAGAAAGTTCTGAAGTGTTTGAAGATCTAGGTTGAGAGTGAAGCACCATTATCATGTTTTGAGTTCTAATGGCAGACTAACATTTTAAAATAATTCTCTGAAAGAAATTAATTTTCATCTATTAATAAAAACCTTTTCAAAAGTCAGGCAATTTGCTTTAAAAGCGTATTGCATAATTATTGATATGTGGGTTTTCTTGATTTTAGTTTAGGAAAGAAAATAGATGTAGTGGAATTTAGAAGCATTTGTATTTGGCCAGTTGTACTGGTCTATAGGAATACAGGAAGCTCTTGTTATACCCAACAAATTAAGAGAGTGCTGCCCTACAAAGCAGGATTACATTTGGTGCCTCCCTACCTCCCTCCTCTTCTTTTTCTGAGAAAGGGAACAGCAGTTCCCAGCCCTGTGGTCAGCTCATAAATAACACACTGAAGTGCAGAAGCCTCATGTTCTCCCCTTTGACCTGAAATTCTGGCACCTAGATATAAATAAGTCAGTATAACAAGGTGTCGTGGTTTAACCCGGCTGGCAACTCAGCACCACGCAGCCGCTCGCTCACTCCCCCCCCTCCCTCAGTGGGATGGGGGAGAGAATCGGAGAAAAGGGAAAAAAAAAAAGTAAGACCCGTGGGTTGAGATAGAGACAGTTTAATAAGAGAGAAGAATAACAATAATAATAATAATAGTGGTAAGAAAATATACAGAATATATAAAACAAGTGATGCACAATGCAATTGCTCACCACCCGCTGACCGATGCCCAGCCCGTCCCGAGCAATGATCAGTACCCGAGCAGCGATCACACAGCCCGAGCTGCGACCACTCTGCCCGCGACCGACCGACCGACCCGACCGACCAAACCGACCAATCCCCCCCCGAGCATGACGTTATATGGTATGGAATAGCTCTTTGGACAGTTTGGGTCCTAGCTGTGCTGTACTCCCAGCTTGTTATGCACCTGGCCGAGCAGGAGAAGCTCAAAAAGTCCTTGAACAGTCTGAGCACTACTTGGCAACAACTAAAAACATCAGCGTGTTATCAACATTCTTCTAGCACTGAATCCAAAGCACAGCACTATGCTAGCTTCTCTGAAGAAAATTAACTCTATCCCAGCCGAAACCAGGACATTCCACCCCTTATTCTATACCATTTACGTCATGCTTAGGTCCTACCCTAATTAATCCAATTAATCACCACCATTTTGATATATATATATACACAGATATCATTCCCTTAGTCTGTGGACCATCCCTCTGAAATGTCCATTGGGTTCATTTAGTCCACGGTTTTGGGCTCCATCTGTCGTAACAGTCTTTCAGGGCAGGAGAGATGGGGCCTGGTGTTGGGTTGTTGCTTGCTGAAGTCAGTTCTGGTTCCATTCGCTGCACTTCCTCAGTTTCTTCAAAATTCATTCTTCATTAATCTGGGCGATCCTTACTGTTATACCATTGATATGACATATAGCAATAGTAAAAATGATGACATACTATATTACACAGCAATTAACATTATACAATTCAGTTCATTGGCTATTTTCACCCAAAATCAAATCCCTTTGAGGTACACATCGGACTTCCCCATCCTTCCGCATCACCCACCAAGTAGAGCCAGGTCCTTGAGCAAAAGCAATCCCACGGATGGGTTTGCCTTTACCTGAGGCAGGAGAAACCCAGACTGTCTTCCCCAGCATATTTTTTACATGCACTACAGGGACTTTATCCCCTTCTACAGTACGTAAGAGGTTTGATTGAGCAGGGCCAGCTCGGTTGGAAGATCCTCTAGTGTTGACTAACCAGGTGGCTTTTGCTAAATGTGTATCCCAATGTTTGAATGTTCCACCACCCATTGCTTTCAGTGTAGTTTTTAACAGTCCATTGTATCGTTCAATTTTCCCAGAGGCTGGTGCATGATAGGGGATGTGATAGACCCACTCAATGCCATGCTCTTTGGCCCATTTGTCTATGAGGCTGTTTCGGAAATGAGTTCCGTTGTCTGACTCAATTCTTTCTGGAGTGCCATGTCGCCACAGGACTTGTTTTTCAAGGCCTAGGATAGTGTTCCGGGCGGTGGCATGGGGCACGGGATATGTTTCCAGCCATCCGGTGGTCGCTTCCACCATGGTGAGCACATAGCGCTTGCCATGGCGGGTTTGTGGAAGTGTGATATAATCAATCTGCCAAGCCTCTCCATATTTGTATTTCAGCCACCGTCCTCCATACCAGAGAGGCTTTAACCGCTTGGCTTGTTTGATCGCAGCACACGTTTCACATTCATGGATAATCTGTGCGATAGCGTCCATAGTTAAGTCCACCCCTCGATCACGAGCCCATCTATATGTTGCATCTCTTCCTTGATGGCCTGAGGTGTCATGGGCCCACCGAGCTAGAAATAATTCACCCTTATGTTGCCAGTCCAGATCTATCTGAGCCACTTCAATCTTAGCAGCCTGATCTGCCTGCTGGTTGTTGTGATGTTCTTCAGAGGCCCGACTCTTGGGTACATGAGCATCTACATGACGTACCTTTACAACCAGGTTCTCCACCCGGGAAGCAATATCTTGCCACAATGCGGCTGCCCAGATGGGTTTGCCCCTGCGCTGCCAGTTGCTCTGCTTCCATTGCTGCAACCATCCCCACAAAGCATTTGCCACCATCCATGAGTCAGTATAGAGATAGAGCACTGGCCATTTTTCTCTTTCAGCAATATCTAAAGCCAGCTGGATGGCTTTCACCTCTGCAAATTGACTTGATTCACCTTCTCCTTCAGCAGTCTCTGCAACTTGTCTTGTAGGACTCCATACAGCAGCCTTCCACCTTCGATGCTTTCCCACAAGACGACAGGATCCATCAGTGAACAGGGCATATTGCTTCTCGTTTTCTGGCAATTTATTGTACAGCGGGCTTCTTCAGCACGCACCACCTCCTCCTCTGGTGATACTCCAAAATCTTTGCCTTCTGGCCAGTCCGTGATCACTTCCAAGATTCCTGGGCGACTGAGGTTTCCTATTCGAGCCCGTTGTGTAATCAGTGCGACCCACTTACTCCACGTAGCATCAGTTGCATGATGTGTAGAGGGGACCTTCCCTTTGAACATCCAGCCCAGCACCGGCAGTCGGGGTGCCAGGAGGAGCTGTGCTTCAGTACCAATCACTTCTGAAGCAGCTCGAACCCCTTCATATGCTGCCAATATCTCTTTTTCAGTTGGAGTATAGTTGGCTTCAGATCCTCTGTATCCCCGACTCCAAAAGCCTAGGGGTCGGCCTCGAGTCTCCCCTGGTGCTTTCTGCCAGAGGCTCCAGGTAGGGCCATTCTCCCCAGCTGCGGTGTAGAGCACATTCTTTACATCTTGCCCGGACCGGACCGGCCCAAGGGCTACTGCATGCACTATCTCCCGTTTAATTTGTTCAAAGGCTTGTCGTTGTTCAGGGCCCCATTTGAAATCGTTCTTCTTCCGGGTCACTTGGTAGAGAGGGCTTACAATCTGGCTGTAATTTGGAATATGCATTCTCCAAAAACCCACAACGCCCAAGAAAGCTTGTGTTTCCTTTTTGCTAGTTGGTGGAGACATGGCTGTTATTTTGTTGATCACATCCATTGGAATCTGACGACGTCCATCTTGCCATTTGATTCCTAAAAACTGGATCTCCTGTGCAGGTCCCTTGACCTTGCTTTGTTTTATGGCAAAACCGGCCTTCAGAAGGATTTGGACTATTTTCTTCCCTTTCTCAAAAACTTCTTCTGCTGTATTGCCCCACACAATGATGTCATCAATGTATTGCAGATGTTCTGGAGCATTACCCTGTTCCAGTGCTGTCTGGATCAGTCCATGGCAAATGGTAGGGCTGTGTTTCCACCCCTGGGGCAGTCGATTCCAGGTATACTGGATGCCCCTCCAAGTGAAAGCAAACTGTGGCCTGCACTCTGCTGCCAAAGGGATTGAAAAGAAAGCATTTGCAATATCAATTGTGGCATACCACTTGGCTGCCTTTGACTCCAGTTCGTATTGAAGTTCTAACATGTCCGGCACGGCAGCACTCAGCGGTGGCGTAACTTCATTCAGGCCACGATAGTCTACTGTCAGTCTCCACTCTCCATCAGACTTTCTCACTGGCCATATGGGACTGTTAAAGGGTGATCGAGTCTTGCTGATCACTCCTTGGCTCTCCAGTCGACGAATCAGCTTATGGATGGGAATCAGGGAGTCTCGGTTGGTGCGATATTGCCGCCTGTGCACTGTTGTGGTGGCAATCGGCACTTGTTGGTCTTCAACACTCAGCAACCCCACAACCGAAGGGTCCTTTGAGAGACCAGGCAAGGTAGATAGCTGCTTAATTTCTTCTGCCTCCAATGCAGCTATACCAAAAGCCCACCGGTACCCTTTTGGGTCCTTGAAATACCCTCTCCTGAGGTAGTCTATGCCCAGGATGCACGGAGCATCTGGCCCAGTCACAATGCGGTGCTTTTGCCACTCATTCCCGGTTAGGCTCACTTCGGCCTCCAATACAGTCAGCTCTTGAGATCCCCCTGTCACTCCAGAAATACAAATGGATTCTGCCCCTATATGGCTTGATGGCATTAGAGTACACTGTGCACCGGTGTCTACTAGAGCTCTATACTTCTGTGGGTCTGACGTGCCAGGCCATCGAATCCACACAGTCCAGTAGACCCGGTTGTCCCTTTCCTCCACCTGGCTGGAGGCAGGGCCCCTCTAATCCTGGTCACTGTTGCTCATCGTTTGTGTGTATGAGTCAGAAGTTCCTTCATCACAATAGGACAATTCGATTTGTTAAATTGTAAAGGGGAAAGGGAAAAAAAAGTGGTAAGGTAAAAAGAAACATTTTTGAGCTAAATTTCAAGATAGAGTTTATTTCTCCCCCAAATTTTAGAAAGTTCTGAAGTTTTTGAAAAACTAGGTTGAGAGTGAAGCACCATTATCATGTTTTGGAGTTCTAATGGCAGACTAACATTTTAAAATAATTCTCTGAAAGAAATTAATTTTCATCTTTTATAATAAAAACCTTTTCAAAAGTCAGGCAATTTGCTTTAAAAGCGTATTGCATAATTATTGATATGTGGGTTTTTCTTGATTTTAGTTTAGGAAAGAAAATAGATGTAGTGGAATTTAGAAGCATTTGTATTTGGCCAGTTGTACTGGTCTATAGAATACAGGAAGCTCTTGTTATACCCAACAAATTAAGAGAGTGCTGCCCTACAAAGCAGGATTACATTTGGTGCCTCCCTACCTCCCTCCTCTTCTTTTTCTGAGAAAGGGAACAGCAGTTCCCAGCCCTGTGGTCAGCTCATAAATAACACCCCTGAAGTGCAGAAGCCTCATTTTCTCCCCTTTGACCTGAATTCTGGCACCTAGATATAAATAAGTCAGTATAACAAGGTGTCGTGGTTTAACCCGGCTGGCAACTCAGCACCACGCAGCCGCTCGCTCACTCCCCCCCTCCCTCAGTGGGATGGGGGAGAGAATCGGTAGAAAAAGGGGAAAAAAAAAAAGTAAGACCCGTGGGTTGAGAGATAGAGACAGTTTAATAAAGAGAGAAGAATAACAATAATAATAATAATAGTGGTAAGAAAATATACAGAATATATAAAACAAGTGATGCACAAATGCAATTGCTCACCACCCGCTGACCGATGCCCAGCCCGTCCCGAGCAATGATCAGTACCCGAGCAGCGATCACAACAGCCCGAGCTGCGACCACTCTGCCCGCGACCGACCGACCGACCCGACCGACCAAAACCGACCAATCCCCCCCCGAGCATGACGTTATATGGTATGGGAATAGCTCTTTGGACAGTTTGGGTCCTAGCTGTGCTGTACTCCCAGCTTGTTATGCACCTGGCCGAGCGGGAAAGAAGCTCAAAAAGTCCTTGAACAGTCTGAGCACTACTTGGCAACAACTAAAAACATCAGCGTGTTATCAACATTTCTTCTAGCACTGAATCCAAAGCACAGCCACTATGCTAGCTTCTCTGAAGAAAATTAACTCTATCCCAGCCGAAACCAGGACATTCCACCCCTTATTCTATACCAATTTACGTCATGCTTAGGTCCTACCCTAATTAATCCAATTAATCACCACCATTTTGATATATATATACTACACAGATATCATTCCCTTAGTCTGTGGACCATCCCTCTGAAATGTCCATTGGGTTCATTTAGTCCACGGTTTTGGGCTCCATCTGTCGTAACAGTCTTTCAGGGCAGGAGAGATGGGGCCTGGTGTTGGGTTTGTTGCTTGCTGAAAGTCAGTTCTGGTTCCATTCGCTGCACTTCCTCAGTTTCTTCAAAATTCATTCTTCATTAATCTGGGCGATCCTTACTGTTATACCATTGATATTGACATATAGCAATAGTAAAAATGATGACATACATAATTACACAGCAATTAACATTATACAATTCAGTTCATTGGCTATTTTCACCCAAAATCAAATCCCTTTGAGGTACACATCGGACTTCCCCATCCTTCCGCATCACCCACCAAGTAGAGCCAGGTCCTTGAGCAAAAGCAATCCCACGGATGGGTTTGCCTTTACCTGAGGCAGGAGAAACCCAGACTGTCTTACCCAGCATATTTTTTACATGCACTACAGGGACTTTATCCCCTTCTACAGTACGTAAGAGGTTTGATTGAGCAGGGCCAGCTCGGTTGGAAGATCCTCTAGTGTTGACTAACCAGGTGGCTTTTGCTAAATGTGTATCCCAATGTTTGAATGTTCCACCACCCATTGCTTTCAGTGTAGTTTTTAACAGTCCATTGTATCGTTCAATTTTCCCAGAGGCTGGTGCATGATAGGGGATGTGATAACCCACTCAATGCCATGCTCTTTGGCCCATTTGTCTATGAGGCTGTTTCGGAAATGAGTTCCGTTGTCTGACTCAATTCTTTCTGGAGTGCCATGTCGCCACAGGACTTGTTTTTCAAGGCCTAGGATAGTGTTCCGGGCGGTGGCATGGGGCACGGGATATGTTTCCAGCCATCCGGTGGTCGCTTCCACCATGGTGAGCACATAGCGCTTGCCATGGCGGGTTTGTGGAAGTGTGATATAATCAATCTGCCAAGCCTCTCCATATTTGTATTTCAGCCACCGTCCTCCATACCAGAGAGGCTTTAAACCGCTTGGCTTGTTTGATCGCAGCACACGTTTCACATTCATGGATAATCTGTGCGATAGCGTCCATAGTTAAGTCCACCCCTCGATCACGAGCCCATCTATATGTTGCATCTCTTCCTTGATGGCCTGAGGTGTCATGGGCCCACCGAGCTAGAAATAATTCACCCTTATGTTGCCAGTCCAGATCTATCTGAGCCACTTCAATCTTAGCAGCCTGATCTGCCTGCTGGTTGTTGTGATGTTCTTCAGAGGCCCGACTCTTGGGTACATGAGCATCTACATGACGTACCTTTACAACCAGGTTCTCCACCCGGGAAGCAATATCTTGCCACAATGCGGCTGCCCAGATGGGTTTGCCCCTGCGCTGCCAGTTGCTCTGCTTCCATTGCTGCAACCATCCCCACAAAGCATTTGCCACCATCCATGAGTCAGTATAGAGATAGAGCACTGGCCATTTTTCTCTTTCAGCAATATCTAAAGCCAGCTGGATGGCTTTCACCTCTGCAAATTGACTTGATTCACCTTCTCCTTCAGCAGTCTCTGCAACTTGTCTTGTAGGACTCCATACAGCAGCCTTCCACCTTCGATGCTTTCCCACAAGACGACAGGATCCATCAGTGAACAGGGCATATTGCTTCTCGTTTTCTGGCAATTTATTGTACAGCGGGGCTTCTTCAGCACGCACCACCTCCTCCTCTGGTGATACTCCAAAATCTTTGCCTTCTGGCCAGTCCGTGATCACTTCCAAGATTCCTGGGCGACTGAGGTTTCCTATTCGAGCCCGTTGTGTAATCAGTGCGACCCACTTACTCCACGTAGCATCAGTTGCATGATGTGTAGAGGGGACCTTCCCTTTGAACATCCAGCCCAGCACCGGCAGTCGGGGTGCCAGGAGGAGCTGTGCTTCAGTACCAATCACTTCTGAAGCAGCTCGAACCCCTTCATATGCTGCCAATATCTCTTTTTCAGTTGGAGTATAGTTGGCTTCAGATCCTCTGTATCCCCGACTCCAAAAGCCTAGGGGTCGGCCTCGAGTCTCCCCTGGTGCTTTCTGCCAGAGGCTCCAGGTAGGGCCATTCTCCCCAGCTGCGGTGTAGAGCACATTCTTTACATCTTGCCCGGACCGGACCGGCCCAAGGGCTACTGCATGCACTATCTCCCGTTTAATTTGTTCAAAGGCTTGTCGTTGTTCAGGGCCCCATTTGAAATCGTTCTTCTTCCGGGTCACTTGGTAGAGAGGGCTTACAATCTGGCTGTAATTTGGAATATGCATTCTCCAAAAACCCACAACGCCCAAGAAAGCTTGTGTTTCCTTTTTGCTAGTTGGTGGAGACATGGCTGTTATTTTGTTGATCACATCCATTGGAATCTGACGACGTCCATCTTGCCATTTGATTCCTAAAAACTGGATCTCCTGTGCAGGTCCCTTGACCTTGCTTTGTTTTATGGCAAAACCGGCCTTCAGAAGGATTTGGACTATTTTCTTCCCTTTCTCAAAAACTTCTTCTGCTGTATTGCCCCACACAATGATGTCATCAATGTATTGCAGATGTTCTGGAGCATTACCCTGTTCCAGTGCTGTCTGGATCAGTCCATGGCAAATGGTAGGGCTGTGTTTCCACCCCTGGGGCAGTCGATTCCAGGTATACTGGATGCCCCTCCAAGTGAAAGCAAACTGTGGCCTGCACTCTGCTGCCAAAGGGATTGAAAAGAAAGCATTTGCAATATCAATTGTGGCATACCACTTGGCTGCCTTTGACTCCAGTTCGTATTGAAGTTCTAACATGTCCGGCACGGCAGCACTCAGCGGTGGCGTAACTTCATTCAGGCCACGATAGTCTACTGTCAGTCTCCACTCTCCATCAGACTTTCTCACTGGCCATATGGGACTGTTAAAGGGTGATCGAGTCTTGCTGATCACTCCTTGGCTCTCCAGTCGACGAATCAGCTTATGGATGGGAATCAGGGAGTCTCGGTTGGTGCGATATTGCCGCCTGTGCACTGTTGTGGTGGCAATCGGCACTTGTTGGTCTTCAACACTCAGCAACCCCACAACCGAAGGGTCCTTTGAGAGACCAGGCAAGGTAGATAGCTGCTTAATTTCTTCTGCCTCCAATGCAGCTATACCAAAAGCCCACCGGTACCCTTTTGGGTCCTTGAAATACCCTCTCCTGAGGTAGTCTATGCCCAGGATGCACGGAGCATCTGGCCCAGTCACAATGCGGTGCTTTTGCCACTCATTCCCGGTTAGGCTCACTTCGGCCTCCAATACAGTCAGCTCTTGAGATCCCCCTGTCACTCCAGAAATACAAATGGATTCTGCCCCTATATGGCTTGATGGCATTAGAGTACACTGTGCACCGGTGTCTACTAGAGCTCTATACTTCTGTGGGTCTGACGTGCCAGGCCATCGAATCCACACAGTCCAGTAGACCCGGTTGTCCCTTTCCTCCACCTGGCTGGAGGCAGGGCCCCTCTAATCCTGGTCACTGTTGCTCATCGTTTGTGTGTATGAGTCAGAAGTTCCTTCATCACAATCAGAATTAAGATCAGCTCTTCTATTCTGTCTGAAAAAATGACTATCTACCCCGTCTTTGGAAATTGGAGCGACAAGTTTCCTGGAAGAGCCCCCTTTTGTGCTTGTTTTTCTTTGCAACTCGTGTACTCGTGCCTCTAGGGTCGAGGTAGGTTTTCCGTCCCATTTCCTCATGTCCTCTCCATGGTCACGCAGGTAAAACCATAGAGTGCCCCGTGGTGTGTACCCTCGATATTCTTTTCCTTGAGCAGAAGGGCGCTTACTTCTAATGGCTGAGATACTGGTCTGTACAGGAGAGGTGTAGGACATATGCTTTTCGAGTCGTTCAACCTTTTGGGACAGTTTCTCCACAGCAGAGACGAGGGAAGAAGAGATACTTTCTTCATATTCCCGGAGCTGGCTAGCCATTTCATCCACTGTTGGTCCTCGTCCAGCTTCCCAGTTCAGCATTGCCCATGTGTTGGCATATGATGTTGGTGCGCTCCGTAACAACTTCCGCCACATGGGTCGTGTGCACTGGACACTATCTGGATCTTTAGGCAACTGGTCATTGTCCAGGTCACTATAAATCACTTCCAGGACAGCCAATTCCCTCAGGTACTGGATGCCTTTCTCCACGGTGGTCCATTTGCCTGGGCGATGTATGACATCTTCCTTGAAGGGATATCTTTCCTTCATGGCTGACAGTAGTCGCCTCCAGAGGCTGAGGACTTGTGTCCCTTTTCCAATCGCTTTGTCAATGCCGCCTTCCCTAGAAAGGGATCCCAGCTGTTTGGCTTCTTTACCCTCCAGTTCCAGGCTACTGGCCCCATTATCCCAGCATCGGAGCAACCAGGTGACAAGATGCTCTCCTGCACGACGGCTGAAATCTTTTCTCATATCTCGCAGCTCACCCAAGGATAGAGACCGTGTCGTTTCTGTCTCATTTATGAGCTCTTCCTCTTCCTCCTCCTTTTGTGATGGCCCTGATTCATCCTCCCTTTCTAAACGAGTTGACTTTCGCTTCCAAGATTTCTTCTTGTGTATAGGGGCAACTGATACCGGCACAGGTTCGCTCCCTGCTTCAGCTGCAATGCCTGTTGCTGGGGTTTGAGTAGCTGCAGTGCAGGTTGCAGGGGTTGGAGTAGCAGCGGTGCCTGTGGCTACGGCTGGAGGAGCTACAGTGGGTGTCACTGGGGTTGGAGTAGCTGCAGTGCCTACGTCCACAGCTGGAGTAGTTACAGCGGGTGTTGCAGGGGCTGGAGTACCAGCAGTGCCTGTGCCCACAGCTGGAATAGCTACAGTGGGTGTCACAGGGGTTGAAGTAGCTGCAGTGCCTGTGTCTGCAGTTGGAGGAGTTACAGTGGGTGTTACTGAGATTGGAGTAGCTGCAGGGCCTGCTGCAGGAATCAGTCTTTGGATGGTATATAATTTACGTAGGAGTCTAACCCTGAGTAAAAGCTGAACTATATTCAGGAGACCTAGCAATAGGGCCATGCTAGTTGGAACATCCCAAGGATATTCAACATTCTCAAGAACTGTTGTAATTAGCTCAGAGAAAAAGGGGAAGATGGAGTAAGGTGACTCCCCCACAGGCTGGCTCTCCGAGGATAAAAAGTAAAATGTATAATTATTCATAATTCCCAATAGATGGTTCCCAAAATACAGAGGTGACAGCAATACTGAGTACAAATATGAGCTTAATCTGATGATCAATAGTTTTATCATAGCCATAAGCCAGTATTACACAGTACAGCAGAACAGTAGCTTTAATCCACTTGCGAAAAGTGACAACCAGCAGCACAGGGAGTGCATACAGCAGGTAAGGTGATATATAAAAGAACTCCATGAACAAGGACAGCAACTCTGAGAGCAAATAAAACAACATTGCGACCAGCGACTATTAGACTAATATGAATGCTTATCACAAATGCATTTTAAAAATGTTCAGATCTGTCATTATCTCAACCCTTCGAGCCCCACGTTGGGCGCCAAAATAGGACTGTCGTGGTTTAACCCGGCTGGCAACTCAGCACCACGCAGCCGCTCGCTCACTCCCCCCCCTCCCTCAGTGGGATGGGGGAGAGAATCGGAGAAAAGGGAAAAAAAAAAGTAAGACCCGTGGGTTGAGATAGAGACAGTTTAATAAGAGAGAAGAATAACAATAATAATAATAATAGTGGTAAGAAAATATACAGAATATATAAAACAAGTGATGCACAATGCAATTGCTCACCACCCGCTGACCGATGCCCAGCCCGTCCCGAGCAATGATCAGTACCCGAGCAGCGATCACACAGCCCGAGCTGCGACCACTCTGCCCGCGACCGACCGACCGACCCGACCGACCAAACCGACCAATCCCCCCCCGAGCATGACGTTATATGGTATGGAATAGCTCTTTGGACAGTTTGGGTCCTAGCTGTGCTGTACTCCCAGCTTGTTATGCACCTGGCCGAGCAGGAGAAGCTCAAAAAGTCCTTGAACAGTCTGAGCACTACTTGGCAACAACTAAAAACATCAGCGTGTTATCAACATTCTTCTAGCACTGAATCCAAAGCACAGCACTATGCTAGCTTCTCTGAAGAAAATTAACTCTATCCCAGCCGAAACCAGGACACAAGGTAGACATATCAGAGTGGTAACATTTGGTGACTGCTGATGTTTTCTTTCTGACGGATGTCATACTTCACCTTACTATAGATTGCGGTAGCAATATTTGTAAATGGAAGAAGAAAAAACCCAAACAATAAAAATCAACAAGTAAATGCAAGATTTATTTGCTGAAAGAAATACCTGAATACTGGTGGTGCATTTTGCTGTGGCAGTATCCTTACAGATGACTGAATACTTAAATTTTTTATGATACTTCTTGTTGAGACCAATATATTTTTTTTAGGGTAAGTTCTAATTTAGAATTATTGTTATGTAGTGTCTATAGCACAAAGTATGTCAAACTAGTCAGATTGGATTTTGCCAGCTCATAATAAATTTTTAGAATGTTAAGTAATGAAAACAAGGATGTCATTTATATGAAAGTTGAAGGAAAAAAGAAAAAGAGGGAAATAAATCTTGTTAACTGTGTTTAGCCAACAAAAGAATTGGAGAGGAAAACCTGAGATGACTACAGCATTATATGTTAAGAACTTAAAAAGAAGATCCCAGCATCTGCATCATTCATGGTAATTAGTTGATGACTACTGTTCACTTTTTGACCAATCTCAGATTGTGAGCTTTTTTTTTATTTTTTCAGAAGGTTTTTAATGTTTACAAATTTTTTTGCAACTTCTTTTTTTTTTTTTTCAATTGCTTTTACCCTATATGCGTTATAGAATAGACATGATATATTGATCACGAGAAGTTAACACTTCATAGGAAAACATTCAGAGTTGCCATGTCTGGCAGTTGCTAGAGTGACTGTGCTCACAGCAGAGGTTCCCACAAATCCAGGAAGCTAGGGATTTCTTTTACATTGATCAAAAAGGAGGCTGGCATAATTTCCATCCTCCAGTGAAAGAACTGCTGAAGAAATGGCTGGGGGAAAAAAAAAGGGAAAATAGTATTTCAAATGAATAATGTTGAAGAGCATATTACATGTATATAATGAGCTATCTAATGTCAGATGCATAGTACTGTTATGTTTTAGAAAGTAATAGAATATTTTAATAATCTAATAGAATATTTTAAAAGAAAAATAATTTAATATTTTAATAGACATTTTCACTGAAATGTAATAGTTTAACACATTTCCTGTGCAAACCTAATCATTAAGACTTTCTGGTTGTGTAATTCCTTAGTAAGTACACCTGTGCCTGTGTACTTTAATTCCTGAAGCAATCTGCATGCCATGTGTTCGATCTTTTACTTTTGAGAGTCAACATGACAGTATCACATTTATGTTTTGAAGAAATATTGATACAGTTTCACAAGAGTAAAGGTGAGATGTAACATATAGTTTGGAAAATAAGAGAATTAAAAATGCAAAACCTATAGTTTTCTGTTTCCCAGACAGATAGCTTATAGGAAGCTCGATCATATAAAAGTACTCAACACTGCTCTGGTGTAACTGCTGAACTGTTTAATTTTTATTCCTGCTTACTCCTTAGGCAGTTTTCTGAAGCTGCCCAAAGAATTTTCAGTTAGAAACAATTTCTTGACATAATTTCTATGGCAGAGGTTCTTCCCTGCACATAAATAGTCAGACATAATCTCCATGTTTTGGAGCTAAACAGGCCATTTCCTTTTAAAACTCTCTGGTAAAATTCTAATCACTAAAAGAAAAATATGACACACTTCTTTCCAGGTTTCTATATCATTGTGTAAATACAATTTTCTTCATACCATACATTTTCCAGAGGATACACGTCCCCTTTGCCAGTTACAAAAGAGGTAGTCTTTCTTTTGACATTATAAACAGAAATTTGAAAAGGGAAAAAAAAAACTTCTCTAATATTTATATGGGACTTTGGACTAGAGTTTTTGACATTTGCATGAAGCCACATAGAGCAAACAAACAAGACAAAGTCATGGTACTACCCTGAAGTTCTTAAGTAGATGAGACTATCTTAAACAGCAATGGAGCAGGAAGTTCAGTATAGTCTAGGTAGCATCTGCAGGTCTGAAGACAGTATTTTGGAATCACTATGATGCCAGAAATGACACCTGACCAGTATAGTTTTGTACCAGACCTTGGGACCTCCTGTACCTTTCAATGTCAATGCTGAACATGGAACTTTTTTATCTAGGGTAGTTTATAGTGTCAATTTAAAGTGTTCAGAGACCCTTTCTGTAACCTGATGATTTTTTTTTTTTTCTGCTGTTATCATTGTTTACACTCTCCAACAGCATGTGAATGTATTATTGGAGGCTGAATTCTGCTGGCTTCAGCTTCTATTATTTTTTTTTACTTCAGATAACTTTTCAGTGTTGGTCCGGTCTCCACATTCTCTATATTAATCTTGATCAGTTGCTACTCACCCAGTTACTGTTAACCAACAGGAGATCAACAGAAGGCCTTGTTCTGCATCAGTTCAGTTCCTTCTATCCAAGTGAAAATGTGGGTGCCACTAAGCCCTATAGCTTAAATGGTTGTAATTTTCCAATTTCCAACATATCCAATGTAATTGTGACAGCTACCTATCATTAGAAGAGTTTTTTGGTTAGATTTTATCAAATTGTGTGCACTGCATTATGATTACAGCATTTCCTGATATTTACATGTCTTCGATGTTTTAAGTCAAATGTTAAAATCAGTCCACTATAAATATTTCTTTCAGCAAAACCAACTGACTTTCTCTGAGTTCAATAAAAATATTTTCATGGATTTCCTGAGTTACCTATAAAACTTAACTCCATGATAAAAATCAATTTTTAAAATAATGATGAAGATCTTAATTTTGGAAAGAATTCAGGCAAAGATTTTGGTAAATAAAATTTGATACTAAAAGAAATTTTCAACGTGAAAGCTTATTTCATCTTAGAAGTGCTCTTTGCACATCTCTGAAAATCATGTACTTTACTAAGGTTCCTAAATAGGAGCTAATATCTAACTTTCAGATGCTTTCTTCTAGGAAAAAAAAAAAAAGAGGGGATGGGAATGAACACAAAGTTTTATGTACTTTTAAATATTTTTACATCTGTATCTATAGGTCATTACTTTTTTTCTAATTTCAAGTTCTGTTTATACAATTCCTCTCCTAAATTAAAATACTTAAGGGTAAGCTACCTCCCTAATACATCATTTACTTCATAGAGTTAAGGTGTATGGTACTGCATGAAACTGTACAAGTTAGCACTTGCTGCTCGTTCAACATTGGCAGCAGACATCACAGGGCAATTGTCTCCTTATTGCATTTGATCAGTGCAGTAATGTTAGTGTTAACCTCTGTGTTAAAACACGCAGCATAGAACCTCTAAGTTAACTTATTGAAAGAGAAATAGATATCTGTCCAGACCTTAAATTTTCTATTCTAAAACAAAAGCAGGTGAGTCGGCTATTAAGTTAATCACAGCTGTCAGAAAGTTATTGTTGAAATGTAATAGCTGTAATTTTTATCTCCATCTCTGTTGGTAAATTAATTAATTATAAGTCTTTTAGTATTTATTTCTACAAAGAAATATGTTGGAAATTCTGTCTCTAAATGAGGCACAAATAAACTCAGATACTTCACAGGCTCCTGTAAATTCCTATCATCTGTCTTGTTATTTACTGCTTTTGAAAGTTTTGAGGGGAATTTATGCTAACCCTGAAAAAAGAGTTCAGTTTTCCAAATTTATTCCACCACTGATATTTTCTGATAATGAGAATATACTTCTGTGACGAGATCGAATAGTTATAGAGTTGGTTGAAAAGCTCTGAGCTGAGAATGGAAAAGTAATGAAGAAACAGTCTGAGAATTAAAAAAATAGTCAAATAATCCATTGTAAGTGTAAATGTCATTATAACAATGAACTGATTTTCTGAGTAAAAGCTGCCAATTTTCTAGAGTCTAAACTCAAGTCTGTTGAAAATTGATGTAGAACACTTCAGTGGGTGCTCGATCAGTTCCTTCAAAGTCAAATGTGGCATCTCCAGGTAAATATGAGAGCAAATTTCCTAGTGAAAAGATCTTAACTAAAATAAATTATATATCTTTATTCTTCTTTGTAGATATCTGTTCAAGAAATAACACTTTTTGTTGATTTCAGTTATTTGAAATATCACCATCTGACCCGTGCTAGAAAGAAGTATTAAAGATCAGTAAGAAAAAAAAAAAAAAAAGCAGGTGCTGATGGGTGTACCAGCAGTTAAAATAGCCAGCCTTTGTGTCTCTTCTTTTCCTTTGCAAGTTGTTTTCTGCATCCTGCCTTGATGTTGGTACATACTGAAATTGATATTAACATTGACATTGACTTCTAAAAAATTAATATGTTTAACATGACTACTTAATGATAATTCAAGGTTCATGATTACTCGCTAAATGAAGTCCTGTGGAGTGTATTCATTAAACAAATAGGGATTTCTTTTTCTGCAGATTTGCTTTCTTTTTTTGAAAAACCAAGTACTTAAATTAAGCTATTTTTAGTTTTGGTTTTGTCAGCTGGATACTGGCAGTTGGCAGTCACTGTGCCAAAAAACATTTAGGAATATGGATCCAAAAAATAACAAAGACCTGTTGGAAGATTTCTAGTGTTTAAAGAGCCTCCAAGGTTTTGTAATACTTCTGAGGGCTGTTTTTAGGGATGACTGTCAAAATGTTTACTAGTGTCTGAAAATACAGTATTTAACAGAAGAGCCTGATATTACCTGGAATTTCACCACCAGGTGGTATCCATTTACATGCTTAAAGATATCCCTGGTATGTGGAGCCCCTTACTTTGTTGTGTTGATGAGTAAATACATTTTTGTACCCCTTTATTAAGATATAATGGAACTTCACAGCCTGAATTTGGCAAGTATGTTTGCTTGTGCCAAAATATTTTTAAGAGGAAATGTGTGTTGTGTTTTGTATTATTTTACCATATCAGGCAGATTGTGCAGACGAGTAATGAAGTGTGTGAGAAGGTTGGAGGAAGAAAAGTAGCAATACTCCCATTTACTAAAAGGAACTGTCTTGGCATCATTAGCGAATGAATATATTTTTGTGTTAGTCTCTCCTGCTCAAACTCTGAAATGCAGTTTCTTTCATTTTATCTCTGACAGACCATTCATTTAATATCAAGAACAGCTTTAAGCATGGCTTGAGCTGTTTATCACAAGTAAATAGCTGAGAGGGCACATGTAAATGATATGTGTTGTACTGATTTTTGTATACACTGGACATGAAACAAATGTACAACATGCTGAGATCAAATGTGTACATAGCTGGAGAAAGAAAATACAGCAAACTATTCAGTTTTTCAGTAATACAGACTTCTATAAGGTTGCTTACGTATGTGACCCTAAGTCTTTAAGGGAATATTTACTCATTTTGTACTACAAGAGATGCAAGGACATGGTACAGATATTGGAAAAATAATGAGATAATAGTGTTTGGGGTTTTATCTTAGCCCTCATTATATGCTGCATTTTTTTGATATCTTAGATTTTCTTCTTCATTCATCCATGACTCACTTCTCAAGCAAGCCTACTGTGGCAGTAATGTACATATATTTTTTCTCATGTCTTGGCACAAAGAAGATGTGGGAGTTAGCCATGAATATTTACTTCCTAATAGGTTTGACTATATCAGTGAAATGCATGGTATAATGCTCAAAAGATTTTTTTTTTCCTTTCAGATTTTCTGAAAAATAATATTTAAAAGTACTGTTGGTTAACTTAAATATTATAAACATAGGTTACATATTTCACAGAAAAGTTGAACCTCAGATGTGGCTGGATATTGATGCCTCAGACCTGACAACTGTTTACTGCATGTATAAAATGAGAAGAGACGACTTTCCAGCAAACAGGCATCCTAAAAGCAGCCTCTCAAAGGAGCCAGGAATCTTGTATCAAATGCACTGATGCACACATTCCTCACAGATATGGCTGATATGAGTGAACTCTAAGGTGTATCAGCAATGCAGAGAAGCAATTTTTTTTTTCTTTTTTGAGAGAGGTTTAGTGAGCTGAGAGTTTAGTCAGGAAGGCTGTTTTCCAGACATCCTGCAAAGGCCTGAAATGAAAATAAAAATGTAAAGAAAGTATTCAAATTACAGAGGAATCATCTCCAGAAACATGTATTTGAAATTGTGTACACATATTTGAAACTTGATGACTTCATGAAACTTCATGACTGGCTTGATCAGCCCATGGGAACCGAAGTTTTTGAGTGGTCATACTGATCTCTCCTAATTTTGGTTTAAGCAAGTCATTCCAGCTTCTTCTTTGAAGTATGGAGAGAGAAAATTACATTCAGAGGTGGAGACTTCTCCACTCTTAGGGTGAAGCGTATCATTCCTTAGTGCCTGTCTCTTTCCTTATGCTGCTTTGTAGACAAAGTTTGGTACAGGTGAATGCTTGGAAAATACAGACTTGGTTGGCAAAAAAGGAGTGCTAACAAAAGTGGAAAGAGACAGATCCTGTTAATACATCCCATAGGAATTCATTTGACTTGCATGCACATTATTATGCCCATATAACAAACTGCAAAGGAGGTCCAGCCTGAGATTTATCAGTCTTTGCTTGGATGCCAGGTTAAAAAATATAAGTGGTGGTGATAGTGGTGCCTGCAAACTGTTTTTCTGCTCACATTGTTTGTTTAATGATCTTCCAGTCCAGACCACAGTGCTTGATAATATATTCTGTATCAACTACAACATCAATATCCAAGAAGACCTTAAGTTTGCAAAGGTTTGAATAAGAGCTTATGCATGTTTGGCTTCTGTTGCATCACGTTGCAGCACATTGCTGCATCATAGACATGAAATTTTTTATTATGTAAACCACTTGTATGAAAAACTTTATGCAGTTGTTTTACAATATTTTTTGTGAGAGATCTGAAGCCCATTTGAAGAAATTTGTTCCATAGGTCAATCTATTATTGTTCGTAGACAGAAGGTAGGTGTGGTAGATTTCCCAATACAAAGGGGTCGTACTGACTTGTTCCTCACAGTTGGATGACAGATAGTGTCTGGCCATCTCATGACTGCCATGGACAAACATGTCTGATGCAATAAAAATGTATCTACCTCACGAGTTTGTTTTCTTTCTGTGGCTGCCTTGTTACAATTTTGATGTGATGGGACTCTATGATTCTATGACTCCTATGAAAAGAATTAATTTTGGCTTTAAATTAGGATGAAGTTGACATTCCTTACTTACATATGAGGAAAGCCTTTTATTCAGCAGTTTGTCAGGTTGGTTGTTTCCATGTTGAGATAGAATAGGAATTCTTTTTAAAAAAGTTACAGAGTTACAAAGTTATAAAAGGCTATGTAAGTATTCTTATCTAATGATAAGGCAGATCACGAAACAGACTTCACCAGCTGCAGTATTCATAGAGGTTATTGCCAATTTTCTGCTTTCCTTCTGTGAATTCCCAGCTTTTGCATTGATTATCCCTCGACTTTGCAGCCTCTGATTTTGTCACATTGTCCTTAACGTCCTCAGCTTGGTATCAAACTTCAATGCATCTCCTTCATTACAGAGTAGTGATCTTCTTGTGTCATGGGAAATTTAAAGGCATAAATTGATATTATTTTTCTTGGAGAAAAAAAGAAGTCTTACTTTTCGTTAGCTAAAAAGTAAAAATTAAGGATAATATAGGAAGAATTTCTGTTTTCAGAAAAATAGATTCTTTCACTTAATTTCTCACAGCCCTTTTCTGGAAAGGTTTCTTATACCAGTGTGAACACCTGTTAACTGTTACCAAAACTTCCAGTTCATTAAGAAAGTTCTTATCCTACTTATACTGATGGGATCATGAATCATCAAATTTTGAGGTAGAAGAGCCCCATCCTTTCCCTTAACTATTGAGGCCAATAACACTGTGAAAGGGGCTATCACCATAAGTACATCTTTGTTAGAATTCAACCACAAAAGGCAATTTTGTCAATAGACAAATCCTAGATCTTCTGGATCTGACAGTTCAATACAAGATGTTTGAAAAAAACCTTCCCAATCCACTGTATCCTTTCAGGAGGGTCCTTCACATTCCAGTAGTTTTCAGTGGCTCATTGGCTTACAAAAACTTTGTAGTATCCTCTGGATCCCTAAGAAAATTGTATGATCTGCACTACTTTTGAGACCTCTGAGACTGCTGGCCACTTCTCACTTGCACTAACTCTACTGATTCCATGTGTATGTTTTTTCTTATTCTGTGCTGGGCATCTGCACTCAGAAATTATTTCCAAGCACACTCAGTTACTCTCAAGAAAAGAACTATGTCCTTTTCCCCCAGAAGTCTCCCATTTGAGCCACAGGGTAGCAGTCAGGATAAAGCAGCTTGCCTTTCTGGTGTCCAGCCTCACCCTTAAAAAGAAAAACAAAATCAGTACTTACACAGTGAATGTTGAACAAACAAATGAAGCAGATCTATGTTCCAATTCAGTGAAATATCAGTGAGATAAACTTCCATTCAAATGTCGCTTCACCAGTACCAAATGCATGGGTACTTCATCCATAACATGGAGGGTTTGCATTTATGTGGTTTCGAGTTTGATCTGTGCAACTTTGTTGGCTTTTTCAAAAATCAAAACCATCAAGCCCTGCTGTGGGTTTAGTTTTATTTAATTTGATGAACTGAAGAAATCTTACTGTGGCTTCTCTATCCTCCATTTCTTTCCTTTGCTGTTTGTTGATCAAAGAGGCAAGATTACTTTTATGCATTTTTTATTCTCACTATTTTATGCAAAAATTCTGTGAAGATTTCTCAGTCACTGCAGTTCTGAAGCAAAAAAGGGCCTTCCAGCATTTCAATTTCATTTGGTTCTGGACAAGCAGGGGAATGTAAGCCAATTCTTTTCTACTGCCAAGAAAATTCACAGTCTTTCTGTGAATCAGTGTTTAGTGAATTCATCTTGGTGGCAATACTTACTAACTGAGGGCCAGTACAGCATAAGCTGGAATAGCAGAATGGGTAATTCATTGTAAATATTACTAGTTTACATCCATTTTTCACTGTTTCTTGACTGATATTTAGTATTAATACTATAAAGTAATTGTCTCTCTTCCTGTCTTCTGGCTATGGGGCTTGGGGATTTTTTTTTTTTTTTTTTTTGTGAGTGAGGGGTGTGTGTGTGCTGTATATGAAGTGTGCACTTTGAGTTTTGTGGGAAAATCCTCTTTGTCATAGCAAAAAACCCACAAAGTATCTGATTTCAAAATAAAGCAGTCAAGTTCCAAGTTCAGAATATTAGGCGTAGAACCTGACTTTTCAATACTTTCTCAGAGATGATAGTTTGTATAGTGAAAAGTGGAAACAAAAGAAATGTGTTTAATGTGGAAAGTGTCTCACGACAACAGAGAAAATAATTGGACACAGAACAGGAAAATGTAGAAGATTAATAGTATGATACTGTGGTGTGCTAACCTTGGCTGGATGCCAAGTGCCCACCAAGATGCTCTATCACTCCCCCACCTCAATTGGACAGGAGGAGAAAATGTGACAAAAACCTCATGGGTCGAGATAAGGACAAGAGATCACACAGCAGTTACTGTCACAGGCAAAACAGGCTCAGCTTGGGAAAATTAATTTAATTTACTGCTAATTAATAAGACAGTAGGATAATAAGAAATAAGAACAAATCTAAAAAACACCTTCTTCCCACCCTTCCATTTTTCCCAGACTCAACTTCACTCCCAGCTTCTCTACCTCCTCCCCCCAGGCAGCACAGGGGGATGGGGAATGGGGGTTGTGGTCAGTTCATAACTCATTGTCTCTGCCACTCCTTCCTCATCATACACTTCCCCTGCTCCAGCATGGGGTCTTGCTCACAGGAGACAGTCCTTCATGAACTGCCTCAGTGGGTCCTTCCCATGGGCTGCAGTTCTTCATGAACGGCTCCGGCATGGGTCCTTTCCATGGGGTACAGTCCTTCAGGAATAGACCGCTCCAGCATGGGTCCCCCGTGGGTCACAGGTCCTGCCAGCAAACCTGCTCCAGTTCAGCATTTCCATGGGGTCACAGCTTCCTTCAGGGCACACCCACCTACTCTACCATGGGGTAATCCCCGGGCTGAAGTTGGATATCTGCTCCACCGTGAACCTCCATGTGATGCAAGGGGACAACCTGCATCACCATGGCCTTCACCATGGGCTGCAGAAGAATCTCTGCTCTGGTGTCTGGAGCACCTCCTGCCCCTCCTTCACCAGCCCTGGTGTCTGCAGGGCTGCTCCTCTCACATATTCTCATTCCTCTCTCCTGGCTGCTGTTGCATAGCAGTTTTTACCCCTTCTTAAATATGGTATCACAGAAGTGCTACCACCATTGCTGATGGGCTCAGCTTTGGCCAGTGGCAGGTCTGTCTTGGAGCTGGCTGGAACTAGCTCTATCGAACATGGGGGAAGCTTCTAGCAGCTTCTCAAAGAATCCACTGCTGTAGCCCCCCTGCTACCAAAACCTTGCCGGGTACAACCAATACATATACAGTGAAAGGCTAACCTTCAGAGACAGCCCTCATCCAGCCTAGGATACATGTTGCCCCCTTTCCAGCCTGCTGTGTGAATAAAGCTGTCACCAAAACAAACTGCTTTCTATAGGGTGAAGCAGAGTCTTTCTAGAGGTCACATTTTCTATTTCTTGCATTTTTTCCCTGTCTAAAGAATGGGAAAAGGTCAGAGAAGGAGAAAGAGCTTCTAAGGTCAAACTGCTGGGTTAAGTATGAACATGATCAGGATGTTTGGGGGTTAGGGCTTCTTTATGGTATGGGTCAAAGAAAACACAGTTTATTAAATTAATAATACTTACAATGTACTGCTGTTACGTCATTGCAAGCTAGGTAAAAACCTTATTCTTGATGCAACAAAAAGTTTCCCGTCATTTAAACATATAACTAAGGTTTTTCTATTTATTAAACCAAGGTCTTATACCATCCTCTTTTCATATGTGTTGTATTTTCTCCTTTGTAAAGAAATTTATCGGAGTACATGCTTTACAGAAACTTACTGAAGAATTACCACTTCCTAGGTGGTAATAGAGGATGTCTTTATGGGATGAATTAATTCAAGTGGATTCTTTTTCTTAACTTTGCAGAATGGGAAAAGAATAGGCTTTCAGAGCAGACCTAAGATACTAGCTCATTTATGAAGTATTTTTGAAGTAAGGAGAGTGTAGGAAACAAAAGAAACTGGTGAAAATTATCTTCCATTGAATATGGCTATTTAAAAGAAAACTTTTTACTAAAAAGTTAAGTTCCTAAAATGGTACCTGTCTTTTGCCACATTATGGTTCATCTGCAAAAGTGTATAAATATTCATCAGTATTTCTATTTTGGTTAATTTTCATTATTCTTTTCTCACAGAGATATCTGGCATATTTTCAAAGCATTAAAACAAAGGTTACAAGTAGATTATCTTAATTCCTTTGTGTGTTGCATTATAAATCAACATTTAAAAAAGGTAGAATGCATCTTCAGTTGGTATAAATCTACTGTTCTTATTGGCTGCAATAAACACTGACAATTTATATTACTAAGGGTCAGGACAGCAAGCTTTCCTTCAGCTGTAAATATAAGAAATAGACCATAATAATATATAGACTGTAAATCCAATCAATGCTTCCCTTTCCTTGTTCAGAAAGAAATACAATCGTATGTTTAAGAGTGCATGGTATAACTTACACTTGAAGAACTTAATGTCCAACATGTTATCATAGAAGGCTCAATGATTACAGTTTATTCGCTGAAATAATTGTGAACATATAATTATTTCTTCTATTGCTAATAATTACCAACCCATTTTACTTAGACATAAAAACCAAGACAAAAAATTAAATTAATGCAGCCTGAGGAGGAGGAAAAATTTATGTTCTTTAGCTGTGAATTCTACAATAAAATATACAGTGCCAATGGGCCAAAAAATTGCTTTTGCTAAACAGTAGCATAACCCTTGTTTCTTATTTCTACATTCTGTAGAACTCCAGTCAAATGGAAATCTGCATCTTTAGCCCTTTTTTTTCTGGCATTCACTGTCTTGCCTAGTATCTTATTATATTTTGCACCATAATGTGTGCCTGTATAGAGTGCTGGTTTTTTATCAATTATTTTCTCCTATGAATATTGATACTATTACCTGTACATAGAATTGCTGCTGTGAAGATGGTAATTCTAAAGGTATCTATACTGCTGAGAGAGCAAGTCCTGCCAAAACCCTTGGGCTTTGAACAGAATTATTATCAGCTTGCATCTAATACCATAACTGGGAAATATAAAACAGTGCTGTAAAAATCACTGATTAGAGTGTAGATTTTTCGGGACAGGGATTTTTTTTTTTTTTACTAGAAAATTGGGAAGAAAGGTAGGATTCACAGTCTGTAGTTTAACTAGGTCAGAATATTATTAACTTCTCTTACCTAGGACCCATTTGACAATATTTCATATACTACTAGAGATACATCATCACTTTTTTTCTGCCTCCAATAGTGGTTGCTTTCAGACTTGACGTTATAGAGCGAGTGCCTAGGTGGTCTCAGACATAATAGAAAAAATAATTGAGCACCCCAAAAGAAAATTAGATTCTAAGTCTCTACATATCATATACACATTCCCTTCTCTTTATTTCAAGATTAAGGTTTGAGGAAGAGAGGTGTCTTTACTAGACTAAAATTTTTAGCTTCTGACCACCTCTGCTTTCTGACAAAGTTGTCTCCCAAATCCTTGTTATGAGAGAACTGGCATATCCTTTGGGTATATTTACTGGATCATGCCACAGGGTTGGTTACCTCAATATAAACAGTAGCAGAACAGGATAACCCTCTGACACCCCCTCCACCTAGTACCATGACAGTGGTCGACCTAGTCCCATGGCAGTGGGAAGTCAAACATTATTATCTGTTTTTCATGAAGGCATACAAAATTAAAAAAAAAAATATATTTCAGCATCTTTCCTAAAGCTTTCTTTTCAGAAACACCTGAACTTAAGACTTAAATGCATGTTAGTCAGATTTTTGGATAACCTAGATCCAATCAGTAACTGCTTGGAGTTTGTCTATGCTATACAGTGAAGTATTTCTCCTGAAAAATAGGGAAAATCATAGATAATCTTTCTTTCCTCTGAAATGTATTAAAAGCTATTAAGTACTAAACTGATTCTATAAATGTGATACCAGTATAGCTCTTTGGAGTGAATTAAAAACAATTATGGGAACATTTTCAAAAGGCTCATGGCAACTTTTCAGCGTCATTTCTAACTTGATAATCCATGAGTATTTGTCAGTATAACTCGTGCTAAACACCATGGGACAAATCAGTTATGAGCAAGTAGGAGGACTAGTTATTGAGATACTATCAGATTGCTCATCATATATTTTGCCCTCTGGATTTGTATTGAAGTTCATGTTCTTGAAGTCCATTCACATTTTAACTTAATTAAGCCTTCTCTGTATCTATTTGTTAGGTCACATTTGATTACACCAACTATCCAGATTTTAAAATAACAGAGTCTTGCACAGTCTAATTAACCTAGAACATATTCAGATCTGTTTCTGACATTCATTCTTCTAATTCTTCAAAGTAAATTTCCTTAAGGCAACCTAGGAATTATTCCTATGCACCAAATTTCTCTTGTTTATTCTTGCTTGTGTGTAAGAGTCAAAATCCCACAGCTTCTCTGCTCCTTTGAGTAGCGCCAGCCAGCGCAGGGGGTTGGGTCACGCCTATCTCTTTTTCTAGATTTATTCCCCAAAGTTAAGGAGTAAATCCTAAATGGAACCACAGCTTTCTTCCCCCAACACACTCCTAACTTGGTGGTTTGTGGGTTTTTTTTCCCGATCCCTGAGGTGCTGAAGAAGCATTCTGCAAAAAAAAAACCTGATCAGAGATAGAGCACCTTCAGCAGCACTAAAAATACAGGGGAAGATAGTAAAAAAAATAAATTTCAGGCATCTCACCTTGCAACAGATACCTTTATTATAAGACATTTCTTCATCAGAAAACACTCAGATAGCATTTCTGTGGTTTACTGTTTCACTATCAAATGTTAACTTCCATTGGAGGAAAAGCAGAATGCAAAGAGAAAATGTGCTCGGGTTCCAATTTTTCATCTTTTCCTTCATGTTTTCCAGATCACTAGACTGATCCAGGTCTGTCAATTATGAAGCCAAATCATGCACTCACTCTGACAAATGCACCAAGGCTTCATACTTCATCTGGTCAGGTTTCATATGTGTATGCTGAAATTTCATCACTTACTCAGACAAACTGAAAGCATCGCTATTCATTAGTGATTTTTAAGCAGAAGGCTTTCATATTGCAACAGTGTATTTTTGAATGTAAGTGAGGTTTGTGTCACCAGTAACAAAATCCTTGAAATTCTCTTATATAATTATATATATATTCTCTTATATAAATTGAATGTGTCATGGAAATTACTTTTTGTCAGAGGGGAAACAAAATAAAAGGAGTAAGAAAAATAAAATGCACATAGGTTTATTGTTAATGATTCTCTGCTCAAATAATTATTTGTCACTGTATCTGTATTAGTTCTCTCTTCATAAATTGTCTCATGTCTCTTTTTCCTCAAACAGTACTTCATTCCTAAAGAAAACTAGGCAAACATATTTTTATCTAATACCTCCGGTTTACTTTAACCTTAGAATTACCTTCAAACAGAGTGAAATCTATTTTATTTTTTTTTTAATTTGGCTTAATTTTCCTTGGGAGAGAATTATATGTGGAATTTAGTAGATTTGGGTTTTTGCATAAATGACAAAATACGGTGATCCAAACAAACAGTTAATACAAAATACTCTGGCTTCTTTGT
Source organism: Gorsachius magnificus (assembly GCA_034008185.1). Classification (NCBI taxonomy): domain Eukaryota; kingdom Metazoa; phylum Chordata; class Aves; order Pelecaniformes; family Ardeidae; genus Gorsachius; species Gorsachius magnificus. The sequence goes on from CM067081.1 coordinate 90,460,742, forward strand.
TCCTTGTCTCTCATGATTCAATAGATTCAACAGAAATTATGCTATTTAGAGATCCACTTGAAATCTGAAATGTATGTACATATCAAATAGTTCCCCTTCTCCTAAAAATACGTTGCAATATGACAGCACTTATCTTTACTAAGGGTAATAATAATTTGTATTCTGTATTTGCCTAGCAACTTACAGTCCTAATAGATCCTAATAGAGTCCTAATCAATGTAAAACAGGAATGCCTTCAATTTGTTTATAATTTTGATTAATGTCTTGCCTATTAAAGGCAATAATTAAAGTGGTCTTGTTTCAATATTTTGCACTAACCCAGTAGTATTTTAATTTGCTAATATTTTTCGTTATGCAGAAATTAGCTAGGGTTCTTAGGCATCTGTCCTGTCCAAATCCTTTAAGTTCCCACATCTTGCCAGCTTGGCTGTGTACCATGAAGGAGAAACTTTCCCTTTGTACTGCTATGTGCTTGTAAAAAAAAATTAAGCCCACAAACAAACAAGAAACAAACAAACAAACAAAATCTCCTGAACCCCAAAGCCCCTATCTTTTATTGTGATTAATCTCTAAAGAAAGGTAATCAACTGTGACTCAAAATTCCAAGATCTTGCAATAAGCATATACTAATCTTTAAACAGGTGTTCTTGTTGGATTGACAATACTTTGCTGTGATTTGGGACATGGGGTATATTAGTATTCAGAACATCTTATTTTAGTGTTTGTCATACTTTGTCAGAGAATAGACTGGCAGGTGTGGGAAGCCTCATGCTTTTGCCATTCACAGAAACCCTAAATAATCAATATTTCTAAGACCAAAATTATTTAGTCTCACCATTGAATTCTATACTTCATCCTTTGACCAGCCATCGGAATGTTTATGAAACTTTTGAATGGCAATGCACAATAGCTAAGATAGTAAAAGTTAAATGTTAAAGTTACACAACTCAGATTTTAGACATTTATGAAGTTCATTGGTTATTAACAACTTCAGGCACACAGGCTGCATTAAATCTAAACTCAGTAATTATACATGATGTTCCTAAGTACTGAAAGAACCAAGTAGGTCCTCCTGAGACAGAATCAAGTTCCTTGCTTAGAAAAATCTTCAGTTAACCCCACATACTTCCATGAATACCTGTAATTAAACAAAGAAAAAAAAAATCCATTAAAAGATACAGATGTCCAGTCAATCAAAAATGTCCACAGTGGATTGTAGTAAAAGAAGGGTTCCTTGAGGTTGTTGTATAAGGCTCTGCTTCAGCCTGTTGTAGTAGCTTTCCCTGTTGTAGTAGCTTTCCTGCTCAGTGGAGGCTTCCTCATCTGTAAACCTCCCATAAAAGCAGATCCACAGCCTCACTGTTGTAAAAATTCATTTGTTTACTGTTTTGAATGTGAGAAATTTTTTGTTGTTGTTCTATTCCTTCCTTTATCCCCAATATGTAATCTCAATAATCATTCAGGTCACTGAAGGACATTATGGTTCATTCTGCTGTACTGCTTGATCCGTGGACATGCAGAACCAATCGATCCTTTTGTGGAATCATTGCCACTTCTCATCAGTCTTAATCATGCATAAGATTTGTATATTTTTGTATCCTAATGATTACTGTGGTAAAGAAATAAGTCATCCTTCTAAATGTTGTCATTCAGGTTATACTCTGACTCCTCAGGGAAACTAGTTAACCTGAGCAATCTGGCATGAAATTCTGGTTTGTTCTTTTTTAAAAACCTTTAGTCAGTGAATCACTGAAACAGCTGGCAGAGGGCAGTTTTTTCCTCATTTATTTTACAACCTGATTTCTACTTCACTGACTGTGTGATGGTGAAAGATTTAGTTAAAACAAGCATGACATTGACATTTAAATCATTCCAAAGAGCTGGTAATTTTGTATTAAAAAAACCCCAACCAAAACCTTCTATTCTGCTAGCATTTAATCATTCTTAATTTTTTTTAAAGTGACAAAGTTTGAAAAAATATGTTGAAGTACTAGGAGAAATTTCAAGACTGAAAATTCTCCAAAAATGCATCTTAGAGATGTGTCATCACTTTTTAATGGTATTTAAAACAGGAGTTTTAATGATCCTTATTCTTTAATTTTTATTAAATGTTTTTTTCTTAAACAAATTGCATTTTTCCTTGTCTGCTTTTTTTTGTTGTGTTTAAGAAAAAAAATTGTGTGGCAAAAAAATACTTTCTTCATTAAAGTGGATGTGAACATTGTGAGAAGGGATCTTTGGAGTTCATTACAGCCTCAGAGGAAAGGGCAGATGTGTTGCATTTTAGTATTTTGAAGCTGACAGGCTGATAATTCTCTATGTATGTTTTGCAGACCTACAGATTTGTTAGGCAGATGCTGAGAAGTCAGGGATGAATTTTTGAGTGCTGCAGGTTGTTTATTTCTTACAGGAAATTATTCCAGAATTTAATCAGTTAAACCTTCCTGACGGTAAATTTTGAGATGGCCTACACAGCTTCTGTGATATCATTTTTAACTAATAATCAGGCAATGATTTGCTTACATTGCACATCTACATCATAAATCTTTATTGAAGAGTCTGGTGGCACCTAATTTTAATAGTATAATAATGCTAGATTGGAACAAAGTTTTTTGGAAAATAGATATGACATCCACATTACTACAAAACAAATTTCTTCCGACTACAGTTACTGCAATGAATACCAAATGAATTTATGAAAATGAATGCTTAAAAGCACCATTCTTTCTAATATGCCCTGACATTTATTAATTCAAATATCCATGATGAAGCAGTAAAAATCATGAATACTGAAAGTTCCAGCATGGCTGAAGGTTGAAGCTGGAAAACCAGTTTAGATATCAGGCAGACATTTTTAAAATATGAGTGTTAAACTTTTGGAAGAATGAATGTGGTGGACTCTCTTTCTTAATAAAGATGATTGTGTGGGTGCCTGGCAGCCAAGGCAAGCCTAACACAAAGAATTTTTTCCTCCTAAAAATATTTTCCAGTTCAAATAGGAATTATTTCAAAATTGTCCTGTAGCTAGTTTGGTGTGTATGTTGCCATGTTAATGACCCTTTTCTGTTTCAGAATTTATGAAGTATTGATAAACGCAGGAAAATAGCACATTTTCACAGTTTTAAGTTGTTCTCAAAGCTGAAGATGGTCCTCCACAGTATTACAAAACTACATTTACGCATTTCTTCCAGTATCATTTAATCCCTAATACAGTTTTTTTTTAATAAGATGTTAGTTTTTAAAATGGTAGAATGAATACAGCATTGCTTTGTTTACTTTGTCCAAGATGCATAGAAGAGTTTCAATGAATCTGACAAAACAGTATCTGTAATTCTGTATTTTCAATATGAATATTTCTAATTGTGAAAAAACAATTTTTTTTTCCCTGACTCAGTCTGTTAATCTTTTGAAAAAGTATACTTATATTTAAGATGCATAACAAATACTACAGTAATGGACTCCCAGTACTTTTTCAAAGCTCTGTTATTATCTTACAGATCTCTGGAAATTAAAGTTTTTATCAGAAATATCAAGCTTAAAATAAATCTTCCTTTTTCTATTTATTCTATCGGAATTTTAGCTGGTTTCATTTAGTATCTCTCTCCTTTTTTTCATCTTCATCCCTACATTCCCATATTTCCAAATGCAAGTGACTAAAAGTATTGTTAGACTTGGACTAGGGGCTCATCCTCTTCTCTGTAACCCCTTTCGCTCTCTCCTTCTCAGATTAGAGGTCTGTCATCTTTTTTCTTCCTTTTCCTTTCAGGTCCTTTGACTTCAGGAACTCAAGGTCTGAGATTCAAATAAAGCCTTAATCATTGAAGTTTGTGATATTTTCCATTTTTGCTATATTATTGCAGAGAACAGTGGAAAGAAGTTTCAGTGCCAAATATAGGACATGCAGTCAACTTGCATAGAACAAATAGATATTTGAGGGGAAAAGTATGAGTAACGGGCTGAAATCGAGCCCCAAATTTGGGTAACATCTGCAAGCCTGAAGTACAGTCTTCCTTCTCTACCACTTTTATTTATGACTATTTGCTTGGCGAGTGTGCCAATGGATATGTAATTACAAAGCATGTGCCTTTTCTCTGAGTAAGAGGATTTAAGTATCTGAAGAATAGGAACTTATATATATTGCATATAACCAGCCATTTGTCTATTAAGACAAAAGAATTTTACAAAGTGCTAATCCCAAAGGTATCTTTCATGCTGCAAGCAACTGTTAGTGGCTTTTATTTGATTGTTGTAAATGGAATTCTATCCATTCAGTGCTCCTGATTATTTCTTTGTCTTTGGGCAAGGACAAAAAAAAAAAAAAAAAAAAAAAAAATTTGGCACTATCCTATCCTTCCTGTATGATGAGAAAAATGAATGAATTAAAAAATTAATGGGTGTAAAAACTGTTTCTATTGGACATATTATGCACATGAAATCCTAAAGACATTTTGAACAGTAAAAGTTCCTTTATTATAAGTCTATAATGGTATACCAGCGATATATGTTAATTGGGAGTCGTTCTATCTCAGTCACCATTTTGCACATGAACTTGATGGACTTTTTTTTTTGTATGAGCTCAGACTGTGCATTTTTTATACACACTAGGCTTTCGGTTTTCTTTTAGTCCTCTGACACTTGGGGTTTACTAATTGAGTTAACATTTCTAAAGATGCAGTGGCGCTTCCTCAGATATCTAAGCAAATATAGGCCAATATCAATGTGTGTTCCTGTGTAAAAATTAAAATTCAGAAAGAGAATAACAGTAGGCAATGTCTTTGGTTGCACAGCGCTCTATGTAATAGTTTATTTTTCATTGTGCAATGGCAATATGGCTTGTGAAGTGCAGCTTGAGCATGAAAGAGAAGTGTGACCATCTTTGTCTACTGTGCCAACAGTCTGCTGCATCTCGGAGGAAAAACCACCAGACTGGTGGTATCTGTTACTGTTTGTAGGATTAACACCCCATGTAAATTCCAGCTGTTGCTCATGTGATTGGTCTTCCTTGTAGCCAAATGAGTGCTTCCTGTGCCCAGCTAGGGCATCTGTGTGTCAACTTGGCATTTAAAAGTCCAGTTTGAATTGTTCAGAGATATATTCTCTCTCTGTGTGTATCAGAAGTCTTACGTATTTATAAGAGTAGAATAGTATGAATACCTTATACGTCATGATTTGTAGGTAGATCATATGTTGCTTATTGTGATTTCATTCTTCATGTTAAAAGTGGTTGGTTTTCTGCTTTTCCTTTCCTCATACAGGCCAGTTTCTGGTTTTTCCTACCTAGGTGCATAGTGTGTACAGTGAGACATAAGGAGGATGCTAGCAAAACCACATTTTATTCTTTCCATTTTGCATCAGTCTGAAGGACTGATCTCATCTGGATGGCAAAGAGTCACAGTATCATCAGCACTGCTGAGCCTTTCTGAGTGCCAGAGGCACAGTGAGTCATAGCTGAGACAGTAGGACTTTTGAGAGCTGCCTCTGGGGCAGAGCCACATGGAGTCTCACAATCCCTGTGCTATCAATAAAGCAACAATAAAGCTTCACAATGCCTGTGTGTGAAAACACCAAACTGGGTGGATTGCATTCTCGTACGGATAAGAGCTATGAGTGGTGCAAAAGTTCAAACTCACATCCTTGGATTTATTTCCTTCATCACTGAAATCATAATAACAGATTGCAAATCTCTGATTTCATTCCCAAACCTGGCTATTCCCATGATTCCTTCTAGATCTCCCTGTCTTTATCGCAGTTGCCTCCAGCAATAGAGGCACACCTGCCAACATGAGTCAGAAAAAGTTAGTGGTCCAATGCTAATAAGAAGTGCTCTATTAATCACCATCTTGGTGACAAGCTTGTGTGTGATACATGCGTGGGGGCTTGTAGCAGATTAGTACCTCACATAAGTAGGTACATAACACAAGCCTGGGATTTCATTAATATCTATAAAATTTCTGTTACAGTAAGAAGACTCTTCAGTACAGCTTATTATACTAGACACAGATGTCCTAAACAAAAAAAACAAGCTAATGAAGAAAAAAAAGCTCTGTTCATCCTGATATTCTTTCAGTGTTGGGAGATTCTGTGTCTTGTACAAACTTTTTTTGTTTGTATTTGAAAGCCTTTTTGCAGAACTATTATTAGTCCTCTAAATAGATAATTCAAAATTGCATGTGATGTTTAGGCTTGTTTGCTAATTGAAACATTTAGTTCTATATATTCTGCAAAGTCTTTGGGGTAGGGACTACCTTTTCCCTATCCTCCTCCACCACATTATAATGGGGGTTGATATTCAATTGAAGAATGCAAAAAATAAATGTGAACATTTAGAAATCGCTCTTCCACATGTTTAGTTTTCCTGACTAACCTGATATGTCCTTAGGTCCTGCAGTTCTGTTTCTCTTTTATTCTACCTTTCCTTTCTTCCTCACCAATAGATCTTTTGGTTTTATCTCTTCTCTAATGACAATATTTTTTTTTTTATTTCTCTGGATAGTATTCCTTCCTGAAATTAAACTCTTACTCATTTTGTAGATGAGAAAATACTACAAACAAAATTCCAGAGACATAGGGCTGGGCTCAGTAACTGAGGGCAGAACTCTAACCCTGGTACATCACCACCAGGACAAACAAATCACCTTAATCTGGAAAACAAAAGATGAAAATTCCAAAGCTGGAAAAAATAGCACAGTGAGGTATTCTGCTGTATGACAAAGTACCCTAGCATGAAGAGAAAGGTCATCATTGTTCATGCAAGCTTCTCTGTGACAGGATTGTGTTTTTCTGATGGTCTTGAGTATTTTTTTAATTCTCTACTTATGATTCAGTTTACTTCAGTTTCTTTCAATTCTTATATTTAACCTGTGATGTATTACTTCTTTTGTAAATTAAATGCCAGGGCTCTCTTTATGATGGAGCTGAGGAAAACAACGAGGCAGATTAATGTGCAAGGGTGAGGGATTTCCAAGAGGTTTGGAAAACAACAGTCTAGCTTTTTCTTGTCGTACCACTGAAATCTTGAAAACTGGAAATGCAACAAATGAGTAATTCTGATAGTCTTTGCTCCTTGGATGTGCTTGTTGTAAGCCTAATCTATCACTGTCCTGGTATAGCTTTATCATGGCCAAACAAAAGCATATTTAATTTTTTTCCTCATTTTTATTCATATTTTATTATTATCTTTTTCCATTTTATCATGTTGAGTGTCAAAAAGTAAAAAAATAAACCCAGAAAATTCACGTGATTTTCAGATATTTTGGTTTGTGTAATTTTGGACTACAAAATTATTCAATGGAACTATTCTTATATCTGTATACAAGTATCTACAGTTGCTGATAAGAACTCTAGAATAATAAGAGGAAAATACTAATAGTATTTTTCTTCAGTTATTAAATGTTACTGTAAATATATTCTGACATAGAAGAAGTAATGTATGAGAAAAAAGTGTGATATTCAAACACATATGACAATTTTTTTAGGAACAAATAAAAACCTTAAATTGTTAATGGATTGTACAGTTTTGCTTTGAATTTGCTGCTCTCTCATGGCATAAGAAATTGGAAAAATAATTCCTTAGTGTTGTACTGCTTTTATAATCAAATGTAGCAATTTAATTGTGCTAGGTTCTACATATATAAAGAGCAAGAATTTTATCCTATTTCTGTGTATGTGCAACTCTCCTAAGAGAAATTATCTGCAGGGAAATAAATTCTATTTCACATTAATACTGCAGAAAAAAATTATGTAGAAGCCTACATTATGAAGAGAGCAGGAATGTACAGTAGTCCCTTGGTGTAGGGATCTGTTCTCTAAAGTCAGCTAAGCCTATAGAGAACAACTGATGATTTGACTCTTTTTATATAAAAGTCAGGGCTCTAGGGGTCTATCACTGCTGATATTTCATCCAAAGTGATTTATATTCAGGCAATTATGGACTTACTTAGATACACTGACAAAGGAATATCTAAATGTAAACTATATTCTAGGCAGCATGCGTATCAAACACTGATTATCTCTTACACTGTGCTAGTTCATAGTGATAGAATATATTTCATTATAGCTGCCTTTGCTGTTTTGCACCAGGTTAGATGATATGTCTGACACCGTGATTTATTCATTAATGATATTAAGAAGAAAGAAATAACTTAAGAACGTGTTGAAAATTAATTCTATACTCCTCCAAGTTATTTATGTATAATTTTCTCCCCTTTTAAGTTGTCTGTTGCTATCATCTGGAAAAATATGCAAACCAATTGTATTTCTCTTCAGTGAAAAATAAACTTAAGTTGTTGCTTGCAGTTATGCTATTCATTTTGCTTCATGCACACTCAACAGACACCTTTCCAGTAATGTTAGTGATGATGATCTATGGCTATCTCCTGCAATGACAACAATCCTTCAGAAACATGTTTGGTGAGATGCTTGTGCAGAAGATGCCTCATAACAACTTTGTTACTTACGATTATAATGTTATTTTATTCCAAATACCTTAAGGAAATAAAAAATATCTGCTTGAATAATTCTGGAGTTAAGATTGACTTTCAGATCTTTACTAACACCAGACTTTTTATATATGCTAGTCATTCCAATTAGTGCTTGAGATGAAAAGGAGAAACTCAGAATTTTGATGCTCTCATATGTCAAACTCATGCCATAGTATGTTCTTCTATAATATTTTAAAGGAAAATCAAAACAAAAAAAAAAGAGCATTATTAGAAGTTGGGTAGGTTTTGTTCACTATAAAAATAAAACAATAAAATAAAATAAAATAAAATTTAAATAAAATAAAATAAAATAAAATGTAAAAAAGTTAATATGAGGCATTCTTCCTCATTTAGCTCTACCTCTTCTGTTGCAATCTTTTATAGCACAGGAACATATGCTTTCTGAATCGATGAAAACTAGCCTATCAATATTTTTCTTTGTTGTTATTCCAGATTTTTACTAAATCCAGTATTTCTGCAATCTCATTTCTCTAACGTGGTACCTGCCTTTTTCAAAGAATCATCTTAATGTGAAGAAATCCTTTATAGAAATTCTGATTACTCATTGTTCTATGTCTTGAACATATTAGATGTTCAGTGTCCAATAAAAAAATTACTACTGAAGTTTATAATTGCTCCTAAGAGAATTAGATTAACTTAAGTGTTTGGTTTTAGCTTTACCCAGTAAATTTTAGGAGTTTGTGTGTTATAATAATAAAGTTTCTTAAATATTAATTTGCAACTTAATTATAAATCCCTCTTAGGATAAGCCAGTCTCCAAAATAATGGACCCCCCCCCCCCAGGATTATATGTAACTAAAGGCATTGCATTATGAAGAATGAATTGATACTAAATTTGGTAATGCAATCATATATGGAGAATAAGTAGATACGTATTATACTGTATATGAATGTGTCATATATATGTATTTCTAATGCTCTAGTATATATGATTAATTAATTTTTATTAATAAAAATAGTTCAAGACCCAATTAAACAGTATTGAAACTACTTCTAGTACATAATTATCCAAACTTTAACCAAAATTAACAATAAGAAGCCCCCTGTTGTTTAGACTTTACACCAAAGTCATGAAGACTGAGCTTTTAAGTAAAGACTCAAAGTCAAAGGCCCCAAAATTATATTTCAATTAATTCCTTCTGGTGGTAGCAGTGGAACTAGGTCTTTCAAGCAACTAATACCTAACACTGATGAAATAGCTTCTCTCTTCAAAGGACTTTTCACATGAAAAAGGAAAACAGACATCATTGAATTAAATTTTTTTCTGTAGAATGACTATGTAGAGGTTGTTTCATGGCACTTTTGTTAACCTCTCTAAGACATTTTATGTATACATTAATGTATACATTATTTTTTCTTTTTAGCGCACAAGAAGTGGAAATTATAATTTTATTGTATCTGAATAAGAAATCATATATGTTATGTTGATAATTTCTTTTTCATCTACATAGACTGGTAACGAAACTTACATTTTCTTACTTCAAAACAGTTTCACTTTTCCTTTTTTTTTCATGTAAGGACTTGCACCTAGTCATAAGAGACCTTGGAATTTAGAAGCTAACATGGGGGAGTAAAGCAATATTGAGGAAAAATGCAAAAATGCATATAAAATATATATTAATGTATTATATGTAATATATAACATGCATTTTTATGTAAATGCATATGTATCAGATCTGCATGTATTATGTATACATGTGTGTTTATATATATACATATATATGTATGTATGTATCTCATGTGATACCCTATGAAAGAGGATCCCATAATGGTAAGTGAAACATCAAAACACCAGCTTTTTTCACCACATTTCTTTCATCTTAGACTTCTGTGTAAGCAACAGAAGGATTACCACTTTCTACACTGTTCTTGATAACTGTCAGCTCAGCTTCTCCAAGGAAATTGACAGTTTTAATCCTGATGTGTAGGTTGGTGTGCATGTCTGCCATCATAAAAGGATGCACTTACTTATCTTCACAATTCCTTGACTGTATTTTCCTTAAAGTGGGGAATAGCTCTGCTTAATACTCACCATGCTGCTCCTTAGTCAAGGATTCTTCTTAAAGAATGTCTAGGTATTTGTGACAGAATGATGATTATGTGGAGGTAAAGTACTGAATTCCTTATTAAGTTGTGCTTCCTTTTTTCTTTAATAGTTTTTTTATCTTTTTTTTTTAGTTCCTTAAAATTAAGAATATGTATAAAACTCTTTATGAACTATATCTTTGATTTTCCCATTGTCATCTCATTTATATTCAGAAATTATTTTTTCTGAGCACCGTTTAGAGAAAATGTTATTACTGTTTTTGGGGAGGGTTTGTGGGTTTGGGTTGTTTTGTTTTTTTTTTTTTTTGGTTAATTGATTGGGTTTTGGTTTTGTTTTCCCATAAATGTTTTTTAAGTAGCAACAAGCAAAAGAGGCACAATGTTGCTACCAGCCAGAACTATATTACCAAAGCTCACAATTGAGAGCTAGTAGCAGGAGGCGGTATATTGTGAGGGGACACATAAAATCTGTTTATATGTGTGTGGATCAGAAATAAAAAATTAAACAGGAAATAAAAATTAAACAAGGCCTAATGCACTAGTTAAATAAATATGCTCTTCATAAATACAACATTTGATATTCTGTTGGATACAAACTATTCCACTAGCTCATGACTTCATTGTCAAAATGAGAGTATCAACAACAGAATTTACTTGGAAAAAATTGTGTTTGGGAGTTTTTCATGTCAAACAAAAGTGTTTGGATTAAATGTTAATTTGAATAGCTCTTTCCTAGTGCTATTATTTAAAACACCAATAAAAGAGTAAAATAGTATCTATGTGCAATCTGCTATATAATAATGAACTAGTACTAATATTTTATGGTGTATAACACAGAATATTAAAATTTCCTTTCTCTGTTGTCACTTCAAAAATATTTTTAGTGGTACTGATTGTCTAAAAATTAAATTCAGGTTCCATTTTTCCTATGACTTTTCCCTTTAGATCTTAAATTACTTTCTTCTCCATATCAAGAAGAATTTCTGTTGGACTATATCAGTGTAATAGTTTAATATCTTGTAATATTTATTATCCAATCTTCTAATTTTGGTAAGCATGATAGGGCTAGGAGGGTTCCTTCTCTGCTTTAAAAGTATTCCTAAGCTGATCTGTAACAATAAAAAGAAAACTAGTATTTTTTAACTTAGGTTTGTAATATGTTAACAAGAAAAGTAGGTGGTAGTTACTCAGTAGCTGCTGTGATTAGTCTTGCATTTCTGATAGAATGAAATCCCCTAAGGGTTCTGAAACCAAAATGGGATCTTACTTTCTCCTTGCCTTTGGGTCTTTTTTCTGCCTCTTCTCCTCCTTCCGTTGTTGTTATTCCAAGGAAGAGTAAAAGCAATCGGAGACTTGAATCATTGCATCCTGAAAGACACACTGACTATTTAAGATAAAGTATTTTCATTCTAAAACTTCATTCATTAGTCTACTATTTACTGCTTGTATTAGCATAGTGACTAGTAAAGAGCATAGCAAATATGGCGCATATGATGTTCACTGCTTAAATATATATGTAAAGTATGGTAAGATTGAGATTTTTTCCCCTCAATCTTTCACCACAGAATCCAGAATAACTAATGAAGGGCTGTGATAATATCTACATATTGTATAAAGGGACACAGGTGGTGTGGTTTGCTCTGACTTCCCAGGATATCCAAACAACTGTGATAATTAAATTATGTTTTATGGAGTAGTGCAACTATACCCAATTGCTTTTATTGCTTTGTTTCATAAACTGATCTAGAATGTGGTCTTATTGACCAACTTCTGTAGGCAGGTTCTGCTTTTCCTGACACTTCATACCAAAATGCATATATTTTAAAGAAATATTTGGCGATGCTTGGAAGCTGAGGGCTAGAGAAAGAAAAGCATGACATATAGGAAGAAAAGAGAAAGGCACAGCTATTTAAAAAGATAAATGATTAGAAGATTCACCTGTGATGGCAAGGTTTCAGATGTAAAACCACCTTTCACTTGCTTTACACACACACCTGAACCCCAGCCTCTGACTTTCTGCTCTGGGTTTTTTGCTTCTGTGACTGGAGCGCTTATGTTATCAGTATGTAGTAGATTACATGCATATTGACATATGAAGGACTTGTAACTTAAGTCCAGTGTTATGCCAATGGCAGTCTTCCATTGGAGGCCGGTATGAGTCCAGGCAACCTTGGAACACAGCTGGGACCTGGCCACACAGACCCATGCAGGCACCCCTCTGGCTTTGCTCTGAGCAGGACCCTCTTGCAGAAGGTAAAGTGCCTTATTTCTTCCTGGCTACCTTTTCTATAGGAATTATTTTCCTTTTTACCTTTTAGGCTCCCTTTCAAAAGGATGCATCTCACAGTTACTTGCTTCTGTGGAAACAATTTAGTGAAGGAAAATGCCTCAAAGAAAGTAGAATTTTATCCAATCTCACATGCTCAAGGCTGTTAAGTAAATCTGTTATATGACTAGAAGTACAAAGTCACCTAGTTCTTTTAGGGATGCCTTTGAAAACTATATCTGGTCTTCACTTTCTATCATATAAATGCACCTTTCCTAGAGCAGAGAAAATCCTTTAACAACCTGCACAGTGCTAAAGGTGTCTCTAGCTGTTATGTGAAGAGTGCTAACTAGTGTATGAAAGATTTTGCTTATCTTGCTTTAACTGAAATTGTGTCAGAACATTCTTATTAAAAAAAACCAAAAACCAAAACCAAACAACAAATGGTTTTCTTTCTGATTTTAAATGTTAAATAAATCCAGGTGATTATTTTAGATGGTCTATGAAAAAAGCAGGGGCAGACAGAAGAGCTTCTGATTCAGGGCTCTACTTTATGTTCAATTAAGTAAAAGATACATTTAATTAAATGATTACTTAGCCATGCCCTTCCCATTTCCCCACTCTCCAAATGAAAGTGACTATAAGTCAGGGAAATATTTTTTTCTAAACAATTAATGTTGCTGTAAATTTAGTTTAAAAAATTCCACAAGTTTAAACTCAGTTTGCATGCAAAATTGTCTCCAATTTCTGTTATTCTATCAAGTGAACCACATTTCTCCTTCCTTCAGTCATCTTAAGAAATCTTATATAAAATGGCTTCCAAAGGAATAAAAAAAGGCTGTAGACTGATAGTCTGGAATTAAAGAGATTGCCTTGCTTATGTGTGGACACTACGTGATATCCCTTCCTGACTGTCAGTTGATCTGATTGACATGTAGGGATGTAAGGTGGGATTGTGCTGAGCATATCTAACCAGGCTGCTTTAAATCCAACCACTAGGAAAATTTGTGTATATATACAATTCTCCTATATGATAATTCAGTTAATCCTTTCATAATTATTCATTATTTCATGTAATGTTAACGGAGCTTGAATCTGTAGACAGTTCTGATCAATTGGTTCTTTCAAGATGCAAAGCCAAGTTGTGCTTGTATTCTGTCATGCTTTCATCCTCTATTTTCTGGTTTTTTTCAGACATTTTGCTGACTTGGATGCTCTTCATTGTTACAAAGTGTCATGCTACCAGTCTTTCACTTTATGTTCAAAACACTTGTAGTCATCAAATTTTCAAATATGCAACATATCAATTTCCTTTTTTTAACAGATCTTGAAAAGAATAATGAAGTAATTAAGAAAGCATATGGAGAGAGATTATATTTCTATATTATGCTATATTTCTGACACATTTTCTTCAAGTTGAATAGTCTGCTAGGATAAAAGAAATGCCAATAATATTTCACATCAAAAGGAGAATAATGTATCTACAGTTCTGCATTTCTATAATACCAACCTCACTGAAATATCATGATGCTTTAAAAAAGTTATTTTCTTTCTAGGTGTGGGAGAAATACAAGCTTTATTTTAAAGGAACGAGTCATTACTTATGTTAGAGTCTTGACACAGGGTAAATTCATACTTAAATAAGTATTTTGGTATCTTTTAGAGCATACCTGTGAGAGAAGTAAATAACATGATTCCTCTTTTGCTATTTCAGCACAGAAAGGCATAAAAAACTAAGACAAAGTGCGATTCAGACTCAGGTTTCTGTTAGTGGACTTGCAAAGGTTTAGGTATTGCGATGAGAGTATGAGGAAGGTTAGTGACTAAGATTTTAGTGTGGGCTGAAATAATTCCATGAATTAAATCAAAGTGCTGAAAGTTATATGTATTTTTTTAAAAAAGTGATCTTCCTATCTTTCTGTTAATCTAATACATAAGTGTGTGTGGTAAACATTTGTATTGCACCTTCATATATATCATTAGGATTGCATATGATACTTGAAACTATCTTGTTCTGGTGGAATGGACTGGAACTGAATCACAGATAAATGTTCACTATAAAAGGCATGTTTTGAAAATTTCTTATTTTTGTTAAACAGCCACCACATAGCAATTTATTTGACTCGTCTGTACCTGAAACTGCTGGGACTCAAGTTCTCTTAAACTACAAACTCTGTTCTATTTTAATTGTCAAGGTGTATCGGAACATGTGGTTTCATTGTTTCTCTTGAGAATTTTTCGTATATCAAAGTACCATAAACCATTTCTTGTTATTAGACAATTTAAAACTTCAGATAACTCAGGGATTTCTCTTTTGTAAGTCTATGAGTGGCTGTTTAACCTCCTAACTGGAAAACATGAGTAACACTGCTGTTACCTATTATCCATTTACAAGGTATAGAAAGTAATTAATCTCACAGATTTGTTTCCATTACAATTTGACATGAAATGGAAACTACTGTAAATTTAAGAGTCCAGTATAGGTTTTAGAAACAAACTTACCAGCCTGGGTAACACCTTTCAGATGACTTATTTTATTTATTTATTTATTTTTCATTTCCCTCCTATGGAAGTTATGTAATAAATTGTACTTCATAACTCAGAATGACTGAAAGGCTAATTTTAGCTCTGAAGGTTTTTTACATATAAATTGATCAATGAACTAGATGAATTAATTAAATGTTGCTGTCAAAGCCAAGGACCATCAGTATATATAGCCTTGCTGATGTATCATTTATTAGTATCTCAAAGAACAATAACTTTTTAAAAATCTCTGTATATCCTTTCCATCTTTAAGGCCTTGAAAAGGTCTGCCAATTTTAAACAATAAAATTCTACCCTATTAGGGATATGTCAAAGTCCCATCAGTAATACAGACCAGCATACACCTACAAAAGATAAACAAATTCAGGAAGAACGTAATTTATTTCTGATAGCTGCAGAAATTAGGAAGAAGGTTCCTGACAGATTAACATGATTACACTTCATCCATACAGCCAAAATTTTACGTGATCAGAATTAAATAATGAGGAAAACAGCAGAATTATTGATACATGAACAAATACACATGAATTCCCATTCACTGAATGAGAATTTATCTGTGTTCAGCCCTTGAATATATTTAGCATAAAAAAGGACTTCATTCTCCTTTTCAGAATTCCATAAGGCATAATTAATTCTGAAGAAAAAAATGCCAGTTTCTAAAGGAAGACCTGTGCGCTTTCCACACAGGACTAATCCTGGAATATGCTAAACCACCAAAACTCTTATGATTTGTGTCCAGAATTGTGCTACAGGTTCTAGCACCGTATGATACAATACATTTTGTCTCTCAGCAATAATTGTCATCCACAGGATAAATCCATAAGAAAATGGATGAGGAATAAAAACTTTTTTTCATTACAAATGACCATAAAAGATTGTGTCCACACTACAATGGTATACTGGTTGATAAGTTTAAGGAAGCCATGAAATGCATAGTATGTATATTTTCATGAGAAGAAATTTTATTTTCTCTAATTTTTTTCAGAGCACAGCATGGTCCCAGTCTTACTGTAGAATCGGTATTATAGATTATAGTTTAGAACAGCAGTTGGATTGGTATATTGACCACATTTTATCATATAGTCATACAATCACTGCACAGCTGACATGTTCTCTTACTTGGCTTTTACCAATAATTAATATTAAAATTAAAAGAAAAAAAGAAGAAGAGGAAGAAAATGTAACAGATTCATTGAATATTGATAAAATAACACTTTTTTTTTAATTGTCAAGAGACTTGCTATGATTCCTTCCTATAAAGAATAAATATATTTTCTAAAATTCATGCTCTGTTGTCAAATACATAAAGGGAGATTAAACCATAGACAACTTGGGGAAAAAAAGGCAAAACTGAAACAATTCTACTGCAGAAGCCAAGTGTAGTTCCTCCAGTTTCATCTCTGTAATTCCTGATCTTCATTTATGCCCCTTTTAATTAGTCTGCATTTGAAACATCACCAATTCATGAAGTCTAGATTGGTATAGAAATGTACCCAGCTTTTTTTTCTTGAAAAGCAAACTTCTTAAAAAAATACATGACAAACCATATGAAAAATTACTTAAATATATCCAATTTAAACACTGAAGCAGAAAACCAGAAATTTTAGAACTGTAAAGGGCAATTAAAGTACTCCAATCCCACTGGTGACCACTGTTATTAGGACTTTTATAAAGTGTCACTTTTGGACAGATTGTGTTTATACTGCAAATAGTGCTCAATAACCTTTAGCCCATTACATATTCAGAGTAAATTCTAAACTAAAGTATAATTTTATAATCTCACTGTCTGACTAATTTTATAATTTCTAATTATTTTGAAGTTATTTGACAATGTTATGAACTTAGTTTGCCATCTGAGACAAATTGCATTATCTGGATTTTTTTAATACAAAACCAAAAACAAACTCATGTAATTGTAATTCCCAAGGTAAGTTTTATATTTAATGTACCATTTTAGAGTAGTCTTTTATATAATCTTTTGTATCATCATAATTGTTGCTTCTTCATTTTTCTCCTAATGGTTCCATCATTTACTCCTGAATCAGCAAACAACAGTATTTCTGCAAAATGACTGATGTGGGCTTCTTACTGAAAATTATTCCACTCCCTCTGCATCTTCGTTATTTCTTTCTATTAATAAAATTTCTTTAAATGTTAAGAAGCCTTTGGTCTACTGATCTGTAAAACCCTTCAAGAGAGTTGATTTATGTTTAGTGGTCAGTCCAATAAAAGCTCTAGTTCTTATGTTTGCTTATCCGTGTTTTCACAGCTGATAAGGGGCATATATCTCCAGCAGAACAGTTTGGTATAAGGAAAACTGACTGGTTTGTACATCCCTCATCTCCTCATAAATATGGCATCAAAAATATGAGTAATCTTTATTTCTTTCATTTCCACTTATAAAAGAACCAGCATGAAATTTCTATAGGATTTATGAGGATCGGATTATCTTATGATTTTCTGTAAAGTGTAACTGGCTTCAGTAGAGGTATCTGGATTTGTTTAGGCATGCATCTTGAATGGATGATCAAATGTACTCATACAGAAACAAAAACAAAAGCTAGTATTTAGCAAAATGTAATGCCTGACAATTTCCTCTACTTCTTCCCACTTCTATCCTACCCTCACTTCTTACGCTTTTTGATTATTAGTGAACTTTTGCTCACGAATTGAGCAAAAATTGGTGGAGAAAGCATTTGAAGAATAGTAGTATAAACTCAATACACTGAGGATGTGCAAAGTACTTCAGCTTTATTCTTAGTTTGAAGACTGGAAGAAGTAGAAAAAAATGCATGATGAAAAGTGTCCATTTGGCCAAATCGGAGTGAGAAGTTGTGATGTTTCATGAATTCATGAATACCAATAGACTCCGGTGCACTATATTCAAACAAAAACTTTGCTACCTGAGATTTTTTCATTTTGTGTTTAATTTGTTCTATTAGCTATGACAATAAGGTGTCAAGATCATTAATTTGAATGCAAAGTATCAATTTACATCTCAGAGCATTTTTCTACTTACAAGTAGTTAGGGACTGTTTCTTTTCCTTTATATCAATATTTCTTTTCATTTATATCAGCTACTTCAACTTTCTTGTAAAAGGTTTATATTTGGTTTAGAACCTCACACTGAGGTAATACCTTGTCAGGGTTCAAGTTCCTGTTGCCATTACAAGATGTTAGATTTCCTCTTACTTCAAATGAAAACAAGAAAAGAGAGATAAGTACCATGTGTCAGAGTCTATATTTGACACTGTACATTTCTTCTAATACAGTGCTGCTGTATAGTATGCTGTAGAAACAACTAGAATAACAAAATCAAAATCTTAGGCACTTAAAAATTACCAGAGGCTTACTGAATCATAGATTTACAGGAGGATTTAGACACCTGAAGCTAAAAATACCATAGTCCATTAGGAACCAATTTCCTGCAGGCATCTACGTGTAGGAATCTGACTTTCACACTTTTAGAAACCTAGCAATGGCTGAACTGCATCATTAAGTGCCTAAATGTCTTTGACAATCTTGCCCTTGTTCCTCCAGAATCTATCTAATGAAAGAAATAGGTGCAGTGAAATGACTCAAGAAGCAAGTAAATGTTAATGTGCACAAAAATTATATAAAGGTACATACATTCATTGTAGAGGTGTATCATTCTTCTGTCAGTTTAAGGACAAAAACATTATGGCATGTAAGCTGAAGTTTCCAAAGCCACTTAAACACTCATGAGCTCATCTCTCAGATGACCTTCAGTAGTACATTTCACGAGTACATAACTAATTATAGAAAATATTACACTGTGACAAATCTGGTTTTCATATTGTGATAAGCTAATGGTTTTCTGTTTTAACTTGCTAAATTAACATGAACACTGCACAAACAATTACAATGGCATGATAAAAACATTAATTTATTCTTAATTATTTAAAATGTGTTTGATAATCTTTTGACTCAAACGTGACAATAGCTGTAAATATCACAGCAAGACGAACAAAGCATTTCAGAAGAGTGTATTATATTATTATATTTCTGGACCTGAGTGTACTCTATAAACATTGTCCTAAACAGTGCCTCCAAGATTTGTATACAAAAATCTGTTACTGACTTCCTCGTTCCTGCACAGAAAAAGGGAATGAGAACGTAGACATTTACTTATGACATTATTTTTTTTCCTTTCCTAACTGCTTGTAGTCACACAGTAGACTGAATTCAGTTCAGGAAAGAAAGATGAAGTCCAAATTCCTTCTGTAGGTAACTTTGTTTTCCCAAGAAGTTATCGACAGATTTCTGCAGTTTTTAAAGCACAGATCATGTAGCTCAGTCCTATCAAGCCACATGAATTATGAACCTTTCCTTTCCTATTGCATCCTTGCAGTGCTTACAATTCATATCTTCCCAGTATTGCACAGTGGTGTCTCACTGGCTTCTGGATGCAAATGTGCAAGGCAAGAAGCCATTCGTGTCTTATTTTTCTTGCATGGCCATAGTACAGATAGAGGATCTTTCTGCAGCATAGCCCTGTTGATGTTAATCGATTTTATGCTAATCTGAAGTGCATGAAGACCTGGCCAAGCTATCTTTGATTCAAATTATATTGGGAAAGAAATAGGTAAAATTCAAGAAGATAGAAGTGCTTTCAACTTCTTTTTCTCCTTTGCTTGACACATTATTAATATGCTTTCATTTTTTTTACTTTTTTTCGTCTAAGAACTAGCTGCAAAATGTGCCCATAAATCAGATCAGTAAAATGGTTTTACCAAAATACAACCCATGCTGTTGAAAATATTAGTAACAGCAATATTGCTTCACTGGCTACCCTAGGGTTAATTTATATTATATGCTATAATCTGAAATGATCTAATTTTATTTAATATTCTGAACCAGAGCCTTCTTGATCCCAAAGAAGCTCTGAAGTTATTAGGTCATTTTAAGACCTGCTATACACCCAGTGTACAAAGTTCTTTTGTGTTTGAAAATGATCTTTCTTTCACAGTGGATGAGAGCTTTTGATAGAGTTGCAAAGTTAACTATGCTGCAACTGCTTTGCCAATTAAGTTTCAAGAAATTGCATTTGGTTCTACTTTATAAAACATTTCAACATAATACAGTTGCAACAGTACAAAGTTTGCTCTCCAGTTTCAGATGTCATGATGACCAAGTTGTTTACATGGAGGACTTCTTCAAGCTTGATTTGTTGATAAGTTTGCAATACTACTCTTCACCATTCTTTAGCTGAGGTGTTCAAGTTGCGTTATGAAAGAAAAACTGCAGCCTACAGGTTCTGAACACTGAAAATGTGAAAAGAACTTCTCTCACTGATTCAGGGACAAAAGTCCCCTCTCTGCCAGCCCACAACCTGACCATTTTGGTTTAAGATGAGAACTACACTATAGCAGGCTTACTTAGTCTTTG
The DNA here is from genome assembly GCA_034008185.1 of Gorsachius magnificus. NCBI lineage: Eukaryota > Metazoa > Chordata > Aves > Pelecaniformes > Ardeidae > Gorsachius > Gorsachius magnificus. The sequence goes on from CM067081.1 coordinate 90,481,508, forward strand.
CTTTTGAATTGTATTATCTGAAAATGTTCAGTGGTAATTGAAGAAGCATGAAAAAATCATTGTTACAAAATCAGATATTTTATTTAATATTAAGAGCTAAAATGTTTGCGATTGTTAAGCAGCTTGTAAAAAATTCTTTTCTGAAAAGTGAAATACTACATCGTTAGTTACATGCAATCACTAAAGATAGATGCTTTCTCTCATTTAAAAGTTACAAGCATAATTTTATAAAATATTTCCTTGTGAAATATTGATGCTCAATGTGTATTCTCCTGGCAAATAGTTTCCCCTTTATTGTTGAAAACTTAGGTAAGAATTTTTGAATTAGTCTATATTCTCTTTTTCATAGGAATTGCTTGTGCCTATTTAATATAGGAAAAAAAGTGTTGGTTTTTTTTATAAATCCATTTGCTTTAGTTTATATCAGAAATTTCTGCACTTCGGCATCAGTAGCAGAACTAAACTCCTTAGCCAAAGTCTTGGATTAAAACATTGCTTATGAAATTACTTTTTTTTTTAGTGCAGATAGATTTTGATTAATAAGAGGTTCTGAACTGCAGCTGTCATGTTTGATTTTTTTTAAATTTCCCATAATGTAGTAAGTTCTATTTTTTCCTAATATCATCTGAAAGATTGTCGCAAAACTGAGTCCTCATAGATCAAGAGTGTTTCTGAAAGCACTAAAACTCTTTGGATGGGTGAACTGAAACTGTAAATAAGAAAAATCAGTGAGATGCATTCCATAGAAGACACCAATCACTCATGGCTGCCTGATTGCATCATGGCAAAAAGAGTTCATTTTAATGTGATTATTGAACATTCATCCATGATTACTAAACAATAGTTAATTATACTGTTGAGTCCTGCTTGTTGTTTTTATGCATAGCTTTATTAAGCATGCACATTTTACTGAATTTATGAGACATAGTGAGATTTCATTATTGTCCTGGTTTTGGCTGGGACAGAGTTAATTTTATTCCTAGTAGCTGCCATAGCGCTGTGCTTTGGATTTAGGATGAGAAGAATGTTGACAACACCCAGATGGTTTATTTATTGCTAAGCAGGGCTTAGACCAGTCAAGGACTTTTCAGCTTCCCCTGCTCTGCCAGGTGCACAAGAAACTGGGAGGGGGCACAGCCAGGACAGCTGACCCCAACTGGCCAAAGGGGTATCCAATACTATATGGTATCATGCTCAGTATATTAACTGGGGGGAATTGGCTGGGGAGCAGTGATCACTGCTTGGGGACTAGTGGGGTTTTGGTTGGTGAGCAATTGCATTGCTTGATTTTTCCTCAGTTTTGTTTCTCTGCCTCAGTGTTTTCCTTTTCATTACAATTTATTGTTATTTATTATTTTATTTCCATTATTAAACTGTTCTTATCTTGACCTGCAAGTTTTCTTCCTTTTGCACTTCTGATTCTTTCCTGCATTCCACCAGGGAGGGTGAGGGTTGTGTGGTGCTTAGCTGTCAGTTGTGGCTAAACCATGACAGTTATATGTGTGCCTCTTTCATTATGAAACTTTTTGTGTTACAGAGGTGACCCTGAGCCATCTCGTTAATTGTGTATATTCAATATAAATATGAAATGTCACTTTTTGTGTAGGTACTTTTTTTGTATAGATTCCTTATGGGCGAGTTCCAAGTAATTAGATTTAACTATTAATATTACATGTTAACATAGATATAATTAGCCAAAGTAGGGACATTGATTTCTTCTTCATTTGATAATCTTGGGTAATATTTCAATTTCCATTTTTGCAAATAAGTGAATTAGTGAATGGCAAATTGGAATTTTGAGAATAGTGGTTGGAGCAGGCATGCACACAGCTGGACTCATTGATTCCATAAGGTGTTGTACAGACCTAAAGAGCTCTGCAGATCTGTAATGTCAGGGCCTTATAAATAGCAAAAAATTAGATAGTAAATACAGGGAAAGAATTTGTGTCGTTCCTTTCATTTAGGTGAAGTCAATTTATCCATTCAGATGAAGAGAGAGTTTTAATTTAGAAATTAGAAGGACAATTGGAGGAGCAATGTGTTGCTCCTCAGAAGAGTATAGAATCAGATCCTAAACAACTAAATACAAATTTTTAGGGCACATCAACAAGTTTTCTGGAATAATCAATGTCTGTGACAACATAGAATGTCTTAAATACTAGCTACATTGCATTATGTTTTCTGTTTTTATTATATATTTGTTCATCGAAGAGGTGGAGAGTTGCTTGAAATACTTCTTTCCAAATAACAGATTATAGAATTGACGTACCGTAGAGAGAGCAGTTTTGTTCCCTACTATATGGAAATGCTTAAAGCAATACATTATACCAGAACACTTTATCTCCAGTGCTTTTGGTACTACTTGGCCATGTGATTTCTTGAATTAGTCATTAATTAAGGAAGTACAATGAAAGTTATTGAACTTCAGGTGAAGACCAAAATAAATAAATCTGCCTTTAAAAGGGGAAAAGATGCTATTATTAGAGCACTCCTGACTTCTTAGTTTATAGTAATTATTTGCATAGCTGTAATTAAGCTATAGTGCACTTCATTCCTGTATTAAAATTAAGTAGAATAAAATTATCACTTTTTTAATAACACCAAATTAACTGTCATTAATGAGAATTTAATTCCTTTCATATTAGATATAATTACCTAATGATCTATAAATCTATATAAACAACTTTACATAATAAAATAAGTAATCTACGCCCAAGAAGTAATTAAGATGTCAAATGTGCCATATTTCATTGTCCATGAGGGAAGAGTATTAAAACTCAGGTAAAATATACAAGACTAAACTTGATTTGGCCTATCCAAAACCCTCTCTACCATTACATTGTTTCTGTTTAAATGACATAGAGAGTCTTGCATTTCTTTGCCTTTGTGTTGTTGTAATTGGTGGCAGGTGAGGAAATGGTGTATGTTGAGGTTTACTCCTTTAAACTATTGAGAGTTGAGTAGACTTTGCTGGAAATGTTGGCTTTAGTTTTCTTGTTTTGTTCTTCATATTAAGAATTTTCACCAGAGAATTTATTTTATAAAAATTAAAATTTCTGAAGAGAGAATTTTTGTATTTCTATGATGAATGAAAACCAGTGAGAAAAGCAAGGTCTATTTAGTTCATTGCAAGAGTGATAGCTTAGAGTTTCAACTTTGATGTCAGTGTGGGCTGAACTACTCTGCAAGTCTGCTGGACTCTTGTCATACTTATTCTCTGTCTTTGCAGTTATTTGAGAAAAGAGAGAGCTACAGAGCCTAAGAAACAAAATCCCCACACTTCTTTACTCTTTCCCTTTGGAAAAATAAATATTTCTGGAAAAAATTAATATTGATGGAATGTAGCTTTTAACTTGCCCCCTCACGTTCTTGTCTTAGGTTAATGGACTTTGTGATATGTATAACTCAGAGTAGTGGGAAATATAAAATTATCTATTCTGTGTATTGTATTCAATATGTGAATTGATTACTGAAGTATGCAGTAGAGTTCAGAGCTGTGCACGCATCTGAGTCTGGAATATCTTGCCAAATATCATATAAAATATTCATAGTAAACCTCTGTAATTTATTTCTTGAAGCCAACTTTGAATTTCATTGAGAATATAGAATTTTTCCTAATTGAAATGTGTGTATATATACACACACATATAAATATAGGCAATGTTCACTGTCAGCTGTATATTCAGAAATTGTGCCAGCCACAGGTACTTTAGGTTGCCTTAAATTTTAAAATTCCAATTTCTGATAATATGCTTGCTAAAATCCAGATTTGTTGTCTGGAGAAAGGATATAGAGATGCTGCTATTATTAAAAAAGAAGAAAGACATCTTTTCATTTTTAATTATACCTGTCTGCACCTTTTTATTGCCTTTAGTACAGTTATTTCTGATTAAGGAGTTAATGCATGCATGTAATAATAATGATGCATTATAAATTTGTTGAAGAAAACATGTTCAAGACTGTAAATTATCTTTAAATTAAGATCTAGGCACTTTAAATTAGAACTAGACCCTATTAGAGTAAAAAGGAGTGCAGGGTATTGTGATTTGCCATGTGGTTTGGTGTTGCTTTCAGATTTAACAACTGGCCCTTGTGGGAAGGGTACCAAAGCAAATATCTTGTCTAATTTATGAGAGCTAAAGAAGCATACCTTGTATGCAAAGCTGAGAATTTAATGTTATTCTAAACAAAGAATTACTATTAGTACAAATTGCTCCAATCTGTGTTAATTTGAATAGACTGGGTTCTTAGGGAATGAGGATGCTCTTCACTTCAGAAACAAAGGAGATGTTGCCATGTGCAATTCATGATTTTTCTGATGTTCAGATCTTGTTTGCCCGCACTCCAAAATCCCTGGATCCTTCTGAGCTGTGTGGGCAAGCACAGCCTCATCACAGTGTGAGCTCTGCAAGTAGTTGTATAGATGAGGTTTTATATCAGTCTAGACTTGACCTGGCTGAGGTTTCTTCCTCCTTTATTTGCTCCTTTGCTTTGTTCATAAGTGGTCACCATCTTCTCATTGCTTCTCGACACATAATCTGATTTCTTGTGTTCTTCTGCTGGTGGTTAACACCAAACTGGAAAACAGATTTGTATTGTTGCACACAGGAAATGTGCTTGCTGTGTGCAGTCCTGCTTTAGGTCAATATCCTCATGCCACAGGCCTTAGGACAAGGCAGGTGGAGGTCAAACTGTTCTAGAGCAACAAATTAAAATGAAACTAACAAATTCTGAATTAACTACAAATTTTGTTTATTCTAAATAGTGGTAGAATGAAAAGTGAAAAACTTTCTCATATTCACCCTTTCTCTGTTGTTACGCTTACCCTTTTTCTGATCCTCTAGGTCCCAAATTCAATGGAAACAGCCTTCTCTGTGGAGAAGCAGAATTGCAAAAGGGCAGGGTTTCAGCAAATGGTCTGGGTCCTCAGTCCTTCACCAGCAGAAGTGTGATGTGGGTGCAGGGTGTTGCAGATTTGCCAGAGGTCATGTTTATACCTTTGATAACATGGGCTGGTTGCTTCATCTTTTTTTAACAGTTATGCCTAAACCCGTCTTTACTAAGTCTCCCAAGGTCCTTTATTAACCAGTAATTGACCACTTATGATTTCTGTTTAAAGCTGCTGGGCCTCTGAGATCATCTTGTGTTTGCAGGTTCAAAGCCTTTGCCTGTATCTTGTGCTCATGCTTTTGGGGAGTACAAACATAGCGTTACATTAGAAGACATAGAAATGTACTGGCCAGCACTGGAGACTGGGTGATCCGCCGGCTTGAGTCCTTGTTGTCACGATCTTACCCACAGGGAGGAAAGCCCAGCTCTCAGTCACCTACTGATACTGCCCTGGTGTTTTGGGCTCTCTTGATCTGTAACAGCTGAGAATCTTCATTCTATATTTCTGTATTAACTGTGAACTTGGGGACAAAACATCTGTACTCAAAACATGGGTGTAATCAGCAATCGCTCAGTAGACAGTATGATGATAGCCAATTATTCTCATCATGGACTTTTTCTGGATTTGCAACAAGAGGTCAGACTTTTTTTTTTTCCCCTCAAGACATTTGAAAGCTGCAATTCTATGCAGTTTCAGAAACGAAAATGAGAAATAATTAATTTCTGAAAAAGAGTAGCAGGAGAAAAAGGAAGACATACTGTCATAATTATATGTGTGTGGAGAGCAGGGATAAGATGATGGCTGGGCGCAAAACTTTGGTCCTTTCATTTCACAGTTTGAGTGGATATACTTTTTCCCTTTCATATCCCTTTCTGGGGCCTGAACTTCTAATTCATCATGGGAGAGGGAGGATGGGACGTGAGGCATGGGGCTGGATTTTTCCAAGCCAGAGGAGGGAGTGGGCCTGGAGTTTTTGGTGTGAGGTGTTGCATATCAAGCAGGAAGAAGCAGATGAGGTGAAAGGTGTGAGAATACACTTTACTATGTGTGGTAGGACATTAGATACTGCTGTCTGAGAAGTCAAAGAGTACAGGGATATTCAGCAATATTGTGTTACTGTTGAGATTTTCTCGACAGCAGTATGCTTACCAAATTTGTTGGTGAAAGTTAAGCTAAAAGTTTCCAGGACGCCCAGACTTATCACCTATGTTCTCTGCAGTTCAGTTTTCCACATACTTCAGAAGTGTCTGCTATTTGTTGATTTTTTAGGTGCCCAGTTAAAGTTACAGTCTAAGTGCTCCAAACCAGCTACAAGGCTGGGCAAAGGATTTCACTTCTTTACCAAACAATTTTGAATGAATCCTAAAAGTTAAATGATGGCCAAATGTTTAAAAATGGATGCTTTAAACTAACTCTAACAGATATTTTGGTTGCAGATATTATAAAGTACCAGCTGCTTATCCAGTGAGGCATATCTCTTGACCTGGTGGTATGGAGGTTATAATTTCTATTTCTAGCAATGGGTAGGTGATGGTAAACACCCTTCCTTTGAAACTGGAATGGTTCAAGTTATACTAGCTTGATTCTTGTCTTTTCGGCAAAATAATCTTCAATTATGCCTAAGCCAAGACCGCCTGAACAAAATATATCTTTTTCCTTCTGCTAATTTCCTTGTTCTGGAAGTTTCAACAGAGATTAATCAGAACTATAAATCACAGGCAGGCAGTCATAAGAAAATAATTGTACTGTCTAGCCAAAACAGTGTCTCAAAGAGGCAGTGTACCAGTCGGGTGAAGAAGGAGACTTGTCTTTTTAGTATTCACAGTATGTGAATATTTGGTCTGGGTTTTCTTCATCATGCTTTTGAGTCACAGCCCCACAAGTTCATGTATTGTCAGGTGTCTCCACCAACCTGGGGGTTAAATTTAATACTTACCAGAGTTTATCAGAAATTAGTTTAAGACTGTAAAAGTCATAGGTTAACACAGCACTCCTAATAAAAAAAAATCTCACACTGCTTTTGGTGAAAGCCATACAGTTTGGTTATTTTGTTGGCAGTTTGATTAAGTCCTGCAATGCAATGTTTTTTCTAGTTATCTGACAGGTGGTAAACAATTACAAACTTCAAAATGTAATCTTGGACCTCTTCTTCCTCTTTCCCTTGCCATACCAGTTCTCAACCATATTTGTTTATTGTAAATTATCAATTTTGAGTCCTGCAGTGTTCATTAGTAGATTAGAATCTGGGATAAAAATGCTAAAATGACAGTCTTTATACTAGCTACTCCATAGGGAGCAGTTTCTGATGTGGGAAATTAAGTAATACTATAGCATGCATTTTAAGTAATCAGACCCATTCGAAACTGGATCTGGGGGAGGTTTCTGAATCATAAAATGCAGATGTCTGACTTTCATTTAAGGTTTCAGCTTAACTACTGTTCATCTTTTTTGAAGCCTCACCTTATATTTGACACTACTTAAAAATAAGGAACTTAAATGTTTGGAGACTCTAAAAACTTTACTAATCCTTGAGAATCATATGTGCAATGTATTCTTCAGATGGCCTGTTAACTGGGAGACAGATTTATAATAAAAGATTTTGTTCAGAAGAAAGAAAGGACATTAATTTTCGATACCTTCCCTATGTAATTTAGGAGAGCTTACTGTGGAGGAACAGTGCTGTAAAACCTCAACTGTGTGTACCAGAAGCATGGATTCCTTTGCTTAACATGGGTTGAATTCTGCTTACACAAAACCAAGCATCAGTGTTTTTCTTAAAAAGCAATACTTCTGAGATCAGTATGAAATGTTATGTCCTGTATTCTCAGTATTCAAGTGAATTTTCTTTCTGTAAGATTCTGTAAGAATCAATGACATGGTGCCTTTAAGTAAAATTCTGTCATATTTTGCTCTCTCTCTGTTAAATTGATAAAAGGCTTGAGAATGCAGTGTCCCAGGCATTCTTTACTGCTATCCCTAACGATTTTCTCCAGAGTTCCATTCTAACTGATATTACAGGCAATAACAGTCAAAGCAAAGAGATTTTATTTTTCCCTTTGTATTGGCAGTGTCCAAAGCCTAGCTCTGAAACTTGCTCTTATGTCAAACATTCTTTTGTGAGATTGCTTATTCCTGCCATATGTCTCCAGAATTCAACTGTGAATCTGTAGTTACATATAAATGCTGGTCTCTATCCTTAAAACAGGCTTGCTACTCTCCTATTCTAGTAATAGTGCTTTCATAGTCACTTAAATATAACACTTAATTAGTGTAAGAGAAACAGACAGTGTTAGTGTTGTTTGGCTGAAAACAATGTTTTACTTCATGTAGGGGGACCTTTCCAGTTCTGCATGGTACTGTCCTGAAATTTCCTGATTTACCAAGTGATAACTGGAAATCCCTCCTATCTCATGCACTTATAAACACCTTTCATAGAGAAACCATCTTTTAGTGAAATGAAGAATTAGACATAGTTTTCTCTCAGTAATATGTTCCTATTATGTATGTTTGCAGTTTACAAATTCCCAGTGTATTTTCCCTGATACCTCTATACATGTTCAACCCAGTTACTTTTCATTATGTCTTTTTTTCTCTGTATTAATATCACTATACACCACCGATACATACACTTACACTATACTGCACCATTCCATAATTAAACTGTGTGGCTAGTATACCGTATCCTCACCTTTGATGAAGCCCTGTCCGTTCTTTCTGTGGGGAGGTCTTTAACCCAGAAACACTGTTGTCACCCTCCTTACCAGTGATGCACAGACTTTGCTGAAGCTTGCAAACGCTAGCAAATTAGTTTAATCCCATGCAGCCCTAGCATGCTATTCTAAATACAAGAATATTTGTTCGTGTGTCTTGCAACATCACGTGCATATCCATGAGCTATGCTTTTGTGGAATCCATCTGAAAACTTTACATGTTTTAACTACAGATGCTCTTGCTGAGTTTTGAATCCTAACAAAATTCCAAATATGTCAGAGCACAAAACTCCCTACAGGACCTTTGTTCTCAGAAAATTCATATATAAAACTTTATATTATTATTTACAGGTCAGCCAGTATTTTTATAAGAATTTCTTCCAGATTCATCTATGATGCTGACTCCTCTTCGAAAAGAGTTGAAAACTGAAAAATTGTCTGACTCGTGTCTGCTGCAGACTATTCCATGTGCTGCTACTTTTTGTAAATTATCTGTTTCAGAATCTCTTTTTTAATTTTTGTGTACAGTGAAGTGGTTGTTATATTTAAATTATACTGCAAAATTTAAAGTTATTCAGATAGTTGTTGGCAGAAACAAATATATTCTATGAAAAACTTTCTTCTTCTGCCCTTTCTGGATTGGTCTTTCTAGGGTCTCTTTAAAGTGAACTTTTTTACAGTAGCAGGCAGATGGGGGAAAACCCCTTCTCCCCAGCATTTTTCTACTCTGTGTGCACTGATTATGCATGGAACGTGAATGTATTATTATTTTTAAGGCATATTTTTTCCAGACTTCATATCCTTGATGTAATTTCAGGTAGTTTATGATAAACTAGAAATAAAAGCAGAAGAAAGTGCCTGAAGGAAAGCAAATTAACAAGTTAGGCATGAGGTCAAACAGAAAGTAAATGTAGAGCCTATAGGCATTTCAGAACCATCCTAGAGAAACAAATATAAGCATGCATGGGTACTCCCATATATAATATAGCAACAAAAATAATAAAGTAAAAATCAACCTTGAGCCAGCAAGGTTAAAATAAAAAAAAAAGAGAAGGAACTAAAGAGGAAAACATATTCTAATATGTTGTGCTTTTCTTAAGTTGTTAGTGTATTTGTTCATCACTAGGCAAAAAGAAGCATATAAAAAAGCTTTTAGTAAACGAATGTACTGTTCAAGCTTTTGTTTCAGTTTCAAAGTCTGTAAGAAAACCTTATGTTTTTCTCTTCCTTTATAAGTATGTTCAGTGCCCATTATATATGCAGTAGATGTTAAAATGACATTAAAAAACACTCAGTTTTCTTACCTCTAGTCAATACCTAATGGGTTTAAAAACCAAATGAAATTTAATCTAGATACATGAGGCTTTTTCAATGTTGTAAAGTTTGTGATGAAGTATGAACTTCTGGAAACTACATTTTAAGAATGAAGCCTGAGTATAGCTCATTAGAAAAACCCAACAAAACCGACCAACACAAAACAAAAAAACCCTCCATGGCCCAAACAACAAAAAAGCTTTAAATAAGAAATTAAGGAGTAGAATTACCTATAAGAGCACTTTGGTATTACATACACATTTAAATTAAGAAACTGATAGAAACTTAGAAACTGATAACATATAAATTAATTTATAATCTGTAATTCAGTCTATATCCCCAACATTTGAACCACTGTGCATTTTGAAACAAAATACAGATTGGAAAATATTCTTATTTAAGGTTACTAATTTCCTGTGGAACTGTGAAGCATGCAATTCCTCTTTCCTCTAGGGATTTGTCTGTAATTTATCTGCTAGTTTTGTATAGATCTCCACTGCCCTTGTGAAACAAAGAAGAAACAGCAGTGTAAGACCTTAACTGACAAGTACACTGGTAGAACTTGGTTTTGGCAACTTTTGGTCATGTACTGCTGAGCCATTTTTTGAGTGATTTTATTATAGTGTGCAGATGTCTTGGTCTTATTTATGCATTTGATTATTACTTACCATAATAAAAACCTCCCTCTGAACATCATTAGTGGAATATATAGTAACTGCAGCTATTTGTAATCCAAGACTGAAAACAGAATATGAATTTAAAATCATGTTGAGGTTTTTTCATTCAGTCAAAATCACTTTTTTTTTTTTTTCCATGGATAAGACTTAGAAAGCAAGGCCAAATTCAGAAAGACTATCAATGGGATCTCCCACTTGCAATGATTCTGCCCTATTTCTGTCATCTTCTGGTGAAGTTTTGACTGATTTCAATGTAGCTGGCTTCAGATACTTTCTGGAGGGGTAGATGCGTGTTCCTGGAACACTTATGAATTACAGTGACTCATTTGTTTCCACATTGATCTAGCCTGAAAAATGAAATTACCAATAAACATATCTCCTTTTGTTGCTGAAATCGCATACCATAGTGTTTAAGTTTGTATCATCCCTGTCTTAGTTGAAAAGAATAAGAAAAAACAACATGTTTTTGAAAGATCTAGAAAGATATAACTTTATTAAAATTATAATTAGAGATGCTTATGTATTATTAGAGCAGCATGTGCAGTGTAAAATGAGAGCTATAGAAACTAGTTACAGAAACAGACCTCTCATGATTAAAATAGCAGAAAATTCTAAAGAAAAATCAAAACTACATTCCCATGGTTGCTTGTAATTCAGTTGATGTGTGGGGAATTCCAAGGCAGACAGGTTTTACTTGCCAAAGGCCAGAGTAGATCAGTGACACAACTGAGAGTAGCTATTAAAAGTTCTCAAAAAATTTATTCTTTTAGACAATGTCTCTTCTGGGACGTAATATATTTTTACAACAATATACAGCTTAAAAGAACTTCTAACATATGTCTGGGAATTTAACCAATAATAACAAGCCAAAGCCTGGTTTTAAAAATATCAGTATGTAAATAGAAAATTATATATCTTTCTGTCCCAGAAGGTGAGTTTCCATAATGAGATGATCAAATATACAGTTTTAAAAACTTTTTTCCTTAGCTATGCATCTTTTGGATAAAGACACTGTTTGGTTTAATAAAAATGTTCAAATAATATGGTGATAAGCATCTCAGAAGATACTGCAGAGAAAATAATTTTGCTGTAGGAACTAAATTCAGAAAGCTCAAAAATTATGGTACACAGAGTAGACAATCTCTGTAATCATGGAATTATTCTTAAAATTAAGATCAAGGGCAAGATTACAAGGAATAAAAACCTTAGCAATGTTTTGTTACCTAGTGTTTAATTGTGAAATGAGTTCCTCTTTCTTCCTGCTGCTGATGTCTGGCTACTGGGAAAATTATAAAAAAGGAGCAATATAGGAAAGGAGATGTTTTACATAGCTAAATAAGCTGCAGTGTAAGTGTTCCAGAATTAGCATATCTATACTTGATTTGGTATTTTTATATAGCAGAATGTACATAAGCTCACAGATTAAAATATTGATATTTAATAAATGCATCAAAATATCAGAAAATAATATACAAAACCATATTTTATGTTAAAATTTATGTTAAACAAAAGGTCAGCTGGCATACTTTTATGCCATATTTATTGCTAACATGCTGTGCTTCTTACAAAATAAATAGAATATTACTATCTTTGAGTCCAATCTTGCTTGCAAATCCTTTAAAAAATATTTTAGTCCAATGGAACACACAGATCTCAATATACAAATTTTAGACTTTTCAACTACTCACATTGGAGCCAGAATTAGAAGTCTTTTATGGTTCCTAGCCCAAAAGAAAATTCAGAAGGTAATGATCCATAATACCAGGATAATTAACAAACTACCAAGCACAATCTCTCCCTTCTTTCATTCAGATGTATAGTTCAAAGACTTTGTCCTGACACTGTTTAGACATCAATAATTGAAAGGCAGGTACTGAAAACCGTGGAGAGCTATGATCTAACCATGGGCTAGTCTTTAAATTAGTATGCAGTTTCCTCGATGAAATAAAAGGACAGAATCACTGATAAGTTATTCCTTTTTTTTTTCTTCACTGTTTCTAACCTTCATTTCTCACATCCTATTCTTTTTGTAGAGTTGGTGAAACCTCACACAACCCTCTGTAGCTGTGTCATTACAAACCACATACAAATTATAAATTATATATAAATCATTAAACTTTAAACTGTTTGAGAGAGGAACTATCATTTTATTTTTCATTTATTTAAACCTTATTGAATGTTTTTGACATGTTATTTGAGGTTGGAAGCAGCACTGTGAAGTTAAGAATTAAGAAAAGAATTAAGCAAGGAATTCCAAACTTCCAGTTTATCAAACAATTTTTTTAATATAAATATGTTGCTTTGTATTCTAGGATCATTTCTTGGGTCCAAGATGGAATTTTGCAACTTAAATATAAAGAAGGATGTGGAGCAAGACTAAGGAATTGATTGTCACAATACTCCATAATCCTTCAGCGTGGTGATTAGCAAGGTGTACTCAGGAGGTGGATCACTGGTCCCTTTTTTCTCCTATTACTGTTCTTGGAATCCTAAAATATTTCAAAATCTCATAGTATTCATAAAATTGAGTGGTATTCCACTAACCAGTCAGTCACTAGTAGTAAGTAAAAAATCAGTGCTTTTTTATTACTTACTGAGATGTTACTGGCTTTGGAGACAATCCTCATACTTTCAATAGAAAATATGGTGAGAACTTCTACACTGAGCTCTGTTCATGCCCTCTCATGAAATAGCCAGCTGAACATTGCTTATATTGTCAGAGGAATTTTTAAGCCAAAACAGAACTCTATCTATCTCCCATTGCTAGTCTATCAAGTACCTCATTTTATTTAAAGAGTTGACACAGGAAGAAGTTTTTATGTTTTGTGTGATTTTCAGAATAAACTGTGAATATAAAATAATTGAACTAATATAATTTTCTATCTCAAACAGATTTTCTGTCTTTCTCGGTATAGTTGGCACACATAATAATTGCAGCTTGAACAGGTAATAATAAACAATTTATTCCGAAAACTGGGAAGGTAATATCTTTTCTAAATAACAAAATTTTTAAGGCATAAAATTTTCCCCTCAGATAAAGCATATGCATGCTTGGTTGTTTTTAAAAATTATGCTCTTTTCTTTCTATGGATGTATTTCTATTGATACTGGTTTAAACTTCATGTTATGATAGTTCTTCAGATCCAGTCTTCCAAGTTTGCTGTGTCTGATGAGGCTAATATTGGGATTAACTATTGTAGCACTTATTCTCTTGTGAGGAGAATAAACATAAACACACCTTACTACTTGGTCTTACTAAGACCAAGATTCAGTGAAAAATGAATTGCCTTCACTGGTAAAGTCAATAAGCCTAATTAAAATTATTTTAAACACTCAACGCGTGAAGTGAACATGCATAAATTTAAGCATATTTAAACACATGCAGACTTTAGAAGGCTCTAGTTTATTATTTAACAGAATGAACAGCAGCTGGGCAGTTACTTTACATAATAAATATCTCATTTATCAATAAGAGGTAGTGGTGCTGGTGTGGGTGCACAGTGAGCTGAAGGAAGCACAGCAGAGCTCTCAATCTGCTTCACGTTTCATTCTCCGACTGTCCTGCCTCCACAGCTTAGCTGCATGCTCCCATTCCCTTGGGATGGTCGTAGGGAAGCTGTAAGCTAGTCTCTTCTGCTTCCTGACAGATAACTATCAACCAGCTGTAAATTAACCTGAGGATGATTTTTTTTAACAGGAGAGTCTCCTTTAATACTGATTTTTTTTTGTTATAAGTACCCCTTTTAGATATTCTGAAAGATTGTCCAGGTGAGATGTCTTGATACAATAAGATTGCGCAAATATCGTAAAATGTACAACTTAAGTTAAAACTTTAGTTCTTGTAAGGTGAGGTATTACAGTTCTTTGCTGTTTGCCCTATTATTTAAAGTTCTGAAAAGCTCAGTATCTTTTCTATGGGAAAATAAGAAAATTCAATATAAAGTTGAAGAGAAAATATAAGCAGTTAAATCTGCACTGTCAGGGATTTTAGAATCAGGGTTTTTTTAGAACTGAACTGCCTTTGAGGTATCACTTTGAGAAAGTTTAGCTCCAGAAAAGACAGATATGCAAAAATCAGGTGTTTTTTTTTTATTCCCTGTAGGTCTCATAATAAAAATACTGACATCATGATAAATTAGCATGCAGTCTGTAATAGCATATTTAATGTATAAGTTTTGTTGAAAAATTAGGATTAGAAATATCTAATGATGAAATAAAGGATGGATTCAGGGATGTATTTAAGTATTTAGTCTTTCAAGAGTCTTTAGAAAACTTATTCTACAATTTTTAAAATACAAAAATGAGATCAGTTTTCCTCTAGTCGCCAAAAGATGCCACAATTTAATTACTTCAAAATATTTCAGATAACTTTCTGAAAAGAGTCATGAACTGTCATTACATTTTGGTCATGCATATTTTATTTTTATTTCTTTTTCTTTTTTCTGTCTGAGTTGATTCAAGTAACAAGCAAGTATTTCTGACTCGGCTGTAGCGCCCCATTCCATAGAGATGCTGTTGTTCCCAGTGGTAGCTGTTATCATGCCCATAGAGGATTAATCTATTGACTCTAGAACATGAGAGAGAAGATGTCTTGTCTGTGGTCCTGGCCACTGCAGGACAACTAACGGTCAGTTAAGTGATTATATCCATACTATGTGTAAATATTTTTGTATGGTCCTTCTCATCCACTTTCATTTATGATGTTCCTTTTTTTAAAAAAAAATTATCCCAGTCCACACTTTTTCTTCTGTGGGTGATTGTTCTTTACTCCACTGTTTCAGAAATGGGATAATTTATTTCCTTCATTTGTATTGTTACCCTGAAGATATGATCCATCCGCTGGAATTTTCAGTTTTTGTACACTACACTCTGTTCCTTTATCTCTGTTTTCCTCACACATTTTATCCTCTTTATCCTTTTTGGTTGCTATTATTTGTATTTTATCTAACTCTTCTGTAGTTGTTCTTAACTGTGCAACCAGGCATCACAAAGTAAGACTTAAACTTCATAAAATTGAGGAAAAAAGGCCCCAAACACCAAATTTCTACACTCAAGCTTAAGGATACTCAACCTCACTGGGAATACCAGTCCTCAATACAAATTGATGTGTAACTGTGGCATTTTCAACCTCTGACTGTTAACTAAACTTAGTGAAAATGCAATAAAAGACTTCTGAAGCAAAGTCCAATGCTTTTTCAAGTGCCTGTGCTACTCTGAGACAACACTGTAAGCAAAAATTTGAGAGAAGAGTAGGGCAGCACTGACTTCTATACTATGAGGTGATACCTGGGAGGTTATATTCGTCACCACTGGATCTGCATGTAAACTATGGTGATGAGATAAGGGGTACACAATTCTGTCTTTTTTTTTTTTTTAGGATTTTTCCTAATTTAAATGTAGAGGTGTTAAATCACATGCCAATAAAAAAGGAAAAAAATTGCCAGTATTTTCTGAGTATGCAAATGCCAGCTAAACATTTGTCTTGCGTCAATCTGTTTGGTTAGTGTTTCAGTGAGATGTATTTATAACCAAATAATGATACAGTTTAATACCCTCAGTGGGTTTATTCAAGCTGGGATATCTTATTCTTACACAGAAAAATAATGCAGTTATTTAAATTAGTTTTTTGTCAACACTGTGAAATACAGAATAAACAAACGTGGTTGCTATTAGGTCATAAACCACCATAAATATAAAAAAATTCTTTTTCTATGAAGAAAATCAATGACTTTAAACATGACAATGCAACTCTTACTAATCAAAATGTTATGTTTACATCAGGTCTTATTTTTAACAATTAGTTTGATCTAAATACCAAGAGAACATAGTATGTTGATGTCCTCTTCATAGCACAGTGAAATAATTGTATTTTATTCTATTTGTTGAAAAAGCCATGCACATTTCTATGTAAAAGACAATTTAAGGCCTTTGTCTAAGGTCATTGCTTACCTCCTCAGCAGTTCAAAATGAGTGCCTCCATATAAAATGTCATCACTCCTTCTTATAGGTATTCATTACAGTAGGAGGTTAAGAGCAGGTAATGAATATTCATGACAGTTTATAGGTACCCAGAATTCTGTTGACTTTTGACTACATACTTATTTGGGGTTTCATTATCTTTCTATGCTGCCTTAATATTTAATGGAAATATAAGAACTTTATGAAAACATTTTGAGAACCAGCGAACCAGTATAGTGTATCACTGGGTATGAATGAATTACCAATAAATTCCACAAAAAAACTGGGCCTCTTCCTGAACTTTAGGTGATATTGTGTACACAGTAAGTTGTTCTTGTAATAATTACTAAAATAATTGCAAGACTATTATAATAATGAAATATTTTCATTTTTGTCTTAGATATGCTGGAAGACAAAATTCTTACTTTTCATAGCCAGAGCACTGACTGACATAAGTTGGAAATACTCTGCTGACTTCACTGGAGATCTTAATGTTTGCGTGAGACTAAAAAGGGACTGTGGAATTTTTAAACTTCTACTAATTTTTAACTTCATTAACAACTTTTCTTTCTTAGTATTTACAGCTGAAATTATCCAAAAAGATGTAAATTTTGCTTGCAAGTCATTTGATCATAAGTATTTGATAAACTAATGTGAAAAAATTGTCAGATTTGACAGTTTTGCAGCTTTGTTCTCAGATTCTCACTTGTACCAACTTCCCTGAAATAATAATCAAACACTGAAAAAATTTTTTTGTTGTTGTATTCTGTTTAACAAAACAATAAATGCCTGACCCAGGCAAACAGCAGAGTAAAAATTAGCATAATGCAGAAAAATAAATTCACTAAGTCAACAAGACTTCATCCAATAAGCTGAAACACACACACAGTGGAATCCCTGCTTGTTAACTGTATGTATTAAAATATAACTACTAGCTTATGAAGACAGTCACTAAAAAAAGGTTTCTGGATTCATATTGAAGATTTGGTATTTGACTCACAGAAAACACATACTGAAATATATTTTCTTAAATATTATTTGGTTTTCAGAATATATTTTTTTATTGCATTTGTGTGTTTTGAAGTTTGAGCTTCCATTTTAAAGTTTCATAATTCCCTCTTTTTGCTCAGTCTCAACAGATTTAAGTCATGCATATCAAAACTGATAGCAAAAATAACATTAAAGACTAGTGAGCTGAGAAAACAGACTGATAATGCCAAGTTCTGTGGAGGTCCCCAAGTGCTTTTCTTATTCTGAATGATGGGGAAGATAAGCAAAAATGTAGAAAGTCTGAAAATAGAATTTTGATCATTTTGATCAGCTAAGGATGTATAAATCAAGGAATCACAACGATATAAAGATATAGCTACCTTTTATTCCTCCTGAGCCCAAAGCAAAGTGTGAATAAGGAGTACAACCTTTCCTTCCACTTCATAATCTGAGATGTAGTCAAATGAGAATACAGTGCTATATAATTGGAATTGTCAATGGAATTTGCAGAATATTAATTACTGCTTTTTGAATTCTTAACCATTGGTGAGTCATAGGGCACATTTACTTTAAACTATTCAACCTGCAAATACCAAATTAAAAAATATAGACTATTACCTTAAAATCAGGCTAGGGAGAAACCTGATTATTTCTCTAAGACAACTTAGAATTTATTGACAATAATGGAAAGATCTGGAAATTTCTAAGTTAGTTTTTCATGAGCATGTAGGTAAAGCAAAATGCCTATAGCAGGGTGATTATGGGAGGTTAGTTTTTGTGACTGAGGAACATGTACCAAAACTATTGATACAAATCAGTGCAACAATTAAGAGAAAAGATGCTTTGGAAAATAGCGTACACTCAGTAGCTGGAAAAAGGGAATGCTGTCAGGAGAACAAAAAATATTAATGCTGTAAAGACCAGCACTAGTCTGCTAAACTTAAGGAGGATGTGCTTTATGTTTCATTATTTTTATTTTAGCAAAGGAAGTAAACTCCATGGCCTTTCCCTTCTGCTGAGTAATCCAAATATCCCTATAAAGAAGAAAACCCCCTTAATTTCAGACCCATTTACCTCCTAATCCTGAAACTGAGTGATTTAAGTGAAAACAAAGAAACAAAACTTACGTTGTGTCTTTATGTTAAGCTCCTGTGAAGCAAACTTCTTGAGGCTTTTTAGATTGCCAGCTATTGATTCAGTATGCAGCCACTACTGTTGAAATGGATGCATAGGTTTTATAGGTGTACAAGTGTTATATATGGAGTAAATACCTAAGGAAAATGAAATTGGCTCTGCAGTGAAATGGAGGAATTCTCTCCTTGCCTTCTTATTTACTTTCCAGACTTTGTGGCACAGGGATTAGTGCTTAACTGCTAATCCACCTCAAGGCAGGTTTGACTCATATCGCTCTAAACTGGTGAGCAGATTTCAAGACAAAAAGCAGGGAAGAAGATACAGCTTTACCCACTTAAAAGTAGTAGTTCTGGCAGCTGTTTGTTGGAAAAGTCTAGTGCCTGTTACAGAGGAGAGACTTGAACCTTGCCAGGAATTTTGTACAGGGTGGCACTCTTGGCCTTGCCTGGGACTCTACAGCCCAGCTGATGAAGGTGTGAGCTTTGCACGGGGCACAGCCAGCAGTGGTGCAGTGGGAGCTCCAGATTGCCTGGACCATGGCCTGCCAGGGTGGAGGGAGGCTTTCCTTGGGTTGTGCTGAGTCTGGACTCGGGCACCTGAAACAAAAGCAAGTAAAAGGAAAATGCAAACTCTTCTGTGCTGGCAGCATTATACAGACAATACTTTCATATCCTCACTCTCAGTGTACATGATACTGATGACAATCTGTTGTGTTGGATATTGACACTGTTAATAATGAAATATTATTGACTGAAGTCTTCTTGCTCTCCTGCTGTACCTGCCCAGGCCTGATCTCAGCAATTCTGTATTTTTGCTGCATGGCCTCCCTGTTTTCCAAAGCAGCCCACTCCATCTTTGTAGGGTTTACTGTGGAGCTACATGAACTCCTTTTCTACAGCAGAGAAAGGCTGTAGGAGGAGCTGTATCTCCTGCTGCCACTGATACTTCTCTCTGAAGTGTGACTGGGAGGGTAGCTCTGTGGGTCCCAGGGGAGAGGCCATGGGGAACAGCCCACTCAGAGACACCCTGAGGTGGTATAAGGAAATGGACAATGCTTAGAGAGACTGAAAAACTCAGGAAGCAGCCATCCTGGCCCTTTTCATGGGTGGTGACTTGGAACAGGGAAACATGGGAGATGTCCTTGAAATCCCACTGGAAGGCTGAGTGAGAAACTTGAGCAAGAGGAGGAAGAGAAGGGAAAGATGACATTGAGGTGCATAGGTCTGATGGAGACACCCAGGCGGACAAAGGTGCCAAAGGGACTGAGACTGTTGTTAGTGGATGGGCACGGGTAGTGCCTCGAAGGGGAGATAGGAGCAGGAGTGCAACAGTTGGAGCCAGTTTTCGAAAGCAGACACAGGAACGGGGCATCTGGGCAAGTGAACGTGGATCAAGGAATTTGTGAGAGAAATGGGGGAATGACTGTGTAAGAAAAGAAGGGGAGAAACTAGAAAACAGATTATGGTATATAGAAAAGTTGTGTTTGGATGAAGCATGTAAGGAAAAGTGCCTAAGTCTGAGGCAAGGAGTTGAGACTTGAGTGAAAGGTCAGAGAGAATGGGGTAGAAGAGTCTATATCTATTTGAAAACGCTTGTAAGTCCATGTGTCACCATTCCTCTGATGTTAGAAGATAGACTTTTTTTTCAAGCACAGTAGTACTACTACATACATGTAGTACAAACATAAAACTGTACATAGTACAAACTATGTAGTTTGTAGACAATAACTTGCTACTGCTGTCAGTTACTCTGTTTCAGAAATCTGAATAATTAATATTTTTAGCCATGATTAATTTGATTAATTTACTTAATATTGTAGAAATATTGGAAGACATTAGGAAGTTCACAGCTTCAGTTTTACCACATTTGTATATTTATTACAAATCTTTCATAAAAACACTAAATCTGTACAGATCGGAGTGATCAGTATAGTCTAATTTGGGCTGAGCCTGCATGCAAGAGCAAGAAGATATTTGGAGAAGGCATTTTTAAGCACATCTTTAATGATTGTTGAAATAGGAGCATGTGAGTAAGCAACACGTAAAACAAAAATCCCACATTCATCTAAAAAAAAAAATGGAGATAGTTACTGGGCTATGGGTTTGTATTGGTGATTATTACTGAAAAATTAGTACAAAAAAAAAATGGAGGAAATGGTTAAAGAAATCAAATATTGCCCTGGAGAGCTAGATTTTGTCCATCTCTGCCAGTGAGTACCTATGTGAGTAGTTTCTAAACCTGCTTTTTTGCTCTGTATTATTGAATGATTCCTTATTTTCAAATTTTGATCTTCAGACCTTGAAGTCTGATTAGTAACCTGTGGGAACATATTACATAAAATATCAAGTGCTGCTTGTAAATTTAGACACCTGAAATTGGAAGATACTTCTAATTTTCTTTCTGTGTTCCTATTTCTCTTCTGTAAATGGGATAGTAATGCACTCTTGTCTCATAGTGCACATATTAATTTATTGATAGTTTTGAAGAGTCAAAAAAGCTGATGAGATACTGCAATTTGTTTTCAGAAAATGGTTTGGAGTGTCTAACAATGAGAAGGAAGGAGGATGTTGAGGAATTTGTCATTAAACAAGCACCACCCATTACATGATTGAATGCAGCAGGGGTTCTATGGGAAAAAATACTATATTACCATGTCAATAAAAAAAGCATATGCAGAAGGATTTGAATATTCAGGCCTGAGTTAGTTTTCCAGTACTGTAAGTGTTCTTTTAGAATAGTTAGTTTATATCTTCTAAATGTATCTTTATTAATGGTTTGTGTTCAGAGGAAGAAAAATTGATTTCTCCTTTACACAGTCATAAATAAAGGCACAACTGAACAATTACACATATAACAGAGGGAACTGGCAATACATCACTTACAAGTCCTGGTTCCATTGAAAAACATGTGAAACTTGGAACAACTTACTAGTATCAGGATTTCACTCCAAGAGATTCTTTTTCCTACTGCTTTTAGAATGTGAAAACACAAAGACAGGAATTACGCATTTTATATTTTAAATAAATGAAACTGTGTCTTGGGTGCTATTCAGTTAAAAATCTTTTTGATATTGTTAGTGTTTCTATTGTTAATAATTTCTAATTACAGTAAGAAACATACCTATCTTTATTTATCTTTCTCTCTCTTTGGAATACAGGTAGGGAGAGTTATTTTTTCCTGGATAACCTTAATTGAAAAACATGCAGGAAGTTAAAATCACTGGGACATACTGTGAACATTCAGCAATTTTACCTGTATGTGCATTTTTTAAAAAAATTGCATAATATACTAATATACATTTCAGGCCTGATTCTGGAAGTTCTACTCTGTTCTTTTTTTTTTTTTTTCACTCATTTCACTTTTAACTGACTTCAGATAACCTGCATTAGCTACGTGCTTCCTATTGCCTCATTTCCATTAGCCTTATCTGACATGATTTTTGGTCTTTTTGTTATTGAGTTGTCAGCCTGGTCAGCAGCTGGCTCACACCCTCTTCATTCTGTGTTTCACCTGACTTCACTGTTCCTTACTAACTACCTTTGAAGGCTTAAAGCTACAAAGCAAATGCAAAGACCAGGTAAAATTGAAACTGTTTGAATCAGTACCTTGTCTTTTTTCTGATTATTAGGAAGAGATTACTGGTGACTCCTTATCTTCTTTTGTGGACTCCTACCCTCTTTTTCCCTTCTTCAATGGACTCGGTTGCTGGTTCTTTTTGAACTTCATGCTGATCTGTCTTGTGCATTTTTTTTTCCTCTCTGCCTTACTTTTCTCCTCAATATTTAAGTTTCTCTTGGTACTCTTCTCTTACAAGGTAAACATGTCCTAGTTTCTCTGTGTGAAAAGGAAACACACTTGACCTGACTTATCTCTCCAGTGACTGCACTATCCCTTTTGTTGCTTTAATCTCTTAAATTCATGGAACATTGATCTGCTTCGACATGGAAAGTAGCTAGCGTTCAGATACAATGATGGTGATCATAGCATCGGGTCAGAACTAGACAGTTGCAACTGATATGTGTGAAGGAACAAAACCAATTAACCAGTCAAATGCATAAGCAAAATACAAGATCAATGCTCTCTTGTTCAGCAGAGCACTTAAAACACATGGTCCAAGTCCTTCAGCAGAGAAGTCACAAACTAAAGTAACTGGACAAATCCTTTTCCAAATCTGACTCTAGCTATGTGCTGCCTAAGAGATTGCTCATCACACTCTGAAGTACTTGCTCTTTCAGAGGAAGCTATTGATTATAATAGAATAGCCAAGCTGAATTTACCTTCTTGCTGCAGCAAAGTCAGCTTTTTTCTTTAGAGTGCTGGTAATGTCTGGCAAAACTAGCACTTTATTATTAACTGATTTAACTATTAACTGATTAAGAAGCACTTCTCTAAATATTTAAGGTACCTATTTTTCTTTTACTTAAAACCTAGTCCCTCTCAAAAACCTTTGACAGTGACATTTCACTAGTTTTTTCTTTTTAAAAAAAGTACAGACAGTGCTATTTTTTTCCCACTGAAATGCTTTGAATTTACTTAATTGGGAGAAAACAACTACCTATGTAATTGCATTAATATATAGAGTGACATTTTTCTTCCATTGTTCAGTACTGATTTTTGGAACTGTATTTATTCAACGTTTCAATGTGCTAGTTAATTACTTGAGAGGGAAGAGGAACAGGAAGGGAGGGGAAGGGAGAGGAAAAGAAAGGAGAGAAGATGCCAGTTTCTTCACCCATTTGAATATTGGTCACTAATCGAACAATGTAAAATTCTCTTTGCAAAGTATGTAATTGGTCTGAATCTTCTTTTTCTTGTCCTTACCTCATCCATTCATTTCTTTTCACCAAAAAGTGAAAGACCATTTACGTTGTCTGGCAGTCTTCAACAATGAGATGACGGGCTTGATTGATAAGGGGAGAGCAGTGGATATTATTTACCTCAACTTTAATAAGGCTTTTGAGACTGTCTCTCACTCATAACATTGTCATAGACAGGCTGGTGAAGTATGGCTTAAATGAGTGGACAATCAGGTAGATTGAAAACTAGCTGAACATCTGGGCCCAGAGTTTTGTGAAGAGTGGTACTAAGTTCAACAAAAGCAAGTTCCAGGTCTTACCTGTGGTAAGGAATAACCCCAGCCACCAGTACATACTAGAGGTGACTAGAAGCAGCTCTGCAGAGAAGGTCCATGCTCCTGGTGGACCTCAAGCTGGACATGAGGTTGCAATGTGCCCTTGCAGCAAAGAAGGCCAACAACCTCCTGGGTTGCATGAACGTGAATGCTACCCACAGGTTGAAGGGAGGTCATCCTTCCTTTCCTGGTCCCAGTGAGGCCACATGTGAAGTACTGGGTCCAGTGCTGGGTTCCCCAGTACAAGAGGCATGGACTTACTTGAATGAGTCCAGTGAAGGACCACAAAGATGATTAAGGGAGTGGAGCACCTAACGTACAAGGAGAGACTGACAGAGCTGGGACAGCCTGGAAAAGAGAAAGCTCAGGGGGATCCCTTATTGGTGTGTCTAAATACCTGATGGGAGAGAATAGAGAGGAAGCCAGACTATTCTCAGTGGTGCCCACTAATAGGGCAGGCACCAATGGACACAAAGCAAAACTCATCAGATTCCTTGTGACCACAAAAGACACTTTTATACTGTGAGGGCAACTGGCACGGGTTTCCCAGAGAGGCTGTGTTGTCTCCATCCCTGGAGATGAGCAACCTGCTCTCACTGACCCTGCTCTGAGCAGGGGGTTGGACTAGGCAATCTCCGGAGGCACCTTCCAGGCTCAGCCTCTGTTACATGGACTTCAGATAAGGGTTATAGTATGTCTCCGAAAGATTGATCAGAACTGAGGCAGATTCTTGTCCCTGTTAAAAATTCCTTTCTCTTCTGACCCATACTGCTTCCTTTTCCATATATTGGTCCCATCCTAAATATCTGGAAGCTTACACCTGTGTGCTTTTTGTTTGGTTGTTTTTCTTGTAACATTCATATTGCTACTTACAGTCAGAGCAAAAATGGTTACAGGTTTTCAAGTGACTGTAGAAGACCTAATCAAATGGTCATATTTGGAGACCACATGTTACTTCACTACCAGTTAGTTCATCACTGAATTGTCACCTAACTGATGAATACAATGGATTTAGTTTTTATTTGCCATTGAATTGATATGTGTACCACATAAGTAAAGCTTTCTTGGAAAGGGGTGTTAAGGTATGCTATTAGTTTTCATTACTTTTATTATCACATCAGAAGATCCAGGCACAGAAAAAAACACTGAAGGGAGGAATAAAAAGCAATTCCTACTCTCTGCATTCACAGCCATGCATTGAGTGTGCATTTTGCAATCATTAGGACAGAAATTGAGCATGCTACAGGCAAGTGTGAGTATTACAGGCAACTTGGCATTACTTCTTCATTTTTAAGCAGTTTTCCTGAGAGTTTTCCTAACAGTATTTTGTATTTAAGGACAGAGCAGTCAAGAGGTTTTCAGACCAGCTACTGAACAGTAATGGAATGCATTCATTGTCTTATTTCTAGGAAAAGCAAATCCAAGAAAAGTTTTGCCCTATTATATGTAACAAACAAGTTGTCAAGCAATCATTATTTTAACCTGCAATAAAAATTGTTTAATCTTACTTTGTATTATTCTTAAAAGGATATGGGAATATTCTAGCTTTAGATATTTTAAAAGCATTGTATTGGGTGAATTGTGTTTGTTTGTTGGTTTTTTTTCCTCTTTTCACTTATTTTTGTTACTTATAGAGCACAGTAAAGAGGACAGGCATGAAATTTACTCATAAATAATCAGAATGTCATTTATATCTAGGGTGCAAAAGTAATAGTTCATCCATTATGGCCTTAATCTCATCTGGTTTTGTAGCTGCTATTAAAATGTCTACATTTGCTATGAATTACCCCAGCATTGTCTTTGCGGCATTTCTCAATAGCTAAAATAAGAAATAGCAGTAGTATTTCAGATAGACTTTTTCTAACAATTTCAGCACTACACTAACATTGTTGATATCTACAGGATTCTTAGAAATTATAGGATGTTAGGGAGCAGTAATCATAAAAGAAAGGTCAGATGTAATACATATATGGTTAGAATTCAGGCTAGTGACATATTGTTGAGTTTCTTATTTAAAAAATCAATAACAAGTTTAGGTTAGAAAAATTATGAGCTCTTAGGAGATATAGTCTTTCATTTATGCTATGTTGTCTAATATTGTGAATTAGAGGACACTGGCAGTTTTGCAAGGTTCTTTTCTAATGTTCAGTGTAAGCATCAATATTTTCCTGAAAATTAACATTTATCCCAAGGAGGTAAAGGGGAGAAAAGATTGAGTTCAAACAGATATTGATACTTTTTAATCAATCAACATTATCCCTACAATTTAGTCATGACCATGATTTCTTTGTGATTTGTTTATTTTATGTTTAAATTAAACTATTATAGAAAATAGAAGCAAATCTGGGGAAAGGTTTAGGAATAGAAAGGAATAAGGTTGTTGTGATAGACTAATATCCTAAGACACACCAAGATCCTTTTTCTTTGAGGAATTAGTGCTGTTCGTGGTATAAGTCAGATGAAATACTGTAATCTGATTTCAGTGGAAATAGAATGGAGCCCTCATTTTGACAGGCCTTAAACACCTGGGTTTTTTTCACTCTATGTATAACCATGCAGTAATTACAATAGTGCAAAGAAAAAAACCAAACCTGTTACTATATTGGCAGTTTACTATTACAGCAGGGTTTGGTTGCTTGTTTTTCAAGCTAGTAACAAGCATTAGAGTGTTTCCAATTACAGGCTTTCCAATACAATAGAATTGTTTCATACCCTCCCCTGTAGGTATGTTTAGCTCTGCAACAATAACGTGAACAAACCTTTGCTGTGTATTGTTTAAGCCTTATCCAGAAACTGACACAGGTTTTTCTCATTCAGTATAGAAATGCTTTCTCTCATCTAAGTTGTTTTATGTTCTTCAAGCAATGAGTTTGTCTCATCCATGTCAGTTTCTTAACAAAACTTGATGTGCCGTAATTGTTCTGCATGACAAATTAAGGGATGCATGTTTTGCAAATCATTGTCTTACTCCTTTGAGCATTACTTTCTTTACACATGTTTGTCAGAACCTAATACTCTCTGACCAGGTTATTTTAGATATTCTGTGTGCGGAGGGCTATCAAATTTACATATATGAATACAATTGATGTTACACAGGATTTCTGATTTAGCAGAACAATACAAAATATGTTATATAATACAGTACAAATGTAAGTTACATTTAGTAAAATATAGCTATATAAACAGTTCAATCACAATACCAATGTGATTCCTATTACTGGTCTCTATAAAATGCTTACCATCATGATGCTGGGCATCCCCAGTTGCCAGGAAGGCATACATGTGAGTTGAAGCCAGCTCAAGCCCTTTGCTCTCTTCAAAATTCTTTTGTTAGTTTTCCAGGTTTTATACTCTATGTTGGGCTGAGCCAGGAATTGACTCACCCCCATGCTGGTCTGATTAACTCAGGGAGACATTCTCACTCCTCTAATGAACTCAGGGATAAACATTTACACCACCAGCTGATCCACTCAACTGCTGATAGCTGTTTACCTAAAACAAAGACCTTGCTCTGGTCCCCTTAATATTGAGGTAAATCACCTTCTTTGCAACAGCTGTGGTCAGTCACACCCTGCATTATTTCCTGAGCTTCATGGGCACATCTCCTTACCCATCTCCTCTGAGCCTTCTTCCATTTTAGGGGTTTATTGGTCAGTCATGGTGTTTTTAGGAAAGGGTCTTGTTATGAAGTCTGGATGACAAGGTAGTCACATAATATTTTGGAGTTGACTAGAATGAGGACAGGATTTCATTTCAGGAACAAGTACTTCTGTTCCAAAATAGCAAACCACATAAAACAAAATTGAATTCCTTAGTTTCTTCCTATAATACTGATGTATTTGCCAGTTCAGCAAGCCATTTGGGTATAACAGCTAAAGTAAAAGGGCTTTGATATAAGTTATGAAGAGGAAACTTTTGAATAAAACTCCTGTTTATGTTTGAAAATGAAACTGTAAGTTTTATTTCTTTGTCATGTAAACTTTGAAATGTCAGTGCTCTTCATAGAATCATAGAATGTTTTGGGTTGGAAGGGACCCCTAGAGGTCATCTAGTCCAACCCCCCTGCAGGGAGCAGGGACACCGCTAACTAGATCAGGTTGCTCAGAACCCCATCCAACCTGGCCTTGAATGCTTCCAGGGATGGGGCCTCCGCTACCTCTCTGGGCAACCTGTTCCAGTGTTTTACCATCCTCATTGTGAAGAATTTCTTCCTTATATCCAGTCTAAACGTACCCTGTTTTAGTTTAAAACCATTACCCCGTGTCCTGTCACAGCTGGCCCTACTAAAAAGATTTTCCCCATCTTTCCTATAGGCCCCCTTTAAGTACTGAAAGGCCTCAATCAGGTCTCCCTGCAGCCTTCTTTTCTCCAGGCTGAACAAGCCCAACTCTCTCAGCCTGTCCTCATAGGAGAGGTGCTCCAGCCCTTGGATCATTTTTGTAGCCCTCCCCTGGACCCGCTCCAACAGTTCCATGTCCTTCTTGTGCTGAGGGCTCCAGAGCTGGATGCAGTACTCCAGGTGAGGTCTCACCAGAGCAGAGTAGAGGGGCAGAATCACCTCCCTCGACCTGCTGGCCACGCTTCTCCTGATGCAGCCCAGGGTACGGTTGGCCTTCTGGGCTGCCAGCGCACATTGCCAGCTCATGTCCAGCATTTCATCCACCAGTACCCCCAAGTCCCTCTCGGCAGGGCTGCTCTCGATCCTTTCTTCCCCCAGCCTGTACTGATACTGGGGGTTACCCCGAACCAGGTGTAGGACCTTGCACTTGGCCTTGTTGATCCTCATGAGGTTCACACAGGCCCACCTCTCCAGCCTGTCCAGGTCTCTCTGGATGACATCCCGTCCTTCTGGCATATCAACCGCACCACTCAGCTTGGTGCCATCTACAAACTTGCTGAGGGTGCACTCGATCTCACTCTCTAAGTCATTGATGAAAACATTAAACAGCACCGGTCCCAGTACGGACCCCTGAGGGACACCACTCATCACCACTCTCCATCCGGACATTGAGCCATTGACCACTACCCTCTGGATGCGACCATCCAGCCAGTTCCTTATCCACCGAAGAGTCGACCCATCAAATCCATAGCTCTCCAATTTAAAGAGAAGGATGTTATGGAGGGCCATGTCAAAGGCTTTGCAGAAGTCCAAATAGATGACCTCCAGTGGTTTTCCTTTGTCCACTGTCGTTGTCACACCATCATAGAAAGACACTAGGTTCGTCAGGCAGGACTTGCCCTTGGTGAAGCCATGCTGCTATCTCGAATTATCTCCCTGGCCTCCATGTGCCTTAGCATAGCTTCTAGGAGGATCTGTTCCATGGTCTCCCCAGGCACAGAGGTGAGGCTGACAGGTCGGTAGTTCCTGGCATCTTCCTTTCTACCCTTTTTGAAAATGGGCACAATGTTTCCCTTTTTCCAGTCACTGGGGACTTCACCTGACTGCCACGATGTTTCGAATATCATGGAGAGTGGCTTGGCGACTACATTGGCCAATTCCCTCAGGACTCTGGGATGCATCTCATCAGGTCCCATGGACTTATGTGTGTTCAGGTTCCTCAGGTGGTCATGAACCTGATCTTCTCCTACAGCAGGAGGGGTTTTGTCCTCCCAGTCCCCCTCATGCC
Organism: Gorsachius magnificus; assembly: GCA_034008185.1. Lineage (NCBI taxonomy): Eukaryota > Metazoa > Chordata > Aves > Pelecaniformes > Ardeidae > Gorsachius > Gorsachius magnificus. Next base: position 90,510,940 of record CM067081.1, read on the forward strand.
ATCCATCAACTTGGGTGGGGTGGGGAGAGAGGTTCCCAGTGAAGACTGAGGCATAAAAGGTGTTGAGTACCTCAGCCTTCTCCTCATCTGCTGTTACCAGCTTGCCAGTCTCACTCATCAGCGGGGGTACGCTTTCTTTAACCATCCTCTTCTGGCTGATATACCTGTAGAAACCCTTCTTATTATTCTTTGCATCCCTAGCCAAGTTTAGCTCCAGCTGAGCCTTGGCCTTCCTGACCCCATTGGTACTTCCAAAAAAGGACTAGTCATTCTTGGAAAGGTAGACTCTAGCATCTGTTTATGTCAGACTTGAGGACTTCATTTGTAGATCCAGAAGCAGTTCTTATGTGGCTGTTGCAAGGTAAGTGATGAATTCTCTCACCTCTCCCAAGAACAAGCTTCTGCTGCAGCATATTCTTCTTCTTTTTCTCTGTGCACAAAGACATGCATACCCATGCAAGTACATGTATAAAAATAGATAGCCCAAAATATCTCTACTGTAATTTTTACTTCAGCTTCACTTGTGTTTGCTATATGTAACTCACCTTGACTCATGCGTATTATTTCATAAGTAAAAAAAATATTTTGAGTAGGTAAAAAAACTTAGAAATTTTTAATTAAAATTATTAAAACTTTCCATGTGACTTTATAAGAAGAGTGACTAAGAAAAAGTTGGTTTCATAGCTTTAAGGCTTCCCTTTTCAGAACAATTGGCAGTAGATAATGTACTCTCTATGAAGATGTGTGTTTAATACTGGTGAAACAAGGATTCTGTTAATACAGTTTCTGACTGCAGATAATCAGTGTGTGCATCTGTGTGTGCATGTGAGTCTTTCCCTCCCTGAGGTTTCTTGCTATCCTGAAATAATGCAAATTATCTTTGCTTGTTTTCTAAGAAGTCTGATGTTATCAAGTTGTATCAGGATGTCAGTGACTGCTTCTCTTCTCATTAATATAATTGGAACTAGGCTACATCAGATACTCTCAAGACACAAAGCAGACGTGCCAAAAGATACACATTCTATTTTCAGAACTTGTCTCTAATGGTGGGAATGTAGAACATTTCCGAACTGTAAGATGAAACACTTAGCTTATTTCCCCTCCCTCTCTCTCATGTTTTCTTCCCCTTACCTTTGCTTTTTACTCACTTCCCTGGCTAACGTGTTTGCCCAGACATTCAGAGTTGAGCAGAGAAAAGACAAGAATGAAATACTCAACCTTAATTCCTACTTTTCTCTTTCTCTTCCTAGTATTTTGCTCTAAGGTAACTGGAAGTTTTAAGATTCATTAGATAACCGAGCAACTTGGGACACAATCTTTGACAAATGATGCCACAATCAAACAATTAGCCTTTGCCAACAAATCTGAAATCTAACATAGGGATGTCCCAAGTCAAAGAGTCAGCTTTTAGAGTTTCTTAGTTGAACCTGTGACATGACTGGTCCTCTGAAAATAAGAGTACTGCAATATGTATTCATCAACAGATTCTCTGTAATAAATGCAAAAGAAATGGTGACCAGAAAATGTCATGCATGCAGAAGCCTTATGCATTTTGTTATCAGAACAATAAAAACACATTTTCTATAGTGTCATGTCTTAAATCTCTTGCTATCTATCAGTACAATTTGTATTTTTGCATAAATGTTAATTTTGATGCTCTGTTGCACACTGGGAAGTAGAACATCCCGTCACACTTGTGAATTATTCATGCTTGTAGTAACAGAATTTTTGTTAGTTTCCCTAACTTTGTAATTTTCAAGTAGTCTCAACAAATGCATGGGTTGTGAAATGACAACATTTATTCCCCTTGTCAAAGGCAATCTTCAAGCCTCTGGCTGTAAAGGAAGTACCCTAGAAGCCCTAAGCCTCCAGCTGAGTCTGTAAACCTCAGCACTTCCATGTTCTCTCATTAGAGACCACAGCCCTGGATCATGAGAACCCCAGTCTTTACAACACATGCATTAATTATTTTTAGGGACCTGGGAAAATTTTGGCACCCTCTTTTTTGGGGGCTTTCCAGTACTTTTGCCACATGGGAGACTCTGAAAATCTTAGCTTGACGGAGAAGTCCTGAAAACCCCAGGATCGGGAACTGCACTTGGATTAAGTATCGAAGCTGAGTTGTTTCCATGCAGCGTTTTTTGTCAACTTAATTGATTGAGAAAAAATTGTTATTAAATTGTTGAAGAGTCTGAGGGGTTGTAGGCCAAGTGGACCTCAAGGTACCATTTCTATGAAACAATAACAGATGGAGGGTAACTGTCTTGGAAGCCTGCCAAAATTATAATGATGGTGATGGGCAGACACCTATTGTGAACAAATAGCTTGATAGCTGCCTAGAATCCACACAATTTGCAATAAGCAATGCTGCTTTAGGAAAAAAGAAGATTCAGGATTTTGATGTTCAAGAAGAACCTGCTAAATTAATTCACAACATCTCTTGAAAACAATGTTTATTTGTACTTGTGGAAAAACAAAAGGTAAAGCATTACTGTTGGCAAAGGCTTCTATAACTGCATCAAACTAATTTTTACATGAATGATTCGTAATTGTGTTGATAACATCATCATTCTTCTAGACATAGACCAAAAATGTTAGCAATTTTCAGATCATTTTGGAAAAACACTCCATAAGGTTAAACAATTATTGTCTATTTGAAGCCTTTTGAGAAAGTAAATGTTACTTCTACTTCCCTTACTCATTGTGTGACCTTGATCTGTCTACTGAACAATATAATGTAATATTTATCTAAGTTGCATAGATTTATGAACAAAAATACATAATATCTCTGTGGCAAGGAGATATAAGATGAAAAATTGAAATAATGAGCTGAATTAAGCTCAATAAAGCTTATATGTCTTGATAAAAAAACAATGGTGGGTTTCGCTTTATAAATTTGGATTTATATCAGTGAAGCTAGGCAGTGACACAGGAATGAATTTGCATATCATTGATATAGCTCTCAAAGGGAAATTTCTGTAAACAACATAGTAAAGTCAGAGTTTGAAATATGCTAATTATTTTCTACACTTCATCAGCCCTTTCAACAATAAACACTTCACCCCAATTAAGACACCACCCTGGGGATATGGCTGACCCTTATAAGTATGACAAAGTGAAGATGCCGTGGATAGCAGCAGTGAACACAGTGATGACAGTACCTGTAAGTGTTCTTTTCCTCTTTTATGTGGCAATAGACTTGCAGAAAATAAGTTTAAATACTTCTACCCCAAGCAAAATTTTCTGTCAGCTAATGTTTCTGGAAATTTTCTGTATAATTCACATGTTCCTTTGCCATATGGCTTCTCTCTATCAGTAGATTAGATAATCAGTAAAAGGGTTTTGTGTTGTTGGGTTTGGTTTTTTGTTTGTTTGTTTTCTGATTATTTTTTTTTGTCCAATACTGGTATGCTTATTAAAAGCAAATCCTTTGCTTGAACATCCCAATTAATAAGATAATAGTAAGGATAACATAGGTTTGTGTGTTCTTAACTTGATTAATAACAGAGAAGATCAATTACAAGAGGCTGGGGAAACTATATTTTTGAGAAACAGATTGCTCTGTTTTCTGAACATTTGTCTGTAGTCTGAGAGAAAGTCCTGTAACAATCTTTCTTCCCAAGTACTTCTGTATTTTTGGTATCCTCAGCCTCAAATTTGCACACCAAAACTTATGAAATTGTTACTGAGCAGTGAGATCAAACACTGGCACCATCTTTTCCATCCTTTACTTCTGTGTCATAGGCAAACTGTTGGTTGTGCTGAAGGGTGTTAAAACATGGATTTACTGTCCTGCTTTTTACTGTACATCTTCTCCCTTTCAACTGTACATCTTCCCCATTTCTGTATTTCTCGCCTTTTCAGTTAAGAGGGAAGACAGCTATTAGGTGTCTCTAATTCAGTCTTTAAGTGTTGTGGTTTGTGGTAGTTTATTTACTAATCTTGCTTCTGCTGCAAGTCACTCCTCTATTCTCTGGGATTTTTTTATCACTGAATACGGCATCCTTAGTTTTCTAGTTAAAAAACTGTTTACTTATAGCCTGATACCAAGCCCCTCAAAGTGAATTAAATTCTATCTATAAATTTTGGTGTACTTTTCATATCCTTTCATGACAATAACACGGACATTAAATTCAAAGAGTATCAATGGTTTTGCTCACTATACAAAAGATTAGGGTACTTCAGTACCCTACTAATGTTTCACACCTGTGTTAGGACCTAGAACATCTTACTGTGAATGCTTTCTTACAATGTTTTAGGTATAACTAGTTGGTTGGCTGGACAGCTATTATACATTTGGTTTTAATTCATCACCAGCTTTTTTCCCCTATGCTTACACTGGGAATATGTAGGAGAAAACAGCAAAACCAACATTTCTAAGGACATTGCTACTATGTAAAAACCCACCTGGCTCTTGAACTTCTAAAGAAGCAAAGTTGTCACTGTCACAGAGAAAAGAGATAAAGAAGAACATTTGGTTTTGCAATTGGTAGTCATACTTCACAGGAAAGTTTGAAGATACAGATGCTCTAACTGCATAAGCTAGAGGGAGGACCTAGTATCATTGCCATGACAAAGTAAAAAAAAAATCTGTAAGAAGTCATCCACTTGCATGCATATTTAATGGTACTCTGCAGAGACCATGGCAGCTCCTCTTCACTGGGCTGTGATATTATTGGGAATACTTTAGTGGAAGAAAAAGTATCTTTTAGAGTTACTGATCACAAATATGAATACTGAATTACTCTTCAGTACTTCATAATTCAGAAATCCAAGAAATCTTCTATAGCCATGTTAAATACAAAAAAAGCTAAGATTCTCAGTGAAAAGAGGTGATGACAGCCTGTATTTTTCACATTTAACTATTTTACAAAAATTTATTAATTGCCTCTGTCAGTTATTAAAATGAGTAAGCAAGATGCCCTCTGCATGTCTATCAGAATGACTGGCCTAATCAGGCTCAGCAAATTCAATGAGTATTTTGCTAAGCTTAATTAAAATTCAGCCCTGCATTTGAGCAAGCCGCAGTGGTTTGGCAGACCTTCAAAGGGCTATACTGCAGCACAACAATAAAAGTGATAAAGGCATACAATAACAATAAATATAATGCAAATGTTCCCATTATTCACAAATCAGGTAGGAAGTTGTTCCTTTAAGTATTTTCTGCTTTCTGTGGTGCTAAAATTCAAATTTGTGGATTTTTCGTTTTCAGTCTCTGTGTATGTTATTCTTATCAACATACCATTTTATGGTTTTACTGAATTAAAATACAAAAATTCTAACACTTAAGAACAGTAATGTATGTACTTTATTCCCAATACTGAGAGAAGTGCACATGGTTTTGTTTGTTACTCATAGATTAAAAATTGCAAAATGGGACTTTTGCTCTGCAGTGGCAATGCTGTCAGACAACATCAGCTTGCCCAGTTACTCCTTCAGGTATCCTCTTTATCTACTGTTCTTGACTGTATGATCCCAGCTCTAGGTTTCTCCTAACATTATGTAAATTACAGTTCTTCAACATTAGACATGAAATGGAGCCTTCCCTGCTGGTACTTCAGTTTCGATTTATAAACTAGAATTGTATGTCTTTATAAATATTTGTTTTCTTTTGTTACAAAATCCCTGCTGTTCCCCACATATCCACATGTCTTAAATATGTTTGGTATACTTATTCATCACCCCTCATGAAAAATGTTGTTTATACCTTATTATTTCTTCAGAATTGGAATTGATTTTTGAAGAATAATTTGTTATGGTCACTTTGAATGGCCAGGGCTCTGTATCAGAGATAATTTACAGCATACTCCTATGTCTTCTACTTCATGATATTCCCATTATCCTTGTCGCAATAGCTTTGTAACATGGTATGTGCTACTGATATTTTAATATTTTATTTGCTTTCTTAGCAAACACTACACTGACAATCAATCTTGGGTACAGATTTTTTTTTTTTTCCCCTTCAGTGGGAACTCTTGGAACAGTTATGCCATTCCTTGTCTTCTGCAAAAAAGTAAACTGACAACTATAGGAACAGATTTTTATCATATTATTGAGAGAGCAAACTTTGGCAAAGCAAGCCATTTTTCAACAACTAGGGAAAACAAAAGAGGAGAAAATAACATAAACTGAAGCAAATAAATACCCATCACTATTGATCAGTATTTCTAGAATCATATTTTTTTCATAGGAAATAAACTTTGGAATGATTTAGAAAGACAAATGGTAATTTAGAGATAAAGATTAATAGAAATATCACACAGGGGAAAGACATATTCCTAGGTTATGACACATTGTTTGCTTTGATGTTTAGTTTTTGCTAAAATTCATTATCTCTATATTGGCTTGTACAATCAGAATCATAAATGTTTTGCAAGATAAATCAAAATCCACATAAATATATAAGAAAGTATACCTAACAATAACAACAGTGTAAAGATAATTTTTCATGGGAAGATAAAAAATTCTCATAAATTTAATTTTTTTGATCAAATAGGATGAAAAAGGTCATTCAGAAAATAACTTGACATGCTCCTAATAATACCACTGTCACAAGTAAACAGCAAATAAAGTGGAGTCCTTATTTCCGTGAACTCCATAAACCTTGACACAGCAGAACAAGTAAGCAGGAAGCTTCTTCGCTTGTCCACGGGAACGGATGCCCTGTCTGCCATGTTTTCATTTCTGTTTTCTGCAAATCTAATCTGCACTTTGTTAAATGAAAACCTTTGCTTTTCTTAACCAGTTCTGCAGAGTGTAGATTTTTCACCAGAGGACTGTTCAACTGTCAGTCACTGGTCATTTCTCCCTCCCCCATACAGCCTTACTGTTGTACAGTCTTAGGAATGCTTCCAAAACCAGCTTTCAATGGACAGTTAGGATATTTTCAGGTAATAGTAAGAATAATAAAAGGGGTTTGCAGAGCTTATGTTGGGGTTTGGGTTTGTTTTGGGTTGTTTTTTTTTTTTTTTAATTTTGTTTTGAAGTGTAGGAAGGGATCTTGCTAAATGAGAAAAATGACTAAGCATCCAAGCTGCTAAAAGATTATGAGTACTGCCTATAAACTGTGACTGAACATTTAATTCAGATTAAAAGCTATCCTTTGTCATTCCATACTTTTTTCCACAAGTTGTGACTACAGATGCTAAGTCTTGTAAATCTTTATAAATGAAGATTCTTTCTAACTATTTTTCCTAAATTGCCTTCTGATAGCATGTACAATTAATCATTATCAGTAAAAGAATCACTTTGCTGCAAGAATTTTCTTCATCAAAATGACGACTCGGAAAGAGTCGGTTTAATAAAAATAAGGCTTATTTCAGTTCTCCTTATGCCTTGAGAAAGAAATGAAATACACTGTGACTAAGACATTAAATATTAAAAAATGGCCATAGTAAATTAGAATATTTTCACAGATTCTTATAACTATTATTACACATTAATTTCAGAAATGTTTATTATGGAATTAGCATAGATCTAAAATAACTTTTAATTTCCTGTTTATCTGACCATTGAAATAATATTAGAATCATAGAATCATGGAATGTTTTGGGTTGGAAGGGACCCCTAGAGGTCATCTAGTCCAACCCCCCTGCAGGGAGCAGGGACACCGCTAACTAGATCAGGTTGCTCAGAGCCCCGTCCAACCTGGCCTTGAATGCTTCCAGGGATGGGGCCTCCACTACCTCTCTGGGCGACCTGTTCCAGTGTTTCACCACCCTCATTGTAAAGAATTTCTTCCTTATATCCAGTCTAAACCTACCCTGTTTTAGTTTAAAACCATTACCCCTTGTCCTGTCACAAGGTTGGATGTTCCTGCTTGTCACTAATGAAATAACACTTTATAAAGTTACATTAAATACTTTATGATAAAATTTTAAAATAATGCAGTTCAAAGAAGTTGAAAAAAATTGTTCGAATAGCTTAACGGAGAGCTGATTTTAGCATGCCTCAGGAGTATGGAAGGGTTCCTCATTCATACAAGAGGCTGTTTTCCTAAGCATGAAATTCTTAACTCTGTCTTGAAGTAGAATTTTTCTTAATGACAGCATCAGGACTCTGCTTTTTACCAGCCAAGAGGGAGACATTAGTGGAATTGAGGAATGGAGTTAGATCTAGCCTTTAATACAGATGTAGTAAAACAATTAGGTATGTATGTTTATATAACATTTAAACTGAAAGATGGTTACATATAACCAGATTTTCCTTACACAAGAATGCCACTGATGGAATTTCTTTAAGATCTTTCTATATCAAGCCTTTCCCTTCTAGCTGAGCTGCAATTTATCTGAAATTAAACATGGTTACTGTATATTTGTATTTAATTTTAAACAACAGAGGATTGCCTTGCTGTACTAAACTAAATGCATCTGATATTTGAACTTAATCAGTCCCTCATCTGCTGGCATTTGGGTGGGAGGCTTCTTGGAGATCCCAGATAGAGAAAACAGAACAGATTTTTCAATTTTTGCCCTTTTATCCCCTTCTTCTTTCTTCCTATATCTCTAGTGGGGGGGAAAAAAAAAAGAAAAAAAAAATTGCTACTACTTTTTACCAATATGGAAAAAGTTCTTTTTTTAAAGACTTGCAGTCTTTCTTCATTCTTGTATTTCAACCATTTTAGTGATACTATTGTTATAGACTGATGTGCATACTTGTGAGATACAAACTTCAAGTCGTAACTGTGATTCAAGCAGAGACGAGTATTTAGATCTTTACTCACAGCCACATAGTCTTGTAGAATTGTTACATATAAGTGTAAAAGTGAAGAAGTGATAGAGGCGCAAAATGCTACAATGAGCAAAATCTAACGAAAGAAAACATTGTTTTGTTGCGCTTCTGCTAAGGGGCTGAATGCTGTGGGGTCTCACTACTGAGTTGTTCTGATGTCTCCCTTTTGTAATCAGCCTTTCATCTTGATCCTTTCTATGTGTTATGAATAACTGCAATGCCAAAGGTACTGAATCAGTGATTAACAGCTCGCATCTGAAGTATCTGTTGCAACTTAGGCCTGCTTATGCCAGAACGTGCATAAGAATAAAACGTTCTGAAGAAGTAAAATCAATTCACAGTAGAAATAATAAATGACTATACCATATATACATTTCCTTTTCTTGAATGTTAGGCAAATTGCATATCTTCCAAAAAAATAATAAAAAAAAAAAGGCAAAAAAGGCTTCTGATGTGCTGGTAGCATTTATCAAAAATTCTGTACTAACCACAGAAACAACTACTTTGTTTTCCATTTCAGTGTTCACAATTGCTTTGTTCTTTTTCATTCTATGATTACAGCAGCTGTCATCTTTTAAAAGGTTGTTTTTTAACAATCAGTTGTCCAGAGTTTCCACAATAATTACATAAAACAATATATCCCAAAGCATTTTACCAGTTTGTGAAGCTTTTTCATTCTCTTTGGCTGCTTTCATAAAAAAACATTAGAAAAATTTCATAACTAATGATGCTCTCTAACTCTTTGGGGTATGTTTTTGTCTGGGATTAACACATATAACTTCTTGAAAATTATGAAGGAAAAACAGCATAGGCTTTATGGCTGCGTTTTGTTTTATTCTTAGGTATCATTTTAACTTTAATTTGTCTGAAGAGACCTTATTAGGAAAACTAGATTGGAAACTAAAGAAGAAATGGAAAAGAAATGAAGATTATTTGGTACCATGTCAGTGCTCTGATCTGACTCAGCAGGTTGGTGTGCAAGTGTGTGTGCCAGCACAAGGAAAGAAGTCAGATTTTACCTTTCGGTCAACCCTGTAGGTGTAGATCACCTTAAAACAATAGGGCAGCCACTGTCAATAAGTTATCAAAGCTGACTGACTGCAAGCAAATCATCACTCGCAGCTGGAATAAGTATAAATCACCAATATAACATAACCAAAACACAAGATTTTGAATGACAGCTGTTATAATTCTTGGTACCTTTAATTTCCAATACAATTCACAAAACTAAGATCTAAACATTCCAATCTCCATCACAGTGGTGGGAGATGATTAACTGTTAGTATAGCAGTTTAATAATAGTTAATAATAGTTTAAGGTTTAAAGAAAAATTGACAGTTGATGCACAGAAGCTGAAAGTTTTTCCTAGTTGTTCCACTGGCACTCAGTGTTAGAACTGCAAGTTTTATGTTGTATTTTCTCTTATTTCTGAAATTACAAGAACAATAATGAACAAAACTCAGAACTGGACAAAAAAGACAAAGCTGTTCCCACAGCACTCACACGTGGTGTAGGAATGTTGGAGAGAGAGGTGTGTGGTGAAAAGGTCTGGCAGTCAGGGCCATGGATGGCCTATATTATTATTATTTTTTTTATTTTTTTTAAAAATAAAATATATGGGTGTTTGTTTGTGGGTGGTTTGGGGTTTGGGTTTTTTTCAGTTAAGAATCTACATTTAGGTATGGTTAAAACAGAAAAGAATGCATGGCACATGACTGCAATGGAAAAATCATCAGGTAAAGGTCATGGGTGAAGCAGTGAATAAGTACTTAAAACACTTTGAGTATTTCAAGATCTACAGTTGAATAATGACCACACCAGTGCTTCAGAGTATTTTTATGGATTTTAGTAAAACCTACATCCCCTCCTAAAATTCTGCTGTATATGCAGTCCTCCATAATTGCAACAAATCCCAAGGTGAAACAAAAAAACCCTGCAACCCTCTATATTCATTTTCTTACAGCTCCAACACTATGCCATATTCATAAATTTAATTAGGAAATTTCAAGGAAACCCATCAATTTTATCATGCACGTATCTCATATATGTGTATATATACCATACATATGCCTGTCTAGCATACGTGTGCATGTATATCATGCACATTTAAAATATCTATGCATCATATTGCATGTCTGTCTAACTGTGCACATAAGGCTTTAATCTACCTTCAGGTGCATGAGAATTTCTTATATATTGATATATTGCTATTTCTTATTAAATTAATTATTTTTTTCAGCTGCAAGGTGGAATTTGACTAAACTATATTTCAATATATATTTAATTGTTCAATAGGTGTAAGCCTAAAAATCAGTGTGTCATTTTAGGGAACATGTTAGCTTATTCTACCCCAATATGCATAGCTTGACTAATTTAATAACGCTATAATTACTGTTGATAATCTTCATTCCAGTTCAAAGGATCTTAATATTTAAGAGTTGAAGGGATTGGGCAGGGAAAAGTTGTTATATTGCTTGTTTATTTTTCATCTGGTGCTGTGGTAAGAAGCACAACAGCACTGTGACTGGAATAGTTTTGACTGGCAAAAATACACGTTTTCTTCTTTTAACTTTTAAACCTTATATGTTTGGCAGTGACCTATGTATAACTCATTTCATTTCTTTGTGTCATTTTTTTTTCTGTAATTTTGAGAATTACATTTTTCAGAGAGCAACAAGGACGAGAATTTTTTCACAATTAGTTCAGTATGGCTTTAAACTTCACAGCTTAGCCGAAACACATGGACATGTGCAGAAACTTAAGTTATTTTATAACCTTTGAAACTAAGAATATGTCAAACTGACTACATTCATTCATTTGTTCTGGTGCCTTCTATTTACTGCTAGCATGTTATGTTTGCCACACTTAAAGAGAAACGGTTCAAATGTTAGGCTCTAATCTTATAAATTTCTCTTGGTTCATGTATTTAGGTAAAATGTGTTGCTATGAGTTTCTGTGTTGCATTAGGTCTGTGGCTTTATAAGATAAGCAGCTAGAGAGCCATGAAAAAAGGAATTTGTCTTCTTACTTTGTTGATCATGTAATTTATGATAAATTTTTGTTTTGCAAAATCTTCTGTCTGGTTGACATGGATTTTGATATGTGAGATTAAAATTATGCTGACAATGATATCTGAATAGAAAAGCATCTGAAAACATTATTTGAGCATTTATTTCCCAGTAGTTTCACAAACTGGTAATCTGGCATGTCTCCCTGTGCTACTTTGTTTCTGAAGCTATTATTTTCTTTTCCAGAATCTGTTTTAACTTTTAGTTAAAATAAGTAAGTCTTTCAGTGATGTAGTCATGAGGAATATATGCAAGAAGGAGGCAAGTAATGTGGCTGTTCTCATGCCACACACAGTAAAAAAAAATTATGTGGCTTTAAGAGTATATGATGAGATCAAAAAATGGATTTTTTTCAGGAGTATGAATATTACTATACAGTGCAAATCCTGCATATATCCTCAGGCCTTATAGCATTGCAAGTCTTTACCTGGGATCAGTCATGTATGAATGTGCCTTGTACACAAAAATGTGAAGAAAGGCAATCGGTAACTTTGTGGATCTTGCTGTCTTAGGCCACTGACTAACTCTTGCGTGTGAGTGTGATGAACTGATCCTCCCAGTGAGTGTTGATCTGATCCTAAATATGCCTCGTGGTTGGGAGGTGCTAAAGTACATCTTGTTGGTGTGGGAAACCTAGAGAAACTGACTGTTAGTGATTCGCACAAGGCTATGTGGTAAACGAGGCAAAGCTAGAGCTCCGAATCTCCGTCTCTTGCTAGACTTAAAACTGTGAACAATTGTGAAATCATAATGCATTTTATTAAATTATTAAGTATAATTCTCTTTATATACTTGCAAAACAGCTTCTTAAATTTTGTCATACCACTCCTTCAGTTACAGCCTCCTGATGCAATTAGCTTGCGTGCAATTAAAAAAGTACCAGGCATATAAATGTTAGATGCTTAACTATATCAAATTAACAGCCTTCAGGAAGTGATTATCAGGAATTCATTTACTATTATATCTTTGCTGTAGATTCAAAAATCACACAAGGGAACATTAGTTGATTTATATGTTGAACTTCAGTTTTTGCTGAGGGAAGTTTTAGGAAAAGCTCTTTCATCCCCTTTTGCCTTTGAATCTTCACTTAGTATTCTGTTCATATTCCATTTTAATTGCCACTTTATAGTTTGCAAAGATGGTATGCAGCTGTAAAATACTACACTTTATTGCAGCAAGAGGAATATTTGTCTGAACAGATACATTACTGTTACTGTAAAGAATGGGCCTATTTTACTTTATCAGCAACTAAGGGGAAGGTTAATGGCTATGATGTATCTTTTACGTTGTGTGTGAAACATGGAGTGCTCTGCACTGTTAAGATTTACAGTGTAGAAGGCAAAGTGTGTGCTATTCCAAGCACTCTCTTAACAGCGGACAGTAAACTTGGGAATTGACTTCAAAACCCCTAAATAGGTTAAAACAACATTAAGACTGGAAAAGAAAATAATTTCTTCTCATGAATTAACACTTTTAAGCTTATGCACATGGGAAGGCCTTATAAATTTTCTGAATGTCCTAAATAAGTAAAGATTGCAGGTAACTGGGATGTTTTCAATATTTATTGTATTTCCATCTATAATGCAGCAGGAATCAGGAGAAGAGTCATACAAAAATAATGGTCATTTTTTTGAGAAAGGGCAAAGGATGATACCTTCAGAAAGGACATCATCATCCTTTACCATCCTGCCGGGAAGTCCAATCTGTTCATCAGGAAGGGCCAAAAGGTAATAGAATAGGTGACATCCCATCCCACTGGGCTGATGTATCCCAATGACTCTTAACTGGACTGCTGTAGGGCCACTGCAGTTCTGGTAGGACAGAGTGTGATGCTGTTCAGTACAGGAATAATTAGGATTACGTCCATTAATGATTCTGTATTCTGTATTCCTGAAAGCTAGTGATAGTACATATAGAGTCTAATCCAAAACAAAATCCAGAGCTTTGTTTTAGAGAAATGTGCTATACATTGCAAAGGAATGGTTGAGAATGTTGTAGCAGGGAAAAAGCTAACTGAGAACCATCCAAAATGGATGTGTTTAATAGAACTGTCCAGTAAGACACAAATGCAGTATCTTTTTCTGTAATTCCATTTTCCCACAGTCTAGATAGCTCCTTTATGTGGCTTGAGCTTTCATCCAGGAGGCTCAGATTGTATGTCTGACACATTTGGGAGGGATTTCAAAAAGGGGCGCTCTGCACCTCCTCTATGCAGCTCTTCTGTGCTGGAGAAGGAAAGATTAATTAGAGTAGGAAGAGAATATTACAGTCGTTTTCCCAGTAGCATAATGGTTGGATCATTTGTATGATTAGGAGTGTTATCAGTTGTACTTGCTTCCAGGGACATTGATAATTTTATACAAATTTAGTAATTTAATTTGAAACTAGTCCAAGAGGCTGGGAATTGGGTCCCATGTCTCCCTCCTCCCAGATAGATTTACCACTAAGCAACAAAGTCAGATTCCCGTTTCTCCGCTATTTGTAACCCTACTGCTTAGGTTCCTTTCAGCAAGGTGACCCACCTTTAATTTCAGACAGAGGACTGATATGGATTTCCTCTATAGGACAATCCAATTTAGTAGTTATAAACATTTCTTACAGCCTTGCTTTAAAATACAACTACATCTGATTCTACAAGTTGTCATAATACCATACCACATTCCTTTAGGATTAAAATTAGGATTTTAATAAAATCTAATTTTATTCCTGATCTAGGACCAAAATATTTCTGAACAAATTCAAAGGTAGAAGGAGCATCAGAACAAGATGCTCCTATGAAACTTCTCAGGAAATAGTAATGATACTAATAACTAAGTACAGTATTTCAGGGTTAGGCAGAAGAGAATTTCTCAGAAACATAACTTTTGTTTTAAGATGTGTCTTAAAAAGGCACTCCAGATTATTCTCATGATTTTTGTGGTTATCAGAGCATGGCTTCGTTTTTGCCAGATAATTAGCTGCCATAAACTGGACTACCTTTGTCACCTGCAGGGGAGAATCTGTCCATAAACTTTCAGCTATGTTAGCAGTACAGTTCTTATGCATTGTGGGCACAGGAGAGAGTTAGAACCATCATAATATCTCACTAAATAATTCAATAGATTTCCATGTTTTGAAATGTAAAAGTTTGTTCTGAGAATTGAAAGGAATGATGCCATGAGGTTGCTATTGATACTTATTTACTTATAAGAGTTTGTACATTGAACTCCCTGACTTTCTTTTTCACAGCTAAGAGAATAATACTCAACAGATTCACATTATTAAGTCTATTATATTTTATGTATCCATCTGTAATTTACACTAAAAGGCTTGAGTACAAAGCTAGGCATTTCTTGATTAAATCTTCCAATTATGATTAATTTTATTTTCTGAACATCATGGTTTAGGCACAGCCAGCAACTAAGCACCACACAGCTGCTTGTTCACCCTCCCCCCGCTGGTGGGATGGGGAAGCAAATCGGAAGGGCAAAGGTAAGAAAACTCATGTGTTGAGATAAAAACAGTTTAATAATTGAATTATTGTTATTGTTATTCTTAAATACTAACAACAACAACAACAATAATAATAATAATGTAATGAAAAGGAAAACAACAAGAGAGAGAGAGAAATAAAACCTGGGGGAAAAAAAGTGATGCAACTGCTCACCACCTGCCAACCAATGCCCTGCCAGTGCCCGAGCAGCAATCGCTGCCCTGGCCAACTTCTCTCAGCTTATATACCGAGCATGACATCATATGATGTGAGATACCCCTTTGGCCAGTTTGGGTCAGCTGTCCTGGCTGTGCCCCTTCACAGCTTCTTGTGCCCCTGGCAGAGCAGGGGAAGCTGAAAAGTCCTTGACTGGTCTAAGCCCTGCTCAGCAACAACTAAAACATCAGGGTGTTATCAACATTCTCACACTAAATCCAAAACACAGCACTATGCCAGCTACTAGGAAGAAAATTAACTCAATCCCACATGAAACCACGACACTTACTCAGTCCTTAGGGAATATATCATGAGTTACCTATTTTTCTTCTCATTTTATTATTTTAGATAACCTTCACAGACATTGCAAACTTCTCAGATGGGAACATCCTTCTTTTCTTTATTATAAAGTGTTAAGTACATTCACAATGTTCCATTTGCAGTGTTTTGTAGTCTGTCAGACTTAATATAGCCCTGAAAAAAAGATAAATGATTGGGGATCATTCTGGTAATACTTTCTATTTTACATGAAATATCTTTTTGAAAAAGAGTTATAATAGCTAATGATACTAAATATATATAAGTGTGCTAACATATTTGTTAAATACAGGGCTGTTTCTATGACCAAGTAACCATCCATATGCAGTGCTAAAATCAGGAGGTTGGCGTGGGAAATAGCTGGCGGCTTTGGTTGTAGGCGCAAGTCTGAGATCCTAACTTACCTACTCTTCAATTTGAGGAAAAGTTCACACTTCTTGTGTCTCACCTTCACTTTTGCAGACCAGAGTGGTTTTTTTTAAAAAATGTGACCATGTGCCAATTAATAATTGATACTAAAATAAATTGTTTGACTATGTGACTTAATTAATACTGTGTTCATAGAAACATCAATATTTTGGGCTGGAAGGGACCTTTAAAGGTCATCTAGCCCAACCCCGCCTGCAGTGAGCAGGGACACTGCTAACTAGATCAGGTTGCTCAGAGCCCTGTCCAACCTGGCCTTGAATGTTTCCAGGGATGGGGCATCTGACACCCTTCTGGTCAACCTGTTCCAGTGTTTCACCGCCCTCATCATAAAAAGCTTCTTCCTTATACCTAGTCTAAATCTGCCTTCTTTTAGTTTAAAGGCATTACCTCTTGTCCTACTGCAACAGGCCCTGCTAAAGTTCAATAGTTCAACTGAGAAGCAAAATTTACAATACCTATACTACTAATTTTTTTCTTCTCAGAAGACAGATTTAGGTGTCACATGAAAAAATATTTGTGGAAGACTTTTTAAGAAGTCTTTATGTTCCAGAACTCCTATGCATTCATCCTGTTTTTATTAGAACTGAGTATCGTTTAACTTCTTTTATGAAAGAGGAAAACAGTGGTTAGCTTAATAAACATTTAAGAAGTGAAGGTGAAGTACCCATCAATCAATCCATGCTTAATTTTTAAGTTTCTCAAAAAAAAAATTAAGTTTAATAAAACTTCATGGAAAAATGGCTCTTAAAATGCTACCTTCATATAAAAACTGATGACAGGTGTTAAGACCTGAGACAGGTGTAATGCCTTAGCCAGGTGCCATACACAGACCCTTCTTGCATCCAGCTCCAGCTGCTTACACTATACATTTATTTCCCAGTGTCCATTTGTCTACATGGCTCTTCCCCTGGTAATTTTTATTTTGTTGTAGCTAGAGAATGTCCTTTTGTTTTACTTAGAAGAAAATTGAGTATTTAAAGATTCAGTTGTCCCTCTCTGTTTCTTCTGATGACATAAAGACATTCCTTTCCTCCCCATATTCTAACATATATTCTACGTCCTTTTTCTCAGGGATCATGACATGATATTTGCTTCAGAACAAAGTAACTTCCTAGAAATTTCTTGGGGTTTTGTTTGTTTGTTATTATTTGCTTGGTTTATTGCTACAGTAGTTCTCTGTTGAAATACTCTCTGATTTTTCTACATCTAATATCCATATTGCTCAAACTAATGTCAGGATTCCCCAAAAGGATAACATTTAGACACTTATTTGTGGAAACTGTGTTCTTTCAACATATTCCAAGGAATTCCGTGTCTATACATTTCTCCAATTCCTGCAGCCAAACTGAGAACATGTCCTTCCAAGATGAGTGATGATACAAGTAAATCATTTCTGACCCCTGCAGCAATGCCAATGCTGCAAAAAATCCTGTTAAGGCCATTAATAGCCATAACATCCTGGATTCATAAATCACCTGGTTCTGTTTCTAGCTGTTTCTTTTACTCCAGCCCCTAAGGAAAGAAGCTGCCACAAAGCACAAATGTAGAAGGTCTAGGTATGAATGCCCTAAATTCACCCCACTGATGCCTGTTCCTATGTTTGTTCTACCTTGTAAGGCTATCTGCAAGCCTTCAGGTGAGAAAACAAGGTAATGTAAGTGAAAAGACACAGTTGTGTACTGTTGGCATAATGGAAAGAACTGATTTTTCTAAAATTGTAGAATTAAAACTTAAAATGTAATAGTATGTATTGTATTGACTTTGGAGATTTCAGTTTAAATGATGACTTCTGAAAGAAATTAAATAACATGATTTAAATAATGAAATCTTCCCCTAGACAGCTACAGATTTAGATGGTACAGCTAGTTTCTGGATGTTACATAATTTCCTTCAAAGTAAAGCTATCATAAGCAGGAAGAACTGGAGTAAAATATTAATAATGAGACCACTTTTGGAAATTCAGAACATCTCACTCTTCAGAAACTTGGATTCCGAGAATGAGTTTTGCAATCAAATTAAAAGAATTATACTATCATTAAAGTCAGATCCAAGCTTTGCCTCATGCTTCAGTGGTATTGAAATTTGGAAGCAGAAATATATGTTTCTAATAATATCTTTTTCCATTTCTTGCTGCCCTTTTAAAGGCCTCATTGTATTTTGATTTTATTTTCATTTTTCCTTTTTACAAAACCTCTTTCAGTCCAATGCTATCAGTGGGAAGAAATTCATACTATAACCATGGGATAAATAATGAAACTTGAAATTCCCAGGTCATGTTCATTCTTTATTTTTTCTGGTGAACACACATTCTGCAGAAGTCATATCCACTACCCTCTGGCTGCTGTACCTAAATGGAATATACCAGTGGTTAATACTGGCTAGAGCTATATGTACCATGTAGGTTTGTGTTTGGTTGTTTGTGGTTTGGTTGTTTGGGTTTGTTTGGTTTGGTTTGGTTTGGTTTTTTAATATGTGTGTGTTAGTTGGGCTTAAGAAAATGAGTTTTGATCCATGATGTTGTGCTGCATTTCACTCTGAAGTATACATTGAGCATTACCATAACCTGTAGCATGCGTGCTGATGGCCATACAGCCTGTCTAAGAAGGAGACAGAAAATTCATAAGTAAATAAAATTTTTCTAGGCAAGCTTACCCTTGCTAAAACAAATGGTTTGCTAGCACAAATGAGTTGTGCTAAGTGAAAGTTTTAGAAGTATTATAGTAACTATTAGTGTTAAAGGAGAATCTAGTGTTGTACGTGCCCTAGGTTATCCCATCAAGATTCTGGTTTCTTTTCCAGAGCAGTGCAGGTCTGTCATGGATTCATATTTGCCAGACCCATACAGATGTCTTGCAAATCCTAGGACAGTAAAAATCAGCACTCAACACCACCTTCTATATAATTAATCCTGTGGAAGGCCTCAGAATCCATCAATACCACAGACTTTCCACAGAATTGATACCTGATCCTACTTAACAGAATACTTTTTTTCGCAATTTGCTTTAAATCTAACATGATTTCTGGATTCAGTTGATTCCTATCCTCACTGTGATAGTTCAGGAATGCAACCTGAACAATTCAGCTTTCTCAGACTCCTATATTCTCTCAGCTCAGCAGGTTTTTATTAGTTCGCTTGTTGTAAACATAGTGTAAAGTGATGAAGCTACTTGGCCAAGGCCATACAAAAGTCAAAACTAACAGCAAAAGCCAGTGGTCTTGATTCTTAGAATCCTGCACACAGTTTCCATGTTGCTGCTATGAGCATCGCATCATCTCTGGTGCACTTACCCTTGAATATCTAAATAAATTATTTCCAGAAATCCAGAGGTGAAACTAAATAGATATTTCAATATGTCACTGAACTGTTTGAGGTCAAGACCTGTTTGTCTTGCAGGAGAAACAAAGAAGAATAAAGTTGTACATGAGGCTGTACATATAACTTGTGCCTTCAAAGGCAAGAGGCTTTGATCAATATTTTTAAAGAGCTACAGATTGTCTTTTGGTAAATATACTACTGCATGCTTTAGAAAAATAGGCTTTCATATAAGAAAAGTTTTATTTAATTAACTCTGCCACGACAATAATAAACATTTTATTAGCCAATTCTCTTTCCTAGAACTAGGTTCTAAAAGATCATAAGTATTTCCTACCATCTGTAAGTTATGAATGTAGACTAATTAATAGTGAAGTAACAGAGCTCTCTTTTGTACAAGTGCAAACTTTGTTTCAGTCATCACAGTATTTACCAATCCAAATATTATAGCTTGGATATGTACATATTTTTAACTGGCCAAAACTACTGCCATATTTCAAAAAAGTACTGAGGCACAAATGAGCAGATTCTGAGCCATATATTTAAATTTAAACACATACTTTTGCTAATAGCTTTGTGATTACTGAACTGTTAAGAGATTGAATTAATTGTGCATGACCTTAACAAAATATTACAGAAAGTTTTGGTTATCATCTATTGATGATTAATTTGATCGTTTTAGATCAGCTGTTGGTCATCATCAGCTGTACTCACATAGCTCAGAGACAAGTTTTATGGAATAGAATACTTTCTATCTAAACCATTTAGTGTTTCAAGAAGAGTAATCTATTTGTAAAATATAATGAAGTTGCCTCATTATTTCTTCTAGATTTATGAATCAAGAAATTTATTTCACAGAACAATTATGGTTCATCACATCAGATCATGATGTGTTGGGTGCTGATGTTGGAATGATGTTGGAATAATTATTGATAAATTTATTACATTCCAAAGTGTACTGACCAAAACCATAAGGTTGACTTTTCTTTACCGTTAATTTTTTTTAATAATGTCACCAACCTCATGATTTGAGCTAAGATTATAATCACTGTCAAAACTTAGATTTATAACTCAGTTTTTCAGATTCAAAGGGCTTCTTTAATCTAATTCAGATAAATAAGATGAGAGTAACATCTCTCCTGAATAACAACAGTAGCTATTTGTTCCTTGCCTGTTATCACAGATATGTCTGGTATTTTTAAGTTTTCTGTTTCAGCTATGGGTTTAAATCATATAATATGAAAAAGAAATAATGGACATATAGTATAGAAACAATCCCCAGTGCAGATGGTTATATTACTATCCATGACAAGAGAAAAACAAAGATAATATATTGTTAGGCAGACCCTATTAAAAACATTGAATAGAGGTCAAGTTATTTTGAGAGACAGATTATTGAGGTAAGGAGATATTTTCCATCTGTTAAGCTTTGTTTCTTCCTTTCTTCTTGCTTTCCTTCTTTCCTTCCCTTTTCTTAATCCTTTTTGGAAGTTAAGAACCAAGTAAGAGAGCTATACTATCACTATCACTTCAGTTTTTCTTTATTGTCAAGTCTGAGGACCTAGAAGGTAATGTAAAAAGCACAATAAATGGACCTTTTTTTTGTTTGCTTTTAAAAGTAATCTGTAATATTATTCTGTCTTGGTACAATCCCGCTATAGTATCCATCCACTCCTGTCAAATGATTTCCTGAACTTGTTCTCTGAGACATTTTCATTCATTATGTAATCCAAAAGCATTGCCAAAATTCAACCTTCCTGACTATGAGAAGGGTGAGATAGTCTCCCTACATCATTTATGTTCAAACTTTTTGCGCTTAAAAGCAGAAGAAATTACCTCACCCTAAAAGCATGTATCAATAGTGTTTCTCTTAAAAAAAAAATATATATATGCTGGGAGACCATTTAAAACTCAACATCTATACTTAAGTAAAACAGAATTCAGACATATGAATTTTGTGTACTGGAGGCATGGTGAGGCTGTTTCAGAGATAAGTTAAAAGAAATGTGTACAGTATGTTCCCCACAATAGACAAGCAAATTAAAAAAATAAATTACAAGGATGACTCAACATTCATCTTTCTTCATGTTTGGTTTGTTTGGGGGCTAGGGGTGGGGACTCTGTGCACGTGTGTCTAGAGGTGCGCCTTCCTCTAACCTTAAGGTGCTCCTTCTTTCTCTACACTAGCATGGCTGTTGTACAGAATAGAAAACCACACAACCCCAGTGAAACAAAACTTAATTATGTCCTGCTTAGAGAATTGTAAAATTTTAAGGATTTGCTTGATATATCTCTTGATATCACCCCAAACCTCTAGTGCTTTTTTGTTATAGTAGTTTTAACTAATTCTGTGAAGGAGAGATACATGGGGACAAAAAGTCTGAAGTTCATATAAAACCCCTTCCAAAGGAGACATCACATTCAGTTTGTTACAACTGTATATATTTTCTCCTAAACTTACCAAACTCAATTGAAAATCAAATTAGGTTTTTTATACCGCTACTTAGAATATGCATAGTAGGCTACCATTTGTCATGCATTTTTCCCGGGCTTAAAGAATTGTGATTATGTAAGAGCAAAGATATAGTGATAATGCATCTATTAAATGTTGTATTTTTAATCAAGCATTGTCTGATTGTTACAGATTTTAAAAATACAAAGCTAAGATGAGAAAAAAATTAATTGGTTGCAGTGTTCATAGATTGGTTAGTGTGGATAGTCTCCAAAATTAGAGAATTATTTTAGTTTTAGTTAGCAAAGATGATAATTCAACTTAATTATTACAGAATCGAGGTCTATTGAAAAGAGTGGAAAATTTTATTTTATAAGGAGTGGAACATTTTATTTTATAAGGTTGAAATTCTATAGTGCAGAAAGGTGGATTTTGTTTTTGTTGTTGTAGCTTTTTTTGAACAGAACTACCCCCTAGGTTAATCCCTTGATGAGGAAGAGGACTTGCTTAACTTACTTATATACCTGGAACTCCATGGTTACCTTCTAGACCCACAGTCATACATAATATGAGGATAAGTGAAAGGATGTATTTCATAGTCCATGTTGTCTAAGAAAAAAATCAGCATTTTCTCTTCTGATGTAGTTATTTATTTTCTTCTTTCTTTTGGTATTGTTTTTATAGCTATGATTTCTTCAGATAATGTGATTTAACCTTTCCCTCTACCCACATATGTGGAATCTAGAATATAATTTTTCAAAATTTTTATTGCAAAGTACATGAAGAATTTAAATTGTATTTTCTGATTCATATAAACCAATCACCAGAACTGTAAATACATCATTAATGTTCCAATGAAAAATGAAGACTGTTCTCATACTGAGGGCAACATTTTCCTCTGACCTACATTTCATTAGTGATAAGAGATCTGTACCTTATCAGATCTGCTGTCTCCATCAGATTTTGGAAGGTTTTTGATAAGGAGGAAAATTCCAAGACTGTTTAGGGTGCTTAGGGCATAAAGAAAGAAATGTAATTTTAGCTAGGGCTTGAGTCCCGGATGCTCATAGCAGGTAGTTATATGAAAAAAGGTGCTTAATTGTAGTCTGAAACACGCAGTCAGGAGTCATAAAACTTTGAAGTTCAAGCCAATTCCATCTTTAACATTTGCTGAGCTTTGAGCTTTTTACCACCATGCAACAGTGATCTAAAGACATTTGTGCTAATATCTGCTTTTGATCCAATCGGTGGCATTATTTTGAAATGTCACTACTGCCGGATGAGTTTATTTAGACATGCATTCTCACAAGGTGAACATTCCAGTATGCAAAAATTATCTAAAATACAAAATTTTTCAGAGGTGTTCCGTACTTACCAATTAAAACCATTTAGACTGTAAATGTTCTTCATGTTCTGAGGCTGGAAGAAAAAATTTGTTTTGCGGATTAACCAGTGGCATCCAACATCTAGATGGCTTAATCAAGTTATGAAGATAATTTTCCAGAGTTGCAATGTAGAACTATGAAACGAGTTTCTAAAGATTACAGCTGGTGTAAGCTTGCAGTTTACTTTATCTGAGAACAAGAGACATTTGACAATATACTATCTGGCTCTTTAATGATTTTGTCAAAATTAATTACATCCTTGTTAATATAAAAAGTGAAACATTGTCACCAATCTGCTATGAAATAAACAAGTGTGTCCAGATGCTTAGGTGCTAAATGAAAAGATGTGTTATAATTTTATTTGTTTTCCTATTATACTTTTATTATGCAACTATTACACCATTATATTTTTATACAGTATACTAACATTTAAAGGGAGGATTTTCCTTTTCTTCTTTAGACATTACAAAATTTGTTAGGGTGCATTTACTAGTAGGCACTGTGTAAAGGCAACATGTTATGCTGAGCCAGCAGAGATTAGACTAAATGAGAACACACTAGCTATAAATTTAACAGGGTTCATTTTCTAAAGTGACTGCTTTACGCATCTGCAAATGGAAAGAAATAGGGCATTGAGCTATTAATTTTTTCTACACAAATAAAAACTGAAGCACTGAATGTCTTCATTTAACATCTTCAAAGTAATATTATTTTTATTAGGTACTAGAACACAGTACAATGCACGAAAAAGGGGGAGATGATGTAAGATTTTTGTATTATGCACCTTCAGTAAAAAATACCTGTTTGTTTTTTTAACTCTCCGTTACATTTTTCTAAATATTGTGGCACAAATCACTGGATTGTAATGTTCTGTAAACCTCTGTATTAGTGACTGTGCGGGGGTTAGAACATTATATAAGTTTCAATGGCCCATGTAAAATCTGTTTCTGCAGCATGTTTATTTGGGATTCAATCCATTTCCAGTTCAGGTCGCTAATAATAATTCTATTGACTGGAATGGAACAGGATCACTAGATTGCATATCAATTGCTGTTAGCACATAAGGTGACTGAGTTTAACGGCAGGAATAGGCTTTGTAGCAATTGCCTGTTTCAAAGCTATCCCAAATAGGCAGGTACTTGAAAGACAAGTGCCATCTCACAAGAAAGAACGAATTCCCTTCCCACACAATACCTGCTTATGAGTTAGCTTTTGGGGCTATTTAACAGAGCAATGCTGAATGCAGTGTGTGGTCATTAATATTATTGTAGACTTAATTCTCCATAATTCATTGTGTTAAAAAGTATTATTTGCCATGAGTTTGGGGCTTTTAAATTATACACAAATTCAAAAAACCCTACTGTTATCATATAATAACATATAAAAGAAACTATAATAGAAGTCAGGCTACTCTAAAAAAAAGTTTCATGTCTATATAGGTCTCAGACAAATGTGAAAAGATTGAAACATGAGACTAAAAAGGCTATTTAATGCATCCAAAAGGTATGCAAGATAGCTGCCTTGCATGAGGAAGGTAAGCACTCAAATGAAAAAGAGATTTCTGAGCGTAATGACACTTCAAATAGCAATAAAAGAATATCTAATTATCAGAACTGCAATTAAGGCAGTCAGGCCAGATAAAAAAAAACTTTTTCTTTTTGTTTTTCCTCTAGTAATAGCAGTTAAATACTTGGACAGCTAAACTTGAGATGGCACTAGATATATTTTTTAAATTTATTTCTCAGAAACTTTCAGAATGGTATGTTACATTTTACATGGAAAGTTTCAACAGAAAATCAGAACAGATTGCCATAATGGTATCTTCATAAAATCTTTCAAATCTATGCATGGCTCTTCATGGTAAAATTTCATAAGTCCTTTCCCTCTCTATAAAGCATAGTCTACTATAGAGGTAGAATATCTTGTATAGAATATAGATAATAGCCATAAAAATTCAGCACTGTATGAAAATGAAAATAAAAATTCAGTTTGGTAGTTTGTTACGTTTTGTCGTTACGTTAATATATAGTAATTTCTGCCTAATTATAATCTGAGTAGCAAATAGAGTTATATTTAGTACTTTTTTACCCATTATCAGTGAGTCACATATATAAATATTCTGTCAGGAAGATTAGCTGAATAAATATAAACCAATATTATTAAAATATATAAGTGTGTTTATGAATGGTGTATTTATATTCTGGAAGAAACTGTTGTGGAGTTATGTTACTAGGAACTGGAACATGTAACTTTCAAGGCAAATATTCCTACTGATTCTTTACGGATGTTTTACTGTGTGTACTATCTTTACACTGGTTATGTCTATTTATTGCATTTTATTTGGATTGAATAATACTACTAGTACTTTCACTTGGAAAACAGAAAAGAACAAACCAGATGCTTCATATCACAGTCTTAATATATTGTACTCCAAAGTTGCAGACAGAAAAAATTATGCAATCTATACTATTTTATAAGAAATAAAAAAATATGGGATATTTTAGTTAATTGTGCAGAAGCAGTTTCATGCTATTAGAGCAGGGAAACAGCTGTACTGTAAGTCTAAAATGCCAATAAAACATGCATGGCAAGGCTTCCAAAGATCTAGGAGCACTAGAAATATGTTCAAGGCTTTCAATATTTTGGTTTCAGGGTCTTAGATTCTTGGGCAAGGGGGAAGATTTTCCCAGCTCATAGCATGGAGTTTGGAAGGCCACTATGGCTGCACTTCAGGGTTTGTGGAAATAAGGCGTCAAATATTAAAATTATAGAGGCTTGGCTGATCACATAGCTCGATTGCAGAGATCCCAAAAATCCTGTATCAAGGCTCCTGGGTCACTGTGGCCTCTGTAGCTCCCAGTCTCTGCGTTCAGTGAAATTTGTTTTCATTTGAAATTCTCCTGTCAGTCTGAGTTGCACAGTTTCATGGCATCATGAAAATTACTATTGTCAATAACTTTTTTTTTCTGTATCAGTTACACCAAATTATAAGCTGACCTGTAAACAATTGAAATCTCTCACAGCCAAATAAAAATAACTGATCTCAGTTCTCCATCCCTCCAACTGATGTTTAATTACATGCTATTAAAAGTTTCCTGGACATGGAAAAGAATCAGGACCCTACTACTACCTGTGAAAAGGCTTGCCTCTCTCAGTGCTACCAACAGGTATTATCCGTTCAGCGAAGCGTTATCAAATAGGAAAGAAGGTCTATTTATCTCCCCTTACCCAAACTAACACACACATATTTGATTATATGAGATTGTGCTAAAATTGTATAAGTTACCATATCCTAATATCTGTAGAAAATAGCAAAATTAGAGTGTAAACATTTTCTTCAATCTTTGATATGAC
Source organism: Gorsachius magnificus (assembly GCA_034008185.1). NCBI lineage: Eukaryota > Metazoa > Chordata > Aves > Pelecaniformes > Ardeidae > Gorsachius > Gorsachius magnificus. The sequence goes on from CM067081.1 coordinate 90,537,677, forward strand.
TTGGGATGCAGATAATGATGACTGATTTCACTGACTGTTTGGACATAGATTTGCTTTTGTTCTACTGAACTGGACATTTACATGGTTTTATTTAGCCTAAGTAGACCTTTTCCTTAGTGCAAGAACACTGGGGGTTGGATCTCTTTTGGCAATGGAATAAGAAAAGGAACGTCAAATTACTCTTTCCAATTTTAAGGGCATATGCTCACCATTAGAGGCCCAGGCGGCTTAACTGACAGCATGGATGCACTTGTGGGGGGATGGCACATCATACGAAATGCTCTAGGCCTTGGGGTGTATGCTTGACAAGAAGACACTATCCCGGAAAATTTGGTGATATTTTCAGGAGAAGATAAGCATTTAAATTTTTTATACATAGATTTGAAAACAGATAATTCTTTTCAGCAATTGTTCTAGGAAATTTAAAACTTCCTTTTCTTAACCTGTGAATGAAAAATTAGTCTTTCATATACTTCAATTACTCTCATGTTTAGCTGATTTCTGATTAAAGGCAGAATTCTGAATTACAAATAAAATTCAACAAATTTCTTTCAAAGTGGTTGCAATTTTTTCTGTCCATAATCATAGAATCATAGAATGCTTTGGGTTGGAAGGGACCCCTAGAGGTCATCTAGTCCAACCCCCCTGCAGGGAGCAGGGACACAGCTAACTAGATCAGGTTGCTCAGAGCCCCATCCAAACTGGCCTTCAATGTTCCCAGGGATGGGGCCTCCGCTACCTCTCTGGGCAACCTGTTCCAGTGTTTTGCCACCCTCATTGTAAAGAATTTCCTCCTTATATCCAGTCTAAACGTACCCTGTTTTAGTTTAAAGCCATTACCCCTGTCCTGTCACAGCTTGCCCTACTAAAAAGATATTCCCCATCTTTCCTATAGGCCCCCTTTAGGTACTGAAAGGCCTCAATCAGGTCTCCCTGCAGCCTTCTTTTCTCCAGGCTGAACAAGCCCAACTCTCTCAGCCTGTCCTCATAGGAGAGGTGCTCCAGCCCTCGGATCATTTTTGTAGCCCTCCCCTGGACCCGCTCCAACAGTTCCATGTCCTTCTTGTGCTGAGGGCTCCAGAGCTGGACACAGTACTCTAGGTGACGTCTCACCAGAGCAGAGTAGAGGGGCTGAATCCCCTCCCTCGACCTGCTGGCCACGCTTCTCCTGATGCAGCCCAGAGTATGGTTGGCCTTCTGGGCTGCCAGCGCACATTGCCAGCTCATGTCCAGCTTTTCATCCACCAGTACCCCCAAGTCCCTCTCGGCAGGGCTGCTCTCGATCCTTTCTTCCCCCAGCCTGTACTGATACTGGGGGTTACCCCGACCCAGGTGTAGGACCTTGCACTTGGCCTTGTTGATCCTCATGAGGTTCACACGGGCCCACCTCTCCAGCCTGTCCAGGTCTCTCTGGATGACATCCCGTCCTTCTGGCATATCAACTGCACCACTCAGCTTGGTGCCATCTACAAACTTGCTGAGGGTGCACTCGATCTCACTCTCTAAGTCATTGATGAAAACATTAAACAGCACCGGTCCCAGTACGGACCCCTGAGGGACACCACTCATCACCACTCTCCATCCGGACATCGAGCCATTGACCACTACCCTCTGGATGCGACCATCCAGCCAGTTCCTTATCCACCGAAGAGTCGACCCATCAAATCCATAGCTCTCCAATTTAGAGAGAAGGATGTTATGGAGGGCCATGTCAAAGGCTTTGCAGAAGTCCAAATAGATGACCTCCAGTGGTTTTCCTTTGTCCACTGTCGTTGTCACACCATCATAGAAAGACACTAGGTTCGTCAGGCAGGACTTGCCCTTGGTGAAGCCATGCTGCTATCTCGAATTATCTCCCTGGCCTCCATGTGCCTTAGCATAGCTTCTAGGAGGATCTGTTCCATGGTCTCCCCAGGCACAGAGGTGAGGCTGACAGGTCGGTAGTTCCTGGCATCTTCCTTTCTACCCTTTTTGAAAATGGGCACAATGTTTCCCTTTTTCCAGTCACTGGGGACTTCACCTGACTGCCACGATGTTTCGAATATCATGGAGAGTGGCTTGGCGACTACATTGGCCAATTCCCTCAGGACTCTGGGATGCATCTCATCAGGTCCCATGGACTTATGTGTGTTCAGGTTCCTCAGGTGGTCATGAACCTGATCTTCTCCTACAGCAGGAGGGGTTTTGTCCTCCCAGTCCCCCTCATGCCATCCATCAACTTGGGTGGGGTGGGGAGAGAGGTTCCCAGTGAAGACTGAGGCATAAAAGGTGTTGAGTACCTCAGCCTTCTCCTCATCTGCTGTTACCAGCTTGCCAGTCTCACTCATCAGCGGGGGTACGCTTTCTTTAACCATCCTCTTCTGGCTGATATACCTGTAGAAACCCTTCTTATTATTCTTTGCATCCCTAGCCAAGTTTAGCTCCAGCTGCGCCTTGGCCTTCCTGACCCCATTCCTACACAACCGGGCCGCGTCCCTATACTCTTTCCAGGATGCCTGTCCCTGCTTCCGCTGCCTGTGCAGTTCCCTCTTCTTCCTTAGTTTGACCAGCATCTCTCGTCTCAGCCATGCCGGTCTCTTCCCTTCTTTGCCTGATTTTCCAAATTTGCAAGTCTTCAGACACTCCAGATTTATATATAGGTCCTATTTATTCCTGAATTAGATTATGTTTACTCAGGTATTATGGCTTTGAGCCTTTGCTCTGATAATTTAAGTGTCACATTCAGAGAGGCATAAATAGCCAAGAATTGTTTAACCAAATGCTGTTAACTGTAACTGGTTAGTATAATTCCCCTTTCATTAAATGCATAGCAAAACTAAATGAAAGAACTTAGTGAGGATGTTTCATTTTACAGTAGTACTAAGGCAGCAATAAGTATAGGAGTTGTTTTGTTAATTAGTCTGCATCTACCTTAGTGTTTTAGTCCAACTTAGGAGAGATCTTTTTAAGTGTATGTCCTTATTTTCCATACTCACTGTACTTTGATTCGTATCTTTGAACAGCCTTGACATGAAGAGTTGGGCTTCTTTTTGCATGAAACTAAACTAGAAACTCCAGTCATGATTGTGCCTTCCACCTGTGGAGCTAGGCTAGAACCAGTCTAACTAAAACCCCATACATCATAGAAGTCAGGTGTGCAACACAAAATGTTTTACCGTCTGCCTTAATTTCTATTGGACATGTAGATTTATACTAAATATGTATACTAAAAAAATTGTCATAGCATTAAGAAACCAGGATTTTGTGGTTTCAAGGTTGTTTGGCTTACATTTTATTTTATTTTTTCTTTAATGAATGAGACTAACAGTTTGATGAAAGCTGTCTTTTGTGCTTATACAATTAAATCTGTTCCTGCCCGTGCAAACAGTAAAGGAGTAAATCAAATGATCGCATTAGGTAGCTATTATTAAGAAAATTCTCTGAAGTATTATTGACAGTCTACAAGGTCTTTGTAACTTGTGAAATATTAAATTAGTTTTAGTTATTAGACAAGGTGATGAAGCAAACATTCCATAATAGAAGTGTAGTCTTTGGAGGGCAGATTCCCCATGAAAGCTTAGATTGGAAACACTGACATAACTATTTCATTGGATAAGTTTTTGAGGTGTGCCTGAACATAAGTATCACATACATTTTTATATTTGTCACATCTTCCCTTATATATATATACACATATAAATCTTTTATATATAAAAGTAAATTTACAGTTCAGAGTCATACCTGCCCAACTCTTGGTAACTGATTTAAGAGTGTAATGTCACTTCAGTCTTTCTATAGACAATGGGAAAAGAATCACTTCCAGGACGGTAGTGATGGAAATGGATGATTCAGTTTAGCTTCTTAATTCAGGCACCTAGTTTAGGGTGATGATAAGGAGGTGTCTTTTTCCTCCTCCCCAAATGCTAAAAATGTGAAACATTTATCTAACACCTGAAAGAATATCAAGCTTACAGAAGTTACGTAGAGAGGTTAGAGAGCTTATATGGAGATATTTTCATTATCAATTCACTTACTGTTGCTGTTCACAGTTCATTGCCATTTTAAATTTTTAAACAACTGTGTTGCTGAGAAAATAGTGTTGCATATCAAGGTAAATTCTTGCCACTAATGGTTTTCATTCTGAACAAAGAGACAAGGACATGTAAATGCAGCAGCTGATTTTTCTATGCAAAATACAGGTCCCAGTGTTCCTAAAGGCTTGATGTCATTTTTGTAACAGCAGCATCTTTACTAAAAAAGAGAGAAAAAAAAAGAGGGAGGACTATGAGGAGAATCAATAGCACAGGATTTTATGATCTGACAAATCTTTGAATATAGTGTTAACAGAAAACATTTTTGTGAAGTTGTAAGCATTTCAGAAAATGGCTTTTCTCTCACTTTAAAATAGCAGTTTCACAGCTGACAATACAGCATAGGATTAGATTTGCATCCTAGTATTCACTGGAATACCAGGAGGGGGATCAATGGCCTAACCATATGCCACAGTTTTCAGTGCTTTAAGTCCATTCTAAACTATATCAGCAGGAGTACTGTATTGCATTAAAAGCTCACCTGAATGAACACACAGAGCCTGGAAAGCCACAAGGGTCTTCACAGTGAGCACTGCCGCCAGCACCAGCATTCTCTTCCCTTCAGTGCTGTGGCTCCTCCCCCAGGATTTTGACAGGTGAATGAAAACCTGCACAGATAACACGGCTCCCATGTATGAAGTTAAGAAAAAGTTTCTATCCTGACTGTTTTCCTTCCCCTTCACAGTAGAGAACATTGTTCTTATCACCTGTTGATGTTTGATTCCATCTTGACGTTAGTTGAAGGAGGCCAACAATTGCTTTGTGACAGTGAATACTTAAGTGGCTTCATATATTCAGCATAGAAATTTATTCTTTTCTCATGAAACCTGAACCAAAGGTTTCTTTTCAGAAGAGCAGAGCTGGAGGCTGGAAGAGTGCTGGGACATACCATGCTGTGGTGCCTTTTTTCTTATTTAGGCATCTGCTATTGGCCACCATGGGAAGGAAACTGGGCTTGATGGGCTTTTGATCTGACTCAGCGCAGCCATTTCTCTGTTCTTCTATATCTTCAGAAAATGTGTTAAGTACAGTATGAGCAGATCTTTCATGAGCATCTTTCATCAGACGAAAGAGAATCCAGAAATATCTAATTAAGTTCTGCAGCAAAAATATCAGTAATTTCTCCCCATTTTCTGCTTCTTCAGGAGCCTTATGCTTATTCAAAATGCAAAGTACTTAACCATTCTGGAGCTCAACAATGCATGCAGCATACTGGCTGTTAGTGGCAATATTTGTAAATTGTGTTTCTACTATAGATTAATGTTTAAAACATCTAAAATGATCTGGAGTTATCTGTTCTGTGCTGCAAGGGCCCATTTGACTAGTAGTTGACTAAAAGAGGAAAAAGTTAAACCTCTATAATCTGTACTATAATGTTAACTGTAAATTTAATTAAAGCAATAAATAGTTTAGCATTTTGAAATGGTAGTAGTTTATTCTTCATTGTTTGAGAGTCACTGCAAATCTTAATGTATTTTCACTGCAGAGACATTAAAAGATATGAAATTGATTTTTCCAACACAAATATGTATTTCCAATTATAGATTTTAATCACTCTAAGTTCCATAGATTTGTGGCCAATCTAAATACTAGAAGATTTTAATCATTAAAGCAACATACATTTCATAATACTTATATCCTAAGAGAAAATCCTGTAGTTGCTGTGAGGCAAGTATTTTTCTCAATTTGTTGGGCTTTACAAATCCTACACAGAGTCCAACAGAAGCCTAGCAATGCCAAGTTGGCAGTGGCTGCAGTATTAGCTACAAGAAGGCTTAAGAAAGAGACTGTCAACATTTCCTCCTACAGACCCTAAATAGCTATGGGACATGAACAGAGCTTTGTATAAAAATGTGCTCTTGTCCAGCAAGTAAAGAAAATCAATTCTGAATTCATGCTATGTTGTATCATGACAGTGCCTTTACTCCACTAACTTTTTCCTCCAGAGTTGCAGCAGAGTGTAGTCTCAGTCTGCCCTTTTTTAATGTTCATTATTTCAATCGACTAAAATGTTTTTGAATAGAAATACAAAGATTAAATTTTTAGATAAAATCTTCTCTCCTCTCCTTCTCTGTTCTCTCCTCTCTCAAAAATAAAGAGACAATAGAGCAATTCCTAAGAAAACGCAGATATTTTGGGACAGTGAAGTACTTCAGGCTTAGAGAGCACCGGATCATAATTCTACTTCATCATTTCATTTTAGGAATAACTCAAATTCAAAGTCTGTGACTTGAGCAAAAATGCTGCTGCTTCTGGACCAGTGGACATAAATCCATGTATCAGTGATGCTTTGCCTTTTTCTCTTTAAGCAATCAGATCTCTTTATGATGAATGTCTTTGTTTTCCTCCACCTGGCCAGTAGACTGTCGGTTATATATTGCCATGGAACATCATCTCATTTTAAATAGAATTCAAGATATTCATCTTTGAAAATAAGCCAGTATAATGTCACTGTGCAAGACCACACATTCAATCTTTTTCTATGACAACTCCCAGTCAAATATTAAAAACTATACACAGTGACAAAATTTATGTAGAAAGTGGGGTGCTCCACATCCCACAGGCAATACTCATCATAACAAGTGTGTGTTCACTTTTTACGCACTGAGTGATGCTTAACAGGTCACAAGAAAATTCTAGATGATGCACAATGTGGTAAAACAGAGATTTATGAGGCATTATTTAATTAATTTCTTATATTTTACAAAATACAACAGGTACCTGAGAGAAAACAGAGATTTTATGAGATGAAATCTCAAATATTAGTCTGGTAGTTACTGAACTATTATACAAATCACAGAGGACAAGTAAAGTGGGGCAGATATTTTTCTGGCTGTGTGTAAGTACATATTTTTGATCAATATAAGGCTCTTTATGACGAGGTATTTCAACTACTGTGTAAGCACAAATATTTAATTTCTAGCAGAAAACATTTCATATAATTTTCCTTTTTCTTAGCTCTACAGAGGGAGAGCTCTTATAAGTTCTATTTCTATACGGAGATGTTTGGTTTAGATGCTAGTATGTTCTCACCAAATGATTTGTTAAGTTTTGTATCAAAAACCTGAAGAAGTTTAGCTAGAATACACCATTTTTATCAAGTTAACTTTATGCATAGTTTATGTGCTTCTACTCATAAGAAGAAAGAATTTTTCCTTCTTTTGACAACAGTTATTTTGAGAAATGTTAGTGATATATTGCAGCAAGTAGACTTTCCTGAAATTGAGCTTCTCTAATGAACTTCTGATGTGATATTTCAAAATTAAGTTGTTCTTTAGACTTAATGTGATAAATACAACTTCTGTCTTTTCCTTCATGAGGAAGAAAAAGGCACTGGTGAATTTACTTCTGACCTTTCAAACTCTAAATGCTTACATTTTGTAAGACTTCTGAAGATAAAGAAGTGTTATTTTATTCTATTTTTCTACCTCCCAAAAGAGTAATTTTTCCCAGCTCCTTCACAATTCAACTATTACATTGATAATTTCCAGCAGATTTTTCTTCCATAGTCTGCAAATCATTCATTCTTGGAGCTTTTTATTTTCTATTCAATTCACTTAGGCTTTCATTCTCATACATGGTATTAATAGAGATTCCAATTTATATAATTTCACTTTTCTTTTTGACACCTTTTTGTAAACATTTCATTAATCTTTACTGCATTTAAGATTCATTGGCTGGTACTGTTATTTATTCTGGGGACTCTTGGTAGGCTACTGAGACACTAGGTGTCTGAGGCAGGGTTACCATTCAAGAATAAGATACCTGGCTTCAGGTGTCTACATGAGTAACTACAGTTCTGCCATGTGTTCAAAACTGCATTATCAAAAATTGAGACCTGCTAAATAAAATCAGTGTATTTAAAGAGTAATTCCTCTCCTGAAGTGGTCACATTGAGTAGTAAAGTGAATCCCTGCCTCAGTCCACTGCCTCCGTTGACTAGGGGCAGGATTTTCATGTAATGGCAGGAGTGCCATTTGAGGTGTGCTGGGATATCTGCAAGATCCTGATGCAAGTGTGTGTAACACACAGCCTGCAGAGACTTACACCTCTCTGGGAGCAACAGGTGAATGTCAAGGAGGGGTACCTCTTGCCTGGAAATACATGCATAGGCTTAGGCAGTTGAATCAGGTTACTACTTGGGGTTTCCTGACTACCAATGCAGTGCTTGATCCACTAGTAAATATTGCTGCCTAATATCTCTTTAAAGGTATATGACTGTTTTGTGGTAGAAGCTTCTGTTGTTCTAGTTAAACAAAATTATTCCTCTCCAAGTGAAAGATGTTTGTGATGTTAGAATAAGCTGTGAGTTCTTATGAGAAATGCATACTGCAGCATCTGTAAATATCGGTTTCTTATGTTTGCATGGTTTTACATTCCCAGCTTCACGTTAAAACTGAGGGACTGACTTTACAACATATCCGGGGTTTCTTTCAGTACAACTGCTGGGTTACTTGACTAGGTTTAGAATATTTTGTACTTTGATTTTGCTTTCTATTTCAAAAGGTAAGAAGATGAATTGCTAATAAAACCAAATAAATAAAACAGATGGAAACTTCTCTAATGGATACAGAAAAAAATGTCTGATTTTATTACAGTCAGCATTCAGTCAGGCTATATTACTGGGGTTTATGTACAGATAATAAGAACTCCTGTAAATGTTACTTCAAAACAAATTTAGAATTTACAGTGTTATCAGCTAAAGTCACTTGTGCATCATTTTGTATTGCTGGATGAGCAATTTATCTATTGTTTTGTCAGAAATTGCTAAAATATTGTTTTATGAGCAGAGATTGTTTGTTTCAGATGCATTCACTTTCAATTAATAAGGCCATATTATGTGTGGGTTTGTGTCTGTGTGGGTTTGTCCCTGCATGAGATTGTAAATGAAGAATGACAGAGGAAAAAAGCCCTTTAGTTATATAACTTAAAATCAAAATAAAGCTGTTTGATGAACGACAATAAGATATCACACAACCTCCAGTGTTAATTAATAGGCTTTACAGGTTTTTATATATTCAGCAGTATGACTTGTTTGTGGCTAAAAATGAATGCTAATGATCTGTGTAGTGTTACAATACAGATAGCACATTGTCAAAAACTGTTATAAATGTAAAGTCTCTTTCTGCAAAATCTGTAAGGACAAATAAATACAGCTGCAATTCTCAAATAAGTGATTATCCTCTCACTTATGCATGCAGAAGCCTTGTTCCAAATCAAAGCATAACTATTTTCTTATGTTACTTTTCATTTGAGTTAGTTGACTAAGTTTAGAAGATTTTGTACTTTGATTTTGCTTTCTGTTTCAAAAGCGGATGAATTACTGATCAAACAGAAGGAAGCAGTTGGACATTCAACTTCGATATTCTTTGAGAACCCTTTATGTGATCTTATGTTGTATTTACTAGTTTATCAAACTTAGGCCCGTCTCTACTCCTACTGAAATTATTATCAATGTCCTCATTTATTATGCTGGTTATGAGTTTCACATTCCTTTCTTCTGTTAATGATCACTCAAGAAGTTTTATGATTAACCAATAACTTTTGTTTTCTACAGGAGTGCAGGCAGGACATAGTTACAACTTTTTTTAAACAGTGAACTCAAACATCTTTTTAACTACACAAAATTATAGATAAAGTATATACATAAAACTATGTATGATAATAGTAGATTCTTTCCTTAGAGATAATGCAGTTCAATTCTTAGTATAATTCATCAGCTTTCTAATTTTCTGGAACCCACATGAGAGCCATGGGAGTCAAACATATGTTAACTTAAAGGTGCAATCATGTACCTGACATTTAGCCATTCACAAATAAAAACTCTACTTAACAGGAAAATATAAGGATTTAGGAGAAACAGATTGAATAGGAAGCTGTTGAAATAGAAGTAGAGAGGAAAAAGAGACTCTAACTCAAGTCTAGACTTTCCTGGGAATGTACATCTCTCATAGGAAAATAATAAAGGGGAATCAAAGCTTCAGAAATATCAGCCATATTCAACTGTCCTTCAGTCAGTACTAACACATTTTAAATATATCCACTGAGACTTTTAGCACCAAAATATTCTCAAGCTTTGAAATATTGATAAACATCTGAGAATTATATTTATCATAAATAAGTACTTAAAAATGAATAGTATTTAGTTGAAAGCGGTATTCTAAATGTCTGTAAGTCCAGGTTTATCTACCTTTTAAATTCATAAAACCTTGGAGGAGAATGATCCAAAGACTAGTTATGACAGAAAGAGAAAGAATTGACAAGATGCTTATGTTTTGCTATGTTGGTTTGGGAGAGTAAATGATATTTGAGAGACAGGGATGGATAAAATCTGACTGAACCAAAAGTCTGACTGAAGATAGGAACCTTGCTAAGGAACTTAATGAATAACATTTAGAGGGCAATGAGGGCAGGTCAAGGTGGCAAACCTACAGGAATTAGGGAAAAAAAGCTGTATGGCAAAACTGACATCTTGGACATAGGAAATCATTCTAATACAATCTACAAGAGCTTGTATAAGAAGCTGAAAGATAAGAGGAGGAAAAGAAGGAACTGTCTTAGGAAGGGATTAGGCTTTAGATAGGGTCACAAATCTAATTTCTACCCGTCAATGAATTTGATTCAGCTCCCTAAAAACTCATTTGTCTATGACAACCTATTACAGACATATTACTCTAAAAGCAATAAGGACTTCTAAATATAAAGTTGATATCAGAGAGTTAGACTGTCTATCTTTCCTCCCTCTTGCAGAATTCCCTTGGCTGATTCATACAGGACTTTGACTAGATCTATAATACAGTAGTTTTCTTGTATTTGCTAGAATGAAACAAAATACAGTAAAAAATCCCAAATCCTAAAAGAAAAAGCAAACCACTTTCTGTTAAATCTTCAACATAATTACACAGCAACAAACACACCTTGAGTTCGGGGACTTGTAAGAGTTAAATAATAAGATATGTGAAAAGAAGACAGCACTGAGAAATGGAGGTTAGTAGCAACTGTTGCCTGTATGAAAAAGGCAGAAAATAACTCCCTTCAGAAAGAAAGATTAATCAAGACTTCATTCCTTATAAGTATTATGAATATTTATCTTTTATGGAAAGAATATCAGTCACCTACTATGCTTTCTGCTAGTACCAGTACTCCCACCGATATTTATTTGGTATTTAGTTCTTGCACATATGCTTTCTAAAATCTGAACTGTATAAATTAAAAGCTGCCTTTTCAACTACCATTTTGATGAAACACTATCTCTTGAGGTAATACTATCTCTTTTTCTTTGATAAGCAAGGATGAATCTTTCATTTCAAAGTCATGTACACCACCTCCTTAGTTTACAAATTCACATGTTGCTAGTCATGTCTGTAAGTATACAGTCAGAAGATAGTGAAGTATTCTGCAACTTATGCCTTTTGAAAGTACATGTCCTGTTTTAAAAGATGTGTTTCTCTACATTTATGATTTTACCATAAAGTTAATTACATTTCTTAAGGACAATCAAGATCAGTCAAGCTGTGAATGCCATACTGAACTTAATTAGTACTGGTTGGCTGTTCATTTTTCTTTTTTTTTTTTTTTTTAAGATTGATTTAGACCTGGAGCACGGAGGTTTTGTAAAACACTGAGGAAAGCATTTATATACTGTTTGTTGGTGGAGGAAGTGGCCATTTTTAAGTGAAATGAAACCAAATATTTTAATTCCTCACAGCCTACCTCCTGTAACCCACGTCACTTCTTTTATTCTGCCTATTTATTCTAAAGCTACTGCATTTATAACCAAGTTTATAAAAGTCTCTAATGATCTGCACTGGGTGTTGTGCTACACTTTTATTGGTCCCGGTAGGTATTGTATTCTTTCAGAGAATCTAGTATTTTGTTCCTGAGATTACTGTGATTTCTGCTGCATTCTTTGTCCTTGGAGGTTCAGGAATTGAAAAGCATTTTTGCCCATACAAAAAGAAAATTTTGAATTATGAGTTTCCTTCATATTACTAAATGACTGGGATCTAGTGATCCAAGAGGCAACCCCCCTCCCACGGCATGGGGCTATACTGCAGCCAGTACTTCAAGACCCTCTAGCATGTCTAAAGTCTAAAGCATATCTAGAATAAGTGTATGGAAGACAAGCTTTTAACACAAAATTCATCAGTAAAATTCTCTTCACAGTTTTTGAAAGTGAGAAACTACATGTGGGAAAGAAGAAATCTTTGGAGAATTACCCTTGAGTGCATTGGGGCTTTTTTTTTTTTTTTTTCTTTTAATATTACTTCAAAAATTATGTACAATTTCCTAGTTGATGTTTACATTCCTGTTACTGAAAGGACACCACAAGGGTCCTATGGTCATGAGTCAGTTGCAGCAGTTTTGAAATTGGGCTCCCTTTGCTGTTGGGATGTGAAGGGAGGAGTTGGGTGTAAGTTATTCTCTGCTCTCTGCTCAGGTGAGAATAGAGTGTGTCTGTGCAGTGAGGTCACGACTAGCAATTGCACATCCCTGACTGAATAAATCATCAGAGGAATGGGGTATAGGAAAATTATAATACAAAACTTTTGTAGTCTCATCCCTAAATATATGGTTGGCCAGATACAGGATTATTGCCACTGTTATGGATATTCTTAATCAGATTTTAAAGGTTCAGAGTAAGCTATTCAGTATTCAGTAAGCTATTGACTTTCCTTTCAGAATGTAATATGTGTTAAATTACATATAATTGCTTGGAGCATACAGTAGAAGTATTGCAAGTAAAAACTGAAGCCTTTTCTGGTTGCCCAAAAAGCCTTTGCTGCTTTTGATTGCAAAGATGTCTTGATATCAGTCAGATTACAGTGCAATTAAAATATTTATGAAAGAAAACTCATTTTTTGTATAGTAAAGCCTGCTTATACAAGAAAGGACTCAATCAAGATAATTTTATGGAGTCCTATATTTAGTGATCCTGACTGTACTGACCCTGAGAATTGTTGGCTTTCAGTTACTTCAGTAGGAGGTAAATGCACTCAGGATTTTAAGAGCAGTACATTTGTCAAATATCACAAATATACAAAAGAGATCCACTGTATCTGGCAACACTAGTTTTTATTGCCAGTCACTTTACCAGCAGGATTATTTTAACAGAAAACATGTTTATCCATATAGGAAACTCCCAAAAGACAGCTGAAAACTCTAATATAATGACTGGGAAACATCTCTCCTGAACTGAACTATTTAGAAGTTAGTTGTCTATTCTAAGTTAGCTGTGTAGACATTTTTTAATGTCAAGAAGAGAGATAAGAACTTCCAAATTTATTTCACTCACTTTAGATAACTCTGTTTCCTTGCCTTTTTGGTCTTCATTAAACAGCTGGAATACTTTGAAAAACAATTTAGACTAAATGCTTGATAAAATAGCTAAAGTTAGGCAAAGTGAACTAAGCTAAGTTAGCAGCCTGAAAGTTAATTCTGAATTTGTCTGCCCAACTGTATCTTCCCAAGCTACTCGTGCGTACTTATTTTTTTGTTAACTTCTACCACAGTGATACAGGATAACATCAGATTTATAAAAAGGATATTTCCCTTCACTGGTAATCCAAATAGAATCTTAGTCAAGGATCATCTGGTCCACCCTTGGCAAAAGCACAGTCTAGACAAGATGGCCAAATAGAACTGTAATTTAAGAAAATGAATCCAACTTAAAAAAATAGCAGCATTAAAGGAAGTGTTAATGTTTACTATAAGTCTATTCTTATTTATGGTAGCTGAAATAATTGACTATTTTAATTTGAACACTAGAATGACCTAAAAAGAGGTGAGACTCATTTGAATAGGAGACTTCTTATAAGTTTACTGAAATCTGCACACATGATTTTGCATCTATTATAGATTATATTTACTGTTGGGAGTTCACTTTAATTATTTACACTGACTTTCTGCATTTTTATTAAGACAACATTCTTTGAAAGTTCAATAATTACCAGTATATGCTTGTCATATTTTATGGCTCAGTGCATATGCATGATCTAATGCATATGAATAAAGTTTGGAGAATTTTATTTTTTTTTTTTAGAAACTTGTTTCCATATCATATTGCAAATGTAAGGATCAGAAGTTATATAAAGGCAACAAAGAAACAGAACATTTTTGGTGTTTCACAGTAGGGAGTCTTGTCATGAAATTCTAATAATACTTGATTAACTTTTACTGGTAGCCATGTTATATTTTCCTACCTGGAATATATGAGATAGTTTTCACCTTAATTAAATATAGTACTTATAATTTTTAATTTTCAGATGTTCTGGCATCCTAGCATTCATACAGACACATTCCTTGCAATGCTTATCCAGTTCCACGGTAGTTTCTAATGTCTTTTCTTCACCTATAGCCCAATACTGATAGCAAAGGAACAGGTATATTGTCAAAGTGGCACTTTCTGATGCACAGAACATTGCTTGGATCCAGACCCACCTGGTGGCCTCAGGGCTGAAGACAGACTATAATGCTTCTATTGCACTTGAGAGTGTATTTAACCATTTATTTGAACTAATATAATTTTCTTTATAGTTAGATTAAGGTCTAGCAGTTTATAAATATATCAAATAATATTTAAAAATAAAAATTAGTGTTGCCTGAATATGGGTCTCCCAAATATTGTTTTAAATAACATCCTATCCAGTCAAATGAAAATCTAATAAGAACCAATTATAATTTTCCTTACGCATGTTAATAAATAAAAATGGAAGAAAAAAAATAAGCATGAAAGACAGTCAGAAGTATTTTAGAACACAAGCATATGCAATTTTCACCCAAAAATAGTATTTTCAATTTATGTACGTATGGAACGGATGGACCCTGAGTTTACCAACTCTTAATGAAAATCTTATGTCGGTAATACCTTTTTCAGCTTTTCTCTTTGCCTCTAATGAATTTTTGAAACTCTAACCACTATCACTCATCCTTCTGACTCTTTAAAAAAGATGAAAAGTATCATGATGATCATACGTCTGTATGGTTGATTCATTAGGAGGAAATCTTGCCTTCTCTCTTCAGAATCCTGCTCTAATTACTCAAAAAGGACGGTTCTCTCAACAGCAATGGCAAAGGTCCAATGGCTTTAGTATAGTTACTCTTTGATGGTATTATTCACTGCAAGCAAGTTTACCAGAATCTGGCCTTTAACATGAGATTCACTGATTACACTTTATTTTTGAATCCTACTAGAAATAAGTTACTATATCACAACTTTTTCCAACATATAAGTAACATAAGAGTTCCAAATACCACAAAAGGATAAAATAGTAGTTTAAAAAATCAGATATGCAGAGCAGGAGGGTAGAATGACTGTAATACAGATGTTGTAGTTAGCATTGGACCAGTGATTAACTTTTACTGTACACATTCTCTATTTTGTACTAGGGAAAATGATTCATTGCTAATATAACTGTAAGTGATTTTAACATCTATCCTAGAGGTATTACAGGTGTTTCAGCCTGTCCCATTTATTAGAGCATTTTGTATTTATCTCTCAAGTATATTCCTTCAAAAGGGATATCTGCTGCATTTCTGCATCATATCCAGCATCAATCACTTTCATTAGGGTCTCACTCCACAAACCAAACAGCTTTTCTTCCATGGCAGCTCCATATGTTTGCTGCAGCTGTTACAGTTACCAGGCAGAATGTGACTATACTCTGTTCAGAGTTTGTGTCCCTGTCAAAGAGGCAGGAAATTATTCCTCTCTGCTTTGATTTGCTTTGATATTAAATGGCTCAAAATCTGTCCTACATTTAGAATATAGTTGCCTACAAAAACATACATGAAATTGCATCTGCATTATATTTTCATAACTATGACTCCGGAAACCGCACACCACCAAGGTTTGTTCCCACTGCACCGTTTTAATACCAGGTCAAATGAGTTTTATTGCTGGAAAGGTTACTCCAGGGATATTTTTAACATGGACCTACTGATAGAGGGCTACTATCAGTTGCAGACTACTTTCTCAATAGCTACAAGCATGAAATATACTGAGGTTTATTTATGATTTTATGGTTTCTAGCTTGGGAAAATATTTATGTTTTGTTGATTAATATTTTGGTATCTTGCAGTTAGGCACTGTGTAGAACTACATATTTTGGTATACTGTACTACAGTACAGTAGTACTACTACTACAGTACACTGAATGCAGTGCAAAGAATGTACCAGATAGGAGATTCATCTCTATTTGCAAAAATACTAAATACTTCCACGAAGGACACCTTGAAGATCACCAACTCACTACGGTTTTGTTACATCTAAGAAATACAGAGAACTCGAGCTATTAAAACATATATGTATGCAAATAAAACTCCACAACTGTAAGGAGAGCTGAATTTTTTTATTTCTGATCACTGGCTCAGTCTGACAGTAGTCCGTATTGTAAGAACTTTATTAATTGTAAAAACACATAAATTTGTTCACCAGTTAGGCATTGCTGTGTCACTTTTCATTGTATTTGATTAGCTGGCTGCCCAGATAAATATGCAATGGACCATTAAATCTGGGTGACCAAGAACCCAATTTGGCATGACTTAAATATGCTTTTAATGAAACTTGTAATAGTGCACACATTCAGGTGACAAGTATTTTTAAAAGTCCTGGGAGCCCACAAACGCGGGTTGACAATTAAGGTCTTCCACAGATGTATGAAAGTAATGTATTCACTATACTGGAGGCGTGAAGAATGACATCTATATCAGAGTATCTTATTGATCACTGATTCTCTACCTCTGTGATTCCACATTACTACTCTGGTTTTAGCAACCCAGTTGCTGGAGAAGCAAGCTGTCCTGACACTGCCATGTACACTGTTTCTCTGTGTATGACTTCAGGATGACTGTGAGTAGTAGAGCTGTCACAGCACAGAAGCTTCCTCTCTCCTACCAAGAAAGAAAAGCAGAAAACACATGCAGACTCCCCAGCACATGCACCGTGGTAGTAATACAATGACTCTTAGAGGAGCCAAGTCTGTTGTCATAATACAACAAGCTCAATGAAAAATCCTCCAAAACCCTTCTAAGGCAGCTTTCTTTCTCAAGTACAAAAGCACTATCTACAATGTCTAATTGATTGAAGTAGGTCTTTGTCAGATAGTTTTGTCCCCTCTTTCATATGAAATGTAAATTTTGTCTGAATATAAAAAAAATAAATGTCTTAAAATATTTTTCTTTATTTTAGCATACAGAAAACAGGCACCTAAAAGCTGAAGAAAACAGCATTTGGGCTTTGGTTTTCAGTTTTCTGATGAAATGCTTAGCCTTTTCACTGAAGACAGAAAATTTCTACCCTATTTCCAAGACAAAATATTTTTTTGTTGTAGTAAAAAGGCTCTCTAAAAAAAATTTTTTTAGTTATTCTGAAAGGAAAGTTCCTGAGCTGCTGGATGCGACTAGGAAAAGTAAATTTACTATCTGTATGAAGACCCTTGTCCAATAAAGCACTTAGCTTTAAAGTGTGAATAACACCAGAGATTTCAGAGAGACACCTTGAATGTTTAAGTGCTTCTCTGAACAAGGTTATAGAGGGAACACTTTTTTAATAACTAAATTAGCAGATGGACATATTTAGCTTTATTAGAGCCATAAAAATTATCAGTTGTGCTCTCTACTCCTCACCTGCCCCTTTCCCTAGTCATTTAGTGCTAAAGGGAGTGTTCTCTTTGTTTAGGTGCAGAATGGGAAATGGGACGAGTGAAAATATGTTGGAAGCACTGAACAGTGGGCAAAGGCATGTCTGGAGAATGGCAGAGCACTGGTGCCCAGTATCGCACTTGGGTTTCAAGGGGCTCAGGTCCTGTGCTGAGTCCTTCAGCAGTAACTGCGGTCTGGCAGTATTGGACACGATGTGAAAAGCTAATATAATTTCTAGTCCCTCAGGAAGATTAAATTTGTGCCAGCTATAAGCCAGTTTGTGTTCCAGATTCAAGCATTTGAATTCTAGCTAAAATTATATTGCCTCTTACTGTGACATAAATGATATTAGGAAATCATATCTTCTAAGTCGGTGGTGGTTATTAGCTTGGACCTCAAATGCTAACGCCTTACAGAGCAGACCCCCTTCCCTGACTCAGACTGAAGAGCACTTTTGAAGTGCCAGACACTGTGTATCACTTGTTAGTGGAGAATCCCAGTAGCTGTACGATAAACGTACTTGGAATGTAATTAATGCTTCTTCTGGCTAGAAATCATGAACGGTGAAAAACGTATTGCAGTCTGTATGAATAATTCCAGACATCACCCTAGAATCTAAATGTTGTCTGGTCATTTTTGCCAATTAAAAATCGATTTACCTTTATGCTACCCTAGGTGCTGTTAGTTAGGTATGTTTTAATTGCAGTGAGTTAACATCTACTCATAGAGACATGCAAAAAGAGAAAGAATTTTCTGCCAGTTTTTCTTTTAGATAGTCTATGGATGTATACTGAATTCTTATATTTGTCTTTTTTTAAATACAAAAATAAATTTAATTTAAAAGTAAACTTATGTTCATCTTATCTGTGCACAAAGATGGCCACTCATACCTTATCCAACAAAGTGCTTTACTTGTACACATTTTAAGAGGTAGGAATGTCATTTTACAGTAGTTAAGGGTCTTTTATAGCTTTCCAGACCAGAAGTGGAGCATGGTACTCCCCTACGCACAACAGCTGACTAAGGTGGTTCTTCATTAGGATCTAGTATATAATATATTGAGCTCTTGGATTTATTGTTCACATAAAGCTTGGCTGTACTTTGTAACATAATATTTGAATGAAACAAACAAACATCTAAATTGAGACAGACAAGAGCAGTGAAACAGACTGCTTCCAGATTAGACATCATGTGTCCTACATTCAAGGGTGGTGGTTACCATGAGAACTCCATAGGTCTTGAGCACTTGGATCCTGCATTGCTTGATACAGTGTCTTGGCAATTTTTTATTTCATGTGTCTAAATAAATTCTCAATAGCTGTAATGAATCCTTTCCTTTCTAGCAGGAAATAATATGATTCCCTAATATTGATTCCGTTCCCTTGAATATTCAATGCAAAATCATTGGAGATTTCTTAATAGAAGAATTAATATGTACCAAAAAGGAAGTGCATCAGGGAGATTATATTTGCTAATAGATTTTTTTCTGCTATGTTAAATGATGTTCTTTCTCTATAAATCTTTGTTAACACTGCCAATTCAGCATCTTTAACCTGATTGTTTCATTTGCATGCTTTGCCTTTGTGATTGGATTACAGCTTGTTTTACTTTACTCTTTGGTATTAGCTCTCTGGATATGTAATTATGCTTTATTACTTAACATTCAATTTACTTTGATCAGTATTTGAGTATAAGGTCTTACACAAAGGCAACAATATGCACAAATATTTTTCTGCTTCTGCAACCCTTCAGCTCAGCCTCTGTAACACTGGAAAAATGTAACTTGCAAATGACATATTACAGCTGCAATAATTACAGTCAGCTGAGGAATTTCAAAATAAGTTTCAATTCATATCTGAATTGGTCATATCATCTCATCGTCGATTGGTCACATAATTTATGAGCCGATTAAAGACCCCCGAATGGAGCTTTCATATCCTCTATTTTGTGCTTCCCCCAAAAAATAATTCAGGTTTTTATTTTCAAAATTTTTTAATTAATTAAAAAAAAAAGAGAATATTAATGAAACAAGTCTAAATTAAAGAAAAATTTATTTTAAAAATACTATCAATTTTGGAAATGATGAAAAACTAAAATATACTAATTGGATGTACTATTAATTTTTCTGCCTCATATTACTAATTAAAAAAAGAGAAAAAAACAGAAAAAAATCCAATTAGAACTTTTTAATATTTCCATTTTTTTTCAGAATAATGTCATTGGAAACCTATTAGTTCTTTTCCTGGTGCTTCTTTAACTTGGATTAGTACTTGACATGCAATGGGAACAAAATCTTTTTTGTAGTCACTGGTGACTACTGTTTAGAGGAGATTTACAAAGAATTATTGGCAAATATAATAGGATATTACAAAAGTAAAGATAGCAAAAAACATGTTAAATTTTTTCACTGTTTCTCTGAGCCAGTTTAGAAACAAGTCAAGTGGTAGAAAAATGAAAAAAAAAAAATTGACGAAATATTTGATTCAATGGGTTATAATATTTATTATTGAAGTATTTTTAAGAATAAGATTTTATTAACAAAAATAACTGTGATACTAAATTTGACACACAAAAAATTTGAAGTGGATGATTATCAGATGAAGACATTGGTCATTTAATCAGGAATCTAAAAAAATACATTGATTTAGGTGCCCAATTTTCAAACATCTTTTAACAGATTCTAAAGGAGAGCAAATGAGCACAGGGAAACAACTAGAAAGTGTGATAAAATATGCAAGATTATATAAAAGGTAAATGACATCTAATTATTTAAATATGCTTTTATAATAACAAAAATAACCTCTGAGACAAATATGATGTAGGGTTTCTAATTTAACTAGATTTAAATAGATAATTTACTTAATTGCTGCAGTAGAGTGACTTAAGGCATAGCTGATAGAAATAAAAATACGAGCTATAAAGGAGATAAAGAACTGGCTAAGCAAAAGACTGCATGGGGTTTATATTAAAAGAAGAGTTCTCCATATAGGGATTCGTAATGAATTTTTTCAAGGATATTTTTTCAGATTCATCCTCATTAGTATGTTGATTAATTACATTACAGAATGAATGAGAAATATGCCAATGGGGACTTTGAAAATATTGAAGAGAACTGGGGCACTTCATAGCTAATAGTCAGAAAAAACATTACAAACCAAAAGCACATCAATTAGAGGTGGCAGTTCAGGAAATGGGTCCAGTTGAACCAGGCTCTTATGGGGGACCTAACTGCAAATATAATATATATCATGAAAAGTCTGTCATGATTTTAAGCATTGGTAGGGCCTCGTTTATAGAACCATGTATATTCTGGTCTCTGAAGATGAAAAAGAGATGAACTTTTAACTGGCAAAGGTGCAGATATGGTTGAAAAAAAGAAATTATTCTAATTTGAAAATAAAATAGAAATAATAAATTCAAATACTAAGATATTCAAGGCCTTTGATGTCACTTAATCTTGTTCTGTGTAGTTGCATTTGGTACAAAATTCTTGGAAAATAAATGAAATGTAGTGTGTCGGACCAGTGCACTGAGGAGCAAAAGCAAATTACTTAAAGAGTGGCTACAAAGAGGATGGAGGCTGTCTCTTCACAAGGAACCACATGGGCAGGATAAGGGGCACTGCGTACAAGTTGCACCGGGGCAGGTTTGATCTCGATATAAGACGGAAATTTTTACAGTAGAAACAATCATTCACTGGAACAAACTCCCAAGGGACATGGTAGAGTCCCCAGCGCTGGAGGATGCAATTGGCCAGGGTGCTGGATAATCTCGGCTCCCCTTGTCTTGAAAGGTTGGACCAGATGATCTTTTGAGGTCCCTTCCAACCTGGGCAGTTCTATGGTTCAGGTAATACTCATTAATATTTCTCTTACTATTTGCAAAGAATAAGATTTTCTGTATGACTGTATCAATTAATATAATGAAGAATAATATTGATTTCACATAATGACTTGAATCTGTCTACATTCCAGTTTCAAATTTTATTTTATACTGGGAACTGTATATGCATATCCATTATACTATACACTGCTTTCTACATATGATGCTAATTGCCTTCTCTTAATCATGTACTCTCAAGTCAAGATGAAACCCATAGGAAATGACAGGAGAAATTGCTCTACCAATGCTAGACCATTTTCTAAATCTTTGGCTTTTTGTATTACCTGAAAGCCCTTTTGGTTAAAGAACTGGGCACTGACCAAAGTTTGGTCAAACTGGAAGAATGGATCCAATTATCTAGGTCAATATCAAATAAACTTCTGAGCCTAATCAGTGAGTCATGTGGCATCAAGTTGGATGGTAGTTTGTTGCTTGTTGTTTTGTTTGTTGTTGTTTTTTAAAGTGTCTTCTTCAGTAGTTGTTTTAAGGTCGTTTACTCATGGTTCTGGAAGGAAAAGGTATTCATTACAGGGCAGGTGGAAGAGGAAGTACCTGGAAGGCCTTTGCAGACTTGATCTCAAAATTATTGTTGAAAATCAGCTCTGGATTTAAGTAACAGAGCTGTAAAGTCTGCTATCTTCAGACCCAACTGCAGCAAGCTGGTAAACATTTAACAGTTTGCTATAAAACCTGTGAGATTAAGCAGCATCATTATGTCTAGCCTTCTGTATTGACTGCTAATGAGTGACTGTCTACAAGAAATAAGCAAATACAAAGCTGAATACTGATGCTGACTAGGCAAAGCCATTTTGCAAAACAATTTAATCTGAGGCTGCTAACCTTTGACATCGCTTCTGTTCTGAAATTTTAAAATTTAGTGAAGAATTATATTTGTACTCTCAAAATGTTAAGGAAGGGTTCATCTTAAAGTTATTCTAGTACAGAGCAATAAACTGCCTGACAGCAGAAATTAGATAAACAGCCTCAGTTTTTGCAGCCAATCAGTAACAAACATGGATTTGTACAATCACTGATTGGAAAAGCCATCCGTGGTATCTATAACTTTGTTACGTTCACTATTGATAAAACTCTTTGTGACAAACAAGTAAGTGTCTTGCCTGAGGTGGTTGTGAATGAGAAAACCTTTTTTCTAGTATTTCAATCTGGTGCATATTCTGTTACTTTTCTCGCTTCTTAAAGCTACTGTGCTTCCTGTCATAGACTGCATCGTTGTTGTAGGTGATCATCCTAAATTCATTTGGTTGGTGTCGCTTCAGTGATGATTTAGGGGTCTTCATCACAGCAGCAACAACAATAACACCCCGCCCCCCAGCCCTAACATTTTTTATATGCCTGTATCAAAACCAGTGAGTATTGTTAGGGTAGAGTTTGTACCTGTTATTTTGAGCTTATGAGCACTGAAGTGAATGCACCTTGATGTAACAAAGCTTCACATTTCTGGGGGAAAAGAAAAAATTATTCAGCAAAATCCATGCCCTCATGTTTCTATTACAAAAGTAGTTTAAAACTTTAAAAATAACCCCCCCCACACCTTTCATCAATATTAAATTACACAAGCGTACAAGGACAAAAAAAAAAGGTTCATTTTTATTTTAGTGAGCATAATAAATCTTTAGTTAGGAAAATTACCTTAAATCATGTCTGAACTAAGATTCTTTCTTTCCTTTTTTTTTTCCATTAAACATATCTCTTTAAAAATGAGTATGAATACCATATACATTTCAAAAGGAGGGAGATACCCCACCCCCACCCCCGTAGGTGCAACCACACAAATGCACACATATTCCTATATACCTTTAAAGGACCAGACACTACTTTTCCTTCCATGATACTATTGCTAAGCAACCAGTTCCTCCTGCCTGCTGCTCTTATGAAAAGCGTATTTACTAGAGCTGCATGAAATCATACTTCTCCTGAGAAGTCATTGTGGTCAATCTAGGAGGGCTTCAGTCATAGGCTTTAATAGAATAATTGGTGGCACAGTGTTAGAATTAACACTTAAACAATATTGTTGAGGTATCCCAGACAATGGTTTAACAAACTCACTTCACCTGCCTCTTGGTAACTTTAATGAATTGAAAAATAATCTTGAGTGGCTTTAAATTTTATCATCAGAGTGATCTATGCTGCTTTGAGACTGTAAAAGTGTTGATTGACTTTACTGTGTATATCTGTATGTGAGCTTGCAATACAATCTCCATGTATTATCTAGAGAGTCATTACAAAGATATGGTTGTTACAGAAATTAATTTCCCTATTTCCCTTGAACTTAAAGGCTTTTTCACTTTATAAATAGTTCCATCCATTCATGGACCTTCTCCAAAAAGGACCAAGCCAGCCAAAAATAAGCATACAGATTATTTTCAGAGGACAAACAGTTATTTTCACTTTCTGAAAGTCAGAATTTAGAATTTCCCATTGTTACTTATTTAAAAATGATTTTGTATATGAGTGTTTTGAAGATCTGTTCTACATAACAGATGCTAAAATAGGTGAACAAAAGGACAAATATAAGCTTTTCTGACAACGTAAATCAGGGTATTGCACCAAACTCTTCTTTTTCTTTCTCTCCTTCTCTTTGTGTGTGTCTTTTAAATAGATTTTCTTATCTTATCACAAATAGCTCAGTAGGAAAGATTAATTTCTATTTGTGAAAATTAAAAGAATAGAAAAAAAAGATTATAGTCACAGTGATATTTTTGTTCAGGTCTGTTAATTCCTTGCCTCCCACGTACAGACATACATCTCAGAAATACAATACTTTTTAAGAAATATGTAAATATGTAGTTTGCTGAAGCAGATTCATACCATTAAAATTTGAAAGTCTAAAAAACAAAATAAAAAAAAAATTCAATGCCAATATGTTTACTTACTAAGCTTTTACTTTTGCTACTTGCAGGAATGATAGTTGCTTAGGTAGATAATTAATACAGAAGCTTCCAAAGTTTCTGTAAAGTGTTGATACTTCATTCTTGTTGCTTATTAAACCAAGAGGAAAAAAATAGCTCTTCTTCCTAGGGTCTTATAGACCAAAAGCCATGTTTGCATTACTTGTTATGATCAAGGTCCTATGTCTCTGCAATTAAAATAAGTGGCATTTCATATAAGTCAAAAAATACCTATAAAATACATCCTCTGGGAGCTATATGCTCAGGGTTTATATCAGAAAAATCCCACCTACTACTCTTAAGAAGTCCTGTTGTCTGCCTGGTGGCTACAGCTGTACTGAATGGTAGCTTGCCTTCCTCCAAACATGTGGATCAGACAACTAACCAAGCAGCTCACAATGCCTAGAGATCCAGCAGAGCTCAGAAGCTTCAGACTGACTTGGGAAAAAAAAAAAGTGTTTAAAAGAACCTCCTTGTAAATCCTTCAAATGCTACAGGAAATTATAAATAAGTGGTAGAGTGATAAGCATAGGCAAAAGGCCTCCCTGATATTTTTAAAAATGCAAGACTAATATCATCCATTTGGGGAATTTAGACTCAGAATATCAGTCTTAAACATTGTTATGACTCATTGGCTTCTTCAGTGAGACCTGCATACAGACGGCTAGATCTGAAGTGATACTTTTGTAAATTCGTAATACTTCACAGTGGTCCAATTACAACTCCTCAGTTGTCTCTGTACTGTATTTATGGACACCTCCTGATATTCCATGAGGGACCAATTTAATTGTTCTGCACAGGATTTGTCATGTCCCTAGCAGAGCTGACCCGCTCAAGTGCTACCGTTAATAACCTTCCTTTTGCTGATAGAGCAGTTTCCACACAACAAGTTTTTAACTCAAAGATGCTTGCATCCTAAACTTTTAAAATTGGAATAATTTTCCCAGTATCATCTCTATGTGACAGGTAGATGTTAACAACTTACATAGGAAAATGAACATTCTTGGTATATGAAATAGTGTCCTGTTCGACAATGTCCACTGAGCCATTCTGCGATGGAGAATAAGCCATTTAGTGTGACCATGGATGAAATGTTTAATCTCTCCATGCAGCAGTTACTTTGTATTTAAAAAGAGAAAAGAGAATACAGATTACTTACTCATTGTTGTATAGTATATTCAGATCTCTGGACTAAAATGTGCTGTATGAGTAGAAGCATTACATTCACCATCAGTGTATATATAATGAAAAGACATTCAGAGTAGCAATTTCAAAGGTAGGTAGTGCCTTTATTGGGCTTTCAGGAGATCAAGGTTTCCATTTGCCTACTATCTAACTAATTTTCTAAACATTAGCGTACTGTGATGCCCATCTCATCACATAACACTTAAAAAAAAAAAAAAAAAAAAGCTATACTATACAGTATTAATAATGTTAGCTGCAATTCCAAAAATACCTGACGGTTTCTTGGATGAAAATCAGAAAAGCTACTCTAGTGGCAGTAAGTTAAATACTTAAGAGGCGAGAAAAGAGAAAAATCACCAAACAGGTGATTTATTTTTTTTTTTCAGGACTTTGACTTCAGCATCCTTGCCACTTTTAGCTGTTTCCATGTGAAGAAAAAAAATATCTATTTTTTACAGGCAATATGCAAGAGTTTTTGAAAGTATAAACTCCAATATGCCTTTCTTTTAAATGAAAAAAGATATTTTTGCTTTTTTTCTTAATTAAAATAGAAATACATCTGAAATTTGTTGTATAATATGTTTTTTATCTACTTAGATACTGTTACAGACTTTACAAATTTTACAACTCTCTATAGTACAGTATACTGCAATAGTTACACTTTATTTAAAAGGAGAAAGCAGGTGTTCTACTGTTTTTTAGAAAAACAATGCCAAACTCCGTGTGCGTGTATGGGGGAGGTGTCATCCTGGGGCTCTCAGGATGTAAACAGTAATTCACTTTTAAAATAAGTTTATCTGTAAATACAGTTAATTTTTTAGTATTTTTGTCCAGTCATTTAGCTGTTATGCTTAGCTATATAACATTATATTTATTTTATCAATTGAAGTGATTAGATGCAAGAACAAAAATACCTTTTGACTTTGAAACAATTGCACTTGCTGCTTAGATATAATAAGTATAGTGTTAGCTAAGGCTTTAGCCTAGGAAAACATCAAAATCTGGTGTTAAAGTGACTGACAAATAAAAATGCAGGTGTGAAAGAAAAATGTTTGGGTTTAGTAGTTGGAGAAAATCTCAGTTGTTGTTAAGCTGGTAGAATTTAAAAATCCTGTTTAAACTTTTGAAGTTTCTTAAAGTTTTTATTTACCAAATTTAAGCCTTGATACTTATGTAATTAAAGTGTTATTAAAATGTTAATTAAATTTCCAATTAATTAATCTAATTTTAATAGTGACTTCCTTAATGCCTATATAAGCTTCTTTCCATATCTGTATAAGTATTTGACATACCGTAAAGCACTGTAGTGCTCTTCAGTTCAGGGAATATAACAAATGCAAGGAAAAAAAAAAGATGTATAAAGAATTCTGTGTGTTTTGCTTTCTGAAGATTATGAGGTTCCTAACCATATTTCAGCTGCTTATACAGGTCACTCCATTGACTACTGAAATGAAAAGTGGCAGCTTCTTAGGAGCGCATAGCAGTATTTCCTTTCTTGCACTGCTGAGCGGAGAACACTGCATCCAATTGAGATTGCAAGAGGAGTTAGGAAGACAGGAAGGTAATTACTCAGAATATCTTGGGAATAACACTTTTAGTCCTGTGAAAAGTATTATGGGCTACTTAGTGACCCACATGGTTAAAGTGTCCATCACACCTATCTTCCAGCTGGAAACTCAATGTTTGTTTGAACAGGTTTTTTTTTTTCTGGACTCAAGAGAAATGCTGTGCCTTCTGTGAA
This sequence comes from Gorsachius magnificus, assembly GCA_034008185.1. Classification (NCBI taxonomy): domain Eukaryota; kingdom Metazoa; phylum Chordata; class Aves; order Pelecaniformes; family Ardeidae; genus Gorsachius; species Gorsachius magnificus. The sequence goes on from CM067081.1 coordinate 90,565,105, forward strand.
CTTAGATTGCATCCTGGCCTTTCTAGCCACACAAACCCATGAAATCCGTCTAGGGACCCATGAAATTTATCTTTACTTTAGATGTACGGTGTGAATATGTAAAGTGGTTGTAAGGTAATCCCGCGTTAGGTTTGAAATTGCATTAGGACTTGTCTACATAAAGGCAATCAGGAAAGTTAACCCAAATTGACTAAAGTTGTGAATTCAGAGCACCATAATTAAAGTAGATTAGTGGATTCACATCCTGAATAAATTAAATTAAACCAAATACAAGCCTTTTTAATTCTGAACGAGAGTGTCCAGGCAAGAGTTTAATGTAGTTTAACTAATCCATTTTATGGGTGTCCATGCAAGCAAGACATGCAAAGGTGTATGATGTCTGTATGTGTGGTGAATGCATACAGAATCTCAAAGAAATATAATAAAATTAATAAAATACAATGTTCTGCATTTACATTTTTCATTTAAGTGAGTATACTGATTAAATGTTCAAAATCATAGAAGTGGTCAAGATAAAAGAGTTCCATGTTTCCAGAGATACTAGGTCTCTAAGAATAATGAACTTTTGAGGTCAAAGTGTATGTAATACATTATTCACTTTTGTGTGTGGACCAATCTCATTAAGCTTCCTGCTCCCTTTAATAGGTATGTTTGTTAGGCTACAAAGGCAACATGAATAATGGTCTGTGCAGAAAACCTTAAATGAGGTAGCACTGTACACAGTAAATAAAAAAAATACATAAACAAAATAAAACTTGAGCAGTATGTCATACATATACCCTTCCTTACATAAGGCATAATCTGTCCTCAGTACTACAAATGGGGAAGATGAGCTGGGGAAAAACAGAGGGAATAAGGAGTTGAGATATAAGGACAAAATAGAATGCAAATATGTTTGTAGCCTCTTGTTTATTTTTAATTTCCTGTTTCATCTGCAAAATATATTCCCTTTCCAGCTTTTACTGCTGAAACTTTCCTTATTGTGCAAATTGCAAATCACGTTTTCACCACAATTGGAAGCATACTACACTTGTATTTCCTTGCTATAAATGTACCTTCATGCTTCTGTAGTGACTTACACAAAATTTGTTATTGCAGTTTTTACATTCTGAATAATATTAATTATTATCATAAAAATAACTTCCTATCTGTACAGAAGAGTTTTTCAGATGAAAAAAATTATCTGAGAAAGCAAACTTTGTATGCTGCATAGCTAAATTAGTCATAACATGAGGAGTTTAGAGTGAAATTAATGATTTATTATTTTATAATATTTTCTACTAATCTTAAATTCATTATTCTTCTCTGATGCAACAACTTGCAACAATGAAATAATGCAAACAAGATATTTATTCTGAATGATTGCAGATTTGAGCCAAAAATCAGGGTCATTTCATGTAAAAAGGGAATATTGTCATATGCAAATTGATAAACGACCAAAAATAGAGTAGGTGAAAGAAGGAACACTTCAATTCCTGGGCAGAATATTAATATGCTGTACATCTGGTTGACCTAATAATTAAAAATAACAGTAATGTGTAATGCGTGAAATTTAATACTCAGTAGTGTGAAAAAGGGGAAAGGTCAAATATCTAATTACTGAGCTTGCCATTGTGTAGCAGGATTTTTAGGAATGATATTGGTAAAGTTGATTTCCGTATTATGACTGGTCCCAGTTTTTCCTTCTGTATTTGCTAGGTTCCTCGTTGTGTATTAGATCATACCTAGATTTCTTGAGAAAATTATAATGTCACAATTTGGGGCTAAAATGTCAGTTAGATAAATGTGAGAAATGTATTCATACTTTCCTTTTTAGCAGAAGCTAATAGTGTACAAATCAATTTCTAGCTTTTAGTCTGTGCAGTACATTTGCTTTAGAACTATATTATATAATGTGGATAAGAGAAATGTTCAGCTAAACTGAAATTCTGAAGTTTCACCTGGTAATTATCATCACTGGAAATTAATTAAGCCATATTAGCCTATTAATAAAGCCATATTTCTGTATTTTTTTAAATCTCATTGTCTAAGATTATGTTTCAAGTGTTTAGGCCAATTAGGCTCTTTCTTATACAAGGTCTGGAGAGTGCTATTTCAGAGAGAAAGTCGTAACAGCTTGTATGCTAAATTTTCGGTCAACAGGAGATGTCAAATACAGAGGTACACCTTAATGCTTTTTGATCTTTGAGGGTCTTTGGTATAGCACTTGTGGGTGTAGAAATACCCTGTTCTGTTCAGTAATTGTCTCTTTTAGGCACCTAAGTTACTTCTTTTAAAAACGGAACAGAGATTACGTGTCCCTTCTAAACCAAAATGGGAATTCAGTACTGTTTTTCTTTAGTCCTCTGTCCCTCTGCTATCATCTGAAAGCCCCCCGGTGCATTGCACTAACCACCCTGCGGGAGACATGGACTCTGCCCTCTGCAGTACACAGGTTGAAGTCCATGCCTGCCCCCTCTCTGCTCTGAGGTGGGAGTGCTCATTCATAGAATCATAGAATCATAGAAAGTTTTGGGTTGGAAGGGACCCCTAGAGGTCCACTGCTAACTAGATCAGGTTGCTCAGAGCCCCATCTGACCTGGTCTTGAATGTTTCCAGGGATGGGGCCTCCACCACCTCTCTGGGCAACCTGTTCCAGTATTTTACCACTCTCATTGTAAAGAATTTCTTCCTTATATCTAGTCTAAATCTACCCTGTTTTAGTTTAAAACCATTACCCCTTGTCCTGACACAGCTGTCCTTACTAAAAAGATTTTCCCCATCTTTCCTATAGGCTCCCTTTAGGTACTGAAAGGCCTCAATCAGGTCTCCCCACAGCCTTCTCTTCTCCAGGCTGAACAACCCCAACTCCCTCAGCCTGTCCTCATAACAAAAGTGCTCCAGCTCTCGGATCATTTTAGTAGCCCTCCTGTGGACCTGCCCCAACTGTTCCATGTCCTTCTTGTGCTGAGGGCTTCAGAGCTGGATGCAGTACTCTAGGTGAGGTCTCACCAGAGCAGAGCAGAGCAGAGGCACAGAATCACCTCCCTCGACCTGCTGGCCACGCTTCTCCTGATGCAGCCCAGAGTTCGGTTGGCCTTCTGGGCTGCCAGCGCACATTGCCAACTCATGTCCAGCTTTTCATCCACCAGTACCCCCAAGTCCCTCTTGGAAGGGCTGCTCTCGATCCTTTCTTCCCCCAGCCTGTACTGATACTGGGGGTTACCCCGACGCAGGTGCAGGACCTTGCACTTGGCCTTGTTGAACCTCATGAGGTTCACACAGGCCCACCTCTCCAGCTCATCCAGGTCTTTTTGGATGACATCCCGTCCTTCTGGCGTGTCAACTGCATTACTCAGCTTGGTGTCATCCGCAAGCTTGCTGAGGGTGCGCTCGATCTCACTGTTTATGTCATTGGTGAATATATTCAACAGTACTGGTCCCAGTACAGACCCCTGAGGGACACCACTCATCATCAGTCTCCATCCGGACATCGAGCCATTGACCACTACCCTCTGGATGCGACCATCCAGCCAGTTCCTTATCCACCGAACAGTCCACCCATCAAATCCATAGCTCTCCAATTTAGAGAGAAAGATGTTGTGGGGGACCATGTCAAAGGCTTTGCAGAAGTCCAGATAGATGATGTCCATTGGTTTTCCCTTGTCTACTGTTGTCACACCATCATAGAAAGTCACTAGGTTCATCAGGCAGGACTTGCCCTTGGTGAAGCCAAGGCAAGCATTCACCCATGATGGGCAAGAATGCAAAATATCATGTGCCAAAATGAAGAGGCACAAAGAAGCATGTGACATCCTAGGCCAAGTTTTAGCATTATCACATTAAGAAGTGAGTTTTGACGACTGCAAATGGATTTTACCCAACAAGTTTAATACACACAGTCCAGGCTTGAAATAAATGTATACACTGAATGCTTTTGCTAAGTTGAAATTTTTGACAAATACTTTATTTTAAGTAGAAATAAGTAGTTTTAAAATATCTGCAATAGACTTCAGAGTCATTTAGTCTGATGTAATCTCATTTAAAATGTGGTTTTGTGTACAGTGTGCTATCTAAATAAAAAATGATTAGAACAAGGGCAGCAGCTATTTATTTGTTGGTGCTTTAAACATATTAGGAAAGGTCAAGCACTTAAAATTATGTTGTTCAGTATGACACAGAATAATTCATTTTTTCCTTTGCCCTATTTCCATTTTCACAAGCAGAAATTAAATGAAAGTTTAAAAGAGAGATTATGTCAAATAGGCAAAAAATTGTATCAAACCTTGATGGCATATGAAGCCAGAAATTTTCATAAATAGGAAAACTAAGAATTCCTTAGAGGTCATAGAGTACTGGGCTAAAATGAAGGCATTACAGCTTTGCCCTATGTGCTTTGGTAGGTAAGGGCAATGTAACAGCCCCTGTGAGACAATTACTAGGCAAAATGATTTAGAGCAGTTTTGTGGTTGCTCTGTCTTACAAAACAAATTAGACTTCAGCTGCCCAAGGGACCTAGACAATGCAATGTTAGTCACATTTTTCCCTATTTTCTCTTTCAGTTCTGACCAAAAAGTCTGCAAATGTACTCAGAGATCTGTCCAGCAGTAATTAGATTAGCATGGTAATTGGACTGTAACTCCATTTATTCATGGAAATGAAGACTAACCCATTTTTTCAAACATTTTAGCAAATAGAACAGCTTATTTGATATCACGTTTAGTTGTCTTTTTCTTTCCAGATGCCAGATTTTTCCATGGATAAGAAAGTTCCTTGAGGCTTAAAGGTTATGTCATTGCATATGAATATGGAAATGTTTTAAAAGTTTATTCATAAATTACTATTTTCTAATCTATGCTGAAAGATATATTACATCTCAATATGAAGGCAGCAGTATATACTTAAATGTATGAAAATAACACTTTGGGATACTGTTTGAGACAATATCCTTTTTCCTTGTAATTGCCTTATTTCAGTTATTACCTGGTCATCCTGCAGATGTATCTCACAGCCCGCAACCAACATTAGTCTAATTCATTGGTTTTTTCCATTCTATTTTGGTTGTCTTCTACTTAATCTAAATCAAACATATTGCTTGCCCCACTTTCTTAGTGAATAGAATGTACTCAGTGTGAGTTACAAAGTCCTGTACCTTTTGACTAAAAGGTGATCTGATAAGTTTTAAAATAGAAGCAAATAACTTCAGGAAACCTGATGTACTGAGCTGAAATGACGATACTTCAATTTCTTAACAATATGTATTTGTTACTATCTAACTTTTATTTATTTGCTTTGTATAATTCATAAATATATTATACGTATATAATATGTAGGAATGGATATTATTTAACATACAAAATGAGATGTTAATGCACGAGCAAACGTGCACATGTTACTTACTGGGTATTTGAAAATTATTCCTTCTCCTTCTGTGAGGTAAGACTTGCAATAAGAGGACTGATGCTGTCCTGTGCCAATGCTAGTATTCCTTTTGGATCCCAGTAAAAAAGGTGCTCCATAAGGTATTGGATTAAACCACTATTTATTGGAGATATCATGAGAAAAAGAAAGAGGGTAGTAACTTATGTCCCTTCAGATGCTGGGAGCCCTGAGCTGTGCAGCTTTGGGGCTGTACAGTCAGGGTATAGCACGCCGTGCAAATCCTGTCCAGGAAGGGATTCAGAACATTGTGCTCTTTGTGCTTTGTATAGTATTGTCTTAGATGTACACAAATCTGAGCTAAAGACAAGGGTATGATGTTGGTGTCATCAGCAGGTGCCAAAAGGGAGCATGTACAGGCATGTCCTTCACAATTAGTCAAATAACTTTATCCTGTGTCCAATTCCTGCTCAGGTTAACTGCTAACTCTAATCTAATTGCTAACTCCACAATATACAATGGTCCTCCAGGTAGGACCACTGTGTATGTATGCCTCTCTTGTAAGACCCAACACTAATAAATCTGTTGAAGGTTGTTGGGGTTTTTTTCCCCTACAGTGTCATAACATATTTAATGGGAACAAGAAATATATAATTAATTAGATAAGCAATCCCAAATATGAGGGTTAATTTCCTTGAATATAATTTGGAATGGCTTGGGAGGGACTTTCTCCTTTTTCCATTTATGATTATGTATCAAGTGAGAAATAGTAAAAAAAAATAGAGAGGATGATCACCTATTTAATTCTTAATCAGCAAGATTAAACGTGACTTTTACTCTATTTTATTATTATATATTTGGCCTAACCCTGCAGTTCACAGGTTTCTGATCTGACTTCCTCCTCAACATTATTAGCATCTAATTAGCTGCAATCTTCTATGAAGATAAATATTAGGTTTTATTTCCTTGGTTGACATGCATATCTATAAACATGCATGCATGCACACGTGCACATACACATGCACATATTTCAACTTCAGTTGAACGAAAAAGACTTTCAAATTATTCATTGCCACCTTCAAAACATGAAGGACAGAAAATAAAACGCACCTGACAAAAACCTCTTGCATCTGTGCACATTTTAGGGGAAGGAATACTGAGGGTAACGTGCCTGTTGTTTTTTCACTAAGGTTCATATTTTGATATAAGCGTAGGCTGTAAAATTCATATGCCTTCAAACTGCAAATACAGAATTCTTGCAGATGCAATAGAAACAACCACTTAAAAGTGGTAAAAATAGCAGAAATGACAGGAAGAACTGCAGGGTAGAATTTAGTTGAGAAAGTTGAAGACGTTCATGTGTTCTGGAAGAATGTAATTTGAGCAAAGCGTGTTCTGTATGAAGAGAAGTCTGACTTCACCACACCTTAACAGTTTGATTGCTAGCTAGGAGAACAGTGTTGATAATGTGTGTAAGATATTTATTTCTAGCTCTGCTGAAACACAAGTGGACATGTTGTCTGAGATCTGTGATATCTGTGGTATAAACACAGCTATAACTGTGCCATTTTTAAAAGGTCAGGTGCAACATTTCCTAGGATGCTAGGGCAAACTTACAGAGCAAGAAAGGGTGAAGGAAGTATTCAGAGGGGATGTGGGATGCACAACCAGAAACAGTATGTCAGGATGGCTGTGTGACCAGGTTAAAATAGGTCAAAGAGGCATAAACACAATAATCTGATGATGAGCACTTCTGGCACTCCAGGTCTCCAGCAGTGGAAGATGGATAACCTCTTTTGTCCAAATTAGATGAACAGAATTCTTTTCAGAATTAAAACTTGATAATCCTTCTATCCCAGTAGTAGAGGTCACCTGGCAAACTGTGAGGGGATAACACCCCCACCCCCACCCCCGGTTTCCTGCTTGTAGGAAGTTCTTGAAATACAAAGAGGATGTGTCACTTTGCTATTTGCCAGTGATTTTTGTAATTTTTTTTAGGTGCAGCAATGACTAGATTCAAACCAGGTTAAGATTTTCCCAGCACACACACGCAGCTATGTAAATCACTGCTGATCACTCCCATTTCAGGCATCTTGGACATACTTTAACTGCTACTAAATGAGTGGGAACTGTGAGATTTAGCAGTCATTTAATTGCTATTTCTGTGAACAGCAAATGAGCCAGAAACAAAGGAAATAGCTCTTCTACATGCCTTAAAAGTTAAACACACTTTTATGTACTTTACCAAGCAGGGAAATTTAAGTCCAGACTTTGGCTTTGTTGAACTGAAGCAACTCATATGTGTATATCTATGTTTTATCACCAGTGAAAAACTTTTCATCTCTCTTGAAATCTAATCATATTCCTTTCAGTTTATACAATCTAGCTGTGCAACAACAGTATATTTTTTTTCCTCAGTGTAAAGAACTGATTTCTACTGTGCATTTTGCTTTTTGCCTAATTTAATTACTGGTGAATCCGGTTCTCTGTTTAATTTGATCAAATTTGATGGGACCAAATTATTTGTATTAATAATAATGTAACTTCCACATTATAACGCTGATCAGTCTTTGCTAATTAGAGTAGGTACTAGGATAATTCAGTCACTGATTATAGAAAGGCACTAGGGGAACTGGCACACTGGGTAAGAAAGGAATGCTCAAGAGTCAGAAGGTGACCAGGTGACAGAGTTGTTTCTATGATGTTGCTGGCACTACACCGCTGTGGCTATCTCATGCTGTACGAGCTGTGGCATCACATGCACTCTGCTAGCCACAGAGTAGGAATGATCAAGAGCTTATTTTAATCAAAGTGATAGAAAAGTAAAAGCAGGGCGAGATCTGAGCTTAGAGAATCTGCTTTGCGCCATCTCACTGTCTGCTGAGGACACTGATTACCCAAACCCATGATCTGAAAGGGCATCTGGGCCTTTGTGGTGGTGCCACACTCCTGAAATCACTGTCAGCAGTGTCTAGTTACAGGATTTCTATAGCCATTATATTAAACTATACAGTTTTACCTCTCCCCTCCAAACAGTCTTTCCCTATGAGTTGTTTTGAAAAATTTTCAGAAAGACATTAATTATAAAATGTTAAACTGCTATATTTCTTCAGCATTAGGTCCAGGCCTACACATAACCCTGGGACTTACTTTGTGACCATCCCACATCTCTTACGATTGTTAATAATCACAAAGCAAATGATTACTGCCCATCAGAGTAGAAAAAGCAACACATCTGAAGATATATTAGAGCAAAGAAGTTAAAGCACAACAAAGCAAAAACTCTTCGGATAAACTTGACTCATAAAGGAAGAAGACAAAATGTCAAATGGAAAAGAAATTACAATAATAAACCATTCACACACACTGGAATTCCCTTCAATGCAAACTGTGTTATTCACTGCATAAGTTCATCATTATTTCCATACTACATTCAAAATTAAATACAAGTAACATGATTGTAATTTGCTTTTCAGAAAGGCTTATTTTTTTTCACCAGGTACCCTAGATTTAGGAATTCACTGTTCTACTGTGACAGACTCAGGTCTGATGACTTCGAGGTAATAATATAACATTGCTCAATTTTCCCATGGTGGGCTGGGATGAGGTATTAAGGAAAAAATAAAAGAAAAAATCCAGTTTGTCCCTGTAAGAAGTAGCTTTATGTGAAACATAGAGAGGGAACATCCAGTTAGAGGTGGTTGGTAAGTTTATATGTGATGATTTTGTTCTGTGTTTTATAAAAGCATCTACAGCTTGGAATGAGGACTTTAAAAGTAAATCCAAGTAAATACAAGTGAGTGCAGGCCTTTCATGTCTACTAAATCCCTGGTATTTTTAATGTACATCATTTTCTCCTCAGCTGTATTCTATGCCAAAATTTTCTCAAACAGTAGGTTGTCTAAGGAACAAGCTCAGAGTAAAAATTGGTGCAAACCTCTATCAAGAAGAAAAAAGCTGATAAGAAACTAGGTGTTTTGGAGTTCAAAAGTGGTCTCTAGGGCTTTGGTTGGATTTGGAAAAATAGCTCAGCTGCACAAAGGGGATTTTGGAAGACTAACAGTGAAGATATTAGGCTTTCAGTATGAACTATATAAAAAAAATATATTGCATTAGTGGGAGTTCATGTGCTAAAAATAAGCTAGAAACCTCTGTTTAGAGCAGAATTCTCATGAACAGTGAAACTACTAATTTCTTTTGGTCCTTTTAAATAAAATCCAATAAATTTTCAATGGCAAATACATTCTTCTTTCACAAGACCTACAGTACTTTTGGAATACTTCTCTGAAAGGACCTCTTTCTGAGACTGATCTTGTTTAGGTCACACATAAAATGCATCTGCAAAGAAATAAAAAAAGAGAGACGAGAGAAAACAAACAAACAAAAAATCTAGTGGCGTGAACTTTCTCCTAAAGTTGTTCCCTCCCCCCCCTTATAACAGTTTTAAATTCCAATTAATATAAAGCTATTGGAAATTTCCAGGCAGGTGGCAGTCCAAGAGACTAATATCTCCTCTCTATTCCCAAAACAGGTTAATCTGTAATAGTCAAGAAGAGCGCTTTCCCTGCTGATGCTCCTCACATGGTCCAAAGGGAGATCCCCTTGGGATAACTAAAAATTCATTCCGTTCTCAGCCTCACTGTCGAGCTTGCAAACATGGACCTTGCCACCTGACCGATGGCCTCTCTAGCCCATTGTCCTCATCATCCCCTATCAGCTTCATCAGAGTGAGAATCACATCTTCCCAATATAGCCTTTTTCATAGCCCATCAGGACACTACTTATTTTAGGGAAATTCTCCTTGTCAGTTACCAGTTTTAAAAAAAAAAAAAAAGAGGACTGTTCTTTTTTAAAAAAAAAAAATCTCCTTGTTGTTTTTATGACTCTAATTCTAGACATATCTGTTATTCCTGTGATTTGTGTCAGTACCAGAGTTTCACTATTCCTATCATCCTGCCACTAATCTTGCTCTTTCTACTTGTCTGCTAATCTAACATTGCATTAACGGGAGCTCCTCTTCCTAGCAGCTCTTCCCTGCCATTGCTACACTTACGTAAACAACTAATGCAAAATCTATCATTCATTTATACAGTTGTTCTTGTATTCATTCCTTGGGTCTTCTCTTTATTTCCTATTGAAATTCACTGCTTTACATGTCTTTTTTATTGCTTTATGTTTCTGTTTTCCATTTATGTAGAATTAATATATATTATATTTAAGTGTAACTTAGATATAGAGCCTGAAAGTAAACCATTTTGTAATGTAAGAGCTGGAGTCAGGTGTAGGAATTCGCTGTGAAAATTTGCATGTTTCCTCTTTGAACCATGCATACTTCTTTCAATATTCTGAGTATTGTCCTACCATTTGTCTTCCTTGTTATTTTGGAAACTATTACCATATAATGGAATTTCATGCTAGTGGGGAAAACATTGTTACAATTTAACAGGCCAAGGAGAAGAAGAGAACACTGGGTGAGAGGGATGGGTAGGAGTTTTCCAAGTATATTTTTCATCAGAAAAGAGATATCAGTAATTCAAAAAGCCATTTTTTACTTAACTTGCAACTTAAGCCACTGGTTTTGAGTCTTTGAGTCATGAAAATGAGAACTTTTCTTTTTCAAAATGAAAGGTTAATTTTTTTTTGAAATCACATTTAACTTGGTAGTATAGTTAATGAATGTTTAAAAAATAAGTAAAAAATAAATATCTATGTGAAACATTTCTGAATTTTAGTAACAGAAAAGTATAGATTACCAAATTCATTCTATCTGTTCATTTTTTGTTACGGTTTGGTATAGCTAATCTCTAACTCTTTTAGGACAAGCAACTTTCTCAGCCTTTTTGGTTAGGGCATTATGAATGTCTGAGGAATGAAAGAAAAGCTGTGATCAGAACATTATAAGTAACATCATGAAATATTTGCTCTCTGTGTAAAAGGTCTGTGAAATTTGCTTAAAGTTTACAAGCAAATATTTGAAAAATAACATTTGTCAGAAAACTTTGGATTAAACTCTGTATCTTAAGATCTTTTCTGATGTTAATATAAGAAAAAATGTTGTATTTAAGCAAGTTTGTCACAATGAATCATGTTAAAATAGGGTTAATATGTTCTGAAAATGTTGTTCCTGGCATACTGTGCCCTTGCAAGCTAAAAAAATGCAAGGTTTTACCTCATCAAGCAGCCTTTGACATGTTCACAATACGTTTGTTAGAAAAAAAAAATTGCCAGGAAAAAGCATAATACACATAAATTCAACTCACATTTGGGCAAAATACCTTCCCTACCCAGTATATTTGGCATGTTCTATTTCTGCTTTGCCTACCAAGTCTGAAGTACCTGTTGACCCTCCTACTAGACTGCAAAGAAGTGGTCTCAAAGAGGTGACTCCAGTGTTTTTATAACAAGGTCATTAAAGGGTTCAAAAGTGCTTGCAAGTATTTAGAAAAGCTGAATTTGGTTTTGGTTTTTTTTAAGAAGAAAAATGTAGAACTTTTATCTACATAATCTCTATTTATAAATAAAATATATATGAATGCCTAAACTAGGCCAGTTAAAAACATGGTTTCATTTTTTTTCTCCCTTAACTAGGCAGTGATATTCTATAAATTTGAGCCATTAAGTGGCTACAAAAAGATGGCAAGTTAAAAAGGGGAATCACACCTTCAGAAAGCTTGAGCTGAACTCTTCAAAATCATACCAAAAAAAAGGAAAATACTAATGTTCAAGAATCTCCTAGAACCAGAAGTGGATAGTTATTATACCAAATAAATTAATTCCCTTCTCTGCTCCCTATGAATTCCCTTCTAGCTGCTGTTCTGCAGGGTGGCTAGTTCTTCACCCAGCTCTACAGGTGTTTGCCAGTATCTGGAATCATCACATATATATAACAAGATCACTTTTTACCTCTGGGAAAAAAAAAATATGCCTACTTCCTACCACCGTGATGGCATGGAACCGGGAGCCTTCTTTGTCCTTTTCCTGGGTGATGGCTATTTTAAGCTACTGTTATTTTTTTTTTCCCCTACTTATTCTCATTCCACAAATCACAGTTGCTGCAGATTTTCTCAGATCCATCTAAGGACTCTGTTTAGTGGTTTACCTGGTTGCAAGGGAGGGTATTATAACCATTTAATGTTGATCATGTAATCAAGTGCTCTGCAGCACCCTCCAAAAATAGATATCTCTTGCCATGTGAAGAAATTGTAATACTAACTTTGTGATGTTCCTCTTTAATCACTTCTACAGCACACTATAGATTAAAATCTGAATAAAAGCCTGTAATTTTGGTCATTACTTTAAAATGCTGTTGACACAACAAAACTTGCTCCGTCATGTCTTGCACACCTAGAGGGCAAGAGGTTATTACATTTAAATGTCTAAAAATCAGAAAATGAAATACTAAGGAAAGCACAGATTTATTATGTAAGGTTTTATATCTGGACTGACATCTTTCCCCACCATCAGTACTGCTCAGTTACACTCTTTCTTACACACTATGGGAATATCTTCATGGCCACACAGCTTCACTATTCTCTTTTTTCCCTGCTCACTATTTGTATCTCAGTTCAGGCAACACAAATGTAGATCTCCAAGAACACAAAGTTAGGGGAGACGCTGCTCCTTCCCCTATGTACTCTGAAACTGGTACTGGGAACAAGAAGAGGTTCAAAGGCTAACACGCTGCCTCGTGATGAGAGGTTCTTCATGTCTTGCAGTCTTCATATCAGGAAAATAGGCTGTCAGAAAGTGGTAAATTTAACACATACAAGCAGTAATAATTCAACAGCCTCTGCTAAGGGAAAGCATGAACTAGTACTGCTTTCCAGCTAGAAAAACTTATGAAGCAATGTGAAAAATACACAAGGAAGTACAAAGAAAAGGCAGTCTTATTTACACTGATAGTAACATATTATAGATATGATACTCTGAAGTGAAACCCTACTGAATGATGGGCTCACTAGAGACAGAATAGAAGAGGTTTTGATGCAGTTGGTTCAAACATATATTAAGGAAGTATATGTGGCCTATTTCAGTCCCGGCTACTATAAATATAAAGGTCTTACCATGAAGATTGGCATTATCCAGGATTTAGTGAGCACTAAATAGAATATATATATATATGCATGTGTGTATATATATAAAAATAAAAGGCTAAAACCCAGTGGCAGCTCTTAGTACAGTAGTGGAAGAGTGTTAACATCTAAGTTTGAGCGGCTTATGCAGAGGTTGTGTAGGCCAAATGCAGTCAAGAATAAGCCTGAATTTTAGGACTTCAGCCTAAAAGGTTCATGCATTCTGTACTGGACTTACTCATCAGTATATGTCAGATGAATGTTCAGATTTGGGGAAGCTGGGGCATTGCCCAAAGTACTACTGTAGATATAGTAGGCAAATTAAACTGAGAAATTTCAGCTTGCCTTGCTAAAACTTTTCATTTCGGAAATAGATTGTACGTAAGGAATCAGTGGATAACCTTAACTTCATGACAGCTTCTGCAATTGAGTTATAGTGTAATAAAATATTGTTATTATATTGCTATTATTATTACTTCATTATACACTGTTTTAAAATGAGGTAAAGTGAAATTTGGTCATTACTAATATATATCTTTGAAAATCTTCAACAAATGTAAATGGTTTGGGAAAATACACAATGTGGAAAGTGAAATATTTGAAAGGATCATTGCCTGTGCATGCTAAATTGTAAAACAATTACTCAACATCTTTTTTGGACTGCAGGCCAAATATAGGTACTGACATTTCTCCAGCATTAGATTATGTTTGCTTGTCATTAGCATAAATGAGCTGCCACAGAATTCCATTGCTTTTATGCCAGTTTTGGCAACAGGGCTGCAGAATCATCTTTATCCAAGAGCATCTTGTGGTAGAAAATTTCTCGTTTATCAAAATGGCTCTTCTCTCAGTTCCACTCTGACAACTTACAGCTGTAAACTTATATTTGAGAGCCTCTATACAGTTCTGTGGACTTTCCTTCTCTTTCTGCTTTTCTTATGAGTAACATGCAAGAACTATTTTGGTGTAGACTGTTTTCTGCTTGTGACAATACAAGTTAGGGTGAGGTCTTTTAGAATTATACTGATTTTTATAATCACAGTTTACAAAATTATCACCTTTTGTGACTGGCACTTCTTCAGCACTATTTTTAGCAAATCTGAAAAAAATTCCCAGCTGTTACACGGAATACTATAATTTCGTACAAGAAAACCCACCAGTACTCCAACCATAAGTAAACTAAGGTGGAAGAAGAGATAATGGATCTTTTATCTCAGGGATCTAAAATTAAAATTATCACTTGGTGATAATCACTTTTACAGGGCTCTGTGTGTGTTTGCGTGGATTAAAATTTCTCCATAAAGTTATCTGGAGACAAGAAGAAAGGAAACAGTGTGGATACCATGCTTTTGAAGAGGAGAATTTAGGTTACTACCTATAGTCTTAATATTGTGTTCTCTTTTCAAATGAACAGTTTGCCAAACAGCTCTCCATCTTTCTAGGGTCTTAGTCTTTGCTCCTGTGCTAATAGACTTTGGATTTCTTCTGTAATACATTTGCAGGATTTCTCTTTCCTATTTTGTTTTGTTGAGCAGCACACTGGAACAGACTTTTATCCCAGCTAAGAAATGAAAAGCTGTTTTTCTGTCACAAAGGTGTCTCTAGATCCAGTCAGGAAGAGGTAGTACAGGCATAGAGAGTTGTTTTAAGGGGGGGGGGGGGGGGGGGGGGGGGAAGGGAAAGATAATATCATTACAAAAAGAAATCCTTAAAAGTAAAGCATTTCTCGAAAATCTTTATTTCTTCAATAGCTGCATTATAATGTAATATTTAATTGCATGGTCCTGTACTTTTCCCATCCATGAAAGTGAAAAATACTATTTCATCAAATCTCAGTGGGTTTACATGAAATCAACAAATAATGTTTCTCACATGTTTGATCCAAACCTGACAGAATGAAAAAGTCTGCTGTCAGCTAAGGAATTCCTCAGTTTGGGGTTTTTAGGAGTGGAAAAGTCTAGGCAAATGACACTTCCATCTCTGTCATTCCATCTACTTCATAGGAAATACAAGGTTTATGAGTATAAATGCCTAGAAATTCTGACATCAGAGAGAGAATACTACATATTAATTATCCCATGAGCTTTACAGAAAGGCTTGCATGGTATAAAACTCCCTGGTTTTGGTATAGTACCAAAATACATACAAATAATTGCAATTAATTTCAGATATATATGTTATGTAGCAATGCATAGTAAAATAAAGACAATCATTCTTTTTCCCTTTATTGGTCAATGTGTTTGCCCATTTAAGAATGTCCTTCAAAACTTTATGCAGTTGAGGGTTTTCCTCTATCTATAGACATTTACCTTGTTTGAAATTAGGCATACATAAATTGCATCTGAGCCACCTCAGTGAATTAGAAGCTTACACTTTTACACTCCTTACCTGGGGCTGAAATGCTGGTACAAATACTTACCGGTTTTGCTGGTGAGAAGGACACTCAGAGCAGTAAAGTACTGTCTTTATTTAATATCACAGGAGGTTCTGAGAGTTTCTTTAAAATATGAAAGACGTGTTTTATAGCAAATTTGATACAACGTAAGATAAAACAACTGTGTGAAGAGAATGAGACATAAGCAAAAGTGGAGACATGCATTGCAGTAGGTATATATTTTAATTTAATAATTTTACTATTAGTGCAAGTGATTGAAACAATAATTTTCCTTGCTTTTATTTAAAAGAGGGAGATCTACTTCTGATAAGCTTCATTTCATTCTGTTGAATACCAAATTACCTGATTATTTGTTGGTGCTAAAACTGGGAAAAAAGTTACCAAGATAATTTCATCCTTTACAAAATATTGCTACCACTATAACTCTCACAAAGTTAATAAAATGTGAATCATCTGATGCATATTTAAACTGAGAACTTGTTTGGGTTATTCTTGCATTCCCAAGAGCTTCTGGCTAGCGTGTAAGGTCTGCGTCTTATGAACACATAAGAGTACTGTGGAGGACTTGCTCATCCCTTCATTTTTCTAGAAGGTATGGGAATCTCATTGCTATTCTTTGCCCCATTGGAGTTCATTTTCTCTCCTATGTTTTAACTTTTTCTTGATGATTATATTTATTTTCTTTGCTATCTTTTAAGCAATTGGGTCTACCTCTCTTCTCTAACTCATGGAAAAGACCCAACTCCTTGTGTTTTTTTCTTTCCCTTTTTTTATTTTTAATAACTGTGAGAAACAATAGGTTCTCTGTAGGTGTGCAGGATTCACTTCCAATGACTTATGTGGTGCTTTTTGTATTCATACCAACAAAGGAGCAGAACATGTTTTTTTCATTTTTTTAACCCATGAAAACATTAACACTTCTCACAAGGACAAGCCATTCCAGATGGTGGAACACAAAGAAGCAATAAGAGCATCACCTGTCATAGGAGTTTCTAAATGCTCTTTTGATCATCTGCTCTTACTTCCCCACCCTGTATCTAGCTCTGTCCCACTGTCTTACATCACTTGATCTGACTCTTATTTATCTCCATCTCATCTTCCAACTTTTCCACCACTGTGGCAGAAAATGTATGCCCTGTAAGGAACTCCTCCATTCCAACTTTCACATACAGCTCAGCAAGTCATCTTATTCCCAGGCTGGTGTCCTTCATGACATGATCTGCCTGGTTTGTGCCCACAGCCTCCCTCACTCTCCAGACCACTTATATACCCTGAACAGGTACACACAAAGAACCTAAAAATCCTCTGCTAACCCCTGGTTTTGCATCTTCTGTTCGATTTTGTAGGGACTGTGTTTTCATTACTCTGTTGTCTTTCCTTTTCTCTCTGAGTTAATTAAAGTTAATTGATTAATCGGTACTCTTCTATAGCAGCTACCCAGCTGGAAAAGTATCAGTGTGAAGAGTGATCATATGTGTAGAGCATGTCTGATTTGTTATCTTGTGTAAAAGGGCCAAAACTGCTTTAAAATTAGCTTTAGCAAGGTGTATTTTCCAGAAGAAACAGTTAAGAAAATAAATAGTCACAGGTTTTACCCAGCTTTCTGCAGCAGATGCATTTGAACTTAGGTATACGGAGGTAGCTCCGGCTCCACTGAAGCAAATTCAGGAATCAGTCTTCTGTTAAAATGGCTTCTCTGGCTTCTTGCACTTGGCATTGTCACCAATATACCTTGAAGACTCTCTGGTGCATGAGCAATGTACACATTTGGGGAAAAAAACCCCAAAACACCACAAAACCTTAACATTTTCGCTATTGTTTTCCCAGTGAGGTAACAGGGGCTGGGTACTTTCAGAAGTCAATGGTGGCAGCTGAAATTGTGTTTAGATCCCTACTTAGTCCTATTGGCATGCTACAAGCAAAGCAAATCCCCTTTGTTATAGATTTTTCACTTATGGGGGTTTCAAGTATACGTAAAATCCACTGCTCCAGTGACTCTTATTAGAGAACATACACATTAGCAGTCATCCTTATGTACTGTATAAGAAAATGTTAATCTTTAAAATTGCTAAATTTATCAAAAGCATTGACTAGATTTGAAAGATTTCTTTTTTGTGTCATTTTGTGATCAGTTGCAAAAGTGTACATTCACAAATTTGAAAATATAAATTCCAAATGATACTTCACCTGGGACAAAAAATTGTTTTCTTATTACTACTTTTAAGACCTATTTGAGCAATCAAGAAAAAAATCAAAAACCAAAAAACACCACAGAAATATTTTCTGGTTATTGAAGTGTCTGTAGAAAGGATTTCCTGTAGTTCAGAATATGGTAGGAGGATATCGATCTCTTGTCTCCTCTGTAAAATTCTTCTAGTATCTGCCAGAGACAGCACCTGAGTTTTATGGTTTTCTTTGAATCTGCACACTAATGCATTTGGTTACTGTTAGAATAGTTAGTGTTTGTGCCTAGGGTGAACTAGAAAATTAATTTCTGAAGGCATGTTTTCTTTGTTCTCCAGAAAATGTGGTATGGTATGTGCTATGTCTCTGTAACTTATAGGAACAACGAGATCAATCAAAAAGAAATTATGAAAATTTATGAATTGTTTATTTTAATAACCTATAGATTCACTTATAATTCCTTTCTAAAACTATAGATTTGTGCCTAAATATGTCCCATGTATTTAAAAGCATAGTGTCTTACCTAACCTTATCCAATAACTGCATCATATGTATTGTATCAGGTAGGTGGAGTCATGAAAAAATTAGTTCTGTATTAAATATAGAAATTTTGCTCCATCCTATGCTAATGTAATTATTTTGTGGTTAAAATTGTTTATGAACACATTTTTTTTCCTCTTATTTTATTTTAGGATTTTCTCCAAAGCCTAAATAAAATATTCAGATTCAAAGGCATGAGTTGACATTTAAGCAAGTAATGATTAATACTTTTCTTCAATAAGCTGATCACTAAAAGAATTTGATCTCATTCTTTTGAGCAGTGAACATTAATATTTAGGGGTTTATATTTTTCAAGGGCAGTTTCTTGTTGGGAGTACTTGCAAACTTGTAAAAAGTTACAAGGAAACGCAACTTTTACAGCACGAAGAAATAAAGGCTAGACCTCAATGTTAACATAAATAAAAGTTCTGACATCTAAGCAAATGCTAAGATAGATTTGCATACAGATTAAATGTAAAATGAATGCAGTTTATTTGTTTAAAGGAAAGTGAAATCAATTCAAATACAATACAAAAGGGCATAACTGAAAAAAAAAGAATCAATATTCCACCTATTTACAGAGTCTAATGTAAAAATCACCATCTAGAAGAAAAAGCATATTACTTTGGTAGGAAAAAAATCACCATCACTACGACGACCACCACCACCAAAACCTGGTAAATTATGCAATTAAAATAAATTATATTTCCTTAAAGAATAATTAAAACATTACTAAATTTGGATACAAATCCTTAAGCATTTGCGTAATAATCTGTGCAGTTGAATATTTCTTGACAACTTTTTTTTTTAGCTCATGGAAAATTTGCATTATTGTAATGAAATATTTTGCTACATTTTGTAGAGAACAGTAGCATGTGGAATAATAAGATAAGTTAGATTTGTTGGAAATGAGAGTCTCAAGATTAATTGATTTGGGAAGATAACTCTTAGTTGAAAGGCACAGATAATAATTTTACCAGGCATTGTTGACTTCATTTTCTGAAATTAATTTGTCATTGTCTATGTTCCTGAATATCAGGGAAACATTCACACACTTATCTCAATGATGAGTGTGTGAAGAGTGTGCACCCTGTGTGCAACTGGCTGGAATTTCTTTTTCCTCACCATCAGTGCTCCTCACTAGTTGAAAAAACAGAAAGTAATTAATCCGCAGTATATTCCAGTGGTGCGAACCAGAGCAAACAATTAAAGGTAGGGACAACAACAGAAAAACCCCAACCCGACCCAAACAAAAAAAAATAAAAAGACATATTAAAAAATGGATTTGTTCATCACTAGGTTTTTCTGTGTTTGATATTTTATTTCTGCTTCAATGTAACATTTAATGTAAGAAGCCATTTTTGCGATGTCTTCCTTGTGGTATGGAAGGTGTGGGTAGTATTCATTTGGCCAAATTTAGTCATCTAGACATATGATGTAGCCAACTGATGCTTGCTATATAGCCCATGGAAAAAAGGACACGTCTAGAAGGCGGCTCATGCCACACATAGACAGAAAGGTCAGCATAGCCACTGACTGGTTTTCTCCACCTCGTTGATTACAAAAGAAATCTCAGACCTGTATGGCTTACTTGAATGGGAGGTGAACCTCACTCAGTGTCTCTGTGTGCTTCGGGAGTAGGATGTAACATTTCATTTTATGTGATACTCTGTGCTGTGGGATGGACCCATGTAAATATGTGACATACATAAAAACTCATAACAGGGATGCAAACTAGTTACAATACTATGTTCTGTGCCAATACATGTTGAAAAAAATATGTGGTGTGTCCCCAAATGCTACTATGGAACAAGTCCTCCATTGCTATTCATATGTCCATGAAGTGTGGAAGGAATTATTAACAAAAGAGCACTTTGCTGCATCTTCCACCTTGGAAAAGATGGAGCATGATCCATTGGATGAACCCACAGTGGCTGCATTTGCTGGTTAAGTTTTTGTGTGCAAAATGTTGCCGAAAGAACAGAATCTGTGGTAAAACTGACACAATTAAATGTAATAGTTCCTTGGAGCAGTTGTGGAGTGTTACATAATCCTGTGTAGCTATAGGAATTTTGAAATAAATGTGGTTTTTAAGAGACAATCTCAAATAAATCATTTACAAAACCACTGGAATTACAAAAGATGGCCAGTAGGTGGAATAACTAGTATTGACTGGAGGGTCACAGAATAACTTGTTTCTAGAGTCTCATTACTTTCTATTTAATTTGATAATATTTTAGGAAGATGATACAAACCAGTGAGAAATATTAAAGTATATTACTTGTTTTGTAGTGAACATAGATGGTATCAAAAGTGAGATCTTTTTTCTGTAATTAAAAGAAAATAGTTGTGAAGTCACAGACGGCCTGTCAACTCACATTCCACTATTTTCCACTATATTTAATGAGTTAATCTTGCATAAGGCCTATTAGGGAGCAATTCATTTGCCTTAACGTAAGCATTATAATTATATTAGACACTCTGTGGTGCCTTTTCTGGTCTCCAGTTGCCTGCCCAGGAGGTGAGGTACTCCTTCTGCAGTGCCGTGTCTGCCAGATACCTCAGCAAACGTAAGCACCAGACATGCCTAATCTGTGTGGAAGAAGCTGAATCCCACCCTTCAGATTCATTCTTGTGTCTTGTTAAAACAAGATATACATGGTGATTGTGTAGCAAACTTTGCTGCTTTAAAAAAATCTATGGGCTGCCTGGTGTAAGACAATAAATTGTGGGTTACTAATGACCTTTGGTCACTTGTATTTCAGAGAGACTTAAAATTATAAGGCCAAGATATTTTTTTTTTTTTCAAAAGAAAGTAATAGTTTCAATCACTCATATTAAACAGTCAATGGAAGACAGAAGAAAGGTTAAATTTTACAGCAGTAGATTTTAAAAATTTATATATTTTAAAAGGATTTTAGACTGAGTAATGAAAAATTTAAGCCTTTAATTCAAACACTAGTTACTTTAAAGCTAATTTGAAACATGTATATGTTCATTAAAATTAAAGTAAGTGGATAAGTGTATTTTTCAGAACTGAAATAGGGTGAGCAAATAATTCCCATTAAATCTTAGTAATTACGGACTTTGGAAAACATTATCTAACTGTGTTGTAGTCATCTAAGTCTCTGCAAAAATATGACCTTCAGATCACAGGAATCTTCCCAACTTATTTTAAATCATCACAAAAAGCATCATGCTGGATAAGTACATAATGTATTTCTATTTTCCTTTTATTCTGAAGTGGTTTGGGTTTTTTCCCCGAAAGCTTTAAAAACATGGGTATACCTTTTACAAGTTAGAAACTCACGTGCATGTAGACAAACAATCATCTGGTCCAGAGAGTACACATCCTTAAAATCAAACTGAATTTACTGGTGGAGATGGGACTGGAATCAAGCCACTAGGAAAACAGAACAAGACTTTACAAATGCAGAATGAGGGAAATGTGGAAATGTTATTGGTAAAAGATTGCTTTCTTGAGGTCCAAACTTACAGGAGCTCATCCCTGATGTCATGCTGAACTACTGACTGCTTGCTGTATAGAGATATGAATAATGATCTTTATTGCCAAATCATAGGATCACTCAGCAGAGAAGAGACCACAGAAGTCTCAACCTTTGCTCAACCAGGAGTTCAAAGCAATGACAATACTGAATTCAGACCAGGTCACTCAGGGCTTTGTCATGTCAGTGTTGGAAACCTCTAGGGATGGATATTCCCCAGCCTCTCTGGACAACTGATCCAGTGCTTCATTATCCTCACAGGGAAATTTTTAAACTTAAATCCATTTGAAATCACCCCTGTTTCAGTTTATCACATTTAGGCATGATGTAAAAAATAAGGTTGCTTTTAAAATATAAGTAGTGTTTGAAAAATTATGAATTTTTTTCAGTCTCTGCATTATCCCTTAAGTACAATGCATATTTTCTCCCACCTTAGAATGACAGTAAAATGAGGGTTAACAGGAATTAATGTAGTTTATTGATCATTTTCAACACTGGACTTTCTCAACACCTACTTGATGCAAAAAAAACCCAATACAATACTGTGATAGAAGCTGAACTTTCCCTGAGATATCAGGGTATGTGAAAAATTGGTGTTTCTGTGATAAATTATATTACCCCTTTTCCATCAGAAGGACATTTTAATCAATGTATTGTTAAATCCACTGACTTTCCATCTACTTTTCAGAATGGTAGTCTCATATGATTTATTTTCCCATGTACTTGGATGACATTTTGTCTACTAAAGCATAAGATTCACTGGCAAGGTCAGTATAATTCAACCAAAAAAGTACTGAAACCCACATGATTACAATTTTGATAGAGGAATGTCATCTAGATCTCTACATATTTGAAAAATGCATGTAGTGCATAAGTAAGAAAAATTGATCCTATCTCACTTAGGAAAGTCGTTGCATTGTACTTTTGTGAAGTACAAGGTTTTTCTTTCCTCTGCAAACCCAAACCAACCATGCAGAAGGAAATTAGTCTAGAAATCATATGTAATATAACAGGGTGTGATAACAGAGGAAGGTGTGGCTTGTATGAAAGCACAACTCAAGTTTAGAAAGGAGACTTCCCTGGGTGCAAGTGTGAGTGGAGAATAATGTAATTTCATTTGCAGATCTATTTCTTCCCATGCTCAGGAAGAGACACTAGCTATATTATTAAGCTTGATCCCACAATATGTATTGATGTGAAGCGTAGTGTAGGTGAAACTCTGTGGTAGAGTTGTTAAGCATTGCAGAATTACAGTTCCTGGTGTGCAAAGTAGAGAGTAATAATGAGTTCACATTTTACTCTGTAGTATTTATGACAGCTACTAAAATAATAATTGAAAAAAATAAAAAAGAGCCTAGGCTGCATACCTTACGTAAGGATACAATTATGATTTCCCTAATATGTAGGGAAAGATGCAAAAATTACAGCCCTCAAAATCTCACAAAACTCCACAGTGCATTATGTTCTAAAAGATACCGACAGATAGACATGGAAATACATAACTAAACAACTACTTGGCTAAGCAGTAAGAGAGTCTTGTTCAAAGAAACAGAAGCATCACTGAGATAATCCCCGATTTAGTCTTTGACAAGTTGGCATCTCAGCATTCTCCCCTCTATGAGCTATTATGTGCTGACTTCAGCATGGGAAAGGTAAAATTGGGGCATGACTACACATTTCATTACAAACTCTGCTTTTTCAAACTCTTATGAGAAAAGTTAGTGGGTTTTTTTATTATTATTTTTAGGTATACATATGTATAAATATGTATATATACATGTGTATATAAACTATATCTAATAAAAAGGCTAACATAGAAAAGTCATGCCTTAAATAATCATGTCATCATGCTAGAGCGAAAAGAGAATGGAGAATATTTTACAGGGAATGGGTCTGGAAACACTCAACTCCCCTATACTAACAGTATAATTTGATTCTAAACACCAATACAATTATTTTCTCAACCAGTCAACTGTTCTTCATGCACTAGCATGGGCTAGGTTGCAAAAACCGTGTTAACACTTGATGGCACAGACTGAAACAGTGAATAACTGATGTTGGAAGGGAGATGAGCATTTTTGCCTGATGCTTGTAATCTAAGGTTAAAAAGTAAGGACAGAAGTTTCACCACTCATGTTTTTAGAACAATCTAGCACATTCTGAATGTAAGAATACAAGAAAAAAGGCAATACATAATTCAGAGTCATCTTAAACTGTCAGGAAACAAACAGCAAACACAAATTCAACCTTTAAATAATAATGATAATCAGACTGGGAAACACTGAACCAGTGGGGCCTAGAGCATGTGGGGTGACACTGACTTGAAAAGAGCACCATCAGGCTGGAATCATATTTAGAGCTGAACAAACAATAACGATATTTTCCTCCAGATAGCTCTTAACATTAACATATTATTTATCTGTGGTTAAGGAAAATTGTTTCTTTGCCTCTTTCTGGCTGTTTGAAGTTGTTTCTGTGCATTTGATAACAAAAAATCTCACCCATTCTTACGAGTGACAGACTGGGTAGCATTTGTTGCTCCTCCTGTCTCTGTTGCCTGATAATTCAGCAATGATGGGGAGCTGACACATGGGAAGGAGCTGGTCTTAAAGAAGGCTTTAAGGTTAACTGCAAACAAAGGAAGAAGAGACATGGAAAAAGAAGATAAAGAGACAAATGCAGGGGACAGAAAATGAGAGAGGAATACAGAAATCAGGAAGTGGAAAAATTCAAGGAGCATAGAGAATAAATGGAAAGAAGGAAAGAAGATGTAAATAAGTGTTGAAAGATAACAAAGATGGCAGATGAAAGAAACACCTATTTTTTGTTTTATTTTGCTGGTCAGTCTTTTCTTTCTCCTCATCCACATCTAGAACTGCTGAGCTCTCATGTCGTTAAGAGTGTTCATAGTAACTGCCCTTCTGAAAATGATGGGGTTTTAACTCTTTGGCAGTATGTTGGTTAAAAGACAGGAAGTTATTCTGGGATATTGGTGTAAAACTTTTAAAGATGGGATTCTGAGATAAAATATAATGTGTATTAGGTGTATATGATAATATACACAATGCCATAACTCTTAAGTACAAATGCAACTCTTACACAGTGTTAATCTTGGAGGATTGTGTTGGGCGGAGATGTTGTGCCTTGGGAGTCAGGGAGTCCTAAGGACAATCCTGTATAAAGAAGGAACTAATTGTTGGGTATTTGGTCCAAAATGCTGAAAATCAAGAAAGCAAAAATATTTTCTCCTCTCTTGCTTATTTGGAGTATGGCCCTAGCTACAGCTTGAACTGTGGCAGTTTTGCCTCCGCAGTGTGACCAGTAAGCAGTGAAGGTGAAGGAAGAAGAAATTCCTGGTACTGTACTCAGCCCTGAAACCTCTTGTGCAAAATGGGTAATGCATTAGTGTGTGCTTGTGGTGGATATTTTTTGTTGTGTTTCATGGAGAATTCAACTGGCATATTCAGCATCATTGCAGACTGACTATGCAACTTGCAGACTTCTGATGTATTTCTAGTTGTCGTGGGTTTTTTTCTACAAATTAGCTTTACATCTTTCAGTATTTAAGCAGAAATTCTATTGTGGTCTATTTGTGCATGAACTTAAAAACCCCTACAATGAGCATTAGAAAATGAGATACTTTCTTATAAACATAGCATCTGTTTTTCTTTTGCTTGGTATACTGAATAAAGTCCTGAGCATGCACTAAGTGAAGCAGCAATATGTAGCTCAAGATTTCTGGAAAGAAGACTTAGGATAGTCTAAGGCCAATTAATTTCCTGTCTTTGCTAGAGTGATAAAAATACAAAGAGCTAATGAAGTAAAAAAGTCTTTTTCAACTTTCAGAACATACAAAGACTTTCTAGCAAGAAGACATTCAGGAAAACTTAATAGAAAAAAAAATCTGACCTTCTTTCACAATAGTAAATTTTGGGGGAAAATGCCTGGCTATTTTACATCAAAATATCATGACCTTAAGTCTATCAAATTTATCTGTAATGCTTGACTATCACAAGTCACTGAAGCAAAGTGATGCGCTTGTTAATGAAAAGAAATAGCATTCCCCAAAATAAAGTTTTTAAACCCAAGAAAGAATTACAGAATATTTTAATAAGTCCAAAATACACTCTGGTCTAGTGATATGTACTTTAAAATATTAGATGCTGAAAAAAAATGCAATCTCCAGCAATGACAGTTTTTCATGCTACACTATTTCTAAGTTACTAGAGATAATTTCTGTATTAACATTAAAAAAAAGTTAATATATTTTACCATCTGTCCTGGTTTCGGCTGAGATAGAGTTAATTTTCTTCACAGAAGCTAGCATAGTGCTGTGCTTTGGATTTAGTGCTAGAAGAATGTTGATAACACGCTGATGTTTTTAGTTGTTGCCAAGTAGTGCTCAGACTGCTCAAGGACTTTTTGAGCTTCTCCTGCTCGGCCAGGTGCATAACAAGCTGGGAGTACAGCACAGCTAGGACCCAAACTGTCCAAAGAGCTATTCCATACCATGTAACGTCATGCTCGGGGGGGTTGGTGGGTCGGTCAGTCGCTCGGGTACTGATCGCTGCTCGGGACGGGCTGGGCATCGGTCGGCGGGTGGTGAGCAATTGTATTGTGCATCATTCGTTTTGTATATTCTGTATATTTTGTTATCATTCTCATTATTACTATTATTATTATTTTCTCTTATTAAACTGTCTTTATCTCAGCCCTCGGCTCTAACCTTTTTCTCCTTCCCGATTCTCTCCCCCATCCCACTGAGGGAGGGGGGGGAGTGAGCGAGCGGCTGCGTGGTGCTTAGTTGCCAGCCGGGTTAAACCACGACACCATCATTAGAATTTTCACCTATCTCTCCCTCAAAGGTTGCATTATTTGTGTTCCCTTAAATATAGTTGAAGTTAATCAACTTAAGTAGATGTGGCAATGATTACCTGTCTCAGTTAAGATGAAAACATCAGTATTGGAAGAAAGGTATTTTCACATATGTTATTTTGGGGATAATTTAATTAATTTTTTCTGAATATTTGTAAAAAAGTTGTTTATCTTCCTCTTAAGACAGTCTATAGATTTCTAATGCTTTATTAATGTATATAAATAAAGCATCCTTTCTTATAATAAATTGGCAGCCTATAACTTGCTTCTGATTCCACAGAAGCCTTTTAATAACACTACTTAAAATCATCTGGATGCTTCCAGAAGGTCAAGTAATCCACTTTTCTAATTATTTATCGTCTGATTATCATTAGCTTGTAATTAACTGTCACTATCATATATATGATCTGTCCTGTGACTGGAGAGGTGAGTGGAGCCCACTCTGACTCGTGTGCCCCAGCGGCAGCAATGCCCATTCTCAACAGACTGGCAGAGATGGAGGTGCATGAACTGAACGACAAACTGCAGCTGCCAGGTCCCAGTTACTTTTTTGCAGTGGGCATAGCTGTGATGAGGAAATAGGAGCTCGTATTTTCTTTGTGTGTATTTCTGCTTGTTGAAAGTGGGTTTTTAAAGTAAATAATAGCCCAAGGACCAGAATGCAAAGAATAGTGTCCATCCTCCAATGTGGAAATCCTATCCTGCTCTTTTAATGTATTTGTTTCAGATGGAAAAACTTGCAGATTGAATTATGAAAATAAGGATTATAAATCTTTGATGTGAGTTGCTTATATTCATTTCCCAGAAGTAATTTACCATAAGTGCATAGTTAAGTCATTATCTCTTATTTGTTATATTTTGGAGAGTTTTTGAATAAGCAAGCTTCCCAGGTGTTTCAAAAAATACACCATCACCTGCAGTTTCTTCCTTGTTAGTGCCAAGCTACCTACCTCTGTGCATATATTCCTTCAGCTACCACTAATAATAATAATAACAACCAAAAAAAATATTTTACTGCCTATTGAGGTTTAAAATGCTGAATTACAACGTGGCAGGCTACCAATTACTTTCAAACAGACAGTAGACACAAATACATTCACCACCACTCTCATTCTGAGCCATAGGTTGAACTTTAGAAAGGAAAATTGTAATCTAAATGCTGACATTATATTGGAAGTGAGGAATCAAAGAAATGGTGTTTCATCTTTTCCTTCATGACATGCTAATCAGTGACTTTTATTAGACACTTAGCAGCAGATACTTAAAAGTATTAAACATCAAAAATTCTCGTGCTTGAAACTGCTGCACTGACAGAACTGAGAAGGTTCAAACCTAACCTTCACATTCATATTTCATCAGTACATTTCTCTGCTTAATAGTCCTTTTTCTCCTGCTGTTAGCTTTGTGATGATGAAAAACATATTTTAGTTTTGTGTTGAGTCCTAGAAATAGGACTTGCAATCATAAAATCTTTTGCCACTCTACCTCAGTGCCATGCAAGCAATCAGACAAGAAACTTCAGTCTGCCAAGCAATAGTCAACAGCTGATTTTGTGTTGACCAAAGCTTCTAGACTGAAAGCTTGTTTTGCCCTGGGAATGATGATGTCTTCAACTGCCCAGCAAAAGATCAAGATGATTAAAGCTAAATGTAAGGTAAAATTTGTTATATGATGACCTTTGTTAGGCTGTAAATCATGAGGAGTAGAGAATAGAACAGCTAATATAAAAAAATATATACTACATTCAGCATGGGTAACAGAAGTAGGAAGGATTTCAGTTTCTTAAATCTTTACCTTCTCGATTTGCCATCAATAAATCCGTTAGACTGGAATTCTATACATGATTTTTTAATTTAAAGAAAAAAGTAATCACTCACTATGTTAGTGTATTTTCAGTTGGTTTTTTTGGGTTATCTCCTGAGACAGCAATGCTATGGTACTGGAAATACTATTGGTATAAGTTACTTCAGAATAAAATAAGTGCTTTATTAACAGCATCAAATATAAGCTATTTACCTCTAAGTGGGATTTCAGGCTTTGAACTGGAGAAAAAATTGCAAAATTCTGGTAAGGAAGCTAAGTTTTGGCATTATCAAACCGACAACCACTGACATGCTTACCTTTTCTTCTATATGGCATTGAGATGTAAAACTACTCAATTGACAAAACAAAACCCAGCAATTTAAAAATAAATCTTTAGAGATGGAAAATATGCACTGGCTATGTCTCATTGCTCTACTATGCTGCTTTAAGCACTTCCACCCAGCCAGCATAAACTAACTCAAAAACGGAGGTGGCTGACCATAACATTGACTCTAGGATGGCCTTTGTGAGACTACGTCCACCAAGCTGTGACTGATATTTCTTAAAGAAAAAGAGCCTGATGGATTTGAAAGGAGTTGTTACAGAGCCATGTATGACATGCAGCTTGAGCACAGCTCAGTGCCAAGTTAGAGCTGGTAAATAGAATTGGAAAGCTATAGGCCACCTGGCATATAAACTATGGTCTTTTCTTCTGCTGCAGCAGGCACTTAGATATCATGTTGGGTTGTCAGGGTTGAGGAAAGAACATCAGTCAATCTTTACTGAGGATAAAATGAAATATGAATTTCCTTGGAAAATGGTATTTAGCTAAATCAAAGCCAGGAAGAGACTATCCAGGTAAGGAGACAGATGAACTTCTTAAATTTATTTTTTAAAGTAAACAAAATAAAACAGCAGTATAGAAGCCATTCTATAAATGTAAGCATTTTGAAAAACAAACCTCCTTAGGAGGGTTCTGAGATGTCTTTTTTCCTTGCTATTTAATTTGTGGGTTTGTTTTTTGGTTTTTTGGCAATACTTCATGTATATATCTACAGGGAAAAACAGTCCTGCTCTAGACTCTTCATATGTTCTTGCATATTCTCAATGAGGACAGGGGAAGTTACTTTTTACAGCCTTATCGAATTTTGTGCTTTCAATTTCCTTAAGAGAAAAAAAGATGAAAAGAAAAAGAAAACGTGTGCTGTGCCACTGAAAAACTGTTGCAAGGAAGTGGTGCATTCAAAGGAAAAAGGGGGAGGAGTAGCAAGCAGAATGCATGGAAAGTTTCACAGGAACCCTTCTTCTGCTGCGCTCACCCAGACACAGGTAGTGGTGACCCGAGGCTGCACAGCGGCCAGTGGGGCTGGGCTGGGGCAAGTGCGGCTGCTCGGGGGGAGCACAGACACTGTTGGACGGCTCCCAAGCTGGGCAGCGCTGTGCTACTGAATTAAGTTGAGGAATTTCTAAAACGCTTTTGACTGGAACTAATTGGTATCCTCTGAGGATCTGAGTGGAAGAGAAGGAAAGGGGAGGAGAAGGGAAGAATTCTTACACTAAGAGTAGACCTGGCTTGGCCGGGTTTTTATCAGCTGGCGGGTTTTGTTCCTAGTGTTCCTCCTAAGGTTGGTAGGATGGAGCTGAGCTCAGGCTAGCTGCCTAGGTGTGTGATAAGCTTCTTACAAGATTGTGTTATTGGACCAGAATTTTGCTTTGTTCCATGTAGAAATTCTAAGTTTAAGTTTAAAATACAAATTTTGCAAACCATGATTGTGTTACCCATGTCTCATTACATTCCAGTATGAACAAAATGGAATTCAAGTGGTAGTCTTAATTTGTATTAATTTTGCTCACCATAGTTTTCCACATTTGGGTTTGGGTCATAATTAAAGTCTCAACCAAAAACTTTCTTTTATATATAGCTTGGCACTTACGAATGTATATGTGTTTTGCTTATCTAATCTAGCTTGCACTTTAGTACATTTGAGAATGGTATCTTCTTGAGAATGCCAAGTGGTTTATTTCCATAAAACTTTAAGTGAATTCGGCTTATCAGGTGTCATTATCATTTGACAGTAACTAACATATATATGCTTGTGTGCTTATGTAAATGAAACAAGCAGTATTACCTTGCATATGTATAATAAACATCTGAATAGAGAAGACTTTCAGAAAATATGAGGTTCTCTAAAGATCATAATTTCACTGGCTATCATGAAAGATTGCATTAATGGCTTTTTAAATAAGTATGTATTGCTGCTTCTTCAAATTGTTAAAACAGTAAAGAACAGTAGGTCTTGGATTACCACAAATAGGATAAAGAGCACATTGAAGTCATACCTTCAAAAACAGTCTCCAGAGCAATGCATCAGGCAACTTTTAACCTTAATTTTAAAACATAAACCAGAGAAACAACAAGGAAAATGAGATGCTTGCATTATCTGATTAAAGCTGTATGTTGTTTCAAATTTAAAAATGTTTATTCCAAGAGAAAAATAGACAAAGCTGGGAACTCCTACCTGAAAGGGGAAATTTCACAATAAAATTTTTGACTTCTTTTGAAGTCTAGAGTCAACAGAATAAGTATATTTTCTTTCATTCTACCTACATATTTTTGAAAAAAAACACATTTTTGAGTCAGAAAATCAGTTGTAGACATGATTGTATCATGAAACAGGAAAACCATAAACCAACTTGGTTGCATGTCTTGTTAGAATTTAGGAAAAAATCTGTTACAGGAATCAGGAAGAATCTCCTTGACATTCATGGTTTTTATTTTGGATCAGTAATATTTTGCCAGAAGGGAAAATTATTTGCTTCAAATCAGTGTCAAGTTTTGCAACTGAATCCAAAACTATCTTATGACTGAAGATTTGCTTTTTCTCAGATATTTTCCTGATACCTGGAATTTCAGTAGTTGATATAACAAGGATATGGATTCCTCATTAAAGTTCAGAATGGAATTCTGTAACTATACCACCGGTTATCATTAAACTACCTAGTGGTTCGTAATGATAGCAAAATGTCCCCCAAACCAAGCAGAAAATTCCTAAGAATAATTATATTTGTGTAAAGTTGAATCACACTGTAGTGTATATACAATGTGTGTATATTTATAATATACATAAGTTTGATATATATATATGCCTATATATATATAAACCATACATGTATATTAGTAAATGCATGGTAACATTTTAAAATGAGACAGCCCTAAAGATTGGATTAAATACAGAAAATAAAAAGGAAATAAAGCAAGGATGATGGTACATTATTAGAGGACAATACACAGGAAGCAGTCCTGGAAAAAAAGGTTGGGAAATGGCATTGCAATAGCTTAAACTTAGTATAATATTGTATGAGATTAGCCATACCAGGTCAGAAAAAAATTACGTTTAGTTCAGTACCTTAATTTTGACAACAGTCTGTGGCAGACAGGGAAGAAACAAGGCCCAACCATAGTATTATATTTTTCAGGTATACTCATACTCTCCATTAGCCACCTGTTACTCTCTTGAATCATTCTTTATGATTTTTTTCTCCCATGAATTAAATGTTTCGAGCCTATGCAAACGTAAGCAATCATTTAGCTGCACACACAGAGTTTAACTATGAGCAAAGTGCTAGCATAGCTCCTGTTTTGAACTTCCAGTCTGATGATTTCTGTCCTTCAATTCCATTTTAGGTTTATGACGAACAATAAACACTCCTTCCTTATTTGTCGTCTTCTTGCTCCTGTTTTGAACTTCCAGTCTGATGATTTCTGTCCTTCAATTCCATTTTAGGTTTATGACGAACAATAAACACTCCTTCCTTATTTGTCGTCTTCTTTGCATGTGTGATTTTACACACTTGTCTTACATGCCTGAGGTTTAAAGATCAGTTCCCATATGGAAGTGTTTCTAAACCTTTGAGAATCCTTGCCACCCTTCTTTGCTTCGTTTCAAGGACTATCTTCCTTTTGGGGATATGAGGACCAGAACTATTTTACCCTCTCTTTCTTTATCGTTCTTAAACATTTAGTTTTCATTTTTCACTCTTTAGGTTTTTTTACTCATTAGCTAATATTTTCATAGAACTCTTCATTTTAATTTTTGTCTAAGTAGTGAGGTTAACCACTGGTAGTTCATAACTACCAGTAGTAACTCCTCTTCAATATTTACATGAAAAAAATCTGGATTCTTTTCTCCTGTGAGCTTTATTTTAATTATTTTCAGTGTTGGTTGATCTGTTATACTATCAAGTAGTATCACATTACTCTTTTGCATCCCTTGACACTTTTTGCAACATTCTGACTACTCATTTTGTAAAAAACTCTTCTTTTTCATTTAAAGTTTGAATACATGCTTCAGAATTTAAAAATAAAAATAATCAGAGGGATTTTCGTTCAGTGCTTTAACTCTGCTATTGGCAAATTTTTAGTGTGGTTGGTAAAGCAACATGGCATATCTTATCCCAGAAAATAATAGTCTGCAAAATATTAACCCTCACCAACATTGGCTACCCCTGTAAGTATAAAATCATACGGTAAAATAACTGAAGGATAGTAAGTAAATCTCCATATTTTAAGGGAACTAGAAAGCAGACAAGACCAAAGTAGTAGTTCATCTCATCTAGTATTTTCTCTGTGGTACTGTTGAAGATAGTAAGTTACAGCGAGTAGTGTAGCAGGCATATTTGCAACAACCCATTTGGAGAGTATATTTCTTTTTATATTTGTCACACTTTACAGCTTGCAACAAGAAGCTTCAATCCTTCATCCTTCAAGTCATTTCCATCGCTCTTCAGGGCACAAGGTAATCTTTAACTGCCAAGAGCACAAATATATGTTTTAAGGAGGCAGGTGACTCCATTTTCCACCATGGGTATGTTGCATCTTTCTCTGATGTATGTGGCTCTGGCCAGTCTTGAAAACAGAGTGCTGAACTAATCACAGTCTGCTCCAGAATAGCAGTTGCTATAAGATGGCAGATGATCCAGTGTATGCACAGCATTTTCTGTCTATAGTACATCTGAATTTAATTCCAGCTGAAAATACATGGTAATGCTTATCAAAAAGCCAATTTACTGTACCTATCAAAAAGCCAATTGAATGTACTTGTAAGTAACTTTATACCTTATACAGTCATATAATGCTGGATTTCATACCCTTAACGCAAGCTTTGCAAGTATTCATTAATACCATTTTTTGCTGGAAGTCAAGTTTGTTGTTCCTTCTATTTTCACACAACTTTGTTATGTGAAAAAGCTTTACAATTACTATAAATATTTTCCTTATCTGTGTGGAATGGAGAAGACAACTGCAGACTGGAATTGCAGATTGCAGTCATCATTTGTTTAATTCAAAAGTGCCAGTCTAACAAGTGAAAATAATAATTGTTGTCTATAAAATATTTCCAACAAACAAATAAAAATTGGGACAGTTCAATTTCCTGCTCCATCTTGAGTAAATCTCTGTTCTGTGTTCAGGGGAAACCATTTAGCACCTGCTTGCCAAATAAAAGGGGGATAATACAGGCAGCTGGAGCTAAACTTGGCTAGGGATGCAAAGAATAATAAGAAGGGTTTCTACAGGTATATCAGCCAGAAGAGGATGGTTAAAGAAAGCGTACCCCTGCTGATGAGTGAGACTGGCAAGCTGGTAACAGCAGATGAGGAGAAGGCTGAGGTACTCAACACTTTTATGCCTCAGTCTTCACTGGTAACCTCTCTCCTCACCCCTCCCAAGTTGATGGATGGCATGAGGGGGACTGGGAGGACAAAACCCCTCCTGCTGTAGGAGAAGATCAGGTTTGTGACCACCTGAGGAACCTGAACGCACATAAGTCCATGGGACCTGATGAGATGCATCCCAGAGTCCTGAGGGAATTGGCCAATGTAGTCGCCAAGCCACTCTCCATGATATTTGAAAAGTCATGGCAGTCAGGTGAAGTCCCTGGTGACTGGAAAAAGGGAAACATCATGCCCCTTTTCAAAAAGGATAGAAAGGAAGACCCTGGGACCTACCGACCTGTCAGCCTCACCTCTGTGCCTGGCAAGATCAAGGAACAGATCCTCCTAGAAGCTATGCTAAGGCACATGGAGGCCAGGGAGATAATTCGAGATAGCCAGCATGGCTTCACCAAGGGCAAGTCCTGCCTGACGAACCTAGTGACTTTCTAGGATGGTGTGACAACGACAGCGGACAAAGGAAAACCACTGGATGCCATCTATCTGGACTTCTGCAAAGCCTTTGACACCGTCCCCCACAACATCCTTCTCTCTAAATTGGAGAGCCATGGATTTGATGGGTGGACTGTTTGGTGGATAAGGAACTGGCTGGATGGTCGCATCCAGAGGGTAGTGGTCAATGGCTCGATGTCCGGATGGAGAGTGGTGATGAGTGGTGTCCCTCAGGGGTCCGTACTGGGACCGGTGCTGTTTAATATATTCATCAATGACTTAGAGAGCGAGATCGAATGCACCCTCAGCAAGTTTGTGGATGACACCAAGCTGAGTGGTGTGGTTGACACACCAGAAGGACGGGATGTCATCCAGAGAGACCTGGATGAGCTGGAGAGGTGGGCCTGTGTGAACCTCATGAGGTTCAACAAGGCCAAGTGCAAGGTCCTGCACCTGGTTCGGGGTAACCCCCAGTATCAGTACAGGCTGGGGGAAGAAAGGATCGAGAGCAGCCCTGCCGAGAGGGACTTGGGGGTGCTGGTGGATGAAAAGCTGGACATGAGCTGGCAATGTGCGCTGGCAGCCCAGAAGGCCAACCGTACCCTGGGCTGCATCAGGAGAAGCGTGGCCAGCAGGTCGAGGGAGGTGATTCTGCCCCTCTACTCTGCTCTGGTGAGACCTCACCTGGAGTACTGCATCCAGCTCTGAAGCCCTCAGCACAAGAAGGACATGGAACAGTTGGAGCGGGTCCAGAGGAGGGCTACAAAAATGATCCAAGGGCTGGAGCACCTCTCCTATGAGGACAGGCTGAGAGAGTTGGGGTTGTTCAGCCTGGAGAAGACAAGGCTGCGGGGAGACCTGATTGAGGCCTTTCAGTACTTAAAGGGGCCTATAGGAAAGATGGGGATAATCTTTTTAGTAGGGCCAGCTGTGTCAGGACAAGGGGTAATGGTTTTAAACTAAAACAGGGTACGTTTAGACTAGATATAAGGAGGAAATTCTTTACAATGAGGATGGTGAAACACTGGAACGGGTTGCCCAGAGAGGTGGTGGAGGCCCCATCCCTGGGAACATTGAAGGCCAGGTTGGATGGGGCTCTGAGCAACCTGATCTAGTTAGCGGTGTCCCTGCTCACTGCAGGGAGGTTGGACTAGATGACCTCTAGGGGTCCCTTCCAACCCAAAACATTCTATGATTCTATGATTCTATAATGTTGTCTTTCTAACTCACAGAGGTGGTGTGATAGATGCAGTAAAGCCACTAACCACATTACTGATCATCTGATTAAAAATCTAGGAGCAGTGATGGTCCTAATACAGCATGGTTTTCTCAGTCTAAATCCTCAACTGTCCGTTATTTAAACAGCTTCAGAAGATACATTGATCCACTAGAAAAGTCAAATATATATTGATAACATATCTGTATTTGGGGCTGTAGTACAAAGCACATTCAAAGTGTTCGAAATTATCTTGACTCCTGTGTTGACTTTTTAAATTGTTTTATAGTGTTCATAGAGTTAAGTCCAGAAATGACCGTTAGGTGACTTCATCTAGCTGCCTATAAACCGTATATCAAGATGCTTCTTCAGGAAATCCTTTAAATTTTGTCTTACAGAGGACTCATGGCTTGGATAGCACACATTTTTCCAAAAATACTCTAGTAGTTAGAATTTCAAGCCACCAGGAGAGAATTTACCATTTTCCATGGAATGGATGTGAATTACAGGAACTAGAGGGAGGATTTTTTAATATGGTTCTTTTTTCTACACTGTGTGAGAACACTTCAAAGAGGCACACTGCAATCTTTGTGGGAGGAAAAAGGGGTTGACATGGGTACCATTACTTTAAAATGTCCAGTGCGACCAGTGAATAGGAAGCACTATGCAAGATATATTTCCAGCTTTAAATGGCAACATGTCTACATTAAAAATAACATGAGACGTTTAGGGTTATATTTGTAAGGAATATAGGTTTTTTAAAAAACCCTTAATTTAGTCCATCAGCTCAGTTTCTCTTACTCTAGAAACGCTTACATAACTTTCAAACCTGAATACCTTCGTTCCATCTGAATTGGCAAATTCAGGTAACATGTACCTGAACGAGATATTTTTTTCCTATTGCATTTCACTATTCAGCTGTTTCTTTTCTTATATATATATATATCAAAACATGTTGTTCCAGAGCTCTGCAAAGTATCTTCATACCTCTTGTAGATTAATCTGAAGTTAATTAAGTTTGGTATCCTTATAATAATGAAAGTTGAAAATAACTTAGGAGAGAGTTTAGGGAAGGATGGAACAATCTAATT
Source organism: Gorsachius magnificus (assembly GCA_034008185.1). Taxonomy (NCBI): domain Eukaryota; kingdom Metazoa; phylum Chordata; class Aves; order Pelecaniformes; family Ardeidae; genus Gorsachius; species Gorsachius magnificus. The sequence continues at coordinate 90,602,307 of CM067081.1, forward strand.
CTGGGTTGAACTTCTGAGACTATTGACCCCTTTTTTTAAACCGTGTGGATTCATGAATATGATCAACTTATTTCTACATAGATTTTCACCTAATTGCCACATCACAGATTTTTAATTCCACAAATTATCTTAAATATTAGATAATATGGGAATTTGAACAAATGTCATTTCCAGATATCGTTACCATACAGAATTAGGTACGCTTGTGAAGGACAACCTAGTGTCCCATAAATAAGGTATGTCGTTCTTGATCATCTGTATGGTGTCACATAGAATATTAGTGCTCATATATTTCTAAACTGATTTTTTTCTGTTAGAAAACCCCTTGCTTTCAGAGGTCACTCTCTTCAGTTTTGATTACACATTGTGTTAATTATTATTTTAAGTGTGCATTCTTATGTAACGTACTTTCACTAGCCTAATCTCCGTGGTTTTAGCTTTCAACGTTTCCTGTGATTCCACCAAAGACACAAATCTCTAGACTTAGTTCTTCTACAGACAGTGCGGAGAAAAAAAGCACATTCATCTTGAATAAATGCTCACAATTTTGCACTGAAAGGTAGCCTGACTATCAAAGACTGGCTCAAAGTCTTGTTAACTAACAGTGTGCACAGAATACCAAAAATTGTATAAATTCCCTTGTCAGTGAACAAATACATCCAAATTCAGCTCTCACCTGCATGTGTACAAGGACAGATCATGTCTGTCTGTATGAAATTTCTGTAAAAAAGGGGTCTCTGCTGTGATGTTCTTCAATCTGTAGAGAGAATAAGCAGCACAGCTCGAGTAAGAAACACATGAGATGAAGGAAAAAAACCCCACTAGTGTATAATTAATAAATAAATAAATAAATAAATAAATAAAAGATGTTGTCATGTTGTTTCAGTCCTAATCTTTTTTAGAAGTGCTTACCAGAATGCTGGTGGCTCTTAGCAGCTCGTGCATTAGAGCCCACAACGGAACTGTAGGGATGCTTTTTTTTTGACAATACACTGTTAAGGACACAGACTGCAATCCATTGTTTTCTAAAATCTCTGACTTTATAGCAAGTATAATTCTCCAGGTTGACCCCCAGTGAGACATTTTCAGCATTAGTGGGCCAAATCCTTATTTGGATTAAAAGGTGGTGCTCCTGTAACAGATTTATTTATCAGTAATATCTGCAGTTCTAAAGAATGCAGCCCATAGACAATTTGTAGGCAAATACTGAAATACTTTCTTTCTTCTCATTGCCTTTGGTTTAAGGAATGATGACTTTTAAACAGTTTAGTGACTTTTTATGCTCTGGACTAACTTCTCTCAAGATCTTCTGCAGAGTGATTTGTAGGATTGTTAGTTTTGCATATGCTTGGTGGTTCTGGGGAGCTATACAGAATGCACTCTTCCTCTGGATTCTTCCTTCCTTTGTCAGAGCATATCACATTTTTCAAACATTGATGTTATTTTTCTTTTTCTATGTTTATTACTGGAACTCCTCATGCACTTGGAGACTCTGTAAAGCTCTACATAACTGTATTCATCTATTTTGAAAATTCTTATAGTCATGTATATTTTTAGTTCTTTTTCAAGGATTTTCTAGGAACTATGCAAGTTATAATTACTTAATTATTTTTTTTTTTTAATTTTGGAATTTTTTTCCTTTTGTGCTTTCCTTTTGGAATATACTGTGACTACATAAGTTTGTTTGTCAATATACAATATATGTGTGTATATGCACAAGTATATGAGTGTATGCATACCTGTGGATAAGTATACACACTCATGCATATATGCATACCATTTAGGATATGCATTTATGTGTATTCATAATAGCATATTTAGGCATATAAGGAGGCACACAGGCTCTAGCTGCCAGGGTGACAAGCTCTGTGAAACTATTATGGAGCATAATTTTCTTTCTATTCTCTTTTTAAGGACTGCAGCTCTTCACGACACTTTCAGAAGTCAAGTGTATAGTAGTATCTGTTCATCACCGTGACAAAGCACTTTGTTCTTCTGCAAATTGAAGTTCATTACATTAGTGCTGATGTTCTCTCAGCAGGTGGTCGATGTCAATTATTTTTTGCTTCTGTGTAATGAAAGCTGCTACATATTCGTTTCAATTCTGTTACAGAGCTCTGAAGTTCTGACAAGCTGTGAGCAGTTCTTCAATCAGGTAAAATTATGAACAGCTTCATACTAGTTGGAATCATCATGTCCTGACTAACCTGGATTTCTCACCACTTGTCTCTATGTTTGCCTCATACACAGTGGCTAGGTTGTCCTTTTCCTTTCTCAGTTTTTAGAGCTTGTTACAGAAGACAGACATCCAAACCTCACTTGTTAAGCAACAGCTGTTTCCAACTGTTGGACAAGCTGATTTTATTTTAATGGATACATGCACACGATAATTCACATTGATCTGAGACTTGGACCATGTTCACACGAGCAACCTATCTTGCCTTCTTCCAAATCAGCATGAAGTCTCTAGTCAGATCAAGCTAAGTTCTCCTCCTCTGGGAATAACAGCTCTTCTCTCAAGACCAGCACCCTGGCTGCCCACATCGGTCAGATGGACACAAACCAACCTGGCTTAAATCTTGAATAAAGTCCTTCTTAATCATACTGTATTCAGATTAAAAAAAAACCAAAAACAACAAACCAGAATGTGATGTTACATTAAAAATCTCTTTCAACTCTTCCACCTGCTGTGATGTTCAAATTCCCAATTTCACTTCCAGGAGTTTGCCATATCTTTGATATATTTTACACATATATATTTATATATGTTAGTATATATATCTTATCTCTAGCTCTGAGTCAAATGAAAACTATTTTTAATTGTTTAGGTACTCAAAAATTTTTCTACAGGTCTTCTTCCAAAGTCTTTTTTCATCTTATGATTCATTAGAGGGACAATAACTCATTGTGAACTCATATTACACTGGCAACTAAATGTATGAGAAAGATCAGAGTCACGCCCATATAAGCCTCCCTTAGTGCTTACCTGAGCATTCTCTCTACAGTGATCACTGTGGATGTAGCATCAAAATATTGAAACACAAAGCATAAAGAAAAGAGGGTTGGAAAGATTCATCTTATGTTCTTCTAGATAATGTCATTGGAATTAATTTTTATGATGGAAAACAGGAAGAGTGTAGTGGAGCTGCCACTGTTTAGCAGAATTGGTTATCCAGACTTACACAGTACTGTCTGTGTTAGGTAGGTAGAAATTTGGTGTCAGCAATATAAACGTTTGTCATGCTGACAAGTTTAATGAGAGGGAAGCACAGACGAAGAGATTGAAATTCAGAGATACAGTTAGTCCTCTGGAAGAGAAGTTTGAGTTGTATAGCTTGTCCATTAAAACACAGACTCATAGATTGGCTGAGCCAGGAAGGTACCTCGGGAGATCATCTGGTCCAACCCCCTGCTCAGAGCAGGCTCAGTGAGAGAAGGTTGCTCAGGGCCATGTCCAGCTGAGTTTTGAATATCTCCAAGTATGGAGACTCCACAGCCTCCCTGGGAAACTTGTGCTAGTGTTGGACCACCCTGACAGTAAAAAAGTATTTTCATATATTTAAATGGAATATCCTATATTTCACTTCGCGGCTATTGCCTCTTGTCCTGTCAGAGGGCACCACTGAGTGGTGTCTGGCTCCATCCTCTTTACTCCTCCCATCAGGTATTTATGATCCCCCTGAGCCTTCTCTTCTCCAGGCTGAGCGACCCCAGCTCACTCAGCCTCTTCTGTTATGTGAGATGCTCCAGTCCCTGTATCCCTTTGCTGGACTTACTCCACTATGGCCAGGTCTCTCTCATACTGAGGAGCCCAGCACTGGATCCAGAACTCCAGACATGTCTTGTAAGTGCTGAGCAGAGAAAAAAGATCACCTCCCTCAACCTGCTGTTTGCACTCTACCTAATACAGCCCAGGATACTACTAGCCTTCTTTGCTGCAAGGGCACACTGCTGGCTTGTGTCGAACCTGGTGCCCACCAGAACACCCAGGGCCTGCCAAGCTGCTTTCCAGATGGGGCATGTACTGGGACCTGGGGTTATTCCTCCCCTTGGTCAAGAACTTGGCATTTCCCCTTGTTGAGCTTCATGAAGCTCTTGTTAGAGCCCATTTCTCCAGCCTGTTGAGGTCCCCTGAATAACAGCACACCAATTGGGTCCACCAGCCACTCTTCCAGGTTTGGTATCCTCTGTAAACTCACTGAGGGTGTTCTCTGTCCCATCAGCCAGATCATTAATGATAATGCTGAACAGTATATGTGTCAGTATATTTTCCTGAGAGAAGACCTGTGAGACATTGTAGAACCAACATTCATTGCTTATTAAAAAATAATATTTAGACCACTTTCTTACAAAAAAAAAATCTGCCTGTCATCTTGCTTATCAGATACAAATGCTTCCATGAGTTTTTTGAGTTGTCTTTTCCATTTCTGCCATTTTTGAGTGAGCTCTTCTTCGTCATGGATGAAAAGAAAAAAACCTGTCAAAAAATCACAAACTAGTTATTATAAAACTAATTATCATTATATTGATCTTAAACTGTGAAAATTCATGGTCTTTGTGTTGGACTTTGTTTTGACATTCTAGGACTTATGTTTTCTGTATTTCAGACTTTTACTTAAAACTATAAAAATTAGAAATTTAGCTTTGAAAATAATAGCTTGGATTCTCATTCTATTTCAATATTTTTTTTTAAGAAAAAACTGAAGATAATATTGACCTCATAAAATGATAAATATTGACATCACTGGAACAAGAAAAACCAATTAATTTTGTTAACCATTGATTTTATGTAAGTTTCCTTTTTTTTTTTTTTCCCCCTGGTTCTGGACTGAACTGATTGATTTTAGGATTTTGTTTCTTCTTCTTTTCTTCCTTAGTGATTTGACCTTAATCTCTGTTGTGGTTTAACCCCAGCCAGCAACTAAACACCACACAGTCACTTGCTCACTTCCCTGCAGTGGGATGGGGGAGAGAATCCGAAGAGTAAAAGCCAGAAAACTCGTGGGTTGAGATAAAGACAATTTAATAGGCAAAACAAAAGCCATGCATGCAAGCAAAGCAAAACAAGGAATTAATTTGTTGCTTCCCACCAGCAGGCAGGTGTTAGGCTATCTCCAGGAAAGCAGGGCTCCATCAAACGTAACAGTTACTTGGGAAGACAAATGCCATCCCTCCCCGCTTCCTTCTTCTTCTCTCAGTTTTATATAATGAGCATGACATCATATAGTATGGAATATTTCTTTGGTCAGCTGGGGTTGGGTGTCCCAGCTGTGTCCCCTCCCAACTGCTTGTGCACCCCCTGCCTACTCACTGGTGGGTTGGGTGAGAAGCAGAAAAGGCCTTGATGCTGTGTAAGCCCTGCTTAGCAATAACTAAAGCATCCCTTTATTACCAAAGCTGGTTTTAGCACAGTTCGAAAACATAGCCTCATACTAGCTTCTACGAAGATTAACTCTACCCCAGCTAAAACCAGCACAATCCCCTTTAACTCCACAGCATACAAGTCAATGAATTTTCACTAGATGCTCATCTAAAAGAGCCATTGTTGTCAAATACTAAAGAGATAGGTTATTATGGTTTATGTTAGTCTTCCTTTTCAGAGCTCAGTGGTCATCCTATTTTTAGTTCAGAATGCTTTTATATTTACTTTGCTCGGTTCTGCAAAGTGCTGTATATGTTCTGATGAAGTGATGAGCTCCCTGTGGACTGGGGAGGTGAGACCATTTAGCACTTTCTGGATCAGCTTTTTTCACCATTTATAAATGTGCATTAGTATTCTTCTCCTGTATCCTTCCAAGTGCAATGAGACAGTTTGACTTCTCCTGTATTGTTGTGTGGGATGATTATATATTTGTGAGGTTTCTTTGCATTAAGACACTTATTCTCACAATCCTCTTCCTCATTTTATCATCAGCTGTGATGTCATGTAGGAAGCAAATACACATACCCAGAGGCCAAAGTTCAATGATGTTTCAGTAGTGAAACCTGATAGAGCTCTTGCGTAAGACTGAAATTCAGCTGCTATCTTGTCAAATGACTTTTCTTACTTTTGTTCATATTGTGCACTTGGAAATCAGATATTAGCAAAGATTTCTCCATCTGTCAGAGATAACAATGTGCTAGACAATAAGGTAATAATGAGGAGAGGGATGGCAGAAATAAAAGGCAATGTTAAGTATATCTGTAAATACTGATAATTCAGCATTAGGAAAGGTTTTAGTACCAAGATTCAAGTAAGCCCTGCTCCTTGTGATGCTCACATGAGCCTTTTTTTACAAAAACCTGTTGTTTCATCTGAATGTATTATCCAAATACACAAAGTATTGCTGTTGTGCTGTATTTATGACTTATGGCCAAGAAGGGTCCAACTGCTTAAGGTAGCAAAGCGTATTAGGAAATTGCCACTGTAATGCTTCACATATACTTGTTAATTATAGATCTGCAAGTAGACCTAAATCAGCATTTAGACAATCAGTATTTAGGCTTTCTACTGACATCTGAAAGAAGAGACACTCCAATAATGTTGTTTCTTCAGGACAAGAGGACATTCAGGGTAATCAAGTCCAATTCTTTTGAACTCTGGGATATTATACCTTTTCCAGTTGGTAAAGCTCCACTTGAATTTTGTCATCTACCTGCCCTATTAGAAGACTCATCCAAAATCACACTCCTGTCTGCACCAATTTATTTTTGTGCCAGTCTGGTCCTTTAGTTTAAACATCAACTTTTGCTTTCTATTCTTTGCTCTTCCCTTTCTCTCACCACTCCTTGCCAGAAAGAAATGTTGCAAACCATATTTCCCCATTGGTTTTCTAGCCTAAGCTACCCACACATTAGTCATATGATTAGCTTTATTTCATTTAGTAGTGTTTTCTGATTCTTTAATCGTGCTACAAGTCCTCCTCCTTACCATGCCAGTGGTTCTGTGCATGGGCAACATGTGCAGACAGAGAAGTGTAGACACTGTAATATCATTAATACTATCAATTTTTACATATTCAAATTCTTAAAAGACCTGTAGGCTAACAGTTAGGTTCCTGATCTAAGAAGAAGATGAACAGCATAGAGAAAAAAGGGGAGAGGAAGAGACTCATGTTTGCACACTGTAGCCATTTAGGTCTATTTATTTTCATAGACATAGTACCAGCATTTCTTTTTTTTTCCCGGAAATTGTGGTGGTCACTCAGCCTTTGTCTATAAAGTTTGAAAGAAATTTCCAAAATATGCTAAGAGAAATATATGCCACTGTTTCCATGTAAATCCCAACTGTATCCCTGCTTGCATCTAAACATTAGTGCAACTTCCTTTCCTACCCTTCCACCTACAAATTGTCATGGGAGACTGGTCTCTGTCATAGTCTGTGCAATGAGAAAGGCCTGCAGGGCTTGCATAATAATTGTGTTTCCAAGTAGTTTGGTAGGATGATGTTTTGGATTAAACCTCAGGAAGATCATTCAGCAATGACAACCAAAAGATCTATTGTGAAGGATCTATGTAAATAGAGCCTATATAAATAGGCTTCATAGAGGAAAAAAAAATAGCTACTTTCATCAAACTGTGTATAGTAATGTTCATTGGGTTGTGATTTCTGGATTAATGGTGGTCCATAAGATTTCAGGAGTGCAGCAAAATGCCACTTTTTTGCAAGTATATAATATACATTTATGAAGACAGATAAATGAAGCAAACAGAGGGATATGGAAGAAATACAGGAGCACTGAAACTGTAACCTATATTCAATGCAGCAGGAATTAAAACTTTTTGTGGCATTATTTCATATTATGAATGTATGTTTGTATGTTTGTTTGCACATGTGCACATCTGCAGACATACTATGTATCTATGTGAGTATGTTTCTATATTTAAACTAGATATCCCTCAAACTTGAAAAGAGTGAAATTTCAGAAGCATAACTGTTTATGAGACTCCATTAAGCCCTTAAGACATTAAAAAGCATTCTAGCTTTCTTCTTCCCTTCACTCCACCCTCTAACTCAAATGACTAAAATACATCTCTTGGACTTTTTCTTCACTATACTGTTTTGTGACTTGAATATATTCCTCTAAGTATTAAAATTATATGCGGAAAGTTTATGCAATTTCTTAGGGGGAAAGGCCATACAATAATGATAACGTTCACTTTTAATTGTTAATATATCCTTTTATACTTTTATGTGTAATATCTATCTATCCTCTGTATATTGCAGTGTTGGTGCAATAGAGTTATGTGTAGAATGATATTGAGAGTTTTGTGGGTTTTTTTAAATTAAATTTCTGAAATCTCTAAAGTGGATTTCTGGATTGAATATATATAGTTAAGAAAGGTTAGGAGACTTCACATATTAGATCATGTTCACATGCATTGTCAATTATAAATGAAAGTTGCTACTATCTGATTCAAGATCCTATCATCATTTGAAATCCAGTACGTTCCTGATCCATGCTATAAAAATCATCATCACAGATGTTTCTATTCAGTGCCCCGGTGGTATTCTCAATAGTGGACCACAAGGCATTTAGATGAACCACCTTTTGTACCTTACACGTGAAAGTTGGAGACAGAATTGAATCTTTGGTATGTGGCTTGCAGAGTAAGACTAGAGGCCTGTTACTGTTGTGAAAGGTCTTCTATTGATAAATGGAAAAACTTGCTTCCAGGTTCCATCAATCCAGCAGGTTTCATAAGAATAAATTTATTTGGAATAAAGTTAAAGATTTTTACCAGACTCAGTGCTTATGTCATGTCTGTGGGACTAGCAATATTCACCTTGCATTAAATAGTTTTATAACTAATACTATGTAAAGTGACAGAGAAATAAAAGGTGAAATAAAAATGTCAATTTTTATTTTTTTTAAATACATCTCCTGAGAACAGCAGTCATTATTAATAAAGCCACCAGTAAACCATTTCAGAAAATACAACAAAGCTATAGTCTCTTACCATATCTGATCCGTATATACTACTGTCATCAACATTGTATTGGCATTACAGATGGAAGAAAGAAAATACATTTCTCTAGCAAACAGCAGAAGTTTGACTTGATCATTCTCTACTTGCAAATATAACGTTTCTATCAGTATGGGCCCTTTTCAGTCCAAATAAGCGTGTATGAAATTACTTATGTGAACACTAAATTTATAAGAATATGGTTAGTAATAAAACAGAACATATATTCATTAGTTAAAGGAACTAGATGCCCTTATATGTTAGGTCTTTTATAGAATAAGTTCTCTTTATACCTCCATGTAGTGTAGATTAAGACAAGCATGCATAAATCTGGGCTTCAGAAAGGGCAGGGCATAAGTTTCTTGTATGTATAAAGCTGATAGTGTTGTTTCAGTGAGAAAACACTGGAATGGAAAGACAGGAATAGTGTTGAAGGATTGAAGAATATTAAGAGTTTAAGTACAGTTCTTGGAATACAGCCCATAATTTGAAATCTTTGAAAGTTTAGTGATCATTGTCTGGGTTCAAACTATCATTGAAACACCAATGCAGCAGAAGCACTTCCACTAATCATGGCACAAGAGGACTATTTGGCTAATGTAGGGCATTGCTAATGTAGTAACATATTCAATTGTCCCTTGTGAAATCTCCATTCTTGGACGTACTCAAGTCTCAAGTGGATAAGCTGAAAGCAACCTGTTCTACACCTTGAAGTAAAGTTGTACCAGATGATCTTCTGATATCCAGTTGATCTTCTCACATAAATTATTCTATGTATCAAAATTATCTCTAATACCTTTGCTTCTAAGGAGGTATAAGAAAAACAATGCTTGAGTGAAAAACTGCAACAGGAGTCAGAGGTGATTCTTTTGAAGAAAGAGAAAACCTCGTGGTTGATAATTCTGTATAATGCACCAATAGGAGAAAATTGCTCTTAAGCCTATTCATGAGGATAATGTTTTCAATAGCATATAAGTGATTTATTAGACTGTTTAATGATGAACACAGACTTTAAAAAAATCAAAACCTATAAGGGATTAAGCTAGTTCGAAAAATTGTCTTTGTCAACAGAGAATATTCTTGCCTGTTCCTCTGGCCTGCAACCAAATATAATAGACCCAAATGCCCAGTCTTCCTAAGCCTAACTAAAATAAATAGAAACCCTTTTGACAGACTTCTCAAATTAAAAATAAATTATATCCAACAGTTCTGTTTTTTAAACAGGCCTCCGGTGGAAAGGAATCACCCCAAAAAAGATTGGAAAAGGGAGTTGTTAAGTGAAATCTTATATCTTCATTTTCTGAAAAGATTTTTTTAGATAGGTTTTCACTTTGATAATTGTAATCCTTCACAATAACTTTGAAGAGATAAAAGGATAAATTTCTTCTAAATTTCTTCTCTCTAAGATTTTTAATTGCATTAGTAGAATAAACATTTAGCTTTGCCTTTAACACAGAATTTCTGTTTTAAAGTATGCAAAAAGGAATATGTGAAAAGTTTGCTATCAAAACTTGAAGTTAATACAAGTCATGGCAAGCATAATTTCTTTCTCAAACAAAGAAGAGTGGGAAGAAGAAACCTTCAGGCTTCTGAGATGTCTTTTAGAACGGTTCAGCCAAGACAAATTATGTTTCATGCAATGCTGTCAAGATCAATAAGACTTGCTACACAGTGACTTGCTGAAGTTACTTTGGATAAATTATTCACCGAGAACTTCAGAGTTTTTATGGCATTTTAAGACAATGATTTAACAAATCTCAAAAGCATGGCAATTCAGACTATTGATCTGAAGATTGGAGATTCAACTAATTATACCCAAACGTCGCAGGTCGATGAAGTTTTCAAAACTAGCCTAAAAAATTAAGAGAATTAATTCATGTGATCTATACTGTTCCCTCCTTAGGGTCAAGTTTTGCAACACTGTAGAAATGCTTTTTACAGCAATGGCAGCACTTTTGCCTCCTGCAAAGTGGAAAGTGTATAAAGCCTAAAGAGAAAAAGATATGTATATTAAGAGAATTAAGCAAATTTCCTGGAACTTCAGTCCTATCTCATGAGTTCAGAAATGTATTTTATTATCATATTGCCCTCCAGATATAATTTAATTTGAAATAATTCTGCTGTAATTTCAGCCTTTTTCATTCTTTAACTCTTTCTTCTTTGGGAGTATATCCTTTTATGAGTGTCAAATAACAAGCATTTTGAAAAATCTACATAGACTGGCTATATTTAACGAAAGAAACACGTATCTTTGCATTTCAATTTCAAATGCAAAAAATAAAACCTAGTTTTGGCACAATTTAGGGCAGGACAACATAGCATAGAGCATTTAGAAAGTGCTGGAAATAAAACAAAGCCTACTTTATAACCTTTTTTTACATCTCTGAGCAAATAGCTTCATTCAGCTTTATTAGTATTTTCACAAGTTCTGTATCTTTTGAAAATATATTCTTAGCTGTCGAAGACATAATCTTTTGCATTGTGCTATACAGCTGTATTTAAAATACCTTTGTTAAAGAGAGCCTTTAATAAATGCTACTTTGAAATTGATCCTGAACAATTAAAATCTTAAACTTACTTTTTTTTTTCCTAAGCCAAGACGTGATCAGCTGTTTTGCCATTGTCCACTGTTGCTTGACACCCATATTAATGAAATCTGTGAAAAAAATGAGTGAAGAATGAAATAATTTGTAGATAAAATTTTCTTTTTGGTTAAAGAAAAAAGAGAAAGAAAAAGGAGGGGAATAAACATGTTTTATGTGTCTGTTTTGTTTTATATGCACTAATAACCAAATTTAACTGCTGGCAGCTAGAAACCCTAAGGATCTTGTGATGTGTGTTCCTGTTTGCCTCTAATCTTATATTCAACATTGTACTGAGGTCTGTTAAACATTGATAATCTTTTTTTTGCACTGTAGGTCCTCCGAGACCATTGTGTCTAAATGCTGTAAAGATCTGGATTAGGTTTATACATTGTTAAAGTGGTTTAGACACATCTTAGCATTCGGTCTATTCGTTCCAAAGGAGAAAGTCAGCCTGCCTATCTATTAATATTGGCATCATTGTAATAATTAGCTGGGTAGAATCTTAAAAAAATTAAGTAATTCAGTGTAGTTTTCTGATGCTCATTCGTCACTATCTCAAAGGAATTTTGTCAGCCTTAAAATACAGGAAATTTACAAAAATTCAAATAATTGCATATTTGTAATTTTTTATGTACAACCCTTTGTAAAGAAAGCTTTACTTTTTTTCAACCCATATAATGCATTTGTTCTGAACCATTTTTTTCTTTTTTTTTTTTCTTTGTTATTTATCAGAGCAAGAACCTCCTTAATTTTTGGCTAAATATTTCCCCATTGCCATAACTTTCTGACTTTTTGTATATGGAACAGAACTTATTATATAGCCCTTTTTAGAATTATTTTTTTTTTATTATTGTTTTCTAAGAGATATTTTCAAGGACAGAAAAAAACAGCAATATTAACAGGCTCCACACACACTTAATTTTTCAGTACCATTTTCTGAGCTCTGGCATTTTGATTGAGATTGATCCAGGGTTCAAGAAACCCTGAAAATCTTCACATTCTAAACTCTAGCATAATAAACTTTAAAAGATATTCCAGCAAATAAGTTTAAATACGTTATTCTGAATTATTTCAATAAAATTATGATGGTTGTTTGGGGGTTTTGGGGGGTTTTTTTGTGATTCTATAAGTTCTCAAATAGAACCATTTCAATGGCTCCTGTCATTCTCTAGAGGACTGGTGTTTTCTTACTGTGACTACTAAATAGGCCAGACTACTGGAATAGAACAAAACAAAACAAAATGCAGTTTATCATGTGGCTGTTGCAAAAACATATGGACTGAACACAGAGGATGAAGGGAGATAAACTTCTGGCTGTTACTAAAGCAAAACTGTAATAGTTCTCTTTTTTACCCCTCTTTATCTTTGTCCCTTTCTGCTACATTTACTTTGTCTTTTTTTTTTCCATGATGTAACATAGACATAATTTCCTTTTGTTCCATCAGGAGAATATATATGTTTAAAAAGCTACCCTAATTTATTATTTTTATTAGAATTCCTCAGGTAAACACTCTCAAAATGCTTTGCCAATTGTGTTTACTGTTGCAATCATTGACTGGTTTGAGCTGTGCTGAACTGTAGGGATTTTTATGTTGCTCCTCCAGAAGCAGGAACTTCTCCTGGATGTGCAGGATTTCTGTTGTTTATCCTTCGGTATCTGTCTTTTAAAGCTATACTACTAAATACTCAAGAAGCTTGTCCACTATATCTTTACTCACTCATCACTTAGATGCACTGGTATGTAGATTCCTGGATCTCTAAACCAGCTTAGTCTAGTGAGATTGTTCTCTGTGTCTCAGGATCGCAGTTGTTCAAGGCGAATTCCCTAACAATATAAATATATCTGTTTATATCTCTAAGTGGCTTACCAAGAGGGATATTAGCCCGATTATCCTCTGCTGCTTAACAGAATGACATCAGCTCTCTTCAGAGCTTAAGTTTTCCTAAAAAATTTTCTGTTTGCATCCTTAATTCTTACAGTATACAAAACTCCCTGTAATCAGCCACTACACATATTTTCTAATGTCTATTTTTGCTTTTTTTGGCTAGCGTTATCCTCTCAGGATCAGGGAAATAAGTAACTTTTGCCACAGGACATTCAACTTGATATATATCTGTCCAATTTTCTAAACAAGATAATGTAGTAATTTTTGAGCTTTGAGTTGTCTGAGGAATACATATGGGAATCTTTTTGTGTGTGAGATTACAGTAATAACAGCTTATTTCATAACATCTAAATTTATTCTATTGTGAATTTATTACGGTCAGTGCTTCAGAAAGTATCAGAAGTAGATAAAGGACCACACTTGGAATTTGAAATTATTTCCTTGAAAAGCTACAGGAAGTTATGGCAGGCTAAAAAACCAAATGAAACCAAACCAAAACAACAAAAAAACTAGACTACAGAGATTTGCTTTTTCCTGTTTCTTAGATATCTACATCAGAGTAAGGGGACAAATTAATATTAAGGAGAATTTCAGAAGCAGCCCACTGACTTCCTTCTGGGTGGTAAACTTCCCTTCTGTTTTTCAAAATCCCATTTCTGTGTTCAGTTAAAATAATAAGTTTTCTCTATCATATATTTTTAAAGTCCTCTCTGTATTTCAGCAAACATTCCCAGCAGCCTGGTGAAGTAGGCCATGGAAGAGTAATACCCATTTTTTTTGGCATGGCATAGTAAAGCCCACAACAAATTAATTGTTTGCAGAGAGACATGCCAGTAGAGACTAGTAGCTAAGCTAGAAGGTTAGCGAGTGCCTAACGTCTACTTTTTCTTTTTCCTCTGGGTAGCTGGATACAGCTTGCCACAGATTCATATTTTTTTCTTCTTTTTTCTTTCCCCAAATAGTATATATCATACTTAAATCTAGGTGGCTAAAACAGAAAGTAGAAATCTAACAACAAAACACCCAAACTTAGACTGTTACTTTATGGATGTAATGCCTTTAAAGACTATACTATCTTTGGCTGATACAATCTCCAGCTGAGGGACTAGATAAAACATGAATTTTTATTTTTGGGACTGTCATTTGAGAAGTTGCAAAATATTTAGGTTGTGCCTGTGCAGAAACATGTCTGAAAGCACAGAGGAAACAGGTAAACCAAACCTGGGTATACAATGAACTGCCCTGTCCTTGGCTATGCATTGTCTCTGAAGTTTAGTGCGGCAGATCAGTTCAGCAAAACATTACCATAGAAACAATATTTCCATAATAACATGGGGAACTTATTTTGCTTGTTCTTTTTAGCTTCCCCTTTCCCCCCCTTTCACAGTGACACTCCTTCAAACACTTTTTTTTTTTTTTTTAATTAGTTGTCAGTCTGGATACCTGTCTGCATAACCAATGCTAGTGTGCACAACAAGCCTTTTACTCCTTTGTGGTCAGCACATGCTTGAAGATCAAAGGACAGATTTTTACTGTAACTACAGAAAAATCAGACATTTGATGTAAAGTCACATCTCTTTCCCTTTGTTAATTAATAGAAGAGTTAAGAATGCAGACAAAGGTGGATGCCAACATGAATGACTCTGCATACTTATGACACTCAACAGTTCAGTGCCTTAAATATCAGAGGCCTAATGGGGCTTAAAAGGTGTAGCTCTGGAATGAGCTGTGTCAGTCAGCTTGACAAGTACTCTTTGTTTTTATTATTTCCATAAAGTTTCATGTCAACTAAGGCATACTGCTGACTAAGACCCTAGCTCTACAAACAACTGAGTTATTGCAATGGTTCACCACCACTACTGAAGTCTTGCTCCTCCTGTCTTCACCGGTATCAGCCCCAAAGTGGTGCTTCATTTATACCAGTTTGACCATTAAAATAAATTTGACCGTTAAAATAAGTTTGACCATTAAAATAAATTCCCACTCATGAAGAAAAGAGGCAAAAATAACTTGGGATTGCAACAAAGGGCCAGGTGAAGACCAGAAAACTGTTTTATGCTTGCTTCAGTAATAGCCTTAGGGAACTGAAGGGAGAGGGCAGCATCCTGCCCCTTTTCATGTGGCCATGCTACAGTTGTCTATGCTGAGAATACAGAGAGGTCCTTCTCATTCTCATGACCAGCCTAAAACCAACTAAAAATCTGTATCTACTTTTCTTACTATGACTACAGCAAATTCTTACACACATGTATTTATTACAGTATACATAGACGAAGCATAAGGAGAATGTGTGCAACTGTACAATCTGTCAGAGCATCACTGAACCTTACTCTGCCTCTCCACATTTACTCTCAATTCTGTAGAAAGACTTCCAGCATATGCAGGGGCCCATGTTTCCATTGCAAAAGTACCTGTAAAAGAAGAGTAGGTATATTTTAGAAAGGTAACAAAGCACGAATTATACCTGAGAACCTTTGAATTATAAAGTACATCTGTGGGCAACTTCCTGCTCAGTGACTGAAATAAATGATTGTTTTGCCTAAGGATGGTATACTCAGCAAAATAGTGACTGTATTTTCCAAAATACTTGGATTTAAATGATTTTGGTGGTGATCCATGAAGTTTAAGATCTTGTCTTGAAGAAAAAAAGAGTATTTGATTTGTTTGCATTAAACTGCTTTTATTACAATGCATTGCAAATAGGCATTCCTATATTAATGACATTGTAACTTGAGTTATGAGAAAATAGAGGTATAGGCTGCATGTTAGAATTTGGCTGCTTTTATCAAATTGTGTGAGTGGATGAACTTTCTGGGTGAAATTTGAAAAGTTCAGACTTTTGGCAGACATTAAGGAAAAATGTAGGAGATATTAAAAGAAAGGTAGAGAAGTTGTGGTTTTTTCTTCCTAGTAGCTAGCAGAAAGCTCTACAGGAGAGGAAAACTGTTAATATTTGGGTTTTGTATATGTCAATGTATGTTCAGTAGGAGAAGTGTTAAATTTATAATTTATTTTTTAACAACCAAATATGACTTGAAATTACTGTGATGCGAATTAGGTGTACTTTCCATAGCTACTTGTTTACTTTTACATAGAAAAGAAAAAATATGTTTGTATAAACCCAAATATTTTGGTGTATTATTTCTATCACAGAAATGCAAGTAAGAACAAGATCATGTGTTTTTAATTGAAAGATCTTTTGAATTATTTGTGCTGTTGTCTTTTCAGTCATTTGAGTTTCTAATGCCTAATTTGTCAATATACAACTCAGATATGTATTGATAATTTTATGCAGTGTGAGTGGCAAAGTGGTTTTGTTTCAAATTTGGAATGCTTTAAATTCATGGGAGCTCTACCTGAATCTAAAATGATTGAATCTGCATTTACATCATTTATAAGAAGAGTTTCATAAATTAGTTCTTCTAAAGTCTTCTGCTTTTTCTACATAATAATACATCTTAAACTTTGGGAAATAGTTATAGATATTAAAATAATTTTTTTTTTCTTTCTGTTATTCATGTTGGACACTTCTTACATAGGGTGTAATTCTACTGAATCAGAAAGATTATTTATCTAATAGGTAGATATGTACTACTCCACAGAAGTGATAGAATCTATTCCAATTGATTTTTGGCCCTACCAGACAATTCCTTTTGTTACATATGAAATATCTCAAGTTCCAGAAGGCTATTATTTCTTGAAAGCAAATAGTAATACGATTTCCATCCCTATTCAGAAACAGATCCTTCCCTTAGATACACACACCCATGACTACAGTTGGCATCCGTAGCAGCTGTGCATATGTAACTAAGGGCAAAGCTTGGCTTTTAATCAAAATAATTTTCTACTGCAAAAATATCTAGTTATAACTATTCAGTTTATACTGTAGATGAGCCATTCAGTTATCTTTCTTTAGTAGCATATCATAAGTTGTAAACCTTCAGTAATTATTTGTGGTGTATTATTCCATTGCATTGCCAAGCCAATTAATATGGATTTATAATAACCTACAAAAATCAGTCATATGTTCTAGGCAAATCTTGCTATTCTGAATGTGTATGGGACAATCCAACAATGAAGGCCTGTAACCCAATAAATATAGTATTGACCTTGCTAATAACAGGTTTCAGGCTTCATAGTAGTTCTGCAAAGGCTCTGTGCTATTCAGGCTTCATCAGGACTTCTCTTGGCCTTCTTGGAGCTATGTTTCACATTGTTTAGCTGTAAAAGCAATATCCTAATGACCAGATGGCTATTTCCCAATTTGTTTTACTTTTGCTGAGCTTTGCGTAACTGTGTAGTATAGCCATAATTTTTATATAGATAGTACTACTAAGTAATTATTCTGTGTAGAATGAACTACTTATGACCCTACTATAAAGATGTAGTGTAATGGAATAAAAGAATGGGAGTGAAGCAGAGCCCTTAAAAGTGGGGAAACACCATGCAGTATAGAGTGAGTACAGGGATGGGATGATAACAGAGGTGGCACGTGGTGATACTAGAAGTCCCAGGGCTATAAACAACTCGTCTGTGGTCAATTACGTATTCATAAAGAAATGTAGCCTTCAGAGCTGCATAAACCAAGTTTTTAGAAATAACAGTGAGAACAAAGAACAACTATACAAGATATGAAAGATGTTTGACATATAGTAAATTCGGATATAATAGGGGCCTTCCAGACCAGAAAAACAAAACAAAACAAAACAAACCACCAAAACCACAAAACAAAAACAAGAAAACAAATAAGGTGCAAAAAACTGTGTTAGAAACATATACAGTTGACCCTGAAATAAGGAGCAAAAAGCTATCAACATCAATATGGTGTTCCTCAAGTAAGGACATGGGATGCTGATGACATGCTACAGTCCTCCACTCTCAGACTGGTGCTGCAGACTGTAGGACCTATAGAAGCAGTGGAAGGGTGAGAATAACCCCACAGAAAGGGATAAAAACTAAGAAATTTCTGTATAATGGTTATAACTGTATTATTATTGAGACTTTTTCGCCCTGAAATAGCATTCTTTACTTCCTTTTTTCCCCCCTTTCTTTCTTTTTTTTTTTTTTTTTTTTTTTTGGAATGAGCTGTTCTGGACTATTAATAGTTATGTGAATAGACATTTCAATTACACAACCAGTAAATTCTTGGCATTGCATAAAAGGTAGGGGGTTTCTTTCTCCTTTTGCCAATAGAAAGGTTTGGAGCATAACAAGTACACCTTAAATTTCTTCTGCAGAGAATGCAGCCCCTGTGTTGAAGTGTATATCATGCCACTTGCTCATGCACTTGAGTGTCTTTGTGTCTCAGAGACTCCCCATGCAGAACAATTGATCAACCTATTCAAGTGTGAATTTAACTAGCAAATTATGGCATTGCGTTTTTCAAAGTCTTGAACAAGTACTTTTTTCTAAGGGGTAGGGAGAATGTCCATGCTCTAAGTGCCTGCTCCCAAAGAGAAAATGTTAGACAATTGTAGAGTTGAATGTCTGTCTTTACCTTTTTTATGTCTTGCTATAAAATAATGATACTTGATGGTGGCTATTAAGATCTCAAGATCATTCTTACCCCTGATTACCTTGTTCTGGGCAGACTAAGGTTCAGATTTTAAAAAAATATTTAGCTTCTACAGCTGCTTGAAATACTTGTCTTTTACCTATCTCTAGGCAAAACCAAAATTTCCTGCAGCACTGTTATCAAAGAAAAATAAGTTCTTTGTGAAATAGGCTTATTCATCTAGGTGCTTACTGAGGAGCAGGATTAGTCTAAGAAAGGGACGCCTCATTGTCTTTGATTATCTATTTTTATTTATGTTTTTGAAGACTGAGTAGTAATAAAACAATCTTTGCTGTTTAGTATTCATTGTAACTTGTGTAAATGTCTTAATCAGCTATAACAAGAAAAACAAGAAAGTCTTATGAAAGATTAGGTTATGTTTTCTTACCGTTCAGGTATTTGGAAGATCATGGGATTTTTTTTTTTTTTCCCAGTCAATGTAGGAAATACGATTAATTTTTCTTATTTGAGTAGAATCTCCCTAGAAATTTTAAATTTTACAGATGGAACAGAACAATGAGAGGACTAGTTAGAAATATTTTCCTAGCCTTTTACTGAGAGAAATAATACCTAGAGGCTGTCAGTCTTTATCTACTCTGACCAGTGACTTTGACTTTATCTTCAGTATAGTGTCTTTAAATCCAATTAGTTCCTCATATCTATCATAAATAGGAAAGATCATATGTATTACTCTCCACTCATACTGAAAACATCAAATGATGGCTTTTAATGGGACACTTACCTGCAACATAAAGCAACATACCAATCAGAGATTTGGATGCTGGTTCTCATTCTTAGAGAAAGATGCCAGTCACATGTTTCAGTGCCGTAACAGGGCTGGGGTACGAGTGGGGACAAGAGATCTGCAAGCTCCTACCCACAGTAGAGGTCAGAAGAGGGTACAGATACAAGCTTGTGGGAAGCTCCCTTCCCACTTGGGGGAGGGGTTTCAGAAGGTGGGGGCACGTCTTCAGAGTGGCATCCAAAGGGCAAAGTAAGTCTTTTACCGAATGCCTTTACACAGTAGCAGTGAGCAAAAGCACAGTAATAATCCTTGCCAATCACTTTCTGTGTTGTTTTTTTTTTTTTTCTGAGATCTCTATTCATCTTCATTTTTAGAGTCATATTTTTTAGTTTTGCCATAACATTTATGTTGTAGGTAACGTTATTGTCTCCAGCAACCCACATACGTGAAGATCATGCATGAGTTTCTACCTTTCCTAGACCATAAGCTAAGAAGCATAATCTTACCTTTATTTTCTGCTCTGCTTTTCAAAGGAATAGGTATTTGAGTTTTAGCTTTTACAAAAGAAGGGTTTGTGCTATTTAGTGTGAAAGATGTTTGCCACTTCTATGTTTCCATGGAAGTATCTAGCTTCTTAAGCATTTGGTTCTTTCTGCCATAATGTCTTGAAAGCAAACCCTTCTCCAGTGTCATGAAAATAAGTGCTCTGCCTCTTCATATTTTGACCATTATGAATGGAGGAACTTTATTAACCATCATCAGAACCTCTTCTGATAAATAAAATATTCATGCCAGTTTGGGCAACTCCCTTCCATATTTTATATATATTGATAGATCATAGGGTCTGATCTAAAACCTTACTGTAACCGGTAGAAAATGTTAGACCAAGTCCAAGCCAGTGAAGATAAATAAATAGAGATGGAAATGAAACTCATAGAAAACACTAAATATTATCATGATCTATTTCCTATTTGCATTTCTGTCCATCCTCCCTCAGTGTTTTAAGATGTTTTGGAATGAAAAAACCCAAAGTATTGAATGTCAAGAGCTGAACAAGAACTGAAATTCATTTTTAGGATAAGGAAAGTGACATGAAATTGAATAGAACTTTTACCATCAACATTATTCGTAAGGACCATTTGTTGATTAAACTATCTGTTGTACTCTCAGCATGTCATATCACATCAATCACATATGAATTTAAATTAAAAGCCATATTCAAAAAATAATAATTGCCAAGTTGCCACGCATACCATCTGAGTGCTAAATTTAAACTTTTGCAGTACTTCAGCAGCTGCATGAACCTATGAATAATTCATTAACTATATGAAATAGTAGATTAGAATTAACCAACTAGTTACATATTTTACCTAATGTTTAGAAAGGAATAAATATAACTAGCCAATTCACCAGATACTTCCTAATCAAAAGCAATTATTTTATGTAGCTTTTTGGAAGATCTACTTAATCCTTAATATATACTTTAGGCAAATAGAGAGGAATTGAGCTAAAATTCAGATTTACAAGAAGAAAAAGGATGAAAAAAAAGAATTAAAGGGAAAAGGCCTTCTGCTAGGTAATGTACAAGTGGCTTGTAACATAACTCCAGGGACTCATGTTCTTGGGTTTCTTAACAGGCAATAGGTGATTTTATAAACTTTCTTAGCTTCATAATTTTCATGTCCTATTTTCAGATTGAAGGAATTATATATTTTCTATATGCAACAGGAAAGTTTTTTCTTTCTTCTTCTAGCATGAAATTCCATATTCCTCTTCCTTAAATTGCCAGAGATAGATTAGTACTGGGCTGGCATGCTTTTTGTGGTTGGTGGGCAGCAGCAGACATCTGATAGAAGGAAACTGAAAATTTTCTTTGCAGACATTACACATTCTTGTTCTCAGGCAAACTGCCAACATATAAGCAGCTCATTTTATATCTACAGGAACAAAAGTATTGTGTTTTAAAGCCAGGGAAAGGGTTGTATTGTCTTACCTGAGGTGTGACTGAAATCACAGGGTTTTTTACACTGATCTTGGAGCCTGTCTTAATGAAGTACAGATACTTGGACCAAACCATATTTTCTAGCAAGATATTTGCTTTCAAACCTGGACACACTAAAAGCATAGAGAGAGGTATGGCTGAAGTCCACTTTGGGTGTTTTGATCATGGTCACAATTATCTTTGTTAAACAGCAGTGGCTAGAAAAAATCATACTGTCTGGAAGAAGGCATTTCCTCTTTCAGGAAGCTGCTGGCTTAGGAAGCTGCTACAGTATGTGCCTTTTGCCTTGTCACAGGGGCAATGTGACTCAAATCCTTTATTGCACATTCTGCTGACTTCAGGGCTCTGGGTCTTTCCCCTACAGCTGGGAGCTTTAAGATTTAGATTACAGAGGTTACAGACATATGTGATTGTAACTGGATTTTTTGTGTAGTTTTCAGGATGATATTCCCTTCAGTCTGTGAGAACAGGTACCATAACACATTATGAAAATTTGTGACTGAGACTGCAACATGACTTCTAAAGAGGAAATAGAAATTAATAGCAACATATCCTATGGTGGAAAGGAGAAGCGCCATCACTGAGCAAAGATATAAAGCCTCATTCATAGAGGGCCCTTTGCCTGCTTTTTTGATAGTCATACTTTCACATGTAAATTAGGATGGGAAGGTGTTTGTGATACTGTCTATAATTTTTGTGAGACTTAAAGGGTTTTAACTTTTTTTATTTACAAACACAGGTGTTTATTATTCTTAGTAAAATGTAATTTTAAAGTAATTATTATTTTTAAATGAATGATTTATAGAAACCATAATCTTGGCCTTGACTTCTATATTTTTCAGCTATCTGCAACTAGTAGAGGTACACTAATCCCACCTGCTAAGAGGAGGTCAGCTCATGCCAAGTAGAATTTAGGAAATTTTGTAATTTAAGGTATGACACAAGGATGCATTTCCTTGCTTCAAAATGACTGTCCATAATAATAATAATGAAGTATTTAATTTGGGGAGGTGATGGTGTTGGGGGGGAAGCCCAAGAAAGGTCCCTGTGCGCTGTCTAACATCAGCATTCTTAAAAATATTTTTTAAAGTCCCCATTATGTGTGAAGGAAAACTGTTTCTCTATTTGCTCATATCCATCACAGGTGGTGCAGTAGCTAATGACCTACTTTGATGAGTGCTTTGGGATGCTTTATGTCTGTAAGACTGTACAAAATCAAATTCTATTTTTTCTTCTTCATAACAGGACTATGACTCTGAGGTTTTAGACTTAGTCTACATGGTTCTTATTCATAGTCTCAACATCAGAATGAATTTCTGAGGTGCTCATTCTTATTTTTGTATTCATTGTTTATCATTACTCCCATAATTCCTAAAGAAGCAATGAAGAGAAGCAGGGGGTGGGGAGAGAGGGGGGAGGACGAGGGAGGGAGGGAGAGATATGGAGAATGCTACTAGTATATTAGAAGCAAGATAGTCCTAAAATGAAATGGTATTACTTCTATTTAGAGTAACATATCAGTCCTTTGGTATAAAATAATTAAGCTGAAGCAATACCCTAATAAAGAGAACTATTTTGAAGATATTAAAGTACTCTGGTATTGCTTTTATTTGCATTGCAACTGCATATACAAAATATACCAGGGTTTTGCAACTGTCAGTGCTTTAAAGATACTTGAATAAGAAAGCTCCCTCTCCAGGCAAAACACTCAGAATAAATAGGTAAAAGTGAAGGGGCAAAATGAAGTAACAGTGCAGTGGGTATTTTAATTGAAAGCAGTGGATGAAGGCAATGGTTGGTCTGCAGAACAGTTGGTCTAGTGCAAAAGTTAATTCATTAAGTTAATGGGAACAACTTTCTACGTAGTCCTAGATAGCCTACTTTGCCTTCCTTTTATTTTACTTCAGCTTTTCCCCACTCTTTTGAGACGATTATTGAATAAAACATATGTCAACTCAGGTTTTTAAAATGCATTACTGTTTCTGACTTAATTTTTTCAGTGTGATTTGTTTTTATGGTGCTACCAGGCATGTACATAGAGAAAAGTATTTGTTCCACAACTGCCTGTTTTTATAGCACTTAAAAAAAATCTACCAGCATGATATATTTCTCAGGATCTCAAATAAGTTAACAATTGGTCAAATGGCACATTCACAATTCCACCAGGGTATATGGCAATTAAGAAAATTCTGCTCTGGTAAGGGAATTTCATAGCAACAAAAAGATAATATTACTATGCATAATTATGCTGTAATTATAATAATATATAGCACTTACAAGATACCTTCCACCTCAGCATCTCAATACGTTCTTCAGAAGAATTTGATTTGTATTCAGCCTGTGGTACATCTGCTATTTTACAGATAGGGAAAATAAATTAGAGAAAGTTAGGATATGTGCAAAAGCGTATGCAGCAAGCCGTTGAAAGAGGCCAATTGAAAGAATTGGAACCAAAATTTTGTCTTCTACTTTCACTAATTTCTGATGCATTCAGAAAGCTGGATTGCAACTTGATCTGTATGTCTCAGGCATGTGTCCTCGGAGATCTCCTCTAGTGTATACACATAGGGTGTGTTTGGTTTTAATCCACCTTACAGCTGCTTCGAACAGCTGAATCCAAATTTGCACATCATAACTTAAAGCTGGGCAAAATGGAAGAATCATGACCTACAGGCTTGTCTAAGAGAGGCAGCAGCTCTCAGAACTGCTCTTGGAGCAGCAGTTTCCTTAATACCTGCTCTTCAGGTCTTGCCTGAGTCACAGTTATATCCATGCCCTTCATAACATGTCCATAATGCACATGCATATATGTGCATTCAATAATACCCGGATGTAAGGACTTTGAGTTATGAAATCATTGGAAATGCTGAGTAAAATACTTCACTCTTGATAGATGAAAAGTGAAAAGGAACATCGAATTTACACAATTATGTGTTAGAATTTAAAGAAGATTGAATTTAAAGATGATGATTTATGTTATCAAGTTTTAATAAAACAGCAAAAACACACTGAAAAATATACTTCAAACCTTTCAGTTAAATAACTTCTTCTCAGCTCTACTTATCTCAGTATCATCAACATCTATGTAACCCCAAATCCCTATGGTGTGTTTTAGATGTTGTGTTTCAGTGTAAATCTACTCATTCCTTCCTGTAATATCATTTCAGTTTCCTCTTAATAAACAGATACTTCAAAAGTTTATTTACCATGTTAAATAGTAATTTTGGAAAATGAAGAATCTGTGAATCAAATACAGAAAATTCTCCCCATCACCTAGAGTCTGTTTGACTAGATGTTAGGAAAAGAACCTTAATCAGGCTGAAAGAAATTTAATTACTGTTACAGTCATCCATAAGATACACATGAGTCACATACAGAACAGTCGGAGGGGGGGCGGGGGGAGTAAAAAATAAATCAGTAGTCCACATAGTCTAAACTTCAAATATTTTGTAGTTATTAAATCTTTCAATTTAAAAAGGCTTAGAAGAAATAAAGAAATGAGAATAAAATTATTAGAAAGAAAGGAACACATTAAATAGAGACTGGGAAGATGATCCCACTCTATTCGGCTCTTGTCAGGCCAGACCTGGAATAGTGTTCAGTTCTGGTCCCCACTATACAAAAAAGATACGGATAGGCTGGAGAGGGTGCAGAGAAGGGCCACCAAGATGACCAAAGGACTGGGAAGCTTGTCGTATGAGGACTGACAGAATTGGGTTTGTTCAGCCTTGAGAAAAGGAGGCTCAGAGGCGATCTCATCACCATGTACCAGTATTTAAAGGATGGCTACAAAGAAGTTGGAGACTCCCTTTTCACAAAGAGTCACATGGAAAAGACAAGGCGTAATGTGTAAAAGTTATTCATGTGAAGATTCTGACTGAACATGAGAGGAAAATTTTTCACAATGAGAACACTCAACCCTTGGGATAATCTCCCCAGGGATGTGGTTGACTCTGCCACACTGGACACTTTCCAGATGCAGCTGAACAGGGTGCTGGGTCAACTGGTCTAGGCTCTGCTCTTGCCTAGAAAGGTTGGACCAGATGATCCTTGAGGTCCCTTCCAACCTGATATTCTATGATTCTATGATACTATTTTTCATTAGAAAGAAAGGTAAAATGGAAAGGTAAAGAATTGGTTTTCCCCATAATAATAACAGAGAAAATAGTAATTGAAAGAAGAAATATTTTTTTAAAGCATGTTTCCCACACAATGTGCAATTCATGGCCACTGTGTCTTATCAGGCATGTAGAAAAAGGATTATTCATTGATATAGAATTCAAAATTATTTGGTGTTAAAAAATTATACTATTGATGTGGAAATGTGTAAGACAAGCTATAGGGCACAAGTCAGACTGGTTTAGCAGATTTAAGAGGAAACTTTCCTCACAGATCCTTTATTATTGTCTAATACAGAGAACCTTCCTCTGAAGTGCTGGATCAGCAATGGGATATTTGCTGAAATAAGATAAAACAATTTATCTTGATATTCTATGAATTTTCCATTGAAAATATTAAGCAATGACATTTCTACACGATAAATTTGAACTCACAAAGGAGACATCAATATTGTATATGAGAATACTTAATGATTTTCGGGATTATATTGAAAAAATCAATCACCCCACTAATGTAGGTATAATAAAACATTCTCTTTTGACTTAATGTGACTGTGAACTAACATTGTCTATAAACGAAACATATTCATTACTGAAATATTCTTCGATATCCTTTACAGATAATGTTGTAAGGTGAGAATCCAAGTCAATCTTCAGCAATAATGAACAAAAGGCACTGGTCAAGTGAAGAAATTGCTTCATCAGAGAGCATATTTATGATTAATAAACCTTTATTTCCCCCACATAGCAGGGAAACTGTTTTACATCAAAACATATTTTCTAGTATTATCCACTATTGGTTGCAAGGCAGAAGTAGATGAGAGTGTTGTTCATCAGGGTAGTGAAATAATATTTTTTAAATACATGCAGTAGTATTCTGATTTTAGGGGCTGGAAAGTTATGTTACTAGTGAATGAAGTTCACTAAACTTTACAAAAGTAAAGATTTCACTCATGCTTTAAAGGAGGTAGTGAAAACTGTACATGGAATAGTCTTCTCAGTTGTATCACTTTGGGTTGGTGTATGTCAGTCCAAGGTTTACTAATGAAGGCAGTGCAGTCAGAGATAAGGACTCTTGAAGAGTCATATGTATATTCTATATTTTTGAGATAACTCTTATCTCAGTATCATTACATACATGTTTCCAGAGAGAAAAGAGACAGGAAGACCCTTTGAGATGGGAAGTAGAAATTTATGCCACTTTGTCCTCCTAGGTTTCCTCTCTCCCACCTCTCCTGGATTTATCTCTACATTTATCTAGATATAGCTAGACAGCTCTAGATATATCTCAATAACTCTAGATATATCTCCCTTGATTCCTCACACTGGAATTATGAGAATGATGCTAAATTGCTGTTACTTGGATACTTTCAAGGAGGTAACAAGCCCTGAAAACTCAAATAAATTCTTTTTAGTCTGTCCTAAAAACCTGAATGAAAATAAATTTGTTAGGAAAAAAAAAAATAAAAGGAAAAGAAAAGACTGATTACTCAGAGATTATTAGAGTTAGATTAAGGCTTTTTGAAGTTCAACTTCTCTGTAAGAAACATCTCAAAACTGTAGCATGTCAGAATTCTGCCTAACTGCCTGCTTGGAGGTCCGATGAGAAACAATATGTTGTATTGAGCCACTCTCAAGCATTGTGTGCTTTCTACTACGTATCTGTAAGATCTGGGAGTTGGGGAGGAATACTGTTTTTGCTGTGCTTTTTTACTGTATGGAGTCAAAGCAAAGCATTTAGGTCATGTTTTTTTCTCATGCAAGGATTCAGTATGTAGTTCTTGGCCACTCTGAGCTATCCTTTTGTCCCTAAGGTAGGTATTTTTGCAAGGTACTTACAGTTAAGTATGGTGCAGAAAAATACTGCTCCGCCTTCTCCTTCTGTTATTGTCATCATTTCAAACCTGAGTCCTTAGTTCAAGTTTCTATCCAGCTGAACTGGCAAAACCTGTCTAACATAATTTTACTTGACACCTAAATTATAGTCATATCTGGACTCCAGAAATAAAGAATGCAGCAGAAATAGAATGGGCCATTTTTCCTATAGTACCAGTGCGTTCTCTATTTTCATTTTCTGTATACCAAAAATAGAAAGATTTTATTCTTTGCCCACTGAACTGATCAAAACTAACTAAAAGTTTAGTTCAAAATATTTTTCTCTGGACCCACTTTAAACTTACAGCTACCTTATTAAGTTGAAAAACAGTCAATTTTAGCCTGCTAGCCATAGTGTTATTGTGCTAGATTATCACTGAACCATTTGTTTTTGTATGTTAGAGCTCACCCCATTTTTGCTTTGTATAAATAGCCTTCAACACAAAACCAACTTAATACTTTTTAATTATATATTCACTTGAAATACATGGAATTTTTCATTAAATCCAATGCTAAATTGGATTTAAGGTTTTATGTAACATTGACATCTTTCCCACTTTTGAAAAGAAATATAATTTTGATAATTTTCCAAAATTAAAAATTGTTGATCTATCAAAACTCATGTTATCATTTTAATACATAGTCATATATCTAACCTGGCATAGAATACAAGCATACACATGAAGTGAAAAACACATAAGGAAACTTTGCATTGCTTTCAGAACTATTGTACATGGTAAATGGATGCAATTTCTAGAGATATTAATTTTTTCTTCTGTTCCAATGAGTGTTCACCTTGTCCACCTGACCATTTAGGCTAAGGCTGAACATTGTTGGTTCACAGACAGATTAGAGATGTTAGTTGTTGCCCCTTACATGAAGAGTAAGGCATTGCTCCAAGAACCTTAGAGGACAGAAACATCCCATTTTACCTGCCTCTCTGTATCTTTGGGTAGCATCATCTCTATTGTCTAACAAAATCTAACTCTCTTACTTTTCTGATACTGCTCCAAACTCTCCCTGTTTCATCAATTTTCCCTGCCTGAAAAGTTCTGACCAAAGGCCCTCATCCTGGCTGGTTGGGAAAAAAACCAAAAAGATGTCTTCAGCTTTTCTTTCCAATATTAATACTAAAGTTTGAGGGATTTTTGAGAATATGAAATTTTGAGATTATTAGCTAAACTTGCAGCTTTAATTAATCACAGCCTTAATCCATCCTAATGCTTATGCATACATCAAGCTTTTAAGCCTGTGGAAGTAAGTTCACAATGGTGTTTTTTTAGAAAAGAAAATTGTCTAAGTAAAGTTTAAGGTGAGTTTTTAGAATTTCCCTGTACTTACATAAACCTGTACAAAGTTGAAACTCATGCAAAATACAAGACTGAAAACTGAAACTTATGCAAAATATAGAACAACGTTTATTTTGTTCTGATTTTTAGTTTTTTGAAACTTCCAAGTGTTACAAAGTTAAATTTTTTTTTAGGCAAATCTAAACTACTCTGTTTCAAAGAACTAGAAATAAGAAAGGAAACTGGGAAATACTACTCTGATGGTATTTCATTGCCTTACAGTGCACCCACAAAGGGGCCTTGATTTAGTGTCTGATACTTACTCTTCAGGCATATTATAGACTTTTTATCAAGGCTAGGGTGATATCACCAGTTTGACCAGAGATATGATGAAATTCCTATTTACAAGAAAAATGATCGTACCTTGTCTACTGAGAAAAAAAAAACAACCTTGACTGATACATCATTGTCAACCTTTTCTGCCATTGTTTATTCTCAGTTTTCTGTGAAAGTTCTTCAGACTCTCTCAGGCATTGGTTATTCTACTGTTTGAAGATATACAACCACAAGCTACATATCACATTCAAAATATTTTTATGCGATGCCTGTAGGATATTTGCTTAGAAAACAGAGAGATGCACATATTAATGAATACTTCTTTGTTACTGGAAGAATGTGTGCAAAATACAAGTACATAAATACTTATTTCAGAGGGTTTTTTTTTTTCTTACTTTAATAAAATACAAGCCGTGTATTTCTTTGGATGCTGAATTTTTGATAACTGAATTTTTAGTGTTTTTTCATAATATGCAGACAAGTGATTGAAAAGCTTTATTATGTTTCTGAAAGCTGTAATATTACCCAATTAATCTAGAGAAGGAAGCTGTTTTCAGGAAATTGAGTTAAAGGGAGCAAAAGTGCACCACAGGGGCTGGCTGGTTGACACTGACCCAACAGGATGGACTAGGTGACCCATTTAAATACTTTCCAACCATTTGATCCTATGAAAGAAGAAAAAGGCAGAAGACAAGGAGAAGAAGCTTCTGTAGTAAATAAAAATCATGGAGAAGGGAAAGGTAACACAGGGGGCACAATATGTAACAGTGAATGATTGATCCTCAAAGATCTCAAAGAATAAAGGTGTCTTGTTTTCAGGTTGAGTCTCTTAATCCTTTGTAAGTGGCCTTTTTCAATAAGGCTTTTTAGGCAGCTGGCAAAGCCCAGAAGGCCCATATCCTGTGTGTGGGGTATAAAGGTTTCCATCATCTCAGAGCAATTTTGTAGCTAGCAATGAAATACATATAAGTTACCTGGTTTTGTTTATTTGTCTGGTAGGGTGGAACAGATTTTACAAGATATTTAGCCATCCAAAGGTTGAATAGATGCCTACTAGGTTATTAAAAAAATATTTCTATGCCTAACACTTCAAAATCATGTGCAATCATGGATTTGCATTCTCATCCTCAAAGCCTTGAACTGTGATCCATCCCTGCAGGCTTTGACAGTACCAGTGGAGATCACTTGCCTCGCCTTTTTCTGAAGGCACTCTGGTAACACAGAGCAGGCACTCTTGACACTTATGACAATGTTCTAATACTTCTGAAATACATAGGGTGGCAGACCCAAAGAGTGCTTAAAAACATCTCCTTTGATTTTTCTTCTATGAGGTTTCTGTGCGTCAGGGTGTCCTGCATTACTTAATAACTTTGAATTACTACCAACTTTTTTAAAAAAGTGCAGCTTCCTTCAGCACCCCATAGAGTACTCTGTTCAAGCTTCTGTGTTGCAGCAGAGCAACATGCACACCATTTTCGCTCTTTCCCAGCATAAAAGTCTTTCTGTACAAGTGCCCTTACATATAAAGACTACACAAATGTGCTGGATCCCACGGTGTGATCTGTTTATTTCTCTCATCAATAATTTGTCTTTTGCTTGAGTCACAAGATAGAGACCTGTCTTATGTTTTCTTGCCTTCCCCAAAGATACCCACCCTTTCTATACCCACAATAACAGCAGTTTATTGAAAGATTTTTTGTTTCAAAACTTGATCAACAAGAAAGTCATTCAAAAGCACTAGGCACTGAAAGGAGGTGCTTGGGCTTTGTGGCCATACCTAGTTTCTGCAATGTTTACTGTATTACTATGGGGAAATTGTTTATATGCATAAGGCCTACCATGCTTACTTTCACCTATGTGGTAATGCTAATAGCCAGACTCCCACTGCAAGATCCATAATAGCAACCAAGCTGTTCAAATCAAGTTTCTTCAACAAGACCGGGACATTGTTTCCCTGGTGTGGATTGGCTTACAGTGAGCATGGGGTATTAGTGCCTTTTGGAGAGAAACCCTCTTTGTGGGAATTTTTCACCATTTTCTCTTTATGAATTAGATAAACCTGTTACTTTCACTGAAATAAAGTGCTTATGTCACATTATGGAAGTCCCTTGGTTGTTGGGGTGCCAGACTGTGCCAGTTTGGGATGGATCAAGTCAGGGTAATGCAGATCTTTCTTTGCTTTGTGGGGCCACTGGGAGTTCCTGCTTTTTGGAAGCACAGAACATCTCCCTGAGCTGCTCAGGGTACACAAGGAACATCATTTATCTTTTAGCATGGTGCAGTGTGCCCTGCCGGCATGTCTGGCACCTCTGCTAGCCAAGGGAGAGGAGGGACAGCAGAGTGAGACGCAGAGACTTTGGGATGAAGAAACATAATTGTCTTTATATTCAGTGCCACTCTGCTTTCTCCTGTGTTACCAGTTGTAATCCAAGTTTGGTTCTCTTTGCTCAGAAACTGTCATGCCCCGTGACTGCACAACATACTATCCCAGGGGAATTTAATTTTGAAAACCCAGCATTGACAGAGAGGCCCTGATGCTGTGTCATTGCATGGCCCCTTCACGTGAAAAGCTCAAGTTTTCTAGCCCCTTTTGTGGTTTCACAACTCAGTGAATGTAATATAAGCTTACTTTTATTGCTACAGAATTACATTTTCATATTGAAACACGGGTGCTTTCTGGGGTATCTTTTGTTTCTGCCAAATGAATAGACTTGTTCATGTTAATGGTTAGCTACTGGCCATGTAATACCCTGAATAGATTTCCATACAGTAATTATAACACTCACACAAAACAGTCTTTGAAATTACTGAAGTGGCTTGCTGAAATGTTTAAGGTAAGGTGTCGAGCTATCAGGGAAAACTTTGTGTTGGCATTTCTATTTGTAGACTGTTATATTTTTAATGATATATTTATGGCTTTAAGTGAGTAATGTTTTATATACAGGAGGAATAGTTAATTTGCTTAGATGACTCATGCATTAAACTTAACTTCATTGAATTTTTTTCTTGCCTTCGTTTCCTGGGCAATGCAACTCTCTTGTTAAAAAAATTCTGAAACTGAAATGACATCTTACTGATGTCTGCAACACAATTCACACATCGTTACTTCTTTCATCACTGTTACCAGAAGCACAAGGAAAATATTAAGATACAGTAATGTAAACAGTTTACATTGACCTCTTTAAAGGAACAAGATAATGGAAAAAACAACATACAAAAATGTATTTCTACTGAGTTATTTATGACTCCCCTGTAAGTGTTAGACCAGACTGAAATTCCATTTGTGCAGCTATATAAAGAAAATACTGTATACAATATTTTTCAAGTAAAGAAGGCAAAATTCTTTGATCCTACTCTGTCCTATCTGTGGACTTCACATTGATTTTCCCATAGAACTACTTCACATGAAAAAATAAGGAAACTAATATGGATAAAGCCTAGGGCCAGACTGGGAGCAATTGTGTGAGAACACTTCTTTTAAGAGAATTTCTGAGAGCAGCAGTCACTGGGAGTGTGTGCGAGCCATGATACTCACAGGCTGCAGTAGGGGTTCACCAGAGATATGCCCAGTAGAAACACTGTTGCTGATCAATATCTAAATCATCTGGCTTTGAAGACTTATTATTTGAAGGTTCTATCTGGAGCATTTTCTGGGAGATCATAGCATTTGGGAATGGCCCTGTTGGCCAGACTCAGTGCTGAACCAGGACAATGGAGGAAAAATATTTCTGAAGACATTTCCTTCCAGCTGGACCACATTACTTGGTCCATTCATGTCAAGTGACTAATGAGCGCAACATTTGAGAAAGACTGGAAAGTTTGACTTAATCTAAGACTGTTAAATATAAGTGGCTAACATTACACAGGATTTTATTTTCAGTAAGCGTCATTCAGAGAAAAGGTGCTTTGTCAAAACATTAATTGGATAAAAAGTTTTGTCTGACCTACTGAAACTAAGGACTCCTGAACTCTGTTCCTGTAGCTCAGGCACATGTTGCAATAGTTCAGTGGTGAAGTCTGCACCTTATATTCTTTTCACTTATTGTTCTCAATATGAATGCATTGTAGTAATTTTTATATTCTTCAATTTGGTAAATAGATTATAATACATTAAAATATGTCTATATTACAGGCAATAAAATCTTTAGCATTTTTTCTGTTAATGAATGTTTCTTAATTATTGCATAGATTCCATATATATAGCCTATATTTTAAAAGCCTCTCTGTTTTCTAGTCTTAAACTTATGGCCTTGTATACATAGTTTTTGGAGACACTGTCCAAAACCATTGCACAAAGGCTGCATTATTTAACAGACCAAAGGTCAAAATGTTCATGATTCAATATGCCATAGGTCACTACATTTCGAAATGACTGCATATTTCCTAAATGATGCCTAGTTCTGAAATATATTTCAGGAACTGACAACACTTCAGCTAGTCTGGGAAAACACAAAGACTTCAGAAATGCTTTGAATCATGAGTTACGTGGTTTAGGCAGCATATATTTCTTTTGCTATGTCCATAGTGGGAAACTGTTTTTTCAGATTCCTATCGCTGTTTAGAGTTATTTTTACATTTAATACAGTCCATGAGTTCTTCTGCAGCACTTATGGGCCATATTTTTTATTTATATTGCAGTTCTTAATGACATTTTGATAGGTCCATAATGAGTCAGATTTCTTTTTATACACTATGCCTTTTCTTCTTTCAAAGGGATAAATATAGTTGTCTGGTTCCTCTGATGTGATATATTTTAGAAATCAACAGTCATAATATTGGTGTGAGTTACAGTCCTTTCTCTTCCCTCCCTTTGCCAGTACAGAATATCATGAGGTGGCTTTTTTTGTTGTTATGGTTGGTTGGTTGCTTGCTTTCAGTATGAGCTACTGGTCATATTAATTTGATGCTTCAGGGCCTGAGAGTAAAAGATTTTTAGGTCAGTTTTGGACTAGTGTTTTCAGAAAGATTATGACTCGTGTTATTGTGAAATGACTCATAACTGGTGCTCTTTTTTCTGCTTTTGGAGGTTTTTTTCTGGGTTTTGGGTTTTTTTTTTGGTTGGTTGGTTTTTTTTTGCTAACGACTATATTTTTCAGAATTCTACATGGACTATGGCAGGGTCCTGAAGCACACAGAAAGCAAAACTTTAACATTTTTTTTTCTAATAAAAAGAAAATTATGCCTTTTTCAAGATGCACCAAAAAGTTATTCCATCTTTCAGTCAATGTAAATGCTACCGTTAATAACGATTTGATATTAATTTTCACCTGCCTTGCATATCCTGAAAGACTAACATGAGATACATTAAAAAATTCTGTAAGTAATTAATCTAAGGATATTTCCTGAAAGATATATTTGTGAAAAATTCTCTAAACTTTGCTGGTTTATACTTTCAGGAATATTGTCAATACGGTGCCATAACATTTAGGTCTGTACAAAAATAATATGTTTTCTATTTCAGCACATAGTAATAGATCGGTTGATGCGGCAATTGCTATTTTCCATTAGAAATTGATTACACAGATATGAAAAATATCAGTTTTCATAATGTCCAGGAGATATATTGACTCAGGATTCCCAAAATCAGGTGATCCTATACTTCCTCTGACTCTTGAGGTTAACGATGAATTTGCAGTTGTCCACCAAACATGCAAAAGCACATCGCTGCGTGTCTAAAAGTTATTCATTCTAGTACACTACCAGTCCCACAGGGGAGTCTAATTAATGGACTGGGTAAGCATTGCTGCTTTTCTCCAGTGCATGTGCAAAAGATTGGATTAAATAGCTGCTGATCTATAGTGAGAAGCAATCTGAGCTGATAAATCCACCCAGCACAGCATCCTGTAGAGATGTCATTATCCCCCTGAGAGCAGTGTAGTCTTTGAGGGTTCTGTTCAGTACTGCATGGACACACCTGGCCTGCTTTATGATTTGGGGCAGTTCAAGAAGAACCAGCTGAAGGGATCTGCATCTTATATCCAGCTTTCAACATTCGGTCACACAGAGCTGGCTTGGGTCTTTACATGCTTGGTGCAGTTACCTTCATTCACTAAGATGTTAAGTGTCGCTGACTTACAGTGGACCTCCCTTCCAGAGCTCAGACTCTTCTCAGAAGTCACTGTTTCACAGGATATTTTCTTGAGTTTTGTATTTCACAGACTGTGGTTTATGGCTCAACTGTGACAAGAGTAAAAAAAACATTGGAGCAACAAAAATCATACACAATTTCACACAATTGAGTGTGTTCATGATATTATTGCTTAATGTTGAAATATTAGATATGACTATTACAGAATTTATTTAAATACTAATGAATATAGATATTTCCTGGTTTTGTAGATAAGTCTTTCCAACAGTTGCTAAACATGTAACAGGGCAAGTTCTCATTATTACTGATCATAAGTCCTCTTGCACATCTTTCTGTGCACAATAATTGCAAACATATCATTATTTTGAAAATTTACATTTTCAACTTTCTTTGAAAATGCATTTTTACTGTCTTTTTTTCCTAAGATTTTTTTAATAGTTAAAAAGTTATTTTAGACAAATATCAGAATTCTGTTTCTTCTTTTGGAGCTAAAAGACATATAAATGATATGATGTGCTTCTTTTTAAGTCTAATAAAAGTAATTATAAAACACTGTAAAATAATAAAAATTGTAACATAGCTTTCCAATGAGTATTCTATGCTACTCAGGAGCATCAATGCTTTTGTTGTTACAAACATTCAGACTAATTAACCAGCTCAGTTGTATTTTCCTACAAGAACAAAGTAAATTAGTAAAGAAAATCTAATTAACATGTTAAATATGCAATATTTTACCCTTTTCTACAGGTTAGATTATGTCCTCGGGTTTCATAGAGTAGTCACATTTTCTCTTCTGTTGGTATGTGTTAAGAATATCTGTGTTCTTTTGACAACCCAAACCAGATTTTATATCAAACTTATATTAGTTGTGACATTTCTGTGGACAGAGATTGTGTAAGGTTTCATCCTACATAAGACAAAAAAGCTGTTTGCAGTATTAGAAGTTTGTTAGGTGACATTTATACAAATGTATATGTTCATAAATACAATATATACATATATGTGTACTTATATACACAAATATACATACATTAGCATACACACATATGTATATTCATGTATATAAATATACATAAGCAGCTGTGTATGTGATATATAATAACATTCTTATTACACCTTATTTACCTGTCTGTAAGAGGAAAAAAATTTGCAAGAGCACTTAAAGTTGCAATAAGATTTTTTTTAAATCACTTTGAGGAAAGCTTGATAATTTTCATTATGGCAGTCATATCAGTCACTGTCATCACACAACAGTGTGAAAGTTTTTCCTGTTCATCATACTCAAGGCTGATGTTCTTTAACCTTGTCACACTTAGGCAATGTAGGTTGACAAGACACTGTATGATGAAGAGTCTACATAAAAAACACTGAAAGAGCAAAAGAGTGCACCTAGACTATGTCTGTAGTTCACAGTGTCAAAGATCCTGCGTCCTCTTCTACGGTGAGGTGAACCCAGTTTATAGCATGCTACAAAAAGATTGCTGTGGATAAGGCTGAATGTCGAAGATGATTAATGAGAGATAAGAGAACATCCTCCTTTTGACAGTAAGGGGCAGATAGAGGAGAATGAAAGAGTGAAGGAAAGCAAAGCATTTATATCTGAAAAAGCAATGAGGGTCAGCAAATCTCTGGTCTCAAATTAGAGTTGTGTGTTGGTCCATTTGTTGTTGGAATTTGACCCCATCAATCCAAAAATGGTAAAAAATGTCCCCTACAGAGAAACAAAAAAGATGAAAAGCTTTGATGGAAAGAAACTCAGCAAGATGAAAACGGAATGTGAGCAAAAAACCTAGAGCCAGGTGTTTCGCAGAGTAGTGTAAGTTATTCTTTTCTTCAGCTCTGAGACAGGATTTATGGAGACAAGAGCAGATTAAGCCAAATATCTTCACAAAAGCCTGTTGAGAAAAGTAGTAAAAAAACAGTAACAGAAATAAGTATTGCTCGAGATAGTTTTATAATATACATAGCATGTTCCAACAGCACAGGGAAGTTAATGACCCACCCTCTCGGCTTCTTGGAGGGGGAGGATTTAGAGAACATGGTCAGTGTAAATGTCTGAAGTCATGAAGGAACTTCATATTAATACAGATATACACTTCATGCTGTAGAAGAAAAAGATTATTCCTCTTTCACTGAAGTTATTCAAAGGAGTACTTTTGTTGTAAGCAGATAATTTGTAGGTATAAATTTATTTTGTTAGATGCACGAGTTTGTCAGAATCAGAATCACAGAGTAATTTGCCATATCCATAAAAAGTATCAGACCTCACAAGAAACTTCAATGGCAGACTAAATTAGCTGAAATGTTTTGTTTTGGGAGTGTGCTGCAATAAAGTTATCTATAAAACAGCAAAATTAGTCCTTGGGATCCAATATTTGTCCTGCTGTCCTGGTTTTGTCTGGGATAGAGTTGGTTTTCTTCCTAGTAGCTGGCATAGTGCTGTGTTTTGGATTTAGTATGAGAAGAATGTTGATAACTTGCTGATTTTTTTGGTTCCTAAGCAGTGCTTACAGCAGTCAAGGACTTTTCTGTTTCCCCTGCTCTGCCAGGTGGCCAGGACAGCTGACCCCAACTGGCCAGAGGGGTATACCATACCATATGATGTCATGCTCAGTATATAAGCTAGGGGACTGGGGGGAGTTGGCCAGGGAACAGCACTTGCTGCTCAGGGATGGCTGGACATCAGTCAGCGGGTGGTGAGCAATTGCTTGGTGCATCACTTGTTTTGTATATTCTGTATATTCTAATTATTATTATTATTATTACTATTATTATTATTATTCTCTGCTGTTTTATTAAATTGTCTTTATCTCAACCCATGGGTTTGTCTGATTCTTTCCCCCATACCACTGATGAGGCAGGGAGTGAGCGAGCAGCTGTGTGGTGTTCAGCTGCCTGCCAGGTTAAACCACACCAACTACAATGAGGGGAGAACTTATATTTTAAAAATTTTAGAAGGACTTACTTATCTAAAATATTTTTATTTTGTGGAGAGGAACAAGCATAGAATTACCTGCATGTATATGAACTTCAGATCATGCTGGGTGCCCTTGCTTTATTAATTTTAAATAACTTACTAATGTTAATAATTTATCTGTTATTAAATTATTATTTAAAATTTAATAAGTATTGATAATTGTTATTTTAATAGTTTGGTAATAATTTACTAATTTTTAATAATTTTGTGGTATATAAAATAATCTGCCATTAAGAAAGTATGCTGTTCCTTTAAAAAACTGTTTATCTTCATGCTTAGAATTTTATCTGAAAGTAAGATCATATTAATGTTATGTGTATTGAAGGCTCCAATAAAAGATTAAAATGAGTCTAAAAAAATGTTTTCATTTGCAAAAAAAGAGCAAAAATAAGTACAGCAAGAAATGAATTTACTGAAAAACATAAAAATGAAACACTTACTTCATGAATTGGTTAAACCCCACATTTATCCATAGTACATAGTTCAGTTAAGAACTTCAGCTGGGAATGCGCAATACTGTCAAAACATCTTAAAATGAAGATTCTTCCAAAATAGTTTCTTTTAAATATATTACATATAGCTAGTGATAGTGTTATTGAATCGTATTTGATTAGCAACATTTTTTTGAGCATCTATCGAGCATAAGTTCTTTTCTATTCATCAAACAGCAATGTCATATAAGTTTACTGCAGCAGCTGAGTATCTCATATGAAATAAAAGCAAAATATTATTACATTTTAAAAT
The DNA here is from genome assembly GCA_034008185.1 of Gorsachius magnificus. Taxonomy (NCBI): domain Eukaryota; kingdom Metazoa; phylum Chordata; class Aves; order Pelecaniformes; family Ardeidae; genus Gorsachius; species Gorsachius magnificus. The sequence goes on from CM067081.1 coordinate 90,641,452, forward strand.
AACATGGTGATCTCCAAACCGGAGATGTCATTTCCAAAAGGTACACTATGGATGTACTGTTTTCACAGTTATAATGATAAAGCCTAAATAATTCCCCACCTCCTTTTTTTTAATCACTGTTCTCTACTTACTTATCTATGCATGGGGTCAGTGTAAACTAGTTTATATCAATACAGGTGATAAATAACTTTCATTTTTGTTTGGTATGTCTATCAAACAGGTAAATATGAAAATTATCTTTGTTATTGCAACAGATAACAGAAAATTAAGTGTATCATCCAGGAGAAAAGAAATGAAGCAGTGCTGTTGCTACTTGTGCCTACTTGCTCCAATCCATCACAAGAAAAGGACAGTTAAAAAAAAGATTTCAACCTGTGGCCCTCCCACCCCTATACCCCCACCCCCCCAAAAAAAAGATCAAGGAAGAAATAGATATTTTGCCTGAAACATAGAAGACATAAAAATAGACATATTTTATCTTACCCGTGTTTGGAAAAGGGTGGTACATGGGAGTTCAAATAGAACTATACTTAAGCTAAAAGATTTAGTGAAAAAAGTCATTACATATTTTATCCTACACAGGAAGCTGTAATATTCTAGTCAGGTTGTCCAAGATTGCCCAAAGGTCTTTAATCAACACGTGGCACTAGATAGAATTATTAGAATATCAAGAAAGAGAACATAATACAGAATGAAGACTAGGTCTTTAGTGTTCATTACATTATTTTAGACATTTTTTTAGAAATTGGATTACTAATTCATAGATTACAAAATTAATATCACAAGTTCTTCCCTGTGTCAGAGGGAGAAACCATACTTGTTTTTAACCACGTTTTTCAAGAGATTGCTGTATTCTTTCCCTCTTTATAATAGAATGAGTCCCCAACTCTTAAAACCATGGAAATGGTCTCAGTTTTGCCTTTCATTTTTAGAAACTTCCCAGTTTCTTAAATTTCCCATAGAGCTTTTTTCCATTAATGAAAGGCAATTTCTTGAAACTTTTTATTCTAAGATTTCAATTGAATGAAAACCAAATTTTCTAGACTCAGAAGATAATTTTAAAGATGGTAAAGCAGGAAGTGAACCTTTATTTTGCAATAGTGAGAGTAAAGCAAGTTATGAAGTCTTGAAAACTGGCCTCTTGAGGAGTCAGTACAAGAGGCCATATCACAAAATATACTTTATCTGTTACTTTGACAATAGCCTGGGTATAACAAAATAAATTCATGCAACAACAATTTGTTTGCATTTTTTTTCTTTTAATCATTTCCATTGGTTTTGTAATATACAGCATAATTAACTAATAACAAAGACTGTATAAAAAGAAAAGAATCTGATGGATAGGGATTTTTTTTCTGATTCAGTGTTCCATTACTGACAGAACTTTTTCACAGCCACATACAACATATATTGTGTTTACTGCATGGGAATAACTGCTGTATAAGAATGCAATAGGTGGAAAATTTCTCATTAGTCAGCAGTTTGACAAGTGATGTTAATATCTAGATCAGCATTTCTTCTGCAACATAGTTGGAAATTTAGCCCCTGCCTTTAATCTTTTTTTGCTTCACTGATTTAGCAGTTCAGTGATGCTTGATTTGAAGTCAATAAGCATACATGAATGACTCCTATCATGTTAATAGTGCATTTGATTCTGAAGCTCTGCTTTTAACATGGATTACCCAGGGCATAATATTTTGGTTTCAGGAAGATATCCATTGAGAAAACCTGAGATGAAAGGCACATATGCAGACAGTAGAACTCAAATTCTGCATATTAGAATCTTCCTTTCCATAGTGAATTCAAATGTATCCCCTTTATTTCCACCAGTCTGTTAAGAAATACAAAGAGGGCTTCTCGATCATGGCTTCTTATGGGGAGACGTGAAGACCAAGAAGCATCTGGAGACAGTTCATGGAAGAGTGGAGCAACAGACATGAAATGCCAGGCATTTAGCTACTGGAACTGGGTGTGAAATTGTTCTGACATCTTGACACTTTCCACAGTGAAGCAGAAGACTCCCTAAATATACTAATTAGGAGAACAGATGTTGTCAATATACCTGTTAACCTGGATTATTTTCTTGACCATTGAAAACTGCTTCTTTACTTCCTAGTCCCCTTGGCACATTTTTATTTTATTGAAAGATAAGTGACATAATATTTAATTACTTAAAAATTATAGATAACTTGAAGTAGAAAATAAGGGGAGAGTCATACCAGACAGAAGTTACTTAAAATAAAATTTTTACTGTTATATTATGTCATATTATACAACTCTGAAATTATACCCTTTTGCACTATACATTATTACATCCTGGAATAGTATAAAACCAACAGTAATAAGTAACATCTAAATATATCGGTGAACAAAGTTTGAAAATAACATTTTCAACCTGAGGCTGAAAACCAGTTGTGAACTGAAAGAAAACTTTCCAATCCATGCTCTGTTCTCTGTCTCTGCAGAGCACAAGTGTGGCCAATATTTCTATATTTATGAACAACAGGTTGCTTGAGGGATTTACTGAACTAGAGGATAAACAAACCCACATAAGAGGTCAACAAACCTGGTGAAAATGCCATTGAGAAAGGGCACTGTCTATTCAGCTTTTTCTTTTTTTAAAAAAGAAATGCATGAAGTAGTAACTTTATTTCGTTGTATAAATAGCCTTTTACAGAGAAAAGTAATATCGAGAAAATAAAAGGGAGAAACGTATAGAAAGACTCAACACCTACAAGCTATATTAAGAGATACATAAACTGTTGAAATGTAATGTCCTGTAATATATGAGATTTGACCAGATATGCAAAATTCTTTCTTGACCTAATTTCCATTAATGTGTGATGCTGCTCTGTGGGGGGCCGGGGGGAAGATTGATACACTTTGAAATCTCAACTGGCTGCATTTAAAGTGAAAGCTATATTTACAGTTTTTATTTTGGTAACTCACTAAGAGAACAAAGAAAGTCTAATTGTGCTTGCAGCTTCAAGCTGCTCTTCATTCATACCAAGGAATGTACTTTGAACTGGGGTTACACATGACCAACTTCCTTTTCCAGCACTTCCAGACACTTATGTCAGGGTATTTTACATCTTTAGCTGCATCTGCATGTAACCTCTGAGATTTCTATCCAAGACACACCCTTGCACTTCCTTTCCATAGAAACTGTGGTTCAGCTGAGAGACAGAGGAGCTTGTGCATGCATGGGCTTACTCTGACATGGAAACAGAATGTGGCTGAAAATTTTCAAATCCTGTAGCTCAGAGATAATCTCTATACCTCGTATAGTCTTTGTAAAATAGGAAAATTTTACTTTTATTGCAAGGAAAAACAGATCAAAGGTTGTGGACACAAACACATTACAAAAATAGTAGAGGTGAGAGGCATTCACTAAACTTAATTTCCCTTGTAATTATATTTTTTTTTATTTTGTTTTTATGGGTAGATTAACATTCAAAAAGGTTATCTTGTTCTAGTAGAATAATTATCTCAGTTTTCCAAGCTGAGTATAAGGATACCATAGGAAAGAAAGACTAACTAATTTCCATTTTAGTTCATGTCAATGGTTTGTTACTGGAGTGATGTATTTCACAAGGGAAGGAGAAAGAGGGCACGATCTGACCCTGCTCTGATCACACTCTTTCGCTCTTTTGTTATCTTCACATATTAGAGGAGAGGGATGAATAAGGCAGACCATTTATGGCCTCAAGTAATATGTGTGCATATTGCTTATATTATACTGACTCAGCTCTCTGAATCTTCTACAGGCATTCTGGAGAGATTTTCATTCAAGTTAGGTACACACTTCATTTAAGTCTATAGGTTTCAAACTGAGAACCATGAAATCTTGGTTAGGATAATTGTGACAGGAAGCCATGTATTCAAATATATTCAGGGTCATTCTTTTAAAAATGTGTGAAAGGAAACTGCAGCAAAACAGTATGAAAAGCCATAAGAAAATGTGAACTTTAGAATGTAACTGATTATTAGTGTCTTCTCTTTCTCACATTTCAAAAAATATGCCTGTGTTCTTCCTTATACTGTCTTTCTTTATTGCTCTGTATAGTAAAAGTATTTTAAAGCTTTGAAATAAAGACATGATCTACTGAATTCTGTGATACTATGAGGTACTCATTTTTTCACTTAAATAAAAACCTATATATTCTCAGGCTTGGGGATGCATATAATTGAATTAATGATTAAATACCAATAAGTTTTTGGATGCTTTCAATTAAATTTTGTGCACAAAAATGTCTTTTCTGGCCAATACCTACATCTGCTCTTAACGTAGTGTCAGAAATCTTCTTATATATGTCTGTATAAATGAGGAGTGAGTCCAATAGTCTTAATGGGTACATACTAGAGAAACACCAGAATCAAACTGGAATCAGGAGGTAAAACTCCTTCATTACCTTAATTTAATCAATAATGAATTTGCATTAGTTTTGGAAATGTTAAAGTCAGGAAATGGAATCAGACTTTAATTTCTTTTAGAAGATGCATGTGGGTTAGTCACAGGGTCCAGAAATCAAAGTAATGTACACCTGGGAGCTCTGCTACCAAATGAGCTCATCTAAGCATGGGATGCAAATAGAGGAAACCTGGCAAATAACTGCCAGCATGCAGGCTGCCACCCTGGAGTCTTTTCTTCACCAGGGGCCGAAACACTTTTCTTCATCTCGAATTTTTATAAAAGCAGATTCTGTATGCAATAAGCAGAGTTAGACTGGGCGCGGATTCAAAATGAGTTTGATAAAAGCCAGGAGCCATTCCATTTCAGCCTCTTGAAAATGACTCAACATTTTGTTCATAGGGATTGGGTTTAATGATCTTGATAGCTACTGACACATCAGTCTTTTCAGAATCCTTTCTGTCTGGATAATTAAATTGAAGGTTGGCACCAGGGAACCTGGTGCTCTGTCAGGTAATATATGTTTTTCCAAGCCTAGAACGGAAAGACGGTACAGGCAGTGAGGTATTATTTTGCTTTGCTGGATGGGGAGGAAAAAAAAGAGACAGTGATAGTAAGCTTTTTGTACTTAAGTCAATTCAATTTTCCATTCACTAGGCTATTGTTATTAAGGGTTTTTGTCTGAGGACTGTTTTCTGTAAAGTACTCTATTTACATATGTTTTAAGCCACACACCAGGTTTCTATGTAAATTCAATTCAAAGAAGAGAGTATGCTGTTTTCTTGTGTAGTGAAATCCCCTCCATTTTCCTTTCTTTGTAGGTGTTGGCAGGTCTAATTTGTCAACAGTGTGACCATACAATACACCTTTTACAGTCCAGCTTCAGTGTATATGTATAACGAGGCTGACACGTTAGAAGACACACAGACTTTTGCTCCTAGAATACTATTTCTCCATCTTAATTTGACAGTTTTCTTTAATTTTTATTTCTCTGTTTCCATGCATACACATATATAGAGATATGATCAGGAAGCTGTTGTTTACAAATATAAAGACTCCACAGATAGATGTTAATAACAAAATGCTTCTGAATATCTCCAGAATAAAGACAAACAAAGAAAATTGAGAGATGGTAATGCAGCTTCTTTTTAATTATTTTTTTTAATGAAAAGTTTCACTGAAAGGGAAGAATGTTGCTAACTCTGATAGGGCAGAATAAATTTGTTTTTCTGATTTATACAAAGTCTGAATGAAAGTACTTTGCAAAGAGACTAATAAAGCTGGTAGAGAATAAAAGCACTATGTTTTTTAAATTCTTTGCTGTCAAAAAGTTGAAAAGATTGAAAAAAAAAAAGGATCTAAATTTTGGGAAAACAAACTTCATAACCTCCCTCCAGATTTATAGTCAGGTCATTTCAGGATGGCTATTGATGCATGTAAATCAAGTCACTAAATATGTATATGATGCTAACAAGCAACAATTGCAAATAAACATTACATAGTTATTTGTGAGAACAAATTTTACATCCATAAAACTGAATTTGTGGGCTGCTTTTGAAAATTTACCATCCAATAATTTTCTGTATATAAAAAATGCAGATAGGAAATTCTAGCAGGTCATCTGGGACAGCATAAAACCTATCTGTAAGGCAAAATAGAATTTCTAAACCAATGTCTGTTACAATGCACACATGTGCCATCTGCAGTGCCTGTCCACTTAGAAATGCAACTTCTTTTTAAAGAATTCCACAGTGTACTGGCATGGATTTTGGCCATATTAAAGACCTTGACCCTCGACTACATCTCTGTAGATTAGGGGTGTACATTAACAGAAGCAGGGGATGCATTCTGTTCCCTCACAGAGAAGGAGTTAGCGTGACACGATAAAGAAGGTTGTGAATAGCAAGAGAAGTTTTAACTCATCTTTGGGAAATTATTCCCTCTACTCATCCATTTGTGAGGTCATAGAAAACTGAAGAATGACTGAAATTTACTGTCTTTCTCTTCAATAGCTCAGTCTTCTGTTAGAAAGGCTCTGGTGGGCCCTTCCAAACTATGGTAGATCATGAACGTGGCACCACACGTAGTGGTGGTCCAGAAGTGAGACCATGTTAAGGGCACTCAAGAATATAAATATGTATATACACACATGCACACACTCACTATGTATCTCTCTTGCAAAGATACTGTAGAGAATTACATACCCTGGCTAAAAATGTACATCCACTTGAGCATTTCTGAGTAAGTATTGTGGAGAAAAATGCTAGAAATGGAAGTATGTAATATTTTATGGGGGAAAAGCTAAAAACTCTTCTCTGTAAGAATGATTTAAGCAAGATACATTGGAAATTGTGTCTCCTAGAACTGCTAAAACATTGTGATTACTCTTACTGCTACTTCTTGTAAGTTTTATTTTTAGATTAAAAAAAAAAAAATCAGGTAGATCGAAACTCTCATGTCAGACAAATAATGGCTTCTGCTTTCCTAGAGTTAACTTGGTCTGAACCACTACATCTAGGCAGTTGTTCCACCATTGCTGTTACAGGCTTCACACTGAGAATTGGCTCTAGTGTGACAAAACAAAAAACCCACACATCCTCTACTCAATGGTCTCCTGTTTTTTCCCTTTACAGCAGGCTAATTCTCTTCTTGGCTTTCACTACGCTGGTCCTTCTTAAGCTAAGTAAATAAAAATTATACCTCTTGCTTTGTGGTTACTAAATAATCCCTTTGTGAGCACCAAGGACCTACATGCATGGAAAGGTCTGCAAAAATACTCCTCAAATGTTATATAAGCAAAATTATTTAAAAAAAAAATTGTAAGGGTGTGGAATTTTATTAATCTTAAATACAGTCTGAAGATCTTGTTTTTAAAGTAAAAAGGCAAAAAAAAAGATCACTAGAGTAGCCTTGTAGTATGACATACTGTAAACCAGAAAAAGTTCAAAGCAGGCAGTCCACAATATCTACTCAAGAGAAACAGTGAAAACATTAGAGATCTCAAGAGATACGCAAAACAACTGTCTGCTTTAAATTGCTGTGATTGTATGCTATTTTATTTAAAAGACATTCGTGATTTGAGCACTACCATTATATCGTATGTAATTGTTTAAATAATGGGAGAAGTCTAAAATACACTCAATGTTCAGCTAGTATTATTATCTGCTTTGCCTTTTTGAATGAATTCACAGTAAAAACAGATTCACTTTTAAACTCTGTGTTGAATATGCAGGCAATTATATTTTGTCAGACCAAAGTTCTGCTTATCATTTATGAATATTTAGATATTCCATTGTCAGGTTATCTCATTAAAGATATCCTGTATTCCATTATTCTTCCCACAACAAAGGGAAAAATAAATTCTGGAAAACATCTAATCAGCATGTAAAAGCCATTTGGGGTGGTGAATAAGGGGCAAAATTAGTTTGTGCAGTTACTAATAATCAACAAGAGAGCTGTCCAAAGACCTGGAGGTACCGGACAGTCTCTGACAAAGGGAAGGAAACCATGAATTCTCCTTTCCGCAAGTTGCAATGGATCCTCACATTTTTATTTGTCAACAGTAGAGAGACAGGAACTGAAGGTGTACAAACTTCCTATTAATTGAAATATTTGTACAGGTCCCTTGGAGGTTCTTACCCTCAGATTGTTGCGTTCCTCCCTAGCACAAAAAAATGTATATAGGTCTGACTGAACACCTATAAGGCCGTTCCAATGTTTTCTTCCTGCAGAGACCAATTTCATGCTGTTGTGGTTTTGTGATCTAAGATTCGATGCATTGGCTTGTCATCAGATGGATCTAACAATTTGATCTGAACAAACAGAAAATAAAAAGGCAAAAATGGATAATTATTAAAAAAGAATACATTCAGCCTCCTTAGTAAACAGAGTTAATAATGTAAAAATTAAAATTAAAAATCTAAAAATTTATATTTAGTCCTTAATAGACTTGCAATTTTTTCCCAGAGGTTACCTGCAATCTTATTGGGTGTGTGTATGTGTGTGCGTATGTATGTATATGTATATGCATAAATAAAATTTATTTATCTATACTCAGATGTTTACAACTAATTGAAGCAGTCTAATGATCCCAGTGTTCTTCAAACTTACTCTAGACTGGTTGTAATCAGGACCACTGCTGCATTTACTGGACCTAACTATGTTTGTAATTAGCCCAGCCCTTTCTCATAAAAGGCTTTAATTTCATAACATTTTCGTCCTCCATTCTGGATCATTTTCCCAATACAGAACAGCTCAAGAGCTATGGAAGAGTTGCCAGAACAGATGAAATACCTTAATTTCTCAGAGAGTGGGTTTTTTTGTTATGTTATGGCTCTTTAAAAGCAAGGCATGATTTTTTGTTTGTTTTGGATGACTGTGTTGCAAGTGAGAAAATTAGGTTATGAAAGTAGTAGAAGAGAAGTAACATAAGATTTACCCTGTGAGGTAAGGTGCCTCTTATCTAGTCATTAGTATCTATTTTTTCCTGACACAGTGATTTTGAAGGAAAAAAGGAATTCTTAATTGGTACCTGGGTGCTTTGAAAAGAGAGTTTTCTATACTTGTTTATGAGTCTTGAGGTTTCTTCATAAATAAAAACTGAGAGAAAATTGTATGTCCTGTGTTCTGGAAGGCCATCTGTCCTTTATTTTAAGATTTGTTAGTTAAGACTGGTGGTGTGTCTTACTGAGGTTATTCATCTTCATTCTTCTGTGGAACACATGATTTAATGCAAAGTCTGAAGATTAGAAAAGCTATACTGAGGAGGAAGTAGGAATAATTTTGTGTTGATTGAGGTCAAGAGGTTAATGAATCATTTCACTTATATGTTTGCCAAGTAGGACCTTTCTGGTTTAAAATATTTAGAAACAAAGATAATCTTCCGAGGCTGCAATAGCAAACATGCCTTAAACACGGAGAAGGTGTGCATAAATTGTGTGAAAGCTGAATCTGGTAGAGGTAAAGCTGCCACAGCTCCATGCCCCCAGTTCCAGCCACTACCAAGGATAAGCACACATGTGAATGCACGTGTACACCCAGTAACTGGCCTCAGGTGTAGTGTCAGGCTCAGTCTACCCAGCAGTGGGCCCAGGTCTTCTCAACCCAAGTTGCCTCACATGTGTGCATGCGCACACACACTTACACACACACCCCTCTCTCAGGTCTCTCCAGTAACTGGCACAGAGCCCCTGGCCCCTCCAGTAGCCACCTTGCAGACTCTAGTCTTTCTACCTCTTTACCCAGACTTATGGTCTCTTTGATCCCTGGGCCCCAGGTCACTTACCCAATTCATCAGCCAGTCCAGCTTGATGTTCACTGATGACATGCACTGACACATGCACCTGCAAACACACCAGTGGTGGCCCACAGGCAAATGGCTCCTGTAAGCCCTGATACCACTCCAGTTGCTGTCACTCAGACACTCCCTGTGGCGGGTTGACCTTCTATTACTCCCCTGCTCAGCAGGATGGGGCTGGTGGGGGGGGGTGGGGAGGGGCAGAGAAAATTAGATTGAAAAAAAAACCCCACTTGTGGCTCAATATAAAGGCAGTTTAATAAAAGAAAAGGCAAAGGCTGCACATGGAAGCAAAAGGGAAACAAAGATTTTGTTCTCTCCTTCCCATCAGCAGGCAACGTCCAGACACTTCTTGGGAAGCGGGGCTTCAGTACGCATAGCAGTTCCTCCGGAAGAGAAACCATTGTCAATAACGAATGCCTCCCCTTCCTCCTCCTTTCCCTTAGCTTTGATTGCTGAATAGACATCATACTTTATGGAATATCCCTTTGGTCAGTTTGGGTCAGCTGTCCTGGCTATGTCCCCTCACAAGATTTTGCCCACCCCCAGCCTACTGGAGAGAAAGGGAAATGTTGGAGAGACAACCTTGGTGCTGTGCGAGCACTGCTCAGCAGTAGCCAAAACACTGGTGTGTTATCAACACCTCTCTAGCTACAAATCCAAAGCACTATGAGGGCTGCTTTGGGGAAAATTAACTCCATCTCAGCCAGACCCAGTACACCCACGTGCACACAGATAGAGAGCCCCTCACACAGGAAATTAGCCAGAAATGGAGTTTAATGAGAAGACAGGGCAGATCAGGCACAGGGCGTGGCCAGACAAGCACAGTGACCAGCCCCTGCTTAGAGGTTACCAGCTCCATTTACCCCCTTATCCTTCTATTTTCCCACACTTTTTCCTTCCCAAACCACCCTCAGTCTCAAGAGTGCCTGAGAGCCTTTCCCTGGCCTGACCAGCTGTGGGGCTGGTCATCTCCCGTGACATCCTGGGTAGAGGCCAGGGCAGGGTTCCCCTCTTGCGCATGTGCCTCTGTCCTCCTTCATTTTATCACATAACCCAATGAAACCATTTTATCTTCTCATCAGACAGAAACTGATTTCTCTTCTTTGCTTGACCATGCTGAATGCAGACTTCTGTGGCTGAATTGAATAAATGCACAGCCCATGCCAAAGACAAATAAAACCCCTAAATAAATAAGCAATTCCCTTAAGCATTTAGGTTTGTGTTGAGTTTATAAGGTGTAACCAAGGTGGTACTGGAAAAAATATGAGCTGGTTGGAGCTTTCTGGAGGAAGAGGATGAGGACAAAGGATGCCTGTAGTGGAACTGAAAGGAGCTTAAGCTGCTTACTTGTCCTGTCTGCAGTAGTGATAAAATATTTTTTGTGGTAGTTGAAAACACTTCAAAATGGGTATTGTTATGTCCCTATATAAGGACAAAAGCAAAGGCAATCTTTCTTCATGCCCCATAATGCTGGTAGGGACAGAACAGGGAACAAATTCTCTTTCCTCTCTTCCTAAATCATACAGTGCACAAGGAAGGTGTGAGGAAGTAATACGCAAATGTGTAGAATATTCTATAGTTTTCAAAGTGTGAAGAACTTTTACAATGAGTTAAGTGGGAAATGTATTGGAAACATGGTTTATAAAAGGGTGATCATATGTTTCCTGGCTTGAAATGCAAGCTTCCACCTTTTGTCCCTTCAGAGAGCATAAACACATCATCATCTCTTAAAATTATGGACAATATGTACCATCATTTTAGAATTTACTATTCAATGAATGCATATATAAATATGAATTTATAAATAAACATCCTCATAACAGTGTGTCTAAAATAAAACTTCTTATTTATCACCCATAAAATCATAAACTGATGATGTAATGAACTGGAAAAAAAACCCTCTGGATGTTTCTTTATTAGCTAGTTTTCTGAAGAAATTATTAACTTGGAAATAGAAAATAACATTGCTAATATCAAGTAATACCTAACCTGTGGGGATTTTTTATTTGCACATCTTTTGTATGTGGAGGAAGCCCATGTTGCTTTGGAATTTCGACAGAGTAAAAATATCTTAAAGCTCAGGCCTGAACTACACGAAAAAATTTGAAACTAGCTTAACTGCAAATGTTTAGTAACTATTTTGTCTATAAAACAAAAAATGTACAAAAGCACAGAAACCCTTTTCAAATACTCCTCTATACAATTTATTTTTAATTTCCAACTTTAGAACTTTTCTACACCTGACTTTTAACTAATACAATTATGTTTTCTTTAGTAAGCCAGCATTGGTACGTTTCCAGATTTTGCTTTTTATGCTTCATTGCCACATAAACAGAGCAGAAATAGAGAATAAAATTAAGGGTTAATTCATTCAATATGTACAATTTTTGAAATGCAACCTGAAGAAAATTATTTGCTCTATTGTTTTTCTGCAGTCTCCAGTGATTTCTCAAACCAAATACCACACAGTACAGGATGGATCTGTATTCTAAAAAGCCATTTTTTCTCTGGTGTTTGTGGTGGTTTGGGAATCCATGAGAATATACTGCATGTTGGCTATAACACCTGCCTTCAAATATGGTGGGGTAAAGGAAATAATACACAAACACAGCCCTTTCCAAACAGATCAACATGGTTTCTAAAGACTCATGACAGTGAGCTCCAGCAGAAATTCAAGTAGGTGAATGTGAGTAATAAGAACAAAAGGATGCTCTGTACTGAGTGGAATCTGTCGGGATCTTATTAGCAGGCAAAGTGGTTGATGGGAAAAAAAAAACTGTTCGGTTTCCACTGGAGCAGGTGATGGGCTGGAGCACCAAGAGGTCGGTGGTGGCTGTAGTTCCCTCCTTCTTTACCAGCCTCCTGGTGGTTGTCCCAAAGCCTTCTCCACTCTGTCCAGTATTTTATTGCACACCTGTGTGTTCAACGAATTCTGTAACCTCTGGCATCACACTTGCTAGTTGACTTAATGAAAACCAAAAGCAGTCAACCCTTTTAAAAGTAATTGCTGTAGACATTTTAGAGACTTTAAAAAAATATCACCAACATTTGCAGTTTGTCTTCTCTCTCTTCTGCATCTTAGCTCAGCATGATGCCAGGTAAAACTTTTCTGGTTTGGGGGAAGGCTCACAAATGACCAGAAGGGGAAGAAGTGAGCAAGAAGATAAAGGTGAATAGGTGAATAGAAAGAACCAAGGTTTAGAAAACTGCTATTCTATTGTTCTTATACTTAATAATACACTTAATTTTTGTTACCATCACTGCTCCTTTTTGTTTTCTTAGTCTGGCTTAAAATTTGATCGGTGCTACCTCAGTGATTACTCAGAAAGGGAATACAAACCTCCATGAAAAAAAAGGTGTTTAGAACTAAGATCATAACTATGTTTATACGAAGCATCTCACATTGCTTTTAATATGCCATTTTTTTTCTAATACTTGCTTATATGACCTGAAAGACAGACCAGAAATTTCTGTCAACATGATTCTGAGATATGTTTAAATGGAACTCATAAATATACACAATGTTTGATAAAACTCAGCAAAGGTGGGAGGGGGAAAGCTATTCAAGGTTTCCAATAATGAAAAAAGGCATGCATATACCAATAGATACTGGATGGAAGGTTTCAACCTCATTTTTGTTTCACAGGAACTCTTCCTGTTGCCAAACTTAAGGAAAAAAGTGGAATACCATGTGCTGTGCCTATCTTTGCAAGTATTTGCCTTTCAGACAACTCAACCCAATTTTTCTTGTCACAGGTTTTCTTTGTCACTTTGATAAGTTGATTATGCATAGCACTGTAACAGTTATTGCTTGAACACAGTAACTGAAAAAAGTAGTTAGGACATAGACTATAAAAGAAAGAGCGAGCAATATAGAAGATATTAAATGCATTTTTATCAAGGCGCATTATAAGATCCTAAGGATTTTGTGTGGAAACTCAGTAGATATTCATACTGCATAATAAAAAAGAGGCTTTCAGGATTGTTCACACAAGCCTGGACAACAGAAACTGTCAAAAAAAGAGAAACATGACAAGGTTCATTTGATTAACCTGCTTGTTTTCCCCTCTAAAATGCCATGGTGGAATGTGTGATCACGGAGATAACATTCACTGAGGAATGTGTGATCACAGGAGATAGCATCCACTGACAGAGGTAAAAAACTATCTACTTCAACAATTTAACTATGAGTTTATAGAGCTTCTGTTCTCAAAGGATCCAAATACCTCAAAAATCTCAATTACTTCATCCTCATGGCAACTCAAGTGAAGGATATTTTGTGTCTTGATTCTCATCTGTAAAAAGGGATCTTAAACCTCCTTTAATCTCCCTGAAAATGTATTAAGTATAGGATAAGACATGAAAATGAGATCCTGAGCATTATTTCTCTCAATTATTAAAAAAAATAAAACAATAAAAAAAAGCTCAGGAGAGGAAGCATGCCATGATAAGAGCTAACATTTAGTGTGACTGTAGGTCTTTCTCCTCAGTAGCACAATCATTTTACTATTAGGTTTGCTATACTTACACAGGTTAAATACTTAGTGCAGGTGTGTGAATCACTAACATATTCTTGTTTGACACTTTTATCATGCAAAGTTGGTAGTAAAAATGCTCATGAGTCACAAGTCTATACAGTTCCTAAGTGTGCCACCCATTTCTTGTAAACTTTATTATAGCATAATTTACTTTCCTGACTCTCATTTTTCAAGGAACACAATTTTCATATAAAAAAAAAAAAAAAATCTCAGGCTGGAACTTCCTATTAGTTTAATGAGACATAGGGGTTTTTGCGTACTAGGGATTTGTCAACAGGACTGTTAATTGCTGAGGTGAAATGAAGAAACATTCTGGATGTTAGTAAAATCCTGAAGATATTTTCTTCTCTCCCATGAACATGCCACAAAATAAAGGGATTATCCAAATAATAAACCAGACTTACTTATGTTGGACTCTTCTAATGCAATCTTTTATCTTCCCTTCTATTTCTGCTTCTGGAAAAATAGCCCTCTAAAATTGTTCATTTCCCTCAGAAAACATGTTATTCAGCTATACAGCATATTCAGTAAGAATTTGTTCACATTTGGGAATATCTTATAAATTTGGAATTTGCTGTAGGTGGTTAAATTTTGTAAGACATTGGGTACACTCAGTGTCATGTTCTAACTCAAATTACATGAAAAATTTATTTAAAGCTCAAGAACTCGTCTAAATTCTGTGACTTAAAACACTCACCACTGTAAGTCTTTATTAAAATATGCTGATACCTTGAACTTGTGAACCCTCAGTCCATGTCTCATTTTTCTCAGCCTCAGCTCAGAAAACTAGTAAAGCCTTCTAGCCGTTGCCTAAAGTGTGACAAGGGATGGTTAAGAAATCTTCCTACTATTTTTTACAGAGCTATGAGGAGTACAACAGTTGTAGGAAGGCCTTAAGGCTCTTCATAATACTGACAAATAGGGCAGGTTGGAGATGTGACCAGTCCTTCTCAGTGCTATGATTTCAGTGAAAGAGTATTGTTAGAGACTTGACTGCTGTATTTCTTCAGCTAGGAATGGATTTGATGCAAGCTGTGGCCTTCACTGAAATTTTTCAATGGGACTAGAAGAACTGTGTACATCCCTGCACTCAGATCCCCAGTCCTCTCTTTCCACGGTTGGGTGGAAGGTTCTCAGCAGACTAGGAAGAGAACAGGAGAGGAGGACATAGAGAGCACAAATTACTCTTTAATTAGCATAAGCTTCATAGTCTTCTCCACATCTTGACATGTGAAAAATATACGTGGTACACCTAAGGTTTATAATTGGAAAAGTTAGTTTTGAAGGGGGAAAAATGCAGACTGAAGAAATTCTGTTCAGTCTTTTTATGCATGGGTATTTTGATTTGTATCTTTCAGTCCTATGGTCCCAACTTTTATGAGGTCATCAGAAGTTGTTAATGATTTTGAATACAGACTGTACTTTTTTTAGTTACTAAGACAGCATTTCCTGCTCACAAGTGGCTCTCATCCAAAAGTGTTTCCTAAATTGGCATTTTTGGGATTGCATATTTGCTGCATGTCATTGACTTTCAGCTCGAAGCTGTTCGAATTTACACTTGATATTATGAAGTTTTTAAACTGTTTTACCTGTGGAGAAACCAATAAAAAATCCTGCTGTGTTGTTTTGCAATGCATTTAATTGTACAAATGTAAAACTGCTGGTATCATGTTTAATGACTACCTACGGATGAAGACTTTTTGTTCAAACTGGTTTGTGTTCTGCTCCAAGAGTGTCACTTTTCTTCTGGATTTGGGTTTTTTGGGGGGCATAATTCAAAATAAATTTTGCATGGAAAAGTATGAAACATAACAGAAATAGATAACCAAGGCAAATTATCTGTGCTGTTTCAACTGCAGAACACTTGTCTTTAAATTACCTTCCCACTTTTTTTGTTGGTATCGGTGATCCTGCACAGTCAAAACTGAGGTCAGAGTTTTGCCTTAACATTCATAAAGCATAAGAGGTTCCACCTGGGTTTCCCATCAGCAAATTAGCTATGCAGGGCTATCAGAAATAAACATGAAAAAAAAAAGTAGAATTGGCTTAGTCAGTTAAATGAGTAGTTAAATTATGTTTCTATATTTGTAAGACCTATTTAAAAGAAAAATGCCAAAATGCCAATAGACACATTTTAGGAGTTCATTCACTCACTACCTTACAACTCGATACACTTTTAAAGCAAATTGTACACCATTTTAAGGACTTAAACTGGTGCAAGAGCTTGGCTGAATTAAAACAGCTTAATTGAGTTTCACCATGTTAAATTAAGCGATGCAGAGTCTGGACCTAATTAAGGAAGTCCTACATAAGCAATATCAGATTTGCTCCTTGTATATTACCTATCATATCTCACTTCTTTGAGAAAGAAATAAAATGTTACTATTAGTTGTCATTTAATCAAGTCTATAGATCTAGCTCAGCTCAGGGATGGTAAGAAGAATTTTCTTTTAGCTCATGAACCACAAAATCCTGTTAGCATTGTTAACAAGGTTCTGTATTTGTAGGTTGTCCCTGTGCAATGCTGCTGAAAGATTTTTCTGTGGTTCCATGGGTGTTGAGGGCATTTTCCAACATCAACAGGCTTTGCCTTGGTTGAAAATCAGGTTTAACCGGGGTTGGGGAGGAGGGAAAATTTTTCTTTTATTTAACTTTAACATTGATAGGACTTGAGGTGTAAATTATTTGAACTATATATTTTGCCTTTTCTGCAATTTATAATAAATGTTGTTAAAAGACACTCAAGTTTGGAATTCCCAAAAGCTGAAAAATAACAGATAAACTACTGTAAATACTCAAGAACTCATTTAATTTAAATCAAAACAAATTCCTTAAAGTCTTAAACTGAAACAACGTTAACTAAAGGGCTTTCATAAAAGGCTTTTCTCTGAGAATTAACTAGCTTGTGTCTAAGTTTTAAGCTCCTAAAACATCCTGAACTTATTGGGGTGGGTTTAAATACCTGAATTCATCAGCAAAGCTTTAGTTAAATACCAGCTCAGTGCTAAGGTACCTTAAAGACACTTCAGAAAGTGAAGTATTTTCTTTTTAATTTTTGTCATAAGCAGGTCAACTTAATTAAGAGAACATTGAGCTCTTTGAGAAATAAGAAATTTGAGAGATTTTCACAGGCTGTCAAATTGAAATTTGTATCTTTTGAAATGTTGGCTTAAGAAAAACTTGGAAGGCATACAATGCAGGAAATGTGGTAAGGACAAGAAATGGAGACTCTGCTAGATACATTTTTGAGGAGACTGGCCTGTGTAGACAGTCAAATACTCAAGGCTATATTTGTAAGATACCTTTCAGTGGCCTTCTAGGGTTATGGAGACTGGAAAGAGAAATATTTTAAGCAAAAGCTTGGCACTGCAAATAACTTCTAACCAGAACACTCAAAATCCTGCAGTTAGATAATGAAAAGAGAAGGAAGAACAGGAATAGGATCTGTTAGAAATAGGACAAATATTCCCAAGATAAAAAAAAAGGACACAGAACTTGTATTAAGCTGTAGAGAAAATGGTAAGTCAAAACAAGCAAACAAAATATTGGCTGAAATCATATATGAATAAAATTAATTTTCCCCAGAAACATTGTAATTACCTTAAATTTAAGTCCCATTGAAATTCTATCCTAAGTAGCAATATTCTGGTTTATGCTGTTCCTGAAACAACTTAAAACAATTGCCTCATTTCGTGCACTGACTTTAACAGTTGCCATTGTATTTGCTGCAATGCCAAGAGCTGCAATTGTAGTGAAAGCCAAATATCTAGTAAGAATTCTGAATTATTCATGGAAAGTAAATCTTCATCAGTCTCAACTTATTATTTTAATTGAATGAAATCTTGCTGTACTCTTCTTACTTAAACAATTTTCATTAAGTCACTGAAATACTCAGAGGTAAATTCACTACTATCTATACATTTCTTTTGAAGCCTTGTTTTAATCTAGATGTTTAACAGATTATTATCAAGCTGGTTTATGCCATCAGGTTTGTAGAAGAAAGGCTTCATAAACCATTAGTAGAAGGGTGAAATATGTATACACATGCAACATTCTCTTTGCATTCTCTTGCATTCTCTTCTTTAACAAGCTGTGTATTTCTTCTGCTTGAATGTGTGTTTTTGTATATATTTATTGAAGGTGTTACATGTTTGATAGTGGAAGCTATGAACTGCTGATTCTCTGTTTTTCAGTATGAGTTGTGATCTTACAATCTGGAGTAAAATGAATGGGCCAATAAGAGATCCATTTCTGCAGGGCTTTTTTTTTTGTTCTCTGTGCTGATAGTCGTTGCAAGAAAGGGTATCAGTTGACCAACCATTTATTTATTTATTCCTCATAAAGGAACTGAAATTCTGAAAACATGGAAAATTCAATGCAGAAAGGCAAGGTAACTTATTTATATCAAGCCACTATACTACATCATCTGTGTTTTCTGATGCTTCTGGAAACTATTGCTGTAGTCAAGCTTGGTGACAAAAAATAATTTACAGGGAAAATGTCTGTAAAGCTATTAACACTGACTTCTTTGAAATAATTCCCTAGCAACTTTGGCTTTACTATAAGCACACCATTTCATGTTTGATATTCATTCAATTTTTATAAGTATAGAATGATCTGAGGTGAAAGGGATTTGGTGCAAATCAGGTCTTAGGTGCAAATAGCTTTCAAGGACCACAGTTAAACCAGGAACATAAAAATAAAAAAAAAAAAAAAATAAAGAAATAAAATAGTATCCTAACTTAACTGCACATGAAAATCATTATCAAATTGTTGAAAAAATCATGTTAAGGTTCTTATAGCAAATAACATTATAACCAGATGTCTTTTAAAAATATGAGTAGAGAAATTTAGCAGAATACCATCTCATCTCCATCAGTAAGATATGAAATATTTATATATTTGACAACTTAAACACATCTAATTTATAAAAACTAGCTTAATTTCATTAGAACTTTGACATTCATGATTGCCACAGTAATTTGATAGAAAATTATTACATGCATGAAAATTAAATTGGGTTTTGTATGTTTATCCTTTTAACTTCAATTTTTTTCTGCAGACACTAATCACTAGAACAGGTAATAAGGAAAAAGTTTAAGCTTAGGGACTCTAATCCAGTACATTACATGTTTTCTGTAAGTGTTTATATTTCTGAAGTAACTGAAGTGCCCTTATTTGTATTTGTTAGTTGATTTGTTAGCTGAAACCTCCACATAAATTTTACTGCAACTTGTATGGTGAATGCATTCTAATGTCTTTTGACATATTCAGGTAGGGTATTAGTAAACTAATATTATTAGTATTATTCCTTAAGTCTAAATTAAATCTTGTGTCATTAAATAGTATCCTTGATTGTTATAATAAAGTGTTCCTTGGTGTCACGATCCACTATTGGGTTGAACAATTTGGCAGAGGTTAAACCCCCTTGCTTTCCAACCGACCTCAGATAATTCTGGGAGGTTGGAGGCAGCTGGGCTTAACTTCTGATTAACTCCGATGTTTTATCGTGACTAGGTTCCTTTTACATTCTCGGGAACAGAATTAAGACTCAAAACGGAGTCAAGTGCCAAGTCACTTTATTTGGCCAACAACAAATGCGCGAGAGAAAAGCAGAGAAAGAGAGGAAAAGTGAGAAAGGGAAAGAGAGGGGGAGAAACAAACGGCACGGGAGCGTTGTGACAGCTACCGCCACGGGTCTATGTGCTGTCTGTGCGGCCTGAGCAACCCACGCGGTCCATGCGGCTGGTGCGGCCCGAGCAGTCCAATGCGCCTGATGTATCTTCGAATCTGGTGGAGGATAGATGTTCCTGGATGCTCCCCTTGGTTTCCGCTGGTTCCCCCTTTCATAGGGTTGTGTTTTTGCATAGTCAATGACTGTTTTGCATACCCACGCCTCCCACTCGGCAGTGGGGCGCATGCCCAGTACCGTCACTAGAGTATGCTCGAAGGTTCTAGGGGGTCCGAGCCCCCTCCCCATTGTCAGTCAACTCTGGGCCCGGAGGACGTGTACTGCAAGATAACAGGACACAGGTTCATGTGGGGTGGGTCTCAATGGGCCGAAACTGCCCTACTCAATTGTCCTGGCGATTAGGTCATTCTGGTGGGGTGGGACTCAATGGGCTGAAACTGGTGATTAAACTGCCCCGATCAGTTGCGATTCAGTTGCCGTGGTGATTAGGCTTCAGTAGATAAGCTTGCTAGATAAGCTTGCCTGCCACCAATGTTGAGACAAGTTTCTAGTCCCTTACACTTGGCTATTTTGATAGGAAAACAAGAGCTGGGTAACTTTAGGCTGGATCTTATAATTAGAGCATTTTGAGCCATATAGTATTAAGCAGGGGATCGGATTAAATCCAGTGGATCTGTTTCTATGCAGAAAACCTTCTCATTCCTAGTTTCATGCTGGGAAAAATAGTATAGTCTTACACAATTATAAATATGTACTTGAATTAGCAAATAGTAATTTTGAGATAGATTTATCAAGTCTCTCAGCAGCTAAATGCTCCTATTTTGGCACATAAATTAGCAGTCTCATTTTCTGGAATGCTGGCAGCTGCCAATTTTCAATAGAAATCATTGCACAATTTAAAATAAAATTGAGTATTTCCTTTATTGTTGATATCCCCAAACTGAAAGCATGACCAATCTTTAAATACCTGGTTTGAAAACCCAATCCAAACTGAAATCAATTAGGAAATTTCCACTGAATTCACTTGGATGCAAACTGGTCTTTAACAATTGCTGGTTTATTACTTTGTAAAGAATGTATAGTTATCTTTCTTATATATCTCTTCTTTAAACCTGTAGTATGATTTTAGCATCTGCTTTTCACAGTCTAACTGTTCTGAGTAGCTAAAATGTATGATAGGTCATACTCAGGTGTTCCAGTTAATAGGGGGATGAATCTCACCCAGTAGAATGTAGTAGGCCAATAGAAGGATAGTTAATAAGTATAATTTTTGTACATCAACAAGATTTTTTTTATCCATACCAATGAATTCAAATAAAAGTAAATTAACAAGCATGCATGCATTAATGTTCACCTCTTTAAAAATAAATACACTACCTTTATCATTTAAGAAAGTCAATCTAGTCTCTGCATCTACAGAAATATGGTATGACTATCTTCACCTCCTTTTCATAACTCTTTGTCATCACCAGCAGCTTCCAGAGCTCACTTTTACTCCTTGCAGGTCAGTCCGTTGGGCAGTTAATGGTGGGGGCGCCAGGAAAACCACCATCTGGATTTAATCTAATTAATTTAGATAATAAAAGCAGGGGCGGGGGGAAGAAATAGTGGCATGGCCTCTACCCTGAGCAATGGAAACTGAATCTGTCAAAAAGATTGTAGGGATATTTAAACAGCCAGAATTGAAATTCAAACTGCAAAATCTTTTTTTTTTTACCAAACATACCTGTGCAGCAATCACATGCATGTGAAGATGTACAGCAGGAAGCTCTTGTTCTTGTTCAGCTCACCTCCCATTTGCACTTCCTTGTGAAAAGTAGGCTTTCTCTTGCATAATTTAATGATTTCTTTTGCTGGCTCTGAAGAGGACTGTGTTATAACAAAATTTTATTTCTAATGGTTTTTAGAGGGATATAATTGAATGATCTTTGAGAGAAGAGTTGATTTTGGGCTTTGTGTACCAGACTAGAGTTAGGAAGATACTGATTTTCTCAGACAGCTGAAGTGATATAGGACAGGTTTTTTTCCTGAGAGTGTACAAAGAGAGTCTTTCACCTATTTCAACTGAATTCAGCAGGAGCTACACCATTTTTGAAGTCATACCTAATAGTGGATATTGGTCACTTTATGGCTCATTTAGATAAGCCCTGTTCATGGTTGTCCTGAAGAAACTGATTGTCACAAAAATGAGTTTCATAATTTTATATTTCAAGCCTAGCTATCAAATTAGAGAAATGTTTCTTGTCTTGCTTTGAGATTTATGAAGTTATAGTCCATAAGGTTTGTATGACACCTGCTTAAAATACTCTTTTGTATTCTGATATGATTAAGACTATGAAAACAGGTGAAACTGTGGGTCATATGGAGCTTCATGGCAAGATTCCTGCCAAGGTAGAGTTTTAATCCAGATTTTTCAGATGCGCAGGTGCAAACAAAGATTTATTCAACTATATGTTTATGTGGACCATTTGTGCTTGTGTAGCCTTGTTAATAAAAGTCCTGAGTGAGTAGAACCATTAAAGTGCCCTTAGGTGCAAAGCAGAGATAGTATTTTCTTTCTACAGGTGAGGAGTGCTCTGTTTGATGAAGTTCTAATAGGAAAGAAAAAGAAAAGAAAAAAAATAACCACAAAACCAAATCCAAAACTCAATACAAAAAAACCCACAAGAACTTTTTAAATTTCAATAATAAATATCTTTTTTTTACAAGTGGGGGAGCATAATTTTTTAATTGTTTAGTTCAGTCCTTTAACATCTGGATAATACACACTAATAACTTAATAAGTTATGATAACAGTAAATCAGCTCACTCAAATCAAAACAGAAACTTGAGCTTCTTTTCATGTACAACACCTCAAAAAGATGTTTACTGTTGTTTTACCAAGTTAAAAAAAAAATATTAGGCTCTCTGGAGAATTACAGACACAGCATATGATGTTTGTTTATTGCATATAAACATTACTAAACTTTTTTTGGAAAGGGTTGCTTATAATTTGCAAAAATATGTATTAATTAATTGCATGGTTACAATTTAAGTCATTATATTATAAAGCTTTTGTGGCATAAAATGTATGAACTGTGTCCGCATTTGGGTTTTAGATCTTGACAGAAGCTGAAGTAAATACAATGGCTTCTCAGCATGATTTATCCTGGTGTATTTATTCTCATTAGATATTTATCACAAACCTCAGGTGTCCAATCTGTGTTCTGTGGGAGACATTTAGAAGGCAGGATTGTAAATAATTAGTTTTAATCTAGGAAGTATCAACAAAAATATTTTAATTCACAGTACCTAATATTCTAACACAGGCCGAGTACTTGTTTTTTATTCTTTTTTATTGAAGTTTTTTTTTAATTTATTTTTACCTTAAAATATGATTAATGGTGAAAGTAACTGACTACTTTATATCAGAAATTTGTTCACAGTGTTTTCACAACTGTCAGAAAGGCATAGCTTATAACTAGTGTTTTGAGATGAGTAGTTACCCAATGAAGCCCCAGATTTAACAACACTCAGTGGTGTAACTCATTAAGTAAAATGTTAGTGATTATACAGACTTCTTGGACATCTTCTACCAATATTTGGTGAATGATTTATTGAAAAATGTATCAATATTAAATTAATGAGAGAGCTGTGACAGTACAAATTTAACCTAGTGATTTTGAAAGGAGTCCAAAGGGTTTTTGAATACAACATAATAAAAATGCTGCATGATGGATGATAAATTCAGATTTATCTTCTGGAGGTGGCTTTAGGAACACGTTTCTGAATAATGGCTTTTGGATGACACTGAGAATATAATTTATGTTTTGTTCTAGAGTCTTATGATTTTAGGTGCTGTCTTAAGGACACTTGCTCTGGAAAACTGGTATCTGTGACATAGAAGGGAATTAGTGCCAGCTACAAGTTCATACTTAGAGATGTTGGCTGGAGAGCTGCCTGGTGGAAAAGGACCTGGAGGGTACTGTTTGACAGCTGGTTGAATACGAGCCAGCAGTGTGCCAAGGTGGCCAAGAAGGCCAATGGCATCCTGGCTTGTGTCAGGAATAGTGTGGCCAACAGGAGTAGGGAAGTCATTCTTCCCCTGTACTTGGCATTGGTGAGGCCACACCTTGAATACTGTGTTCAGTTTTGGGCCCCTCACTACAAGAAGACGTTGAGTTGCTGGAACATGTCCAGAGAAGAGCCACAAAGCTGGTGAAGGCTCTGGAGCACAAGTCTTACGAGGAGCAGCTGAGGGAACTGGGGTTGTTTAGTCTGGAGAAGAGGAGGCTGAGGGGAGACCTTATTGCCCTCTACAACTACCTGAAAGGAGGCTGTAGTGAAGTGCGTGTTGGTCTCTTCTCCAAAGTAACGGGCAACAGGATGAGGGGAAATGGCCTCAAGTTGCACCAGGGCAGGTTTAGGTTGGACATTAGGAAAAAATTTTCACCAAAACGGTTGTTAAGCATTGGAATGGGCTACCCAGAGAAGTAGTTTCGTCCCCATCGCTGGAGGTATTTAAAAGATGGGCAGATGAGGTGCTTAGGGACATGGTTTAGTGGTGGGATGGCAGGCTTAGGTTAACGGTTGAACTTGATGATCTTAAAGGCCTTTTTCCAAACTAAATAATTCTATGATTCTATGTTTATAAAATAAAAATTGAAAAGTGTCTTAAGACTGTAAAATTTTCATGAGGTTAGGCCTAATTTTACTACCAGATGACACATCAGTAAAAACATATATATCGTGAGATAAACTGACCTAATTGAAAATATATTTTAGAAGAAAGTTGAACATTTTAAATCTTGTTTATGCTTAAAGATTATATAAATCTTGAATTGTTTCAGTAATAGTTTAGCATTTTAAAATTCTTTTTATGCAATCATTAATGCTTTTTTCTGCATTGAAAAAATAAACATGATTTTCAATATTTTTTACCCCATTTATTTTTTAATTTATTTTTTTGTCCTCCCTTTTTCCATTTCATATTATCTTCTTTAGCATACCTACTTGTAAACAGAAAATAAATGTGTCCAGTGCCTTATAACTCCCAAACAACAAAAAATACCCAAACCAAACAAAAAATGGTTGGACACATTTAATCTGATCCTATTCAGTCATTTGCATTGTACTGCATTACAATATGATTAAGCTAAAGAATAGCTCAATTCTGTAACAAGTTCTTGCAGTTCTTTAAAAAAAGATTTGTTAAGTTCCTCACATGCAGAGATAACATAATTTTTTGTGTTAGTTAAATATCACAATCATATGTTATCAATTTGTAAATTTAATGGAGTCATACTGATTCTACTTCGCTTAATTAAAGTATTTGTTTCAGAAGCTCTGTTTATTTGATTTATTCTTCCTGTATCAGCATAAATAAGAGAAATCGCATTTTAAAATTTTTGTTTGTACAAATACATGAAAAGGAATTTTTTTTTTTTCCGATTTATGTTTTTTTCCCTGTACACAGGTAGCTGGCCTTTGTAAAAGTAGCCCTAATTTTTTTTTCTCTAGGAAATCTTTCTCATAACACGGGTACAACTGGGAAAGAAAAGTATAGGGGAGTGAGAAGAGAGTGTTTGATTTATGCTGTGAATACATCTTAGTAGAGATGTGGAAATGTAATGTGGAACATTGGTCAATAATGTGTATCAAGTTATTTCTTTTACATAATTTTACTTGGGTGGAAACTTAAAACAACTTTGTAACTATCAGTTTTAAATTTTTGTATGGAAATTTTGGCATTGATATCCCCATGCAATTTATACTTCTTTAGATAAGTGTTTAGAAGGAATTATAAATATGTTAAATTATAAATATGTTAAACAAGACATCAAGATAATATATGTGAAAGCCTCAGGTAATATAGAAACTGTTGTCTAGCTGAACTTTTATTGGCAACACTGATTTGAAGAAAAAAATCTGAAACTGAAAATTATGTATAAAAAAATTAAAAAGTTTTAGATTTGTCACTGTTGGAGAAAAATTCTTAACCTACAGAAACATTTTTTAATTTTGTAGATTTCACTTTTATAGTTATTTTCATGGCACAATTAAATTTTCAATGTCATAATAGAGGCATATTTCAGTGAGCAGAAAGTTAAAAAGAAAAGTGATGATACACTGCATATCTCTAACCTGCTACATTAAAAATAAATTTTTTTTCACTCACTTTCTCTAGTCTTTCCTGTTAAGTTTATGGGTTTTTTTAAATCAAGCTAAAAAAAGCTAGGTTAGTAAAAATACATTATAACCCTTACATATCCATTTGGCAAGAGATCTGGTTTTAATCCTAATAATGTTAAAGAAATACAAGGGAATTAAAAACTTTCTACATTTGTTTCATGAGTGTACATGATGTTAAATATTACTAACAGATTATTTAACTTGTATTGTGTGTTCTGCTATGGTCTGCCTTTGAAAATGTGCTTTGTTTCAAAATAAATGAATTGGTAACTTAGAGAGGCTTCCTTCCAAGTTTGTAACTACCTATTATGTCGTAAGTAAGTAACCAAACATTAGATCTATTTTTAATGTCTGGAGAGAAGTGGCTAATCTGCAGTACAAGGTTAGATCTCTTAATTTCATATTCTTGCGATAGAAAAACTTGAGAACTTAACCTTGTAAATGTCAAGAAACTGAATGCTCGTTTTGAACATGAATGACGCATAATTATAACACGGAACACTTTATGTTAAGATTTTAAATTGCAGCCAAATACTTTTTTGACAGTTCAAAACAAAAAGAAATAATTTTTTTTCATAACATCTTCTGCAGCTTCTGAGTTAATATGAAAACAAAATTACAAGACACAACTTTGCATGTTCAGGGAAGATGCAATCTACTGAGAAACCTGCACTTCCTTATACTGCTCTTTTAGATTTCTTTGGGATTTTCTTTGAAGATAAGATACTGAATTGTGAAGTTTATAAGTTAGACTGCATGAATCTCTTCTCCAGTGTAAATGTTGCTATATTTTGCCATGATAGAAAGAGAGATTCTGTAGAAGTCTAGAAGGAATAAGTTTAAATTTAGCAAGGTCTTATCTGGAACATTATGTACAATTGCAGGTTTTCAGAATCAAAAATATTAACTTAAACTGAATAAGGTTCGTTAGCCCTCTTAAAGGTTAAGTGTTTATTTGATTTGCTGTCCAAAAGGTAAACATCAAAGAAGAAAGAAATAATTTTAAAAGGCAATGCTGGTTCAGGATCAAGTGATCCTATATATTGATCATAAATATGTTAAAACTGACAACTTTTCTAAGCATTGGAAGTTTTGGAACAGTGTTATGGGAAGAATTATAGGGCAAACATACTGAATTTAAAATCAAACTTGAAGAATTTATATAATTCTATATTAAAAAAGTTTCTACTGAATTTTTCTGTTTTCTTTCATCAGACATATTCATCAGGCAGAATGACAACTGTCACATAGCTAGCTCAAAACAAGGGTTTTCAGATATAAAACACAATGTAAATGCAGCAAAAGTTACAAGTATGCTCTAACAGTAGGCTGACATTATCATATGAAGACTTCTTTTGTATTTTCCTGTCAATCAACCACATAAAATATTTTGGCTTATTCTTGCTGCTTCAGACATACTTTTTTATTGTATTATCCACATGGAACTTCAGGTTTGCTGCTGAAACATATTGTGTTCAGCCTACATTTACATCTGTCCTCTAGATAAATGTCATCTCAGTGTATGATGGCTGTGGCATAAAGTAATTGAAAAGCATTTAGAATGTAGCATTAGATTTGTATTCCTAGGCCTTAATGTTTCCCCAGCTATGATGGTGGGGAGGGGAAGAAATCTATTCTCTGGAAGACTTGATGGCAGTAGATTGCCTTAAACAGTCTTGAATTGAGTAAGCAAATCCTCTGTACCATACATGTCTCTTAAACATTTAAGAAACCTAGTTGATTTATTATTTCCAGAATTCTCTCTATATTGGACATACATTACTAAATGCCAGTTTCAGTGGTATTGAATGCACTATGACAAGATACTGCTTTAGTTTTTAAAATTTGTACACACTTGGTAAAGTTTTCATGTTGTGTGGTCCTTAGATCAATCATTTATGTATTAGCTTGCATAAAGTAAATTATACCATGATCTCACCAATTTCTATGCATACCAAATTACCAGACTTTCCAATTTACCTGCAAACTCTACCTGAGAAATATGGAGAATTATGCTGTAATGAACTCTAAATTGCTGTTTCTGGTTGCTTCCTTACCTGACACCTTTGCATACTGTACATTTTAGAGACACTTGATAAAAGGGTTAAGTCCATTAATAGCATCTACTTTTCAGATTAATTTCCAAAATTTTCTTTTTCTTCATTGTTGGGAAAATTAAAGTCAAGACTGAGTGCTTTCCCAACTTGCGTATTATTGTCACCTCAGTTATTTCTGGAAAGTTTATAGTTAGTTGTGTTAGACTGGAGAACTGCATGGTTTTTTTTGTCTAATCTCATTACTAACAACACGTTTTTATGTTGTGATTTGCAATGTACTTGCACTGTTATGTCACTGTATAAAAGGTCTCTCCATTTTCTAGAAAAGTGTTTCAGAAAAGTCATATACATTAACAGAGAAAACTTTGCTCCAAGCAGTAAGGAGTCATGTGCTAAAATAACTTTACTGAAGAAACAGAATATGTTTCTCTTCTGTTGTATAGGGATACACTGGTCTTGAAACACCAGAACTATTCTGACATCTTTAGTGATGAGGTGTGTGAGGGCTTCAAGATTATTTTCAGTTTTGAAGACAGAAGATGAAAGTAGAATGGTTAAGTTAGTAGATATTTAATATTGGAAATCCTGTTGTGACTTCAATAGAACTGAACTTTTAATCAGCATCTTCAACCTATTCAACAGTAGCGGACTACAATGTGTCTATCCTAACATTAGGAGGACGTAAGTGACTGTTTTCATGACCCCCTGCAAGCTTTTGTGTCAGGTATCTTTCATAAAATGCATAGATTTGGACAATGTCTAAATAATTTCTATTTGGCTTAGAAAGGCAGCATTTCAGAGGATGATTAATTGCAGGTTTTCTCTTATCTGTATTTGGCATATGCAAATGTTGCCTCCTGAAAATAACTCATCAACAAGCACCCAGTACTGTTAAGCAAAATGTAAGACTGGCATTGAACAGCAACTCTTCTTGCAAAAATACGGGTTTTGTTGTGGGTTGGGATTTTTGTTTTGTTTTTTGGGTGATTTTTGTTTTAGTAATAAAGACATAGTAGAGAAGATAATGTAAAGATTAAAAAGGAAAAGTGAGAAATATGAAAGTTGTGGAAATCATGAAAGACATTGCTTGGATAGTCATGCTGTTTTAAAATATTCATGAAGTAAGAAGTTGTCTGTTTCATTTGCCATGCCTTATGTTTCATAGTGATTTCCATTCCTATATGAGAAAACCATTTTCTTTAGATGACACAGAACATCTGACTGAAAAAATAAAAAGGAAAAATAGATTTTAGGCTGTAATAGAAACGAACCAGGATTATATGCTTCTCTCAGATAAGTGCCAGCTGACACTGTTTGTAATTGCATGGAGGTCTATATCTTGGAGCATTAGCTAGAATATTACAAGAAGCAAGATCTAGTGCAGGGAGGGAAAGAATATAACACAGCCAATTTAATAACTTTGTTCCATTTTTGTCCTCAAAAAATACTTTTTTTTTTTTTCTTCCCTATGAGAATCATAGGGAAAAATAGGGAGCTCCCCTCCAGCTACAGGAGGCATCATGGCCATAGGCTCTCATCCTGCTGGGGGACTTCAGCCACCCCAACCTCTTCTGGAAAAGTAGCACACTGAGCTGTAGGCAATCCAGGAGACTCCTGGAATGCATTGAGGATAACTTCTTAATCCAGGTAGTAGACAGCCCTACCAGAGGGGATGCTATACTGGACCTGATGGTCACCAATTCAAGCCAGCTGACATCAAGATTAGAGGCAGCCTGGGCAGCAGTGATCACACACTGGTGGAGTTCACATTCCTGGGGGATATGGATCAGGTGAAGTACTCAGGACCCTGAATTTAAGGAAAGCAAAATTCCATCTGTTCAAGGAATTAGTCAGTAGGACTCCCTGGGAACCTGCTCTCAGGGACAAGGGAGCAGGACAGAGCTGGCAGATCTTTAAGGATGGTTTCCATACAGCTCAAGAGCTCTCAGTCCCCAGGTGTAAGAAATCAGGGCAGAAAGGCAAGAGACCAGCATGGCTGAGACAAGAGCTGCTGGTCAAACTAAAGGGCAGGAGGAAATGCACAGGCAGTGGAAGCAGGGACAAGTATCCTGGAAAAAGTATAGGGACTCTGCCTGGTTGCTTAGGGATGGGGTCAGGAAGGCAAAGCTTACAGCTGAATTGAAGGGAAAAAAAAGGTTCCAATTAACAACTCTTTGCCACTGGCAACCTCTCTTCCCACACCTCCACAAGGCAGGGACTGGGAGAGCAAAGTCCTTCCCACTGTAAGAGAAGATCAGGTTCGTGATCACCTGAGGAACTCAAACATACATAGGTCTATGGGACCTGATGAGATGCATCCCAGAGTCCTGAGGGAATTGGCTGATGTAGTTGCAAAGCCACTCCCCATACTATTTGAAAAGTCGTGGCAGTCAGGTGAAGTCCCTGGTGACTGGAAAAAGGGGAAATGTTGCACCCATTTTTAAAAAGGGTAGAAAGGTGGACATTGGGAACCACTGGCCTGTCAGCCTGACCACTGTGCCTGGGAAGAACATGGAACAGATCCTCCTAGAAGCTATGCTAAAGCACATGGAGGACAGGGAGGTCATTCAAGACAGCCAGCATGGCTTCACCAAGTCCTGCCTGACCAACCTCATGGTCTTCTATGATGGAGTGACTACATCAGTGGACAAGGGGACAGCTACAGATGTTGTCTAGCTGGACTTCTGTAAGGCCTTTGACACAGTCTCACACAACATCTTCCTCTAAATGGGAGAGTTATGGGTCTGATGGGTGGATTTTTCAGTGGATGAGGAATTGGTTGGATGGTTGCAGCCAGAGGGTAATGGTCAACAGCTCTATGTCCAGATGGAGATCGGTGACAAGTGGTGTCCCTTGGGGGTCTAGATTGGGACCAGTACTGTTTAACATCTTCATCAGTGACATAGGCAGCGGGATACAGTGCACCCCTCAGCAAGTTTGCAGACGACACCAAGCTGAGTGGTGTGGCTGACACTCCTGAAGGACAGGATGCCATCTAGAGGGACATAGACAAACTCGAGAAGTGGGCTCATGTGAACCTCATGAGGTTCAACAAGGCCAATTGCAAGGTCTTGCACCTGGGTTGGGGCAACCCCAGCATCAGTACAGGCTGGGAGATGAAGGCATTGAGATCAGTCCTGCGGAGAAGGTCTTGAGGATACTGGTGCATGAAAAGCTGTACATGAGCCGGCAAGGTGCACTTGTACCTCTCTGCTCCACACTGATGAGACCCCCACCTGGAGTACTGAGTCCAGCTCTGGAGCCCCCAGCATAAGAAAGATATGGACCTGTTGGAGTGGATTGAGAGGAGGTCAGAGGAATGGAGCACCTCTCTTATGAGGACAGGCTGAGGGAGTTGGGGTTGTTCAGCCTGGAGAAGAGAAGGCTGTGGGGAGACCTGATTACGGCCTTTCAGTACTTAAAGGGGGCCTACATGAAATACAGGGACAAATATTTTAGCAGGGACTGTTGCGATAGGACAAGGGGTAGTGGTTTTATACTAAAAGAGGGTAGATTCAGACTAGAAATAAGGATGAAATTTTTTACAATGAGGGCGGTGAAACACTGGAAGGGGTTGCCCGAGAGAGTTGGTAGATGCCCCATCCCTGGAAACATTCAAGGCCAGGTTGGGTCTCTGAGTAACCTTATCTAGTTAGCGGTGTCCCTGCTTGTTTCAGGGGGGATTTGGACTAGATGGCATTTAAAGGTCCTTTCCAACCCAAACTATTCTATGATTCCATGATAATACAGCATTACCAGAATATATTCATTTGCAACCTTGCGAATACAGCTAACCTTTCTCATTTACATAGAGATTACTGTTTAATGATACTTGTAACATTATTTTTAGGGATTTGTTACATAATTATATTCCTAATGCTAAACTATTTTAATTACCAGTTTTCATATACTCTTTAGTGACATATTTTTATTAAGGGAGTTTTACGTGTACACACACACATGTATACTTATACACAGGCATTTATGTTAAAACACCTCTACTTTTAGTCACTTAATGAAATGTGCTTGGGAAATTAATGTATATGCAAATTACATGCAACTATTGCTAAGATTACAACTTAAATTCTTTATCAGGCAGATTTATTGTCAGTTCAATTTACATAAAAATATTTCAATCTTTTGACATGGACTGTAGTTGGATTCTATTATAGATTATGTTTCCATAAATTTTCTATTATTAAACATAATAATTTAGATTTTGGGTTGTGTTTTTTCTTCTTGGTTTTGGGAACACTTAACTCTTGGATTGCTGTGTTTTTACATTTTACATGCCTAAAATGTGGATTGACTCCTCATGTTTCAAACATTATTTGAAAACTGGCATTTCTGTCAGTTTCTAAAGAATTTTTAGCATGCAGAAAAATATTTACTAAAGAATGTGTGGCAAACAGAATACTTTCTACATGATAAACATAATAATTTCAATAGGTAAAATGATTTATTATTAAACTGAGTCAAAAACTAAGAAATGGAACCCAGTTGTCTTTTGAACTTTCCATCCTCATGGGATGAACTTGCATATGTACGCAAGCAGGGGTTGTGCCGGTAGTGTTGTTCTCTCCAGTTTTCTCAAGAAGTTACCGGGGCAAAAAAGGCTCCTAGTCTTCTTTACTTTCCTCCATATTTTTTGTGTTGATCAACCACCTCTCCTTTTTAGAGGAAAATTGCAAGAAAATTGAAAATCAGGGAAGTCTAATTTTTTGTTATATTAGTGATGATGAAATGAACAACTTTTTGAATCTCCTATTCCTCAGTAAAGTTATCTTTTTTTCTGTCATGTCAGTAACATTGATCTGTATATCATCTTTCTGGTATCCTGTGGAGAAAAGTTCTGAGCCCTTACAAAGTTGCAACAAATGAGTTGCTGGTAACCAGACAGATTTAATTTAGGCAGAAATGGCTAGAAGTGAACAACTATGTTCTAGGTTTTTTTTGTTTTTTTTCATGTCATAAACTTGTAATACTATTTTGGAAATTATGATTATAAGGAAACCTCTAGCTTTGTTACTAAAACAAGCATTGCATTGTTTATTGTTGGTGGTGCTTATATAAGACCTAATAGCACATTTTAGAGGGAGACTTAGAAATTAGAAAGCTGAAAAAACAGTCATAAGCAATTATCTTAATATTTGACTTCCATTAAAAAACAAGAGGGGCTACAATTTTTTTATTGACTGAAGTTAGCATTCAAGTATATATTTTCTCTTTTAAAAGATTAAAAATTCTCTTAATTTAACATTAATACATTTGGTACTTTTTTTTCTATATATAATATAGAATATAATATAATATATTCTAAGGCAGCATTCTGTAATTTCTGTAATAGCAGCTGTATTCAAGGTGTAATTCCAGCTTCAAAATTAGAACTATAGTAACATAATCTTGTACTTTCATTTATTTGAAATTGAGATTAAATGAAGTTTGGATTTTTCTCTGCCACAGAATTTGTAAGTGAATCTAACAGAAGCTTAATTTTTTTTCATTGCAGACAAACGTATTTATCAGGGCAAATGATGAATCTCATCTACTTCACAATATAGCATTGCAAGTATTGAAAATTTATGTTAAAAATAACCCCACACAAAACTAAAATCTTTTTTTGGAGGGGTGGAAGAAATGCACCTTCTTATTCCCCATTTTTAGTGACTACTATTATTTCCTGAATTTAAGATTGAGCCACTTGATCTACACAAAAATATGTTAGGATAATGTGGTCATACTGGTTAATTCCTGATTTTGGTGACAATATCACAGCTCCAGTATTAGTCACTTCAACTTACTTTTTTCTTTTATTCTTTGTAAACTGAGCATTCTGAGTTTTCAGTTGTGTATAGTCTGTTGGACAATTTAGTCTGCAGGTTTTATCTTTATTTTCCTAGCTCAAAGAATCTCATTCAAGGTGTCCTTCTGGTATTCAGATTGTAAGATTTTCCCAGCTGTCTGTTGAAAATGTAGCCTTCTCTGATTTGATAAGCAGAGGTATATATATGTCAGGCACTTGATCTGCCTATCTGTACTAGCTTGTGAAAATAATGTTTCCAGCTTGGCTTTTCTCTAGCAGTTTAACTCAAGTTTCATAATATGCTGTCATCTTTGCACAAAGTGGCAAGGAAAGAAATTAACATCGAAACTAAGCATGTATTATGAGGTACGCATATAGTACTTAATGGGGCTATACAGTCATACCTGGAGAAGATCTTGGAGTGTTAAGAGCAGTACAGAGCCAGTGATGTCTGTGTCAGCACCTGGAGTTAAAGCAGACTGCTTGATCACATATGAAAGGCAAAGTATCTGGATATACTCTACAAAGAAGTAATCTCAATATCTGGAGAAAGAAAAGATCAGCCCCACAAAAACCAGTCAGTATGGTCAGGAAGTCCTCCCACCCCACATTGTCTCCATCCAAGGTCTCCGTAGCAGCCATGAAGTCTGATTCCAGCCTCATTCACTTGCTCTGGGGAAGGAAAACATGCACCTTGGGCCAAATGCCTCCCCACAACTAATTTCCACAAGAAATATTGAGTCCCACCCAGGAAGCAAATAGCTTGTATGTCTCTGTTCCCAGCATCGTGGAGGCTAAGGGTCCCTGGGCACACACAGCTGCAGTCAAACTGAGCTTCAGAGTGACTCAGGCGCCTATGCTGTTGAGCAGCAGCTCCCTGAAGGGCTGTGTCTTCAGCTGGCTGACCCCAAAGTTGGCCAGCTCCATCATGCTGCACGTCCATAGGGCTCACTGAGTTCTCTGGGCTACATACCTTGGGAACAGGCAGTGAAATATCTGTTTTGTGGGTTTTCTTTGTGTGAAAATAAAATCTAAAGTTATGTTTCGATTTTAACCACATATTTCCAGTAAAACCGGCAGAAAGCTGCTAACAAAAACATGTGTTCTGTGAGATGGGTTCTTTTACTGAAAAACTTAATTTCTGCCTGTTAAGAAGATTCACTCCTATTTCCAAAACCCCTTTTCAAGAAATTATTGTCAGGATTTCTTTGCTCACTTCATTATAATTTAAGAAAAATGAAACTGACTTCCTTTTAATATGAGGGTTTATCTTCACTATTGCTTCCTTAGAGTTTGGTTTTGAGCATGTGATCAATCTATACTCATCCTGAAGAAAATATAGAAGGAAATTCAACTGATAATGCAGAAGGAAATTTTAGCTCTTGCTAAAATTTAACAAGAGCCTTTTTAATAGCAATCTTCTGCAATGTCTTTAAACATAAAACTATTCAACATAGAGTTTTTGGAGTAGCAATGCTGTTGGTTTGTTTTCCTCTGGTGATTTTTGGATCCATCATTTTTTTTGACTATAAAATGTTGATAAACTATTTTTCATGTCCTCAGAAATAATGATCTGGTTTTTTGAAGAACAGTGTTTGTACTTTTGTCAGTACAGCTATCACTGTACTGAATTTGGATGTTCTGCACTGTAAGGGAAAATCCTATTTATCATCATTCATTGTAGTATATGCGTCAACCGTATTTAAGAGCTTGTATGTCTTTGGTCATCATTTTTGTAATATTGCCTAAGTTGCTTATTTATTCTAGAGTTTAAAATACAAGTTAGATGCAGATATATTGAATATTCATCTGGGTATCACTGAAGTTTTGTCCTTCTTCTCAATTTCCTTTCCAGAATTATCCTGAAAGGAACTTTTTTTATGTATGGCAATCTAAGGAGTTATTCACATCCATTTGTGCTGTGTAATAAATGTTCTTCTTTGTCTATACTTTTAAGCAAAACAATTAAAGCAGGAAGACCTTTACTGCCACTTTCATTTTTGTTCCTTTTCATTTAACAACAGGGTTTGGAGATTTTTAATTTTCATTTATGGAAGTGTTTTGTAATCCCTTTTAAAACTACAGATGTGCCATTTTCTTCTATATTAAAAACAAAATCAAAATAATTGTAACCTTAAAAACCATAAGCATTCTCCATTTTCTGAAAATTAAATCAAATTGGGTTAAAATAAAATCCACTGATTTAAAAGCCAAATTTGATCTCACTATGATTTTTCTAATAAAAAGCTGAACATTTAGGAATGTTAAAAAGGGTATGGTTCAGGACTGAGAATTCAAAACAGCCATCAAGAATTCTTTCACAAAAGACATTTTTAAACCTTTCCTAACCTGTCTTTGCCATTGCTATATTCCCCAATGTCTGTTTTCATCAAACTCAGTTCTTTATCAATCATGGTTTCTCCTTTTGAATTTTAAGAAATGCTTTTCTTTCTGTGCTGAACACCACTGCTATGACCATTCCTGACACAATAAAACACAATAGTATCTTTTCCTCCAGAAAAATATGACTGTAATTAAAATGAGTTCATCCTATGAACACTTATGCTGTCATTAATGACCACAGGAAATACTAAATGTTCATGTCAAGTTTGAGTCTTGTTTCTTCAGAAAAAGTAATTGCAAAAATGTTTCAGTTTTTTGAAAACTAGCATTACAGGGTGTTTAGGTATAAAGATATTATGATGAATAAAATACTGTGGCAGAGTAATTTTAGTAAGCCTATTTGATTTCTTTCCTCTCATACTTTTCAAACGAGAGTGGTCTCAAACCATTAGAAGACAGGTTGAGACTTCAAATGACATTGTGCTAATACTGTGTTTTGGTATCAGAAAGTAAAAGCATTTAATTTCAGCTCATGCAACTGTTTTGGACTAGCATGTTACTAACACAGAATTGTTTAAGTGAGTGAAACTTAAACCATTGCTCTTTAACCTGCTAACTGCCACATTTTGGGCAAAATCCTGTTTCAAGCAAAATTGGTGGGATTTCTGCCAGTACTTTAAATAAGGCAAGGATTTTTTTTCTTGACATGTTTGAAGAATTGTACTGGCAAAGGCTCTGGACTTGCAGTTAACTGAGCATGTATAAGATGCAGTATCCAAGCTGAGCACTTCTGAGAGTCAAGAGAACTCTAAGCAAGTATGGGACAGACCTGCACCTATAAACAGTTGCTGAATCAGGGTGGGTGTTATTACTGTTGCTTCTTATAATGATGTGCATGAAAGAAGTTTCTTATTTTAAAACCCATCCACATAATTCAGCAGAACAGATAGAAATGGAAGTTTCTGTATAATCCTCCAAGTGTCCTGGGCATCATGGCATTGTGGGGGATGTTTGTTCTTTGACTCTCTGTTTATTTCAACTCTGTATTAGCATGCTTTCATGATTTTGAAATAAAACTTTGGGTTGTAAAGAAACTTGGGGTGAAAAAAAATATAATTACCAAAAGATATTTTCACACTAAGAAAACATGGTGGAGGAAATCTTTCTAGCTGCAAAGGCTTAGACTAGAATGAACTTCCATAAAGGAATAAGATGAGGAAAGAGTACAAACTAAATTAGAGGGAAAAGAATCAGGTTTGGAGTGCCAGTGAATTTGTCATAGAAATAAATGTACAGTGGATAAAAAACATATAAGCAAGTTTGTCACATGGTAGAGGAAGATGAGATAGAGACAGGAAAGGGGTGTGTCTCTTTGCTGAGGAAACCGAGCACTTCTGATGTGTATCCTGAATTCAGAGGATTTTTTTCTGCTGAGTTAGAACAAACACATGCAACTCCACTAGATAATTTATGAATGTCTACATCAGTAGAAGACTGCTATTCATATTTCTTGCCCATTAAAAAAATTCCCCTAAAAACCATGTACCAGCTCCGTGACCTCCATCAAATGTGTTGTTTGATGCAGTTCTACACAACTCGTTTGCAAATCTCTAATGTTATAGCACACATCCAGACATCTTTCCCTGACTTTAATACACAAATTTCAGTTTCTAAAATACAGTGTATTTACTCATGACTCTGTATGTCTGCTCACTTGCAGTCTCCCCAGGAGGAAGAATTTTGTAGAACATGTTAAAAACAAAAAGCAAAAAAACCCCTCCCAGAACTTAAAGCAATATATTTGGCAATTAACTGAAGCATGTATATACAAATAGGATATGCTGCAAACTTTCTAGCTCTTGAAGAGATGGTTTTTAGATTTCTTCACATAAGGTTAGCATTTTGATTTCCTTGTACTATAGATATCTTATGCAGACAATGTTTTGAAGCACCGATTATTTGACATCAGAAAGACCTCCTGGGTTTTTAGTTTTAGTCTTTACTACTAGGTATGGCAATGAAAACTAATGAAAAATATTTTGAGATTTAACCATGCAAGGAGGCTTGATCTACAAACCTTTTAAGAATTTTGGATTTTTATTACAATGATCAGTGTAGTAAATAATAGCTCACCTACTCAACACCAAGTGCTGGGTCCTGGATTTGAGTCATAAAAACCCCATGCAACACTACAGGTTTGGGGAAGAGTGGCTGGAAAGCTGTCTGGAGGAAAAGGACCTGGGGGCACTGGTTGACAGCCAGCTGAGTATAAGCCAGCAGTGTGCCAAGGTGGCCAAGAAGGCCAATGGCATCCTGGCTTGTATCAGGAATAGCGTGGCCAGCAGGAGTAGGGAAGTCATCCTTCCCCTGTACTCCACACTGGTGATGCTGCACCTTGTTCAGTTTTGGGCCCCTCCCTACAGGAAAGACGTTGAGTTGCTGGAACAGGTCCAGAGGAGAGCCACAAAGCTCGTGAGGGCTCTGGAGCACAAGTCTGATGAGGAGCAGCTAAGGGAACGGGGGTTCTTTAGCCTGGAGAAGAGGAGGCTGAGAGGAAACCTTATTGCCCTCTACAACTGCCTGAAAGGAGGCTGTAGTGAGGTGGGTGTTGGTCTCTTCTCCCAGGTAATGGGTTATGGGTTGAGGGGAAATGGCTTCAAGTTGCGCCAGGGCAGGTTTAGATTGGACATTAGGAAAAATTTTTTCACAGGTAGGGTTGTTAAGCATTGGAACGGGCTGCCCAGGGAAGTGGTTGAGTCACCATCGCTGGAGATATTTAAAAGATGGGTGGACGAGGTGCTTAGGGCCTTCATGGTTTACTGGTGTGATGGCAGCGTTACATTAACGGTTGGACTTGATGATCTTAAAGGCCTTTTTCCAACCTAAACAATTCTATGATTCTATGATTCTATGTCGGTCTGGAAAGCTGTGGAACTAAAGCGAGGTGCACTAGGGCTGAGTTATAAACAGCCCGCTGCAAGACAAAGTCCATCTAGCCAAGGAAGAGGCTAATTGGGCTAAAAGGTACTGTCAAAAGCAGGCAAGGAAGGATCTCATTTTAGGTAAGATATGGAAATAGTCTGTGCTTTTTTGTTTTAATCTCTCTGTTCCATAGGTTATATAACCTGGGATGAATGAATGAATAAACAATACTATTTGTGGGAAAATCTTTTGGTTGATTGTTTGTTTAAAAACTGTTTCGTCACACATTTGTTTTTTGTCTCGTGGGCCAAAAGTGATTTAGCCTCAGGCTAAGGGGTTTTAAAACCAGCAATATTTCAGCCTAATGATGCATGGTGGTATGGCTTCTACTCTGAATGAGGAGCAGAGACCAAGATCTGTCACTAGAAGGTGCACTCAAGAGTAATTAAAATGAATTTGAAGCATAGCCCTCTATGGTACTATAACATCTGTTTTGTATTTGAAGTAACAGTTGGTCTTTGCTCTTTATGGCTTTCATAATGAAGTGAACCTTAACAACTAATTCTTAAACATCACTGGTTTAGATTCTTAAGCATGTTCAGTTATAAGCTTCCTCATGTCCAGAAAGGATTAGTATTTTCTTATTATGAATAAAATATGTATATGGAGGTTACTACCACTTTTTCCCAAGAAAGAATATTTTAGAAGAGAGATTCATATATAATTTACACTGCATGCTACAGCTGCAACTGTAAAGCAGCAATAAACAAATCTTAAACCCCCTGTCTTTTGCTAACATGAGTTGTGAATAAGCTGTCATTTAATCATGTGAGTTAGACTGGGGTATATTCTGGTAAAGCTTAATATTATGAAATAATGCTAGTTGTCTGATGGGTCTAAATTGAGGTACATTTTTAAGCCAGTTCTAAGCAGCCTTTGATTTGCATCTTTTGTCTAATTTGAAAATGACCAATGGGTTTTCTTAAACTATGAAAACCTGATGAATGCATGGTTCTTTGTAGAAATTTTATGTTTTTAGAATATGCTGGGCATTCATGTGTATATCTATAATATAATTTTTTTGAAAACTAATGAAACGCAAAAATGATGTCTTGAAATACAGGGGACAGTATGATGTTTCTGTTAAGGAGTCACAGTTCAGTTTTCAAAACAGAAAATGTTTAAAGAATAGAAAGGCAAGAAAAGGAAAATTAAGTCATCATGTTAAACTGATTTAGTTAGAACTTTATTTAACATTCATTGAACTTCACAGCAAACTCCCACTGGCATCAGTTTTGCTGGATTAGGTATTAAGTGACACCTCTACACTCTGCAGTTAGATTGCCAAAGACAGTGTGGTTTCCTACACAGCTTTTAATCTTTATCTCATTATTTCTGACCACTTCTTATTGATATTCCTTAACCACCAATAATAGTTTCCCAATTTTTAAATTGCTGAGGTCACAGGGGCTTAGTTTTAAATAGTATTACTCTGTTTCAGTTACCAGCTCATCTGCTCCTCTTTTTCTGTTACACTCAGTACACCTAGAACATGTCATCATCATACATTTTAAGGAGTTTCAGACAACATTTACTTCTTGCATTGTTTTGGTTTTTTAAATTTATATTTAAAGTTTGAATCTAATTTCACAATCATAAATTGAATTAAAGCTTTCTTGCATTAGTTTTTCTTCCTCTGAAGTGAAGAATTATATTTAGAGTGGAAAAGACCATTCCCCTTACATACTGCCATAGTCTTAAAAAATGAAAAAGACAAAATAAGCTACTTAATAAATTAGTTTAAGTGGGGTCTCTTCTTAAATTCAGTACTTTTGCTTATACATTTTTATAAAGTAAATACTTTATAAAGAAAATAAAGACCTGATAATAAATTTTAAACATCATGCAATTTAGCTGCAATTCAGAGAACTTTCAGCCTAGCTTTTGTTACTTGTGTCCATTCATCCATAGGAGAAGATCAGGTTCAAGACCATCTGAGGAACCTGAATGTGCACAAGTTTGTGGGACCTGATGAGATGCATCTGAAGGTCCTGAGGGAACTGGCAGATGAAGTTCCTAAGGCACTCTTCATCATACTTGAAAAGTTGTGGCAGAGTGGTGAAGTTCCCAGTGAGTGGAAAAGGGGAAACATAAACTCCGTTTTTAAAAAGGGGAAAAAAGAATACCTGGGGAACTACAGGCCCAGCAAGATCCTGGAGCAGATCCTCCAGGAAATTATGCTAAAGCACAAGGAAAACAGAGAGGTGATTGGTGACAGCTAACATCGCTTCCCTAAGGGCAAATTGTGCCTGACAAATTTGGTGGCCCTCTATGATGGGTTTACATCATTGGTGGATAAGGCAAGAGTGACTGTTGTCCTCTACCTAGATTTGTGCAAAGCATTTGATATAGTCCCACAGAACAGCTTTGTCTCTAAAATGGAGAAACATGGATTTGATCAGTTGACCACTCAGTGGATAAGGAATTTTCTGGATGGTTGCACTCAAAGAGTTGCAGTCAGTGGATCAATGTCCAGGTGGAGAGCAGTGACAAGTGGTGTCCCTCAGGGGTCTGTACTGGGATCCGTACTATTTAATAGCTTTGTCAGGGACACGGACAGTGGGATTGAGTGCACCCTCAGAAAGTTTGCAAATGACACCAAGCTGAGTGATGTGGTTAATTCTATAGAGGGAAGGGATGCCATCAGAGGAACCTTGACAGGCTAAAGAGGTGGCCCCCTGTTAACCTCATGAAGCTCAACAAGGCCAAGTGCAAGGTCCTACATCCAGGTTGGGGCAATTGCAAAGATGGATACAGGCTGGGTGATGAGTGGATTGAGAGCAGCCCTGCAGAGAAGGACTTGGAGGTATGGGTGGATGAAAAACTGAATATGAGCCGAGAGTATGCACTAGCAGCCTAGAAAGCCAGTTGCATCCTGGGCTGCATCAAAAGAAGCATGGCCAGCAGGTTGAGGGAGGTGATTATGTCCCCTCCCTGGAAATGTTCAAGGCCAGTCTGGATGAGGCTTTGAGCAACCTGTTCTAGTGGAAAGTATCCCTGCCCATGTCAGGGGAGTTGGAACTAGATCTTCTCTAAGGTCCTTTCCAACCCAAACCTTTCTATGATTCTGTGATTCTATGATCCTCCTTTCTTCCACTCCCTCAGACACTACAAGTGGCCAACAGAAAAAGAGAACACAAAATTATTTAAATTATATCTGAAACCAGTCTAGAAATTACTCCAGAATCTCACCCGGACCTAGAGGCTGTCACCTTTTTAGATAGATAAAACTGGCTAAAAATATAATTTCTCCAGCATATATAACATTAATGGGAATATGAATACTGTTTCAAAAGACCATGATGATTTAATTGATAAATAGATGGTCACTGAGGGTGCACTCAATCCCCTTATCCCCTCATCCATAGAATCATAGAATCATAGAATCACCTCGGTTGGAAAAGACCTTTAAGATCATCGAGTCCAACCGTTAACCTAGCCGTTAATCCCACCACTAAACCATGTCCCTAAGCACCTCATCTAGCCTTCTTTTAAATACCTCCAGGGATGAGGACTCGACCACCTCCCTGGGCAGCCCATTCCAGAGCCTGACAACCCTCTCGGTGAAGAAGTTTTTCCTAATGTCTAGCCTAAACCTGCCCTGGCGCAGCTTCAAGCCATTCCCCCTCGTCCTATCATCTGTTACCAGGGAGAAGAGGCCAACCCCCACCTCGCTACAGCCTCCTTTCAGGTAGTTGTAGAGGGCGATCAGGTCTCCCCTCAGCCTCCTCTTCTCCAGACTAAACAACCCCAGTTCCCTCAGCCGCTCCTCGTATGACTTGTGTTCCAGACCCCTGACCAGCTTGGTTGC
Source organism: Gorsachius magnificus (assembly GCA_034008185.1). Classification (NCBI taxonomy): domain Eukaryota; kingdom Metazoa; phylum Chordata; class Aves; order Pelecaniformes; family Ardeidae; genus Gorsachius; species Gorsachius magnificus. The sequence continues at coordinate 90,684,559 of CM067081.1, forward strand.
TCTCCTCTGGACCTGTTCCAGCAAGGCAACATCTTTCTTGTAGTGAGGGGCCCAAAACTGAACACAGTATTCGAGGTGCGGCCTCACCAACACCGAGTACAGGGGCACGATCACTTCCCTACTCCTGCTGGTCACACTATTCCTGATACAAGCCAGGATGCCATTGGCCTTCTTGGCCACCTGGGCACACTGCTGGCTCATATTCAGCCGGCTGTCAATCAGTACCCCCAGGTCTTTTTCCACCAGGCAGGTTTCCAGCCACTCTTCCCCAAGCCTGTAGCGCTGCATGGGGTTGTTGTGACCAAATCATTGTTGTGACCAGATCATTGATAAAGATATTAAACAGAACTGACCCCAGTATCAAGCCCTGGGGAAAACCACTTGTGACCAGCCACCAACTGGATCAACTCCATTCACGACAATTCTGTGGGCTAAGCCATCCAGCCGTTTTTTTCCAGCAAAGGATACACCTAAGCCAGGAGCCACCAGCTTCTCTAGGAGAATGCTGTGGGAGACAGTGCTAGTATCTTTGTGGTTGTCGTGTTTCTTTCAATTTGAGTAAAATTTACCACCTGATCAGGTGTTAGGCTGAGGTTTATTTAACTGTCCCTCATGAAACAGTGTGGGCAATGTCATCTTTGACATTGCATTTCTTTTTTTTTACCTTCCTCATTTGATTCAGCTTTAAATAATCAAGCAGGGTGGTAACATAGAAGTAAATCTATGCATGTAACAGTCATATTATCATATGCTCAATGTTGTCAATCTCTACAGAAACATTTTGGCCTTTTCCTAGATATTTGAGTTATTTAGGTTAAAAATAAAAGGAAACTAGGTCAAGAACATCTGAATTTAAATAACTAAAATTATATATCCAGCTAATAATGAAAAGTGACTGTTAACATCAGTGGAACTGCTATTACTGCTAATGCTAGGGGGGGTCTCTTTCCCTGTCAAGATTACAATTACTGTTTCATAAGACAAAACTTCTAAAACATAAGAGCTTTTGTTAAAAGCTGTAAATATATTGACTGAAGAAGGAATAAATGGAGTATATTTCTATGAAGCAAAAGTGACATGATATGTTAGGGGTTTTTACACCAAAGTCACTTAATTCTCATATGTATTATAGTTAAATCATTAAATCATTATGATATTTAGAAGTGAATGTAAGAATAGAAAGTCTTAATAAAATACGAAATGTTTAAAGTAGAGCTGATGTTTTTTTAATGTTGCAGTGATATTTGACAAAGAACTAGATTCAGAGATAAACTTTTTTTTAAAGGAAAACACGAGCATAAAAAAAAGGGAAACCTAAATCGTCAAAACAAATCCTCAGAGTATCACAGTATCAAATGCAAATTTTGCTGATTGAGGGAAAGAATGTTTATATATGTAAGCAAATGTAATATATGCATTTATGCTGGTCTTTATGCTATCTTACACAGTGTATCTCCTGTAACTCATTGTAAATCAAGAGGGTTTTGTCCATCTGGGAAACAACGATTCATTGTGTGGCTGTTTTCTGAACTGCAGCTCCCATGAGCCATAGCAATAACATCACAAACCCAATATTTCTGCTTTGCCTTTCATTTGCGGAAAAAAAAATATTTTCTGTGAAGCAGGTGAAAGGGAAGTGGAACCGTCCTTTGATGAGCACTAATAACTAATTTCATTATGTTGTGAAGAAAGGAGATAGGGCTTCTAGTCACGAAAGTGGCATTGTGTTTAGCTCCTCTGACTTTCTCAGATATGAATCGATTTCTAGAGAAGCTGTGCTGAATGCATTTGCAACAGAGGAGTGAAACGTGAGTCAGCAGATATTACTTCAAGGAATATACTATTAGAACATATATTCTAGCAGCTAAAATGCCAACAGTGTATTTCAAGATAGCAGTTGTATTGGGTGGGATGATGGCAGTCATTTTTGCTATTTCTGGGTCGTGGAACAGCATCCTAGGAGATATTTTGACAGACTAACCTGGCAAGGTACTCCACAGCATGGCCTGTCAAAATCAGCACAGTCCCTGTAGAGCGTGAAAGTGGGGAAGTGGAGGATTTCCATCTGACTTCACTTGGCTGCTCAGAGCTGTTTCATGTCCTGTGTTAGAATTAACTGCCTTGGGTAACTCAGGCCTCTGCAAAGTACAGCCCTTGATTCCCACTACCCCACTACTAGAATTTCTACATTCCTACACTTAGGAACTTCCCTAAGGATTACTTAAGAAACTGTTTTGTCACTGTGGGGGAATCAAGGGACCCAAAATGTGAGAGAGAAAATGTGAAATGTAGACACCCTCGTTCTCCCTCTCTCCTTCAACTTCCTGAGGGGAAGGACAAAAATGTGTGTGAATTAACCTTTTTTTCAGTATTTCAGTGACAATTGATAATAAATGAGGAAATATATGCATAAATCATAAAAATTCAAAAATATTTATTTAAAAGTGGTTTGGAAACATGCTAATTTAATTACGTACAAAATCAGGGTGGTCCTGGCACCATATGTAATGACTAAATGCTTACATTTTACACAAAAGTATCACTGCTTTAACCCTTTCTATTTTTAATAGCTAATCATCTCATATAAACCCTCTAGCAAGGAGGACTGTGTGAGGTTTCTACCTAAGGGAGTACATTAGTTACTTTTTTCAGGTCCAGTGAGGAGGAGGAGGAGGAGGAGGAGGAGGAGGAGGACCATGATGTCCCCAGAGAAGAGCTGGCATAACTGGAATAAGCCTCTTTTTCCAGAACAGAGCCACACTCTCTAAACCCCATGGCACCAGACTTCCCATGCCTGGGGACAGGCAGTGAATGTGCAGCTGTGAATACTGGCAGATGGAGTCTGCTTTCATCAGTCTAGCCAGAGAGTATGTGTCAGTGAAGAGAAATTATACTAGAATGGAGGCTTAACATGAGAGAAGATACATAATTAAAAAGTTGAGACTCCTTATCATCATGTCATTTTAACCTTGTTCCATTAGCAAAAATAAAATAAGTCACTCAAGAGCAACTGTATTTGAAAGAGTCTATTTTAAACTCATGTTCCAAATTGCCTGTGAGTTTATAATAAGCCGTACTGGGTTTTACTGTCATTACCTTTTTGTCACTATGCTTTCTGTACTGATATACTGTGATGATTCCTTACACATTGAGTTAGAGAGCTACACTTCATATGCCTTCAAATTGATGTTAATGTAAATATATTCAACAAGTTAATGAATATCCTATTTCCATTTTGGCTTTTGCTCTTATATTCCAAATCATTGCAGGCATTTAAACAAATTACTTACTGCCCTGCAGACACAGCAGAGGCGATTAAAACAATTGAATAACTTCTTGGAACAGTATGAAAGTCTTTCTTGCTTTCACACATGGCTCTTAGTGGAAGATGTACAGCTTGTTAGCAAAGAGGCAGAGCTAGTGCTTCTTGCAGTAGGGACCAGGGAGCTCATTGCAGTTCTGTGAAACCATAAATGTCAGATCTTGGTTTAGTTGTGGCTATTACATGTCTGTATAAATATTTTGAGGGTGGAAATTCTAGTGGATAATGTTTTTAAGCTATGCTAAAAAGGCCCTGATTCATGTCATAAACAAGGGGGGAAAACAGTGCTATATCTCACAATGTGAACATTCTCCAACAGCTCTGCTAGTCTGCTGGAAACAACTGTAGGTTAGTTTTCAGAAACAAGCTAGATATACACAGAACCCTTCTCTTTTAATGCTCTGACATGGTCTTCAGTGATGAAAAATACTATAATGTACTTTATTCTGTGAAGAGCTCCTCATATATATTTCATATATAATTCAACAAAAAAATAGGGCTAAGAGATTTGAGATTTAAATGTCAGTATGAGATTTATGCTCTGAACCTTGGGAGAGGGGTACACACAAGCACCCCTCTCCAAAGGTAGATCACACAAGTGGGTAAGCTTAAGGGACTGTATGATCAATCTTTTATTCAACTTCATAAGTCACTTATTTTGTTGAAAGATCTAGTGATGCTAAATAGAGCTGGTCTTCCTGACAGGGAATTTCGCACTGCCCAGTGAAGGTACCACAAAAAAAAAAAAAAAAAGAAAAAAAGACAGAAGCGAAAGAGTAGACCAAATGTTCATTCTGGATCCTATGATGACAGGGCATCAGAAGATCCAATGCTCTGTCATTGGGTTAAAAAAGACCGTTGCATGCTTTATATTTCTGATGCAGCCAGCCATTGTAACAGTAGCATAATATAAATTCTTTAAGCCACTGATGACATTTTTCTGGTGCCATCTTTAAAATTGTTTTACGTAATCACCTTCTACTTCCCTAAGACAAGTGTGGAAGGTAGGCTGTATTTGGGAGAATAAAGGAAGTGAAAGTGACTGAGAAACTTCAGTGAAAGTTACCTTCTTCCATCATTTTGACAAAAGTTCTCTGGAGTAGTCTAGAACCTTCTGTAAATACATGAATCTTCCATTCTTTATTTTGAAAATGTTGTGTCTAGTTTTTCCTAAATTGAAATTCTCAAACTTTGTAAGAAAAAAACACTCGTCAGATAGAGTCTGACAAAGCTATTTATCAGCTTACAGCTGACTTCAGGGGTTTGGAGGGAACTAAATCTTTTAGCAACTTCTCTGTCTTAAAAACCATAAATCAGTCCTCTTGCATAATTCAAATAACAGCTTTACCTGTAAGCTATTCCTCCTGGTTCATTTTATTAAAAATCTTGTTGGTAATAAGTTATTGGAAAAAAAAAATCTTAACTATTAAGATTAACTACTGAAGTTAGATTAATTGTCTTTGAAGAGGAAAAATATTTGCTTGTCAAATATTTTGGTCAAAGAACAAAAAAGCATAAACAAGATCATACTGTGCTTCCTGACCAGAGAGGAACAGTCAAAACTGTTTAAGAATATTAAGGACTAAACAGTAGCTGCATATCATGTTGTGGAGTACAGGTACAGTGCAACAGTGATCTCAACACTTTGATGCACTGGCACTAGGCTTTCGCCTTATTTCTAAGTCAAGAAAAGCAGTTTCAGATATTTACGATGCCATCATGTGGAGACTTCTGAGCACTGAAGAGGTTGAATTAGTAGATCTTGATTAGAAGAAAAGGAAAGTTGGCCCCTAAACTAGTGCTAGTAAGCTTGAGCTATGAACAGGTGCTCAAACTTAAGTAACTATAGCTCCTTTCTGAGTTGCCCAACTTATTTGCTTGCCCTCCTTAGGTAGCTTCTCATGGCAGTCACACAATCCACCAGGACTTAAGTATTTTACTTTAAAAAAAAATGCCTGTGACTTCTCAAATGGGAAAGGATGTAATTCTGTCTTATCTTAACATAGCTGAAGAAAAATAATGAATGAAAGCTAATTTTCACTCCCCAACATAGTTAAATAAATCTAAATGTCAACATCAATGTAGATGTAAAAACATATCTAAAAATATTTTCTCCAAAGCTTTAGTTCCTTCCCCTGGCCAAAGTAGTCCTGGGTTAAGGTTATGCAGTAACATGCAGACTGGAAGTTTTTCTGCATGTATATTAAAAAGACTAGGAGAAATTTGCAGGTATCTAGGCTTATATGGGTTGAGGGAGACAGTTATGCTCTTTTATACATTATCCTAAAAATCAGAAAAACATTTGTCTGATTGTAATTTTAATGTCTTTTTCCATTTTTTCAAGGAAAAGAACATCTAATCCACCTAGGGAGACACTGAAGTAGGTCACTTCCTTTTTTGCCATAGATTGAAGGTGGGATATTATAATAGTTCCAGAACCACCTTTTAATTCTATATACGTTGGCCTGCACAGATGGCTGTGATTCATCGTGAGAGACTATTTATGCACTTTTATTTAGCTGCGTAGGACAAGTTGTTCTTTAACAGTTCTTTTATGAGCATCCCATTGGATACCCCTATGCATCAGAATGGCACATCATTTCCTAATCCTTTTATTTTTTCCTTCCCTTGGGTAAAAGGAAAAATTGAGCCCCCTAAATCTGCAGTAGATGTTTTCTGGTAAGAGCATGTCATTGTCCTAGTCTTTCTTTATGGAACATAATACTCAATCTTCTGCTATTTACAATGGTTGGTTGCTACAACTGATGTCAGCTGGTTATCAGCTTTTTAGATGTGTGTATGAGATAATTTGGTTTTGAAGATAACAAGTTGTCCTTCCATTTGCAGGCTAGGTTTGAGAGTAAGGACTTCTTTTTTTTTTTTAAAGTGTACCCACAAGATGTTGATACAAGGCATATAAATGTGGTGGGTTTTGATTCCTTGTAGAACACTGAAACTACAGTTAAAAAGTAACCTCTTATGCAGGTTAATCTGTATAATCTAGGCATGTATCTTCTGATTCTACATCATTGTGGAAAAGAAAGCCCTGTTTTTATCACTAAAAATTTAATTTACCCCCATTGTTTTTAAAAGAGTGGTCAGTTATTTAGTTTATGGATATAATATGGAAAAATCAATTATTTAGATTCAGCCTGTGTGCAAAATTTTTTTCAACTTTAAACAGAAAAGCAGGAGATGAAGATTTATGTAAGGGGATGACAGGTGAGAATTTTGCCTCTGATTTTTTTATAGAATTTTGATGGAGTGATAGGTAGGCCTTGAGTGGACTATACAGGTATTCCTGTATGTGCATGTCTGTTACTGAAAATACATGTTTTGCATCACCAATTTCATTTTCTCTTGGGTTTTAATTTTGAAAGTCATAGCCAGAATACTGAGATAAGATGTAGTATGCTACATTGTATTAGAAAATTGTTGGTGCCTTGTGAAGGGAGCCTAGGGAAGGAAGGAATTGTACACAGGCAAAAATAAATGCAGTAGATAAATTGCAAAGTAAATAGCTAAGAAAGTACAAATGATCAGGAAAAGAAAGCAAACTACATTAATTGAATAAACTCAAGTTTGTTTATTTGGGAAGGATCTTTCACAAGTAGGTAACGAGTTATAACTAGGCTACATCTCAAAATCCTAAACCTGCCATTTTTTTTTTCCCCAGCACATATTATCCTTACATAAAAGGAGAAATGATCATTGAGCCCAGTGGGCCTCTTAGATGTTACATAGAAAATTTATTGTAACATTACCTCTTAGCCTTGGCTAACAGGAAGAATTGGGAATCTGGGGAATTGTAGTACATCATTGTATTGTAGTACAGATATTTACTGAGCTGTGTGAATTTACTGTTTGCAGGGTTGGCATTCTGGTAAAAATACGGGATTTGTAATGGAAGGCTTTGTAGTCAGCTGAAGTGGACAATGCACTATAAACATTGTGGGGTTTGGCAGTCTGAGACTTTAGGAAGGAAGACAGTTTCCTTTTGACCTTAATTTTTGTGCTGATAAAATTAACTTTGGGCAGTAAAATGCTTTGGCTTTCAAATGGGATTTGGGTACTCAGATTTGCATCAGCAACTCAGTTACAAGTGCAATGATGAGACACTTCGAAATCTTCCTGGAAATACCCAGTCAAATTTCAGTTCAAGTCAATGTCTCTTTCAAACTTTAAAAGAAAGATTTAGTAGGTTTTTTTGATGTTATCTTGAAGCTGCTATAGTTCTTGAAGAAATACAGGGGAGCAGGGAAAATTCATTTTTTTTCAGGAAATTAAGATTAATTTCCTAAAACGTTGCTGATGCTAAATTATTATTTTATTGCTGCTTTTAGTTATATTTGTAAACAACTGCTGGTAAAGCTCATAATCTAAGTGCTTTATAAACCATCAGCTTTACTGAATGTGGATAGACAAATAGAATGAAAATTGGGAGACAAAGGTGGTAAGAGGTGTTTCAATATTACTAATATCACTATTACACTTTGATATTTATATTGCCTTAGTACATCCACAGTTACAGGTAGCTGTGGCATGAACATGTACATCAAGAGATGGTCATGGCCACAAGGTTGAAAGTCCAAAATATGACAGCAGCATGTTAATAATAATAATAAAAAAAAAAAGATAGGAGGAGAGCCAAGAAGAAGTTAAACAAGTCTGGTTGATATGACAGATTACAATGAAGGTAAATTAGTAGTCCTATATAGGTCAACAAGGTTTGAAGAGTTCAAAGCTTAAAAAAAAAAAAAAAAAAAGACACATTCCAGAATATCTATTTCAGATTTTCTATATGCTTGAAGGAAAGGAAAAAGAAAAAAACCAAAACCAAAACCAAATCCAACTTGTTGAGTACTTAAGCTAAACAAGTACCTACTTTGAAAAAGATTTATAGTTCAAATGAAAATTGCAACCAAGCAACCTGCCAGGAGCTGGCAGGAAGGTATATTACAGTCATACCTAGTGAAAGAAAGTACAGAATTGCTGCTGAAGAATATGGGTTAGAGGTCAGAGATTATAGAAACACATACTGTGATAAGCAGAAATTTTTACAACACTGATGCTTTTGATAAGGGATATATAACAGTAAAATCTACTTGTGAAGTAAGATGTTGCTGAACCAGAGGAAGTGTCTTATGTCAAATGATCACAGTAAAAGCCAATAACTGATGTGGGGTTTTTTTTGCCTTCCTTTAAGGCAAATCAAGGGAGAAGCTGAAATATCAGTTGAGTGTGTCTTGCATTATTGTTGTTATAACTGCTCTTGTTTATTTATGTGGCACAGTGTCAGTGCATGAGTGCGTTTTCTGACAGCACAGGTTATGTACAGCTTGACTTGTAGAAATAGATTTTCTCTGTGGGTAAGAAAAGACCAGTAAGAAGGCTTTTACCAACATTATTTTTCAGTTTGAAACCAGTTCTAGGTCAAATTTACCAACCCTGTTGAGTGCTGAAGCCTGTAGACTGATTTTGTACATCACTGGAAATTAAGCAATGAGACAATAAAATTTATTTTAAAAAAATCTGTGTTACACAACATTACTTTCAGCACCATTCTTTTTATCTGGGCTTTCTTTTCACAGAAATACCATTTTACAGACATTCCATACTTATTGGAGTAATAATTAACACCTGTATACACTAAACAAAAAATAAATAATTCTCAGGTGTGACAGAGGGGGATTTAAAAGGAGTGCTCTATTCTTCATAATTCTCTACTTGTGTTCTTATCATAAAACAGCATTTCATTGTGTCTTTTGGGATTTTAGTTCTTCTTTTTAGTCTCAAGAGGCTGTTACCAAGTTGCAAGTGTCTTCCCATATTTGTCATAATAAAAAAACCAAACGGTATCAAAAGCAATGAGAACTTTAAGTCATTTTGTAACACTGTTCATGGATGAAAGAAGTATAATGTCATAATCATAGTATTAGTACAGTGTCTGGTACAGCCAAGAATCTGGCAGTGGCCAGTACTGTACATGTGCTCATAAAAGCACTGTCACAGCCCTAAATACCTTGCAAATCACATGGAACAAAATGAAACAAAGCTATGAGAGAAGGATTTTCAATATGAAAAACCAATGAAGGATAAAACTTGTTAAAGGCTGCAATGTAAGCTTGTAGTAGTCAGGCTCTACTGAATGCCACCAGTGACATCCTTCTCAAGGTAATAAGACCAAAACTACATTTGCTATTCATGTTACTTTACAATGTAATGTAAGTACTCACCATAAAATGTGAAAATTTTTGGCTCTGCCCCAATCTTTATGTGCCTGATATTACATTATTTAATTTTATATTGACTCACAGCAAGGGACTAATTGTAAATTTTCCTTATGGGAATGTAGTTTTAATAATCAGATAATTATACAAACATATTCTCCAATAATCTTGAAATTATTTGTTTCACCTTTGAGTTTCTTTCTTTATTTGCCAGTAATATTACGTAATCGAAATCAGCAAACTAGTGTACCTAGCATGAAGTAACTTCTCTGCTTTGTGTTTACCTCCTGGAGTGAATCCTATTATAAAGCTGTCAGTTACTCCCTTCCTGTGGCATAAAGAAAACTTTTCTGACTCAGCAGGATCAAGAGATGCTCTGGGTTTTTTCAGGCTCAGGAAAGACTGGTGCCTGTCCTAGATCTAACAATAATGTAAACTGGTGGGGAGGAAAAAAATCAACATTTGGAAAGGAAAAAGCAAAAATAGTTTGGCAATAGGATGCTTTTTAAGAGATGTAGAAAGGTTGGTATTCTTAAAATAATTGGGGAGGGGGAGGGCGAGGATATATTAATGGTTATAACGCAGATAAGAAGTTCAAAGGTACACAATAAATATTATTTATCCAGAAGATGTTTGCAGCCCATCTGTAGGTGTCATGTATGACTATTCTAGCAATACAGCTAGACCTTCACTGCCTGATATTTCAATCTTAACACTGAAAGGTGTCATTTGAATGAAGAGGGGAAAAATAACTAGAAAGATGTTAAGAGACTGTTCTTATATGCACACACATATAAAAAGGACTGTCCAGTATAAAATTATTTGTGGTTTCCCATATGTGTGTAGAAATTGAATGTAAATTAAATCTTTATCCATTATTACAGTATTTTGTTTTCCTCTTTAATTTGTATGGCTGTGAAGATGCATGATTATGTTTGCCTAAAAATAAATATTTGTATAAGAGCTTTCATAGACAGGAATTTTTCTATTAAAAAATATCAGTGAACTAGTATCAAGGTCTGTTATACAAGCTGCCCTTTAATTTACATTGCATTTTCAAGGAGCCACTTAAGGCAACACATTGCCAGCTGGAAGTGCTTTTTAATGCAACTTCCCATTCACTCTTACAATCATTCTTCTTATTCTAGATTGTATCTCATTATATTACACCAATATTATAACTGAAAAGTCTTGTTGAAACAATTAGTACCAGAAAGGCTGTATACGAGACATGTACTTGTATTTGTACAGAATGTTGCATACTTTCTTAGAGGATAGTATAACCGTTTTTTAACACAGCTCAAAGGTGTATTTTGGCAAAAGCTCTAAGAGCTATGTCAGTGCTTTGGAAAAAATCCTTTTGAGTAATCTGTACTCCCTATTACCTTCCAGGATGTGTAAAAACTCTTATCCTTATTTCCATCTTCTGCTTTGCTCTGCAGAAAACACAGACCTTGTATTTCTCTTCATTCTTTAGGAAGTTGTTTATATCTGGAGGCTGACAAGTTAAGCAAGTCTGCTAAAGCTAAAGTCAAATCAACAGGTCTAAAGGAACTATAAAGCTTGGCTATGTGCCCCCAGCCTAAGCTAGCATTTCTGATTTTAAATATGTATCACAAGAAACATCAGAATTATCTGATTATGTCATTACTGTAAGTTTTAATCCTAGTCAGAAGAGTCATCCATGGATAATTCATACCTGGTGAGGTTTCAGTCACCTGTCTTCTTAGCTTGAGTTAATTCTTTCTCTGTTTTCAACTTCACCAAAAGACATGGCCCATAGTCAATAGTTGTGCCTAAAGTGGAATGTTGTTGTTACTGAAAGCAATAAATGAGGGGAGCAGTCGCTCTGGGCTTGACTGATCTGGTTGTAACCTCTGTGCTTCTGCTTTGAATAAGCGCAAAACACTTAATGTCAGCTTGCTATAGCAGTTATCCTGTCCAGTATGTTTACAACAAAGATTCAAGCAATCAGTCCTGAGAAGAACAGTTCAAGAAAGCAAGAAACAGGCCTTCACAACTCCTTATAAACTCAGCCTTTTGCAGTGAACGTCATTTCCCAGCAAGAACATCTTGCTGAAGATTTGCATGTTATATTGATATTAGTATGAAATAGGTTAGAGAGAAGCTTTATGAGTACTTTAAATTACTCTCTCAGAGAAAACATAGCCCTCCTGATGGATTCAGAGAAAAATATCTATACACGGAGGCAAAGAAATATCCACTGTAACTACTTACCTGAAAAATCTTTTCTCAGTGGCCCAATTAACTTTATAGTGTGGCACTAAGACTCAATATTTTTTTCCCCATCAGAAAACAAGTTTTTATGCTCTGAATTATACAGTGACCTTGTTTATATCACAAACTCTAAAATAAGTTGAACATTCTGTCATGTATTTCATGTAAAACATTTCAAAGAAACAACTTCTACTATGAAATAAAACAGAGGCTTTTAAATAATATATATATTGCATGTCTGCTGTTTTTGAAAAAGTGACTAATAATGTGTTACTTTACATGAACTCACATATTTTAAGGGAAAATGCTTCAGTGAAGAGGCTATAAAATGCAAATGTAAAATTAATTTGTTTTGCAGATATCTATTTTTGGAAAGCAGAACAGCCTCTGCAATTACTTCTTTCTAAATAAAATAAAAAAAGCCTGCCATCTCTATCGAACATTATATGATTTCCAGCAGAATCATTTGGGTTTTGGCAGCATGAATGCCTGAGTGCAGCAAAATAAACCAAAAAACATTTTTTCTATGGCCAAGTACTTTAGTAATCATGTAAGACCAATTCATGTTGGTGTTTCAGAATGGACTTTTTTCACTGTACTCAAAATCAGTGGCATGTGAATAGGTTGGGAGGCAGAGTGGGATACTGGAAAGTTTCACAAAAGACTCATCAGTGAACCATCTGGCATCGCTGTTGGGGAACAGCTATAGGAAATATACTTTGGGGTCCTTTGGGGTACTGGTCGAGTCAAGCACATCCTTATTTGCTTTGATGTCAGATTGCTTTAAACTAGACTTTGTAGCTGCCTTGGGATAATGCAAAGCTTAAGCATATCTAGAGCAGGGTGCAAAATTTAAAACCAGAGAAGTTTAGCTCAGAAAAAGAGATGATCCAACTACCTCTACAGGTCACAAATCAATTACAAATTAAATAAAGTTAATAAAAAGAAATTCCAACTATTGAGTAGGCAGCACCATCTTTCTCTTGAAAATGCTGTGCAACTATGGACCTGCAAATATTTAGGTTGGGCGTTTGTGCATTCTACTGGTAATTTTCACCCTGACACTTACACTGTAAGAGTGTCTAAACAGAATAAAATCTATTTTATGACAAAATAACATTAAAAATGTCACAGGACTTTGTTTGCCTTAATGTTTACATACAAGGCATTGTACATTGGAAAAAATTATTGCCCTCTATGCTAACAATCCGTCTGTTAAACATGCTACTATGAAGACTTTATTATGTGATCTTGCACACTGCCCAGAGAGAAACTTGTTGAGGTTTCAACAAATAATATAAAAGAAAATAAGGAGATTAAAAAGACAACTTGCATAGCATAACTCTACTTAGGACTTGTGTTCAAGGAACCACTGGTAATTCTACAAAATAAGATCCCATTAATTTTTCAGGAATATATTACTTTGGTATTAATTTTTAATCATTTTAGCAAACACCATGAGACTTCAACATAAAGGACAGTACAAATTCAATACCACTCTTGTATCATATGAATTATGTTGGTACCCACGGATGGCAACTGTAATCACATTAAAATGTGCTTCACAGTAATTTCATAAAACTGATAAGGTCCTTCTGTAGGAAAAAGCCCTTCTGCTATAGGACACAAAAAGATCTTTAAAAATACCTTGAATTATTTGTAGTTATTTTATCAGCACAGTGGTTTTGCTTAGGGTATTGACGATGATCTATTCAATACTTCTACTTAATTTCAATGAACTTTGATTTTATCCAGTATTCCTTGCTTCTTTACTTGAACACAGTACAAAAGCTACCATCACTCGGAAACAGAAAAACCCTGTAACTAGTTAAAAGATTTTAATGTTATTATGAAATACTGTATTTGTTTCATTTTTAAAATATGTCAGAACTGATTTTGAAGATCTTCTGATATCTGGTTCATGGGAAATATATCTGACCTGGTGGCTGAGGTTAATTGCAATTGTTTGGGTTTGTTATGGCTGCCTGCAGATCCCACTGGGCTATTGTAGCCCTTCTGTGCACACATGTAGCTACCTCAGAACATCCTTCATCCAACAGAGGAAGAGGTACTTGAGGAAGGCAATATAAAATGCGCTATTATTATTTTTAATTGAAGGCTGCCTATCCTGACACCTTTTTCCTTGGCTTAAGGAACTGCATGAATTTTCTGTGTTTTCCAGTAAAAACTCTTGAGAACATCTAAGGACTTCTTAGTGCTCACATGAATTTCTTCTTCTTATAATCAGTCTGGAGCAAGACTATAGTAAAAACTACAGTCAGAGCTATGGAGGGGACCAGGCACTAGTGCTAATAAAGCAGAGAGATATTTAAACAGCCCAGGGAAAGATTCAGCACATGATCTTGTTTGACTTTTACAAGAAAAAAGAGAAACAGGGTCAATAACAATGTTTAAACGCTTACCTAACAAGTTTGAAAGTTTCTAAGACTAGGGTATATTTGTGAAAAATCATTACATTTGTGATATTAAAGTAATGCCAGCTCATTAAGGCTCCTGGGGAAAATGTTTAACAGGGAATTACTTTCAAATGTTCATCTGTAAATTGCCTGGTACATACTTATCTTTTGAAGAGTTGCTACATCATTTAGAGTCTAATTTTAATCACCAAAGGATGAAATGGGAGAATTTTAATCCTGCTTTAAGTGCACATCTCAATATAGCATTAACTGTGGTGTTGCTGCTGATACCTCTGTAATGTGTGTGACAAAAGCTGCTGGACAAGTTGGACAAATCAAGCATTCCAAACTCAATGAGCTTTTTATTTTTGACCATGTTTGCTTAGACTATGAGAATGCTGTGGATTTTTCATGACTGTGATTAAAACTAATAGTACAAAATGAGCCACAATTTAAATGTAATAGAAGGAAATAAAAAAGGGAAAGGGAAAGATGTAGTTAAGTGTTCTGTATGTACTTACATAATCATAATCCAAGTCATAAACCAAATGTACATGTGTGAAACAGCACCAAGAAAGGGAAAGCTCATATATGAGTAGATGTTTTCCATTCCATGATCTTGGGGGGTGGGGTGTGAGAATTTCTGAATCTCAGACTTGGTGATTGGGTTTTTTTGTGTATGTATTGGTTTGTTTTTCTGGGAAGAGTTTTCCTTGTTCCTTTTCAAAAGGGGGAAAGGAGGCTTTCTTTGAAATTAGGAAGTAAACAGAAGAAAACAGAAAAACTGTGCCAGCTTTAGTGTTAATTATTACCAGATTAGAATCATCCTTAACACTCTTTAAGCTACGTCATACGTATACTTACACTTGCAGTTATACTCACACTTACATAGACACAATGAATATATATGCCAGAGAAAAACTATACAAAATTCTAACATCCACCTGCAAATGTAATGTGTTTGAAACCTTAAAATGAGATTTTGAGAGCCTCTGTGCTGCATAATGTTGGCTCATTTGTGCCTATTCTGGCAAAAGCTTCAGAAAATGAGACTACTCACCAATGTATGGGAAGGCATACTAAAGTATGGTGTGGGTTTCAGTAAGCCAAAGATATAACAGAGGAAACCACCTTCAGCCTATGAAATTTAAATTGTAGATACCATTCATGAACACTCTCTTTGTGTTCGTGTGCTCTACTGCATCAGATCTGCTTCCCAGCTTCTTACCTGCTTGAAACAGTAGAAAGGAGGGAGGAAAAGCAAGAAAGAAAAAGAAGCTGAGAAGAATCTTTTGAGTCTCAGTTTTGCAGATATTTGACCTCTGAGTAACTCTCAGCAAGTGGGAGGTCTTATTAACTTTAGCCATTCAAATTCTTTAAAATAAGCTTTTGTGTAAGTAATTCCTGATCAAAGTTATAATATCTAAAGCAGATCTGCCAACACGACGTCAGTTAGCACATAGTGGCCCTTGCTGAATTCTGTGTATCTGTCTCTTCCTCCTCTTCCTAGTCAGGTTCAGATCTGACTGGGAGAGGCCTCAATGAACGCTTAAAGCAGCAAAGCCTGACTACAAACATTAATAAAAATGTATATAACTAAGAACAGAACTCAATAAGGAGAAATAGACTTTCTAGTGAACTGAAAGAAATTTGAAGAGGAAATTAGAAATGAAAACCAAGTATTTTGTATGCCTCCTGAATTACATAGTACAGCTGAATTGGGAATACACAATTTTTTCCCTACCTGAATATCAGCAATGCACAGTGCCTCATCTAATAACAAAACTGTCTTTTTAGCATGTGTAGGAAAGCGAGATCAGAATTATTTCAAGAAATTGATGTTTCACTGATTTGTTTTACTGGATTTATAAATCAATACTTAAGGTTTTTAAACATGAATTCTCCTGTTCTCTATAGATACTCTTTTAATACCCTCTGAGAATTCTGACGTATATATACATTACTTGATAGGTGCCTGAGAGAAGAAAAATGGTACTTTTGTGTAAGCTCATATATCATATACACAGCTTTGTCTTGCAGTACTGCATGGGGTTTTTTCCCTTTTTTTTTTTTAGAAGAGCACACTAAATATTCTGGTTAGCGATTTTGAATAATTTAATAGGAGAGAGGTAGTGCTTTTTTGAGATCAATCAAGAGGGGCAAAACCATGTTTTTGACAGCTTGTCTTCTGAAATTATGAAAATTAAGATAATTGTTCCTACGTAAAAGGGGAACTGAATACAGATAAAAGCTTGTTTACATGCATTGTTAATTTTTTCATTCTTTAAAAACCAGGTAAGTAGCCAAAGCTTTAAGTGGTAAATTATTTTTAACTAATAAGATATTGTAATTGAAGGGTTAGAAATGCTCAGCTTAGGGATATCTGAACCGACAGAAGACGAATGAAATTATCAGCTGAGTGTAAGTAATAAGGAGAAGTTATAAGGTTCTGAGTCCTTTTATTAGTCCGTCTAAAATACCATACCTGTGAAGTTCAACCTCTCTGCCAAAGGAGAAGTACGTTTCGGTATTACCACTCCTTTATGATACTTCAGCTGCCATACGTTTAATACATTGCAGTTATTAATTTTAATTTTAATATTTTAATTAATATTAAGATATTCACATACATTGCAGCAACGGTGTTTTGTAAAGGCTATCTATTATAAATTTTTGTTTCTTGGTTAACAGTATATTTGATTGTCACTGGACTGGATGCCTGAGGGTGACCAAGAGGATGAATCTATTTAATACCCAAACTAAAATATCTATGGATATGGCAATTTCTGCTGTCCAAAGTAGTAAACATCAATGCACAAACAGAATTTCTTCATCCCCAGTAACGTCTTTGATAGCAACTTATAAACTAATGATCGTGCAGTGAATTCTCAAGACAAAAGAGCAGCAGTAGCTCACAAATAACCTAATTGTTTCTCTTTTCAAGACATATTGATGCCAGAGTGATTTTGACAGTGCATGGTCCATGCTTTAACCAATTTGTAGTTTTAAAACCAGCTGCTTTTACACCCAAAATCTTTCTACCTTCTCCAGTGATCTGTTACTCTCAGTCTTATGGGCAAAAAGGGGACTACTCATCATATATAAGCCAAGAACAAAGCCAAGAACAGTTAAAATCTTAAACATCAGATCTTAAAATCAAGGAATTATCTTTAGTCCATATCTGATTGCTACAGAAAAGCACAGGAAAAAAAAAAGAATAATACTAGTACAGAAAAAAAATTGTAACAGGATTTAAATGATATAGTAAAAATTGCTACACACATACATTCTTCCACCGATGCTTTTCTCTACTTTTATGCTCATCCTTCCACTGATCATCTGAGTCATAAGGCCATTGACTTCAGCGTGAGTGGAGAGGCAGGGGAGTTTTGTTGTCACTGGTACTGAGGAGACACTGATTCTTTTGGATTCACAGTAGGAAAGGCACTGATACTCAAACTAGTTAATTGATTTATTGTAGAAAGAATAGGAGTAGAAGAAAAGGAGACAGCGATCTTATGTGCCTTCTGATGCTGGGAACCCCATTTGCTCCAGCATCAGTTGAGACCCTCCTCATTGATCATGGTTCTTTGTTGATCTATATAAAAATTATGCTTAATAGTACTTCATATAATTACATGGCATTAAACAAAAGTAAAATAAATTAGACAATAACCACCTTGTCCTTAGAAAAACTACTGTTACTGCTCAACAGGTGAAAACAAAGCTCCAGACAGTCCATGAGAAGCCCAAGCAAAACCTGGAAAGCCCTGAAACCTTGCAGAACTAGCAGAAAGCTTATGACCTTTCAATAACAATGACGATACTGTGCTATTTACCGGCCTCGTAGCCTTCTACCAACCTGATAGTCTTCAGTGAGATGGCTGGCTTGGTAGATTAACGGTGTATTGGGTTTGCATGGCAAGGTTTTGGTAGCAGGGAGGCTGCATGGGTGGCTTCTGTGAGAAGCTGCTAGAAGCATCCCTTATGTCAAACAGTGCCAATGCCAGCCAGCTCCAAGATGGACCCACTGCTGAACAAAGCTGAGCCAATCAGGGACAGTAGTAGCTCCTCAGTGATAACATATTTAAGAAGGTGAAAAAAACCTGCTGCACAACAACAGCAGCAGAGAGACAAGTGAGAATATGTGAGAGGAACAACTCTGCAGAGACCAAGGTCGGTGAAGAAGTAGGGGAAGGAGGTGCTCCAGGCACCGGAGCAGAGGTTCCCCTTCAGCCCATGGTGAAGACCACGGTGAGGCAGGCTGTTGCCCTGCAGCCCATGGAAGTCCATGGTGGAGCAGATCTCCATTAGCACCCACGTCTGTGTGGGAGGCTGTGCCCAAAGGAGGCTGTGACCCTGTGGAAAGCCTAGCTGGAGCAGGCTCCTGGCAGGACCTGTGAACCTGTGGAGAGAGGAGACCATGCTGCAGCAGGTTTGCTGGCAGGGCTTGTGACCCCATGGGGTACGCACACTGCAGCAGTCTGTTCCTGAAGGACTGCACCCCATGGAAAGGATGGACCCACGTTGGAGCAGTTTGTGAAGAACTGCAGCCTGTGGGAAGGACCCACACTGGAAAAGTTCGTGAAGGACTGTCTGCCATGGGAGGGACCCCACGCTGGAGCAGGGGCAGAGTGTGAGGAGTCCTGAGGAAGAGGGAGTGGCGGAAACGTGTGATGAACAGACCTTAGTGCCCATTCCCCCTGTCCCCTTGTGCCACTGTTGGGGGAAGAGGTAGAGAAAATCAGGAGTGAAGTTGCTCTCAGGAAGAAGGGAGGGGTGGGGGGAAGGTTTTGAGATTTGGGTTTATTTCTCATTACTCTACTGTGATTTGATTGATAATAAATTAAAATAATTTCCCCAAGGCGAGTCAGTTTTGCCCGTGACAGTAATTGCTAAGTGATCTCCCTGTCCTTATCTTGAACCACAAGCCTTTTATCATGTTTTTTTTCCCCTTGTCCAACTCGGGAGGAGGATAGATAGAGCAGCTTGGTGGGCACCTGGCCAAAGACAAGCCACCACAGGGGGATAGCAGTGGATATTGTTTATCTTGCCTTCAGTAAGGCTTTTGACACTCCCATAATATCCTCATAGACAAGCTGACCAAACAAGGACTATGTACGTTTGGTGAGTTGAAAACTGGCTGAACTACTGCGTTCAAAGGTGACTAACAATCCAAAGTCCCGTTGGAGGACAGTCGCTAGTGATTTACCCCAGGGGTCAATACTGGGGCCAATACTGCTCAACATCTTCATTAGCGACTTGGATGATGTCTCAGAATGCACCCTCAGCTAGTTTGCAAAAGACACAAAATTGTTACACCAGGTGGTTGTACTGCTATGCAGAGGGACCTCAACAGGCTGCAGAAATTGTGCAGTTCAACAAAGGGAAATGCAAAGACCTACCCATGGGGAGGAAAAATCCCAGTCACTGACACAGGCCAGGTCCAATGAGCTGGAAAGCATTTATTCAGAGAAGGGCTGTGGCCTCCTGGTAGACACCAAGTTGGCCATGAGATGCCAGTGTGTCCTTGCAGCAAAGAAGGCCAACAGTGTCCCGCATTGTAGGAGCCAGCAGGTTGCCAGCAAGTTGAGGTTGGTGATCCTGCCTTTCTATTTAACCCCAGTGAAACACAACTGAAGTGTTGCATCCAGTGCTGGGCTCCCTAATATGAGAGACATGGACATACGGGACTGGTGAAGGGCCATGAAGACCATTTGGGGACTAGAGCATCTGTCATATGAGAAGAGGCTGAGAGATCTGGGAGTGCTCTGTCTGGAGATGGAAGGTTCACGGTAATCTTGTCCATGTGTCTAAATACCTGATTGTGGAAGTAAATGCAACAGAGCCAGTCTCGTCTCAGTGGTTCCCAGTGACAGAACAAGAGTCAATGGGCACAAACTTAAAAATAGGAATTCCACTTAAACATAAAGAAAAAATTCTTTACTATGAGGGTGATCACACACTGGAACAGGTTGCTCATCCAGGTTGTGGAGTCGCCATTCCTTGGAGATATCCAAAACGCAATTCCACATGACTCTAAGCAACCTACTCTTGCTGATCCTGTTCTGAGCACGGGGTTGGACTAAATATCCAACCAGAGGTGCCCTCCAGCCGCAGCTCATCTGTGATTTTGTGATTTACTGAGCTTCACAGCTACACTGTTAACTTGAGGGGGTTTGTTTTAAGAAAAAGATTTCCTTTTAAAGCTTTTCTATCTGAAAATCAAGATTGTCACTTGTGTTACCTTAAGATGTTTTGTTCTACAATGAACAGAGAGGAGGAATTGCTGTGCAGCAATGTAGGAATAACTTACTCCATTTGTAGCCTATGAAGGCTAATGACTCTTTGCATGATGTTATTTTTCCTTTTAAATTCCCTTATAAAGGACTTATATGATTAATTCCCAACAGCTGTGAATGCCATGAAGCAGATTTGTATTCAGTAGAAAATTAAGATCATCAGAATATTTATTTCCTGAAAACTAAGTTGTCACAGAGATGTCTTGAGATACCAAGGAACCAAAAACCGTGTGCTAGTCCTTACTCTGCTGTTATGTTATTCCAGTGAAGGTCAGAAAGCACATTAAGAAAACACTTCAGCAGTATTGAAACTCAATTTTTAAATTATCCTTTGCCATTGCCTCCAAGTATAAAAAGAAAAATACTAGCTACTATATATATATATATCTCTCAAAAAAAGTAAAACTTTGTCTTGCCAATCAGAATAAAAACTGGCACTTTAAAGTACTGTTGGTTAGTATAAAAGCTTTGAGACTTTTTTTTTTTGCCAATCCTGTGCTTTTTCTCCACTGGTGGTTGCCAGTTAGAACACCGAGAAATGTCCACTTTGGCACACATTTTTTTCCCCTCTGTTAATTTCTGGCCTGGTTTCAGATTGCTTTAATTTTTGCAGTTGTATTTCATTAGTTCAGGAAAATGTCAGGCAGTTCACTTCAGAACAACCTTAGTTATTGTGTGGCTTTTTTACACTTTGTGTTTACAACTTTTGTATTTATCTGGATTTACACATTTGGAGCAGGTATTCAAACCCATCTAATCAATATCTCCCATTCATTTTCATTAAATACTATTTTATACTTTGGGTACAGATGAGATTGATGGAATGGTAAATAATGGCTCCATCTTAAAAAACGTATGTAGCAGCTTTAGTCTTCGAGAAAGAGTACACATTTGAAGTACTCCTTTTCATCAGTACAAGCACTACACCACTTTTTTATAAAAAGCATGTAAAAAGTGCTGAAATGATCTAGCAATCAAAGTGAAGATCCAGCTGAATATTGTAAAGACCCTTAAAAGACTTGAAGTGATCCTAGTGCTGAAATCCTATTTCTGATTTTCACAATGGATAACAGGAAACTTCCTGTAACACTTTACTCACAAATGTCTTTAGATTCTGAATTCATGTGAGCTAATAACCCTTGTAAAATGGTCAGTGAGATACAGTGAAGTAGTTTGTATATCTGTGAAAGCATGATTTTTTGCTTTCAGCATCCTATAGTTCTTCCTCTTCTTCCTCTTCTTCATCTTCTTCTTCTTCTCATGATGCTGCTGCTGCTGCTGCTGATGTACTAGAATTAGCAGGTAACATCCTGAGTCTCTAACTAATTACGTTTCATTGATCTGTGGGTTGGTGAAAGGTAAACTTTTCCTGCAGCTGAAAGGGGCACGGTACTGAGATTGTCTTGAAGAAACACAGAATTTATAGAAATCACACATTTGTTGTGTTGCAGTTTTTATGCTGTTGAGAATATTGTTTTCTAGGGTTTTTTTTAAGTTCAACTCTTTTGTTAATTGTTTCCAAAACCAAAAGACAAAATCCATTATCTTTACAAGCTTCATGACTGTATCACCTGAAAGGTTTGGTGAACTGAAAAACCAGAAATGTATTTAAAGTAGCATCTCTTGCTTTTGTTTGAGATGCATCTGTTCAGGTAACTCTCGTGTAGCAGTGATAGCTTGGCTGTTGTCCAGCAGTTTAATTAGCACTTGCTTACTTAGTCCCTTATAGAAGATTATATTATTACTGAATTCAGGGACTCTGAAAAGCCCATATCTGACAGAGCAGGCTTAATAATGAAAATCAGTTTTTACATTGTATTTGTCTTGGCTAGAACACCTACTAGAACGCATACATTTTTCACTAGCTAAAAAACACGCAGTTCAGAGTTGCAATCCCTGAGTTCACTCCAGAAAAACAGAATTGAGCAGGAATTAAAATTGAATGAAAACTGGAAGGGGAGTTGCAGAGAAGGACAAAGTGTAAACCAGAGCATCAGTTTCTAGACAGATGTTAATTTGTTTCTCACTGGGTGAAACCGATCTGCTGTAATGTATTTGTGTGTGGATTTTTAAATGGTTTTGAGCAGAATATCTGTGGAGCACTGAGGGTTGATTCAGTTGCCTGATTTCTTCACACAGGCTAGCTAGCTTGACTCTTGCTTGACAGGCATTGAGAGCTGATTTTTGGAGACTTGTACTCACTGGTGGGGGAGGGAGGGGGGGAAGGGAGTAGAAGGGAGTTGTTTCATGTTTTGCTGAAAGGAGAAGAAACATGCTCAACCAGTGGTTCTCAGAAGCAATGCCACCTTGGTTTTGCCTCTTTCCTTCCAACCCTCCTCTTGGAAGGGGTGTGGGGAAAGGGATGAGGAAGTATATTATTAGTGAGTATGTATGGGCTACAAAACTAAAGCTGAAATATTATTTTTTTTCACTGAGAAACTGTGGATTTCTCTCTCCTTTTAGCAAAAAGGAAAAGTCTGTTTGCAAACATGGGTATGTGCTCTGCTACACTAGTGCTGACCTTCTGTCTCAGAAAGCGTAGTGGTTATTTGTGGCTATGCAGCACAAACATCCCTTTTGTGTTTTCCTACCCTTGTTGCAGGACCCATCACAGTTCATAATCTAGTATCATTGGATAAACTGGCAACGAGCTTGTTTTAATTCATCTGTTGTGCTGTAATTTGTCTTTGTTCATTAGCTTCTATGCAGGCAGATTATCTGTCTCTGCAGCAGAGATGCACACGACAGCAGGGGCAGATGCTGCTGTTGCCACCCCAAGGTGAGGGCTCTCCTTCCAGGATTCAGTGCTCAAGGTCTCCATCTGCATAGGCAAGCAATTAATCCACCACCTAATTTTAAGTGTTTAATTTTCATATTCCAGATTGCCCATTCACAGATCTTCTTTCTCTACTGAGTAGACAGAAAACCAAGTTTCTATTAGGCACCCAAGTTAGATACCTATGTTTATACAGGTATATACTGTATAGGTATATACCTATATTTATATAGGTATATATAGAAATACACTGCTTGTAACATTGTTTTCCCTCTCTTACAAGTGCATGTCTCAATCTTTCAAATTCCTGTGTTGAGATCCACTGCTTCTGCGTGTATTCTTCCGCTATAGGTCTAAAATGTCACTAATATGTCATAGTGAACAGAGAATGAAAATTGTAAGCAATTGTTCTCTGGGAGCAATCTCAAATTCTGCCAGATAACCATATCAGATTTTCAGTTGTGAATCTGTTTAGTTAGGAACACAAGAGAAAAATTAAGCAAAGGAAACTTAATAATATTTTTTTATGGACGTCACAGACTGTACTATAAACTTGAATTATTTTAATCAAACTGGAGAAACCCTTAAAGGAAATAACTGAATACAGGCTAGTGTGACCATATTGAGGATTGATAAAGATACTGATAAAGGTTTATTTAAGTATTTATTAAAATTAGCAAGGCTGTGTTTTTCTTCTGACAAAGCTAGACCCATCGGATTAGAGGCCAACTTGTAGCATCAATAGCTGAAGCAATTATCTTCACTGCTTCTGTTTTGTAATTTTGTCTTTAAAGTACACTTGCTCCAAGATTTTAATGTATCTTCAAAAAAGAAAACATTGTTTTGTTATTATAATTTTATGCTACAAATATGCTTCTTGGTACTACTAGTAATACCCCACCTATCAGAGGGGAGTGTTCTGCGTTTCAGATAAGCATAAGAGATGACCATAAAGTGGTGGTAGGGCTTTTACAAATTGCTAGTCACAAAAAAAAGAGAAAATAAATGAGGTACACTTGCACAAAGAAGTGCAAATATAAACTGAGCAAAAGTAAATGTAAGGTATAAATTAAATTTAGGCTATGAATTACAAGGTAGCTTCTAAACACTAGGGGAAGGAGATTATGAAGTAATTTCCAGTGTAAGTTTCAGAAAAAAAAGTATTTAAGTAGTCTTGAGTTAAAAATTGATATCAGAACCTCTATTTCCTCCACCGATTGAGCTGGTAGACAGCTAGAACCATTGACCCAGAAGACCTGGCCCGGTCCTGCCATTAAGAACAGTGGGTTATTTTATTAAGGAAGAGAAAAAGTGGGCATTTTTGTCTTCTTTCGAAGACTGTGCCTAGTAGGCACACTTTACAGTAGTGTCTAGGAGTAATTTTACTCTCTGTTACAACTTGATGGATTTAATTTTTATTTGTGTATACTTAATTTTATTTAGTATCCAAGTAGATATTGCATATTTTCATGTGAAAGGTTTTTTTCATTAACCTTCAGTATCTCTACATGTTCATTTTGGTGAAATGGATCTCATAATATTAAGAATTTTCTAATAAAAGGTAGAGAAATCCATTTATATGCAGATTAAATGAAAAGCTAAGCAGCTGTTGGCAAATCAAGAAAAAGATTGAAATATTAATTTATGAAATCTTCAGTTTCTTATTTATTTTTGGATGATTTTTCATTACCATATGTTTACTGTGTAACTTTTTTAATTCTAACATTTTAGAGTTTAATTTTGATGTCTTTTATCTGCAGTAGTTAATTATTTTATTATTATGTTATGTAGTCACCTTTTCAGTAAGTTCTAGTTCACAAAGAAAATAATTCTACATGTTTGAATGCCTTGATAGGACCAGATATTCAAATCGGTCTTTTAAACATGCTTTCCACAACAAATCTGTAGGATATTTCAGGCTGGAAACAAAATAGCTGTCACATAACACAGTTAGTTCTATTTTTTTTTTTCTATTTCCTTGTCAAGATACTTACTTGCAATAGGAATTATTTGATATTCTGATGAAAATTTTTCATTGCAGACAATATTTACTAACTTTATAGTGCTATGTTGGACATCTGGGGGAAAGGAAAAAAACAAGCATAAGAATCCCTTAAAAAGAAAGTGGAGAAGTCAAAGATTAAGTGAAAACCTTATACATTAATTAATTTTCTTGTCAAGCTGAAAATTTCTGATATGCCTGGAAAACAAAGAACAACAGAAAAATATTATATTTCTAAAGACTCATTGCCAGAGTGAAACCCCACTTTCTCATGAGTGTGTCTGACACTTATTAATTTACCCTTTTCTGACACTTTTACTATACTTGGCTGCAGTGGGCTCCTCTCTTTTTTAGACAAATGTATCTTTTAATACATTTGTCAGCTAGCTGGGCTGTAATTCATCTGTTGCACTGATCACCTCCAGCAACAACAGAACAGGCAAAGTGTAAGACAGCAGAGGAGAGATGAATACGTGACATCACTGTAATGGATTAGATGCAAAATCTGACTGTCTTCTTTCCAACTAATCAGAAACCACACTCCAATACAGACAGGGCAGTCTTGTCAAAAGCAGTGTGCTGAGAGGGAGGGAAAAGGACATTTCTTCAGGGGCCGACTGGTTTCTTGTGCAGTCCATATGCAGGTAGTTGAGTGACTCCTGACTGAGTGTCAGGGAACTTCTTTATAGAGGAGGAGCTTTCCAACAAAAGGAAAGCAAGATTTTTTTTATTGGATAAGGCAAGTCTGGAGGCTGGTAATACAATTTTGTGAAGGAAGGTTCGTAGTAAAATCTGGATTTGTTATGAATAACAATGTTTGACCATTTTGTCATGAACAAAATAGAAAAATTTCAAGCTTAGCACGTGTTTTATTTCAAGTGCTGATGTTTTACATTAAATTCTATGTTGTTGTGCAGTGTTAAGAGCAGAAAATATGTTTTCAAAAGGAAAAGTGAAAATATTTTTGAATTTCACATTTAATACTGTCCACTTGTTTTCTTTTCCAACTTTCTTTCAAAAAAGATTTTTGACTAATATTGACCCTATTTCACAGGCACCCTGATTTTAGTGAATTGAAAAGATAATTTTGCTGAAGCTTCTGCAGTTATGTCTTTTTCGAAAAGCTGAAGATATGAGCTAGTCAAAGAGATAGGGTGAGATGCTAAATAATAGAAAAAAGATCTTAGGCTGCTAATTCCACTTTTATGTGGGGTTATAATGCATAAATGGAATAAAATTGCTTTAAAATGTGACCTGTCTAAAATGTGGCTATTTACATGCATGTATAATGTAAGTTTGAATTGTGTGTTTATTGTAATTTTGAGAAGAAAAATAGCAGGCATCACAAAGGTGAAAGAGAAATCCAGAAAGGATCAGTTTAGTATTATATTTTTTTCTCTGATAGCATTTTCCAGAAAAAAAATCAGTTCTGCTCTGAACATATTGTGTTAATTTTGGAAAAGAGATTCAATCAATGAAGTGTGAAATGGAAGGATTTTAATCCCTTTTTCAGTGAAAATCTCAGTGTGGCCTTAACTATGAAGTTGCTAATAACACTTTTATAATAATAAAAATTCCTATAATCTAGAGTTCACATATATTCATGTAAAGTGTTCCAAATTAATTATGAGACCCAGATTTTAATTTTCACCATTCAATTCCTGCAATTAAAAATAGCCTCTGGTTCTTTCTTCTGTCACCATTTACAAAAAAATTTCTGAGGAAACAGAAAAAACAGACTCCTGAGGATGAAGGCTGTGAGATCTTGGAATTAATAATTAGATGCCTCACCCCTTTTGCTCTATTACATGTTTGAAATAATACAACATATGCCGTACAGTGAGGTTTAATCCTATCAAATTTCACAAGTACTACACAGAGAATATGTTTTAGTTTTGGTTTTATTTTCTTGCCTACCCTTTTTCGTTAGTGAAACGTTAAAGAACTGATTTGCAATTACCATTTCAGGAGGCATATAATCTTACCTTAGATTTTCTTTATTCTGTCTTGCTGTTTGTAGCTCTGGGTATCATAATACGAATTTTTCTATGTAAAAATAATCTTTTAGAAAAATATTGGCTTTAATTTCAAAGGTTAGCTGAAAGAAAAAGAGATTCATAACAAAATCTTCCACATCAGGGTCATTCATATTAATCAGGATTTTTCTGTAATGCTATAATCATTTTATTCATGCTGGCAGAAGACTTTGTTTGCTATGGTTAAACCACAAACAAAATTAAACCTTTTCCTCAGGTACGTTTATTGCCATTAAAGACCAAGCCTTAGAGAGAGGTGGTAATTAAACTGCTGATGACCTGTATAAGAGCTAAGTTTACATACAGACTGCAACACAGCAGTGTAGAAAACATTGCTCAGCTGGAGACAATTTTACTCTCAAAGACAAGTTTCCCTTGATATTAAGAAGACTGTGTTGAGGAGAAGCTTGATAAATATTCTCAGTCTGTTTACAAACCCAAGTGTAAAAAAAGACTCAAGTGTCAAATGGGAGACACATATGACTTCTCCTACTGTTTGGCTACTGTGCCGACAAATACCATGTAAACAGCCATCCTCAGCTACTGGAGCAGCGCTAATTTATTACTATAAAATGGAACAATGAATGGCATTAGTCAAAAAACCCTGGGGGACGTGTGTGAAAAAATGAATGAGGGGTTGATGTAACTTCTTTGACTGCTTTCAGAGACTGAGCTGATCTTCGAAAGGGAAGTAGAAATTATGCATGCTTGGAGATGCCTGCACTGACAGTTGTGAGCTTTGCAGCTCTCCAGATTGGAAGCTGTGCAGTCTCATTAGCACAGAGTTGCTCCCAACCTGAAATACAAAAATTAATAGCTTGTGGACTCTACTGTGCTAATATTGGGCAGTTTCATGCCCAGTCAACTCAGGCCAGGCTAAAGTGAGCCAACCTCACCCTGCTTTATAAATCTATGTAGGCTGTTATTTTCACTCAGAATAGTTATGAATATTTATGGGGGGGGGAAGAAAAAAGGAAAACATATAAATATGTATGTTTACATATGTTGTTGTTTTTTTTTTTTGTGGATCCTTCAAGAGTCCTTGTAGACTATTGCTCTCCTGCTGAATCCCTATTCCAGGCAGTTAACCTGGTGTCTAAACACCCATTGAAGCAACTATAGTGTCCCAAATATTTTCATCCAAAGGCATAGAAACTCCAGGAAGTCCAAGTCCAAGCAAAATAAAAACCTTGATTATCAAAAATGATCTTGTATTCAGGTGAAATTTCCTCCCCATATTTGAATTGCTAGAAGTTCAGAAGTGAATGTTGCAATTTTAGGCTCTTCTATATCTACTTATATCTTTCTACCAGAAACTGCAGTCCTCTCCAGAAAGAAAATGAGAGACCTTAAGTTTAACACATCATAAAGCAAACATGTTTATACATAAACTTAGTGTTGGAACATTTTCTAAATTGATATATATTATTTACCCCAGAAAAGGAAATTTTGGGAGAGAAATATGAATTCTTTGAGGAACTTCAGTTCTTTGTTGTTGAATTTATATGAAAAAGACTTGGATGCTGAAGAGAAACAACAAAGCCAAAAGAAAACAAACAAAAACAGAGCAGTATAAGCACTGGTGTTCATAAACAAACATGCAAAACTTTAACTATGTTGCTTTCTCTTATGTCTTCTTCTCTGCCTTTCTGGATTATCCAGTCTTGGTTCTCTCTGATACATTTAATATACACTTTTTTCTATTTAATTCCCCTTGGGTTTATACCTTTTACTTTGGGAAAGAAAAAGGAAAGCAGTTTACTTTTTTCTGAAAGAAGTCCCTAGTCCTTTTTTTCTCTCAGTCTGGACATATAAACACAATTTCATTTTTGGCTGTATGGATGATGGGATCTAAGTCTATTTGTCTACTTCAGTCACATCTCCTCTCTTCTGGCGTAAATTTGAGCCTATGTTTGTATATTCCACATGTTGCCTTCCTATGGTATTAGCAGCAGACTATGACACCAGTGACCTTCAAATTGCACAGCTCCAGTTTGCACTCAGATTTTAGTCTCATCGGTATTCTGTACACTGTGCAGCAAAATTCATCATTAATAATTAAATTGTGTATTTAAGTGTGCATATATGTGCAGAGGAGGACACTGAGGGTAGATAGAAGGTGAATTAGTTACTAAATTGAACAATCCCTGAAGAAATTTTAAATAATCACAGATCAAAATCTTCTTCAGCTCTGTGACCTTATCTTGAAAAATATACTAGCATTTTCCTCACCTCAGTGCATTTGAGGTAGCAAAAAGGCTACACAGAGATCAAACAGAGTGAAGCATCACTCAATAGAAGTTACTCTCAGTGGAATATTTGGGTTATAAGGTGCTCTTACCACCTTTTCTAATTTCATTGAATTCCTTTATAAAAATGTTCATTCCTTCAGCGAATTGAAAGTCATAGTCTGAGTTCGGCCTTTTTTAATTTAAATTTTTCACTTACGAAAAGTAGCTCAGTTTTTCATGTAACTGAAGTATGACCATATGCTATACAATTAACTAAAAGCATAGAGAGTAAGAAATTTCTTATGATGTTTATCCAGTGCAGTCATGCCTAGTGCCTACTCTGGACTAACGAAATATCTTTAGACAGGCATGTGAATACTAGGCTTACCTGAAAGCATAGTTTACTATACTTTAGTTTTGTTTATTTTGTGGTGTTTTGCATTTCACAGGAAAAAGAATTCTTTCTTTAAAGAAAAATAAAGGTAGGATGGGGGATGAAGAATATCATTACCATGCGATATGATGCTCCTAGCACTGTTAGTCTTGTATGCCAGGCTTCTTTGGATGATATATCCCATAGAGATCCATCTAATGACTAAGAAAGGGCAGGCTAATGTCTCATAGAAAATAGTTACAGGTCATCTAAGGAATCTCTCTACTCCATGGAAGAGAATGAACCATGAGATTCAATTTATTTGAAGCAAAGGGGTAGCAGTCTCAAAATCAGAGTTGTAATTTTTACTCTGAAAAGCATTTTTAAGGAAAATTTAAGATTTAGGACAGACAAAACCAATTAAAACACAGGGATTTTGTTGTTTCTGCCAGTTGATGAAGTGAACTATGCTGCATAGCATAAATGATAATGACAGTGATAACAAAAAGACCCCCCAGCCTTAAACAGAAGTTTATATCTCGATGCCAACTTTATCTATTAATTTAATCTCAGCTTTGGCATGTGAATTAGTATCTGTGGAACTTTACTCTCTCTAGAGTTATCTGTGCTTCTTGCCCTATGTTCCTTCTGTCTATAGTTAGTTACTACTGCTTTCCCAGCAAATGCTATCCCTTCTCCCAGCCAAATTGTTGCACCAAGAAAGAAAAACCTTCTCTTTGGTCTCTTGACGATTAACAACAAATATAAGAGTGTAATGAGTACTACATAAATGTTGTACAAATGTTGATTGCATAGGTTAAACACCCAGGAAAAAGTCTGAAGTTGGAGAACACCACTGGGCTCTTTACTTCCTGCCTTGAGAAATGTCAATAAGCATTCAGTACGCACTTTGCCTGTCTGACATGCAAACTTATAACTAGAGAGACAGTGCAAGATTTTTTTTTTAATAAATATATTCTTTTCTGTTCAGTGGAATTTATAAGGTTTAAGTTTTTGAGTGTCTGCTACATTACATAGCTTTAGAGTGAAGAGCAGTTGAAACAGATCTTTTGAAGTTGGTTTGACCCGATCTGTGGAATTTCATTTTGATGTGCTGGTTTTGGCTGGGATAGAGTTAATTTTCTTCATAATAGCTAATATGGGGCTATTGAAATAATTCTTGAAGTAAATCAGCATTAAATTACATTATTTTTTTTACCTTGGAACTTATTTCTTTGGACCTGATCATGAGTCCCAATGGCACTATAGGAAAAAGCAGTTTCATGATCAAATAAATATTCTGTGTCAGTTCATTCAACTTGAATGAAAAATTATTTTTAATATAAAAAATTTCTTTCAATTAAGATGAATTTTTTTCTATTGAAAATGTTCTCAGTATTTAATTCCAAAATTATTTCTGTTGTATTCATTGAGTTAGGATGCCAAAAATTTGTTTGAATAAAAGAATGTACCTTGTTTGCTTTATCTAACAACTCTTAATTTTGTTTTGGATGTGTTCTAGGACATAGTATAAGGAAGAAAAGGGAATGCTCTGATGTTTTGATTTTGCCTTTGAAATTCAATGCATCTAGGCACGTCAGTGTGCTTACCTGATCCATAAAGGTACCTGAAGAAGCTTTTTATCTCAGTCTTGTGGGATTTGGATTCCTAACTCAAATTAAATATATTCTATTTCTTTAGATTTGCTTCAGCCCAAACATTTATGCTAAGTTTTAAAGAAAGCTTTGGTGAAAGGAACAAAGTTTTCTTCTCAAATTCAAATAGTAATGATTTTCATTTCCTTTGCCTAATGAGATTAAAGTACTGAACTACTGTATTACTCTGGTGACCTCTTTCTCTTTGGTAAGCTGTCTCAAGTGTGGCAAACATGTGGCATATGGGAACAGAGGAAATGTCAAACTGGGGAGCAAAGATTTACAAAATTTAATATCTTTCATAAGCTTTAGCTTCTAGACTTAATATGGACAAAAAAGAGAAGGAAAATGCCAGATGCTATAATAATATGGGTTCTTCTAAAACAGAAAAAAGTGGACAAACAGATTTATAATGACTTTTGGTAATCCATGGAGTGCAGATTTACTGTAGTTAATATTTTCTCTTTAAAGTTCAGTTAATATTGTTGTTCCTTGATAAGTCTTCCATGAGGTTCCTATTGGCTTTAAACTACCATGTTTTCTACTTGGTAACATCTGCAGGAAAAGAGCATATAACTTGAAAACTTCTTCAATTAAAATTAATCTCTTTTTCATAAGCAAGTGTGTTCTTTCTTTAGCAGTCTGATGATAATTTATCCCAGTGTTGCACATATGTAGATTTCTTATAGTTTTGTGGAACAAGCATACTTTTTTCTTTTTTCTTTTTCCTTGCTCTGTTATATTCCACTTTTGATAGTCATTAAATAACAGTACTTTTTATATAAATGGGGATATACTTTAGTTAACAAATTCTAAACTGACAATGCCTACATTTCTTATTTTGGCTAGGATGTATTTTCCAACTGTTACGATAGCGGGTGCTGTATTGTGTGTTGGTAGTAAGCTTCAGAGTAATGTCAAGAATTTATTTTTCCATTGAGCCATTCACACAGAATATTTTAAAGGGTTCTTGGGATTAAAAAGAAATGCAAAAGAGAAGGAAAATGTGTTCCTTTTTGAACCTTGGATGCTTATATTCATGTACATCAAAAAAATTAACAATATCTGTTAGCAACATATATTTTTTAGTTTGTTAAGATAAGTAATTGCACAACATAGAATAGACTTATCACTGTTAAAAAAGACAACTATGTTACTATGTCTTGAAGTAAATCTGCCACCTGTTGAAGAGACAGCTACATGGAGGGTGTGGTTTGTGGGTTTTTTCCCATCTTTAATCATTATTGACCCCTGTCTGATGGTAAGGCAATGCAGATGCTAGTCTGACCTGTCCTGTGGGAAAAAACCCTTGTCTCCCAATGCAACAGTGCTCATTGCCAGGCCACACATTGGTGCCATGACAGCCATACCCAGGCCATAAGGCGGTTGCCCTTCCAGACCGCTCTGCCCCTGTGCCTCCCTCCCTCCTCCCAGGCTCAGCCTTTGGGTCCACCTCTGCTCCACTTACCTGCCCAAAAACATCTATGGGGAGAAGACATCATTCTCTCCTCAAGCGTTTAAAATGTTTCTGGACTGTCTCAAAACCACTGATGATTACCAAAGCCTTGTTTAACAGATTCGTGATGGCACTGTACATTTGTAGTGACTTATTGATATAAATATTGACATCTGTGATCATAACCCTGTCCAAGAACACTGTAATTACTAGGTCAGTTCTTTGGTGTGCAAATGCACACACAGTTAATCAAATTGAAGCACTGATATGCACTGAAAACTATTTAAAAATTCTTGTTAACTTTGGGAGAAATAAATAACTTTGTCATACTGAGTAAAAAAAAAAAAACTAAAAAACTTCTAGAACTGCTTTATGATCTTAAATGTTATACTGTATTTTGACTTCTGTTTAATTGCAGGTATAGATACATACAAATGTCTATCTGACACATATATGGATTTAAATAAATCCATGTCTATACTTTGAGTCTAGTAGGACTACCTGTAGGCAATAGTCATCAAAATCACTAGTTGTATGCAGTTAACATCTACTCTGACAACGAATATTGATATTGTCAGTCCAAGATCACAGTTTCAATATATTAACCCTCTCCCAGCATTTTAAGAGTGAAAGCAATGTAGAAAAGTTTAATAAACAGAAATATGTAATTTCTTTTTAATATGTACTATTGCTAGCAACCTCATAGCCAATTTATACTTAATTACATGGCTAGAACTTCTAATCTTGGAAACTTTAAAGTAAAAAATGATCCTTTGATTCAAAGTCTATCTGAAATATAGAGTGTTTCTTTGAGTCTTAGTATCTCTGAAGCACTCATGGTAATTCTTTTAATTTCTGCACAGTCCTAGTCACATAGTCATGATGATGCAGCTTAAGAAATTTCCACCAGCTAAGACACAACAACAAGGTGTTTGCACCCTCCTATGCATGTTTCGTAATTTGATTAATTTTAATCCTCTTGTATTATGTACTAATCTTCTGAGTTTTCTCATATTTACTCCAAGTGGAGAGCCCTCACATATTTAGTTATCACAGTTCAGCTGATATTCGGTAACTTGTCATATTTAGCAGTTGTGCTCTTTCAAGGAAAAAAGTTTAAAGGTATAAAGTGCAGATGCTACTCAAGTGTTACTGAAATTCCAACATGAAGAAATCCTTGATCTTCCTCATAATCTCCAAAATGAACCTACTGGAGAACAGCATGTATTTTCAGAAGGACTTTCAATAATAAGAGATGATGGAAGAAATTAAATAATTTGCCATCTGCTATATAACATGATACACCAGTATGGCCCAGAGATTCTCTTTTGTTGGAAATCTTCTTTGTAAAAGACATCCTGCTTGTTCAATCTTTAGAAATTAGTATAACCACTTCCCATTGTGGTTTCTCTTCAGGTTTGGTTACTATTTTGTTTTAGTCATTTGCAATTCCAGAGGGAAATCTAAGAACAATACATACCAAACTTAATTTCCTCATATAGTAATGTTGAGATTCCATATCTAAATCATATAGTGAACAATAGAAATTGTATGATAGCGGCACTGAGTAGAAGTTATCTTTCAGAATAAATCATAGTATGTTTGGGGAGCAGGGAAGAAAGAGACTGGTATTCTTAAGGTCCAAAAAGAACTGCAGATACTCTAGTATAGCCACATAAGAAAGAGAGGTTGTAGAACTGACCTCAATAAAGATGTGTAGTAAATATAACAAATGAGCAATAATTCATTTCAGATAGGCACTGATCATTAATGCAGTTTAATATCAGGCTTTGGAAATTAATCTAGTAAACAAACTCTTGTGTTTTGTGGCTCTTGATTACATTATGCTGCCATCTCTATGCTGTAACTGTAAATGCACAGATGGTCTCTGAGTTGAAAATGAATAACTGAAATAAGGTAGCATAGAGAAGCACTCAAAAGATTAGGGACCTGTGTACTGGGTCTGGCTGGGATGGAGTTATTTTTATTCATAGCAGCCAGTATGGTGGCGTGTTTTGGATTTGTGACTAGAACAGTGTTGGTAACACACCAGTGTTTTGACTATTGCTGATCAGTGCTTGCACCACATCCAGGCTTCTCTTTTTCACATTCTACTCCCAAAAGCAAGTGGTCTTGGGGGTGGGAGACAAAAGATTGGGAGGATGCAGCCAGGACAGCTGACCTGAATTGGCCAAAGGGATATTCCACACCAAATAACATCATGCTCAGAAATAAGAATAAGGAGGTTTTGGCTTTCAAGGTAACTGTTGCTCGGAGACTAGCTGGGCATTGGTCTGCTTGTGGGAGGTGATGAGTACCTTTGCATCACTTTTTAATTTTTTTCCCTCTTTCCTTCACTTCTTAATCTTTATCTTGATCAAATAATTTTCTTGCTTTTGCTCTTCCTATTCTCTCCCCTGTCCTGTTGTGTGTGGGGCTTAGTGACTGGGAAGCTGTGTGGGTTCTTGGCTGCTGTCTGGGATCAACCCACCAGGACCTGATAGATCAGTATGGGCTCAGCTACCTTTAAATATGTGGTTACTAAGCCTCCTGTTTTATATGACATGGTGAACCAGAAAAGAAGAGTCTGAAAGAAGCGAGAGGGACTAAGTGAGCATCAGGGAACATTT
Source organism: Gorsachius magnificus (assembly GCA_034008185.1). Lineage (NCBI taxonomy): Eukaryota > Metazoa > Chordata > Aves > Pelecaniformes > Ardeidae > Gorsachius > Gorsachius magnificus. Next base: position 90,720,227 of record CM067081.1, read on the forward strand.
CTTTGTTTAGAATACAAAAATACTATTTAATTTGGCTTGTTTTAGCTAAAAGAGAGAATGACATAAAAATCACCCACCAGATAGACATAAAGGTATTTTCACACCTATTTTGCCTCTAAATAGTCCGATACCTAGGTGTATGTACTCTGTTTCATGTTAGTGCAGTATTCTGAAGCCACAAAATACAGCATTTTTAATTATTTTATGGCAAATCATAGCTTTCTTTTCCATTACTCCTCTTCCTGTGGGCTAGTGCATTTGCCAAGATGCTTCAACTACCAAATCTGCAACTTTTAAAAATTCTCTCAGTTGGGACTGGGACAACTGCAATTTTTAGGAGCTAACTTCTTTAATAGATGATGGTATCCAAACAAGTTTCTCCGTTTCCCTCAAGTGTCCTTCAACGTCTTCTTTTTCCCTTACTGGCACTTCACACTTCTAGACTGAGAACAAAATATGCAAGTTTTTAGCCTACAAAATCATTTTTGTAAGAGTTTTCAAGATAATGAAAACCAGTATTTCAAAATAAAACAGACAGATAGACAATCTTCACATTTCTTCATGATGAGAACACACACTAGAATACCATGTGTTATGTTGCATAGAGCTAATTGGCTCAGGTACTGTAACAACAGTGCTATAAGGTACAAAATCTTGATTTTTTTTTTTTTTTCTAATGTTAGCAGTCTAAGCAAAAAGCAAAAAGAAGCAACCAGGATAAAAAGGGATAATCAGAACAGACTGTGATTTTGATGATAAAATATTGTTGTGAAAATTGTTTTAAAGAAAGTTATCTTGAGTCTTCTGCATTACTTGATAAACTTTTGAAAAGTTGTTTTATGAACAGCCAGTTGAAGGAAGCCTGTTTTCTTGACAGATTATTCCCCATACTTCTCCACCTTACTCAAAAATATTACCTGCACTGCTACAACATCTTTTGTTCACTTTCTCTACCTATCATATTTACTCTCCCTACATACTAAGTTTTGTTTCTGCATCCACTAATGTCCTCTTTGACAAGTCCCCAGGTTTAGGAACAAGAGCTGGTCCTTCCTCCCTTACATAACTATTTTTCACAATTTATGAGATCACTTCTTTGTCAGATTTGGTTGCAAATGCCTAACGTGTTCAAAAACCCTAAAGTGGCTTACAAATAAATAGAAGGCACAGTGACATTGCATAAGGTTCTCTGTAGGAAATTATATTAAGAACAGAACTACAAGCACACATAAACAGGAAAAAAAGAATCTGTTAATTTTTTACTTTATTATATATTATTAAATACAATAAGTTTATGAGAATTTACTGTTACTGTTACAAGTATTTTAGAACTGTTTTCAACTGTCAGACCTAAATTTTTTAGATGTCCAGAAATCAGATTTCCACCAATATACTGAAAATGTTAAGACCTTTACTAGCTCTGAAAATTATAAATTGAATTGAAGCTTTTGAATGATACCAGGCTGTAGCAGTGGACCCAGGAGTTATTAGCTTTTTTTTTTTTTTTTTTCTCCTTTTTAGCACTGAATTTTGCCTTGAAAAAGATACATATGATCCTGAAAAATGAAGGGGAAGACCTTCTCAGTAATGTTAAATATTCTGTATACTGGGTCCTATCAGCAGGTACAGCCTGCAAGAACCTTGTTTATCCAGCAGAACTATCTCATTACTAGGACAGTGATGTAGTGTGGTTTATTTCCTACTCTAAAATAACTCAAGGAAATAACTGAGTGAATGATATTCATCCTGGACCCTGTATTGTGCTATTATGTGTAGCAATAATGGGCAGCATATTAAAATAGAGACCAGAGACTACAACCATTCGTTTGAAGCAAGTTCTGAAATTTCAAAACTGTTGAATTATTCAAGTATTTTCCAATTTATAAAATAAAATAAAATATGATTGACTGTTTGATGATGTGATGATAGAAATAAAAACATTTAAAAGTCTTTAGTGTATTTTTTTTCCCCACAGTTATTTTGAACCAGCATAAATGTAGGTGTTGATTGTGTGTCAGCAGCAGCCATAACTAAGAAGGGTAACACTAGATATTTTCTTTGGCCAATGCCCTACTTATACACAAAGAAAAGAAAGAAAATCCAGTCAAAATAGAAAGAGACCACAGTTAGAATACAAAAATGAACAGAAATCCCTCAAACTATTTAATATTAACAAGCCTGAATGAACATTAAACCTTTGTTCTTCTCTGTCCCTATTTATGAAGGCAGTAACAAAAGTGTTTAACACACAAATGTGTAACATTGTTAAGGTGCCAATGGCAATAGAAAAATCTAAAAATTTCTATGAATTTAAAAAGCATCATGATTATAATTAGTCTTTGGGTCTTTGAAAGTGTATCTGTACATTAATTAGGTTTCTGATACATCCAAGATTTTATAGACTGAAAAATGCATGTGTGCTCTGTTACACCACATGCAAAGTGTACATAAGATCTGTTATGTTGCATACATCAGTTATGGTGCATGCATGCTAACATCTGTCTGAGTGTTTACAGTAATCTCATTTTTAAGGACATGACAGTCTATTTTTCTTTCCATTATTTGGTTTTAAGCTTCTGTTTATACTCCTCAGTTACAGTGGAATAGGAGCATTTTAAACACAGATAGTCAGTTATGTCCTGAAATATCACTGTTATCACAAAATATCACAGAAGGGTGTCTGTGCCTTATGATGAGAATGATGAATTTCTATTATATCTGTCAAAATTGCATTAGCACCTTTTCATAGATGAAGGCACATTGGCTGAACCGTAGTGTGAGGTATTTCCTGGAAGATTTTTAAGGTATTAAAGCTTCCTGCTGTAATAAGGTTAATACAGTTCTAAGTGACTTGAATGTCAGTGTTGGCAGAGTGTAACTGGTATAGTATTTCTGTAAGCAGGAAGAGAAACAGGGTCATGTTGACTTCAGTGGAAGACCATACTGAGGAGAGGACATGTTTTCTTAAGATTATCAGTGAATGTAACTGTAATAAATCACAGAATTATGAAATGGATGAGGTTGGAAGGGACCTCTGGAGATCATCCTATCCAAACCCCTGCTCAAGCAAGGCCACCTAGAAATGACTGTCCAGCACCATGACTATCTGGCTTTTGAACATGTCCAAGGATGGAGACCCCGCAACCTCCCTTGGAAACCTGTGCCAATGCTCAATCACCCTTAGAGAAAAAAGTGCTTCCTAATGTTCAGAAAGAGCCTCCTGTGTTTCAATTTGTACCCATTGCCTCTTGTCCGGTCTCTAGGCACCAGCAGAAAGAGCCTGGCTCCACCCTTTTTGCACCCTCCCTTCATGTATTTCTATTAATTACTAAGTTCCCTTCTCTTCTCTAGGCTAAACAGTCTCAACTTGCAGCCTGTGTTCATAGGAGAGATGCTCCAGTACCTTAAACAACTTTATGGCCCTTTGTAGACTCTCTCCAGTCTGTCCATGTCTCTCTTGTACTGTGGATCCTGGAGCTGGACACTGTACTCCAGGTGTGACCTCAACAGTGCTGGGTCGAGGGGAAAGATCACCTCCCTCCACCTGCTGACTATGCTTTGACTAATGCAGCTCAGCATACCGTTTTTGCTGCAAGGGCACATTGCTGGTTGATGTTCAGTTTGGTGGCCAGCAGTATCACAGGTCCTTTTCTGCCAAGCTGTTTTACATCTGGGTGTCCCACAGCACATCTTGATGCATGGGGTTATTCCTCCCCAGGAGGACTTTGCACTTCTCCTTGTTGAACTTCATGAGGTTCCTGTCAGCCCATTTCTCCAGCCTGTTGAGGATGCTCTGGATGGCAGCATGACTCACTGGTGTATCAACCACTCCTTTCAGTTTTGTGTTATCAGAAAACTTACTGAAGGTGCACTCTGCCCCATCATCCAGATCATTACTGAAGATGCTAAACAGGACTGGACCCAATATTGACACCTGTGGTACACCACTAGATAAAACATAAAATACAAATCCATAATATGATGAGCATGTCAGTATTCATATTTGCTTGAATTGATATTCTCTTAAGTTGTCTGGTGGGACATATTGATGTGGTTAGTGTCAACAAATGACCAAATAGTTCAGTAGATCATTACCTTAAGATGTAATGTTGGTTGAACTGATATGAAGTCTTAATGTGAAACTTCGGACAATTCTAGGCATTTAGGAGTTTTTGATTTGCATTCTCTTTCCACAGAAATTTCATCCAATTTATATATTTGATATAATTATTTCACAGAGCGCTAATGTAAATACAATGACTACATATTCAATCTATTGTTAACATTCTCCTTAAAACTCAGGAACTGAACTTTAATAATGTTAATTTTCAAAAGTTTGTTGATATTCTCTCTGGTTTTTCATGTGATTATAGAATACTTGCTAGTATGTTTGCCTAAGACTACTAGACTCAACTATAGGTGTTCCTTAGCACTTTTTTATGAGGAATAGTATGCTGAAATAAAGTCAAGGATATCTGCTCTGCATAGTTAATCCTTCATTCAATATGAAGGCCTGGTGTTATTCTGCAATATGTTCATGGATTTATCAAGCTCAAGGAACTGGGAACCATTAGAATGGAATATCCTGAGAGGGAAAACATGACTAGCAGACTAATATTATAAACCAAACTCGAATAACTTAATTAGGCAGAAAGGCAAGATTACAATTTGATAATGAAGCATGATGAAGAAGCAATTACCTGGTAACTTATATAATGGAGTGAATGCTTCTTAGAGGTGCCTGTTAATTCATTTTTGGCATGGGGATTTAGAAGCAGAGAGAAATAGAATCATATCAGAGAGAGAATGTTCTTTCAGAAAGGTAAAAAAATGAAATGGTCAAAGATGTAAATGAATTCTGAAATAAATGGAAGTTAGTTTGTTAAGTCCTATGGGGAAGCTAATAGCATAGCCTTGTCTGCATTCACTTCAATTTCTGCCAGAGTACATCTATGTCTTATTAGGGCCTTGTAAAAGTTACTAATTTTTAGGGACTCTTGGGTAGGAAAATTGGAACAGGGACATGTTATTGTCCCTTTCTGGTCTTAAAAGTAAATGCAAGAGGAGGCAATCCAAAGATATATGAAATAATTCTCTGTGAATTCTGTTCACAATGCAAATTCATTCTAAATTTTTTATTCTTTTTTCCTCCATCTTTCAATATTGTATCGACTTAGGTTATTACTTACATAGTGGTATGTAGAGTTGTTTGTGTCTTTCTTATTTTGCTATGTGTTATAAGTACTGTGGTATTATCCAAATGTCAGTCTCAAAAATCACTAACTGGCATGCTATTCTCCCAAATCAGAGATGAAAAAATTGTCTGTATTTAAAGTGCTAACACTGCTTTATCTTGCACAGTAGCTTGAAATCTCAATTAAACCCTAGAGTGAGAGTCATTTTATGTGACATTAGCTTTGAAAAAACATTGATTTTCTAAGCTAGCTAGCTGTCCAAGCTCTTTTAAAGTTAATAAAAAGAAGTGGCAAATTCAAAGACCAAATATACATACAAGTCACAGATATTCATTTTAAGATGAAATAAATTGTCTTTTGAATGTACTGATTGCTTTCTACTGACTGGATTTGGGGCCTGATTAACTAGCTGAGGCTAAGACACTGAGATTTTAAGTCAGTGAATGTAATGGTGAATTTCCATGGTTGAAATTCCTTAAGAAATAACTATAAGCTTTTGTTAAGGAATTAATTGTAGAAAGTATCTGTTCTTCTTTTGTTGTTTTGGTATTCTTAACTAAAAATTATGTGGAAGAGGGAGGGTAATTGGGTGTTTTTATTATTTTGGGGGGGTTGGTTTTGTTGCTGGGCTTCAGAAAGTCAAATCCAGTATTGCTTTCTGATGAGCAGTTATTGGGGGATAGTATTGGTAGTGGCTGACATTATTCAACAGGTGAAGAATATGAAAATTATTCTAGAATTATTGCTAACCAAAACAGGAAGAAAGAAAAATATTAATAATTTAAAATCATTTGTATTGCACTTCTAGAAAGTCAGGAGTTCCAAGTAAAATATGCTTAACTTCTTGAACAATCCATTAAAAATACTGATGGTCCTTTTCCTGGCAGTATCTTTTTGCACATTTGCTCTTTTTGCTCTCATTGTTAAGATAGTTTCTTCTCCTCCTTCAAATCTAATACAGACTTTCACACTTTTTGGTTCAGGCCACAGCTCCTTGTCCTAATGTCTTCTGAGACTGAGTAATACCTTCTTTACATGGCTACCCTGACGGTATTAGACTGATGCAATTCAAAGATTATGACACCTGTGTACCACATGGCCTCTGTGTTGCACTAGCTTCACTTCAGTATTTTATAACTGGTCATGATGGAGTTCCACAAAAGATAAAAGAGCATTGCTCAGTTATCTCAAAAATTATCAACTTTTAACAAAAAAATCTAGTAATAACTCTGTTCTGCATAGACAAGTACATGACATTATGGGTGTGAAAATGCAGTTAATTTTTCAGGGATCAAAAGAGTACTACTGCTAGTCAGTCACTCAATGGACCTTTTCTCAAATGCAATGCTTTCCCACAATAAAGGTTACTGTGTGAATAGTGCTGTCTGAAGCCTTTTATAATTTCTTGTAATTTTCTCTTCTCTTTTAGCTGATGGATGCACTGACTGGTCTGTGGATTACAAGAAATATCAAGTTCTAGTGGGAGAACCTGTTCGTATAAAATGTGCACTCTTTTATGGATATATTAGAGCTAATTACTCCCTAGCCCAAAGTGCTGGACTTAGCTTGATGTGGTACAAAAGCTCTGGACCCGGAGATTTTGAGGAACCTATAGCTTTTGATGGAACTAGAATGAGCAAAGAAGAAGACTCCATTTGGTTCCGACCGACAGTGGTACAAGACAGCGGGCTCTATGCATGTGTTATAAGGTACTATATTTTAATATATGGCATTTTAATTAACCAGATATGAAACAAGTCTCTTAATAGTGACACTTTTGTGCCAAAGAAAAATGTTTTCTGAGCATGTTCCTTTTTCTTGTCCTTCTGGTGTTCCCTTCCCTGAAGCATTTCATTCTTAAGTAGAACTTTCTATTGAATTTTTTTTGAACATTTAGATTGTGGGGTTTGTATAAATTTAGGTCTTTTATAGCAAAATCTAAAATTTATAAGATAGGTGGGACTGGATGCATAAATAATGTGTTCCTGCTTCTGATTCTGGTTTAACTCTTACCGTCACTATCCTGGAGTAAAAAGTTTCTTTTTCATGTTCAGATTTAATTTGGTATGAATTTTATTAAATTGTTTCATTTAATTTACTTTTTTTTCTGTAAAAAATTGTTATTTGATGTAGTTCCATCAAAGAAACTGTTTCCAGCCCTTTGCAGTCGAAAAGATCATCTAGGCACTTTCATATTCTCACACCCTTATACTAGATTTTCACTAGATGTGAAATTGTGCAAATTAGAATTTGTACATAGAAAGTACAGAGAAGTATTGCTACTAATTGTTCATAGTTTTGAAACATTTGGTTACTGCAGTTAGCTGAACAGATGAAGCAGTGTTCCTCTTGTCTGCATATCTATAAAAATGGTCTTATTCAGCACCTGGAGATATTTAGTGTCTACCACTTTTTTGGGGGGTGGGGGTGGGGAATGCTGTCTGGGTTGTGTGTGGTGAAGGAGAATTTTACCAGATGTTGTGTTTTTAAAAACATTTGTCCTTTGAGCTGTTTACATAACCTGTGAGACATTTTGCATGACATCATTTGTTCAGTAGCATTTTCAAGATGGTTTTTCTTATGAGATGGTTTTTTTTAAAGAAAAACACAAAAAGCTACACATTAAGCTACTTAAGGAGAATATTTTGTTATGTTTAGATTAATATTTTTTCAGGTAAGTATATAATAGTAGCCATGAAAATGGCAACAGTTTTGTCAATTATACCATAGCGCTATTTAAAATACCATTATTAGTCCTCTCTGTTTAGGTAAAGAAAATCTCAAATATCTGATATTGCACTTTCCAGCAAGTATAGATAAATGCTGAATATAGATAATCAGACAAACTTTAAAATGTAGATTGATGACAGATTTTAAAAAATACAGTTCTATAGAAAGAAGATGAAAGAAAGAAGAAGAAGAAGGAAGGAAGGGAGGGAGAAAAAAGAAATTAGTTTGTGATCCTTAATACTCTTGTGAACAGTTACAAAGGCTTTCACCTTGAGGATACCCACTAGAATAAGCAAGTATTTGTTAAAGTGTTGGTACTATGTCTGTGCTTGTTGTTATATCAATGTTTCAGTTTTAGATTTGTTGGATGGAACCTTTCAAATGTATGATCAAGATGGTTATTAGTAGAAGACACAATCCTCATTTCAGTATCAGAGGAATACATTTTTATGTGTGTTTTGTGCATACAAAGGTTACTTCCAAATAATTTTGAATGCCCATTTAGAATCAAGTTTAAAACTCAATACTTGTTCCCAAGATAAATATGTATTTGATATTTTAGTCTGAAATAAATAAAATTAATTACTCAGCAATATAATGGTTCCTTTTTTCCCTCGTTCCTTCAGATTCTTACACTACAAAGTGATTATCTGACAAAAAAAATATAAGAGGCTGAACTGACACCATCTGGCAAAATTATGTGCTCTATCTATACTTCCAAAGTTTTTGCTACACAAATAACTAGAAAAACCTCTCACATCAAATAGCTGTCTACTGCCCTTTAGTCTCATCACTGAAATCAGAATAGTGAGCCCCACTGTCACTTTATGCTTGAATACTAGTAGAATATACCAAAGAATCTGGAGAAAGATTAGTGAAGAAGAACTGTAATTTCTTTCAAGAAACAGAATGAAGATTGCAGGGATGAGATTTAGGAATTCTTAAACATTTGAAGTTTTTGTTAATTTTAATGATGAGGGCTTTAAACTCCTTCAAAATTATGTTATAAGCTATTTTAGCTTTGAACATTCAACTGAAAAGCACAGTTAAAATTGCCTAGTTGCAAAAAGTTCAGTGTGATGCTTTCAATAACTTGAGTAGGAGAGCAGGGAGAAGAGATATACCTGTGAGGTAATAAGGCAAGCAGTAAAGGGTAAATGGGCAAAACCAGAACTGCACTTTGAATAAATGGTTCTGCCTAGTTTTTATTTCAAACTTACTTGAGGGTGGAACAATTCAGTACCTACTTATTTTTTTTCTCAGAAGTTCCTTCCCTCACAGTTCTGTGCCTTTTCTACCTGTGCCAACAGTAAGGAAGAAAAATACATATATTGCATGGGTTGTGTAGGGAAGAACATGCTGGAACAGACTGGCACTAAATGAACAACCTTAAAAGGATAGTTAGTGGACCAAACTAATTTCTACAGTGACTAGATTACAGTAGAAACATGGAGTTTCTTTGAGTAGAAGTGTTCAAAATTTCAGTAAATAAACCTAGGGATAGTAGTGAAGGTTGGCTCTTTTTCCTTCACAAACAAGGACATGGCCTTCATCCTTATTCACTACTGTTCACAGTACTCTCACCTTTAATTTCTTATCCCTGATTGTCTTCCTGTGGGAGGCTGGTTGACATAAAGGAATTGAGAAAATCAAGACTGAGCCTTATTATCAAGGCACTGCTGCACGCCTATAGCCAGAGAAGAGACAGACGGCTAGAAATAGTTTTCAGCTTACTACGGTCAACACAAGGACTATGAGCTGATTGGTAGAAAATGTATGGGCTTATACCCTACTTTTGAGGAAGGAAATAGTGTAGTTTGTTTCAAGAACAGCACTGTACAAGTCTGCTGCAACTTCTGTCTGTTGCAATTTTAAGAAAACAGAAGATATAAAATATTAAGTCTTTCAGTGGATGTCACATCACATGGTTGCTTGTTGTTTATCATATATGGACAGTAAATATAACTAGATAAGATGCACAAGGAGGTAATCTATATATTCAACTCAAGCTCCCAGAAATTATGTGTGTATATATATATACCTGTATACATGTATATATATATACACACACTAAGTACTAAGTAGTTTCTGTAAAACTTTCTGCCTACTTTAATGTTGCAAAAACCCCCAAAATACTGTTCCCATCAAACTGACATTTCCTTCATGTTTTCATCTTTTCCTTCCCTGCCTGGAAGCAGGGAATATCTCCAATAATGTCCCAGCCTAACATCAGGTCGGGTCAATGGGGCCTGAGGGAAAGGCTGGATTGGGATTTATGCTAAAGTGTTACAATGGGTAAAGCTTAAAATGAAGTTGTTTTTTATGATACATTTAGCCAGAGTTTTTTGGGTTAAATCATGTTTAGAAGTCATATTTTTCACTGCATACAGTATATGTAGAAATTCAGACATCTTTCTGAATCTGAATATGCTCTTGGGAACTAATGACTTTTTAAACTCATGTTTTAAAGTGAGGTTGCTTTTACATCTGTAACAAGAAATTCTCACTTTAGAGCTAGAGATAATGTATTTTCCCTTGTAGAAATCAGTTTGGACTTAAAAACTGTAACATCTTCCCTTGTCTTCCCTTAGTAATGACAGTGGTAGTAGATCATTTATTTTTCTGTAGTTGAGTCTTTGTGCAGACTTATGTGTTTGGATGTTTATGAACCTTAAGTGCTTTTGTAAGCTGAAATATTTAGTGGGGGAAAATGCATACAAGAAACCAAGACTTGTTCAAAAACATGAGAGTGGCTATAAAGCAAGCATAAGATCCAGACAAAAATAAGTAACAATAGAAGCCTAAATAATGCATTATAAATTACATTACAGATTAAACACCTTCTCCAACTTTAACACTGTTAAATTCATTGTGTACTTACCAGCCATAGAAATACTGCCTATACTTCATTCAGTGATATTCAGCTTTGGAGTTTCAAATTCGGATCTGACTGCCAGGTTCAAACTGGGAATAACAACAACTATGGAGGTGTTTCAAATCTATTTGCAGTCAGTAACAAACCTGAGCATCTGCTTGATCTTTAACTGTTTCTATTAATCACACACAATCTAGCATTTTAGACAGAGATAAAGACTGAAATACAGTGAAGCATATGGAATTATAGAAGAAGAAGGAAGAAAGGGAGGAAGGAAGGAAGGAAGAAGGGGAGGGAGGAAAGGGAAGGGGGGAAGAAGGAAGGGGGAAGGGAGGAAGGGAGGAAGGAAGGAAGGAAGGGAGGGAGGGAGGGAGGGAGGGAGGAAGAACATGAAAGAAAGAAGAAGAAAGAAGGAAGGAAGGGAGGGAAGGAAGGAGGGAAGAAAGGAGTCAGATTATTGTCCAGTCTTGTATTGAGTGTCATTACCCTTGCTATGCTCTTGCACATCTGAAGGTAGAGGTTTTAAATCTAACAGTGTTTCTAACTCATTTTTTAAGGTGAGCTTTAATCTTTGTTATTCACCTGTATTTTAGATATCTCTCCTCAATTTCACAGTAGATGTGGGTCTTGGTTTTATGTTTACACATAGATCTACACATACAGATATTATGCTGCTGAATTGCATGACTTCCCTGCCATATAGTTCAGTCAGTATCTTTTTTTTATTTAAGACAGAAATAAAATAGAATACCTTTAGAGATATTTTAAATAAAAGAACATTAATTTTCTCTATAAAATTTTCAACTAAAACTGCTTCAAATTATCTTCAAAAAGCATCACAGTGTAGGAGAATATATAATACTTATCTTTTCCTTAGGCATGATTGGAAACCTGAGATTGCCCTTTATCTTCATCATGTGAAAATTCATTTTAATTTCAGATAGCATAAGTTTATTCTGTTAAGTAGAATGTGTTCCTGTGCTGATCATGCTCAAATACAAAAATACTGATTTTCTGTAGTTTAACAGTTCTAATTTTGACAGATCATGTCAATTATAGTTTAATCAATGTAACTATTTACCTGTTTGTTTATGTATGGCTAGTTAAAATAATTGCAGTTATATGAATGTTGCATTATCAGCACATAGTTATTTCGTGAAATAAACATGAGATAATGAATATGAAGTTAAAAATAACATCATATCCAATTTATTTTTAGAGAAAATTCCCTTAGTCTTTTGGGTTTTTGTTTTTAAAGAGGTTATTAAGCCTAACCATCCCCTGCAGTAATTTGTTGAATTACTAGTGTCCTTTCAGATATTAAAAAGTCTTGTTCTATTCATTTTAAGAGGAATATCTATTTGTATATATATCATTCAGTTGGTTCCTAAAAAACATACATTACACTTAGTCATAGTATGTGTGCACACAATTATTTAATGCATTATCAGAAATCCTGAATACAGAAAGTATAAGGAAATCTTTAGTGAAGGAAATGGTTAGCAAAAAAGAGATAAAATTATTTTTTCATAAACCTTGTGCAAGCACCATTTCTTCATCATCTTGAATAAAGTTCATTATTTTCATATCTTACAAGTCAAAAACATGGTGTTTCTTGGATCTGCATGGGATCCATGGTTACATTTAATTCTGTTAGTAACAAAGAAATCTGACAATGGATGAGAGGAATAAGCTTTTTAAAAGAAGACCAAATGTGCTAGCAATACACAGAAATAATTCTCAGAAGAGCTATTCTATTAATTCCTTTAAGTAAGGATCATCACAGTGGTAAAGTAATTAACAGAAAAATAGCATTAGAAACAGATTTAAAATTACTCCAAAGTAGTTTGGAATGCTGATTTGCAGTTTTTCATGATTTGTGTTTACTGGGATGCTTTTGAGTGAAGCCCAGAAGTCCTGGTTTAGACCATTGGCCCACACAAAGAAAGAAGTTTTGTAAGCTTTTAGCAAATAAGCATTCATAGCCACATGGCCAGAAAAGTGAGGGGATGGGAAAGGAAAGTAGAAAAAAAGTAAGGACAGAGATGTCTGCACCATTCTAGTTATTTAAATGTTTGAAACGCCATTACAGGTCTTTGTACAGAAGCCAACAACTCTGAAAGCCTCCTGAAGTAGTGTGCAAGTTCAGGAGAACATTTATGGCACACAGGAAATGGACTTTCCTTGGTCTCCTCCTTCATGTTGATTTGGTTTGTAGTGAGCAGGGGAGGCAATTGACTGTGCCTTCATTATTCCTACGCTCCATTTGTAACTTGACTGAGCTTTTTTCCAAGGTCTTTTTGTTCTGTGAAAGTGTTTGGTAACCATGACAAGGAATCTGTCTCTTTATGGTGATCAAGGATTGATCCATCTCCTTTTCAAATGTAAGCTTGGTAGACTAGCCAGACATCCATGAAATTTTTCATTAAAACTTAGGGATGCCTTGGTGAGTAGAAAAAGCCTTCAGGCTAGCATTAGGAATTTATACAGGTTGGATTTCTGGAGCTTATGTTAAGTGTACTGTACAGATGGAAAAAGCAGTTGCTAGTTCCTAGAGATGAGATCTGGGATTTTCTTGAAGTTGATGATTGTTGGAAGTCAAGTGATTGAAATCTACTCCTTCTCCATTCCCCCTGTCCCTCAGACACTTCAGGAAGTCAGCTGTCTGACATTAGCATCTTTATTGTGCACAATAAATACCTTTCACACACATTAGGACAAAACAAATGCCTAATACTGATGAGCTAAACAGGTGAGCCCAGGGTACCTCTTCTTATTGTTAAGCTGATATAAGCTATGCATAGTGCTAAATTACAGCATATGTTTTCTATTTGCTTAGCTCAGTGAGAACTTGACACTGAAAAACAAGTAAGCAAGTGTGGTGGTGAGCAGATAAAGGAGAAATATGGTCTTTGCAGTGGGTAGAGTTATGATTTTAAGTGAAAAGTCTGGGTGGACTAGATGTAAGCAAGTCTGAGAAATAAATGAGTTAGTCCAGAGAAGTGTTTTAGGTAAGACTTCATTTAAGGATATATTAATTTATACAGAGGGGAAAACAAGTAATGCCTGTATTTACACAGAATAGGGGAAAGGTGTTGATATTGGAAAAGAAGAATAAATTGGTGCATTTGACTAAGCAGAACGCATTGTTAATATCCCATTTTTACAGCTCTGAACTTATAGGAACGACATAGACAATGCTTAGGAGAGAATTATTTGAAGAAAAGCCTTCTATGTGGTATCAAGTTTCTTTTACAACTCATTCTTTTGTGGCTGAGATATTTGCTGAAATACAGTGATGTAACAAATAACTTAGTCTGACTATTACTTTTGCTATTTTATTAGAGGTTTGTTTGTTTTTCCCTAAGAGTACTTTTAGCAAACCAGTTACATTTGCCCTCTGATAGTCAAGGTTCTTCTTGTCACAATTAAATTAATATTTCTGACCAAAAAAGTAACACTTCAGATCTCATTTCAGTAAAATATGACTGTGATGTTTGGTTTTGTAGCTGTAATGTAGTTAGGTTGCATTAATATGCATTGTTTGTAGTAAGAAACACAGTTTCGCTTTTGTTAAAGAGTATTTTGTCCATTTTACACTCTTGCTAACTTCATCCATCTTAGAAAAGGACCAAAAGCCATGCAACAGTATGGAAGAAGTGGCCTATCAGCTGCCCTTTTAGCAAATGGGGAGAAAGAGAAAATACATAGATAAGTTTCTTCCAGACACTAGGGAAAATGGAAGACAAAGGCAAAGAACTAAGATGACTTGCACATATTTTCAAAACAATGGCTTCAATTTTTTTCTTTGTCTCCAAAGTTTGTTTATAGATTTTTTTTTTTATTATTGTTTCCTCTAACAAAATTCAAAACCAAGTTGTATAGCTAGTAATAATGTGGGCCTCCTACCTTTTATAGGATTTTTTTAATTTGCTCTTAACATCTTATTTCAAATTGTATTTCAAATCTCTATCCTGCAAATGCTTACCTCTACGTATATAAAGTCTGCAGCCATCAAATTTCAGTTTAAGCATCTAGATGCCAAATAGCTGCATGCAAATTGTTCCCTTTGTTAATTCTCATTGTTCCCCGGCCAGAGACTAATTTAGCTGTTGTTAAAATATAGCTAAGACTTGATTCAGTTACACAGGCATAGGTGTCTAATACTATTTTAGAGGCACTAGGAACACTTCTAAGACATTTACAAGGGAATGACATATATGGCACTGGATCTGGAGGAGGCAGAATGTGGGATACATTTGGGCAAGCCACATACCACTATGCACCTGCTCTTAGGTAAATAAAATGAGCTTTCTGTGGCTTTTCAGCTACAGCATTTGCTAGGCTCCCTCAGACTGACTGATAGCTACAGTAGGAGTTTAGGCATAGCACACAGGTGTATGAATGTAAGTGGATAACATAACTGAAATTAAAAATCCCAAACTAAATTTATTCATATCACATACATTGAAATGCACTGGCTGATGTAAAGTTAAGGGACATATCTCTGGACTCAGTGCTATGTCATGAGACTGACATTTTAAAATATTAAACTTATTTGAAGAGTCTATAATGTAAGAATTTAATGGGATTGAATTAATTTATAATCTAAATTCTTCAGAAATGCAAATCTAAAATAGTGGTTAAGGTTCCCAAAATTCTTCAAACTGACTTTAAAGCCATCAGTTCAACAAACAAGACTCTTTCTCAGTAATTAGATTAACATTTCCAAGGTTTATGAACAAATAAATATTGCAAATGCTCCTTTAGAAAAGAGAAGGGAAAGCAGCAGCTGGGATTCTTTAGTCAGACTCCAGGAAGCATCAAATGTTAGATGATCTGTGGTGAAGTCTTGCATGACTTTTTCAGAAGTGTTGAATCTGAAAAGGGTGCGTGTCCTGTAACCCAGAAATGTTACAAATACAGTAGAAAGACTGAAGAGAACCTGCCTACTGACTACTTTCTGGTGCCTCTACGGCAGGAATAAGTAAAGATGTGAAGTTCTATGTTTTCAGGTTGTCAACCCTTGCTTCCCACAGCAATTAGACTAATTCCCCCAAACCAAGATTGATGTAAGGCAGTCCTAGGAGCATTCAGAAGTTCTTGCATGGTCCTTGTTCTGGTCCTTGTTTCTCTCTTCTCCCTTCATAAATCAAAGAAAGGTGCCCAATTTACCAAAAATGAAGATAATGTTGTGTGGTCCCCAGGGTACAGAAGATTGGAAAGGTGGAGGACTCTGCCCCTTTCTCTTGTCTTCAAGCTTCTCCTCTATTTTGATCAAATCACAGAAAAAATCCTGTGACTTCCTCTTTATCTGATATAGGAATAAAGGAGAAACATCACAAGTCTTCAGGCTGGGGCTTTATTATTTATCAAGGAGGTGTTCATGTGTGCTATGGAAAATTCAGTAAATGTAAGAGGATGGTATGGTGGTAAAAATTTAAAAAGAGAAAAAATTTTGGTGGTTTTTTATAATCTTACCTATGAGGATAAATATTTGAAGAAAAGTTAGAAGCAAATCTAACCTGGACCTTTGGAAATGTGTCACAGTCAAAACAAAATCATTGAGGGGGAAAACAGTGGTAAAAGTATCAAATTAAGATAAGTAGACTGTAATGAGATAAGTTGTATCTTTTCACTTAAGTTTTCCACTTAGCACTCTTATTTTTGGCAGTCTAGTAAATAATGTTACTGAAATTCTGGCTCCTAGATAGAAACACTACTAAGAGATTTTCCAGTATGGTGTGGTTTAGGTTTTTTGTTTATTTGTTTCCCTTTTTTTTTTTAAGACCTTTTTTAGTAATATTATTGTTCCAGAGAAAATCTTGAAAGCAGTGAATCATAAACGAAGAACTGAAGAAAGCTTATAAGATATCTCTTGGGTCATACACATGGCTCCACTTTTCCCTGTGTGGTTTTGTTTTGGTTTTTTTTGGAGGGAAAAGTACCAGGTTCTTACTATCAGGGCATATGAAGGAAAATTAATCAGCTGTGCTACCTGACCGAAATAAAAAGTTCTAAATGAAGGAGACCAAAATAAATAAACAGTAATAATAAAAGGAATAAATGGGAGAATAAAATACCTGTCTTGATTATTTTGAGGACTTATCACACTGGTTTTTAATATTAAATATTTTGTGCCTATCCCTTGGGAAGAGCAGTAATATCTCTCATCAAAAAGACAGAACAATTGTGGGGAGGGCGATAAACAAGTGAAGAAGAAATTGTAGAATAAGTGTATTCACCTATAAAATCTTGAAGGCAAGCTATCAATATTCTCCTGTTGGAAAGCCTTGTTCCAAGTTAATTTTATTTGGCTTGTTTTTTCAGTCTCTAACATCATAAAGAAATGCCTCTGTTTCTCTAATAATGTATCTAAACAATTTTAGATTATATTGATGAAGCCTGTGAATTTAACTATTTTCACTGTGGTAAGGTTTTCTTGCATAGAATTGTTTTAAATTGGCTATTAAGAGGCGTTATCCCTGTTTTTAAGAGTATCTTCCAATAATCACAGATAGGTTCATCAAAATTTACTAATCTGAAAGTCTACTAGTAAAAACAGAAACTTGAGAATAGATATTAAGGCAAGTCTCTGTTATATGCACATAACTAATAATTTTTATATAAAATGTATATATTATAATAATATATAATTATAAACTTCTACTACCAGAAATACTATGCATCACATTTCTGCTACAAATGACATCTATCGTATATGTGGGATTTTTGTTTCTTATTCAAAATGTAAATTAGCTGCTACCCACCTCAGTGAGGTGGTACAGTTAGCTACTAACACTCTTGCTGAAGAAAAATGAGGATCCAGGCCCTCAAGATAGTAAATATCTTGGAAAAACAGTTAATGGATATTATTACATTCTTATATTTCCGAGGGCTGAGAAAGAGAGGGATTTGAATTAAATATTTTTTTAAAATATTTTGGTCAATAATAATTTGTTTTAGTAGCAACCATTCCCAAATGTTCATGTCTGTTAAAATATGTATGGATAAGATGTTTAACCCAAGCAGTTCATGATCTCAGTTATGAGAGCTGATAGCTGGTGATCATGGAGGGTACTGGAGGAAAAAAGCAACAGGTACTCATTTACACAGCCTGTATGTTAATGAAATATCACCTCGGAAACATAGGGCATGAGGAAAAGCAAGTTACTGAGTCTGGCAATGTCAAATAGGAGGTTTTCCATAGAAGTGATGATGCATATGAATCAATAGTCTAGTGTGAAGAGGGTAGAGAACTTGGAGAAGTCATGCGAGACCTCAAAGTGACTTCAAGTTTGATGTGCTGGAAGAAATAAAATGAGATCTTGTAAAAGCTAAATTCTTCCAATTCAAAGAATATTTCTCTCTCTTGTTCTATTGTGATAAAGTCAGAGTTCACATGTAAGCATACGATAAATAAAGACCCACATTTGCAATGACGATATTTCATAATGAATTGTTTCAGCAGTTCTAGTGGTGATTGTAGAATGACTAAAGTGTGACTCTCTTGTAGTAAATATATCCAGAATTGATAGTAGTCTGAAATCAGTGAATTTACAATATATTTTTTTGTCTTCCAGACAAAAAGCTTACAAGCAGACTTAGCAAGTAGAAATTATTTGTAACACTGAAAATAATATTGTGCAGATATTCCCACTATAGAGGAAAACTAATGAAATTTGCATATTTGGTGCTTGCTTGGTGCTACCATCTGTCAAAGTAACATGGCTTGTGCTGCTAATTACAAAGGTGATGAGACTGAACCAAAAGATCTTGAGGTATTTAATTGCAGGGGTTGAGAAAACTTACAAAGGTCAAGATTATAATCTTAATTCAGCCTTTTAATGCAGGAAGCATTATGCTTCAGCCTTTGAGTGCTAAATTTGGGCTTAGAGTCAGTGTGTACATGTAAATACATACACTAATACACACACATCCATAGTTGCACACCACTGTATGCATACATATATGTATGTGCATAGTGAACCAAGAAAGAAAATTAAAAGTCAGATGGGATGGTCTGAATACAGTTGATGAAGACATGCTTAAAAACTGGATTTAATTTTTGTCTGTCACACACCTCTTATGTGAATATGGCCAAGTCATTGGTATAAGTTCGATCGTTCTCTTTTTGGGGCTGCACTGTGGATTCCGTCTACTCTTTTTCAGGCTGCACTGAAAAGAACACCTGTAAGGAATTATTTCAAGTTTTTCTTTGATACAATGATAATAACAACAACTATTCAGATTATATTTGTCAATCAACAGGAAATATTTATAATACATCCTTTCCATGGTTTTGGCATTTTTTTTTCAGCCTTGCATGCTAAATCTTGACATAAACTATTTCAAATATATGGCAACATAGAAGGAAATAAGGTGGCTTTTTTGGTTTAGCTGTTTTGTCTTCGTTCATTTTGATACCTGTTGTCTGAGAGTGAAAAAGTTCCTAAAGTTTAAATTTAATGTGATTATGTAATGAAATTTAATTAGAGGGTTGTATGTAAAAATAAACTTTTTAGAAAGTGCTTTAAGAGAAATTGAATATGATTGGGTTTTGCCTGATATGTTAAGTTGCTTTATGATAGCCTTGAAGAACAGAAAATTCTTTGTATATACTCTTTTCTGTTATTTAAAATATGTAGTGAAAAGAACAAATAATGAACAGTTATGATTTCCACCATCCCCCCTTTCAAGCAAGTCTTTCTACTTTCATGCACAAGGTGAACTGGATAGATGTAGCAGAAAGTAGTAGTCAACTACAACATCAGCTTCATTTCTGTCATGTTCTTGAGTTGTTAAGATCAAGTTGACTGACTTCTAAGGGCAGAGAGTACAGATTGAAGTTCGTCACCTCCAACTGTGGGTTATTAAAGTGACAGAGAGAGTGCTCAAATGAGCACAAGTACTAATGCTTTTTCAGCAACATTTTCATGACATGTTTTTGTGGTGGTTTGTGGTGGGTTTTTTTTTTTTCCCTGAAATGTCTGTCTACCTTTTCTGAACATTACAATTAACCCCATTCAATATAAATAGCTTGGTTCAGTGTTTGATCCCAGGTGTAGTTCTGCCTCAATATTAATTCTCTCCACTCTTGTTTTGTGAAGTTTTATGACAATATGACAACTGAAGGGAATTCTTTCCAATGTGTGGCCCTTAGCCTCAGGCCAAGTCCAGGCAGGTTGGGCGTTTTGTATGGTATCGGTCAGGCTTTGGATTACACAATCAGTGCCCAAGGAAGATGCCTACAACAACTACACGAAGAGGGGGGGAGGGGGGGAAAGCCTAACATACAAGATGTCAACACTGTATCTGTTGGCCTCACTGTGCGTTATAGCGCACAAAAAACATGTCCCGAATAAACAATGGGACAATACTTCAATAAAGGCTTGTGGAGAACTACAGGGAGAAGTGTTGGCTGTTATTAGGAAAGACACGAGTGACTTTTCTTCGATAGGCAGGTCAGCCTCAGATGTGACCTGTGGGAGAAAACAAAGGGATGATCCAGGAAGGGAAAGGGTGACATTGGTATTAACAGTTGGAAAGAAGAGGAGTGTAAAGATGTCTCTGGCGCTTCAAGAGAAATCTTTTCAGTGCTTAAGGGCAATATTTAAGAAACTACAGGTTTTCACCTGTTCATAGCAGGTGCCATTGACCACATTTCCAGTTCTTTGTCTGTTATTCTGCATTCTTGTGTTTAATGTTGTGCTCCCTCATTCAGAAAGTGGGCTTTGGTTACTGTTGCTTTTCTTCATCCAGCAAGAACTATTTCTCTCCCCTACAATTTCTAGGAAAGGTGCTTCTGCATTTTTGCTGCCTTAATAGCTAGAACTCTTCTCCTTTATGCATAAATTTGAATATGCACATATGTATAGTATTTGAGGATAAATACGTAGCTATAAAATATGCATGCATATGTACATGCAGGAAAAGGTTAAAATTTGAGGCCCAGGTTCACAGCTACTCTCAATCTAGATGCTGTGAATGTTATTCTTACATGTTACAAGTAGCAGCCAGTAACCCCTAGCTGTGGTATGTTATTAAATTAAGAGCATATAGTCATGGTTGTGTCTTTACAGATAATAGATAAATGACAGTCACAGGCAGTTTCTGCATGTGTGATGTTATATATGCTAAAATAACTGGTTCATTGTATCTTTGGTATTGTTTAAAGTAACACTATTAATATGGTACTTTACTGCCAAATGTTGAATCAAATGCATTCAAAGTTGAATTTTTTATTAGTGTTACATGCTAAAAGTAGCTTTGCTAGTAACATCTTTGCTTTTGGCTACAGTTTTCTTGATTGTTTTTCTGTTTGTATATTCATGGCAAAAGACAAGGTCTTATAAATATGAAATTTATTTCAGCATAATATTTACAATTAAGGCAAATGAAAAATAAAAACCAAGACCTTGCCTTTTATTAGAAACCTTGCGCTTCCACATACTCTTTTCACTCAGTGCTGGGGGAAAGAAGGATAAGACTGATCCTCAGTCTCAGCAAACACCAGGTCTTTCTACTGAAATGCAGACAAAGGACATTTGGGAGGCAGCGTCCTGCAGTATGTTGCTGCATAAAACAATAATGAAGTGTAAAAATCAGAAGATGAGGCTTCTAAACAAGCGTCTTTACTCACTTCTCTACAGGATCACTGGATATGCAATATTCCAGGACTGACAGGCATTAGTTTTTGGCACTACTCCCAGCTGAGTTGGAAGGGAGTTTCTTGAGAATGTGCACTTAACCCCTTTTTTTGCTGAAGTATCCACAGGCTTCAAGGCACCTGAATCACATTAACTTTAGCAACAGTTCCTTCCCCAGTAAACAAGGGGTTATGCTATTACCGAAGTGCAGAAAATACGAGTAGTTTTCAATAGAAAACTGTTCTCTCCCATAGTGTCTGAGTTTTGACTGAGATTCTGACTTCTTAGACATTGGAAATTGGCTGATAACTCTGTTAGGACCTGGATTTGCAGTTATTAGCTTGTATTAAAAGCTGTGGAGCTGTTAAAAAAATATGAACATATTCTTTACAAACTATCCTTCTATCATCACTAATGTCTTAATTTGAAGTATAATTCAAATGTTGCTGGTAGTGTCCTTGTTAACCACAGAGTCTAACCTCGAATGTAGAGGTACTTAGTTAAGCAGCTGAAACCCTGAAATTGAGTCTACATGTTACACATGGAGTAAGCTAAGATTTTTTTTTTTAGCTGCTCATGCAGTCATTCCAAGTAAATGTCATTTAACTGTCACTTCCACTCAGTCAAGATTTATTTGAGAGGAGTTAATCTAGAAACAGAAAATTGCAGTTAGCTCTCCAGTGAAAACAACTAGCTCTTTATGAATTGTTTGGCTCAAGTTTTCAGGATGGGGTAGAAAAAGGAAAAATAATTTCCCTGGGAGATTGCAGTCAAATATTCTGGTTTGAAAGGTTAATGAAAAACTTGGATAATGCAGTGATAAAACTATATGCAAGCTTATAAGGAAAGGAAATCCTTTGTATTCAGATCAGGATGTGCAGTAAGTAAAATCAGGACCTGCATACTGAGTGGTAAAATAGAAATAAAGATGAAATCAGGGCATATTTACTGGGTGTTGTGCATCCAGAGTACCAACTAAGAAGAGGAAGTGGTTGAGTGGAGGAAAAACTGGGGAAAAAGAAATGTGCTCATGCTATTTAAAGATAACATTGTCATATTGGCACACAGGGTGGAAGGATTAAGAAACTTTAATTACTGCATTCCTTTACATGAAATTTTCTTCTTCACATTTTTTGTTCATGCAGTTTAAATCTACAGATTGCATGGTAGTGGAACTGTATTGGTTTGATTTCAATGGAGTGTGTATACCTTGTTAAAATTAATGTCATCTCTGACTCTTCTGTCCTATGAATTTTACCCCAAGCTCTATAGAATTATAGATAGAAAAGTTATTAATAGATTTAATGTTATACAAAATTATATTGAGACCCTGTCCTTCTTAAAAACTTCTCTAAGGTGGTGATGAGATTTAATAGCAACACATGCACCTTTCCCATTTCTAGGTTGTATTGTTCTCTTAGGCCACCACATAGGAATGAGCGGGGCAAGTGTCCCTGGGCTGGCACAGACTGCTACATGGTGAAATACCCTCTCCTCAAACAATTTCCTTCACAGTAACATTGCTTTCAGGTTTGGAAAGTGCCAGTCCCTTTTCCTGCTGACAGCAATGTTGCATTGATCCATTCATCATTTGAATTGAGAAGAATGGCCTCGGAAAGGTGTGAGATGTATTGAACTGTTATGATATACTGACAATAAATACTCCATTCATGCTTATTGCAATTGCTAATTTTTCCATTTGGCTCTCAAGTGGTGAAGCCAAAACAGCGTGCAGACTCCTTTATGGGCCCCAGGAACACCTTCTCAAGATCAAGTCTGTTCATTATTCAAGGGCTGTTATATTAGAACAGTTGTCTGGCCTGAAATATTTCCCCTTGCTTTTGAAAAACTGTTCAGTTTTTCCACTATGAATAGTTTTCCTTATCAGAGTATATTTTTGTTTGTTTATTTTTTGTGGGAAACTTTATTTATTTAGGGAATAATTCTAAAACTGTACGGTCCCAGCATTAGATTTTTTGGTCACAGGGGGTCTTCAACAGGGAATGAATGAAAACAGGGAATCTGTTAACCTCTCATATTGTTCACCAGAGAGAAAATACTCGATTGTTAATTAGAGCAATAAACCAGCAGTGTATGTAATAATGTACAATTTGTTTAGAGTGGTACTTCTAAGCTGTACTTTCCTATTCTTTGAGGAAAATCCTCCCACACATCTTCAAATCCTGTGGGTGTTCAGTGCATGAGAAAAATTGGCAAAGGCCAAATGAAATGAAATTAACTAAAATAGAAATGTTTGGATTATTTTTTCTCTCTTTTTCTAACATGTGCTTATGTTCAAAATAACAAGACCAATGAGATTAATCAGTAAATGCTGTTTCTGTAGACTTGCACCAGCTTTCATGACAGTTACATTCTGTCAGTGAAAAAAGTAAGATGCAATTGCATGGACAAAGTAATATGAAAAAAAAGGTATGAACCAGATTTTTCTGAGGCGTTCTTTCAAGTCCCCCAGTCCCACCAGGGCAGAACAAGCATGGCTGGTTGCTGGATGAGTTAAGCTGTCCTGGGCTGTGGGTCCCTGCTGTGTCTCACACATAAGACTTGATGAGCCTCCAGTGTATTGGGTTTGTGTAGCAGGGTCTGGGTAGTGGGCGGGGGGAGGTGGGATGGTGCTACAGGGGTGGCTTCTGTGAGAAGCTGCTCGAAGCTTTTCCCTGTGTCTGCCTCTGGCCAAGGCCAAGCCAATCAGATGGTGGAAGCGCCTCTGGGATAACGTCTTTAAGAAGGAAAAAAACCTGCTGTGGCTCAGTAGCCGGAGAGAGAAGTGAGAGGATGTGAGAGAAAACAGCCCTGCAGACACTAAGGTCACTGAAGAAGGAGGGGGAGGAGGTGCTCCACACCGGAGCAGTTCCCCAACCCATGGAGGCCAACGGTGGAGCAGATCTCCACCTGGTAGCCTGCGGAGGACCCCATGCCAGAGTGGGTGGATGCCCGAAGGAAGGAGGCTGTGACTCCAGATCAGGTTCCTGGCAAGCCACTGTGGACCCATGGGGGAGGAGCCTATGCTGAGGCAGGTTTGCTGGAAGGACCTATGACCCTGCAGGGGACCCACACTGGAGCAGTCTGCTCCTGAGGGACTGCACCCTGTGGAGGGATGGACCCATGCTGGACCAGTTTGTGAAGAACTGTGACCCCGTGGGAAGGACTCACATTGGAGAAGTTCATGGAGGACTGTCTCCTGTGAGAGGGACCCCATGCATGAGCAGGGGAAGAGTCCTTTCCCGAGGAAGAAGAAGAGGCAGAGACAACATGTGATGAACTGACCCCAACCCCCATTCCCATCCCCCTGTGCTGCTGGGGGGGAGTAGGTAGAGAAAACTGGGAGTGAAGTTTGGCCCAGGAAGAAGGGAGGGGTGGGGGCGGGAAGGTGTTTTAAGATTCAGCAGGTTTTATCTTCTCCTTCTCTGATTTTGATTGGTAATAAATTAATTTTATCAAGTTGGATCCGTTTTGCCCATCATGGTAACTGGCGAATGATTTCTCCCTGTCCTTATCTCGACCCACGATCCCTTTGATCTACTTTTCTCTCCTCTGTCCAGTTAAAGAGAGGACTGATAGAGTGGCTTTGGTGGGCCCCTGGTGTCCAGCCAGGGTCAAACCAGCACAGTGATCCACATGTGACAGCAGGTGTAGTCTTATGGGGGATTTGGGGCATGTTCAAGCATGTATGTCTTCTCTCTAAAACAATGGGCAGGGGGAGTACAAAAGTGGATGAGGCTCTATAGCAGACTATGACATAACATTCTTGCATGAAACAGAAGAGCAAATATTGCATGAAAATCTTGACTTTGGGAAACTACAGTGAACCCTACTGTCAATCTCAATCTCATTTAAAAGGTAACTTCAAATGAGCAATCTGCTTGTGTTTCAGTCCTTTGCTGTCACTGAGATCATCAACATGTGGTACTTACTTTGACCACTGTGTTTTACTCTTTGGTGTTTAGAAAATGCATCAAAGAAATTTAATTTGAGTGACAGAATAACTATTATAGACTCTCCTGTTTTAGCAGTGTCAAGACTGCTGAAGGGGCAGTATTGTTTTTGTGTGAACAGCTACGTGATTAATAACATTTTGAGCATTTTATATGCACTAACATCTAACTCTTTCTGATTCTTCAATAGTTCTATCTGGAAGAGGTGTGGCAAGCAAATATATGTTTGTTGAAGCACTATATATCAAATCTGTAAATTTTGGAAATTACAATACAGGAATGATATATCTTTGTATTCATGTAAATCTGAATTGCATCATGGTTGCTATTTCCTTTAAAAGTATAAATAATCACTGTGAGTAGGATGATGGTTTTGATTGTCTGTCATAAAAAAAAGGAGAAAATATTTAGTGTAAGGGGGCCATCATCTGCTACTGAATAACTATTATGCAGCAATTGATAGAAATTGGTAAGGAAGTAATTTTCATGTGTTTAGGGTGATTTTGATGTCGCAATACAGTTAGCAATCACAGTCAAATGTGGGTGACTTACTCATCCTGTGCTACACTCTCAGAATTGTTGCAATTTATTTTTCTGTTCTCATTCTGAGTGCTTATAGGTTATTTTTTTTTTTCAGTAATTTCAGCTCCATTAATTAGCAAATTACCACTTCAGTTAAAAGAAATGTAAGTGGTTTGACATGCAGAGTATGTCAAAAAGGTCTCTCCATATTTACAGTATTTGTGATCCTGGCTAGGTCATGAACTTTATATGAATTAATGCATTTAGATAAGTGATGGAAATGGAAATTATGCAAAAAATAATCTCTATTTTGTTCAAAATGAGCCAAAATTCCAAAGATCACAAAAAATAAGGATATCATAATTCATGTTATTTATATTTACTGAGAATGCCTATGTTTACCACTGTATCACTGTATGATTCCGTTTTAGGGAGTCCTGTGAGGAGCAGGGAGTTGGACTCAATCCTTATGGGTCCCTTCCAACTTGTGATATTCTATGATCTCTGTGGAATTTTCTTCCTATAGCCTTGAAGATACATATTTTCTCCTCAGAGACAAAAAAAAGTTATGCCTGCCCTTTTTAGTCTTTTATGACTCGGGGAACAGGCCATATGCACCGGCATGATTATCTTCTGTAAATTTGACAGGTTAGCTTCTTGTTAGCAATAAGTGGCTTCTGCTGGAGAACTGACCGACCTCTTCAAATAGTAACGCAAAATGTTTCCAGTTCTCTGGGGTATGTATGGGGAAGGAGGGAGAGGAGGATATACATGTTTAGGATTCTCTCTAGAACATATGTATTCTTAATACACATTGAAATAGCTACAGTCGCAGGTATTCTCTTCTAGTTCATAGCCCATTAGTTCTTCTAGTATGTAGTACTCTCATAGAAGAAAGATTATTTAAGCAGTGATTTAAGTGGTGATTTAAGCAGTTTATAGATCATTGTCTTACTTAATTGTAATGATTTTGAATGAGTTTTAGGGAACATAAAAACATATTGCAACTATCTTAACCATGCCTTCAGAATAATTTTATTTTTAATAAAGAAAACAAAATGAAAATATCTGGCTAAACATCTAGTAATATATTCTGGAAAACAAAGTCTGATCATTTATACACTGCTGTTTTGAATCCAAGTGAAATCAAGAAACCAATATATTAAGTTCAAAGTAGTGTAATATGAAAACAGTTATTTTACAAAACCATATCATGATCCATGTTTTTCTTCTTTCCTTTGTTGTGCAAACACTACTGTTGCTACCACTATTATAAACTTGAAAAAAAGATCTTGCAATTAACCTGAAAGTTTTGTTTTTCAAAAAGTTTAAGTGTGCAGTCAAGTCTATAAATATGTAGTTCCTTGATTATTATTATATATATGTTTTAATGAGGACATATTAGGAGTACAGTTGAAATAAAGTAGATAGTGCAGCAGTTACGCAATGTCAAGCAGAGGTAATTAATAAACTAAATTACATCCAGGAAAGTATGGGGATAAGTTTGAGACAGCAGTCAGAGATAACTCTACTGTGTTAGCACTGTATACATGTTGTTTAAACATTTCAATCCCCTTTCCAGCCACTACAGATATCCATTTTCTAGAGAAAATATATAATCATTCCTGGCACATTTACGGAAGTGAGTCATGAAAAATAAGATAGTTGTAGACACTGATTTTAATTCTCATAATGCAGAATCTCTTCTAAAATGTGAATATTTAATCCCATCATATATGCCTTAAAACTTCTAGAACAGAGCATGGATCACATGTACAGGATAAGGAACTCCACCTATGAGTGCAGTGACTGAAAAGGTCTATGGAGTCATTGTAAATAATGCTCAGACATAAGCTCCTGTTTTGTTTCTGCATCTATTACACAAAATATGTGACAAAGGATGGGAACATCAAATAGGATGGCCCAGAAAAAGGCAGGACAAGGTTCTGTGGTATGAAACTTGAGCTATATGCTCTCGGGCTAGGAACAATGACTCATTTATGACTGTTATAATTGGAGTCATTTACTTAGTGTTTTGGTGAATTGTTCATTTGCTGGAACATTGAAATTGAGTAAAATTATCTTTGTAAAATACATGCTACACTTCAAACAGCAGTTACATTCCAGTACTGAAATTATGCATTTCATAGTGCACATCATGCAGGTGCTTACACTGCAGGGTTATAGTATGGTCCCTTCTGATGTTAAAAAAAAATAAAATCTTAAACAATGCAACAACAGCTTTTATTCCTCAAAGTGCACCTTATTAAGAAACAGATCCTTCCCTGAGAAGGAGCCTAAAATACATATATCCAGGAAACTTAAGGAGCTTTGACAGGCCTGAAGAAAGGGATGAGCGTAATGCTGTGAAATCATTCTCCTTTTGTATTCTTCTACTAAATGGATGTCCATATGTGGATCTCAGAAAAAAAGAAGAGTCTATGAGCTTTGGAAGAAGGGGCAAGCATCTCAGGAGGACTACAAGGATGATGCAAGGTCATGCAGAGAGAAAACTAGAAGGGCTAAAGCCCAACTAGAAATTAAATTGGCCATATCTGTGAAAGATAATAAAAAATGTTTCTATAAATATATTAGCAACAAAAGGAGAGCCAAGGAGAATCTCCATCCTTTACTGGATGCAAGGGGAACCACAGTAACAAAGGATGAGGATAAGGCTGAGGTACTCAATGTGGCCTTTGCCTCAGTCTTTAATAGTAAGGTCAGATGGACTCGATGATCTTAAAGGTCTTTTCCAACCGAGGTGATTCTATGATTCTATGTTCTCCGGGTACCCAGCCCCCTGAGGCAGAAGGCAGGGACAGGGGGCAGAACAAAGCTTCCATGGTCCAAGAGGAAACGGTTAGTGACCTGCTGGGCTGATTAGACACACACAAGTCTATGGGGCTGGACAGGGTCCACCCAAGGATATTGAGGGAGCTCATGCAGAGGTGCTCACCAAGCCCCTTTCCATCACCTATCAGCATTCCTGGATGACTGGGGAAGTTCCACTTGACTGGGTGTTGGCAAATGTGATGCCCATTTACAAGAAGGGCCAGAGGGAGGATCTGGGGAACTATGGTGCTGGGGAAGGTCATGGAGCAGATCATCTTGAGTGCCATCACACAGCACATCCGGGACAACCAGCAGATCAGGCCCAGTCATTGTGGGTTTATGAAAGGTGGATCCTGCTGACCAACCTGATCTCCTTCTATGACAAGGTGAGCTACTTAGTGGAGGAGGGAAAGACTGTACCTAGACTTCAGTAAAGCCTTTGACATTGTTTTCCACAGCATTCTCCTGGAGAAACTGTCTACTCATGGCCTGGCCAGGCATATGCTTTGTTGGGTAAAAAACTGGCTGAATGGACGGGCCCAAAGAGCTGCGGTGAATGGAGTAAAATCCAATTGGCAGCTGGTCACAAGTGATGTTCCCCAGGGTTCAATGCTGGCACCAGTTCTGTTTAACATCTTTATCAAAAACCTGGATGAGGGGATTGAGTATATCCTCAGCAAGTTTGCAGATGAGACTAAGCTGGGTGGAAGTGTTGATGTGCTTGAGGGTAGGAAGGCTCTGCAGAGGGACCTGGATGGGCTGCGGCCAACAAGGCCAAGTGTTGGGTCCTGCACCTGGGTCACAACAACCCCATGCAATGCTACAGGCTTGGCAAAGAGTAGCTGGAAAGCTGCTTGGCAAAGAGGGATCTGGGGGTACTGGTCAACAGCCGACTGAATATGAGCCAGCAGTGTGCCCAGGTGGCCAAGAAGGCCAACAGCATCCTGGCTTGTATCAGTAACAGTGTGACAAGCAGGATCAGGGAAATCATACTTCCCCTGTACTTGGCACTGGTGAGGCCACACCTTGAATACTGTGTTCAGTTTTGGGCCCCTCACTACAGGAAAGACGTTGCGTTGCTGGAACATGTCCAGTGGAGAGCAACAAAGCTGGTGAGGGGTCTGGAGCGCAAGTCTTACGGGAGCAGCTGAGGGAACTGGGGATGTTTAGCCTGAAAGAAAGGAGGCTGAGGGGAGACCTTATCACCCTCTACAACTGCCTGAAAGGAGGCTGTAGTGAGGTGGATGTTGGTCTCTTCTCCCAAGTAACAAGCAATAGGACAAAAGGAAATGGCCTCAAGTTGCACCAGGGGAGGCTTAGGTTAGATATTAGGAAAAATTTCTTCACCGAAAGGATTATCAGGTACTGGAACGGGCTGCCCATGGAAGTGGTTTCATCCCCATCGATGGAGGTATTTAAAAGACAGGTAGATAAAGTGCTTAGAGACATGGTTTAGTAGTGGACAGGTATGGTTGGACTCAGAGATCTTAAAGGTTTTTTCCAACAAAATGATTCTATGATTCTGATTCTATGACCGGTAACCTTATTATTCATTCTTTCTCATTCATACTTCATTGATTTCATTCAATCTTTTTTTTTAATAGCATAATCAGGTAGAACATGATATATGTATGTATGGTAGCAGGTAAATGTCCAGTCATACAGGATGGAAAAAGAAAAAGAAAATATAAACAGCAAAAAGAAAAGGTTGCAACGAATTCTACGACATAGAATATATTTCCATAGTTCATTTGAACAACTTCAGTAGTTCTAAGGCAGATCCTTGCAAATAATTACCAGATCCTGAATTTATATGCATTTGTCTCATCTTGTGTGTTATTTGTGATCTGTACATAATTCATATTACACATAAAAAGACAAAACTGTATAGGTGAATTTAAAAAGATGCTTCACTGAAATTAATGATCAGGCAGCCAAGGTAGCCTATGGATTTTTGAAATTAAACAAATAATGTGGATAGAACAAATAAAGTTGATTCATTGTGATTTTATCTTAAAATGTACTTTCTTTTTTTCTTCCACATGTGAAGGTATGTGTGAGGGACAAAAATAATGTGAAATCAATTTAAAAAAATCTTGTGTATGCAGATAGATTCATCTTTTGAATTTGGACTGTGGAGAACATTGTGGATTATGAATCATGTCACTATCACATTGCATTTAAAGCTTTGAAAATAAGAAAGGGAGCTTATAAAGAGAGGGAGCTTATACGAGCATGTTGTCCATACATATTTTATTTTTGTTAGAGTAGCAGTTAAATTCATGACGATAGAATGTGCAGGCAACAAAAGGCTTTATGCATTGATTAAATGTCTTGGCTTTGGTCTAGTATTTAATCAACTGCCAGAACAATTTATTGCCTAGCATACCCAAGCAACATGAATATCATCCTTTCATCTTACTAGTACAGACAAAACAAATGCTAAAGTTTCTGGAGTCAGCAAGCTAAAAAACAGAAGTGTTTTAGTATATTCATTCATTGTCTGTGTATACATACATTTGTCTATGTACATAGAAGTCAAGATAAAAATATACATAAAAATATATGCATTAATAAAGAAAATTACTCTCTTTGAGAGCAATTCTCTACTACTGTTATTTTCTCATTAGAATAGCTCAAAGTTTGTAGTTGAAAAGTTAAATTCAAATATTATTAACAAAACTTTAAAAAACACAGTACACACTGCAACACTGGACTTGAAGATCCCTTTGAACATGATCACTTACAAGGTCACAATGATAAGCTTTCCTATTACATTTTTTTAAACTGTGATCAATTGCATCTTCTGGTTGAAAATGGTTTTTCTGACACAGGAATTAATGAATTAATTTTGATGACAAAGGAAGGGGCACCCATCCAAGTCTTGAGGCATCAGCATGAGTCAGAAGGGCAAAAATTAAGTAAAAGAGCAGCTTATCTTCTTTCATCCAGAATAACTGAACTTCTTCAACTGTAACGAAGTACCCAAAAAAAAGATATAAAGCATGTATCATGGAAATTAGTGTATGTGATGTGCTAAGAACAAGCAGTTAATGTAATGTTAGGCTTTATTTCTCTTGCAGTTACACTTATAAACTGCTGACATTGAGGTGTTTGCAAGCAAAAGATCCTTGTCCACTATAACTACACCCTGTGGCAGCTGACCTGTTATACCAAAGGGGGACCTGACTCATGACAGCCTCTCAGGAGCATAGGACACACAAAAATGAGAAAGATAAAGGTTAGGATTAAGAGCAAAACTACACTGACTTTTGCATGATCAGAGAGCCAGATGGAGGAGGATTAATAGAATCTGTGCTTCCTGAATCCTGATACAGCTTGATATCCTACATATAATGCTGCAATTGCATCAGAAAAGAAAACAGAGAGTGAAGTTCTTGTTCTATTGAAATAGGTGTTCTGAAGACTCCTAAGAGCATGTCTAGCAATGTAGGCTTTAATGTAAGTGTGGTTTTCCTACATCTGATTAGACATCAGTTTAGATTAGATCACAGAATAACAAAATTAGAGAATCACAAAATGGTTGACGTTAGAAGGGACTTCTGAAGGTCATCTGGTCCAAACTCCCTGCTCAAGCAGGGCCACCTAGTGCTGGTTACCCAGGACCATGTCCAGGTGGCTTTTAAATACCACCAAGGATGGAGACTACACAACCTCCCTGAGCAACCTGTGTCAGGGCTCGGCCACCCTCACAGTGAAAAGTGCTTCCTGATGTTCAGACGGAACCTTCTGTGTTTCAGTTTAGGCCCATTGCCTCTGGTCCTGTCACTGGGCAACACTGAAAAGAGTCTGGCTCCATCTTCTTCTCACCCTCCCTTCAGGTAAGTATACACATTGATGAGATCCCCCTGCGCCTTCTCTTCTCTAGGCTAAACAGTCCCAGCTCTCTCAGCCTCTCCTCATATGTGAGGTGCTCCAGTCCCTTCATCATCTTTATGGACCTTCATTGGACTCTTGCCAATGTGTTCATGCCTGTCTTGTACTGGGGAGCTCAGACCTCGACACTGTACTCCCAGTGTGGCCTCACCAGTGCTGAGTAGAGGGGAAGGATCACCTCCTTCCACCTGCTGGCAACACTTTGTTTAATTCAGTTGAGGATACCATTGGCCTTTTTTGCTGCAAGGGCACGTTGCTGGTTGATGTTCAACCTGGTGTTCCCCATGACACTCAAGTCCTTTTCTGCCAAGATGCTTTCCAGCTGGGTGTCCCCCAGCACATCTTGGTGCATGGGATTTTTCCTCCCCAGGTGCAGGACTTTGCACTTTTCCATGTTGAACTCGATAATATAGACCTGATATGAATAAGATTATTATGGCGATATGGGTAGTTTTTGCTTGTTGGAGGTTTTGTTTTGTTTATTTGTTTGGCTGATTTTTTTAAAGAAACTGTTGTTAAATTATTGTGGCTAAGTTTTCTCTGTTTAGAAATTTGTGGTTGCCTCCCTTCTATGAAGTGAAGAGTTAAAATGGAAACTTCAGAATTAAAGAGAAAATTAGGCATTTTCTCTGCCACATTCTAGTACAATACCACACCTAAGGACAGGGTTCCCACCTCAAAAGAAAGGGAACAGATGCCCCAGGGTTAAGTGCATGGGAATAGTTTTCTGGAATCTCCACTCAAAGGAACACAAGTTTCCCTAGAATAAAAGGATCTTTGTTTGATTTGGTTAGAGGTTTTAATTGAATGAAGGTATCCCTGCAGGTTGCCCATTTGTTAAACAAAATAACTAAAAGCTTATCATCCTTCTCCTAACACCTGTCTGTTATTTTAGTTTCCCAATATTTTCTTAAGGGATTCTGCTTCACTCTGTTGTTAAACAGAGAGGCTCCATTCTTTATATTCCTCCTCTTTCCCTCTGTCATGAAAGCTTAAATATGTGCCAAAGAATGAAGTAAACAGCACCCTATCAATCAACAAGGCCTTCCTGTGCAAGTACCTTTATTCTTTTCCTATGTTTCTTTAACAAAAAGTGTCAAACTCTTTTCTGTCAGTAATTAAATTCACTAAACACAGAGGATTTTGAAAAATTAAACAGGGCCATATAATTTTTAAAAGCTTGATTATCTGTTTTGCAGTCATAAAGTTCTGGTGAAATAATTATCATATATTAACAATTCTGCTTGTGCACCATCAATCTTTTATCTTAAGTCTGTAATATCTTCTCTGATTTTCTTTCCTCTCTAACGTTTGGGCTGTGTTTCCCAATAAGAACTTTCATTAGCTTACCATAAAGATTTTTGGAAGGTGTTTCAAAAGTAGAAAACCTGAAAACATGAAAATGAGAAATTTTGTGTTCAGAGGAACACTAAGATTTTTCAGGATTAGCTAGGATAATACTTGAGTGGTTCAAGAAAACTAATCACTAAACTACCAAAGCTAACACTAACCAAAGTGAGTGTAAACGGGGAGGAGAAAGAGGTTTTGAAACTTTTTCTCCCCAATATATACAGCCATGATACTATCAGATATTTCCTAATTGTGTGTTATTACTGTATCTATTTCTCTGATAGAAGCATTTTAGAGTTTTAATAGTTCAGAAGGTTACAATTTATAAAATTCTAAAAAAAGTTTAGTTGTGTAAATTAGTTTAAAGCATATTTCAATGGCAAATTTTAATGACCCTTTACACACATGTTTATTTTGACAATTTGGGAATAGTTGAACTTGGTTCTGTCAGCTGCCAGTTCTCATGTGCACTGATATCACCACCCAAAAATATTATAATAACTTTTAAAGTATCTTGTAAAATAAAGTAGAAAAGACAGGAAAATATAACAATTTCTTATTTCTTTATCTTTATTATTCATGCTTACAAGTAAATATTAGAAACTGTGATTAAGAATATTTCTCCTGGTGAGGCATTCTAAACCAGGAAATAAAACAGAAAACACATTTATTTTATTAGTTACTTTTCTTTGCCTGATTAATGAATTTTAAGCCTTATTTTCCCTCTTTGACTTTAATGTGACCAGAATAAATCACTTTCTTTTCTACTTGTCCCCTATCTGTTTTCTTCCTATCCTTTTTTCTTGCCAAATATCTAAGCGGCAAAGAGTAGGTTGTGTTAAATAGCATAGTTCTGGATTTCCATCAGAACTGCAAGGTGGTATTTATCAAATTTCCACATAATTATTAAATAGAAATATAAAATGTCACTTTTAAAACTTTATTTAGAAATTATAGAATGTTCAGGTTTTTTCATGGTATCTCTGGTTCAAAATAACTCTGTATGAGTAAGTTGGTGAGCCAGTCGTATTAGTGTAGAGAGATACCAACTCCTTAAATATGTTCTCCTCATGACAATATGACCAAAATCCAAACTAAGGGTTGAATCAGCTTTAATACTAGACCTGAAATAAAAGGAAAAATGTTTGTACATTTTAAGTCTGCAATGTTCCAGTGTAAAAAATATTTGGTTGTTTTTTTTTTTTTGTCACATACGAGAACTATTTTGGTCTTTACTTGGTACTATATGGTGTTAAGTTTTAATCACATGCATTACCTTTGAGCTAGTGTTTTCAAAGGATTATAAAAGCAGAGCTATGATCTATATCGTAAAAATATTTTTTGAGTGGGCTTATTTTCAATAATTGTCAACAACTGATATTTACATATAGAGGGAAATTTAATACTGGTCTGTTAGGATTTTTCATGAAAGTACAAGTTCAAACTAAAGGATTCTGTCAGAGATACAAGTTTCAAAAGATGAGATTAAAGATGAGTGAGTGTATGAAGAATGCTTCACCTAAAATCAGTACTTTCAGTTTCTTAGCCCAAAAGGAAACATATTGGCATATTCTATGTTTTTACCTTTAAGAAAAATGTTTTCCATGGGAAAAAGCATTTTATTGAAATGAAATACTGACAATATCTTTTATGTATGCATATATGTGTGTGTTTTTTCATATGTGTATGCTAATATGTGTATGTGAAAATATAAATTAGGTAGTGGTTTCTTTATTAGTTTGTTCCTTGCCTTTCAGCATAGCTTTGTATTCGTTGTTGTATTAATTAATGGTTTGCAACCAGTAAAAAATAGGTGTTATTATGTCAAGATATAATTGCTATTATAACTTTTTATTGTTTCAGTGTTACAACTAGGTCTCTAGGGAATAGCATTATTTAATGATTCAGAACTGTCTCCAAGAACTGTTGCAACAAAAGTAGGACATTCCAAAAGAATATTGATATGTATTTACTTTATTTTGGAAGGCTGTTAATGGATTTTTGAAAGAAAATTTTCTTATAAAATTTTAGTCATTATTTACAGAAGTATGCAGGTTGAATTGTCTTTGGGGTGATAAGTGTTCACGCAAGTTGGGTTTTTTGTTTCCTTAAAAAAGAAACAAAGCCCATAACTTTCAATAAGTGTTGAGGAATGCACTTATAGGTATATGATGGACTGATAATGTTCATAACATGAACAACACTCATGAAAAATCAGACTTTTGGAGTACACTCATTGGGCTAATAGGCTTTTTTTGTACTCAGAAATAAATCAGATGGTCAAATCCTTACAATTTTGTCCATCATTAAATTTTATTTTTATCAGGGGTTTCGAATTGATGACCTCTGAAGGTCAACCTAAATTATGGTTATATTAATCCATTGACAGTTAGACTGAATATCTCTCTTTTTCTATTTTTGTAAAAGATGATGCTTACCCCAAGTTGCAAAGAATTTTGCCTTGCTTTTCTCTACTTTCCCCAAAATAAAACTATTTCAGGTTCTGCCTACTCCTAAACACTCTTAAAGGATTGCTTCTGACTACAAACAGTGCAGGGCTTTAGGGTTTGGTGTAGGGCAAAG
The DNA here is from genome assembly GCA_034008185.1 of Gorsachius magnificus. Taxonomy (NCBI): domain Eukaryota; kingdom Metazoa; phylum Chordata; class Aves; order Pelecaniformes; family Ardeidae; genus Gorsachius; species Gorsachius magnificus. The sequence continues at coordinate 90,756,813 of CM067081.1, forward strand.
CAACTGGTGCTGCGGATCTGCCATTTACATTACATGTATTTTGGGGCTTTTATTTTAGCCTAGATACAGTCTGACACCTTGGATTGAACTTCTGTTGGTGGTGGTTAGAGCACATTAAGTGCGATCTTGGAGAAATCTTGCAGTTTAGTTTTCTCTGAAAGAGCATAGTTTGTACACTCTGAGACTACAATAGGTATGATCAAGAAGTTATCTTTAGAAGTGCACTCCTGATCCAAATTAAAATGCGAATGTAGGTGTGCTGCTCTTCTCCTTCCCTCATCTCTGTGACTCCTTTTCCTCATTTAGATGTTAACTATGTCACATATCTTAAGGCCTTTTGAAATACTACTGCTGCTTGTTTGTTGTCTCAATGACACCACTACCTACTCATCTTTTCTTCCTCCAAATAATATACCACTTATGCTTCTCTAACCTCTCACTTTTTAGACATGTTCTATCCATCACATTTCTTATTAATTGAGCCATCAGTTCTGTCCTGGAGCACCTGTTTATCTGTACATGTGTGTGAGAACACACTCATTCAAAATCTCCCCCTCAATCCAAAACCCTATCAAAACTCAGGTCTCTAGTAACGCATACTGTAACTCGCATCTTAATCATGGCTAGATAAGTTACAAACTAGAATTACTTAACAGTTTAAAATATGGTTTTGTGAGAGGAATATGACATTTAGAGTGAAAATATGCTGATTTCAGTTATTTATGTATGCCACCATAAAACTTACATTTTTATTTATTGCTGCAGCTGAGATTGCAGCTGCACATAGGACCATTTTCCATGACACCTTTTCCCATAATAGTTTCAGCTGAACTGAATTCAGCAATGAGTTCAAGAAGCTCAAGTTATTCTTTGAGCATGTGGGTTTTAACATTGCCTACAATGTTGGATATCGTTTTCAGACAGAGGAGCAGTCAGTTTATGTAATGACTTCAGTAAGAATTTCTTTTGTCCTGTGGCAAAAGGAAGAGATTTATTTTAAGCTCTACTGCTTGGGTTATTACTCAAGTTTAACTTGTTGGCATGTTTTAAAATAAGTCAGTTTGTTAACATGAGATAAATTCTAGAGCATTTAGCTCTTCTTTTATTCTCATTTTCATGTTAATGTATTTTCTTCCATTTTACTTAATGGTTATTCTTTATTAGTACAAGTAACCCAAGTAATCTTCTGCTGTGGCAGCTGACATAGTTTTCTACTGACAGCATTTCATTGATTATTTTGTTTCTGCTTGTATTTTTGCCCTATTGCAGAAAACAGAGGTTTATAGCTGTGATAGTCCTGAGCTGTAATTCTCACTGAGCCTACATCTGGGTGATTGCAGACAAGCCACTTGACCTCAATATGACTCAATTAACCCAGCAGCAAAATTGGGTAAACATCAAAAACTCATTGAAAAGCAGCTGCTGCATCTAAATTGAATTGTCTAAAATTGCATTGTGACAGAATTGCCACTGGGTCTCTGAAGACCTGAATTTTAATTGTTTTTCAGTCATAATGCTACAGGAAAACAGACCTAAAAAGCATGAAAGTAATGACGTCTCCATAGTTTCGCATTGACATTGCCTGTATAGTCAATGGAGACATTTAGAACAAATCTATAAAGTGACTAGGATAAATTTTTCTTGTTTTTCAAATTTTGTCATAACCATTTACATGTATATTCACTTGCAAGGGTGTGTGTTTTTATAATTTTGGATTAGATAGCAGCAATTTCATCTTTAATTCATCATACAACTTTAAGAAATTGATTGATCTTGAGGGCAACCTACAAAACATGAAGATTAAAAAAAGTTTTATGAGTTTTTGAAAAATGAATGGCTCAGTCTTGGGAAATAGTCCATGACAGTTATTGCTTTTTTCCCTTGATTTGAACATTCTTCTTTTCCAGTTTGCAATATCTGTTCCTTCAATTATTATTTTTAGGCAAGGTGAGGTTTTCTTCACTTGAGTTGTGCCATGAAACCTGTAATAAAATTCTGTGGCTGGAGTATGACTACAACTTTTTTCCAGTAATGGTGGAGCCCACACTTCTGAAGTCACAGATGGCCTGGGTGTTGTCTCTCCTGGCACAAGCAGTAACAATGTTTTGACAGGACCTGATTTAGCATCTTAAGGAAAATTTTTTAACTGGAGTGAATTTTAAATTCCAATTTATTTATTTATTTATTTATTAAATATGTATTCAGGCCTATCTTTCTTATGCAGTCCTTCTATAGGACTTTAATTTAGGATTTTGGCTGCTACTTCCCTCAGCACACTAAAGTTCCTGTGCTACTCTAGGATATTTCAGGATCATCCACTTGGAAAATAATTACTATCAATACTGACCACTCCAATATTCTGCTCTGCCACTAAAAAAAAAGATCCTTAGCTTACTCAGTAAACCCTAAACACAGTTTTAAATCTGGATTTGTCACCCAGGGCACTTTATTTAGACACAATGGCTAATACTAACTTTTTTTCTCATGATGAAATTAGTAGTGCTCAGTGAAGTCAAACTACCCAACAGCCTGGATCCAAAACTGGAATCCTCCTTTTTTCTATTATTTCTATATGCTTCTTTAGGCATTGCATCATTATTTTTACCTCCTAATTATCTTTTATTGTCAATCACTCATTATAATGAATACACTCATTATTTTTTATCAATATGCAATGCACATGCTCAAGTGCCAATCAGTACAGTAGCAGCTGTATAGGAAATGCACATGTAATACCATACTTGGCTATTTCCCACTCTACATATTGTCTCTGAGTTATAACCAGGCTCCTTGTGAAAGCGATGATTTTGTGAGTCACTTGATGACCTACGGAAAATTTTATTTCATATATTAAAATATATATCCTTTCTCTTTTTCCATAGCGCAGAGCTTCTGAGGTTATCAGTCAATTATTACCTCTCAATATATTTTGTAAAAGCAATCACATGATAGAAATTCAATGTTTGTTTCAACGTGGAACCAGCTTTATAATACGGAACTGCCTGTTGTTTACTATCAATGATCAGCTTACCTATATATCAGCAGAGGGATTAAATACATTTTAATGTTCTAAAAGTTAAAAAAAAAATTATGAAAATAAAAGGTACAGCGTACACCTGTCTATGTACAAGTTCAATCATTCAAAGCTATATTCTGTTCTGCTGTATTTACTAATCACTAAGGTAGTCATAGCCATATGATATTAAAAAAAATAAAAATATGATCTTGATAGAACTTACTAAGCAGCCTTTATGTTAACTGTAAAAAAAGTTAAATAGTTGGCATTTGGTCTCTTCTCGTGCAAAAAACCCCACTGTGCTTTTTTAAAAAAAAGATGTATCTTTGATATAATGGGTGGAAAAAACCCATAATTGTTACTAAATTCAGAATCAATTACCACATATTGTGAATCGGACAGAAGTGCAATATGGCCCTTTAGCAACAAGAAGTTCAAGACTGTACTGTCCTATGTCTGGCAATACAGATTTAATGCTTTAGGTAATCTGATGAAATAGGAATATCTAATTACAAAATAGTAAAGAAAAATGAGGCTTAGTTTGGCCTGAATTAGTTTCTTATATGAAGCCACTTATGTAGAGCCAAAACCATACAGCAGTTCCAAAGGGACACACAATACAGAAAATCAGTACAGTTATGAATCCGTGCTCTGTATGGACACTTCTTGTAACCTTTTGCTTTTGATTACTTTTTCTCCTGTGTGATGGAAATTATTGTAAGGAGCTACAGAATTATTCAGAATCTGACTCTCCTGCACTGAGAAATGTGTGCAAGGTTGGGTGAGGATGAATATTTTGGTGGATGGTTATATCAACGATGGAATAGGAAACTTAGCTCATTTCCCCACCAGTTTAAAGACTGACTTGGTGACTTGCAGTTGAGATGATGCCCTAAAAAGACTTACTAGGTAATGATATATTTATGATTTATCTATCTATCATCTATCTATCCTTTCTCTTCCTCCCTATCTATAAATGGGGTCAGACAACTAAGAATGAATGAGAAGAAAAATGTAAAGAGTTGCTTCATTTCCCATATGAGTTTCAAACTGTGTTTCTCTCTGTTATTGCAAATTAACCTGGTCAGAAGCAGCCCTAGAGCATCCTTTTTCTAGGTTTTCCCACCACAGATGAGGGCTGTAAGCACTGAAGACCCTGACAAGTCCCCCACTCTTTGCTCTGCGATGTGGGGAGCTCCTTGAATTTGCAGTCCTCCCATGTGCCTGGGGTTTTCTTGGGGAAAGCAGCCCCTACCCACACCCATGGGGCATCTGTTTGGGGCCCTCAAAGCCCTTAAACTACCTTAACTAGTGGTGTGACACGCACTTGGTCAGATCTCAAATGGCCCCTTGGAAACTCATCTGTGCATCTGTGTGTGATGGGTTCTGTTTTCTCACTTCTGGATCCTGCTTCCCTCATCAAAGAGGGGCACTGGTGGGCAGGTTTCTGCTGCCTGTGAATGCCATGGCTTGGGTAATGGCCTAATTAGCTCAGGAGTATAAAACAGAAAATCTTATTGGAGCAGTAGGTGTAAACTCATGGCATGGCTCACAGGATCTCCTGACTCATGCCTGTCCTGCAGGAAGAAGACAACCCTGGTGCACACATGTATTGAGTACCTGACTTTGTATTTCTTTCCTGTTTTTGCTGGGACGTCTTGTTGAGTTGCTGGCTGTGCTTTTCTCCTCTGCTTTTTCTTAAATGTTCATTTCCCTTTGAAAGCCCATCATCTCTCGCATCTCCTTGCCTTGACAAAACTGGACAAAAGGGAAGAAGCTTGGATGGGGCAGGGGTGGGAGCAGGGATAGGGAGATGCCATAGTCTCGATTCTGTTCTCTTCTTATGTCACAACCTTGGGCATCCCTAATATTTCATTTTTCACTCTCACCTCTCTTCCTTTTTTTCATATTTTACCTCCCACAATGATTTGATTTCCCCAAGCTGCTTTCCCTTTCCCTGTTTGAGGAATGCGGGGAGATAATACAGTACTTCTGTGTACAGCCTAATTCCTGTCCCTAACTGGGATAATCAATAGGAACTGCAGTCACAGGTGTATGCTCAGAGAAGAATAATGACAGAAGAAACAGTCTTCATGGAGCACAATACACAAGCACACAGTTTGATGTATATAGTGAGCATAGACTTCTGCAAAAGGAGGCAGCAGCCCAGTGAGCAAAGTTTTTTCTAGTGCTGATGACATTCTATTGCTTTGCTTTGCAGGATATCTCTCAGGGTTTTAGTTAATTCTAACTATTACTTTCTCCTAACAGAAAGGACCAGTAAGTAGTTCTCAAGATTTTGTACTTGCTATTATTAGTTAAAGAGAAAGAAACAAAGAAAATTAAACAGACAGAAGTATGTAGTGGACAAAAATTATTCAGATGTTAGTGAATTTGTTTCTTAGTTTTCTAGGCAGTCTAATACAATATATTACCAAAGTTTTATTTTTTAAAAAATAATAATGATAAGGAACATCCTCTCTCCATTTAAGCCATCTTTGTAGCTTTTAGTTTCAAAAAATCAATGTGAAAAAAGAACTCAGAACTGCTCACATCTTGTATTTAGCATTTGAAGAATCCTAAATTGCTAATGGTTTAAACACTATAGCAAAACTTTCTCAACAATTTTGTTTGGTAGTGCAGTGAATAAATACTGCCAGCACCATTTATAGTAATACTAATATGTGCTATACAGTACCTTGCACATAAGGATCTGCAAGTCTTTCACAGACAAACTTAACTTATCCATGAAGTACATAAGCTGGGTTAAACAGAGGCATATGATCATGTCTCCTTATTTTCCTAAAGAAAATATACTGAAAAGTGAGACTAGATAACAAGTCTCTATCTTTAAATACCATGAAACTTTAAAATACAATGTAGAAAGTGGCCTGATGTGATCTGAGCTGGAGAAACAGCAGAAATTCATTAACATTTAGTCTTTTGCTGAGCTTTTTATGATTCTTCCTGATAGTTTAAAAACAGACATAAGCACTATTATGTTTCCTGTAAATGTTACATTAAAAATTTTTAATTTTTTAATTTTTAAAATTTTGCAAAAGATGTAAACTGCAATAATATTTAAAAAAAAAGAAAATAGCAATATGTATTATTCCCCTTTATAAAATATTCAAATTCTCTGTTCTGATGACTGAAACATTATTGTCTCTTTTAAATTACAAAGAAATAGTACACTCATTCACTATATTTTTATCTGAGGTCTACATTTTGAGAATGAATTTCACTTTATGAAAATTCACTGATTCTGATGTCCAGCCTTCTGGACTTTGTGGCTTCTCTCTGACCAGGTCTTTTTTCTTTTAGTCCATTTACAGTTTTTATCTGTAACATTTAAAGAGTTTCTTTCACTGTTTGTGATTTTCCCCTTTGTACTCAGCACTGGTGAGACTGCACTTTGAATACTGTTTTCAGTTTTGGGCCCCTCACTGCAGGAAAGACGTTGAGATGCTGGAGCTCATCTGAAGAAGAGCAGTGAAGCTGGTGAGGGGTCTGGAGCACAAGTCCTGTGAGGAGCAGCTAAGGGAACTGGGGTTGTTTAGCCTGGAGAAGAGGAGGCTGAGGGGAGACCTTATCGCTCTCTACAACTACTTGAAAGGAGGTTGTAATGAGGTGGGTGTTGGTCTCTTCCCAAGTAGCAAGTGATAGGATGAGGGAAAATGGCCTCAAATTGCCCCAGGGGAGGTTTAGATGGGTATTAAAAGGGTTGTCAAGGGTTGTCAAGTATCAGAACGGGCTGGCTGAGTCACCATCCCTGGAGGTATTTAAAAGATAAGGTAGACAAGGTACTTAGGGACATGGTTTAATGGTGGACTTGGCAGTATTAGGTTAACGGTTGCACTCAGTAATCTTAAAGGTCTTTTAAAACATAAATGATTCTATAGTTCTATGATTCTGTGGTTCTGTGTTTGCTGTGGACAAGTAAAACACCAGAATATTTTTTTAATGGCTGTATGGAGTTGGTAACTGTGATTCCATATGTGGATCATAACTTTCAATAAAAAACAGATACCTGTTGGAAGTAAATCAAAAGTACTTATTCCACAGGTGCTAAACTAGGATACTTGACAAACTTTCATGAATTAAAACTTTTGGAAGTGGATAGAATGAGAAGATGAATAAGCAAGTCTAAAATTCACATAGGAAGTGACTTTCCTCAATCATTTTACTGTATTTTGACTGACCATATGCGTTATGCTCGTAAATATTGGAAACAGTGTATCTGAGTTCCTTTGGCAAATTTTTTTTCTGCAACACAGTATTTAGATATTTATTTTTTTCTCCCAATGGTTTTAAAAACCTTGTTATTTTATGAAATGCCATTCAAAATAGATCCTGACACAAGTCTGTTGATTTTAAGTACTTTTAATGTAGGATAGAGTATTGTACATTACCTGAACAGCTTCTGATCTTTCACACTTGCAACACTCCTTTGAGGCAGAGGGAGTGAAGAGGGACCTGACCCACAGACAAGGCAGGTTGCATTTAGATATTTAGGATCCTAAATCCTGATGCTTTGTATGAACCTCAAATGCTTAAACATGTAAAAGTATCTCACTGAACTACCTCAAAATCATACAGAAAATGTATGGTGGCAGAAGAAGTTGAAACTGCCTCTGCTGAATCCCTAGACCAGCCCCTTGATTAACTGTGTGGTTTTCCTCCCTCACAAAAAACATTTACAGAGGATCTTAGCTTTTAAGACAAGACTATAAAAGCATACACAAATACTATATTTCAGACTGAAGTCCAGATCTTCAAAAGACCTTTATGTATCTAATAGTTTGGTTAATTATATTTTGCAAAAACAACACTCAGTTTCCCAAAGAAGCTTTCACTGAGGAGAAATTACCTGTCAGTGAGTCACATTTGGAAAGACAGTTCTGCTGTGTGCAGACTCTGCATACTGTATATGCACCAGCTAAGAGTACAGAGAAGTTCAGCAGTTATTTGTTGACCAACTGGCAGTAATGTCCAAAGCTTTAATATATCCACGCCATGAATGAGACCCCAGATGCGTGTAAGAGGCTGATGACAAGAGAGCCAAAAGTTAAGGAAATGTTGGCTTCTGTTGCTCCTTGAGGTGGGCTGATCCTCAGGCATGCTGAGTTGCTCTGTTCCTGGGTTTTCTGTTGGGTTATTTTGCAAGATATCACAACTTACATGGTAGTGTGTTTCCTCTGGAAACCTTTAACTAGTAATTTCTCAACAATTAAGGTTATTTTTCCAGTTGTGTATGGCTTTATATTACTTCTACTCCCACATCTTAAAACAATTCTCTCAACAGAACTAAGCCAAAGGTTCATGGCTGCGCTGCACACATTTGGCTATGGGTTAGATAGTTGAATTGCTGGTCTGTGGATGGCAGGGAGCTCCAAAGAAAATATAAAATTTAGACTATGCTAGTGAAGTTCTGTGTAACATTATCCGTATACCTAATTTCCCCTGGAAGGGATTCGGATGCCAATGAGGAATATTTGTAACTAGGAAAAGAATGAATTTCAGCTGCCTTTGAGGATTCCTAGTACACCATTCCTTCTGAAAAACTGAGTTACTTTATTCAGCTAGCTTTTCTTAAACTCTTCAACCATAAGACTAAGTAATTTGAATTAAACAATACTAAAATCCAAACCTGACAAATTCCAAAGCTGTGATTTCTGTTTCAAACGAATTGTCAATATTTTAACATTTTTGTTCTGGAGGAAAATGGAGAAATATTTTCCAAAAATTTCCTCTGAAATGAAAAAAAAAAAAAAAAAAGAAAAGCTTGTAATAAAAAGCTGTGTCTGAATTTTGTCCATCTAATAATAACACTCAAAAAGCTACTAAAGTGAGTCTCAGTTCCCTGGTACACATTTTAAAAGACTGAGCATTTTGCTTTATAGGCACTCTTTTGCTTTGGTTTCTTTTTGGAAGAGAATAAGAATTTCATTGTTCAGAAGGGTATTTAATTTGTAGTTCAGCTGTTGTAGTTTTAACATTGAAAAACACATATGCACAGAAACGTTCAAGAAAGGCCGAACAAGCCTTATTGTTAACTCATCTTGGATCAAGTTATCCAAGCGTCTCACCTCTCAAATGCTCAATCAGCATTTTACTGAATTTAACATACTGTAAATAAATTAACTACAGGTATTAATTTCTTTTTTATGCTTATAAAATGTCCATTTCCTTCTTTATACAAAATATCAAATTACATTTTGACAGGTTTTAGAGTAAGTTTTTGATATTGCCTTGATGAGAATGTGAGTCATACCTCTTTAATGATTTTTTAATAGTGGCATTTATCCTTACTCTTCTCTGACCAGCTAATAATTGCACATTGTCACATAAAAACATGCTGACTTCTAAAGCTGGAATGAGCAGATAACATTCAATCTGCAGGCAGAAATTTCTGGTTTTAAAATTAAGGAGCAGGAAATTTGATATACAAATGTACACATCTAGTATCTGAGTAACCTTAAAGATTAATCTAGACTTTGAAAAGTTGTACTGGACTGCAGAACAACAGTCTCCTCAGCTAAGGTACTATGAAGCACTTCTTCCTCGGTTGTCAGCTGAGCAGTAAAAGTGAAAAGATTGTTTCGAAATTACGTAAGTACAAGCTAGATATTTGTCTAATTGTCTTTTCAGTCCTGTAAATCTCTCTATTAATAATATTTTGTGAAGATATTTCTATTTTATATCTTGTAAAGAAATATTTTTGGAATTTAGCTTAACTTGGCTTGAAGGAAGCATGATTTCAGAGTAAGTGAAGTAATCTTTGAGTGCTACACCTCAAAGGGCATGATGATCCTTAAGTATTGAAATACACTAAGTGTTATTTACCAGATGAAATTTAACAATTTCTGAAATGTCTTTCAAGATTCAAAATGTCATTAAAACATATGTATTCCTAGGATTGGGGGGGGGGAGGGCAAGGGTGGTGGTACATATTTAGATGTTAATACATTGGTCTTACACTTAGGCAGCATTTAAAAGAATTCCAGAAGTATAATTCTTTAGTCATACATGTGGGTATTGTTTAATAACAAGATAATCTGATGTCCTTTATTATTCAGGTAGATGCTTACACAAATGGAAACTTTCTGTTCATTCAGGGACTTGCCAATCTAAGGTGCATGGTTATGGCTTAGATCTTCTTCAGAACTTTTTTAGAGAAAACCACGTAAACATATTTGAAAATTTTCCATTATTTATGCCATAAACTACAATGATGCTACTCATTATGTAAATTATATGCCCATACCCCTTTTTAAAGTCTATGTTGTATTGTCTCATCTGTTATGGTTTATTATGTCAGATTAGTCCTTTCGTACATGCATTATGATGCTATTCCACTGTAACCATTAGACAGTTGTTGAAAAAATTGGTACACTTTGAGCATGAGCAAAATTGCTATTACAGTAAAAGGTAGTAAATTTCACAATTAAACAGCACAGGGTGTGACAAACTTTGCTAATAAATGATTGTGGAAGACTCCTAGTACTCTCAGATTAATGGCAATAATTTTGAGTTTTTTCCACTTTGAAGTGATGAGCAGTTGAGGCAATGAGAAAACATAACCATACAATACAAGGAAACATATATATTGGCAAATGAGGTGGCTTTCCCCAGCTATGGCTCAATAGCAGTGACCATGCTCATATCATAGTATTGGAGTGTGATTTTAAGTATTTCGTCTCATGGAAATATATTTTGATGACATCCACACTGCTTCTCCATTGAAAATTTTGGGCATTATGAAGCCTGGTTTTGAAAGAAATAAGATTCATTGGCACACGGATATTAATTATTCTGTTTCCTATATTACAGAAAAAAAACCCCTAATAATTTATTTTTAAGCATTTATTTGAAAGAAAAATAAGTGAAATATTATTTACAATTCTTATTTTGTATCAGTAGGGTATAATGTCAATACCCTGAGTTTACAGCCTGAAAAATATAGAAGAAAGTTAAGATCTTAAATTAAAAAAAATTCAATAAACTTGAGGCATTTAGAAGAATTTAATCTACTGAAATTGAGTGTAAGTAGTCAGTTTTTTACATCTTTAACATAATCTAGAACTATATTTAATTGCTAGAATTCCCAAAGAGGTCTATGAGATCATATTTCCTATAACTTGCTACCTTTGAAAGCCACCTATTAACTGGCTTTAAGAAACATTAGGCACAGAGATTCACGAAGCATGTGAGTTGTATATATTTGAACAGCACAGGTCTGTCAAAGAAAAGTAGACTTCTAATAACTAGTGATCATTTTCCTTTGTAGTTTTCACTATTTCTGGCTACTGTATTCAAGACTCAGCAAAGCCTAGGAATCTTATTTAATTTTAAAAATAAGAATATTTAAGTTGTTTTGCAAAACAATTTTTGTCACCAAAGAAAATGCTTTGGTGCATTTTTTTTTAATATCATTATATTCTTAGCTGATCAAGTAATTGCTAAAGCTAAAAAGTTTCATTTTCCTTTTGCATTTGGCAAGGTCGTAAGTTGGTTTTCTTCCAGTATAAACCATCCTGTAATGTCTTTGGAAGAGTGAAACTGAATAGACAAAATTATTGTAGAGGTGGTTTTATTATCTTAAATATGTAAGTGTTAGTATTACCCATCTTTTAATGGAAAATCTGAAAAGCAGTTTATCATAGAACAGAGCAGTAAACACAGTGGAGAAAAAAATATATAAAACCCCCAGATGTCATGAGTCTGTACCTTGTCGCCTAAAGCCATAATACTTCCTGCACCATTTGTCTGCTTGGTTGTACTTTGAATTTTTATGCCATGGTCTGTATTAATTTCTGAGTAGTTCCATAACTGAGTTTCATGGTCCTGCTTAATGCTCTAATCCCAGGTTATGGAAATCATCCACCTTCCCTGTAGAGCGTGCTGCAAATCATAGGAATGGTCTTCACACAGCTAACTCTAAAGCATACTCAAGTGGATTACAGACAAAGCAGCCTGTTTTGGTTTGGTTTGGTTTTTTTAATTATTTCAAATATTTAGTTTTTCTCAGAGTAACTGCAATTTTTTTTTCTCATGAAAAAATAGTTTTCTTTTTACTCCTTGATTTTCTTTGGAAGAATGTCTGCCTGCAGTCATTCAGGACTTGTTTTTTACAGTATGTCCTGGATGAGTTTGTGTGCATGTGTGTACACAACCACTATTTTTTGGGGAGGGGTTCTATATTGGCATACTGGTCTTTACTCTGTTAGCTTTGGCTGGTTTAGACAACTTCAAGTTCTGCTCAGCTTCAGTATATGTACTCTTCTAAATAGAATTCAAGAAATAAATATCTCTGACTGTCAAAATTACACAATGATGCAATGTACTATAATATGTCTGAAGAAGCATATTTTTTCTGGGCACCATATGTAAGAAATTTGAGTAACAGCTGCTGACACAGGCAATAATTCTCAGTGTGAGTTTTTTCTCTCTGCTTTCAAAGCTGTTTTGTTTCATTTCTCTGAAAACAAGAAATTGTATGGCCACAGCATTTTTTCTAATGTGATACAGAAAGGTATTTAAAAATGTATTCTACCTAAGCAGCCTGTCTTTGCCATATCTTCTCTGTATTCTCTTTCCCATTTTATCAATATACTGTCTGGAAGAGTAAATCTCTCTTTAGCTTGTGTCTCATGAGATGCTGACTTAATTATAACTTAAACAACCAGACAAACACATATTTTCCTCCTTGTGTCTGGAACACACTGTCTGCTTCATGTTGCACGTGATCATGTTCCTATCTACTTAAAATAAGAAAGTGGTATATGGGTCTTTATGCTCTGCAGAAACTTTTTATGAATTTATTTTATTAAAAAAAATAATTTAAGGGTTTTCATTTTTCCGTCCTCAGCTCTTCAGACAAAAATGCTGTTGGAAATGAGGATATTATGCACTAGCTTCTCCTGACTGCTTGGATTAGAGAAGTAGTTCCCTTAAGGATCCGATTCCCTACCACTGTACCGATCGTAACAAGATTCATTTAACTTTGGGTTATTGAAAACCTCGGAAAGGCAACCTGAGAAATACCCATGGAGAGCAGTCCTAGGTTGTGTTTACAGGAGGCAGTGCTGGCTCCTCTGCATGGTGCATGCCAGTAGGAGCCTGGTCTCGGAGGAGCACCAGTGCGCCTATGTTACAGCATCTGTAGGGCGAGCTGCACAGAGATGGCTCGGGAGACTTTATGCTCCTGTTTCCGATGTTGGCTCTTGGAGGGTGAGCTGAGGACACCTTAAGCCTAATTAATCCCTTGTGAAGGCACATGGTTGCTAGCTGACTGACTTCTTAAAGAATTTATTCCACCTCTTCTTCCTCCCCAGACAGGAAAGAAACTTATCAAAAACAAGCCCTGCTCCAAGTCCATTGAACTAAGTGGAAAAGTTCCTGTTCACTGCAACCAACTTCAGATCAGGAACAAAGTGACCTTAATCCTTTTCTGTGATGCTTAAGAGATGACTCATCTCAGTGCTGGGCTTCCTCCAGGCCTCCCTTCCTGTCAGCCTTTCTGCCTGCCCTGCCTACATTCTGCTTCTCCTCAAGACACAGTTTCAAACACCTGCCGCCAGTTGTAGTCTAAGCACGCTTGTCCATACTTATTTTGCAATTGCAGAAAAAAAAAGAAGAAAAATTTCAGAAACAAGAAGTAAAAAACCATGTGGGTTTGTATCTTAAACATTCTTCCTCTGCTTTTTGAAAGGTCCATTCTTTTCTAATGTACGATTTTCAGTCATGGGCTTTCTTCCTGAATGTTTATACACAACACCTAAAAGAGGCAAGCATTCATTTTGACCGGAGCATTTTGACACTACTAGAATACAAATAATAGGTTACAATTCTAAGACTTGAACTACAGGACAAACATATGGGATCTCAGTTTATTTTCAGTATAAATACATTTGTAAGAGTGGTTTAAAATTGATGTGTAGAGAGAGAGATGGATTTGTAAAATCTATGTTTTGTTGTAAACATTTATATGCCTCTACTGTTGAGTATCTAACTGTGACCTATTAAAGGGATCATAAAGGCCAGCCTGCTTAGTAAATAGCAGCTGCATTCAAGTTGCTTCAATTGGCTAGAAAATGAAAGCATCCAAACCCGTGGTTCAACCTTTTAGAAATCTTACTGTTTGTTCCAGTACTGAATGATATGTCCCATTCAGTCGTCTTCTCTAGGGAGCGGGCCAGATTGTTTGCATGCAGCATGACACTGCTACCTTTCGGGACCTAAAGTAGTAACCATTCTGTGCTAGTTCTGCTGTACGGTAATGCTACTTGGCCTAAGTAGCATTAACTGAAAAGTTACTTCTGTGTGTTACTTGGAATATAAGATTAAATGAAATAGAAGTTTCGCAGAGGGATGCATTGTGTTTGAATAACAACATCGAAGTGTGGCTGAGGGGAATTCCTCAATTTGGAAATTACTTATATTGGATGAGGCATTGATTAGAATTATTTTTGTGCCTTTTAGTTGTTTATTATTATTAATAATTTATTATTATATTTACTAATTACAAAAGTGAAAGTCTATTATGAGAAACACCAAATATTCTATCAAACCCCACATTTTTTAACTATTCTATTCTATTCATGAGCTGTTATTGTTTGTTGCATACTGGAGACATTGCTTTGTACCTACAGCTACTCCCCTACCTCAAGACACAGAGTCTTTGAGCTTGTGCTACTAGTGGTTTGGAAAACATTTGAGAAGTACTGTTGAAAACTTGTGTGATTCTGCATTTATTTTTCTGTTCATCACATGATATAACAGATTAGGATTACATTCAAGATGTTTTTGCTATTAATGCAGTGGAGATTTCAAAAAAAGAAAAGAAAAAATGTGAGAGTAAAGCAGAGAAGACTATAGCTTTTTAGGAAGACAAAATGTCAAGTCATAGTTAGGATGAAGAGAAAGTAGCCAACACACCTTTAAAACTTATTAGACAAATTCAAATTTAGAAAAGATGAACTCTGTCTTGATCTGGCTGTAGGCAATGTTGTATTTTATAGTCTTTTCTCAGTGCATAGTGGCCCCCGCATTTAATTCAAAGCATTTCTTTTGCAATGCAGTGTTATTCTGGTCTTTTTAAAGACAGCTTTTCAGTCATGCTACACTTTATAGCCTTTTTCTGCCTTTTAGTATTCAAAGTTTTAATAGAAGACTTGGTATGGTACATCAAAGTGGTGTTCTTGTCAAGTCTCCAAGAGTGATGCTTAAGTGATGCTCAAGTGATGCTCCTGCCTACCATGTCATCTTTGTGTTGGTTCTGTCTCCTTTTTCTGTAACTCTGCAGAAAAATCATGCAACTCATGTCTAATGAATATACTTTCTGAAGATTACAATATATAATAACCTATCTAAAACAAGGTCATTTTTTATTTTATGAGGATATTGCTGAGGAGGTTAGTAAGACTAATAAGATATCATTAAAGAATAAGCAGCAGTAAAAATTAAAATAAATTTTTTTCTTATACCTCTGGGATTCAAAATTACTTTGAGTGCCAGTAAGAAAGTAATCATTTGCCCTTGTGGTGCGTTAACCTTGGCTGGCTGTCAGATGCCCACTCAGCTGCTCTCTCACTCCCCCTTTTCAACCGGATAGGAGGGAAAAATAAGATGAAAAGGCTTGTGGGTCAAGATAAAGACAGGGACATCACTTACCAATTACCTTCATGGACAAACCAGACTTGACTTGGGGAACTTTATTAGCAATGGAAAAAAAAAAAAAAAATAGGATTGTGAGAAACAAAGAAAAAACTAAGAACACCTTCTTCCAGCCTCCTCCTTCTCCCCAGGCTCAAGTTCACTCCTTCCTTCTCAACTTCTCTACCTCCTCACCACCAACCCAGAGAGGCACAAGGGGGGGGAGGGCGGTAGTACATCTTGCCTCTCCTTCCCATGGGCTACACTTTAAAATTCCGGGCCTTTCCCAGGGTCCTTCCAGAACAGACTGCTCTAGCATGGGTCCCCAATGGGATGCAGGTCCTGCCAGAAAACCTGCTCCTGTGCAGGATCTCCACAGGCTGCAGCTTCCTTCATGGCGCATCCACCTGCTGTAGCATGGGGTCCTCCATAGGCTGCAGTGTTGATATCTGCTCTACCATGATCCTCCATGCGCTACAGGGGGACAACCTGAATCACCATGGTCTTCTCCATGGGCTGCAGAGGAATGACTGCTCCAGCACCTGGAGCACCTTCTCCCCCTCCTTCTTCACCAAGCTTAGTGTCTTCACAGTTTTTTTCTCAGTCCTCTCTCTCACAGCTGCTGCACAGTGTTTTTTCTTAAATGTGTTTATAAAATATTCCTTCCCAGGGGCAAGGCCAGCTTGGCTGCTGGGCTCAGCTGTGTCCTGAGGTAGATCTATTGGAGCCGGCTGGAACAGGGTCTGTTTGGCATGGGGCAGCCCCTGGCCTGTCCTCACATGGGTCACCTCTGCAGCCCTCTGCTGCCAACGCTTTGCCATGTGAAGCCAATACAGCCCTTTATTTTGTCTGGTTCTTCTAATCTACCCTGATATGTTGCTGTTTGACACAGGCTCAGTCACTGCTATTTAGGCTATCTGTCTTGATTTCACTCCTACCATTTTCCTGATGTTACCACCGCTGTTACACATGGCTATGAACAGTTTGTGGAAAGGCTGAACAAGTGGAGGAAAAAATTGATAGAGTTGCAAGGAAGGGTTATATTCGTATGCTACAAGTAAAATAGGAATGTAGTTTTTTCTTTTGTATGTTCTTTCTGGCTCCTGCTCCTTCATCCTGTAACACACTAATTCAGAAATGGAGCTGATTACAGAGGGTAAATGTTCAGAATTAGATTTAAATTATTTTTTGATATTTAGTCATATTAGTATTTGGGAGGAGCGGGGACATAGTCTTTCCTCCTCTGCAAAAAAACCACTTTTACACTTCACGGATGATGAGACAAATGTATTACAGGGTGTGAAACTCTTGGCTGCCTTTGCTTGAGGTCACAGGCAAATACCTGAGCTGGAGGTGGATGGGGTTTTGTGTCAGAATATGTCTAGCGGCAAAGCGTACCCCTCATACTTTGGGTGAGGTCTTTTCTACTGGTGGTAGCGATCAGCTGTCATCACTGTGACAGCATGTTGTTCGTTATTTGAGATGGATGATTATTGAATTATTTTGTGTACTATACTCTGTTTCTTTACTGGATTGCTAGATTGGTTTCAGAGAAAAACAGAAAAATAAATCTGAATTCTCTTGTTTTCTTTCTGATGAGGCTTCCCTTTAAAGGGCGAAGAGGGTTGTATGAAAACACATCTGAATTAAAGTGGTTACCAGATATTTGTGTGAATGCAATCTCACTTTACTGGATGTTTGCATAAAAAAGGGGTAATTTTTTTAATGGTCAAATAGAACAGCTGTTTGGAAATGCAAACTGAATATTCATAAACATTCTTCTTGCCTTATTTAACTGATTTGAGCTTTCAAAGTCTAATGCTTCCTCAGAAGCTGTGCTAAATTGTAACTAATATATACGACATGCAAACACACATATGGTACATACATAGGGATTATCCTCATATTAACTAGATTTCGTTGACAAAAAGATGGTAGATCATTTAACAAATACATAATTTGCTGACTTTACTGCAGTTTTATAAGAGGCACTGTTATAAAAATGGGTATGACATTTGCATTTCTGTTTAATTGCTGTGGAGTGAACATAAAAAAGATAAGAGAGCCAAGAGAGCTTATTAAAACTGAAATGAGGGCAAGTGATAAAAGAATGATATTTTAGTGGTGCTGCAGTCAGATCTGTCACTCTCCCCACAAAAAACAGTCTTATTCTTGGATTTTTTGGTGGGGAGAGAGGATCTAGGATTTATGTAACCACTCATTTCTTTTGAGGTACACTTGATATACAGGGTCTCTCCATGCCTGTATTTTAACTTGGGGGCCCAGGGGACCTTTGGGAGAATAATGTGACTTTTTCTCTGCCCTGAAGTAGCTTCCTTTTTTCTTTTTTTATTTTTCCTTTTTATTCTTCTTCCTTCCCCCCCCCCCCTTTTTTTTTTTTCTTTTTCTTTTCCCCCTCAGAATAAACCCAGCTGTATGTAAGGGTTCCCGAACCTCACCAAGGCATGCCTCATAGCCACATCTCTGAATGTGTTTTTAGAAAAAGTGTTGAAAATAATATTTCTTAGTTTGAGATGTTAAGCATTAGAAATTTAGGAAACACTAGTCTATACTGGACATGTAAATGAGCTAAGTTCACAGTGAAAAATAATGTATAATCATATAACTAATAACATTCATACTGTAAGTATATGGAAAGGTAGAGCTAAAGGTATTCAGTAATTATTTAAGACCTTCCTATTTTTTGCATTAATGGCATCATAATCAAGGCAATGCTATTATAAATAATTTTGTAAAAATTCTCCTAGTTTTAAAACATTAAATTTATATACCTATAAATGTGCATATGCTGCATGCCACTGTAGGGTCTTGCCTCATCTGCTTTTGAATATCACATACCATCTTGCTATCTGAAACCACCACATAATTTATTTTTATTTAAGCCACAGGTCTGGCTGTGCAGGGAAACTACACTAGGAAGCTATCTTAGAGGAACCTGTGTGCTGGAAGAGGTGGCCTATCCCTCCTCTGGTTAGGCATTTCAGCACATTGCAGTGAAATTCTGCTTTGTCAACAGAATAAGCCCAATTCTGCTGAGTGTTCAGTGCAGCCTTTGGTCGCAAAGTAATGATGAGCTGTCACTGAACTGATATGGGAAACAGAACTCCACTACACAGCTTTTCCCACAAAAAAATTTCAATTCTGTTCTCTGCAGGGAGATTCATAGCTCCTGATATGAAGCTGTAATAGCTTGCACCAAAATTGAGAAAATCTGCTCAAATAAATAAAACCTACCCAAACAAGACTTACTTTTTTGTGTTCAGCCTTGCTTCTCTGGAACAGATAGCTTACAATTAATTTAAAATGGAGGGACAGTCCCCTGAAATTCAAGAGCTTTCTGGGACTAGGTTATAAATACAGACAACTGAGATAACCCGATCTATTTCTAACTGAAGTGTAGCCATGGGATATGGCTTTTCCTTCAAACATATATCTTGTTTGAATAATCATGGATGATGATTCTCTGAAGGAACATGTTCCAAAACCCACAATTTGTGGAATTAAGTCACCCTAGTAGTTTTTAGCTGAGTAATCTGCAATGAGAAGCTGCAGGAATAAGGAATAATCAAATATTCTATTTTTACTGAACGCCATCTTACCGTAACAAATAATACTCATGTGCTAATAGTATTTATTAGCAGTACAGTTCAGTCTTGGTTTATTATGTTTTTTTTTCAGGTTCCCATGTTTACTGTGAAAGAATAATATCATTAACACCCATTGCAAAATAGCTGTAGAAACTAAAAACCACACATGAAACCAAGAAAGCTATTCTCATAGTGTTTTCCTACAAGTGTTTTTTATTGTGTGAAAACAACATTGTTTTTATAACTATTTTCTTTTCATAACAATAGACTGGGTTGCTGTCATGCTAAAAGACTCGGGGTAATACTGATATTTATCGGAGTTATCATATGTTAAATTATTTTTATTGAATACAATTTAAGACTTCTGTGTATTGCTCTACTTTTAATAATATGTCCTTCATTTCTGAGGCAATTTACATTACAATATACATATATATATGCATTTGATTAATAGATGTACTACAGCCATTGATATTTTTTTAATGACCGAGATTCAAAAATTTGCTATCTTGAAAATTATTTAATATAATATGAAAAGTCTGTAATTTTGTGTGGATCCTACAAAGAAGGTGCAAATAAATTTTTAAGGGCCAAATATTCTGCTGTCAATACATTTTACAATAATATATAATATTCTTTTCACTAAAAATGATGCATACATATAAAAAGAAAAAATCTGCCTTTCTAGATTGAAGACTCTAAGATTTCTCCTATTGATCTCAATGGTTTCAATAGCAGGAGTCTCTCATAAATTCCAACCAGCAGAAGAAGGAAGCAAAATGTAATATGAGGGCTTCAAAGTCATGTTCCTAAAAACATTTGTGTTGTGTCAGTGCTTTGCACAGATCAACAAAACCCTTTCCTTGCATATTTTCTTTGATGTACTACAGTTTGCGCTCTTATTCAAGATCTCAGCATTTCAGTGTTGCTCTTTATCTCTCAGTAATTGGAAATTGAAATATTTATGAGTTATTTTTCTCCTCAGAAAAAAAGGAAAGAGAGAAATTCTACAGAAAGCTTCAGTATTATGGAGTAGCAGTTGCTGATCCATAATTACAATGGAAGATTTCCCATAACAAGCCCTGTTAAAAAACAAACAACCCCTAAGTTGCTCAGAAAGAAACAGATTTTTCTTATTTTTTTATATGTTCTTTCTCTCCTCACAGCACCATGTTTTTGGTGACATTTATAATTATGCTATCCTGAAATGTTGTCTGGCATTTTTTCTGCTATTTTATATTTGTTTTATTTGTAGAAGCTCTAAAACTGGCTAGCTTAGAAGATAAACATTTCTGTTATTTTCTTGCCCACTAAAAAATAAATGTTTGTAGAATATTTAGGACTGAAGGAAGTTATATCAGTACATTGTCTATATATTTATAGTGAGTTTTATGTTGTAAATGAATACATTTTTGAAATAGATTAGAGTGGGGGTAAAAATGATAGGTAAAAAGAATAACTTTCAGAGAAAAATCAGAAGAAATACTACTTTGATACTGAACATTAAGAAAACAGAAGTTGTATTTCAGTTTTTCTAGGAAGATGTAGAATCTGATTAGACATTCTGTGTGCATTTGCTTTAGATTTTGGAAAGTTTCAGAAAATCATTAGACAGCAGGATTACCAGAATATGATGCATTCAAAAGTAGTTATGATCACTCTCACAAACTGTGACTACTTGTACCGCAGGATTTGAAAATCTTAACATTAAATAGCATAGAAGGGACCGTGAACTCTTTATAGAAAAATAATCTTAGAGAAAACGTCGATGGGAATTTTGTCCAGGAGAGTGACCAAGTGAGCAGAAGAGACCAGTTAGAGAGAGAGTCGGGGAAAGACCCAGCTGGGAAAAAAAAGGAGACCTGGAAGATATCTGTGGCCTGTCAAGAATGTCACCCTGTCTCATCTCTGAGAACTGGTTGATGGTCTTCAGTTTTGCATAGATCTACTGATACCTTGTCTGCTATCATACGTGTAGTATCATTAGCCACACTGTTTAGTGAGGTGATCATGGAAAACACAAAGGCTCAATGAGGGCCAGAGGAGTAAGAACCCACCATGACCTGTAGGTGGAAAACCACCCAGAGAAATCACTTGGAGAGGCTCCGTCCTGGAACATCCTACAGGCTGAAGGGTGCATGGGATTTACTAAGGGATGCAGGGAGGAAAAGCATTTTTTATTTATGTAAAAAGTATTGCTGAACAATGTTTTGAAGGGATTCTGGAGATGCATGGAACTTATTTTGGGATGTTTAGGGAAAGGACCATAGGTGGGAAAGAGACTAAGGTATATTGAGAACAAGTGTGGGAAATAGATGGAGTTGAGGATAAAAGGCAAAGGGGTAGGGGAAAAAAGAGATAAAAGGTTGTCCAGTGTATATAGGCTGGTGGTGAATACTCCTGTCTGGGCCCTGTAGTCTGTCCCATCTTCTCATTAAAGGGCATTTCTCTTTTCCAATGTGGATTTATTTTCTAAGCTAAGCAGGTGTTGGTGCAAGCTAGTGAACTTCAAGGTAGCCTGGCTGGTGAGTAGGCTAAGATATCTGAGCTCCAGCAGCTGGTGGGGGGGGCTGTGAACCTCATGTGCCAGTGCCAGCAACTGGCGAGAGTGGTGGACCTGGGGCCAGCTCCTGGGCTGAGCATCTAAGTCCAGCTGCTGGAGGCACCCATATTTTGTGCATGCATATGTATGTATTCCACTAGCTGACTTCAACTTGATCAGCTAGAGGGAAGGAACTGGGTTAGGACAGCTCTACAGTACACATTTCCGTGAGCACTGTGCTTCTGTGTGACCAGCCATGTGTGTATCTATGTGCGTGTGTGCATGCTCACCTATCAGGCACAGATGCTTATCCTGGCTGGTGGCTGAACCTGGTGCACCCAGCTGCAGAATCTTCTCATCTATCTGGTTACTGGATTCAGCTGCCTCTAACAAAGACATCAAGAGTGCAAGCAGAAGTCATGGTTCTGAACAAACAGCAAGAAAATAACTATCTAACCCAAATCATTCTGAATATTAAAATACTTGCAAATAGAAACGAATTCATCCATGCAAAATATGACAAAATGTTTAATCATTACAGGAATTTAGAGCTTCTCTTTTCCCAGTCTGAAGAAAAAAATTGTGACTAAATAGATTGCAGAAATAAAAATATAAAACAGACAAGTGGTACATAAATGACAATATAGGTTAAATTTTCTATTCAGAAGGAGTTTATACATTCATTCAATTCTCTACTGATTATACAAACTGATGGCAGGGTTTTGAACCATAGTATATTTATAAACTGAAATAAACTGTGTTATACAGCTCTTCCCATATTTAGACAGTGGGGAATTTGAGGGTGAAGCTAGGTCACAAGGAACAGCAGATGATTAAGCTGGCAACACCAGCCCAGCTGGAAGCGGTGTTCTGCTATAGAAGGAAGCAGCCAGACAAGCTGAAGTAGAAATTCTGCATTTATGACTAATGAAATGGACTTTTCTGTGAGACAGCCATCAAGAAACAATATGTGAGAGGTCTCTGCTACTGTCCCTCATGTATCTATGCTGAAAGGTACTGTACAAAGACACTGACACGTAAATGTTGGGCCAGGGTCCAAGTGAAAAAGAAAAGCCAGTGACTTTCAATTATCTGAAATCTATTTAGACTTGTTCAGTTTACCTTTTACATTTGAGATGTAAATTAAAATGCGCAAAGCAAATCTCATTTTTGTCAAACTAAAATAGCTTACACAGGCACACTTGAATTAGGTAAAATTATTCAAAGCTGTCTGTGCAGAAATGCTTTCATACATTCATATTGCCACTGTTCACATGATTTTGGATTTTCATGTCTGGATTTTCTGGATGATTCGTGCTTCTGAGGATGAGAGGCAGCAGCAATCTTGAAAACTAAAACAAGAAATAAAAATACATAGTTATGGTGTCTGGCATCTGTCTGTGCCTTATCGTCATACACCTCAGTTCATCATGGCAGCTGAAGCCTCTTTCGTTTTCCACCTCAGAGTTATTTACCTTGGTGGCTGATAATAATATGAAACAAAGAAAAGTATGGTTTCATGTATTTGAAACTCAAGGCTCTGCTGAATTCTCAAATGCATAATCTGCTTGGGGCCAGCCACTGGACATGGAAACCTGGCATTGAGAGAAGTGAAGGTGCACAGCTGTTGGTTTCTTACATTATGTCAAGAAGATCAGGAAAAGAAGAATGAATTCATTTGGGGATCCTGCAGAAGAATATTATATTCCTTTTTGTAATGATCTGTTTCTTCAAATGCTTCTCTCTTTTCAGCATGTGAATTTATTATTTGGGAATTCAGGACTTGCTCTGAGGCATTCAGTTGTATAAATTTCATCAAGTTCTTGCACCTTTCTGAAGTTCTGCTTTGGTAGCAGGGTAAGCATTGCCAAAGACTGACTTTTCTGAAGAAACTTGGTACTTTCTTTTGAGTTCCAGTTTAACCTGCCCACAGCAATGCTCTTACATTTTTTGTCTTGAGAGACCTTCTCTCTAATTCTGCTTCTGGTAGAGAAGACCGATTTCTCAACTGTTTCTTCAAAGGAAAGTAAGTGTAAAGTAAGAATAACTAAAAGTGTTTCTTAACAAATGTAGCAGTTGTAAGTATTGGAATTATTTACTATTTAAATTGAGAGTTGTAATGCAATTTCATTTGAGAATTTCCAGGACTCTGGAGAAGTGGCATCAATATGCTAGGAAAGAGCCTTGAAGCAGCAACCTGTGTTATAATTTTTCTCTTGTTCAGTGTCTGCTTTCAAAGCATGTCATACTTATTCCCATTTTTACTGGGTAGTAGGGGGAAGAGTTATGGAGAGAATTTCAAAAGAATCTTAGTCATGTGCAAATGTCATTCTTCTAATATCTATAATAAATATTATAATTGTTGGATATTTCTGTCCATATCTACCTTTAAAGAGTAACACTGATAACGGAACATGAGAAATCTCTGTTCAGAAAAGAACACATTCATCCCAAGTTAGCAAGAGATAAATATCTAATCATTCAGAAACAAGACAGAAACCTTCAAGAGGTTTCTTCATATACTTTATGCAGCTTCTTAACAGCTAACAGAAGAATTTAACTTAGCATTTGAGACTGAATGATAGGATCTGTCCTCCTCTAGCTCTAGTTGAGAACTGTAGACTGCACGTGTGCTTATTCATCAAAGAGAGGAAACAGGGAGAAGCCATTTAGCATCCTCTTTGTAATGGTTTCAGGTTTAGTAGTATAAGAGAAGGTGGATTGAATTTCCAAAAGGGATGATTTAGTGGTGACAATGTTCCAATATTTGGTGACCTTCTGAATCATCAGGATGTAGTAACACCCAGTGGCTCCTGAATGCAGAACCATTCCTGAACACAGAATCCTGCGTAGGCACAGCTAGTTGGGCATGCACTGTTGCACAAAGTGATAGACATAATTTTAAAGGCTTCTGGCTTCAATGAGTAAGCATTTTTTTCCATTCATTCTCATACCATTTTTTTTCTGTTCCATTTTATATAAATCCTTGGATACTTTCATGGCTTGTATCAGGAACAGTGTGGCCAACAGGAGTAGGGAAGTGATCGTGCCCCTGTACTCGGTGCTGGTGAGGCTGCACCTTGAATACTGTGTTCAGTTTAGTCCCCTTACTACAAGAAAGATGTTGAGTTGCTGGAACATGTCCAAAGGAGAGCAACAAAGCTGGTGAGGGGTCTGGAGCACAAGTCTTACGAGGAGCAGCTAAGGGAACAGGGGTTGTTTAGTCTGGAGAAGAGGCTGAGGGGAGACCTGATCGCCCTCTACAACTGCCTGAAAGGAGGCTGTAGCGAGGTGGGTGTTGGTCTCTTCTCCCAGGTAATGGGCAATGGGATGAGGGCAAATGGCCTCAAGGTCAGGTTTAGTTTGGACATTAGAAAAAAAATTTTCACCAAAAAGG
Source organism: Gorsachius magnificus (assembly GCA_034008185.1). Lineage (NCBI taxonomy): Eukaryota > Metazoa > Chordata > Aves > Pelecaniformes > Ardeidae > Gorsachius > Gorsachius magnificus. Next base: position 90,782,033 of record CM067081.1, read on the forward strand.
TTGTTAAGAATTGGGACAGGCTGCCCAGGTCGAGTCTCCTCCCTGGAGGTCTTTAAAAGAAGGATAGATGAGGTGCTTAGGGACATGGTTTAGTGGTGTGATGGCAGTCTTAGGTTAACGGCTGGACTTGATGATCTTAAAGGTCTTTTCCAACCTAAACGATTCTATGATTCTAAAAAGTCTTTTCCTTTAACAGTTCCCCTCCACCCCCTGCCAGTAAAGAAAACAAAGCCACAACCTAGAAAACAGTTGTTCCATGAATAACAAGCTATGCAGCTTTGCAGAAGAGGACCTGGGGGTACTGGTGGAAACTAAGTTGAACATCAACCAGCAATGTGCCCTTGCAGCAAAAAAGGCCAATGGTATCCCTCAACTGCATTAAAGTGTTGCCAGCAGGTGGAAGGAGGTGATCCTTCCCCTCTACTCAGCACTGGTGAGGCCACACTGGGAGTACAGTGTCGAGGTCTGAGCTCCCCAGTACAAGACAGGCATGAACACATTGGCAAGAGTCCAATGAAGGTCCACAAAGATGATGAAGGGACTGGAGCACCTCACATATGAGGAGAGGCTGAGAGAGCTGGGACTGTTTAGCCTAGAGAAGAGAAGGCGCAGGGGGATCTCATCAATGTGTATATTTACCTGAAGGGAGGGTGAGAAGAAGATGGAGCCAGACTCTTTTCAGTGTTGCCCAGTGACAGGACCAGAGGCAATGGGCCTAAACTGAAACACAGAAGGTTCCGTCTGAACATCAGGAAGCACTTTTCACTGTGAGGGTGGCCGAGCCCTGACACAGGTTGCTCAGGGAGGTTGTGTAGTCTCCATCCTTGGTGGTATTTAAAAGCCACCTGGACATGGTCCTGGGTAACCAGCACTAGGTGGCCCTGCTTGAGCAGGGAGTTTGGACCAGATGACCTTCAGAAGTCCCTTCTAACGTCAACCATTTTGTGATTCTGTGATTTTATAAATGAAAGAAATAGGAGGAATTACAAAACTCTGTTAACTTGTCATTTTCCAAAGAAGCCATAGTACTGCATTTCTGCTGTTCTGGCATATGGTGCTAAGTATGGTTTAAAATTTATTTTCCATTATCATTAGTTCCAAAAAAAAAAAAGAAAATGCCACTAACTCCTGAATTATGAGGAGATAGTCTACCTAGAGGCATTTTATGCTAAGGTATTATCTCCCTACTGCAGTTTGTAGAAAGCTAAAGGGATTCTCATGTATAAAGGTATGCTTGCACAGCTCTTCATACTTCTGTCTCCTTTGGGAATATATATTGATCTGCTGCAGAGAAAACATTTAGTATCATTCTGACACGTCTCCATTTTAGCACTTTATGACTCACTGGTACAAAATTTCTTCACTAACGATCCTGGGAAGCCTCACTGAAATGGATAGCTAATTTAGAACTAAATTTGTAAGTAGCACTAAATTTGTAAGTAGCACTAAAATATTAACTCTACTATTAGATTCAGAGTAGTGGTAATCCATATTGTACTTACCTTATATACTCTGTGCAGAACAAAGGATTGATTCCCAAACTTTTTAACCACATCTAACACTTTTACCTGCAATCTATATATAAGTGCTATTGTCTGAAGGAGTTCACATCCCAAATGTTTTAATAGAATGTTGTTTGAAAAATTTGGTTTTATTCACAATGAATAACATACAGGTATAGTACTCATACGCGTTAAAAACCTTTATATGATAACTTGCTTAAATCACATTCTCTCTCTGATTAGTTTTAGAATTACTGGAATCCCTAATATACCTATGTGACTGATTTATACGTATATATATTTATAGACACATAGAGTATAGGAATATATGTTGTAAAAATATGGGAGTTTTCTTTTATTTGAAAAAGTTTCAACTTCAATTAAAATGCATTTAGATATATATTCTTATTCTATAGGACTATAGAGTTACACTATAGGAATATTTAGATATTTGTGTATTGTAAGAATATGGAAGTCTTTTGGTTTTTAATTTCTCTGAAAAGAAGCTTTAATTTTAAAGAAATTATTTATGGGGAAATTAGTTTTATACAATTGTACCTTCTATGTAATTGCCAGTACAAGTTCTTAATTAAGCATTTTTGTTCAAGTATTTAATACTAAGAAAGTGAGGTTTCATTAAGATGTGGAAATCAATGTCAGATTGATTCCAGCTCTCACAAAGGGATAGGTTTTACTTAGACTTTAAAAAAGACAGAGATCATACAGAAAAGTCAATAATATAAAAGTGTACACATTTTTTTTTCTAGGTTACTCACAAAAGAAGCTTTCAGGTATTATAACGATGACAAAATTCAATTCCCTTTCTAAAGGCTAATTTTTATTTCCTTTTTATTGTCCAGAACATCAATCAGTAACTCTGTCTAACTCAAGGAAAGTGTTGCTATAATGCAGTTAGACTTTGTACTTAGACATTCTCTTCTGGCAGGGTTAGAGAGAAGGGGGAACATGGGATGGCAGTGCGTACTAGTTGTGTCAGAAGGTAAAATGTGAAAGTTTTGGCTTCTGAGGACAGAAGTGGGCACTAAAACCGATCAATATTTTCTGGTGTGACTAATTCAAACATATTAAAACCTGTATCTTGTGGACCACTGATATTCAAATAGTCCTGGAGGCTCGTCTGCAGTGGGTTATTTCATAGTATCATGCATATGATTAGGTGACCCTTGAGGGAAGAAATCAGTGCTTATGTAATTCAATTGAGGTCAAACGCACTTTTCAAACTGGATTGGCCCCCTGGGGTGTGGAAGCAGGAGATAATTTCTAAGGCACAGAGGAAAATTCCAGCCAGCTTCTGTCCATCTCCCTCCACTTTTCTGCTCTCTTCCTTTGCTCCTGCAGCACTTCCTCAGGACTTGCAGCTCTGTTGGCTCTGGAAGCTTTGTGGAAAAGGCAATCTGTGATTTCAACTATTAGAGCCAGCAAGTATGGGAGCCAGCCATCCTGGAGTTTGAGCATGGGAGGAAGGGGAAAACCAAAAGAGAACCTTGCATAAAAAGTTTGAAAACTACCATCTTGAACAAATCATCCAGAAGCCACAGCCTGCTGAGGGCATCAGACCATGCCACCATGGGGGCCTCACTGCATGGCAGCTATTCTGGCTGCAGTAGGGTATGCTGGCCTTTGGCCCTGGCCGTGCGGCCCAAGGCCTCAGGAGTGTCCTCAAACAACTCCACTGCTCTCAAAAGGCTTTAACATTTTTTTGTGCAAAAATTTTAAAGCTCACAAAGAGCCTTAGGAGCCAATAGCCAAAAGCACAAGTAGCTTATTAGTAACGTGGTTTTGTTTTTCTCTCGAATGAATATTTTTCTCTCCAGCTTTCAGGCATCCTAATAACTCTAATAGAAGTTACTTGGACTGAAAATGGACTGAATTGTGTCTACAAAAACATGAATAAACTAATTAATGAAGTCAACAAAAGTTATCCCCAGAAATAGGATGGACCATTTATAGAAAGTGGGTATTAAAATCAGTGGCCAAGTTTACATTTTAAAATTTAAAATACTGTGAAGGAAAGTCATTTCCCAGACTTTCTTTATTAATGTCCAGTTTAGGAGGAGCTGGAAATAAAGTTACTTCCCCGACTCAGCTTGTATGATAAGGAGAAACCTAAAAGAGATTTTCTTGCTTCCTGTTTGCTCTCCAGTTTGTTTACCCTAGTAAAAAGCATAGTACCATAATATAACTCAATACAAAAAACCTAATCTCTATTAATGCAAAGCTTGCAATTTTTCTAGTAATGCTACTGAAAGGGTAAAAAATGAATTTGCTGTCATGATGTACACTGAAAGAACATGGCTGCTCTGCTGCCAGTTAACTTCCTGATTAGTCATCATGTTTAATAAACCCTGCAATGTACTACAAATATTACATCCCTTGAAAATGAAAGAGAAATAAAGAGAAATAAAGACTTTAGACTGCTGTCTTATATGAAGAACATTGTTAGTGGGTCTTGCTGCATTCAGCAGGTATCGTTATTGTACTGCAGTTCTGTTGCACCTTATTTAGAGCTGCAGAAAGATGTCATTGTACCTGATGATCAATGACAGGATCAACAGAGGTCTATTTGCACTGCTCATCCCTCCTTCATATGCTACCTTTGTGTACCAGATGAAGATAGTCATATCCTGAACACCCTTGATGAGAGGAACTGCTTTTTCACACAGAAAGTTGGCGGCACTCTGCAATGAAACAAAACAAGGGCTGGGTTAAAATTTGGGTGGTGAGAACTTTCCAAAGAGCACTTCTTTCTAGTCCCCAAAACAGTGTGTCTTCAGTATAAGCTATACATTATACTCCCCTGAATTATCCTGCTGGTGAAAAGTATGCATGGCAAAGCACCAGAGTGGGCAAGCAATAGATAGAGTCCACATTTCCCTCTTTCTGTCATGAATAAAGATGATGAGGGATGCTACCTGGGGAGCACTGAACTGTGTAAATCCACTGCCAAGTTCTCTCTTGTGAGGCTGAAGAGGAGACTTACAATTACCATGTTTTATTCAATGCAGGAAAAAAATGGAGTTTCATAAGAATAACCCATCTGGCCCATTTTAGAGTTCTATTTTATAAAGAAGTTATGCTTTAAGTGCCTAGTTCTTTAAGCAATTCCTTTAAATGTAGGTGTCAATATTGTAAGTGCTGAAGTTTCAAGAAACTATTCTTGCTCTGTTTTTGTTCTCTTGTCTGCTTTCCTCCTTGTGAATCCTCTTCCTCTTCCTTCTGTTTTTTTCTCTTTCAGAAGTTTCGTGCTAATTTGATTTTTTTCATATAAATTTGACTTAACTGGATTTGTTTTCTTAAATACTCCCCCCCCCCCCCCCAGTTTCTTGCTTCCTGTTTTTGTATTTTGTATGGTTTAGATCTGATTTTTTTAGTGCTTGAAAATCTATTGAATAAAATAGGTAAATGAAACTGACTGGTTTCTCAGATTTTCTTATTAACTGGTTCAGACAAAAAAAAAAGGCAAACAAAAGAACCCCCCTGAAAGTATCATGTGATAAGTAAGTTAAAGCACAGTTAGTTTGACTAATACAGGTTGCCATTTTTCCAAAGCAATCACATGATGGCAGATAGACTCATTGAGAGTAAATAAAATCTGAGATTAGACATCATGAGTAAAAAAATCTTTTTTAAATGTTAGGATTCTTAGTTTCTGGCTCTCCCTGCCGCACAGGCTCTTGACTGCTACAACACAAAGCTGTAAACCTGTAAATGGTCAGCATTGCTGCTTTAGGCTCTTTTAAATTTAGTGGTCCTACTCAAATGCACCAAGTCAGACGCAATGAGAGTTAGGATAGATTTGTGCATGTATGGAAGAGTTATTAATAATAATGTAGTATTTGAATTTAACTAAATACAGATTAAATTCAGACATGGAAGTTAGCAACTTCGTTGAGTCTCTAGTGTATTAACAACTATTAGACACGGAACAATATGCTGACTGTGAGACCTCCAGCAATTTTGTCACATCCCCCTTTTCTTTAGTTGTTTTTTTATATAGAATTTACACTGGCTTTTATTTTTTTGTGTGTTGTGTGTTATGTGTTATGACAATATGTTACACAAAATTGAATATAACACCAGGAATTAAAAAACATGTACCTTTTTTTGATTTCCTAATGTTATAATTTGTTGTATTTTCATGTTGTGCAGACAATTCTATATTGGATTAACTGGTACCACGTTTGAGTACATATAGCAGTATTAAAAAAAATCTGGAGTTATATTATATAAAAACTACAAAGCTTTTTGATGTTACTGCCTATGAATTTCTCATCTGTGCCTGTGTGTATTTTTTGTTTCTTTGTTCTTAATAGCTTGCTTATTAGAATGATGGGGAAAGCAGAAAGAGGAATTTTTGCATGGTGGCAGGCCTATGAAGTTATTCATTTCAAAATGGTGTTGGCACTACTACAACCATCAGTTCTGACCAGTGTTTATTTTCAAGAGTTATTTTAGACCTTACTAAAGCATATTTAAGTGGACAAAAATGTAATTGCAATATCTTATATGAAGGTCAAAAAGTTTGACCTGGTAGAATTTAGAAATATGGAATAATTTCCTTCCCTGATTTTTCTTGTAATGATGCATAAGTTGCTGCCCCTAAATGGTTTGCCTAAGAGGGCAAAAAAAAATATACATATATCCCACATCCAATGTTATGGGATTATGTATCTTCCAGTGGCATGGAAACTTCAGTATCCTGGCAAAAATTAAAGTATGAAAGTGATATGCAGAATGTTATATGCAGAATGTTCCTGATCGTACCTGTTCAGGGCGTGCGCATGCAACACAAAAATGCAAGGCAAAGCCAAATAAAAAAAACATACATACCTTTATATACTGCTCATCTTTTTCTTTTCTTTTTTTTTTTTTTTAGCCTGGAAGTATAATTTTTACTATCATCTATTATCTACCTGACAAATAATTTAATACAGTGATCAATATGTAATCTGTAAGCGATTTATTTCTACTAATTGTTGGTTATCTGCCTGGACTATTAATTTTTTATATTAAAAAAATTGATAATTTTTTCAATGGCTCAGAAGTTAATTTGTGGGATATTGTGCGTTTTTTCCTTCCTACTACTGTTAAATGACATCTTGCTTAGTCAAATGCTATTTTTTTGAGATTTTTTTTTCTCTGCAAAGTGGCAAATCCATCCCTTTTCCTTCTCTCTTCTGCTTGGTGTTTCATGAAGTTTAAAGGAGATACTTTCTGTGTAATCAAAACAGGTGAAATATAAGATAGATAGAATGAAAAATGCAGGGGAAAAAGACATGAAACATGTTGAGAACTACAAATAGGAAAAAAAAAAAGTATAAATTAGCTAGAAGAGTTTTTTGTATATTTACCTTTGAAAAGAGAAAGGAGATGAAAGTAGATATATATTGATGCTGTAAACATGAATAAAAGTTTCCTGGTTTTCTAGAAAAATATGACTAATCCATGTTCTTTGTATTGTTTCACATGGGACAGAATAAGGCAAAGTTAATTTTCAATTGTGTGTGAAATTTATCTTCACAGGCTGCTGTGAATATTTTTCCAATGTCCTGTCTTATTTATTCATCAAATTGTTTTTCAATTCTTGCTTCTAAAACTGAATTAATGCTATGTGATAAATGTTTAGCATTAGAGGAGCAGATTAATAACCTGATTTTATGAAACGGAAGGATGTTTTTGTTGTGTCTTTGTAAATGCAAAGCTTTTGGAAACCCCCAAAGAAATCAAAACAACCAACAAATATAATCTAATCTTACGAAAGCAAACTTGTTCTCCAGTTTTCTACTTCTAAATTTCTGCCTTCTTTAAGCTTCTCAAAGTTATTCTTTGTAAAGACTTCTGTCTGAAATTTGACAAGTTGATCTATGTCCATGGGTATTTTGAATAATGGTACAGACTTCTGCCTTTTTTCTTGAAAAAAAAAAAAAGAAAAAAATCCATTGGAAATGAGATTTTCAGATGTATGCTTTTATCATATGTAAGCTTTTATAATTTGTACTCGATAAGGAACTATTTCACAAGTATTTTAATAGACAAGATCTCAGCCTTGTATTAGTGAAAGTTCTGTGTTTGCAGGTCCATTCACCATTTATGATTCTTGTCAATAGCTCATATTTTCTTTGCTATTTGATTGACTGATAGTGATCAAAAGTGTATGCTCTGGGATATTCTCATAAATGCAATGTTTGGTTAAAAGAAAAATATTTAGATGTGACATACGTACATCTGTGCCTTTCCAGATATGAAAAAATATTCAAAAGCTAAGACCTTGAAAATATTTAGAGAATTTTACCTGTGCATTCTGGTAGTCTGTAGACCTTTTGGCACTGTTGATTTCATAGGTATTGTGTGATGAACTTAACAAGAGTCTTTGTTTTGCTAGACATGAACAACAATGGAGACAGATACTTTAGCAGGACAGTCCCACAATTTTCCACAGTGTCTTTCCTTTAGGTATTTTTTTGTTGTGCATTTTTTTTACCTTTTTGTAGAAATCCACATGAATAAGGTAGGACATGCTTCTAGACTAGATACCTAGAAAGCAAGATATATTCCTTTGGGTTTTTTCTACTTTGGCCATCTTCAATTAAGAAAAAAACATTAAATGCATATGTGTATTTTCCAGCTACATCTCAAAGAAACAGCATCCTGAATTGGATGTCAATTCAACCAGAAAAAAGGAGCAGAGAAAGGAAAAGAAATATTTTTCTTTGAAATGTTAGGAGGTTCTTCAGCAAAAAAGCTCAGTTGAAGAAAACCTTTTAATTACATTATGTTGGTTATACTGACGTTAAAGCATGACTTATGCAGGTAGATGACAAGTTTTACTCTACTAGCTCAATTTAATTTCTAATTGTGTAATATGATGAAGCAGTTCCTTGAGCTTTTTTTTGTGGAAATAGTTAATTGTAATCCTAAGTTTTTAAAAAATCAGTCTACCTAATGAACTTTGTTGTAAGAGTAAAGTATTGCGTAGACTCATCTATTACAAGTTACTATAATTCTATTTAATTTAAGGAAGATATACCTGTATACAGTAATTGAGAATCTCACAGGATAGCAAATAACCATTGATCTTATTTTAGAAAATACTTACTTGGGTCAGGAATTAAGGAGAATCTTCAGGGTGTTGCCATGACTTCCAGGTCACTGTCTGGAGGAGGAAGAGATTTTGTAATGTGGCTGTATTTGTGGTTGTTTAACCTATGTTTTTCTGCTTTTCCTCAAGAAAATCTCTTTTCATCTCTTTACTCAGCTGCACTTTTATTTTCTTTACAGGACTTTTCCACATTTCATGTTCTTCTTTTGCTCAAGCTTAACCATGTTCTTTTAGTTCTCTACATAGTGGTTTTCCACTCTTCACTCTGTCACACTCTTCGGTTTCACAGGGTTTGGATATCAAGGTATCCCATAGACAGATATCCTATATGAATCTACATCTATGGCTGTTGCAGATCAACTAACATTAAGGTGAAATAGGTACTGATGAACTGGTGAGGTGAATGTCATGTCTAGCACAGAAAAGGGTGAAAGGTAGAAGTCTGCTGTTCTTATTTAAACAGACTCTTGTTAGTCAGTGCTCTACGTGCTTTCATGTGGCTGCTGTACAATCAAGCAGTTAAATAATATCAGATAAGAAAAGGTGAACCATTCATTCAAGGGAGCTGTGTGAAGCTGCACATTAGAGCAACTACTCCTGACATATAGAATTCATTGAGAATTTAAAGCTTTTACATATTTTTCTACCTTTATCACACTATAAAATTACACATCTATTGTTACTGGCCCCTAAAATTTTAAGGATGATAAATGGCTACAAAAATAAAAGAACTATAGCAGAATCAATATATTAAGTAGATATTTTTGTCATATTGTTTTAACATTTATAGATGCGTAGTGTCTAAATGACATCTTAGGGTGAAGATGGCCACATGGGTCCGTGTCAAACACTGGAAGAGCCTGTCATACTATATAAAATATTCTTTCTTCATCAGTGGTATCAAGTGGATGAATATGTTCCTAGTCCTAATGTGCAAATTAGTCCTGTGGACAAGAGGAAACATACAGTTCTAGTAAACCCTCTACAATGTATTCATAACCTGTGTAATTTTCATTGCCTGAATCTTACTTAAGTAGCTGTTGCAGATTTGAAGTTCTAGGCTGGTACTGCCTTGAAGCGTAGCTCCCTAGTGATAAAAGTCCGCAGTTTGGAAAACACTTGAGAATAAAAGAAGAAAAACTGTGTGTAGCATTTGCTTTTAATAATTAATGTAAAATTGACTTTCCATTGGCTTATAATATTTCCTTGAACTCACAGCATAGGGTTTTTTGTTTCATCTGGTACCTCCAGTAAGAGACATATGGAAAATTTTCTTGGTTCTAACACATGAACATTTTTTACCCTCTGCAGTATATGTATGCTTGCTGGAGGGCTCTGCTGCCTGCAACACTTTCTGCTAGCTGAGAGGGTCCACATCTGCTGTATCCATCATGCTCCAGCTGCAATCAGCAAATTAATCTTGTCTTTCTTCTTCATTTTGACCTGGGGACTTCTTAATTGTCTTTTTCTTTTTCTGTTCTGTGAGGCCATTAACTTGGTTTCCTTTGCTCATACTGTTTGTGTTGCTCTGCCTTTTATATCATTCTTTTTGAGTTTTGTTTCATCCCAACAGCCCTAGTTTCTGACACAACATACAAGATGAGTCAGATTGACAGTACAGTTAGTATTTAGAGTCACAATAATGAAGTCTGGGTCACCGGGGGACATACAGAGCTTTAAGTTCTTTTGATGATATTTTGGGCTTTTGAGAGAAAATTCTTGTGGGGAACTCAGCTAACAAAACATCCACTCAAAATGTTTCAGTATCTTATATCTGACTCTTTAGAGCATAATTACTTTAAAGCCCAGTCAATTTGGGCTTCTGTCTGCAGGACATTCATATCCATATGACTCAAATCACAGACACATACAACTTTGAGTCATTAAATACCAACATACTCTTCAAAAAAATGAGTTTAAACATTCTGAGTTTTGTGCAAAATACCTCTCCTTATGGAGCAGGAAGCTTAAGCTGCATCTGGGAAAGGATCTGCTGTTGTGATGGAAACCTGGATGTGCCTCAGAGGGAATTCCAGCTCTGGCAATTGACATTGCCACTGTTGCAGAACAGAGCTCTTAGTAGACCAAAACATAAATCAGATTTTTTGGCCAATTCACTCTGAATACTAAAGGAAGACAAGAAAACATATATGACAATTTTACTTTGCTTGTTTCTTCAGAGAATGGGATGACAGTTAAGTGGGTTTTTGTTCTTTTTTTTTCCCTCCAAGATCCTTCTAGAAATTATAAAATCAGAAGATTCAGTAACATGAACAAAATGTAATGCTCAAACACCTGGAAAGGAATAAAAGAGAACATTTAAATATTAAAATTAAATAGCCTATACCTCACTATGTTTTGTTCCCTGACATCCAACAGCAGAGTCCTCTCATCTAGTTAATGTACTCTTGACCCTCAGAGCTTGATGGATTGTTTAGACCTTCTTCCTATTTCCAAGAGATAGGTATCTCAAGAACAGAGAAAGAGAATATTACCAGTTTGGAAAAACTGACTTAGATAATTTTTTATGATGTTCTCAAGCCACATAATAAATAAATATTCCAACTAACACCCTATGGAGGAATAACATAATGTACAGTAATGAAAATATATTTAAAATACTGAATGATTTTAAATTTCATGTACAGGTAAGAATGGTGACCGGCTTTTAAGAAACTTAAAGCAGCAAGAGTGAGCCATATTCAGTGGATGCATTCTTTGCTTTGCATAAAGTTTAAACAACTTTATTTGCTTTATACAGCCAGATTCTTGAATTGGGTAATAAATTATACTTATAGCTTCATTATAAGGAAGTAATTTTGTGTTTGTTTTCCTTACAAGTCTGTGAATTAGCTGGATAGCTAAGGGTCATTCCATTCCAAAATTCATGTTTCTAAGAATATTCTCTAATTTCTAATATCTTTCTTTTCAGGTTTATATTTTCTCTAGAAAATTTGACTATAGAGTTCTTCGAATTAAGTTCCTCTTATTTTTTGTTCTTAAGCATTTCTGTCTCCTCTTTTTGAACAGAAAAAGGCAACAGACATTAAGAGATCTAAGGAGAAGGAGAAAATATAGCCATCTTTGAGATTCTGCCATGTCTGATACACAAGACTGTTGTAAATCAGCAATCAGCTCATAGAGTCTGAGAATGGAAATAAGAAAATGAATGTTTCCTCAGGGGTCTCTGCAGGATCCTCATTCAGTAGATCAGAGGTCAAATGCATTTACAAAATAGCAAGACAGAAATCTTGCATTGTCACAATGTGTTCCTGGGGAGTATTCAACTTTATATACTCATTTCTTGCTCACCTGGAAACTCAAATGAAAAAAAGAAATCATTTAAAGTAATTTTGTCTTTGAGCCTAATTAAAGTGCATAGTGAAATGTGGGAAGGAAGACAATGATCCCTAGTCTCTGGCTGCCTGGCTTATCAACATCCAGCAGCAGACGAAGTAACAAGTTTCAGGAGAGAGCCCAAACTAATGAAGGCTGTAGGTAATGCAGAAGCAACATTTTGGCCTGAGAGTATGGGTATTGAAGGCTAAGGTAAACAAGTTAGCAGTCGATTAGGTTAAAACATCCTTTATTCTATAACTGGAAGGATCACAAGACTCATTTTAATTAAAGACTGCAAAAAGATTACCGCTTCCGCTTCAAAGCATGCTCAGATGTGATGAGTAGGTGGCTTTCTGTGTGGTGTCCAAGTTCCAGTTTGACATTTTCTTATGGTACTACATGATCTGTTCACCCCTGAGAGCTACCATAATGGTGTCTGTCAGCAAGCTGGTTATCTGGTTTCACTGGTAAATACATGGAGCTTTTATTGTGTATTTGCTTCGGGGAAATTGTCCTCAAAGACATAGTAAGAACAGTAATGTTAGAAGGAGTTTGACAAAAGGGATAGATAAAACCTTTAGTCATAGAGTAAGGCCAACACCTTCTAAATATTGTAGTTACTGCCTGAGAAAAATAAAAATATCATGAACAGCTATAAAATACAAACAAAATACAATGTCTGTTTTTCTATCTTTTGCTTGGGATGAAAATAATGATTTGAAAACAATGTCATGTACATTGGTGCTTTTTTTCCTTATTAGACTTTTATTTCTATTTTTATTTCATTGCAGAAACTCAACTTACTGTATGAAAGTGTCCATTTCGCTGATGGTGGGTGAAAATGACACTGGACTCTGCTACAATTCAAAGATGAAATATTTTGAAAAAGCTGAACTTAGCAAAAGCAAGGAAATCTCATGCCCTGAAATTGAGGATTTTTTATTTCCATTTAGGGAGCCTGAAATTCTGTGGTATAAGGTAAGGAATGCAAAAGATTTTCACCTTCAACAAGATATTACGCAATGTTCTGATGATTTTCATGATCTATATTGAAATAAAGCTTGGTTGTTTTAAGATTTGTTAAGAACAGAAAAAAAGGAAAAAACTAAGTGAGAGAGAAATATTCAAATGCTTTCTTTAGTAAACTTTAGAGCTGGTGTTTTCTTAATATCCATTTATGGATGTCACAAAAAAAAAAAATTGGCAGCTTTCTGCTGAGAAGAGGGCTAGAAAAGAAGTGTTACCAGTCTGGGCTGGTTTGATTTGCTAAGGTAAATCCATGTGAGCTGCTTATAGAGCAACTGCTTGTGCTATACCAGGCTAAAGAGTGTTTCTAAAAACTCACACATAAAATCTATTTGGAAAAATATAAATAGGCTAGCTATGCATGCTGTTACCTGAATGAATGGCTTAATTTTGCAGCATAAAATTCAGTGAAGACTTCCAAAACTTTGGTCTTTACATGTTAGCCTTTACTTGTAAATTTCAGTGATTTCATCATTTTTGTCAATAACTTTATTTCAATATTGTGTTCTGATTTCTAGATCATTACTTAAGGGCCAAGTTCTTGCAAATAGTGCTGCCTGTGGGCAGCTCACTAGAGCTTCCATAAAGAGCAGGTTGGGTTCTGGGTTTCTTACCATCTGCAGGAAATACGCAATACCTCAGCACTGTAATGTACACAATTCAAAGTTCCCAAAGAGTTCAGTAAATCTGAAATTTAGATTCTGTGTATTTATATCTACAGATGTCTGCATATATAGGAAGTCTTAGTTTAACTATGTGCTGGTATGCATTCTAATTATTTTTTAAAAGTCTGATAATTTATGTGATTACATATATGCTTTTAAATATGGTATACAAGACTATGTTATTTAATAAGTAAAAACTTCTGGCCTAGAAGGATTCTGGCAGAATTAACTGACAGCATGTCTAAGATGGGAGGTGTGTAACCATTTATTTGCTTATACTCATCTTGGATTTTCTGTTTGTAATACAATATATACCTGAAGTTTTATTAAATTTAAAGCTATGTCTGGCTTCTTAAACCATAGCTCAAAAGATTGACTTTTCAACCGTCATTGACAATATTTGTGTGAATGAGCTCAAACAACCTCTTATACTTTAACATTTTAAAAAAGCCCTTATTCTATAAACAATGATTGTGCTAAGATAAGTAAAATATTTTGTGACAAATGTGTCAAAAGACATTTTTCTTATGAAAAGCACCGATCCTGTTTTCTAATAGCTTGTAAATATACTGGTTTGTGATTAAAAAAATATAGAAAACATACAAACACTAAAAATAATCAAAGCTATTTCAAATAGTACTTCGGTTAATTAGGTGAAAATAAGTTAATCATTTTAGGGAGCTAAGAAAACATGCATGCAAAAATGCATATTCTCTCTTATAAAAAGTAATGTTTAGGAGTAAAGATTGAAATACTAACTCATCTTTGTAGATACAAAAGTCACCTTTTGCTAAGAGTTCAGAGAACTTTGATTCTAAGTTGTTTTTAGAAAGAAATATATAACTTCATTTCTCCTCATTCTCGCCTTCTTCTGTTTCTCTGCTTTTTAAATTATAATTTTCTTATGATGATGATGATGATAATAATAATAATAATAATAATAATAATAATAATAATAGGAATAGGAATAAGAGTAAGAATAAGAATCTGCCCTGCAACCTGTAGCTACTGGCAATATAACAGTCATGGATCACAGGTTTAAGTGTAATGACAAGTAAATGAAATAGGAGCCTCTCAGCAAAGTAATGTCAAAGAAAACCACCAAAAGACTCAACCCCTTTTCTTGTCAGAAGGCAAATATTAAGTCAGCTGATAAAATTCTATAGTCTCTTTTTTTAATCAACACTTAACTAAACTGGATTTTTAGATATTTAGTGTATGTAAATCTCATAAATGGCATAAGATCTTGTCTAGTCTTCGTGGATTTAAGAAGCATTGTCAACAGTGGTTCCTTTTAAGTGTAAGAACATAGTCACTGAAGCGTTATATTATCTTTAAACAGGAATGCAAGTCAAAGACATGGAGATCAAGTATTGTGTTTAAAAAGGACACTCTTGTCATTCGGGAAGTTAGAGAGGATGACATTGGAAATTACACTTGTGAGTTAAAATATGGATTCTTTATTGTCAGAAGAACTACGGAATTAACAGTTACAGGTAATTACAGGCTCTTACTATCTCTTATATTTAGAAAAAGCTTTGAATATTTTGACTTAAGTCATGAATATTTGTGCCTAGATATGAACGGTTGATACATCAAAGCTGTCCTGAATACTTCATGGTAATATGTGTAACATTTTTAACAGGTCTGAGTTTTGGTCTGTTGCAAAGGTCTTGGTTTTGGATGGAAAAGGTGGACAAGGAAGAGGTAGCTTCAGCAAGCACTACCTCTACTAGAAAATAAGATCATTAAGTCTGTCATACTTCTTCATGTGGTTAAATGCCTTGGGACATAGGAATAGCTGTAACTACAACCCGATAACAGTAGCTCCAGCCCAGTGAGACTATCGCTACTGGGTGATAGGTAAGGGGTAGTGTTCAAACAGTGCATGGCTGAAGCATGGTAGCATTCTTCCCCTGGTATTCTCTTCCAGCTTTCTGTAGTTTATAGTTCAAGAACTTCCTGATCTCAATCATCATGTGCTGTGGTTACCAATTAACCTATTTTCCATTAGTCTGATTATTTTTTTATTCCATTTATTCTTGGCTTCAAAAATGTTTTGAAGTATCATGTTCCACAGAGTAATTGTGTAACATAAAAACACTCTATAATTTAGCAAACAGCAATTGAAGGAGATGCACTTAATATAATCTGCATTTAAAACTACTATATCAATTAAGGCCAATGGCATCCTGGCTTGTATCAGGAATAGTGTGGCCAGCAGGAGTAGGGAAGTGATCGTGCCCCTGTACTCGGTGCTGGTGAGGCCGCACCTCGAATACTGTGTTCAGTTTTGGGCCCCTCACTACAAGAAAGATGTTGCCTTGCTGGAACAGGTCCAGAGGAGAGCAACCAAGCTGGTGAGGGGTCTGGAACACAAGTCATACGAGGAGCGGCTGAGGGAACTGGGGTTGTTTAGTCTGGAGAAGAGGAGGCTGAGGGGAGACCTGATCGCCCTCTACAACTACCTGAAAGGAGACTGTAGCGAGGTGGGGGTCGGCCTCTTCTCCCTGGTAACAGATGCTAGGACGAGGGGGAATGGCTTGAAGCTGCGCCAGGGCAGGTTTAGGCTAGACATTAGGAAAAACTTCTTCACCGAGAGGGTTGTCAGGCTCTGGAATGGGCTGCCCAGGGAGGTGGTGGAGTCCTCATCCCTGGAGGTCTTTAAAAGAAGGATAGATGAGGTGCTTAGGGACATGGTTTAGTGGTGGGATGGCAGTGCTAGGTTAACGGTTGGACTCGATGATCTTAAAGGTCTTTTCCAACCGAGGTGATTCTATGATTCTATGATTCTATGATTCTATGTAAAATCCATCATAGATGAAAACAAAATATATACCATAATAGTAATGTCCACAGCAGCAGAACAATATGAAGAATGGTCCATTAAATTTTCAGTTCCTCACCAGACCTCTAATCTCCGTTCTACAAACTTGTAAAAAATATAGCTGAACATACACCTAAGCTAGAAAATTAGCCTCTAGAATTATGACATTGGAAGACAGGAGTACATCATGATCTATGTAATGCAGTGTAGTTCCACAGTATATTCCCTAAAAGAAAGCAGAAACAAGATTTTCCTGGCATACCAGAGGTGAATTAGATTCATATGTTTGACAGTGATGTTTGCATATATAAATTCTTGCACCTTCAAAGTACCAAATAAACCAAGAAACAAGTCTTAGGGATGGAGTTCTATGGCCTTTTCTTGTTCTTTTTTAGTGTTTAAAGATATTGCACACTGACAATTAGTAACAGCACTTAAGTTGTGCATTAGGTTGAATGGTAACAGTTTCTTTTTATGGTGAAAAGTTTGTTTTCTATTTTGATGTATCCCATTTGCCCTCCACATTATCAGAAATTATAGTGAATTATGGTTTGTAGGGTTTTTTTCCAGTAGATTAGTCTGGAAATCATATTGCTTATGTTGTTTTGAGAGAATTCAAGTAATCATCATATTTATTTAAGCTCAATATCCAGGACCTCTTAATAATTTTTCTTCTGTATGGAATGGATTTATTTGGTCAGTACAGACAGGCAATTACTGTCTAGTGATTAGCCTCACTGTAAACATCCATACACTCTGTTTGATTGACTCTCATATGAAGAAATCAGAGACAGCATCTTCAAGAATTTGATTTATACCAGAAGGAGGTTGTCAATTATATTTTGCAATATATGATGTATGGATTCAAAAAGTACATATTCCCTCAGTCCTCAGGTGATCCCTTTTGTCCCTATGGTTGGTGCTTCACTGTGCAACAGTATTTCAAACAGACTTGGACTGACAGAAAGGAGAAAGAAAAAAGCATTGGAACCAGATGCATGTAACTATTTGTAGTAATAGTTTAGAAAATGTAATTCATCACTTCTGCTGTAGGTAGGAGTTCCGTATTTAATGTATAACTAGACAGACTCAGAAAGAGACTTGGCTGATTTTGATGTGCTAAAAATGAATGAATGCATATGGAGGGAATTATTCAGTTTCCACCTCTGCAAACCCTGGCAGATGTAAGGACAACCTCTAAATCAGTAAACTGCTTGGGTAGTAGCGTAGGTCTTTATACCATCTTTATATTATGTGACTAAACAGAACAAACAGGTTTACTCATAGTACTACTAATTTTATACTGCTTCTGTATTGATGCCTTAATAAGCCTTTATATCAATGCTTTATAGGGAGAGTTTCACTCTTCAGGTGCCTGTCCTATGCTTCCTTCGTGAGCTGAAAAACAGTTTGAGTTGCCCTGGATATACATTGAGGAATGTATAGAATAAATGAGGGGTGGAAGGGACTGTTTGGGTTTTTTGAAAAAGGAATTAAACTTTAATTCAAGAACTGAGAATTAAATATTGTGAATGTCAAATTAAAAGTAGAAAATTGATAGTTGATTGCTTTACTGTGTTAATGAAAACATAATTAATTGAAACAAAGGAACAATGTATCTTTCTGACATACAGTCTCCAACAAGTCTCCAGGCAATATCAATAAATAATGTTTGTGTGAACCATTGCTAAGAACAAATTTCATCAATAAATCCCAGCTCCACAAGGAATGAAAAAATTATCTCTAAGGCATTTGAAATTTCCCTGCCAAACATACTTTTTACTTAAAGAATTTCAGAAATCTGCATAAAAATTACTGGTTTGCCTCAGACTTTCCAGAACATATAGGAAGTTGTAATGTGTTTATCAACTTCTAATGTGTTTAACAAAGTG
This sequence comes from Gorsachius magnificus, assembly GCA_034008185.1. NCBI lineage: Eukaryota > Metazoa > Chordata > Aves > Pelecaniformes > Ardeidae > Gorsachius > Gorsachius magnificus. The sequence goes on from CM067081.1 coordinate 90,800,404, forward strand.
GGATTTATGAAAAATAACTCTCTGTATTCATTAGCATTACCTTGTGTGGTAACGGTGGTTGTCCCACCATCACACATCCATCATTAGAAAACAGAGTCACCTATTTTCTTCCATCTTCTGTGCACTATGTTCCCATGTGTTTAAGACTGGAATTTGGACTTGCTACGTTTCTTACCTGGAATATACTGTCTTTCCCCTAGAAACAGAAAAAAAACAACAACCAAACAACACCCAAACACCTCTGTTGCAAGAAATCCATGAGCCAGATGGTATAGATGTATACATTTGTAGTATTCTATAGAAGCCAAAGATCTGCCTTTATGCATTATTACCATTGCCTAGTAAGAAATCAAATGGTTAATTGTTTTGCTAAGAAATCATAGGTATCTGGTTGTTGACATAACAGGAATCAGTGTGTTAAGCAGAGAGCAGAGCTGGATTAATGCAACATTCTTGTTCTTTCTTTTAACTAGCAGAGATAAGGAGAAACAGGCATAATATCCAGAGAGTAGAGTGACACAATTGTAGCGATACTCTCCAGTTACCTAAAATTTTCTTTTTCCTTTGGTTCTCCAATACTCAAATAGGAATGAACAAGATAAAAATAGTGATTTTGGAAAGTAACATTATTTCAGTGGGTAGCCTATCTCTGAAAAATTTTCACTGAAAACTTTTCTTCAGATTGGAAACTAAGTTTGGGCCCCAACAGTCATTTGTAGAAACATCTCAGAGTTATTTATTGTAAACAGTCTTTTTTGTAAATGATAATTTAGGTGTTCTATAAGAGAAATAAAAAGAAAAAGCTATTAAGACCTGCTGAGAATGTTCCTTTGCTGAATTTGTGGGATAGGAGAGACGCTAAACCTTTTTCTCAAAGAACTCCTGAGCTACTTCATGCACATAATATATCAGTTCTTTGTTTCAAATACACAGAAGTTCGAATCTCCAATTCTAAAGCCGTGGGCACCATAGATCTACCTAAATTAGAATGGCAGACCTAATACTGAGGTGACATATGCACATAAATACATAAAATGAATGTATCCTGTAAGTATGTTAGAAGTACACTGACATGCAGAGTAACCTGAAGTTTCTAGTGATTTTTAAGACAGGAGTGAGTTGCTTTCTTAATAAAAAAGGAACAATAACATAAATCTTATTAAAGAAGAAAAGATAGGATGACTTCAGACAATATAAGAAAGGATAGAAACAGTATTCTTGACTTTATAAAGAGTCATAAAAAGCTTTCTTTCTATTATTATCCACAGGAATTAGAGTAGAAGGTAGAACACAAGAGTTTGTTGGAAGATAAGTGCCATATGTATAAGCAACTGCAATACTGCAAATTAAATAGCAGCTCCTGGATTACTTAAGGCAGGCAGACTGACCCAGCTATGACACCGGTGGGATGTGGCAGCACCCTGCCTTCCTCACATCTCCTCTCTGAGCAACTATGGAAGATCATTAACTTCAGGATCCCCTTTATTTTTTCCACACAATGCACTTTGGCAACTTTGCAGTCTCCTATAGGGAAACCATTAGTTGATATTACAGACTATTAAACTATGGATGTAATTATATAAGCACATTATTTTCAATATTGATGTAGTATATGCTTGTTGTGATAACCTCAGTGCTTCACACCTTACATACCTGTGTGCCTCATAGTGGAATATGGAATCGCTTGTATTCTGATTCAGTATTAAAGTTTAAAAAGAAAAAAAAAAAAGAAAAAAGGAAATTCACACATTTTGAAAAAGGCCAAACTCACTTTATGCATGATATCCATCTCATCTAACTATAGCAGCTGAAAATCCCTAAGCCATGGAAAAAGATGATTTTCCCTCCTTTTAAAGAATGAGAAAACAAATTGCTCTTTCTTAGCTTAAATTTTGAGTACTGAATGCCACATTAGGTACACCTTTAAAGTAACAACCATACTAAGTGCTCACATTTTTGGTTTTATGATAAAAGTCTTGTTAATGGCAGCAACATTGTACTAGCATTTGTAAGTGAAACACAAAATCTTCAAAAGCTACCTACCTATTCCTTACCAAGAAGTAGTATATACTTTCCTTCTGATCCAAAATATTTCTTCTTATAATATAGATGCATCTTTCAGGTTTTTATTAGGATAATTCTTTTTGTCTTGATTTTAATGTTGAAAGATCTGTATCTCACACTGAAAATATATAATCTAAGTGATTTGAATCAATTTCCGTATTGTTCTGAAATCTGACTTAGAATTATATGCTTTGCAAAATACAAACTCTACACTGATTTTTCTAGCTTGTAACTAATGGAAATATCCACATAAACAAAAAAAAGCATAGTTGGTGGTTCTTGGTTTCTGGTTATATAATTACACATTCTAAAAAGTCCTGTAACGTACAAAAACCTTTGTAGACATTTATACCTTCAGATTGGTCAGATTAACAATCTTTTTCTTTCATACGTGGAATTTCAATTAAGGCATACCTGCTCTCTGTGACATACTTAATTAAGTGTATGTTCAGACTTGGGAAAGAACCATATTTTCAGAGCATAGTAGTAATTTAGTCATAGTGCACAACATGGGTCAAAAATATTTTACAGCAGTGATTTCTCTTAATTAAACATTAGGTTTAGTAATATTCTTTTTGTTACTTATACTACCAAGACATTTTCAAGCACAAACTCTTTCCACTTTTGCAGAATTTCATTCAGATCAAATGAAGTCCAGCTTGGGTCTAACAGAGAGTATATCTTTCCCCTCTGCAATATGAAATAGTTCTCTATGGTGAACATCATAAACCAAACAGATCCCATCAGCCTTGCAGTTGGAACATTACTTATTCAATTCCTCTCTGACTTTTTTAGTTTTAAATATTAAAATATTTTTTTCCATTCTGTTAAAAGTGAGAAGCCCTTATATCTCACAGGTGGAATCAGAGCTAATCAGTATGTTCTTACTCCTGAAGCCTTTCCTCAGAGATACCCTTTATTGTCTTTATTCTTTGATTAGTCCTCTTAAAGTCCCCTTGAAAACAACTCCTGCTGGAATAAGCACAATTTTAGATTCAGAGATTTGAGCGTGTTCACAGCCAAGCTTTAGCAATACTAAATTTAATGTAAATTAATACAAGCCTTTTTATTATTTAAATTTAGTCTCCTTTGTTTAAAATATTTCTGCAATAATCTTGAAAGTGCCAGTTTACACGTTTCCATCTGCTACCCATGACTTTTTTTTGTCTGTAGGTTTTTTAGGCAAAAAAAGGAAGATAATTTGTCTGCTTCACAGCTATACAGTAGTTGCAACTGTTAGTGTTGCTTAAATGTTGGGATTTTTTGAAGGTTTGTCTAGTTTTCTGACGGAATTAGTCTCCATTAGCACAGTAGAAAATCTTAAATGACTGTATGTACACAGGTATTTTTCATGCTGAAAAGTCCACTGTGGAAATAAATAGAATTAAGAAATAGTTATAATTAAATTATATACCTAGCTTCACAGCTCACTACATTTGGATCTTATACACACACTAGTCAACATATTTTGGGGGGAAAGAAAGGGGGGGGGAAGAACTTTGAAGGTTTTAGCCAGCTTTGAGTTTATTCTGTGTAAGACAAAATGTGCACCTTTTTTTCCCCAAAATGTTGGTATTCTTTGCAGTTCTGCTGCTCTTTTTCCCTCAGTATGCTGGAATGCCGAAAGGTGCTGCAATAAGCATGTACCTCTTTTTGTTTAGCAGGTGCTAAGTGAGAAAAGAGTTAAAGAACAAAGATTTTTTTTCCAAGCATTTAGAGCTTGAGAACAGACTCTGCTTGGTTTCTGCAGTTAATGAGAGGGATGAACCATTTTGAATGCACCCAGCCCCTCCTTGCTTCAGCTGATCCTCATAGTTATCAGAGCTGATGCTCATTCCTTTTGTTCGTCATGAATTTAATTCAATTCCAGAACATATTCAGATAGAAATTCTATTTACCACTATTCTGTGCAAAGACTAATAAAATATAAAGTAAACAATAGACTCATTATGAAAGCAGCATGTTCAAAATACCAACCCAGCATTTTTAATACACAAAATCCTGTAGGTTTAACAAATTAATGGCTGAAGAGTGGGTTGGATTTTTTTTTATTAGAAATGAGCAATCTTTTTTTACAGTGCAATCATTTTTGTATGCCTGAAAACAAAGGTCTAAATTAATCTCCTGTGTGCATTTGATTAATAATAATCAGAATATTATGTAGAGATTTGATTAAAATATTCTCTATAAATGTTCATTTAACATATTCATTGTAAATGGGATTAGTGGGTTATTCAAAACCAGCCTTATATGAAGACAGCAATGAGCAAAACTTTATGTATTTTACTTCAGAGTAAGTGCAAATGATGTCATGTACTGTACGTTATAGGTTGAAATTATGAATTAGAAAACCGATTTCAGCAATTTAGTGGAAGAAGGGATGCATAAGTTAAAGTGAGACAGACTTCCAGCTCTATTCTGGACCTTGCTGCTGGTGGCCTTCTGAAATTTCTACCTTTGTGATGTGCCAAATTGGGGTGTTCACAAAGGCTGGCTTTAATAATTGGAGTTTATTCCTATTTGTGGTCACTGGAGAAAACGAAGCTCCTTTAGACAGTAATTCAGAGAAGTAGACTGAATTGAGTGGTCAGAACTTAACCCTGTAAGATAGTCTCTATGGGCTGTAGAAGGAGTGGAGTTTCCTCTGCCTAAAATTAGACCTGATGAATAACTTGTTGCTTTTGGGTGGTATGTTTATATGTTTGCAATTCTGGACAAAGTCATAATTCATGCATAATATACCTTTTATAATATTCTCTTCTTCTTAGTTACTATATTTTTCTGTTATTTGTCAAGAGTTCCTCCAGGTCATGGCCACTATTGCTGACTTTTTGTATTTTACTAATGCTTTTTATACAAGCACACTTTACTTTGCACTTCCTTTGCTATAACCTAGGTCTTCCTCTCTACCCAATAGTGTACCTTCAGAAGAGAAGTGATAAGTGTCTTGTGGATTTTTGTGTGGATAATGTAAAAATAGAATATTAGTTATAAAACCCTAAGACATATTAGAAAGTTTTGTGTTTGGTATGTTAAAGTAAGTTTCGGTATTTACAAGCTTATTTTAATCATCCTTGTTCACTGTGTGTCATGCCTGTTGATGCCTCTGCTTATCACAGAATCAAAGAATGACAAGGGTTGGAAGAGACCTCAGGAGATCATCTAGTCCAACCCCCCCTGCTCAAGCAGGGTCACCCAGAGCAGGTTGCACAGGACATCATCCAGGCGGGTTTTGAATATCTCCAAAGAAGGAGACTCCACAACCCCCCTGGGCAGCCTGTTCCAGTGCTCTGTCACCCTCAAAGTAAAGAAGTTCTTCTGCATATTCAACTGACACCTCTTATGCTTCAGTTTGTGCCCATTGCCCCTTGTCCTGTCGCTGGGCACCACCAAGAAGAGTCTGGCTCCGTCCTTGTGACATCCACCCTTAAGATATTTGTACGTGTTGATGAGATCCCCTCTCAGTCTTCTCTTCTTCAGGCTGAACAAGCCCAGCTTCCTCAGCCTTTCCTCATAGGGGAGATCTCACAATGTTAACAAATGGAAAAAATGTGAACAACTTATGATAGTTACTTGGGCAGATGCTATGAAACAATGTAATTAATGCTTCAGCCATGACTTCTGTTGGAGTTCTCTACTTGCTGTTGACAATACGGTGTCAGTGAAAGTCAAGGGGATGTTTTAACATGTTGTTAAGAGTAGAAGAAATCTTACTCCCTGATAAAAATTAAGAATTCCACTTAAATTAGATATTATGTAACAAGTGCAGTGTGTTGCTGTGTAGACTGTTAAAATACGGCATTTTTGCTTATTTCTATCCATAGTGTTGTTATTAGGAACCTGATGAATTTTTAAACTTGTATTAGACTTTGGAGTTTTTTTTGCTGCTGATGATCTTTTTTCAGTTGTGGCTTTGTGTGTGAGGGTGAAAACTGACGTAAAAAACAATAGTAACTCCAAACAGATGTGGTTTTTACATCAATTGAGAAAAATTTAGGGAAATGCCATTTCTTGGTATGATGAAAGTTTGCTTCTGTGAGTTAGTTTCTCTTTCTTCATGAGTCATATCAGAATATTGAAATATAAACATTTTAAGTACATGTTGTTACCATGGTGCTGCTTCCCATTGTGTCAGTTTAGTGTGGTGAAGTTGTTAAGATGAGCTCCATTCTACAGAGAGAAGCAAACTGTAGACAAAAATGTTTCTCACCAAATTGTATTAGTGACTACTAAAGATATAAAAGACTTATAAACTTATAAAGTTCAATAAGACGCTACAAAAATTAAATAAATCTATTCTTAAGGCACCCAAGATGCTTGTTAAGCAACCTTTTAAAATGTAGTTAAATGACTTTCAATGTTAATGTTTCATGTTATTGCTATGGAATCAGAAGACTTCATTTTACTTTTACATTCCCCTAGTGTATGTTAAATCCAACAATATTGTCCTAACTGAGCATTTATCATTTCCCTAGCTTTTCTTTGAAAGCTTTAGATAATTTATGTGTACAGTGGAGTATCCCAGGTTGGTATTTTAATAAACTAGGGTATAAAATGTAGAAGTACAATAGCATATGGACCTTGTCTTGCCTCCATCCTTAAAACCAATCTGTATGCATCCTTAAAAACAGTCTATACACAGTTACACTAGCTGAATATTTAGCTTTAAAATGGAGGGCAAGTTTCCTTTGTTTTCAGTTTCTTTCAATTGGCTTAGTCAAATTCTTTACTCAGAGCTTCTAAGTGAAACTATATTGGTAGTATATATGTTCAATGAGAAATTCCAAATAATACATGTATCTGAAATCAATGCAATTGTTACTACAGGCAGAAAGACTTTGTTTAAAGAAAGAGAAGGCATACAACTCATTTTTACTGCAACATAACCTGCTTGGATATGGCATTAAGAGAATAGTAGCATCAAAACAATGTAGAAAGTATCTGAGATGTATTCCACTATATCAAAAGTACACTTAAAAAGTATTCATGTCTTGAGATGACCTCAGAAATATTGTCTTCTGCCCTTCACCATCTTCCAAAAAATAAGTGATCAGGCTTTTTTTCATGTTGTCGCTTCACAGTATTAATTAGCCATCTAAAATATCATGGTATATAAACAATGGGAAAACAGTGCATAACAAATTTAAGAAGCAAGTTTTACTTGGAATTCTTTTACAAGTGTGAATCAGGAGTGAAATCTTGGTTTCTTTTATATCAGTGGCAGTTTGCCCATTGACTTAACAGAGCCAATATTTCATCTTTTGACTTTTTTTGTTAAGAAAGAGCAGAACTCAAGTTCATTTAAAAAAGTGAAATCAGATTTAAAAAAAAAAAGAACCCTGCAAATCACTGTGGTGTTTTACTGGTTACACTCTAATGCAATTTCTTTCAATTAATTAATCAATTAGGTTTTTAAAAGAAATTTAAAAATACCTTTGTCATGTTTTAGTAACAGGAAAAAAGATGTGGTAGCTGCGTAGTGACCATCCTAACCAGAATGAACAGTCGATGAAATCTTTTTTACTGTAATGAAAGGGGGAAATCTGTCAATCTATTTTTGCATGACTCTAAACTACAGGTTTTAATTTTGGGTCTGGCTGAAACTATAGTTCTTCCTAACTTACTCACTTGGTGAATAGCTTGATCCTATTCCTACTGGAATCAGTATGGATAAAACACCTAATGTCTTACTGGAAAAAAGTACAGGGCTAAAATAAAGCAGTCAAGAGAACAAATTGTCTGTTCTAGGGTACGTTATCTGAAAAGTTTAAAAATGAAAGATATGTGAAAAGGAATAGGAATGAATAAATCAAAATTATATCATAATTTAACTTCTGATGTTTTACTTATCTGTGTGAGAACTTAATATAGGAAAACAATTTCACCAACTTTTTTTTTTTTTTTTCTGCGGGAAGTTGATAACACATGGTAATTGTTTGACTATGAGAAAGGAATTGGAAACAGCAATGGCATTTTTCATGTCTTTAATATAGTTTTTCTTTTCACTTTGGAGTATTATATTCACATCCAGACTGGATTAATTTAAAAATATGAGATGTAACTTCATAGGAACAAGATTGAGGAGTGATATAAATCGTCAGATTTCCTCCATATTCTTTAAACAAAGTGGAGAGGAAGGAACTATAAGGGAATTTTATGTGAATTTTCTCCCTTTCTAAATCATTCTGTCTCTCCTCACTGCATCCTTCCCGTGTTAAACAAGATGATGATATTTCTCCAGACACAGGATATGACAAGAAACATTCTCAGTCCTTAATAAGCCCTTTATGGAGTCAACATTCCCACAACATAATTTTACTGAAGTTGTGGGAGGTTTATTTATGGTGAGTATATGATTTCTTACGTGCTTTTTCTCTAGAGGTAAGATTCCTCTCACCTGACTTTTAACACTTACATCCATCTGCGTATGAGCTAGTTGTTCATAGCAATTCCATGGCATGACTTGTCTCCTCCTAATGCCAACACGTGAAACATCAGATGAGTTGTGTTATACAAAGTCCCACTTTCATCTCTTGACTATCAAACGAGCTTTAGGTGACAAACTCAAATGTAGATTTATAATATAGGCTTCTAAATTAAATGAATCCTACTTGAAGGTTTCACAGTTGTTATGTTTATAATCTTTGGAAATGGTAAGCTGGCTCTACATAATATTTTGTTGTTATAAAACAAGTCCAAAAATTAATGACATCTTTGTGAAGCAGACAAGAACAAATCTGTGGTAAAAATATTATTTGTTCTTTATATTGAGATGTACAGCTGAAAAAATAAGCCATCTTTTGGGTGTACAAGGCTGTCTTCAGATATCAGGGGCTTAATATACCAGCTGGTCTAATAAAATATATTGCTTCTACCTTGTTTTTTCTAAGCCATCATGTCTACAACAACATTACTATTATTGTTTTTCATGGAATTTAGGTTTTCTTAGGATGGAATCACAGCACGCATTTCTTTAAGCTAGCTGCATTGTGCAAAATAAGTATGGGGTTTTATTAAAATATTACTGTTTTGATTCATTTTGGCAGCTACAATAAGCTGTGCTTCACATGTTACACAGAGTGCACCTTTTCCATTCCGTGCTTTCCATGAAAGTGATGATTGTGGTTACAAGACAACTGAAAGCTTTCCTTTTATATTTCACTGTTCTGAATAAAACTCCAACTAAACATAAAGAAAAATGAGTCCTCTCTGAAAACAGAGGTTTTGATTTGAGAGCTGCAGTAAACAGAATAAATGTTTTATTAGTAAGTAGGTGGGTTACAATGTTTCAGTGTAGAGATGATAAATTTATTTTAAACTAATACTTCACTATTTACCTGTGTCTTCTAACAGCACATTTTTGATCTTGTTATCAACTGGCATTAATGCCCAGATGGTTAAAGAACTTGAGGAGATATGTGATTTTTATTTTGTTGTCATACAGCTCTGCCAGGAAACCTTGTCTCCTCCACACACAGCACGAAAGGCAAATGTTACTTGCTGTGACCACCTCCTGCTTTCTCCACAGCTTTGTGCCCAGCACTAGAGCCCAAGCATCAGCTTCTTCATAGCAACCCGTGCTGGACCTGTCCTAACATACCAGCCCCCTTGAATCTGACACAGTTTGAGATTTCAATGACCAAACCCAAGCCTCTCTCATTTTGCCAAGTCTGCTCTTTGAAAGCACAGACTGGCAATGCACTTTGGGTCTTGGCGTCTCTTCCAATATGTGCTTTGTTGTCAGCAGCACCTGGCACCAAAGGGGCCACCCTGCCTCCCCATAAACACTGTTGCAGTTGCTCCTGCCCTCCAACCATCTGCACGTCCTCCACTGTCCGAAACTCAGACAGTGGCAGAAGACAAGCCAAGGCTTGGTAGGAAGGCAGTGCAAGAATAATCCACTGTGGATGGAGGCGGCAGGAACCACTGCTTCTGAGGGTCTGAAGGGAGGACCTACCCACCCCCATCCGAGAAACAAAGGTACCACAGCCTCTGGCTGAGCAGTGACCCCTCCATGCAGTGGCAGAGCGTTGCTGCAATCCTGTTTTGATTTTTCAGGTGTTTTGTTCCTTCAAAACAATTCCATTAGTTTTTTGGAATTTTTGAGCTAGCATTCAGAATTCAAAAAGTCACTCATGAATAACTTGGCAAAGGGAAAAAAATGCATTGTGATAAGCTAATTTAAATAGAAATAGGCTCATTCCTTTGTGTGGGTTGCATATGTTATTTAAAAAAAAAAAATCTCTATTTTTTTTTGAGCAAATTCAATTTTCTGAGGAGCTACCCCGACACCTTCAGGAAAAGAGAAAAATAAAGCTAGGCGAACTGTTTTTCATTTTTGTACAGCTAGCAATACCTAGGCTTTTTGGTCACATTTGAAGAATGACAGCCTCGTAGGATGAATAGGAGGGCAGGAACAGAGATTAAGGAAGAAAAGACACATGAAAAATGTGTATAATGTCACATTTACTGGAAATTATGTGGTCATAACAGGAAAAGCATTTATTTTTCCCCACTCTTGTGCACAAATAAAAAGCTGTACACTTAATAGGAAATAGTCCTATGCAGCTACTGTTCTGTCAAAGACAGGCTCAAAAGACTGAAGGAGAAAAATATATGAAAGAGCTATTCTGGCTTCTGAAAAATCAAGGACATTCCAAAATACTTTTGCATGTGCTCTGTAATGCCTTATTCTAATATATTTTAAATGTTATTTGCAGATTACATCTCATGTTTTCAAAAGCTAAATTCTGTACTGTGCTGCTCGAGGTGCCTTCTTGTCTTTGTGGTTCATGATCATCCATGTGACCTGTCATAGTAGATTTGATATGCACATAAAGCTGAGGGAAAAATGATTTATAAGCTCTACTCAGAAAGATATACAGGTATATATGCCTGCTATGGGGTTGACAGAAAGCATAAAGCACCAGAAATGTCTTACTTTATGCGTAGTTATGTAAGTTGGAAGAAAATATTATCTTTAAATACAAGTTCAGGGTCCTGTTATTACTTAATAATTCCATAAGAAACATGGTTTCTTTCAGTTGTTAGTGCTATTTGGTTTTTTCTGACCTGTCTTTTTAAAACAACAATTCTGAAAAAATGTTACTTAATTCAGCAAAGATAAAACAAACCCAAACCATATAAATGATTCTTTTAGGTCTTACAGGCCAAATTAAAAGACTTTCATGGGTTGAAAATTTTCTTTCCATTTTTGAATGTATGGCAAAGTAACTCTTCTAAAAAAAACATTCCAGCTGACCTAGTTTCCTTATTAAACTGAGTGCTTCATAGCATCAAAGGACAGAAAACTTGCATTAACTTGATTAAAAAACCTATACTGAGTCAATAGAAAAATGATGAATCTACTCTTGTGATTTTAAAAGGATTTTGTGAGCAGAAATGAGACTTTTTTAATAAGTAAATTGTTACAGGATGAATAGCTACACGTGTAGAAGGTCTTTACAGTTCCTACTCAAGTACATTATGGAACAGTAAATGAAATGAGTAGAGTATGAAATGCAATTCAGGCTCAAGAACTGAATTGGAGGGGGTCTTAATTCTTATTTGTTTATGGCAGTTGATAACAGTTGATAACAGTTGATAAAGTTAGATTAACTGAAATACTGTTAAATTTTCAGGATATGGATTGTTTCTTCACCACACATAACAAAAGGGTATTTATTTTTGTTAGAGGCCTTTTAACTTTAGCAATATATTAGGATAGAAAAAAGTCGTGTTCTGCAATTTCAGCCACTAAAAGCAAAGCTAGGCCAGTCCTGTAATAAGTCTGTCATAAAATAAAAATACTCAGGTGGGTTTGCATGGGCACTATTTGCATTTTTGTGCTTTATTGTAGTCTGCATAGGATTTTGAAAAAAGAGGAGGGGAGGGGATGGGAGGGGAGAAGAGAGGAGGGGAGGTCAGAAGGCAATAATCGTTGGCTTTCTATTAAAGAAAGCAATGAGTATGTTTAGATTTCTTTTTGCTCTGTATAACTGATTTATAAAAGAAATAGCAGAGAGAGAAAAAACAAGGGGGTAAACTGCTGTGAAAAGTAATTAAAGATAAGAATACATGGGAATGGTAAAATACTGCTACAGCTACAATGAATACTATTTGGCATTCTTTAAACTATTAAATGGATTTTCGTTTATAAGGTTGTATATTGACATATGATTATCAGAGAATTTTTATTTTAGTTTCTGTTTTAAAAAAGTTATGTAAGGCTTTTAATTTGTTATGTACCAACAGGCTTTATAACAGGTATTTTATAAGATTTGCTCAGTTGAAATTATGAGTAGTTAGATTCTGGGAGAAGTTAAAAGGTGATGGATATTCAGTCAATTTTTTTACATTATGTATTTCTGCATTCAGCTAGTGAAGAATGTACCCTACCTGAATCTCACTGAAATGATGGTTCCATGTAAGTTTACTGCCCAAGTTTGATATAGATTGATCCAATGAAAACATCAGATAAAAGCAAAGCTAGGCATCATTTACTTATTTAATAAATAAGGATTTTCCCCCCCAAAGAGTCATTTTCAAAAATCATTTTAGAACATTTATTAACTCCATTGATGAGTTTTGTCTTTACCTGTCAGTTTTGCCTTTACCTGTCATCATGAAATATTTAACTGCATTATGCAGCTTTTTCCTGTTTAAAAAGCTTTTCATTGTCCTCATTCTAAGTAACATAACGAGTGAGAAGCTCCAAATTGCCTTTGAAACTGTTACTATGTAACGCACAACATGATTTTGGTTTACTTGCTTAGTTGCTTTTAATCCAGAAATGGCATTATAGCAAAACAAACAATACTTTCAAATACATGAACTTATTTTTCTCCCTTCCTAAGGTTATGTTGGCTACCTATACAGACATTTGAGAAATATTTGTGCAACTTATGCACAGATGTTAAATAATATTAAAATGTAAACACATAAAAAATAGGTTTTTAAAAGTTGAAATTAATATTTAATGTGGGTTTATTATACAAATAACCTGTCACAGCCTGTAATCCCTTCTTCATCCTCCCTCTGTTGCAATGAAAAAAAAACCTCAACACTTTAGCTAGGCAAAATGAGAAGTATTTTTTATTTTGTCTGGCAAAAGTAATGCGGGATTTTTACACCTGCTTAGCACATTGTTTTAAGATAACCTTGACTGGCCTTTGGAACTTGATTCCCCATGTCTGGTACTCCACTCAGGCATTGTTACAGGGGTTAGATCACAAGCTGCAAAAATTGTAAATGTGAGTCTGAAGCAGCTCAACAGCTAGACAAGCACTTAGAATTCTTCTAATCTCTTTTTCATATGCCATCTTGTAAGAAAGTGAATGCTTACATTATAAATCAGGCTTTTAAAATATTGCTTGCTAATGCCTTGTTTTCTTTCTAAGAGATTTATTTCTGCCTAACACAGCAGGAAAAATTAGCTAAGATTATTTAGGGTTTTTTTTTCAGAATCATGAGTCAAGTCTTAATGGTCAATGAATATTAGAGAAGGCAGATACAGCAAATGAAGCTCAAAAAATCTTAGTAATACTACTGGTGATTAATTACTAGGATGTGCTGCTTGATAAATCACACTGTTCACAAAGTCTTTTTTTGAGTAACATAATTCTTTTACTTACACAGTGGTTCCATTAAATGATGACTTTTGTGACGCTGCTAGAGTCGGTGATGTGTCACCCTACTCTGGCAGTCATTCTTAAAAAAACCAGGGTTTTGTTACCAACAAAACAAATAAATGACATGGTCTAAGCAGCTGCTGTAATACCACATTACAAGAGCAGTAATAGGCAGGAGCTTTGTGGATGTGTCTAGACAGTTCCAGGTTTGAACATATTTTGAAATATTTTCTCTAGTTTCACTGCTATTTAATTCAAAGACTCAAACCTCAAAATCTTTCTTCATGTCTCAGTCACCTGTAGCATATTTAGGAGAGACACTAAATTTCTGTTTATAAATTAACAGGCTTGTCTGATGTGATTCCTGTCTTACAAATGTCTACATCACAAAAAATGCTATTACAGCCAGCAGTAATTGGCACTCTCACTGGTAATCTCAACAGAGAAGAGGAGACTTTAATAGTTTTGGAGGCTGAGCTACCAGCCTTAATATTAGGTGGAGTCCCAAAATTACATTAACAAAGAGGGGTGGAAAAACATTCTCTTCTGCTCTGGTTTGTAGATAAAGAAGAGAATTTATTTCACGAAATCGTGATCATTTGCTACTCAGGACAAATAACTCCATTTAAAATTAAATAAGCTATGTCCTGTTTTTTAACTTTTTCTGATAGTTTGCTGCAGCTATTATAGGAATGGAAAAATAACCCTTGAATTTCAAATCAAGATTTTTTTAAAATGTTACCTAGGTTCAAATTCTTTTTTTCACATCAAAAGGAAGAAAATGGTTGTGGTATTCACTTAGGTCACTACATAATTCCTTCAGCCCACCTGTATTTTGCAGCCACATAGTTCAGAAGCTGACAATAGGTGTAAGTTTGTGCACTAACAGTTGACAACGGCCTGAAGTGATGATCAGTCTTTACTATTTGTATTTGAAACTCACCATTGCAGTAATCAAGATCCCAGAGTTCACTTGATGTTCTCTGAAGGCTCTGTGAGGTGTTACTTCACACAATAATTTTGTAGAATTAAAATTAAGTTTGAGACAGTTGTTATGAGACCAGTGTGGGTGAATACATATTTTTAATGGTATTGATTTTATAAGCTGTTTAAATTGTTAATCCTTTTACTCAGTTTTTGGATAATTGTTTTCAAATAGCAATTTATAGGGTGAAAAGCAGTATCAGCATTCAGAAAGGCAATATTGCTTCAAAATGAACAAAGAAATAAAGAAAACCCTGCCAACTAACAGGATAACTGTTAGTGATAGCCTGTTCCTGCCTATCCCAAAATGTGAAGGGAAAGCAGAACATTTGTACTCCGCTGTCAATGTTCTGCCCAAATTTAAAGCTATTGCCTTTAAGTTCACAGCTGCATTGCACTTCTACTACTCCTATCTTATCAATGCTGCTGCAAAATGAAATGCTGAACTTTGCTGTGAGAAAGGTCAGCTGAAATATTCCCATGGTGTTCCCAGTCTCTCTCCCCCCACGGGCTCTCAGGCTGCCCACAGCCCTGCTCCTCAGAGGCAAGCTGTGTGAAATGCTTTCCAGCAGCACCCATTTGGTAATTGTTTCTCTGTCTGAAGATACCAGTGCTTCTAGACTAGGCAACGTGTGAAACTGACAGTGAAAACTGCACAATACACAGTTGCCTACAACTGTCAAACCCTGTGTTGTTGATGCAACAGGTAAACCTCAAGGAGTGGTGCTGGCAGGTTAGAGCCACTCATTTCTAGCTAATCCAGGCTCTTCTAGTCAGCTGCAGGCTTTTATGAAGACAGGTTGAATATGACAGTGCTGGGACAATCTTTGTACTCAGTAAAATGCAGAAAATTTTTTCCAAAGCATCTTTCAATTGCTTTATTATAAATAGAAATATGCAACACCTCTTTGTGTGCTTGTCTTTCCAGTCACAAATTCTTCTGATCAGATTCTGAGGGAAAGAAAAGTCTCCAGATATTGACTTCAGATGCTGTAAGTCCAGCTAGGTTCATAACTTTATTGTGTTCCAAACAGCATGTGGACATCAAAGTAATGTAGCATTCACCCCGAATGATTTATAGAAAGAGGTTTTTTTTCTTAAAGTTAAACCAACTAGTTCAAAAAATAAAGCATTTTGAATTAATACTGCTCTTAGTTTCAGAATTTCAGGCATATAAAAGAAAAGATGTGAAATATGAAGAGATACAGGATAGTTAGTTACAACTTTGTTTACTCAGTAGGCATTGCCTGGGTACTAGTGCAGGCTACAGTTCCTCCCTGGTTCATCATCCTTCTTGGAAAACTATCATTAGCCCCTTGCTGACCTGCAGACCATTTCTAGAACTGCATTCCCTTCCCCTCACATAGCAGTGAAAAGGTTGGTCAAATGGGACTGTCATTCTGCTTCCCCAGGAGGTCAAGTCTTAGCATTAAAAATTCCCCCTCTTTCTCTCTGCCATTAGTGTTTCTTTGGGGCAAGCTAAAGAAGACCCTGGGATCAGGACCAAGCTGTTTGTAAACTCTCCCTTTCCTTCAGATAACCCTTTCCTCTTTGATTCTTGCTTATCAAGGAACTAGGTACCTTATGAAGTGAAAATAGGCACAAGATCCATGGATTCATACATAGGTACACACACGGATACAAGGAAGAAAGAAAAAATAATACAGTTGTTCAGACCTGAAACATACTTCCCATGAACCCATTTTTTCCCCCTAATTTTGACTCAGACTGAAAATAGTACATCTTTCCTGGTCATCCCTGATGCTAGACATGGTACTTTGGGCTCTTAGCAATAATTTTTAATTGTCAATGATTCTCACATTTAAAATATTAATTATAAATACCAAGTTGGTTCTAGTCATTCACTACAGCACTGCTGGCTTGTTTAGAATCACCTACTACCAAAATTAAAGTTAAAATCTGAAAATGGTTCACTGTATTCTCTTATGATATCACTTAAATGAATTTTAATGGAATCACTTTAGAACTGTGTTCACCTGAAAGAGCAGAACATAAACAAAGTGGAGTAGCACTATCCATTGCATTGAAAACGGGAGTGAACTTTAAAAATTTTCTTTGCAATTAATAAGTAAATAAGTAAGCTTTTCAAACACAGGAGAAAGTGATTAAAAAATTAATCAATTTGGGAAGAGGCTGTGCAGCAAAAAAAAGCCTTAGAATAACAGTCTTATTCTCTCAAAATAGTGTCTGCAATAGTTTCCATTTCCTTGGGAAAAAAAAAAAAATAAAAATAGAGTGACAGAGGAAAAATGGCTAAATATATTTTCTTCACCATTTTATTCTGTTTTTTAAAGGAAGAATATTTTTATTACTGGTCCCTACACAAAAATTGTAATGAAATTTAATTAACTGTGAAAATACAAAGCAGAAGCAGCTTCTTGAAGGAAGAAGGGATATTTCCTCTGCATTTGATATTTAAAATATGTCTCAGATTGGCAAAAACTTTTCTAACATGATAGGCTGCAGCTAATTAGAGATACTAAACTATTGTTGAAATTGTTATTTCTAAAAATGATCATTATCACTGAAATTCCAAGAAAGTTGTTTTTTGTTGTGTTTTTTTTTTAATAAATATTTTTGAATTTAAACTAAGATTTTATTAGAACACTACACAGTAAGTTTTCCAAGCAGCCTCTTTTCTGATTGCTTTGTTTGAGGTATAGATGTTAGCAATAATAGTGGTCAATGGTGGGGGGGGGGGAGGGGGAGAACATGAATCTGTGTATAATCTCACCTGTATTCTCAAACAAGAATTTGTGCTGACAAAAATAGGACGGCATTAAAGGTCCCTTTGACAGCAGCTTCTTCCCTATTACTATTTCACAGTAGCTGAGAAATGATGGTTCTTTCCTCACAGTGAGAGATGGAAGTCACTAGGGCGTTTCCTCTATGAAAAGAATTGAAAGATACTGCCTCTCAGATGAGTATATGTTAGTATTAGGAACATATTTTATGGAAGAAAAGTCAATTTTATATAGTAGGGCCATGGTTTGGCAAGTCAAACTTTATTGGCATGACTGATTGGTGGCTGCCTACTTGTGAGGACTGAAATTACCACCTTGTATGTATCAGAATTATGTTTCAAAGTGTAAGATGTCTAGCTGTGATTTTAGATAAGGTTTAGCTATATGGAGGGGAAAAATAATCTCATAAATTGCCTGTTTATACTGATATCCATGCTACAATTACCAGGTTCCTTCATGAGGTATTTATGTCCATCAGACACTCCATACTCTGTTAAAATTCCATTAGAAAAAAATTATATTTGTGCAAAAGAATCTTTAAAGTTTTGTATTGATGTGAGACTGTTTCATTTGTTAGTTGGCACCAGAACTAACTGATACTTGAATCTATCAGTTACTTTCAGCATATCTTGATCCTTTCTGGGAGAGAGCTCAGATAATTTTAAGGAAGAAAGAGCATTAATGATCTTTATGTGAGCTTTTATAAAACTGCAACCACTTGTTTGGAGAGGTGTGCAGTATAACTTTTAATGGTGCATAATATTTATATTTACTATGTGCATTGTATACCCATCTTTTTTACATTCCTTATTTTACCTGTTGCGATCCACTCTATTCTTTTAGTTAAATCAGAACCAAAGTGTAAATTTAGATTTATTGTAATGACAACATGGATATGTGTTCTTCTTGTGAAATTATTTTAGTGTGTAAAGTAGCGAAAAAGAGAAATGCAAGGAAACTATCCTCACTTTTACTTTTAAATAAGTTATTTATAGGATAAAAATTGATATATTTTAATACTGAACATCTGTATTAAATTAATAGCTTCTAGACTAGTAGGTACGACATGACTTACAGACCCAATATATTCTATTACAAACACAAATATATATCAATATATTAAGATACTAATTTATAGTAATGTTAAAAACTTCTTTATTGAAGATTTGGGTTTATTTTTATAAAGTTTTCCTGGCTTATTTATTACTCTAGCACAATAGTGTTTCAAGGAATGTAACTAATTTTTTAACTTTTCATGTGCATCTCTATCACTTTCTAATTAAACAGAAATCCTGATTGCTGTATTTTTAGCATGGTTAAGAGTCTTTGAATCACTCTGAACACTTTTAATTAAAAAAAAAAAGAAAAGAATGCATGATATCTTGTGCTGCAGTGGTAACTAAATAATGCGTGAATTTTTATTAAAACTGGCAATACTGACCAGAGGTACCGCCTTTAGAGCTATAAATAAATAATCTATATGAGTGGTATTGGATTAAATGTATGTAAAACAAGATGACTAATCAGCTTTCCTTCATGTTCACTCTTAACCTTCTCCCTGAATATGCAAAAAATTTCAAAATGTATAATTGCAGCACTCTAAGTTCCCAATAGATAGCAAACTTAGTGAACAAAACATACGTTTTTAGTCTAACACATGAATTTTTCATTGAAGTAATAAGAAATATAGTGTGTGTTTTCTCTTAAATGAAGTAGCTACTGCATTCTACGTTGAAGGCAAATGCTGAGACATTTAAATAAGACACACATTCATACAGAATGTGTTTATGCTTGGTTGCATATATCATCTAATATTTAAAACTCCTTTTATCATGTATTGTAGCTCATGGAAGTAAGCTTTCTTCTAATTTTTAGGATTCTAGGATTTAATTACAGAACTTTTCAGAAGCTTCTCTAATTCTGATTCTGGTCCTAATAACTAACCCCTAATACTAATTCTGGTTTGAATTAACCCATGTGTCCACATGTGGACTATAATAGTTGTATAAGGAGAAATGGAAGGACAGGGTAAGCATGACCATGATATTTCTTGAGAATATCTTCCAGTTTCCTTTTAGTTGAAGTTCAGGGAATTCTTCCACTGCTGACTGTATCTAATAGTCTTTTTCTGATCTCTATTTCACTTATTTTTCCAGTCCTATACCCTTTAAGCCTCCACAATACCTTGCAGGAAGGAATTCTGTTAGTTTTGGTTTATGCTCTTCAGATCTTTTATAAGAAATGCTAGTGAATGGTCTTTCCCAACTCTCCTGGCCACACATGATTTTATTATAGCCCTCTCTGTTATCTGCCTTCAGTCATATCTTTTCTGAGTGAAAAGTCTCAGATTATCTACTTCTTCTTCATATGAACATTGCTTCTTATTTTGAAGATAATAAGAATGTAAGCTTGTAAAACAATGTTCAGGTATAAACATTTGAAAACAAATATTTGAGGGTAATATTTTATAAGATTAAATATGTTACTTGAGATTTGTTATTTCTGCCATTACCTGTGCCTTCTTTTTCTTTTAAATTCTCTATAATGCCTTAAACTTTTAGCCATCATATAAATACTTTATTTCTGATTTATATCTTAATTTATTTCTTCATACGTTTTCAGTGTTTTAGGATTTTTTTTATGGTGAAAATAATTCATCTGAAAAAATATAAATATTTTTTCTTCTCACCATGAGATTCTGGTATCATCTTTAGGATAGGATAAGTTAAGAATATAATATAAACATATGGTCATAAGTGCCTATTCTGTCTAGCTGAATATATTGACAGGTCAGTTTTAGCACTGAAAGGTTAAGACACTTGTTGATGGTATGCTAGTTGTAAACCTGGTATTACAAGTCATATTTTCAGTGACTCTTTCTATTCTAACTTAAATTGCTGAAAATTAAGAATGAAATTGATTTTACAGTTGTAACGTAGAGGCTTCGAAGAGATACTATTGTCAAACTCTAGAATATTCTGGTTCTCAAATCCAAAAGTCTGGGATTTCAAATGTTTTCAATTAAATGCTAGTGCAAAGCATGCTGAAACCAATGAAATTACTTCATAATTCTCTGAGTTATAAGCTAGCTCTGAAGAAGTCAGCACCCTGGGTTTTTAAATGGGAAAGGCAGTATTTGTTTGGATGGGTTGGATTTCTTCAATCTGCAAGCATTTATGCCCAGTTTTACTTAAAATTTTAATTATTTTTAGAGCCACAGAATTTAAAGCATGCAGATAAAATACTGATCAATTTAAAATACCTCTAGTATAAGACAGTCACCTAGATATGCTCCCAAAGGCTGAAGTTATCTTGAAGCCTTTCAGGAGAAATAAACTCCACAAAAGTGCAGACAAACACACATGTGTATGGTGGCAGTCAGTGTGTAGTTTTGTACCACCTTTTTCTAGCCAGTAGGCTAGAAACAACTAGGCATTTAGTCTGAGCTAGTCATCTGGTTAGGCTCTTGCCATAACCCGTAGAGATCAGCAAAGGATCATGGAGAATATCTTGTGATTGACTGATTCACACTTAGAGGTATCCACTTCTCTCTTGGGGACAGTTAGGGGAGACTGTATACACTTTACGTGGCTGAGGTTAGTGAAATTATGTCCATTCAGGGTAAGCAGAATTCATCAGTCATTTAGAACTGATAGCAACTCTGTTCTTTTTTATATGATAAAGAGCAGACTCGTGCTTGAAGTGCCCAGGTGCTCTCAGTTTTCTGCTACTGTTTTTCATTCTGACAGTTACCTTTCTTGTATCTTGGTTTCCCTTTGTAAAAAGGACACAATAGTACTTTCCTTCTCCTGCTTTTCAGAACAGTATATCTCTTTAGATTGTCCTTTACTTTTTTTTATTGTATGTTGCGGTCTCTTTCAAGTTCTGAAACATAAATACTAAATGGCAGTGTTCCCTATCAGATATGCTGGATTTAAGATACATCACCTTTCTCAGAAATCATCGGTATTTCATCCAACCCTTCTTCCTTGTTTTTCCCAACCCAGAAATGGGTAGGACAGCAAACTATATTCCAATTTGCTTACAGCAAATCATTCAGATATTTGAATGTCCAAATCCACAATATAATCTAAGTTTTTGATGCTACACTCGTGAAAGAATTTCACAGTAGTCAGCATCAAATGAAGAAAAATGAGACACCTTTTTTTTTATTCATTAAAAAAGACTGATGTGTAGTTGTTTCTAAGCAAGACAAAAGAGATCCAACAAGTGGTAAAAATGGAAAAACTTTTTCTTTTTTATCAGTTTCCTCCTTTTTCCACTCTACCCTTACTCCCATTCATGCATCTGTACCACCATAAAATAATTACAGTAGCACCCTTGAGAGATGTAGGCCATGCACTTCCAATGTAGTGGTGTCATGGCATATAAGAATTAAAGCTTCATCAAGGTCTTGTCACATAAGATAGCTACTCAAAAAGAATATATTAGCCCAAGCCTTGAAACTGATCAACAGTTTACAGTGTTGCTGTTGTACGAGACAGTTATTATGAGAAGAATGCTAATAAGAAATACTCCCATCTGGTAATATGTATCTTAAACTCATTAAATATTCAATGAATGGAGCCTAGGCTTATGTCTGAAAATTAAACACTCATGCCAACAAAAGATGCAACTTGGTGAAACTAATATTGGAGAATTTTTGTAATGGAAATCTTAAATCTGTTCCAAATAAAAGTAGAGACAATAATAAGAATTTCAAGGATTAAAACTGTGACATATTTTAATTCTTGATACTCCTAATATATTTCTTATATTAGTTTTGCTGATTAATTCATATAGCATGAAGAATAAAAATTGCAGCTGGGACCAGAGAATGAATATTTTCTTACGAGCTCTCACTGATTATCCTTTCAGATTATAACACTATTTCGCTCAGTGTTTTCCAGCTACAAATGTATAATGTGTACTGAAACTTGCAGACTTGTTGGAAGCCCGGTAGCTTTCAAAAATCAAAGGTGGTGTTAAGAATGGTGCTCAAATTCATCTCTCTCCATGATTTTCCTTTGCACAGGGTGGAATTTTTCATCCATAAAGAAGGTGATGGAGAATTGGCTTTGAATATATGCTAGGAGCAGAAAATCAAGTATCTATGAAGATTTCGAAGTATCTTTGTCATGAACCCTGCTGTTTACCTTTGTCACTCTTAAAGGTGTTTAGATAGAGTTTACCACTATGCGCTATTTTTATTCAAATGTAATTTATCCTCTTTTATAATGACCCGATGATATATAAAAACTTTGATTTTTTTCAGTAGAATAAAATAATAAAATTCCGTAGAACAAAAATAGTTGACAAACAAGGTTAATTTTAGTCATTACTCGTTAATAGTCATCTGGTGACAACCATATGAGCACAAAAATTTTAATTTTATCCGGTTATCATTAGTTTCTGTGGTTAACCACTGGACCTCTATTTCATATGTTCAGCTTTTGCCTCCTGGAAGACTAAAAAGTTTGTATCTCTTAGTGAGATCAATCAAATTGCAAAAACTGAGTTCAGGTACTGCACGAATGTTTAACAGTGTCATGCTTATAAGAAAAAGACTCTTACAGGTTTATAGCAACTGTAGGTCATTTGTTGAATTCTTTTGAACTCTTATGTGTTGAAATCAGTTAAGCAGTCTACACATTTTCCTTTTTCCCAATAAATTAAAAAGCCTTGTTGGGAAAAAAACTTTTGAGGTCTCTTATTTGGTTTCTCCATGTAAAAATATTTGAAAACAAAGTGGATATTATCAGTTGGGCTCCCATAGATAAAATAATTAGCTTAGATACTCCTAACTTGTAATAAAACAGCACACCAATGGCAGAATCCCACATAACTCCTCGTTGGCTTCACACACAAGATCCCTGGTATGTTTCTATGCAGCACCTTTTTAAACTCACATGCAGCAGTCTACAGGTACTTGCAATCCAACATACCTAGGCCAGATTTCACAACTGCCGTCTCTGCATGTACAGTTCCTGATATAAACTAGTAAGATTTCTTAAGGATCTAGCTCCATATTAAGAAAAGATTTTCTGTACCTTCCCAGTGCTTTTTACTGTTTAAGTGAGTATAAGGAGCATCATTTGACTAAACTGCAAAGTACTGAGCAATGAGTACATTTTCAGAATGTAAGAGCCTATTAAGGGTTTGAATGCTGTCAAGATGGTCCTCTTTCTCAGATAACTTTACAGAAGTACATAAGTAGTTTGGGATTGAAAGTCATTCTCTGGTACGAAAGACCAGGGATACTATTAGTCTGTTCAATACACAATATATTTCATATTGTTAAGCTCCTATGCTACAACTTCCTACTCTCATTAATTACTCAAATAAAATTATGAAGTTATTTTAAGTAAAAGTGCAATGAATTACAAAGTATTTCCATTATAGCAGTGCTATCTTAAAGATAGTATAAATATTTTTTCTTAAGAGTTGATTTATCCTTATGATTACAGTTTATATCTTTGTTAACCTTTACGAGAAAGCTGAAATACCACGTGACTGAAAATATGATCAAATTAGCAATACCAAATGGAGTTGTATGTGATTATCAGAGGTGGTAACAGTGAATCCAATAGATTATGTAGTAACATTATATTTATATGGATCCATTGTAATATATGATGAAGAACGTGAGTTATATTGGCATTTTTGATGGAAGTTGTGACCCTTTTCTGATGATATTCTAGAACCACCTACAGAAAATGGGTTCTTGTTTATACAGAGCAACATAACTCCATTCCTGCTCCCACAGAGGGCATGTAGTCTCCAGTAAGCATCTGTAATTGGTATGATGACTTTGATAAATACTAGCAACAGCTCCCAGATAGTCATAAAACACAGCAGGGCTGAAATCCACCCAGAGCTCTCTGGCATATTTTTAAACTGTTTCCATGCCATCCTGAAACATTCCATAAAGTCTTCACTAGTCTTGTTTGAATTTGCCATGTGAACTAATTTTTACTTCAGCAAAGAAATTTTCCATAAATGTTGCAGATGTGTTTAGCAGCAAAATTCCTGATAGTTTTCAAACTCTTCATTTATTTTTTCCCTTGTGTGTTTTTTGTCTTTTTTCCCCCCACTTAACTTCCTCACACAGAGGAAGTCCAGTCCACAACATCTCTCCCTGAGGCTGATGACTGAAAGTGTCCAAAATCCTTCAGTGGAATTGTCTTTCCTTATGCTTTGTCATACTGATGATGACATCCAGAATGGCATGAAATGGACACTGTTGCTCTTGTTCTGCAGTGCTGCATCTTCTCATAAATACATTACCATAATTAAGTCAAAGGGGTTCACATAGGTCATCACATACCCTTATACCTACTGCATTTTCCAAAATGCTCTCTGCTAGATCCATCCTGGAATGGAAAGAAAAGCTTCACATAATCCAGTCAATTAACCACCTAATTTCTTATGGGCACTTATAGGTCTTATGGTTATTAATTCTGCCAATGTTTTTTGAATAAACATCATGAAAAAGAGAAATTACTATAGTTATATTGTTCTTACATACTTTAGAATACATCAGTATTGATTCTTTATAACAAGCATTTCTATCCCTTTACGTTTCTCATTCCTCCTCAAATACATTTCTTTTTCTGGAAACAAACTTCTTAGATTAAAGGCAAATCAAACACTGGTACTTAGATAAGAAAATGATGTAATCATTTTTATGATTTTATGTATTGACTAATAAATGCAAGCTCTAAACAGATTAATATATCCTCAGGTATCATATAAATAATATATTATTTACAGTGACAAACCCATTAATTGTTCATTACAAATATCCTTTTACCTCAGCCACAGATTGGAGGAAAACTCATAAAACTGTCACAGTTTAATATACCTTGAGACTGAATACCCTTTAAGCCTTTTCTTTTACAAAGATGTTTTTTTACATGAAAAAAATGAATCAAGGAAGTTTGGATAACGTATTACATATATAGTGGCATATACAAAATCAGCAGTACCAAAAGTACCTTTTCCATTAAGGAGCAAGCCAAAAGGAAGTTACAAAATTAAGGGAGGTTCACAGTAAAATGAATTATTGCGGATTACAAAAATAGCAACTTAGTTAAAGAATTTAATTACATACAAAATATGTTCACATTTTGTTTATAAAACTCCGTAGTAAAATATTATATTGTTTTTACTGACAGTGAGAAGGAATTTCAGCACCAGCATTTTAGGTGTGTTGTTGCTGGTTTTCGATGATCACAGAATCACAGAATCGCAAGGGTTGGAAGGGACTGTGGGAGATCATCTAGTCCAACCCCCCTGCTAAAGCAGGTTCTCCTAGACCATGTTACACAGGACTTCGTCTAAGCGGGCTTTGAATATCTCCAGAGAAGGAGACTCCACAACCCCCCTGGGCAGCCTGTTCCAGTGCTCTGTCACCGTCAGAGTAAAGAAGTTCTTCCTCATATTCAACTGGAACCTCTTATGTCTCAGTATGTACCCATTGCCCCTTGTCCTGTCGCTGGACACCACTGCAAAGAGTCTGGCTCCATCCTTGTGACTTCCACCCTTAAGATATTTGTATGTATTGATGAGGTCCCCTCTCAGTCTTCTCTTCTTCAGGCTGAACAAGCCCAACTCTCTCAGCCTTTCCTTGTAGGGTAGATGCTCCAGTCCCTTTATCATCCTAGTTGCTCTCCTCTGGACTCCTTTTAGGAACTGTACACAGTACTCCAGGTGGGTTCTCACTGGGGCAGAGTAGAGGGGGAGGATAACCTCCCTCGACCTGCTGGCCACAGTCCTCTTAATGCACCCCAGGATACCATTGGCCTTCTTGGCAACAAGGGCACACTGCTGGCTCATGGTCAGCTTGTCATCCACCAGGACTCCCAGGTTGTAGCTACTTCTCCAATGGCTGTGGAAAGAAAAGCCTTACTTCTTTTGTTAAAAAATAAAGCCAGTGCTGGGCTTGCCAGTACATGGACTTACTGCAGCAAGCCCAGTGAAAGGCCACAAAGATTAAGCATCTGGAGAATCTAACATATGAGGAGAGGCTGGGAGAGCTGGGACTGCTCAGCCTGGACAAGAGAAGTTTCAGAGGGATTTATCCATGTGCATAAATGCCTGACTGAGGAGTAAAGACAACAGAGCTAGACTCTTCTCCATGGTGATAAGGGACAGGACAAGTGGTAATGGCACAAATTGAAACACAGGAAATTCCACTTAAACATAAGAAAAAACTTCTTCACTGCACAGGTGATCACACACAGGTACAGGTTGCCCAGTGATATTGTGGAGTCTCCAACTCTGGAGATATTCAAAAGTCAACTGGACATGGCCTTGAGCAACCTGCTCTCATGGACCTTGCTCTGAGCAGAGGCTTGGACCAGGTTATCTCCAGAGGTGCCTCCCAGGCTCGGACACTCTGTGAATCTTTGAATATATATTAATGAACAAAAAATGGCAAAATGAACAGATGTGGATAAGAAGTGTTGATCCAAGAATCCTGCCTTTGTTGAGCATTGCGCTGTGCCATGCTTCTTGCCTCATCCTTTTCATTTATTTAATGAGATGCTTCTGAGTTCAGCAAATGCAAAAGGATGTAGAAAAGCACAAGGGCTCTGACTTTAGGTTATGGCTGAACTTTGTATGTTCCTTTTTTACTCAGTGAGTTCTTTACAGAAATTAGGTAGCCATACACAGGGTGAATAAGATGTAAATGTCATAACAAAAAAATAAAAGTCTGACAGTTGCATTCAAAAAATATCAGGTTAAACTTGATTGTCAACGTAGTAGCCTCCAGAATTTTGGTGATACCATTCAGAAAAAGAGAAAGTGGCAGCTTTGTGTAACTTGATTGAAATTATCAAACAGCTGCAATGCCTATTAACTGAAGTGATTTTTAATTGTGGCAGTTATCATTTAGTCGGCTGATGCACAGAAAAGGAGTCTGCCTGAAAAAATAAAGAGACAAGGTTTTATCATTGCCTGATAGAAGCTGATGGTCTCTGTTTGCTGCACTATTCTTGTGACAGGCTTCATTGGCCAGGCTTTGTGGGGCTATCTCTGAGCTCATGGGTAAATATCTGCCTGTATGAGGGCCGGTCTTCAGCACAGCCACCCTGGGCGCTTGCTCTTTGGAGCCAGCTTTCAGTCTGACGGAGCTGCTGGGTTGGACCCTTAGTTCTGGACAGGTTCCAGTAGGGGTAATTAGAGTCTGCTGAATGTAATTATCCCCTGCACTTGTAATTTGTTGTGGTACTCACTTCCGGTCTCGTGCAGTTCTGTGAACTGTTGTTGATTACTCCATGTTATTCCAGAGAATGCTGTATTTTAGTAGAAAATTAAATTATTCTTCCCTCCCTTCCTCCCTTTCCCTTCTCCTCTCTCTCCGGATGTACATTTGTGCATATTTATTAACACAATTGGCTACTCTTATTACAAGCTATTGCTAAAGAAGAACTGTAATACAGCTTATCAGTTATTTATGATACATAGTTTAATTATTTTCAGATTCACTGCTTTCCCAAGTATTTCAAAGAGAATTAGAGAATGGCAAGTAGAATACCTAATAGCTCTCCAGCAATAGAAAGCATGGCGTGTTTCAGTTATGTTCAGCGATATGAAAAGGTATGCCTTAGCTGTGTCACAGTTATAGCAGCTTTGCTGAAAAATGAAAGTGTTGTGTTGCATCATCTGTGTATCTCACTGGCCTCTTCTGAAGGGCACAACCTTAGCAATATGGCAGAAATGTAGTGTACTTCTGTAGAACACTTTGAGAAAAAGTACATTTTTAATACAAGATAAAATTAAATCAAAATAGCAGAGAGGACATACATATCAACCACTGATTTGCTGAGGTAAATGTAGGGGAGGTTGGTGGAGAAAATGAATTTGTCTTTTTAAACAAGATCTAAGCTATATACTTCCAACAGAGATGAGTATAAAGAAAATTTATTATGTAGCTTGAGCCTGCAGGTCTCCTCTGAAATTTGCCTGTGTGCTTCCTCCCAAAGATATAAATCACTCATGGAAACCACATGTTTCATCTTGAGCTTGTGCATAAATGCTCACCATTGAGTCCCTAGAGTAAGAATACTGTTTCTGGTGGAAAAAATAACAGTATTTATCACAATCCACAGTGATTTTCTTTTTTTTTTTTTATTTTAATTCCTCTGAAATAGCTGTATCTGATTGACATTATGAACCTCACTTAGTTTGCTTTGTTATTTTTTACCATGACTCAGATCCCCAAAGATATTGAGATGCCTAACTTCCACTTCAGTCTATATTTACCATGAGTCAGTTGCTTAATCTGAGTTTAATATTAGATGCCTATTTCATTTGATGTTCTGAGCCTAAATGGTTATATAAGAAATAAAACTTATAAACTATTATTTTGTTTTAAAAGATATAGCATACTTTTCAATCATTTTATATGTATTTTACAATAACTCAAAACTTTAAAAATGTACGAACAACTTACTTCCCTGCCTCTTGTTTATGATTTCAGTCATAGACATACAGCTAAGGACATCAGGACACTCTAATGTTTCTTTGAACTCACCCAAACATTTGAAAATCCTCTGTATTTTGTAAGCACCTTTAATCTGAGTGAAAATATAGAAATAGATGCCTTGCTTTTCTCTTTTCTTAGGGTTAAATTTAAACTTCTCACCATCACTATTTTTCAACAGTAGTTATAAATGTTCCTCACTTTCATATGCAGCATAAGTATACAAGAGAGCCAAACACTATCTCATTTATGATGCTAAAAAGAAAATGCCTGGAGCAGATTTTGCAATATCAACCGTGCTGAAGGGATTACTTGATTCGAAGAGGGATGCTAAAGTCTGTAATGTCCTAGTCATGTCAATGAGAAGTAACTATTGGATCTGAACTTCAAATGTGGTAGAAGATATATATGCTGCCATGCAATATTAGATATCACTAAATACTGTTCAAGATAACCATGAAGAAAATGCTAACAATTTTTTAACTTCAAGTTGCAGGAGGTTTTTATAATGTCAAAAATTGTGTCTTAAATCTTAACTTCTGAGCATGAAGGATGGTTATTGTCATTCTCTTTTTGACTATCAAACACTCACTTGCAAGTGTCCTTAAATTATGTTTTATTGTTCTGTATCATTTTATACAAAACTTTTTTTAAAAAAAATCTTGTGGCATGCAATGCAAGTAATATCACCCTATGTTGCACAAGTGCTGAGTGTAACATTAACAAGCTAATGACCTTTATGCATGTTGCTGATGATATTTGGTGTCAGATTGTTTCCACTTACCCTGCTTAATGGGTAATTCAGATACATCATGGAGGAAAATGTCCTGCTTTGAATATAATTTGAAGATTCACTGTCTGAATGGCTCTATTCCTCCCTGTCACTGGGATTTATCAAATTTCTGAGTACATGACTTCTCATGACAAGTATTCAGAAAGCTCATTAACACCAAAATACAGTTGATACATATTTTAGAAACTCCTCATTCTATAGTTCAGCATCTGTATATGAATTAGCATATGGAGATATGAGTAATTGTTTTAATGTAAATTTCACCTCTGAACCACTTTCCTCTCAGTTCATTGTGAATATAATTAGGTCTGCCATAGTCCTCTCCCTGTGAGACTGCAGATAAGGCACAGAAAAAAAATATTTCTTTGCTATAATCCTTCTGCTTAAAGATGATAGGGAGGCACTGATGAATTTAGTACCATTCATGTTCTCTGAACTAGAACCCTTTAAATAAAATATCATATAATGTCTTTTTTTAAGAAACACTTGTTTTTTAAACAAAGAAGGAATAAATCTTTTAAATACGCTATAGGGCACCCACTATAATAAATGGAGAAACATATCCCATATTCTTCAGTCCCACACAAACAAGAACTTGGACATGTACTTCATTTGACCTTTCATTAGTAAGGACTAAAGAAACATGTTTTCTTTCTCTTTATGCCAGTGTGACCTCTCTGTTGGTGCTCTGTAAAACACATTGACCATTACAGTACAGTTACAGTAACCATTTATTAAAACTTTCTCTTTATGTGAGCAGTTACTGAAAGATTTTAACTTTGGAATTAATTCAGGAATATATCCCATCTATATGAAGGTTATATTAATGAGTATATTCCATATACATATATATGAGACTTTGCTTCATGAAAAGTTTCCCAAGACTTGGGAAGGTGAAGCAGTTACTAATTTTTAGCACAGCTTAGTTAATGAATGCTAATATTGTTGAGCCTTGGCTGAACCCTGTAAATGTTCATCAATTTATCATGTAAAGATACTTTATCTGAGAAGGAGATTTTATCAATATTTGCATCTCTATCTCTATATCCTGATGATGTAAATAACATTGACTCAGATGGAAATTCAATTGTAAGAATATTGGAGATACCTTCCAAGCTGCAAGAAATTCTGGAAGACAAATATTTTGCTACCATAAGGGCCTGTTTAAATAGAGGGATTATTAAACTTTTGTGAAATTTTCCTAATCCTGGAGGAAATGATGAAACACAGACTAGAAAAAGCAGTGCCAACCGTGTGGCAAATTTATAACTTTTTTTCTTTCATGGTTGTTTGCTGTGCACTAAAAGAGTGCTTGGTGCTTGTAAAGCACAGGCAGAGCAGAAGATATTTAGAGGTACCTTGGGTGACTTTCAGAGCTTTGATAAGGCCACAGCACATAGTGAGACATAATGTGCTTTGAAAGCTGTCTGAAAAGCCCACTGTTTTTTATTTAAGGAGTTTACAGGGAATTATGATTTCATGAATTTTTCACTGATTTGTCAAATGAAATGCCTGCTGAAAGCAAAGGCCTACCCAAGTATCTGTTTCTCACTGAAGTTCTATCAGAAGCAGATCACCCTAGGGTGGCAATAGTCACCAACAAAAAAACTCACTTGCTATTCTACTGTTTTGTAAATTGAAAGAGTGACAATTCATTACCAGGACAATTTATGAAAGCAAATGAAAAGGGTGAGTTATAGTAAAACATAATTTTTTTTCTTATTATACATAAGTCTGCATCACGGGAAGAAGAAGGCATCCAGCCATCTTGGATAATGTTTGATCAGGGTTTTTAACAGGCAACAAAGTCAGTCATTGTCAAATAAACTGAAACGAGACACCAAGCAATTAGAAATAAAATGAGATGAAAATAAAGACCTGAGGTTTTTCAGCTGAAGTTTCTATTAAAAATTTCTAATAGGACAACCTGCATATTTGAAAGATAGAAGAAAACCATTTGGTATCCCTGCTTTTTAAGTGATGCTTGTGACCTTGAAAAGGATGTTTTACTTCCTTATCAATGAAAAATAGTGATACAGACAAATATATAAACAAGAACAAGCAGAGAATCTGAGAAAAACTGAAGAGGCTAAGCGGTCATTTTCCAATGTATGGGAAAGAATTAGCAAAAATTTTCTAAAGACAAATTGATAGATATACTGCTTTATGCCCTACGTATTTAGTATATGAATGTTTTAATTTCAGATTTATCTGGTATTCGTAATAGTTGTACATGCAAATCTTCCAGAAGAGAACTTAGTTTGTTTGTTTAAATATGAGCTACCTGATCACAGATTACTGGTCAGCTGGTACCATAAATTTTTCAGTAAGAAAGCAGACTAAGTCATTTGGAGTGCTGAATGTTCTGTGGAGGCTGAAAAGGTTACTTTCTGTCCATTTTAGCCAATTAAAGAAATTGGACGTAGGAATATAATAACTGGCATTGCAGAATGGTTGTTCATGCTGAAGTAGACCAATTCAATATAATCAGACCAAGACAATGATCACCTCAGCTAACCCTTCAATAAAACACATTGGAAAAATTTTTGCAAGCTTGTCAGCCACGATGTGAGAGGTCAAGCACTGAAATTTGGTAAAAAAAAATATTCCACCAGAAGATAAAATTGTCAGCTTTAATCTTGGAAGGAAGGTAGCAGCATGGATTTCTGAAATACTTGTTTGCATTGGTGGATATTTCTGTACTATACAACAACCAAGGATTCTGGAATATAGAGTTAGTTACTTCTGTAAAATTGCTCCTGTAAAGCTCATTTGGATGCATAGCACAGTGAAGCACTGGAGTTATAGCTATAAGAAGAGGCTGCGTAAATGAAAATAGATGATAGAGATGAGAAAAGATCTAGATTTTTATACATACATAGACTTACTAGTTATATTTTAGGGTTTTTCTTAGCACACATCTAGAGAACATTCATTAGGCAAAATTATACAAAATGGGTTACTTTGTTTTTCTTTACTCACCAACACTGTAGAGGACCCAAATTATTTTGTAATGCATCAATCTTGTTTGTGCTTTCAAGTTGCAAGAGTTACTTAATGCCATTATGGAGCTATACTTTAAATGAACCTTGGTTTTGAAGACTTCCTTGTAAGAGTGATATTACACTGGTGTGACCTACATTCACTGTTTGCTGATCATCGTGTCAATGGCTTGGACCTGCAAGGCCCATCAGAGTGTTTCATCCTGTTGGCAGTGCCCATCTGGCCAGCTGTCCTCCCAAGAGCCCCTCGAATGTGAATCCTGGCAAACATCCACCCTCTAACTCTCTGTTCTGTGCCTTGGTTTTGCAGACCCTCCCATTCGTGATGTGGCAAACAAGCATGAATAAGTCCCACAAATAACCATTCTCTTAACTACATGTGACCAGAGGATTTGTAATGACGATGATCAGGGGGCTGGAACATGCCCCCTATGAGGACAGGCTGAGAGAGTTGGGGTTATTCAGCTGGGAGAAGAGAGGGCTCCAGGAAGACCTTATAGCAGCTTTCCAGTACCTGAAGGGAGCCTGAAGAAGGCTGGAGAGGGATGTTTACAAGAAGATGTAGTCATAGGACAAGGTAATGGCTTTAAACTGAAAGAGGGTAGATTTAGATTAGATATAATGAAGAAATTCTTCACTATGGCGGTGGTGAGACACTGGAACAGGTTGCCCCAAGAAGTTGTGAATGGCCCCTCCCTGGAAATATTCAAGGCCAGGTTGGATGGGGCTTTGAGCAACCTGATCTAATGGAAGGTGTCCCTGCCATGGCATGGGGGTTGGAACTAGATGATCTTTAGGGTTCCTTCCAACACAAACCACTCTATGATTCTGTGATTTTGGCAGCACTGGTCAAGGTAATGCCATACCTTACAAGGGAGCAGTTATGACCTGAAGATCTTGACTGCTTCTGTGAGACACTGCCTAGGTTTTCCTGTTAGAAAACTGGATATTGCCAAAACAAAATAGAGTTAATCCATGAGTTTGAGAAAGTTCTTCTGAACCCTGATACCTGACCACCTCCAAAATTTATTAATTACCCTCTAAAGTCCTGAAAGTAATTATGCTGGAAGTGCCTTCATGTCAAAAGAAAAACACAGCCAAAAAAGCTTTCTCCTCATGAAGTCCTTAAGTTTAGAGCTTTTTCTTCAATCATTTTATTAATATAATTACTCTTCCATATTAAAATAGATATATAGCATAATCATTAGTATTTCTATGTAGTTACAGAAATAGAAGTGAATGGATGGTAATGGGAACTTTTGTTGGGTTTTTGGGTTGTTTTTTTTTTTTTTTTCATTTTCCACTTTTTCTACATTATGTTGAAGACAATTGGGAGAGAAGTCTTTATTTGTCCAATAAGGTAACAAATGCCACTCCTATAATTCAGTTCAAACAGAAATCCCGAATTGCTTATTTTTTTATGATCTGTACAATTATTTTGAGTAGACTTAGTACTAGAATGATATAGCTGTTTTCTGGGTGAAGCAGGGGCCTGCACAGACTTGCAGCCAGGGAAATCCAGGAGATAATAGTGATGAAAATGTAAAAATAGAGGTTAGGGAAAAAAAAAAGAAAAGAAAGAGAAAGGGAAGTTAGCCCTGTCCCATGAACCTTTTTTAGGACTTACAGAAGTATATAATATAGGCAGTCTGAAATTGTGGCTCATCAAAATGCCTCTCATTCAGACTGTTTGCATTGTATTCCTTTTTTACAAATTATTTTGCTTTGAAGTTTTTAAGTATTTCTGAATGGCTATATAATAGGAGTCTGGAATTTAGCTGTTGGCTTTATGAATATTTCTCAACTTGTGTTTGCCCCATAACTTACATGACCAAATGTCTGTTAGTTCTGTTATATGATGGCTATTTATCAATTTGTTAATCTTTTTATCAAAAAAAGTTGCATAAAATATTTTTTTTTTACAAAGCTTTTACTTTATTGTGTGATCCCTGTTTATGCCATGCAAAGATTATTATGCTTTTATCTATTTCAAAAAAAATAATTCCCAAATCCACATTGCTGTCTTTAAGAAGCGATAGTGGGATATATGGTCTGTCACCTTTGGGTCATGAGTTTAAATTCACCCAGGTCAATTGCATCTGAAGATCATTATTATCTGATAGCTCACTGAAGTAGGAAACTTGTACTACAGTGTTTTTTGTCAATAAATAAAGTTACCATTCCTGTTATTCCACACTTTTCATCTTCTCTGAAATTATTGCATCCATGTCAGAATCCAAGACTCCTTTAAAATTGCACTTCTTTTTGCAGTCTGTCTTCTTGACCCTCGAGTTCCAGACATCTCTGAATAATGTATGGTTTTACTTTCTAAACCTCAGAGTTAAATGCCCCTACAGTGCTTTTGGTCTATTAGGGGCTAGTATCTCCAATGTCACGATGTAAAGCACAGCCCTTTCAAAAATAATGAGTTTCAGCTCCCATACTTCCTTTGGAGGAGCAAAGCAGAAATGCTGTAAGCATTATGCTTATTGAATAGCTACACTAAAAAAAAGAAACAAAACCAACAAAACCAAACAATCCAAACAAAACAGCTGGAAAATAATGATGAAAGAACATATACTTAAAATACAAATAATTTTTTCTCTACATGATATAATTTTTGAAGTTAATCTGATGCTGAATCTGAAAGAATGGGCAATATTTCCTGAATTCCTGGTTTGTGGTTCAAACAAAAGGCAGATTAAGAACTGCATCATGAAAATTAAACTATTTTGAGCTCCAGAAAGAGAAAAAAAATCCATCAAAATAAGTAAGGAAAATATTTACTTCTTCTGGATTTCTTTATCATTTAAATACAAAATATTGGGAAAGTAACATGATGAGTTTGTATTATTGCTCTAGTTTGGTAATTGCTGATGGACAGGAAGAACCAACATATTGAAACAAAGAACAGAACTGAAGTTCATGTGCCTTATCAAAAGTGATTATTATAATAACTCAGGTAATAATGCAATATATTGCATATATGTATTTATTGGTATATTCTATATAAGTAAAAGTGAGATTTGACAAGTTTGTGAATCAAATAATCTCACATACATTTTTCTTATTTTATTTCTCATGAGTCTCTATTCAACACTAACAAAGAATGTTTATAATTAAGCTTATTCTTTTTTTCGAAATCTGAAATTTTAAAGTCTTTCTCCTTGCAATACCACAACAGATTTTTATAGAATGGCTATTTTTAGAGTTAATTGTATATAAATATTGATAAATGGGCTCTGAAAAAAAGAAAAAAAAGAAAATCTGTTGCACATCTTTCTTCATTTTATGAACTTTATAAGTATTGTTGAGAGTATTTTATCATCTCTCACTAGTCTACCCACATTAATCCATCTTGAGAGAGAAAGACACAGTTCATATAAATTAAGTACTTATGAAGAAAACCCTTTCATGTATATGCTGTCTTCAGTATAGACTATTACAGCTGGCAACAGTTTCTGAAAACTAAAGTAGGAAAGACTGAAAAATTACTTTTCTGTGAGAAACCACAATTTCATCAAAGGGGGTATGACTGTCTGGGTTTTTCTTGCTGGTCTCCTAGAATCTAAAAAAAATCACAGAAAGCTTTTAATGAACAGTTAAAATACTGTTTTATATACTGCCCAATCCTAATTTTCAAAAGTTGGTTTCTGATAGGGGTTATGGAAGGGGATTGAATATTAAATAGAAAACCTGAAGTGTGTACTGTTCAGGAGCCAAACTGAGGATTAGAAGTCAAAAGACCAGCAGTGAAAACAAATTGTGATGGGGATAAAAGTTAATTTATATGTATAGTGAAAAACATTCTAAAGAAAGTAATAATTTTCTTAAGTCAACCTTAAGTTTATAAAACGCATAAGTTTTAAGGAATGTCTTCATAGTTTTAGCATACTAAGATGTTTCAAACTGCAAATTGCAAGGAAAAACCTGTAATAAATCAGCAGTTTTTCTGAAAGCTCAGAGACTTATATGTTAAATTTGATATGCCTCCTGCTTGCACCCTGTATCCCCAGAGCCAGCTTTCTTACATTATACAAACTACTCAGAAAATGATAGGGGGAAAATATCAGTCGATTCATTAATGATATCTCCCACTACTTTACATAGGTATCCTCTTCCTCTGCTCTTAACAGATAATTTTTCTAACCAGGTTTCAGAAAATAGAAACACCCATCAGGATCCCCTTCAAGAATGATACCTGAGCTCTTAGTTAAAATCTCTTTTCCTGCTCTGTCACTGTGAAACATGTCTGTGCCTTATGTACACCAGACATATATGAAAGGTTCCTCCGTCATACTGATGGCCAGGCTAGAAATCTTGCGGGTGTTTCCTCATAGGCTGTATAAAATTTCTTATTGCTAAGTCCATTTGTGAATTTAGAGCTAGTTACCAGAAATAAAGTTCCTCTAAGAACATCAATAATTGACCTGCATATGACAGCTCTTTGATGTCAACCCCCATGGGGGTGAACTTTGTGAGAGGGTATCTAAGTGTGCAGTGATTTGCCCTTTCTGTGTTTTTGCATGCAAATCTCATTTAGTATGTCAAACCATGGTAGAGTTATTCCCTGTACAAATGTTTCACATGTTTCAAACCTGCCCATGATTTCAGCCTATCGATATCACACTCTTTATTGTACCCTTCTGATGATAACAAAGGAACACAGATTATAACAAGTTTTTTCACTTTGAAGTAGCGCTTTATCCCTTATGGACTGTTTCCTCTGATTTCTTTAAATGGATCAAATAGTTAAGTGTTTTCCACCTATTTTACCCTTTGCTTTAATATTCAAAATTACATCACAGTTATTGGAAATAAAAAAACCAAAAAAACCCTAAAAATAACTTATATTTCATTTTACTATCAGACTACTGGAATGTTTTAATTTCCTGCAAACAAGAAGAACACTAGAAAGTAAAAATGCTGCATTCATGTTACAAAATATTTAATTCCTTTTCATTAATTTTAATATTTATATTGAAATAATTGCTATGTGATAGTACCACTCACAAAATACCTATGGATTATATTTTATAAGTGTTACATGTAAGGTAATTTTTAAATAGCAATTGAGAATTTAATACTGGGCAATGAATTTTGTGCAGCTAATCCACTTAAACATGGGCCACGGAACATCCTCTAAGGAAGAGAGCTAATGGCTCCCCTTGTCTTCAAACGACCTTTTGGTATGAATCTTTCCTGTCATACAAAATATGACCCAAAAAATGATGCATCAAAAGAAAAGATTTTTTAATGATATAATTAGATAATTTTGTATTTCTATTCTCACAATAGAAAGAGGTCTTGCCCAGACCCCATTTAACAGGTGTTTGTACACTGAAGAAAAGCTCTTCTTCCCCTAAGCTGTTTGTCATATAAGGGTGAAAAAGAATCCATAATAACATTATGATTAATACACAATAGATCGGAAGGAAGCAATGAGGCATTGCTAACTATATTTAACTGCCCTTGGGGACACAGAGAAAGAAGTGCTCTGTATGTAAGTACAAGGTGAATCCTTGATACTCAAGGAGAAATTATAAGACTGTTGATATACTGTGAAGACTTCTGTGTCCACTTTCATTTATGATATGACAGAGATGGGAATTCAACACAGAAATAAGAAAAGGGAATTCATATTGTCAAAGTTATGAGTGAATTAATAGTTTGGCACAAGCAACTTGAATATTTTTGCATTTGAGATAAAAAAATAGGTTTATGCTAAGTAAGACTAAAATTATAAAAATTCGAGATTGTCTTAGTTGTAAAAATAAAACCTGTCAAGACATAGATAGCCTAGATGCGATGATTCAAGTAACAAATATGATTTTAAGATTATATCCAAGTTAAAATCCTGATTTGATGAAGATAGAGAGAGATTTTTGGTCATGACAACAACTTAGTAAGAAGTTACAGTGGGGAAATTTTGTTTTAGGCAACTGAAGTTAAGCTTATAGCCGAGCATCCAAAAAACATGTGGAAGTCAAATGAAGGTCTGAACTTTGACAGTCAGAGTGGGGCTATCTGACATTAACATCTGAGTTAGCCATCCAAACTCTTTTATAGGTGAGAGAAATAAGACACAACTAGGAAACAATTCTTTCTAAAATAGTCATCGGAAACAGATCAGTGCCTAAAAATGTTGTGGTTCTTATTTTTTTTTCTTCTGGAATGACTATAAGGAGAGATGTGGTTTACCAGTACAAGTATAAGATAAGCAAATTGCAGGTGCCTGAAGTTATGTGGTAAATTTTTGGCAAGAATACAGTGCTGAGATGTGTTACTATGTAACAGTAGAAGGTAAATTTGTTTTCTATGGACAAGTTTCATGAAAGAAATAATTTAAACAGAAAATGCACAAGGCCAAGAGGACTCTGGTAACCATGGAGAAAATTACCACAGCGTTTGAGATCATATTTTTATATTTAGGATAGACTGAAATAGTGATTCAGGTGAGGTGAAAAGAAAGTTAAAAAAGGATGGAAAAACAGAAGAAAAACAAAGACAGGAGAAGAAAGTTGGCTTAAGAAGCTAGTAAATGAAAGAAGGAAAATGGGCCACTTGTTTTAATAGAGGATTATACAGAAGATACTAAGGACTTTATTTTAATAGTTTTTGGAAAATATATGGAAACCCAGTTAGGGGTAGGCATTGTAACACTCTTTGCCTGAAGAAATTGCAGAGAAAGGACAAAAATAGAGTTGCTGGAGAGAAAAGTTGAATGCCTTTTTCTTTAGAAATTGGAGGGGATCATTGTGCCATGATGTGAAAGGGGACAAAGGGTGATAAACTCTGTAGGAGAATGGTTTGCAGAAAGTGGCAAGGCTTCGAATAACATCTCCTGTTGCTACTGCTGAGCTACATTCAACCAGGCTGCTGAGCTAGGTGCAACGTTGTTCTGACACAGCTGGACATTTCTTACACTCTTAAGAGTAAGATGCAGTTGAGGATAGTGAAAACTAAAGGAGAAATGTAAAGAGAAATTTAGATTTGGCATGATAAGCTGCAACAGGAAGTTTAAATCTACTTTGATGTCAGGAAAAACCTCTGACCCATAGTTAGTGGGAATGACAGCTGTTCAAGTGAGGAGGGTCTGCAAACAAATTGTCAACCCAGCACAAACTTAGAATTGCTCGTGGCAAGATAAAAGCTATCCATTAATTACTGAATTACTGCATGAAGATAGCTACCGATTTATTGGGTCACAGGTGAATAACGTGGCACCATGACGGCTAAGATAGCTGCAGAACTGACTATCTATGGGTCACTCTTGGAGCTACAATGCCAGAATAGAGAACTGCAAACAAGGATTGAGTGATGTTTGCTTTGGAGCAGATTCAGAGCTAGCTCAATGGGGCAGTAAAGCATCTGTCAGGAGAAATTGGGGAAGGACATAAAGCTGTAGGTCCCAGAAGGGGGCAGAGCTAGAAAGGCACTGCAAAGGCTGAAGTAGAGTGGGGAAGAGCAAGGGAGAGTGAACCTTGCAGACCCCAGGCTCTGAGCATCAGCTAATACAGGAGTGGGTAGACACCTTCTCCTGGCAGACTTTGTATACCAGAAGGATGCCCTGATGTCCTGTGCCTGCGTGTGGGCTTGCAGGGCCAACTGATGCCCTGTGCCTGCATGTGGGCTTGCAGGGCCAACTGAGAGGTCCTGCAGACCTCCACAGCTTGGGGCAAACTCAGGAAACTGGGAGTGCTCATCCAAAGGGATCTGGGAGTGCTTGCAGTTACCACATCACTGTGTTGTTAATACTCACCATGGTTCTATGCCACTGAGTTTATTGGAGTTATCCACTGCTAACTGTCATATCACAGTTATAGACTGTGAAATTTAAAGAAAAATAGTTGATATATCTGCTATTGCCATGCTTGCATGTTGCATATACTATTAAAATTAACTACGCATATGCTTCATATGTACAGACTTTTTGTTCCTTAAACAG
Source organism: Gorsachius magnificus (assembly GCA_034008185.1). Classification (NCBI taxonomy): domain Eukaryota; kingdom Metazoa; phylum Chordata; class Aves; order Pelecaniformes; family Ardeidae; genus Gorsachius; species Gorsachius magnificus. The sequence continues at coordinate 90,841,081 of CM067081.1, forward strand.
CTGTAAACTTTTCCCCACCACTATCAACATTAAGAGACGATAGAATAAAAACTGAGTGATTGAGACAAGTGTGATACGAGAGAACATTCTGTGTCTCCGGATGAGAAATAGAGGGGAAGAAAGCAGACTAAGGGGAATGATAATATCAAGCATTCTATCTATTTTTTTTTAAACACAAAAAAAAATAGGGTGACCCTGTCTATAGAAAAAAAAATGAAAGGAATGCTAAATAAACAAAAGCAGCTTATGAACAGAACTGGATGTTACGGGTGTTAAAGGGCAAAACAGAAGATATTTAAACTTGAAAAACTAAAATGCTTTGTTAGCAATAAACCATATGTGAGTGGAGTTTGAAGGAGCCATGCTCTTTAAAGAGAATATGATATGAGAGCAGGAGAAAGGAGAGACAAAGCTGACACTTGGGCAGATATACCTTGCCATGAAATGGTTGTGACAACAAAGATTTTTTTCAGGACTGAGGTTATAGAAGCTGTAAAAAGGTTAATGGTAAGATCAAGTTTCATTAAGCTCTTGTAGGATAATTGAAACACATTCTGAGGACAAAAAAACATGCAGTAAACATGAATGAGAGATTATAATAAAAGTGGGAAACAGAGAAGAAACAAGTTTGGTGAATGGAACTAGCAGAAAGTTAGGAACGGAGAGATTCTGACTGACTTGAGTGGCATCATAATGACAGCTTATATAAACATGTCTGCTATATGTAGCAGTATGCACACAGTTGTATTGCAACAGTTTAACTGCTCTTCAAACTGGGCACGTTTCCTTGATATCACGGATCTGTGTGGAACGTGGTAAGCATCAAGATATTAGGTTGTCTCAGCTGTCTTTTGTCTTCATTAAAAAAAATGAAATAAGTAAAAAAAAAATAATAATAATGATACAACTAAGGAATATCCTTATCTAATGTATAATCAAAATTAGAAGGATGATCATTAGTAGCTTACTGGTGACCATCACCTTCCTGAAATGCAATTCGATACCAGTGATGGGCCCAGAAATTCTGGCTGATTGCTCTGGCTGTAGTGCTACCTAGTCTATAATACTAAGTTTCTACATAGACACATTTTTGAAAAGTTCAAGTGGAAAGAACATATTTGAATAATTTATAGGAGGCACAATTAAGTATATAAAACATGTAACTATCTTCACATTACAGGTGTGTTGAGATTACAGCATGGAGTTACTCCTGGAGGTATTTAAAAGACAAGTAGACGAGATGCTTAGGGACATGGTTTAGTGGTGGGATGGCAGGGTTAGGTTTAATGGTTGGACTTGATCTTAAAGGTCTTTTCCAACCTAAATGATTCTATGATTCTATGAGTCTATTTTCCAGTCAGCTTCCTAGAAAAGACATAAGATTCTGACTAAGCAAATACATTTAGTCAAGTTTGCTTTATTTCCTGTTCTTCCAGTGTAGTTCACTGATCTTCTAGCAGATTCTTAATTCAACAGAGTACATTTATTCTGGAAAGCACCTCAGAGAACATATGATTACTGAGATGGTTTTTTTCCTGATACAAAAGTTAGACAAAAAGACCAATGAATCAGCATGGTAGCTGTTTACAAGGGGTGATGGCAAAATGCATTTTGTATAACAAGTTATCATCATAAACAGTTTGTAATCTCAGTATTTTACCAACCCTGCAGTTATGTTTTATTATAGGCTTTACATCTCCAAAAGATGAAGATGGTATGTACAAATTTGTTTAAACCTAGCTATTTTAGAACCTTTTCCATGGACATTTTTTATTGATTTTGCTGTTAGAAAATGTTAAGAAAAGTAATAATAAGGTTGCAGCATTTTTCTTTCTCAGAGCAGAAGCGATATGTGTTATAGTGAAAGGGACTGAGTGCTTAATCCGCACACTGGGAGAGGAAAGGTTAATAGGAGCCAGAAAAGCTTTCTCAGGAGCTCAAGAATATGGACAGGTAATGAAAGTGTTATTGTCTGCTGCCTTTGTGTTCTTTTAAAAGTAGACAGGGAAGGAAAAAGAAGGGACAAAGTCCAGGAGTGGGTCTATGCTTCAAGACCGATTGGAAACTTAGAAAAAAATATCAGGAAAGGATTAGAAAATTAAACCCGGGGAAGGCTGAAAATGTTTAATTTCTGTTTAGTACTCCCCAGAAAGCAATCGTGCTAAGGGAGCCCAGGGGCAGGATGAGATTTCCTGAAAAAAATTGTTTAACTAAAAGACATATTAGAAATTCAAATCAGGGACTTGGATTTAAGCTTTCTACAGTAAAAACAAGGGATTTGCTGTTCTGGAATGGGTGTGTCTCATTCGTTCTTAAATGGTAAAATATACAGATATTTAAAAAATAGGGTGATTACCTGATATTGTATCTTCTTTAGTGAGGTATTTTAGCCAGCCAGTTATAGGTGTCTCTCTTTTTCTTGCCCAGTAAACTTACTAATACAAACAGTTCTTAAAAACTTTGACGAAAACCTCCCTCAAAATCCAGCAATGAACTGAGTGGGGAACAGCATGAACCTGTGCTCTGGCAGACTTAGGTTGAGTCAGGTAAAGGTGTGCCAGGCAGAGTGGGATTTAACGTCTTCCATGTTTTATCTGTGGTTGGTTGTTGGAAGTTCCCCCTGCCCCACCAAGAAAACCACATCCAAACCCACTTCTTTTGTTTTCCAAGACTGTAATTCTCTCTCTTTCTGGCTTTAACCAGAAATACCAAAATGATGAATTCTTCCTGGAAAGCCTACTAGAATTTGGCACACTATTACACAGGGTTTTGGCATGAGCCTTTGCTGGGGTGTCCCCACTTCCCTCATGCACATGCACCCACACCCACACAGGGCAGCACCAAAATGCCCTGCCAGCTCAAGCTTCATCTAGGCTATGTAGCTTGTGGTCTTTTAGAGTATCATGTTGTTAAATAATTCATTATTCAGCAGTGGCATACACTGGATGTTTGTTATCTTTCAAGATCTTATTAGTTATTTCCAAGTCCCCTTTAAAAATGCATCTCGTAAACAGGGCATGAACCCATATGAATTTCATTTGGCTTTCAGTCTTCAGATGTACTGAAACACTGTGTGTTCTCTCACTCTCTAGCAGTCGCATTTGGAGTATAAGCATCCTGTCAAACAGATAACACCTGCTGGTGGATGAACTATTGTAACCCTGAATGGAGGTTCTGTTACCTTTAAAGTTAAATTTCAAATGTTCATACTTAAGGCAAGGATGCTATTATTATCTTTTTTCTGGAACATTTTCTGTACAATGCTTTCATAAGCTACTGTCTCAAGAATAAAATTTGCAATCTATGCAGGGGTTTTGTGTTTTTTTTAATGAGGGTTGTTGTATTTCTCCAGATACAGATCCCTAACTGTACACATAAAAACACATTTTCATGGAATCACATTGAAACTGTGATGCTGTTACTTAGAAATTTTTCTATCTTATAGAATATTTAGTTTCTTCCCTGCTTGAATTCTGGGTTTGAATGTATTGTGCAGCCTAATGTCTGAATAATTTATTAAATCATTTGTTAAATAATTAGCCTTGAAAATTCTGAAGGAGTCATGAGTACTGCAGTCAATGAAAGACTTTATTCTTCTGACTATGAACAAGAAAACCAACTAAATAATGTTACTTCTCAGTTCCCCTGCCCCCACTGCCATTGCAGCATGACACATCTGCTCTTGGCTGAGTGCTTTATTTAATTCAGTCAGGAAACTGCAAAAAAGCTCATCCAGGTCCTTAAAGTTTGAAGGATAGTTTCTGCTATACTTGAAGTTTTAAAACGTACACTTGGATTTTCATTCCATTTTTGCAAAACTAAGTATATAGTTGTTCATAACTTATGAGGTATAGTTAAATAGTTGAAGTTAACATTAAGTATAAAAAATTAATCATTTTAAAAAATATTTTTTAGTTTGTAAAATACATTTATCATTGCTTTTGTGATTTTCCTACGTACTGATGTGCAGTGCTTGTCAAGCAATTCAGACTAAAAGTTGTAGCTGGCTGCAATAACCTTCAGAAATTGCAGCAAGAACAACTTTGGAGTATGCTGCTAACATATTGTGATTCTTGAGGTGTCAGAATTGATCACTTGCAATCCAATTTGGAACAAGTTATAAGCAGTCACTTCTGTGACAATACAGCTTTTGATGAGATATGATCAAGTCACATTTGCATTTTGGCATAAATTATTTATTATATGTAGTCAGGATTAAAAAATAAAATCCAGTCCACACTATTCCCCAAATGACAAACTAATATGATTTAATTTATTTTTATTAAGTTATCTGAAATAATGATATTTTGGTGATATTTAGTGACAATAATAGTCACAGGGATATTGAGTGATTAAGCCAATGCAAATAATTAAATTCTAAAACTTGATGTTTAAAAAAAGAGGAAACTGTGTCTCAAATATCCTATTTCAGTAGCTTTTGGAGAAATCTCACTGTTTTGAAATACTGCTTTAAAGCATATTTTTCCTATTTAGTGTGTTCATTTCTGTTAAGATTTTGAATCAAGTGCCGGAGTGCATGGGCCCTGCCTATTCATTGTCCAGCACAAGTATTACAATGAATTTAGAGCAAAATAATTTAGAATGCTAAAATCACTGAGCAGCCTAACAGTGCGATACAGGTCTTTCAGGAGCTGTGGGCAGTCACTGCCACTCTGAGTGGAAACATAATAAAAGGCAGAGACATGGGTGCCGGGGAAGTGGGTTGGAGAGAAGGGAGGGAATTCAGTTTGTCAGCAGAATATTGTATACTGCAATCTTTCAGATGTTTTCTCTTAGAAGTCAGAGGTTTTTGCGCTTTTTTCTCATATGTGGCTTGTCTTATAATTGTTTGCATCAGTCCAGCAGTTTTATTTATGTATTCAGAAAATTATTTGGTTTTGGGAAACTGATGTTATCTATGATTTATAACATTCCTGCCTCTAGTGCAGTGCTCACTGGGTAAGCAATCAGTGCCACTTCAAAATGTGACATTTGATAAATCTCTATTTTTCTTCCTTTTCAACAAAACAGACTATGAGACACCTGTAAAAACAGGGCAGAATATACTATCAGCTTCAACATAGCTGTCTGCTGAATTAACCTAAGGATTTTAGATGAGATGCAGGGCAGAATTAGACACCACATTAAAATAGTCTCTTTGGAAAGAAGGGAGGGACAGTGGTTTAAAATATTATACGCTGGCTTTTAGATCACTGTTACTTATTATTTTTCTGTGTGCCTATATTATCCAGTATGCACAAAAAAGCTATAATGAATACAGATATACTGCAAAATATTCAAAATAATATTAAAGCTGTTTCCATTTTTTTATTTAAAAAAATATTATTTTTACAATGTACTGTGGAAACTAATGAATATGCACTACAGTTCAAATACATTACAATTAAAAGAGTGGGTTTAGGGGTAATTTTTTCCATAAATATGTTTCACGCATTGTAGAGTGGTATTTGTCATAATTTTTTTAACCATCTTCTGCAGCTTACATTTAAATTGCTGTTAGTTATTTACAGACAGCTGGGTTTGTTTGTATTTATTCTGTTCCTTTGTTCTGTAATAATTTGTTTATATTATTTGCCACTTTTTTTTTTAATTAACTCTTAAGTTTGGTAATTTGTTTGGAAACAAACCTATATCACTGCAATATTATTACACAATAAACATAGTAGACTGAAATTATTTATTTCATTCTGGTGAAATGTAAAGCTAGCCAAAAGTATATCATAGCAAAGTTGTTTGCTTGTTTTTCGTATTGAAATTAGAAAATCATACGGTGATAATTCACTAAGTATGCACTGAACTAAAAGTGTAATGTGAATACAAATACCATAGTGGATTTCCATATTTAGACTACAGTACCCTAAAAGTTTTCATAACGCTCTATGGTCTGTGTAAGTCTGAACAAGCAGAGACACTGTGGTCAGCCCTGTTTCACATTACATTGCCATTAATGGTTTTATGCTGCAGTTGTCAAACAGTGACTGATCAAGCAGTAACCTTGAAGTCTGGGACATAATGCAGAATTATGACAAAAATATCCAAAACATCTTAGTTCAAGCAAGCCAAAAAAGAATTCTGATATTATCTACCTAGTTTAAATACTACACTGATGAGAAAAAGATCATAAAAAATACCTGAGGATCTTTGAGTTTAACTAGTCTTTCAACCAATAAACATAAGTTCTCACATTATGTTGTACATGTTCATGCACTTCAGCTGTAAAAATGTATATGGTCATTCAATCTATAGGATCAGAATAGGGCTAATCTGAAGGGGTTGATTTGTTTTTTGAAAAGGGCAGTCATCCATGCACACAAAACAAAACTCTAAAAGGAGTGTGTGGGTTTATGTTAGGTCTTCAGCGCCAGCTATTTTTTTTAACATGTCTTCTCTTCTCTGTCTGTATTACTTGCCATAGTACAGATGTAATGACTGCTTCTGTTATTTTTGTTCAACATATATAAATTACACATTGATTTTTTCATGGTAATGTAAACATATTGGGGAAAATATCTATACTCTTTAAGATTTTGAGTGATGTTATTAATTATCTGTCAGAAGTTAGACCAAACTACGCAAACTGAAACTGGAGTATTTGGTTATATCTCAGATATGTACCAGCAAATTGAGAATTCACACCCAGATAAATGCAGATATTTCTATTAGACAAAAAAAAAGGGGGTTAAACAAGGCCATGATCTACACAAATCCCTCCATTTACCATATAAACAGAAATTAATCTATCATTAAAAAATCCACTCTAACACCAATTGTCTGCCACACATAATAGTTATATCTACCACTTAATTTTATCCTTTTTTTTTTAAGATAATTTCACTGGAAACACTTGAAAAAGCATTTAATTTTTGTCTCATAGTATCATTTATCCCCCTTTCTGAATTCTAGGCACAGAATCAGTCTGGAAATACAAAACACTTTCTTCCAAGTCATCTTCTGCATACAAAATTTTTTTCCTAAGCTAATTTATACAAGTGTGCTTCTATTTAACACCCACTTCTTCAAGGCATCATTAATGACAGTAAATGCATCCTTACATATAACAATGATTTTTTTCTTTGTTGAATATCTCTGGTCTTATCTATTACACTGCAAAGTTTTGCCCAAGCCCATATTACACTTATCCCTCTGCATAAATTCCTACTAGGAGTGAACCGTCTTACACTTTTACATCATGGTATGCTTGCCAAATTCTTGTTTCTATAGAAAAGAAGGAATTATATCAATTAAATGAAGAATGAATTACAAAATCACAAGGAGTTGTTAAAGTAACCTTCAGGAAATGTTGAAAGGACTCTCAAATAATTCTGTGAAATACTCATTGGAAAGTTGGATATTTAGCACTAACACTCTTTTAGGAATGTATCCCTCTGAATACCTAGTAGATAATTTATTCTTTTTCCCATTTGTAGTTAAAAAGTACATACAATTAAGGAAATAAACTACTGAGTTCTGGTATTTGTATATTAGTGTCAATATTTGCAACACCAAATAGTGCTAAAATTGGTAAGAAAATAAATAAATGCTATTATTAATAAAATAGATTTTTATTTGTATTTTTTGTTATGTATCTTTGCTCTTGCCTTTTTTCTTCAAAAATTCTGTATGGAAATTAAAATTATTAGAAGTTTTACTACTTATCTCGAATGAAACAATAATGACAGTTGATTGTAAAAGATAATTGCACTGCCAGCATCCAGGCTTTACATTAATCTAAGCAGTTTGTATTTATGATATTTATTATATCAAATTGCTAATACTTAGATTGAATCATATTGTGTGAATTAATTGTGTAAGGATTTAAATAAAAATATTCTCAGGTTTGCATAATATTTCTGTATTTGTGTTAGTTAAATTTGGATTACATTTTAATACAGCATGGATTGTAAATGGACCACTGATCAGAAGTACAGTATCCTATGCTGGCATGGAGAAGTGACTATGCAGTGCGTAGAAAAAAATTCAATGGCATAAAGACAAAATCAATTTTTAATGAGAAGTTAACATTTATAGTTGTTTATTTTTGTTGCTGTTATTAACAAACCTATATCTCTCTTAAATCTTACTTGACATTCTAGTGTATGCGCACTGTGGCTGATTTAATGAGTCATGAGATTCCTCAAAATGAAAACAGGATTAATATAATAAAACCCAACTTCAATAAATCATTAATAGCATGGCCCATTTGTGTATATGGTTAATGTCTTTGTAGGACAAGAAAACAGTATCAATATAAATAAAGATGCTAAGGCTATAAGACTTCTTTCTTGAATAAATCTTTTCATAGTTTTAAATCCTCACAGTGAAAATCTAGAAACAGTTTTACTTTGTCCTCTACTTATATACTTACTCTAATATACTTAGATTGAGCTACACCATATGGTATACTTGTGTTCTGAAAAACATCCAGAGAAAACTAGATAAGATGACAGGTTGGCTTTAATTCTCAGTAGCAGAGTATTTCAAAAAAAGACAGGCTAAAACACCACTGAGAAATATAAGCTTAGGCTTCTTATTTACCATGTAAATGACAGTGGATGGGTGTGTATTTTCACTTCTGTCTGAAAAGTCTGGGGAGCTACTGGTGGCTTTGCTGTGGTCCCTGCTGTGGACTGGGCAGAGGAAGTGGCCAAGCCGCAGCCAGGGCAGCCTCCAGCACAGCCTGGGGCTACGGGAGCAGGACATCCAACCCCCAGGTATCATGAGGAGTTTCCTTGGACTAAGACGGGGAAACACAGGGCTTTCTGCCATGCAGGAAGGCACAGGAGGGTGAAAACCACTTGTTGCATCTCTGTCTTCTCTAATGACTTTAAGTTTCTATTTGGAAAAAGCTAAACCTTCTAGTTTTAATCTAATAAAGCAAAGCACTTTTGAATGTAAAAAGTGTGTGTGTGGGAGGGAATGACTTAGGGGAGAGTGTCAGTGTTTTTTTGAGAGCCTAATGTATTTGGATCAAGTCATTTACTAAACCCCTTTTTATTTATTATTTAAAAGTTTCAGTTAGGGCAGACATAGTTCTCACTTTTATGTTTTTAAATTAAAATGTTTTCAGATTGGCCGGTTGTACCTTATTATAAATGTCTGCATCATTACATTTGTACTGGCACATGTAATTAAAAATTCTGTTCACCGTCTGGTAAATAAGTAAACTTATTTTGCAACTAGCTTAGTATTGTTTCCACATGCTTTCTGAACCTCCAGTTCAGGAAGGGTGTAGATTACAAGTCTAACATATACAAAATTGATTTTATCAAGTAATAATTTTTTAATACTTCTCTTAACTGGCAAAGAATATTTTACATAAAAGCAGTGGCATGGAGAATAAAGTGAATCTAAGCTCTAGCAAAACACTGAATTCCTGTAATATATATGAATTTTTCACTGGAAAGAATAGCAATTAGACTTTTTTTTTTTTTAAAATACCATTTAAATGAGGATTTGATGTTTTAATATATGCAGAAGATAATTTTTATTTGAAGTGGAAAGAAGTACAGTGCCCTGTATTGTGCAAGAGGTCAGATTATATTACACAAAGTTCTGCTGTCTGGATTTATAATAGAAATATCTCTATCCTATAAAATTAGATTTATTAGTTCATTTTTTGATCTTTTATGGCAGGAAGGATGGGGCTGGGTTTTATTCTATGTAAAGATTTTAAAAGGACATCTGCATTTTGGAAATAATTGAATTTTTGGTTCTGGAAGATGTGCTATTCAGTGTCCTCCTTGCATCTTAGCAACAGAAATGCCATACTCCGCTCCATCTGAAATACAAATGTTGCCCCCTGCACTCATGGGGCCTTGTGTGGGTCAACAGTTCGATTATTATGAGAGAAAGCAGCAGAAGGTTACAAGGGGAGAGATGATAGCTGCCACGAGAGGGCAACCACTACAGATGGCTTTAGATATCAGAGAGAGAAAGTGTACAGGAGGGACAACATGTTCTCATGGTTGCTAGGCAGACAGCCTTTTGCATCTTGTGCTAATTATGGCTTTTCTTATAGCTGAGTGCTTTCATACTGGGGTGTGCTGAGGTGGAGCAATCAAGCCTCGCGGCACAAAGTATGTGGTCTGCTCAGGACTTTGATAGGAGAAGGTGTGGAGTCCTGGCCAGACCTGGGATGCTGCTTTGCTCTCTTTAATACCTAAGTAGCCTTTACCAGTGCAGAATCAAGATGCAGACCCCTCAACTTACCCTGTCACAGGGCAGGTGTAGCCATAACCATCTTTGAAATTCAGGCCATCGACATAGTCTTAGAAGGTGTTTCCTAATCTTTCCACAAACGTCAATGAAACCACAGCTTGCTTAAGTTTTACCAAGTGTTCTTCTGGTTGTTAATTTCCTAGAGTCACCTTAGAAGGTGAGAGGAAGATAAAGGTATAATTTTGTATAAGATACTAACCAGATACAAGTCTCTATGGGATCTGCATACTCTGCTGTGTTAGCTTGTTTGTCTAACCACCTTTCTGAGTATTGGCTTGAGCTAGCGAATTTTTTTTCTCAGTCACTAAACATTTACTTAAAGGAATTCAAGATCAAAATCATCTATAGAAAGGGTTATTTTGGTTGTAGCTTTTAGTGTCGTGCTCTCTGCAGTTGTTAAATATTGCAGGCAGTGAAACTTCTTTCATTATTCCTACAGGGATTTTTTTTTCACAACATTTTTTTTTTTATTAGCTTCAATGTTCCTAGTGGAAGAGCAAGCCAGAATTGAAATTATCTTGTTGAGTATGTAGAAGTGTACATACATGAACAGATCATCTTCCTTCATCATAGGAACAGTTCCCAAATTAATCCACAGAAAGATATCCTCTGGAGATACACATCAGTCAATGGTTTTAATTATTTTATGGGGAGAAGTTTTGGGTTTTTTAATTGATTTCAGATGTGTAATGAATACTCTATGCTTTCAGAAATTTGTTTGGTCTCAATCAAAAAAGTGACATATTCTCTTGAATAACATTTTTTTAACAGTTGTCTGACCCCAAAAAATAATCCTAAAAAAAAGTGTATGGTAATATCTATTGTTTTAACTTTCTCTCAATTTTAAATCTGCAAGTTTTAACTTTATTTGTAAAGGCATTGTAACAAGAGATTAAAAGGGCTTCTGAATTGTATTTTTAGATCATAAATGATAAATTTGGAGTAAATTAAAATTATAACAGCCATTGTATATCCCAAACCAGAGGGAATAGAAAATAGCCTCATCACTGTATTTAGTGTTGGTACTCTTGTACACATTTAAACCTTTATATGCAACTTTATACTGATTTATACTTTTTTCTTTTTGTAATAAATCTGGAGACTTAATAAGTTGGAGAAGTGAAACTTCCGTTTTAATGTTGTAACTTTAATATTTTACTAGTTTATTTCGAAGGTAATAGTTCCTCTCATTCTCTCCACACACAAGATAGAGTGAGGCTGTAAGTGTAACTGGGCTTGTCAACTTTCCTGTCATAATTATTGGTTGTGTTTCAGCAAAATGGTTTCCTGAATTTCCTGCCAAGTCAGCAGAACTGTAGCCTGCTGTTGCTATGGAGTCTCTTCTTATGAGGAAGCAGGAACTCTGATGAAATCTTCAAATATAATTCTAATGTCTCTATCAAAACTTAGTTTATTCTTTAACCATTTTTCCCCTCATTTCATCAGTGAGCATTTGTGGATCAATGAAAGAGAACGTAGTGAACTTAAGTATGCAACAATCTGTGTGTCTGCATTGTATATAATCGATACATAGATGACTCTCTAAATAGCATAATCTGTAAAAATTAGGATGTTAATTCTTGTTAAATATTCTTTTAAACTAATATTATTTGATTCTTCTTTAAGCTTGCCTAGAGTACTTGATTTCTTCCATTAGTTCATCAGAACCTAGGTAAGGTACTTGATTTGCTGATTTATTGGAAAACCATTTATAGCCCAGCCCCTTATGTTTTTCTTCCCTCAGACATCACTGGCAGCTCTGCTTAGCTGGTGTATCAGGGCAAAGCTCAGAGGGTGATGCTCAGGCTCCTGCTTGGATTCCTTTGAGTGCTACCTGCCCAGAGGTGCCCAGCTCCACCCTGCAGGCCCCCAGGTCTCTGACACTGCAATGACTTGCCCTCATTTGGGTTTCCCACTAGGGTTTTCTAGCTGCATCTTTGATTGTTAGTAGGAATTTTCAAAACTTTGGAACATTCACTTAGTGGCATATCAAATTTGGCAGCTCATTTAGAATTCTTGATACAGTTTAGGACTGATAAGGAGCCCATACAACTTTATGTTGCATAATTAGTGATGTCTGCATGGACATTTTACACAACTCTTGGGCTTGCTTTTTATTTTTCAACACACAAAGTCTGCATCTGGCTGTGAAATTTACTGTGTGTTAAGCTTGACAGGTAGTTCTCTAATTCCAACCAAAAAATTTGTACCCAGCTGACATGCATGTACTTAGCCAAACCCATAATTGTTGTTTCCTGCAAAGAAAAGATCCAGGAAAAACTCCCCAGGGATTAAACTATCATATTTGTTAACCTCTTCACACAGTCACTATAGAGAACTTTTCAGTGAATGTGAAATGTATCCCTATCCTCTGGGTTTTTTTATATACAACTTATGTATATATTCTGTTAGTGGATATCACTGGTGGCATAGAGAGACTGGAAAGCATGCTACGTCTCCAGTAGCCACTCTTACAAGCTATGGAGGGCAACAAGATCCTCAGAGGATTTATGTGCCAGAGTAATATGCCTGAATGAGGTGCTACTGTTATTCCACTGAAAAACTTAAGGAACTGGTTGTAAAGAGAAAGCTTTGAATGTGGATAAGCTGAATTTGTTTGTATTCTGTTGTCAGTACAAAGACAAGGAGAAAATAAAGATTATCAGTTGTAAAGATAGATGAGGGACAGGCCAAAAAGAGTTAGCAGAATTTTAAAAATAAAATAAAAGTCTGGGTCACTCAAATTCACACCAGTCTGATGCAAAAGAGAGGATGGTCATCCAGAGTTGAGAGTGATGTGGCTAATTGATTACTCTTACTTGGGACTCTGAGTCCTGGATGCTTATTAAATCCAGAGAGTGGAATATTCCTGGAAGACAGAGCAAAGTTCTGGAAGTCAGTAGCACCTTGAAGAGCAGTTACTGATATTTCTACAGACAGGAGTGCCTGAACAGGAATGCCTATAGACAAACACCTGCCCAGAATGACACAAATTCTTTCCTTCCTGTTAACATTTCCAGTTGTGGTTTTGATATTTTTGGTTTTAACCACAGCTGGCTTTTACTTGACATTACCTTGAGAAAAATCTTTTGAGGTAGAAGCACTAGATGGCAGAGAGAAACAAAACCACAAACTGGAAGGTGGAACAGCATATTAAAGATAAACAAATCTGCAGAAAAGGAGAGGGTCAACTTGGTTTTGGTTGTCCCTTGGCTTCCTTGTCTTACTTTAACTATATACACCTTTGAATCACTATAACGTTAAGCAATGAAGAAAGGAGACAGAAGAATGTCCCTGCTAATGGCACTGCATGGTCAGGGTTGCACTGCTTATTTAAATATGTGGAGATGTGAGAATTACCACTGAAAATAATTTCACTGTCAAACAAGTACATAGTGTGTCTGACTAAAATCCAGTTAGGCAAGAAACTAACCAGTTGCCTGGATTACTGTCTCATGATCATCATGAACAACAGAAATGGCCATAGCAGCTCAGAGTTGTTATGGATTTCTGATGCATAACTTTAGGATAGCACTTTGTTTCACTAGATAGGCAAGAAAACAATTAATGAACACAGGTTACGTTTTGCGATTGTTAGATAAAAACAGTTATAAACTTCTTTTTCTATTAGTATAGGAAGACTCAGAGTGCAAAGTTCATGTCTCATCAACATGGATGATGTAAGGTATTCACTATGTGTGAATTAGTCTATCCCACTTAACCTAGCATTATTCCACTGAGGTTATGTGGACAGAGATGTTCAGTCTGTTCAAATGAAATCTCTGCCATTTCACTGTAGTACAAAGACAGGGATATGAAAATGTTGTGAAATGTTGTTGTGGGTGTCGGTCTCCTCTCCCAGGTAACAAGTGATAGGATAATAAGAAACAACCTCAAGTTGTGCCAGGGGAGGTTTAGATTGCATATTAGGAAAAAATTCTTCACTGAAAGGATTGTCAAGCATTGGAATAGGCTACCCAGGGAAATGGTGGAGTCACCATCCCTGGAGGTATTTAAAAGACAGGCAGACTAGGTGCTTAGGGACAGGGTTTAGTGGTGGACTTGGCAGTGTTAGGTTAATGGTTGGACTTGATGATCTTAAAGGCCTTTTTCGACATAAATGGTTCTATGATTCTATGAAATCAGTTCTTTTTCTTGCTATACTGGCTTGTTTTCTGTGGTTTAAAAACAAGTTAATGAGACCTTTTGAAAAAGTCTACATTTTAGTCTAATTTTAGTATCATTTTCACACACATTTTCAGTAAATTGCTCTGAAATTTAGATTAATTAGTTTTTGCTGTTTTGTTTTGTTTTTCTCCAGATCAGCATTCCCAATAAACCTGGTTTAATTCTAAAACTCAGCATCTAAAAAACTTTGTATATTGTGTACATCTCTATTTTTTATATCAAACATCCACTGTATCGCTATATCCAATCCTGATTGCCACATTTTAGGTCTGTCGAAAAATGGGACTTGAGCAGCAAAGTGGTTGAACCTCTGATTAAAGGAAAAAAAATAATTCGGGATGCTTAAAGAAACTAATTCCCTTCAGGGATGGTATGCCTAAGACATTCTTAAGAATGGGAGAGGGATCAGTCATTCTAATTTTCCACTGAATACATTGAAGATGTAATATGGTTGAGCTGCAGCTCAAACATTAGATTTAATATTAAGAATATCTTCATAACAATGCAAACACTTGGCAATAGGTCATGTTGCCAAGGGAGGTTGCATTGGTAAAATTATCACTAACTGAATACAATGGAAGTGAATCCTGAAAGCAGATTACTGGGGAGAAACCCCTTCCTACACAAATACTTCTGTCATTGGTGCTGTGTAAAGAGTCTTTCAACACTGTAAGATGCACCAGTAAGGAGCTTTGTAATCCTAATAAGGCTTCATCTATAACTTAACTCCTCCCAAGTATTTAGTGTACATTTTGTTCTTCATTTAATGTGTGTGAAATGGATGGTAAGATTTTAAAGTCCAGTATGGAAAATCCTTCTGTAAGCATACAATTTCTCTGTAAGCCATCTGTAGGTCCAGCTTCAGTTCATTGGAAAGCAAAATACTTTCTGAAGATGAATGTGGTGCACTCAGCCACTCACAGAAAAGCCTGTTTACTATGAAAGATCTGGTTAGTCTGGAGTCATATGGGCTACATGAAAATTTCCTCCCTGAGCTCCTCTGTCACCTGAGGCAGCAGAAACTTTCAGAGATGGTCAAATATTGCAGTTTATTCCTGAATTATTGCTGTACATAAACTTTGAAATTTTCTGTGGAAGCTGCTGCGTCACAACTGTGACTTTTTCAGTTGTTTGCTAATATCTTCAGATTTCCTTACAATACAACAAACTTTCTGAGTCTGTTTAGAGACAGCATGATTTAGGAGCTTTAATACTTTTTGAACAAGTGTTTTATACTCCGAAAAGATCTTCTTTAGATTGGGTAGAGTAAATCAGGCTTTCCCTAGAATCTGTAAGCTATAAAAATATTTATTTATTAGTGTACAATAAATTGTTATGTAGTAAAATATGTTTGAGAGTTTAGTAGTCTAATACGTTTGAGGAGTCTTAAGGACTATGTTTTTGTGATGGGACTTGAACACACAAAATCTGGTGTGTAAGTCCTGCAATATTCACAAGAGGCAAATGGGGATCTCTGCAAGGGCTTCATCACATCTAACTGTTACACCTGTGCTAAGGTGTTAGGATGTTAAGACGCTAGGAACTCCAGAAGAAAATCAGCTGATTACATTAAGTTAGTTGCTTACCTTTTATATCCCTGAAGCTGAAGGGTGAAAATGCTGTGTTAACTTTAGGGCTTTTTGATACAGCTTTAGAATTCTGTGTCAACGTAGTGTTTCATGAGGTTATAAGCACTATTTAATTTCACATGGGCAGAATGTTTGTCTATCTTATTTGCATGTGTTGAGGACAGCATTATCTAGCCGTATCAATGTTTAAAAAACTAAAACAGAACAACTTCATATTTCTGTTAACTATTATCAGTGAAACTAATTTCCAGCAATAGGGACAATCCAATTTTTCTCTATCTGGATCACATGTACACTGAATTTATATGAAAAATATGGGGGGTTAATTTGTTAATGCAGACTTGCTAGCATACATATGAAATTGCCCATAAATAGGAAAGATTAAGGAACCCTACTCTGTTGACACAGTTATATATGCTGTAACTTTGGTGGTGACATGTGCTATGGGAAGGCTGACATCAAAAGCCTGACTGCTTTTGGGTTTGGTTTTTTCATTTGAAATCTAAAAAGAAATTTTCTAAAGTCTTAGAATGATA
This sequence comes from Gorsachius magnificus, assembly GCA_034008185.1. NCBI lineage: Eukaryota > Metazoa > Chordata > Aves > Pelecaniformes > Ardeidae > Gorsachius > Gorsachius magnificus. The sequence continues at coordinate 90,857,633 of CM067081.1, forward strand.
AATTTTCACCTAAAAATCTTCTCTACATCCCATTTGCAGAATCAGCCTGGATCCACCACTGTAATAATGTTAGCCCTTAGAGGAGAAAATGCTGTCCTCAAGTAGTTCTACAGACCCATGGACCATTGTTAAAACAAGCAAATGTTAAGTGTTAATCTTTATTGGTCTGTGAACTTAGTCATGCATAACGAGGCAGAGTTCTTTTTTTTTTAATTAATTCGCCCATTTATTACTTATGTTATCCTCAAAGGAATATCAGTGAAAAGGGTCAAAGTCTGTTGGACCTCTTGCTGTTCATTTAAATTAACACATCTTCTGATCATAGGTGTACATGTTGTGCTAAATGTGAAGATTTCTACATATTAGAAAAATTGGAGTTCTTTCTGAATAACAGAATGATATCAGGATACCTGAAAAAACTGTTTATCTGCAGCCTGTGTTTGTGAGTAACATGCCCATTATTTTATAGTAGCTGGCATCTATGAAAATTCTGGAACAATAAAATGTTGCAAATTTCTTTTAAAAATTATACAGGCTACTTTAATAGTATCTGAAGAAAAATATACCTTATTTTATTAGATTGCCTATGACAGAACCAAATAGCTGTTTGAAAACAGTCTTGGAAAGAGAAATAGAAGGGAGGATTTTACCTCATTATTCATATACCTGTTATATTAATAAAAATCACTATTTGAGAAGCTACAAATTTTTCTTTATTCACATAGCATTTACTTATCCCAGGGACTAGAGGAACTGTATATCAGAACAAGGATTATTCACTTGCATAAGTTCTTCCAAGAAAGTATTATTGGATTTCATATTGCCTGTTTCCATTTTGAAAGGCTTTTTTCAGTGACTTGTAACTTCCTAATATGTACAGGCTACATACATACACATAGGTTCAGGTGATTTATTGTGGCTTCTTTGCTGAAGTTGAGAAAAAAATGCCACAAATCACTACCAGTTTGTGGGTTTGGTGCCATAAAACAGATTATCATAATGGAAATCTCATCAGTAGACAGTTTGTTTTCAGTAAATAGGGGCAAGGATACACAATGATTTTGACCTGCAAATCTACAAAAGAATTTATTGTCACGTTACATTATTTCACAGTGCATTGACACTATCAACTAGCTCAGTGACTGCAGAATGTTAATGATCTTGCTAAAATCGCTGCAACTTCTCAGTCACCAGCCTAAAAACAATTAATTTATATACCTACTTCTTTTGCATCTTTGAAGATGCTTTAGAGAACAAGGAATATGACATGTCTGCAGTCTCAGCTGTCTTCGGTCTTACTGTACCTATTTTGAATATAAGTAATGAGAAGGAGACATCTACGTTATCTTAAATTTCCATGCAACAGTGGTTTTGTGCTGATTATCTACAGTGTTTGATACTTTGCTAGCATTGCAAAGTTTCTTTCCTATTGCTGTTTTTCATTGTTTCAAATTTGGCTGTATGAAGTCAGATGGGGCTGAGATGCCCAGACAAAATGGGTAAGTGTAATGCAGTGGCATCCCAAGGAAGTCATCACAGAATCAGCCGAGAACCCATGGGCCTTTTTTGCTGCAGGGCCCTGGGCAATGGTATTCCCTGCATTGCTGGACACCTGGCAGGCCCACCCAAGCTTGTTCTATGCACAGCCAAGTGCATCTTGGGATCTGTATCAAACCAAATTGCTTTTGTGGCCATGTTTGCCTTTCTACTGGCAAAATAGTGTTAACTGAGTGCTGCAGAACAGTTAGATGACCCCTGCTTGATCGATCTCATTCTGCCTCTTAATTATTCCAAAATTGAAATACCTTCCCCCCAAATATACTGTAATTCCCTCTTCTGAGGATGCTGTGTCCTGCAAAATGTTTCTCTACTTCCAGCCCTATTCCATCAATCAAGGAATGTGTTTCCACTGTGCACCACATGGCCATATAGAGACACCTGTACCCATCCCATACCTATATTATAATCAATTAATTGATAGCTGGAGTTGACATCTGCACTGTTCCACTGAATTAATTAAGATTATATAACATTTTCGCCCAAAATAGAATTTGCTGCTTGCTATATACTCATAAATCCTCATCAAAGTTGTATAAAGGGTTATCATCTTCCTTATAAGTGTTGGAAGGCAACTTTGTCCAGCCAAAGATCACACTAAAATTTTTGGTCATGCTAGTACATAGACATTTGCTGATGGAAAACCAGACAAATTTCTTCACAACTTCCTTCCAGTTAATTCTGGTTTTTGGCAGTCTCAATTATGCCTATAGCCTGAGGCAGTCAAGAGATAAAAACCAACAACTGTAGAGCAGCTTCCAGTTAATAAATTATAGACTATCACAGGGGACAAGTTAGTAATCCTTTCTGACCTGAATGAAAACAAAAAATGTAATTTAAAGAATTTGTCACTGACCTCATTTAAAAAGTCCTCCTGTCAGGTACACAATATGGAAACATCTGTTACTTGCCCCAGTAGTTCATTTATACTCCTTTTCTTAAAAGTTATAATCTTGCCAAATATTTACTTTTGTCGTTTACTTGCTAATTAACTGTCATTGCTGGGAATAGTGTATTTAGTATAAAGAGAATTACATATTCTGTTCCTTATTAGCGTGCTTTAAAACCATACCAAAAATATACTGATGCTTGGATGCTGCTTTTGTAGTCTTTCAGAAGTATAGGTTTGCAGTTTGATTGATTAGTTTCCACCACCAAAGAGAAGCAGCTGCAGCTCTGAATAAAATTGTGCTAATGAAGCTTTCAAAGTGGTGATCAAAAGCAGACTTTGCTCTTTCAATTGTACACTTTTCTGAAGATAACTAATTGTGCTGTTTCAGCAAAATGTGCATATCAAAGCAGCTGAATCATACATTTCAGTGGGAACTTTAGAGTGTGTTTAAAACATTATGAAGGCTAATCTTTGTCACAGTTGGTCTGTTAGTTGCAGAAGAGTAGAAAGTGATTAACTGTATTTTTAGCACTTATTCATGTAGTCAATCAAGAGTCTGAATATGAAAGACAGTCTATATTTGCTCATAGACAACTATACATGCCTGTGAAGACATGTATGTCTAGATCTCTAAGTGTTACCTTATGCAATAGTTTTGACAAAATGTACAAACCCCATAACTTCAAGAAGAATTTCAGTCTGCTGAACAGACAAGATGAAGTTGTATGAGGGGCTTGGGCACAATGCCGTGGTCTGCCACAAGCTTTCTGTCAGATGTCCTGGAACAGTCTGCTAGAATTGAATTTTTAACACATTTTGTCATCTAAAGACAAAGCCATGTATCTTCAGGAATTTCCCTTTATATGTTCAGGCAAAGACAAATTGTTCCCAGCTCATTTAAACCGCCTTGTATCTCTGCACTAACTTCAGAACGCAAATTATGCTGCCTGCAATGAGTTCTGCACAACCGTTTTTAGACTGCTCTGGTACCAAAGCCACTTACCTCACACTAGTTCCACTGATTTCTGAAACACACTTCAGTCCCTTCTGCACTGTAGAAAAAACCCACACACAGTGGGGGCATGCTTTGTCATGCTAAAATCTGTCAAGAAAATAAAAACTAAAAACAAATCAAGCCCATAAACATAACAAAATCAACTGACTGAAAGATATTAAAAAAACCCAACAACCCACACATGGGGTGAACAGTTGAACTGAATTACTGATAATGATATTTTATATAATTATTAAACTTCTTTTTAAAGTTTAAATGATGCTAATACACTTTTCAGGACATGCAGCAAAGAACTTGTGGCAGAGGTACCCAGCTCTCCTGATGAAAGATTTTTTTTTTTCTGTTGAGCACTCAACTGTTTTGTAGTTATGGGTTTTGTCCATTTAATCTGAGCTATCTCCAGAATGAGTGCAAGGGCTTTGTTATGGATTTCAGGTTTAAATTGCTATAGTACACATAGAAACCTTATCAACCAGCTTTCCAGATGGTGTATCTACATAATAAAGTCATGTGACTACTTTGAATGATATTGAATTAGGTAGCTCCTCTGGATGACAAGGTTTTTCTTTTACCTCAATCCACTAGGTGTCATTACATTTTCTACCTCCTATGTATAGGTGATATTCAAATTTTAATAATAATTACATATATATTGTACAGTATCCTTCTTTTGGCCACTTTTACACTCAACTTTGAAAGTACTACGCTCAGTGAAGATATCTTGGGATGCCTCAGACAAGATATGTTGTTATTATAAATGGTTCAAAATGGTCATAAATGTTAACCCTTGAGAAAACAACATGCCAAATAATATTTTGTGGTTTGTATCAGTAGAGGATAACTTGGATGTCATATAGAAATATTCTGAGCTTTCTGAATGCTTATCAGGAATAGGAATTAATATTACAGCAAAACACTGCTTTTTGTATTTATCAAAATGTTGTACATGACCTCCATAGAAAAGATTATTTTCCTCTTTCATTCTGCCTTTCTTCTCTTTCTCTATGCTATATATCTTTTTTAACCAACTTCGTTCCAATTTAGTGAAATTACATGATTAAATCCTTGTTGTACACGAGTAATCTTACTGAATTTGTGTGAATTATTTTATTCACAAGGATAATACCATGAAGACAGATAAAAGAAAGGTCAAACTAAGACAAAACTTCAAATTCTTTTAGTACCTGTTAAATTTGCTTAATCTAGAGTATATTCAAAACAACCATCTTTATTTCCATTCCTTATCAAATCAGAAATTAAGTGAAAAAACTTCCTTCAATTAGCACTGTTATAAATGCTTAGCCACCCCTGCTTTCCATTCTCAGTTCTTCAGTATCAAAAAATGCTTTTCAATAATTTATGCTATTTTATGAATTTTCAACAAATAAAAATATTTTTAGATTAAGTATGTATTTTGAGAAAATTCTGATTTTTTTTTTTAGTCAGTAAAGTTAGGATATGCAACCTAAATATTACCACGTTGTCCAGACTTCTGAAATAAATGATTAGTATCCAAACACTCCACAATTTGAATAGGGAAGATAGAGGAAAGAGTAAATAATAATAAGCACTATTTAAAAATAAAAAATAATGAAAACTGTTCCATTTCATCTATGCCTTGTGCAAATTCCACATAAAAGATGTCCAGTTAGATCAACTCTGTCATTCTCTGATTTTTTAATCAAAATCCTATTATTTCCAGTGTTTTTCAAAAATCTTAATATTGAGTCGTGTTTAACTGTTTTAAGGATGTAAGCATACAAATATAAACCAAAGCAACGTACACCTGAAACGAAATGTATTAAATTAATTCAATTTGAGGTATATGCTTAATATGTCAGATCCCACTAATATAAGTTGATTAACGATGAGCAGAAATTAAGAAAAAAAAAGATCAAGGTGACTCTGGAAGTCAGAATTGAGCTCATATTTATGTAGCTATATAGTTATGTATACGTATGGTTATGTATCAGTTATACATAAATATACACATATATATTTGCTCTTACTTTTTTTTTTTTTATTTTGCAGCTGTCAACTGAAATAATGCATTGCTCTAAAACTTAACTTGTCCTTTAAAGCCATGGTCATTGATTAGAGGTGTTTCAGTGGTTTTCCTGTCTTGTAATACTTACAAGGTTTTTCTTTATCTCATTATTTCACTGGCTCTTTGCACTCCTTTCACTGCTGATATGATCTTTTTTGACTAAGGTTATAAAAAATGGCCAAATTAGATGCCCTATTTTGAGAGCTGTTAAACAGAAACTCTGTAAAAATGAAGGTTTGCCAACAACTTTATTTGCAATCAAAATGGCCACACACCAATTAGTTTGAGAAACCTTTGCAGAGATGCATTAGCCACATGTGGAATGAGGTGAATCGTTCCCCCAGGGTTCCCAGAGGGCAAACCGCCACATGGGGTACTACTCCCATGTAGAGTTTTTACCTCATATTCTGTCCCGTTGCACTAATGTTTTTTTCTGAGCACATATTCTTATACTTAGAGATGGTCCTTCAACAAAAAGTATGAGACTCCTGAGGGTAATAAAGGAATCCCTTCTGCCTCTGTCCAAACTCAAAGATGTGCAAAAGTTATGAGCACAAAGGGTTATTTTCTCAAATACTCTTTGGGAGTTGTTTATTTAAGGTAATTTCACTCTTTGAAAAGTTACTTCCGATTGCTGTTTATAAGTTCTCAGATGATGGCTTCGTCTGGTTAAAGTGAGCTGGGTCTTGTGAAATATATGTGAATTGAGGCAATATTCAAAATTCAGATAATAAGAAATAATGCTAGATGACCAAGTATAATGTTCATTTGAATTTATAAGCATTTCCTAGACATTAGAAAGTGAAAGAGTAAAAAGTGCATTCAGTGAGGTGCCTGTTTTCCATCCTTACACTTTCTCCATCTCTGCAACCAGGCATTTTCCCAAAAATCTCTCCACAAAACCTACCTTCAGAATCTTAGTGCTGACTGAAGGGAACTTTTTGATTCTAAATCTTTGTTAAGGAAAAAAAAAAGAAAAGGAAGCTATGTCATTGTATTAGAATCCCTTTTTATTTTTGCCTGAAAAGAGGAATTTATAATTGTTTTCACATAAATGTGCTTTTAAGTTTCTTTTTTCCTTTTTTTTTTACCCAAACTACACTGTTAATCTGCAGTTTATTTGCTAAGATAGCATTTTTAATAATGGGTTGCATAAGAGTCTTGGTGAGAAAATCCTAAATTTCTGCTGTTGTTCATAGGAAAAGATTACTAATAGGCAGATGAAGTCACTCTGGAAGTCCAGTGAGAATCACATTTTATATGTCATGAATGCAATAATATGTTTGCCTTATTTCTTACCGAGGGATCTAAAAATGTCATTACAGAGTCTTTTATAGCAAATAATTCACTTCAGAAATGAAAAGGTGTTTTAAAATAAACGGTATATAAGAGTTCTGGGAAGACAGCTGTTGGAATTCCTAGAAAAGAAATAGAAAAATTGCATTGTACATCAGAAAGATTGTTCTTTTCAAGGTTTCCAACCCAAGGTCCTATTAGAATGTTTCCATTCTTCCTGCTGCTGAGCCACAGGTGCCTATTCCTTGCTCTCAACCTAATCTTGAAATGATTCCTTAATGAGTCATCCCACCTCAGAGAATTAAAGCAAGGCTTCAATAGCACCCTCTTCTCACATTTAAAGCATGTTCAGTATTACCTTTGACGTCCATGCTATTGTGTTTGTCGTCCTGTAAATCTGGGACCTTTAGTTCAAATGACCTATACAAGAAAATCTACACGGGGAAAAAAAAAAAATTGTGGGGCAGAAAATATGAACTAGATAGCCTTGCCACATAAAACCTTAGATCCTTGTGCATCGAAGTGTCTTTGCTCATTCCATAGACACTGGGAGCTGGAGAGCGTGTTACACAGCAGTTGCAAGACACTTGGTGTGGTGCTAAGCACTGCATTTTTCCTCTCAGAAAACGTGCGTGTGTCATTAGTTAATCCCAGGGTCCAGAAGGACTTTCATTATTATTTATAGTTTCAGATTTCAAACTCTGCAGGGATTTCTTTAATTTCCATACCTTGCGGCTGCAGTTACAGAAAAGCACCCCATTATCCACATTATTCTTGGGCTGACAAAGCTGTAGGAATACTAACAATCAAAACCAGAAATCTTACCACATGTCACATAGTACTAATTATATTCTTATTGTGTAATTTTTTTTCTTTTATCTTCAGATATTTTACATTACTCAGATGTTATTGCTCATTTTCCACTTTTGTTTTAGTTGGTTTTTAAAAAAAAAAATCTGTTAATATCAATCTTGAATATCCTATATTAAACACATGCCAAAACAGAGTAACACACAGGCCATTAGAAATAAGATAAGCTTGCTAGAAACTTAGTACCACTAAAGAGACTGGAGTAATTCCTTAAAGGAATGTATTTGTGTCCATAACTACTGAAGTGAACATGGAAGTATAGCTGTAGCTAAGCAAAAGACAGATGGAGAGGCCAGGCTTTCCAGTGAAACTTTGGCATAGTTCACTTCTTGTCTCACTTGCTCCTTCCCTCCTTAGCCTAGAGACCCACTCTGCCAGCCACTTGCTGAAAGCTGGCTTCAGTCACCCAGCTGTGCCTAATTTCAGGAGTCTCAGGTGCAGTGATACTCTGCCTGCAAAAGCTATGTTGGTATGGACACTCCCCTGGGGAAAGCAGAGCAAAAGACTACTTTTTATTTTCCTTCCCCTTTTCAAGCTCTAATGAGGTGGAACGGCTGGGAGAATCCAATAGTAAAATTTTTCTGAGTTGAAATAAAAAGGAAATAGAGAGGTATTTTTTTTTAAAGAGTTCTTTAGGTTTTTCTGACAAGAGATTTAAAGAGTATATTTCAATACTACTACTTCTGCTAGTTATTTTCCAGCCCAATTCTCTTTCCCTGATACAGACCAGGGCCCAATAACTAAACACAGACTCTCCCTTTCCACTTCTGTATCCGGGGTCCATGCCAAGAGGGTGTAACATCTCATGTGCAGTTACTGTATGCCGCAGTTTAATCCTGATTCAATGTGACAATAAGATCCTTTTCCTTCTGTCATTTTATTCTGCCTGTTGATGTCACTTCGTAACTCCAGTCCACCTTTCCTTTGTGATGGTGCCATGAGATGCATAGGTATATAGCGCTGTATGCGTACAACCTTGCAGCTGGAGGAAGGTGCGTAGCCTTTTCTGTCTGCCCATGTCTGTGACAGAAGAACACAGGAATGAATTCTGGAGACCATCCTCATGGAATTTTACAATTAGTTTGTAAAGCTGGGTTTTGGTTTTTTTTTAAATACTCCTGATAAAATCTACTGGCAGCTCAAACACCATCTCTGATATCCTTGATTAGTGCCAAATTTGTGCTCATTTCTGGCTGCAGAACTTCATACCAGGCATTTGGTAAAAGCGTTTTCCAACAAAGGCTTCATTTTAAAATGTGTTGTCAGAAAATTCCTAGTTACTGACTTTTTTCTGACATACCAGCAATACGATCAGCTTAAGTGCAAGCCAATTGCATGAGAGTACATCTTTATTTTTTCTTATTTTTTTCCTTTTCTTGTCTCAAAATTTACTTGACAAATTTCCATTTAAGGTTTGTGCTTACACATGCTTTACATTACATTGTGACCTAACTGAAGAAAGCAGAGGGTATGTCTCTGCAGCATGGAGGAAAAAAACACAAGTAGATCACTGAGTGCTTAACTGAATTTGCACCACTTTGTTCTGAATGCTTGGTTAGTAGTTAGGACACTAGCCTAGGAGTGTGACATATCTCGCTTTCCAGTATTACCAAAGACATCCTGTAGCATCTTGGGTACATGAATTAAAGTCTCTGAAGTTTTTACCTGCAAAATGAGAATTTCATACTTCATGTGTGAGATAAGGGAACATTGCATTGTGAAGTTCCCTGGTCATAGAGTAACATTAGTATCTGATTCTGGTTTAGATAGGAACTATTCATCCATTTTCTGAGTCTGACGGACTAAAAAGTATCTTAGTGATAGCTCTCCATTGAAATCCAATATGAAGAAAATACTGGCGACTACCTGGTGTTGTCACACTGTTTGATCATTTATAGCTGGGAGTTGTACAAACTGTACCGGCAGCACTGAACCTGTTTACATACCAGAACTGTCATTTTTAGAAGACTTATCTCTGTCTCCTTCTTTTACATTTCCTAGGTTGCCTGTTCTCTCCCCTTCACCCCTATGTCCCCACTGAACTTCTGTTTCACAGCATCTCACGTCGTTTTTGACCACCTGAGGGTATCCCACCCTCAGCTGTTGCCTTCCCCGTCCCAGCTGTTGGTGGTGTACGTGGCTGCCCCACAAATGGTGATATATATCCTGCCCTTCAGCCTTGCAGACATGTGTGGTGATTTGCTGCTGCCCTCCTGCCAACTCCTTATGCTTTAACAGATGCCTTATGCCCTTCTTATGATCCTCTCTAATGTCAGGGAACATGAACAAACATAGCCTTCTCGCTGCTTTGCACTTGGAGACCAGACCATGTGAGCCTCTGCTGTCTCCATGCAGCACCGTAAAAGAGCTACTTACACTTCTTATGACTTGGGACTGATAGGAAATTTTGTTTTCCTCTCTATCCACCTGTTGTTACACTCATGCTGTCAGTTATCTAGGAAAGATCATTGCACTAGGTTCAGCCTAAGTATACAAATCTCTGTTAAACAAAGGGAAACATCAGCGTTCTTTGGAAGGCCACACAAATTCCATATTCTTTCAGTATTTAAAATGTGTAAAACTACACATCATTTTGAGATTTACTCTGTTTTTTGAATTGGGGTTGTAGATATTTTACACATAGGAGAAAATTGGTCCCCCTGTAGATCCTTCTTTTCATGGGATACTTCTGTGTTCAGAAGGGTCAGTTTTTACTATTTTACTAGGAAAAAAATGTGAACAGGACTCAGTATAGCCCTTTGAGCAGAATTATTCTCTTCTGTACGAACCTGCTCAAAATGGAAATATTCTCAAAAAAAAAAAAGACCTTTGTGTCTATTTTTTTTTTTTAAGAAATGAAAGAGCAGTAATTTTCACGAACAAAGTATTATCAGAAGTGTTTGGGTTTTGTCGAAACAGTAATTGCTGTTTATCCTTAATACGTCTTTGATAACCTCGCCTCTCTTTTAAATGGATGATGTGTGAGAGAGGGACATTTCAAGAAGGAAATAAAAAGTCAGCACCACAGCTCTGTCCCCACTGTCCTTCTCTTTTTCAACAGCATGAAGCATATTTGTGTGAAATTGCTATCTTTTTCTCATTCCTTACCCAGTTCCTTCCAAATAAGTACATGGATGGGAATATGTTCCAGTGACTTCTTTTGTCTATGTCAGTGAAAAATCATGACAATCTGGAAGATCAGCAGTGTTGTGTAGTAATAAGTAAAAAGAGGTAATCCTTTCCTCCTTTGCCAGTATCTCTCATATTTTAGAATGTGGAAGGTAATGCTGGTCAAAGCAAATTTTGGGAGGATTTGACAGGAGTTTTGGTGTTGGAAAATGAGTAATTAGATGCAATCAATCTATTTGAGATTGGGGGATAAGTGGCAGAGTGCATCGCCCATCGAGAACCCTGGAGGTCTGAAGTGAAGCCCTCTAAACAAAGGGAGTTTCTCTGGTCTACCATGAGAATAATGTTTTCTGAGATTTGCTTGATCTCATCTCTCTACTCTATGTTTTACACATTGGGATCAAGGATTACAGACAGGCAAGCTGCTTTTGTAACTTCTCTCAGATTTGGAATAGCTGGAATTCATTACTTACTTACATTTGAAATCTTCATTGGAGCAGCCATGTTCACGGTGTTTACCTGGTTATCGGTAGACATAGCCATCACACTGAGTTGTATTATCATGTCTGCTTTGTCATGTTTGTATTAGTAGGCTTTGGTAAAAAACTTTAAACATGAAAATATTTTTTGAGGTATTTCATCAAGCAAAACCCATAAAAGTGGTAGATCTCCGCAGATGCCAAAAAGTGCATCCCAAAGTCTAACTCTACTTTTGATCTGTGTTCAAAAGGAGGATGGACCCTTTGAACAAAATGGCCAAAGCAACCTTCTTCCATATTTTCATCATAATTTACTGGCTTATCATTCAATTCATTCTTATTCAGATTCCATGCCAGTTAAACACTTAAGAAGGCACATATTTAGCTGACACACAGGGGCATTAGAAAAATAAAAGCCTTGTATAGGAAATAAACAGGAAGGTGCTACAATTTCTACAGCTCCCAAACTTGGGGAGCTATGATTGCATGTGAGCAAGTGATCGTTATTATCCTCCAAGATCTTATTGGAGAAAAGAAAGGAGAAATACCATCTAACTATGGAAGACTCGTCATATTGATTCTACTTCACCAAAAATTTACGGAAGTTTTTTGTTTTGCTTTTTTTTTTTTTTAAAGAAAGTAAATTTCCTCAAGGCAAGCCAAAAAAATATATTGAAATCTACATTGTGCAGACAAATGACCTGGGAAAGAACTTGCTGAACTAATAAACCCATTGTAGCAATTATGTAAAGCTGGTACAGTATTTTCATGTTGTACTGTAAATACAGTAATAGTGAAATGACTTGATCAAACCAGCTTCTATTCTGTTATCTTTCAGCCACGTAAAATGTTAATTGTGTCCTTGTAAAATAATCTTTAAGTGTTACTGTGTTACAACCATTCATGTTTAATGCTAATGAATTCATAAGAAATGTGAAGGATAGATGAGCCATCCATTCTGCTGTTTATTACAAAGAAACTAGGGGACTGAGCAGGGCCAAACACTGTCAATCTTTTATAGTTAATTTCTGAAAGCTCTGAAATGTAAATATAACATTGTACGTTTTATTTTGTTTCATATTTTATATTTACTTCCTACAAGAACACTACCAGATAGTTTGCAGTTATGTTTTAACAACTTATACAATTACTTTTTTTGATATTTTTGTCTATGGAATGCATATGAAAATTGTGTTCTAATTTAATATTTTTTCCTAATTAGCTTATTCCTATAAAACATCAAGCTAGTGGGTTGAAGGTAATTTTTTCCCCTGAAAACAGTTTTCTATTTTTGAACCTGTTAGCTAGATAAACATGTTCATTGTTACCATGGTTATATATGGGCATGAAACTAACTTTTCAGCAAGATCTATCAAATTTAAGCATTTGAAGGCATTGTGAGCTTCCACTGAGGACATAACAATGTCATTATTTTGTAGAAGATTTTAATCGTTGTTATTTACCAGAGCAATGTATAATTATCACAAGATAAATTAGCCTAGAACTTGAAAAATTACCATTCGTGTCAAAAACCTGAGATTTATGTCTTGGAAAAATTCCACTTATTCATAGTACAAAAACCCTTCAGTGACACTTCCATCCTCTTTAATTATCTAGAAATCTCAGTTTGGAACATTTTGCATATACTCCCTTAAATCCTACTTCCTTTTCATATGTTTCCAAACAAATCATTATTTAAGAGAGAGTCATCCTGCAGGTGCATTGAAAAAGATCCATTTAGTATTTCTGGACAGCAGATGTTCAATAAGTATAAAACTTAAAGTGGAGAAATTAAATTCATGTAAGTTACTACATGTTGTTGTTCCTATATGAAGTCCTGTCTTTCATTTACGCTTTTCCTTTACAATTCCGAGCAGACAAATACTTCGGTTTGGTTTTCCATGACTTTCATATTATGTACAATTTTATGTTCAAAAACTAAAGCATGAAATTGGGAAAAATATTCTGTTGCTATTTATTTTAGGAGTGAGCACATTTAAATTTTCTGTGCTGGGATCACAGTCCTAAGGAAGAGAAACAGACATGTTCCAGATATTATTGAGCGACAATCCTATTTTCATGCCAATTTAGACTTGTCTTTCCTGAGACAAGACACTTCAAAACATATAGTACTGAAACATGCTTAAATGTAGTGACTCAGGGTTCCGCCCATGAGAAACTGGGCTGAGAGAATTCTCAGGAGAATTCTTATGTCCAGGCCATGCTTTATTTGAACTGCATTACTCCAGCTGCAAAAATGAGATAGATTTAAAGAGTATAAATATATGAAGCCAACTCCGAGAGATGAGTCCAGAATCCAGCTACTGAACTGAAGAAGTCAATCTAATTACAAATAAGGTGTGAGACTGTTTATCAATACTTATCAAATTAAAGGAGACAAAAAAACCAAACCAACCAACAAGCAACTAAACCAGTTATTTAGACAATCTGAAATTCTGAGGGCTCTGGTTATTCCGCTTAAAAAGTATAGTTTGTTCTTTTTTTTTTTTAATTTATATTTTTAATTTGTATTTTGTTGCCAGATTTCTTTTGTAATACAACTTCCCAAACTGCACAGCTGCAGAGGAAAATTGATTAAAAGTTCTAAACAACTGCAAAATTTCTTCCTCTATGTGAATCAGCAGGAGAGATTAAATAATTGAGTACTGTAGCACATGCTGATCTCACCATCCTCACAAGGCAGAAATTTGGCGCAGGCACCTCACACTATTCATGTGAGATTTTTTTGTGTGTTATAACTATGTTCATGGGAGTATGACAGAATAATATGTTATCATATACAAGCTCTATAATTAGTGGTATCTGATGGTATCCATACCACTCTAATCCCAGTACCAGTCCAAGGAAATAATGAATCATGTTTCTAATAAATCATCAAGATGTGTGTGTTAAAAATATTTTAAGTAAGAAATCTAAAAAAAACCCTCTGTGCTATTACTCCTATAGCTCCAGGGAGAATATTTGATTAGGAAAATGGAATAAAAATACTGTATCCAAAGACAATACACAAAATCTTTTTATTTTGGTAAAAATCTAATTACTTAAATCTCAGAATTCTCATATTGCCTGTTTCTTTTAGAAATTATGATATATTCCATATCAAAAAGAATTTGGTACCAAATTGCATATAAATGGTATTTGATGCTATGAAACCACTGCCTACTTAAATCTGACTTTAAGTGTGAAGAAAATCTTCTTGATCTTGATCCTAATCTTTATTTCCCTGTTATTTTTTAGAAAACTTTCTTACATAATTTAAGCTCTAGATAAAAAAATTTTCATTGCTCCTAGCTGTTGTTCTTGCAATTATCTTTCAACCTAAGAAGGTAGAGGAAGGACTGTTTTCAGGGTTTTACTTTTACTATAGTTTCAAATGACTGTGTCTCTCAATTATTCCTTACCATTTTAGGTTGGATTAATGTCTTTTTCATGCAGGAATATGTCTTGCCAGCCTTTATTTTCTTGCAGGCTGGCTTGATATCAGTGTGTAAATGTAATCTCCACCTTATCCGGTAACTCTTAGATTTTTCATGTTGGACATCTTATAAACAGAAAGTGTGTAATTAAAATATAGGAATTTTTAGTAATACTGGGTTGCGCTAGTAATGAATGTAGGCTGAAAGAAGGCTACTGTGTTTCAGCATAAACACTCTACTTAGTGCGAAAAATTTCCAGGTTATGAAATTGTGATAGAAAATCCATGTATTGTATGCAAGATAGGACAAAGAACAATACTGTCTGGTGAATACTCATGTCTGATAAACACTCAGAGAAATATGCTGAAAACTATAGGTTGGAAATCACTGAAGTGGCGATGCTTTCTTGTGGCTAGTTATTTTCATGCTATTTTGGTGTGTTGTAGTGCAGGACAATACTACAGAAGAATATTTGATTGTACTGAACAAATCTGAAATATATGCAAATGAAATCTGCATCTTCTTACTCATTGTAGCATTGTGACAGTGTAATATGTGGAGTGAGTATGTGTGTATATGTATAATAGTATAATCTTTATTTAAGGTGTGGTGCAATCTATGCTATCAGACTTTTCATTTAAGAAAATTGTTAAGTGCAGATGCTCCCAAGAACCTCCATCATGACTACAAATGAAACAAACACTTGCAGGATGAATGTGTAATGAATCAGTCACATTTTTGGCAGTAAAATATGTATTAGTATTAAAAGCTTATTTTATTAAATTCAAAAATCAATTATCTTGTACATCTTTTTTTTTTTGTTGTTTTAGCTTGATTATTTGTAGCTTTCTCTTTTTGTCTGTTCTACTACCATTATTTTGGTCAGGTCCAAATAAAGGGCTCCATGATTAAAGCAGACAATCTTGATATGGTTTAATTGATTAGGACAGAATTTTCATAAAGAATTAAGTGTTTTCTGTTCTCTCTAATTTAGTTCTTTCTAGTCTGTGGCAAGACATTTGTTCATGCACAAATTAAAAAGTTGAAAGGGCCTAATAACTGAAGACATGTAATATGCCAGCTTCATTCATCAGCTTTCTTGTTACACTGGCTTGACACTCTTTGCATTCAATTTTTCTAAGTCCTGTTAAATGAACTACAACATTTTAGTGAAATGAAGACAACACGTTATAAACTAACTGTACCGAAGTATGAATTATGTTTGCTTAAGTCTCTTAACTATAATCATCTTCAAAAGCTTCTTGTTTTTATTTTTGTTGTTGCTGGTTTTTAAGTCTTTACTTGATATCTTACTTCCTTGCCTCAGAGAAACTCAGTGGCAAGTGTTCTTCCCAATTGCTAAGGGATTGATTTGCTATGAATTATATAGGAACAGGGGAGTTTGTAAGTTTCCTGTAAAAATTGGACATCTATCCTCTAGTGATTATAACATACATGGTAATCTAAGCCTTTGGAAGTTGGTAAAAAAGCAGTGGAGTTCTTCAGCAATTCGTCTAACAAAAGGGAACTTTCTCATTTAATTATATAGCTACAAAGATTTTACGGTTTATCTCTGGCTCTGAATATGAAATCATTTTTATTTGCCTTTTTCCAGGCCTTCTCAAAACATGTAAAGTTATATTGTCAAATAGAAGATGGCACTATCAGTGCCTTGATCAGAATTTCCATTAGTTCATCCAAGCAAATGAAAATAAAGGTTCTTTTTTGCTGCACCTGCATGTATTCCATACCTGAAGCTCAAATTGAAAGAGAAGTTTCCTTTTTATCCTGCTGTAGCCATCAATCCATTACTCTCAGTCAAGGTATTATGATTTCTGTATTGTTCTTAATACACCACCATGAAGCTTTTGTTTCAATTTTCAAACTTCTATTCATCCTCAGATGCTTGCCCTGGCATGTCTGTTTCAGTGACACCATTTTCAAGTGAATATTTTAAGTAGAAACAGATGAGAATGGTTAAGTACTAGTATTAGAAATATGACACCTTGAAGCTGATTATAAGAGAGTAACACAACTGGTGTCTCTCATCACTGTCATATTGCAATAGTACATTATTCTTGCATATGGTAGTTTATTTCCCATTCAGCAGGAAATTCGTTATTAAATAATAAAATGTAACTCTACATTTAGACAGAACATATAAATTCATCAGTTCTGACAGCTACAAATGGATCTTTATAATAAAGTGATTAGGAAATTTTGAACATCCATTTAAGTAATTTTAAAATAATTGACTAATATCCAAACAGTTTATAAAAAGCTATTTATTCACTGGAGTGCATAATGTCTTCTGCAGGAAGGTTTAACATTTGTTTCCCTGTATCAGTAGTTTCAAATCTGCTTAAATCAAGCATTTAAAAGCAACATGTGTGTGAACAAAAAATTCTTCAAAAATACTGCCTAGTAGAATCTTTGCTTAATTACTTATTTATGTACAAGTACTGGTTACTGAAAAAAAATATTTACAGCCCTAAATATAATAGCTATTAAATGTTATTTAGGCATTCCTAAAATATTAGGAATATTTTCTAGTTATCAATCTAGATCTACGGTACACATTAAAGTAGTTGTCAGTAGCAATTTCCCCACACTGAGCAGCAAAACCTCTATCAATTTAAACTAAAATTAGTCTCACAGTCTCTCAGGTGCAGAGCTGCTGTTACAGCTAGCGTCCAGTTATTAACATGACAGGGTTTCTTTTCTCAGTACATTCCAGACCACCATGCCAGATGTTCCAGTCAAGGTGCCTGGAATCCTTCTCATCCACCCACTTCCTTTATGACAGCTACAAATGTTGGGCTGCACAGCATCTCCATCTCCTTTGTTTTATGGATGGAACTGCTTGTGAATTAAAAGGGAAACCCATAAAGCAGTTATTAGCAGAACTCTACATATAAATTGAGAAAATCCATTCCTGAGATTAAGTGAAAAAAAATCTAAAGTATGTGAACAATCATAGAATCATAGAATCATAGATTCATAGAATGTTTTGGGTTGGAAGGGACCCCTAGAGGGCATCTAGTCCAACCCCCCTGCAGTGAGCAGGGACACCACTAACTAGATCAGGTTGCTCAGAGCCCCATCCAACCTGGCCTTGAATGTTCCCAGGGATGGGGCCTCCACCACCTCTCTGGGAAACCCCTTCCAGTGTTTCACCACCCTCGTTGTAAAGAATTTCTTCCTTATATCCAGTCTAAACCTACCCTGGTTTAGTTTAAAACCATTACCCCTTGTCCTGACACAGCTGTCCTTACTAAAAAGATTTTCCCCATCTTTCCTATAGGCCCCCTTTAGGTACTGAAAGGCCACAATCAGGTCTCCCTGCAGCCTTCTCTTCTCCAGGCTGAACAAGCCCAACTCTCTCAGCCTGTCCTCATAGGAGAGGTGCTCCAGCCCTCGGATCATTTTTGTAGCCCTCCCCTGGACCCGTTCCAACAGGTCCATGTCCTTCTTGTGCTGAGGGCTCCAGAGCTGGACGCAGTACTCCAGGTGAGGTCTCACCAGAGCAGAGCAGAGTAGAGGGGCAGATCACCTCCCTCGACCTGCTGTCCACGCTTCTCCTGATGCAGCCCAGGGTACGGCTGGCCTTCTGGGCCGCCAGGGCACATTGCTGGCTCATGTCCAGCTTTTCATCCACCAGCACGCCCAA
Organism: Gorsachius magnificus; assembly: GCA_034008185.1. Lineage (NCBI taxonomy): Eukaryota > Metazoa > Chordata > Aves > Pelecaniformes > Ardeidae > Gorsachius > Gorsachius magnificus. The sequence goes on from CM067081.1 coordinate 90,876,025, forward strand.
GTCCCTCTCGGCAGGGCTGCTCTCGATCCTTTCTTCCCCAAGCCTGTATTGATACTGGGGGTTACCCCGACCCAGATGCAGGACCTTGCACTTGGCCTTGTTGAACCTCATGAGGTTCACACAGGCCCACCTCTCCAGCCTGTCCAGGTCTCTCTGGATGACATCCCATCCTTCTGGTGTGTCAACCGCACCACTCAGTTTGGTGTCATCCACAAACTTGCTGAGGGTGCACTCTATCTCACTAAGTCATTGATGTAAACATTAAACAGCACCGGTCCCAGTACGGACCCCTGAGGGACACTGCTCATTACCACTCTCCATCCGGACATCGAGCCATTGACCACTACCCTCTGGATGCGACCAGCCAGCCAGTTCCTTATCCACCAAACAGTCCACCCATCAAATCCAGAGCTCTCCAATTTAGAGAGAAGGATGTTGTGGGGGACCGTGTCAAAGGCTTTGCAGAAGTCCAGATAGATGACATCCAGTGGTTTTCCCTTGTCCACTGTCGTTGTCACACCATCATAGAAAGTCACTAGCTTCATCAGGCAGGACTTGCCCTTGGTGAAGCCATGCTGGCTATCTCGAATTATCTCCCTGGCCTCCATGTGCCTTAGCATAGCTTCTAGGAGGATCTGTTCCATGATCTTCCCAGGCACAGAGGTGAGGCTGACAGGTCGGTAGTTCCCAGGGTCTGCCTTTCTACCCTTTTTGAAAAGGGGCACAATGTTTCCCTTCTTCCAGTCACCAGGGACTTCACCTGACTGCCATGACTTTTCAAATATCATGGAGAGTGGCTTGGCGACTACATTGGCCAATTCCCTCAGGACTCTGGGTTGCATCTCATCAGGTCCCATGGACTCATGTGCGTTCAGGTTCCTCAGGTGGTCACGAACCTGATCTTCTCCTACAGCAGGAGGGGTTTTACCCTCCCGGTCCCCCTCATGCCATCCATCAACTCGGGAGGGGTGAGGAGAGAGGTTGCCAGTGAAGACTGAGGCAAAAAAGGTGTTGAGTACCTCAACCTTCTCCTCATCTGCTGTTACCAGCTTGCCAGTCTCGCTCATCAGCGGGGGTATGCTTTCTTTAACCATCCTTTTCCGGATGATATACCTGTAGAATCCCTTCTTGTTATTCTTTGCATCCCTAGCCAAGTTTAGCTCCAGCTGAGCCTTGGCCTTCCTGACCCCATTCCTACACAACCGGACCACGTCCCTATACTCTTCCCAGGATGCCTGTCCCTGCTTCCGCTGCCTGTGCAGTTCCCTCTTCCTCCTTAGTTTGACCAGCATCTCTTGTCTCAGCCGTGCTGGTCTCTTCCCTTCTTTGCCCGATTTCTTAGACCTAGGGATCGAGAGCTCTTGCTCTGTGGATCACATCCTTAAAGATCTGCCAGCTCTGTTCTGTTCCCCTGTCCCTGAGGACCGTTTCCCAGGGAGTCCTTCTGACTATCTCCTTGAGGAGCTGGAAGTTTTCTTTTCTAAAATTCAGGGTCCTGACTACACTCTTTGCTCTTCCCATTTCCCTCAGGAGTGTGAGCTCCACCATCTCATGATCACTGCATCCCAGGCTGCCTCCGATCTTGACGTATCCGACGAGCTCGCTTACATTGGTGACCACCAGGTCCAGTATCGCATCCCCTTGGGTAGGGGTGTCCATTACCTGGCTTAAGAAGTTGTCCTCAATGTATTTGAGAAACCTGCTGGTTTGCAGATGTCGGGGTGTTTGAAGTCTCCCAGTAGGATGAGAGCCTGCGAGTGCGAAGCCTCCCGGAGTTGGAGGAAGAAGGCTTCGTTAGTCGGCTCCTCTTGATCTGGCAGCCTGGAGTAGACACCAACCACCAGGTTCCCTTTGTTGCCTCTCTCTCTGATTCTTACCCATAACAAATGAAGTTGTATTTAAGTTCTGCTCTGCAGTGATACCATCAGAGAGGAAAATGAAGAAATTTGCCATTAAAAATCAATTTAATGAATCTGGGGCATTTGTTTATGCACTAATCATAATTGTGCATTTATTTCATGTTGGCTTTGCAAAGAGGAAGTAATGCAGCTGTCAACTTCATGTGCTATATCTTATGATACACTGTGTGCTTGTATAATTACTTATGTCATCAGAGTTTCAAACATACATAGTGTGAGTTGTGATATAAGTGTAAATAGAGACATTTCTTTTGTCCATAAGTTTATATGTTATCCAATTCATATGTTGAGTAATTTTATTGAGGAAAGAATTTATTTCTTTACTGAAGTGCTTGTAACAAACAGAATTCAGGGCATCTCAGTTCTTTTAAATAATGAAAAAAAAAATCAGATAAATACATATTTTGTGTTCTCTGATTCCTCTGTAAGGAAAAAAAATGTTATAGCATTTATAAAAAGCATATATTCTTTTTCATCTCACTGAAGATTATATAAATCTTGATATTATGCTTGATTATTTTAATTTTCTCAGGTATCTTGTACCAGTATAGTCTATTTCTCATCTAAAACTGAATTAATAGCTTATTGTCATTATAAAGAGAATCTACAGCACCTGTGTCTGGATTCATCTTTCTTCATTGAAATTTAGCACATAAGCTAGCATGTGGACAGTTATTGACCCTGCTATGGAGGTTGCATACTCATTATGTTTCCACCAATACCTTAATGAAGCATCCTTACTGGACACATGAGACTGCTGGTTTTGGCATACTCTCTCTGATTTTTCTAGTTTAAAACTGCAACACAGAGCGTAATCAAAGAGCCACTTTGGCCTTAAGTGACAATGCATGATGCTGGATAACTTCCATTTCTATTTTGCCTACTTTTAGGAGATAATACACGGTGCAGAATGACCCATCTGGTGCTGACTATCCCATGGTGTATGCCTGCATTCTGAAAATACATATAGTTTAAGTTTGACCATTTTGGAAATGTACAGATGAAGATTTTCTTCACTTCTAACATCTATGAAAACAGAGAAAATCAGTTCTTGTTATTTAAGTCAGGCCATTGCAACAGAAAGTTTCCACTACATTTTCTTTCTCCAGAGTGTAAAAAAAACATGGTGAGGTACAGATCCACAAGATGAATGGTATAATTGGCAGCAGCAGGCGGGTTTTACCTTCTATAATAATTTTATTTGAAAAGAAAACTTTTTTAACATTTTCTAATACTTCCTGTGTCCCCACAACTTCACACACATTATTCCTCTGCAAAAGGAATACTGAATAATAATAATAAAGTATATAATATATAATAGACAATGTATATTGTAATATATTATACATATATTATGTATTATGCATACATATACAATATATAATTAATATATAATTGATAATGTATAATATATAATATGTAATATATAATATATTGTATATGGTATATGGTATATGATGTGTGATATATAGTATAAGATATATAATATACAATATATAATGTATACTATATAGTATATAGTATATAGTATATATAATACTGGTTAGAATTACATTCTTCTTTACTGTGTAGGACAGCTTCTCTGTCTCTCCTCACCTGATAGTTTTCCTTCTATGTCCCCAGCTCTACTTCAATAGGGCTTAGCAGGTTCTGTAGGTTCTACAGACTCAGGAGGAGACCTCTCAGTTTTGATTTTCTCTCTCCAGGTTTCTTTTCAGCCCCTCCTGCTCCTCTCTGTACTGCAGCAGGCCCTTTAAATTCTGAGTAAAATTATTTTGAAACACCCCAGAAACCGATAACCAAAAAAAATACCTGTTGTGTGTGTAATATGACACTTCTTGATAACAACTTTCTTAGCTGGAACAGAGAAACACTATTAAATTACATGTATTTTTCCACGGATTTCCATTCTGGTCATATTTGGGTCTTGCAACTACCTTAATCTGAATAGAAAGCTGTGATTAACTGCACCTCTGTATCTTGATGGTATAATTGACTTCAGGGATGAATCAAAGAAAGCAGGCATAATAACTTTATTTAATAGCAGCACATGATAACAAAGTTGATTACAGTGCAACATGGTTGCAGGATTTTATTAATGTTGTGGTAATACAACTTGAAAAGTATGTATTTTATAAGCATTCTTTAGAACAGGTTACTCAAAGATTCTGACTTGCAATGCTTGCTGAAGGCTGGTTTATGGTACCAGGAGCTGGGGAGCCTTACAGCATAGTTTTGTCTAGATAAACTACAATCAAAAAAAATTACTATCAAAATAAGCTTATTATGTGGTAAACTTTTGCCATACTGCACCATCAATTGCTAGCATAAAATTTTATTGTTTAGCTGTAACAGGAGCAGAGAGCTGTGAGTGTGACATCCTTTGTTTATCATTTACAGTTTTGAAATGAGTCACTCTGTTCCCCTCAATTCCCTAGCAAGGTGTCATCTGGAGAGGACTGCAGGAACAGGCTACAGATGGAAAAAAGGCTAGAGAGAACTGATAGCATTTACAAAATTCTATTATATAGTTTCTGTAATAACTTGTTATACTGCAGTGACTTCACAAATGAAAATTAAAGTAGAATTATGTTTTGGTTTTAATAAAAAGCAAAATAAGTCTTAAGTCCATGGGGCAAGGTAATGTATGCATAAATGTATACAGACATGTGCACACAAAGTGATTACTTCCTGCTGTAGTTCCAATGTAACATAATACCTGAGGGGTTTTTTTCTGTTGTTATTAGAACAGTTATTCTAGACAGTCTCATTTTTTTTGTTATTGGCATAAAGAAGAGAAAAAAAAAAAGTAGGATGGTACAAAATTCCACGGGATCATCATGGACAAAGTTCTGAAAACGTGTCACATTAGCTGAATAAAATTGTGACTTGTGCCTTCCCTGACTCCTGTACATCAGATATGCTGTAGGTCTGAATACAGATTATAACAAAGTCCAAATATGATGGGATCACCTATAAATTAAAATCAGATGCCTAGACTCAGCCCGCATTTGTGAGGTGTATTTGAATCTTTAAAATCATGGCATAAAAGAGCATCCTTTACATGAGTCTCAAAGAGAGCATTCAATTGTAGGAGTCCTTCAGAAACAAAGAATCCTAAATATATTCTTTAAGGAAGGGTCTCAAGCAAATTTGATCATTTACATTGTGGGTTTGTATTACCTCCTTCAAAAGAAATTTTGCACACTACTTTCATTTGCATTTTCTGCATGGCAAATATACTCAAAACTCAGCTCAGGTAAAAAGGCAGGATGTAGCTCTCAGAAAGCTTTTAAAATGTGTCTCCTCTATGCTGTTCATCCAGTGAAAATCAACCTCCCTGAAGAAAGCTGAGAAGAGCACAGAAACATTCCTAATCTGGAATGCCAGATACTTATTTTTACAATGATTGTTCATTCTTTGAAAAATCATGATTTTTTTTTACTGCTCCATGAAAGAATGAGTTCTCAGACTTGTTTTACTCATATTATATATTCAGTGAAATACATATGTCAGAAAGAAAAGTCTGAGGTCATTTAGAAGCTCAGCTAGGAATATAAGTAGAAACCATAGGCCATGCTCAGATTTTGTTCTTCTATTTCTAGCTAGCATTTTTAAGCAATTTGCTACTGTACACATTTTTCTGCCATCTCCCTGTGTTTAGCTGTTTGCTTACTGTTCATCTTTAATCTTTTCACCACTCATTTTAGAGTGGTGCAGCTTATGCAGCATCAAGTTTCATGATGGCAGGGACAGTATCTTATGTTTCTGATTTATTGTTTCCCTTCTTCTCACTGATTCACAGTTAGCAAAAATGGTAAGATTGGTTCCTGATTAAAAAAAAATCATGAATTTAGACACAAATGACAGATAAAAGTAATATTGCCATTATTTCTGTTATGCAGGCAGACATTATTCATCAGTAAAACTACTGCCTAGAATTTCTCCTGCTACTTTTCTACCAGTCTTGCAGAGTTTTGTTTACTGAAGAATAGCCACTGTTAATGAACAACCAACGGGACACCAGCACAGTTGAAATACCTGCCTTGTGATGAACTTTACAAGTAGCTATCCTGTGTCTCCTGGCTTTATTAATTCACAGCTGGCATCAAAAGCTTCAATGCAAGTAAATAGGAAAAGCTGTACAAAATCTATGTAGAGCTCCTTTGCATCAGAGAGCTAGAAATACAATTCAGAAATTACTATTTTCTTTCTGCAAAATTCCACAGGATGAATACTGCACTCTGAAAAGACTTGATCTGATTTTTTGAGTATTTGACATGGGAGACAGTTGCATTTAGGAGACATCAACTGACAAGTTATATAGGCTTTTAGCAGACAGAATACATGGTTCATGACACAGGATCCTGTCACTGTAAGCTGTAAGAAACAAAATATGAATTTGTCATGGGAGGTTTGAGATACATCCTAGCTATATATCCCATTTCCAGTATTGGTTTTGCACACAGAAAATCCAGCAATGCTGCTGTATAAAAGACTTTACCTTTGACCTGCAAATTATTAGTTTCAGCTTACATCTCACTGTGCCAAATCATTCACAATGATATCTAAATTAAATATCAACTAAATTTTAGGCAACTAAGCAAATGCTATTCTGCTAATTTAAAAAAAAAGTTAATAAGCCAATTAGATGCATTTCTAATGCATTTTTCTTCAGTGTAAACCACAGCTGTACAATGATTGTAGTTCTATTATACAATTTTTACTGGCCATGGGCAACTTAAAAAAAAAACAACACAGAAGTTTGTGATTTGGTTCATTTCAAGTAAGCACATAATATGCTTTAAAATAGCTGTTCCACAGAGCATCACTGCTACTTAATTAGGGAGAAACTGCATGGGAAAAAATATCATTTTAGCAATTCTCCCAAACTTTCAGAAATTAGTTTTATTAGGTGGGAGTGATTTGGCCATGTGAGTAGGAAACAAGATATGGCATACATATTCTCTAATAAAACATCTTCATTTACAACATTAGTCTGAGTACAGAATATTCTTGTTAGATGCCCTTCTTCACTACATATTGCAATCCTGCATTAAAGCTTTATTTAAACATAACGTATTTCATTTAGATGTGGAAAGCCAACATTTGAACATTTCTTTTCATATTTTTTGTACCAGTCCATGTTTCTTGCTCCTGGATGGAGCTTAAGTATACCTTCAAACTATAAAAAAATGTAGCAAAGCTGTTGGTGAGGTATGTACAGTTTTACTTTTGTCTGGGATGAGAATAATGAACTGTTCCTATAGTGAGTGACCCCCTCTAAGGAAGATTTTATATCTGGCTTTCCAAACTCAGAGAGGATTGCTGAGCAGTTAGTTGTGTTTTGAAGTACATTTCTGAATCTTTTAGAGTAGGTTCTTTGACACTGGGAAAGGAGTATTTCCTGGGCATCGGGATGGGAAGACCAGAAACTACGAAAGGACCAGGAAGGAAGTAGAAGCAACATTGCTGCAAATGCTCATCCTGAGAGGTCGATGGCTGCTTATTGTACCAGTGGTCCTCCAGCATGGAAAAGTTAGCTTTGTACTTTTTTCTCTCTAGATTTGGTGACCAATTTAAGGGATTAAGGGATTAAGATCAAACTGGCTCCAGCAATAGGAAAATCCCATGCTTCTCCTACTGTTTGAGCCAGTTTGATTTTCCACATATGCTTTCCACTGGAAAGTCTAGTACAAAGAAGGAAAAAAAAAATCCCAGTTTAGTCACCACAGTGCATGATACACAGAAACTCTGCTACAGTGTGGGCAATATGCTAACAAGACTGTGTGATCATCAAGTACTGTGACCATACTAGAGGTACAGATTGCCATGATCATGACTATCACCATGTTTTCAATTTTTTATGCTTTTCAAAAGCACGATGCTTCTTCCAAGCAGCAGGAAATGTGGATTGACAACCTTTATGAAATATAGGATTGATGTTTCTGCTATTAATGATGTTCATTTTAACTCTGAGGGGCAATATTTATGAACAGAAACAGTGTGAAAAAAGGCTGAAAACTGAAAAGCTACAGAGCAAAAATTTTGTCATTTACGCTGTCTAGAACTAAAAGTAGAATAAATAAAAAATAAAAATAATATGTTATCTGATTTCACACTGATAATAACTTTTGTTGTAATTTGGTTTGGGGGGGAATTTGGTGGATTTATGTGTCCTGGACTCTACACAGAGAGTTAGTCCTGTGGTGGCAGGGACTTTATCGACCACAACTGTTAGGTGTAAGTAATGACAGTCACAGAAGTTCCTGTTTTCTTTGCGTTGGACAACAGCTTGCATACTGATATGTCTTTTGACATTGTGCCTAGCCACATACAATCCTGTACCCTGATCTAGTTTTGGCAGCTCTGACAGTTGCATCCCAATAAGTGTAAAACATTTGATTTATCAAATACTTCAGAACAAGTAACTTATCTCATTTCAGATACATTAAATTATGTGGTCAAAGATGGTTTCACATTTTCAAAAGCCTAATAGCAGTGATATTTTGCTAACAGAAAAGATACCAGTGTGTAAGAGAAGTCGATTATTTTGGGAATTATAGTGAAGAGTAATTAATAACTCATGTTTCCATGATGATTGGAGGTATAAGTGGGAAATCTGCTTCTAGCAGGACAGTATTACAGCTAGAATGCCCTCTTTTTAACTGTTGTCTACAATTATTAAATATATTACTCTTCAGATAGGTCTAACTGTGTATCTTTGCTCCTAGCATAAGCATTATTATATAAAATTCCAAATATAGCAGTGATTTCAGCCTTGCACAGGACATGGCAGAGAAGAATTCCCCTTCAAATATGTCTGTTACAACAAACTGATTACACATATATACTGGGAAAAGCATCGTTATGTTTGTTGTCAGAAGAGAACTGGGTTCATTGGTTTTCAGAGAGACTTCATCTTCCTGTCATTCTCCTATAGCAAACCTGAACCTGAAAATTAAACCACTAGATAAAAATATGTATACATGTGTATTTTAAGTGATCCATAATATAATAATATATCTATACTGGTAATTGGCTCTTTCATAACACTTAAAAATACTTCAGAATCATTAGCTAATTAGCAGAGCACTTACAAAGATCAACACTGCACAAACACAGTGAGAGTGTGTTGAGCCACTCAGGGATGTTTTGCTTTTCAGTACAAGATAAACATATATTAACCTAAGAACATATACTCTAGTAAATCTTATTGCTTTAAAATACAGCTTTTAATACTCTATTGGGGTCCAGCCATTTCTGAAAAAAAGTTCTTTTTTCCTTCTTTGTTTGTTCGCTTGATTATATATTTGTAACATCTCCCCAAAATAAAAAAAACCCTGGGTTTCTATTTGCTTTTGTTTTCCCACATTTTCCATTTGTCTGCCTTTCTGAGTTAGCCTGAATGACCTGAGAAACAATGAATCTTAAGGTTTATGTTTCATTTCTGTTTAGCAGAGGAGTTGAGAAGAAGGCGCCTTACTGGCTTTGTCTTTGCACTGACAGTTCTGCCAGACTATAGGTGATCTGAGCAGCTAATTCAGGTGTCCCTACAGCTAAAAATAAGCCCTAAGCACTGACATCATGATTGAGTGTCCATATTAAGCACTGAGACTCCTTGCATAGTCAGATGCACACAAGATAAATGGAGGGGGCAAATTTAGCAAAAAAAAAATATTCTGTATGTCTTGTCCAATGTGAATACAGCCCTGGCAAACTGCATTCTGAGGTGGACCAAGGTTTCATTTGCCATCATGATTCAGTAGCTGGGAGATTTTTACTGAGTGATGAGGCCAAAAACCAGTCAGTCCTCCATGTCTACTTTGGTTGGAAATCTCTGTGGGTTTCTAATAGAAAATGATAGATGGTAATATTTTTAAATGCTTCTTATTTCCACTTCCATATATGATAGTTAATGAATATGTGAGGAACCCATTTATATTAGACTCCTAATGTTTCATAGCGATAGCTTTTTATAAGCAAAATACAGGAAATCACTAAATATGATTGTCATGCATGATGGTGTGATTTCAGCTTACTACTCTTTAGATGAGTCATAATTTTGTAATTCTTCAGCATTTCACTATGTTTTTTACCATATCATTTTAGAGCATGAGTGTTCAACTGTTTATCTAAAAAGTCATCAAAACCACGTCATTGAAATAGCTTTTGTTTGTGACCTATATGAAGAACTTGAAGTACAGGAACAGAGCAGTTAAACGATTTTTCCCTGTATCAGCTCTTATAACAATGTTGTCTTACAGTGTTGACTATAGAAAGAAGGAAGTAAAGTGTCTGCATTCATCTGCATGCTATAAATTATTACATATCTAGATATTATTGCTAGGGTACTTCTCACAGGGTTCAGATATCTTTTTGATTCTACACAGTTAGAATAGTGACTATTTATTGGGTGTTATGCTAAACCACCACTTTTGCATCATGGCTGTGGAAATCCTTGAAGAACAATTTTCCCTTCAGTTCTCATTAGACTGGAACAAGGAGAAATTGAACAAGGAAGAACTAAAAATATGAGAGGATTTTTTTTTTTTTAAATTCTGTTCAAGCATTTTGAATATTGGCTGGTCATTCAAGGGGAATTTCATATTTTGTTCAATTCAGTTTGTCTACTTATGCATAATAACAATGCATTTTATAGGCATTTGATAAGATAATCTATAACAAATGCATGACACTGAAATTATTGTATCCATTTGAGCTTTAATATAAATAATTATGTCTTCATGTTTACAATTTTGAAACTGAATATATCACATTTAGGAATGTATAATTGTAAGGATAGAGAATGTTGTATGGCATATAAATATAATGCATGCAATGTATTCCACATGCTTCACAGGGGGTGTATTATTACAGCTGTAAGCATGATAGATAACAAATGCAAGGTTGGTTTTAGCTAAAATACTTGGGTTTATGTATAATATATTTATGTTATTTGCTGATTTTTTTAAAAAGAAGATTAGTTTTTGAACTCTAGAATATACAGTAGAACAACTCATGGAAGAAAAAATAATTTTTGAAAATATAGCCATGGCTTACACGTTTTCTGAAGTTAGAGACTGGCAGTAGTCTATTCCTTTATTTATCACAACTGAGAGTCTGAAAATGCTCCAATAGGAAATGTTAATTATTGTTAATAAATGTTAATATAAATTAATGATTTATAGAGCTAGCTAACTTTACATCAAATTAGTGGAGTCACATTAAGCAGCAAAATGATGGGAATCTAGGTGTTTGCAGTAAAGACATACATCTTCATCCCATTTGGTTTGGTACTGCATGCCTAAATAATTTTTAATAACCTAAAAAAACCCAGTCTGTTGATATAATTGCTGATAAACAGTACAACCATTTAAGTCAAATATCATTGTATAATGTAAGTATTATTAACTATCTGTGACCAATGGTGGAAGACAGCTTTGAGCTAATTATAAGTGCCTTCCTATTGGACTAAATGAGAGAACAATTTTCTAATTTTATTGCAAAATCTAGATTTCTTGCAAAGAAGAATTTACCTGGCTACTTACTTTACCAATAAATATATGGATGTAATTAATTTTGCAATATGCTTTCATATTTAATATATTTATAAATACATATACCTGTATAAAACAACTGCTTGCTTATATATGATTGACTTTTTGAAAAAAAAAATCCAAAGGATGAGTCTGTTATTATGAAATTCTCATATGAGAACTCTTATAAGCTCTCTGAAGCTTTTTGGTTACCATGGCAATGGTTATCAGTTGGGCTTTAATATAGGACATAGTAGTGTTACAACTGTAGAAATTCAGTCTCCACGATAAACTTGATAAAAACATCATGCTCTTATTTTAGATATTCTGAATAATTCCAAACACCTGTATTAAAGACAGATTTCACTAACACATATATTTTTAATAATTTATAATCTGTAGCAGAGATCAAAGGTTGCTGGCATCTAATTAGCTGATTAAATGAATGTGATCTGTGTGTACTATATGGCAGCAAATTTGAAAGCAATCAAGGAAATTGTATTCAAGACATTTTCTATTGTCTCCATCCCAACCTGTTGATGAATGAATGACAGTATAATGCTGCCTGGCTTTTTGATAAGGACATAATGTTCTGAGGAACATCTCATCAAGTTAAAACTACTCAAGCTCATCTGTTTAACCTTTTAAAAGTTTAATACAGTGTGGCTGTGGTTAGAAATCAGTCTAAGAAATCTGTCTAAGACAGGAACTGACAATTCAACCTGGTCAACAGGATACTTCAGGTCTGTGTGGCCAACATCTTCAGGCAGACCTGCTCAAAGCTGGAAAGACAGCTGACCTTTTCACATGCTTGTGTACAGCCTGCAGTCCCCAGGCAGGGAGGGTTGTGGGACTCAGGCCAGATGCCACGGGTGCAGCCCTGTCACAGATGGAATGATGCACTTCACTCAAAAAGAGAGAAGTGAAAATATACTTTATTGATACAAAACAGTGAGTTAACAAAGTTCAATGGTAAATGAGACAGTGGTTTATAAGGTTCAATGGCAAGGTACACTTGGTTATTTACCGCATAGAGGAGAGGGTCAGACAAAACTGTCAGAGAGACCCTCACGCTGAGTCATGAGGTTCAGAAAGTACCCGCTTGCTTTCTAAACTCCTTCCTCAGAGAGGAGTCCAGGTGCGGCTGGATCCAATCCTAGTCCCAGACTTGGTCAACGGTTTATGTCTAAAGGTCGATATATACACAAACAATCCTTTATATGATTTAGCTAAGATTTCCAAGTTTAGCATGCCGTTAGTTACCTACTAAGCATCTGTTGCAGCAAGGAATCTCTCAACCTTGAGGAGTAACCTTGAGAGGTGCCCCTGCTCAAGGGGAGATCCCAACCTGCAGCCCGCTGCCATGCAGGAGAGCTCAAAGGGCTCTTGGGCTGCTCACTATTGATGGGGAAGATTGGCTTATAGTCATTTTTGCATAACAACCACAGATTTTAGTTCCTTTACTGTGTTTACGTGGGTGCATTGCACAATAGCTCTTGGCTATTGTGTTATCTGTCTCCCCCACATCCACTTTGAGCTGGATGCAGCCATCATAACCAGATATATCCATTGCAGTCACCACTGGTGGTTTTTGCCTGAGCAGGGTTATGGGAGATAAAGGGTGTGGAGGAGCAGGTGACAGGAAGCACACCATCACAAGCTCCTGACACCAGACATCTATTGCACTATGTACAGTTTTGAATATTGTTATCCTATAAAATTTGGAACAAACTTCCTTAGCTTACAGCATATTTAATTCCTGTTCATACAGGGTGACCAGTGGTCACTCTGAAGGGAGTAAACCATTTAAGAGATTGCTGCTCTAGAAGCTTACCCTCCTGGCCCTGGGGAAGCAAGGTGCAACTCAGCCTATGAGTTTCTAGTTTTCGATTACAAATAACTCCCCAGATTTAAATGCTTAAGTTGTTCCTGTCAGGTTTATTAAGCACTGACAGTCTCATAATATTTAGTTTTAGTTTAGGCAGTAGAGAAGAAAACTAAGTTTCATTGGCTTAGCATTAGTTAAGCTGCAACTGGGGACATCAGGGGCATTTGGCAGCCTACATGCCATTCTAGGATTATAGAATAGAGTTACAGTGTGCTTTTAGTTGAGGCTGTCTTCAGTGAAACAGTAGCATGTTTCATATTTGAATGACCTTTTTCAGACTCCTGGTGATATTCAGTGATGAATCAGAGCACATAATACTTTCAGCATTTATGATTTCAGGCTGTTAGAGGTGTGACTGCTTTTGATCATCTGTTTACTTCTGATTCATATCATGTTATTTCACAATTGCCAGAGAAAGGATATTCTTTCTTTTCTTCTAAAAGAAATCTTACACTTTAGGAGCATGTTTATTTCAAGGGATGGTGATGCACAGAGGAAAATTTGTAAAGAGATATATGTTGAAGGAGCCTTGTGCCAGGTATTCCAACCTTAATTCTATAATTTTCTTTGGGAAAAAAAAAAAGTCATATTTTAAAAATTATCTTTGTGTCTTTCACAAGGTCAGAAGTTTGGAGTATCCCTTGTTTGGGATTTAATCCCGAGCAGTTCCAGGGCTCAGAAATCTCTCTGATCCTCAGTTGTTCAGAAAATGGATTATCTGAGTTTCAGAGAACTTCCTTTGCAAATGTGTTTTTGAACATAAATACATATACATATATCTACATATATGCATGTTTATATATGTTGTGCACTGGAACAAATCTTCATAGATTCCTGTTCACCCTTGTGATGGACAGTTCCTATGAATATCTGTAGTGACTGCATTTCAAAATCTGTGGCCAATGATAAGAAACCATGTTAGTTTTAGAACTTTTATTTAACAACTTTCAGAACATGCCAGCAACCCATTTGTGACCTTTAAAATGTCTGATTTAGTAGCTGGTGTGTGTGCATACATATTTCCTTCCTACAATTTCTGGTCTTTGCTTCCCCACCATTCCAGGGAAAAGGTGCTCCCAGCATTGGTGCTGAAAGTATTGGGTTTGCTCTGTTTTTATCTAAAGCCTTCTTCATGCTCTCCCTTCAATTAGTGTCTCTCTAAAGAAAAACAGGGCTTACATTCAGGCAGCAGAGCACCTGAAATCCAAATAGTATATTTGCCTGTTTTTTAATTATCTAGCAGTAAAATAAAGGAAGTACTAAAAATACAACTCGCCAAAATGCTCACTGCACATTAGGTAAGGGCAGTTGCCTACGATAAGGATTCAGGAGTCCTTTCCATTATATAATCACATACTTATTACTAAGCAGATGAAAGCATTTACAACTTTTGTACCAAGTTTGTCATGTGTCCAAAGAACACGTTTGTGCACGTGCTGATGGTATTTTCCAGCACTGTCATTGCTATAAATTTCAACACTAGTATGGAACTGGGATATTGTGTGGAACAGGAAGTGTGTTAGAACATTGTCCTCCTTTGTTTGCTGTTCTGTTGCTTACTTGCTTTGACTTACTTTTACATTTGACATTTCTATCCATTATAGCTATGAAAATAAGTTCAAATTTTTAATACTGATAAGCAGCACTCTGATAAGCTTTGACATTTCAGTGTTAGAAAGAACATCGTTAGTCAGGAGATTTTTGCTTTTTTTTTTCCCCAAGAAGAGAAGACAAAACTCTTGAGTGGCAGCTTTGTCTTTTTTCTCTGAGCAACAGAAGAAAGGCAACCTCACGTTCAAGATCGTAATCAAGCTACTTAGAAATAGAGGCCAATCTGATAATATTTGTAGTATCTAAAATTTGTTTGGAGAGGAATCATTTGTGCTCAGATTAATTACCTGATGAAGATGGGAGAATCACATCTTTACCTATTGCTTAACTTGAATTAGTAAACAAACATGTAAGCTTAAGGTCCATTCTTGTGAATTTTGAGCTCAGATAACTAAATATGACTAAGGAAAAGTTGCAAACATAGACAAGCTGCAACTGCTTTTAATTAAAATAAATGAAGTTTTAAACACTGTTGTTTGCTCCACTTCCAGCGATTCCAGATGAGACCAGACATTTGGGTATCACATAAAGAATTTGAATAAACAGCTAATTAGATGTAGCTTTGTTCTGATGTTCCTGTAGTGCTTACAAACTTGCTCTCACTTATGTAGCCCTATAATACTTTCCATACATATTTATGAAAAAGAAGTGTATTGACACTAATCACTGTTTGTCCTGGGTGTCTAAGCAAGATAAATAAGTTCAAAATACAAAATCAGTTTTATAAGTCATGCATGAACTGAGTCTATTTTTTAAAGAAAACAAAGATTATATATTTTTATGCAGAAAAATATATCGAGGAAAAATATATTTGGGGTTTTTTTTGTGGTGGTAATAAAGCACTGAGATGTCATTGCCAATTATTTTTATAAGAAGATTGAATAATTTTCTTGATTTTATTTTTACTTACAGGAAAGTACAGAGGAAAGTAGAAGGTTATTATTAGTTACAAGGTGTCTGTCTGGGAATCAATAAATAGTTCAATCATAGAGAAAATTAACTAGACACTTCCATTAGTTTAATGTCAACTAGTCAAATAGTTTGATTCTCCTTCAGAAAATGTAGATGTAAACAAAATCCCCAGTTTGGTTTTGTTGCTAAAAACCCTCTTGTTTTGTGTGAAAATTCCCAGGGAACATACATGGCCAATAGCTGGGAAATTTTAAAATATGGGGTTTTTTTTCATATATTTTTATGTTTGTTCTGCTACACAAGATAAAGTATTTTGTATATTAAATGTTGGATATATTTAGGTTTTAAGACTGCAGGGGTGTTTCACATAATGGTGAACTGTTTTTCCAAAGGAAAATTAAGTGTATGGGTTTTCATCAAAACAGAAGTTTGAAAGGATACAGGTTTTCATAGGAAGGCAGGTGGTGTTCAATATACATGTTACATATCTGGAAAGAAAGGTGAAGAAGGAGGTGAAGCGGATGAAACAATGTCCTTAAAACAATGACACAGGTCACCATATGGGACAGGTTATTCAAGGCAATAGACATTTAATTCAGTAAATTGTAAATACTTGTCTTTTACTTAATTTGAAAATTCATTAATTGTATGATCTTTATTTTATTCTGCTTATTTGTACAGTTAAAATACTCTGACATTCCAAATATTCATCCCGTGCCTTGGTATACTACACCTTGTTTAAACACAGCACTGTTATATTTCACTTGTATGCGTAGTCAACAAGGGGAAAACCATACTTTTTCAGTATGCCCCTATATCACAGCACTTTTTGCTAGAAGTTTGTAATGACATCTTCAAATTATGTATACTATTTTGCTTTTTATTAATAAACCAAAAGGGAAAAAGCCCAAATAATGAAACCATCTCCTAGGAAGTTTGTAGTTTATTACAGAGTTGGCAAAGCCTATTACAAATAAATGTTATTTGCTTTAGTAGGGATGCGTCATCAATTTGATATCATTTTATCATGTTATCTTCTCCCCCTCTCCCCCCCTCCCCCCCAATAGATGTTGCATATTGAATGGCTTTGGTGGGTTTATTGTAGTTAATTCATGATGTGAACCGGGAACTTTATGGATTGTCATTTTCTTCATGTTTTTCAAACAGGAGGCAGCTTAGTTTCCCTTTTCATTCCATTTCCTTCTTGAGGCACATGATGCTTAAAAAATAATCATCTTCATAATTATCTACTTTAAGATTTCTCTCAATTTCTATACTATTCCCCTTCCTCTCTTCCCAAATGCTGTTTGACCACTTGCTGGCAGCAAAGTGACTAATTAGGTTACATCCTTTACAGCTGTACTGTGGTACAATGCAGGCTAGAAAACTGGTTTCTGGCAAAGAGTCCTGGATTCAGGAACCAGGTCACTAATGCAGTGTCTGTATGGAGGAAGAGCACTGGTGCTTGACTGATGTGATGTGAACTGTACCAAAAGCAGCTTCCCCAGCATTTCAGCTGAAGGCAAAGGTTCTATGCGAATAGTCTCCAGCAAAATGCAAGTGAATTAATCAGGAGACAGTGGAGAGAAACGTGAAGAATAATGTAATTTTGAAAGGGTCATTAAAAAAGTTCTTAGCAATTCACATGGTGTTAAAGAATTTTCATGGTCACAGCATTGCTGTTCCATAAAACTGGCGTACTTTATTCAGCAGTATGCCTATAGGTAAAGATACTGCTTGAGTACAAAAATAAAAACTAGCTTAAAAGCTGAATCTGTCATTTCTTTAAAGATAACATATTTTAAATTTTCACTGTTAACATATTCAGAAGCACATGGAATTAGTTCTAAAGTTAAATTACTAAATCATGGTTGTTAAAAATAGGCTTTCATTGTTAGAGCTTGTGCAGTGATAAGACTATTTCAGGCAAATGCAAGACATCACATTGTGACCTTACCAAACAAGCACTTCTCATAATTATAATTGCCTTGGGCTAGTGAATGCTACTCTTACACTCATTTTTTACAATAACTGTACACGTATTTGAAAAGATGTGTCATACATCTTTGATACCCAACTTACAATAGTTCAGTGTTATTACAACTAATTAAATCAGATGGGAAAACTGTACTTAATCATGTTAGTTACTTCAATAAAAAGATCCAGAAATTTGTGGATAAGACCTATAAAATATTTCCCATAGTCTCACTGTGAGTCCAACCTGGGAACTTTTTCTAATTTTTTTTTTTTCTAGTTTTGCACCCAGTATTGTTCACAGTTTTTGGAAATGTGGATTTATGATGATTCTTCTTTACTCTCAATTTCAATAAAGCATTTGTTTTTAATTTATTATGTAGGGGTTTTTTTCAAAATGCTCAAGCCAATGATGCCTAGCAAAAAAAAAAAAAAACAAACATAGGCTAACTTCAGGCAATCACTTCTGATATCACTGCGGTGGTTTGAAGAATTTTCTCCTCCTCCTTCCATCCCCTCAACTGTTGCCCCTGCAGTATAGCTAGGAAAATAAGTTTTGGGCGTGCATCTATATCTCTCAACATTTTATTTCCCTTGTTCTGGGATCTTGGACTTCTATTCCTAATGAAACAGCCAACTTACTTAAGAGGAGCTCCATGCTGAAGCTCCAGCTTGTTCAGTGGACCTGTTACCTACAGACGATACAGAGGAAGATTATACCATTGTGTTTCCACCAGCTGACACATTGTGAGAATGGTCACAGGCTGGACCAAATGTCCCAGAGGTAGAGCTTGCTCTCTGTACATCAGTAGGGAAGTTGTAAGCACTGCTCATGATTTTAGTACAAAGTCCTCTAGGTCTGCCTAAAGAGCCATGGGTGGAGCTGTGGGTCCTGCATACCGAGCCACTGTAAAAATCTGTAGAAATTGTTTCTGCTGAGGAGTTCAGTGTGGACTGCTATGAATATTTATAAGGTTGAATAGAAAATATAGGCAAAAGTGCTGAGCAACAAGAAAATCTTTAAGAAAAATGAATATATTTAAGTATTTGCCTTATGACAGGGTAGCTTAATATTTATATAAGCAAAGAATTCTCATCAGATAAAAGGATAATGGGGATTCTGCACATTTTAATTTTCATTTCTGAAAAACAACTGTTCTTTCTGCTAATAGACAGAAGCTATTAGAAAATCTATTTTATTCCCTTGAATTGCCCACTTTCATTAGAGGTCAGTAGAATTTGCCTGTTAATTGTTCCAACTTTTAGCCATCCTAGGATTACAGAAATGTGGCATTGTAGTTCTTAACCTTATTTGACCACCTTTTATTTATTTTAACCATTTATTATTTATTTTACAATTAGCACATAGACAAATGTCTATCTTTTCTTTGTCCAACTCCTGCCTTTTTCCATTTGTGTATTTCCAAAACACGAGAAAAATGCACTTTATAGATACTTAAATATCTGGGGAGGATGGGGAATGGAGAAGCTTAAAGATATCTGCAGACTGTGAAGACAACAGTATATACAGAAGAGTCCAAAAGCGGAAATGCCTATTAATGAGGTAAATCCATTTTAGTAAGTGCATCTTAAAGTGCATTTACAATAATAAAAATGTTAACGTGTGCAAATGATCTCAGAATATCTGATTGTTCTTAACTTCAAAGTACCTTTTTTCTGATACTGATTCATAAAATTAAATGAAGTGGTTCTTGAGATTAAAAATGTATTTTAGATATTCCTAAGTGCGCTGCCAATGCTGAGCTATTAATAACTTGGCTATCACTTACAAGCAGCTTTTAGTAAGTCTGTTTTTTCAAAAAATGACAACGCTTGGCAGAGAAATTAGCCCTTATTTTCTTTGTAAAAAGTCTAGCAATCAAAAACCTGTTTTAGAAAAGATTGAAAGAGTCTCATTCTTGTGTGAGTTCTCATGTCAGAACTCCAGAGCGAGGGTGGTCTGTCATGGGCAAAGCAGAGGTGGATGGGAATGAAACAACCTCCCTTCTTCATCCAAAACATCTTTATTATAGAAAATACAGCAAGATGACTGGGAAGATAAAAAATTATTATTACAACAAAGATTATTTGCTTATGGTCCCTTCATCATGAGTTGGTTATTTTACCCTGCTTTGAGAAGGGGTTTTGTACCAGATGAACTCCAGGTTGAGGTCCTTTCTGGCCTCAGCCATTCTGTGATTCTGGTATTTCACACAATGAGTACATTCTTAGAAACACTCTTTGAAATATCCACATATTGATGAAGCATTTTGATTAATATATGAATAAGGTACCAAAAAATTGAAAAAATTACAAATCTTTCAGAAATACTTTCTGTTCAAAAAGATTTATTGCCATCTGCTTTTAATATCATTACAATTTCTCTTTTTGTG
The DNA here is from genome assembly GCA_034008185.1 of Gorsachius magnificus. NCBI lineage: Eukaryota > Metazoa > Chordata > Aves > Pelecaniformes > Ardeidae > Gorsachius > Gorsachius magnificus. The sequence continues at coordinate 90,896,261 of CM067081.1, forward strand.
AAATGTGGTTTTTGAAATCTGTACAGTGTTGCACATGATCATTTTCTAGCATGTTTTGCTATATGTTCATATATTTTTTTGCTTTTTCTTCCACTGCTTTATTTGTTCTCTGGTGTATATGGCTTGGTTTGGTTTGAATTATGTATTAAAGCTAAATCTCCTCCTTTCTTACCTTTCCCTTTAAAAAAGAAAGGGGGTGGGGGGAAAGATGGTATACATCAAGGGACACACAATCGCTGTGACTTCTTTTGCCTTCCACATTGTTTCCTATCATGAGGTTTTCCCCAGGAAAATTACTATGGCATGGTTCTAGAGTTCTTCCACACCACAAATTTTTCCAATTTTTTGCTTATTGATTTCTGATAGCTTGAATCCACCTTGTAATTTAAAGCTAGTTGTACTCCCAGAACTGAAACACAGAATAATATATCTGGCTTCGTACCATTTTTATTATCTGTTTCTTTACTTGTTTTCCTGTTGCTGTCATAAATGAAATATATTCATTTCAAATTTATCAGAAGTGAGCCTGGCTGAACAATGTTTAACTTGTAGCATATTGTTGAATGCTTTTGAAATATACATGAAGAATAAATATATACATATAGAATTGGTTTGGAATCCCACAAATATTTGATAAATTCGGTTCTATCAAAATAAGTAGCAAAGAAACGATAGGGGAGAAAGCTTCAAGTGCTGCAAGAATTTGAAGCTTTGCATTTATACATGAAGCAGTTAATTTCAGTTGAAATGTGTGATGTTGTCATGCCTTCCTCCGCTCTTCCTTATGCAAAATGAATTTGGAAGTGATTTGGTTTCCTTTCTCATTCTCTTCCTGTCACTGAGTATGCTTGAAAATGCAGAAAGTACCCTCAAGTTTCCTTTTGCTGGAGTGCTTTTTTACTTTCTTTTGAGCCTCTATTGTGGCAGTCTCTACATTTGCAATTTGTGATTAGTCCACTCAATGTCTAATTTACAGCCTATTAAGCTTGTCTCCACCTTAGCTGATGTACCATTCCTTGTTTCATCACCTTTTACTGTGTGTTCCCAGTGATCAGCTCTTAACAACTATAATGATGCTTTAACTAGGTTTGTATTAGACAAAGAGGGAAGCTGAGCAGAGGGGAAGGCAGCAGAGAGGAACACCATAAGTGTGGTGTTTCTCAAACTGCTAAAAATAGTAACAGTAATTGCCTTTTTTATTTTTTAGTTGATTTGAAAAATAGTGCCATTATTTACTTTTGGCACTGATCTGGTACTTTCAGTGTTTCTTCCCAGGGTTATGTATTATGAATCAGTCATGAGAAGGGCCTGTGGTAGCTTTTGAAGTCCAAGTGAAACTCACCAGTAATAGTAAAAACTATGCCATCTTAGCTGGATGGTGGGTAGGGTGATACAATACAGGAGAATTCTTCCATATATGCCACCAAAAAGTGTTACAGGTAAGTTAAACTTCCGAGGGAGGCAATGATTTCTGGATCCTTTGTGGGAGAAGTTACATGGAATAAAACAACAAAAAATTGTGACTATACTTAACTGAGTCAGAAAGAAAATATTAGATCAGTCTTTATGCTTTGACACATATTCTGTCCCTTTGTACATGATATAGCGTGCCTAGTTTTCCTAAATACCCGACACTTGTGGGGTACAGTGAGAATGTGATATCCAGAGACTTTGAAATGCCATCTAAATTTCTGTCTGCATATTTTAGTAATTAAAATATGCACCCTTAAAATGCTTGTTTCTCATTCCTCACCCTTGTTAATATGTGGAGGTTCCTAATTACTATAAAAATAAAACATCCATCAAATCATACTTAGTGTACACCTGTTTTTATTTAAAGGATAAGAAAAAGCAAGAGAGGTTAGACTTTTTTGGTTTTGTTGGCTTCATTGCTTCTTTCTGAGTTTATTTTACTTTGTGTTGGAATGTAATGTAGGATCAGAAGGTATCATCGGTTGTTCATTTGACTCAGAAGATCCTCTTTTCTCCCTCCAGTATAGTAGCTTGTTGTCCTGTCTGGGGATGCATTGTGACCTAATGTTTACTGCCTAAATATTAATAGTCACATAAAGCCTATTTGATTACTGAGAATTTGAGAGTATTAAACAGAGATGCCAGTTTTTTCGGCAGACCACTCCTAGCCAGTGAGCTACGTAGCAAAGATATGCTACTACTGCTGGATAATAACTTTTACTTGCCTTCTTTCTCTGCTTAGAGGAGCCAGAGCCATGTAATTTAATAGCTACTTCCCACAGCTGTTTGTGGGATGAAAATTTGCTTCTTGCTATCAGAACTGAACACAGAAGCCACAAGGATGAAATATTTCCAAGGAAAAATCTTCCAATCAATATAAGATTGAGGATTTTCTCATGATAACAAACTTCCCTATTCTTTCTATATTTTTTTTTTTGGCATCTGTAAAAGCCGCAATATTTCTGATTCAATCTTTTTCTTTCTCTATTTCCCAGTAAAAACAACTTCAATTACTATGAGGTTGCTACAGCTCTACATTTTTAGTTTCTAAATAGGTTTGTCTTTCTTATCTTGTGGCTGAAGTGACAACTATTTTTCTCATTTTTCCAGCATGGCAGGTTATGTACTTCTATGAACATGCAAAGAAAATAAGCCATATAGACCAGAAACGAAGAGTATTTGTATGCAAAGTTAGTTATGCTGATACTTTCTACACGGACTCTACATTACAGATTTCTTATCCATTGGGAAAGAGTCTAATTTGCTGGAAAATTGGGGTTTCAGCCAAAGAAAGCTTTTCAGGTCAGTCACTTGCTTTCCAGGGATTTAGATTCCTACTCCTAGATTTACACAAGGATTATTGTACCAAGTGGGATTTACAAAAGCATAGGAATTAAACAAATGGGATCCACATCTATCTGGACTTCTGCAAAGCCTTTGACACGGTCCCCCACAACATCCTTCTCTCTAAATTGGAGAGCTATGGATTTGATGGGTGGACTCTTCGGTGGATAAGGAACTGGCTGGATGGTTGCATCCAGAGGGTAGTGGTCAATGGCTCGATGTCCGGATGGAGAGTGGTGATGAGCGGTGTCCCTCAGGGGTCCGTACTGGGACCGGTGCTGTTTAACTTTTTCATCAATAACTTAGCGAGATCGAGTGCACCCTCAGCAAGTTTGCGGATGACACCAAACTGAGTGGTGCGGTTGACACACCAGAAGGATGGGATGTCATCCAGAGAGACCTGGACAGGCTGGAGAGGTGGGCCTGTGTGAACCTCATGAGGTTCAACAAGGCCAAGTGCAAGGTCCTGCACCTGGGTCGAGGTAACCCCCAGTATCAGTACAGGCTTGGGGAAGAAAGGATCGAGAGCAGCCCTGCCGAGAGGGACTTGGGTGTGCTAGTGGATGAAAAGCTGGACATGAGCCGGCAATGTGCGCTGGCAGCCCAGAAGGCCAACCGTACCCTGGGCTCATCAGGAGAAGCGTGGCCAGCAGGTCAAGGGAGGTGATTCTGCCCCTCTACTCTGCCCTGGTGAGACCTCACCTGGAGTACTGCGTCCAGCTCTGGAGCCCTCAGCACAAGAAGGACATGGACCTGTTGGAGCGGGTCCAGAGGAGGGCTACAAAAATGATCTGAGGGCTGGAGCACCTCTCCTATGAGGACAGGCTGAGGGAGTTGGGCTTGTTCAGCCTGGAGAAGAGAAGGCTGCGGGGAGACCTGATTGAGGCCTTTAAGTATCTAAAGGGGGCCTATAGGAAAGATGGGGAAAATCTTTTTAGTAGGGCCAGCTGTGTCAGGACAAGGGGTAATGGTTTTAAACTAAAATAGGGTAGGTTTAGACTGGATATAAGGAGGAAATTCTTTACAACGAGGGTGGTGAAACACTGGAACGGGTTGCCCAGAGAGGTGGTGGAGGCCCCATCCCTGGGAACATTCAAGGCCAGGTTGGATGGGGCTCTGAGCAACCTGATCTAGTTAGTGGTGTCCCTGCTCCCTGCAGGGGGGTTGGACTAGATGACCTCTAGGGGTCCCTTCCAACCCAAAACATTCTATGGTTCTATGATTCTATGATTCACATCAAGTCCAGAGATTTTGAAAACTGGCATGACACTTAGGCTCCTATACCATTTTTGAAAACTGGATTAAGGGTCCTAAATCACTAATGGCATGTTGTAGTGAAGTATTGTGCAGTGGCACTGAGTTAGCTCATACACTAGAAGCAGCACAGATTTGTTAGTAGGGCATTCTTCCCTCACTCACCAGCACAAACTACTGTACTTCTGAAACAGTATTTTAGCCCAGACACGATGGTGTCCTAGCATGTTCTTTCTAATGGGGCTCATGTATGACACAGAACAGTGCCTTGTAGACAAACTCCAAGACTGATTAGGAAATTCTAACATACATAGCTGGTCCCTGTCCTGGTTTCGGCTGGGATAGAGTTAATTTTCTTCACAGAAGCTAGCATAGTGCTGTGCTTTGGATTCAGTGCTAGAAGAATGTTGATAACACACTGATGTTTTTAGTTGTTGCCAAGCAGTGCTCAGACTGCTCAAGCACTTTTTGAGCTTCTCCTGCTCGGCCAGGTGCATAACAAGCTGGGAGTACAGCACAGCTAGGACCTAAACTGTCCAAAGAGCTATTCCATACCATATAACGTCATGCTCGGGGGGGTTGGTGGGTCGGTCGGTCGCTCGGGTACTGATCGCTGCTCGGGACGGGCTGGGCATCGGTCGGCGGGTGGTGAGCAATTGCATTGTGCATCATTCGTTTTCTATATTCTGTATATTTTGTTATCATTCTCATTATTACTATTATTATTATTTTCTCTCATTAAACTGCCTTTATCTCAGCCCTCGGCTCTAACCTTTTTCCCCTTCCCGATTCTCTCCCCCATCCCACTGAGGGAGGGGGGGGAGTGAGCGAGCGGCTGCGTGGTGCTTAGTTGCCAGCCGGGTTAAACCACGACATCCCTCAGTTGAAATTTGACTTTGTAGTATTTCTGATCTTTAAACTTCTGCCTTGATTCAAACCAAAATGTTGTGAAATATAAAGTGCTTGTACCACAAGAAGGAAAAAGCAGAAACATAGGCAGACAAAGAGTAATATTAAGGAGACCTTACTCTAAATGTTGTATCCAAAATGAACACTTCTATTTTAACATGAGAAACCCCAAAACAATGTGTTGTAGGGGTTTCTTTTTATATTTCTGTCAAGAAAATAAACATTTCTAATGAAGCTTTCAGAATTAGAAAATTCCTGAATAACCCTCACGCTTCTGTGTAAACAATCCATACATTCCATTACAAATTCCTCCTTCTGTTCAGAAGAAATAACATGTCTGAGGAAAATTAAGGGAAAGCCTTCAAATTCTACTTTCTCTAGCCTAAGAAATTTGATTATGAAGAGAACTGAGCAATAGCAACCAAGAGACCTAGTGTGAATTTATGATGGTAGATATTCTGCAAAGAAATAGAATTACATAGATTTCTAGACAAAGAAAACATATATTTTTCTGGCCAAAAAAACCTGACTTGCAGATGCTTTAACAAGAATTAATTTCCTTAATTCATACAATGAACTTTGGCCAACCACTATTTTCTGTTTCAAATGGAAAGTAACAGAAGATTTCTTTTTAAAAAAGTCAACTAAAGAGATAGAAGTCTGTCATCATTTCCCAATTACAGAATCTGAAAAAAGAAACAATCCAATGTGATCAACATTGTTTGCCAGCAACGGTGCTTTTAATCAACTTGTTTGTAATTAAAAGAGGAGATTTGTGCTGTTTGTTTGGGGGTTTTGTTGTTTTGTTTTGGTTTTTTTTTAATATGTAATAGGAATATTATTTTCAACAAGATTTTCTGCTTGCTTTACAGACATTTTAGTATATAAGTACTTTTCATATTTTTACAACTACATTTTTACAACTAGTGTGGGGTTTTTATGCACCAAACATTAAATTATGGTTGTGTAACCACCAGCTCTGGTAACATTTCTGCAGACTAAATGTTTATGTTGTCTAATCTCTGTTTGTTGCCAAGTAACCGTATGATATGTGCTAATATAACATCTGTCCTACTGGTTTTGTATAGTGAGCTTTATTTAAAGCTTGTTACATCAAATGGATAATAAGTGCCAGATGTTCTTGTTCTCTGGTATGTTCCCCTCCTTCCCCTTGCATGGACTGTGTAACTTTTTTTGATTTTAATGTCTTATGGTAGACCTTGATTTCCTACCATGTTACAAAACAGAGAAGCTATGGAAACTAAAACTTCCAGGCTTAGACTTCAGGCAAGATTTGTACAGAGATTATGCAAACCTGAAGTATCTTGTGACAGGATGTCTGCTGTTATAATGGGATGGTCTGTACACAGTATAGAAGCAGGTAGAACATGTGTAAGATAAACTATACAGTTGTACAGTGCAATTTACACTACATGTCCCTGAACTCCACCCCCGTCCCATCTGCTGCATAGCCACTAACTACTCAGGACACCCTGGGGATTCTCCAGAGTTTCTAAACCTGATTGTAATTGCAAATATTTGCTAAAAATGAAAAAGCAGGAGGAGACCTGCTGGAGATTTTCTGGTTCAATCCCCTGCTCAGAGCAAGGTCCATGAGAGCAGGTTGCTCAAGGCCATGTCCAGTTGACTTTTGAATATCTCCAAGGATGGAGACTCCACAACATCTCTGGGCAACCTGTAACTGTGTGTGACCACCCTCACTGTGAAGAATTTTTTTCTTTAAGTGGAATTTCCTGTGTTTCAGTTTGTGCTATTGCCACTTGTCCTGTCCCTTAGCACCATGGAGAAGAGTCTAGCTCTGTTGTCTTTACTCCTCAATCAGTCATTTATGCACATGGATAAATATCCCTGACCCTTCCCTTCTCCAAGCTAAGCTGTCCCAGCTCTCTCAGCCTCTCCTTGTATGAAATGCTCCAATCCCTTAATCAGCATTGTGGCCCTTCACTGTCCATATCCCAGTATGCCTACATCTCTCTTGTATTGGAGAGCCCAGCACTGGACCCATCACTCTCGATGTGTCTCAACACACCTGAATAAAGAGGAAGGATCACCTTCTTCAACCTGCTGCCCATGCTCTGCCTAATGCACCCAGGGTGCTCTTGGTCTTCCCTGCTGCAAGAGCACATTGCTGGCTCATGTCTAACTTGTTGTCTATGACTTCAAGGTCTTTCTCTGCCAATCTGATTTTCAGTTGGTTGGCTCCCAGCCTGTACTGGAGCCTGGTGTTTTTATTCCCCAGAGGCAGAACTTGGCCTTTCCCCTTGTTGAACTTCATGAGGATTCTGTCAGACCATTTCTCCAGCCTGTCAAGGTCGTTCTGAGTGGTAGCACACCCACCTGGTTCAGTTTTATGTTTTGTCATCCAGGTCACTAATGAAGAAGTTGAACAGTGTTGGCCCCAGCACTAATCCTTGGGGTTTGCTGCTGGTAGAACTTTAGCTGGACTTTGTTCTGCTGGTTGCAACCCTCTGAGTCCAGCAGTTCATCCAGTGTTCAACCAGTCTCACTGTCAAGGTACTTAGTCCATACTTCATCAGTTTGTCAGTGACGATGTTACGTGAGACAGCATCAAAAGCCTTGCTAAAATCAAGATAAACAACATCAGCTGCTGTTCTTGGGTCCATTGAGTCAGTCACCTCATCACTGAAGGCTATCAGGTTGGTTAAGCACAATTTCCTCTTTGTAAATCCATGCTGACTACCCTCAATCATCATCTTGTCCTTCATGTGTTTGGAAATGTTTTCCATGGCTATTTGTTCCACCACCTTCCTAGGGGTCAAGGTGAGACTGGCCAGCCTATGTGACCAAGATCCTCCTTCTTGCCTTGAGATGGGCATGACATTTTCTTTCTTACAGTCCAAAATCTCTCAACTTAAAAGCAAAAATGACTGCTTGGATGGATCAGATCAAAAATAGCTGCCTGAGAGGACAGAAAAGTTAATGTGAACTTAAAGAGAAGTACAGAAAGCAAAACCAGCCCTCACATGTTCACTAAAGTAGAAATTATGGATTTTTCCCACTTAATTTTTGGGCCAGAAGAAATTATAATATGACCAAATTTCTAGCAGAATAAAGACAGAGTCAGAAGATTAAATCACTGAAATGACTCAGAGAACAAATAGAAGAGGTCTACAGGTCTACAACAGAACCGGAACAGAGAGAATGAGAGCAACTCACCTTTTAAGTCAGATGATTTTGAAACAGAGCAACAGAATTAAAAGGTTGACTACAACTCCTGAAAGAGGAAACTATGCAGTAAGTAAAAACTTTAATTGCAGGGCCTTTAAATGTCAGCTCTTTGGAAGAGTTGAAGTGGTCAGGGTGCATAGCATCCTCCTCAGAGGCTGAGAATGTCAGCATGATCAGCAGAAAGATTTAATTATAAAAAAAAAACCGTAGAGTATCTAGAATTTGTGTACCAAATGTCATGAACTCAAACCAGGAGCATAGTGCATGAGTACTAAAACATACCAGTTGTAGTGGTCTTCTCTGTCCTCAGCTTATTTTTTCTGCTAGTTGGTATCGCTATAAGGCCAGAAGGAAAAGTTAGAGACCACACAAAATGCCAGATCCCATTGGCATGTTTTATAAGAGTGCCCTGTTACATGTGACAAGCAACAGGTGTGGGCACCCTCCTCCATAAATATAAAAAAGGTTATGCAAAGCATCCACTTACACCGCTCTGGCAGGAAGAGAGATGTCTATTTTGGCCTAGAGGACAACTCCCCCGAGATTATATACAGAGCTTGACATCATATGGTATGGAATAGCCCGTTGGCCATCTGGGGTCAGCTGTTCTGGCTGTGCCCCCTCCCAGCTTCTTGTGCCTCTGGCAGAGAAGGGGAAGCTGAAAAGTCCTTGACTGGCTCAGCAACAACTAAAGCATCAGGGTGTTATCAACATTATTCTAGTACCAAATCCAAAACGCAGCACTATGCCAGCTACTAGGAAGAAAATTAACCCTGTCCCAGCCAAAACCAGGACACGGTACAAATTTAACACAGCATGCAGGCAGGCCAGGCTTTATCATAACATTCTTTTAGCAGACCTTGTGAGGGGTTGACCTTGGATGGATGCCAGGTGCTACCAAGCTGCTCTATCACTTCCCTCTTCAGCAAGACAGGCAGGGAGAAAATGAGATGGAAAAGAAAAAACCTTATGGGTCAAGATAAAGACAGTTTAATAAAAAGGAAAAGTAACATCTGTGTGTGGTAGCAAAAGGAAAACAAGATTTTATTCTCTACTTCCCATTAGCAGGCAATGTCCAGCCACTTCCCAGGAAGCAGTGCTTCAGTACGCGTAGCAGTTTCTCCGAAAGACAAAACATCGTAAAATATGAATCCCCCCGCCTTCCTCCTTTCCTTTAGCTTTTACATCTGAGCCACTGTCATATGGTATGGTTAGTTTGGGTCAGGTGTCTTGGCTGTGTCCCCTCCCAAGATCTTGTCCCCTCCCAGCCCACTGGTGGTTGTGTTGGGGAATATTGGAGGCAGAGCCTTGATGCTGTGTGAGTACTGCTCAGCAGTAGCCAAAACACTAGTGTGTTATCAACACTTTTCTAGCTATCAATACAAAGCACTATGAGGGCTGCTGTGAGGAAAACTAACTCCATCTCAGCCTGACCCAATACAGGCCTACACAGAAAATCTCATTTCCATTATCTTGCTTTAGGGATTATTTTTCTACAGAAACAATGGTGCAATGCAGAGGAACTTTATGCAAGAGAGAAAAAATATTTGGGATATTTTAGATCCTTTAATTTTTTTATATGTCTTTTTGTATTTTGGGTCTCTTCTTTTTTTGTGGGTGAGGGGGAATCCTGTCTCTAATAAAAAGTCTTTTATAAAAAGTCTTTTAGGATCAAGCCTTGTTTTATTCCTTTCTGTCCTCTTTGTAAGATCAAAATATAAATTCTGTATCCGCCACACAGAGAGACCAATACTGTCAAGATGTTAGGCCGATATTTCAGTCAATAGCTTTAAGTACATTTACTCTTTGGTCCTTTTGTATTTCAAAACTGCATTAGCATCTGTGATGACACCATTTTGATTATTTGTAAGTTTTCCTTGGAGACCACTGGGAAATGTCACTGTGTGTTCAAGAAAATTAACAGAAAAAACAGAGCAATATATACATCTTCTGTGGAGTCATAGGGCTAGCACAAGTGTCATGTCTGATTCAATTAGAGATGCGCAGATATTGAAAACCCCAACATCTGGCTGCATTTGATCTTCTCCAGTATTCAACATGTTGTTAGTCACAGGGGACTCACAAGCTTAAAACATTTTAAAAGTCTTCTTGAAATATTGTTCCCATTTTCTAAGATTTCATTTTAGCAATACCTCTTCTTTTCTCAATATACATCATTGAAACTTTTGCATAATAATGACCTTTTTATTAGTTACCATGTTAACTGCTTCTGCACTTTCACACAGGAAGTGCTAATATTCCATTTAATGCATTGCATAGTTCTTTTAGGAAAATTTTCTTAGATATAAAACTTGAGGATTGTAGCTTCAGTTTGGGAAAAACATCAGAAAAAAAGATTAGGTATGAGAAATAAAGACTGTTTTCATTTGTATGCCCAAAGCAATATAGGGTTGGGTTTTTTTTTAATATGTGGTAAGGAGAAGACAATGCAAAAGACATAAAATGAAAGAAGCAGATTTTTTGTCTCAGTGCAAGATTTGTGGGAACATTTCAGAAGATAAAAGCTGATCTTTAATCACTCATCGTGATAACTAAGTCACATTAGGCAGTTCATTTATGGTCATATTCATATGGCTTCACACACATGTCTTTAGTATCCTTATGTGTATCTGCCCTCAGTGTGAACTGCTTGCTTCAGGGTATAACCAGGCCTGTTCACACAGTGAGGCAAAATATTCTTACAGGGCTACTATACAATTCATGGCATATGTGATTTTAAATTATGGCCTTATGAATGAAAACTAATCTGAAACTAACTGCAAGCAGGTATAAAGAATTCCTTTCTTATGAAAGACCTTGCCATGTATTTATTTTTTAAAAGACAATGATTTCTCTACTGATATACCTGAATACACAGGGCTACACACCTATGTTAGGAGAAATAAAGAAACAAGCCAACCTCTTTGCATTGCATTACGTAAGTTTTACTCTGCTCACAATTGCTCTAACGAACCTCAGAGTTCTCAGTATTAATATTCATCTGGACAGGGACTGTGTATATTAATGTTTCAAGACTGCAGGTTCAGGCTGCACATAATTAATTTTATTGCAATCTCCTGTAGACTACTGCTACTGCAATATTTCTTTTACAGACATCACTGTTGAAAAACAAAGAAACCAAACCCAAAGGCATACACCAGCGTTTTCCAAAGTACTGCAGTTATCAGCTGAAATGCTATAGCTTTTCCTGCTATTCTTATAATTACCTGTGATTCCTAAATATTGCCATCTACAGCAGCTTTTCATAAGTGATAGCTTTCCAATGACAGTGCTTTATTTCAAGAGCCCTCTCATGAAGGGGACACTTGTCATGGTTGAACACCACCCTGCAACAAAGCACCACACAGCTGCTCACCCACCCTCCTCCTGCAGTGGGATGGGGGAGAAAATAGGAAGGGCAAAAGTAAGAAAAATTGTGGGTTGAGATAAGAACAGTTTAATAATGAAAATAAAACAAAATAAAATAAAATAAAAAAATAATAATAATGTAGTGAAAAGGAAAACAACAAAAAAAAAGGAACAAAACCCAAGTGATGCAACCACTCACAACCCACCAACCAATGCCCAGCTCATCCCTGAGCAGCGATCATTGCTCCCCGGACAACTCCTCTCAGTTTATATACTGACCATGACATCATATGGTATGGAATATCCCTTTGGCCAGTTGGGTCAGCTCTCTTGGCTGTGTCCCCTCCCAGCTTCTTGTGCCCTTGCAAAGAAGGAGAAGCTGAAAAAGCCCTTGACTCGTGTAAGCAGTGCTCAGCAACAACTAAATCATCATTGTGTTATCAACATTATTCTCATCCTAAATCCAAAACACAGCACTATGCGAGGTCCTAGGAAGAAAATTAACTCCATCCCAGCTAAAACCAGGACAACACTTTAACATAGCAACCTAAAACCCAAATCTATTATTTTAATCTCATTTCAAATATTCTCCACTGCTGTTGGTGTAAGATTATCATGCTTGACAATGCTTGCTTAAATGTTGAGATGTAGCAATTAGAGAGGTAAGCATACTACAGGCATTTCATAGCCAGGCACTAGCCAGCTCTGAGGGCATGAGGAGCAGTCGGCAGTGCCAGGCACTATGCTGAGAAGTGTCTGAAGGTTCAGCTTTATAGTCAATCAGACTTAATATCCCTCCTCTAACAGAGGTGCCTTGTCCCCGAGGCCGTTTGCCTGTGCCAAAAATAGCAGAATGAAGAGAGGACAAAAAGAAACCCAGGCTCAGAAAATCATCAGGAAAGTAAATTGTAATGAGGAATTCTCTTATTTTCTAGAGGCAAGCTGAGAGATGGGCAATCTTTCTGAACTATGGGGTGAATTAAAAAAAAAAGGTGTGGACTTCAAGAAAAGACCTCCATGTCTCTAGTTTCCTTTGATTTCAAAATGTAGGAATATTTTTACCTTAGCATAGTAATGAATTCTTTCCCCTGTTTAATCTTGTGCTATAGTTGCAGTATCTTCCAGGGATATGTCAGTTATTTTTTTCCTGAAAATGGTCTAAATTCATAAACATAAGAGGTTTAATCTCATTGTATTATCACAAATCTCATGAAGGTCAGAAGAGTTTTCTTCCTCAGAAAGTAAGTTTTAATTCAATAAAAATGTTGAACAAGAAATGTTCTAAAATATAGAAAACTCAAACTGCCCAGGTATGGTAGCCATTCCTGTAAGTTTTTGTCCTTGAAGGAAGTGTCCCACCAATAAATTGTCTTTCTGAGTTGCAGACAACTCCACACAGCCTTGTCTGCCTCTGAGAAACTAAGACTGTTTGTAATCATTACAATTTTCAAGGAAGAATCTGAATGCACTTTCTAAAACAGACATAAACATAAATCTTTGGAATTATGATTTTATGATAAAGCTTGTGGGTTTTGAGGCAGTTCCATTTTTTGATGTCCAGATTAGTGATATATTATGTACAGTTTGGATTAAGCTTTTCTTTATTAGCTGTTTTAAATTCTAACAGGTGGCCGGTCTCTTCAAGGAACAGAATTTTGCACAGAGCAAATGTATGTACCATGTGACCATAAACATCTAAAGCTAAAGCGGCAGCTTAGAAAGAGGAATAAGAAAGTAGGTGGTTGATGTAAAAATATTATCTTCTGGCTAGTTTCTAGCTGGGTGACTGATTGTAGTGGCTCTCAGTTTCATCAGTGCAAGACAAATTGTTCAGTGTGTTTTAAATGTCCAACCAATCTGATAGACATGGAATGTGAATTTAGGCACTTTCGCTTTGAGCAGGATCAATATGTCTGCAGCTGCATGGCACCTCTGAAGTTAAATATTAATTTTTAATACAGCTTCAGAATTGGTTACTTCACTTGAATTTTTTTTTTCACTTTAGTTTGTTTCTAATGAAAAACAAGTTTGACAAATTTGTTTTCAAACCATTCATCAGTGATGGTTCAGAAATCAAACATAAGATGGCTGTAAACTTGATTTATGATCCAACAGCTTTGAAAGAATCTGACCCGTCAAACCCCATTTTTTTTTTTGAGACAAATATACCAATTTTGATTAACTTTGTCTGGGATAAGGTTCTAGACCTTTGGGGGTGGGGGGTTGGGGGAGGGAGAAAGAAAAAAAAAAAGGGGTAGGGAAAAAGAGAAGGAAAAAGGGGAGCCAGAGGAGGGAGAGAGGGAGGGAGAAGTGCACCTGTGCATCAGTAGATAATAATGTTCGGGGACCAAGATTCTTACCAAGAGACTTGAGAATTCCCTCATGCAGGAATAAGAATCCAAACACTCTGTTCCTCCTGCATGACACCCATGTTGATGACTACAACCTGGTGGGAAGAGAAAGCTCTGTCTATTTTTTTAAACACATTCAAAAGGATTCTGGTTTTTTTGCATACAGTACAGAACAGGAAGTGCTTTGAAATCATGGATATTTTTGTAGGACATGAAAATTATTGCCTCTCTACATCTATTAATAAAAAACAAAAAAAAAAGTATTTAACTTGTTTAAGAGATCAACTGTAGTTGTGAGTTTTGTAATTTTTGTTTGATTCTTGCTGTTTAGTAAAAGTTTAGGAAGAAAGGATTAAATTCTGGGTTTGCTCTTCAATTTAGTAGATAACTGTGACTCAATATATTTATCTGAAAATTGTATTAATTTTGAATATCCTGTTTCATGGTACATTGACCCACTTAAGAAGCCACACCCCATGGTATGAAGGATATGAAACAGCTTATAGAAGACACAAAGGTCTAATTCAGAGTTTCTGAACTAATCAAGGATTGCAGAAACTCTGTGCCATCCATTAATGTTTTTTATCTGTGAAGAGTGTAAACCTGAAAGGCAGAGAGGCAGCTGGAGAAATTCCCATCTTTGCTTCAGTCCACATGGATTAATTACCAGGAAAACACACATACATTTGCAGACTAATAAATAGATAAAATAACAGACACTAAAGGTGTTGATTGACCAAAGGCATATTTCGAATCACCTTTGAAAATCTGATATTTTAAGTATACCAAGTTGTTAAAATTATTTTCCTTGCCTATATTACTCCTGTTCACAATATTTCCCCACAGCCTAAAACTTTGGGGTGCAGAATACCCAGGGATGCTTTCACTTTTCCAGATAGATGAAAGAGTTGGCCTTGGGAGAAGTGATTGCTTGCAGTATAGACATACCCACAAAGGTGTTAGGTTGGTAGGCATCAACAGGGAATGCAAGACTGAAATACCGATATTTGCACCAATTTAGAGACTTCGGAGTTGCACTGTCTTACTAAGCATTAATTCTTCCTAGCCATAAATATTTGTAACTATTACTTTAAAATAAGTGTACAACACAGCTAACCTCTGAGGTATCTTTGTTTTAATGTTCATTAAAGTCTTTATGTACTCCTGGATGATGGGACAGAGTGCACTCTCAGCAAGGTGGGAGGAATGGGTGAGAAAGTGGAGGGCAGGGCTGCTGTTTAGGGAGACCTTAACAAGCTGGAGAAATTCATGGAGTCCAACAAAGGCAAATACAGCATCTTGCTATAGGAGTGGAATAACCTTGTACGACAGTGCAGAACTGGGGACTGATTGAGTAGGAAAAGGCTTTTCAGGAAAGGTCCTGGCAGCCCAGGTGGACATTAAGTTCAGCATGAATTGGCAAAGGCAAGAATTTAGCTAGCAGGTCCAGGAAGGTGTTCCTTTGCATCTATTTAGCATCTTTGAGGACACACCTAGAATGGCGTATCAAATTTTGAGCTTCTCGGTGTACAAAAAGACATGGACATACTGGATTGAGTCTAGTGCAGGACCACAAGGTGGATGGGGGCTGGAACACCTGAAGTGATGAAATCTCTGTCCACAGAGATGTTCAAAACATGACTGGACGAGATCCTGACAACCTGCTCTATTGGACCTGCTTTGAACAGGAGGTTGAACCATTTGGCCTCCAGAGGGTCTTTCCAGCATACATCCTCCTGTGGTTCTTATACAACAGTTATGTGTCTAATTTACTATTTTCAATAACACTTTCTCAGTTAAATTATATGTTGAATCTCATGAGTTATGGGAAAATCAATTTGTGCACAAATTTTATAATAACTTCATACTGTTGTTGAAGGATGATTTAGCTGCATATATTAACATCCTGTGCCTATTCTATTCACTTAAAAGTAGGAAGCCTCTTAAAGGCCTGAAGTACTGGACCACAAAAATAATGTTGATCTTTGCTTAAACTGAGGAAAATACTGTTTTCTAATCTATTTAATTGTTGCACTCAGATTAACTCCACTGGTTACTATATCTTTACTTACAATGAGATAACTTTGCTTGAAGAGTTTCAAAACAGATTTAGAACAACAGTGACTCAGAAGACATTATCTGATGAATGGTAATTGAGTTGAGAATGACAAAACTGCAAAACTAAATTTAAATTCATAGTGGATGATGTTTAAAAAATGGCAATGTGCTGATAAATTATGAGCCTTTACAGAGAAGTTAAGAAATGGGAATGACTAATTTTGCAGTTCAAAAAAAAATATATTTCAAATCCTTTTCCCTTCCACTGACTTTAGCCCCAAAAGGGAAAAAAAAAAAAAACCAACAAAAAACCACAAACCAAAAAACACCAACCCAGACACACAGAAAGCTAAAAAACATTCAAATTGGTGTAAAGAAAAGTAACAACCCAGAGATACTGCCAAAAAGTCTTTTACAGCTGTGGCTCTCTCCAGAGTCTGTAGTGCAGAATGATTTCCTGTAGAGAGTAGAAATTGTTGTTGGAAGAATGAACTGAAAGAGGGTCTGTGGACCAAATCCAGTTCTTTTCCCAAAAAAGACATATTTTGATTTAGTCCTAGATCTGATGGGTCAACATCCCAGATGGTAATTGGGTGGATTTATGCTCTGGTCAGATAAAGGAAAACCTCTGTAAAGCAGAAATATATGATTTGATAATTAATCCATTCTGTAAGTTGAAATTAATACTGTAGATTTTAAAGGGCATTGATAATTTAATCGAAGAACAGAGGAAACATAGTAAAGAGAATGGAACTAAACCTTTCCTGCAATTCAACTGACAGGAGATGAGTGTGTTTATTAGATTAAACCTATACACATGTGGATGTGTGTTTGTCAGTAAGAAAGGGAACAGTGATTTTGACAAGTTGGAGGGAACAAATATTATAGAGTTTTATCAAAATGTCAAATTAATTTTAAATCTCTGACAGCCCATAATCTGTGTTAAAGACTGAAGTATGAATTAATGTTGAAAAGCAACATATCAAAATGTTCCAGGTGACTACAAAAGTTGGAGCTTTCCAATGAACATTTACTAACAATTTTAAAGAAAAAAAAAAAAACTAATGTTCTTTTTTTCATATAGCATGCACTCATCTGTCAGAGATCAGTAAATAGTATACTTGTTAAAACAAAAGTAGTAATAATCAATGTCATTTCTATGAATTAAATATACAGATCATGAATCTAGTAGAATCGCTGCACTATTTAGCTGCATGGTTTGAACATGTTCCAACAACTGTCTGAAGGTTTTTTGCCCATTACAAAAATATTCCTATTTCACAATTTGCATAAGTGTATTACTATTATTTCAGGGTAGATCAAAAGGGAGGAGAGAAGTCATCTTGTTAGGAATCTTGACATTATTTCACTGTATCCCTCCCTTGGATTTTGAAAACTGAGCCTTTTTCTAGTGCTCCACTTTCAAAAGTTTCAGTGATGGTAATATTTTGTTAAATAAAATTTATATCAAATATTCAAAATTCTTTTATGGTTAATTAGTTTATATTATTTTTCTGTTTATGAATATACTTGATAGAAGGGTAATTAAATGTTATAATAAACTATGAAATGCTGGATAATATTTATGAAAATACAAAACTGTAACATGTCAGTGCACGGGTTTTGTGAGGGTTTAAAGAGATGAATTTAATATCTTCAATACCTCAGCATGTGAAAGAGTCTAAACTTTGGTGCTGTATTTACTCTCTAAGCAAAAACATTTACAGCTACTGAACACATGAACTTTATTTAAACAAAAGAGAAACTGAAGAATTCCTGAAACAATAGATATAAAATCAAGTCTTATTCTACCCAATAATAATCAGAAAACTATATAAGTGAATTTCTTTCTTTTCTAGCACCACTAACAGATAAACCACCAAAGCTTTTACACCCCTTGGAGAGTAAGCTCACAATTCAAGAAACCCAGTTGGGTAAGTAGCAAACTCATAATTTCTACTCAAATTGTATGAAAGGATTTGATGTGTTAATGCATGATGACAAAGTGACGGTATGTTTGCATTAATAATTTCATTGAAAAGGCATTAAACATACTCTGTTTCCATTCCGAAAGGTATCATATACCATGTAGAAGATTGCTGTTCACAAAAAAATTGGTAGTAATTAATACTGAATATTAGCTCTTGCATATAACTGATACTGGGTTTTACCTTTGCTAAAAGTCTATAGTTATAAGTGTACCTGAGCTTTTCTTTCTAGACTTCCTCTTTTCTGTGTATTTATATATAATTACTGTGGGATTCAGTAGGATTTTGTGGTTTAAATGCTGCTTGCAAGATTTCGTTGCTTTGGTGATTACTTATGGAATTGCAAAGATGTTCTGTAATTATAAATGTTGTGCTGGTCTAAAACCATCCAGCTAACAGTGAGAAGTTAACATAATAGCATCTGATTATTCTGAATGTACAAATATATATGTAAAGATATATATGGAGGAAGACTGAGGCATGAAGAAACCATTTTCTTTCACTTTTCCTAGCCTTGTGGGTGGTGGGTATGTTTTGTCACTTTGGTCTCCTACTGCTGTACAGGTAATTAAGGTTCCAATGCTAAGTGCATGAGTTACTACAGTTTTCAGGATATTGCAATGCATCCCCTTTGTGGATTGACACAGAGGGCAACTCATAAGAAACAAACAGTCCTCAGTAGGTTACACTGGAATTATGCTTTGGTGTCAGAACAGTAACCTATTGATAGATCTTCTATCATGTTAGCTACAGAAACAAATGGAAACAAATCTGGTGGTTGCCTAAATCTCATAGAAAAAAAAAAAGTAAAGGAAGCAAAACTCAATACATTCTGCAGCATACCACCAGAAAAAGCAGAAGGCTTGCAAATTAATTCTGACAGTCATTGGCAGAACATTTTATAGTGCTTGCTAACCTGTACCTAATAGTGGCCAGAGAATAATTCATCTGTGTTTTGATATTCTTAAAGTATTACTTAAAATGATTCATGCTATTCAGGTAACTTTCTGATATGCTGATATACATGTTTTTAGAAACGATTATATAGAAAAGGGGAGATGTAATATATTTCCTTCCAGAGCTAATTTCTGTTGTTCTGTTGTTTCTGATAGAGCAGCTCAGAAAACTTTTCCTATATGACAATCCTAGATGATTTTACCTTTTTATTTCAACACAAGCCTAGGGAACAGAAAGCAAAGTGACTCTACACATTTTTTTTCCTAATTAATGTTGCTTACTGAGATATTTCTGGTGAAAAACCCAAAAGGCAGAACCTTTTTGGGCTTTGACATTTTCTTGCTAAAATATACTGTATGTGTGACACTATTTCAATAGGAGTGTAATTATTAATGGCTAGCTAGAGGCTTTTTATCTATGATTTTTAGAATGAATCATATCTTTGATTTCTTATAGTTCTAAGAAACAGATTAAATAATTTGAAAAGTGCTGGGTTTGGAAAAGACACTTTTCAGAAAACTAAATAGCTATCAAAAGACTTAGTTTGAAAATGTCACTTTCAGACACAGATGGGAAAGTCTGACCATAAATAAATGTGAAGCTATAATACTTAGCCTTACATCAAGAAGCTCCATTAATTTATTATTTTGTTGTTTAAAAGCCTGTGAAAAAATTACACATTAAGAATTAAGCCTGACACAAAAATCACATGGTTCCACTCTAAGATTTTATATCTTGGTCCTGCTGGATAATGCTTGAAAGGTCTATGCTTCATTTTCACTGAAGAAAGCTAGCATTCATTTCAGGAGGCCAGTTCATATCCTTCAAGAAATGCAAAATATTTTAACATTGGAATAATCTCAAATTTCGATTAGCCAAACCTTAGACAGTTAGCTAATCCAGCAACCTCCTACGCACATGAGGCTTGGGGTGACCACATGTTGCAGACTGGTCTAGACACTGCCAGAAAGCATGCTAGTCCTCTAGAATGTGTTTGAGATGGTGTGTTTGTCCCTTATTTGAAAAATAAATATGTTGGTGGAAGAGGGAGAAGTGGAATGGGTGGCACAGAAAAGGGAGAGCAAGGAACTAGAAGCTTGAGGTAGTCTGGGATTTTGTTAGCAGGTCAGTGAGGTGGGGAGCTGGGCCAATCCTCACTCTCCCCTCACAGTTCTGTGCTTCTCACCTTGCAGTCCTCCACCTTGAGTTGGAAATGAAGCAGGCTGAAAATGTCAGGGCATGCCTTGGGATGTGTATACATAATTTACAGGGGGGTGTGTGCTTCTGCAAGTGCACATGGTGTGCTGAAACATTGATAGTGATGGTTCACCTTGAAATCTTCCCCCGCTGGCAGGCCTCTGGGGAGTGGGGCTGCCCCCGCTGGCAGGCCTCTGGGGAGTGGGGCTGGGCAAACTTTTGAGGAAGCCCTCAGTAACCCCAGTGTGTTTGCTGCTGAAGGAGGTGCTGGAGTTCAGTTCTTAAACAGGGCACCTCCATGCAGTATCTAAATCCAGGTAGGAAGACTCCAGGCGTATCTCATTGATTTGGCTCCAGCACTGCTGACTGACAGAGCTATCTGACTTTTATTGCTGAGATATATTGGTTGCTTCTATACTTCTACACACCAGCAATTAAAATTAATGTCATGGGACCACAGACCTGTTGTATTATTGTGTTGCATGGCTTCCGTAAAACAACATCAGACCAAAAGGTGACTGCACATTAAGGAAGGAGCTTCTCTAAGGGGTGACTGATGGAGTATTATGGCATAAGTTAGCAACTGCTGTTTGACTTGCTAAACCAAAAAAAACCTAGAGCTGTAGAATTTGCACTCCTCAATCCTCTGAACCTATAGGCTCCCATCATGCTCAAGCTGTCTACAGTTGGTTGTGGGAAAGGTGTCCTGCTATTCACCTGATGTTTGGGAGAGTGTTAAGCATAGCTGCACTGCAATGGGCAACCTTAGAGAGTCACGGGAATCTTGAGACCTCACCTGAAATATCTTTTTATCACACTGAATAGTAACCAGAAAAGCACAAGATAGAAAGACACACAGGCTAGAAATGGAAGGAGAAATTAATTTCTCAAAGACTTTTCTTAAAAGACAGCAAGAGACAGCCAAAGCATGAAGCAGAGAAATCCTAGATGAGGAAAGAAAGATTAGGTTCCATCTTATGCTGCTCTGCATTCAATGTTTTTTGTTTGTCATTTCACTTCCAGTTTTCTAATCAATAACTTAATCCTGTTGCAAGGGAAAAAATACTGTTTTCTTTTTAAGCTTTCCTCCTGTTAAAAGGGTTCTTAGGTAGCTGTGGTCACCTCAATATAAACTGCTTCTCTGGAAACAATGGGCCCAGATAAAATACTATATCAAACACAGCCTTCAAAAGTATGCAGCCTGCCAGCAACTTGCAGCTATAAGGTGATTAAGAGTGTTTCGCACTCAGCTCTGAGCCAATCTGAGGGCTGGCAGCAGCATATGCCAGGGAAGGGAGAAAAGCTGACAACAAATGGCCGGCAAGGGGAGGCAAGGCACAGGTAATGAAGAACAACATAATGACCCAAGGAACTTCATCCCACAGTATTCTTCCTCTTATCCTCACCATTCTAACAAAATCAAATGAATAAATCCCTGCTAACATAAAAACCCAACAATAATAAAAATACAAAACTTTTAGTTCAGACCCGTGCAGAAAGGAATTAATTTTGTTTCTTGCACATGAAAAATCCTAAAGTTTCAGATAACTGTATTTTTAACACTAGATTAATGTAGATGTTATAGATTTATGATATAAATATCATATACATGATGTATATTTATATTGAAATTATATTATATTTTTCTATATTGGTAAATTCTGTGTCTTTTCAGTTTCACCTGTCTTTCAGGTAACATTGTTTTTCCCACCAGAACTGTCAAATATCTGTCCTCCTCAAGGAAACAGGAAGAATAATTTTAGTCTGACTCAAGAAAATCTGATTTTAGCATCCAGTTGGTCTATCTTCATGTTACTAAAGAAGAAAGTGTGTCTCCACAACAGGCAGTAATGGATCCGAATTTAAAACAAAACAAAACAAAACAAAAAACCAGAACTCAATAATTATTTTAAACACCTCACAAACTAGTTAGCCTGTGTCCTCCCTATTTGTCACTGTTTTTTCTGGTTCTGCACAAGGCTGTAATTTGAAATTTCAAAATTCACCTAGAAAAATAAAGCAATTGTTGAATTATTTTTAGCTAGGCTTGATGTTAGAGAAAAGGAAAAAAAAAAAAGAATAAAGTTTTTTGAGCACTATATGAATGGACCAAAAAGATAAGTTCGGACAGGTACTTAAACACTTTCTCTGACATCTGAATGAAATGAGTTTTCCTGAATTTCATGCAACACTACAAAATTACTCTTGTGACCAAGTATGCAGTGAATGTTTCTTTCCTATTTGTTTTTAGGACATTATTTCAATAACATTAAATTGACTATTACCTAGTGAATTGGGGCTTGCTTCTTCCTCCCCCTCCCCCACACATATTCAAGAAAAAAAAGGTCACTAAAACTGCTTTTACTGTATTATTTCCAAAGTAAGAATAAAAATAAGTGCCAGTGGTAAAACATCAGGGAGAGGAGAATGCTACTTCATTTATAGCACTGTTGTGCTATATGTAGCATTGTCATAAAAACCTTCCACAGATTGGCCTTGTAAATGATAAAAGCCCTCCTTAACTAGCTTAATCAGTAGCTGTATAAATAAATTAATTAAAGTGTTATGAAATAACTAGCAATCTGTACCTCCTTTCAGGATAAAAATTAAAATGAAAAAAATATCTGAAATTATTAATTTTTATCTCTACACTTTTCATCGAAATGCTATATTCACTCTGTAATAGTAACAGGCTTTTTTTTTCATTATAATAGCATTTTTAAGTTATCTGTTAGTTTACGCCAATATTCTTTAAACCAAATTGATTTTTTTTCAGTTGTGATTCAGTTGGACACTGGTACTTTCATATATTCTATGATCAGATTAACATAATGTGGGCCAGCCCGTCCCGAGCAGTGATCACTCCCCCGAGCCACGATCACTCTGCCTGAGCCCTGATCACTCTCCCTGCGACCAACCGACTAACTCCCCCAGAGCATCACTTTATATGGTATGGAATAGCTCTTTGGTCAGTTTGCGGTTAGCTGTCCTGGCTGTGCTTCTTCCCAGCTTGTTACGTACCTGGCCGAGCAGGAGAAGCTCAAAAAGTCCTTGAGCAGTCTGAGCACTGCTTGGCAACAACTAAAAACATCAGTGTGTTATCAACATTCTTCTAGTACTAAATTCAAAACACAGCACTATGCTAGCTACTATGAAGAAAATTAACTCTATCCCAACTGAAACCAGGACAATGATCAAGAACTATAGATCAGTGCACTCCTTTGCTTTGGCTTAGGCTGGTATGTGATACATTACAAATATACTGGTCTAATTCCAAGAACTAGTTTATAGTAACTGAAAATATTTGTAGGAAAGGAAATATTAGAAAAATGTCATACTTACCAAGAAAAAAACATATCAAATGACTGTTCATATTTACTACAGAAATAAGTGAAATGCATAATTCAGTTAACTCACATTAGGGTTATTAAGAAAAATTTATAGGCATTACAAAATTACCTCTCTCTAATGTAATGGATAGATTGGAGATGTGAGGCTATAGGGTCATACATTTTGCTTCTTTCACAGTTCTTTCTAAAGAATTCATTTCAAGTAATAAATGTTTGTATTTTTAAATAATTCATTCAGGGTCAGATTTTTCATGGAATTTTTAAAAGTATGCATGGTACGTTTCTGCTTATTAAAAATCATAGGAGGACTAGCTTCTTGGTGTTGATTTTACAATAGTTTTAGAGGTTGATACCTGCAGGTTTGATATAATTTAAATATTAGTAGAGAGGTTTTGTGAGTTTATTGTGTGTGGTTTTAACCTCTCACTAGTTTCTTTTAAACAGAACATTAATCGCACTTAAGTCAAAATTAGAGGATTTATTTTTCGAAGACATGTTCAACTTTTAATATGGAGATTCAATTCCCATATGAATAAAGATGTTTTACAAATAAAGCAGCCAATACTGTACACACTTTCTTTATTTTCCTTTTTTTTTTTCCTTTGTCAAATGGTAGTGAATGTCAAACCAGACATTTTTATGAGAGATAGAGTATCTAAGGTGCCATTTTTAGTTTCCCAGTGCTTTGGAAAGGCATTGTATTTTAAAAAGCTTAGGAACACAAATACCTCCCATCATGTGAGCACTTAAATCAGTGAGATTATTAATCCTTTTAAAAACAAACACACGAACAAAAGTTACATTTACAAAGGCAAATTCCAAGACTGAAATTATTTGGAATTACTATTGAGGAATGAATGATCTTCGGTTTGTCCAGAGTGTTGTTCAGAATAATTTACTTGCTATAGTAGACACATATGCAAATGCATTACCAACAATAGCAGTTCAACCTTTTTTATTTAAAATATTAATACAAGAATTAAAATGCTGCTGTAGAATTTACTGGATAGACACATAGAAAGAATAACTCGCTATACCTGTTACAATTCTCTGTGCTGTTTTAGTTTTGTGAATACTGCATCCTTTTTCAGAAATAATTTATTTTGGGAGTTCCTTATATCAGCCTTTCCTTAAGATAAGGAGAACAGAATAGGTAGAAAATGGAGTTTGATTTCCAGGGCAGTCTGAGCCAGCACACCAGCAGTTCAAGAGAGAAGGGACTGCACAAGCTTTTACTTTTACAGAAGAGAGAAGGTTGGGGAGGCAGACATGCAAACTTCTTTTTTGTTCTTGATGTTTTCTGTTTAAAATGCTTCTGACACTGTCACCATGAAAGAGGAAGTTATCAAAACCATAAATATCCATTTAGAGTCAGACACACAAAAAACAGATGCCTAACTTCCATTGTTGTCAGTACCTTTATGTTCCTGCTATTTATATATTATGAGGATTGTTCACTTTGTCCAGCATGAGACCTCTAACTTGAATAGGTTCTTGAAGTAGTCAGTAGAGCTCTTGAGGGCACACAATTTCAACTGGAAGCTAAGTTAGCCATTAATGGTGTGATGTTTCATGTTTGCTTTAATATGGTGTAAAGCTGTGCTGCTCTGACACCTGCCCCCCCTCACTCTCTTCTTCTTTCAGCCAACTTCAGCTCTTACACTCACAGAGTTTATGAGATTGCTGAAAAGCAATCCCAAAGGAAAGAAAACCAATTTTTGTTACACGGCTCACTATGCTGATGGTGACATATGTGCAACAAACCCTAGTGCCAAGACATGGTGAGAGTGGGAGTGCAGAGCTAGGAAGAAAACGGGAGAAAACAGCATAAAGATGTTTTGGTACAAACTGATTATGAAATATCACTCTAAGTCAATACTTGGTCACAGTAGGTTCCCCATAGGGTCAGTATGGCATAAACCATATCACATCAGAGTGGGACTGATCTACAGCTACCTGTATCTTGGTCCATGAACATGTCCCGAGGAGAGCAACAAAGCTGGTGAGGGGTCTGGAGCACAAGTCTTATGAGGAACGGCTGAGGGAACTGGGGTTGTTTAGCCTAGAAAAATGGAGGCTGAGAGGAGATGTTACTGCTCTCTACAACTGCCTGACAAGAGGCTGTAGCAAGGTGGGGGTCAGTCTCTTCTCCCAGGTTACGGGCAATAAGACAAGAGGAAATGGCCTCAAGTTGCACAGGGCATGTTTAGTTTGGACATTAGGAAGAATTTTTTCACGAAAAGGGTTGTCAAGCATTGGGACAAGCTGCCCAGGGAAGTGGTCGAGTCCCCATCCCTGGAGTTCTTCAAAAAATGGGTAGACGAGATGCTTAGGGCCATGGTTTAGTGGCGGGATGGCAGGGTTAGGTTAATGGTTGGACTTGGTGATCTTAAAGGTCTTTTCCAACCTAGATGATTCTATGATTCTATCTTCCCATCAAGGTGGCTTTTGTCTGGATTTTCCACACTGATGACTCACTCCATTCACTGTAAGAGGATTTTAGGCTCTTTGTTTAGACATCTGGGTTGGCATACCTGAAGTCGGAGTGCGTGAATATCTTCCTTCATGTTGCCTGTACACTGCAGGTGAATTCTAGGCTTTCAAAAATATTTAGAATAGAAGTTTTCAGAAGCATTTTACATCAAACTATTTAACATCATTAATTTTATAACTGGAAATGTTATCAGAATGGTACATCATAGAAATTTATACCCCAAGTCTTCTAATGTGTTTGCTTTTTTGACTGTTAAATTCATTGAAATGTAACTCCATAAACAGGGATGTGTTAATAAGTTACCATGACCAAACACAAGAGATCATTCCACTGTTATTTTGATGTTATTTAAAGCTATATATGAATCACACTGTTACTTAATTGGCTATCTAGCCTCCAGTTACAGAAACTTGAGAGCAAAGAACACATTTTACTGTGATAAAAGAAAAAACCTATATTAGTCATATCAACTAATAAATTAGACATTCAGTTAATTTTGTTTATCTGTTGTTCTTGCTTCATCTCCTTTGTACTCATTTATATGAGTAAAAAGCATACTGGTTGATGGCTCCTGTTTTTCAGCAGAAGTATACATGATAAATTAGTGATACTGAGAACAACATAACAAATATTTTTAAGGGTTGAGTTTAGTCATACTAATACAGATCATCAAACTTCAAAGACATTTTGCAGATGATATTTTCATTGGTAAATATTCAGTCTTTTGATACCATTATATCAGAAGATTTATTTTTCAGACTTTTTTTAGTTTCTCCTCTTAGTGGCATGAAAAAAATAATCTCAAGATTCTTCCCGCCTTTGAAATTTTGTTTTGTTATGTAAAAAAATATAATGACTTTAATACAAACTGCACAAGTAAGTTTATTGACTCTATTTTATCTGTACAATACACTGAAAAGGTATCATATGACTAATTTTAGGATTGTGGGATATTGTATTTTTACTTTGCCCTGACTCTATGTTATAGACAATCAACAATGAAAATGTTTCCAAATTAATAATTTTCAAGAAAATCACTTTGGTTTTGAAATTCTTCCTTTTTTTTTTCTTTACACTGGAAACCAGAGTTTTCTGTAAAAGTAGTGAGCTGCTGTGGTCTGCATCGTATGTGTCAAACTACCAAACCTCCACCCTCACTGCTTTCAGCGAGTGTCTGCACATTTTTTTTTTTTCTCAACTCCGTTTTGCTTAAGCTTTTTATGTAATTAGAAGTTCCAGCCTGAAGCAGATAAAAAGAGAAGACTGTACCAAGAGAAGTCAGCATCACTCAGAGCTTGAACTTCTCCTTTGAACTTTTCTTGTAATTTAGAAATGTTATCCTTATTATGGCAAGATGGTGTCACTGATTGATCTATCACCTACTACTGCAGTGTCCCTGTCCCTATCTCCTGTTTTGCTCTGTAGCAATCTGTTAACAAGTGTGGGTGTGGACCAACTCCTCTGAGCTGTCAGAATATCCCAAAGTATGAAATGTAATTCATGTGGTTTTGTGTCCTAAATTCACTATGCTTCATTCAGAATTATCCTAATGGATGAGGGGATCCATGTGGGCATTTGACAGTCCCCCATCTGGGCAGATATTTTACTGCCAAGGCTGTGCCTGGAGGCAGCTCTCTGAACTCCTACAGGGGAGGAGGCTCCACTGGATCTAGCGTATGGTTTACATAAAGGTCATATTAATCTGGGGGGCTGGATTACCCTCCAGATGGCAGTCCATGCTCTAGGGTTGAACTGAGTCTAACTCTTCTTGGAAAGAAGATTGTTTAAAACAGCTTACTTCTAGGTCTGTATTCAGCATGTCTGAGCTTTTCAAGGAGTTGTCTAAATCCTCAGGACAGTAGAGGTTTCAGGCAGATAGAGAGTAGAAAGACAAAGCTGTGAGAGACTTCAGACCAATCTAATACTTTATGGGAAAAGCCCTAACTACCAAACTACTGACAGTGGTAGTTAGCAAGTGTAAGATTCCCTGATAATCCTGATCTCAGGTAGATGTAGGTAAGGGATATGCCAAAGAGATGCAGGAGTGGGGCTGATTCTACTTCAGTACAAGATCCTGGTATGTTAGGTGCTACTTCTACAACTCCTCAACCCACATACACAAAGTTTTGGACTGACAGTAACAGTTTACAAGCAATCCACAGATGAAAAGGAGGACTTCACTAGTTAGAGATAACAGAAGATGGAAACCGTGTTGTATGTATTTCCAAATCACTTAATTGAAGTCTCAAGAGTGACTGAATTGTTGTAGATCAGCTGAGCCTCAGTAACTGACCCCTAGCAACATCTCCTGACATACATATTCAGTATATTGTAAATGCAAGGCAAAGTATTGCTGAAGTTTAAGACAGTTCAAACTAGAGGAAATGTAAAACTATACAGTGTAAATAATGAAAAGCCAACATGTTATGTAAGTATCATTGATTCTATTCCTTAGTAAATTCTATACATGAAAAGAATACTTTTTATTCCTTTCATGAAAGATACAGGAGGATATATTGTTTTAAAACCAGCATTCTACCTTTAAATGTAGCTTTTAAAAGAGAAAATGTTGGATTCTGGCATCAACATGTTGCCTGTGTAGATTACAGGCACAAGTAGGATCAGATTACAGTAACTGTAGATTTTACAGTCTGTGTAGAATAACAATAAACCCATAAAACCCATGTTGTCTTACGCATAGTTGAAAAACCATGTCCTGCATCATTGTCTTTATGGTAGTAAGTCATAAAACTGTTTTAAGATACAAGGAAAAGTTGGGGTTTATCTATTGACTGTTTTCTAATAAATAAGAAAAAAAATATTAAAAAAATAGTTGCATTTGGAGTTTAATATGGGAACTTAAACTGGAGAAAGATAAAAAAAGGAAAATTTTTTTGATAGGTTTCATTCTTTCTTATGCACCTGTGCTACTGAATTCTGCCTACTTGAAACATTGTTCCAAAGAATATTTATTTTGCTCTAAGCAAAGATTGGAGAAGGAAAAAAAAAAAGAAAGAAAGAGACTCAGTTAATCATTAGTAAAGGTCAAGACTTGTAAAGGTCTGTGTTGCCTCTTTAAAAACATAAGACAATAACAAACTGGAAGTAGGTGGCTTGAGGGAGAATCTCTAACTTGTAGCTAAAGGAAATCATTTGCGTTACATTCATGTTAGAGGGTTTTTTCTAATAATGACTAATGCTGGGAGAAATGTCTCTGACAGAATCTTTACATGAATTTTGATTGAAGTAGATAATATTATTAAGGATGTTTAAGTTATGTATGTTTCTCTTAAATCTTCACTTTTTAAAAACATACTGCTTGGACTAGCAAGTAAGTTAAAAAAAATGAGGTAGAAGACTGGCATACATAAGTAATGATAAAACTAATTTCAGAAGTGTGACATTGAAAGGAATTCTAAGAGTTACTCCAGTTGCAAAGTTTTTCTGTTTTTCTTTAACTAATCAACTTCAGATGCCTTTGTAATTTAAAACCTTTCCAATTACATGAGATAAATAAGGATTCAAGATTTTGCATCTCCCTGTGGATGTAAATGATTCAGAAGCCTGAGGACAACTGAATCAATTTTGTATTGGAAAAACAATATAACTTTTTAAAAAATACTTAAAATCACTCTCAACATTTTAGTCTATCTCCTTGCCATGCTTCACTCTCTAGAGGGTTGCACACTTTCCTCTTTAGTAATCTTCCCTTCCTGCTAGATATGGACTTTTACATATAGTACTGCTGCCATACATACACTTCGCATAAAGGCCAAAGCCATCAAATTTTCCTTCAATTCCAGTTCTGTTTCTTACATTTCTCTTTGAAAACAGTTGGCTTTCTCTGTTCAGACAGTGACTACCCACCATTTTTATAAATATTTTCCTCTTGTGATGAATAATGATGATTTTCTAGTCTGGGCTCTGCCTTCTTTTACTGTTATTATTTCCTGAGAGTTATTCTAGTGTAACTGCAAACACTGTGCCTTTCACAGAGCTAGAATACCTCCCAGTGATGGATGGCTCTCCACTTGTCTATCAGAGAGACATTTAAAAGACAAGTATTCAGTTTCCAATTAGTCTTTGGCTATACTGCTAGCAGAGGTGGGAGACACTTCTCATAGCAGTAAAGCAAGAAAAATTTGCCTGAAAGAACATTTTTTGGAACAGCAAAAGCTTCGTAAGAGTCAGTTCCTGTAATGAAAGGGGCTTCCACTCCTGCTGAAGTTTCATCCAAATACCCTGAGAGTAGAAGAGACTGTCTCCTTCCCCAGGATCCTCCATAAAAGTGGCAGGTAAGTCATTGAACAAGAGGAAGTCATTATCTCGGAAACCTCTTCATCTTCCTATGTCCTTACCTGAACTTACCAGAGTAGCATCAAAAATCCTCTAACACTCACTCAGATACCTCTCCATTTCATACATGGCAGAAATAGCTAAGGCAGGTATAATCCTCTTTCAGACTACCTGTTACTGAAATACTTTTACTGGTGGTGACCAGGCAGAGCAAACAGTGACTGAAATTATTAAAACGCTTTTTTTGTAGTCTCCATATGTTTTTCCATATGTTTGTTTTGTCACAAGCAAAAACTGCTAGCTTTTAGAGGAAAGACTTCTATTCTGCTATGTATGGACTTTCTAGAGCAATGTCCAGCTAGTGATACCTAGTCACAGTAGCTGTTACTACAATGGCTATAATGGTTTTACTCTTTCTTGGGAAAGAGATTTAGATTATAGTTATTGCTCCTCACTCCCTCCTTCTCCAGTGTGCTGGCCTCTCCATGAACCCTATAAAGGTCTCAACTATGTAAGGGACACTGTCTTCTCCTTCCTTTGCCACTATCTTCCCAGTCAAGAATAGAAAGAAAGGCAAAGAAAAAAAGAAGGGCAAAACTTATTCCATAAACTACAAATATCTCTGAAAATTATACTAGGTAAATAAAAAATTCTACGTATTCTATTCAATACTCTTCTTATTAGAAGACATTTTGCAGCTGACAGGCACCTCACAGGACTCTACAAAGATAGAAGCCACCAGTGATCCTTTGTAGCGTTCATTTGACATTTCTGGCTACCGAAAACTCTGTCAGGTCATGGTGTAATCTCAGATGGAGTCCTTGCACTAAGATCCAAAAATATGCTGCTTAACGCAGCTTTCATTTGCTGTGTCAGCAGCATTGCAAGGAATTAGACCATGTGGTTTTGTGAATCCACCATCTATCCACACTGGCATTTTTAATGGGAAATAAAATGTAAAGAAAATCTTTTGCATGCATATGCACAGTAAAAACCATGTGTAGTGATTACAGATTTCAAGGCAATATTTATCAGTAATCTTCTCCTCACTGATCCCAAATGATCATTAGTTGCAGGAAGAAGCCTATTCATGTTTCAGCAATACAGAGAGCATGTTCCCATCTCATAGAATCATAGAATCATAGAATGTTTTGGGTTGGAAGGGACCCCTAGAGGTCAACTAGTCCAACCCCCCTGCAGTGAGCAGGGACACCGCTAACTAAATCTCAGGCACTACCTTACTTCTGGAATGGACTAAACTGATGAGAGATGCTAAAATGCATACTATTGAATTCAACACACCTGCTTGCCTTTTGTTAGACCACTTTGTATCAGCATTATAGTTCCTGTGACTTAATGAGCTATGCATGCATGAGCTTGTGAGACATCATAAGCTTCCTCATTAGCACTTTATGTAGTTATGGAAAGAACCATTGTGTAGAAATGCTTAATGAAAGAGCTTTTTACATGCTCCCAGCAACTTTTGCTGTGTTCCATATTCATGGCAGATTTTTCCCCTAAGTTATTCTTGCATTTCTTACCTCTGTTATCAGACATTGATTTTTAATGATAGGTATGATATTTAGAATTTTAATCTTCCGATATTTCATGTCTGGTGTTCTGTTCTAATTTCAATAAACAGCCTAAACTTTAGAAATAACTTTAAAGATATTTGAGGTATCCTTCAAAGACCTCTAACCAAACAGCTGGCTCTGAATAAGCAGAAAAGATGTGTACAGTAATTAGTGTAAGAAATAAGAAGTAGATTGGGATAGTAGGTATAACAAACATAGCCAGAAAGCCTCCAGTAGAATGAAAAATCAAGCCTATTTAAATCCAGAAGTTCAGGCATCAGGCAGTGAAAACTCAGGAAGCACACAAAGCCTCTGCTAACAAGGAAAAAGGTCCTAGCAGGGGTTGAGGGGAAAACAAGCAAAGACTGGGAAACAGCAGAAAAGGAGGAGGGAGACATGAGGTACAACATAGCCGCAGCCCGTTATGGAGAATATCACTTGCCCAACACACGGTGCCCGCTGTGTGACAGAGGAAAGGGAAATCCACAGACCTCATCACTGGGGTAGCGTAGTATGCTACCAGAAGCAGCTGAATGCAGAAGGGAAGGAGGCTGTGTACTGGGGAACTGCGTTATGAGTGTAATGGAAAGGCATAAGGGCATAGCAGAAAAAATCTGTCTTGTTCATGTTGCCAGGATTACAATAGATACCAAGTGAGAGATTCCTTAATAATCTCCTAATTGGGTTAATGTCAGCCTGCAAGGCTAATACCAATTCCTTCTGTTTGTTAAATGAAAACTAAAAGAAATGTAAACAAATTCTGTTGCAGGAAATATATTAATTTTCTAATTATTTTAGACCATGCTGGTTTATAATTATCCAGTTGTGTTTCTGCTGAATACATACAAATAAAAGTAGATTTCAATAACTAATAAGTATCAGAAAATATGATGTATCTATCAGAAAGTATGATTCTTCTGTTTCCTGGCTTGGGAAAAAAAAAAGAAAAACATAAGAAAAAGAGGAAAAAACATGGAAAAGATGGTCAGCAAGTGCTCTGTCTTTTGAGAATGATTGATAGGGCACTCTTCATTTGGCCTTTGAAGCTTTAATGTTTCCATATCCTTTTATCTTATCTATTCATTTTCAGTTTTAAGCTTATTACTGTCATGTAAAATTTGTGAGAATGACTACTCATGACTAAAATCAACTGTAGAGGATGATGTAGATCCTCTTCAGGAGACCTCTGCACTATCTTTAACAAGGGTATGCTTGCCTTCTAGTGACTGTACTTCTCTGGACTACCTTGACCATGGGAAATTGTATTTGGTATTGTATTGATCTGTAATAGTCTGTGCTGGATTATCTATGTTACTCACACTTTCTTCTATGTTTGCTAGAAAAATCTGTGCAATCATCAAATCCATGTAGGCCAGGAATGCCTTTAGAGGACAGAAGTAATTTTGAAATTACCGTCAGGTAGAGAGTCTCTTCTTGCCATTTTAGTATCCACCCTTGCCCCTTTGTATATATGCATTCACCCATTGACACGCACAAAAGGTTCTTAAATAAGGAGGAATTTTGTCAGGCAATTTGTCATGTTAATCCTCACTTAAGCAAAGCTTTGATAACCTGAGTCCTGGAATTTCCCAGAGCTAATTCTTCATTAAAGGTTTGGTTCAGCTGACTGGAACAGCTGAGAAATAGATGATGGTTTTTTTCCTGGGAGTCACTTGTATGAATCCAACTCAGTAACTCAACAAGCAATAACTGAGGGCTTTTATATAGGTTCTAACTGTAAGACATGGGCATTCATTTTGCAGTCCTCATGGAAAGGCAAAGGCTTAGGTCAGTTGGAGGAAAATTACTGTTGCCTACATAGATGGGCCAGGGTCAGGAGCTGTAGGCGCTTCCACAGTGAGCCTGGCGGCTGACTGCAGGAAAGTGACTTACCCTTCCCTGCCATGCTTCTGCTTTCACTGTGCACATCCAGGAGTATCTCTTTGTTGGAAAAGGGTGTAGAGCAGAAAAAGCCATTGCAGAGCTTCTAATGGCTAATCAATTCCATGCATAGAGCTGTCCCTTCAGCATTAGTAGTGTCATCAGACTGAAGGAGTTTCGTCGGTCTCACTGTAATAGTCTATTTGAAAAATGCTGATGAAAAAGTACCCAGTAGCCCTGGGTTTGGTTGCGATGATACACCTATGAGACACAATGGCAGAGACATGTCAGAAAGAGAAACACTGATGCTGCTTGTGTCTAAGTGGTTAAATAGAATAGGGTGTTAAGCATTATAAAATCATATTTTTAAAATAAAACCACATATTTTAAAAGATAATGAAAGAAGAAAATACTAGAAAATCATGGTTAAGTAGTCATTTCCTCTTATGCCTGCAAGGTTTGATAGCTGGGAAATTTTTGTCCATTAAAAGCTACAGGAGATAGTTTTGAGCATATTATATTTACTAGTAGCACTCTATCCTCCTGATTTAAACATATATGAATAAATAATATGTCTTTACTGACATTTTCACAGTATATAAAACTACAGGTTTTTTTTTCAATTTTTAATTGCTAAAAATGTTTAGAAAATTATTTTATAAATGCAACATTTCAAAGGTCTTTGTAGTCTGTGTGGCTCTTACAGATCTCTGTCAAGAGAATGTAAGCCATGAAAGCTAAATATTTAACAACTCACTTATTTTCCGTAAATCACTGTGTTGTCAGGAAAGCACCTTTACAGGGATAAAAGGCTAACATCAGAGAAGTACAGTGCAGAAGCACAATGGGAAGCCTCAGTTATTTCAGTGTGGCTACTTATTGCAAGATGTCCTCAGACAGTAAAAAGTTCTTTTAAAAATGTAATTAGAAAATAAACTTTAATTAAATATTTATAAATTCTTTTTGGTTTTTAACACATGGCTTTTATAGGCTCCTGTGCATGTGTGTAGGTAGAATAACTATCAGATATTTTTTTCCATATGCTATATTTTCAGTGATCTTTCATGATTTTCAGAGGATGAGGAATGAATTCCTAAGACATGATCTAAGGACAACAAAAAAAAGGGGCAACGGCATTCTCTCTATTGATTCACAGTATATGAAAGATGTCGTGTTCTTCTTTAGACAGAGTAAAAATCTGAGTCAAAAGGAGATAGAAAGCTCACTTGTCATGCTGGTGCTGGGAAAACTTGGGACATGAAGCTCTATTACGCATGAAGCATGGAGAGACATCAGAGAAGCTGTGGGCATGCTGCCTCCCCATGGAAAAATAAATCACTATTCACTTTTGTCCTCAGCATTTGAAACAATGTTTCCCCAGACACATTGACAAAATTCCTTCCTGTCCAGTGCAAAAGTTTACGGATTTTCTAATTCCTGTGTCCTGAATTATGCAGATGTAAATTACTTTTTGCATCTACTAGTGTAGCAAAGATAACTCTTATATTAGATTCTTGTTTTCAAAGTTAAATGAAACATTAAAGTCTTCCAATTTTTAGCAAAATTTTCTCTACAGAACCTGAATAAAGCATTTTGATTTGAACGATCAGTTGCATGTGTTGTGTGCACAAGGATTTTCTTAAACCTCATAGATATTTTTAAACTTCGTAATGGAAATATTTTCTTGAGGTCTGTGCCTAAATCCAGATGAAGAAATGAAGAAACTAATTGGAAAACATGGGGAAAGAAATTACTTGTAGATCTACCTTAATCTATTTTTTTCTATTGCTTACCTCAGGTTGCCATCCATATGGGTAATCATGGCTAGCCCTCTTTAATATAATGCCTCCTCAGTTCTAATCACCACATGTGGCATGCTAATGCCTACAATTGTGCACGTTGGAGTAACAGAGGTATTGTGTTAAACAACTCCAGCACTATCCATGCAACGCTACCTGCTAATACTCTCATTGAACCAGATGACAATGTTTTTCTTATACTACTCCATCTGCTTCATCAGATCCACCTGCTCTGTAAAGGACCAGAGGATCTGTCTGCAGTGTCGTCTCTCAGAGTGGCTGAGGAAGAGAAACCCAATGTGGCCATTCATGAACAAGACCTATAGGAACCGTCTGTCACTCTAAAAGGGTCAACAAAACATAATTCAATAGTTAACACTATAATGTCTTTCTATTTTTATAGCAGAGATATTAATTCAAAGTATTCAAGAATTTCATATTGTAAATTAATAGAATCAACAGTTGCATTGTAGTCCATTTTTTCTTCAGAATTATTGAATGTTTCTGCCTGCCCCCATTTGCATCTCTGAATGTTTGCATCAGATGAATAGTAATGGAATTCCTTGAATAGTATGCCGTAATCACATGCTTTATTTATACAAGCTGCTCAATAACAGTGAGGGGTCGATGCTTCCACCATATTGTTTATATTGGAGAGATTTCTTTTCTTTTCCTATTTCTTTTCATATTACTTTCTTTGGCTTTATGGTTGCTTCTGAAGCTGTTCTTTTATTATTTGTTTTATGGTTTGTCTCAAAGAGCTGTTAAACTAGTGACAAGCAGTCTATCAAGAAGGTGGTAGTATGGTGATTTTAAATTTGCGTTATCTGAAAGACACCAGACTTGCTCATTGCTAAAGCAAGTTTGTGTCCCACTCAGCTTGTGTTCCATGCTCTACTGCACAGGCTAGCCTTGTCCTGTGCCTCTTTTTTTTCCCTAGATCTAGAGCAAACCCCTCTCACTCCCATCCCATACCAGGATCGGGGATGCAGAAGCTAGATTTGTTTTTTCTCCATTTCTGCAATAATGCTGCTTCTCAGCAAGATCCTGGAGCTGCTACACAAAGGGGGAGTTTCTGGGTCCTGAGGATGGTTTGGGTGGAGTGCAATAGCTTGAAAAAAGGTAGGGGAAGGAGGGACACACCCCCCCTTCAACTCTTAAGGACATTAGGGGTGAGACAGACATGGCCTTGGCCAGAGTACACTTTCATTCCCTGACATACCTTACTCTTTTGTGTGAGAAGTTCAGTAAGAAATAATGTTGAGAACATCAGTCGTGATGCTGATGGGTGTTTGGGAGGGTATG
The DNA here is from genome assembly GCA_034008185.1 of Gorsachius magnificus. Classification (NCBI taxonomy): domain Eukaryota; kingdom Metazoa; phylum Chordata; class Aves; order Pelecaniformes; family Ardeidae; genus Gorsachius; species Gorsachius magnificus. The sequence goes on from CM067081.1 coordinate 90,933,070, forward strand.
AAAGTCACGAAACATCTCAGTTTTAGCTACCTATCACTACCCTGAGCACACCTATAGACGTGTTTATACCCTAGTGACCATGTGCGTACCCTCAGACTGCCCATAAACAAGCAAAAAAGTACTTAAAAGTGGCCAAGTGGCTGCTGAGGCTTTTGTGGTCATTGCACACACCAGGCTCCACCATGTGCTGGCCAGCCTGTACTAAGGCCTGCGCTTGGAGCCTCTTGCACAAGACACTGAACAGCCCTGGCAGGAAGCTTGAGCATTGTGAATCACAACCAACCTACTGAAATCCCCAAAAGCAGATCTCACATTTGTAGTGTATACATTGGGGTTTTTTGCAGAGTCCTGATTTTCAGCTCAGGAAAAGCTGCTTTTAAGGTGTCCCTCTTGTGAAATATGTCTAAAATACATGAATTTTTCAGGGCCGGGAGGCAAAACCAAGTCTCCTCAGCTAGCCCAATGGAGAGGCATCATGCTCAAGCACAAAGGTGTTTCTGAGGACTGTATCTTCATTAATCCATAGTCTTTGGTCACTGTAAAGACACTGATAACTGGACTGTGCAATGATGGGGTGAGCAGGGAATAGAAGATGCCAGGTGATACCACTTTGATGCCATTAAAGGCCAAACAGGCTGAGGGTCAGAACCAAGCACAGGTTGGAACATCTCTGCCTACTTGCCAGCAGTTGCTATGATGAAATTTCCTTATTCTGGATAACTCAAAGAAAAACAAAAACTTAACCAAAACTATTAGCAGGTTGACAAAACAGAGAACAGTGTATTTTTGAACATACTAATGCATGAATTTAAAACATGTGAGTACACACTTGAAAGTTCATTCCCATAAGGCGACAGTAAAGTTTCTCACTGGGTTATTGATGATTTGGGCTCTTTTTCCTACACATTCTGTTACAATGAGGTAAAATAGCACCCCATCCCCATTAAAGAAGATAAAGAAACTTAGATTTACTTGAAAAATTTGTAAAGCTCTTAATTTTCTGCTTCCGGACTAACTTCCAGTGGCTTCAAATTGAAGTCAGCTGGGATTTTTCTTTTCTGAAGCTCTGTCACATCCTTGAAACCAGTACTGATCTGTGTTGTAAAGGCAGCCCCATTTCTAAGAGCATGGTTAGCTGTTTCCTTGGTATTTCCTTTTCTTGGTTTGTCTGTCTATTAAGATACGATGAAGCATTCCATTTTCTTCTTTTTTTTACACCAGGAGATACGTCAACCTTTTTTTTTTTTTTTTTTTTACCTAACACATTTCTTAAAAAGGGATAAACATTTAAATTATATTTTTGATTTTGCTGCTTATTGAAATACATAATATTTGGCAGGTGTATCATATTTTTGGCACGTGTATCATATTTTTGCAGTTGTTATTCAGACCAGTTGAAACAAAGAAGTACTTATTTCAAAATTCAGTCTCTTAGTTCCTGTGGGCATAACTTTGTTGTGTGTCTCTTGCCTATGCTATAATAGCTTGTCTTTGAACAGCAGTACTAACCTGACTCTTGGGCATATGTGTTAGCTCACTGGACGTGCAGTTGCAGTACTGGCTGATGCTGCCACAGGTGCTAGCAAATTGTTAATGGGAGCATTCACAGAGAAAAAATTATTGCATTTATAAGTAAGAAACAAAATGGTGGCTAGAAGAAAACCCATAGAACCTTTAAAAGAGCTATTGAAATATTGACTTTAAATTAGCAAGAACTATGCTCTGCTTTCTTCCATTGTATTTACATTTCTGGGAATTAACTATAGCACCTGATCGAGGTTTGAAGACTGATGAAATAGATAATAAATATATTGTAGCTACATATCATTATTTGTTATAAGGGTTATTACACATTTCATTACATTCTATAAAAAATTATTTTTTTTAAAAAGCAACAAAAAAAATTAACCAATATTAAGTACTGTGTCCTTTCCAAAATCCATTTGATTTTAAACTTGGAGAAAAAAATGATGAATGGATGAAGATATAACAACATATTTTACTTCAAATCAGAGATGTCATGGAAATTAAACACATTGTCTCAGTGGATAACAAGAAAATGCAGATTCTTCCAGGTAACTATTTGTTTCTTATGATCTGTGAGCTGAAGAGTCTTTTACAACAGCAGAGAAGGCTCCTACCCGTGTACAGTCCATATGTACTTGCTAGCAACACCGATGTAACTAAAAGTCAGAGGGAAGAAAAGAGGAGGGACGTGGGAGTTATTCACAGGTTGGTGAGATAATTTTTCAAGGGAAAGAACAGAACAACAGATTAAATAAGCAACAACAAGCCCATTAAAAACAGACTCATACCTAAGGTTGAAAGAAAGACACCATTGGCCAAACAGGTTAAACTTTCTAATTTGTCTGTATAATCGCAATGATAGATTAATTAAACTTTAATTGATGCCTAAGCAGATGTAATAACACAAATCACAAGCATGGATTGAAAAAATTAAGTGTAGCTCTCAGATATATTCTCTAAGTATGTAAGGTTTATTTTCCTGAGGGGTCTTGGTTTTTTGTAAGCTCTTCCCGTGCTTTTAATGTACGAAGATAATTGAAAAATTAATTTAAAATCTATGAAATAAGAATGCGATATTAATGAATCTTTCCCTGCTTAAGACAATAGATTTGAAAACTAAGTCAACAATACCTAATTCTTTTTGCAGAATAATTGAAAGCATTTTCTTTGCATTCTTTGAAAGATCATATTTCTGTGATTTATTGTTATTTACTTAGACATGCAACCATGAGATAGGCACAGTTATATTATCTGACTAGCATTAATAGATTAAGGAAAAGTTTCAGCTCTCCTGGGTTTAGACATAGGCAAAATATGTAACCACTTTTGTGTAACTACTTTTTGTGGCCAATTGACTTCATAGAGCATCTTTTTTGCCTTGTTTTTAAGAATGAAGTATTGTCTAGTGGCTAATAGGAACAGGATTTTCAAAATTCAGGTCTGCACTTGTTAGGTAAACTGTTATACAATTATTTCAGTATTAATATAATACATTTATATATGAATTTTGTAGAAAATGAGTTATTCTAGTGTAGACAGAAATGCAAAACCCAAGATTACATGATCTATTAATTGCATGTAAGTCATTCAGAGCAATTGGTAAGAGAGAGAGTACTCTTTGAATCACACAAGCATTTTGTACATGTTCACACTGCAGCTGTGGTCACCACGGTATTAGTGACTGTACCACCAGTGATAAAAGCAAGCCTTTGACCATGTACCCAAACAAATGCCCCAGCAGCCTTTATGTATTCCACCTCAGTATTAGCACTGTAGGCCATAGCAATCACTCAGTGAATGATGATCTCCTTAACTAGAAAAGCAAGCTTAAATGAAGAGGACTTATAGGCCCAGTACACTGTCCTTCACATACTACTGTTGATTTCAATGCATAGATTCTGGCCTTACGTGAATACACTATTGCAGAAGTTATAGAACCGGAAGATATAAATTAAAGTACATGTTCAAATCACTCTGGAATTTATTTTGACCCAGATTTATCAGAGCTGGATAGTAATGAAATAAGATCAATGTCTGCTTGAATCTTTGTACTTCGCTGCCACTGCATTTCAGAGAATGTGAGATCAGTGAATAGGTCTACCTGAATATCTGGGAATGCTAAAGATTTTTTTCCCCTTGACAGAACAAAAAGGGCAGTAGAGATGTTTTGATCACCCTTTCTCTGTTTCCTGCAGGGAGATTAGAGAATTGACAAACCTGCAGCCTTCAAGTCTGGTAAGAAGGCCAGCAAAACTAAAATAGATTTTATGGGAGCATATTTGATATACTATCAAGAAATTACATTATTGCCTCTCAGGGAGGAAGAATAAGAATGCATTGTACTCTGGAAAACAACAATGAAACTAGAAGAGACATCCAGACAACTAGAGTTCACAGCAAAACACAGTTTGTCACTTTGTTGTTGTTTTCTCCTCAGCTCTAGGCTAGATGATGCATTGCCCTGTAACACAATAGGGAATGACAAAAGAAAAATCCCTGCTTGTTACTGTGATAACACAACCAAATAGGTTTCAGGTTTCATTTTATCTGTTAATTAGGGCCTGAAATATGCTTGCATGGGATTTTGCTTTATAAATTTCAGGCATCAATAAAAATATTTATTCTTAGCTTATATCAATTAGAGAATAGAATAGTTTTACCACTGAGAACATACAGTATTTTGACATCTGATAAACACTGTACTTTAAAGTGATTTTTTAACTTTGAGGTCAAACTCTGTTGTTTAGCATTTAAATGATTTTTCATGCTTAATGTTCAAGAACATAAGCTTTCTATAATGAGTTTTACAGGATGTAGACACTGCAAGGGGGATTATCTCCCCTTTTACAATTCAGAAAAAAAGCCAGAAACCTCAGCACAGAAGATGAAACAGCCCACAAGCCCTGGCTGTCTATCTACCTTCTTTTCATAATGTACAGATTCATGTCACACATTAGTGTCTGGTCCTTAGGGAAGATAACAGTGTATACTTTATTCTCGGTCAGTAATGAACTGCACTATTATAAGGAAAGCCCCAAATTCTTTTACCCAGTACTTTATATATGACCTTTTCACCCATTCCTCTCACCCATGGATATGCTATGGGCTTTTTCTTCACATTTCAGAAGGACTTTGCGTATCTGTTCTTACCTCTTCTATGCAGCTCTTTAGGTGCCTCATCTCCCTTGAGAGCCCAAAACTTTCAATAGTGCATTTTGAGGAGTTTCTTACTCTCCGCCACTCTCTGGAAATACCCGTTTCTCTCCTCGGTTATGTAGGTAACCTGGGAGATTAGGCCTATAGATTGCACAGCTATTTATCTACCTCATGTCAATAATCTGAAGACTTGCTCCTTCCCATGTTACCTGTCCATTACCTGTCCACCCTGTACAAACCACATCATGACCTGTGGGATGGAGGAATACAATACGTTGGAGGGATTTTATCACTCTGTGCATGGGGCTTACAGATAGGGGATAGATTCATGAGAAAGGCTGGGCAGACACCATGTCTTTCTTCAGCTGGCCTTGTGAAGTAAAGATTAAGCAAGGTCCAACAGGAAAATAGAGCTTGTACTAGATAACCACGGTCTGAAATTTGGCCCTGCATGTCAGAGTCTGGAAGTATGCACGTGAACAAAGCAATGTTACACTCTGTGTAGAAAGACCAGCACATTCTCACACTAGCTGTGAGAGAGTGTAGCTGCCCATAGATAAGCCTTACAGCAAGGTAAACATCCCTTTATACTAGAGAGGACTAACTCAAGGTAAAATTCACTTCTCTTAGAAGAGCTCACACCAGTCTCATACCATGAAAAGGAGATAAGGAGTACAGGGTGGAAAAAGGCAGAAAATGAGGCACATGTATCCATCCACAAGAATCCAGTAAAATACCTTTTATCAAGAAGGGTTGATGTCAGCTTTGAAATACTGGAAAAGGAGATGGGAAAAGGAGATGGGAAAAGTCCTGTGTGTAGGAATACGTAATAATAATGATAGGAGATAGGCTTAAATTGAGTCACATTTCTTAGTAGAAGTCCATGGGAGTGGATGACAAATTCTTGCTTTAGTATCAAGAACTAGCTGTTCACATAAATTGCACCTTTGAACTCATCTGATTTCTGCAGCTTCACCTGCAAGCTTCAATTTATATGTTTCGTACATTTCTCCTATTGGTATTGATGCAAGATGGTGTATGCAATTTGCTTAACCACTTCAAATGTAAGAAGAATCTGTTCTCACCTTGATACATGCACAACATTATGTTCATGTTTACAGGACCTCCAGTTGTACAGCAAGGCCATAATAGACTCCTTCAGGCTCTAAATAATCAAATTTGCCATTTTAAAGAATAATTCATGGATTTCAGGTTTATTAGTCAAAGGAACAAACACAATAACAAAGCATTTCTTTTTTCTTTCAGAACCTAAATTTTCATAACTAAACTGTAAAATCTTCAATACTGTAAAAGTTTTCTGACTAAAAGTTTCAATAAAGAAAGAACAAGACAGAATTCCTTAACATCCGTGACTCTCTAGAGTATAATAAACCCATCTTTTTAAGATACAGGTGGAACTAGATGCAAAACCACAGATATTTTTTATATTCTCTGAATTAATCAAAGTTAGAATTAACATTAGCCTTATATTAAATTCATTTAAGTCAAATGATAAATGTAAATGCCAATGTAAATAAGGATCTCAGTGGCAGTGATAATCATAAATTCTACATTTCCTTAAACTTTGCTTTATGATTTCTGCTGTACATCAATTCTATCAATATTTCTGCTAAATATGTCATTTATAATTACAATTAAATTATATATACAGTATTTGAAAAAAATGTGTACATAAGCTTTGTGCTGCTGACAGGAATTCTTTATTCTCATACATACTGATAAACCAAAGAGTCTGCAGAATAATACTGTGAAAACTCTGCACCTTCATATGCTTTCTCTTGTTCTGTTTCTGTGTACATAGACAACTTTAAACCTGAAAGTTTTGTTGCTCTGTAGAGTTATTTTATTAGAAGAACAGAACTGATTAAACATTGCAAGCAGGCTAATTAATTGTGTATTATCCTTATGGGTTAATGTGGTGGATTCCTTTATGAGTCTGCACATGCTCATCTCCCCCTCTCTCCATAAGTCTCTGCAGCTTTACCTAACTCGCTCTTCACTTGTTAATATCTTCATGGCAATACTTGCTACTATAGTACAATGCTTAGGAGTCAGAGCATCTTCTGCTCCAACACACAGTTGGTCTCTCACTGGATAATGCTCTCAGGTTGCCCAACTGTACTTCCATTCCTCACAGTGATCTTTGAGAACTCAATATTTTCTGGATTGTCAAAGTAGCTTGATGAAATAAGTGAAAAAGGGTGAAAGCGAGAAACACATACAATGTGCATTTATTAGTGCTGTGAAAAGGAAGAGTAAATGCTTTTTCCACTATCAAGTAGGTCATACAGAGAGTGCCACCAGCTGGCACTGGAAACTGACACCAGCAAAGGCAGCACCTGCATAAGATGCGATCAAGTAGACTACCTACTCTGCCTGGTGGCAGAGCTAAGAGAAGAGGTGGACAGGCTACGGAGCATCAGGGAAGCAGAGCAGGAAATAGACTGGTGGAGCCGCACCCTGTTGTCCCAGAAACCTGTGCAGGAACAGCCACCAAAAAAGGCCCGGGATCAAAGGGAACTAGTATCCCCCCCCCGCCAGAATGAAGGAAGGGCCTCAAGGGAGAGCAGTGAGGAGAACCCTTTCCTTGCCCACCACTTCTCCCCAGGTGCCTCTGCATAACAGGTATGAGGCTCTAGAGGTGGTGCATGAGGTAGGTGTAGACCTATCCACGTCACAGGAGGCACAAAGATCGGAAAGACCTCCCCGTCGTATCACCACTACATCCACGAGGAAGAAGAGGCGGGTAATAGTAGTGGGAGATTCCCACCTGAGGGGAATGGAGGGACCAATATGCCGGGCAGACCCTGCTCTTAGGAAGGTCTGCTGCCTCCCAGGAGCCCGGGTTAGAGACATCACTAGGAAACTTCCTAGCCTGGTCCGACCCTCGGACTACTATCCCTTGCTTCTCGTCCATGTGGGTGCCGATGAAGTACCAGTAAGTAGCCCGAGGGTGATGAAAAAAGAATTCAAAGCCCTGGGGCGGTTAGTGAAGGAATCTGGAGCGCAGGTTATTTTTTCCTCGCTCCTTCCAGTGGTGGGCAGAGACACGGGACAATACGAGCAGACTCAATCTATTAACATGTGGCTTCGCGAATGGTGTCGCCGCCACAACTTTGAGTTCTTTGACCACGGGATGGTCTACACGGCACCGGGCTTGCTGGCGTCAAATGGGAGCCAGCTTTCTCAAAGGGGGAAGAGGGTCTTTGCCCAGGAGCTTGCGGGGCTCATTGACAGGGCTTTAAACTAGATGTGAAGGGGGAAGGGGAACCTATTGGGCTTGCCAGTGACAGGCTAGGGGATGAAACGCAAGGGTTAGAGGGAATGGGGGCTAGTAGGAGCCTTCAACCTGTTGCCCAGCAGTGTGCCAGGGGCACTGCAGAGAAGTTGAAGTCTGGCAGAGGTGAGCCGGAGGCTCCTGAGGTAGTAGGAGCCAACAAGGAAAAGCCTGTGAAACACCTCAAAGTAAATGAGGGGTGTTCTGCTATGAAGGTGACGAGGCCGACAGCTCATATGAAATGCCTCTATACAAACGTGCGCAGCATGGGAAACAAACAAGAGGAGTTGGAAGCTATCGTGCTGCTAGAAAGCTACGACCTGATTGCCATTATGGAAACTTGGTGGGATGAATCCCACGACTGGAATGTAGCTATTAATGGCTACAGGCTGTTCAGAAGGGACAGGCGAGGAAGGAGGGGCGGAGGCGTTGCCCTTTACATCAAGAAATCATTACAGTGTGAAGAGCTGGCCCTGAAGAATAGCCACGAGCAGGTCGAAAGCTTATGGATAAGAATCAGAGAGAGGCAACAAAAGGAAGCTGGTGGCTGGTGTCTACTACAGGCCACCAGATCAAGAGGTGCTGACTGACGAAGCGTTCTTCCTCCAACTCCGGGAGGCTTCGTGCTCGCAGGCTCTCGTCCTGCTGGGGGACTTCAACCACCCTGACATCTGCTGGAAAACCAACACGGCAAGCTGTAGGCAATCCAGCAGGTTTCTCGAATGCATTGAGGACAACTTCTTAAGCCAGGTAATAGACACCCCTGCCCAAGGGGATGCGATACTGGACCTGGTGGTCACCAATGTAAGCGAGCTCGTCGGATACGTCAAGATCGGAGGCAGCCTGGGATGCAGTGATCATGCAATGGTAGAGCTCACACTCCAGAGGGAAATGGGAAGAACAAAGAGTATAGTCAGGACCCTGAATTTTAGAAAAGCAAACTTCCAGCTCCTCAAGGAGATAGTCAGAAGGACTCCCTGGGAAACGGTCCTCAGGGACAGGGGAACAGAACAGAGCTGGCAGATCTTTAAGGATGTGATCCACAGAGCGCAAGAGCTCTCGATCCCTAGGTCTAAGAAATCGGGCAAAGAAGGGAAGAGACCAGCACGGCTGAGACAAGAGATGCTGGTCAAACTAAGGAGGAAGAGGGAACTGCACAGGCAGCGGAAGCAGGGACAGGCATCCTGGGAAGAGTATAGGGACGTGGTCCGGTTGTGTAGGAATGGGGTCAGGAAGGCCAAGGCTCAGCTGGAGCTAAACTTGGCTAGGGATGCAAAGAATAACAAGAAGGGTTTCTACAGGTATATCAGCTGGAAAAGGATGGTTAAAGAAAGCGTACCCCCGCTGATGAGCGAGACTGGCAAGCTGGTAACAGCAGATGAGGAGAAGGTTGAGGTACTCAACAACTTTTTTGCCTCAGTCTTCACTGGCAACCTCTCTCCTCACCCCTCCTGAGTTGATGGACAGCATGAGGGGGACCGGGAGGACAAAACCCCTCCCGCTGTAGGAGAAGATCAGGTTCATGACCACCTGAGGAACCTGAACGCACATGAGTCCATGGGACCTGATGAGATGCAACCCAGAGTCCTGAGGGAATTGGCCAATGTAGTCGCCAAGCCACTCTCCATGATATTTGAAAAGTCATGGCAGTCAGGTGAAGTCCCTGGTGACTGGAAGAAGGGAAACATTGTGCCCCTTTTCAAAAAGGGTAGAAAGGAAGACCCTGGGAACTACCGACCTGTCAGCCTCACCTCTGTGCCTGGGAAGATCATGGAACAGATCCTCCTAGAAGCTATGCTAAGGTACATGGAGGCCAGGGAGATAATTCGAGATAGCCAGCATGGCTTCACCAAGGGCAAGTCCTGACTGATGAACCTAGTGGTTTTCTATGATGGTGTGACAGCATCAGTGGACAAGGGAAAACCAATGGATGTCATCTATCTGGACTTCTGCAAAGCCTTTGACATGGTCCCCCACAACATCCTTCTCTCTAAATTGGATAGCTATGGATTTGATGGGTGGACTGTTTGGTGGATAAGGAACTGGCTGGATGGTCGCATCCAGAGGGTAGTGGTCAATGGCTCGATGTCCGGATGGAGAGTGGTAATGAGTGGTGTCCCTCAGGGGTCCGTACTGGGACCGGTGCTGTTTAATATATTCATCAATGACTTAGACAGTGAGATCGAGTGCACCCTCAGCAAGTTTGTGGATGACACCAAACTGAGTGGTGCGGTTGACACACCAGAAGGACGGGTGTCATCCAGAGAGACCTGGACAGGCTGGAGAGGTGGGCCTGTGTGAACCTCATGAGGATCAACAAGGCCAAGTGCAAGGTCCTACACCTGGTTCGGGGTAACCCCCAGTATCAGTACAGGCTGGGGGAAGAAAGGATCGAGAGCAGCCCTGCCGAGAGGGACTTGGGGGTGCTGGTGGATGAAAAGCTGGACATGAGCTGGCATTGTGCCCTGGCGGCCCAGAAGGCCAACCGTATTCTGGGCTGCATCAGGAGAAGCGTGGCCAGCAGGTCAAGGGAGGTGATTCTGCCCCTCTACTCTGCTCTGCTCTGGTGAGACCTCACCTGGAGTACTGTGTCCAGCTCTGGAGCCCTCAGCACAAGAAGGACATGGAACAGTTGGAGCGGGTCCAGAGGAGGGCTACAAAAATGATCCGAGGGCTGGAGCACCTCTCCTATGAGGACAGGCTGAGAGAGTTGGGCTTGTTCAGCCTGGAGAAGAGAAGGCTGCGGGGAGACCTGATTGAGGCCTTTCAGTAAAGGGGGCCTATAGGAAAGATGGGGAAAATCTTTTTAGTAAGGACAGCTGTGACAGGACACGGGGTAATGGTTTTAAACTAAACCAGGGTAGGTTTAGACTAGATATAAGGAAGAAATTCTTTACAATGAGAGTGGTAAAATACCAGAACAGGTTGCCCAGAGAGGTAGTGGAGGCCCCATCCCTGGAAACATTCAAGACCAGGTCAGATGGGGCTCTGAGCAACCTGATCTAGTTAGCGGTGTTCCTGCTCACTGCAGGGGGGTTGGACTAGATGACCTCTAGGGGTCCCTTCCAACCCAAAACATTCTATGAATCTATGATTCTATGATACAGTATTTTCTACGGAAACTCCTAGTTACCTTTTGGCAGATGGATCCTATGTTCAGATCAAACTGCTAAGCCCATAGGGAATCAAAAAGCACCTTTCCACATACTAGAAGTAGTAATGATTCACCTGAAGTGATCCATCTTTTTACTTCTAGGTCAAGTCAAAACTCTGCACCTTTCTGCCAAGTGGTGACAGTCACATTGTTATTGCATGCCATTGGGAAAAAAAAAGGATGGTCTTATTCAACTATTTTGTGAGGCAAATTACATCCCAAACACAAACAATGTAGTCTGGACATGAGGTAGTCAGGACTTCTATGACATATCTATAATGTCTTTTAACAAGAAGCATAATGCCACCTCCTCCACCCTCTAAATGGATGCCAACATGACCTGCTTGAATGTCAGCTTAGCCAGAAATGCAGCTGCACTTGGAACAGTGAGTAAGCTGATATATCTTGCCTTTCAATTCAGACTAGGTTTTCATCTGGCTGGTGAAGAGCATGAGCAAAGCAAGTCTGCATCTGCCTGGAAACACTGTAAAAAAATATGGGAAATGAGTAGGCAATATGGGATGGAGATGCCATTTTTAGACTCTGGAGTAAGATGGGATCTAATAGGCACAAGATCCTTTATCTCCTCAGTTGTAATCTGATTCCTTTGTGCTGCCCTTTAAATCCTCATTATTACTTCTTTCCTTTTGATTTCTTTTGCAAGTCTCATTCTCCATTCTCATCTACGGCTAGCTATCCCCATCTAGACTTGTAGGCGAGTCCACATTTGACCTGACTTCAGACCTTTTCTTCTTCCTTCAGCTGAATGCTTCACTTTCCTGGTGCAAATTATCAGGAAAGTATTTTCTGCATTTTTTTGTGTGTCCCTGTTGCTAAGAAGAGTTTCCACAGCTCTGTGTTATCATTCTCCTTCAAATTCCTCCTTAAAACTCCTTTACTATGATGCTATGATGAAATTTGGAAAATAGATTACTCGTATGCGAAAACTGCTGGTTTTAATGCCATCTTCTCATTTTCCCTTGCTTTTTTCCATCTGCCTATGTCAATCTGTTGCCTCTCATTTTAAATGTAGATTATAGATTTAAGATGATCAAGCTTAAGACCATCTATGACTGTTGTAGAGTGTCTGCCATGATAATGCTCTGCTACATGGCTGGAATTCTTAGACATTATGGTAATGTCAGTTATCATCATTTGCCAGAGCTTAGTCACAAGGATTTTTTTTTTCCCTGCATTTACAGCTAAAAGCTGAAAAATATAAAATGTTTTAAGGTTTCATCAATTGTGGAGGAAAGCTGTTTATAATGCGGAAAAGACAGCAATGAGGAAAAAACTTGCCTCATCATAGTTGCCTCATTCTGAAAAGCCTTGTGTGATGTGGGGGGCAGGTTCCTGTTTCTGCTTAAAAAAGAAAAAAAAAGGTATTTTTATTCACACACAGTAAAATGTCTTTAAAAGAGACATGAGGAGGGAGACTGAATCAAACATAAGCATAAAGCTGTATCTATCTATGTTTTCTACATGCAGACCTATAGATTACCAGAAGTTTATTTGGCCAGAATTCCACCCTTCCAGGTGAAAAAAAAAAAAAAAAAAAAGGTAAAAAGAAAAAAAGATTAAAAAATAAAGGAAATAATTTAAGGAAAAACCTTTTGTTCTGATGAAGAAATCTTTCATCACAAAGTTATACAATGGTTCCGTCATCTCATAAAAAATAACTGTTTTTTTAAATGTATTTGCTCTGTGACAAAATGAGGAAAATAATTTACTATCTCTGTTGCAATGTTGTAAGAAAGCATTAGAGTCCAAAAAAACACTTGAAGAGTCTCACATACACTCAGTCTTATTAAAATACATATACTTACATTATTGTAATAACTTAAAAATAATAGGGTTTTTTATTATTTTATTATGGTTTTCATGGCTATATAAATTGAGTATAAGTGTATACAATATATTCCAAAATTAACAAATTTTGCAACCCAGCAGTCAGGAAATGTTTCAGTGCATTTTGAAAGGTTCTCAGTTTAAAAAGAACTACAGACAACCCTCCAGCAATGTGCTTCTACACAGTGTACAGAAATCTAAGCCATGTATACAAAATCTTGGGAGGAATGAATTACACAGAAGAAATGGGTTTGTTTCTATTTCTGCAAGGTTTTCTAAACCTTGCCAGCAGAGTTCAATGAATATTGAGGGGAAAAAAGGCATGAACACACATTCAGGTGAAAACTTACATCTGTTATGTGCAAACTTTCCTTTGTACCATTAGTTGGTTTTCTTTCAAATAATTATTGCAGAATAGATATTCTAATGTTTATGCACAGATAACTAATGTGAAAGTTCAGGTTAAAATGTTTGTAAAATCGGTTTAATTTTCTACATCTTACTATCAGCTCATGTTTATAAAAGGTTTGTAATCAAATCAGGAAATTTTGGCTTTTAACTATAAATTGTAACCAGATAGATATAAGAAGCTCCGAAAAGACAATATCTACAAGTGAAATGATAGTTTAGAAAATAAGTCCTAACAGTGCTGGCGGCTGCTTTCCCTGTGCTTGAGAGGTGCTTACCCCTCTAAGAACCAAAGGCTGGGTTCTACAAGTATCCTGAATGCTCTCTTCAACCTCAGGATACCTCATTCATTCACATTCACTCTCCACACAGGGTGCTTGCCACAATTCCCACAGGGAAGACTCCACTTTCAGATAAACATAATGACCAGTTTTATTTACTGCTAAAGCACTTGGCTTTTGTAAAGCTATTAGCTGGAAAATGGCATATCGGTTAGCAACTCTGATCAGGAAAAGGAATATAAACATATTGATTCAGGTAATCAGCGAGATCAAAGAGTAAAATAAGCAGTAAGAGAAGAATCAAATATTTGAGACAACCCACAAACTGAAATCCAGTTTAATAAAAATATATGGGTTAGAATAATGGACATATCTGTAAAAATTAATGCTGTGTAATTGAAAAACTGTGGGAAATCTTTATGAAATAAAATATCAATAGTTGCAGTAGTGAAAAATTGGAAATTTGAATTTTAGAGAAGTTGAATTTTAGAAAAGAAGTTGTTAATCTTATGCCTCAGGTGTCAAACCACTTACTCAAAAAAAGATAAGAAAAAGATATGTTATATGGCAAATGATCTCTTACAGAACTAATATATTTGATAGTCTTTCCCTGAAGCATTTGGAGCAGATTAGTGTTTAATAGTCAGTAAGGAAATTCCTACATTTTTGTTTCAGAAAAACAGCTGTGCATTTCTGAAACATGTCAAAAAGTTAAAACAAACACCTAAACATTTTTTTTTTTTTTTGGAATAAGATCAGTTTCATAGTAACCATAGTACCACTGTTTGCATTCTTGTTATAACCGTCATCCAGAACAAGAGGCATCCTTACATTCCTGCTACATCAAAAAAGTAATAGGGGTATATCATAACATTATAGCTTGCTCTGAAGAAAAAGTTAGTCTCGGGATTAGGAAAGAAAACAAGTTGTATCTCCTCTTAGTCATAAATTCCTCTAATTTCCCCACTCTTGCTTTCCACAGGAATGAAAAAGTTTCCCTTCACCTTTGTCATGGAGCATCCTCTGAGATACTTTAGACAGTGAATCCAGATTCTCCAGGATTCAATGATGTATTTCGTGTCTTCATGATTGTTCCTAAAGCCAAAATTATAACCTTAAGGAAGCTAAGTCTGAAGCCTATAAAACCTCCACCTCAGCATCCCCAGGCCAAGTGCTCAGCTCTATAATGTGGATTTAAGATGCTTCCTAGGGTACAATGAGGAATGTCTGTATATAGATTTTAATCTCAGGCACTGTTGTGGTTTAAGACCAGCCGGCAGCTAAGCACCACCCAGGCGCTCACTCACTCTTCCCCGGTGGGATGCGGGAGAGAATCAAAAGAGTAAAAGTGAGAAAACTCGTGGGTTGAGATAAAGACAGTTTAACAGGCAAAGCAAAAACCGTGCACACAAGCAAAGCAAAACAAGGAATTCATTCACTCCTTCCCACCAGCAGCAGCTATCTCCAGGAAAGCAGGGCTCCATCACATGTAACAGTTGGGAAGACAAATGACATCACTCTGAACATCCCTCCCTTCCTTCTCCTTCCACAGATTTATATGCTGAGCATAACATCATATGGTGTGGGATATCTCTTTGGTCAGTTGACTGGGGTCAGCTGTCCTGGCTGTGCCCCCTGCCAGCTTCTTGTGCACCCCCAGCCTCCTTCCTGTTGGGGCCATGTGAGGAGCAGAAAAGGCCTTGACGCTGTGTTAGCCCTGCTCATCAGTAACTAAAATATCCCTGTATTATCAACACAGTTTCCAGCACAAATCCAAAACATAACCCCATACCAGCTACTATCAAGAAAATTAACTCTACACCAACCAAAACCATCACAGGCACTTAATCTCTCCAGAACTGATTGTTATTGGATGTGAAGGAAAAAAATTAACAACTTCTGATCAGTACTCTTGTCAAATGAAAATAATAATCTCTGAACAGAAGTAGAAAACTATTTGTTACAGCACTTTCCCCCTCAATTTATAAACTCAGTGCTTCTGCAGAGAACAAAATCGTTCCTTTAAAACTAGTAGCTATTACTTAAAGTTTATCAGAATGGATGAAAATAGCTTACCAATAATGTAAGACCAAGAGATTTCCCAGACCAAAAAGCAGCTCTGAGGCAACTTTCTTTACAGTGACCAACATCCTCCTTCCACTTCCCCCTCAGCACGCAATCCCTGATGTGACATTAGAGATTTCAGCCATGTATAGTGTAACATAGTGTTTTGATGGTGATGTCAAGGATTTTCTGTTTAGCATATGATTGTTATCTGATGTCTTTTCCACCTTGCTCATTACTGACAGTACTGGTCCTCAGTTCCTCCAGAGACAGGGTGGTATCCAGGATTAGCTCTTTACTTGGCTGTCCTGTTTTTCATGACAGCAAGTGGAACTCCTTTAGCAGCGGTTGCCCACAAGGGAGATTCAACTCGCTAGGAGGAAGAGAAACCAATGGAAAATTGATGCAGCCTCAGGATAGATATTTTTCCTTGCTGCAAAGCCTCTGTTTCTGACTGAGGGTAAAAAGCAAATCTAGCCTGCAGGCAGAGGCAGAAGAAGTGCCATGGTCTAAGTGGCTAATACTTAACGGTATTTTTTGTGTCTTTAACCTAAAAGAAATTTAATATTTTGGCTTTGCATGTATTTTCCTAGACCTTGTCTAGACTTGCTTTGACTGTTGCAGTAGCCTATAGGTATACCAGTACAGGAAAACCATTATTAGTTTTAAATCGAGACATATTTAGTTGCTTTGAGGTGACACTGTCTCCTGAGGTGCTTACATAGACGACTTTCAGGCCCAGCTAAGCATTCCAAGGAAAAACTTGTTCCACCAAAGAAGTGACAAAAAAAACAATGAAAAAAAAATCTATTTCATTAGATGATGAAAGTTGAAGCCATATAACACGTGGAAGATAGCTATTTTTAACAGGAATGTTATTTTTCATAGGAGGAATGTCCAGGAGGACTTCCCAATAGAGTGAAGAGTCTTTCCTGGTGTCAGTGGTAAATTAAGGACTTCAGAGGATGATCTCATGGAGATAAATCACCCCTGCAAAGTCTGTGCAGAGCAAGGCCAGTGTGACAGATGGGTGGACACAGTACATCAGCACAGTAAGCTCCCTGAGTGCTTGCACTCACTGTGCAATGTGGTGGCTGGGCAAAGTCAAGTCCCATGGACACTGATAGATGGTGGGGAAGAAACTACAACTAGGGTTCAACATCCATGAGGCTTAGGAGCAAACAGCTGAGGGGAGAGATGATAAGTGAAACCATGTAGCGCTCAGAGCTGCTCAGCTCTGCTTGTTGTCACAGAAACTATATCGCAATACCTAGGTCTCGTATAGCCACATGTAATAGGCTGGAAGACACAGCTCACATGTCACAATCACAGAAAAAACACGCATGAAGCATGAGCTGGCCTGCATTAGTGATTCAACAGTTTCACTACATTCTTCCAGGAGATGTTCTACCATCTTGCAAGGCTCTCCATTGTGCAGGACAGTAGCAAAAATATGTGTTGCTCTGTGTGTGCTTTGATTAGAGAACTTCTTGGCTGTGGAGAGTTTCAGTGTGCAGCACTCTGGGAATTGCCATGCTGGAGCAAATCTGAAGTCCTTCTGACTCTTACCTGAAAGGAAAACTTAAGAATGCTTTATGTAGAACAAAATGCTGAGTAACCAGACCAGCAACGAGCTTTCTTTGCATCCCCTGATGATCACAGAGCTATCCTTATTCTATAAAGTTTAGATGGTAAGAATTTGCTCTAGGCCTTTCGTCATCTACAAGAAAAAGAAAAAGAGCCAGTGCTATTGATGGTCTGGTTTGAGCCACAGAAGTCCTGACACAGTGTGAACAATTCATGACACTAATTAACCTATTCAGTATTTGGTGTTAAATGGGAGTTTTATGTTCTTGGTAGAGTTTGTGAAGCTGTGGAAAAAGAGATACCTTTTGGAATGAGGAAAATTACATTTGAAGATGCATCCCTATTTATTATTTTTTTTTTCTAAAGTCTCCCTGATGGGAAATTTTATGTATAATATGCATTTTTCCATCAGTGTTTACACTGCAAGTGAGTATTATGATTATATTGAAAGCTTCTACTATTTTATGGTATTATTCATTTAGAAATGAAAATGGAAGAAAATGAAATATTGTTAAAAATAACTTTCTTCCACAAAAGTCAACAGAACCTTTTAGTTTCTAATGTTGACACATTTTTGAGAAATACTATACACTTACACTTAAATACAGTGAACACACAAAATAAGATAGGATTGGATTTTTGTTTCAGAGTCCCAGGAAGCTGTGATCTGTCATGTCACAGATGCATGTAATACTGACTCTCTTAACACACGTAGTGTATAATTTAGGCTGCTACAGGAATTATGTGTCTGTTTTTACATACTTTCTCAGATTAAGGACTTTAAAGCTCCTGGGATCTGTTTGTATATGCATGGTTATGCATATGGTTGCTTTTCTAGGTATATAAATATAAGTGCATATGTATATATATACACACACATGCATACATATTCATACATACATATATGTGTGTGTATTTACATAAAAGTTTATAAATAAAAAATTAATAATACTATATGTTGTATCAGCCAAGATACTTCATTCTATAATGATTCCATTGGGAAAAACATACATGATGTTCCCCCATTCAAAAGTCTTTAAAAAATCCTATCAAAAAAGATCAGTTTAGGAGCAGATTTAGGAAAGATTTTTCTTTGTAAGATCCATATTCAAGCCTAAAAGAGGTGTACGGAATGCTCTAATATTACCAGCATAATAAAAGCAGGTAGGTATTCCCAACTGGTATAAATCTGTGCAACTGCAGTGACTTCAGTGTTTTTCAGCTGCAGCCTGTTTTCTAGTGTAGAACAAAAAAGTTTGGCCCCATTGTACAAAAATGATTATTGATTTTACTGTGTCCCTATTGACATCAGTTTTACAGTAGAAAAATCCAAACCTCCTTTCTAAAATTACCTCTTTCTGTTATGTTCATTCCAAAGATTGTATCTGAGAGATGAACAAAGGCAAATTCTTTCAATGTGTTCCTTTTTCACAAAGAATAATATACTGTGTCTTTTTTTAATGTAGGTTAAAGCCAAAGTACTTAGAAAAACTCTTTCAACTATTGAAATGTCCACAATTTTTATTTATTTCTAATTAGGATCTTATATAGAATGACTTCTGGGATCACCCCTGAAAGTATAGTTCTTATAGTTCTTACTCTTTCAATCTGTCAATGCAGAAGATTAACTGCAATGTAACCTGTGTACTAAAGATTGAACGGAAGGAAAACTAATCTCATTACTAAGGCCAAAAACAAAAACCAAAACCCCCCAGTGTTATTGGCTGTCAGCCTTCCCCTGTGTCTAACTTTGGGATAAATACTTCATCTGTTGGCTACACTGGAAGAAGACTAATTAGGTAATTGTCTCAAACTAACACAATGTCTTAGTTGAACTCGGGATGCAGTTCTTGAAACTGGAGTGCACACTTTGTGGTTTGCCAATTAGAGCACAACACCACCAAAACCCTTCAGCTCTTCTTTGTCAAGTCTTGGGCGAGAAATATACTGAATTCCATCCATAAGCTTTCTTTTTGGCAATTGTATATATTTTAAGTTTCAGTGTTCTTATGCTTAATGGCCCAAAGATCACTGCAGAACATAAGACTATAAAATCAAGGTAAGGAAGCCAATAACTAAGCTTTTGAAATCAGTGTCAGAATATTTATTCTTAGACACATTCTGTTGCAGACTAAAAACTCTTCCTTCTTTTCTTATGCTATGAACAGACTTCACTGGGAAAAGGGGTGATCAGGAAACTTGGGAAACAAAGACATTTTGACATTTTGAGGTTAAACTGAAAAGACACTTCCTGGCAAGGAGCACATTTCATGTTTGACAAAGTGTTGCATAAGTACTGACAATTGTCTCCTTTTCTAGTCCTTTACAAAGTCAGAATGAGTAAAGGTGATATCATCCACACTGAATGAACTCTGGTCTGTATTCTGTAATTCAATCAGGTTCAGACTTGTTTACACCTATTTATGAACCCATCAATAATATAAAACTCTTTTGTACCTAGTTTTCTGGGTCTTATTTACCTCCCACTATAAGAATAGTAGAAATTGTGTCCTTTTCATACTGACTCTGGGGTAAAGATAGGCTTTTAAAAAATGTAGTCTGTTTTTGTTGCTTTAATAATTGTTAAAACATTCTGATTTCTTGCATTTTTCATTCTACATTATTATAGGCATTTATCTCCCATTTAGCATACCATATATATGGTACACTGTGTTATAAAATATGTACCACATATTAAATGGTAATGGAAGTGCCCTACAAATTCTCTTCCTATTATTTTTCATTCAAATAAACAGAAAAAAAAAAAGGGTAAAATACTAGAAGTATAGCACAGTTTAAATGGATTAATTATGATTTTTTTTTTAACTTTAGGCATGAAAAATCTCTGGCCATCTTTAAATTAAAAACACTTGGGGGTCATGCGAGCTCTTATATTTTGATACCTAATCACCTGATTTTCCATTAAAGCATCACTAGCAAGATGTAGTGCCAAATTCACTGAGGCAGCAATGGAAACACATTTATATAGGTAGTCCATACAGTTTTCTAAATGCAATTTTGACAACCATCATAAAGTAACAGTGCTATACTTCGTAACTCATTATGTATAATTATTTTTTATCACATTCAAAAGTTGCTAAAAGAAAAAGATGACTAGATAAAAGCGTGGAGGGACACAGAGCATTTGGCAAATGTGGCTGTCAAAATGGCGATATTTTTTTAGTGAGAAGCTAAGTAACTAGTACCATATAGTAGGTTTTTCCACTAACCGTGACCTATGAAGTCTGATCCATGGCAGAGTTTGACTTCAGGAGATACTCTGAAATCAGTTTAGAGGACAGAGATGGCAGAGGACAAATTTTTGTACATGCGCCATTAAACGAGTGCAGTGTGTATGTTCTTAGTGGTGCCTCCTATAGTACCTTTACACAAGCAAAATCAGGAAAGAACTTCAATTAGTTTAGCTATGCTGTGGTGAGAAATTTTGAACTGTACTTTAAGCAAAATAGGGTGTGACATGGTGAAAAACAAGAGTATTGAATACAAATCATCTTACTGCTAACTTCAACAAGGCAAAAAACAGAAGCTGAAGCACAGAACGTTCTGTACTTGTCATGATCCGTGATTTGTAAATGTCTCGTAGAAGAGTACTGACAGATGCTTTGTGTAATAGTGATTGACTTCAGCAAAGATGTTACTCAGCCCAGCCCTCCTTAGTGATCAGAAACTGCTACTCCTTCGCTGCAGGCTCAGTTCAAGCTCTTGTAATAAAACACACTGATGTCTACCTCTGATATATATGGGTAACACAATGGGGTGTCTCTTCACCTCCTGTTGCAGTTCACTGAAACTGTTGAAAAACTCTAAGGAGTAGCTCATTTGACACATTATTCTGGTTAGGAAAAATGCTTTACACTTCTGTCTTACTACTTACCCAAGGATCTTAATGTTTTCTAAGCACTGAAGATTCCTAGGACTCATACAAAGTAAAGAAGGGTTAATATGCATATTTCACAGATATGTAATTTGTAGAACAAAGACATTATGCTGATCAGCTTTCAAAATGAAGTGGAGTCTGATTTTTAACAGCTGAAATGGCCTTTCACAGAAACCCCTTAACTAATCAAAACATTCCATATCTTTATCTAAGTTATCTTCTTAATGCATTTTTGTATCCTAATCTATGACTTCTGTTTCAAGTTTCTGAGATATTTTTTATAAATGCATATTAAAATAAATATATAATGAAAAGTGTAAAGAAAAGTAAACATATAAAAGCATTTAAATATCAGTGACAAATTCTGAAGTTTTCAATATGACTCTAAGAACTACAAAATTTGTAAAATAATAGCTTGAATCCAAACAAGAATTTCAATATGTTCAATATGTTGTTCAAAAGTCAAAATATGAAAAAATTACTGTATTCTTTGAGTTTGGGACATGCCAGAGTCTCTCTACAAATGTTATTCCTTGATCTCTTTTGTTCATGGCAAATTCTGAACTTTGCATCTGTCTAGTTCCTGTAACTGCACCAAATAGAAAGTGATGTTAGAAATAAAAGATAGCATTCATTTGGCCAAATATGGGCTGCTGCAAAGCAGTTTTGACTTGTGTGAACACTGTATGGTCAACAGAAGGAAATACATGTTTCACCCTAATATAGATGACTAATACAAGTCAGATGACAGGTAGCCTAAATGTGATTATTTTGATTCCCTGTAGATAGAAAATAGGATCATTAGCTCAGGTGTAAATATGTTCAGCGTGACCAGCTAATGTTAGATAGCATTAACCCCAGCCTTTGTTTCCTGAACAGAACTCCTCTGATTTTCTTTGAGCCAATGTTTTGTTTTAGCTTGGTAAGTGGATAATGGCCAAGACTGGTGACTATCTGGATCTCCCTGGCATGGAGAGGTATGTCTTTCTCTGGTCCCCAGGCCCTTTCTTCTTTCTCCAGGTTTCAGGGCTGCAGAGGCTATCTAGAGCCCTTGCAGGGGCCAATGTCACTAATGTTTTGCAGATGCAGGACTCCACCAATCATTCCCTGCTGTGGAATCCTGAATTTAGATTCAGAATGTGCTATTTAACTTTTCTTAGCTCATAAGTGCTTCCATGTCCTGTCAGCCAGAATTATGCTGATATAACCTGCTTACAGCTCTGATTCCCTTTCCTCTACAAAGTTCCCAATGTTTTGATACACTTAGGAATCTGTTGAGATTTGGAAAGCCTGTTCATAAGGGATGAACATTTAGGATCATGTTCCCTGTCATGGCATGACAGGAGCTGCAAAAGCCGTGAGAGTCTGGAACAATAAGCTCAGAGGTGGATGTGAGATACTAATGAAATTTTGAGGTTTGCAAAATTACTGTGTCTGTAGTGTTCATATTATATATAAATTTAAGATGAATCTTTCCAAGAAACTTGTTCCTGTAGTTTTGTGCGGGTTCTTGAGTTGTAGGATGAGAACAATAACTTCATTTTGAAGATATCTAATGCTCTTACTGAAATAAAAAAGCTCTTCTAGATAAAAATGATAGTTTATAAAAGTCTTTACTAGTCTGATCGAAAGCAGTATCTTAATGATCCACTAGTTTTCTCTTTTAATACCTAGAAAATGTATAAAACCAGTGCAGTGATGTCATGATGCCCACACCAATTAATTTCCTTTGTCTTGTTTTGCTTTAATGAGAGAGATGAAGGGAACACAGGGCAGGGATCTGTACCCATCAAAATGTCCTGGCATGTGTCTTCTTTGCAGAGCAGCACCAAAAATATTCTGATATCCTAAATACTAATACTGTGTTAAACAAAGTCATGTTCGTTAGTTATACTGAAACAATTACATCCAAAGGTATGTTCTATTCAGGAAAGAGCTATGTTATTCCATGTAGAATCCCAACAGACATCCAAGACATTTTCAAAAGTAACTTAAGATTTTTTTATGATCCTTTAGCATTCATTTAAAAATTACATCCCTTTTATAGGTTCGTGTACTCTTTATGGGATGATTCAGAAATTCTATGCAAAGGATAGCATTTCTGGGTGAACTCATAGTGGTCTGTTAATTTCCCATAGAATCTTACTGGTTTCATTCTGACTGTGGAGGAATAAATTTGTTTGTTCATGTGCTATCCACTTTGCATTTCATCTAGACTGACTGTGGTTGAGCTATATCTTTCATTGGAAGGCAATGAATAGTCACCAAATACTAATTGCTGTTCTTTTTAGGATTCTAAATACAGTCTTGTCCATTAAATCTCATCAAGAGTTGACCAGAGATACGAGAAATTTAAAGATAATCTTAGTTTAGCAATAAACTTTTTTATTTACAAACTTCATTAAAAGGAACATCCATAACATCTTTCAGAAGTCTGCTCCTGAAAACAAAGTAAATTTAATTGACGGATCTTACCTATTTTTCCATGTATAATTATCAAACAGCCATTAAAATCTTAGATTCTGTTCAGGCTTTTCAGGTAGTGGAAAGTGAAGAATGTAGGAAAGATTGAAGCTCACATGGGATGGCCTGTTTTAGGAGTTGCAGTATATAGCATATATATATATAATATACATCTCTCTATATATAAAATATATAAAAATATATCTACCATATATATAACCTATACTCAGACAAGTGCCAACATTGCATGGAAATATGTTGACCCTTGAGGATGGTATCTCCAAAGACAGCAGAAGCAGTGGGCCATAAATTTCAAGATGAAGAGGACTGATTTTTCATTTTCTGTTTCTCTGGGAGTATGATGAGCCTTGTGTAGTTTCTCAGTCACATAATTTTTAAGTGTTTTGTTATCTTCTACACTCATTATAAAAACATCACTTGCATATTTGCATAGAAGTGAATCATTAATTTTAGATATAATAACCACTTTATGGAAAATTGTTTTCATAAAGGCTGCATCATGGAGTTTTGACACAACTTTGAGTTTTTACACATTATTCAAAGCAAAAAAAGGAGACAGGTGATAATGCCACATGTAAAAAAAACCCTCTGCAATGGAATTATTGCCTTGTAAATCTTATATTTCAGCCCACACATCTGACAATTGATAGTCTGTGAAATTAAAGGTTTGGGATTTACTAGACCATTCGCACTTTCTCTGCAACTTTTGCAAGTACTTGTAGACCATGTAACAGTTCTGGAACAACTGTGGAAAATATTACAGAAACAGTATAGATTATATTTTGTCTATTTTCATAATTGTCTCTTGCTTTAGTGACTACAGAATATTTTTCCAGAGTTAGGTATTTATAACAACACACATTAATGAAACCATAATTTGTTCATTTCTTCATTGTACCTTCTACTGAATATCCCCCCCCCAAAAAAAAAAATGCCAAAAATTAAAATAAAAATAAAACTGATGAGGTTAAAATTGAAAATGTAATACTATGAAAAATCTCTCACTTAAGAAAAAAACCTCTTGGTTCTATAATATGATTTGGTTTTATGTTTTCCAAGCAGTAAGGCATTCTACATTGTCACTATCATTGAAAAATTTTCAGCTCTAACTAGTAAAAATATGTTAACCCCTCTTTAATATTTTGTTAGCTATAATTGCAGAGATTATTAATTTTCTTCAAAACCAAAAAATTACCAGAAAAACAATCCATGTTAATTATCAAGAAGTATTTTAATACTGTTGATATAAAAAAACAGAACTGGTAGAAGAAACCTTGTCTCACAGATTGAGTGAGAGGAAGGCAAAAAAAAATAGTTTATTGATGTAAAACAGTGAGTTAACAAAGTTCAATGGTAAATGCAACAGTAGTTTATAAGATTCAGTGGCAAGGTAGACTTAGTTATTTACTGCATAGAGGACAGGGACAGACAAAACTGTTAGAGACACCCTCACGTTAAGTCATCAGGTTCAGAAAAGATCCCCTCACTTCCTTAACTCCTTCCTCAGAGAGGAGCCTGGGTGTGACTGGATCCAGTCCCAGTCCCAGACTTGGTCAAGGGTTTATGTCTAAAAGATTATATATGCGCAATCAATCCTTTATGTAATTCTGCTAAGGTTTCAGAGTTTAGCGTGCTGTTAGCCACTTAGCCAGAATCTGTTGCAGCAAGGAATCTCTCACCCTTGAGGAGTAACCCTGAGGGGGGCCCCTGCTCAAGGGGAGATCCTGGCCTGCAGCCCGCTGCCGTGCAGGAGAGCTCAGAGGGCTCTTGGGCTGCTCACTAATGATGGGGTTCAGGTGACTGGCTCGTAGTCGTATTTGGGTACCAGCCACAGATTTTAGTTCCTTTACTGTGGTTAGATGGGCACATTGCACAATAGCCTTTGGGTATTGTTATCTGTCTCCCCCACATCCACTTTGAGCTAGATACATCCACAAGGGCCGGACACATCCATTACGACTGCTACCAGTGTTTATTGCTTGAGTGGAGTTATGGGAAGAGGTTGGGGAGGGAGGGGGGTGGGGAGAGCACACCACCACACCTTGTCCATACCTGTAATTTTGATTGGCACCCCCAGTTCAGGTTAGCAAGGTATAGACTAAAAGGTAGAGCAGGGCAGGCTAGAAGGGAAGTCTGCATGCTTCCTTCCTCACAGCTTACATATAGGTGCTATCCCCTGTTCTAAAGGCTGACTGCAAAAGTTTGTGCTTCCATTTAGCCTTGGTGCAAGGGCCAGAATCCTCTCATTGTATATTCTTGTGAGCATTTCCATACTATCTCACATTAAGAAAGTAGACTGGAGCCAGGTTAAAGCTGCTCATGGTTTTAAGGAGTGGTCACTGAGGTAATATTAATAAACTTTTAATTGTTGTTCCCCATCGTCTTTCAATCCCAGGCATATGCTAGATCCTTTTGGATAGTTCAAATTATTTTTACAACTGTGTAATAGTACTATGTTCTTTAATACAATTCCAAACAGAACGAGGGCTAAATGTAGTGAAACAAAAAAATCTTCTTAGCCTGAGGACAGAAAAAGTTGTCAGCTATGTGCTTGAATGCCTCTCTTCACCAGGCTCGTGTGAGTATGCATTACTTAAGTGGATGAAACTTTTATAATTTTGTTTGCAAGCTCACCTTTAATAATTATAGCATATATGATTGTCATAAACAGTGATTTTATTTACCAGACTTGCTTGCACTTTATGTAAGTTAATTGCTATTCTGATAGTACTGCAGCATACTAATTAGTGCCAATAAGTGCACTGGAGAGTTTGGAGTAAAGGAATCTGATAAGAATTATCAAAGTATTTTTCTGTCATCTATTTCTTTATGCAACCTCAGCAAAATGAGTTGTCATTTTTAGAAATGTTAACTCAGTATTTAAAAATGTTATGGATTGGGTAATAAGTCTAAAAAATTTATTTTCACCTAGTTTTCATAACAGTTAATTTTGTACAATTTCTCAATTCAGCTTGTTTGAAGTAAATTCACTTTATCTGAAGAACTGGTCTACATTTTACCTGTGTTGTAAAATCACTTTCAAGTGTCAGAAAATGGTTGCCAAAATTTACTTTACAGTTGGAGAAGTCCAACTGTCTTCTGGTTTTGCATTTATTTATCTTTCTTGATCATGGTTTTGGTTTGGTTTTCTTGTTGTTTTTGTTTGTGTTTTATTTCCCCTTTGGAGAACATGCACTAAAGTCAGTAACAGAAAATAAACCCTAATCAGTTATGAACTGTGACTACATTTGGCAGATTTGCTAGACATTATATTTTGGAGCTAAACCCTTGTTTCAAGATAGTTCTTCAATTAGTGATATTCACAGTTTCTCTTCCTGATATTGCATTTTGGCACTTAGACAACTACATCAATACCTGGAGAGCAATAAGTACCTAAAGTGGATGATTCATCCCATCCTAAGACACCTCTGTAAAGTGGTTGGCTGAATTCCCTCAGGAAATACATTATACCCTTCAGTGACTACAGAGGGGTCCTTGATAGGCTAGCTTTAAGATGGCACTTAAAGTCAGGTGACATTAGCACTGCATTTCCCATTTAAACAGACTGGCGTAGCTCTCTCAAATTCAAGAAACCTCAGAATCCAGCCTGTGTTTCATATCAGATGTTTATGCAGCGGGATGCTAGTGAGATCTGGTCAAGTAATGCTGTAGTCGCCCAAGCACCTGCCACGTGGGGAAGTACTTCCTTCAAACTGCTTCCTCCTTTGCAGGTGATGGGGCCTTCAAGGGCTTGTCCAAGAAGATTCTGGGACTTGTCCAGGGCCTTGGAAGGTCTTGGTTTGACCATCTTCACTTGCAAACCCTGTTGCATTAATGGACATATGCAACAGTCCCCGTTTGCTAATTGCTAATCTTTTTGCAAATTTTGCAATATAAGTGATTAAGCATCATCTGTAGCAAGTTGTACTTGCTCTAGCTGGGATGGAGTTAACTTTCTTCATAGCAACCCATATGGTGCTATGCTTTGGATTTGTGACTAAAACAGTATTGTTAGCAAATATTTTGGCTCTCACTGAACTGTGCCTGCACAACATCAAGGGTTTCTCTTTTTCCCACTCTGCCCCCTTCCCCCCAAGCAAGTAGGCAGGCTGGGGGTGGGTAAGAACTTGGGAATGGACACAGCTTGAACAGCTGATCCAGACTGATTGAAGGGATATTCAATGTCATATGTCATGCTAAGCAACAAAAAAGTGAGGTAGAGGAAAAGGGATTTTTGATTTGGCTACCAAGGTGGCCTTTGCTCAGAACTAGTTGAGTATCAGTCTGCTTATGGGAGGTGGTGAGTGATTTGCTTTGTGTTGCTTAAGTTTTTTTCTCTTTCCTTCATTTGTTACACTGTCTTGTCTTGACCCACAACTTCTCTTAGTGTGTTTCTTCCTATTGTCTCCACTGTCCTGCTGGAGTGGGGAGTGAATGAGCAGTTGTGTAGGTGCTTGACTGCTGGTTAGCGTCAATCCACCGCAGTTCTTTTTGACACCCTAAGTGGGGCTTAAGAGGTTCAGGATAATGACAGACCTGATAGAAGTGTGCTAGTCTGAATTTATAGTTGTTATATCTGTTTAGCTGTTACTTGGAAGGCTGTTACTTTCTGTTGCTGGTCCCAATGTTGACTTATTTGCTCCTTCACCTGATCCATTGCTCACTCCTTTTCTTCCTGTACATTCAGTTCCAGGAATTGTTAGTGGCTGCTTTCAACTTCTGCAGTTTGTGTTGCTTATGGTTTTTTCTCTTTCCTTGACTCCTTAAACTGTCTTTATCTCGACTCACAACTTTTGTCACTTTTTGGCTTTGGATTATTCTCTCTGCCTTCTCACCATGGGGGAGGAGTGAGTGAGCAGTTGTGTGAGTGATTAGCTGCTGTCTTGAGTCAACCCACCACACAAGCCAATACTTCAAACTCAACTGATACAGAAAAAAAAAAAATTGTCATTCTAGTCCTTATTTCACATTGTATCAATAACAATAATACCAATATCAGCATGCTTTTTATTTAATTTTTTTCTAATACCGGTTTCAATGAGTGAGACAGAAACATTTATGCCAGTGAGACCATGAGTTGGACTTCTATCATGTCAAGCTGATAGTATGGCACTGCAAAAGGGCAGCCTGCAATCTCCTTTCCAGAATAAATTCTCAGCAGAGTTCAGAAGAAAAACATACTTTTTTCTAGTAGTCTTGCTGGTTTATATTTTCTCTACACAGTACACTACAGTATCATAAGCAGTTTAAGCAAAGCCCATAATAAAAGAGAAAAGTTTGTCGTAAATGGACCCCAGTTTCCTTACTAGGTATGTTTCTGGAAAGCTGAGATTACATATTTACTGCTGCATTTACAGATGTTTTGAAATATATGCAAATACATTTACCTGGATTTTTATATTTAGTCCAGAGACCTACTATTTTCTTCTGTAATTTTGTGTTAAGTGTTCATTTAAAGACAGCAAGTTTTACTTCTTAATTTTCCATAAATATTTAAAATAATTGAGTTATTTTAAGTTCCTATCCATTATTACTGAGACAGAAATTGATCATTTCAGCCAAACAATTGTTGAGAGAGTTTTGTTTGGTTGTTTTTTTCCCCCTGGTTAATTAAAATCAGGCTGTAGTTTAAATTGCTTTGGAACATGCTACAGCCATTGATTATATACTACATTACAAAAAGTAAAAGTAATATGCAAAGTTCACATGTGCTGCCAGAAACATTTAATGTTTGTGCCAAATCTCAGTGGAGGATGACATTATCTGGCTTTTCTATAAAAATCGTTGAAGTAAGAGCAAGTGACATAGTTTAACTATAGAAAAGGTACATGAACATGAAATGTACATAGACTGAACTTCCTCTTCTTCTTTATATTAGATAATTAAGCACACTGAACTGTAACAGGCTTGTCAGTCCCAACCTAGAGACACTCCCAATTTGACACATTTTCCAAAATACAAAGAAATTCAGAAATTTGCAAAGGGGAGTTGGAAAAAAAAAAAGACTTTTTTATTGTTAGCATGTGGCTGTGTTTAGTTTCTTCTCAAGCAGAATTATCTTTTTCTCAAAGTGTATTTTTAAATAATATATATTTTTAATAACTCAATTGCAAATACTATTTTTTTAATTTTTATTTTACAAAATAAGCCTTAGGTTATACCAGTAGTAAATGAAACTACCACTGTCAAGTATTCTGTGGTGACTGGCTGTTTATAGAGATATAGCTCTGATTTTAATTACAAATGGGAATAACTATAGGAACAGATCGTCCTCAATCTAAATGGATCTGGCAGGGCAGCAGGTAATAGATTTCTGGCTTGAACAGACTAAGAATGTTATTGACATCTGTATCCTTGGGATTAACAGCTAGAAGAAAGTACCAGAGTAGATGGGGGTCCACGTTCCCTCTGCTTCACTCCCTTCACATTCCCTCCAACACATTTCTGCCATCCCACATCTACTTCACTTCAGCACACTCACATCTCCGAATTATTAAAGTCAAATCTAGCCAGGTTTTTCCACTACTGGCAGACTGATGAACTCATTTTGCACAGCTGTGACACTGCACTTCCTATATTGCAGGGACAAGAAAATGAATGAAAGAATGCACAGCCTTGTTCTCGTGACATATGCTAAGAAAAGAGCAATACCAGGAAGCAGGGAATGAATGCAATTCCAACTGTCTAATGCCTAACTATAAGGCCATAGCAGAGCCTCCTGACTAAACAATGGAACACATACAAATGCGGATGAATTGTCTTGTCTGGAAGGAAACACCTGCTCTGTTCTAAATAGCTATTAAACATTGTTTTTAGAAGGCATCTGGACATTAAAAACAGGTTAAAAAAAAAAAAAAGGCATCATAGTCATCAGTAAAACTCCTGTGGAATTTGCTTAGACCAGGATTTTCTGCATGATTCTTGTCCTAAATATTTTTTAAGAAATCACTCTACTGGACAGTTCAGAAAAGATGCTGAGCTCCTTGAGGACAGAGCTGGAGAGGAGGGCAACACCTTGTCATGTGTAGAAGACCAAAAGATGAACCTCTGACATGACAAATACCATGCTTTATGACCATGAACAGATCGGTTCATCTTCCTTTGCCTCATTTTTCCTATCAACAAAATGTCAATAATAATGCTGACGTATTTTTAAAAGTACTTTCATATTTAAAGATTAAAAATTAAATAAAAAATGAAATAAAATACAGGTGGTATTCTGAAAAGCACAGTTATAAACAGAGGAGAACATCAAAGGTACCAAAACAGGGCAAGCACTAATTTTAGGTTCTTGTCTTCATCGTTCCAGGGATTTGTGTGCATGCACATGTGTATACATTTAAGAGACAACTTACTGTGTAGTTTCATTTAATTTGAAGTAATATTTCATAACAATAAGAACAAAAAAAGCATCAAACCCAACAGCAAACACAACAATAACAAAATGCTACAAAGATTCGTTTTGTGCAACTATGTATGTACATCATGAAACTTTATCAAATTTTCCATAGTTGTTTGTATTGTATAAATAATAGTTTTATCTATTGAGTATGCATTGGAACACATATATTTATATAATACAAATATAGTATGGCTATAGTATGAATTAGTACTTTGCTAAGGTCAGATATTTGTAGAAGACATGATTTCCTGACAGCTCTACCTTGTCACCACATTTTCAGTACGTAATGAAGATGGTTATAGTAAGATCAGCAAGTGTTCTTACATGATAAAAAGTGGCAGTTGCTCACACTGATCCTTTGAAAAAAGAAATGTGCTGAAAGGATACTGTCAAAATCGTTAGGCTTGAAGTGTGACCTACCTTGATAGTAGTTCTTTATGGTAAATCTTATTGTAAAGATTGTAAAGACTTATGGCAATGTGATTTGAGAAAAGTAATACAGCATTGCAATTCAGGAAGTTTTGATTTCTGGTCATTGTGCTCTTGACAGTATATGTGCTGACATGAGGAAAGTCACTTGCGGTAAGTCATACATCGATGACATCTCTTTATTTTGGTAGACATCCACATTACTTAGGGTAAGCGAATGCCAGATTTTCATAGCACGTACACCCATGGCAGCAAGACAGGTACCACTTCCAGGAAACGGTGTCTTTTTCAGCTCCATAAGCCACCAAAGACTTCCGGTCAGTTCTTATCCAGACTTCATGAGAAGTTACGCTTTTTTCTCCGTTTAGTCATGGGCCTTGGTTGTATAAGTACTGACTAGATTTTATGTTTTGGTCTTTCTTTCCAAATCTTAAAATCTGCAAAATGTGTGCAGTAATAGCAGGCATACATTAATGTTAAAACTCATGTAGATGCTGTTTACACAGTGGAAAACATATTTACATTTTTGAATTTGCAATTTCTCTGAAAAACAGTTTCTTATAGGTGCAACATAGCTTTTCTTTTTAACTGGAGAATAATATTCTCTTTTATTAGTCCTTAAACCTGATATTTCTGAGATTAAGTAATTCAAGGTCAAGAAGCTCCTACTGTCCTCAAATCTGTATGAATTACAGGTTTGTGTTGAATATTGCCTCTACTTAGATCAAAGTTACTAACTAAACTTTTGAGAGTCTTTGAATAAAATATGGTAACTCTGGGAGCAACAGCAGTTGTAACTTTAGCTGCTTAGATTGACATATCCTTTTACCCAACTCAAAACATCTTTTCTAGAATATTATGTGTCTACAACTTTACAGCAAATACAAATCAGAAATATGAACCATGACACAAGAATTTCTCACCAGTTATCATCTTCAAAAATGAATAGATAAAAAAGAAAGTGGGATATTTTTGAACGTGGTCTTAAATTATATGTTTTTCTACAGATACCTGTTTTTACAGTGAAATTAATTATACTAATTCTGTTCTCCAGCACACTTCCAAATTAATTGTACATATAATTAGCAGGGTATGATATCTGCAAGTTTTGTAACAAAATTTGTCAATTAAAATG
The DNA here is from genome assembly GCA_034008185.1 of Gorsachius magnificus. Lineage (NCBI taxonomy): Eukaryota > Metazoa > Chordata > Aves > Pelecaniformes > Ardeidae > Gorsachius > Gorsachius magnificus. Next base: position 90,965,741 of record CM067081.1, read on the forward strand.
TATTTTGAAAAATATCTTTACATAAAAATGTCAGAGCGGTTATTAGGGAGTTGCAGTTTTCAGATTCCTTTGCTGAAGTCTTCCTTCTTTAACATTTCTGAGTCATTTCAATGATTTAATATTACTATAAGATTGCAGACTTCTTATGGAAGGGGTGTATCCCAGAGAACTGATAATCTCAAACCAGAAACAGTTAATCATGGATAATTTGCACATACCGTTATTATTTACGCTTATTGCAGTGATGATGCATGGAAACAAACAAGAATAGCGCCTGATTGTACCAGACAAAAAAAAAAAAACAAAAACCAAACACAAACCAAGAAGGATATGGGCTTTTCATCCAGCAGATTTCAGTCTGGATGAAATACATGCATGGCAAATGAATGTTGTATAAGCAGAGCTGGAAGGAAATGTGATGTTAATTCCATGGTTTTAAGCACGAGAGAAGGAGGAAGAGATGAGGGAGGAGGTAAGAGCTGGGTAGGAAAGAGAGGAGTTAGAGAGGTGGGAGTGGGGAACACTCTGGTGCCTGGCCGGTGCTGCCCCATGGTCACCACTGGCATGTAAGAGCAATAGAGGTGCTTCTTGGGTGCCAGGCAAAGCTGTCCTCAAAGCCCATGGGGCTGCCAGTGCTACAGTCATCTCCCTGTTTTTCAGGGGATGGACACAAGGTAGGAAAGGATGTGAAAATGAATTATTGTGTACACACACACACACACATGTGTGCACACACTTGCTCAGTAATCACCTGAATAAAAGTGGATTTCTCAACCTGGTCCTCAGCTTAGTCATTGCATGCTGTTCTGCTCCCTCACTCTGCTCATCGGATTAGCGTCAAATGAACACGTTTCTTCAGCTGTATTTACTGTTTCCCGGCAACCACCCACCCTGGAAAAATAAACTCCTGTGCAGTGAGAAAGAGTGGAGGGTCCTCTTCCGCCTTCACTCCCTCCTTCCTTCCTTCCTTTCCTCCCTCCACCCCTCTGGCAATGCTTCCAATGTTTAATTAAATAATACCTAGTCTCAGTGATTTGCAGTAGGATTTAGACTTACAAGTCAGTCTGTTAAATAACTGTCACAAAAAAATGACTTTTTTTTTGTGAAGTTCTAGTTTAAAATTATTGCTAGCACAGTTTTCCAAAACAACCCACCTTGAACTAACAGCACTCAGAAACATTGTGCAACTAGTAGGATGGCCTCTTCTAAAATATATTGATTAGGAAATATGTCTGATTTTAGTTACTCTCACAAATAAATAGAATTGAAAAGTTCAGGAAAGTACTGCAAAAATGTCTGGAGGCAGGAAGAGCAGAAGCTTTTATTTTATGAGATTATGCATACTAATCCTATTCACTGTGGGAAGAAAAGCAAAACTTTACATGGTATAATATATAAAATCATGAATGATATAGACTAAGTTCTGTTAACCCTTTTCAGTACCAGAAGGAGAAGAGGTCATTCAAAACTAAAATGCAACACATTTAAAATGAGAGGTTCTACTTTATACAGCATGAAAATAGTCTGTGGAACTCAGCATTGTATGGAATAGTGTTCAAGCAAAGAAAATTCCAGAATTTGAAGTAGTATTTATGTAGAGTATTAATAGTCTCCAAGATTAAAATGAAATAGACTATTAACCAAACTATTTCAGTATACTGAGTGAGCAAGAAATTTTCTCTCCAGCTTATGCTTTTTTCTTTCCAGCTCTAAGATAAAGATTTGAGGTTTCTATTTAAATATTACTTTAAATATTTTAATATCCTAATTACCTATGGTTTATTTTTTTGTGTGTGCCAAAAAAAACCCAGAAGCAACACTGAATTCTCATTTCATTAGTACAACAGAAGATAAGATGTGTGCTTATATGAGAATCATATGGAGGGAGAAATCTTACAGATGAAGATGGTATTTCCCAGCAATTAAAGAAATATATGATTTGGTAGTAAGAGGGGACTTGACATACTCAGGCAGATGCCAGATGAAGAATGCAGCAAGGCACAAAGTTGTCTGACAGTGCTTGAAGTTGTTGGGTTTTTATTGCAGAAGGAAGGGACAGAAAGACCTTTTCAGTTTAACTCTGATCACTGAAATGAATTAGTTAACTCTGACCATTGACTCATGAGGCCTCATGATTCTCAAAGAAGAAAAGGAGAAACGACATCACAACACAGACAACAAGCTTAAAGAAAGCAAATTTAAAACTCCAAGGACTGGTATGTTAGATTATAAGAAGCAAATCTAAGTCTTGAAAAAAGGGAGGCTCAGGAGAGTTCAGAATTGTTTAATGACATTATATTGAGGACACACTAATATTTTTCAATGCAGAAAGTTGGATCAGAAGTTTAACAAGCAACCACCATGGCTGAATCACAAGTTCTTCAACTGCATGAAGCTGAAGCATAAAGTAGAAACAAGTTTAATTTATTAGAGATGGGTACAGAGGAATGCCCACATATGTAGGCACAAAGTCAGAAAAACACACAGTGTTTCACAGCTACCAAGGGACAAAATTACATTAAGGAACCATTACTTAATTCTAAGAGGACCAAAGCTCTGTTTCCGGCACAAATGTATTTTATTGTTGCAATATACAACTTCCTGTTGCCTGTGAAATGATACTGTGAACAACAGCTTTTTTTCCCTTAAGCTTTGGATGATCTTGGATTTCCTTCTTTGGGCCAGGCTAGGACTAAAAGTGCTGCATTTTCCTCTTGAAAGAAAAGTCAAATTATGCTTCTAGTAGTTTGCTTTATTGTAACTTGAATGGCAAAGTATTCCCCTCACTTTTAATTTTTACTCCAGGTAAAGCATGGTCAGAATAATCTGAAAAGCTCAAAATCTCTCTTACATTGCAAAGCAAAATGTATTCCTCTAGGACAAAGATGTCAAGGCCTGGATTAAGGAGCTCAGATTTTAATGTAGTCAAAATGAATTCTTTTTCCCCCTTACAGCAATAGTGTAATTGACAGATTATTATATATCAGCCTTTGCCAAGAATATTGCTAAGCACTTTAAGCCTGGCAAACTGTGTGTTACATTGTGATTGGTAGAAAGGGGATAGGCCAATCTTAAGTCATGTCAAATGTTACACCATACCCTTTCTATCATAAAATTCCAGTTGCACACCCTGGACATGCTCCTAAAAAGGTGGATTTTGTTTATTTTTAATATTATTGAAAATTTGTTTAAGGAAACAATGGCTTACCAAACTTGACTTTCCAACTGTTAACATCTTTGTAGTGAGAAGACGCTCTGTGACTCACCTTCACAAGTGAGTTATGAAATTAATGGTGGCAATTCATTATCAAGGCTTGTAGCAAGCCATATCCTGACCTCTTGGAGCCCTTTCCCTTCACTGTATCTGAGCTTGACATAAGCTTCCAGTTGTGCAGCCCAAATATGTATACTCAGAAAAGCTTTTGGTTAAACACTGTTATGAGTATTTTGTTTGGTCTAACAGGATATTTGGGATTATGAAAGCTTTTTAAGGAGTGTGAACTGTTGTAGATAGTTATTGCTTAAACAGTATAGCACATTGCCAAATTATGTTTGTAATGTAGGATTATATACACATATATATACAGAAAAGAAATTGATTAAATCTATTTTGTGAGAAACTAGTACTTTTAAATAGTCAGTTGTACAATGTTATTCACAAAATGGGTCAGCATCCCATTCTTCCAGAAGAAGGCATTAGCCATCTCAGCCAATAAGGCAGGTATTGTTTCCCAGTAGCTTCCTACAGTGAACAAATAATTTTGCACCATTTTGTATTTGAGAAAGAATCAATATCAAAGCTCATGAAGTTGTTATTTAATGCAAATTCAAATAACTACTTTTGGATTGCCCCTCATAGTTTTTTGCCAGTGACCTTTTCATATTTCTCTCTCGTTAGCTTGGGTACGGTTTGAGGATTTTCTAGGAGGTAAACATTGCTCACCACAAGGTATACAGGCAAGCTGCTGAAGCTTTTGATATTTTGAATTCAAATTATAGAAAGATATCATTTAAGTGAAGTTGTAATTGGGGTGCTTGACCAATTTGACATTGCATGCCTAGTGGGAGTTGCATCTAATCTGCTATTGAATAGCTGGGTGCCATCCTGTTCTCTGACATCTGAGCTGAAAATGCACTGCTTTTAGACCGACCGATTTCTTCTGCTTGAATAACAAACTATATAACTGATGTTAAATACAAGGATGTTTTTGGGCTGTAGAAGCAAGAAGAGGGAACCATAGGAGGGTACAGTTAATTGCAAAAACAAATTAACTGACCATTTCTGGCCTACATTTCTTGTAGACCTGAATTGGTTATTTCTCACTGATCAAAATAATTACATAGCAGTTATGCATATATTCAAACACAAGTCATTTGCTGTCTCACTAACGAGAGAGCATCTGAGATCCCATGATACTTTGAATGCTAATCCTTTTCTTTAAAGTAAGTGAAACTGTCTCTTTACTGTCAGTTGCAGTCCTTTTGGACAAATAATCTATGTACTTCATGCAGAAAAGTAATCAAAAATGCCTTCATGACGAAATGTTCTTCTTTGAAAGATTACTTCTGGTTACTAGTGCAAAAACTCTTCTGAGACAAAACTGGCAAAGCAATTCCTTTTTAACCAAAGGATATCTTTTCCCAAAGTGCACCCACATTCTGATTATGATCAGAAGGTGTGTTTGACTGTATAGAGTCCAGACTCATAAGTTATTAAAAAAACAAGCATAAATAGTAACCCTTTTTTTTTTTTTTTTTTTTTTTAAGAAATACTGCAAATATTTAATTAGGGTTGAAGTTCTCTCTGGGATGACAGTACCTTTATATATATCCTAAATGACATTTTGTACCAGAACCTCATACATTCAAATGCAAGAAAAACTGGGGAGCAACCTGAGCTGTGAGTGCTGCAAAGGAAGCTCAGTAATGAAGCCTGACAATGAGGCTCTAATCATTACTTTCATGGCAATTAGGCAGTGTACTGAGCAGGACTTCAACTCCTAGAGAAATATGGACAATGAATACCAAATTTTGACCTGCCTTTTAAGACATTCTAAACTAGAATAATTTAATTGGGATCACATAATTACTCAAAAAGCAATCTCAAGTGCATTATCATCCTCCTGTGTCAGCCCTGCATACCTCGTTATCCTGTTAGGGTTTGTCAAAAAATTGTCACAGGAGACTGAATTTTACAGAGGATAATAACCCTACTGCTGCTTCTTCAAGCCTCAAACCTGAGTTCTGAAATAGTGAGAGGACTCTGCTGCTGGGAGAAATCTTTTTCATTTGTTTGGGATATTTTTTAAGCTAGACCACCCAGTTACATCTGCCATAGCAGGGGTAGGGATTTAAAAAAAAAAAAAAATATTTTGAACAGTGGAGTCTTCATGGGTTTTGTTCACTGATTTATTATGCACTATTTGCAGAGGTGTCTAGCAGTCCCTTGCTTGCTGGGTTATATATATTCCTAATGATCTCTTTCCATCTCTGTAGAAAAGAATGAACACGGAAATAATAGTTTTTAGGATGATATCTCATCTATTTTTTACAGAAAGTTTACAAGTAGAATTTATTCTGATTCTCTTTTCCATGTCATTTGAATCCACAATGAAGTTTGATAGTATACTGATGCAATATATGTCTTGGTGTTACTGTTTGTACAATTTGTTAGCAAAGAGAGAAGGCGGCAAATGAGCCTTACTGACCAAAATATTACTTTGCTATTCATGCCCACTCCCAAATTCTACCCAATTGAAGGAATCTGAAAAAACAGATAAGATCATTTTCATAAAAAGTCTTCCAACAAACTTGGCTTTTATATGTCAATAAGTAACATAAGGCTAATATTAAGATAAGGCTAATAAAAATCTACTGCTACTGCCATTGATAATTGGATTGAGAGCTTAGTGATCCACCAGGACATTGTCATTGCCACTCTGTCCTCAAAAGCAGATATTAGACTCTCTTTCCTGCATTTCTTCTTACTTGGTCATCATTCACTTCTCCAGGGACCACTGTAGCACTACCTGAAGTACTCTCTCACCCCCATTTCCAGGGGCCATAGGTGACCAACTTTTGTCTCTGCAGATGCTGTAAATTCTAGCACTGCTCCCTCGATAGAAGTCATTGTGCACTCTTGAATTTTACCTGCAAGTTCATTGCTTTGCATTCATTTGCCAGACCATGCAAAGTTCTGCACCATGCATTGTGTGGGATTTAGAAAGGAGAAGCATGACCTTTCATTTTACCTAATTTTCTGTATGATGCTTTTGAAATTAGCCAAAAAAAGAGACAAACTAGTGCTGACAGCAGGCTTGGCTTGCACAAAGGAGATCAACCTATAACCAGATCAGTCACCACTGCAAATGCCCCCAGCAGCTCTCATATTTTTCTGCTCAGAGTGCTTCCATTTGGAACTGCTATGCACGGATTTTCTTCCTCTGCACTTCTATCAGTAATAGAAGTTTGATATCAGATTCTACAGACAACTAAATAAGTGTAGGGCAATCACTGAATTACTGTATTTCTAAAAATATTTCAATCAGAACACCTTAAGCACTCAAGGAATAGTTACAGATCAGGTTTAATGTGGCAACTGGGCATAATGCTGTGACCCATAACTGAGAGTGGACCCATACTAAGACGACTAGCTCAGCATACTATATGCTAAGAGATGAGTGAAATGTATCAGTGGTACACAGTTCTCCATGTACAACACAGCTGAATCCATCCTTGCTACACATAAAGAGAAATATCTCAGTGTATTTTTGTGACTTGATGTGACGGAGAAAATTTGGCAGAAGTTAGGTCCAGAGTTTTGGAGTATAAATAACATGGTTGTCACTATGGCGTTGTTGGTATGGCCAGAAGCAACTAGGACCTCCCAGATGCAGATGGGCTTAGCGTGCTTTGGAAAGAACTATAACTTCACCTTATTTATTTTTTTGAGGGAGGGAGAGGAAAAGTAGTAGATACATCTCTGATGTGTGTCTTGTATGGACAGACCACAGAAAGAACCAGAAAAGGCCACTGTAGCTGGCACATGCTACCAATCTATGGGTTTTTTTTTTACTATTCTGAGCTCATAGGGTTAATTCATGCCATGACCTAGAATTAATTACCATGTGAATTATGTGATCAATGGAAATTTATCAACTTATATTACAATAAAAAACCCCACCCAAAACTGTTTGACACTCTCTGGTAATTTTTTCCCTCCAAAGCATGAGGAAAATAATTATTTAACATTTCATAACATTTGTCAATATCTCGCCAACGCGTATGATGACTCAGTTTAATGAATCTCACTGATGTGACACTGATGCAGGCAATCCTATGTCTTTACCTAAGGATTAGTAAAAGCTTGGGGTTGTTAATATATAAATATGGATGTACAAAATCCTTCAATCTGCTGAAAATTAAAAACTACTGGGTTTGTATAAAATGAAGCATAAAACAAGATAGTTACATGAAATCTAGACCATTTCAATAAATTTTGTTTACATTTCTTAAAATAATCTTTGAAGAAACTGCAAAACAACAAAATAAATTAAACTATCTCCTAAAATATGTTTTATTATTTTGACTTTATTATTCATACATTTTTTATCTAAGCAGCTTTTCACTGCAAAATAAATTAAAAAAATATTTCATGGTTACAGAAATTTGGTCCATATCTATTCACAAGCTTCTGCAATTACTGAATCAAATGTATCAACAGAAAAGCAAAACTTATTTAAAAGGCAGTTGCCTCTCATCCTCATCTCGTATCAAACATAGACTAATTAAATTCCCTATTAGAGTAAGTTAGACTTCATTCCATGCAATCATCAGAAAAATGAAAATATTTTTCTTTGTTCCTTATTGCTGTATCTTCCATACTGGTTTGCATTGTGCATTCGTTAAACATATCATAATCAAATGGATTAAAACAAGCATATGAAAAGAATCTTTTGGGTTTTATCTTCAAAAGAACTTTCTATTTTGGAGGTATAACACAGTCCTCAATTGTTTTTAAGGTGTAATGTTAATACCAGTAATTATATACTCCTTTATCAACATTTTCTTAATTGTCACCCACAGTTATTTACATGTGAATACAGAAATGGTATTTTACTTACTGCTAGGCGGCTGAACAGTGTCACTCGCATAATTTATAACATGACTAATTAAAATGAATGAGTTTGCTATAATGCTCTTTGCAGTGTTTACCACATGAATGTTAAAATATTCAATGCAACAACAATAATTTCCTTATTCAAAGTAATAGCAAGCACATATATTTAATTTAATGTTAACCTGCTTTCTGCCAAATCAAGTAGATTGAAAATCTTTCATGGCAGCATTAGGGTTTTTTATATTTTCTCAACATTTTCAAATAGTTGTCTAGATGTACCCTACATCCAGAGGAGCGTCTTGAATATACTAACCCAACTTCACCCTCCTGGTGATCGTGTCCTTCCCTAGAACCAAAGGTTTAAAAGGACCTTTTGTGTAACCCAACTTAGCATGTTTCTTCTTTTTTCCTTAGTTGCCAAGGGAAAACAAGGATATTATTGATATGAATTTCAACATCCTGTAGCTGTCATTGTTTTTATATTTGTTTGCTTAATGTCATTTCCACAAAGTGCTATGGGTTATTTTCTCCTAACTACATAAATGGCTCTTGCCACCACTTTGCATCAATCACCACGGAGAATGCATTGCCCTCCTTTGTCATAGTCAGGAAAGGGAAATGACAGCATTCAGTGTTCAACAAAGCTACAAAGTCTTCCCTCAGAGTGAAACGTAGAAGATCGTACTTTAATAAATTCCTTGTTACAAATACCCTAAATATATGTTCCTGGTGTGTTATCATTCTGCTAGCACAAAGAATCAAACTAATTAGCAATAGCACACATGCAAATGATGTTGTTCATGTTAAAGAACTTTGCATAATGACCCTATGATTAGTAAAGCAATTACAATAGTGGTTGCATGTCATTATTAATCATCTTAATAACTTCTGTATACTAAATTTAGTTCATCCTTAAAGTCCTAAAAAAAAATATTCCTTTGCATGATATTCACCAAGACTTCATATTATTTCATGTTTTTTCTTTTTAATTTATATATTTTTGTTGACTAACTCCAGCTACTTAATTTATAAAGTTCTCTATTATTTCCCACACTTTAAAAGAAGCATTTATAAGAATACTACCCCAGTATGAAAAATTAGCCAAAGAATGGGTATATCTTTATGATTAATTTATTCTAGCTGTGGAGATCATTTGCATTATGAATATCTATCCAGTGTCTTTTTATGAGAGAGAAATAGAGACAGTTCTGAGCTTAAACAAGAAGAAATTAAAATGCTTTTATATGCCCATTCTCCCACATACTCACAGTTTCACGCACAGGTAGCAGTGCAGTAAATTCAAACCATTTTTTATTGCTCATTGACCCCGGGGATAAAAGTTTGGGTCTGTGGCTATAGAGGGAAGTACAACCCAGTGCTGTACCTGTAAGGCTTCATTTTGCAGGACAAAATGCTGTCAAGGAGGGAGGCAAGCCAGCTTTACACGAAACAGCACAAGCCCAAACCAAATGCTGAAACAGTATTTATCTCTGTTTTAACTAAAAATTAGGAGCTACCTTGAACTGTCACTGGAAAAATAATATGTATGCATGACTATGCATATGTATAGGGCAGCCCCCTTTCTACCCTGCTCTCTAAGAGTCATGTACAAGTTCTTTATCCTTTTCTCCTGTTAGGAATTTCCTTGCTTCCAAATCAATAAGGCTGACTGCTTTTCCCAAAAGCTTCTGCAAAATGTTGTATATCTCAGAGATTAGCGCACTGTATTGCTCTCTTTTATCCAATATCCTTAAAGCCAATTGGTTTTCATTATAAATGTCACTATGCATCTCAGAGCAGTGGAAAAATGAGCAGTGGAATTGTTCAGCTCCAAGATACTTCTTCCTTTGTTGACTGAGTTGTAAATTCAGATAGCTTACCATAGTTCCTAGTACATCTTTACATTGAATCAATATGGATATTTTGGATACTGAAGCACTTTGAGGTGCTTCGATCTTCTTGCTTTCCTTTCCCCAAAGATGACAACTTATACAGAGTATGATATATGTGTAGCTCTTTTCCAGCTTCTTCTTTAGCTCAGATAACATGATATACTTTTGAAATGAACACTGCTCAAGAAATGAGAAAAAAAAAAACAACCAGAAAAGAAAGCAGCTACATGTCACTGTGTCCAAACGCAATATTTCATCCTACCCCTTGACATGATTTTTCAAATTAGCCCAATCTTTGTAATTTCCACTTACAGGGAGGTAATACTTGGATATTTTTCCCTGTGTTGCTTATTGTAAGAATAAACCTGCAGTTTTAAAGGCTGCAATGATTGAGCTTAAGAAGTTCTACTTTCATACTGCTACAGGATGTTTTGAAAGCTGTCAAAAAAACCCCTAATTTTTTATTTTCAGTTGTCTCATCTTAAGGTAGAGTTGTCCAAAATTGAGCAGTCTCAATTCTATTTTGTGTCAAATTTTAAGGTATTGGGATTTTTTGGGTTTGCTTTTTTCTTTCTTTTGAAATTGCTTGTTGGAAGGTAAACAAAACACCTGAACATTTTCAAAAAACAGAATTATGCTGGCTGAGTAATTTGGGTGATAATGTGGGTACATTTATGTTTGTACCTTGAATTCTCTCCCTCTGTTTCTGTCTCTCTTCACACATTTTTTATTAAAAAAGTTCATCTTTGTCTAAACTGACACACCACTGGGAAGATTTTCAGCTTTGGAAAAAAAAAAGCTTTTGATGAAATGTCACTTTCCAAAAATATTTGACTAACTCTGCTTTAGCCAATGATCTGCTCTGTGCAAGCCTCCCCAGGATCCGTCTGAATAACCCATGACAGATTAAAGCCTACAGAAGTGTGAAAGGTGTTTTGGGTGTGATGGAGAGGAGGGAGAATGTAAGAGCTGGGAGGACATGGAGACGGTGGGGTGCCTTCTCCTCCTGCCTGCGCAGGCAGCCTGGCCCAGCACGTCTTTGCTGCCTGTGTTTCATAGTGACATGTGAGCTGAGGAGCTACACTTGAGAACAACACTGCCTGACTCGAAGCATGAGATGAAAGTGATCATGTGTAACATGACTTTCGTCCTTTCACAGGAAGGGCGGTCATACTAACATTTGTTTACAAGGAAAAAGTTTTAGATCTTTACTTCTACTGACTGACCTGAATGTTTTCACTGGGGAATCCATGCCTAAGGAGTTTCTGAGTTCAGACCAAATGCTTCTGTTTTATCTAGAAACCTTTCAGTTTTTCCATCCCTATTTCACTTTCCTTCACATCTTCCACTTTCTAAGTTGCTTATAGAGGAAAAAGGGAGCTTTTACAATGTCAATTATTTCCAAAGTCAAAGGTCTCGGTGTGGCAATAAGAACTGGACGTTTACAACTATTTCTTACATTTTTCAATAAGGAGAAGGGAGGCACACTGCCATTTCTAGAAATTTCTTGCCAATGTAGTTTTTCTTCACTCCAATCTCTCATCAACTGAGCTTCATAACCAGAGCTAAACCCTTCAGATTACCTATTCTTTTTCACCGTCTCAGACTTAACGTGCAGAAAACTGCTGCAAAACATTTACCCTTCACAGACATGTCATTACTCCTTCCCAGATTGTCTTGTATCACAAAATCAACAAAAATGTAATAAGTGCTACAATTCAAGCTTTTCAGATGGTGGCAAAATACCACTGGAAAAATGAAAGTGTAAAATATGTCAGCTGTCTGTTGTTTAAACCAACCAAAATGTATTTATTGTAGTTCTTTCATAAGGACTGTGCCTTTAGAAGCAAACACATGTATATTTGTTGGCAGCAGAAGGCCTTCTTTAATTGTAATAGGATGAGGAAACATTTCTCTTTCCTTTCTCTGATGATACAGTATTTGGAAAAATAATCATTTTTATCAACAAAATCAGAAACATTCTAAATGAAGACTCCAGATAACAAACACATTATACTTCCTTGCATAGCTGACAAGATGTTCTAATATTATAAATCAGTCAGATGTTGGGTTATAAACAGAAGTCTGCAACACACACTTCCTTACTGACTCACTCAATTTCATCAAACATGATGTTGTCAGAAATTAGAGGAGAAAGATGGCAGAAAAATGAGAACCAAATGTGAAAAAGACCTGAAAGAGAAGCTAAAAAATGCAGTTATTTTGACTGAATTTCAGGCCTTCAAAGACCTTTATGTGCATGTCAGTTCCAGTTTGGGAAAAAAAAAAGAATATGAAATTAAGTAATATTTTTATTAAGGTATTAGCAACACTTCCAAAGCTAGTTCACCACCAAAATGATAGAAATATTTTTCAAGTATGGATTTGTCAACAATTAGTAGCATAACAACATATACAAGTATATTCTCAGTCTAAAAAAGGATTTAAGCAAAGATTCAAGAAGCTGTTGTTGTTCTTTGGAAACTTCTCTACGTACATCACAAGGATTTTATGATACTTCTAAAGTGAAAAAATTCATGTGTTCTAATCATACCAAAGATGAAGCCTATGTACTAAAATATGGACAAGCAGAACATATAGAAATATGTCATAGATAAAATCACAACATTCTTCTGAAATAGCATTAAAAAAAAATCAGATTGATTAGTTTGTTAGAGTGTTTGTGGTACACAATGATACTAAATTTATTCTTTAAAGTATTGTTTTTCCCCTTTTTTTGGTATCATCATAGGAAATTGAGACTTTTTTTTTTTTCTCTGTCATTGTCCATTTTTTTTCTCTGGACAAGGATACATTTTACTTATATGAAAGTGTGAAAAATTGTGCAACATGTTATTAAAAGCATTTGGAAACAAAATAAATCCTGCCTCTAGAAGCTGCATTTCTTACAGTAATAATTTTAAAAATAATTTGAGCTTGTATTACAAAATTCTGCCTCCAATGAAGGGAGAGGAATATTGCTCTTGATGTAAATTGAACCTGGATGTCATCCATAAAGTAATTTCCTTCTTAACAGAAAAGCTGATTTAAATACAGAACTTATCACAAACCCAGCTGAGGAACTAGAATCAAGCCATGAAGAGTCCCTTCCTTAATGGAAGGGAGACAGGACACTTTCCAAAGTCATAACAATAAAAACATTATGCCACACCACAGTAATGTGTGCACTGTATATGTTGTCAAAATATTTTAAAAAAACTTGATTACAATATTAATACCTGCAAGTCCCTTGTAATTAGAAAAATTAGGTGGTGGCATCACTGTAATTCTCTTTACATGACTGATATGGAACTTTGAACTGGTAATTAGTTGAAATACAGAATAGGTTATAGCTGGAATCTTTCTGGGTGTGAAAGCAAGCTAGTAACCAAGAGCTTCTGTGTCTTCTTGCCATAGAGCTACCATTACAATTACAACTTGTGGCCTCTGTGTGTGTGGGTACCATTTTTCATCCGTAGCTTGGTCTTCCCTTTAGAGTGTTTTATTGCTGTGATCTTTTGTGGAAGGAGCAGTGAAGTGGCGTGGCAGCAGCAGTCTGGTCCTTCTGTGTCTGTGGTGGGGAGATGAACTCCCCCTTCTTCCAAGAAAGGGAGTAAAAATAAAAGAGAAAAATCAGAAGCTACTTAAGATGCTAGAATGAATCTCAAGAAAACAGGCTGATGGATAGAGTATGTGTGAGACAGCTAGCTGTAGCTGGCTGTCCTTATTCATGGTACAGCTTCCCAGGGGTTACTGCTGTGGTAACATCCATGAGCCATTACAACAGTGAGAACAGTAAATAAATGTAACACATCTGAATCCATGCTGAATGTCAGGGACACTACTGTACCTGCCTGGATGCATGAATTGCAGTAAACTGACAGTAATGTCTTTTTCTATTGGAATACCCTTAAATCAAGAGAAATTCTAAAATAATTCATATATTTAAAATTAGTTGCATCTAAGGACTGCGTAAAATACTGCAATTACTTTCATACATTTAAATTGTGCTCTCAACATTTTTTTAGTATTTCACAGATGTCACTAAGTACCTCTTCCCTTTAAGCTACCAGTTGGTTCATCTTTAGTGATTTGATATGACTGGGAGCATCAATCCTATATGTAGAACCATACTTTCAACCTCTACCATAACACAAAAAGCTAAAGCCATGTACATTTTTCCCCCCTAAGCATTAATCCTGGGGCCTGTGTTTTGCAAAAGCCTAGTACACAAAATGGTTAGAATTTAAATATCCTGAAACACAAAGAAACAGAGTGGCATTATCCTTGTTTTCCGTAAACTGGATACTCTTGTACAGGCCCAAGGAGGAGATGCACTAATTGCATGGATCATGTTGGTGACAGGGAGTAACACTATGTGTAGAACAACACTGGATTCCTCCATGATTTGTAACTCGTTTATGTAATTTTAACACTACATATTCTAGGTTACCTTACACATCAGTATCTCTTCAAGTTTCATATTTGGACACAACTTTCCTCCTCCTAAGATAAAAATCCATGCCACATCCTTTGCCTATCTTAAGCTTAGAAAAAGATGAACAAAGGAACAATGTAAAATGCTAAAAAAATTTTAAATGCATATTCTAAACTATAAATTAATTATATATTTTTTTACTTAAATTGTTGAGTGCAAAAGAGCAAATGTATCTGAGGTATCAGAAAGTGTGATATTTTAAGCCCTCCTCCTACATTTAAGAAAACTTTTTCTACACTGATGTTAAGACGTTCTTTCTATACATAACTTCAAGTTCTCTTTCAAGTTAATGCCATATTCCAAGGCTTGTGTTAACATTTACAATATGTAGCAGGTGCTTATGATTGATGTTAATTTTTTTTAATAGTTCCAGTCTTCCTGGTTCTTTGTGGTCTTAACCTTTTTGCAAGTGCTATATGAGGGTTTTGAATTAAAAAAACAGACCAGTGGTTATCATGGAAATGAACCCACAGTCTTTTGTTATATTTAAATAAAATATCCATGCATTGTTCAGACAATGTTCAGTTAGGGAAAAAAATTAAACCAGAAATTAAGCTATTATCATATTCATGACTACTTTTTACATAGCTGGATGAAATTATGATCATAGTTGTTACTAGAATATTAAAAAATTGTCTGTGGAGCTATTAGATGGCAAAATTCCTTCCCAAAGAATTGGTGAAAACATTATACCACAAAATATTCCATTCGACAAAAAGATTTAAGTATTGTTTATGGGCTTATTTCAGTAAAGTCACGTTTGAAATCTTTCAAGAATCAAACTAGAAATTATGTGATCTAACTTCTTAATGAATAAAGATTCTGCATGATGTGCAATGATAGTCCTAAGATTCTGACAGTGGATTTACTACGTGCAAAAAATCAAAACCAGTAATCCTTAATTTCCTTACTAGGTACAATTTCTGCAGTTTTCAGGGAAGACTCTTGTGTACAAATCTCACTAGTAACCTTCACAATTTTAGAAGCACTATAGTTCAAAAATAAATCATTATACAGCTCCCCCGTCAAATAATGAACAGAGGTCAGAAGGATCAGAGACAGTGGTATTAATGAAAGTGATTGACCTATTAGATAAACTTTTATTTGTTTATCTCTGCACACATCATTACTGCACATAAGTCATATGCATAAAAAATATAATACAATATATTATACAACATAAAAATATAGTACAAGAAAAGAATATAAACTGTGAAAGCAAGAATTATTTGAAAAGTGGACTACAAAGCAAATTTTATATTGTTTATGCAATTTTTATTTGTGTGTATATATATATTTTGTATGTTGTCTTTTGTCTGAAAATCATGTGAAAAGCTAAAACCTACTTTTTTCATTTAAAATTGCGTAGATAGGTAGGTATGAAGAACAAAGTAATTTTTTTACGTTGGTGGTGTTATAAATATCTTACACAATTAATTTTCTCAGTCAATTTGTTAAACATCTAAGGAGTTAATTTCATGAGCATCTGCAATAAGACTTGGCAATGATCAGATTAGTATTCATTATCAAGCAAAAATGTATTTTGGAACAAATATATTGCCTGGAATCTTTCCCCCATATATCATTGTCTTTATGATGTTTGTATTATTAGCAAAAAGAAGCTAAAATGGATAAAGTATTTTGATTAATTTCTTCCATGAGTAAAAATACTCAGCTTATCTTGCAAAGCTTCCAACTTATCTGTGACATAGTTAATCCATGCAGCCCAATAAGGTCTACATAAATACTTTTTTTTCATGATAGTGAGATCATCTTAATGAATTAAAAATGCAAGATTTTTTTTCTTTTTTTTTTATAGCAAAGAACATCTGGCAAAGAGCAGCAACATTTTCTATTCTACAACCTACTTAGGGGTTTTTTCCTTTAGACATGTAAATCTTCCTATATTGCACATTGCTTGTGTTTATGGGTTAGCAGAATTTAAGCCTTCCTATCTCTCCACTTACTATCATCAAATAGGGTACTCCTGAACGTGAAATCTATCACACTAAATTATATTAATATTTGAAAGAAAATGCTATTAAAAGCAGACCGATGGCTCAATACATTGTCATATGAACAAAAGTATAATCACACAAGCCCCGGTACTTATTTGATTCTATTTTGTTTCCATAGTAACTATAAATAGCTAATTGTGGTACTCTCACAATTTTTTTTTTCCTTTTTCTTTCCTGATAACAGATGCTGGTTGTTTTATGGAGGGCAAGTTTCTGTGCAGGAAATGTCAACAAATTGCTTTACGTTTTTCAGAAGACAGCTAAGCTAATCGTTAGGATAGATAGCATTTTGTTGACTGGAGCTGTCTAGTGGCTTTCCACAGGAATAGATTGTATTATTCATCTCCATTAATATCTTAATTTTTTCTGTGGAAGTTGGAATGATTCTCACATGAATGGTCTTTACTGATGATATATAAAACAGGAGAAAGAATGAATATCACTGGTAACATTATTACAAAGAAGTAATAAAATATATATTGAGATTTAGTAGTTATATGGAGATTAGAAATTTAGCCTAAAAATATCAACTTGAGGAAAATGTGAACAAATACACTTCAAAGAAAATAACACATTATTAGTTAAAGACATGAAGCAAAGTCTAGCAACATTCTAAAAATGTATTCCAGAGACCTTAATGATG
Source organism: Gorsachius magnificus (assembly GCA_034008185.1). Taxonomy (NCBI): domain Eukaryota; kingdom Metazoa; phylum Chordata; class Aves; order Pelecaniformes; family Ardeidae; genus Gorsachius; species Gorsachius magnificus. The sequence continues at coordinate 90,982,911 of CM067081.1, forward strand.
GACAGCAGGTGAAGTCAATCTACCATGTAATACAGGCGCTCAGAAGGGTAACAAAACTTTATTCTGAGCCTGACAGGCATTATATATATCTCAGCATGGAGCAGCGCAGAACTTGCATTCAGTCTAGGATACTGCTCTGGGACAAGAGAGATGAGCATCTGTGATGTTTTGATAAGTAATCCTTAGAGATAACAGCAAATATTTGTACTTGGAATTCATTGAGTGGTTTTGAATGTTTCTTAACAGAGATCCTTTGTTTTCTATTACTAAAAATAGGACCCAAGCTCAAGATATCTAATTACAACATTATTTATAATTATGATTTATTTCGTTGACTGCAATTCATATTTGCAAAATAGGCCCCACAGGGAATACCTTAAAACTTTACAGAGTTGCAAATCTCATATTTGTCTATGAAAAGGATTACCTGTTAGCAGCATGCAGAACTTTAAGACGACAAATGTAATTTCACAAAGTTATAGGGAAGCTGGAGGGCTGCACAGACCCTGGGAATTCATCCAGATTTAGCTCTGCTCTGCAAAGCCAGTGAGCTGTGTACTAAGATGCTGTTTTCAATTCTGTGAGGAGTTCAGGGCTTTACATATGGACTTTTTCTATATGCAACTGAAATTTGTCAATAGTGTTTGAGGTTTAGGATCTGTTATAATCTGGCTTTCACAGAAGATCTCAACAAGCACAAGCAGAACACCAATTAAAAAAATTAAACAAACAAAAACTGAATGCACTCTAGCAAGTGAGGAATTCAGTTTCACACAGCTCTACAAACTGTTGAGAAAGCAGCTAATAATTTTTCCAAATATTTGCCGAAAGTCATGGGGAAGGAAAGGAAAATGTCCTCAATTTTTTGGCATTAAAACAATTTCTAGTAATTTCTTTAGAAGCAGAACAGAAAAACCACAACTATTCTATCAAATATCACTGGTCCCTAGATGTGCAGCAGTTTCTCTCACCTGTGTGAAAATAAGAGGTTATCTCAGGATATCAAAATGTCAGCAATTACACTGAAGAAATACGAGCTGCTAAACAACCACCGTATTGCTTTATGAGGACCAGTCTGGACACATGAAGGATGGAGCCGCACAAGCCTGGTTTTTCTAACCCAGAGGTTCTCCTTGGATATCTACAGTAAGAGGGAAAGTAAGAATAAAAAATTAATAATATTCATTCCTGGTGGCTCTTGCACTGAAGTTTGTATGGGTGTGTGTCCATAAGGAATCTGAAGAAAGATAAGGGAGACAGCTCACTTCCCAAATTCTTGACAAACTTAGTTGAAGTCCCACAGAGGGAGAATTTGTAGGCTACAGATCAGTAGCAGGTACTAACTACTGCCTTTTGTCCATCCCTCAGACACAGTGCAGCAGAGTGAGAAGGAATTAGGGAGAAGTATGATACAGAGGAAAATATGTTTCCTAGATTCTCATTCACAAGAAGGAAACCCCAAAATGATGCTGAGGAGAGGACCAGTCCAGCCCTCAGGAAAATGGACAATCATTGCAGTAGAAGCCAAGAACAATGTTTCTTTATCCCTAGAACTAAGAAATGTAGAATCATGTTAAAAACTTTTTGTGCTGGAACAAAACCAATTCAGCCACTGGTTCAAACTTTAATTCATAGTTAAGAAGTTGTCTTGTAGAATAAATCATCAAAATTCTGTGAAGACAGAAACTCTGCTGTAAACAACCCTGCCATGAGTAACCACTATGCTGTTTGGGGGCAAAGGATGGGTGGTAAAAATGTTCTAAGAGAAAGTCTGAAAATACCTGCTTTCCTTTTGGCTTGGTTACTCATTTGGCAGAGTAGTAATGCTTTCTTTTCAGTTTGAGTGTAAGTGGAAAATTTCTAGATACAGAGAAGATATTTAAACTAATAGACTGATTTCTTGGACTGGCATTTGTAGTTTAAAACCTCTGTTCATCAAAACTATTTAGGATATACTTCAATGTCTAGCTTAGTAAGCATAGAGTGCTTTATATGTTTAATGGATAAGAGCTTCAGCTAAACTCCCTGATTTTAGCTTTGACGTTACCCAAGTGGAAACCATTTCTAATAAACAATGATTTATAACCACTTGATATTTTTCCTAATTAATTAAGCAATTTTTTATAATTAATAAAAATATTAATGATACCCAGCACTATATTATTGCCTATACAACTAATGAGTGGTTTTTCTCCTGGGATAATACATGCATAATAGCAGATGGCTTTTTCCACATGGGACAGTTTTATATATATAAGCATTTCTTAATATGGTTCTGTCTGAAAGTTATTTAGAAGTATAGCTTAATAAGATCTCTATCTAAAATGAAAGAATTTCAGAATTACCTTTACCCATTCCAGTAGAACAGCTGGAGGCCACAGGGCACAAATATCTGAACCTGTCACAAAGTTATTTTGTGGCTCTGAAGCCAAACATAGTCTTTGTTTTCATAAAGGTGAGAGTCACAAGTAGGTGTAAGGTGGTTAGAGCTATCCAAGACATTAATGAGAACTTACTGAAATTCTTTGACCAGTTCTCATTTCAGGAGCATAAAGGGGATGTCAGCAGTATGGAAATTATTTAGAAAATAACTCAAAGAATAATGTAAGGTTGAAAAACCTGTCTCAACTGTAAAAGGCTAAAAAAAGTCAATCTATTTAACTAAACAAAAAGAAGATTAAGAGGTGAATTGTTTGTAGTCTGCAGCTGCCCACATGAGGAAAGTTTTCTGGTAGTAGAAGGCTCTTTAATCTTACAGATGAAGGGAGAATGAGGCCCAGTGGCTGGAATTAGAAGCTTAATAAATTCAGAGTCGAAATGAGGTAGACTTCTTCAGCAGTAAAATGTAATTGAACTGTGTAACAATTTTCCGAGCGTTGTGGTGCACTTTCCATCATTTAAAGTCTTTAAATTAAGATTAGCTGTCTTTTTAAAAGATATGCTCAAACTTCACTAGAATTGTGAGCTCAGTCAAGGAATTTAGTGGTTGAAGATTTTGGGGCTGTTTTACTGGAAATCAAATTTGGATGATCGTAATGGTTGCCTCTGGATAAAATCCTGTGAAACTTTGAAGGTTTGTATTCTGTTGTCCTTTCTCATACTGAACATTACCTTCCTTCGCAATTAATCTCTTTAATCCATTGGTACTGCATGTCCAATACATGTAACAGATTCTGGCTCTCAGGAATCCTGCTTTGCAACCCCATTCCGGTTTAGCATTAGTAAGGAAGATAACATTCAAATTTGTAAGACATACAGTCCTCACATGTATTATGACTGCAACTGAAATCTTTGTACTGTCCTTAGTGTTAGTTCATTCTTTGTCTACATACTTTACACTCTGGCATGCCTTTATGCAGGGTAATGTTTGACCACTACTCACTGAGAAGAAAGCTCTTGGAGATTTTTTCCATCCTGATTACCCAGGGTTGCTGAAGCCACTAAACCATCCTGAGTACCACTCAATAAATCACTGGAACTTCTCTTTTACAAGGAAACCTTTCCTTCACTCTGGACTTTAGTGCTAGAAGAGCTGGATAGTGACACCTTTTGTGGTCCACTTAGAGTGGACCCAAGCATGACTTCCCAGAGTAGTGATTCACCTTCTCTAGATAGGATTGCCATAGTTCTTTCTTGCGCACATATACATGAATACAGGTCATATAATAAGCTTATTATGCTGGGACATACAAGACCTAGTTCTTATGTCCAATATGGAGCCCTGACATAGCTGTGCAGTCTGACATATCTGGGGAAGATTTGTAGCTGTTGTTCTTGCTCAGAGAAAGTGATCTTACCATGCTCGTTAAGTTTGCCTTGGCAGATATATTTACAGTAGGTCTAACATATCTCAGACACATCTTAGACAAATAAATACCCAAATGTGCAGCAACCAACCCAGGAGAAATGGCCAGATCCCTGCTTTCCTCCCCTTCCCCCTTCCCTTCCCCCCGCCCAAAAAAACCACCCCAAAACCCAAGGGAAACTAGATGAAAGACAAGACTATATGTTGGGTCTGGGGATACAATTTATCCTTTATGGGAGCTTATTCTATTATACTCTAGAATGTTCTCCTTTAACTGATTCAAGTAAGTCCAGTAGGCAGGGCCGATCATAGAATTGTTTAGGTTGGAAAAGACCCTTAAGATCATCAAGTCCAACCATTAACCTAACAGTGCCAAGTCCACCACTAAACCATGTCCCTAAGTGCCACATCTACGTGTCTTAAATACCTCCAGGGATGGGGACTCAACCACTTCCCTGGGCAGCCCATTCCAATGCTTGAGAACCCTTTCAGTGAAAAAAGATTTCCTAATGTGCAGCCTAAACCTTCCCTGGAGTGACATGAGACCATTTCCCCTCATCCTATCGCCTGTTACCAGGGACAAGAGACTGACCCCCCACCGCGTTACAACCTGCTTTCAGGTAGTTGTAGAGGGCGATAAGGTCGTAGATACTACAGTGTACAAAAATTCTGATGCAGCGCATAACTTCACATGTGCAATAATGATAATTCTGCAGAGAAGTCGCTTTCATCAATTGAACAGGAACATATTCTGTAGTATAATATTTAAAACAGACTCCTAACAAAGGTTAAATTGAATCCACAAACTTCACTTAACTGATCAAAATTTTCCATTGAGGAAATGTGGTGCTCCCTGTTTGTGATAAACAAGATGGTATTCCAAATGCTTACCTTCCACTAAAATAAGAAAATTACATTATAATTTAGAGGGCAGCTTGCACTCATTTTATGGACTATTTCCAGAAGCAAAAACTAGTAAACTGACAACATGCTTTTGAAATAGCTCATATACTTCTTTCTAAAGGAATATATTGCACAAATGTTATTAACTTGCCCCTATGTTCTATGCTTGCATTATAATAAACTTTTATAAACACTGACTCTTTGGTGACAAAAAAAAGTTAAACAGTTATTATGCCATCAAGCAATGAAAGCTATATCCTTCAAGACTGTCAATGAAGACCAACACGTCTGGTATTCAGTTCCCTTTTCATCTACTTTGAAAGCAGTTTAGATGTAATTTCATATCTGACAAAAAGTCAGTTTGATCTACTTTGTGTGCAAATAAATTTCCAGTCCATATCCCAGTATGACAGCCAAACTCCTCGCATGCTACCTCAGTGTGAGGGGGCATCAGGAAGGCACAGTGTGCAGAAAGCCTTGGATTCATTCAGAAACATCATCTGCATCATTGAAATACACTCCCTTTTCCATTTTGCCACTTCATAGGACAAAATAGAAACAGATTTTGAAAGTTACTTTTACTTTCAGTCAATAAACTTACAAGTGAAGTGTTTTCCAGGTTTTTCAGGCATGCAGAACTCTTTCATTTCTTCATCAGTTTGAAATATTAATGTTTCTCAATATGTTTGGAGGGGTTTTGCAAATAAGATGATATTTATTTCATGTGCCGCATGTGCTGCTAGCAGGAATGAATATTAATCTTTACTAGTTGAGTATTAGATAGAGAAAAAGAACATGAAACTTAATGAGAAACCTCCTTCTTTCTTCCATCCCTTCTTCTGCTTCCCTGCTCCCCCTCCCCAAACTTGACAGGATTCCGTTTCCTATCTGAAAGTTAAGCATCTAGAATTGCTATATATTTAAGGGCAAGAGAGGGACATCTCCCAAAGGAGGGTTATGTCTTCTTAGACATGAACCTGGAAAGGCTAAATTCCCCTCAAGGAGCAGAGGTTTACTTATGATAACAGAAGGAACCTAGGGGTTTTTTAACTGAACACCCAGTGTTTAAATGGCTAATGTTAGACACTATAAATAGCACTCTATGAAATTCCTATACTCTCTGTGCTGTGCCGTCTGCCCCATGGTGCCATAAGCAGAAGAGGAGGTCATCACCTCTGCAATCGAGTATTGTGTGCCTGCAGCTGAATGAAATTCGTCTCAACTAAGTAGAACTCTCATTGGAGTTGGCAGTATTTCTCACTTACCCCAGCTATTTCAGACTAGGTCCTGCTAACTTTTATATCCATGTGATCTTTTTGTTGCCTGTTGCTGGCACGCTGTATTTCTTCTTGTCACACCTTACATGTGATGTGTACTTCACATCTTACCTCCAGCTTTTTTCACTGGGCTGTTTTACATTTGCGTTCACTTTTGTCTCCCAAGTATAGCAAGAGTCTGTTTGCTGTTTACTCAGATGCCAGTGTGGGTAGCAGTGCCTTGTAAGAATTTGCAACAAAATAATATACTAAAACTTGAAAAGAAAATATTTCAATCTGAATTTGGGATAAGGAAGGCTGTTCCATTTTATAAAATTGTATATTAAACTGGGATTGAAATGATTAGAGGTAGTGCTTTTTCAGCTTAGAGGCTTTCTCATTATCTTAGATTTTAAGTATGATAGTGGGATTTCCAACAGAGAGAAGCAGTTGAGAAAAACATTTTGCTACAGTTATTTAATTCTTCCCTACATGTGCTATATTCAATGTATCTATTTTAAAACCAAATGAGGCAGCTCTGTCATCTTTAGAATCTACAGCAAACCCCAGCCGTGCCAATTTTAGAATGTACTCATCTCTGTGGGAATATGGTTTTCTAATCTTTATTACATATTAAAATTAAAATAATAAGAAATGGAATTTTACCCAATAGCAAGAAATACACAGGTTGGTGAAGGATTTTTATAGTTCTTCTTCAGCTTTGCTCTTAAAGCTAAGCAATATAGCTTTTAGAATTAAATGAAGTAACAAAAAAATGCTTGTAGAACAACCTCAGAAGATAATTTGTGATGGAGAAAGGGTCAAATCATTAACCTCTGAGTATTTTGCCTGTAATGTATTGACACATTGCCAAACGTGATTCTCTCCATAAGCAGCTGTTTCTGACACTGAGATTGAAAACAAGGTGTAATAAACAAAAAGGCCTCCTAAAACTTAGTCCTGCCTCCTACAAAACAGTCAGGTATAAGAACTTAGGCACTGAAAGGTGTAGGGGATCTTCAGGCCTTCTATACAGACAATTACAATCTTTGAAATGGCAATTTGTTGCTACCCTCAAGCAGGAATGTCTCAGCTTTATGGACAGAGCAGTTCTTTGGTTTAGTTACCAGCCATATCTGTGACTCTACACATGCCCAGAACTGTCTCTGCCATACAGTGAAGTCAAGTCCTTCAGGGTCCAAAAAAGGGGTGAAAATCATCTGAACAAATGAAGGAATCTGCAATGTAGATATTTCCTTCTGATCTATTGATCTGGATGTCCTTGGCAGTAAGCACAGGTGATGTCCAAAATAGTTCAGATGAATTACATCTTAGAAGTGCTTATTTTAATTCCATCGACCAGGGGTCAGCTAGCTTCAAGGTAGACTGTGTAAATGCAGACTTTGCAAATGTTAAAAAAGTAAGATCCCATCTTAATTATGCCTTTGCTATGAAAGGAACTGAAATTCACTATTCCTGTCTCTTGATTGTTTTTCATGAAGGGGTCACAAGCATGATTAACTTAAACTCAGGAGTCCCTCTCTCCTCTTCCCCACATGCAAAATTTTCAAGTAAAAGTCTGGGTTGTTTTTTTTTTTCCTGTACCTGGACTGTTTTTCAAGACAGCACTCCAATAGTGGTTTATCCTACAAATGAAAGAGACAAAAAGAGAGAAAAAAGAAGCGACTTGGAAATGAGCGGATTGAGCCATGGTCTCATTTAACTTCTAAATATTTTATAGTGTCCTTGTTTTAAAAGACAAGAGAAACCAGGGGTGGTGGGTGGGAAGGGTGATATTGGTTTTCTTTTTAAGTTTCTTTTTTTTTTAGAAAAAAACAACCATAATGGATTTTTGGGTACTGGGAGGGAACAAATCCCAGCACATAGTTAATATCTGAATGCTGCTGGATACTGTAATGTACTTCTGTCCCTGGTATCTCCTGTTGACCAGCTCTCACCAGCTGCAAGGTTAGTGTGTTGGGATGTGACTGAGAACAAAAATACAAATGGTTTCAAGAAAGGAGAAGCAAATTCATGGAACAGATGCAAGAGCTATTTTAGGAAGTTTCTAAACTGGTGAGACTTAGAAACTGGATTTATAGGTGGGGAGTAATGCTCTACACATTCTTACTCAAGGTTGGGTCTGATCCAGAGCAGTAGTTCTCATACACAACGTGGGTTTAAACAATTTTTTAAAGATTGTTTGAGTCTCTCTGATCAAGAAGTGATGGTGACTGGGCTCCACTGTAGTTCTTGGCTCAAATCTCAGCTGTGGGGATGTCAAGTAGAGATTTGCCCACATCTCTGTTACACAGAGCTGCAAAAGGGCAAGAAATTATGGAGGTTCAAGAAAATGTGAGCTCAGTAATGGTATATGAGATTAAGTAAGATTTATGTATATACAGAAGGTTTATGTTACAATTTAAAAGTTGAAGATCTCTGAAATAGAAATTCTTGATAGATAAGGTTTATTTTGATGTGGCATATTCCAACATTTGGACACCAGCCTGGAAGGCCTCCTGTCACTAGTATTTTTGCAGGCCATTTACTACTGTCACTTTTCCAAATTCATCTGCTTTAGAGCCTAATGCTGGTGGGAAACCTGCTGCTAATAATAATGATTTTTTCTGTTGTCTGAGATGTTGATTCTCACATAGAATGTTTTTTTTTGCTCTAGGACTTATACCAGTCTTTCTTCCTGTGCTCGTATTTTCTTGCTCTTTTGTGGTGTCTCCTCCTGGTGGTAGTTTTACTGAGACCAAATGCAATCTGAAGCAATGAGATGCCACTGTTAATTTAATCTTTTCTTTTAACTTTTATTTTTTCTTTTTATGACCTGAAATTTTGAATTGTTCTTCCCTGTTTACTGGGATTAAAAGTGACCTATTATTCTCCATTGTCTCGCCCTTTAAGATACTAGGAGATCTTGCGGAAAAATAAAGAGACGGACATTTGGTTTCATAAAATTAATTCAGTGAGTTTAGAGCCATTATCTCTACTCACTCTTATGCTTCAGAGTTCTTATAGAATATGGCCTGGATGTTTCAAAACAACTACTTATGTGCTCTTTGTCTACACTGAGGTGCTGCTAAGGTAACTTAAGGGAAGAGTAGGGCTGCTTACAGGAAGTCTTGACAAGGTGCCCTTTAGAAAAACTGATAGCAAGTTAGATACATAAACGTGTAGGCACTCTAACTATCTAGTGCTTTTAAACATATTTTTTACTATAATAGATCTGCCTCATCCCATATACATTCAGTACTTCCCTTTGTATCAAACAACAGAAATCTAAAAATATCTAGGGAGACAATGCACAGGGTTTCCTAACTAAAAGTGGCTTAATCCTTGGTCATTTTCTAAGAGCAATTGTTATAAACCCACTCTCATCCCATGCATTAGACAGTCATAGACAAATCAGCAATACAGCCTAATTTAAATTTTCTGAATGCCAAACTGTTCTTTCCCCATAGTTAGTTCATACTGGTTATAAAAGAGAGATAACCACAGTGGTAACAAGGACACAAAGCAGTTAACTCTCAGTTATCTGTGGGAGGATGATCTGTGTAGTAGTTTAGCCATGTTTCATGTACAAGGCAGCCCAGATAACTCCATTTTGACCAGTCCATCTGCAGAAGACAGTCTCAAAAGCAGTCTGTGTCACGCAGCCTTCCAGAACTTTGCAGTCTGTGCAGACAGTAATATAGTTGCCCTTTCTTTTCCTTTCTGTAGTACACTTATTCTACCTTTCGATAACCTAATGTAAATATTTGCTTACTTGGGCTATCCCACTGCTTTGTTTCCTTATGAGTTGAAAAATAATAAAGAATATAACAATAAAGAATTAATTCATCTATGTACACTCTACTTTGATACATCTAATGTTAGCTACCCTCACAAACTGCTTATAAGTATTATTTTGTTCCTCTATAAAATAATAATTAAAAAAAATAATCAAAGTTTCCTCTACATTATTAATTCTTTCTGAAATATATTGTATTCATATACCTGCATGTCTTGGTAGGAATACGGTCACAAGAGGTGTCCCCCAGGGCTCAGTCCTAGTGCCGGTCTTGTTTAATATCTTTATCAATGACCTGGATGAGGGGATTGAGTGTGCCCTCAGTAAATTTGCAGATGACACCAAACTGGGTGGGAGTGTTGATCTGCTGGAGGGGAGGAGGGCTCTGCAGAGGGGCCTGGACAGGCTGGATCGATGGGCTGAGGCCAACTGTGTGAGGTTCAATAAGGCCAAGTGCCGGGTCCTGCACTTTGGTCACAACAACCCCATGCAGCGCTACAGGCTTGGGGAAGAGTGGCTGGAAAGCTGCCTGGTGGAAAGAGACCTGGGGGTACTGGTGAACAGCCAGCTGAATATGAGCCAGCAGTGTGCCCAGGTGGCCAAGAAGGCCAATGGCATCCTGGCTTGTATCAGGAATAGTGTGGCCAGCAGGAGTAGGGAAGCGATTGTGCTCCTGTACTCGGTGCTGGTGAGGCCGCACCTCAAATACTGTGTTCAGTTTTGGGCCCCTCACTACAAGAAAGATGTTGCCTTGCTGGAACAGGTCCAGAGGAGAACAACCAAGCTGGTGAGGGGTCTGGAACACAAGTCATACGAGGAGTGGCTGGGGGAACTGGGGCTGTTTAGCCTGGAGAAGAGGAAACTGAGGGGAAACCTTATCACCCTCTACAACTGCCTGAAAGGAGGCTGTAGTGAGGTGGGGGTCAGTCTCTTCTCCCTGGTAACGGACAAAAGGATGAGAGGGAATGGTCTGAAGTTGCACCAGGGCAGGTTTAGGTTGGACATTAGGAAAAATTTCTTCACAGAAAGGGTTGTCAGGCTCTGGAATGGGCTGCCCAGTGAGGTGGTCGAGTCCCCATCCCTGAAGGTATTTAAAAAATGGGTAGATGAGGTTCTTAGTGACATGGTTTAGTGTTGGGATGGCAGTGCTAGGTTGACAGTTGGACTCGATGATCTTAAAGGTCTTTTCCAACCTAGACAATTCTATGATTCTATGAAATATAACTTCTGTCTCTAATTTTTTTTTCCCCAGAACTATAGGGTTCACTATATCATCTTTAACAACACTACACTCCAAAAGAAAGCATCACAAAACCTTTGCAGAAGAAAACATTAGTATTAGTATTGTAGATTTAGTATTTTATATAGCTGAAAAGTAGCTGTCATTCCTCTCCAGTAATATGTAATTTCAGGAGTATAAAATGCCATCTTTGTCCTCTGACTTAGCTGGATAATATCCAACAAATTTGAAATGTCTAATCTTTATGAGAGTCCTTCATCTTAGTTTTCATTTTGCATACTTGTACTATAAACTCCTTTAGGCTTATCAAGAATTAAGTGTACTCTGCACTAAGTTCTTCCAGAACAGAGAAATTTCTCAGCTGAGAATAGTTGTGAGTTCATATTTGATGCATTTAGACATTGCACTACTGACTCTCAAACTCATATGTGCAGGAGTATGCTGTGGATTCTCTGCAGAAATTTGGTGTGCCATAGGAATGCCTTTTACATATACAGTATTCCACAGGTATATGTCACCCATATATCTTGAAATCATTCTAAGTAAAAGCCATACCATTAGGAAAATAAATTCATTTACAAAAACAAAAAGTGAGCAACAAAGGTTATAAAGACAGAAGTGTCAAAAAAGAAAGTATTTAAATTATTTCAGAATCAAACCTCTGTAAAGCTAGATGGAGTTCTCCCTAGGACTCATACCAAATTGTAGACACATACTTACCTTTTATGGTCAGGAGCTTGTTCCTCCTGTCAGCCATACATCTTCAGTCTACATTAATGAGAAAGATCTTTTGGACAGAAGAGAATGTTAACTTGCATACTTATGCATTGCTTATGTTTTTATTTAACTTCTAAATCTCTTCTTGTGCTTGAAAATACTGACAGTTAATTTCCCAAGAAGAAGTTTCCTTCCTGGACTTCCAGCTTCTCTTATTTCTCTCTAAATGCCAATGTCCTTTAGACAGAATTGGTGCAGACATCTCCTCTCTTCCTTAAACAATGAGCAAGTCATTAACCTATGAGTAAAATGGTTTTTCTTACTTAGTACACCGATACAGATATTTCAATAGAAAATTATTTCCATTTGTTGAACTTCATATTTTACAGAAAGATATAAAAAAAACAGCTATGATTTTTGCAAACTTCATTTATACAAATAAAGGAGATTAATACTTCATTTCATTAGGGGCTTATAACTGAGACCAGATGTGACTGCAGATTAGTGTCTCTGAAGCGACAGTCACATTTATAATTGACTCCAGGCTTTGCCTTTAAGGGACCTTGTAACACTCTCTTTTCCCCAAGTACAGAATAAGGACTGGTCTAAAACAAAATAAAAAGAAAGGGAGAGAAATAAATAGAGTTCTGAGAAACAAAGTTTGAAAAATGTTTCCAAGCTTTAACAAGTTCAGGTTATAGATAAACCAATATATCACTGGCTACATTGCACAGTAAATCTTAAATTGCAAATTCTTAACATGAGGATGAATTGCTTCTGAACATTTTCTCCAAAGCACAAAGAAAATAAACAAGCAGCTTTGCATTGATACCATTTAAGTCAGCTTGAATGGTGCCAAGAAAACTGCTGTTCATTTTTTCAGTTTTACTAACCTTCCCTTTTTCTCTATTACTGATGGAATCTGAGACTGAGGATTGCAATAGCCTGGTTTTTTCTCCTTCATGCTGCTATTTAAGATTCAGAAGTCATTGTATAACTGCCACTACTTGGTCACTTTTTGCTCTGTCACTTTTACATCGATTTGTTTTTTCCTTCTGGCATGTGAAGATCCTCTTGCAATGTTTCTTGCTCTGTTGTCCTGTAAAGTAGCACCAGCCAAAACAATGGGAATGCAAGCCTCTTCATGCTATCAGAGACTGTCCATGGGATATTGATATTCTATTTTAAACTCAATATAATTGTTCACAACTGCAATTACTCCAGCATCTATATGGATTCCTTTCACAAGATACCATATTTCTTTTCCTGAAATAAATGAATTTAGGCTTAAGAAAGCTTAATTAATTTTATAATTAAAATTATATTTATATAAAATATAATAATTTATAGAATATATAGTGATTCACACTATAGAAAATAACAAAGGAAGAGCTAAAAGATAATATCTCAGATTTAAATGCCGAGAGAAGAGGAAACTTTCATAAGCTTAAACAGAGAGCAGGGTCAAGCAAGCACCTACATGCCCTGACATGCACTGTGGTATCTTCTTAATCTCAGAACAAGCATAGTTTCTGCTGCAGTTTTGACCTCTGTACCTCCTATTTACCCCCAGTGGAGCCTTGGTACTGGGGTAGAGGCAACTTTGACCTGACCTAGTATGAGCAGACTCAGCCCTAGTCAGTCATGGTAATCTTTAAAACAGATGTTTTAAAAATGATTGTATGAGGAGAGTGACAGTTATGACTGAAAGACTCACTAGTATTGTGCGTTTCTAAATTTGGAACTTCATCAGAAGTGCCAAAGCTTGCCAAAGAGTATGGGCTGTATATAATTTTTGTCCTGAGCTCTGTACTGACTATGTAGTCCTTCATAGTGAAGACAGTGGTACTGTTTTCATAGTGCTTACATTGTGACTAAAGTTCCAGAAATTACTGATGTCTTTTCCAGCATATTCTAGTTAATATATCTCAGAAACAACAACAAAAAAAAAACGAAACAAAAAACCCCAAACACCAGTCTAGTTTATTGTGCAGAACCTTTTCCTTGAAGAGATAAGTGGTGGTGAGTTTTAAAGTGTCCACTAAAAGAAGGTTTAAACAACAGTCTCTTACTAAAACTAGCCAAGTATTACTGCAATATAAACAGAAGAACCAGCTTAAAATTCTGACTCCAGACTAAGGGGAAATCAAGGATGGTGAATGGACCTATAAGGTAGATAAGGAACGATTCGATCAACTTTATGCAATTTGAGACAGCCTAGGGTATTCTATCCATTCTGCGACTGCAAGGACACAGGTCTCCCAAACCTCTTGTGTCATACCCACCCATCTCACAAACAGATTTTCATGAGTGCAACTGAAATGACACTTGATGCATATGAATTAGCATCTGAACTGAACCACAAGCAGCATCTCCTGCCACAATGGAATGATCAAACACTGAAAAAGAGTAAATTACTAACTGTGTGTACAGATACTTTTCATCAACATGTGATATCCAGATCCTTCTCTATTCGATTTAACACTGCTCTGCAGCCAGACAACAAATGTGCTAAGGTCAAGTGCTGATCATGAAGTAGAAATATGAGTAAAATATGAATGTGAAAAAGAGCAAACTGTCACTTAAATCATCAAACTGGTTTAGCTAGTGATTAAAGAGGGATCACTTTTATTTAAGCATGCACGAGGTTATGCTTAGGGCTTTCAATGCTTGGTAAGTCTGAACCACATGAACACATCCATAAAGAGACTTTTGCAATAATCACTTATGTTAGGATATATTTTAGCCTAAATATTTTTAATTTAGATATTTTACATGTAGTAGTTAAAGTAAATTAAATGCACCAAAAAAGCACTAAATATTTCCATTCAGGAAACTTTATTTGTATTCACTTACTTAAAGTCATCATCACTTGGCTAGAGTTGTTTTGTGGTAGCATGGTGTCATTCAGTCAAGCATATCCTGCTTAAAGTTGTTTAATTGGAGTGTGCAACTGCATCAAAAAAAGTGCCTTCTTTTGTCAGACAAGCTTCATAAGGTTGGCACCATTATAAAAGCTTTGGGGTGATCCATGTGCAAAAAAATGGGGAAGGCAGAATGAGAACACAACTGTTGCATCATGCATGGTTAACCTTAGCCACCCGCAGGAAGAATTAAACTGCCCCAATGTCTACGTGGTTGTAAACAGGATGCAGGAAATATAGGATTTACAGGAAAGCTTGTGCTCAATCTCCTCTCCTGCAGAACAGATTTTTATCTCAGGGCAACATCACTCTGGTCTTTGCTGGTATAGCCATAGAGAACTCATACAGAGAATTGGGTTCTTAAAATCTCAAGTGGAAAAGAAAAGCCACTTTGGTCTAGATCCATAGCACTTCACTCTAATTCCTCCTAATTTATCCTGATTAGAAACAGGATTTGCATTTTAGGATGCATTTGCATAGAAACCTTTGTGACTGGTCTTGGATTGCAACAACAGACCCAAGGGTCTAAAACCTGAAATGCAAACAATAAAATGGATCATCCAAAGGCTTAGTAAGATGAGGGAAGAGGAATGTGAAGCAAATAGAAAGGGTGAACTAAATGCATAACATTCTCACTTGTGTTGCTGGGGAACACTGGTGAAGCTGCCCTTGGAGCAGTAGGAGATAAGAGCAGAAGAAAAAGCTTGAATAAGTGCTACAGAATGCTTCCTCTATCTAGACTGTCATGAGATCGGAGTAAGAGAAGACAAAAAAGGAAGGCCCTTGGGAGAGATCGTATTACAATGATTTCAGGTGTAATTGAGAGTTCAAATAACAACTGCTTTGAGAAAAAATGGTAACCGCTGTTAACATAATATTCAACTTCCCTGCAATTTGTCTGGGTAATGAAGAGGGGTGGGGGGAAGGAGAACAAAAAAAAAAAAAAAAAAAAAGAAAAGAAAGGAAAGAAAGCAGTCAAAGAAACACCTTACTTTTATTTGATTCTACCTTGGCTTTGAAAACATATCTTGATACTACCTCTTTTAAGAACCTGGAAGTTTCTATGTATCTTCATAAGCAGAATGTCCAAATGCTTCCTTCGAAAAGCAGGTTTGGGGTTAGTTTTACAAAGGCACAGGATATCATAGAATCACCTCGGTTGGAAAAGACCTTTAAGATCATCGAGTCCAACCGTTAACCTAGCACTGCCATCCCACCACTAAACCATGTCCCTAAGCACCTCATCTATCCTTCTTTTAAATATCTCCAGGGATGAGGACTCCACCACCTCCCTGGGCAGTCCATTCCAGAGCCTGACAACCCTCTCGGTGAAGAAGTTTTTCCTAATGTCTAGCCTAAACCTGCCCTGGCGCAGCTTCAAGCCATTCCCCCTCGTCCTATCATCTGTTACCAGGGAGAAGAGGCCGACCCCCACCTCGCTACAGCCTCCTTTCAGGTAGTTGTAGAGGGCGATCAGGTCTCCCCTCAGCCTCCTCTTCTCCAGACTAAACAACCCCAGTTCCCTCAGCCGCTCCTCATCAGACTTGTGTTCCAGACCCCTCACCAGCTTGGTTGTTCTCCTCTGGACCTGTTCCAGCAAGGCAACATCTTTCTTGTAGTGAGGGGCCCAAAACTGAACACAGTATTTGAGGTGCGGCCTCACCAGCACCGAGTACAGGAGCACAATCGCTTCCCTACTCCTGCTGGCCACACTATTCCTGATACAAGCCAGGATGCCATTGGCCTTCTTGGCCACCTGGGCACACTGCTGGCTCATATTCAGCCGGCTGTCAATCAGCACCCCCAGGTCTTTTTCCACCAGGCAGCTTTCCAGCCACTCTTCCCCAAGCCTGTAGCGCTGCATGGGGTTGTTGTGACCAAAGTGCAGGACCCGGCACTTGGCCTTGTTGAACCTCATACAATTGGCCTCGGCCCATCGATCCAGCCTGTCCAGGCCCCTCTGCAGAGCCCTCCTCCCCTCCAGCAGATCAACACTCCCACCCAGTTTGGTGTCATCTGCAAATTTACTGAGGGCGCACTCAATCCCCTCATCCAGGTCATTGATAAAGATATTAAACAAGACCGGCCCTAAAACTGAGCCCTGGGGGACGCTGCTTGTGACCGGCCGCCAACTGGATTTAGCTCCATTCACCACGACTCTCTGGGCTCGGCCATCCAGCCAGTTTTTAACCCAGCGAAGACTACATCCATCTAGGCCATGAACTGCCAGCTTCTCCACGAGAATGCTATGGGAGACTGTGTCAAAGGCTTTGCTGAAGTCCAGGTAGACAACATCCACAGCCTTTCCCTCATCTACCAGGCGGGTCACCTTGGTCATAGAAGGAAATCAGGTTGGTGCATTTATTAGATTGAACATGAATTAGCTATTATTATTATTTTTTTCTGTCACTAATTAAGTTGTGACAAACATGCAGTGCTTCTAAATAAATTGCTTTAAATGCTACAGATTATGATTTCTTCCATAAGTTTCTTGGGACTATCCTGGGCATGAACTCAGTTTGTCTTCCTCAGAAAATTAAACTGTTTATTCCCCAATCAGTTTGTTTAGTTAAAAGCAAAGAGAAAAGAAGGACACACATGTATTGGATTTCCCTGCTTTTTTGACAAAATACCTGAGATATAACAGGTTCAGAGATAAATATTCTGCTTAAGTTTTGGTGCTGTGCCCACTACCTCATTTTCTGAGTACGTACACAGCTTGATAATTTTTGCATCTCCTCATAAATTGTAAAATCCCTCACAATAATTCTTCAGACAGTTCAATTTCAATATTGATATTGAATTTACAGATTCAGATACCTGCCTGTGCATGTCTAGATGTGAGCCAGCTCCTACATTCTTGCTGTAGTCAATACAGGTATAGTCAACACAGTAGACTCCAGGGAATTATCTCATTCCAAATTATATACCAGTATGAACTAGTTAGACCTTTTGCCTTTTTCCTGACTCAGAGAAACAATTTCAGATTACCAGTTCCTTTGTCTATGAAAGGTAAATGTGTCATGAGAGGGTATTCTACACTGCCATTTTGGGTGCTCAGTATAAGCTTACCCACACTGACACATTTCAAGCTAAGCATTTGTAACCATTTTTCTTTCAATACAATATTCTGGGTTATCCAGTGAGAACTTTTGTACTTATGGCCAGATGTAAAGATGACTAAATAATCATGTTTCATGGCTGAAGTGTTTGAGAAAATCTTAAAAATTTACTTGGATGTGGGGTCATACCTAGTACGTATGCTAATAAGTCTAAAATTCATATGATAATATATGTACATATATGTCAACGTTGTCTTTCAGAGAGACCCATGATACCCAAAATACACATACATGCTTACTGCACTGACTATCTGAGGGTTGACAGCCAGTCTCCATATGGCTTCTTTGCATTCCAGAACATGTATTTTATCCACCTAAATGCATTTTTGGAAAAAATATAGAAACTTAAGGATTGAAATGCATCAAATCATTGCCTGTTAGCAGCAAAATTGTACCCAGGAAGGAGAGGTTTTGTACTGTCTCCTCTTTCTTGAGGACAGACAAAGTTACAGCTTTCTGCCCTTTTGTCTATTGAACTTTATGAAAGAAGGCTTATATGTAAGGAATACATTCCAATTATTTGAGCATGTTCATGTCTTGATTTGGCTATTCCTCATCTCAGGCTTACTTGAGAGAAAGATTACCAAGGGAAAGATCTATCTGAGCATCACTATGACAGTTTATTAGTGAAAGAATATTTATTTCATTAGTGCTTATCATGACATTAATAATGATCTGAGTTAATGAAATGCAAAAATCAACCAGTTAACAGGAATTTAATCCACAGAAAAGTAACTTAACAGCACTGACAATGTATACCTAACATGAGACAAAAGAGATGAACTTTCTTTTGCTTCTTGATTGGTGGAATTGTCTATAACTCATGCAGAGACTTCACTAATTGTGTTTCTTGGAGAAAACTAGTTTGAATTGTTGAAGAACATTATTCTAATAAGGTGATTTAGGTCTTAATTAAATCTGGTTTTAATTATTTTCCTTTTTAACATTCTATGTCTCTGGAACAATTCAAGAGAATTACTGTAAACTATGAGATTCTCCTTTCTTCTGTATTACAGCATTCTTTGTAGATTTAACTTTAGGGGAGTTGGTCCCTTTTTTGTAACTAGTATTTCACATGTAGTTTGTTTTCAATAGTGATATTTTTCTTTTCTATCTCGTAATAATAAACCCCTTAGTTATTATTTCAAAATGTGTTTTCTTGTGTTTACATAGAAATCTCAAAATACATATCTGAGTGTGTGTATTAACTTACAGTTCAGCTTCATAAAGCAGCAGGCTATTGATTTAGTATCTGCAGCTAGCTCTCCTTTACAGGTAGTGTCATCTAAAAGTGCCAGGTGCAACATCTCGTTTATCAATAATACATAGGTCTGTGTTATGGAAATAAATCAAAAGTATTCCCAAATTATACTTGTGATAATATCTTTTGCTCATCTGACCCTCCATTTATGGCAAAATTTTATCATCTATGAAAACAGGTAATGAATTAAAATCTTTTAGCAAGCACATATATTTTATGCTCTCATATAAAGGGAATTTACAGAGTTTTGTGTGCTGCTCTATATACGCCCTTCTGTATGACCTTTAACTTGGCTAAAAATGTATTTTTAATTTGGTACCCCAGTGACAAACATTAGATGTTCCACTGCGCATGAAAGACATATACTTTTATTTCTGTGCCCCTGTATACACAACTCCATCCACACCAAAAAGTGTAGCCATTTTTGCACACCAATTTGTTTTCATAGAATTGTAAAATAGTTTGGGTTGGAAAGGACCTTTAGAGGTCATCTAGCCCAACCCCCCGGCAGTGAGCAGGGACATCCTCAACTGGATCGGGTTGCTCAGAGCCCCATCCAACCTGACCCTGAATGTTTCCAGGGATGGGGCATCAACCACCTCTATGGGCAACCTGTTCCAGTGTTTCACCACCCTCATCGTTAAAAATGTCTTCCTTTATCTTGGGAACTTGTTCTCTGTTGTCCTAACAGCTGGTTTGATCAAACTATTGATTTTCTTTCTGCGGAAGAACACTAAGATGTTACAAGATCATCACAGTAATTCCTTTACACTACATTCAGCTACTGCCACAGAAGCATAGGCAGAACAATATATATTATCTTCCTGTCCTTTTGTAAGCAGATATTTTTTGGTCTGTTCTATTTAGCAAACTGGGGGAGAAAAGGGCAGAGGCATAACAGTCCCGAACTTTGATCAAGTGCTTTATAACAGCTCCTCAGCTGTGATTTGGTAATAATGCTGTGTAGAAATATGCACATAATGGGGAAAAAAAATTAACCCCTTTTTACATTCACATACACATATTTAAATTAAAATGGATTTAACAGAAGTAAATATCATACAACCATGTGAAACCAATATAAATGACAGCAGAAACATCACCAATTTTCTACTATTAAATGTCAGCTGTTCACCTTAATACAATGCAATGCTTATGTAGTCTTTGAGATATATAAGTTCAAATGTAAATACCCCATGATACATACCTTTCTTCTTTTACAAAATCTGTGCAAAGAGAAGATCTTTCAACTAGATTTACAGGAGGAGGACTTCTTTTCTGGATGAATCAGTACTTCAATAAAATAGAAATAATAGAAAAAAATTATTTAATGAGTGGTGAACAACACCAAAATATCCAGTAGGTTCAATAAAATTTTTAATTTCTTTTATTTCTTTTTTTTTTTAAACAAATGAGATATTGCCCATACTCATTGTTTAACACACCTAATTTTGTCATGAAAAGAAAATGCCTGTTTCTTATGAGAATTCACAAAATTCTGTGAAGCCCTAACACCAGATAGAGATGCTCAAAGTGGTTTTTTATCTTTGAACACTAAGAAAATTAAAAACTAAAATGAAGACTCATTAAGAAAAATGTCTAACAGAACAGCTAAACGATATTTGAAGACTCATTTTAAAAAGAAGTTACATGTTCCAGGGTCTGACACAGCTTAGCTATCATCTAGTACTTTGGATGTTCTGCCTCATTATTGCTTTCTCATTGGTTTCATTACTGGGGCAATTAATAGCACTGACTATAAATTAGTAGACAAACACTGATAAAATGGAAAAATTTTGAGCCAGTGTGCACTGCAACTAATATTCAGAGTTTAAAAAATAGTAATGAGACTAGAAATGCCCTTCTTCATATTCTGTTCTGTCATCTTCATTATCTTGTGGTGATAAAGAACCATGTTTTGAGAATCATTTAAGTTAATTTTGTATGCAGGCTGAAATGAAATTTTCAGTGCTCTTAGAACACTCTTTCATTGCATAATGCATTAATATAAGGAAAAAAATAAAGTTAACAAATTCGTTGAATTCAATTTTTCCCAAATATCTTTCTCTTATTCTTAAAAAAAAAAAAGCTCACAAAGATTCATCTCATGTTGCATTACAAGCACGTCAGAAATACTGTTTTTAACTGCTCAGCTTTATGAAGAATGTGATAAAGTTAAAGTCTAACTTTTGACATGTTCATCATTAACGCTTTAACATTCTCTTAGCCTGTCTGTATGGAGAAAGATGAATGCATTAAAAATAGGTAAATAAAAAAAGAAGTATTTTCTCTCTAAATTAATATAATGACACACTTTCATGATGAATTTTCCAAGTAATTTTCAGCTTATACTTTCCTCTCTATGGGTTCAATTATCTTTGTCATAAAAAAGGGCTTTTTCATACACAACCTTTAGCCATTTTTCATGGCCTAATTTAACTATAAAGCTGTTAACATCCTATTTTAAAGATGATGATAGATTACCTTTTAACCTATGAGAAATTTTCAGATTATGTATTATAATATTCATAGATATAACTTTACCAGTTATGAAGAAAAACTCCGAAAACACAAATACGGCTTTAACCTTGAAACCTGACCGGGGTTCAGATCCAGCAGAAGCTGTCATGTCATAGTGCTTTGTCACACAAGTTCTGTGATTTCTTGAATTGACTGAGATGAAACCTGAAGACCAGATTCTTCTGAGACTTTCATTTTATGCTTTGTTGTAGCTGATTTTACTGCCAGTTACCTGATGTTTCAGATACATTTTTTTCCCCTATTTACTCTTACACTAAAACATCTCCTCTCATTTGTTTTTAGAAAGGGATGGAATTTGGTTGCTTTATTACCTTGCTCTTGTGCTTTGCTAATTTTGCTTTCAAAAATTAGAGAATCTGTTGTAGCAAAATAAATAATAACATATTCACATAGCTTACTGAGGTTTTTTGAGCACTGGAATAATCAATAATATTCACCATAAGGGTAACAGATATTTCTGAGGGGGAAAAGATTCTTTAAATTTAAACCATATTTCTAAATTACATGCAATACTTTCACAGAGAAATCTATAGACATCAGCAGAATTAAAAGAGCCAACTCACCTGAGCAAAACCACTTCAATTACCTAAGGCTTCCCAGACATAAACCATTGGCTAGAACACAGCTATCCACAGCACCAAGAGGAAGGACTGTACACCAGTATTAACAGCCAATTCTTCTACCAGGTGATGTGAATAAATGGCAATCTTCCTCTCACCTGTGGATGGCATCCTTAGAGCACAAGAGAGAACATTTTAAAAATTAATAATAAGAGAAAGGAACAACTTTTTGTCTATATTTGTGAAGATTTACATTGAACTAAGGCTTTTGTTAATTTAAATTATGCTTTATTATTTTTCAAGGAAAACAGGGTCATCTTACCCACCTGACATGAGCCCTATGTAAACATCCATTCTACTTCCTTCATTACATTGACTTTCATTATGGCACTTGCTTCACTGTTTAGGGATAGAAGTCTTCTCTGCGTAATTAACCTCTTTCCCCTGATGTTTTTTCCCTTTGTGGAAAATCCCACTGTAGTAGCAATATAAGGCTGCAGGTATCTGGGGTGTAAAGGCCAATGGCAGTTACCTGGAACTCACTCAGAAAACAGGAGCACAAAGCAGCAGCAGCAGCATCACCTTCTGCAGATAAGAGCTATAACTCTCCCAGAGCTTCCCTAAGCTGCTCTTAAAGAATTAGCAAATAGAGAAATGAGGTACCAGGCCACCAAAATGGAGCTTCCTTGTCATCATCTTTGCTAAACAGCAGGACTTGTGAGCGGGGTGGCCATGTCCCCCTGACCCCATGGCAAAGGAACTCAGCATCAGCCTAAACAGCCTGCTGTGGCCATCGGTACTGTTAGCAGGCTGTCAATCATATATCTTTTTAGTGAAGAATATCATTGCAGCAATGGACAGTATTATATGCGATTAAGCGTCTAAGTTAAACCCATTAAGGTAATGAGGACTACAGTTCAAGATGACAGACTGCAGTGTGTCCTTGATACAGAATTCTTGGAAGAAATTTAATACTGAAATGTAAATGTGTCTTCCATTGAAGTACCGACCCACTGTTGGTATGTTTTTAATGTGTTTTCAAATCACAAACATACTCAGACACTTAGAATAAGTGATTTCTTCCCTTCTAACATCTCTGGGAGCCACTGCTTCTACAGTACTGCACTGATGAAATCCATGTAAGTTTATGCACTGAGCATGGCTGGATTTGATTCCCTGAAATTATGCCCCCCTGCTGCCTGCCACTCTCTCACATTTTAATGTGTTTTAAGTGTCATTGCCAAAGGAATCTTCCTTTCCTATCTCTTGCTCTGATCACGTCACTCTCTTTCTGAATCCTTTTACTCACTGGCTTTCTCCTTTGTATCATAGTAAAGCTAATAATTCTTGATGGCAAAACTCTTTGCAATCTCACTGATATTGCCATTTCTAATTTCTTCTCACCTGCGCATTGCCTACTCCTTATCCCTTGGTTTCTTCTTCTTTTGACTTAACGTCCTATCATCTTCTCATTCCCCAGCTAATTCAGTCCTCCCCTTCCAGCTGTTCTTTCCCAGTATTCAGAGACCACTCTCAAGCTTCTTTCAGCCAGCCATTTCTTGTTATCATGAATAACCATCCCATCCAGTATTGCCTAGTGTCCGGAGTTGACTGTCAGCGCAAGCTCTTTAAGAAAATACCTTGTAATATATTTGCAAAATGTTGTCTAAACACCAAGCACACTATATAGCTATTAAAGCTTACTCAGAAAAAGTGCATGCAAACAGCTAGGTCCACTGTGAATATCAGCAGGCTCGAGGTTCATCAGGTAAACAAGAGAAACAAATTGCAGTCATTCTCCATCATGCTTGTATTGCATGTTTTCATCGTGATTACACTCCCAGAATTCACATTTGAAAATTTTTAAAGGGGCTTTTTAGCTGACCACACCATGTGACACCTTGAAAAGCGGGGAAAGACAGTTTGTGGCTTTCAAATCCCCATAGAACTATTTGAGTAAAAAGGCAGGAATGTCTTTATTTAAGCACCTATACATGTATCCTAAATACTGAAAGCACCCATATATATGGGCATCTAAAGTTGGACACATAGAAATCACTAGGCATTTATCTTGCCCTGACCAACTAAGAGTTTAAAGGGAACAGCAGTGTGCTCAGCATTTTAGAAAATCAATGCTCTAAGCACTTCATAGTTAGGATTTAGGAACCATCTTTAAGATACCATTTTTATGTTCTTAACTACCAGGCTTAAAGCAGACCTTTAATGGAAAGTTGCACCTATTTTTCTCAGCTCAACAGTCTGAAAGCTGGCAAGGTGAGACATGCTTGTATCCCTGAATAAATTGCAACGTGTTTATTTTGGGGGAGCTTTAGTTGCAACTTCTCGAGTTAATGCTCTCCTGAAGATTGGTGTCATTTATGAGGAGTGCCATATGAGGATGAAAAGTAAGGATTTTTGTGGCCTTCTTAACTGTGGATTTAAGAAACAGAAAAAACAATTCTTTAAAAATGGTCTTTTATGCTCATTTCAGCAATTACTGAAATAAAATTGAAGTGTGTTTTACAGATTCATACATTGAACTCTCACACCACCACTGTCACAAATCACATAGCTTTTCCACAATGGGTCATTTTTAGTACTCAAGAATGGAAGACTGTTTGTCCCGCTATAAGTTAATTAAAGTCCAAGGAGGATGAGCCATAAATAAAATAAATGACTTTTTTTTTATTCTTAAATGATAGGCATAACTGCTTATACAGCTGGTGTGGTGAGACTGGAACAATTTTGTCAGGGATTTTGATCTCTCATGCAGGGCAAGCATTTTCCCTTCAAAAGGAGATTGTGCCCTAGCCTATGTGCCATTTGCAGCACCAGTTCTGTGGTAGTGAGAGGCTGATGGTCATTTCATGAAAGCAAATTTCCACTTCTCTAATAAGTAATTTTTTAACAGAATCTGGGAGCAACAATTTCTTAAATAAGAATCTATGAAGTAATTCACTTATTCACTTATCTGTCTGCTTCCCTTCTAAAATATTTATCGCCTGAATGAGGTGATGGTGGAGAGGTGCATATCAAAGTTATGGGGCATTACAGATGTCATAACATCTTGCTGCCTTTGATGGCTCACTAGTTGCCTCTACAGGGCATGATCTGAGCTGAAAAAATAATACAGGAAAGTCACTGACTCACTGCACCTTGATTAATAATTAATGACAATGGTATATTATCGTGCCAACAGCACATTCAAATGAGGTAAGCTGGGATAAGAAAAATGCAGCCCTCTGTGAGCCATGCAGGAACCAAGTTAGGTCAGAAATACATTACAGGCAGGTGGGAGTTTGCCTTCCTGAAAACTGGAGGCAAAGGAAAGCTTTTTTAGGTCTAAGCTTTGCAAAATAATCCCTTACCTAAGATTTGAAATTCCTATGATTTCAAAATGGCAAGCTGCTGGGTCTGATTGCCGCTTAATGGCTTGTGGCTTTAGACATTGTAGGGTGGGGAATATCTGTCCCTGTGTTTTTGCACTGCCAACAGAAATGTGGCAGTCATCCTGTCTAGCTACCACAGTAAAAATAATAATGATAAAATTGATGTTACCCTGTTGTCCATTGCTAAGGGGGGAAAACATGAAAAAACATATTTATTTATATATATATAAACAGCTGCATTCCTGTCTGGCACATTTTACAACTAAATAGAAGAAAAAAAAAAAGATTTAGGGTTTTGAGCAAACACTGGAAAATGTCTGAGGCAGATCAAAATCCTCACAATTACGTATTCCTCATTTGGTTAATGTGAACTGTCCAATTCTAGCTCAGCCTAACAGGTGACATTGTTGCATCTTCATATAAAAATGGATTACAAGATTTCCCAGCTTGCTGTGTCTGCAATGACTGGAACTGTTTTCTAAAATTTTTTACACTATTTTTAAGATCAGTACTCGCCCACTGCAGGTGTAATGGAAGTGGGAAAAGGGGAGAAGCTGCTTTGGAAATTAGGCTTTCTGAAGGTCTTACAGAAATCTTGCTTTCTAAAGGAGGGATATTCCATTTTGCAAGGGTCAGTAATGATCTATTGGGACAAAACCAGTTTTTTATTATAACTGGAAACAGATAGCAAGCACATTTCCAGTTTGTTCATTTCTGCCTCTTAGGTAAAAGTTAACTGTTGATTCTTGAGTATCTGTTGTTTAGTGAAGCCTTTAATCTAAACATGAAGGTGTAGGTGCTGCACATCCTAAGGAAACTGTGCTCCATTTTGGCTATTGGCTTTATTTGCCGACAAGATGAGAGAATTAAATTTGGTGAACTGAGACATTTCTTCCATTCTTCTGTTCACAAATTACTCCTGATCAAAATCTTAAGAGGAGTTTTCTCTCGAGCGCTTTTGCTCCTACTTAAGTCCTCGCTGATCTAGCTGACGTCTATAAAGAACTTGAATAATAGACATGTAACCCATTCTTTGTGCAAAATATTCTATAAGATAGATCATATGCTGTGACCTTATCTCTCAGAGGATTCTATTTAATTTAATACATTCATATGTAATGTGTTTCTTCTTGTCATCTTAACTTGGATCCTTGTATTTTTAAGATTTTATTATCCTTCTTGATAGCTAGGATAATGTTATCTCTCCTGTTTTTTGAAAGTAAAACTATATAAATGTTAATGAAAAAGTTACTTTTGCCTTCAAAAATATTAATAGTCAAGTCATACAAAAACTTTGGAAATTTGAAAGCATAATATAACACAGACCAAAGGGGAGACTGGGGAGGCAGGAGGGGATGACAAAATTACCCCGAACATCCCTTACTCATTCTCTGTTCTCAGCATTAGCTCACTTGATACACCAATGCCTGTCTCAAATCTACCAAGTCAAATAAACAACTATAAGTAACAAAAAGTTTATATGTGAAAAACTTTAAGAAATATCTTGTGTGTCACACACATGCACAAACCCTGTCCGTCCGTCCGTGTCCCTCCCCCCCCAAAAAAAGCCCAACTGAAAAAAAAATGGTAACTTTACACCATCAAAAGGAGAGAGAGGATGGGGATGTGTGTGGTTTACTTTTTTCCTCAGGGTGGTCTCTACAGCTGATCTCAGCACTTTTTAATTTTGGGGGGAGTTCTTGGTTTGGGTTTTTCCCTATTAGCCCAAAACCAACAGAAGTAAAACTCAAGAGGTAACTGAGACTGGTCTATGACCATCTATATTAACCGGAAGAAGTGGATAATAAGAAAAGTGCAGCAATCTATAGACACTACATTTGAGAGACATTTGGGTCTTTAGTGGATTTAGGTTGGATATATCTCAGTGGAGGAGACAGAATTCTGCAGGATCAAAGCACATATAATTTTCTTGTTGGAGACAGAAGTAAAGTGATACATTGTCAGTGGTACATAAGCAAACAACTGAGGATCAAGATTTTTCTTACTTGTGGAAGGATTACAATAATTTGAAATAAGCGTTGTTCGAAGCCAGTTAGATGAACATAATGGTGTTGAAGATCTTCAGTTTAATTTATGTGTGCATGTGTTAGCGCTCAGTAAACTATGTTATCAAATGGTTTGTCAACATCCTAATAATTGACCTTATACTTGTATAGCCTTACATCTTTCTTTTAGGTGTCACTCTCCCTAGGCAACACATAATACAAATGAAAATACAACATAGTTTCAAATCATAATATTTGGCTCATTAATTCACATCTGAAATTAATAAGAATAAATTTTAGCCATGCCTGAAAGAGAAAATCTTTATAATCTTTAAAGATATGCTGTTACTAGCTTTATGATAACTCCATCCCATTAGCAGCTCACTCAGCTCCAGTAATTAGAGTTCATAATTACAAATGCAAAATAAAACAAAATTGCTGGCTAAGACTTCTGAAGTATGTTTACATACATACCAGAATTAATGATGATTTATAAGGTATAGGTCATAGCAATAAACATTTTCCTACTTGCAGTAGATGAAATGTTGCATTTTGAGCTGGGCTTCTGGTGTGGTCCATTCCTAAATTTGATTTTTACAGTTTCATTTACACTGAATTCCTCTCTCCCGTCTCCTAGAAGGAATAATGCTGCAAAGACTGTAGCAGAGAATTATCAGAGTGGCAACATAAGAAGATGGAGGTCAAAATACTGCAGAACTATTAGTTCAACTAATTAATCAGCTGCAATGCCATTTAATCATCCAGCATAAGCAATGTAAAGAATAACATGTCTGTAAATACCTAAGCAGGCTAGTGAGAAAGAAGAAAGCTATTCTTTTTTAGGGACAAAATCAGATCTTATAAAAACAGTGGTAAATAAAATATTACTTCTTGACATTTTTAGTCTTCTTGCAGCTAACAGTGTTGATATGTGTTTTGTTATAAATGACCCTACCTTGAAGATGCTCACACTACAGAGCAAAGCTTAGGTCCTGAGGATACAATCACTCCACGGGACTCCGGTTTCAATTGCTCACTTCAGTGGTCACTGAGTTGTATCATTGAAATTAATAACGCAGTTTGTATCCATTGTCTTATTTGCATTAAATTTTATAAACTAAAATTTAAAAAAAACCTTAAAGTTTTAATGTCAGGATGTCATTTCAGGTAATTTACTTGTTCATTTCCTTTCTTAATTTCTGCACCAGTCTTGGGAAAATATGTAAGAATCTGTGAGAGATTAAAATGTGCTATGTTTAGTGCACTCTAAAGCCACACTTAAGTCCTCTTACAATCATCTTATATTCATTTTGCCTTGAAAGCGGTAGTAAGATATTGTTAACAGCGTGAAAGGCAGCAGATATAACTGCATATTATATCATAAGAAGAGACAATTATAAAAAGGGAATGAGATGAAGTACCTGCTTAGAAAACTGTAATTTTAACTGGTAATTAAACTCAAGTGTTTCATTTTCCCAGTCAGCTCATCAGTGACTCTAGAAAATAAATGATCTGAAAGTGAAATCCTTTGGGGGAAACAATAGTAATTAATTACATTTCTCAAGGGAAAATATATTCCCAAAGCTTGTTTCTGGGTAGCCTCTTGAGCAACAGACATGACAATGTACAGGTGGCAAAGTAGGGTGGACAAGAAAAAAGATAATTTAATTTGAATATTCATGAAGTCTCCAGCCTGGCTTACAGTCTACCATCATTTTCTTAAAAATCACAGAATAAGTACATGTTTCCCATACTATGTCACGGTTACTATCTATCACTGTTTTCTGTATGAAAATAGGGAGACAGTATTCTACAGGATTTGCTGCAGCAGTTTCTCTGGCATTCTTCCAGAAGTTAATTACACATACAGACAAATTAGTGATAAAAAGGACCTAGTGGGTCAGAAAGTAATACTTCTTTGCAATGCAGGAATTCTCCCAAGAGAACATCCTGTTATGGTTTTTCTCTATATTGGATTTAAGACTTGAAGTGTTGGGAATTCCCCTTTTGTTCTGGGAAATTAATCGATTCTACTTTTCCTAATTCTTTTCTGACTAATTTTTCTTCTGATTAATTTCATTCAGTTGCCTCAAGTTATTGTGTTTACTCCCTGCATGACTATCAATCCCTTCTTAGTTTTTGTTTAGCTACTCTACGCATATTAAAATTTTAATCTATTCTTGTATGTCAATCCCTTCAGACCTCTTACATGTTTCAGTATTTTTCTCCATAATCCTTCTGTTCTGCATACTCATTCTAGTTATCAATCATCCACAGTGAAAGCTGAATTTAAAGCCTCTACTACCAAAACCAGAGATTTTATGGAGCAAGGTAAAGACATCTTCCAGGGGAGAAATTGCAGTTCCAAAACAGTTGGGGTGAAATACCAATCTGTTCTTTCCTCCCCCCTGCAGAAAGGGTGTAAAACTGTATCTTTAATTACTATCTCATCAACAATTGCTTGTTATTTTAATGACCTTAAAGGATTAACTGAAGGTGAAGCTTTCCATGATGTGACAGTTGAGAAAGAGGCAAGAGATACTTCACAGCTGATATAGAAGATAAACAAGTATACTGTCACAGCACCTCCCAGGACAGGCAGCAGAAGTAACCATGCACAGAATTACAGATTTTTAGTTTGGACAAAGCTCCACAATAATTTGGATTAATTTGTTCTGGGGCATGGGTGTGTTTCTTACTTGTGGCAGTGTGTAGCTCTACCTACCTGCAGCAAGCGGGGTACTGCAGCTCCCCAGCTGACCAGGAAAAGCCAGACAGAAGTTTGCTGCTTAGGCAAGAGGAGTACTTTCTTTCTTTCTTTCTCTTTTTCTTCCTTCCTTTCCTTCCTTTCCTTCCTTTCCTTCCTTTCCTTCCTTTCCTTCCTTTCCTTCCTTTCCTTTTCCTTTCCTTCCTTCCCCTTCCTTCCTTCCTTCCTTCTTTTCCTTCCTTCCTTCCTTCCTTTATTTTGTCTTTCTATCATTCCCCTTCACAACCCACTGCTGCAGCCCCAAAGTAGCATTTTTACTATTTTCAGTCAAGCATTGACTGCATTCATGCAGAATCCTTCAGAATACAGGACCCCACATGACAGTGTTCATGGTGCCCTGAACAAGTGTTAAACAAGGTCAGGGTTAAGAAGCAATATCTCTTATCACATCACCTGAACTAGTAGTGACACACACAAAAAAAAGATAAAATTTAGAGACTCTTAGGAATTATTCACAGAACATCAGCATTTTCTACCTTATTAACATTATTTTTTTCTACCCTTGCCACTGGAGGTATTATGAATGAGAATATATCAGGAGGACATATTTCCAGTTGCTCAATCTTGTCATATCTTCACCATATGTTTCTTCCTGTAAAGATCAGACATCTTGCATCACTTGATGTTCCATCAATAGCTTTATGTAGGAGAGTAAGAAATATTTATCAAAGAAACATCTGCATTACCAGTCTATACTTCTCTAAAAACATCTTGGCTTATTACAGACAAAATTTATCCAGCACTCCCATGTCAAGAATAGCACGGCTGCAAATGTTCAAGTCCCTAAACCGAAAAATTTTAACAGCATAATGAAAGAAACCAAGGTGATTTCAATGCTCTTCCTAATAATCTGAGGTATATCCTTTTACCTTAAATTAAGTCCTAAAAGTTCAATCAGAGAAAAGAAAAGTTTAATATGTCTTTTAATTAGGCCACTTTTATTAGTTGAAAACTAGTGCAAATTCATACTTAAAGTAGCCAAAGTAGTTATGAAATAGCTTGTAAGGAAGAGTCCCTAGCGTTTCATGCAGATAAGTGTGATATAATGGCAAAGTTGAAAAACCATAGAGTTTATCTGAAACCTGTTTGAAATCTGTGGCCTGTGGATAGAATCCAGCTGTTCTGAGACAGATTTTCAACACAGGGATCCTAAAGATTTCGTAAATCCAGTGCACCAAAATGACACAGTTTTTGTGGCACTCAGTGACTGGAAATAATCATACTGACACATGGAGTTAGAGAAGTGTTCTCATCCTGGTGAGCTGTCTGAAAAGCAAAGACAGGATTACATAAGCAACAAGAGTCAAAACGAAGAATAACAAATGATATGTATAAATAATTCAATGCACAGAATATTTATCTGAATTTCTAAAGCAAAACTTTAGCAACAGATTATTAATCCCAATTGTCTAAATGATTACAAAAAATGAGGCACATCAAAAAAGTCTGAACAGACTTGCAGTACCATATTGGTTGTTTATTTATTTATGTATTTCTTTGCATTGTGTTAGTGCCCTGGGGCAATTGTACCAGACAACAGGCAAGTACATTAAAGAGATATTACCATTTTCCAGGAAAGCTTAGAGTGTAAGATAAGACAAGAAGCAGATACAGGGAGCTTGGTCACTGAGCTGCCTCTTTCCAGCTGTAGATCTCAGAATACGTCACAGATCTATGAGTAAAAGCAGAAAAAAAAGCACAAAAGAAGCACAAAAAAGAAGTACAGGGATGTGTGAATGTAGCAATATGTGAAGTGCTTTGATGAAGCAAAACACTTAAGCATACACCTAACCTTAAACATATTAGTTATTTCACTGGCATCGGCAGTAACATTGTTTTGTGGAATTTGATACAAAAATTGCAAGAGCATAACAATGTAAAGTAAAAATTGAAGAAAATCACCTAAAGTATTTATTAATCTACTAAGCTCATCAAACTTGTAGTTTAGCCAACTGTTGCCTAATTAATATCTATATTTACATGAAATTATTACTTGAAATGTTCTTGTAAGGATCTCAAATGTCAGTGTGCAAATCCAGTGGTTCATTCCTCCTTCCTTTTTGAAAGTTGGGAACTGTTTAAAAGGCAAAATATTTGCCAATATGTTTTAGTTATCCCTTTATATATGCTAATACATTTTTACTATAGCCATAGGAATTTCACATGTCATCTAGCAGAACCCCTCAATGTTTAACAGCATGTGTTTAAGAATACACATGACCTACAGTGTTCTCCTTTCACAGCTCCACAATACAAAATTATGTACACCTCAGGAACAAGGGTCTTCTTGTTCAAAGAAAACTCCCTTGACAAAAAAGGTTTCTGTGTGAAGAAATGAATTACATTAGGCATATACTTATTTTGAAACATTGTGTAATAATACCAAACAATGGAAAATGAACCAAGACTGATAATTATTAAGGTCATCCTTGACTTATTAAAACAACTTAGAAACAAGCAGTTTTGAATGCATAAACTCTTCTACAAACGCAGAGGACCAACTCTTGTTGTTAGAGCCAGGGAAGGGGGATACTGATTCTCTGCAGATTTCATGGAGTGACTTTTCATGGACTTGGGGGTTCATTATCGTGCCCCGATTTCAGTGGTGCCAGGGAGGGGCTCTGACATCCAGGGAATGACTTCCTCCTGTTTCTGAGCCTTGAAGAGGTATCAAAACACTCAGGCGAGCTTCAGAAAGTGGTTTCAGAATCTGTATTCTATTCCAAATGCTTGTCTCTTGGGAAATCCTGAAGAAAGGGTGTAAAGCATTGCCTTAAGGTCAGAGGTGGAGATACTGAGATGATAATGAGGAGATAAAAATTATTAAATGACAACTGTTTCTCAAAAGCTTTCAATTTTTGCTTTTCATTTATTTCTTTCTAATGTCTGGGAGATGGTAGTAATTGTATAGTAGTCTGTACTTGAATTCTTTTAAAAAATCTCATGTAACAATGATGGATTCTGACTTTGTCAATGCTTTTGTTATATACACTTTTAGGTTAAAAAGAATTTTTAAAAACCTTTATAATCTGATTCATTAGAAAAGACAAATCCCGGCTTTTCTAAGAAAAGAAAAGGAGATATTTATTTCAACATTTCTGTGATAGAACCCTTCAAATATCATCATTTTAATTTTTATAGTCAGTTGTGGGAGCCCAGGATGTAGCCATCATTAGCCTAGTAAAAGATGGTTGCAACTATGTATCGATATTTCCTCTTAATTGGACATTAATAATTTGGACATGAAAATTAACAGATTCATTCACAGTCTGGATTTCATCTCATTTATAAATTGTGATGGGAACTAAATTAGTAAAACAAGAGAAATTTCTGTTTTAAAGTTACCATATGATAAAAATCCAGACCCATAGAAAACTGTCATAATAAGTACATATTATTGGTGAATCACAATTACTGACTATGCTCATTTGAATCTCTTTTTAACTATATGTTATTTATAGCCTTTGTTAGCCTCCAGTGAAATATAAAAGGCAGATCTTCACCTGACTTTGAAGGTTTTGGTCAATAATTTATTTTCCACTTTCAGTCTCTTCCCACTATTTCATTATTTTAGTTAATTAGTAATATCAGACTTAAAAATCAAATGGATTGGAGGACATTCTTTGGCAAACATTACAGTTTAGGGAGTTCAAGTTAAGATGAGAAGAAAAGATTTTTCTTTTTCTGCCTGATGGAGAGGAAATACTTAGGTTCTCCTGTGATTTCAGGCATCTAGGCAGTGCCAGTAGAATAAATTCACTTATAATCTGGCACAGGACTAAAGCTTTAATTATTGGAAACTGAAAAAAAGGCTGTTTTGTTTGGATTTTCTGAGCCTAACTGTTATCACCGAAAATAAAAATACATGGAAACTGAAATTTCGTAAGTTTTTTTAAAAAGTATTGTCTTTGTTGAAGAGGAAAAATCCTGAGACTAACACCCTAGCTGCACAACGGGAGTGAGAGGAAAAAATGTGCTCGGA
This sequence comes from Gorsachius magnificus, assembly GCA_034008185.1. Classification (NCBI taxonomy): domain Eukaryota; kingdom Metazoa; phylum Chordata; class Aves; order Pelecaniformes; family Ardeidae; genus Gorsachius; species Gorsachius magnificus. The sequence goes on from CM067081.1 coordinate 91,017,183, forward strand.
TCTCTATTGCTTAAAGACTGCTTACTGAGCAGCAGGGGAATAAAATACTGCCAAAATGAAAGTGTTTCATTATGCTCATTTTGTACCGACTTAAACGGCCACAGGCAATGAAGAATGAAGGCCAGAGTAAGCTCACATGTAAATAACCAATTTTGTTTGCTAAAGTTTGCTCTTTGTTCATGTATGTAACAGCCATTGTCAGACAAGAGATGAAAAATACCGTTTCTTATATATATGGTTAATGAAACAGACTGAAATTTATCTGACCAGGTAAAATCACCCAAAACTTGTTGCAACTTATTTTGACCTGCCTGGCCACTTCCAAAATCAATAGCACCAAACAAAACCAGTGTCTCACTTTGAATACTGCTTTATCATAAATTAACATGCAATATTTGCAAGTTTTTTCTGTGTATGTAGAATTATAAGCCTGGATATGAATAATAAAAATCAGACATAATGAAGAGTTACAAACCACAAAAGCAAATGGCAGCTTTACTCCTTCAAATCAGAGGATGTTTTTTTAAAGACTCATTTATATTCATTGTTTAAAATGTTTCTGAGAAGGTTTTGTTGCTCAGATAAAATGGAACAGAAAATCTTGTAGAGGTTATCTTAAAACTCACTATGACTGATAAGGAATTCTCTCATTATTTTTACTGTTATAATATTGTTAATTCTGTCACGGTTTAATATTTGCTTTTTTTTCCAATAATTTTTTCATACTTTTTAGTTTTGTTTATAAAATTAGCTTTCCGAAGCTTTCTGTGTTAGACAAGTATTTTCCAATATTCTATAAATTTTTCTTTTAAAGGATTTATTTTTCCTAAATGTTACACCCTGTGATCTATTCTCTCTTCAACAGTTCAATGGCTTGTGTTGTAGTGGTGTAGTTACATGCTCCAGCTCTTGTAGTTTCTTTTGCAACATTCTTAATTTTTATGTCTTCCTAGCCTAAGGACTGCTTAGGAGTCCAAGCACTGTTTGTCATTTATTGTGATTATCCATCTTCAGGAAGCACTCACAACCAGCTCCACGTTCTGTAGAACATAAAAGAAGACATAGCTCTTGTCCTAAAAATTTACAAACAAATTATATGGGCAATGACTGGACATATATATTAGATACAAAAATGCTTATGAATCTTCTTTTCTAATGCTTTTAGAAACGTCCATATCCAGGGGAATATGTTAGTCTAGTATTTTTATCATTTGTTCCAGTTCCTTAGTAATACTATTAAAGAATCCAGCAGGAATTTATGGATGATCTCTAAGAAGGGTTGTTTGAGGAAGAGGATTTTGAAAGGAGAGGGGAGAGACTGGGCAAGTGTTGCATTAGCAACTGTGTGAAAAAGTGGACTGGGAAAATTGGACAGGCAAAGTGAAAAGATAAAATATTAGATGTAATTGGAAAAAGGCCAAACATGCAATGTACCCTAAATAGAATATTAGACTGGCACAAGGAACAGTGGCTTTCTCTCCGTCCTAGAGTATGGTTTTGCAAAACTTTCTGGATGGCACATAGAAGATGCTAGAGGAAGTCAGCCACTTTTGGGATGCAGATTATCACTCTCCAGTAGACAGGAACAGGAGTCTTGATTTAGCATCTAAATAATGCAGGTAATAGCAGCATGGAAGGAGGATAACAATCTGACCTTTGCGGTTGCCATGACTTTTCAGCCCAGGAAGGATAGGGAAAGGACTGTAATTTGGTTACAATTACTGCTCCTCCTAGGCTGTTGACTCAGTCAAAAGGCTCAAACTAGCTGTTAAGATTAAATAGGCAGGAAAATAAAGGAAAACAATAATGATGCATTGCTGGGGTTTTGCCTCTGTTTTTTTTTTTAGTTTTGAACATTACTTATACTGAAAATTCTAATAAAACTTTAAAAGCAGTAATGTTTGCAAATGGCATGCTAACAGATCTGGTTGTTTAATTACTTTCTTGCTTGCTGTACAACAAAGATTAAAAAAGTTATTCCTGTAATTTTCTCTCAATTTTTACAATATTACCAGACAGTAAATAAGATACTTGGGTTTGACTCTTTTTTATGTTATTTATTGATTTATAGTATATGCTTTACACACACAAATACACTTTTTTAATACATCAGGAAAACAGCAAATAAAATCTAACACAACATAAAATATAATTGATAAATTGCAAAAATAAAATGACTGCAATAAGGCAGCACTGTGGGTTGAACCTGTGAGGGGCTTTGACATCTGACAAATGTTAGATTCTGCACTCCAAAGAATATTTCTAGTCTACTTTCCAAGTTCATATTGTTTAACATAGATATTCAAATATTCCAGCCTATAGAATTTAGCTTCAGTAGCAGCTGTAAGATTTGGCCTCTGGATAGTGTGAAAGAACAAGAAAAAATGATTCAGGAGGGGCATATATTTTATGAGTAGAAACAGCAATGCTAATTGAATTCTACAAAGAGACTATCACTGAAATGTGAAGAGCCTTTGAGCAAATTTATGGCCATATTATGCCTTCTTTTTGCATCCCATTGTGCTCATCTGGCTCATAATTTGGCTCCAAGAGCCAAATCCTCAGCTGCTATAAATTGGTGTCATTCCACTGAAGACAGAGAAGCTGCACTGATTTATACCAGCTGTGGACCAGGCTTGCTTTTTCTATTTTTTTCCCAATATTTAAATGAACATATAGCCAGAAAAGCTACTATGGTCTAAAGAGCAGATGAATAAACATAGTTTGAAACAGATCCAGCATGGCTACAGTATTTCCATTACTTGAAGAAAAAGATAAGACCCAAACTACAACTGAAAGTCAGTTAACTGGAGATTCAGAGATCTCCCTCACATTATGTGTCATTAACCATCTACCATATAATCAGGTACATTCAGCTCAGGATCATTTAAACCTTCATTTTATTTCTAGAAAACTAATTAAAAATGAGAATTTATTCTGAGCAAATTTAGTTCTTCTGTGTTTGGTTTTGTGGTTTGCTTTTTCTTTTTTTTTCTAAATCAGTGGGACATCATATACCAGTCTGAATTTCTGTGTTGTTTTTTGAAATTTAATTTTTTTCAGTAGCAACAAATTATATTAATCATATTAGAATGTGAATTGTATGCATTTATGAACACAGTCTAACCTTGGGCAATACGTGTTGGTTTCTGAAATCTGAGTTACTAATTTTATTACATTCATTTTCCTTTTCTTTGCATCCTGGTTTATATTAATTTGGTGAGTAAAAGCAGCTTGAAATAAAAAGTGGAAATGAATGTCAATATTATTTTTCCTTAACGAAAACCTCAATATTATTTTTCCTTAGTAAAGTCTGCCTGATTAAGACTCCTGGATATTCATAGGCATTGTACAACCTGAATGCCTGACATGACTCCCACAATTTTAAGATTTTTCTATCATGCCCAGAGAAAATGAGATAGTATTTCCTGAGAGACTCTCTGCAATCTGGGATATAGATGCAAAACTGTTGAAATACTTAGAAGAAACAGATACTCTAGTCTTCACTTCTCCACAAACTAATCATAGAATCATAGAATCACCTCGGTTGGAAAAGACCTTTAAGATCATCGAGTCCAACCGTTAACCTAGCACTGCCATCCCACCACTAAACCATGTCCCTGAGCACCTCATCTATCCGTCTTTTAAATACCTCCAGGGATGAGGACTCCACCACCTCCCTGGGCAGCCCATTCCAGAGCCTGACAACCCTCTCGGTGAAGAAGTTTTTCCTAATGTCTAGCCTAAACCTGCCCTGGCGCAGCTTCAAGCCATTCCCCCTCGTCCTATCGTCTGTTACCAGGGAGAAGAGGCCGACCCCCACCTCGCTACAGCCTCCTTTCAGGCAGTTGTAGAGGGCGATCAGGTCTCCCCTCAGCCTCCTCTTCTCCAGGCTAAACAACCCCAGTTCCCTCAGCCGCTCCTCGTATGACTTGTGCTCCAGACCCCTCACCAGCTTGGTTGCTCTCCTCTGGACCTGTTCCAGCAAGGCAACATCTTTCTTGTAGTGAGGGGCCCAAAACTGAACACAGTATTCGAGGTGCGGCCTCACCAGCACCGAGTACAGGGGCACGATCACTTCCCTACTCCTGCTGGCCACACTATTCCTGATACAAGCCAGGATGCCATTGGGCTTCTAATTCCTGGGTGGCATATCCCATTAACACCACTGTAGATATTTCTTTGATACTTGGAATTAAGAAAGCTAAAGGTGTATGTCAGAACATCAAAAAAGAAAGAATTCTGAAGGGCTTTGATTGAGAATGTCTTGGAATTTTCTGAAGTGACAGTTATTTGGAGTGTGCTAAAAGCTATGTTCAAATACTGAAGTGCAGACTCAGTGACTGTCTTTTCTTTTTTACTTTTTTTTCTACTTTTTTTTAATGAATTACTGTCTATGGGAGTGAGTTAATTCACCAGGACAAATTAAGGATATAGGACTCTCTGTGACAGGCTGGTACTGACCCAAACACAGACTGACCCAAACACAGACTGTGCACCCAAAAGATCAGATAATATATTGTTGGGAGAAGGGGTTCCCCCCTTTAAAAGTATGAGGAAGAAAATAAATATGAAATAAGTTTTGAAAAATGTGAAAAGTGTCCCTTTGTGAAGGAAGAGTTTATTCCTTTTAGGTAGTTAATAATTATTATAAATTAGTTGTTTAATACTGATCAATTAATGAATCATTAATACTTGGGTGAATGTGATTAATTGCTAAATAATGATTAGTAACTGACTAATGATTAATAGTGATTATTAATTATTGATGATAATTATAAATGCCACTTCTAGTGTATCTGAAGTAAAACTATTTATCCCTTTCCAGTAAGTATCTATCCCCATAGCATCTAAAGGACAGATCAACAAAATTACAGGGAAATAAGTCCCTTGTTCTCTTTAAGAATGTGTCTAAGTGACTTTACAGTTGTTGGGTAAATGAATGGAGCCTTTAGTTTGACTATAAAATCCATTTGGATACAAAGTCTCTGTAATTCCTGTTGTAATTTTTTACAAACTCTAAGCAAACAAGACACTATTCTGCTGTTGAGCCAATGTGCTGGTAATAATCTAAAATACTACCTTAAAATAGAAGTGTGGAAAGCTCCATTAATTTATGCATTTGGTTTCCCATTCAAGGAAAAAAACCACAGTTCAACACTGTATGAAAAGATAGCTCTTAAAGAGTGTCATAAATAAGACTTTAAAATGAAGTTTGTAGCAAAATTTTCTGAAAAGTTCTACAACCTGAGTTGTTAATTGAAAAATTCAGAGTTGGACTGATAATGTTGTCGTGCTTTAAGTCGGCTGGCAGCTAAGCACCACGCAGCCGCTCGCTCACTCCCCCCCCTCCCTCAGTGGGATTGGGGAGAGAATGGGGAAGGAGAAAAAGGTTAGAGCCGAGGGCTGAGATAAAGACAGTTTAATAAGAGAAAAAAATAATAATAGTAATAATGAGAATGATAACAAAATATACAGAATATACAAAATGAGTGATGCACAATGCAATTGCTCACCACCCGCCGACCGATGCCCAGCCCGTCCTGAGCAGCAATCACTCCCCGAGCCGCGATCAGTATCCGAGCAGCGATCACTCTCCCCGCGACCGACTGACCAACTAAACCTCCCCCCCAGGCATGACGTTATATGGTATGGAATAGCTCTTTGGACAGTTTGGGTCCTAGCTGTGCTGTACTCCCAGCTTGTTATGCACCTGGCCGAGCAGGAGAAGCTCAAAAAGTCCTTGAGTAGTCTGAGCACTACTTGGCAACAACTAAAAACATCACTGTGTTATCAACATTCTTGTAGTACTAAATCCAAAGCACAGCACTATGCTAGCTTCTGTGAAGAAAATTAACTCTATCCCAGCCAAAACCAGGACAAATGTGTAACCTGAGAGTTTTGAATGCAACTGCTGTTATGCAAGGATAATGTGCAATTTGAGGAGGAAAAAAAACCATTTTAGGAATTTGGATCATACCTTTTTGGAATAAACCCATAATCCAGATGTTTTTGAGTTAAAATGGCTAAATCCCAAGAAAACATATAAACATGTCAAGAGAGCCTTCAACAACAAGTGATGAATCACAGAATCAGAGAATGGCAAGGGTTGGAAGGGACCTCCGGAGATCATGGAGTCCAAACCCCCTGCTAAAACATGTTCATCCAGAGCAAGTTGCCATCACAGAAGGCTATCAGATTGGACAGGCATGATTTCCCCTTGGTGAATCCATGTTGCGTACTCTTTTCCTCCACTTGCTTAGAGATGACATCCAGAATGAGCTGTTCCATGACCTTTCTGGGGATTGAGGTGAGGCTAACTGGCCTGTAGTTCCCTGGGTCCTCCTTCTTGACCTTTTTGAAGACTGGAGTGACATAGGCTTTCCTCCAGTCCTCAGGCTCCTCTCCTGTTCTCCAGGACCTTTCACAGATGATGGAGAGTGGCTCAGCAATGACGTCTGCCAGCTCCCTCAGCACTCGTGGGTGCATTCCATCAGGGCCCATGGATTTGTGGGTGTCCAGCTTGTTTAAATGATCCTTAACCTGATCCACCTCAACTGAGGGAAGGTCTTCCTTTCTCCAGGCTTGCTTGCTTACGCCCAAGGTCTGGGAAGCCTGACGGCCAGCCTTGGCATTGAAGACTGAAGCAAAGAGGGCATTCAGCAACTCCGCCTTCTCTGTATCCTCCATCACCAGGGCACCCACCTCATTCAGCAGTGGCCCCACATTTCCCCTAGTCTTCCATTTGCTATTGATGTACTTGAATAAGCCCTTCTTGTTGTCCTTGATATCCCTTGCCAGATTTAATTCCAGGTGGACCTTAGCCTTTCTAGTTGCTTCCCTGAATAATCTGGCAGTGTGGCCAGACCCTCTTTCCATGTTTCATAGAGCTTTCTCTTCCCTTCGAGTTTTGCTAGAAGCTCCTTGTCATCCATGCCAGTCTCCTGCCTTGTTTACTTGATCTCCTACTCATGGGGATGCACTGATCCTGAACATGGAGGAAGTGCTGCTTAAGTAGCAGCCAGCTCTCTTGGACCCCCCTACCTTCTAGAGCCCTAACCCACGGGATTCTTCCAAGTAGGACCATGAAAAGGCCAAAGTTAGCTCTCCCGAAGTCCAATGTTGCAATCCTAGTTATTTATTTGCTTCCACCACACAGAATTCGGAACTCCACTGTCTCATGGTCGCTGCAGCCAAGGGTGCCTCCTACCTAAATTAGGTCTATGATCTGTTAGCTAAATTAGATTTATGAACACTACATAGTGGCATCAAATTTGGACCTTGTAAAACACTAGTTCCACAGAAACTTTTGAATTTTTATTATTTACTACTCTATCAGGCTCCAGAAACCCAGAGCCTCTGAACCTCTCAACTCTCATGTAAATCGTGATTTGAACAGTACTCATAGGTGAATAAAGAGGTGCTGGCTTCTTGCACAGAACCAAATTTTACCCCTCTCTATATTCAGTCACTGCTTTCAAAGGTATTACCTCCTTGGGGATTTAAACGCTAATGACAGACTACTACCAGCTACAAGAAACTTTATAACCAGTGAGTGACTTTGTCTCATATTTGAGTCCTGCCAAGGGAATCTAAAGTTTAAACATGGCAAAATCTTTTCCCATCATGCAAAACAGATCCAAGTGTGTTTGTTCAGTACTGCATGGTCGTTGGCATCTCTATCATGACTGGGTGGAGTTTCAGCTTACTTTTTGTCTGGGGCCACTGAGGGAGAGAAATGTTCATATTCGGGTAAGGAACATGATGCCAGCAAGTACTAGAGGTGTGAACTTCAGCCTGTGGGGAAGGGTCTGTGCCGGAGAGTCAGGCACTGGATCTCTGTCCCTGCAGCTGCTGATGGATGAAACTCCAGGGTATATTCCCCTGAGCTATTAAAACCACCACATTGAACTGCATGTATAGTACTATTCAGTGTATATAGAGTGTGTTCACCCATCCCCATTCTGAGGATGTGCCAGTTCCTTGGTGTATGAAATGAAAAGCTACAGTAGGTTATAAAAATGTGATGGATGATTTAGGTGGCTGTATTCAGCTGTAAGCAATAAACGCTGAGCTCTGCAGAAACTACTAAAGGCAAAACTGCAAGTGATTTACTAGCAATTTAAAGCACATGAGATTTGTAATGCATGAGGCCCTCAGGCCCATCACTTCTCTTCAGTAATGGGAAACAATATTTTGGTGAAAAATGGCACATTTAATTTCAACCTTGTGCTGTAAAATATAAGGGCAGCCTAGTTTTCTTCATTTCTTAGGGTGTAGATATTTGCATCTTATTCAAACTGCTAGTGGATGTTCAAAAAAATTGGCAATATTAATATCCCTTGAATGAGTTTTGTAATGAAGGAAAAAAAATATTTCAGGATAACTAAAACAGTACAGTTTTAAAACTACTGGTCTAAATGATTCAAATTTTATCTTGCGTATGATAAACTTGTGTAAGATTAACTCCATAGTGAGCCAATACTGCTACCCTTTGAAAGAAAAAATGAAAATGTCATCTATTTCTACCCAAGTACCAAAACAGCTAAGTAGTTCAAATATTAATTTTAATTTAAGGGGGCCACAGTGACTGAAGGGATGCTGGCATGAAGCTGAATATTGAGACATCACATATTTGGTGTGACGGATAAACACCATCCAGCTGGGGGCTTATGCTGAAGTTTTCCTGATGTTGATTTTTCAATTCAGGAGACAACCTTTAAAACATTGTTCCACTTTGAAAAGTAAGCATGTGAAAAGGGTGTAGTGGATCCCACCGTGAGTTTGGAGGATTGGTAATTTAGGTAAAAACCATCTTTTTATTTTCAAAGTGCCCTGCATCACCTAGAGACTGGAAAGCACAATGAATTTGCAACTTTACAACACTATGGTCTGAGAAAAATGGCATTTCCACACAGCAAAGCTGATCAGGTTTGCCAGTTTTCTACAGATTTTTTCCAACATGGTAACGTTAGCCTAATCCCTGAGTTACTGCCTCCTCTTGAAAAAAGTGTTGATGGCAGGTGAATTCTGCGAGCAACCACATGGTGATCTAATGACTGCAAGTCCTGCCTTAACTAGAAAAGATCAGCTATCTGGTTTCTCCTGTGGTATCAGTAGCTGAGCAACAGGTTACTGATAATCCAAGCTGGAGCTGAAGGATTTGTTTTGGTTGACTTTCTGTGCATTGCCCTAAATATCCCACCACTTCTTCCTCTCTGCTCTGTGCAATACATTGCCCTTCCCTCTGTTTCCATGCCTCCATGGTGCCAGCTTTTCCCACCATACATCTCATTGTGTGCACCTTTGCAGAAAGGATTATTTTAATTACAAAATACCTGTGGTAAATATCCCAAATTCCAAAGGTAATAAAAATGTGCTGAAATACTTCTTCTGGACAGAAAAATGAATAGATGAAAATTGTATCCATTCATCCATTTGCTAATGAAAATTAAAGCTCAGTAGTAGACAAGAAATAATGCTTCTAATTTATTTTTTTTCTTTTAAATCTCTAGTGGAGTCTGTCCCTTAGTGAAAACTTAAACCTTTTGAAACTTTATTTATCACAGCTAAACTCTGTCTGAGAAAGTTTCTAACCAGAAACACAAGTTACTTGATACTACAAATTTTTAGGCCAGCAACATGAGGCAGAAGGGAGGGTGTTAAAGCTATGAACTAGCTATTTACACTTTTATCCTGAATCTATTGAAACCATGGTTATACATCAATCATTCCTGTTCTGTCAGTGAAACTCCTCCTAACTTGGTTAATAGAAAGGATTAAGATGAAAAGGGAGTAATAAAAGCACTTTCCATCAAGTGGCAGTCTACATATCTATTTAAAATCGAGTATCTATACAAGGAGACATAACTGGCTTAGAGGAAGCTTTCATGTCCTAAAATGTTTTTTTTCCCAAAAATTATTAAATTGGAATAAAAAAAAATCAAAATCTCAAAAACTCTTAAGAACTAAAACCTCAAGATAAATCACATCATTCCAAACTTTTAATGATCTTTTTTTTTTATTTGATACCTTTTAAATTGTGTTTCCATTTTTAAACAGAACATCTATTTATTTTTCCAGCAAAATGCTTACCTTATTAAAAGACTGTACTGGACTTTATTATCTGGAGTAATTTAGGAGTGGCAAACTGTTTAGATAATAAAAAAAAAAAGATGATGATTTAATAAAGAAAGAATAAAAGTGGTTTTGAATGGTCTTGCAGGTGGGGACATGGAGGATTTTGATAGTCAAAGTTGTTTTCAAAGAAGCTGATCTTAGTAGTCAGGTTTTTATGGCAATGGGAGAGAAGATTTTACAGGACTGCTGTTGCAGAAATTAGATGAGATGTTGTAGATCTTCAGAGGTTAGGGATGTTAGGAAAGAGAAGATGTCACAAATACCATGGAAGTAAATAACAAGATTTAGACACTTGCTACACTCATGACATAAGAAGAGCAAGAGCTGGATCCCTTCACAATTGCTTTCCTTCTGTCACACACAAGCAATTGCCATCAGTCAAAGGATTTCCCTTGGGTGGGTGCAGAAAGCAAGTGGTATTTTAATCCAGTTCTTCCACTTCTGACTTCCCCATTTTTAGAAACGTCTAAACATCCAAATCTTTGAAGATGTTAAGCTATTTCCTTTTCACTTCTTTAATGTAATTTCGCCTTTTACTCTCCCTCTCATCTATCTGCTGCGGAGTCTTCTTTTTTTTCAATTTTATGAGCAGTGTGTTTACAGCATTTTAATTGAAAGAGATAAGATCCCAGGGTACTAGGGATCACCGTTCTTCCTAAATCATACTTCAAAGGAAGTCTAGGACTAGCAAAGGATTTGCAATTTATGTTCAGTAATTGGACCAGAGCACCTGCTATTAAATCTCCTCATTTAGTGACAAATGATAAGACAGTGATGTCCAATGGCTCTTGTAATGTAAATTGATTTCAAATTATTATTTAGCTGACCATGGTTGCATAGACATCTATGGAAAAGAGTTACTGTGCTCTAAATCCATGTTTTTTAAGTCCATGTGTTGTTTTTTTCTTTTTTTTTTAGTAGCATGGTTTTTAATGAAGACTGTCGAAGCTGTGACCATGCAGAATTTACTTTGAATAAAATTCCTTTCCACATTAGATTTATTTTTTATCTCTTTTCATGAGCTATAGAATATCTGACCACAGTAGTTACTGCCGTTGCATACTCTAGAGCCTGCTGAAAGATGGCAGTCATATTTTTATTGCCTCTTTCTCTGGGCTGCTGCCTGTGGTTTTTCTTCCCTGGGAAACTCTTTTAGGAAGTTTCTCAGAAACAACACGCAAGGAGTCAAAAGCTGCAGTGCCCACATAGCAGGGACCAGTGAGTGTGTGCCTGCTTAAACTGTACCTGGTGTTTGGCTGAAATTATGGCATGCATTAACCACAGAACCATTTCTGCAAGTGTTTGGTCCCAGGAAGACTGTAGTAGTATCTACCATAGTATGTCAATCAATTTCAAACTTCCTGTTATAAAAATATAAACCCAATGTCATACCCAGATTGTAAAAAAAAAAATTCAGTTTGGTTTAAAAATAGTATTTTCTCCTCATGGTGCTGGAAACAACCTATAATTATTTTTGCCAAGCATAATTTTCTATTGGATTAACTTTTCTTGTCTTAATGTATAAAGTTCATTTATTCTTAATTAGACAATGATAATGGTCATGAGTGAGACTGAGACCACTCATGGCAGGTTTTAGAAACAGATGAAAGGATTTTTTCAGAAGTTAAGAGCAATTGAAATTGAAAAGCCTGGTGCAGTTTTAATTATAGAGAATCTCTACTGGGAAAATTCAATGCTGAGATGCTTGTCCAACAAATCGTAACTTTGTTCAACCTAAAGAATCTGAATAATTCAGTAGGGGTAGATGGGTGCTTAAATTTAAGCAAATACATACATCTGTGTACATCCTTAATCTATTTCTAGAATTTACCTCTAATCTTTTGATGAATTAGTTTAACGTCTGTAATAAGAAATTTTAAAAGCAAGAATAAAAATGTGAAATGTATTTTTAATAATTCTGTAGTGCTGTTACTATGTTTATTACACCAATACTGAGGCACGTGGATGGGAATGACCTTTTCTCCTTAGATAAAGACAGTTTGATAGCAGTTCGGTTTAGCTCTTAATTATGTACTTTCCTTTATAAACTGTGAGTTTCGCCTAATTGATTTCATTTGTGTGAGTGCAGCAGAGATGGGACTGAGATGTTTAAAATAAAACATGTGCCTTACCATGGTGCTGAATCAAAACCTTGATCAGATATAAACCAAGAACGCGTCTCCAGAGTATTTAGGCTTGATCAGTGTCAAAGGTTGTGTCCTACATCTGTGGTTAATTATGGCTGTTTGCCAGTTTCACTGGATCACTGGGTTATCCTCATAGCACCTCCAAATCAAGAAAAATCAGCTGCACTTTTGTTTTAGTAAAATATCTCTTTGTTTGTCATTATGTGAGAGTTTTGATATGTCCTTGGTTTGTTCTGCAGTTACACTGATAACTTGTTTGTAATGTTATTTTGAGGTGGAGACTTTTCTGATGAATCACAGGGCAGAAATTCCAACTTTGCCCTCCAATTGCCCTGGGACAATTCTTCAACTGAGCTTCTGTAGTATGAACCCAAACTAATCTGAACATTAAAACAAAAAAATCCCTAAGCAAAACTTTATTTAAAATACCATTCTATCTAGCTCATACAGTGTGGGTACGTAGGGCATAAACAGGGAGAGTGATCCACATGACGAGCATTAGTCATTCATGCCAGTTAATACCATGTTTGAAATGGTTAAAACTGAATGACAAAGGTGCTTGGAATAGGACAGGAAAGAATTTTTTTATTTGAAATGCAAATCAAACTCCAAATACAAACCATCAACAGTTCAGGAAATTTTAACACCTTTTTTGCTATTCTTATGACACCCACAAGTAATTCTCCTGGCTTTATGTTAGAATAGAGTGCTAAAACAAAGGTTGAAATTACCTCAACTTGAGATGTTGAAAACACCGTAACCTGTATAGAAAACGTTCTGTGATGGCACACTTTGTTCCAGGCCTAAGGATTCATAGTCCTTTTCAATTCTGATATACCACCAAAAAGCTTTTTTCTCATGTATATTTTTTGTGTTATAGATAGCAACAGATAAATTTCTTTTGGCTAAGATACTGTAAAATTTATTCTTGTTCTGGAGATATGTTGCCCAGACAAAATGAGGACCTACCGAAAATTTTTTTCCATATGGTATTTCCAAGTCCTTTGGTTAAGTCTATTGTTTTTAGAATACTGAGCAGTCAAGTAAAATCCATGCAGGCTTTTCCATGATTTCTTAGGGTCTGTGTAATTTAATGTCCAATGCTGCGCTTCATCCCAGCAGGATGACCATACAAACATGTAATCTGTTATGAGTCATTCACATGGCATATTTTAAAGGAAATTTGAACTCACAGAAGATAGTTTAGCCAAAACAATCCTTGCTCTGAAGATTTCTCGATGACTGTCAGATTTGCGTCTTTCCAGTAAGTATATTTTGAGCAAGATTAAGTTATACAACACTTCCGTTTTGTCACATCTGCAGATATAAAGGCTGACAGAAAAAAAAATCTACATAGTTTTTTAGTGAAGTTCTGTATGTTTTCTGCATGTTTCTGTACAAGTCTAAGGCACTTGAAGGCATGTAGAGTGTTACGTTTGGTTGTGTTTACGTATCTCACCCCTTCACAGAACTCAAATATCTAGAGATGCAATACCTCTCCCTTCTCTCTTGCCCTACCAAATACCATTTGCCTGAAAGGCTAGGCTATGGTGAAAGGACAGTTTAGATACAGGAGAGCAATGCCTTAAAGAAGTCTATTCTCACACTAATGAGCACAGTTCAAACCTTGCTATCTGAATCTGCCAAGGTTCAATACTCGGATAAGAAATAAGAGTGCAATTTTTAAGGTTGAAATTAAATAATCTTTTCAGGAATATTTGGTGCAACAGGTGCAACAATGATGCCATGCAGTATTTAATTTTGGAGTAGCCAACTCTTTCATTCAGCACAAAACAATAAGTTGCATTGCCTTTCCAGTTTTTTAATCCCCTCTGAAAAATATTTCCTTTGTCAGGTTAGGACATTTCTCAAAATAAAATAAATTAGAATAAGAATTATTGTCAAAGTTAATTTGGAAATGGCAAAAGAACTCTTGATATTTTCTACCTTTCTCTAGTCCATCAGCCAAACCCCATCTGAATTCACAAATAATTTTACTTCTTCCTTTGTTTTCTAAAGTTAGGTATTCACTGAAAAAAACTTTGCCTTGGTCAAGGCAAAGTGAATTGTATAAAAGCTTTGTGTACACCTGAGGAAGGTGGCATAGACAGAGTCCATATGGTCTTTTACTGGAAATTTTTGTTCTTTGTGGTCCCCTGAGTACTGGAACTGTCACAATCCTGAATGAAAGCTAATGCACCCTGCTTAGCATCCAGACAGACCTTGCCTGTCTCTGCAAATGCACGTGCAGTTTTACCTTACATGACATGAAGGAAGTAGGTATTTCTTCCTTCTGCCAACTCCAGTCTCTCCCATCTGTAAAGAAGTTCCTCTCTCTACCAACAGAATTACAATTTTAATCTTATTTTTATCATCATCCTTGAATAATTCCAGACAATTTATATACATGAACCTTTTAATTCACTTAAGACTCCTTTCTTAGGAGGATAAGATTTAGTTAGGAAACATTACTTAATAGGTCAATTCCCATGATGTTATAGTCTCTGGATAGTCCTCCTTTTTATGCCTAGAAACCCAAAGGATTTTCTTACAGCATCTTTAATGTGTAGAAACGTTATTTTCTCTGTGAATTCAGAAGAGAAGGAAGAAAGAATTAATATTTAAACCGAATTATTACCCATACCGACCCCAAGAAGATATAGCTTGAATCCAAACAAACCATGGAGATCACTGGCAAAGCTGGCAAAGAAACCGTTACCACAACTGTGTTATCAGGCAGCTGAGAAGAGAATAAGTATTTACTTCATGAGGGCAAATATTCTCTCCAATATTCTCCCAAAGGGAATATATTTCAATCTACCAATAAAGAGGATACATTCCAGAGAATTTTAAAGCATTTTACTGAATAAAAACTAATTATATAGTATTTAATCCAAAAGCATTTGTTTTGGTTTCTGTCCAAATTTCTCACATAATTATGCAACTTTCTTGCTGGTCTTTTGGCTAAACTCCAGTAAAACATCAATTTAATATCTACTAAGTAGGTTAGAAGTGTGAAAACTATATCCTGTGCTGAGGACGTTGACACAGTGGTCTGAAATGTCTCTGCTGCAGCCACCGTGTTTCCATGACTACCTTTCCTATTAACAGTAAGTGTTCATCCCCTAACACCAGAAATAAAATCCTTTCTTGCAAGGTATTGGTTGATTTTGTTTTTCTTTCCTCACAATTAGTCACTTTCTCAAGCTGACTAAGATTTAACCTTTCATTTTGCCTCTCAGAGGATCTACTCTGATATTCCTCTTCCCAGTTCACCACACTCTTTCTCTGTGTGGTCATCACAAACACATTTGCGAGTGGAAGACAAGCAGCATTTGACAGGGCTGTACTTGATACCGTGAGCCAGAAATAAAAGTAGTACATTAGAAATTGCTGTGGGCAGTGAAAATTATTCAGTGACCCACGGATGAAAGATTGACCACACCCTTTCTTCTTGGTCCACATAAACACCCAGATTCCATTTGCCTCCTGTTCACCCATAATAAAGGGCTCCAGGGAGATACACCTTTTCATGTAAGGAGTAATATGGGCTGTTCTCATGCATTTGTCTCACAGCAATAGGAACCTTAAATGCTTTTATATTTCATTACACTACTACAGCTGTTGAGCTGGGCAGTGGTAATGATGAAGGTTATTTTGCCAGCCATCAACAGATGGCACTTTACTGTGAAAATGGGTGAAATCCCAGACTAGGAAGGCAGTTTTGCTGTCAGCCTGGGCAGTACTTCATCAATTGGTTTCTCATCATCCTAGCAGTCATAGAAGTGTATTAATTATGTTCTATTTGGCAGAATACATAAAGCCAGCCATTTGTATTGGAAAAGCTGCAGTGCTGTTTAACAGCACTGTAGAATACCTTAGATAGTCAATATGAAGGCAGTGTAGGGATAGAAAATGTTATTCATAAAAGTAGGGTGAAATGGATCATTCTGTGAAAGGAAACAGGCCAAAGTTTATGAAACTTGGAGTCCCAAGTTTTCCCACTGGATTGCAGAAATAGGAAAAAAGTGTATCAATATATGGGGTATACACCGTGTTAGGTAACATGGAAGTGAGAATGATTTTAGAGGTGGACAGGGCAAGTGTTTGTTCTAACACTGTGATGGAAGTTTCCATTTCTTCACATCTGCATCTTCTAGCAAATATCGTCTCTAACCAGTAAAAACCATCAGACTGTATTGTTAGGGTCCAAATTCACCTCTATTTTAATACCACACATGACAGTAATCATGCTTTCAGTATGTACTTTAAAAGACTTACACATATTGACTGAAGAAACATAGAGTTTATTGAAATAATTAAATAGCACATGGACACCCATGTAAGAATGTACATCTATTTCTCTATCATATGCAGTTAGATTTTATCTTGATTGTAGGTTAATGACATGGAATGTCAATAAAAGACTAATGAAGTAGTTACCACCCCACATTTTTCTTCCACTTATAATTCCTTCTCTAACACAATAAATTATATTACAAAATGTTTTCCCTGATTATTATCTTTATTACTTTGCATTTTTTCATTTTTCTCATGCCTGCTTTTCTACGCCAAAAGCATTTAGAAAACCCTTGTCGTGGTTTAACCCGGCTGGCAACTAAGCACCACGCAGCCGCTCGCTCACTCCCCCCCCTCCCTCAGTGGGATGGGGGAGAGAATCGGGAAGGGGAAAAAAGGTTAGAGCCGAGGGCTGAGATAAAGACAGTTTAATAAGAGAAAATAATAATAATAGTAATAATGAGAATGATAACAAAATATACAGAATATACAAAACGAATGATGCACAATGCAATTGCTCACCACCCGCCGACCGATGCCCAGCCCGTCCCGAGCAGCGATCAGTACCCGAGCAACCGACCGACCCCCCAACCCCCCCTGAACATGACGTTCTATGGTATGGAATAGCTCTTTGGACAGTTTGGGTCCTAGCTGTGCTGTACTCCCAGCTTGTTATGCACCTGGCCAAGCAGGAGAAGCTCAAAAAGTCCTTGAGCAGTCTGAGCACTGCTTGGCAACAACTAAAAACATCAGTGTGTTATCAACATTCTTCTAGTACTGAATCCAAAGCACAGCACTATGCTAGCTTCTGTGAAGAAAATTAACTCTATCCCAGCCGAAACCAGGACATTCCACCCCTTATTCTATACCATTTACGTCATGCTTAGGTCCTACCCTTACAATACATTCCAATTAATCACCACCATTTTCTCATCTTTTTGGTACATACACAGATATCATTCCCTTAGTCTATGGACCATCCCTCTGAAATGTCCATTGGGTTCATTTAGTCCACAGTGTTGGGCTCCATCTGTTGTAACAGTCTTTCAGGGCAGGAGAGATGGGGTCTGGTGTTGGGTTGTTGCTTGCTGAAGTCAGTTCTGGTTCCATCCGCTGTACTTCCTTAGTTTCTTCAAAATTCATTCTTCTTAATCTGGGTGATCCTTACTGTTATACCATTGATATGACATACAGCAATAGTAAAAATAAAGACATACTATATTACACAGCAATTAACATTATATAATTCAGTTCATTGGCTATTTTCACCCAAAATCAAATCCCTTTGAGGTACACATCGGACTTCCCCGTCCTTCCGCATCACCCACCAAGTAGAGCCAAGTCCTTGAGCAAAAGCAATCCCACGGATGGGTTTGCCTTTACCTGAGGCAGGAGTAACCCAGACTGTCTTCCCCAGCATATTTTTTACATGCACTACAGGGACTTTATCCCCTTCTACAGTACGTAAGAGGTTTGATTGGGCAGGGCCAGCTCAGTTGGAAGATCCTCTAGTGTTGACTAACCAAGTAGCTTTTGCTAAATGTGTATCCCAATGTTTGAATGTTCCTCCACCCATTGCTTTCAGTGTAGTCTTTAACAGTCCATTGTATCGTTCAATTTTCCCAGAGGCTGGTGCATGATAGGGGATGTGATAGACTCACTCAATGCCATGCTCTTTGGCCCATTTGTCTATGAGGCTGTTTCGGAAATGAGTTCCGTTGTCTGACTCAATTCTTTCTGGAGTGCCATGTCGCCATAGGACTTGTTTTTCAAGGCCTAGGATAGTGTTCCGGGCAGTGGCATGAGGCACGGGATATGTTTCCAACCATCCGGTGGTCGCTTCCACCATGGTGAGCACATAGCGCTTGCCATGGCGGGTTTGTGGGAGTGTGATATAATCAATCTGCCAAGCCTCCCCATATTTGTATTTCAGCCACCGTCCTCCATACCAGAGAGGTTTTAACCGCTTGGCTTGTTTGATCGCAGCACATGTTTCACATTCATGGATAACCTGTGCAATAGCGTCCATAGTTAAGTCCACCCCTCGATCACGAGCCCATCTGTATGTTGCATCTCTTCCTTGATGGCCTGAAGTGTCATGGGCCCACCGAGCTAGAAACAATTCACCCTTATGTTGCCAGTCCAGATCCACCTGAGCCACTTCAATCTTAGCAGCCTGATCTGCCTGCTGGTTGTTTTGATGTTCTTCAGAGGCCCGACTCTTGGGTACATGAGCATCTACATGACGTACCTTTACAACCAGGTTCTCTACCCGGGCAGCAATATCTTGCCACAATGCGGCTGCCCAGATGGGTTTGCCTCTGCGCTGCCAGTTGTTCTGCTTCCATTGCTGCAACCACCCCCACAGGGCATTTGCCACCATCCATGAGTCAGTATAGAGATAGAGCACTGGCCATTTTTCTCTTTCAGCAATATCTAAAGCCAGCTGGATGGCTTTCACCTCTGCAAACTGACTTGATTCACCTTCTCCTTCAGCAGTCTCTGCAACTTGTCTTGTAGGACTCCATACAGCAGCCTTCCACCTCCGATGCTTTCCCACAAGACGACAGGACCCATCAGTGAACAGGGCATATTGCTTCTCATTTTCTGGCAGTTTATTATATAATGGGGCTTCTTCAGCACGCACCACCTCCTCCTCTGGTGATACTCCAAAATCTTTGCCTTCTGGCCAGTCCATGATCCCTTCCAAGATTCCTGGGCGACTGGGGTTTCCTATTCGAGCCCGTTGTGTAATCAGTGCAACCCACTTACTCCACGTAGCATCAGTTGCATGATGTGTAGAGGGGACCTTCCCTTTGAACATCCAGCCCAGCACCGGCAGTCGGCATGCCAGGAGGAGCTGTGCTTCAGTACCAATCACTTCTGAAGCAGCTTGAACTCCTTCATATGCTGCCAATATCTCTTTTTTCAGTTGGAGTATAGTTGGCTTCAGATCCTCTGTATCCCCGACTCCAAAAGCCTAGGGGTCGGCCTCGAGTCTCCCCTGGTGCTTTCTGCCAAAGGCTCCAGGTAGGGCCATTCTCCCCGGCTGCGGTGTAGAGCACATTCTTTACATCTTGCCCTGCCCGGACTGGTCCGAGGGCTACTGCATGCACTATCTCCCGTTTAATTTGTTCAAAGGCTTGTCGTTGTTCAGGGCCCCATTTGAAATCATCCTTCTTCCGGGTCACTTGGTAGAGAGGGCTTACAATCTGGCTGTAATTTGGAATATGCATTCGCCAAAAACCCACAATGCCCAAGAAAGCTTGTGTTTCCTTTTTGCTAGTTGGTGGAGACATGGCTGTTATTTTGTTGA
This sequence comes from Gorsachius magnificus, assembly GCA_034008185.1. Lineage (NCBI taxonomy): Eukaryota > Metazoa > Chordata > Aves > Pelecaniformes > Ardeidae > Gorsachius > Gorsachius magnificus. The sequence goes on from CM067081.1 coordinate 91,037,085, forward strand.
TCACATCCATTGGAATCTGACGACGTCCATCTTGCCATTTGATTCCTAAAAACTGGATCTCCTGTGCAGGTCCTTTCACTTTACTTTGTTTTATAGCGAAACCGGCTTTCAGAAGGATTTGGACTATTTTCTTGCCTTTCTCAAAAACTTCTTCTGCTGTATTGCCCCACACAATGATGTCATCAATACATTGCAGATGTTCTGGAGCATTACCCTGTTCCAGTGCTGCCTGGATCAGTCCATGGCAAATGGTAGGGCTGTGTTTCCACCCCTGGGGCAGTCGATTCCAGGTGTACTGGATGCCCCTCCAAGTGAAAGCAAACTGTGGCCTGCACTCTGCTGCCAAAGGGATTGAAAAGAAAGCATTTGCAATATCAGTTGTGGCATACCACTTGGCTGCCTTTGACTCCAGTTCGTATTGAAGTTCTAGCATGTCTGGCACGGCAGCACTCAGCGGTGGCGTAACTTCATTCAGGCCACGATAGTCTACTGTTAGTCTCCACTCTCCATCAGACTTTCTCACTGGCCATATGGGACTGTTAAAGGGTGAGCGAGTCTTGCTGATCACTCCTTGGCTCTCCAGTCGATGAATCAGCTTATGGATGGGAATCAGGGAGTCTCGGTTGGTGCGATATTGCCGCCTGTGCACTGTTGTGGTGGCAATCGGCACTTGTTGTTCTTCAACACTCAGCAACCCCACAACAGAAGGGTCCTTTGAGAGACCAGGCAAGGTAGACAGCTGCTTAATTTCTTCTGCCTCCAATGCAGCTATACCAAAAGCCCACCGGTACCCTTTTGGGTCCTTGAAATACCCTCTCCTGAGGTAGTCTATGCCCAGGATGCACGGAGCATCTGGCCCAGTCACAATGGGTGCTTTTGCCACTCATTCCCGGTTAGGCTCACTTCGGCCTCCAATACAGTCAGCTCTTGAGATCCCCCTGTCACTCCAGAAATACAAATGGATTCTGCCCCTATATGGCTTGATGGCATTAGAGTACACTGTGCACCGGTGTCTACTAAAGCTCTATACTTCTGTGGGTCTGACATGCCAGGCCATCGAATCCACACAGTCCAGTAAACCCTGTTGTCCCTTTCCTCCACCTGGCTGGAGGCAGGGCCCCTCTAATCCTGGTCACTGTTGCTCATGGTTTGTGTGTATGAGTCAGAAGTTCCTTCAGCACAGTCAGAATTAAGATCAGCCCTTCTATTTTGTCTGAAAAAACTACAGTCGTCCCAGTCTCTGTAAATTGGAGCAACAAGTTTCTTGGAAGAGCCCCCTTTTGTGCTTGTTTTCCTTTGCAACTCACGTACCCGTGACTCTAGGACCGAGGTAGGTTTTCCGTCCCATTTCCTCATGTCCTCTCCATGGTCACGCAGGTAAAACCATAGAGTGCCCCGTGGTGTGTACCCTCGATATTCTTTTTCTTGAGCAGAAGGGCGCTTACTTCTGATGGCTGAGATACTGGTCTGTACAGGAGGGGAGTAGGACATATGCTTTTCGAGTCGTTCAAACTTTTGGGACAGTTTCTCCACAGCCGAAACAAGGGAAGAAGAGATACTTTCTTCATATTCGCGGAGCTGGCCAGCCATTTCATCCACTGTTGGTCCCCGTCCAGTTTCCCAGCTCATCATTGCCCATGTGTTTGCAAATGATGTTGGTGCGCTCCGTAACAACTTCCGCCACATGGGTCGTGTGCACTGGACACTATCTGGATCTTTGGGCAGCTGGTCATTGTCCAGGTCACTATAAATCACCTCCAGGACAGCCAATTCCCTCAGGTACTGGATGCCTTTCTCCACAGTGGTCCATTTACCTGGGCGACATACGACATCTTCCTTGAAGGGATATCTTTCCTTCATGGCTGACAGTAGTCGCCTCCAGAGGCTGAGGATTTGTGTCCCTTTTCCAATTGATTTGTCAATGCCCCCTTCCCTAGAAAGGGATCCTAGTTGCTTGGCTTCCTTACCCTCCAGTTCCAGGCTGTTGGCCCCATTATCCCAGCATCGGAGTAGCCAGGTGACAATGAGCTCACCTGGACGACGGCTGAAATCTTTTCGGATATCTCGCAGCTCACTCAAGGATAGGGATCTGGTGGTTTCTGTCTCGTTTATGAGCTCTTCCTCCTCCCCTTGTGATGGCCCCGCTTTTTCATCCTCCCTTTCTAAACGAGTTGACTTTCGCTTCCAAGATTTCTTCTTTTGTATAGGGGCGACTGATACTGGCACGGGTTGGTTCGTTGGAGTAGCCGCAGTGCATATCACTGGGGTTGGAGTAGCTGCAGTGGCTGTGGCCGGGGTTGGAGTAGCTGCAGTGGCTGTGGCCAGGGTTGGAGTAGCTGCAGTGGCTGTGGCCGGGGTTGGAGTAGCTGCAGTGGCTGTGGCCTTATCATCAGATCCAGAGACTTTCTGTTCCCTTTGGATGTGTTGAATCATGTTGAACAGGGTTCGGTAAGCATGGGCCAGGCCCCAGCACATTGCAGTGATTTGTGTTTGCTTAGAATTGCCAGGGTGACAGCATACCTTTTCCAAATACTCTACTAGTTTTTCAGGATTCTGCACTTGTTCAGGAGTGAATTTCCAAAACATTGGAGGTGCCCATCGTTCTAGGCATTTACCCATACTACCCCAAATACCCTTCCACTCATAACTATCCAGCCCTGGGGCAGACATCTGGATGGTGTTATTAAGTTGCTTACAAACTTTGGACAAAACTGAAACAATATTCCAAATAGATATCAATAGATATACCTTAACTATCCAAGGATGCTCAAGATACTGAAAAGTTATTGTAGTGAAGGAGGAAACATCATCAAAGAAGGCAGAAAAAGTGCCATTCTGTATTTCCTCCAGAACAAACTTTTCAGAGTCCCATGTATAACTGCTAATATTCCCCGCAAGGTGGTACCCAAAGTGCAGTACAGACTTCGACATGAAACCCAAATACCAGAAAAAGCTCAAGGTCATTGTTTTAATAACAAGTTTCCCAAGCAAATCATGTCTGGTCACCGCAGAGCATAACAAACTGCAAAAACCAACACCAACTTTTAACAAGTACAGCAAAGGAGGGAGCATGGTGCAGATCGGATAAGCTAAGATCAAGAACAAATGAATCAAATCGCAACCCACAACTATTTAACAGATATAAATTCCTTAATATACTCCGCTTACTCTGTCGTTATCTCAAGCCCTTCGTGCCCCACGTTGGGCGCCAAAAAGGACTGTCGTGGTTTAACCCGGCTGGTAACTAAGCACCACGCAGCCGCTCGCTCACTCCCCCCCCTCCCTCAGTGGGATGGGGGAGAGAATCGGGAAGGGGAAAAAAGGTTAGAGCCGAGGGCTGAGATAAAGACAGTTTAATAAGAGAAAATAATAATAATAGTAATAATGAGAATGATAACAAAATATACAGAATATACAAAACGAATGATGCACAATACAATTGCTCACCACCCGCCGACCGATGCCCAGCCCGTCCCGAGCAGCGATCAGTACCCGAGCGACTGACCGACCCCCCAACCCCCCCTGAACATGACGTTCTATGGTATGGAATAGCTCTTTGGACAGTTTGGGTCCTAGCTGTGCTGTACTCCCAGCTTGTTATGCACCTGGCCAAGCAGGAGAAGCTCAAAAAGTCCTTGAGCAGTCTGAGCACTGCTTGGCAACAACTAAAAACATCAGCGTGTTATCAACATTCTTCTAGTACTAAATCCAAAGCACAGCACTATGCTAGCTTCTGTGAAGAAAATTAACTCTATCCCAGCCGAAACCAGGACAACCCTATTATAGAATCATAGAATGTTTTGGGTTGGAAGGGACCCCTAGAGGTCATCTAGTCCAACCCCTCTGCAGTGAGCAAGGACACCACTAACTAGATCAGGAATGTTTGCTACAAGTCAATTGTGAAAAGAAAAGGAAGTAAAAAGAAATCTGGGATGTCATAACAGACATTGCAAAGATATTCCTACTAGAAGCAGGAATATTTCTGGAAAAGGAATGAAGTTTTATGTGCATGATGAGCATGAGAGAAATTATCCTCTTCCCCCATGTAGCTTATGATCCAACGCCCCCAGCCTATAAACAGTTATGTAAATGCTTAATTTGAAGCATATGAGTCATCTTGTAGCTTCCAGAGTGTTGAGCGTTTTCCTCATTGCAGAAATGTAGCCTAGACTGGAGTGATAACAAGGGTGCTTTTTTCTAAGGTTTCACTAGCAATTTGTTTAGAGACCTTTCCAGTGTCTTGCCATTCAAGCTTTATTTATTCTTTTCCTAATAAGTTGAAAGTAATACTGCCCTACAGATTATGCAGAATTAAACTTGACACCCTTTATATAAATTCATTAATAAATATTCCCTTCTTCACACTTCTTTACATAGCCCGCCAACATGAGTAACCTCTTTGAGGAACAGATGAAGAAATAGTGAATGAAGAAATGAACAATCATAAATGTAACTAGCAATAGCTGTTCTCACAGAGACATTTACTGGCTTCCACCAGGAGGATCCATTGCAATTTTAATCCGGTTTGTATGGAAGAAACAGTAATGATAGGTCTGCAGTATGCAACACATCCTACAGTTATATCACCAGTGTGGTTCAGAATGAGTAAGCTCTGGTATAGAAGCAGTACGGATGATTCAATACAGCTTTTTACAGCTATATTGCTTTCAGGACTTTAGCTATTATATCTGCATATTGTTTTACTATGTAATGTACCCAGGACTACTCATTCATTCAGCTAATGTTGGGGAGTGTCAGTTGTGGAATTTCATTGACTTGCTGCCCTTGCAGTTTTATTAAACAAAACAGAGGATGGAAGGACAAATTTCTATGAGCCACGATGGTAGGTAAATTAGAATAGAAAGTGTTAGTAAGTATCCCAAAGTCATACAGAACATATGTAGCAGAGGTGGAACTGTGTCTAAATGTCAAGGTCAGAAATTTTTGATAAAAGATAGTCTCACCCCGAACAAATGGGCTTCACAGCATTTTGGTAAATCAAACATCTTAGATTTATGGCAAGTCAGTGGAGATCCCCAAGCTTACACTGCCTTGGTCCTGGATATTGGCAATCATGTGGGGCCTTTCACACAGGATGCAGCAAACCTGGAAGAATTTCCTGTGGGCTACAGCCGTCATCTCAGAAGCAGCCTTACTGTGCAACATGACTGATATGCATCCCTGGTCTGGAAATGGTTGACATGGGAGGCACCCTAGAAGCTACAGCTTCAAGAAGCTTGAGCTGGACTTCCAAGGTCCATGATTCCAAGCAGAAAGCTGTGGAAAAGCTTCAAGATCATTGATTTGAAATTTGCTAGTAGTAAAGCCTTGGGAACCCCAGCCCCAACTAAGTTGCTCTCCTTAACAGAGAGTTTTAAAACTCTCAGAACATAGGTTGACCAAGGTCTAACAGTTTTCCAACACTCCTCCTGCAGCCCTTGAATTCAGAGCCTGCAAGTCCTGGGAGATATCCCAGCATCTTATCTTAACAGGCCAGCCTTGCTCTTGGGACTATCCCAGGCTAACAGCTCTGAGGTGCTAGGCTATTAAACTGAAATAAGCTAACAACAACAAAAAAGAAATCCAAGAAAAGAAGAATGGCAAGTCTTTTGTATCAGAAACCTCTGCTTTTCCATTCCACTTTCTAAGCTACAGGAACTTAATTCTATTGAACAGTGTGTCCAGTCTATGTATCATTCGTTTATGTTCAATTCATAAATAAAACTGTAAAAATTCTGTGTGACATATGGCTTTGTTCCTGTCTAACCAATAAGAAACAATTTGCCTTCGTAATTTTAAATAATCTACTGGAGCTTTTCATGTTCCCACTTAGTGAAAGGGTGAGATAGGAGCTCTGCACTTTTTGACTTTCTTAGTGAAAACCTGGGGGTTTGTAGCTCTTTACACAAACAACAGCTCATCTGCAATATCTCCCATGACACCAAGATAAGCTTTTATTCATAAAAGTGACATTTGAGTAACTATAGTTTTTAATAGAAATATCTCTAAAATGAACATAAAAAGCAGATTTTTTTTTTTCCTTCAGAGTCTTCATTTATACAGAAAATGTCATGTCAACCTTTTTCTTCTGCCTTTTCGACAAATGCTCTTTTCAAACTTACATTTCAGTTTCATTCTAATATGTAACATGTGCTAATCATATTAGGAATGATTCATTTCATTCAAGATGGCAAACTTCTCTTTGCTGGTTCTTATTCATAATGCCACTCTTAATCCTGCAGCATCTTTCTCATGGATGAAGGGAAGCAGCTGCTGTCAGCCAGTTCTCCAACACCTTTTTTACAGTGTTTTGCTTTGTTTTGTTTTTTTGTTTTGTTGGGTTTTTTTCTTCCTTGGACAATGTAATTTTGTAATATTTTATGACCTCTTAAGTTAGGGTCCTGGCAGATTCCAGACTTGGTAACTTTACGGGAAGACAGAGGTGTAGGATACGTCTCTGTGTTAACAGGGTTCAGGCTGCCTCTCACCTGATTTGGGTGATGGAGGCCTAGTCCTGGAGCTGTCTTCAGGCAGGGAGTTGCTGGCAATTGCAGGAGATCTCTCAGGATGGGAAAGAGGGGATGCGATGAGAAAGGGTGACTGAAATAACATGAGGCAACAGGAGCGTTGTGGCTTTCGTTTTGAGGAAGAAAAGCAATACCCCCATTGCAACTATAAGCTTTAAGCTCTTTCAGTTCAGCCTTTTACTGAAGCCTGCTTTTTGGCCACTATAGTGTCACTGGGTAGGTGCCAGCAGGACACCTTTAAGATGATATCTTCTCATTACCATTGTCCAGCTTCCCATATGCACACCCTGGAAAAGGTCATGTCCTAATCTCAACAGCAACAAGCTTTTTCTGCTTCCCAGCTACTCTTTCAACACAATTCTGACCTAAACATTAAAAATGGAAACAGCTTTTACAAGAATCCCTTATCATAGCATAAGGGGATACAATTCAGCAGGACATTTAAAAATTACTACTGTTCCCATTGAGTTAGCTTTTCTCTCACACTCATCAGGACAAGTATTCATTTTAGAGACTGACACAGAGGAAATAGAAAAGTCACAGGACCAGCGACCCCATGTCATCCTATTACCTGCCTCGGACACTGAGGAAACACTGCCTGCTATCACAGTCCTGAAAAAAATTCTTACTTCATTTTCAGATGACTACCTAGAATAGAAACAGCTTTGCCTTTTTCCCTTTGCCTTTTATTATTTTCCCCTGTTTTTTCATGTCTCTCAAATTCTCTCATTATTTAACACTTGAATTTTATCACCTCACTCTACAGAGTGTTTTGGGAGAATGATTTATGTAAAATAAAGTTTAATATACTTGTTATCCAAAATACAATGCATTAAAAGAAACCTCAAACACCTCTTGCCAAACTTTAGTCATAACTATCCCTTGTTATCCTGAAACCTGGAGAAAACAAAAGCAAGCTGAGGCCAAAGCATTCAACTGGATAAGCTCACCTAGCTGCTTTTTAATCATAACAATAAATTTCCATCTTTTAACTTCTCAAATAAATGCACATTCTTTTGTTAAAAAGCATATTGTGGAACTTCTGTCAAAAGGCTATTTTTTCTTATCTCCTAGTGCTAATGAAGCTGATTGCTGGTACTGTTTTATATGTGCATCCTGTTAGAACAGACAGATTAATTGCCTACAAAGGACAGCCATATGATCTTGCTTTTTATTAGTAGTATTGCTGTAGTTTAAAGTCTATCAACACTTTCATCATAAAAGTAGGGCTGTTTTCCGTGACTATGACTCTTGTATCCAGACACTTGCCCTCCTGCTATTGAATAGTTACAGGATGCTGCGATAGTGGATCTTTGCTTTGATTCAGTCTGGGTGGCTGCTTTTCTCTTTCCCACTTTTTGTGTTTGAAGATTAAGGATCACAAATTAACATTAAAAAAAAAAAAAAAAAGTTTGTTAAAGAAGGAGCGTTTTTAAAGTAGCTTTTTTTCCCCCACTTATCCCAGTTCAGATAACCTATATGATTTCATTTAAGATAAGTGGATTTAAACTCCACTGAGAGTGTATACTATATGTTGAGGAAACTGTCTGAATATGTAATCATGCAATACTTAATGTCTAAGGCCATTAATTTTGGACTGTTGTATAAATAATACTTATTTTCATATGTCTACTATTATAACACATTTTTAAAGGGATACCATTTAGATGCCAAAGGACTGAAAGTAAACACTGTACCAAGCACTTCCTAAAAATCCATCATTGTTTTATTACCCAGTAGCTTGTAATAACACTTACAAATAATTGCATCAATAAAAATCAAAGCCTATAGCTGCAAAGGTATTCTTTAGACCTGATAATGGGCTTGGTAGTGCAAGAGTTTCACAGAGCCTCTTCTTCCCCAGACCTGGATTAAAACTCTAGCTCCAAGTCACAAGTGAAAAGAGGTTTTGCGAACTTACCCTGGTCCTGTGTGGACAGGTGTCCACATCAAAAAGCCATCACGCAGCTTGGGGTGGCTGGCAGCCTCAAATCTGGAGGGGCAAAGGACTGCGTGAACAGTTGGGCTGCTGCTCAGGGTGGCACCCCCGCACCTCTGCAGACAGCTGTGCTCTCAGACATCAGCTTGCCACCTCCCTCCTCACACAGTTTGTATCATAAATATTGCATAACGAATATTTGTCTCTGTTCCTGTAACCAGCAGCTGTCGTACCTTATATTTCTATTGTCACTCAAACTCTGTTTTTAGTCCTTGCTTTGAGACCTGCAAAACGTGTTAAAAAACACAAACAACATTGTAGACAACATTTTGTTTTCCTGGAGCTTGAATGGAGCAAGGTGAAATTTTCCTTCACTTTCTTCTGCTTTTAAGAAATGTCACAACTCCCATGCCTCTCAGAGCACCTAGAAAATGAAAACAAAAATTACAGTATTGGTAGGCGTGCAGCAGGAGGAGGGTAGGTTGTGTAAATTCTTCAAGAAATTCTCAATTACGCTAATAACAAGGACTGATATCCCACTTGCTGACCTCAGGTATTTGGCTTCAGATAAAGGAGCCCTAAATCTCTAAGGAGTTTTTCTGGCAGGACCCTGTACAGTACAACTATGGGAATTAAAACTGAAGGAGGATGAAGGTGGACTAGAGAAATGAGGCTGCAAGAAGAAAAACCATTTAAGCCTTCATGTTGGCCAGATTTTCCAGTACTCAAAAGCATCTCCTCTTGACAAACAGGAACAAGAAACCAAAATAATTTGATGATTAATTGTTCTTGAGAAGGAAGTCGTTTTGGAAGAATCACATTTTATGATGCTCAGAACTGTACCTATTTCAAACACAGATGGGCACACCAGGATCTGCTTCTTCCTGGCCTCCAGCCCGGCCAGGCCATTTTCCTGTTAAAGAGTGATAGCCAACGTAAAGCCAGCCCTCAGGAAGGTGTAATTTAGGAGTACAAGAACAACTCCCCTACTCTTGGCTATGGGGTGCAAGAACAGCTACTGTCTGTGGCTGGGGAAGGAGGTCACAGGTTTTCACCCAGTTGAAAAATCAGAGTGAGAGAAGGCAGGTTTCTGGGTTGGGAGCAATGGGCAGGCCCTGCCCTGGGGCAGAAACTTTCATGCATCCACTCATATACCTGCAGGTCAGAAAGGAGGGTATAGCATCAAGAATTCAAGCTTCCCCCAGTTCCTGTACTTCTTTTACTTTACACTCAGGTAGCACACGTGCAGTGCTAGCTGGGTTATTTTTATTCCATTGGTGGCATTTGTGCAGCTGCCTCGCTAAGTATTGTCTATCAATATGCAATTACATATGCTGAAAAAGCCTGTCTGCCTTTCATGTGGAAAGGAAGCTGATCAATAGCAGTAGATTCCAGCATGTGTATGGTCCAAGACTACAGCGTATTTGTCAGGGACAAGCAAACAAGTTTTTCCATTCGTATCTTTGTGAATGAGAGGGGTTTGTTTTCATGGATTTTGTTTCAGGAGTTACTTTGGAAAGCAGGGGACTAACTCACACATCCAAGAGAAATAAAAAGACTGCGTGATGTAATGACTGCAGTATAAAAACAGAAAACCTAGTGCTGTTAGAAACAGCATGTATTCGCAATCCTATGCAATAGAAATATTTGATGTGTTAGGACTTTTAAATTATATAAACAGATATTAGTCCATGTGATACTTATTTAAATGGCAAACATCAGCTATTTCTGAGGATATACTAAGAATTAGTATTTTCTCTGTCCATTGGAATATCTTCATGGCATAAGGCGGTGACACCACAATTTAAAGCAGAAGCACATGTAAACTCTAAGTATATTATTCTTTTTCACTCTTTTGTTTATGTAGAAAACCCCAGTATGAATAGACATGAAATACCTTCCTACCCTCAGAGGCTTTATTGCAGTAAAAGGGAAAGTTGGTGTTCATTTTACTTATCTGTTTTATTAGTCGTCAACAGGTTCGGTTCATCAGGGCACCAATTTTCAGTGGTGCTTAATGGCTTTCCTGGTGAAAATTTAAACAGAGAAGTGGTTTCACATCATTTTGAATTGAACTGAAATATTTTGATTCATGTAATAGATGTGTTTTATTTCAATTGTATTTATCTTGTTGTGCCACATTGCTTCATGGGAATGGTAGTTTTCCCCATCCACATGCTTGCCAGACTAGCCTGGGTCTTTTCCAAATGACATTTTCCATCATATGGTGCGATCTGACAGAACTGGTTAGTTCATGAAAATCTTACAACTTCTAATGTTTTCAGTGTGTGCTGAAGAGTAGCCAGTCACCAGAGGAAGATATAGTGTTCAATTATTTATTATTTGTTATTTGGAGTATAAATTCCCTTAATATCCACCTAGCAGGTGTAGGTGACACTGTGCCTGCCACTTTCCAAAAGCTCTACTTTTGTAAAAAGTCTTCCATGCGCAGCCCATCTCTACAGTCTTTTTCAGAACACTTCCTTGCCCGGGTAATTCCCTGCAACCTACAGTCTGTGGTATGCTTGCTCATGAAGAAAGAGCAAAAGGAGGAAAAGAGCTGTCAGGCTGACCAATGGAAAATAAGACCACAACTTCTTATTTAATATATATGTGTGATTCCAAAGCTGAGAATTTGCTATGTGTACTCAAATTACCTAATGACCGCACAAATACTACAATCCCTCTTTCCAAAGCAGTTAAAGAGCAGGTATTATGAGACATTATAGTAAAACACAGTTTCTAACACTGTTCATTAAGTGCTATGTCTGAAGAAATCAACTGGCTGAACAGTCAGGGGCTGAAATATCCACAAGAGGTTGAATAGCCGATAATATGTATGTAAACAGAATTGCCAAATCTGTTCCTTAATTTCATTGATATTTTCATTCAAGTGTTCTGAAACAGGAAATTGTTTGCTACAGCTCCCCAGAGTTAGCCTCTTTTGGGAAAAAAGTGTGTTATTTTTCATTATCTAGAATCCAGGACATGGTCTGCATTTCTCTTTTACAGAAAGTGGTGTGCAGTGCACCTGAGAGGGAGGATGGGAGAAGATACTGGGGCTGCAGCTTGTTGCCATGATTTATGTACAGTGGTTTTTGACATGAACTAGCAAGAACAACAGACCAAAGCAAACCCACTGTATTCTGTTCAGAAAGAACAAGAAAACAGGATTTATAACAAAACCCCCATGGCAAGAGATTTGAGAGTTTTCGTGTGTTGGGCCAACACGCTTCAGGTTAAAAATAAACAAATAAATAAAAGGTCAGTTATTTCTACAGCCTGCACAGGTAAAAGCAAGCAAAGCAAAAAGGGAGCTGTGCTATTGGAAGTGTGCTATATTAGAAAATTATTGTCATCTTAGTCATGCGTGGACTGGATTTATCCTTGCGTTTAAGTAGCTCCTTAGCAAAACAAGTCTAGGGACAGCTGGCATTCTAACTCAGAGGAGCCACCTAAGTCCCGCTTTCAAGTCTGCTGCTGCTTTGCCTCTGGGGTTTGTATGGGAATGACAAAATTGCTGTGAGAGCTGTAATGGCTTGAAACTGTCTTCCTTAATTAACAGACAAAATATTTCAACCTTATAGTTTCTTGGGGCCTAGCATCATCTACAGAACTCCAGGAAGTTACAGTTCTTAATATATTTCTATCAATAAATATTCTTTACCAGAGACACATTGACTTATTGTCATTTTTTGCCTAATCTAACCTCCCTGGAATGTGAAAAGATAAACAGGAAACTCCTCCTGCTTTTCTAGGAGTTTCCCAAAATGTGACCCAGAGCAGGACTCCACAAAGCTAAAGCAGCAAGAGGCCGTTCTGGTGGTCAGAGACTGCTGAGGGGCAGTGGCATCCCTGGGCGCATGATCTGTCTGCATCGCTTTTGAGGCACAAAGAGAGACCATAAGCAGTACAGTTTGCCATATGGGAATCTTTATGGGAGTCCTTATGGGAGTCCTTTAAGCAAAGGAAACCTCAGGCTGCTAGCTAAGCTTGTTTTCTTACCATGTAGCATCATTAAAATTCAAAAGCCATAGCACCATAGTCAAAGGCAGTATGGTTGAAAAAGAATCCTGAAACAAAACACTGAACAGTATTAAGCTATGCATGGTGTGGACAGATTTAAAGCTCCCAAGTCATAAGTATGTAAGAGCTAACAAACATGTGAAGTTTGACATTTAGGGTCACTTTTTTTTTTTTTCCATTGGAGATATTTTGTTACCTAGAGTATTTTCTTGTGACTTATAGCTAAAAACAGCTAAGCTTTTAAAACATAAATTATTTTTTGATCTGACAGAGAGGGCACAGGAAAAAAAGTGTTTGAGAAATGCATTTGTCTAAAAAAACCCATGAGAAAATATGAGCTTCTGGAGTAAAAGTTAAGTCAAGCTTGTAAAACAATTGCAGTGACTTTCCTTTTCTTTAGCAACTCTTGCTTTATGCTTGTGATAGTTTTTGTCTCCCACTCCAGCCTCTACTTCTGAAGAGGAAGGAATGGAAAATACTTGCTGAACAACTAATTTATCAGCCTGACATTACCATCTATCAAGAGGAGAGGCCTGCTGTTAGGAAAATCAAGATTATTGGTTCAGGGGTTTTGTTACCTCTTGTGAAATGAAGGTTAGTTTAACAATGTATGTACTTGAGAGATGTTCTGGGCATTTTGAGTCCAAAGTCCCATACATCACTTCTTTTTCTGCAGTTTGCTGTGGTGCTTGCTGTCTTCATTGACTCTGTCTCTGACAGTCCTGTTGCTAAAGAGCCCGTTCAAAGCAGAAAGGATTTGGGTTTCTTTTCCTTCACAACCTATGGGAGCACTCCACCAAGTATCTTTAATACTCTAGGTTAATGTTAGATCTTACCATGTATGTTTCAGTATAGCACCTTATTAAGTGTTGCAGACTCAAATATCTCAGAGCTGATGGCAGATAACGTGTAAGCAGCAACATACAGACACCTCCATTAAGTGTCTTGCCGTTGAACTGTAATTCAGCAGCTGGAAGCCTTTCAGGGTAAAGGGCTTTTCATGTGGCAGTAAATGACTATGTGTGGGCAAATTAATTTAACCTTATGCTGAAGAGGGTGAGTAAGAAGTAGGGTTTTTTTCCAAATATAAAAAAACCCCCCAATAATTAAAAGAAGTGTTTTTTAGCCTCTCCCATAAATAGTGATATCTACAAATTCAGTGAAAGTTCAAAAGCTACAATCTCTCTCTAATCTTGTTGCAAATGTTCAGCTGATGGTTTTCTTTTTTGTGGAAGAATGGTTGTGTGTACTCTAAATTTACACATTTATGGCCTGAAGAACTTAGTCAATATGTAATTCAGTTCTGTGCAATCAACATACTGCTCTGCAGCATAGCAAAATATGGACAGGTCTATTAATGAAGAGGTATAGCTGTGTAATCACATTCAACCACTTTGTATGATGCTTGCATGATAATATTTAGTGGAATGATAATACCCAGACCTTTCAAACCTACATCCACTGCATTCAAAGTAGAGAGAATTTGCACATTGTGTCTTCAAATTGTATGGATGCAAGACCTGATGCCTTGCCAAAGACTTCACAATATACCACTCATCAATGAGACTAGACTTTAGCAGTTCCCAGCTTGCAGTTATATTTCAGAAAAGAGCATTATTTTTTTTTTTGTTTAATTTGGCCTAACCTGCTATATGAAACACAGCGAGACAGTTGCAATCTGGTAATAGAGCACAAGGTATCAAGATTGGAAAATGTGTATGTAAACTGGAGGGCAGCATAACAGTAGGCGATGCTTTGTGCAGGCAAGGAAGGAATGAAGAGGAATCTCTGCAGTTCATCCTACTCTAAGGGAAAACTTACAGAACCCTAGAATACAATCAAGGCTCATGACTGAAAAGTATATGGTACCTTATTTTATGTTTTATTTTCTTTTTTTTTCCCTTAATTATGTTTGCAAGAAGGCTTTCAAGAACTGTCTTAGGACATGACACTTCCCTGAAAACATGAGCAGCTTCTACCTCCCTGCCTCCTGGGCTGGGCAGATGACATTGGCAAAACAAGTGGGTCGCTGACTTCGTGAGAATTGCCACCTATCCATCACGCTAGGAATTTAACAGCTTTTACATCTCTCCAATTGGAAGACTGATATTTTGTCAGTACTTTTTCTCTAATGCTAATGGAAAGAATGGTGTGAGAGATTTTGATTGCGTCTGCCTCGGCCTTTTATAATTTAATTTTGAAGTGTTAACTTTACAAATAAATGGCATAATTATAAGTGTGTAGGTATTGTCTGTGCATTAGGCTTATAAATGTTTTACATTGTATGGTGAAAGAAAGCCCTCCATTGTTAAGTACACTTAACAATTCTACTCTCTTGGCCCTCCATATTACCAGATGCTGACCATGGCTCTCAATCACTTCCTTTACCTAGTACATCTTTGAGGATTCTTCTAAAAACATGTTGTAGAAGATGTATGATAATTATCATTGGTTCCAACAAAAATGGTTGTCTTTCACTGACGAATCTGTCAAATCAAAGGCTAGAACTGGTGACATATCAGTGTATGCTGTCTTGTATGACTAATGGTGCAAGTGTAATTTAAACTGCCCTTACAAGATGACATTTCACTGACCACAAACATTCGCTATTTGCTAATTATAACTAGCAGGTTCTTAGCAGGCTGATGCTTTTAATTAGAGCTAATACACTAGGAATTTACTTTGAGGTTGGGGTTTTTTTTTTTTAATGTTTAGAAGTTAGACAGTGCCCTCTCCTGGACCTAGGCTCCCATAGCAGTAGTTTGCAAAGTGCCCCAAAGGTTACCAATTAGAGAAAATGGACACAGAAATAGTGTGCTGCTCTGCTGAAGGGATCTGCTGGTTTCAAGGAAGTACACTTTGTTATGGTCTTTCCCTGATCTACTTGAAAGCATACTGTGTAACAAAAATTGTTCTCCATTTAGATGGCAAAGAGCTTTTGATGAATTTAGCTAGTTTGATTAGTTTAGCCAGTTGGCTAGGGTTGACAGTATAACTTTATCACAGCAAGTAACAGGAACTATATATTCCAGTTATTACAAAAATCAGCTCAATAAAATAAAAGCATATTCATCTTCAGAAATAAGGGTTGCAGCTGAAGCTTACTTTTTAGGTATTCTTTTACATATCTTTATTACATTATTTCACAGTAAAAAAAGGATAATTATACTGGGAAGTCAAAAGTGTAATTTTTCTCGTTATCCTTTCTTGGAGGGGGTATTAATAAAAAAATCCAACGCTGTCAGTTTCACTTAATAATTCTAATCACATGCCTTTGGACTTTTACAGGGTCTATAAAAGCAGTTTACCCAGGACCTGACTTGAGACAGAGCATTCTCAAGAACTGACAACATCTCACAGGAAAGGGGACAGAAAGAGAGAGATGGATTTCCCTAGTAATTAATTTAAAACGTGTATTTAAATTCCTTAAAAGACAGACTAGAAAACTGCAATAATCTAGCAGTTACAGAAAAAATTAAATTAATGGCATAGAAAGCATTACATATCCATTCATCAAACTTTTAGTTTTCATATAACTTCTATAGTTTTTCTCAGCACAGAAAATACACTGAGAGGTTTAGGGTCCAGGGTTAACTGTGGGTGATTTCTATTAACTGGCTGACAGGTTGTTTTGTACATTAGCTTAAATATGAAGCAAAGCAGCTTCTTAAAAACAGACTGCCCATGCAGAGCAGCCGCTCTGTGCCACACTCAGCATCCTCTGACTGCTCACTTCAAAGGTACGCTTCTAGGGAAAAAATGCAGCCTATCCTACAGCATATACTCACACGAGGGCAGCTCTGGAGCAGAGTTGAAGGTGTGCTCCAAAAATACTCTGTCCACTCATAATATTGCCCTTCAGCCAGCTTTTGCCAACTATTGATATGTGCCTACAGCTGGGAGCACCTCTGCTGCACCAAGTGAGCTCCACTGCCCTCTGCAAAGAGCTGTGAGCTTTGGAGTAACAAACCTCCTCATTAATGGTCACAGTTGGTCATTAGCTGGTCACTGAATCTTTCTTGATGACCTGCTAATGAACTTCCCACTGGCTTATTGTGAAGATTGGTCAAGGTAGACGGTATAGGTAATTTATAGCTGAACACCCAGCACGCTAATGGCCTTTGCTCAGCGACTGTAATCAACACAGTACTACTAAAAGGCATTACAACCTTCCTAATTTATTTCTCAGGTGTAAATATTTCATGTTGAATGGAAACTTTGGATTCTGTGTTTAAAAATATGTTTACATATTTTATTTAAGGGGCAAATTCCTTTAAGACTTTAATGGAGAAAAAAGCCTTAATCTTACAAACTCTTAATTTCTAAGAGTTTTTGCACCTAGCAAAATATGTTTATTTTTAAAAAGCAAACCTATGCATGTTAATATTCACCTGTAAAAGGCTTAGAGGTCTGCACAGTGTAAAAATCAGTTCTCAGTGGGTGCCTGTTAGCTGCAGGAGCCTGGAGAGCTTTGGTGGTTCAGCACCTGTGGTGCCTAATCTCTGTGAATCATGGATAGTTGGCCAGAAGCTATAGTCCCTCCAGCTGTGATCTTGCCGGCTCTTAAGGGCTAAAAAGTTTCAATTGGGCCTTGACTTGGTGGGAAAGCTCCAGAAAAAGCCTAAGAAGTGGCAGTGATGCACTAGGTAGCACTCTTTCCTCTAAGACTGGTAAATAATATCTTAGGGGTTATCCAATTATCACAGGAGCCCAATTTTGTTTTAGATGTGCAGGGACCTTCTCCTGTTTTGAGAGTGATCGGAGTCCACCAATGCTATGGTTACTAGGCACTTCACAGCCCTGAACATGTGCTACACTGGATGACAATGGCAAGCTATTCATAATCCTTTAAGCTTTTGTATTTTCATTTTCACATCTTCATATATCATAATTATGGTATAAAACAAAGTAACAAAAAAGTTAGTTTATATGTGCTATGCAGCTGCTTAAGAAAGCAGGTTTGCATCTCTTAAAATGTCCTGGGCACAACCAGGAAGTTTATCGTGTTCCATTACAGGTTTTCATGTACTTGACCCACATTAATTAGTGTCCCAATGCTCATCTCATTCCCCACAAATGGCTTCAAGATTGCAAAAATCTTTCTCTCCAATGCTTCCAAATAGTAATTCTTGAGCTTTGTAGAGATTGAGGAGGTGGGTTTCCAGAGAGGTGTCCTGACCATTGCTCCCCAGGGTATGGAAACAAGAGCTGTGGTTGTATTTAGGAGAGTTTTTGCCCTCTCACTGAAGAAATGAATCTTACATTTAGTAACTTTTCTCTAAATGAGAAGACATTATCAAAATGTCTCATTAGAGATTTGATTTCATACCTGTTGATTATGAATGAGAAACTCCTCTCCATCCTCATTTCAAGTTCTGGGTTACTCCTGTCTCCTTAGCAGGCATTGCTGGCAAGGCACCAACCAAAACTTCATGTAATGACTAAAAGCAACTCAGTTCCTAAACAGCTTGTGAACGCAATATAGATGGTACTTGCCTTGGTGTTGCATGTTTTGACTGCAAACGTTTGATTCTGCACCTTTTATGGCATTAGTGTGAGAGTTCAAGCCAGGTAGAGGAGTCAGGTGCTTTTACAGAAAACCACAAATAATTTCAGATAAAGAAGACATGAATTTAATAATTAATCTTCTTGTTATACAGCATCCTGCATTGTCACCATACAAAAAAGTAAATAAGATGTTCAAATATTAATGTTTGTGAAGGACCAGGCCTGACCCAAAGTAGTATATTTTTAAGGAAATTCATTGAACTCAGATGGACTCCTCATGGCATCTTGGTACAGAATGAAGTAGTTCTAGCAATGCATCTTTTTTTTTCACAGGAGCTGTGGTCAGTCAGCTTTAAAATCCTAAGATAAAAAATTGAAAGTGTAAATAAAATATAAGTTTGGTCTCAGCAGGAATATAAATTCCACGAAAATACTCTCCTGGGGGGTGGGTGGGGGTGGCAACATTCCTTAAATCACAACACTTTTTTAAATCACTGTGCAATTATCCACTAAAGAAATGCACATAGCGCTTTAGAGGGGTTGGTTCGTTGAGACAAACAACTCTACAGCAGTGAATGGGAGATCTTTAACTATGTGGCTGTCCACAGTACAGCTAGTTTTTTCTGATCTACCCACACACAAAATGCATGTGAACTACTGTTTCAACCCCTGTATGTGCTCTAGCTGAAACCCCCAAACCAAGTGGTACTAACACAATGTAAGGCTACACAGTGAAAATAAACCAAAGTGAAGGTATACTATATTTTTAAATTTTCATTATAACGTTTAAATAAGTAACACTGCATATATAGAGAATTTCTGCTCCTTCCTGCATGTACCTAAAGGTTATTCCCATCCATACGGTGAGACATGTCCCACAATGTACGGAATGAGTTCGCATGTCTTCTTTTTTTCAGTTTCAGTGTTTAATACTTTCCAGCAAAGATAACTTAGCAATGAGCACACATCTTTCTACTGGCTGTCCCTTGGAAATGGTACCGTACAGGAATCTACCGGCCTCTTGGCAGACACCATTGCAAAGCTGAACCAGCACAGATGTGTTTGCATGTCTATTTTACCTAACCTTCATCTGTTTTCAGAGAAAACATGGAAACTTTTGGTCATTAGCTCTTTTTGAGAAAACATAGCCTTTGATTTCCTTACCAAATACAGAAAAATTGGTGAAAGAATACAAAATTGAATCCTGTTCTTATGTAACTTTTAATTTCATTTTTACTGTATTTATTTTCAGAAAATATATTGAACAAAAGTTGCAAGACAAGTAGATACTTGTGGACATTTTCAACAGAAGCTGGATATTGAGGGTCTCTACAGATTTTTTTTTTTTAATCAACAAAAACAACTGATTCAAAAATAACACTTTTTAAAAAAAAATGAAATAATGTATTTGCTTACATTCTTTGTAACAGGCGGTTCTGCTAATCTCACCTGCCGAGCTTTCTTTGGATATAGTGGAGATGTCAGTCCTTTAATCTACTGGATGAAAGGGGAGAAGTTTATTGAAGATTTGGATGATAGTCGAGTCTGGGAAAGTGACATCAGGTAAAAGAAAAAGCATTTTATTTTTTCAGTCAATATCTTTTTTTGATATTTAATGTAATGTTATCACAGACTAACTCAGGGTTACTTTGGGTCCAACCCCTATTTTTGCAACATCCATTCTTTACCTTTTCAACTTCACCAGAAAAGAACAGAAAAACACACACCTCGGCCAGATCTGATGTTAGAGAGCTGCAAAAGAAGAATGGCTGCCTGACAAGCACTGTAGTGCAGGTGACTGGAATTTGCATAGTAACTTTTTCAAACTGTGGCAATCTACAATAAGAACCATTAAGACAGTTACTAAGATGAAATAAAAATAAATACATCAAGGAAAACAGCTCAAAAGAAGTCTTTTAAAACATGGAACCTTAAATAAATGCTGAAGTCTGGCTTCTCTTTTGGAATGTTTTGATTCCTTTTCTTCAAGGAAAAAAAATGAGTTTCCTGAGATGTTATCTGGCCTGTGAGAGCCAAGTATCCTGTTATGTGGGTTGCTCGTATCTGCTGAAATACTTGTTTTAGAGAGGATCTGGCAATTTGCGTCATGTACTTTTACTGTTCCTAAAAGTGCTGCCTCATTTGGAAATTAAGAAAAAAGTGGGTCTGTATTGTGAATTACATGCCTGACATAGTACCAACTCTTATCTAATATGAAGTATCTACTTGGATCTGAAGACATTCCTTTTTCATTTATAATTCTGTATGTGTGTATATCACTGTGTCAATATATCATGGATAAACGCAGAAATGAAGGCAAATCTATATGTGCATTACAAAGGAAGCTAAATAATCACAGATGTGTTATCTACAATGATTGTCTATAATAGAGCAAAATGAATTTATTTACTTCTTACATAGGAGTTTACTATCTCATCAAAAGACATGAAGTCACACTCATTTTTAGCTTAACCTTGGACTTCTTCAGTCTAACCAAAGTAACAGAGACAATTCCTTTACCAAAATCAAGAAGGCCACATAGACATTCAAGGTTATCTCCATATCCTGGATATAGGCAAAATGGAAGCATATTTCACCACAGGGTGCTTCAAGTTTATTCTATAAAGCTCAAGACCAATACACTAAAAGGCACATGACAATCAGATCAGCTGTATTTTCCACCTAAAGCTTTTCCTAAGCCCTTCAGACACAGACTTGGCATTCTGAAGGCCGATAAGAAGGTGACAAGAACCTCCTAACAACTTTATTGTTTTGTGGAGGGAGGAGCAGGAAGGCTGGTTCCCATTTCTTTTGTCAGGTGTGACATGAAAGAGCAGCCTAGAACAGTTTGTCATTTACTTTGCTGGGTTTCTAAAACCACTGTTGGGTTTGCTAAGAGGTAAAGAAAGCAATGTGAAGACAGGCAGAGTCTTACGCAGGAGGTCTTTTATTTATTACGCAGGAGGTCTTTTATTTATCATCTGTATGAATGAGCGGCATCTGGTATGCCAGTTCTTTCTACTGCTTTATAATACACAGTCAAATTTTGTAATACGTTCAAGAAATAATTTTGCAGACCCTGGCATGAACACACTGTTTCTGAGTGACATGGTGAAAAGCCTCAGAAAGTGTACAAATAGTGTGTTTGGCCCAGACTCTTAGTGTGACCCTAACGCCCAAATAACTGTTTTCACTTTTCTCTCTTCTAACATTTCAGCACTTCACATACTACTGATCAGGTTGTGCAATAATGTGTTATCAGTATGCACATCATCCTGCTTAAAGAAGACAATTAACTGAAGCTCTCATTAACATTTACAAAGCCAAACCTCCTCATTAGAAGTGAGGAAGAAAAGGGCGTGATATAATTTAATTAAGATTTCATCAAACCATAGCCAAACTTGAAGCCACAGAGTTGTGAATTCTAACTAGCATTATTATGTCATGATTATCTAATGCTCTGCTATGATATAAACAAAATAGCAGCAACGGTAACTTTTTTTCTCAGGGTTCTGAAGGAACATCTTGGGGAACAGGAGGTATCCATCTCATTGATTCTTGACTCTGTGGAAGAGGCAGACCTGGGGAATTACTCATGCTACGTTGAGAATGGAAATGGACGCCGACATGCCAGTATTCTTCTACATAAAAGGGGTAAATATGCAGCTTTTCTGCATGAAATGGTACATTATAGGGGTGGTCAGTATGTAGAGCTTCCTTCTGATGCAAGCATGAATTTTGTCTTCCTGAGATATTAACAAGCAGTGATTATTTTTCCCCAGGCATTTGTACAACTTTCAAAATAAAACACAAATGTTGTTATCAGCTATGGCTGTCACTGGGAAAAATACAGTAACACCTTCTAATTATACTTCATATAAAAGATGCATTTAATAATTCATGAACTTTAAAACTAATAAGGGCTCAGTAGATAAAAAAATTATAGGAAGCCACAGGTAATAAATCTGTAG
The DNA here is from genome assembly GCA_034008185.1 of Gorsachius magnificus. Classification (NCBI taxonomy): domain Eukaryota; kingdom Metazoa; phylum Chordata; class Aves; order Pelecaniformes; family Ardeidae; genus Gorsachius; species Gorsachius magnificus. Next base: position 91,059,056 of record CM067081.1, read on the forward strand.
TAGTTTTCTGTAAGAAATAAAATCAAATATTAGAAAAGCCAACAAAAGTGTATTCCACTTCTGCCAGAAATGCCACCTAAACCCCATGCCAGGGGAGTTCCTGCATAGCCTGGCTGTGGACATTTTCCTTCTAACACATTTGTTTAACACCAACATTTCTGAAGTGAAGTATCATAACAGAAACTTCTAAGGACCTTCCTGTTTCTAACCACCACTCACATCCCATGATTCCGGCCTGCCTAATGGCCACAGCCATCTCCCGTGGAGATAATTACAGAGAGGTGGAGAATCTCTTGCAAAGCAAGGTTCCTAGATCCACTTTGTTCACTTTATCTCCCAGGGGGTGCTCCACATGCCTGGGCTTGATGCTCCCCACCCTCATGCAGCATCCTGCTGGTTTAAGAGAGCAAAGAATAATCAGGAACAGTGTCTGTACTTTGCTGTCATTACTGTGCTTTTTATAGACTGTTTGTAAAGGTGAGCAAACCAGGCTCTTACTGTAGTGCTGAACTACTTGTGACATCCCAATTTATATCAAAGCAGTGATGTCTTCTCTAGTTTTAGTCTTGTAGCATGCAAAGTCTGTCTAAGTTTAAAAGGAAGCCATAAATCAAGATACTGTGACTCATTTATTTAAACATATTTTTGTGTACCTCCTATTAACTTCATAGAACTAATTTTTCTGAACTCTTGTCATTGCTTCTTAAGATATGCAGATGTAAATAATCAGATGTTCTGCTTAGCCTGGCATTGCCCATATTTTCTTGAATTTACTGAGATCAGAAATTAACTTGTTAAGTAATTGAACCTCAACAATTTACCAGCTAGTAGTCGTATACTCCTCATTCAGAGACATCTGAACCCAGAGCAAGAGCTTAATCCAACAAACACTGAAATCCAATGGCTTGTCTTTAGTAATTAAATTAATGCATGGAACACTGAAAATAAATTTTAAAGCTTAAATTACTTTAAACCCAATACTTAATCAACTGACATATATTTAGTTACATGCTGATGGTGAGTCTTTATTTTCCCTTCCATACAAGACTGATAACACATAAGTCTTTTCTGTTCTGTGACCACCAGCTTTTTTATCTAACAGTGTGCATGCATAAATTTTGCAAGGGTCTACTTTTTTTGCTTTGTTTCTTGGAGAAATCAGTATGTCAAATACACCACAGTATGTGGCCTCATCATGACATGCTTAAGAGGAAGCAATCTCAATATTTAATTGCCCTTGCAAATAGTAGAAAGCTAAAAGCAGCAAAAACTCCCCCAAATAATTTTTTTTCCTCTTCTGTAAGGCTGAATTTGAAATTGTGAATTGGAAACAAAATCTGTTGTGCCCTCGAAAAACAAAAGGTACTTGTTACAATCCTTCTACATACTTTGCATGTTGACAACTGTTTCAGTGAAATGATAAATCAACCACGACAGATAAAAATTTGAGCTAGTTTCTCAGGTCTCCTAGGAAGAGGAGCTTTGCACTGCTTGCTTAGTCTCCTGTATATCACCATGACAACACTTCATTTTAAGTTTCCTTGTTTAGATCCACATTTAGTCTCTGCTAGGAATGAGTTAGCTGTTTATTAAATTCTGATTATTGGCTCACTTAGAACAATTGGGACTTAACAATTAGGGAAATCTTCTTCCTGAACACCAAGGCATTTGCAGAGGTATTAGTTTTGGCTGGCTTTCACATTAATGATCTTTTTTCAAGAAGTATAAACCAACAAAAATGCTGAATCTGGAACATTCACTGGATACCTGAAAAAGAAATTATAATCCTTCTTAAACTTCTTATGTGGTACCTTATCACCGGGATCAGAAAGGACAGGAAAGCAGAAATCTCTGTTACTGAACAAACAGCGTTCCTGGGAAAAGAGGTATTTAGGGCTAGATGCTGCAGTGGGGATTCAGGTAGAAAATTTAAGCCTTTCAAATACCCTTGCAACTTCTGCTTCTCTCTGGTCAGTATATTCTCTGTAAACTTAAACTTCCAGGGGGAGCTTTTGGATATGCCTGCAATTACACAGGCCCTGAAAGGGCAAGAAATTCAGAGTCTATATCACCAGCAAAAACCCGGATGCATCTTCCTCACTCTTCCCACCAGTCAGCCCAGCAGGGACACACACTCACCTCACAAAAAACACAAGAAGGGTCCATGCAATGGTGGTACCCACCACAAACCAGCACCCGGCACAGTCAAACAGGGAGAGGAGGCTTCTGCTCTTTCCCTGACATGGCACTGGAACAGAAACCCAGAGCCTCCCCTTTCCTGAGAGGAATTTCATGAAGGGAGCAGAACAGTTTCCCTGGACTCCAGCACCACTCATGCACGAAAAGCAAACCCAGTTTGGGTACCCATCACTGGGAGAAAGCTGGGGCCCCTGACACCTCCCCCTAGCCCAGATGCCAGCGCTCTGCATCTTGGGAAGCTGAGCCTCAATTTTCTCCTGAGCTTCTTTTACTTTCTGACTGCTGGTGGAGAAAAACCTATGATCCATGTTTTTGTGCAGCCAGCTAACCATTTTTAGACTGCTAACTTTCCTCAGATGCTGTGCATAAGAGCATTTAACTCAGAGCTAAAGGCAGTAGAGCATTTTAAGCTTGAGAATGCCAATGCTGTTTCCTTTTCTGGTCCACTCCTAAAAAATTTGTCCAGAAATAATAAGAAAGAGAGAGGGATCAGAACCCAGGAGATTTAACTTTCATTCCCTTCATCCAGCTGTTGGCCAAATCTCTTTCTATCACCTTTACAATAATCAAGTTACTTTGTCTTCTGTGTACGAAAATAAAAATCAACTTGTTATAATCTAAAGCTGATTTTGTTCCTTATTGGTGATAGCTATCATCAATCATCTGTAGCAGTTACAGGTTAATCTTCAGCCAGGTAGAGGAACCTTCTAGAAATTGATTCTGAGAGTGGTAGTGAAGGCAGCTAAGCACAAATTTATTAATGACAGACCACATATTGCAGATGATATAAGGGGTGGATCACACACTATAATTCTATTTTTTTTCACAGCTTTTTAATTCAAGAAGACAAGCCCATAGACTATCAATGTATTAAATAAAAATGTAATGCATAAGGAGAAAGAATGCAATGTTATGTATTGAAAAGTGTGACTTTCATGCTGGATCAAAGCCTTTGTAGTCTCATTTAATCATAGACTATGTTGGTGTTGTGGTTTAACCCGGCTGGCAACTAAGCACCACGCAGCCGCTCACTCACTCCCCCCCCTCCCTCAGTGGGATGGGGGAGAGAATCGGGAAGGGGAAAAAGGTTAGAGCCGAGGGCTGAGATAAAGACAGTTTAATAAGAGAAAAAAATAAGAATAGTAATAATGAGAATGATAACAAAATATACAGAATATACAAAACGAATGATGCACAATGCAATTGCTCACCACCCGCCGACCGATGCCCAGCCCGTCCCGAGCAGCGATCAGTACCCGAGCAGCGATCACTCCCCCCGCGACCGACCGACCCACCAATCCCCCCCCGAGCATGACGTTATATGGTATGGAATAGCTCTTTGGACAGTTTGGGTCCTAGCTGTGCTGTACTCCCAGCTTGTTATGCACCTGGCCGAGCAGGGGAAGCTCAAAAAGTCCTTGAGCAGTCTGAGCACTGCTTGGCAACAACTAAAAACATCAGCGTGTTATCAACATTCTTCTAGCACTAAATCCAAAGCACAGCACTGTGCTAGCTTCTGTGAAGAAAATTAACTCTATCCCAGCTGAAACCAGGACATCATCCAGCCCTATTCTATACCATTTACGTCATGCTTAGGTCCTACCATTACAATACATTCCAATTAATCACCACCACCTTCCCATTTTGATATATATATACAGATAGCATTCCCTTAGTCTATGGACCATCCCTCTAAAATGTCCATTGGGTTCATCTAGTCCATGCTTTTGGGCTTCATCTGTTGTAACAGTCTTTCAGGGCAGGAGAATTGGGGTCCGGTGTTGGGTTGTTGCATGCTAAAGTCAGTTCTGGTTCCATCCACTGCACTTCCTCAGTTTCTTCAACATTCATTCTTCTTAATCTGGGCGATTCTTACTGCTATACCATTGATAGGATATACAGCAATAATAAAAATGACATATTATACAGCAATTAACATCATACACTTCAATTCATTGGCTATTTTCACCCAAAATCAAATCCTTTAGAGGTACACATCGGACTTCCCCATCCTTCCGCATCACCCACCAAGTAGAGCCAGGTCCTTGAGCAAAAGCAATCCGACGGATGGGTTTGCCTTTACCTGAGGCAGGAGTAACCCAGACTGTCTTCCCTAGCATATTTTTTACATGCACTACCAGGACTTTATCCCCTACTACAGTACGTAAGAGGCTTGATTGGGCAGGGCCAGCTCAGTTGGAAGATCCTCTAGTGTTGACTAACCAGGTAGCTTTTGCTAAATGTGTATCCCAATGTTTGAATGTTCCTCCACCCATTGCTTTCAGTGTAGTCTTTAACAGTCCATTGTATCGTTCAATTTTCCCAGAGGCTGGTGCATGATAGGGGATGTGATAGACTCACTCAATGCCATGCTCTTTGGCCCATTTGTCTATGAGGCTGTTTCGGAAATGAGTTCCGTTGTCTGACTCAATTCTTTCTGGAGTGCCATGTCGCCATAGGACTTGTTTTTCAAGGCCTAGGATGGTGTTCCGGGCAGTGGCATGGGGCACGGGATATGTTTCCAACCATCCGGTGGTCGCTTCCACCATGGTGAGCACATAGCGCTTGCCATGGCGGGTTTGTGGGAGTGTGATATAATCAATCTGCCAAGCCTCCCCATATTTGTATTTCAGCCACCGTCCTCCATACCAGAGAGGTTTTAACCGCTTGGCTTGTTTGATCGCAGCACATGTTTCACATTCATGGATAACCTGTGCAATAGCATCCATAGTTAAGTCCACCCCTCGATCACGAACCCATCTATATGTTGCATCTCTTCCTTGATCGCCTGAGGTGTCATGGGCCCACCGAGCTAGAAACAATTCACCCTTATGTTGCCAGTCCAGATCCACCTGAGCCACTTCAATCTTAGCAGCCTGATCTGCCTTCTGGTTGTTTTGATGTTCTTCAGAGGCCCGACTCTTGGGTACATGAGCATCTACATGACGTACCTTTACAACCAGGTTCTCTACCCGGGCAGCAATATCTTGCCACAATGCGGCTGCCCAGATGGGTTTGCCTCTGCGCTGCCAGTTTATTGTACAATGGGGCTTCTTCAGCACGCACCACCTCTTCCTCTGGTGATATTCCAAAATCTTTGCCTTCTGGCCAGTCCATGATCACTTCCAAGATTCCTGCGACGAGGTTCCATTCGAGCCGTTGTGTAATCAGTGCACCCACTTACTCCACGTAGCATCAGTTGCATGATGTTAGAGGCCCTTCCCTTTGAACATCAGCCCAGCACCGCAGTCGCATGCCAGGAGAGCTGTGCTTCAGTACCAATCACTTCTGAAGCAGCTCGAACCCCTTCATATGCTGCCAATATCTCTTTTTCAGTTGGAGTTTAGTTGCTTCAGATCCTCTGTATCCCGACTCCAAAACCCTAGGGTTCAGCCTCGATCCCCTGGTGCTTCTGCCAAAGGCTCCAGGAGGGCCATTCTCCCGGTGCGGTAGAGCACATTCTTTACATCTTGCCCTGCCCGGACTGGTCCAAGTTTATTAGGCTACTGCATGCACTATCTCCCGTTTAATTTGTTCAAAGGCTTGTCGTTGTTCAGGGCCCCATTTGAAATCATCCTTCTTCCGGGTCACTTGGTAGAGAGGGCTTACAATCTGGCTGTAATTTGGAATATGCATTCGCCAAAAACCCACAATGCCCAAGAAAGCTTGTGTTTCCTTTTTGCTAGTTGGTGGAGACATGGCTGTTATTTTGTTGATCACATCCATTGGAATCTGACGACGTCCATCTTGCCATTTGATTCCTAAAAACTGGATCTCCTGTGCAGGTCCTTTTACTTTGTTTTATAGCAAAACCAGCTTTCAGAAGAATTTGGACTATTTTCTTGCCTTTCTCAAAAACTTCTTCTGCTGTATTGCCCCACACAATGATGTCATCAATATATTGCAGATGTCCTGAAGCATTACCCTGTTCCAGTGCTGTTGGCCCCATTATCCCAGCATCGGAGTAGCCAGGTGACAATGAGCTCACCTGGACGACGGCTGAAATCTTTTTGGATATCTCGCAGCTCACTCAAGGATAGGGATCTGGTGGTTTCTGTCTCGTTTATGAGCTCTTCCTCCTCCCCTTGTGATGGCCCCGCTTTTTCATCCTCCCTTTCTAAACGAGTTGACTTTCGCTTCCAAGATTTCTTCTTTTGTATAGGGGCGACTGATACTGGCATGGGTTGGTTCGTTGGAGTAGCCGCAGTGCATATCACTGGGGTTGGAGTAGCTACAGTGGCTGTGGCCTTATCATCAGATCCAGAGACTTTCTGTTCCCTTTGGATGTGTTGAATCATGTTGAACAGGGTTCGGTAAGCATGGGCCAGGCCCCAGCACATTGCAGTGATTTGTGTTTGCTTAGAATTGCCAGGGTGACAGCATACCTTTTCCAAATACTCTACTAGTTTTTCAGGATTCTGCACTTGTTCAGGAGTGAATTTCCAAAACATTGGAGGTGCCCATCGTTCTAGGCATTTACCCATACTACCCCAAATACCCTTCCACTCATAACTATCCAGCCCTGGGGCAGACATCTGGATGGTGTTATTAAGTTGCTTACAAACTTTGGACAAAACTGAAACAATATTCCAAATAGATATCAATAGATATACCTTAACTATCCAAGGATGCTCAAGATACTGAAAAGTTATTGTAGTGAAGGAGGAAACATCATCAAAGAAGGCAGAAAAAGTGCCATTCTGTATTTCCTCCAGAACAAACTTTTCAGAGTCCCATGTATAATTGCTAATATTCCCCGAACAGTACAAAGTACGGTCAGAAACCCAAAAAAGGAAATCATGTTGGTCACCGCAGAGCATAACAAACTGCAAAAACCAACACCAACTTTTAACAAGTACAGCAAAGGAGGGAGCATGGTGCAGATCGGATAAGCTAAGATCAAGAACAAATGAATCAAATCGCAACCCACAACTATTTAACAGATATAAATTCCTTAATATTCTCCGCTTACTCTGTCGTTATCTCAAGCCCTTCGTGCCCCACGTTGGGCGCCAAAAAGGACTGTCATGGTTTAACCCGGCTGGCAACTAAGCACCACGCAGCCGCTCACTCACTCCCCCCCTCCCTCAGTGGGATGGGGGAGAGAATCGGGAAGGGGAAAAAGGTTAGAGCCGAGGGCTGAGATAAAGACAGTTTAATAAGAGAAAAAAATAAGAATAGTAATAATGAGAATGATAACAAAATATACAGAATATACAAAACGAATGATGCACAATGCAATTGCTCACCACCCGCCGACCGATGCCCAGCCCCTCCCGAGCAGCGATCAGTACCCGAGCAGCGATCACTCCCCCCGCAACCGACCAACCCACCAAACCCCCCCCCCCCGAGCATGACGTTATATGGTATGGAATAGCTCTTTGGACAGTTTGGGTCCTAGCTGTGCTGTACTTCCAGCTTGTTATGCACCTGGCCGAGCAGGAGAAGCTCAAAAATTCCTTGAGCAGTCTGAGCACTACTTGGCAACAACTAAAAACTTCAGCGTGTTATCAACATTCTTCTAGTACTAAATCCAAAGCACAGCACTATGCTAGCTTCTGTGAAGAAAATTAACTCTATCCCAGCTGAAACCAGGACAGTTGGAAATATAATTATCTAATTATGCAATTATTTTTGTTGAAATTCTTGTCTGCATGTCTTCAACTGAAACTCTAAAGCAAAAATAATCTCAAATTTTATCTTGGCATTATATTTTACGTTATTGACATTGTTTTAAAAGCTTAATAACATACCTATATTTTTCATGGGACAGAAACTAAGAGCAGGTTACATACTTCATGCATTTTTTTTCCAAGTATCTCCTTCCCTTTTTTTCCCTTTTTTGTGGTGCTGTCTAATTTCCTGTCCTGGGCCTCTTTTATGTTTTGGGTTTGTTTTCCTCCGTCATACATTTCTTAATAGGCATATATGGGTCTTGTTAACTATAGGCTAATGAGGGATGGTTAAAAAAACTTTTTTCAGCTGGGACAGAAAAAGACTGTTTAGAGGAAGAGATTTAGTGTGTTTGAAATTGCCCATGAGAATATATGTTTGAAAAAGCAACAAGTTAATATTTCCTATTAGAAATGTATCTTGAGGAAATCTACAAATATGTAGGCATACTTTAAACTCGTAATTTATTAATGTATAAACATCATCTCAATATTTCCTGTACAGTCTAATAGAAATTCTGAATAGCAAGTAATTCTGTATTTTCTTCATACAGTTATTAATGACAAAGGAATTGGTGATGAGCACCTTAATTTACAGTGTCATTCATATAATAGTGTAAATCTGTTTTATTACTTAAGGACTTAACTAAGTTAAGTTTTTGATCTTATGAGCATTTTCAGTCACTAGGACATGATTTCATACAGTGGTAGTGACAAGTGACAATTAAGACTTAAAATAGAAAATAAGCTAGTTCTTTCCTAACCTCTGCAAAGAAACTACAGGCGTTATAACTACCTTTGCCATAAGGCTTCACGATGCTTCTGAAATTTCTGGATGGAAGCTCATCATGTGAGATATGAGAGCAAAGAGTTTTATATTTCAACCTCTGTTAATTGGTCCTAATTACTTGAATGGTCCAGCAAATCTCTGAGTCTCAGTGGAAGCAAAACTGGTTTAGAACTGTTTAGAACTCTGACCCACTTGATCAGCTCACACCTTACACATGTATATCTTCCAGCATATGAAGCATTTAGTTTTTATTCTGCAGGGCAGGAAAACCTTTCCTGAGTTCCTTACCAGGTTTTAGAATTGGAATTGAAATTAGATTTGGTTTGATTTGATGGGAATCAATTTCTCATCCCCCTATGACCATTGAAGAAGGTTTCAGTTTGTCACTGTGCGGGGAAGTGCAAAGGTTCAGTCACCCAAGAGGTTCATGACTTAGGGCCAGAAGTTGAATAATGCCTCCCTTCATGTCCCAAACATAACCAAAAGTGACTGTTCTTTTTACAGTCAATCTCATCTAAAATCAGTAGATTAGTAGAATACTAAAGACTATTGCCTGACAGAAACTCTTCATAAGACCGTTTTCTTCATCACTAAGGTTTTTCTCATCCTTTAGAAAATTGGACTAAGACACTTGCAGTAAAAAGGTTAGTCAGATTACTTAGCATGTGCCAAAATCTAACTTTCCTCTGACAAAGTGTCAAACAAGTTGGTTTGTTTAACAGATTCCTTTTTAAAACAGCTTTTATACCACTTTTGTCATATTTCTTCTTTTTATGTAATTTCTAAGTGCAATCCTAACCTTGATTGGCAAGGATGAAAATATTTTAAAATAAAATGTCACAAATTGTTCCCATAATCCATGCAGAGCTAAATTGTTCATTAATGCTATCCTCAGAAAAAATGTAAACAGTATATTTTATGATCTTACATCCTGGGAACTTGGTACTCCATTTTTCCCCACATTTTAACACCTCCCCGTGCTTCTTACATTCATTTCTTTCAGAAGATCTAAAAGAAGTAATTGTGTGGGTTGTCTGATTTCTGTAGTGCAATAAGCAAATAGAAGCTCTCATAATCAGTAAGGTTTTAAGTCATACACAATTCATTTATTTGGGGAAGCTAACCAGAGATTAATGCAATTCTGCACCATGATGACTTTTTTCCTTCAATCTGAAGTATAAACTGCCTTTAAAATGCAGTCTCCTGTATTTAAACACAGTAAACTTCAGTAACATTGTGGCATCTATATTCTTTTGAACCTTATCCTCTTTTGAGCTAAGATACTGCTGGAGATAGTGTAATTATTCTCCTGCTGTGTACAGGTATTCAGCATTTTTCAGAAGAAATAAAAATGTCATCAGTAAGAATATACTTCTATTATAATAATTTATTATCTCTATTCTAATAAGACTGAGAAACCCAACACTACCAAGGCTCAGATATGCTGCCTGCCGTAATAATGAATAGTTTAACAAGTTCCCCATCTTGTATTTGCACACATATGCACATATGTACATATAATCCCAAACACAACCAGTTCTTTTTCATAGATGAATCAGGAACATATATTATATATTGAGCTAAAAAATTAAGTGATATAACTAGGTCTCAATAATTCTAATAAATAAAATGAAACTACTGTATTGGAAACTATATTAAAACTGTAACTAAATTTAGCCACCTTAAGTCAACTCTGCAGACATCTACAGGCATGTGTGGCCTGTGACAACAGAAAGGATACACATTGTGCTAAGAAATTATTTGATAATCAAGCTAATGAACATCCCAAATCTGTTTCTACTGGTAACAGTATTATCGTCCTGCAATATCCATCAGCAATTATTCACAACAGTAGCCATAAAGCCATCTAGGTACCTTAAATACAAACACTTTTTGTTTGGCACATTGAAACAAACAAACAAAAATTCCTCAAAAGTAGAGAACAGATTTTATATATATACATATGCACGTTGTATGCGCATATGCTGTATAAAGCTGTAGTTCAATATGTTTTACTTTGGGAAGATAAATTGTTTTACAGCCACGCCATAATGAATACTGTATTAAGCAGTGGAAAAAAGAGAAAAAAAAAAGCCCTTACTTCTTTTTTTAAATTGTGAGTATGGGTTTCTTTATTCCTAACCTAAACCCTGCCTACCGTTTACTGCTGATGTCTGAAATGACACTCAGACGAGTCAGCCAGCCTCCTTCTTCCTTTAGAAACAACACACCTGTTTATAACCAAAGCTCCAAGTTATGACACATCAGTCCTGCATTGGTTGCCAGTATCTGCCTTCTTTACCTTCTCTCAGGTGCCATCATGAGAGCTTTAATATTGTCTTCAACTGCTCCCCTTCCAAATGAGATACACTACCTTTATATTTCATTTGATAATTGAAGTCTATGAAACACAAACTGAGAACTGTCTCTGACCAAACTTTGTAGCTTTGTGAGTTAAATCATCCAAACCAAACAGAGAATGGAAATGAGTTTAGGCCACAGAGTCGCAAGGATTTATATATGTGCTAACCTGAAGCTCTGTGAATAGTCCTGTTGACTTCAGAGGGATTACTTATAGTCCATGAAGTTAAGTAATCTGTGCAACTGATTGCAAAATTGAAACCTTAGATAGGCTGTAATTGGATTTTGAAAAAGGCTCAGAAACTGAATACACAGCTATAAATCACATGTGCTCGAAGAGTTATAAATCACAAAAAAAAGAATATTTGAATTACAATTATTTTTCTTAGTAGCTCAGCTGTATGTGGGCTAACGAATAGAATAAGATTAATTTTAAATTATCATAGATCATTAAATGTAAAGTCCCTGAAGCATGTTGTATACGTCAAAAGATATGAATCTTTGAAGGCACCCTTTTTATTTACTTTCTTGTTACAACTCCAGCTACAATAAGTGCTTTACCTGCATGACACAGCAAAAAGAAGTTTATCAAATATTAAAGCCAGGTGAAGATCAAAGATATATCCTACAAATAATTAGGGTAGCATCAGTATAAAATGAGTGCATTTATTACCAGCCATATCGTGCCGGATATTTGGAGAGGACATGTACTTTGTTTTAATTAGCCGTCTCCTTCTCTAGGTTGTTTGGCCAAAGCCTCCCAATAAGGAAAAAAAAATTGTAGCCATTGGTCAAAATGCTTGTAACAAATCTTGTTTTAAATTGAAGCTATTTATTCAGAAACCAATCTACTACTGCAGCAGTAATCAATGTGTTTTTCCTTGGAGTAGAACTGTTCCTGTGCTACTGGAGGACTATTGTTAATTGCCTGTAACTAAATGATTGCTGTGCTTCTAGATGTAACTCCCTGGCACTCGCTCATTTGTTGTGTTTAACAGAATGCCTGTTCCCCTAAGGGTTAGCGGAGTAATTTTCCTCTACTATTTTCTACATTCAGCTTCACCTCCTTAAGGAGGGCCAGGTCTGTAATTTGACCAACATAATACAGAGGCTAAATAGATTTTAAAAGGTTTGCACTTTTCGTCTCTCCCCTCTGATGTGGAATTGTGCTGAAATTGAATCTTTTTTCCATAGAGCCACTACAAGAAACTTGAATTTCAGCAGGAAAAACAGATCACACTTCAAAGTGAGTGTAGTGCCTACCGCAGCAACAGTGCCCAAATCGCAATGCAAAAGGCAGAATAAAGCAGCAGAAAAAACTGTTCTTATGAAGGTAGCCTTACCCTCTAACCTTGCTGTTACACTTTAGCTTAGCTTTAACAGTCACTACATCACTGTTGACATACACATCGCCAACACCCTTTGGCATTCACAGAGCGCCTTTCAGGAGTAACCCCTCCTATGAAGGAGCCAGACGTGCCCTCCCCAATTCACATTGGGAAAACCCAGGCACAGAAATGTGAAGTGGCTTCAGTCACACGAGGGGTCAACAGCAGAGGCAGGACCAAGCCTTCCACTCCTCACACCTTCAGTTCAGTGCGGCACAGAGTAACGCTGCTCACAAAATCCCTGTGGCAGCTCAAAGCCAGCCAGTGGGGCATACTTTAGCGTCCTGCAGAAACACTAATTCAAAGCCTGAAAGCAATTGGTTTGGTGCAACACCATACCCTGGCCAATCTGTCCCATCTTCCACCATGCTGTGCAGGTGCGGCTGCCCCACTTTCAGTGCTTTGGGGGTTAGCTCAGGCATTCGCAGAGCTCAGTGTAAGGATGCAGCAGTCTGCCAGGCTAATCACTGCTCCCCTCTGCCTCTGGACCCTGACAAATAGCGCCCAAACCAGAGAGCGAACATGTGCTAATAGGTGTTGTACAGCACAGAGGAAAACATAAGCTTGCTATGCTAGATGGATAGAGCACGAAATCTACTTTGCAAACAAATCTGTTTAAGAAAGAACCACCTTATCCTTGTGCTCATAAGTGATCGTGATGGGCTTGGCAGCAGCATATGAAAAGGCACCTTCAACATCAGTACGTTTCAGGGTGACTTAGAGAATTTTGTTTTTGCTTTGGTTGCCTGATTTAGGGAAGTTTCATGTGTGTTCAGGTAGACTTTATGGAAGTAAATACATAGGCATAATCTTGAATTATTTTATGGGGAAAAAGATAACTAGGAAGGACTCTTTGATGGCAAAAGTGAGGCAGTGCATTAATCTGATTTCATGCACGGTGACAGAGAACAGATGACTACCTGCAGTTATTTTTTCCATTTAATCTCAAAATCATTAATTTAGGAAAAACTTTTGTTTTCCACTTGTAAGGTTTTTCCTTGCCTTTAATGAGTCATAACAACAGGTACATAAATAGCGTATTTTGTGCCTAGCAACCCAAAATATTAAAGCCTTTCTTCTAGTTACCATTGAACAGCTGCATCAACTGTAGTACAAAGTGATAAACAGGGTAGAGTAAGCCAGTGCAGAGCAATTTCCATTTCAATTTATATTCTAAAATACTGTATTACTTGTCTATGCAAACAATTTTTTGTTGGGTGTTTTTAATAACATTCCCCTCTCTGGACCAGAAAATTATTGAAAGTCTGAAATAACCATGCTGGTCTTAAAAATATCTAACACAAAGAAGTTTCCAGCACAGTTTTGGAGAGAATGACATGGAATATAAATGCCTTTTTATTTTATTTTATTACACTTTTAGTGTCTTCTAGAGAGCAATGAAATCTTCTTACAGTTGCCTCGAAGTAATAACAAAGTGTGTGATTCTCAGTAGACGCAGCCAAAATAAATGGAATTGTCACTTTTTCCTCTAACCTTTTATTTCTCTAATTGAATTGTATTGTGCTGGGGTAACATATCTACATAACCACACACACACACAAAAGGTTACTTCAGGGCTACCCTGCTTCACTCAGACAGAAGCTGCCCAGTGGAAGAGGATACTGTGAAAATAACATGGAACTGAGCTTTCTCCAGGACAGATTTTTTATGAAGCAAACTGTGTATCTTGGATTTCCAAGATTTGATCTCCTGGCATTCCTCAAAACTGAGTGATATTGGAAAAGTATGGGCGGTCTTAAGATGTGTCATTTATTACTCATTCCAAATTGCAACATTTTTAGGGATGCTTTACCTCCTCCCACCTTTCTTTTTTAACATTGCCTTTTTTTCAGTCAATAAGCAAATGAAAAGTAACAACAAAATGGATGCCACGTAACTGTGTAAGCTTCCTTGAGTGTGCAACAGTTAAGACTGGGGGGTTGAAAGCCCACGATGGCATATTACTTATGTACTGATATGTGGCCCCACTGAGAATACTGCTGGTAGTAGACAGGTGTGGCCTCATTTGACCAGAGTCCCCATCCTCAGGAACAGAGCTACATGGCGAGGATCTCAATCCATCACATGAGTCTCCAGTGGCAGAGTGCAGCAAAGACACCTGGGGTCACAGTCAGAATGGGAATGTCAGAACGGACAACTCAGGATGGTTTGCTGTGACTACACATAAACCAACCCCACTGGGGGAAAAAGGAGAATAAAGATGAAGTGCAGACCATTGGGAAACTGTCAAAGTTGTTAATACATCATTGAGATGTGGGGCTGTGGGGTTCCTTGGAAAATTTATCTTCACATCTCTCATGTTTTGGGGTTTTAAAAAAAAAAATATTTTTATTAAAAAAAAAAATATATCCTTAGTAGAATCTTATCCAGTAGACTGAAACTCATCTTACTTGTGTGTGGAATAAGGGAGGAGCTGTGTTTGCATTAAAGCCCCCACAAAAGAAACATTCACCTCTGCTTTCATTGTAAGTGGAATATCAGCTTTCATCTGTGTAAAGCAAACTGTGATCTATCTACAGAGAGAGAAAAGAGAGTTATAAAATATCTTTTATACATATATATGCACATACTCATACACACACACACATCCCCAGCAATTGTTATTTTTTAAATGAGCAGTTCAGATGGTGTCCCAGTGGAAAAGCTATTTTATTAAAGAAAAAAGAATATCTATTAATTAGGTATTTCTTCAAGGGCCCTATAAGGAAATAAATTAAAAAATAACCCATCATTCATTATTTTATTTTAATGTTTAACATGAGTGCAAGGTCTGCTGCTAATCTTTCTCTGGTTTGGAACATGGTTGTTACTGCATTTTGTAATTCTTTGCAGAGCTGATGTACACAGTTGAGCTTGCTGGTGGGCTTGGTGCTATTCTGCTGCTGCTTGTTTGTTTAGTGACTATCTACAAGTGTTACAAGATAGAGATTATGCTCTTCTACAGGAATCATTTTGGAGCTGAAGAACTAGATGGAGGTAAGGCAGCTTCTTAGTATGTTTCCTACTTTCTAAGTATGCATGTCTTCTGTTTCTCTCCACCAAGGCTCAAGTTTCATTTCAGTGCAAGATGTGTTAACAACTGCAATTTTTATTTCTCACTGCATTAGGCACTGACTTGAACATGCGTTCTTCACACAGCACATTAGCAGCAGTGATTGCTGAGCTGACGTACGGGCTGCTCTCTGGAGCTCCAGAAGACACCCATGTCTTTTAGATTTTTATTCCCTATACTGAATGTAAATTACCAACACTGATGCATTAAAGATTTTCACTTTCTGTCAGTACTGAAAGCCAGCTGCACTTCTCCACAAGCTAGGGAATGTCTTCCCTAAGTGTATTCACCGAATAGGTAGAGGTTGAAATGAATCTCAATTTACTACTTGTTTAAACCAATTTTAAAAACGAATAGGTAGAGGTTGAAGTGAATCTCAATTTACTACTTGTTTAAACCAATCAGTTTCAACAAACTGTACCAAGTGGTTGGGAATGTACCCAGCAGTTCATTTTCTTGAGTTCATTTACTTGATCACTGAGAGAGCAGCTATTGGTCATTAAAGTTGTCTTGTGATTCACCCAGCCCAAACAAAAGTAATCTGCAATGCATGCACCAGCTTGTGTCAAATGTATACATGTATTTTTTTTTTCCTTCTCTTTTTAAGCATGGAAGAAAAAGGTCGTCTTTGCCTCTAGCCCTACTAATCAAAACTACTGTTGAACAACAAGCTGGGTTTATCTGCAGGCTCTGATTAATTAGGTTTGGTTTCTTGGGTCAGAGTTTCTGATGTTTTGTGCTACCACTATGTCTTTGGTGACAGGACCTTCTTTTTTACTGAAATACTAATAAAAGTTATTTTACAGTTCAAGGTAATAACCTGTGGGCAGAAGCCACTGTGACATATTCAAATAAATACATAGTAATAAACAAGTGCTGGCCAAAGCTGTCACCAATAAGGGAGAGGAGCAGCAGCAGAGGTCCTTATATAAGGGAAAGACTTCCATAATAAGACCACTAGGGAATGACCCACTTCTGCCTCCCATCTAAAAATGCACAAGGATTCAAAATAGAAAATGCTCAGAGCAACAAGCCCAAGAACATTAGAACATTTTGTATCCTTCTACTGGGTTTACAAAAAGATGCATTAATATAGCAGCTCAGCGGGGGAAAAAATCAGGTTATTCTACTTACTTTACAGAGGAAACTGAGGCCCAGAGGGACCGTGACTCATGGAGGATTTTGGCAGATACTTTTTTTTTTCAGGAGCTGAGATCCTCACTTCTCCACAATGCAGCTCCAGGTTTAAATGAGCATGCTTACTTGCATTAATTTTGTGAATTTCATAATAGTCATATTATGTTATGCAGAAATAGTTTAATTAATAATTGTTTAAATAGATGCAATTTAATGTTTTCTCTCTCAGTGTCAGCAATTTTTACTTTTACAGCTGTCATTTATTGTTATCTGAAATCATTCCAATTCATTTGCAAATTTACTCTACCAGGTGTTACATACTTGCCTCTTCCTCCTCCCATCCCAAACACTGGTCACCTGGGAACAACAATACTTTAATCACACATTTTGAACAACCAAAAAGTGACCTCCAAAGGATACTGTTCCATGATTCAAAAGGAGGAAAGCCAATATCCATTATCCTTCTGAGCAAAGTTCATTGCTAAAGAAGATAAAGCATGGATTTTCCTTAGATGATCAACACAAACACTGGTATCTTGAGTGTTTAACCACTGTAATATAAGAAGAAAAATACTACCTGCAGGTTCCTAATGTAAACCTGTAGCTTCTACTGTATTCAATATACTAGCAACTTGGATAAAACCCATTGTGCCAAGGAAATTACTGCAGCTGGGATTTTTGCTCTGTCTCTTTCACTTGCACTCTTGCAAAAGCAAAAAGACATAGAGAAAATGCCCCACAGAAGACCAAGCCACAGCTTGTACAGAAATAAATTGCAGACATGCATTCAGATCATTCCCTTTGACTTAGTTTGTTACTGACAGTCACAAAGCGCTGAACTCCAAAATCTTCTAACCGCATCTCCTGAAGTGCAACAGCAGAACGCCCACGTGCTATTCATAATTTACACAATGTTCTGTTATACTTTGGGACAGCATGTAGATAAGCAAACATCAAAATATCACAGGCATTTTTTTTTGCGTGCACTATATTGTACCCAGAGAGTATTTCAAACACTTTAAAAGTGAGGTCCAATTAAAATTTACAGTTGAAAATCTTTTTTAAAATGCAACACTTCATTTCTTCCCTGATCAGAGAACAAGCCCTTCAGGATGTCAAATCTCATCACAACTTCCTTTCCTTTCCAAGCCTTAGACACATCAGTTTTTCTCAGGCTAACATACTCATTTCTGTGGGAGGCATGGGTAAATTGTGAGAAATATTTGAGAACAAAGTATTTAACTCTTACAGCTAATGCAACCTAATTTATTATTTTCGGTAGGGGTACTGCGGATTAAGCAAGTGATCACAGCTGCTGATTCCTCATTTCTCTAACTTGCAGCTTTGAATTTCCCATCTTCTCTCTCATCCTGGGGACTAGACTCTCCTTTTTTTCCCTCTCTCTCTTTAGCTCAGCCTCGCCTTTATTTTCTCCTGGAAATTGATATTGAAGTCCCCTTTTCTGTTTTCATGGTTAATTCCCTGCCTTTCCCACTAAATTGGAACACGATCAAATCCAGCTCACATTTTACCACTTTTCCTCCCACTTTGTGCCCATGCTTCCCAGCTGCTTGGGAGATGACTCCACACCAGGGGACCGCATAATGGACATTACACTGTGGCATAGCAGCCACAGCAAGGGTGGAGAGGGGAGCCAGACCCATTGCCTAAGCAGCACCATTTATGATGCCACGTTAAAGTGGCCAGGAGGCTCTCAAAGTCACCAAAAAAGCTGTTTTCAACTTTTTATTGCCATTTCAAGACCAAAAAGTTTTCAGTGGATGGTCTGTATGCCAGCTTTAAGGTATACTAAGGATAAATCCAGACATCTGCAGATGACAGGCTGAAAACTACTGGACATGGTCAGATAAGCAAAATTACTCAAAATCATGAACTTATATATGTGTTTACATTCCAGATTCCAGCTTCAGAGAAAAGACCATATGGTACAGTTAGCAGTAGAAACAGTCTGCAGGCACCAGCCCCTACCATTACCTGGGTGCATTAGTGACCATTTAAATTGGTGGAAGTTTTTGTATAAAGGAATTATATAAGCAATGGGTGAACATTATCATAAAAAAGAAGAAATTTTACATTAAAAGCCTGGCATTAAAATTGATAAGAATAAGAAAGTAGCAATTAAAGAAAAAGACTGAACAAATCTGCTGTAAATAGTTTTCTAATGAAATTTACATAAATATCCTTTCTCACAGCTAGGCTGATGAGAAGTCAAACTTTAGGCACAAAAATAAAAAGAAAAACCTCTAGGCAGCTGATAACTAGATAGTGAGAGTTTTGCTTAACCACTGAGACGATGACCTTCACATTAATGACCCTTGGTGCCTTTAGGTCCCATCAGCTGTTTCTACAATCATAGAATCATAGAATCATTTGGTTGGAAAAGACCTTTAAGATCATCGAGTCTAGCCAATGTTGGCCAGGATGTCTCCGTGGTGTCCTCGATCCTATTCTCAGCTTGCTTTGCCAAGGAAACCTTGGTGAATTGAGGGAAGACACAGCCTCTGAGCAACTAGGTTTCAGGGAAGGAAAGCACCTGGGAGCCAGAGCTGGGGAAGTTCCTCTGCGTTTCACTTTCAGTTCTGCAGGTTGCTGCTTTGGGATTTTTTTCTCCACATTGCTGAAATAAAATGGAGTGCTCATAACTTGATTAAAATATGTTACTGCTGAGCTCTCTAAATTCAGGAAATCTTGTTTGGACTTAGTATGTGACATCTACAGTGGCTGTTTCTTGGCTGTGCTGGTTGCACTTTCTAAAGAGATGAGTTTCTACTGGTTGCTGAGGGGGAGAAAATGTTCAAATTAGGAGACTGATGAAACAGTTTCTGCTTTGAAGTCTCTGTTGCACCTGGGAGTCCTTAAGTAAACATGATTGTTGTCCTTACTATTGTTTAGCTGTAAAAGACTAGCAGGGTTCATAGACGGACCTATGAGATTGCCCAGATAATGTTAACTGTACAAGGCAAGAACAGGTAAGATGTACTTCTTAGTGGTTTCCTGGATTTCATCCCAGTAAACCTCTTACACAGCAAGGAAAGGCAATGCTTTGAGATTCTTAATGTTTCAGTGTGACTGACTTGCTAACATTCAAATATAACTCTTACCAATGGTTTAAGCACTTCCAAAGCACTCATATTAATGATTATGCTATGCAGGTATAGGTAGGCTGAAATTACTGCTGAAGTTAGTGACTTTGCAATTACAGAATCTTCCCTGGGGACCCATAGAATAAGTTTTGCAATATCAGCCTCACCACTGTGTATGTTTTGTTATAGGCTACTGGCAAACTATGGCAATAAGAAATCCTGCTCTATGATTATCAATTTCAAATTCTATTAAAAGCACCTTTAGAAAAATTCAGCTTTTGTCTTTCTAAATATTACTGGTTACAAAAAGGGATTTTCTTCTTTAATTACAGTTTTATTGGTGGACATCTACTTCTCTTAACTCTTCTTGTTTATGCTATTTATTTACATCTGAAATGCAATTCAAACAATAAAATCTCAACTTATGTCTCCACTGCATATGGGATTTTCTTCCGTCCTTGAAAATTACTACTTCTTTCTCTCTCTTCCTATTTTGTAGCATCTGATGTACATGTGTAATATATATTTTCAAAAATAAAATAACAATATCACCAAGAACATCTTTAGATTCCAAACTAAAAGTTTGTTATAAGTTAGAAAGTGCAGATGTAAAGTAAAAAAAAACAACTAACATACATCAATCATTGAAGATAGAGATAGCTCCTGTTCCTCAACCAGCAGCTCTGTCAAATGGTTCTAAGCTTTGAAGTTTTTTTATCAAAGACCAAAGCACATTGCAGATTTCTGAGGTAGGTGGGATGAACACAGCATATTGGCATCTGATTTCAAAAATCCTAGGTTGAAAGCCTGTTTCCAAGCCATTTTTCCCTTGATTTTTTTTTATATCCGTAATGATTTACTTAACTTTTCACTGCTTTTGCCAGGATCAAGTCTGTCTTAGCTCCAGTTTTCAAAATACTTAATCCAATGATAAGGTACAAGTACTGTCACTGAGGTCCACAAAACTCAGGAATATACATAAAATTAAGCATGTATTTTATACAGGTAACTAGTTGCTTTGTTGGATTTGTACCATAATAAGTGCATCACTTCTTGACACTTTTTATTTAAGAAACTTCTTTAGTTTACATGACACTCTTTAATAGTGCCTCTTCTTACTTTCTCCTTTTAGTTTCTTCCAGTCTTTCACAGATAAATAACTTACTATGCTATGTTTCCAGCTAGGTAGTTATATTTATCTTTCAATTTTTTTATATTAAACTCTTATAAGGTTTTTTTTTTTTTATATTGAAAATAGAATGCCTTCAGTAGTAGTAATGAATTTAAACTTCTGTGTTAATGATAATGACTGAGAAACTTTTGAGATGCACTCTTCATTTAGTTAGGAATACGAAATCAGACTAAATATAAGAGAAAAAAATAACTTTAATAATAGGTTATTCAGTTTAAATAAGTAATATTCTATCTTACATATCTATCAATGACAAATTTTAGCTGTAATTATAGAAAACCAGGGAAAATATAGCTTACAGAGAAAATTTATTTTACACTTGAAATCATGTCATTGTATTAGCTTTTGGCTGAATTTTTGTCTGCCAGGAATCACTCCTAATTTTCAAGAAATGTCAAATGCAGCATTGATATCTTGGTGTTTTCATAAATATTCTAATAAAATCAACTTTAAAATTGACATTTCTTTTATATGTTCATGTTCTTTAGACTGCCAAAATTCAATATGGCTTAATGGAAAAAAAATAAAGAGAAAAAAAAGGGGGGGGGGGGGAGGGGAGGGAAGGAAAAAGAAACGCATGTCCATTGCTTTAATATTTTTATAAATGTGCCTACTAGGGACAAAGGACCTTTTTTTTCTGGTCTCTGGTGTGATGAAAATACTCCAGAACCTATTAAGAATTGATTACATTTCCTTAACCTTTTCCCCAACGTTGCATTTAGAAAACCTCCCTCCAACTTGCCATTACCCAATCTGCACAAGGATATGAACTATCATTAGGGATGCTACGCTTAACAAATACTTTGCCACGGAAAAAGCTAGTGTTGGCAGTTCTTAATTTTCATTAACATTAAAGGGGCTTGACATTTAAAAATAAAAAACTCTTAAGGTGAGATTCATCAGCAACAGTAAATAGACTGGGGAAAAGTATAAGCATTTTGAAAGACTTAGGACTTGGGCATTTTACTCAACTAAGCGTTTAAATTACCTTTTTCATTATGTTAAGGGTGATGAACACTATTGCAATGTCTACATTAAATGTGGCCCTACAAATCATGAAACAAATAGATTAGGAAATGCCATAATCATTATAATTCTGAAGCAGCTACAGTCGCTGGGAAATTTTGAAAGCTCAGTACTTTGCAACCTTTTCTGAGCACAGCACATTTTTTACAGAGGAAAGCCTCCTGCATCAGCTTGACTCCAACTCCCTGCAGCACTGGGAGGATCCGGTCTGTCATTTTGAAGAACTCTGCTTGAAATCCTGAAACTCCAAGTTAAATCACCGCATTGTTCCTAGACTCCAGTAATGAGTATCTGAGTCTTTACTAGGCTGGCAAGTGCTCTGGCAAAGGAGGGGAATCAGCTGTCCAGTTCCCTACTGATATAGAAATGGAAGATCTGCCAAAGCCAGATGTGTTGCCAGTTACACCTAGCTGCAGAGCAGCCTGTGTGTGGTCAGCTGCCTTCAGTGCACTGAATGTTTCTGAAGGCACTGCTAATTACTCTGGAGGATTTCAGGATGCACAGAGGCGTTGGTTGACCCTAGTGTCTCTGTCTTACAGCTTCATTAAAATAAGATTCACTATGAAATATGACATTGTGGGATTTCTCTTTGTTTTGATCTATTAATCTGTCTTGGGCTAAAACGTATCATGACAGCTGCAAATTAATTTGTCATCTGCTTGAACATAGCTGGTAAGAAAAACCTGACTCTATGAAGAGGGGTTTTTTTTACTTTTAATTTTTCATCCATATATAATATATTTCTGTCCCTCATTAGCAGAAATATCTGCAATGTTTAAGGTTTAATAAACCCACAAAGGCCCAAACTGCACCAGTTTACCATTTCTTCATGTGTAGCTGTTAAAAGAGCATGCATACAGATGAGTTCTTAGGTGTCTGATAGCAATTTACTTACCCAAAAATTCCATTTGCATGTGACAAAGTAGATGCATATAGAGTTTGGGTTTCATATTATGCTTACATTGAGCCTTTAAGTGAGCGCTGCTGAGCACATCCTTGGAATAACAAGCAGAATTTGCAACTTCATCCCCTAAAAGTTTATATCACTTATGCTGGATTAACAGTACAGAAAGTTACAGGGAGTATGATAACATATTCTACATTAGCATGAGTACCGAAAGGAATGGACATTAAAGAATGCATGTTGCAATGATGCAACAGGTGTTTTGGATAAAATCCTGGGCCACTGAATGAAGTAATGTTTCAATGTGTTATTAATGAAGCTGGGATTTCACCCTCAGTGTTTACCCCTAAAATAAGTCCACACAATTTGGGCAGGCCTGTGGCTGAGCACCGCTCCATGACCATTACTCAGTGTCCTCACTTTCAACTACATAGTTGGTTTTGGGCTGACTGAAACATTTGTGGGCTGAACCTATCATACCTAGAGCACAGGCTGGATTTGATCCCATTGTGATGAACTAATCCAGAGCTTCCTCATGCTTTCATGATTGTCTACAGGACTATATCAAAGAATTTTCTTACATCAAGTCTGGTTGAATTTGGCCATGCAAAGTCTACTTTAGGTTTGGTTGCAATATTTTCAGTTAATGGATACCACAAAACTTCACAGAAATGGTGGCTGGTGAGTTGAAGAACTCCATCCTAGCTGTATATTACTTGTAGGCAGCAGAAAGCAACTACAAACCACATAACTGAAGAGGGTTGCTTGTCCATTCACAAAGAATGAGAAGGGGAAACATATTACACCAAAATGTTTCAAGTGTTGCTGTTGCATGATATTGTACGTCACACTTAGCCATGTTCACTAAATTAAAGGACGACCATTACATAATACAGCTCTGCAACATTCCTAGAGGCAATGCAAGATGAACTTATTCTGACATGTTCTAAAAAAAGAATCCTGAAATGGTTAAGGGAATAAGAGTGCTTTCAGGTACAAAAGCATATGTATATAATTGCTCTCAATCTCCATGGGAAAGAAAAAAAGTTTCAGATGAAATGATCAACATCCCTGCCTTTGGTTATTAACAGGTATTTTTCTTCCTAAGTGTGGGAGGAAACAGGTAGTGAGTAACTATATTCCAGTTTATTGCTAATGTGCATGAGCCTGACAAAAACAAATCTTTGAAATAGCATAATCTATATTTAAAGTCAAAGTGCAAGCAACCATCAATCACATTTTCATTTCGAGGATGCTTGGATAGAAGACTTAATTGTTGCTGATGAAGGGAAATAAGGAAATTCACATTATAAAGAAAAGCTTAGTTTGCCACCAGCTTTGTTTGTTTTAAATTTGGATTTTTGCCCTTTTTTTCTGACACTGAATATTAGATCCAAGCAGTATCTGAACTTAGTACATAGCCAAATCAGTAATTGTCATACTACACAATAGGATAAGTAGTAATATCAGCTTCTTTATGTCTTGATTTGTGATTAGGAGTGGATCAGGAATTTTCCAACAAAGTTTTTTTTTTCTTGGAAAAGGCAGATATGCTGACACCAAATATTTTCATGGGTAAAATACCCATTCCAGTGAATGGTCAAAAAAACCACAAAGCTGTGATGAACTTCCTGCATGCTTGCCGGGAGTCTGGGGACTCCTGGATGTGTTGCTTGAAGGAAGGCTTACATGGAAAACAGCTTGAGAGCAAAGGGCTTGAGAGCAAAGCCTAGAACCTCCTGCTTCCATGTGACATGGCCAAGAGACTGGCAAGGAGCAAGCCCCAGGTCCCAGGGTTTGAATCAGTCATAAGATCTGGATGTCTGCAGGCTCCCATCTCTCCCTCTTAGTCCGTTGGGGCAGCATGTCAAAAAAACATTAATTAAGATCAGAAACATTCTTTAGAATGTAAGAATCAGTCCCACCCATTGCAACCAAGAATAGGTGAGACCATTTAACTGAGAAAAACCACATGCAGAGATGTTATATTGTGTGTTTAAATACTTTCTTGGAGATGGGAGATTTCAGCAATTTTATGAGTTCTCCTATTTTTCATTACAACTGAAATTCTACATTTTTTTACTATCCATAACAATTAGAGAAAACCAGTAAATAATGTCCTTGATCTTTAATCATATCACAGAAAATATAGCTTCTGATGGCTGTGTAGCTATCTGCCCGTTGTAGTTCTTAGAACATTCCACAGAGTTGGCAATGTAACCCAAATCATTTTAATTAACTAAAAGCAGGCTAATACATAAATATCATAGAAGTAAAACAAAAGCATATGTTATCATCCCAGGCATTTCATATTTTGCAATTGTCTGCTCATGCTAGTATGTCAGCCCATCAGATAACAAAATTACCACATAAGGTAATTCTGCTGTAAACTGAACTTTTTACTTTTCATCAAACAAAGTTAAAAATAACTGACAGATGGGGAATATAATAGCTTAGGGAAACCACTGTGCTAATGCAATTAACAGTTTCCCAAACCAGACTATACATCTTGCTGGATTGGAGTTTGAATAAATTCATGACTGCCTGAACCCATCTGTGTAGATATACCCTAGATCCTGGCAGTTCATAGGCCTTCAAACGCTATTGAAAATGGGGAACTAGGGTGGAAGGAACTGTTTCATGCAATACAGTATAATGCAGTTGTAGTCACTGGAAATGCTGGAGCCTCCATGGTAAGAAAAATGTATATTTCAAATAAATGCATTAGTGCAATATTTACATATGCAAGAAAACAGTGGCATAGCATGAATAATTTTCTCTCTAAGTAAGAATGTGCAAACCATCTAAAGAGATAATACACTGAGCCTTTAAATAAGTTTGAACACTGCATTATTCCTCATAATATATCCCTTTGAGAAATGATACATTCTCATCCTTACTCAAATACTTTCAACAGAGCAACACTGCTCTCAAGCGTGTACTATGGTTATGACCATTAATAAGGTGACAACAGAAAATGGCATTATTGCGTCACCATTTTGTCAGTTGTAATTTCTCCGTATATCTCCTGACCCTGACCCTTCTGTGCTCTAACTCGGTTTCTGGGTTAACACTGTCCTACTGTAGAAACTAAAACCTGCTATGTAGTCTCTGTCTATCTCATACTTGATCCATTCAGTGTTATTTCAAGGCATTGTCAAAAGCATCAGGTTCTGGTCTATCGTGAAGGATCATGCTTCACAAATACTGCAGAGGAAAATAGAAGGCAGTGTTTCCTTTTTTCTTTTTTTTCTTTTCTTTGTTGTTGGGTTGTTTTGTTTTGTTTTGTTTTTTGTAGATATAACAATCCAATAGGTAATATTACACAAAAAGTTTGCAGGTGAGAGAATGAGCACATGGTCATTTCATGGGTTTGGTAAGTTTGAAAGTAGTTACAGTTTTACCATTTTAATTTTGTCATCTCCAAATGTTAATGAGAATAGTATGCATGGCTCCTCAGAAGGAAGAGTAGACTGTTTGAGATTAGCAACATTTTATTCATTTCATTATACTATTTGCACCCACCTTGCATTTGGCAACCTTTTCCAACTAATGCTACCAGAGTACAAAAAGGTGTAAAATGGGGAAAGGATTGGCTCAGTAAATAACTGAAGTCAGCATGGAAGGAATATAACATTGCTTATGACAATCAGGTCTCTTTTACAAGCGATTGATATTCTCAGTAGCCTGTGCATAATGTTGTTGAGAGACTTAGAAGGATGTTAACATTTCATTACTCTTGCCATTGATTTTTTTCTGCTTTCTTCACAACAAAAGTCAAAACATGACCTCTTATTCCACTGAATTAGTTCCAGAGCACTTGGCATTATTGACCTCCTAATGAAAATTAATGATGGCTCTTTTGATTCAGTCTTTCAAGCACATTTAAGAAACAGGCACATTTATTTCTCATGTTGAAATGAAATAACATACTGTTAAGTAACAAAATGTACATTAATGCAACATTAAATTAGCAAATTTAAGCGCATAGGGTTCAAGAGATTTAAACTGCATTATCAGGAGCTGATGCTGCAAAGTTTTAAGCTTGGCAATAATTTCAGACCTGGAAAGCCAATGAGTTTTACAAGTAAAGATACACATATGCTTAGAACATTTCAGCCCCAGGCCCTAAATTTATAGTAAAAAACTGGAAAGACTGAACTGTTTTTACTATGCAACAGAGGCAATTGCATATTAGCTTAGGTATTTCCATGCTTTTCTTTTCCCTTTTAAACCTAGAGAAGCATTCACATTCTTTTCAGCGACTTCTTTCTTCTGTGCTCACAAGCTGTCCCCCCACAGCTGAGTGGATTTCTTTCATACGGAGCCTTACACAAATGTTTATGCACAAACTGACTTCAGTCTATGGATATGGATCCCTTTTCGCTTGCGTCTCTGTAAATAAGGTTTGCTTCTACCAGGTGAAACAGAAAAGGTGAAGGGATTCATATCTGGAGATTGGGTGAAAGCTTGCCATTTTATCTAAAACACTTCCTGTTCCTGGGAAATTCTCCCAGAAATAATTCCTGGGGAATTGTCCAGGTAATCAGAAAGAATAACAAATAAACTAACTTACTTTCTTCCTTGCTTTCCTTAGACAACAAAGACTATGATGCATATCTATCCTATACCAAAGTGGACCCTGACCAGTGGAATCAAGAAACTGGAGAAGAAGAAAGATTTGCTCTTGAGATCCTACCAGACATGCTTGAAAAGCATTATGGATACAAGCTGTTCATACCAGATAGAGATTTGATTCCCACAGGAAGTAAGTCATGTCTTTGTGCTTGTGTGTTTCCTAAATAGCAAATGCAGTGATTGCAGTGATTGTTTTAGTACCTTTTTTATGCCTACTCCTTCAGAATGTCATCTTTCCTCCCTCATCTTAGGGAATGATGAAGATAAGCCACCAAACATACTTAATGTTTATTTCCCAGAAAAGAGGATTTTTTTTTTTAGTAATTGTATTATATTGATTGAAGGTGAGACAGTACAGAAAAAATATGCATAAATAAAGGAAATGAATGAGATTAACATTTTTTTCACAGATTTTTGAGAGCTTGCAAATCCAGGAATGAATACAGAGGTCTTTTTTTTCTGCTCCTTACAGAATGCCTGGAAAGATATCCATGATTCTAAGTATTTATTACAGAAATTCAGATAGAAAGGAAAAAGTTGTGTTTGGACTAAGGCAAGGGTTGAGTAATAACATCTACAGCAAAGCAAAGTAGTGAATTCTGTTAGTGTCCACTGCAGGTGAATGCATAGTGGAGGTACTGGATCAGTCTCAGAGAATTGATTCCAGCTGATACAAGCAAATCTTTTTCATGTTTCTTTCACATATTCCAAACTAAGTACAGTAATTTTTCATAAGTTGCTGTAGTATTCTTCATAACTTCAGTGTAACCATATAGACAGCTACTAAGTTCAATATCTTTTACTGAAGATAAGAAAGGATGCATGGTACAGGCAAAACAAACATAATTGCATGGATATTTTTTTAAATCTACAGCAAACTAAACATTAATTTGCAGGAGACAACACCATTTTTGTGAATGAGTGTGGTGGGGGCATGAAAGGAAAACAAGAATCTAACCTTACAGTACAGCTTAGAGTATCATTTAGGTTTGAGATTAAGTCCCTCAAGCACACAGTTGCTGCTCTGTTGCCTACCTGGGTGACTTTGCCTTTTTAAAGGAAAAAATGGTCCTGTACACACTTGTTCCAATAAAGATCTAGATATTGATACAAAACCACAGCTCATGAACAAACACTTACAATCCCATAGCGCATGAGGGAATAGATGTTTTGCAGGATCACAGAATGGTTGAGGTTGGAAGGGAAGGAGTTCTGGAGGTCATTTTGTCCAATCCCCCTGCTCAAGCAGGGCCACTTAGAGCAGGTTTCTCGGGACCATGCCCAGGCAAGCCAACCTGGCACATTTGCAAGTGATGTTTTTGCTTGCAGAAGATCGGTGAGATCTTCTGGTAGCAGGGATTTGCCTCTGTTGTTTCTCCCCAGTCTATGGGAGCAGAGTGTTGTCTTTGATTTTTGAGCACTTGTCTTGTTTTGTAGCCTACATTGAAGACGTGGCGAGATGTGTAGACCAAAGCAAGAGACTGATCATCGTCATGACTCCAAATTATGTGGTAAGAAGAGGCTGGAGCATCTTTGAACTGGAAACAAGGCTTCGAAACATGTTAGTCACGGGAGAAATCAAAGTGATACTGATTGAATGCAGTGAACTACGAGGAGTTATGAACTACCAGGAGGTTGAGGCCCTGAAACATACCATCAAGCTCCTCACTGTCATTAAATGGCATGGACCAAAATGCAACAAATTGAATTCCAAGTTCTGGAAACGTTTACAGTACGAAATGCCTTTTAAGAGGATTGAACCCATCACACACGAGCAGGTTTTAGATGTCAGTGAGCAGGGGCCCTTCGGGGAACTGCAGACAGTCTCTGCAATTTCCATGGCTGCTGCCACCTCCACTGCTCTTGCCACTGCCCATCCAGACCTGCGCTCCACCTTTCATAACACATATCATTCACAGATGCGCCAGAAACACTATTATAGAAGCTATGAATATGATGTACCTCCTACTGGCACCCTGCCGCTTACCTCAATAGGTAACCAGCATACCTACTGCAACATCCCTATGACACTTATAAATGGGCAGCGGCCGCAGACAAAAACTAACAGGGAGCAGAATCCAGAAGAGGCTCACACAAACAGTGCGATACTGCCCCTCTTGCCACGGGAGACCAGTATATCAAGTGTCATTTGGTGACCGAAATGCAAGGGGCTGTCAACCCCCCTTGAGTAGGAGCTGAGTCTGCAGTCTGGTGCCTGGAACTACATCCTCGACTGCTGCTGTTAAACATGCATTACAATCGATAACATATGAGGAAAAACAGGGTCTTGTACATATGTTTTTTGCAATTTCTTTGTAGCATCAGTCTTCCTGTTTTACCCATGTCTCTTCCCATTCACATTTCCGACTTTGTTTTATATGTCATTGGAATTTGTATATTTACATTTTTTTAAATGAAGAGACTGCTGTATAGATAGGAAACTTTTTTGCTTCATTAGTATAGTTTTAGACTTTTTGTTTGTTTGTTTTTAACCTCTCTTGGGAATGCTTGGACAAAGCTATGTTGATACCAGAAACACCATCCATTTTGTTGGCCTGCCTAGCCTGATTCCTGAAGGCCATGCCTGCTGCAGTTCATCTCTTTTGGAGAATATTTGTTCTTAGAAGGACCCCATCCCCCACTGAGAACTCCAGTTTCATTTCTACTCCTGTAATGTGCACTGCTCCTTCCCTGCCCTTACAATGACCCCCACTCGGGGTAACACTACAGTCTGGTCATCTAACATGTAACTTGGTAGATACCTGTCAAACAACAGAATATACCCCATCTGTATCGGTTCCTTCACAGTAGTCACTACAGAGTGTGTAGAAACTAGAGTTGGTTTGGTTTTTGCTTTCTTGGGTTTGTTTTTTTTAATTATTATTTTAAGAATGAGTTGATTGTATCCCTTTTATAAATATAAAAGCAAACCCTATTTTTAACACTTCGTGGAAAATTATTAATGTGGTTGTGGATTTTATTTTTAAGCATTTAACTTTTTATTTCCCCCCTTTCAAAATCCTGCAAATAAGATCATTTGCAATTGCCAGGCGAGTAAGACAAGTGAGGCAATAGGCACTGAAGTGCAGAGAGTCCTGCTGATATTTACAGTGATGACTTCCAAACCAAAGGGGAATATAAAGACAGTATTGTAGATGGTTTGTCACTTTGTATTATAGAAAGTGTTATTTTCTGAAAAAGCAAGAACAAAACATTATTTTGCTGTGGATTACAGAGTCCCCTTGTATTTTAATGTTCCAGAAACTGTATTTGCTTTAAAATATATTCAGGATTAAGAAATTTTTTTTCATTTGGTTTCAGCTTGTAACAATAAGTAAAACTTTATTAATTTCAACATGATTTCAGTAAGAACTCAGGCAGAAAAAAATGACATGAATACAAACAAATATAATTGTTTTCAGAATAAACTTTATTTATACAAAAATAATATTTAAATCAGACCTGGAAGTATTAAAAACAATTTCTTCACTTTAATGAATAAATAAATTAGTTTTATTTTTTATGTATGATTCTATCTTTGAGGAGTTGCAAATAATGCGTGTACCACGGCTACCAGGGAAGAAAAAAAAGAAACATTATGTTTACATCTGGACATCTTTAAGACAAATGAAATACGCATCTTACTCATGTTTTAAATAATGGAAAAGTCCTTTCTTGTTTTAGAAAGAGAGAGGAGTGGTGTTGTAGCTCGACAATGTACTCAGGCCAAGCTCTCTGCTAGTCTCTGCTAGCAGAAGCGGATGAGCTGGGGTAGAGTTATTGATTGCAGCACACTGTCATATAGCCATGGGTTTGATTTACCCTGGCAGAAATGTAACTGGTGTCCTGGCAAACAGATGTTATAGTCTATTTATGTAATTAATTATCTTTAGGTATTTTTATGGTAGCTGAATGATATTGGCCAATATAATGAATGTGTGGGGTTTGTTCATTCCGATTGACAGAACAAGAAAAGTACAGCTTATAATATTTTGGTCTTCTTAATGAGAAGCGATGGGTAGAAAGCAGGTAAACTGCAGTTTGGGGGATGTTTGTGGGAGTGATGCAGAAGTGACAGCGTGGGAGGATATGACTATGCTCCTGTTGTGAAACTCAAGGAATCACACTATCTGCACAACAGCCTAATAGAGCTTTGGGATGTGCACTGATTTTTATTTGCTTAAAAATGTTTATTTCTCTGGCAATTTGCTCAAGTCCTTTTCTACAATCTGTTCTTTATTACGATGTCTGCCTCTGGATATGTGCCAAACATCCACAAAATGGAAATTAAGCTGCAAGGCCAGATAAAACTGTAGGAGAGCTTTGCACATTTGGTTATTTTCATACTGTAAGAAAGCTGTTATTTATTTGCTCTTACAGACACCTGTCAGGCACTGATGACATTTTCCTTCATTCAACTGGATGCTGCATACCCCAGTATCTTCTGAAAGCAATGCATTATTTTTTCCCCTTCCCTCCCCTTTACATGCCCTGGGGTAAAGACTGGGATGTGGAATATATGCAGAATGTACCTATCTGACTGCAGTCACATTAAGACGATCAGTAGGTGTTTCCTTAGCCAAATGGGGAGTACTTTTCTGTTATTCTATTTTTAGTGTAGATTTAAGCACTTTGAATAGCATGATTCAGGGATTGATGGATACTATTTGATATTCACACTACTTAAAATTTTTTTCTTAGAATGTTTTGTCATAATATTAAACAAAAAAAAAACCCACCAAAAAAAAAAAAAAAGAAGAAACAAACCACAAAACAAAACCTGAAATAAATGGAGAAGCTGTCTATGGCTTTAGAAACATTCCTCCTTAGTAGTCCTCCTCAATGAACAGCTCTGTGTGGGGAACAGTGAAGGAAACTGTTGTGTGTTCACGTGCTCTATGTTTGACAAAAGTTCTGTTGGAACGCAAAATAAAATGAAAAAAAAAAAAAACAACCGAACCTGTCATTGCCCTAGTGCTTAGGATCCATACTTTTTTGGTGAAGGTTCCAGTTTTTGACAATGCAGCTTGAAGTGTGCATGCAATACCCACATATAAGGTTTAGCCATAAACAAATAGCACTTTATTATAAAAACTGCACAGTGTGGTGATCGGAAAAACTTACTCTGCCTGGTCAGTAACTTTGGGTCTGTATGTGGATTCTATGCACATGAATTATCCAAGTGTGGTGCTTTGTGTTTATAAGGCGCTCTCTAATCAGGGTAGTCCTTGATATAAAACTAAAGGACTCTGTTCCACAACCTGTGGAATTCCAGTATGTAAGTTCTCCGGACAGCACATATAGCACATATAGGACAGAAATTGGGGACTGTACAGTATGCAGCTCATTATTTTGAAGGCAAAAGGCATTGCTGGGTCTGATTCTGTTCTCAGTTGCAGCAGTGTGATTTGAGAGTAAATCTAATAAAGCTGAGTGAGTGTAAGATTGATTTGTGTGGGAGAAGAAAATTGGAAAAGCAAAGAGAAAAGGAATTCATGTTTGCAGTCTGTGACAAGCTGAAATCTTGGCTGCAAGGAAAGCAGCAGCAAAATGTCTTCTGCATTTTAGTAAGGACCCAGTTCTCACCTGGCAGCCAGCATCAAACACTTTCAATATGATCTGGTTCAGAGCTAAATACTGTTAGGCTTAGATGCAAGCTAAGATTTTTCTATTACTGCACAGCTGTGAAAACCATGTGTATGTTATATAATGGGTGATAATCAGCTTCAAAATAATTGGAAAGCTTGTTATACCCGCCTGATTAAAATTCACAAAGTTTTACTTGGATATTGTGCATTAATGACACATTTAAATTGTAGATAAAGCAGTGAGATTTGAGGGAAAGTGGCCTGGTAAACAGGTTTCTTTCATTCTTAAATTGGAAAAAAAAAAAAAAAAAAAAAAAGAAGACAATATCAAGTTAGCAAGCCTAAGGAGCATTTAATTAAAATCCAAAGACAAAAAAAAAAAAAAACGCAGCAGAAATAAAGCTCGAAAATAAAATAAAGACCACTGGAGAAGAAAGGTCAAAATACCCACCTCTTTTTGACTGTGTTGTGACTTTTTTTGTCATTCCAAGCTCTGTACTCTGGCTGACCTGCACAAAGCAACTGGCTTTTTGGGGGCCTATCCAGCCAGATCAGCAACACACATATGTCCCTGCATGTCTAATATGCTTCCTAATGATTTTGTACTTGTTGGTAGTCTAGCACAGAGAGGTTTTGGTGTGTCTTCTGTTGTGATACAGAGGATGGCAGAAATCTGTCAGCGCTTAAAAAATCTCTATAACTGGCTTAGTTTGTTATGCAGAGAGACTATATTCTTCCACACCCACCCCTAATCTGATTTGCTGTTATTAGAACACTTTTTTTAAACCATTTTTGCTGAGCAAGAGATTAATGTGACTGGCATCAGAAAAAATGTAAGCAATTTCATAACAATGAAGTCCCCTGGTATAATGAATGCTGCAAGTTTCCTTGCATTTTTTCTGCATAATCACGGCTTCATCTCCTAAATAACCTGAGTGGAGGCTGGAGAACACCATTGTGTCTTTCATTTGAGATTCACTGAATTTAGTATGGAGGTGTCATTTGCAATGTAATTTTGCTGGGCTATTTCCCATAGACTCTGGCTATATCCTCCAAGACATGTTGGCAGCATCACACTTCTCCAGCTGGCCTTTGGTTGGTTTTCCAGAACTTGGAGTTGTTGCCCTGGGGTTTGAAACTAATAGAAATATTTCAGCTATTAAGAGTTTTCCTATGTTTTTTGTTGAAATTCTGTTTAAGATGAAGTCTGACCTTTGTTCTGGTATAATAAGTTCTGCGAGTGGGAGGTCAATGTTCCACAGAGTCATGAAGTAGTCAGAGCAGAAATTACAAAGGCAGGACCGATACCTTATTTGGAATATGCACAAATTCTGAAGCTGCTCAGATTACTAAAAACTGAGTACATTGAGATTGAGGGTTGTTGAAGGAAAGTATTGTGTTTGTTATTACAACCAGCCTCATTCCATAAGCTTATCAGCATTCTTACATTAAATAGCCAATATCCTAGA
Organism: Gorsachius magnificus; assembly: GCA_034008185.1. Classification (NCBI taxonomy): domain Eukaryota; kingdom Metazoa; phylum Chordata; class Aves; order Pelecaniformes; family Ardeidae; genus Gorsachius; species Gorsachius magnificus. The sequence continues at coordinate 91,093,597 of CM067081.1, forward strand.
TAATGCAGAAACATTCAATAGTCAATTAAAATATTTTTATTTTTGTGGAATAAGAGAAACACAATTCTCTAGGATCTAAATGTTAAATGAGATAGATAATCTTTATGTAGTACTGAGATTACAGAGAATACACAGATCTCTTTGCTGGGTCACTAGTATTAGGAAAACAATTTGAAGCAAAATTTGAGAGCTAAGCGTTTGATGGAGAAATTTTTGATATTTTTTATAAAGATATCTCTCTTAACCACCAAGGCATGACAGAAGGAACAACAAATTGCTCCAAAAATAAAGTGGATGTGCTTTGTACCTTTCTCTTTCTCTTTTTATTGATTATTAGCTCACTCTCTGCCCCCCTCAAAAATACAAAATCAATCAGGAAAAAGAAATACCTACCGACCTCATACTCTCAAACAGATTTTGTGATGGAAGTGTAAGCCGGAGTGAGGGGCTGCACCAGATGGCTGCGACTGAGAAGCTCTACAGTGGGGAAACTGTGTGCACCCATACAGGGAGAGGGAGTACAGGGCCCTTTGGCCATCGTGTTTAGTTACCCCTATGTCAGGTGGGCACACAAGGACCTGTAGGCTCAATACATCACCATTCTTCTACCTGCTATAGGCAACACACAGAGAAAGTGGACAGTAAGCCTTGATGTTAGTGACAGTAAACGTGAGTGCCCTCAGCTGACTGAGCACAGATCACCTATTGCAAAGCACCCAGAAAAGCAGAAACAACTGACAGTGTTTCCCATCTATTCAGTGTGCAGAGTAAAAGCCAGCACTGAGCACAGAAAGAGGCTAGCTTACTGGGTTAGTGTGCAGCCCACTAAGTGACTGTTACTGGAAATTGCCAGCTCAATCAGCTAGCACCAGACCTGAGCTCCCCCAGAGCAACTTCCATTCCATCCTATCCCATCGTATCCCATCCTCTCCTCTCCATTTACGTTGCAGGCTGTATTAAAAGTACAAGCACACAAAGCTTGCTGTGAGCCCTCAGGTTGGGGTACATGTGAAAACTCTTTGCAGAGATGTGTCAAGTGAGTAGATGTCTTCCCTCCTGAGAAGAGACATATAAAAGCAAAGCTTTGATTTGTAAAAAGTTTTTATTTATGTTCTCAGTTCACTCACCATTTTCCACATCCCTGTAGAATGCTCACGTGAAGCAACATCCTGATACTGTCCTCAATCTTCTGTGAAATAAAAAGAAAGTCTTAAAAAGGTCAGTCATGGGCTCAAAATATTTTCACCCATGAATCTGCCATTAAACTGCAGGGTCTGCACAAACACTCAAAAAACCAAAAATAAACAAAGAAAGGTGAAACAGCAATGCAATTACTAAACCCTATTTAAACTTGGTTTTTACGGGGGGCTTTTTTTTTTTTTCAGGGAGGGTTGTTTTCTCCTGCTGTTTTGTAGGAAGTTATGTGAGAGACTGTTTTAAATTTTCTTTTCATTCTTTGCATGACAGGTAAATCACCGGGACATTTTTTTTTTCTTTTTAGAAAGTCCCATTCTTTATTTTAAGTTTAAAACACAAGTGGCAATGAATTTACAGACTTAGAAGAAATTGTTTGCCAGAGTTAATATTCTCTGGTGAACAGCTCACTGCAGCCCTAATTAAGTTCTTAGGGACATTTCAGTAGAAAATTTAAACAATTAGTATTATACGTGTACCTTCAGCATCACATAAGAAAGTCGTATGTTTGTCTTCTTAAAACGCAGGCAACTGCAAATGGAACAATTATGTAAACACAAAGCAGAGAGGAAAATAACAACACAACTGTCTCTCTACCTATCTTAGCAAAGTAGTTCAGGCTCCTTCTTTGAGATCACTAACCTATGCCTACCTCAGCAAAACGCATGAATCTTTGCAAAATGTGCAGATATCTGGAGAAAAAGGGTTGCAATAAGCACTTGCAAATCTTAGTTACGTTACAAAAAGCACTTTATAAATTTTTAATGCCTACACATAGACACTTCAATGTGTAATCATTTAATCATAGAACAGTACAACAAAATAAAATAAGTAGTACTCTCATAAAAACTCAAGGAAGTCCTAAAAAACTGGGTTTGTTCACAGGAACAAATTTTCCATGTGCTGCAAGAAGACAAACCTGTAACCAGGCCATTGCTAGGTGGCACTGTGACACGGATATGTAGCTAGGGGCAACATGGAGTGGGAGAAGCATCATGAAGATGCTTCCTGGTCATGTCATGAGCAGGTAAGTGGTACATGACTAGCACTCAGCTAGTCCTGCTGCCACAGGAGATTACAGACATCTTTTGCCTATAGGACACTAGATATCCAAACTGACCAGGTCCTTCCTTCTCCTCCTGGGTGCTAGCTGAAGCCATTTATATAACCTTGTTAGAGGTAGGGAATGTTTTTTCCAGATGACAGGATCTACCTGAATCATAGCAATATCTGCCAGAGTTCCTATCATCACAAATAATAATTAGTGTCAGTACAGTTCATCTCCTATTTTCTCCGCTTACCTTTTCATTCTCTTAAACAAAAGAGGCTTTGAATAGCTCTCAGTGCCACACAACAAATAGCATACACTTCTTTTTTTCCCTACTGTTAGATATTTGAAGAGTGAGAAACAGCAGCAAAGACACTATCTGCTTGAAATGACACTTGCCAAGTTGTTCTTTACGGAATTTTGAAGAAAAGTTCTCTGTTCAGTCATCTTGGGCACCTTACCTGCCACACTTCTTTCAAGATCCTTAAAAACATAAAGGAAGAGACACAGCACTAAATCTCCTACCTGTGCATATTGTACCTGTTAAAAATGGCTGGATTTCCTCAGCTCCTACTTCAGTCAACTCTCCACTTCATAGCCACTCTAACAAAGAGGTTTAGAAAGGGAAAATGGTGCTTCAGCTGCCGTAATACATGGAGTCTCAGACAGAATGAGTCTGATGCCACATGCTCATGGAGAGACCAGGTTTCTGCGAGACACCTGAGGCTTCTTTCTCATTTTGGCCTTCTGATTACCATCTTTTGGCTTGCCAAGGTTCTCCTAAGACTCAAAAAATAAAATAAAATCAGATATTTCAAAGTTAAGGTGAATCAATGGAAATGTATATCATCATCATTGACCGTTTCAAGTAGATGACTAGAACACACAAATCTGCCCTTTTTCCATTCCTCCTCCTGTCCTTCTGCCCTAGTCAGTCACCAGATATATTTTTTTTCTAAATGTTCTGTAAAGATATAATCTAGGGGGTTTATTATTATATTAATCAGCAAGCTCAGAAATAGTTCAATATAACATCTTGGTTCCATCATAAAGGTTTGCAGATTCATTAATTGTTTTCGTTTTACCCCTGTTCAGCAGCCCAGTCCCGGGCAGCCATGAAACAGCCAACACATTTAGTGAGGTGAGGATGCTGAAAGACAAAATATTCATCTTAGCTCTTACAGTAAAATGGAATTAATTTTCCCAACTTTACATCTAAAATCCACTGCTGTTGCTTCCAGAAACTTTGAGTCTCATATGAATTTTGCAAGAAAAACACACTATTAAGTCTGTGCAATTACTAGCATCCTGTGACTTTTCATAATATATAAACTTAAACATATGCACCATTTCATAAGTAAATATTTTTATTAACATATAGTACATAACTGCACTTTCTTCAGAAGATAAGAAAAAAGAATGACCAAAAAGACCTTTACAAGACAGAACATGTGCCTAGTTGCAATAGGAGAAGAAAAATTTCACTGTCCTCACTTTTACAAAAAAGCTGCAAATGTAATACAAATAAAGAAATAAAGGTCTGTAAAGAAATGTTTGATTCTAATACCAACTGCAGCATCTTTTTACCAGCCACAATTTGTCTAGGGGATTTAGTTTCTTTTAGTTAATTTTATTCATTTACTTCACTCGGCTCAGGAGGAGCTGGCTGTCCATGAGAAGAGTGCACAACACAACTCATGCAGTAAAAGTCCCTTCTTGGGAGCACGCTATTCAAAGTTAATGGCTGGATAAGCATCTCGATAAGGCACTTCATTATGAAAGCACTGAGCTGGCCTTCTGTAATTCTGGGAACAACCATAGTTGAAATGCTCTATAGCTCCTAATGAATACATGCACATACATTGAAGATACAAATGTATGCTTACCAACTTTAAAATGTTTGGCATGCTGGAATGAAACAAACAAGTGCCATGCTAGGCTTTGGGACCATTCTTCTTAATTTGCTTAATGGTTGGTAAAATTAAAAAATAATTCTACTCAAGTCAGCAGAATTAACTCTGTGCATAACTGGTGCAAAAAAGAGCAGAATCAGGCCCAGAATTTGTGAACATGGATTTCTGGTTATTCTATAATTTAGCTGAAGATTCAGCATCATTGTCTTTTCCAAATGTCCATTACTGTTGCCATATAAACGATAGATTAACATATGCGTTCTTGTCAAGGCTTTCTTTAAGGCTACAGATATGACTAAAAACTGGAAAATATGCCTCCTCCTTTACACAATTTGTGTAAAATCACTGAAGCTGAAATAGAAGCACTAAAGTTAAGAAGAGATACATCATCCTATATTTATGCCTACTGTATATTAAGTATTTTATCTAAAGAGATTAACTTATATTTATTTTTAAAAAATATTAGATGTGTCATAGCTAAAAGCAATTGCATTTTTGTAGTAATACTATACACATTGCTGAAAAGCAAGAGAGTCGTCATCAAAATGTTTACCTAGTTTCAGTGTACATTACTTTAAAAAGAACATGTTTTATGTCATCCTAACCTTTGGAAAATTCACCAAGCTTGGTATATAAAACTGAACAGCTTATTGTAACAACCATAACATATTAAACATTTTTATATTTTCATCAATTTTTTTTCTTACAAGAGAAAAGACATCACTCACTATATATGAATGCTGCACATGTTAGCAATAGAAATATTGATTTTTGTAACTTTGATTGCACTTGCCTTAACTTTTCCACACATATATACAACACAAATAACACACAGAGGGGAAAAAAAAAGAAGTTTAAGGGAAATAAAATCCACAAGAGTAGGCAAGTTTTGCATTATTTAATGAATAATGATACATGAACATATTCACTAGAATCCTTGTAAAGAGCACATGATGCAGTAGGTTTGTTAAAGCACAAGGTGTACTTTGTCTAGATTAAAAGAAAAAAACACAAAAAGAAACAAAAAACCTTTTGGTGTGACTTTGCTTTAGGTTTAAAAAAGTTGGATGTTTAAAAACAACCTTTATTACTTGCATATGAATATTTTTGTATAATAATATCTGAAGAAGGTTTTAAAACAAAACAAAAAACTCTACTTGCTTTATGCTGTGCAAATTTCAGAGAAAAATAAACAGGGTATGTGTCCAGTTTGTAAAAAAATGTTCTCCTTTCAAGATTACTCTTTCACTGGCTAAATGCAAGGTTATGACAACTTGAAATACTTTTTTGTGAACTGACAAAGAAAAAATAAAGCAATGTGAATAATTTGCGTATGCAAACTTTTTTTAAAAGAAATTCTTGCTAATAGCAATTCAAATTTAATAGCATAATAGGGAAGGCTTTGAAGATTCCAGCTCAGTGATTTGACTTGCAGGACATGCTGGGCCAGAGCATATGCATGGGATAAACTGGCACAGATCCACTGGAGGCAATGGAGCTGCTCCAGCTTACACTAGCTGAAAACCTGATCTTTTGCTTAAGAATACTGTTAACAGTAAATATCCCTCCATTAATATTTTCTTTCTTGTTGTTTCCTCTTGTTCTTCTGGTTTATTTCTTTTGGATATTTCTTTAGGATATATATATTCTGTGCATACTCTTCTCTCTTAAAAACATGAAGGGTTATGGATTTATGCATAGTAAAGCAAGTAGTGCAGTCTCATAACTCTCTGAGGGAAAGATTTTGTGTACATGTGTGGGTGCACACATATGTGTTTGATTTACTACTGCACTGAGCCAGTTTTATGACTGTTCAGGTCCACTGGAACTGCAGGGTGACATGGAAATAGAGTAACCTGGTAGAGGATAATTTTTTTTCAGTGTGTGTGGGGTATGTGTGTGAGCAGAGTGGAAGAGACTGACTGATACAGGAACTGTAGTGGAACAGAAGTAGCTCAAATCACAGCACTGTTGTCATTGTGCAAATGAAAGCTGACAAGAAAATACCCAAAAAGGCATTATTGAAAACCTGGATGAATGCTTTTCTAAGTTTGTTGACTATGACATCATGCTTGGGTTAGGACAAATTCCATCCTTGGTTTTCTGTACGGACTGTAAGCTCTGTAGTTCTTTTCTCAGCTGAAGTGTCATAAGTCTGGAGTGGCATTATCCAAGACAATAGGTTTATACCCATGTTATACCAGTTACATGAACAGCAATCACCTTCTTTTTGGCTTTTCTACCAAGACCTTCATCTCTTCAGCTCTTTGAAAGATGCAAGAAATGCTTAACTTGTTTCCACCTTTTCTTTTTTTTTTTTTTTTTTAAGTTGTGTATCCCCCTCAGATTCCAGGGGAATTATTCCAGATTTGAACCTCTGTGACACAAGAATTTGGGCCTTGCAATAAGAGACAGGCACCAGGGCACAGCAGCACTTACAAAGGCTGATCATATGCCACAGTTAGAGCTTAAGTTGGCAAAAGAGCTAACAATCTTCTTCTTCCAGATGCTCAGGCCATAGACTACCCTGTGTCTTTGTAGCTCATGAGTATCACAAGATTTTGAAGACAAGACAACTGGACCAGTTTACCTGCAGCAACTCGTATTTAAATAATTTTTTAATATAACAACTCTATTCTGCACCTGCAGTCTGGAGCCTGGAGTCAAGGTGACCTATATTATAAAATATTGTTTCTTTTCTTCAAAAAGTCACCTTTTTGAAGTTCACCTACTTCTCATGAGATTTTATCTTTGTTATATGAAATATCAGTAAGTTCATCTGATTAAATGATCACGGTTTCACCAATATCAACATGATTCATTGGCCTGGTTTGGTGGCAAGAAATGCATTTAGCATTCTGTTAGACATCATAAGAGTTATGATTACTCAACTACCAGCATGTCAAGTACACAGAAATATGGTATCCACTGTAAATTCAATATTTATGTATATTTAGTTACATTTTTTAAATATCGCTATTAAACAGACATTGATAAAAAAAATCAAGAACACAAAGGGCTCTATTCTTTACTACATTAGTCTGCATTCCTTGGAGTTCTTAGACTCATGACTGAGACAAGTATGAATGCAGAAATGTTATAAATAGCTGGTATTCTTTCCCAAAATTATGCATATGTAAACAGACTGGGAAGCTACATAGGGCTGTACACTTGAAGAGAGACAACCACAGGAAAAAGTAAGTAAACAAGAAGACTGCTTGGAAGGGCACTCTAGAGTCATGGTTCCAAAAGATAAAAAAATAAAGGGAGAGAAAGACAGAGACAGAGGCAAACAAACAGAAAGAGAAAAAGCACCAACAACCTCCAGTCCTGATCAAAATACTTAGAGTACATCTGGAAAGCTTTCTTTGAGACTCCTGACCTACACTACACAGAGTGGTTGTCTAGAACTCTACATTTCATGATGGCTGTTTCCTGACAAAACCACAGAATCTTTCTTGGATTCTTTTCCTCTGCTGTGAGCTCTCATCCTCACACAGTCCTCCCCTTCAGCATGCTGGAACTCAAATACCAGAAAGAAAGTTCCTGAGCATAGGAAACTAGCTCTGCTTTCAAGGGGTTTTGGATCATCAAATTATTATTATAATCAATTTCATTCATTGATTAGATTATAGATTTTTCTCTCTCCTTTATGAGTACTTATTTCCCCCTTGTATTTTTCCCAATGTGCTTTTTTTTATTTGCTCTTTTTTTTCACACTTACTTTATTTTGCATAGATAGTTGAATTTGGTAAATAATGAAAAAATATATATCTTTTATGTGGTAGGTTTGCCACCTTAAGAATTCAGTGCAGTATCTGTAATTGAAATATAGGGTTTTGGACAGAGCTGTGAAATGCAACTATTCACATACTTGTGAGCCTATGTATTAACTACTGCATCAGGGAGATCAGAATGTCATTTGAAGTAATACATACAGAAATTAAAATTAAATTCTCAGGTATTTATGGTATCCACTGGAGTGCAAATAAAGCTGCTGTTTGTAAGTAAAAAGCTGTTTTATTTCAACCAGAGGACTATATACAAGGTCTTCTGTTAAACAACCCGCTAAGAATCATAAAAGATACCCTGATAGTCATATACTACAAAAGGTGATGCTGAGAATAAGAAAAAGAGACATTACAATGTGAGGTAGATCTGTAATTGCAGTTTCAGTTTTCAAAATCTCTCCAAAAGGTCTGGTAAACACACCCTCATCTGAAATGGACTCATGGGTTACACAAAGATTAGTTTCAAAGCTCAGTGAAAGCAAACATCAGAAGTAAAATATATAAAAAGTAAGCATATTTTTTAGCAGAATAGGAACTACAGCACTGAGAATAATGCTAACATCCAGTGAGGATGTGGTGGTATGTATGTAGAGACCAGTTTGAAATTGCAAGTAACGCTGAAGAGTAGAATTTCTTCTAGTAATTGAAATCATGGAACATACACTTCTAAGCAAATAGTTAATTATCAATTAAAGTAATCAATAGATGTCTGGAAAAAAAATCTCCTTAGATTATAGCTAAATGAAATACAATAAAAAGATAGTAACCTAAATATCCGTTTGAGCATCTCGTAAAGGAATTTTTTCAAGTTATTAAGTAGATGATACTTTCAAAAAACCCTCAAAAATAATATGTTTGAACTGTAAGAATTTTTTAAAAAATTTTTTTAGGTTTCTTTGTTGTAAATAGGATGGAATGGCTCTGATCTAATCTAGATAAATAATGCATTTTATAACTTTTAATTAAAAATGGGAGAAGTGGAAATTCTTTTAAACAAATATTTAAATACCATCAAGGATTTACTTCAAAAGTGACAAAAGCCATCAGACTTAAAAAGCAGGATATTCCATCCTTGTTTTCTGTTTTCTTGCTAAAATGAAATACCAGATGCTGGAGGTTCCCCTCTGAGCTTGTCCTGTGGGGCTGCAAAATGAGGTCTGGCCTTCAAACTTACATGGACCACTTTACAAAAACTACTGTGATCTGAAGCTGAATTAACTTAAAGTAGATACTTTTAAAGATTTGTTGTCTAATATGCTTTATCGGCATAACCTTGAACACAACTGATAGTGTTACGGAGCTTTTATTTCAACGTGAAAAGAGAATGTTCCTGGAGAGATTATGCTCACAGATCAGGAATTTATGCAACTGTTCATCCTTATATTAGTCTTGATTAAAAAATTATCCACCCAGAAACAGCAGAAAATAATTGGTTTTCCTCCTGACTCCTACTTATAGGTGACTTAACCATAGGAGGGAGGGAGCTTCACCCTCTTCCCAGAACTGAGAATGAATTTACAGTGGGTGTGAAGTAATTTTCCTACACTTTCTTCAATTGGGAAGTTATTTCTGGGAAAATGTTTTCTCTCTTGAAATCCTTGTTGTCTTAAAATACCTTGTAGGATAAGGCCATAGTAAAAAATAAGTTGCAAGGCTGTGGAGTAGAAGTGTAAATCTCCACCATTAGTTATGAAAAAGACACCATGAAAGAAGCCCAGACAAGTCCAAAAAAGGCTTGGTGCCTGCTTCAGATAGCTCTTAGAAGGTGCCACTGGGTAGAAATAAAGGACAGTCCTATAAATATTACACTAGGACAAACACTGCTGGCTGTCAAGTCCAGTCCTTACTATAAGGTAAGGTGTGGTACTTTTGTGGTACTTTTCTTAAGCTCAAATCCAAATAATTTTTGTTCTTATTTCTCTCTTAGATATATTATTCCAGACCATCAGTAGAAATACTGTTCAGAAGTCATTAAACATCTATCCTAAATATATTGTTTCTGTGCCAGTGTTGTTTCTATGCTCAAATAATTCTCTCATTCTTTGTGTTTACACACAAAGTAAGAGTATTAGGTATCATCCATGTTCTTCTCAGCATTTTTTCTTATTGAGATAAACAAGACGAGCTAGTCTAGTCTTTCCATAGTAGTCTTTCCCCCTCAGCATAATTAAGGTTTCTCCATGATGGTTCTGGTTTGAAAAAATCTTTTTTTGAATACAGTTAAACCTGTGGTATCCTGTTAATGATCTGGAAGAAATATTCCACCAAGGCTTTTTAAAACATCACTGATACAACTATCTCTATTTTGAACATATTTTTCCTGACGACAATAATTTTTTTTTTATGGATGTCTAGAACCAACTCAGAATTGCCTCATGATGAACTACGAAATCTGTACATAAGGGTTTTGTGGTTGGGGGTTATTTTTGGTTGTTGTTTTTGGGGGGCAGTTGTTGTTATCCCTCATCAATTTCCAAACTTTAGTTAAATCTTAAGGTCTTCAGATGTTTGCGCATATTATTCTTAGACTTATTTATTGACAGTGCATTATGAAGTTGTGAAACTGAACTGTTCCTTAACATAGCTAAAAGCAAAGGCACTGATGATAAGACTGTCCACAAGACTGATCTAAGAAGAGCTCCATTACCAGCCTTTCCTGTCTGAAAGATTTTCTTTTCAACATAATCCAACAAAATCTCCTTTATCTATTCCTTTATCAATTTCTCTTTATTGACTAATAATTTCCCATGCAGCATCATATTAAATGTTTTACCTAAATCTGGATTGATTAGATCTACTTTATTTCCATTTTCTGGAAAACCAGAGGCATTACCTGGATGGTGTTGTGCAATGCATAGTTGACAAACCCACACAATTCAACTTCCTTTTTATTTGCCTCCATAACTTTCAGTGTTCTCTTCTACTGCTGAAGTCAGATAGAGGATTCTGTACTCAGTTGTCACTTTTTCTCAATTTCTTAAATGTAGGTACTGTAATTCCAATTCTTTACCCAAGAGCTACAGTTATCAAGTTCATAAATGTATTAAGAATTCTTACTATTTGACCTAGATTTAATGTGCAGTATTTTTAGACTTCTGGGATGGATATCTCCAAACTGAGTTTTACTTGAGTTTTGGAGTTAGTAATTCCATTTGCCTACTGTCTTTCCCATTATCTTTTGGGATAGTTGGCTAGTCACCTTCATCAATCATTCCTGAAAAAAAGGTAAAGCTTTGATTTACATTAGGATTCATGCCAACACTGCCTTTAATCTTGCTTCATCCTTATTGTGTAGCAGGGGCAGGGGTGGAGGTGAGTTCTCTTTTCTTGTTGTTTATTTATATGGTTATTTTTATGGTATAAGTTCATTTGCAAGTTCTAACTCAGCTTGACTTTTGCCAGCGTTGATCTTACCTGACTATAGAGACCTCTAAGTTTGCTTTGCAAGTATGTATCTCTTTTTTCCATTCCTTAGGTTTTTGTTTGTTCTTTTTGAGGAAAGGATTTTCCCAATAAGTCTACTGCTTGTCCCTATACTTATTCCACATATGTTTTCACAAGTCTTCCTCACACTGGTCGTCTTGAAACTAGCAAATTAAACAGTGTCTGGGCCCATTCTTTGGCCCTGGGGCCAACTGGTGCACTGATACTATTAAACTCTTTTGGCATCCAAAAGAGGTGCCTTATCCAAATTGTCCATTAGGAACGGTCACACAGACTTGCTCAGGCACTGACTGGGAGAACCCTTGGTGGCTCAGAGCAAAATCATGCCAGAGACCCTTTTAACAATGTGAGAGTAAGATAAGAGAGCACTACAGGCAATGTTTAATTAACTTGTGTAGGTGAGTCACTGTGTTCCCCGGCTCTTTCTTCATGTTCACTGCAAATGAGAGCAGAAAGCTTCTAATTCTCACTACCTTATAATGAGTTTCACACATTTTTGAATAAAGCTTAAACGCTCAGAAAGTGAAATTTTGGGGTAATTTTACTATCCTTTTTAGAAAAAAAAAAAGTCCAATTTTCATGATTTCAAAAACCATCTGGAAAACACTAAGTAGGAAAATACTAAAGGCTTAGAGACCTGAAGTATTTCCCTATTTAATAGTAAATGCCTTGTGAATTTGATGAGAGGGGCATAATTTACAGTTTTGAATACTTGAGACTGTAGACCACTTGAGACTACAAACCTCATACAACTTCAATATTGCTAAGCATCGTCTCACTTGCAAACAAACGGATGTCAGATGAGTTCTTAGACAGTCAACCTACTTGTGTTTTAGGGTCAAGTACAAAGGCTGTAGTATGTTCTGTCCTCAAATAGGTAGCAAGAAATTTAGAACAGCCTAGAGAACTCTTGACAGTCTCCTTTTTTGTAGGAGTTGAAATCATATCATAATAAAATTTCAACATATTTTGATTTGATGGAAATAATTAATGTTATATTATATTCAAAAGTATATAGAAAGTAGCTGCCTTCAGCTCAATAGTATATCATTGATAGGATGTTTTTTTAATTTACCAGTGGAGAAAGAAAAAATATTTACTACATATGCACAAAACTTTCTATGAATGATATTCTGAACTATTGTTATTTTCTCCTCATTTCTATACCAGTAGACTTAATCAAGACTGAAGAAATAAGAAAGGCATTTTCAGTAGTTTCTTCTGCATTTTCAGTGCAACTGCTGGCCTAATTTAACTATGATCATCTTCAGCTTTTTCCAGAGAAAACTGAATTGGGACATGAATTAACAGATATGCTTCTCAAAGTCTGCAGCATCTTGTGATGTGAAATATCAGACTGTGACAGGTTATGGATAAAGTGAAGGCAAAAAACAACAACACAAGTAATATTTGGAAATGTGCTTTTCATGGATTTGAAAGAAGAGCCAACTACAAGCAAAAAAGTAGAAAGCAAAGCATAAGATTTATTGTGTGCCATCTAAAAATGAGACTCAGCTAATTCACAGATCGAAACAAAAGATACATTATTAGTAGTGTTATATGAGAAAAAGAGATAAAAAGCTAGTGCATGTTCATAAATTTTGCACTTTGTATTTGAAACAAAAGTCAGTGTTTTTTTGGGGGTGTTTTTTTTGTTTGTTTGTTTTATCCAACAACCTTTTCCAAGATATGATTTAGGCCTCCCTGCTTCCCATTACATAAAAATACCATGATTTTCTGGTCACACTATTTGATTCTGCTGAAAAGAATTTTTTAGTATCTTAAGGAAGTTCCTGATCTGAATTAACACACAAAGAATTTCCCAAAAGCGAAACTATCCCTTTGTTTTGTTGGGGTTTTTTTGTTGGTTTGTTGTTTTTTTTTTTTCCCTAGGGCATTCCTCTGTAGTGGAGCTACTGACATTCTATTTTGTGCAACTGTTACCAATACTAGTAGCTTTCAAGACAAGTTTTGAAGATGGCCCAATTAAGATATTTCCTTCTGATTTTATCTTCATTTGTTAGATTGCTGAATAATTCTCTTATTTCACATATCTCTACCCATGCTGCTATGAAGATCTGATTGATTAATAGATTGACTGATTGTGGAGCTATTCCTGTAGAATTCAGGATTTTCTTTATATTTTCATGTGATGGGTTGACCCTGGCTGACCATCAGGTGCCTATAAGGGGCTCTATCACTCACCCTCCTCAGCAGCACAAGGGGAGAAAACATGATGAAAGACTCGTGGTTCAAGATAAGGACAGGGAGATCTCTCAGCATTTACCATCATGGGTAAAACATACTCAACTTAGGGAAATTAATTGAATTTATTGCCAATCAAAATCAAAGTAAGATACATAATAAGGAATAAGAACAAATCTTGAAACACCTTCCCCCAGCATCTTCTTTCTTCCCAGGCTCAGTTTCATTCCAAACTTCTCTACCTCCTCTTCCTGAGCAAGCCAGGGGGACAGGGGATGGGGATTGTGATCAATCTATAACACTATGGTTCTGCCCCCCCCCTTCCCCGGGGGGCCCCCCGGTCCTTCCCACAGGGTGCATTCCTTCAAGAACTGGCTGCTCCAGCATGGGTCCCCTGTGGCATCACAGTTCCTGCCAGAACACCTGCTCCAGAGCAGGCACTTCACGGGGTCATGGCTTCCTTCAGGGCACATGCACCTGCTCTGGTATGGTGCCCTCCATGGGCTGCAGGATGGATATTTGCTCTACCATGAACCTCAGTGGGCTGCAGGGGGACAAACTGTCTTCACCATGAGCTTCAGGGGAATCTCTCCTCCGGCACCTAGTGCATCTCCTCTCCCTCCTTTTTCACCAAGCTTGGTGTCTGCATAGCTGTTTCTCTCACATATTCTTACTCCTCTCTCCCAGCTGTTGTGCAGCAGTTTTTACCCCTTTTAAAATATGTTAACCCAGAGGCGCTACCACTGTTTCTGATGGGCTCAGCTTTGGACAGTGGCTGGTCTGTATTGGAGCTTGCCTGAACTGGCTCCGTCCAACACATGGGAAGCTTCTGGCATCTCACAGAAACCACCCCTGCATCCCTCACCAATAGCAAAATCTTGCCCAAGAAACCAAATACATTCCATTAGTGTGATCTGCAATGAGACCATCTGATCATTTGTTTGGAAACTTTCCTGTTTGTTTCGTAAGTGTCATTAACACTTACAGATATCTTAAGGGTGGATGTCACGAGGACGGAGCCAGTGATGCCCAGCAACAGGACAAGGGGCAATGGGCACAAACTGAAACATAAGAGGTTTCAGTTGAATATGAGGAAAAACTTCTTTACTTTGAGGGTGACAGAGCACTGGAACAGGCTGCCCAGGGGGGTTGTGGAGTCTCCTTCTTTGGAGATATTCAAAACCTGCCTGGATGATGTCCTGTGCAACCTGTTCTAGGTGAACCTGCTTAGCAGGAGGATAGGACTAGATGATCTCCCAAGGTGCCTTCCAACCCTTGCCATTCTGTGATTCTGTGATTCTGTGATTTTATGTGTTTACCAAAGAAAATAGTACCAATCTTACAGAGGTTCAGTGGTTATATAGTCAACATTACGTTGAAAGATGATTGCTGTTCTCTAGAAAGCACAAAATGTACCTACTCTAGTTATCTAGGGTTTATATTGACCAAATAACTATAGCCAAAAAGAAAAATTAGTTAAGGTACTTTTAACTTAATTTTTACTCTTTGATACTTCCCTTCCAAAATCTGTGCACAGGTCATTTGACTTTATCTTGGTTTGCTTCACCTAGGTAAAGCACCTTTCAGTTATCTAATGTCCTACTTAGCTTAACCCCATACCCACAGCTTAGAATTAATTTCTTTGTTCTTTGTGGTTATGTTTATAGTCTTTCCACACAGGAGGAAGTATGCTGGACTTGATGATCTTAAAGGTCTTTTCCAGCCTAAAAAATCTATGATTCTCTGTTTCTTGTTAAGAAATGTACCGATGATGTGCAAATTACCTCAGCGGTCTAGCGGAACCAGGAAATCTAAAGTGAAGGCACCTAACTTGTCCTTGCCACCTGCCACTGTATTAAACTAAATAAAAAGAGGGCAAGAAGATGGCATTGAGGATTATGGATGAAGTGTCAGGCATTATTTTAAATCTTCTTATCTTCTGTCAACTTAAATCAAAATCTTGAAATGTACTGGGGTGGAAAGCAGGGAGATGGCTCTGCAAACTGCCTAAATTAAAAATGTTTCTTTTTTCCTATGAAGCAGCATAATTTCTGATACTTATTCAGAGTAATACCTGTTAAATGTGGTAAAAAATGTAAGAGTTTATTGCTTCTGCTGTTATCCGTCCTGCAGAACCAGCTGCAGATGGGTACAAGTGGAGGCTTCTTCACAGTAATAACCAGAGTAACACTGACTGCAGTCTAAGGCAATCTGAGGTAATGATCCAATTTACTGATGTCCTCAGGTCACCCAGGTGCCACAGCTGACATAAAATGAAGCTAATGTGACTACACAGCTGTCACCAAGGGAATGGGGAAATCAGCAGGGTTGCAAAAATATACATAGGGGTATGATTTGACCTGAAGAACATTTACTACAAAGAATGAAGAAGGAGGTCAGGGAAGATTGATTTTGATACCTCAAGTTGGATGGGGAAGGAAAAACAAAAGTATAATTTTGTTAGAATGCTCTGCCCATCACTGGATCTTTCAGTGCCAGGGTCACTGCCACCTGTCAAAACACAGGTGTACATCATGTCCTCACAGAGGAATCTGAGACTGCTCAAGAGAAGTTAGCCTTAGAGTTCAGACTGTCAATGCACTGCCCATCTTCATGGTACGCAGTTACCTGTGTAACATTCACAGGCCTTCCTATGGGTTTATGTTCTTTACACTGTACAGGCAGAAAACCTTGTCTTTAAGAAGGCGAATCGCAGAAAATAGCACATGGAGTAATGAATATCTGCACCAGAGGATATGAAACAATGAGAACAAACATGTATGATAAAGTGTACTTTTCTCAGAGTTAGGCATTTCCCTTCAGGCCAGCACAAGTTGTCTGTCCCCAAGAGAAATTCAGTCCCTGAGCGAAGCATCTATGAAAACTCCCTCTCAGACTCTGACTGGTGCAAGGGTTGTGAAAGCTTTGCTCTGTTCCTCCGTTCCTGCCTAGGGTGATGGGACTGATTCAAGCATTATCAGGTAAGGATTTTTGAGGCAGGATGTTAAATTCCTTCTATTGATGGTGTTCCACTTCACATATAGTAATTAAATATTCAATAGTCCAAAGAAGGCATGAGAAAAAATACTTTGTATCCTATGGGTAAGGAGCTTGTTTATGAAGAAGATATCTAAAGTCATATCCCTTCTTCCTTCATTCCATTCCCACTTTGCTTAATGTTTGCATGTTCCCTAGTCAATTAACTATTATTTTTTTCCCAAGTAAAGTGGGACAGCCAAAGCATTGGTTCCCAGAATATATATCTTTTTTTTTTCAATGAATTTAGCCTTCCATTTGTTTCTTGGATAGATTTTTTTGCAATGGTCTTTGATTTGGTCAGTTATTGTTTCACAGCAAAACATGCACTTTTCCACAACAATTAAGTAAATTAGTAATAGTAAACCTTAGCTCTGTAAGACAAGATAATATATACTGCTGATATTTTTTTCCAGTTTGTTTCTATCTGGAGATTAGGAAACCTAGATGCAACTTCTTTAATGATTTGACACCAGATTATTGCTGAGTTTCCAGAAGTCCCTCATGACTTCATTGTAAATCCATGCAACGTATGCCTGAATGAGATAAACTGCAAGATTAATGCCTGTAGAAGAGTTACTTAAACACGCAAGGATTTCACTGGGAGGTGAGGATCCAGCAAATCCCATGGGTGGGACCTTTTGCCTCTCGAGCATGTCTGAGAATCTGTCTCAAACAGGAGGGATTTCTTACAGCCTTAGTTAGATGTTAGAATGTCCCTAGGGTCCTTCTCCCTTGCTCATACTACGTTATTGTGCTTTCTTCCATTTAATTTATTTGTTGTTATGAAAATGTAGAGGGTTTTCATAAAAAACCTAGCAAATGTACTTATTTGTTAATTTACTGGCCTCAAAGTTGAGAAAAATACTGTAGGCATTAAAAAGAAAACTATATTGAAACTACCTACCTTTGAGAATGTTTCACATCCATTAATAAAAAACTTTTTCCTGTTCTCCCTTGCCTGACATACCTGCTTTTTACCTTTAATTCTTCAGAATCTCTTGCTAGCTCTTTTCTTTGGATAGAAGTAAAGTGAGTTGGGTTTAATGTTTTTTTCCCTTTCTGAATTTCCTGAAAAATTAAAGAGCAAAAAGTATGCCAAATAAGAACAAAGAATTTATAACTATGTGACAGCAATAATAATGCAAATAAACACAAGAACTGAGAGATTAAAGTGGGTGAAGATGACTACCTAATAATTTGTAATTTATTGCAAGTCAGATACATATTTTAATGGGGTTTTCATTGTTATTATGTCCAGATACATGGATAAAACACAGCAATCATAACTTATTAAAATTTATCATGACACAGATAGCATAGGCACTAAAAAAGACCATGGTATGGACTGTAAGAACAGGACAAAAGTTCTAGCTTCTGACTTAAAGTTTGTATTCAGAAAAAAAACTTATTTTTACTATGCTTAACTTCTTGTTTTCTTGGGTAGCACTGTACTGACACTAATGATGATTACTGTACTGATCCCACAAATAGAGAACTAAAAATCAAGTAAAGTCTGTGTTCAGACTTAAGTTCCTCATTTTAGGTTTTGCATATCTTTTGTACACAGCCTTGTAAACACCGTCTGCCCAAGCTCTGTGCTATCAAGAAAGCTCAGATCTGACATCTACCTAGCATGAGTAGGTCACAGTGATTTCAGCAATTATTTACACCAAGCATAGCATCCTTCAGCTAGAGCTTTCTGTCATCTATTGGGTGGGGAGTACATGCCATATCTTGCAAAGAAGTAGCTTATTGTATCAAATATGAAAGGTTCACAAAAAGAAAGACAAAATCCAAGGGAATAAAAGAACAGACCCTGATCTGAGCAAATGCAGCATCAACCTAAAGCATTGTAAGCATGAAACGATCATTTGGTAAGTGTGAATAATAAAAAGAGCTTTAAAGTAATATAATGGACATATAATTTCTTCATGTAATTTCTAATATGGCCACATATTTTTTTGTTAGATGAAATCAGCAGCAAAATTAAATCTAAAAATGTATGTATACATATATTTTAATTTTTTTTTCTAGTCTTCATGGTGCACATTCAGCCTTAGCACCCTTATTCCCTCTTTGCGTTTGACAGCTCTTGCTCCAGCTATAATGAATATGAACACACCTTCCAGGAGCACACTTGGCATTGGTGTCTGCCAATTAGGATGGTCAGAGTGAAATTTCACAAGAGGCTATGTACTTTGAAGGTAATTCAGAGGAGACTATTGTTGAGAATTGTGTTCATTCCTTTTTTAGATAGATGATTTTTTATATAACACTGATCTTGTCCCTTGTTACCCCCTCCCTATTCTCTATCTGCCAATGTCATCTGCTTGTTGGTAAGAAAAAATCCATTTTGGTAACGGAGAGTAATTCTCAAGCTACCATGAAGCATAACCTAACTCAGCTCCCACACAAGCAGTATAAACAAAGTCATAAGTTCTTCCTGTGATTTCTCTTCCTGTTTTTCTGTGTTCACATGAATGAGCACTACACTGTGTCTCTGAAGCCTCTTTAATACTATGTCTCAAACTAATTTTTCAGCAATTACCAAATTATAATGCGTATGTGATGTAAGCAATTTCAGTAGTCCCACTTAACTGAGCAGCAGACTATAATTTTAGAGTTTATTTATAATATCTGTTTAATATAATATTTTAATCACTTTTATTAAATTAATAAAACTTAATTACTTTTATAGTTTGAAACACAAACATTAGTAAAAGTCTAAATGTAAAAGTAACTTTAAAGAAGAACTGAAATCATTATAGCTATTAAAAACCTGAACCTTCTAAAATTCCAAAATTTTAAATTACCCTAGACATATAGCTTAAGCACTTTCTGTCAGTTTATATCTGTTTTCAATGACAATAAAGAATCCACACTTCAGCTGAGCAGCACAGAAAATGGAACTAAAGCCGTACTGCATTTAAGTATTATTAACATAGCATATCTCTAAGAATTATTACCCTAAGTGGCCAGGAGTATTAGACGTTACCTATTTATGTGCATATGTTCCTTTAAAAAACAACAACAAACTAAAACACACTTTGTAGTTGTCATTTGGTTCGAATCCTGAGAGAGGCAGGACAGTAGGCATTCCCATCCCTTTTAGTCACTGTAATACTCTATACATGATTCTTACTAGGAAATGTGATAGACATTCACTGGAGCGTAATGGCATAACTTTGATGAAAGCCTAAATTCAGAAAGGCAATGAACATTGTGATAGACTATTATCATAAACCATGTCACCATCCAGATTAAAACATTATGGTCTTTATTTGGGAGAAATAGAGGGAGGGCTGTGAGCAGCCTGGTTATGGGCTTTGCGAGAAGCACTCAGAGGATCTGGAATGGAAAGTCATCCTCAGTATGAGGCTGTACCAACCACCAAGTTGCTGAAACTTCTGCTTTTTACTGGCTTAAGTCCACACAACTTTTAAAAGAGCTGTATGGAAATTGCTGGCAGTTTTAACAGAATAGCTCTTTCCCTGCTCATCAAGCATCAGATACACCTGTTGTGATATATAACAATAACAAAAATTATACCATGAATAAAATGCAGTGGGTCTGATTCTTAACCACCTTAACACTTATGCAGCCATTCAGGGTCCAACCTAATGTGCAGGTGAATTAACAGGGAGTATGATTCAGGTGAAATGCATACATAATTACATAATTCCGTTGACTAAATTTTTTATTATCTTTTGCCTCCAGTTTCCACATCTGGCATTACTAGTGGATTAGGTGAAATGGAACAACATGGGCTGTAAACCAAAGCACTCTCTAAGTGTGTGTGTGAGGTTGATTATTATTATTTTCATTGTCACGCTTTGGAAAAGCTGTGAATTGCCTTGTGAGCAAGTGAGCTACCAGGTTTGCTGTGTTTCTGCATAACTTCAAAACCACTCTTGGGCCACATTCTGGAGTAACCTATGCTAATACCTGCTCGGGAAAACCTCCAGTGTATCATGTCCCTTGAGATGTTTTCCAGCACACGCTTACCAAATGGATTTTCTGAGTGGTCTGTGAAACCTCCCAATGCCCCTGCAGTGATGGCATCAGATACAGAAGTTTGTCATAGCCTTTGCTAGAAAACCCCTAATATTGTCTGCAGCAATGTCAGGTCTGTCAGCAGCTGGAACTCAGCTCAATTCCGCCTGCATGACATGAACGAATGATCTAACGTGACAGGTCTTTTTGGGAACTTTCCCAACAACAGTGGGCATACACCACTTTCTTTAATCTCTTTGGAAAACAGTCTATACATATAGCTGGTTACTATACATATTGTAGTATATTATGGGTATAATTGGATTAAATATAAGTGACTTTTTAAAATAAAAAAATAATTCCACTTCAGTGGCAGTGACTTTCCATTTACATGCTATGGAGAGCTCAGAGAGAGCATTATCCCCCAAGAACTCCTAATGATAAGGACAAAGCTGAGACAAAGGTAATATTTCTGTTTTTGCCAGGAATAACAGGAACATCTACATTAGTAATGGAAAAAGTAAATAAAAATAAGCTGAGGCACAAATACATGTTGCAGAGGATAGAAGCCCCAGCTCCACACCAACCTTCACTTCTTTTACCTCTTTCACTCCCCCTACTCTGGATTTTTGTCTTCAGGACTTGCTTCTCTTTAGTCTTTGGTAAAATATACCTGTACAAATTTTTGGAGGGACGTCGCCTATAATTAAAGGACAAATCTTGGTCATTTCAAATCCTTGGCTAAGGATTTGCTTCCACTTCAGAACAGCTACAGGAAGGATGTGTTTAACCCATTGCCTTCATCCTTACAAACTAGAGTGGGAGTATCCAACTATGAAAGCACAGAAATCTGCATAGATTACCTTGAGGTCCCTGAAGAAGATCTTGCAGTCTGGATGGTCATGATGAAAGCAATCACATGGTCATGTGACTGCTTAACTCATTTTCACAGCTTCGTTCTTCCTCCTGAAGGCAAAACTCTGATGGGAATAGTTATACAGCATTTGCATGTAAGCACATAGCATTTACATGTAAAGCTTTGAAAAAAAAAATGTTCTCATTACTAGATTTTGTATAGCTAGCTCTTCAGAGCAAATATGGGAAGATGGAAAGCTACCTGCCTTAATTTCCTAAAACACAGTGAATTTCAGAGGTACTTATTTCCAGCGCTTGGGTATTGAGTCAAAGCTGAGGACTCTGAAGAAAGCCCTGTGTGCATCTCACCAGGATTGGCAGTTGTGGCTGGTGCTGCCCACAGCCACTTTTTCTCCTCTGCAGCCTACCCCACCTAGGACACAACTTCCAATGGAATTTGACATTTATGACCATCCCCATTACAAAGGACATGCACAGCATCTAGATAAAACAAGTGATACTGAGAACATACCTTAGTACCGTGTCACCACTTATTTTTTCCTAACGGGAAGCTGACTTGACAAGTTCCAATGCTGTGCTTGTTGTAAATACATGCTAATGTCTTTATTAAGGTGAAAGTAAATCAGAATCTCATTAATTTCAGCATTTGCTTATGTTGTCTCAGATTTTATTCTTCCATAGTTTAAAACTAAAATAGCAAAAAGGTTCAGGTCTATCAGTTCCTGAAAAGCTCAGGTATAGTGTCTATCAGAAGATCACTAACCACAGTGGCACTTTCTATTTTTCTTCTGCATTAGAGACAAAAATTTGTTGGTTTGCCTATTTTTCTGGACACACTGTAACATATGAAGTTGGCTTTTATTTCTTATCCTTTTACAATTAAAAATAGCACATCTCTAACTCATAGTTATAATGACAAACTAGTGCAAATAAGTTATCGCATTTTATTTATTTTGATAGCTAACCACGCTCATAGCAAATCACAGGTGAATGCAGTAGGTTGTGGAACACAAAATGTAAGTTGACATTGGAGGAGCAGAAAGCATGATTTAGTAGGTATAAAACCAATAATATTATTTGCTTCTTTATTTGAGGTTATGGTCTATTCAGCATGTCTTTCCAAAGCAGAAAAAAAAGAAAAAAGAGTTTGGCGATAAACCCCATGATCCTGCCTCCAATATTAACTGTTAAAAATGCTAATACTTCAAATTTCATGATGGACTATGTCTGGCTACATGACTTGCAAATCACATAAACTCCTTTAAAATAAATATCCTTGATAGCTATAAATTTCCTAACTAAACCTGCACATTTTAAACAAGCTTCCAGTGGCTTCTATGAAACTGTTACACTTTGGTAAAAACCTGGTTTGTGCTTTGGCTAATACAAATTTTCTTTTCATTATTCTGTGTTGCTTATTGCAGTACTTAAAAAATGGCCTCTAATTTGAAATTTTATATTTGTAGTGACTGAAGTGGCATTTTCTTGTCTTTCACTCTCTGAACAGTTTGCAGTTTTATGAAACCAAAACTTGCCTTACTCACAAACTACATTTCTGCTTTTACTCTTCATTTTATCCAAGGCATTGATTCTCAGAATTAAACATTATTAGCTATCACAAACAGTAAACAATTGCTTCTGTGTCTTGATTACATCATAATATGTTACTCTTAACTAAATGAGAGCACTTAAACCCATACCCCCAGTGTAATTGCAGGCTAGCCTGCTGAATGGTAACATTTAGAATCTATTTGAGTGTTCAGGCCTAATTGACTGATCACAGCTATCTTACCTATTAAGAAAATACAACAGCACCATAATAAAAACAAGTTTATTGCTAAACACACCTGCAGTTTTCATGCTAAGAAAATGTTTCCTTTTTCTTTCCATATACAACTATCTCTTGTGACAAAATGATAACGTGCTTGTCATCAATCAGTTCTAGGACATCCAGGAAATTGTGAATACACAACAGAGCTTCCTCAGCATTTGGCTGGAGAGGAGCATTTGGAAGTTCAATTAAATTTTCAGTCAGAAAAAAGCCTTTTCACACTGACAACGTCCATGGTGTGTATTTATCCTGTTTAACTTATTTTTAATTCATCTTCTCAGATTTTATTTTTTCCTCAGGCCAGATGTTATATACCCAACTGGAATGACATTCTGCTTCTTATATCACACATTTTTTCAGTTGCTACCAGTTTGATAATTCCACCAAAAGTTTGCAAGAACAGATAGAATAGGTAGTATTAGCTTTTCAATAGTTCACCAAGGAAAACCCTTTCCTTTGGTGCCTGGCAGTTTTGTCCCAAAGTGCCATGCTACCGCTAGCACTACTCTTGCTGATAAACAAAGGATAACCTGATTCTCTTAATCAACAATTTGTTCAATAAGAAAGGGACTATTTCTACCACAGTTTACCTAATAAGGACTGTATTTCCACATCTGGATATGTTTCGGCATTATGCCTGCAAGTGTTAGTCTAAATCTCAAAATCTCCCATGGTAATCCCAGCAAGCAGAATTTAAAAAAAAAAAAAAAAAGATTAAGATAATTGGATGATTATAAGCAAACAGGAAAGGGATCCATTTGCTTCATCTCGCTTGCCAGCTGGTGACAGTGAGAGGTAAATTGACTCTTATGTCTCCAAAATTGAAAGTAAGTGAAAACAATGTTTGTTTTACTCCCATTAGTACTTTCCTGAGGCCTATTCTCTTTGAGCATCTGCATCAGTGTTTTACTTGGGCCAGGAGTACTCTTTCAAACTGTTTCTGCAGTGCTCCCTGTTTATTATGTTTTAGTGCACATCACAGAGGTGGCTCAGAGCACTTGGATCTGAATTCCCTTTGGGTATAACTGAACTTCAGTGAACTCTCCAGGAATTCACGTAATGCGCCCACATGCTAGTGGGAGGTCAGTCCATGGAAACAGACAAGACTTGGCCTGAAACCTCCTCCTCCCCCTGCTTGATATGTGCTTACCATGGATGTGAAGGTGCTCAGCACTGGCTGGTTTGCTCTCCAGGTCTGCTTGCATCGCTGCACCTGACTGGGGAACAGAGACATAACCGCTCCTTTCCTTCATTGTGTTTACACAATACAGTTGTTATGAAATGGAAACGAAATTGCCTGCAAACATGAACTCTGGAAAACATCAGTGCTGGTCATTCTACACTAATATACTTGTAACGAAATGCAAATATCTGTTCATAAGATTCGTGCAACTAGGCATTGTTTAATATTTGTTGGACTGATATTTTTGAAGAATCAGGATTATAGCCAATATATGCACGTTACTTTTCACTTAAGTGAACAAGATTACACAAATTTATTTGGAAAATAGCCATCGTTACCACCGGCTGCATCACTCCAGTTAAGATTGTTTTACAATTGACATTTTTTAGAAAATAATTTCATACTCGAAAAGATGAGTAGGTTTACCATATAGCAAAGGAAACATACTGGCCTCACCTAAATCAGTACAGCCTCATGGGAGCACTTTTGCTGCAGGTTTTGTAAAAATATCAGACAAAATGGTTTTATAGAGACAGCAGACTCCATCAGCCTTCATATGTTATTTTCAAAAGTATTTGCATACGCTTGTAAGATGATGAAGGCACTAATAATGTGAGAGAGGAATGAAGCATACTGCAGAAGATCTAGCTGGCTGTCTACATTAAAGATCAAAACAATATATGCTGTTGCTCAGATGTTTTAATTTTTTTTTATTTGGAAACTATCCAAATGTCTGAGACAGGATTATGACCTCTTTGAACTTGTTACCAGGCTAATATTGGAGTGCTTGCAACTGAAGCATTATGATACAATTCCAACAATCAAACAGGTAATTCCAGTTAAAAACATACACACAGTCTTCCGTATTCTGTTATTACTTTAAACAACTTGGGAGGCTAAGGTGTCTCCAGAGAGCAATCCATCCAAGCATAATGCAATAGCTAAACCAGGAGGAATTAATCCCATTCTGAGGATGCCTATTTCTCTCTTCTAGTTGAAAAGGGACCATAATTTATAAGATATGCTGAATAGTTAGATAACTATAGTTTGGTAAGAAAATGATCATTCTCAATGTGTACTCAAAATTTTTGTGGCAGATGAGAAAATTCCCTTAAAAATCTTTCTATGAGCACTAATTTCTGTTTTCAAGTACTAATTCTTTCCTCTTTTTCACTTATGAGGGATGCACATATATGATATCACTCCACTGACTTGAATGCGCATTTGGTCAGATTTCTGTGCTCAGGTCAATGCTATTCACCATTAACCACTGGCTTTTCTTCCTTCCCAGCCTCATCCCTGTCATTTACAGCTAGAACAAGTCCAAACCTCATTAACTAAACATTATTATCAATGTTGTTTCATAATCTGACTGAGCTGCTTGGAAATGGTTGCATCAGCGGCTATCTGATGCTCAGATGAGGTCAAAGTCAGCGAAGACCCAAGGTCTTCTGGGCCACTAGTGGGTCAGCAGCATCTTTTATGATATTATAATCCCCAGAGCATTGCATGTAACCTACGTAACACTGTAGGTACCAGTGATAAAGTGAAATGGTGAAATCAGTGTAACCACGGCTGCCTTGGGCACCATACTAAATCTCATTGTTCCACCTGGAATGTTAAATGTGAGATTACCCAGTGTTTTTATCATTTCACCATGGATAGGAATAAAGGTTTTATGCACTGCTTCAGTACAAATGGATGTTGTCACTCATCACAGAATCAAAGGCAAAGCATCACTTCTAGTTACCCAGTTGAGTTTTTCTGGTTTTGAAGTAGGGTTTCAGCTATTCAGTATATGTAAAAGGCAGTATATCCTTCCTAACATTCCAATCCATTATTTCTGAATGTAGAGAGATTCTTTATTCTTGATGGAGAGAATTAAAACATGGTTCATTTTAATTCAGTTTATTTCTCTTCAAAGCAAGTGTTTAAAAACAGTTTGTAATGTGTTTGGGACCTTTTTTATTCCTTTTATGATTTCACAGATTAATTCCGATCCGTTCAACTGCTGTATGGCTACATATTGAATACTTATGCCAAAGCAAAACTAAAAGTTTCTAGGATTTTAGCAAAATTTTTTGGGTTCTTTTTTTAAGTGAAAGTTCCTTTTGAAACGAAGACAGAGAGCAATATTTTATTAGTATTTCCAGTAATGGAATTAGGAATATAATTTATTATTTTTGTTTATTACTTTCACAAAAAACATTAGAAAAGAAGTCCTCTTCCAAATCCATATATGTAGAAGGCAACTGAGTACCACACATACGTAGTATTTTAGTTAGAATAGTTACACTATGGTTGTAAAGTAACCTATTCTTAAGTTACTTGCAAATATGTTCTCAACTTTTCTATCATGTTTTTTTTTTTCTGTTTTGGGTTGGTTTGGGTTGGGTTTGGTTTTTTTTTTGGGGGGGGGGGTGGAAAGAAGAGGAGGTTGTGGGGTTCTTTTGTTTTTCTCCAAGATCTGCTTCAGAACTCACCAGAAGATTAGCCTTTACAACAGAAAAATATTTCAGGGCAATCTCAGCTACATCTGAAATAATAGGTCCTGATGTGACTTAGGTGCAGAACAAGTCCGTGCCCAGCCAGAGCTCTCCACTGCTCTGAGTTTCAGGTTTATTATCTAGAATTCAGTGCTGTACCTGAGCAGGATAAATGTGCTTTTGCTACACTATACTTGAGCTAGGCAACATTTCCAGCTCCAAAGTTCACAGGATTCAGGGTAGTCTGAGCTTTATAAATTGTAATAGACTAGAAGTAAGGTTATGCAATCAGTTTCAGGGCATGGGTATTATTAGATTTTTTCTATCACCTGGACTATCCCACCCCTCTTATTACTATTTTTTTTCTAAATGGAGACTCATCTACATAGTTCCGCTATCAGGTATCCCACAGCCCAGGGATAATTATGTCCAGAACAAACAACAAGCCTGTCTTTTCAGTTTGATTCCTCTCCAGCCTGCTGGCCTCAGCTCTTTAGTCCTTGACACAACAAACTCTAATTACAAACTTAACAGAGTAGAGCAGCAATTCTTGTTAGACCCTGCACTAAGTATGACCTATTTAACATAACATTCTAGCCCTGGTAATCTTGCAGATTCGATCAATAAACCTAGTTTTGCTGTTTCAAATGCCTGCCCTAACACAACCATTAACACAGAAGTGCAGTGGCCTTCCTCACTCCCGATATCATTCAAAAGCCAAATGCCACTGCTGGCACTGACCTTCATCTTACCTCTGCAGGCTTTGTAGGATCTGTCAGGCCATTAAATCTGTTAGGCCACTAAAATGATCTGAGGGCTGGAGCACCTCTCTTATGAGGACAGGCTGAGGGAGTTGGGGTTGTTCAGCCTGGAGAAGAGAAGGCTGCAGGGAGACCTGACTGCGGCCTTTCAGTACCTAAAGGGGGCCTATAGGAAAGATGGGGAAAATCTTTTTAGTAGGGCCAGCTGTGTCAGGACAAGGGGTAATGGTTTTAAACTAAACCAGGGTAGGTTTAGACTGCATATAAGGAGGAAATTCTTTACAATGAGGGTGGTGAAACACTGGAACAGGTTGCCCAGAGAGGTGGTGGAGGCCCCATCCCTGGGAACATTGAAGGCCAGGTTGGATGGGGCTCTGAGCAACCTGATCTAGTTAGAGGTGTCCCTGCTCACTGCAGGGGGGTTGGACTAGATGCCCTCTAGGGGTCCCTTCCAACCCAAAACATTCTATGATTCTATGATTCTATGAACCACAATGGTCAGACTTGATGCTAGTTCTAAACCAAATTCTGGCATTAGTATAAGAACATAATACTACAATGTCCTTGATTAACCCAAGCAGTAATCACAAACATATAGCTCAGCTTTATTCAATACTTTCCAGTCATACTCTTCTTCCAGTGGCAGTTATCTGGATCTTAAGACCAAATGTGATTTTTACCTGGTACTAGCTTATTCTCATACAGTCAAGCAAGTAAGATAAACCCTAGTTAAATTCAGCCCATTTTCCTAAAGACTGATATAAAATCTGACTCAAATGTAACGCTGTGTTCAACAAAGTCAACCAGCAACCCTCCCTTTGGCAGAAATCACAATGCATTTACCTCTGTAGGCATTCACTCCTACTTAGCCCAAAACAATACAATAGTTTTTATTCCTTCTAGTCCTAAAGCCTAATGCCAAACTTGTATTTAATATAGTAGTTTATTAGCTCCGTCTAACCCAGATGTTATCACAAAAAAAAACCCCACCAGCTCTGTGTGTCGTGCAGAATTCATACTTAATATTAATTCTCCTACCTCAGCTGCCCCAAACCCTGACTACAAACCTAAACATAGCCTTAACACAATAAAGCACCCACCCCTCAAAGTCTTAGAATCAATTATAAACTGAACCTGCCGGTAATAATTCAGGAGTTAATCTAGTTCTTCAGCTTCTGCTATCCTTGGTTCTAACACAGGGTTAAAAAAATCCCTCCCTGTATCCTGCAGAATCCAAGCCAGCCTTTTTTCCCCTTCCAGGGATGTTATGGAAGTCCTCAAACACCCCAGGATTAACCTTCCCTGCTCCAGGATTGCTTCTCATAGTCAGACATGCAGCATTTGTAGGCAGAAACACAGGATTGTTCCATGCCTAACCCCAGCCATAATGAAACCCACCCTAATTCATCCTCCTCCTGAATTCTGCATAAGGTATTTGCCTATGTCAGCAACAACCTTTATCAATCTTAACAGGACCAAAATATACAGCTGGCTCCACTGTTCTAAATCTTACTGCAGCTCTAACAGCAGTAGCAGGTATCTCCTGCCAGCTCCTGGCCTGACAGAAAGTACCTGGGCATTTTCAGAGAAGTCAGTCACAGTACTAACATGGGTGGCTTAGTGTTAATTCTTGAGCTAGTGACAGATTCTGCTGTATACTGTCACAGATAGATTAAGGCTAGAGTTAGGGGACAGGAGACCAAGAAGGCACTGGGAGATTTATTGCTTACTCCTGCGAGGCTGGGGTAAGAGTTTTCCAGAGGTGAATGCTTTAAGACACTGTTAGGAATCAATGGGTGGTGGCACAGTAATTTTATTAGCATTAAGACTTGAAGTAACAGGATTTAAAGAACCAAGTGTTGCTATGCCATGCCAGACCCACGGAGTCAGGGTGTAATGTTTATATGCTTAGAGCACTAGTCCCTTGTCCTAGCTCTTACAGACTCCGGAGGGAAAACCAGCTTCTGCTCCCATGAGGAGCAGCAGCCATGAGCATCAGTCTTAATCATGAACTCTAACACAAATGCTGCCTGTTGAAGTCCTAGCATTACCGTTAATATCTCCAGTTTTCTACCAGTCCTCAGGCTTTACGTTGGCCACAGCCCTCAGCTAACCCAGAGGCAGTTGTACTGGCATTATCATAGAATCACAGAATCATAGAATCATAGAATCACCTCGGTTGGAAAAGACCTTTAAGATCATCGAGTCCAACCGTTAACCTAGCACTTCCCTCCCACCACTAAACCATGTCCCTAAGCACCTCATCTATCCTTCTTTTAAAGACCTCCAGGGATGAGGACTCCACCACCTCCCTGGGCAGCCCATTCCAGAGCCTGACAACCCTCTCGGGGAAGAAGTTATTCCTAATGTCTAGCCTAAACCTGCCCTGGCGCAGCTTCAAGCCATTCCCCCTTGTCCTATCATCTGTTACCAGGGAGAAGAGGCCGACCCCCACCTCGCTACAGCCTCCTTTCAGGTAGTTGTAGAGGGCGATCAGGTCTCCCCTCAGCCTCCTCTTCTCCAGACTAAACAACCCCAGTTCCCTCAGCCGCTCCTCGTATGACTTGTGCTCCAGACCCCTCACCAGCTTGGTTGCTCTCCTCTGGACCTGTTCCAGCAAGGCAACATCTTTCTTGTAGTGAGGGGCCCAAAACTGAACACAGTATTCGAGGTGCGGCCTCACCAGCACCGAGTACAGGGGCACGATCGCTTCCCTACACCTACTGGCCACACTATTCCTGATACAAGCCAGGATGCCATTGGCCTTCTTGGCCACCTGGGCACACTGCTGGCTCATATTCAGGCGGCTGTCAATCAGTACCCCCAGGTCTTTTTCCACCAGGCAGCTTTCCAGCCACTCTTCCCCAAGCCTGTAGCGCTGCATGGGGTTGTTGTGACCAAAGTGCAGGACCCGGTACTTGGCCTTGTTGAGCCTCATACAATTGGCCTCGGCCCATCGATCCAGCCTGTCCAGGTCCCTCTGCAGAGCCCTCCTCCCCTCCAGCAGATCAACACTACCACCCAGTTTGGTGTCATCTGCAAATTTACTGAGGGCACACTCAATCCCCTCATCCAGGTCATTGATAAAGATATTAAACAATACTATTAAACAGGTTACCAGAATCAGAAACCTGTACTTTCAGGTTTTTCAGTTTCAGAAAAGACCCAGCTAGCATACATAAAGGCAGGAGCCAAGTGTATTTAACAGAGGTTTCAGAAGTCAAGCTTACTTAATGAATAAACAGTAGTGTCTGGATTGTCAAATCGCAACCTCCCAGATAATCCCAGAACTCAATGAACAATTCCTCCAGTCAAACAGCTAGCTCCTCCTGGGTTCCTTCATATTTCTTTACTGCAAAAGTTAAACAAATATCGGACTCTGTTGATGTTTGATATATAGAAGCATAATTCTTACTCCTGAGCAAACCACAGGCACTGCTAGTCAGATGAGGTTTTCAAAGTTTTCCTCACTGGTTTTCCACTTATATCCCTTTGTCTGACAACTTACATAGAAGGCTAGAAGAACAGCAGTTTAACAACACACCCCCACCAAGAACGAAAACTTATAATTTTTCTATTTGACACACAAACAAAACAAAGCATCTACACAACTTTCCAACTTACACATGATTATATGTTTATACCTGTTCATCTTCTGAGCCATCACTGCCTCTGATGCTGTTAGCTTGAAGGTTAGGGCCTTCATATATTAAACCTCATTCCCTCCCAACCCCTGCTGTTATAAATGGTAAAGCAAAATCTAGTTCTAACTCAAGTCTTGCCAGTCCCAACAAGAAGACCCCAGCTGGAATTTAACCTGGCCACTGTTATAAGGGATAATAAGAAGAGTTTTTATAAATATGTTAACAGCAAAAAGAGAGCCAGGGAGAACCTCCATCCACTAGTGGATGCAAGGGGGAACATTGCCACTAAGGATGAGGAAAAGGCTGAGATACTCAATGCATTCTTTACCTCGGTCTTTAATGGCCCGATGAGTTATCCCCAGGGTACCCAGCCTCCTGAGCTGGAAGATGGGGACAGAGAGTGGAATGAACCCCCCATAATCCAGGAGGGAGCAGTCTTTGACCTGCTATGCCACCTGGACATCCACAAGTCTATGGGGCCGGATGGGATCCACCCAAGAGTGCTGAAGGAGCTGGCAGAGGAGCTTGCCAAGCCACTCTCTATCATTTATCAGCAGTCCTGGGTAACAGGGGAGGTCCCAGGTGACTGGAGGTTGGCAAATGTGACACCTATCTTCAAGAAGGGCTGGAAGGAGGATCCAGGGAACTACAGACCAGTCAGCCTAACCTCGGTACCGGGGAAGATTATGGAGCGGTTTATCTTGAGTGTGCTCACCAGGCACATGGAGGACAATCAGGGGATCAGGCCCAGTCAGCATGGGTTCACGAAAGGCAAGTCTTGCCTAACCAACCTGATTTCCTTCTATGACCAGGTGACCCGCCTGGTAGATGAGGGAAAGACTGTGGATGTTGTCTACCTGGACTTCAGCAAAGCCTTCGACACAGTCTCCCATAGCATTCTCGTGGAGAAGCTGGCAGTTCATGGCCTAGATGGATGTACTCTTCGCTGGGTTAAAAACTGGCTGGATGGCCGAGCCCAGAGAGTCGTGGTGAATGGAGCTAAATCCAGTTGGCGGCCGGTCACAAGCGGTGTCCCCCAGGGCTCAGTTTTAGGGCCAGTCTTGTTTAATATCTTTATCAATGACCTGGATGAGGGGATTGAGTGTGCCCTCAGTAAATTTGCAGATGACACCAAACTGGGTGGGAGTGTTGATCTGCTGGAGGGGAGGAGGGCTCTGCAGAGGGACCTGGACAGGCTGGATCGATGGGCCGAGGCCAATTGTATGAGGTTCAACAAGGCCAAGTACCGGGTCCTGCACTTTGGTCACAACAACCCCATGCAGCGCTACAGGCTTGGGGAAGAGTGGCTGGAAAGCTGCCTGGTGGAAAAAGACCTGGGGGTACTGATTGACAGCCGCCTGAATATGAGCCAGCAGTGTGCCCAGGTGGCCAAGAAGGCCAATGGCATCCTGGCTTGTATCAGGAATAGTGTGGCCAGTAGGTGTAGGGAAGCGATCGTGCCCCTGTACTCGGTGCTGGTGAGGCCGCACCTCGAATACTGTGTTCAGTTTTGGGCCCCTCACTACAAGAAAGATGTTGCCTTGCTGGAACAGGTCCAGAGGAGAGCAACCAAGCTGGTGAGGGGTCTGGAGCACAAGTCATACGAGG
Source organism: Gorsachius magnificus (assembly GCA_034008185.1). Classification (NCBI taxonomy): domain Eukaryota; kingdom Metazoa; phylum Chordata; class Aves; order Pelecaniformes; family Ardeidae; genus Gorsachius; species Gorsachius magnificus. The sequence continues at coordinate 91,126,613 of CM067081.1, forward strand.
AGCGGCTGAGGGAACTGGGGTTGTTTAGTCTGGAGAAGAGGAGGCTGAGGGGAGACCTGATCGCCCTCTACAACTACCTGAAAGGAGGCTGTAGCGAGGTGGGGGTCGGCCTCTTCTCCCTGGTAACAGATGATAGGACGAGGGGGAATGGCTTGAAGCTGCGCCAGGGCAGGTTTAGGCTAGACATTAGGAATAACTTCTTCCCCGAGAGGGTTGTCAGGCTCTGGAATGGGCTGCCCAGGGAGGTGGTGGAGTCCTCATCCCTGGAGGTCTTTAAAAGAAGGATAGATGAGGTGCTTAGGGACATGGTTTAGTGGTGGGAGGGAAGTGCTAGGTTAACGGTTGGACTCGATGATCTTAAAGGTCTTTTCCAACCGAGGTGATTCTATGATTCTATGATTCTATGATCTCACCACATGCTCATCTGCTTGCCAAAGCAAGAAGAGCATTCACTGATGTGAAAGATAATTACTTGTTTAAGATGTGCAATTGTTTCTGGGTGAAGATAGGCTCAGTTTATATTTTAGGAGAGTTTAGGTCACTGGGCTACATTAAATATTGCAGTTGGGTTTGTGTCTTGAATACAATCCAGAGAAAGAAAAATAATGAATAAACTGGGTCATGCAAGACTGGTGAGAAGGCTCTGGCTGAGAAGAATAAGTATCATATTGTTGTCTAGACCAGGAAGGGTCAATTTTTCAGCAAGGCATATTACAGTTAGTTTGAGGCAGTAATGTTTAAAGAAACATAACTGCTTAAATCATATTATTGTGGCTAAGACAATGAAAACCTGCAGAAAAACATAATGCAACTCTAATAATTTCTGGATGAGGAAGATGTGGCTCAGCTTCTGTTTAGGGTTCAGGACAGGAAAGACTGAATAGCTAAGATTATTGCTATGGTCAAACAAATGTTTAGCTTTATTAACAAGGAATATGATAATCTCTGGTATAAGGACAGAGATGAGAGGAAAAAGGTTTTGCTTCTTAATAGAAGCAAGGTACAAGGCTTGCAGGGTTGGGCTGAGCTGCACTGCTGTAGTTGCAACTTCAAGGGTAGTCCTGAACAAGAAAGGATTGCTGGAGTATGAATAGGCAAAGGTGTTCAGAGACAGGTTATAGTTCAGGAGTTAGGTTTGTTTCTGTATCCTTCTATATTTATAGGGTTGAAAGTCTGGATATCAGCAGGAGCTGAAATTATGATTTATGGTTCTAGCTTGCATTGGTGCAACCAAACTATGATTTTGGAGTATCATGGATCAGGTCTCAGGCTGAAAGCAGCAGCTGATCAGGTACATTGATTTCTAGACCCTTTCAAGGTCCTAATACTAGCATCAGGGACATCAGCAGAAGCAAATAATTTAAAATCAGTTGTGATTTTCAGGGATATGGCAGTAACCCATCGAAAGTTGTAGACTAATTATGTTTAAAGTTTCATTATGGGTAAGGCTCAGGTTAAAGGCAAGAAATCTCAATCTCCTGTTGGGAAGTGCAAGGACCTGAGGGCTCACATGAAGTTGGAAAGTGCAAAAAGTTGTAGCACAGTCCTGACAGCAGGTAGGATTTACTGCACCTCTGGAAGCAATTGAGTTTCATGTTCATGTTGGTGTTAGACTCTAGAGTTAGGACGCAGCAGAATGTGAAATGCTTGATTTTTTGCCCAAGTACCACATGACAAGAGTAAGGTTTTGTAAAGATATATTACCATTAACTAAGGGGGATAAAGAGGTCCTCTATTGTAGTGTGGATTGTAGTCAGGCTTGGCTACAGAAGTGCCTGCATGGATAACACTCTAAATTCTAATACCAGAATGAGGACTAGTGACAACAGGAATATTTAAGGGAGGGGCGTGGGGGTTGCAAGGCTATGGCAGTAAATCCAGCATTAGGGATTCATTTTGGGGGACCAGGGAATAATGAGTTAGGCTCCTTGCTGGTCCTGACCAGGTGAGGGCAACTGTCAGTAAGTTGAATACTTTGTTGTCATTCCCAGGGTAATAGTAGTCACTGTGCTCATGAGTGGGTGTGTTTCCATGTGTGTGTATAAGTAAATATATACATCTATTTAGTATATGTATATATACACAAGTATGTATGTATTCACATAATTAAAACTTGAATTAGGATTGAATCTAAGTTAGTTTTCAGGAACAGTTCCAAACTGAAGGAGCTGAATGCGTGAGTAGCATATCTGTAGTTCTTTAAATTCTTGAAGAAATAAGTGGGTTTGAGGTGGGCTGTGTTAGTAAGCATAGAAGTAGGACTCAAGCCTGCAGAGTTCACAGAACATGGACTTGTTGCTGAATACTGAAAGTCCTACCATGTCCCTGAGACACAAACAGATTCTCTACACTTTGGAAGCCAAAGAGGGGTCACCTGACTGTGACATTAACATGTACAGCATCCAGCTATAAACATATATATGTAACTGTAGATGCAGTAAAATTCAGCATCACCTTTAGCCATAGCTAGAGACTTCTCTTCACTGCAGAAGAGAGCTGCACTGTTTGACAAACCAGTGAATATAAGCATTGACTTCGATCCTGCCCTGCATATTGCATCCTCCTGAAACAGATTTCTTCCCTTAACCTACATCTAATGAAAATCCTGACTCTAACCTCATCTTAAACCAGTGACAGTCTACAAAACTGTAGCCACTCCATCTCAGGAGGACATTTACCTTGAGCAGTATTTCCACGGATCCTCTCACTGGTGTCTGAGCAGTGTCTGCAGTGTATTGCTGTACTCAGACAGCACCAGCTCGTAGGAGGAGGGAAGGGAGCAGAATACAAACACCTCTAAGTGCCTTTCTGTAGAGGCACAGCTGCAACCTTACTTAAAACCATGTTAGAAAAGGCATCAAATTGTATTTCCTTTCAGCCTAGGGTAAGGGATCCAAGAGAGAAAGAATAGAGAGATTTCAATATCTACAGCAGTCCATTCATTGACTTGTTTGTTGTTTCCTCTCTTCAACATACTTTACATGACTATATGTAGAAAAGAAGAGCATTTAGATTAATTATTTCACTGAACACATCAATTTTTGGGATACAAAAAGTAAGACAGGATAAAAAGAAGAGTTTTAAAATAATTAGTACAGGGTTGTCTTTTTTTTTCTTACAAAAATGGGGATCAGATAGAAATAAGAAATTAATTCATCCGTTACATTGTCCTTTCTTGTTAACATACAAAAACAATTATGAAAAATGAAGATATTTTAGTCTAATTACTACACTGATTCGATTTTTCTTGTTCTTTGTATTTAAAAAGAGCATGACAGCTAAGTTGCTACTATAATCAGTTTTAAGTGAATTCTGTTCTGGTAAATGAGGTCAGACTAATGGTCTTCATAATTGAAGTTTTCTGAAGAAGTGTTAGTTGTAAAATTGGACCTATTACTTCCTCTACAGAAAATTTAGATTTTTTTTTTCATGTAAATTGAAATCCTTCATTTAGTAACATCTATTTAGAAATGTTGCCATGATCCCCTATAAGACTGAGAACTTAAATGCCATTTTACTACATTCTCCTATCAGCTGGGTCTAGTGCACTGGCTGTGTATTTAAACATATACACTACCAGTTAGGGGGATATCAAGGACAACAAGAAGGGCTTCTTCAAGTACGTCAGCAGCAAATGGAAGACTAGGGGAAATGTGGGGCCGTTGCTGAATGAGGTGGGTGCCCTGGTGGTGGAGGATACAGAGAAGGCGAAGTTACTGAATGCTTTCTTTGCTTCAGTCTTCACTGTCAAGGCTTACCCTGGAGGTAAGAGGGAAAGCCTGGAGAAAGGAAGACCTTCCTTTGGTTTAGGTGCATCAGGTTAAGGATCATTTAAGCAAGCTGGAAACCCACAAATCCGTGGGCCCCAACTGAATGTACCCACGAGTGCTGAGGGAGCTGGCAGACGTAATTGCTGAGCCACACTCCATCATCTATGAAAGGTCCTGGAGAACAGGAGAGGAGCCTTAGGACTGGAGGATAGCCTACATCACTCCATTCTTCAAAAAGGTCAAGAAGGAGGACCTAGGGAACTACAGGCTGGTTAGTCTCACCTTTGTCCCCGGAAAGGTGATGGAACAACTCATTCTGTGTGTCCTCTCCAAGCAAGTGGAGGAAAAGAAGGTGATCAGGAGTACCCAGCACAGAATCACCAAGAGGACATCATGCCTGACCAATCTGATAGCCTTCTATGATGGCATGACCGGCTGGGTAGATGAGGGGAGAGCAGCAGTTGTTGTCTACCTTGACTTCAGCAAGGCTTTCAACACTGTCTCCCATAATGTCCTCATAGGGAAGATCAGGAAGTGTGGGCTGGATGAGTGGACAGTGAGGCAGATCAGGAACTGGCTGCATGGCAGAGCTAGCTCAGAGGGTTATGACTGGTGACACAGAGTCTACTTGGAGGCCAGTAGCTAGTGTGGTTCCCCAGGGCTCAGGACTTGGCCTGATCTTGTTCGACTTATTCATCAATGACCTGGACGAGGGGACAGAATGTATCCTCAGCAAGTTCGCTGATGACACAAAACTGGGAGGAGTGGCTGATACGCCAGAAGGCTGTGCTGCCATTCAGCAGCATCTGGACAGGATGGAGAGTTGGGTGGAGAGGAATCTGATGAAGTTCAACAAAGGCAAGTGTCAGGTGCTGCACCTGGGGAGGTTGAACCCCGTACACCAGTACAGGCTGGGGGCTGACCTGCTGGAAAGCAACTCTGCCGAGAGGGACCTGGGAGTCCTGGTGGATGACAAGCTGACCACGAGCCAGAAGTGTGCCCTTGTTGCCAAGAAGGCCAATGGCATCCTGGGGTGCATTAAGACGAGCGTGGCCAGCAGGTCGAGAGAGGTTATCCTTCCCCTCTACTCTGCCCTGGTGAGACCCCACTTGGAGTACTGTGTCCAGTTCTGGGCTCCCCGGTTCACGAAAGATGAGGAACTCCCAGAAAGAGTCCAGAGGAGAGCAACTAGGATGATTAAGGGACTGGAGCATCTCCTCTATGAGGAAAGGCTGAGGGAGCTGGGCTTGTTTAGCCTGAGGAAGAGAAGACTGAGAGGGGATCTCATCAACACATACATATACCTCAAGGGTGGATGTCACGATGACAGAGCCAGACTCTTCTCAGTCGTGCCCAGTGACAGGACAAGGGGCAATGGGTACAAACTGAAGCATAAGAGGTTTCAGTTGAATACGAGGAAGAACTTCTTTACCTTCAGGGTGACAGAGTGCTGGAACAGGCTGCCCAGGGGGGTTGTGGAGTCTCCTCCTTTGAAGATATTCCAGACTCGCCTTGATGATGTCCTGTGCAACCTGATCTAGGTGAACCTGCTTTAGGAGGAGGGTTGGCCTAGATGATCTCCCAAGATCCCTTCCAACCCTTCCATTCTGTGATTATGTGTGAATTTTCTCATTATTGTCATGATTATTAAGCAAAACGTTTCTTAATTTAATCTGGTGAAACATGATATTTGGTAAGGAAGAGTGTCTCCAAATACGACATATAACATATCTACTTTCTTAGTCTTAAAGCTGGAGTTAAATATATATTAGTGTAAGTGAAATGGAGACTGAAACATTCATAGGATCACAGAAGCTGAGTGGAAAAAAGCTTTTGAAGTCAAGTAGTATTATTGCCTTTGACACTTCCTATGGGAAGCTGTATTCCAATCTAATAAAGGTACTTGTGAAAAACGTTCCCTATTTCTGACTGAAAACCACTTCCATTAAAGTCAGTGCACAAACTCCCATGGGCTGAAAAGCAGCTAAGACTCCAGCTATTCTTATCTAAGTCAGGCACATGCACACAGGCTGGCAGAGGGTCCCTGCTTGAGTAAACAGCACCACAGAGATGTGGGTTCCTGAACCACTCGTTCCCCTGGTCCTCTCCACTTCTGTTCTTCCTACCTCAAAAGATATGCACCTCTCTGTATATTATAAGATAGGGCCAACATAAGCTCATAACCTCAAACCAGATTCAAGAATGAGGTTCCCACTTTTCAAAATCTCTTATTAGCGGTCTTGGACAGCTCTTCTCATTCCTTTTCCTTTTCTGGCAAGGGGACCTCAGGACACAAACACCTGACTGGGGCTGTGGTTCCTAAAAGAATAGAAACCTACATCTCTCACGGCAATTCTTTTCTCTTCTTTTCCCTTTTCTTTTCTGTTATTTTCTTTTCTTCTCTTTTCTTCTCTTTTCATGTTTTGTTCAAGTGCCTATTATCAACTGAACTTAAGAAATTATTGCTTTTTGTATTTTAGACAGTGTTTCATTCTTTTAGGAGAAGAGGAAAGATTTACAGCACTGTAAATCTTATTTTCTGTCATAATTTTGGCGCTGTTAAATAAAATTAATTACTTTTGGTTACTTTGGTTTGTAGCTGGGAAGTGTTAATCAGAAAGGCAGTCCAACTATAGAAGCCTTTTCATCACATGTAAGCACTTTCATCAGTAAATGTGGACTCCAATTCTATTTAAGTAAAAGACATTTTGGCAGCAGTATCCATGTATTGTTTGAAAAGAGTCCATCCTCCCTTATAGTACTTCATAGCATAGGAAGCATTTCACAGATAAATTGATCGACTGGGTCACAGATCCACTGTTCTACAGTGGAAAAGATGAGCATTATAACAAAATATTGTCAGCCTCAGAGCTAGCTCCTGCATTTACATTTATCAGTAAGAACACTGTTTTCCTCTAAGAATCATAAATTGTTTTGTGGATACATGATGCCACCGAGTACACAGATACAATTGACCAAATGCCATCAAGAAATGGACATAAGTTACCCTTAGTTGGATAAAAATGGCCACAGTCACATGCCAAATCCTTATAGGCATTTGCTATGTGGAAAAGCCTACCCAAAGGCACCGCTCGGGAAAGTGGGCCCTGCACTATATCTGTTAAGGTCTTACTGGCCAGATTAATCCAGAACAAGCTGGAAAAACAAAGCAATGGACAAATTTTGCAAGTAGCTGCCCCTAACTTCACACTTCTGTAGCACGGTTGGGGAGGGACACCAGAAGTCATGAAATGCCAGTAACAGACCCTAATTGGCCTTAGATATACAGAAAGTCAGAGACATTGCCCTGGGACTACTTGATGGGTGAGGTTATTTGCAGCCTGTGAGGACAACCTAATTCAGACGTAATAAAGAGTTAAAGCAGTGGTCCCTGGAGGGGTAATGCACCCATGGGTGGCTGAGACCTCCCTGGAACTTGGTCACTCTGAGGCCAGTCTAAACTTGTGACAACAAGGTAGTTACACAGCTTAAAAATAATAATGCAAGGCTTTAGCGCTTATACAGTGCTTTTATTTCTTTCAAAATCCTCATTCTCTTGGTTTTCAAGGTCATCTTCTGAATCACTTAAAAGACTCAAGGGCATAAACAATTACAAAATAACAAAGAAAAGGAAGAAAGAGCTAAGCAGCTCAACTCAAAGCTTTATTAAGTTCTAGACAAAAAGATATATCAATTACACTTGCCTGAATGACAAAATGCTTTCTCAAGTCTTCTACTTTTCCAGGGCAGGGGAAAAGTGACAGAAAAATCTGCCATAAAGATCAAGAAAGAGAAAAAAATTTCAAAGTTAATATAGCCTAGTGCATTAACATTGTAATTGTAAATGGAGAAAGTAAAAGCCCTGAGTCCCTTCTAGAGTTCCTCTAAATATTTATACATGTGGAGTCTTCATGAAGTTTTCAGAAGTGTTTGGTTAATTAAACTAATTCTGCTCCCATTAATGTCAATGGGAATTTCAGTGCATCCCTAAGAGTTATACAATGAGTTTTGAATCTATGACATCAAGGTTGATATTTTTATGCAATGCTTTAAGGGGGGGGAGGGGGGGGGGAGGAAGAACTTTAATAAGTAGTTCTTGATTTCCTGTAATCCATATGTGTATATGTATATACACAAACATTTCAATTAAATCTGTGGTAAGATCATGGTAATATGCGAATGCGGAGGCTGTGAAATTAGGGTTATTAATAATTAATATGCAGGTCCCATTTGGAAAGATTTGAAAGATGATAATTCAAAACCAGAATAGGGGAACCATTTTGTTTAATAAGTATTTCTTGACATTTGAATGAATAAAAATAAACTGAAATAGTTATGTTAAAAAGGAAAAAAATCAGAAGAAAAAATATCGCCCATACATTCAATATTTGCATTGAGACAAACTTCATTCTTTGAGTCTCAAGTCTTAACTCCAATGTTCTGCAAATATGAAGAAAGAAAGAAGAAAAGTAGAGATGAGCTTAGATGGAGATGCTTAGATTACATCAATTATTGGGGCTTTCCTAGTACCAATAGTATTTTAATTTCTGCCATCCTGCCTTAAGTTATAGCACATAAAAAGAAGTAATTAAGAGATCAGAAATAAAATTTATTTTTAAAATTGAATCCTTTGTTTGTGAAGGACTGCAATGGCCACATGTGATTAATGTGCTTACGGGACAAAGGCTATGTGATAGAGATACGTACAAGTCATATATAATGATAGAGATATATAAAATAGAAGATGCCATTGAAAATTTACATATTTCATAAAAGAGTAAGTGGTGACAAAAAATTGAAAGACTAAGTAGAAATTGGGTACAGTGTTCCGAGTTTCTGTCTTTCTAGAGAAAAATGCAATCTTTGGGACTCAAAGCTCAAAAATTTGGCATAGAAGAAACTTTTAGCTTTATGTGGATAGTAATAACATCCATACTATGTCAGTCAGGAAAAAGTATCAGGCATTAAACTTTCATCTTTCTTGTCATAAACTAAAGAGAAAAATTATCCATAGTTTTTTCTCTTGCTAGGGAGAATTTAGCCAACTGAATCCCGGAACACAAAATAGTCGAGGTCTGCACTGATAAATACTGAGAGAAGAGGCTCTGTGTCATGAGACAGCTGGTGCTAAGGGCACCGCTCGGGGGGGGGCAGGGAAGGATGAAAATCCCAGCTGCTTTTCCTTGAAGTGTAGGAAAACCCTTGAGAGTGGAAATTTCCTGCCTGTCATTCTGCTTGCTTGCCTGCATGATCTGAAGTTATACCTGAATACAGATTGCACCATGTGCTTGTGGTGCGTGGTACATGCATGGTGAGATTCTGCTGTGAAGTTCAGACAGAGCGAGGACTCGCCAACACGGCCGGAACTGCCAGTAAGTGACAGCTGCTTTGATTCAGCAGGCAAAAGCAAAGCAAGCAGCACGTTCTGCCATTTATGACCCTCAGCAAAATTGCTATTGACTACACTGAAGCATATATGAGCTATCTTAAAAGGAAGCATTTATGTTTCCCACTACAGATACAGCACCAGCTCTGATGCTTTTAGAGGAATTAATGAAACCCCTAAACCTCAGAACAATTTCCTGATAGACTTAATGAATAGCTGTCAGCACAACTGGCACTAATTGGCATGCTTTTGGGTACCCTGGAGGGGAAAACTCCAAGTGGATAGTAATCTCACACTTCTTTGATTTATAAATGTTCAGAGTCAGACTGACACTTCATTTCTGGGGCAGTACATCGATATTTGTACTTTTGTTTCTGTGTTGTTCTTTGTTCTGTGCACATGCAGAGACCATAATGTGTCCAAAATGTCAATTCGGTGTTTTTCCAGAATGCCCTATAGAAGGGTTTTAAGAAAAATGATTGTGTGGGCAGGAAGGAAAAGGAAAAGCCTTTGAGTTATAAAAAAAATTCTAACTTGTGTATGATGCTTACAACATTGATTTTATCCATCATATAACTATTGTGCTATTTTAAATGATTCTTGACATTGTTAATTCTTCCCAGAGACATTTTCATGAGGTCTCTGTTTTTTAAAGCTTTGCCATAGTCAGAAGTGCCTTGAGAGTGAGATTTAAGTGCAGGCCGCATGTATGACATTTTTCATGCGAGGCTACTTATATTAAGGATTCTGCCCAGATTTCTTGTGTGTGCATATGCCTTTTGAAGACCAGCATCATTCTGCCCTAGGTGGGTAACTATGGTGGGAAGACATCAGCTGAAGGTGAGACATCATTCGCGATAACTTTATCGATTTGCTTAGGTTAAATTGTCAATGATAATGTTCTTGTATTTAACAGAAAGTGACCCAAATGATTATTTGGGCCCACTCTGTTCACAGAATCTACACTGGAAGTTGCCATATCCTAAGACATTCTCTTCTGGCTAGCTCAGCATCAGTTGCCACATCGCAGAAAGTGACTAATTTTTAACATTTTGCTGAGCACTTGATTTACTTTCGTGGATTTTGGCCAAAGTCTGGAAGTAACAAATTACAGAAAAAAATATAGTAGTATTGGTAACAGCAGGTTCTTCTATATGCTATATGTTTTCTGTTGATTATCTAATTATTGAGACCAAATATAATCTTTAAAAACATTCAAAATTACAAAGAAATCAAACTTTCCTAACATAATGTAACACCTTAAAACAGAAAATTAAAATACAAGTGTAATTTTCTAATATAATTGAATCAAAAGAAAATGAAATGTAATTATCTTCTTGGAACAAGGGGTTTGTAATTATAATGGTGGCTATATTGATCAGATGTCATATTAAAATCTGTAATAATATGCCTTATGGAGCTTTCTCAGCTAACAGAAAAGTTACAGAAGACTGGTAAAACAAAATGTTAAAAGAATGAAATTATCTTTCCCATGGTTGAAGTCTGGCTGGATTAAAAAGGACTAGAAATAGTAATGAGAATTAGGGTGTATGTTTGTTTTTTTTTTTAAATTCCTGGAAGTCCAGCAAAGAAAAGATAGAGAGAAAATGACTATTCTAAAAGGTGTTAAAAACAAAGGGTGTCCCTAGACTTTTAAAGGGGATGTAAGAGTTGGTCAGTCATACCCAATGCTGTTAATCTGCGAAGGCATGCTATCGATGGCACCGTACAAATGGCATGCCTGAGGAGGCGTTGACTACGTGCAACTGGAAATTCTGTACATCAGATTACACGCAGTATTACTTGAAGGTTGTCTGGATAACAACAATGAAAGCCGCTGCGCTTTGTTCCCTCGTGTATGGAAAAATGGACGTATTTCAGATATGGGTCTCCATTTATTGCCACAGAGACGCGGGTTCATTATGTGTGAAACCCCCAAGTAGTGCCTCTTCAGCACTCTTCCCGGGTGACAGGCACTGATGGCCTCCTCGGCCGAAAGGGAGCCCAGCCTGCTCCTGGGTACTGCCCTAACTCAGCCCGTACCTCTCTCACCAGCTGCAGAAAGTACCCTTTTTCAGGAGATTTAAGTTGGTGAAATTCAGAGCTGTTCTGTGGCCAGATTTTCACTGGGTCTTGTTTCATTTTCACTCCTGCATAATGCATGAAATGGCACATAAGAAAGCAAGATATAATGAAAGCAGCAGCTATAAATAAACATGAAAACTTACCCACATATTTTCTTAAAGGAAATCAGAAAACGGAATCAGCCTCTCTAATCAAAAATGGATTCTTGTCTTTTCAAGCACTAGTCTTATGAATATTTTGATGACAATACTTTGAATGTTCTAGTACCTACAGCTACCATGTTTGGAGTACTAAAGATATATTCTGTCCCAGAGATATTTTCAGAAAAAAACAGATGTTTTTAATACTACCACTAACTGCAATGTCACCTGCTGAAAGACAAAAAGCTTAAAGATTTCAATTCACTTTAATTTTCAATGCAATTTAATTCAGTTCCACTGGATCAGACCCTATAATTTCATAAGGTCGTTTCTTGCATTCTGCTTCAACAAAGCAATGAACTCAAGAGTGCTTATAGCCATATGAACACTGAATCATGTTCCCCATTCAGTCTTTGCATATTGGCAACAGACAATGGTATCTGGATTTCAAATATTTCTGAAAAAATTCTTAACTGATCCACGAAATTTATACATATATATATATATATATACACACACATCTAATGAAAAATATTCTGCCACAAGGTTTTAGAAAAGTTTGGCCTGACATTGCCTCTTTAATTGCAGCAACTGTAAAATTCTAAGATGCTTGGATTTATTTTAGTTGAGCAGATCCTGTGCTGTGCAGAATAATAGTTCATTAAAGAAGAGCCTCCTAGGAGACAAGTTGTCTAAAAAATAATGATTCAGATTAGCTTTTCAAAGGAATTTGGAATAGTCAGAGTCACCTTTGATCTTGTTTAGCACACCAAAATGAGGATTCTGTATATCAAGTCTGCAAGCTAAATCCATGGCAAAGGAAATTGAATAAAATGGATTATTTCCTGTGTGAGGTCATTTGATAGGTTTAGTTCTAAATGCTCTCTCTCGGGAATTGCATGAGATCCTGAAAGCTGGAGAACAGACAAGCAGGAAGATGTGAATAAGGCTGGCTGGTTAAATTTATCAAGAGCTGACAGAGTCCGAGACAAAGTCAGGTGGATTTTTCATAGGAGAGGAACAATAAGGCAAGCAAGGAAGTTGCTCATGTTATAAAGTTGATCTGCAGTTTGATCCAGCTTCAGTTAAAAGGCACAACACAGTACCCATGCTACACCAGATCCCTGTGGTTGCTGGTGACTCAAAGAAGGGATGTGCATTTTTAAAAATTGTCTTTCATATAGTCAAAACCCAGATTAAGCCATGAAGTTTTTGACCAGTTATGGATATGGATATGTGATCTCAGGTCGCTCTTCTCTTCTAGCTCCCTGAGTTTTTTTCTCAGCAACATTCTCACCTACATTGGAAGGGTTCTTATATTTCCTTTAAAAAACATTTTTTCTTCTACCAAATAATCTTGTATCTATATGTGATTTGCCTGATTTCTTTGGGAAAATAACAGAATGATTTGTCATTCTTTCATTATGACTAAAATGTGGTGATTGAACAGTTAAAAATTAGCTGGTGATCTACCATGGTGTAACCATATAAATTCAAATATGTACAGTCTCTAATATGCAATAACTCCCTGGGAAAAATGTTATAGAAATATTCTGTTACAACATATCTGCTTACAGATACTTAGTCTGGATGTGCTATATTAAAAATTTTAGTAGATTCAAGAATTCTAGATTGATCTTTAACTTTCTACCACTAGTATGATCTTAATGTATAAATTCAAACTCAAGATATTTGATTACCTTCAAAAGGGCAATATAATCGTGGTAATTTCTGAAAAGTTGTTAGAATAGGACTTTAATAGCATATTATAAACCACTTTTTATAAAATTAAGATATTTTTTTTCTTTAAAACCAAAACACTTCAGGATAAATATACTTAGAGCTGAAAAACATACGTCCATATCTAGCAATAAAAATGAGGTTTATGCTTTTTATTTTAAAGTGAACATGCCTTCCCACACACAAAACAGTGTTTCCTGACTCTCAGATCAGCCCATATCTTGTGCCTTTCTTTTGATTCAGCTATACATTTCCATACTTCTGTTTACTCCCCATTTCATCAGCATTACTGATCATTTGTTTACAAGTTATTTCAAGAGACCTCCACATGTTCATTCCAATATCCTTCTTCTCATCACCATGGGAACACTGTCTTTTTGTCCTTCAGGAATATTACATCTTAGAAAAGCTCTCATCCTTGCAATGGAAATTTGCAGGTGAGAACAGCTTCACTCTGTATTCTTAACTTACGGACAATTTTACTACTTGTGGTGATTTAGAAATGCAGTCACAGCAGCCAACTGAACACCTATTATGGATTTAGCACGGGACAAGGGTGAGTCTGCAGCAGCAGCAAGGGGCTCTGCAGGGGTTATAAAAGCTGTCCAATAAGTCTTAGTAGCTGAAGCAGCTGTTATTACCAAACAAACTTGCAAGTTTTAGAGCTACTTTGGGTATGCCTATATAATCTGCAGCTACTGTAAGTTCTCCACTGCAGACGCTATTTTGGCAGCCATCTCTGTATTTTTCTCATTTAGTAGTTTGCATTGATAAATCTAGGGAAACCAGGGGAAAAAAATCTAGGAGAGCTGGAGCATTAAAAGATCTCATTACAGAATTAACATTAAAAAGAAAAGTGTAAGGGAGATGAATACCATTATCAAGGCTTAAAGAAATTTTAAATTACCTTGAGGGATAAATAGAAGAAAGGCAAGTGTGTTCCCAGAACAAATTGTTCTGGTTTGGGTTTCCCTCTTCTTCACACACACTGGCTGTAAGACCCCAGGGCTGGCAATGTCTCAGAGGCAATCACAGTAAGGAAACTAAAGAGGATTTGGGAAAAGACAGCTTAATATTTGACTGCTCCCTTGAAGGACACCTAGGCTTTCAAGTCCATGTCCTACAACTTTCAGAAGACACGGTGATATCATCTCATGGTAAAATACACTTTGCTTCTGCATGGATTTGTTAAGTGTTTGGCTTTTTAGCAAAATGCCACAGTTTCTCTGACATGTGAGAGAAGGGTATAAAGGAAGGAGAGAACTGTTTCCTAATCATCTCAATTCATCACCCTGGTTTCTGGTGACCCTCAGATGCTCGCTGAACCCAGCAATGCACATAGCTCCCATTTCTGTGCCAAGGGAGAAGGAAACGATGGGTCTGGCTCCAAATCCCAGGTAGCTGAAACGTTCCTCAAGACACCTACTTTCTATGTGCAGGCACACAGTGAAATACAGACCTGGCTTCTAACTGGACACCCCAAGAACTATAATAACGTAAATATTAACAGTTCATCACGTGGCGGTCAGGTACAGCTTGCCTTCAGCAGTAATCATATTTCCCACTGTGTTTCTGCAAATCTTCTCCTGTCAAGGCTTTTGGTCACTAATATCTGTAGAGCTAAGCCTTAGACAATGAGGACTGTGCTTAATCTCCCTCTTCAGTTTCCCATGCTGTTTTCGTGCCCTTCCCAGCATCACCCATCAGATACAGAGACGGTGTCTTGAAAACGGTGTCTTAAAAACAGTATCTTAAAAACAGTGACTCAACTTAGACATTCAGGTGGGACACTTTTCAACTGACTGTTAAAGAGATCAACAGTTAGGTGCATTAGTGCCCCTATCAAAATAAAATCCCCAGTCCCTGATTCATGTTTCAGAGCCTCTGTCTTTTCTGCAGTGTGCAGAGTATTTCTTTCAGTAAGCAGCTTAGTCAGTTTTGGATTTACTGACAGTATTCAAAATTACTTTCATCTACTGATTCCCTTTTTGTTTTCTGACCCCTGCATGTTCAGAGCAGTTTGAGTCTGTGATTCATCAGATATTATTCATAAGCTTCTGAAAAAGTACATAACAAGAAGCTATTAAGAAATATAAGTTGTCATGATATGAAAGATAAAGTACTGTCAGGGATTAGGAAAAGCTAGAAACCGAAAGCAAAGTAGAAAAAATGGTCGATTTTCAGCAGGGCAAAAGGGTAACATTGGGGTGGGATCACAGACACACACATAGCAAGGCTCGTGAGTTAGAGAAGGGATTGGAAAGCAAGGCAGCACCAGTCCCAGGTGAAGCACCCCCCTCAAGATTAGGGACACCCCTAAGCTTCTGTAGTTCAATATTGATAAATTCAAGACAATAATTGAACTTATCCTAATACACTTGGTGGTGTTTAAGTTAACTAATCTCTTAGCTAAATGTAAAGGACCATTTCATATTCAAAATAAACCTCAGTCCAGCTGTGGTTGTGGTGGTAAAAATATGTGTATGCATGTGGAAATTTGCAAGAAGCATAAATAGTGGTATAGACATAATCCTAACACTGTAAAGTCTTCAGAAAAAAGTCTACAACCACACATCGAATACTGTATTTGGCTCTGATTATCCAAACTAAATATAACATTGTAGCAATTGAGACTGTTCAGTGACAAGCAATAAGATTTATTATAACATAAAAAAGTCACAAAGAGATTAATTAAGAAGATTAGGACTGTTTACTGTGGAAATGAACTGTAGAAGACAAAAATGTATGTAGTTGGTAAATAAAAAAAAAATCATTTTGGAACTCTTCTTTATTCCAACATGCACAACTGCAAAGTGCCAGTTTCTAAACTGATGAAAGGAATTATCTTAGATAATTTACAGCTAATCTGTAAAATTCATATTGTGGTTCAGGCTAAGTGGTATAGACTTCAGTGGAATAAGAAATGTTTATAATTTTTCCATCAATTATTTCTTTGCTGGAAAATAACTTTTCAAACCTGCTGAAAATTTTACTGTTTGTAGTGATTTTCCATTTAAACCAGAAAGATTTTATGTCAGTTTCCTAAAAGAAATGAAGCAAATGAAAAATGCTTCAACGCTGTTTAATTCAAAATTTTCCAACTCATTATTTTTTCTTTATTTATTTATTTACCCATACCTTTATTTTATTTATTTTCCTTTCATTTCAAAAGGTGAAGAATTGAAAGAATTGGAGTACAAAGGTTTAAGACAGAAAAAAATGTAGGCTTTTTCAGCTAAGTGTTTTGACCCAAAATGTTCCACCATGCTTTTTAGAAAAGCAAACTTATTTGAAGAAAATTTTACTTTTATTTTGAAAAGTATTACTAGAAAATATTTAACACACTTTCAGTGATTCAGGGGAATCCCAAAGGAAAAGGATCACATTATGTGAGGATATAAGCCCTATCCTTACAGTAGAATTTATATGGCAGTTCTTTGGGATGATGAAGAAGAATTTCCTGTGAGTAGGTCACATGGGTTTTGCAAACCTGGTACAAAGCAGCTGTGTCAGTCCATCAGGAAGCAGACACAAACTTACTGAGAGGTGTGGAGGTGCTCACAGAGCTGTAACTTATCATTCCCTCTCCAGCAGACTGCGTTGCACGTTATATGATGATTGACTGTATTTGATGCTTCACAGTTCCTTTCGTCTCCCTCCTCACTGTCTAACTGCATCAGGCTCTCAGACTAAAGTCTGAAAATGCAGATTAATATTCTTCAGGACTGAGAGCTTTTGCATAACAGAATATTAAAAGCCATGACACTGAGTATATTAAAAGAGAGTCCGATCTGCAGTCTCACAGCGTCAGTGAAAGCACAGAGAGCACACATCCTATATTACCCAGACTGCTTCCTTTTCCCACCCCATAAGTATCTGTGTGTGTGTGTGTTATAAAATACGTAAGACCACCCACCCACGGCATCATATGTTGCACTGAGTCCGATGCAGGCCAACAGGTACAGACAGGGCTCCCTAGGTGATGACACTGTCACAGAAAGTGTGAAGGATTTGGGGTGAGGGCAGGACAGGGTGTGAGGGGCAATCTGGCGCAGCGAGGGTATGACCAAGCTCAGGCCACGCAGGCAGCCTCTGTGGGAAGGGGTGCCAGTCTAGGGCATTTTGGAAAGGATTATGGGCTTTTGAGGAGGTAGCAGGAGGCGGGCTAGATGTAGGAACAGAGGTTGCTCTGGGGCAAAAGGAGCATTCTTGGTCCCACCTGAGCATGTTAATTGGGAGGTTTTGCAGGAACACAGCAGGACACTCTTCCCGTTGCCTCCACTATCAGGTTTATATTCCTATCCCCTACCTATGTGCTCCTGAGACCTTTCGTCCTGCTTCTTGGAGACATGGTTCCTCCAGCTGTGATTCTGCCTGTCAGGTTGGGTGGCTGTTCCATCAATCACACCTTCACAAAATTATAGTACCAGCAGTCATCACAAACATTTCTTCATCTGAGTAATTATTTTTTGTGTGTATAATCTTAATTTCATCAAGCACTTGTATGTAAACTTCACCCCTCTCATTCCTTCACCAAGTAACGAGCAAAGGGGAAGAAAAACCCTCACTTTCATAGAAATTAAGTGATATGATATGCAACCTGAAGTATAAAATGTTGAAACTTTAACATATAGCTTTCAGAATGACTAAACATTATGGAATAAAACTGTTCATTTAGACTTCAATAATCATTAAATACAACCCAAGTTACAAATCTCAAATCAAAGATAGAATCTGAAATTCTTTTTATTTTTTTCCCCAGGGCATGCTTCTCAAAGACAATTCTTGTTTAGCTGAAGACTTTCATTTGTTACATTGGATTTTCCTCCATAGGTCAAGAAAATAAAGAGTATTTAAGGATTCTATTGTTACATTTGTCTTCAGTAAAACTACTCTAAATTCATATTTTGGTGCTAATTCCATCATGATTTCTCCAGTAGATTTTTGATGGTATCTCATTGAAGAAGAGTAGGCAAAGACTATTTAGTCCACCAGTCTATTACCTGGCCTGTGAAGACTTGTTCCCTACCCTACAACCTTTTCCAGTATTTTACTGACCACATCTGACATGGGTCAAGCACTGGTAATTCCACCTGTTCTCCTGGGAGAAACAGGTCTTCACACGTAAGGAGCTTGTTTGCAATATCTACTCAATCTGCAGGACAGGAAGATTTGGTTTGGATTTATCATTCAAATTCCTGTGCCACTGTAAAAAATATCTGCTGGCATGTAGCAGGGTCTTATATTTGCTGATTCTATTAACAAATCTGACAGCTTTATGGAGGATGAATTGAGCTACAGTCTCTTTCATGAAACAAAACACAAATCACACCTCAGATCAAGTAGTATATTTTTTTCATAAATGTTTAATTCACAAGCACAAATAAAAGGATGAAACAAAGCATTTATTTCATAACATATGGTGATGTACACATGCACAGTTGGTGCTTGTTCCAGTTAAAATTTCCCTTAGGCAAGTAAAGTTCAGGGAAACCTCAAACATTACCAAGCACCTTTCCCAGACCAAAGCACTTAACTTCTTAGGTTCAGTTTTAAAAACTGATTTTGTAGACTGTAGAAGTGCTTTGCCTCTGTAAAGTGTTCTCTTTTTCACAATTATGGGAGTTGTTGTTTGAACTGAAGTTACTGTTCCTTGTAGAAGACCCTGTTCACTAACAATCCCTCCTTGATTCAATCCTGTAAATGCTTTTAAATCCTGTCTCTGAAAAGTTTTTCCCCCTTCTATACCATTATTTAAATGAACTCTGACACTTCCAAGTGCAAATTAATGAGAGACTTAGCTGCATTATAGAAGACATGGTGGAACAAAATGCCTACCTAATATACTAAGTGCTGTAAGATACTCTCCTTGAATCAGCAAATTTACCTTTGTTCCTTGTTCCACTTGATCAGGCAAACGCCTCTGTTCATGTTATATACAGTTAATCTGTCTCACTGATCGTAAAGTTGGTTTGCTTGTGTCACTACAACTGACAGGGAGGGTGTGAGTATGCATGTATGTGTGAATATGTGGGTATATGCATATGTATGTACATGTAAGTGTACTTAGAGATGTGTGTGTATTTAAATAATTATATATACTATAAATATATATATATATTTGCAGTAATCACAATTATGATCACTAAGGACATTTGCATACCAACACCGATTACACTAGAAGTTCCCTGTAAGGCCAGCCTTGCTGGTACTCAAGCAGAGATATTAGTTGGTGTCAGAGATGCAGCACAACCATGACGTAAAAAGCCCTGCCCCAGTGAGTAGGGCTGACTGGCTCTAGTGCAGTATTGTTTTGACACGACTGCTGCATTTCCACTCCTGAAGCTGATTTCCTTCTGGAGCACATGTGGTGTGTGGACTCTGCACCCATGTTGAGAGTAGACCCAGGACTTTGTCTGAGGCAGCCCCACAGCAGGATATGTCTCCTTCCCCATCCTAGGGCTCTTCGTGTAAATCAGGTACCAAATACAGTCCAGAGCAAAAGCAAATGAAGGAGAGGAGAGAAAAGAGACAGAACATTCGTCTGCAGGTTTATGTGAAATAATTGGCTGAGAGAGAGAAAGAAGGCAGTGAGAGGGCTGCTGTATCCACTTTTTCCCTCAGGCAGGGGAGTAGCAAGAGGGAATGCTCTGGAGTAAGAAATCTTTTCTGATGCAGGTCAATGGCATGTCTCCTTGTATTCAAACAAGCCTTTAGATTGATTATGTGCTGTGAATAATAAATTATAACACAAAGTGAGAAAAAAAATTTTATTTCAATGTCCAAAGTAATTTCTTTCTCCCCAAACGCTGTGAGAAGTATCAGATGCCATCAGAAAGATTTTCCAGTATGATTTATCTTGGACTGAACCTGTCTGTGATTGCAGGCAGCACTCCGAATACAGCACACACTGCACACAGCTTCATGTTATGTGTAGCTCTGTTTGGGGCTTTTTTTAATCACTTAATTAAATAAAGTAATTTGCCATTGTTTTGGGAAGTTAAAAGCTGTTGCACCTGAGCAAAATAGTACTGACTCTGATTATAATTGTTACTACTAGCCTTCATTTGTCACCGATTACATCAGCATCTGTGTGTTCACAGAATCAGTGTCTCCACCTGAACAATGCATCAAGGCCATTGCTCTTGCTATCCTCCATCCCCGTTCCCTGGGTGGCTTCCGCAGGTTCAGCTGAGGGCTGTCTCCATGCTGTTCTTCTGCCAGGAGCAGATCCCCTCTTTGCTAAACCTTTCCCCCAGAAACCACAGGGATGGTGGGACCCAGTCTGCTGTAGGGAGGGAGGGAGTGAACTTGTCATCGTGGCAGTCTGATTATGCCAGCAATGCAGATCAGGGACGGACGAGAGGGGACTCTCTCATCATGTTAAATTTCCAGAATAAGTTTTGCATTTCAGTGTGCACATATTCACAATAAACATTCCTCATTTACACTTCCACTTGTTTTTACCTTGTCTCCTGACATTTCTTTATCCATTTAGAAGATATATATTCACTATCATGTATTTATTTAATATATTTATATATGTCTGTGTATCTGTGTGTATACACACACAACCAAACTAAAACATATAGAGTTTGCTTGAGTGGTTAATCCCACAAACAAAAGCAAACTCTTTACACATATGTCAGTAATGTCAAGAAACTACAGAAGAAATCTACTACAGTATTCCACCTGCTTGCACCTTGAGACTGTCTGCATCATTCCTGTGCAGCTGACAAGCGTGTGACAGGTAGAATAAAACCCCAATGACTAAGCACATTCTAGGTGATGAACCTTACTTTGGGGCTCCTGGTCAAATGTAATCCATCTGCCCAGCTATTGATCTGATAACAGATGTAAAACTAGTGAAGAACATTAAATTTTTCATATGAAAATTTCGTTGTCATAATTGATATACTTGACCTGATACTTCTGGATCAGTTTTACTGTTACATGTATTTAAAGCAGACATGATCCAAAGCTAAGTATATAAATTGGTTTACTGTGTTGACAGCAACATGGCATCTGAGATGCTGAAAATGAATAGAAAAGAGGTTGTATGATATTGTTGGCTATTAGGAAAAAATTCCTTACTGAAAGAGTGGTCAAACATTGGAACCAGCTGCCCAGAGAGGTGGTGGAGTCACCATCCCTGGAGGTGTTCAAAAAATGTCTAGATGTGCACTTCATGACATGGGTTAGTAGGCATGGTGGTGTTGGGTTTACAGTTGGATTTGATGATCTTCAAGGTCTTTTCCAACCTTAATGATTCTATGATTCTATGATCCCCATCCCTCTCATGAAATATGTAGATCATTCTCAGACAATATATAAATGTTATCGGGACTTCACTAGGGAGAAAAAGCCAATGGGAAGTGAGTTACACCTCTCATGGCCCTGAGGAGGCCTGTATGCCGAGAGAATTGCTTTCCAAGATTTGGATGGAAACTGCTATCAAGGTAGCTTCCAACTAGTGTTATGGATAGACAAAAGATAAGTAGGAAAGGAAATATGGATTTGCTCACCTGGAGATACTGAAAATGAAGAAATAACACTCTCTTGGATGTAGACCCGAAACAGATTATCACAGCTCAAGTGGCGAAATGGGGCCTGACAACAAGGTTTCAGCAGAAACAAGGGCTGAGGACAGACTGATAACTGGGAGACAGAACAAGCTGTAATGCCAGGTTTTGATTTCCTGACGTCTCTGATACACATCTATACATCTGTGACTAAAATTGTTGAGGTTAAGTACAATCTCAGTCATAAATATATTTTTATATTTCTTTGCTCTCCACTCTGTTACCTGAGAAACATGTCTGCTTTTCATATGCAGTCATTACTATTTTATTTTTTTAGTTAGTCATTAGTCTGTCATTATGGTCCCTGTGATCTGCAAGGACCTGCACACATGGACACAGCCATATTCTACTATGTGTACCAGCATTGTTTGGGTGGCCAGCAGGATTTCTCCTGGCATAGTTAACATAAATTTTTATTCGGTGTGTGTAAGACTTGGATAAACCAGGTCATCAAAAGCACAGGCAATGTCCTTGTCTGAGGTATTCACCATGGATTTTCTTCAGCTATTGCCATTAGCGCTAAAGGGATAGGATTGCTGATCTGTTGCACTGAAGAAGACACCGATAAGATGCAACTCACTGTGACATCTTTGTATCTCCCCTGTTTTGGCAGCAAGTGATTGAGATTCTTCAGTCCTTATTTGCCTTTTTTTTTTCCCCCAGGCAAAATCACTAGTGAAGTCAGAAATCAGAAAAGGATACTCCAAAATTATTCTGAACAATTACTGCTGATTGTTTAATTTTGTAATGTGTGTCTACCCTTGTCCTTAGTGATTTTGCAGCTGCCTTAAAATCTGTTCTTTGTCAGAGAATCCTTTTCTTTGTTCTTGATTACTGCAGAATTTGTCATTTAGGAAGAACATCCTTTCAAATATCTTCCAAAAGTAGCCTGTGTGGTGTCTTAAATAAATAGCATGTAGTGGTAGCAAATGCCCTGTTCATCTTAGTTTTGAACTGTAATTGAATACATTTAATTTTTAAACTAGTAATTAACACTGATGATGATTGTAAAAATCTCCTAATATGATTATCCTGTAAGTCCCAACTGTTTAGCTGTAGAAGCAATTACAAAACATTGACTAAATCTTTAATCAGAAAATGCTGATGTGTCAAAAACAACCTAGCTGTTTTCAAAGTGCTTGGAAAATATTCCCAGTTTGGTGTCTGAACTCCTGGAATTCCCCTCCACCCAATCACCCACTGGTAGACGTCTCCAGCGTATTCAGTAGCTTAGTGGTAAGAGAGGAAACCTACAGTTTGACATTCCCAATTAATTCTGTCATTCAGAGCAGGGTCTTGAACTTCAGTGTCCTCTATCCAAGACTGTTTGACCTAGCTAAAGCCAGAAGCAGCCTTTAGTTCTTGAGTTTATATGTTAAAGTGCCCCATGTCCCTAGTGTCTTTAGGGGCAAGACACAATTTAGCTAGTGAGAAATCCCATTCACTTTTTCAGGAGACAAAAATCAAAGACTTTCTTGGCTAGAACTCTCCGTACATCAGCCATATGCCTTCACTGGAAAGGAAGGATGCAAGAAAACAGAACAGGATGAACCATTACTTGCAGTTAATGTTGCATCACAAGAAAGCACCAGATCTGTACCATGTGCTCTGCAGCCTTGTGCAAAAGAAATGGCTAACCCAAAAGAAGCCCTCAGTATATCAATTTATAAAAAAGGTGGGAAATCCTAATATGTCATAGAACTTACACATGCTTATACATCAGTTGAAAATCCTAACCAGTAAGATCTTTGTCTCTCTCTTTCTGGTTGTCTGGGAGAAAATATTGAAAAGATTTTTTTCAAGATAAGAGCAGGAACGGTCTTGATGTTAAAAATGCTCATTGAATACAAATAAAGTGCCTTAAAAGTGCCTTAATCCTCCTGTTCCTAACATAATTTTACTTCCCAAAACCACTTAATATCTGGGTCCCAGCAACAAAAAGAGTCATTATGTTATAACAAACAAATATCTTTGTGGTCTTGACAATTTCTTTTAAAAAATCTTCAGAATGTTGAGATGTTTCTTTCATTTATTGTGCTGCCTTTTAATACTTAAGAATCACAGAATCACAGATGGTTGAGGTTGGAAGTAACCTCTAGGGGTCATCTGGTCAAACCCTCCTGCGCGAGCAGGTCCACCTAGAGCTGGTTGCCCAGGACGATGTCTTTTGAATGGATTACGAAACAGAAGGGCTTGCATAGCTAACTTATTATTAATTTTATTTTAGTGCAGAAAAAAATATTAATTTTTAATCTACTTGAACCTGTTATAAAATCTAGTATGTATCACAAAAGGCTAAAGATTTTTGCATTTTGGAAGCTCAATCTGAAGATAAATGTTATTCAAACTAACCTATGAGATTGAGGCCAAATTTGCATATTTAAAACTAAGAAAGCAAACAGATTTGGGACAAAAAAAAGTATCATTTTTTACTGAGCTTACCACACATAGCTAGCAGTGAAAACTGAGTGCTTATGAGAGAGAAAATATTAAATGCAAGCAGAAAGCTAGTCCATGATACTTGGCATCCTGCTTTAGGAATGACAAAATGAACACTTTGGCATGGCTCAGAATAAAATGAAGCTGCAGAAGAGCAATGGATTGAAGGTGAAGGGCTGAAATGTGGAATTGGCATTTGTGGTATTATTACTGCAAATATCTCAGATATTCTTAATACATGCAGTTCATGTGGGTCATTGTCTCATGACAGTTAGATTCCACTAGGATTTACCAGAATTTAGGATGCTAAGACAACATAGTTTTTTTATATATGTAATTTTTTTTTTCTCTTGGTAGATTTACTTTTGAACCTTCAGAGATGCAGAAGAGCAAGAGGGACCTTTGCATGATAGAGTTAAGGCAAGTATGAAACAGCTGTAGAGCCATCAAAGACTGTAGCTACTCCAAACCATTTGGGAGAACTTGGAGAAGTAATTCTACTTAACCACTGCATTTTTGTCTTGCTAAGGGGACCCTGTTGTTGGGCAGTGACAAGGGAAATGAGTGTTTATTTATATAGAAAGCTCTACACATGTTAAAAATGTGCAGAGCAAAAGATTTTGCCCTCTACAGAAAGGAAGAAGGAAGAAGTGAAACAAAGATGAAGATGAAACAGGAGTATGTGAGTGACTGGAGCTGGAAAGTAATCTCAATTGTCCTTGTTCCTCCACTGGACCATACCTCTGCTGTTGACCTAGAGATGACTGGTGGGACTGAAGACGGTATTATTCTTTGCTGAAACTCCTGCCAGTAAGCACACACAATCTGTACAAAGCTGAAATAAAGCTTTTAATTAAACAAGAGAGACCAGATATGGAGCAGGCTGTTTCTCTTGCTGGTTTAGTTAGAAAAGATGTCAGAAATGCAAGGTGAGAGAGTGCAGAACTGAAAAAGTGACAAAGTACACCAGTTCCTCTAAGAGCTTTGAACTATTCATGGCCTCTGTCCTACCTGATCCACTAGCGGGAAGATTCAGAGAACCTTCTGGCCTGATTGCCCAAGGTGCTAAGTACCTGCCACTGCCATTGACCATTTGCTCCTATGTGCGCCTGCCTTTTTTGAGTATCAGGCTACACTGGATGTACTAGACCATCTCGGACTTCTCAGAAGAGCAGCCCCTTATCAGCTAATCTCTGGGACGGCTGGAGATCAGCTTCTCTGGGTCAGGAAAGTAAGAACTCCCTACAGTTATTCAGCGTGGGTATAAATGCTCATTCCTCCGCCCTGTGGGAACTATACTGCCCTGTGGGCAGCACTCCAAGGCACTTTGCTTTACCCTTGGCATATCTTTATATAAATGTTTGCAGCTAGTAGTGACAGCAGCATCTCCTCAATATATGTAGGCGTTACACAAATAGAAAGGTACTGCTTTTTCTAACATTTTGCAGCTCTTCATTTGCATTTTTTCATGATGGCCAAAAAAGGTTATAATCCTCCATTTGAGAACATTGTGCTAGAATGACTAACGACCAGGGCTGAAATTAGGACTATGTCTACCATTAAATTGGAGCATGTAAAGTAAAACCATTTCTTTGTGTTTCAAATAATCTGCAAGGAACTGGTTTGTTAGTCACCCTTCCAAAAATAAAGAAAATAATTTATTTTGCATTTGTTTGCTTTTCAGTGAGGAAAATTGACCTGCTTATTAGTTAGTTGTTCATTTACTGTCAGATAATGTGGATCCATTTTTAGAAAATTAGTCTTTGTTTCAGTCTACAAAAAAATTTAGCACATGCAAAATACGAGTAGACAATTCTATGAAGGTGACAAGGTGCAAATTAACTTTAATCCATCCTTGTTCTAGTAATCATGGGGCCACTCAAAAGCCAAATGGTGCGCATTTTTGCTTAGAGAGATGATCTGTGTGCATATTATTCCATCATTTTAAGCAGAGGAGGTGCAGTTTTCTGTTGTACATTAGCATGTTTATATTAGGTCCTATCTATGCATAAGTTTTGCAGTAGCCTGCGTTATTTGCAATGTGAAAGGGGCTAGTAATATAGTGTTACAATTCCAGTGTAAATGCATTTATACCCATGTACCAGCATTTTCTACTGATATATCTTACCCACTTTCTCATACAAACTTTCCCAATATAAGCAACTTCTTGCGTTGCTAAGAGAGTTGAAGGTGTGAAGGTTCATTTGTAGTCAGACTTTAGTACATTAAATTATGAACAACCTACCACAAAGCAAATTAGAGAGTGAATTTACAGAGTCAGGTAATTTGCACAATTATACATTGGTAAATGCAAATTCATGTTAAATTGCTTGCCTTTGAGTGAAAACAGCATTTTCTACCCCAAAATACATTGTGGGAGAGGAGTCTGCCCAGGGCGGTTACTATAGATTAATTACTTGTCTGTAAATTCATACACCGTTTTCCACGTTCCCATGCCTCTACATTACAGTTTCTTTCTTATGTTAATGTAATAAAATTAAAAGGGAGAAGGGACTCATTACCTAGGTTATAGAGGTGGGCTTACTAGTATCTGAATTACCTGTTAGCATATCAAACCCAGACTCGTCATCCATGGTGCACTCATCATTATTATGAGGTCTGTGATCTGGAGTCTGATCCCAAAATAAAGCATCTTTCAGAAGCAGGGTTAGTGATATTCAGTTGCGCCAGAAAAGCCAGAAAATGGAGCTGGCATGCAGACACACAAGAGAGATTCTCTGCTCTTGCCAATTTTGCTCTTTAAAAAGCTGAATGAGATGCAGGTTTTTTGCCAAGGAAGTCAGCACTTTATTTATATTATCTTAAACTTTCACCAGCTTTTCTGATATGGCTTCTTATATGAAACAATTTTGTTACCCCACAACAGTCATAACTAGGGAGTAATTAGCATCATTTTTTTTCTATTCCTGTGTTGAGCTGGTTGGATAATAGATATAATGAGAGCAATCACGGAGCTGTATTTCAGTCTTGAGAGATCTGCTGACAGCAGAAGCTGCCAGGATGGCAGCACTGCCAAGCTGCTGTCAACCACTACCAAGCCCAGGGCATAAACAGGGTCTGTGCAATTCCTCCCCTGAGGCCCAGTGCTGCTCCTAGAGGTTTCTTTCAAGCCAGGCTCTTTCCACCAGCTGCAGGGATGGGCCCTGGTGTAAGAAAGTGGAACTGTGGCTTCTCTTTTTGCTGCTCTTTAACTTCCCTGAGGAACAGTAGAGAAAGAATGCTTCTTGGAAACCAAGACAACCAATAATTTAAACATCATAGCTTGGAAACCAGACCATTTACTAACTTGATTTTGATATATGATAGTAGCAAAAAAATATGATGCTATGTGATTTAGAGAAAACAAACAAACAAGCAAGCAAACAGTTGCTAGTCCAAAACATGGTTTTCCTTTACAAGACTTCCATTTCCCTACTTTCTTATTTTTGGTTTTGTCCTTGAGTGAGAGTAGACAGTTTTGAAAATGTTTATTTCAGGTCACAATGAGTAATGTAATAGATAATAATAAGAAGATACCTACATTTATACATGTAGACTTGTATCAGAAGTGCTCATTGGATTTAAATTGGGTGTGATTACATTTTTGGGTTAGATATATGTCCTAATTTTTCTTTCCTTCTACAACTGTGCTTTTCTATAGGGAAAAAACACTCCATTCCTCCGCAGAGTTTTTAAGGTTTCAGCAGAAACTTGATGCCCTGATTGACCATCTCCAAGCGTTTCCATTTTCATTTTTTTATCAGCATTATATAAAGTCTGACTATTTACAGAACAGGGCCTTCCCATCCTTCTCTGGAATAACACTGCTCAGAATGCAACTGAGGCTATAGAAAACACTTCAAAAAGTTCAGAAAACAGCCAAAAATATAGAAACATATATTTTTTTTTTCTTCTTCTTCTTTTATACAGTTAGGGTGATAATGACTTCAGCGAGTCAAGATTTTTAAGAAAGGTTATAACTGGTTTTGAACTACGACATGTTAGATTTGTAGAAAAACACAGAGGAAAATAATAGATAGTTTTGGGGTCTGAAATAGAAGGAGAAATTTCAAAGCGCTTCTAGACTGGAAATAACTGCTCTGAGTTTAATTTAATTATGCTACTCAATTAGACAATCTCAGAGAAAAATGTGGATGGCACCAGTCAGGAAAAAGGAGATGTTAGAAAAGGAAGAGATGATAAGGTCACCGGTTCCTGCGGGATGAAAAGAGAAATTAGGAATTATCACCTATGGAACACTGAGTTATCAGGAAATGGCTTGGGAAATGCCTTGGGAAAAACTGCACAAAACCAGTATCTCAACTGACTCTATAGATTTTAGTATCTTTGGAGGCCATTAGACTTTGAAAGCTGTATTTTGTGAATTCTTGCTACAGCAGTGACATCAACAGCTCTACACAAAGTTTTATACAATGATCCAGTCAAGGAGGTTAAATTTAGATGACCTCATCTTGTGTCTAATATCCATTGAAATCAATGGGAAGATTCTTAGTCACAAAACCCAGAGTGCTTCATGATGATGATGATGATTCCTATTGCCACTATTATTGTTATTACTACTACTACTATTGCTATTTTTATTGTGTAGATTGTAAGCTAACAAAAAGAGAAGAAGGGTCTTTCACTTAGATGGGGGCATATATTTGGTTTGGAGCCTTCATTAAGATACTTGAAACCAGTGAAGGTGATACAAATGCTCTCAGTGTGAATTTATTAAACAAAAGATTTCTTACAATTATGAATTCAAGCCCATGCTAACAATTGTTCACAAGTGCTCTCATTCTAACTAAATAACACTGTTTAAAAATTATAGAGGAAAATGGTTTGCAAATGTTAAGTAGGTCACATTCCACGGTATCTCTGTAAATTAGCATTCATTTTTTTTCAAATGGTAAACTGAGGCAGAAGGAGTCATTAAAACTTCTGGTTCCACAGAGCTGCTGACTATTTCCACACTTACTGCTCTAGGGGCATCTTCTCCAGGAATGATTATAGACTGCTTCCATAGCTCTCCAGCACTGTAAACTATGAAAGAGACCAGAGCTCAAAGCACTGATCACGCCCGAGGTATTTTTGTTACACAAAACTCCAGCTGCCCAAACCTAACACAAAGTCCCTCTCACAAATGCATCTTGAAGAAAGGCAAATGCCATATTGAGACTTTCCCATATAACTGCTTTCCTCTCCTACCATGAAAGAGGAATAATGGCAGCTGGAAGCCAACAAGGAGCACTTGAAACACAGCAAAACTGAGTCACTAAGGAGAGGCTGACTTTTAGGCAGAAGTTAGAATAAAATGTGCTGAAAACAATGGGAGTTATTTTAAAGTGGTCACTTCTGCTATGAGACTAAACTTTTTCAGGTTCAACCTTATATGATGTCGTTTTCTTTTCATGAATTCACTCAGCTCCCAGGAAGTCACACAGTTAAAACCAGAATTAGCCAAGTCACAGTTTTCTTGGCTAATCAGGAAATAATGCAAAACCCAGGAACATAGGTGCCCAAGATGTTTCGAAGCTGAGGACTTCAGAAGTTAATTGCCACATTTAGATGATCCTCAGCAACATAAATCATCCAATAGAGACTTCCTTTCCCAGATTTTGCTAATACTTCACATTTTGCTGGAGGTTAACATTTTTCACATAAATCCTCCGCTTTGTCACCACTGGCAACTTTCTCAGCTCCGGTAATCATCAGTGTCACAAAGTTGGTGCTTTTTTTTTAACTTCCCTCTTTGTTTCTTTTCCCCTCAGTATTGCCGTTAAATCCTGCTGCTATTTCTTATCTATCTGAGAAATCCAGTCATTCCTCTCTGTCCCTACCAGCAGCACATGTGTTCCCACAACATTTCGCTTCTTTGCTGCAGCAGAAACACTTCACTTAATAGTGTTGTCATTAAACCTAGCTCATACGCATTCCTCTCAGCAAAGGGATTTGATCCAAGCTCCTCTTTGTCTTCTCTGACTCCTTCTGCAACTCAGACCCTGTCGCCTTCTGTGCTTCTGCCTTTTTCAGCTGATGTCCATTGCTTTCCTCCCCTCCCAAGGACAACCCTGCAGGGCTTCTCAGATTATTGGTTTCATGTTACCCCCAGTGTGGTCAGTTGGCTATATCCCCCATTACTTTTTGGGGTCTATCACCCTTTTTGAAGGAAATAAAGTAGTTACAAAAGAGGAAAAAAGACGAAACTGATTATGGAGCAGAAAAGTCAATGGGAAAGGAAGGAGAGAAGTTTCATATACATATAAGAACATACACATATAAATATATAAAGTGTAGAAATATAAATAAATATACATATACAAATACATCCATGAGGGTGGGAGGGTTTTGCTGGGGTGCATCTTGAACTCCACCACTGAGTCGGATATATCCCTTTACTTCTCCCTTCTCTGATCCTTACACTCTCCCTTCTGTTTGGACCATTGAGACTTGGAGCACCCGTACAACAGGAGCATTAGGAGCATTAGGGAGCGTGAGATGGAGATAGACTGGTGGAGCCACACCCTACCATCCCTCAGGCCAAGGCAATAGATGGAGGCTCCACAAGCAGCAGAGGATCCCCTGCCCTCTTGCCAGCAAGCAGAAGTTAGGGACCTAAGAGATGATGGGGAATGAAAAAAGGTCTCTGCTCGGGGCATGAGGCAAATCCCCTCCCGGCCTCCCTCATCTTCCCAGTTGCCCTTACATAACATATATGGGGCCCTGGAACTCAAGGGCCAGGCAAATGAGGATGGGGATGAAGGTCCATGCAGGGGGTTGGCTGGGGAGAGTAGGTCACCCCTACCCATCAAGACTGACTGTGCCAAGAAAAAAAGGAGGGTAATTGTTGTAGGCGATTCCCTTCTGAAGGGAACGGGGGGCCCAATATGCCATCCGGACCCATCCCACAGGGAAGTCTGGTCAGGGACACTGTGAAGAGACTCCCTGGTCTGGTACAGCCCTCTGACTACTATCCACTCTTGATTGTACAGGCAGGCAGCGACGAGATGCCAGAGAGAAGCCCCAAATCGATCAAAAGGGACTTCAGGGCACTGAGAAAAATGGTTGAAGGATCAGGAGCGCAGGTAGTGCTCTCCTCGATCGCATTAGTGGCAGGGAGAATCACAGAAAGGAACAGGAAAACTAGACTGGTTAACACATGGCTCAAAGGTTGGTGCCATCGGAGGGACTTGGGGTTCTTTGATCATGGGGAGGTTTTCATGGCACCGAGCCTGTTGACAACAGATGGTGCCCAGCTCTCTCAGAGGGGGAAAAGGATCCTCGCTCATGAACTGGCGGGGCTTGTTGAGAGGGCTTTAAACTAGGCCTGAAGGGGAGAGAGGATATAACCAGACTCACTAGAGAGGAGCCTGGGGGTGTCACCCCATTGCTGGGGGTGAAACCCATAGCCCAGCTCAAGTGCATCTACACTAATGCACGCAGCATGGGCAACAAACGGGAGGAGCTGGAAGCCATTGTAAGGCAGGATGGTTATGATGTAGTCACCATCACAGAAATGTGGTGGGATGCCTCCCATGACTGGAGTGCTGCAATGGATGGCTACAAACTCTTCAGAAGGGACAGGCAAGGAAGGAGAGATGGTGGGGTGGCTCTGTATGTTAGGGAGTGTTTTGATTGTACAGAGCTTGACGCCTGTGGTGAGGCTGAGTGCTTATGGGTGAGGATGAGGGGTGAGGCCAACAAGAAAGGTATTCTGTTGGGAGTCTGTTACAGACCACCCAACCAGGATGAGGATGTTGATGAAGTATTCTACAAGCGGCTGGCAGAAGTCTCTCAGTCACAAGCTCTTGTTCTCTTGGGGGACTTCAACTTCCCAGACATCTGCTGGAAATACAACACAGCAGAAAGGAAACAGTCCAGAAGGTTCCTGCAGTGTGTGGAAGATAACTTCCTGACACAGCTGGTAAGTGAGCCTACCAGGGGAGGTGCCCTGCTTGACCTCCTGTTCACTAACAGAGAAGGACTGCTGGGAGAGGTGGTGGTCGGAGGTCGTCTTGACTTTAGTGATCATGAAATGGTAGAGTTTTAGATTTTTGGTGAGGTAAGGAAGGGGCTCAACAAAACCACCACCATTGACTTCCGGAGGGCAGCCTTTGCCTGTTCAGAATGCTGGTTGGAAGAGTCCCTTGTGAGACAGTCCTGAAGGGCAAAGGGGTCCAGGAATGCTGGGTATTCTTCAAGGAAGAAGTCTTAAAGGCACAGGACCAGGCTGTCCCCATGTGCCGTAAAACAAATCAGTGGGGAAGATGACCAGCCTGACTGCACAGAGGTCTACTACTGCAACTCAGGAAAAAAAGGAGAGCTTACCAGCTCTGGAAGAAGCTGGCAGTTCATGGCCTAGATGGGTGTACTCTTCACTGGGTTAAAAACTGGCTGGATGGCCGAGCCCAGAGAGTCGTGGTGAATGGAGCTAAATCCAGTTGGCGGCCGGTCACAAGCGGTGTCCCCCAGGGCTCAGTTTTAGGGCCGGTCTTGTTTAATATCTTTATCAATGACCTGGATGAGGGGATTGAGTGTGCCCTCAGTAAATTTGCAGATGACACCAAACTGGGTGGGAGTGTTGATCTGCTGGAGGGGAGGAGGGCTCTGCAGAGGGGCCTGGACAGGCTGGATCGATGGGCCAAGGCCAATTGTATGAGGTTCAACAAGGCCAAGTGCCGGGTCCTGCACTTTGGTTACAACAACCCCATGCAGCGCTACAGGCTTGGGGGAGAGTGGCTGGAAAGCTGCCTGGTGGAAAAAGACCTGGGAGTACTGGTTGACAGCCAGCTGAATATGAGCCAGCAGTGTGCCCAGGTGGCCAAGAAGGCCAATGGCATCCTGGCTTGTATCAGGAATAGTGTGGCCAGCAAGGAGTAGGGAAGTGATCGTGCCCCTGTACTTGGTGCTGGTGGGGCTGCACCTTGAATACTGTGTTCAGTTTTGGGCCCCTTAATACAAGGAAGATGTTGCGTTGCTGGAACATGTCCAGAGGAGAGCAACCAAGCTGGTGAGGGGTTTGGAGCACAAGTCTTATGAGGAGCAGCTGAGGGAACTGGGGTTATTTAGTCTGGAGAAGAGGAGGCTGAGGGGAGACCTGATCGCCCGCTACAACTACCTGAAAGGAGGCTGTTGCAAGGTGGGGGTTGGCCTCTTCTCCCTGGTAACGGAAGATAGGATGAGGGGGGATGGTCTGAAGTTGCACCAGGGCAGGTTTAGGTTGAACATCAGGAAAAATTTCTTCACAGAAGGGGTTGTCAGGCTCTGGAATGGGCTGCCCAGGGAGGTGGTTGAGTCCCCATCCCTGAAGGTATTTAAAAGAAGGATAGATGAGGTGCTTAGGGACATGGTTTAGTGGTGGGATGGCAGGGCTATGTTAATGGTTGGACTTGATGATATTAAAGGTCTTTTCCAACCTAGACCATTCTATGATTCTAACAAAACACCTTTCCCTCATCAGATTTACATGCTGCACTGTTGTATAGGAGGGTAATCATAAAAATAATATTTCAGCCCCAGAGGTTTGTCAGGGACTGATCTTTTTTTTCCACATTTGGTGCAAAGAAGCAACTTTAATTGGCTGGTATTTCTCCTGTGCCTTCTGAGCATGCTTTAGGAGCATAAAAATGCCACACACCCTCCTGATCAACATCCCAGGTGAATTCCATAGTGTGAGGCCCATTTACAGTTCATCTTATTGGGGAGAGGGTGAAGAAAGAAGAGATAAAAGGCAAAAACTTTACAAGAGGCGTAACTGTAAACTGTGATTCTTTGACCTCGGTGTTTCTTCAGAGACCTTTTTCTATAACAGAAAGAGAAACCACTCTAAGTTGTTAAAATAGAGTGATAAATTCTGTTTCCCAATTCTGTGAGTTTTACAATTCCCAATAATAATAAATATTAGGTTTAGAGTACTTTTCATCTTTAAAATATTGAATAAATTCTTATTATTTTTCTCTAGGTGCATTTTCTTCTTTTCTTCCCTTCATCTTCAAGAAAACTTTTTATTTCCCTACATTTCATTAAGAGTCTTATCTCATTCCCATCACAGTAAATGGAAAAATAATGCTTGTGTCACAAATGAAGGAACAGGCACTTGGATTTCTGCTTCTCCTCTGGGATTTTTTTTACTTAATTCTTTCCTTTCTTTTTTTTCTTCTCTCTTTCTCCTTTATTTTCTTTAGTATTTTATTAGAGTTACTTGTCGGAATCTGTCCTGTCTCACTTCTCCTTTTACTTATTTCTTCTTCCTCCATCCCTCTATATTTCTTCCATTACAGAAGATATTATGGATTCTTGGCCACATGTAGGAGAAGTGTAATTTTCTTGAGTTTTTTGGATGAATGGAGTCAAGAACAGAAGGAATCTTCAGGCATATGAATAAATCTCTTTTGCCTCCAAACTATGCTTATGGGTTATTTTAAAACTATTGCTCTGAAAAGATGCACCTCTGTGAAACTCAGTGGTATCAGGAATGAGCATCATGTAAAAAAAAGCCTAACCAACATCTCTGAAAAATGCTGGGGAGAAAATAAGGACAATGCCAGTGTTTATGAGATATACTGTGTTGTGTGGGCACTATTCATTTGGCTGGTTGGATTTGTTTTCTTTACAAAACCTGTTCTTACATTTTTGCTGTGCTGGCATTATTGCTCTGTGTTGGCAGTGTAAATTAAAACTGAACATATTTCTCACATAACAAAAAAAAGTAAAATCACTTGCAGCAATTCCCAAATAAAATGCCATCACCTTTTCTGCTGAGTTGTGCACAGCCAAAGGAGTTTTTCGTGTTTTGCCTCCCACATTTTGAGGTCATATGCAGTCAGAAGCTGATTTTAAACAACTGGAAGTGATGGTCAGCTGCAGTACCAAAGTGCAGGATTAAGCCCTTGATATTTATCTCCTATCTTCCATATTGCTGTTCTGAATGTCACAGGTAGTTGAATAGGGTAACTGTGTGCCATAGTTTCAAAAGACACTGCAAATTCTGAGCATTTCCCTGGGAAATGCACATTTTAAAGAAGAGCTCTTTCAGGAGTTGATAAAACGAAACATGGCTTTTTTCTCTTTCTTCTGAAGGTCTAAAAACATCTAGTTTTTTTTCTTTTTCTAGGGTAGCAGTTATGCCACTGAAACGTAACAAGCTTCTTAGCAAAAGGCATGTGTAGACAGTTTCAAGCTAGCTCTAATCAGGCTCCAAACAAACAGGACGCAAGATGGCACCATTCAGATTTGCAGGTATGGGGCTGTGCCCCCACTCATTCCATGAGGTCTGGAAACAGGGCTGGCTCACTGCCTACGCTTTGGACTGCAGCAAAGCTGCGTCCTCACTGTTGGCACTGAACTGTATGAATAAATACATCTATGTTAATCAAGTCTTATAGCTGCAAGAATTGGGGGTAATGATTTATAATGTTCTATATAGGAAGGGGTTGGTGGTTTTGACAGCACTAAAATGAGTGGGGGAAGTTGAGCGGTGATAGGCCTATATTAGTAATTAGACATGAAGCCACCAGAAACTCTCAGCCATGGCTGGACACTTGTTAAACACTAGTTCCCAGTGTCAGAACAAACTGGAGGAGTCACATTTGTCTCCATATTCTGACAGACAGAAGAGCGGAGAAAAAATAAGGATCAAAAAGTCATATTCATAGGCAACTCCACAGATTATGTTTTCTTGTTTGAAGAGTTTCTTTTCTCTTGAGAATCATGAAGTATGCGTAACAAGTTTAGTTAAAAGCTGAATTAAATTGCTTATATGAGGAATGAATAAAAATTCCAGACTTGGCCGTGCAGTATCAGAAAAATTTATCCAAATAAACAAGGATAGGAATTCTATGATATAACAGCTTTCAAATTGCAGTATTCAAAATACAGTGATGTAAAATTTTAGTAAATTAGTGTAAATTAAAATGATGATATTTTAACTCTGAAATATAATACCCATGCTATTTTTAACTGAAACACTTTGAATTCACAGCTGGAGTTGATTTTAAACTATTTTGCTGCACCTACAATGTAAACAAGAGCTTTATGTGTTGTGTGAACTTTTAATGTTCTTTATGTTAGGATGAATTTGCCTCTTTTGGGCCTTTTTACAGTTAGGTAAATTGTCTACTGAGACTAGGGAGTGTGGAAAGAGAAACATCAAAATAGAACTGAAGCTAAGAGATAGGAGGTGCTTTGCCTATCTTAATTCTTTAGATATGCAACGTGTAGACAATTGCAAAGGACTCACAAGTCCTGACTGTGGACTGTGAGATCCTGGTCTCATCTGCATTACATCCTTTCACTTATTTATGTACAAGTAACATCAAGTTCAGCAACTGCTTATTCAGTATCCAGCTCCTACCAGTCAGTGCAGAGCAAATGTGAAATGTTAGCCTGTAGGGTACTTGGAGATCTACACAAAGTGTTAGGCTGTCACGTGCTTGCAGATCTATGTGGCATAGCATATACTGTATACCAAGTCCCTCCACTGCTGATATGGATACTATATGTTCAAAAGAAACCACTTGGCTCACATGTAGCTTACTCTCTCAATAGCTAACCAGCACTTGTCCCTCTACAAGATGGGATGCATCACAGGGACAGGGTCAAAGATGCTGAAAGGTAGGACATGGCCCTCACAAGTCAGTCTTTGAGGTATGAATATTCTCAGCATTTATTTATTCTAAAGTGACACCCAAAATGAGTGTCAAGCTCTATTTTTCCTTCCAGAAAGATGTCAGCTTTGTAGTT
This sequence comes from Gorsachius magnificus, assembly GCA_034008185.1. Taxonomy (NCBI): domain Eukaryota; kingdom Metazoa; phylum Chordata; class Aves; order Pelecaniformes; family Ardeidae; genus Gorsachius; species Gorsachius magnificus. Next base: position 91,163,499 of record CM067081.1, read on the forward strand.
TAGCTAGTAAAGGGTAAAACGGGGATAGATTAGCATTGTATCATCCCTCTTGATCTATGTTGCCATCAGAGAACTGTAATTTTTCCCCTGTTCTCCTTTGCCTTAGACTGAGAGTTTACATCTTCCCCTTTTTAGATAATTTTTTTCAGCATTATTCATGATTTCAGCCACTCTGGTTCCTAATGCAGACAGCAAAGAGCACTATATAGTAGAGGTATTGGAAGAAGTCCTATATCTACTCACAAGAGGGGCATTTCCTGCTTGGAAGAAGGAACTCCTGCATTTCTTCCCCGTGCAAGAGCTCAGCAGGCCAAAGGAGTGGAAGAGTACAACCCCTGCAGTCCCTTGTGTAGCCACAAAATGACCAAAGCAGTAAATACCTATCATCTAGGATCCAAGTCATGACAGCTACCATCTAGCATACCTCATATTGAAAGGCACAGAGGAGGTTTCTATAACACCCTCCCACTCCACTTGCACTGACTGGAAACGAGTTAGTTCAAAGGCAGCTCTTTGTGGTTTTATATTGTCCTGTGATTGTTTTTCCAAAAGCTGCTGAATGTGTTCAAATGCATTACGCCATGGTCTCTAAAACCCATTTGCCTTTCTGCTTTGTTTTGCCAACTCAAAGGGATATAAAGAAGCACGAAGCACGCACATGCCAAAATATCTAGCAGGTCATTTCTGTGAGAGCAGAGCTGAAAAGTGTAACTTATGCTGACAGTGTGCTGCAGTCAGAACACTTACAGTACTGAAAGTGCTCATCTCCTTTCATTTGCTACAGAATTGCGGATCATATAAGAGCAGAGGCTAGCTATATTCAGCGTGAAATTAGTGTCATTTATCTTTAAACGTCAGGATAAAGTTACACTTGATGTCTACATTTTGACACATCATGCTACACTACACCATTTTTTAACATTTCTTTAACCTGGGGTATTACAGTGTTTGGAGAGCTGAAAGTGAATATGGATATGGAAAGAGAAGTCCTCTTCAGGAATACAGACATGTATGCAAAATGATAGTGGAAGTAATATAATCTCCCCATTCGTTTCCTATGGACACTTCCAGTATAGCAGATTATGTCCAAACTTTTTTATTCCTTTTCTTCTTCCTTACCCTTTACAGATCCCTTCTTTTTCCCTTCTGCTTAGAACAACAGACTAACAGCAAAATTTGTATCATGAGCAACTTCTTTCCCCCCTGCTTTCTTTTTTAATACCATTTGATTTAATAATTCCATGCTGAGTTCCTTTATCTACCTTACACCCTTCTATAACAAGATAATTAAAGATATATGAGACGTCTCTTTATTATGGCATATGGAGGCTGTTCTTTTTGCATTACTTTTTTGTTTCTGCTGTGAGTCAGACCTTTCTTTCCTCCCACAGTCTCCTCTTACTGGGTTGTGGGGTGGGATTTTTTGAGATGTGGAGCACAGAAAGTTATTCTGAAGCTAGTTCCCGCTTGTCTTCTGGCACTGTCCTACAAGGTTCCCCAAGTTCCCTAGTGGTTTTTTGCCTTCTCAAATAAAGTACATTAACAGCACTTCATTACTTGGTTCAGCTGCCTTGCTTACCCAAAAAGAGAAACCCTCTGCTGCTCTGCTGGGCATGAGTCTGCTCTATTTGATTTCTGGAGGAGCAGAAATGGGATTTCAGCCTCTTTTGCAGCAGCAAGCCCCAGTAGTGGCCATGTGTTCTTCCTGCGAAGGAGTACCACGAGTGCTGTAGCTTTCTGCCTCTGCTGTCTCTTGTTCATCTAACAAATCTCACTGCTCAACTCTGTAGGTATGGAGTGGCAGATGTGTGTGGCCAGACACTTAACCTGAAGGCACCAGGGGGTTGTATTGTACTCTTATATGAACCCGGTTTTTTCCCTGTATTTGACTAGCATATTCTCCTAATGTGAACTGAAAACCTTGGGAATCCATTTTTTATGGAGCAGAGCAGCTTCCTGGTGGGGTGCAAGGGAAGTTCAGATCTTTTCTGGGATACAAACAGTATGTCAGTGGGTGTCCTTCTCAAGTTTCAGACTGAAGAAAAGATCCAAAATTTGAAAGTTCCACATTTCAATCCACAGTCTGCTCGACACCAAGCCATGATCTCCATCTGGGCCTTTAATTTTTCTGGGTCCCTTCTGGCTCTGGAGATATTAGAATAGATCATGCAACTCAGTTGTGCTAGGGTAGTTTGAAAATTATGTTAAATTCTGCCTAAGCAATATTATTTTCCCTGATATGTTTCTAAAAGGATGAAGTTGATAAAAGTTGATACTAAATTAGTGTTTTCCATCTCCATTTTTCCTTTCTGTTTTCATCAGCTGTGTTTGCTTCATACTTTTAAGAAGGCTGATGTTGTAGGAGGGAGGAGGAGCTGAGGTGAGTTTAGGTGGCAGTCGGAGAAATGGAAAAGCTAGCAAGGGAGGAATAGGTCTTTAAATCATTCAGACAATGGGTGAGTGAGGGAAAGACGCATATAAAATGGAATAAACATCCACAACTGACACTGAATTTAGGAAAGGCTCATACCTGGGCTAGCGACAGAGCCTTGGGAATCCCTGCTAGTGGAAGAGCCACATATGTGAAAGACATTACACAGAAAGGGAAGCCCTCAAACCCACCATTGTACCATGGAGTTTACACTTCACATTGGTACTCCAAGTACCACTTCACATTTATACACATTATTATGTCTCTGACATTATGTACAAATTGCATACAGGATTATCTACCTGTTAAAATTTTCCTGACAGAAAAATGGGGCTGAATTAGCAACATAGAAAAGAAACATCCAATTGGATTCTGCAGCACCTCCAAGGATGCTGTTGCAGTGTTGTGGCAATTGGGACGGAGTGCTCATCAGGTTTTCTTTTTCTTGGATTAATGCATTAAACCAAGGGTATCAAAGGATGGAACCTGTCTACGCCTCACCCTCACGTAGAGACACTTGAGCTAGTTAACACACCAGTAAGAGTCATAAAACCAGTGTATCTTCAGCAACACACACCTTGAGGAAATCCCAAAGTGTGCTTGGTATCTTACAATGAGATTGTTTCTGTTACCTGTGCTAAACTAATATAGAGCTGACTACACTGAAACATAGCCTCTTAGTGCTTCTTGTTGTAGTCACTTGTGTAGCTTTCTGAGCTTCACAGGTGGCTTCTGAATGTTCTTTTGTTATGCTGGAGATTATTTAATGGCCTTTCTTTCTGGTCTTAATGAAGACCAGATGAAACATTAGAATTGCTGTTTGGGTAACATAGCCAGCTCCAAGAAGCTGATTCTGTTCTCACTTATACTATTGTATCTGTGTTGATGTATCTATATAGGCACATAGGTATAAATGTTGATATATTTGATTGTTGATATATGTTGATATATCTCTGTTTACATATTTTCTATATATAAATATATAAATTTTATATAAATATATCTATATAAATGATATAGATATTAAAAAAGCAGCCAGATACACCTCTGTGTCGCTTGAAGTTAGATTTTTGGAGATAATGCATCCTTTTCCTGACCCTTATTTCTAGAATACAGTATGCCCAGTTTACTTACTGAAATGTTTGCTTCTGACATGGAGTGATATCACAGTCATTCTGCAAAATGATGGTTTAGAAGTCTGGTCTGAAATTGAGAAAATAATATAGCTCCAGATAACTACTTCCTTGCCAACTGTAAAGATTCATTTCAATGACTGACAGCTCTTTCGATTCTGCCCCCATCTCAAAAATTCCCTGGAGAACTGGCTGTAACTAAGAACATTATATAGTAACGCTAGCAAGCAGAAGATATGGAGGAATGTCCCAAAGAGCTCCTCTTTTAAAAAGCCAGTCCTCTATGAAATTCAGGCCAGTAAACAGGGACCAAGGTTTCCAGGGTTTTATTCCCTGGCAATGACAATTTAGGGAAGAGAGAGGCATCTCCCTAGATTACTGTTTTCAAACCCCTGTTCTAAAAAAAAATTAATTTAAGCATACAAAACATGGGTTCTTACTTGCACAAAAAAATTTCATGGATGGTTGCCCACCCATGCATTGATATAAACACTGATGATGGTGAGTGGGACCTCTTTTTTTTCTTGCCTTATGTGTGAAGACTTTGCATAAGTGCCTGTGTTCCAACTTTTATAATCACCTCGAGGATAGAAGGGCTTATCTTGTGAGGTAACATGTCACATGGATAAGCCATTGAAGGGGGCAGGAGAAGCAGTGATCGGGTAAGTAGAATGCCAGAAGTGAATAGTTATATGGTCTCTGGATGAAAAGGGCTTCATGGAGGATGCTTGGAGAGCCCAATGGGGAAGGTGGTCTGAGCAGGAGGAAAAATGGGACTGTAAGGAGGGAGGGAGTGCTGGGGGAGAGACCAAGGGCATTTAGGGTAGCATACAGCTTCTGTCCATCTTTGCCTACTCCCAGTGAGTAAGTCTTCAAACAGGGACTCCAGTATCGGGTGAGCACATATACCTACTCACTAGTTGCATACCAGCCAGTCCTTTCTCCTTCCCCCAGTCTCCCAAAACCTTGACTGCATTGCTTTTGTGATCTACTGTGGGAAACAAGGCAGCACAGGGAAAGGCCCTGCAGCATGCAGCCTGCAACCAAGAGCCTTGGCTCAGGGTCCCCACATTGGCATGGCTCTGCCCTGTCTGCCAGGTAGTTTCGGCCCTGAAAGGCTGCAGCTCTACTGCTGGGCCGCAGCAACCCAAGGGTGGGCTCAGGTCCTGTTTTTTTTCCCTTCAGAGGTAATGTTTGGTCCAGTTAAGCCATAGGTAGTATCTGAGGGGAACTGTGGTTGTGATCCCCGCTTTATGTGAGCATAGCACACTCATTTGCTGTGAGTATAAGTCCCAGCACTGCGCAGTCTCTGATCGGACTTTGAGGTGACACCATGGGGTGGATATCAGGCAGGCCAGATATCTCTGAGTCCCTGCTGAAAGAGCCTGATGTCAGTAGCTGCAAAGGGCAGGAGAGCCCAAGCAAATCTGAGCTTTGCTGACCAGCAGCGCAGTTACAAAGTATACATGACCAAGATGCACATAACCTGAAAGTAACTCCCAGTAAATTAACCACTTTACCTTTAAAAAAAAAATTATATAAAGAAGATTTTTAATTGTTTTCCTGAGGCAGAAACATTGAAATAACCCATCTACTAGAAGCCCTAAGTTTCACCTTAAAGGGTCTTTGTGAAACACAGCTTTTTTCCCCACAGCTATAAAGACAGGCATCAAGTTTGATTCATCTTCACATTAAGATATGCTAGTATAATTGCATTTCTTCCAGTGGATTTACATAAATGCAAATTAGGCCCACTCTATCTTGCATGCAAGTAATGAGATTTTTCAGGTTCTGTAAGGCATCATCTCTACCCCTTTAATGAGTTAATTCTCTTCTCTTACTAATTTAGCTATAAGTAGTAGGAATAAAGCAAGGTGAAATGTGATAAATTATCATTTAGAATCTCATGTTTCATTTTTCTACCTATGTTTATAACTCCTGAGGTTCATTCTGAGGATCAGAGAATACAAAATAAAGCTCAGGCGAGTTTTACTGTCTTTCACATCAGAATGGCAGACACTAGCATTTTTTCAATGCTTTTGCTATAAATACTGATTCCTCTCTTCTCAACAAAGACCCATTTTTACTCAAAAGGTTTTTGTGAATCTCAACAAAACCACTGTAATGATTTCATTTCCAATGAAACCTGAGAAACAAGCATATTCCACATGGTTTGGAGTATTACTGGGAACATTTTGTTCAGCACTACTGCAAGCCAACCAAGTAATTAACAACAGAAGGACTTGACTGTAGTGTGCATGAGATTGTGTTAGCCCCAAGAACCTTTTCAGAGATGAGTTTTGCTGGATCCTTCATTTTTGTTTTCTTTCCTCTTTGTTAGTAATGTGGTGACTGAACCAGCCCTTTCATAAAACCCACCAATCTGACTTCCACAGGTACAAACTCAAGTATTCTGGGAAGATTCAAGATGTCTGAAGAATTTCATCCTATGGACTATCCATAAATTCAAATATCCTGCTACGTGGAGCCGACATTCTTTTTTTTGTCCCTGAGCCTTCAGCTTCAGCTGCTGCAAGTGTTGGCAGTGATATCACCTTTCATTTTGTGTCCTGAAATGAAGACTAAAAATCTCTTATTAGGTTTCTCTTGCAATAATGTAAGCCATGCTACACATTTAATAACAAGTGTGTGTATTTAAAGTGAATATAAGTCATGATTTTTAGATAGACTTTCCACAATCCAGTACTAAAGGAGCTCAAGCCTTCATGTGCTACAGCTAAGTTTAAAAAGAAGCAGATAATCTTATGAGCAATGTTTGCAGTTACGCATGATAAGCTGGATAATCAAACTTTATGTGACAGAGGATAAAGTAAATCATGCTGGGTTCAAGTAAGAATTTATAAGCTATAGACAGTATTGCAAAACATGACCAGGTACATTATATTACTTTAAATGTTGTCTTTTGCTGAAACATCAGTCAGTGGTCATTGGCAAAGCTTGAAACAGCATTCATCTGACCAAGCTCAACATTCTGCTCCGAGAACCAAGCTCTGAGCCAGCTTTAATTACACCCTACATTGGATAAATTCCCGTGTCAGGGTCTAACAACAACAATAAAGGTATTTAGAAAAAGACACATAAGAGCAAATCATTGCAAGGCACATGACTCCTCTAATTCATAGGCATTGTTAGTGCGGGCAACATCATTACACAGCTTATCACAGTCAAAAACGTTCCCTGCAAGCAGATGGTCAACAATTGCATGATTTCATTTAGGTTTTGATTTACATACTGGTCTGAAAAGATTTTAGTTTATTTCATTTTACATTGAAATGAAGAAACCAGTTTGTTAGCTGCATTCTTGTATAGATATTCTCATATGCCAAATTATCTCAGTAGGATACGTTTTATTAATGCACATGTTTTGCTTTGAACATATTTTAGTTTTCATTTTTGACAAGATGTTTCAGTGTTACTTCTGCACTCTTCCTTTGCCTAACACCATCACCCCTTGGTAGGCGACAAAAGAATGTTTAGTCTGGTGGTGACTTCAGTGAGCATTTCTGAACTAAGTTTACTGTTGGGCCCTAGGTGCACTAATTGGTCTTGATGACCCTGACAAGCCTCAGCAGTGACCTTCTCTTATCTGCCCTCATCCTGTTCAGCCAGGAGCTGTCCCTAAGCTCAGGCCTTTGCATGGTCCTGGCCTGAGCTATGTCGCTGCCAACCCTGTAACCAGCCCAGTCCTTTGTCTGCCCCTGCCTCGTTTGCCCTGGTCTCCATCCTCAGCCCAATGCTGCTTACCACCTCTGGTGGGATAGGGCCACTGCAGGGGGTCCTTGCCCCACTATTGTGCCACTGCCTGCCCTAGCTATTCTGCACCCCAACAGTCCCTTAGACGTGGAAATTTTTAACAGTTAAAACTTTCCATGAGAAAGTTACAGGTGTGATGAACACCTGTCAAAGAAGCCTTCGGGCATCTCCAGCATGGCTGATGACTGGGTCTTGCTCACTCATGTGAAAGACTGGGACTGGGACTGAGACTGACCCCTTCTTTCTGGTCTGGAATGCCAATTTGAGCCCAGACCATCTACATCCAGGGGTTATTTTGTGTATCAGGGTATGGAGCGAGTAGGTGACAGCTCTTCCCAAACCCAAGAAATAATTAAGTATTTAGGCAGCATGGAAAAGTGCTAAAGGGATTCTGCAACCTCCCTGTACATGTGGACCTTTCATCTGTCCTTCAGTGACAGGGGATCTGGATGAATACAAAATCCCAGACATCCCTCTCTAACCCCAGAAACAGGACTGGGGCAATGTCTCAGCGAGAGCTAACATTGTTTGATAGTACCAAGGAATGCCCCTCTGGTTGGGAGAAGGTTAGAGATTTCACCTCATCTCAGGATGGTAGTTTCCAAGTGGGAGAAATTGTCCTCATTTTGAGAGCTTACACCTGCTCTTTCTGTAGACTCAGACACCCTCTGCCTCCACCCAGCCACAAGCACACGATGTTCTGAAATAGTCCCTAAAGGGGTTATCAGTAAATATTTATTTTTAACAATTTGGACAAAGCCTCCTAATTTCCAAAGCTTCCTTCCAAAGTAAGGAAGAGAAGGCATTCCTGGCCTTTATGTGATAATACTAAAGCTGAGAAGCATATCTGCAATTCAAATGTTAGAGTAAGATGGCCAGCTGTCTTGTTGATGTGATGATCTCTTTTTTTTTTGCAGTCAGGTGTCCTGTTGATTTGATGAGTGAAATACAGGATGCCATTTGTCTTGCATTGTGGCTTTAAGTGAAAGATTTTAAATTGTCCATTTCATAATGCAGATGTGAGGTGTTCCTGATTACCATGAAGAAGCTTGCTGAATTATTTTATTTTAACATTAGAAAAAAATGAGCTGGCAATTATCTTGATTATCTTGGCATGATACCAAAATCTACAGATTTAAAAAGCAGGATGATTGGGTTTTATGCTTGTATTCAGACTGGGAGTGTTGTAATGAAGGTTTTGCTTTGTTTCATTCGTTCTTTCTTCTGCAGCCTTTTGTAAGTGGTTTTGAGGGAGTGGGCCTTACTTGGACTCCTGGTTGTATGTTTGTAAGTTTATTATCACTTTTTCAGTACAACACAGATAAACCCTAATGTGATAGTTTACTGAAATCTTAATTGCTGAACTTTTGTTTTGGTAGTTTTAAATTAAATAGGAATTTTTATATTTATTTTTTTTTTTAATAGGGGAGTCACTTGGACATAATGCAACATAAACAAACTCAGCAGTCACCATACAATTAGATTTATTTCAAAATACGTGACTGGGATGAACAGCTCTTGGTTTGCTCTTGGTTCCCTTAAACAAAAAAAAAACATCAACTGGTATACCCTGGAGGGTAGATGAACTTGCTCAGGAGAGAAAGAGTTCTAGATGCTGCAGAGTGTGGCAGGAGAATAAAATTCTCAGTGAGGAGCAAACAAACCAGGTCTCAATGACAAATTTCACTAGGCATGAGAGGAAGCTTGTATACGTAGAGCCTCTTGAAACTCAGCAAGACAATGAGTTGACTTAAAATAAGACTAGAAGAAAGGACATAATGGATAGAGGTAGAATGATGTTTAAGACATATCTCACTGCTTTTTCTTAGAAGTTAGTTTTAGTTTTCTGTGTTCAGAAAGCTAACCATTCTAGTTTAAGCATAAAAGAAAATACCATATTTTACTAGATCTCTGTGGGAAAGATCTGCATGGACTCAGTGTCGTGGATGGAGAGAGAGAGAATGGCAAAAAAATATAGTTTATTGATAAAAAAATGTGAGTTAACAAGGTTCAGTGGTAACTGCAACAGTGGTTTAACAAAATCTGATAGCAAGGTAGACTTGGTTATTTACTGCATAGAGGACAGGGTCAGACAAAACTGTCAGGGAGACCCTCACGCTGAGTCATGAGGTTCAGAAAAGATCCCCTCACTTCCTAAACTCCTTCCTCAGAAAGGAGTCTGGGTGTGGCTGGATCCAGTCCTAGTCCCAGATTTGGTCAATGTTTTATGTCTAAAGGATTACATATGCGCAATCAATCCTTTATGTCACTTAGGTAAGGTTTCAGAGTTTAGCATGCTGTTAGTCACCTACCGAGGACCTGTTGCAGCAAGGAATCTCTCACCCTCGAGTAGTAACCCTGAGAGGTGCCCCTGCTCAAGGGGAGATCCTGGCCTGCAGCCCGCTGCCGTGCAGGAGAGCTCAGAGGGCTCTTGGGCTGCTCACTATTGACGGGGATAAGATGATCAGCTCATAGTCATATTTGCGTACCAGCCACAGATTTTAGTTCCTTCACTGTGCTTAGGTGGGCACAATGCACAATATACCCCGGCTATTGTATTGTTTTCTGTCTCCCTTGCATCCACTTTGAGCTGGATGCATCCATCACAACCAGATGCATCCATTATGACTGCCACTGCTCATTATTACCTGAGCAGGGTTACAGGAAAAGGTCAGGTGTGGGGGAGAAGCACACCACCACACTCACCTCTAAACTCTGGCATACTTTAGGTCCTAACACACAATAAAGAAAAGATTTGCCTGCATCAGAAGGGTGATGAAAGATCTTAGTCTAAAACTGAAAGTGTAAACATAAGCATACTAACTCTGTATGTTATGCAAGAAGTTTGGGCTGGTTTGGGTTATGAAACACAGTCCACTCCTAGATGTTGCTTCAACTCATGTTTAGATATTTTTGCATCAGCTTACCTACCCAGGTGTTATATTCCTGGGAGAGAAGTATGTTTGTGGGGGGGTTTTACTTTTCAGATTTAAACTGTGAGAATGCAGAAGAGATGCCACGAAATTTGGAAAGAAAGCTATTTGACAGATTTTATTGCTGCCTTTTAAGATGACAATCTCAACCCAATTTTCCACAGGTCAGGAAGAAAGAAATGACAGGCTTATTGGCAAAACTGAACAACAACTTGAAAATTAGTATCCTGGTATGAATCTTTTTATCAGAACTGCCAGAATAACTAGGATAACTTCTCCTTTCAGTCCAACAGCCCTGTCCCTCCTCTGGACTTGGTCAGTCCATCGCAGGTGGAAGCTGCTCCCCGCTGGCTGGGGGATGCTATAGGCAGGGTCGCCTGCTGCATGCCCCACCGACCACCTGCAACCTGAACGGCTCTGCATCTAGCAACATTTGAACAAGCAGCATGGAGTTATGTGGCTTGTCTCACAAAGACTCAGACTCTCAGCTCAGAGGTGGTTGTAAGGCTAACTATTCTAAGGAAAAGCTATGGTAATAGGTGTGCTGCTTTGCCTGCCTTACCTGCTGTCAGACCATAAATGAATATGCTGGCTCATAATTATGTCATTCACATCCTTTGTGGAACCCAGCCACCGACATCGTGCAAAATCTGTGATCAGAATGGTTGTATTACTTGGGGGATCATGTAAATGGCTTTGCTGTCAAGTAGAAATAGCTTCTGACTTAATTGTAACATGGGAACTATTTCTCAGTCCACTCCCTGGCATGGTGCCATGCCAATAACCACCTCCAAGACACCCCTAGGTAGGGTAAAAGTTGTTTTGAAACTCGTAGTGTGTAACAAAATACAGGAGGAAGTATTCCTTAGGAATCTCAGCATACAAGCTATTTTCACTGTAGTCATGTCTGTATGACATCTATCCTGAGGCATGCTTTGAGCAGGGTATTTGGATTAATTAACCTGCAGAGGTCCTTCCAACTTGAATGCACTCTCTGATTTTGTGAGGCATGGACTGGTGTCGTCAGCATGATGAGTTGTACCACACTGTCCTGGAATCAGTCAGCCGTGACAGGATCCCTGCCATACACTAGCTGACTTTTCAGTCATCACCGTGTCCAGCACTGCCCTCATTTCTCTTCCAAAAATACTTCTGAGAGCCCACTGACCTTGTGAGGGACCTCACAGGTGGGTTCACGTAGTCTCAGTTCAACATTTGGTCAAAGAAATGTTGCCCAACAAGATCAGAAAACCTGTGTGGCAGTTGCCAGTGGTATCAAAGGCTGTTTATTCTGTTTTATGAATAGTCCCTCTTGTGCAGCTGTAACTGGTCTTCCTGATCAGCACGAGCCTGCAAGGCTGTTCAGTATGAACCAGAGGATCTTCTGTTGAGCCCTATGCTTCAGCTCTGTTTCATTATTTCCCTCATTTACAAACAAATAGGAATATGAGTGATAACAGGCCTTGTTTTTCTTCTGCAAGTATCATGCAGTTTCCTTGGCCTGGGGGTCTGCAGTATGCAGCACAGTGGTTAAATTCATAATAAAGGGTCCTGGCTGGATTCACACCTTTAGGACATCATAAGATCCATTTAAGACATTCTTTTGGCCTCTGTTTGTATCTGGAAACCTTAGGCAAAAATATCCACCATTATCCAAAGCTTTCACTGCTAAATGGAATTGCCTGTGCTAGAAAGGCCCACTTTGGTCTGCATAAACCTGCTCAAAATTGTTTCCCTAGAGAAAATCCTACCACAGGAGGACCACAGTTCCAAAGGAGACAAAGACTGGATAGTCCTAGATGTATTTCTCAAGACTGCCAGCTGATGTTTCTTCCTGCTATACCTACTCAGTCAGCTATGCTGCTCCCGTCTTTCCTCAGCGGCTGGCAGGTTGAGTGCTGACAGAACTTTACATGCAATAGGCTGTTTCAGATAACAGTATGGGTTCTGTCACTGGGTACAGTCCCCATCCCCAGGTGGAAGCGTCTGCAGAAATTACAATACTTTATTAAGTCTGTAACCCAGGATACGATACCAGTTTCCATCTTCAGCCAGGGCTGGGATAAGTCTTTCAGCTGTTGCAAGATACACCTACTGAGAGACACTGTCTAAAAGTTGTGGTCCGATAGGATGTAACCTCATCGAGCCCATCCTTTTGTTGTGTCAAACCTTCAATGCAAACTGGCTCATTGTGGGCTGGGTTTCCAACCTCCCACCACTGAAACCATAGCTGGAACATTGCTAGCTGTAGCTAAGCAGTACACATAGAGAGGCCAGGTCTGAGCCAGGCTTCTGGGTGGCTCCCATCAGGTGCAAGGAAGTGTGGCAATAGGTACTCCTTCCGCAAACCCCACAGCTCCATTAACCACTGTAAACCAGGTCCCCCTGTGGCTTGAAAAATATAGAAAGGGATGGTTATCTCTGCAACAAGGAGTCCATATGCATGTTGATGTAAATGATATTTTTCCCCCTCACAGGATAGGTGTCCAAGATTTTTGAGTTATTCAATAATCCTGCTGCGGCTGTACTTTATCTTTTTGAAGTGGCTTGAAAATGCTTTTCACAATAATCACAAAAAAATAGAAGATAATAATATTTTGGCTTGTGAAGTGGGAGAAGAGTTTGATTTTTCTAATTAGAATTAAATTACAATTAAAAGTAAGGATAATGGAAAATTTTAGACAATAATGATCAACTTTTTGCAAATGGAGCTTGAATTTCTGCAACAACATTCAAAGAAAAACAATTCCTCTTCTGTCAATACTTCTGAATTAATTAAAAAATTCACTTATTGGCAAAAAGCTAAAGATTTTATGAATTGCATTAATGAAGTTAACAATAATGTCCTTAAGCATATAGAAGAAACTAACCTTTTCTATTAGTTTCCCAATGTTTAAAATAAAAAAGGAATGCCAGGTGAAGGTTGAAAATAAATATAAAGATAATATAGATGTAGAGAAAAGATGAAGAGATGTATTCAAATATTTGGGTACACAGCATGTACCTTGTAAGAACATGAAAGCACAAACTGAATTTTCATTGGCAGGACTAAAAACTAAGCATAATCAAAAAGGTTGCTTTCACCTATGAATTCTTTACGAAGAATTGAAAAGATCTGTCTTAGAATGGTAATCGCTACTATCATTATCATAAACCAATATTTTTCAAGGGTTTTTTTTTCTACTGAATATTTTATTCCGCTTTTTAAAATTCTTAGATCTTAAGAAGAGATGCACTGTTCAAAGGAACACAAGAACTGAGATGACTCAGGATCTCAGTTCTACAGCTGCAGAATATTTCAGTAAATGCAATATTCAGTAATGAATTTGTTAATGTTACCTATACAGTTCAAGCAAAGTGCTTTCCAAGATATACCACCTGGCACCACTACTCATATTGTCTCCAACAGCTACAGCTTTATGGATAGATATCTTGACTTTAACTAAGCAAAGGTAATTAGTTTACTTAGCTTAAAATATTTGAAATATTAACTATTTATTCACTATACTTCATCAAGTTTGGCCAGGGAGGAAACGAAGATGTGGGGAGCTGAACATTTATGAAGTCTTGGTATGAACCAGCTGGAAACAGTAGTTGTGTTCTGCAGAAGATAATATTATCTAACGCTGAATATTTAGAATTTTTAAGCATGTAAAATTTTTTTGGGCTCATAAAAAATTTGGAACAATCAAAAGGCAAGCGCACTTCATTTTTTAATCAGCATGTTTCCTTATGCCTTTTTTCTGATCCAAGAAGATTTTTCATTCCAAATCTTTCTTTTTCTTTTTTTTCCCAAAGCGACACAGTTCTGCATCTTCATCAGCTCTAGTCATGAAAACCTCTTTTGTTCAGTTGCTTTTCTGCATGTGTTTAGAATTATTATTATTTGGCTCATTAATTTCTCTTTAAAAAAGAAAACCATGGATATGAGAACTCTGTAAAGTATCTGCATATTAAACTATACAACCTGCTGTAAGATAACAAGATGCATACATAATACAGACACATGTACACCCCTCAGCAAGATACAGTTTTTACTGCGGTAACATTGAATTTAATTTTATGTATGCTAAATAACACTTGTATTAACAAATAAGGATCAATAGTTAGCCAATCTATGAAAGCCAAGCAACCATCACTGCAAAATAAAAGTGAAATACCCCAAACAGGTGGGAACCTAATAGTAATTTTCATAGAAACAAAAAGTGCTTGGGAAATAGTTAAGCAATTAGAAGTAACTTATGGAAGATAAACATTTTAGGGTGCAGTTTCTCTTCAGCTAGGGGATTCAACATGAAGTATTTAGCAGACCCCTCACAAACTGAGGAAAAGCTGAACTGGGGCTGTGTGTTTGGGACCTGACACTGCAGGGATCTAAAGAGGAGACAGCTCTTAAGGGCTCCTAGAGGCAAGTGGTGCTCAGTCTTCATCTGAAAGAGTCACAGACCATTTTTTGTGGAGAACCCTGTATGCAGGAACCCCATAACATTTCCAGAGCTTTCATGCAAAGTCCACTCATCCTGGTATTCATCCCTGTCTGCATCTGAGGTGTATCAGAGCAGAGAGCGACCAAAAATGAGCTGCAGCCAGCAGAGCAATCCATGTGATCTGCAGCAAGCCCTCCTCTCTCTTGGGAACTACTCAGAGACACAATGTAGGGAAGACCCAGAATAATTGTTTTAGCAATGGCAAAGGCAGCTCCTTCCTGGATTTTCTCTTTCCAAAGGCCCTTTATTCCTTTCTCTTTTATGACTACCTGTCTGGGTATGTTGTACAACCAAGAGCAATCACAGGGCCCCCAGGAAAAATTAAAGACAGAGAATGAGATGTGACTGCCAACAGAGCAGTTTGTCAAGCCTGCAGATCATTTCTGAGGAGCTCTTGGGAAAGAAACTCAAGCAGGGAAAGAAGGTTATGAGCTGGATGAACTAAGCAGCAAAATCCACTCTAAAATGCCATTTCGTTGCCATAAATATCCACCAGCATCCATGACCTCGATGCTTTTCTCTTATTTCTGTGTGGTATTTATGATCGCTAAGCCTGTTTAGATCATCCTGTCACCATAAGAAACAATTCTGAAAGGAAGGCTAGGACAAAGCAAATCTATATGACTGTCCCACAGCATATTCTTCTGATCCACTGTGAACAGAGCCTCATGGTCTGTGAGCAGCAAGAGCTACCAGCACCCATTCTGGATTCCCGCCTGCAACCCATGAGTCTCCTGCCAGGGTGCAGCATGTCTGGGATGTGTAGCAGCAGGGGTCATGAGACAACTGGGGTAGGGACCTTCCCTAGCAGCCTTATTCCTCTGTGAGGAGCAGAGCTGGGCCAGGGACAGTGACAGGGCACACCGAGTACTACTCCCACATGTCAAGTGCATACAGGAGTGAGTTTGACGCAGGATTTCTCAAAAATACTTTGGGAGTCAATCTAAATGATACATGCTGGTCAGAGCATGGAAATGCATTGGGAAGGACAAAAATGAAGCAGCGAGAAAGCCCCTCTCAGTAACTCTGAGTATCCTGCTCACCACCCCCTCCCTGAGTTAATGGCCTTGCAGCAGCGAGAGGACAGTCTGTTGGAGGATGGTGGGGAGGAAGATCTCACGCTAAACCGTATGCTGCAACAGCAGTGCCAAGTGAGCTCTGACAGATCAGGGCTGCCCAGATGCATTACTAGGTGCTGGGATGATAGGCATCTGAGATAGGCTTGTATGTGGTGATTTATAAATGGAACAAAGAAAGCTTGTGATAAAGAGCCTGTTGCAAGGTGGAGAAACACACGAAGAGAATGCAGTCAATATTATGGTAGAGGAGTGATTCACCTAGCAATCATCCGGATACACCATTGCTGCTTTTATCTCCTAAAAACGTTTTCTGCATTTCCTATTAGAACTAAGTGCTTATGCATAGAAATATGTTGCCTATTAAGAGGCACCCAATGAGTATAATTTAGTGAATTCAGAAATGCTGTACAGAAGGACCAAGAAAGTTATGTAGTTATTTTTATCATTTTAATAAGTATCTCAGCTGTTTAAGTCCAACTCGTACTCGTCTACCATATCTCATAGCAGGCTTCTGGTAACATGCCCTGGTTTTGCTGAAAGCCCTCTACAATGTCCAGAGTGGTCCAGTGAGCTGTATCTCCACTATATGTGGAGGGTAGAGGTCTGTAATAACTGGAATTTCTCAACAGAGGAATCAGAGAGTGTCTTCAGACCTCAGGCACTAGCACATGGCTTTGCAATAGCAGAAAGTCCAATAAATGCCACTGGCCAAATCATGGCACTGGGTCTTATCCCTCCTGCCTAAAATATGGAAGGGATGCAGAAGTTACAGCCACTGAATTAAGAGCAGAGATTTAGTTTTGGCACAGAATACCCTCATTAAGTATATTTCACTCATGTTTCTAACATTGTTAATCTGTTTTAAAGTGCTGTTAAATTTGAAGCCACGCATAAAAATAAAATTCTACTGAAAACATGTCGTTAGCACAGACTGCAATGACGTCTCTAAAGTTTTTGCATCATTTCAGCAGTATTGTTTATCACATAGATATACTTAGGTAATTTATTTTGCAACTATAGATAGTTAAAGCATAATAAAACAGAAGTCATCTTTATAAGGTAGCAATCCAGTTGCAGATCCCAGGTGCTGCATCCACGAGGACACAGGTCAATTACTACCAGTATAATATTAGACAAATGTGAAATTGAATTAATTTCACCTTTCCTTGTTTCTCCCATTGTGCATGGCACTTTCTCATGCTGAGTTCAGATGCAGAGCTGAGAAGCTCAGAAAATACCCGAGGGTCAAGGAGTACTGTGTCAGCTTGAGAACAGAAGGGGTGATATTGCTAATGTTTAATGTTTTCTAAATTGGAGATGCAAAAAGAGCTCCACACGTGTAGGCACTGAGCAGTGAAAAAGGGGATAAAAGAACCGATTAAATTTTGGCAGAATAGAAATAAACTTAAAAATGAAGGAAACTTAGGAACTGACTTTGAGGATCTGAACACAGCTGGTGACCAGAATGAGATGCCTCAAAGAAAAACTGTGAAGCAAGCCACACTGCATCTAAAAAGTTGTACAGAAGGACTGGGAATACTTTCTCAGTTTCTATGGAAAATCTTTTTCTATTGCTGTGAAGCAGTGCATTTGATAGGCTAGATTAAGTAATAGCAACCCAAGAGTTGTAATTAGCATCTGTTGATGGTGCTCCCTGGAGACAGTAACCATTTAGGAGTTTAACCAAGTTGTAGAGGCTTTTGAGGTGCTTCACAAGGTCTGTTGGAAACAAGGGAAATGCTGGATCAGCAACCTGTGTGATTGCCTGACCTTCTCCATTGCTCTGCTTCCCACATGTCCAGCTCACACTCCCAGGGGTGTATTCCCATTCAGACCTAAGCCTTTCAAGTAGAAAAGGGTGACACATAATAATGTGGCTCTCAGGACTTCCTGGCAACATGGATTCAGAATAAATACAATTTTATTAATAACCTGGGATTATTTATAATGATGTCACAGGTATCCATGATCTTTAGAATGAAAATTCAGCTTCAGTAGCAGTTATTCCAAGATAATTACAGAAAATTTGCATCTTTATCTGCTGTACTTAGCTTCATCTCTGTACATGGCAAGAGCTATCACCTTAAAATAAAGATACCACTATTAGAAGAACAGAAGGGCAGAATGTTTTGTTACTGTTATAACATGGATCGAGTCATCCATTCTTTAGTTGGACTGAAGATAAAGGAGTGATTTAGAAATTTTCCTCCAGAGTGATTACTCTGTGTGTTGTTAGTTTGACACATAGTTCAGAACCGAAGGCAGAAGAGAAGAAGCTCGCTAGTTTCAGGAGATGGGAAGAAAAGAGATCATGGGCTGATGTCTGCAATACTTCAGCATTCAGCCAAGACAACCCAGCAAGGTGACCATAGTTACCTTGAAATTCAACGCTATCAGTGGAGATTCTGAAACATCAGTGGTAGGCTCCCAGAAGTGCTAACAGGATGCATAACTCCTTTCTGTGTCTCCAAGTCTCCCATTGCCACTTCATTGTTTTCCACCTTTTGTCATTTGTTCTCTCCGCAGCCTCACTCCCTGATTTTCTTTTGGTAGTGAATCTACTATATCTTTCCATCTGAGTTTCTCTTTGTTGCATACAGTGGGTTTTTGCTTTAGAAAATAATGTGTCTGTTGCCCCAGTAAAAGTTACATAATTCTCCATTTAGCCATACAGTTTTGCTCTCTCTTTCATGTTTTCCTGCTCATCAGTATGCACACCATCTGTGCCTGTACTACAATGTTCTTACATGGCCCCCAGGCTTAGTTAGTGGCTTTAAAGTTTTATTACTTTGCCCTTCAGCCTCATGTTAATCATTTTGCTCACTGTTTTAAAAATCTGCCCTTTCAAACCTTGCTGTTAATATGTCAGCTACAGAGAAATTCAGCCCCCTTGTCCCGATATGATATCAAACCACATTGTAAGGCTATGGCGGGTAATCAATGGAAATACTGTAATAACAAGAATTAAACCCAGCTGTTATATTCCATAGAATACAAATTTATTAATTACATAAGAACAGGATAGCTTGCCAAGAACACAGGGTAAGAGCTATACAAGTGAGTATAAACAAAGAAATGCTTTTAAAACAAACTCAGTCACTTTTTCTAATTCAATGATTGAGAGATCTCAGACAGTGCCTGCAGCTAATGTACATGATGACTGCTGTAAATGCATTCTCACAGTTGTGCTAAAGCCCCTCAGACTCTAATAATCTGTATTGTGAATTCTGCAAAATGACCCTCAAATTTAAATTCTGCCCGATTCAGCCAGGGAGATTCTGAGACTGGGAACTCATGCAGACAGATCATGAGGAACACTAGGGCTCAGAAGGGCTGGACAAGACTATTTCCTTAAAAACAGAAATGTTTTGCAGCAAAGCTGGGTCACTTTCAGGCTGCAAGAGGAATGAAGGTTTTCTGATTAAGGCACTGAGCAGAGAGATGAAAGCGTAAATCCCAGTTCTGCCAGAGGTTGCATGTACATCCGTGGGCAAGGCACATCACCTTTCTGTGACTTGTGTCTGCAGCTACAAAAAGTGAATCATTATTTTTCATTCCTCAAGCATTTCTGAGAGTGAGAGCTCCTTCAGAGTTGGACTTTTACCAGCCGTATGTTTGTAGGGGACCTAACACAACAGCGTTTTATCTAACTGAGACTTCCAGATGTTACCGTGGAACAGACCATTAAGGCTTCTACTTAATGCCGTATGAAAAACTGTAAATGATCTTTTTAATCTTTCTTTTGTAATGTAAGCTGGGAATAATGCACACTGGAATATCTGGATTTATGAATTTGCTGTTATAAATGCACAAATGAGAGCACAGTCATGACTTAATAATTCTGAGAGAGTTTACTATCTAAATATGATTTTTTTTATTGCTGTTTTCAAGTTCGTGGAACATGAAAAAGAAAACAAGAGATACTTCATTCTGAGACTGATGAACACATTAACATTTATTGTGGAAATACCAACAAACTTTGCAAGAATACAGATTGCTTCTTTTGTACCCCATCAGTATTCTTGAGGGAGAGCACAGTGGAGGGTTTTCCTACAAAGTTATTCTCAATGACAACTGAGTTACTTTGCAATGCCTTATTTCATATTAAAGGTGATTAAATTTTATTCTCCCCTACAAAATCCTCTGCATTGTTTTCATTTAAAGGACAAACAACTAAGCTTTTTCCATATAAAAGCAAAAAAAAAGAAAAAAATAATTAAAATTTTATGCCATTTCATCTAATTCCATCTGTTCAATTTTCATTATCACACTTCCCATGTACCACTAGTTCTCTTACATCAGAAATAAAGAAAACCTAAATTGAAGCAGTTGTTATTTATGTAAAAGGCATTTGCCAACCCAAGACCTTCAGCAAGGATTATTTTAAACTCAGATCTGTTACTTATCAGAAATAAAGCAGTTGACTACAAGATAAATATATATATGAATAAAAATTTGGAAGAAACCAATTCCAATGTGGCTTTATTGATAGCACTAAAAAGACAGCACCATCCTAAATTTTCAAATATCCAAACACCAATTAAATCAAGGTGGCATTTCCAAATAGGTCAAATTTTGGAAAAATTGTGGCATGATCAACAGTAAATTAATTTTTAAGTCATTACCAAATACAAAAATTTGGAAATATGCTTGATATGTTTGAACCACACGTGACCAGTGCCATAGAAATTAAACAATGAAACACTGTTATATATATTGCCAGATCACAATGACAGAAGGAATTAACAGTAATGATTAGAGAAGTTTTGAGAACATTATCCAGAAAGACCTGCTTCCTTTTTCTTAATCCAGAAATTACTATAGGTTATCTCATGTAAAATTATTCACATTAATTATGAATCTACAAAAAACCTTTATTAAAAACTTTCTCATGTATTGAATTCATGAAGCAGTTATCCAAATGAGTTATTTCTAACCGAGTGGAGGCCAAATCAGCATTTCTTGGCGAAACACACATTATGTTCAAACCCTCTCAGGTATGGATTTTTCCTTCAGACTCTTCCATGACATATGCTATCTTAGACTTACATATAGAGGCATACATAGAGATTTTTTTTCAAAACAGTGTGATGACATAGTGTTTTTGTTCTAGCCATACCTCCCATTTCAGTAGCCCTACTAAGATCTGACTTTAGTGGGGATTAAAATTCCACTTTTCTATTTGCTGAATATTGGAATTCTTGTTCCTCTTTTTAAGCTTTTCTCTTTCAGACTAATTGAGAATGGTCACTTCGGCTGTCAGGAAAATGGCATGCTCTTAGGGCAGTATTGTGACCTAAATTTCTAAGCCAAATCAGAAGGTTTTCCAATGGGCATGATGAAATACATTATTTCTTTAATGGATATGTGCAAGGAGGGTCATACTGAAGGTTATAGATAGAATTATCTGTTCTTGAAAGTAAATCTGGATCTGGTTAGATGTGAAATGCATCAGCTATTGTGGAGTAATAGGCTGTATAGCTCAGCTCTGCATTATGAGCATCTCTCCCCAGATCCTAAACAAGAGCAATCCACTTACTGAGCTCTATGTGAATTATAGTTACTTTCAAATGGACAATAATATTTGTTGATTTGCCATTTCTCTCAACTGTGTTTTCTGAAATGACTGCAAGCTGCCAGCATGGTATGCTGCCATTAAATTAGATGTAATGGTCTCCCTGCTTTTCTAAGGACCTGAATCTGGGAAAATTTCGGTCTGGTCTCCCACCCACGCATTCTCATCTTGTTTCCCCCGTCTACATAGCATATGTTTCAGGTCAGGCCAGCTCCAGTGAGCAACCAAACAGCCACGTGTCTCCTGAATTAATTGCTTCAGCAGGAGTGAAATGGTTATTGTGCTATAATGCCATGCATAGCATTTGCAAATACTATAGTCTAGAATTCAATTAAGAAATCACGTACAGTTGCCACCTTCCAAGGGCTGGGCAGTGTAACAAATGCAGTACTACATGGTCTTGAGGCTAAAGCTACAATTTATTTTCTAATGAAGACACATAAATTCTTTGAGTTGTAGGACTGACCATGTAACTGCACCACTTTATAAGAGGTGCCTATTTGAGCGATGTTGTTTAGGGCATGTCTCCACTGAAAGAAAGACAATGTGTGAGTCTCCATGTGCATTAGCTCTCAGAAAAAACCAAAAAAATCACACACACAAAAAAACCCCCAAAATCCCCAAACAAAACAAACACCAAAAGCCACTTCCATTGCAAAGATTTTTATGAAAACACAATCTATTTTTATCAAAATGCAAATTCATAAAACTCAGTGTGGCTTCAGTATGTCTTGCTAGTTTTTTTTCTTTAAAATATAAAACACAGTCATTCTTCTGATCAAAGCCATGCAATAAAACATCCTGCAGCCTGTCACTAGCAGCAACAGTTTGGGGTAAAGCTGTGATTCATTCTTCTTATCATCCTTGTTCTTGGAATACAAGAAAAAGAAATCCCCAAAGCCTCTTTTACAAACTTCACTACTATTTACATGAAGTGAAGAAGAATTTAGCAAGTGCTTTTTGCAATGGCACAGTGGCATTTCTGAGGTGTCCTAGATGACAGGCCAGATCTCCTGCTCTGGCTGAGCTCTGTCATGCTCCAGCACCAGGACAGTGTGAGTACACCATGGCTCCTCTCTGGCAGTAGAAACCAAGGTTATAAATGGAAGAGATGTGCACCCACTTGTTGTTCCTCCCCTATCATAGACACATAATCCAGCAAGCACCAGAACCTGGGAACACAAAGTAGATGTAACCAGCAGGTTCTCCAAATGTCCTCCTGAGCATTGTCCCTTGTCTTATACTTAGTTTATAAACTCTCCAGTGAAGAGAGCATCCTGATGTTATTGTGCAGTGACAACACCAAAGGGCTCCTAATTGCTGTAGCTTTCCTGATCAAACCTTCCCAAGTTCACTCACATTACATGAAACTACTCATGGAGCATTATAGGCAATCGCCTGGTCTCTGGAGCCTTTCCTCACTGCTATGGGCCCTGTCTAAGCTGCTGCTGATCAGACACCTTCTTGGCTAGAGATCTGGTGAGGCTTTAAAACACAACTACCAGTTTTGAAATACAAAGTGGCTTTCTGAAATTTCTTTCCCAAAGACAAAATAAGGTCATACAAAATAAGATTATCAAAGCTTTACTTTTATATAACATTTATTTTTTTAATAAAGACTTCTCTGACATGTGACTTTTTCTCAAACTGATGCAGCATGAAAGACACTCGACATAAATGCGGGCTGCTTCCTCACTGCTGTAGGTACACTTATCGCTACTGGCATCAGCTGACTTTTGCCACCTGTGGATTTGCTCTCATCCTGTTGAATGTCATCTGCAGCCTTTTTAATTCAGAAATTTCTATTCTTTCCAAATAAAAATTTCGTATGAAATGATATATTTACTTTTAAGAAGGTTGATTATTCACACTACTTATTAGACTCATTAACATAAGTTAATTATGCTGACACAGAACACAGTGATTCAGTACTTGTAAAAGTGACTAATTAGGTACGTAATACCTTAATAAACCTTCAAAACACTTTCTTAAAATGGTTGCTACAAAATGATATTCCACGTTCACTTTTCCTTTAACAGGTTTAATTTTGGCTGTGTATGGTGGGCTCCCTGACTATAAAAAGACAGGAATAAATTAAAGGAAGTGTGAAGAAAGATAGCAAAAACCAATAAATAGTTTAGCAGGCATGATCTACAAAGTGACAGGAAAGGAATGTAACCTGTAGAGCTGAGAGAAAAATGGCAAAGAACAGATAACTGTGTCTAACCTAAATTAATTTTCTTTTTTCAAGTTTCAGCCCATTACTCTTTATTATATTACTCTTAATCACTTGAAATAATTCCTCCCTGTATTTTATGTTACCTCTCCTGACTTCAGGAGTTAGACTTACAGAATAAAAATGCTGAAAGCAAGGACAATTAGACAATGGGAAGATTTGCCAAGAGGGGTAATTGGGGGACCACCATTAGGAATACTCCAGGGTAGACTAGATAAAACAGACACAGGTTTAATACTGAGACCAAATCCTGCCCTAGTACAGAATGATAAACTAGATAACTCCTGATAACCTTTTCTTAATCTATTATTTCAGTGATTGTCACAAAAAAGATGAGGTATAGATGAATATGGGTTAGTCGAGCTCTGATTTAGAAAGTTTTAGAGAGTGACTTCCAGAACTGAATTCCTCCCAGCGAGCCTTAATAGGGAAATGAAGACTGACGAAGCTAAGCATGGAAACTTGACAGAGAATGCCAGACAGAAATGAGAAGAAACAAAATTCAAAAGAAGCAAATGTATCTTCCATAGCCATATGCTCCAGTCATAGTCAGTGCCTTAATCATCCTGCAGACCCAGCTTCATGCACAGACACTTGTTCTGATCTTTGAGAGTGCATACTGTGACATGTATGTGTACCCCAGTATATGGGTTTCCAGAAGAACAGCCCAACAGCTCCACAAGTGTAACGAAGCCCTGAGCAACACTTCCAAATATGCATTAATTACTGAATGTGTACTTGGCTAAGGCGAGCTGTAATTCCGTCTAATTTTTATTTTTTTAGCCAAAATCACCCTGGCACTGATCAGAATATATTAAGTGCTTTTGTGGGGCGTGGAAAATACAGTAGCTCTATTATGAGCCCGTGATAATTCATGAGCAGTGCTACCCCTCATCTTAATCTGTGATCTAATTTGGGATCTCATTTTCTTCCACCCTTATCCCGTCTCCCCCTATATTATCCTCCAAATAAAATACTCTCACAGAATACCAGAATAGAAATAGAAGTCTATAAATCTTTCAGAAGCATTTATAGAGCTTCTCTGCACTGTGGCATGCATTCAACTGACAGCTGCTGCATGTCTTTGTGTTGTCATTCATTAGACATTGCTGACTGGAATAACACCGGCATAGTGGAATTCTTTATATCCTAATTATCCCTCTGCTCTTTCAGTTGCTTCACAAGGTAGATATTTTGTAAGTATATTAGGAAGAATGTCCAAGGTATTGCTCTGGTTAACCAGCAAAACGTCAAGTGTTCTGCAGAACCTTCTAACAATTGAAAAAAAAATAAAAAAATATGAGCAATAGGTTGAGGTGGGTCAGTTTGTTTATGGAAGGAATTAGTAATAGGTATTCAGAGACACAGTTAAAGTAAGTGAAATAATGGCCTTTCCCTGACCCTCAATATTTAAAGAATTTCAGGTGTTTTCTAAAAAGAAAAAAAGGAGCCAGGCCAGCTGGACAGCATAGAAGGGCTATGGTTCTAAGACAACACGAGTTGGGAGAATAAAAAAATAGCTTTGTTAGCTTAACAGTGCTGATCTGTCAGCTATGCCACAGGTTTCAAAAGTATTGATGAAAATGTTATAGTTTTCAGAAGACCACCTCCATATAAACTTAAATGCTTTGCCTTTATCTAAATACCGAGGAGGTCATTACGTCATTCCTGGTAGCAAATGAGAGGTGTAAGTCATCCAAAAAAGGTCAGCTTGCAAAGAATCAGAGATGTCTGTGTTGGATGGCAACATCTGGTGTGCTGCATTTTTAATTTCTCTAAATTACTATTTAAAAATCTTCCTTAAACAAAATGTTAGTTAATGGTATTAAAATAATACAGAATTTCTCAAGTCATGATTTTTTAAAAAGTTGAGAAATCATGCCATCTGATTTTTATACCTGCAGGCCTATTCAAGATCCTAGCAACAATATATATTGTGTATATCAGCAAATCTCTAATACAACATCTAAATTTTCAGTCTTAAAGAGTTGTGACTTCTGCAGCAAAGCAAGTAAAAGAGTTGTTGCTCTTTGCTTCATGCTAATGGGCACTATTTCCTGCATTGCATATCTTCAGGACCTGTTCTCCTTGAGACTGTATCCATATCCTTGGGCAAGATAAAACAAAAAGATGACACACGGTATATAATCATGGCAGTGGACTCTCAAATGGATTCATTGCAGTGATATAGTCGCTCAGTACATTACGCAAAGATTAAAGCTGATGTTTGTTATAGTCTTTAAAGTAAAAATACAGCCTGACTCTTTCTCTCTTGTCTCAAAGCCTGCCATTTGCCTCAGTAAGTCTTGATTTAGATGCTTGGACTAAATTTGATTTTAGGAGAAAGGTTTCTAAGCTGTGGCAGGGAAGGATGAGGCTGAGCTGCACTTTGTAAGTCAGCCATTCCTAAGAAATATGAGGTTAACTCTGTTGAACTTTGTATATATCATTAAATATAGACTTAGGTACATGCATTCCTGGACCAACTTTATACAGGAGGAGGTGCTGGAGTACTAACAGTGGCCACCTGTTTCTCACAGTCCAAATCTAAGCTAGATGCACTTTTTATCTCACTTGTCACAAATGTTACCATTTTCCCATCTTTCAATACTTACTGGTTAGGATGTTGCTCCATTACACCATGCAGGCTAGAAGGCAAAGGCCAGCAGCAACACAAAAGCCAAGACTCTCATTTAATACGGTGGGTGAACTATACAGACTCACAGCAGCCCAGGGCACTTTACTCTCACAACTGTGATTTAACAGAGAGCTGGGAGAAAGGAGATGAGACTTATTCATTGGGTGCAAAAGGATTTAAGTCATGTATGTGGTTAACTGCTCACAGCTGAGTGACAGCATAGGGGAGGCATTGACCACAGCAAACTCTTGAGACTGTACCAATACCGTAAGGATATCTGTTATGTATTTTTTTACAGCCACAGAATGAGTAGGGCTCCAAGGGGGATGTGCAGACCAGGGAATGACCGAAGTGTGTTCAGAGCAACAGGGCGCATACGTAACCAATTACATGGTGTTGGTTGGACTGCATGCTAAGCAAATTACTGACTAAAATACTTTATTAAGAAATACATGACCAGTACCTGAGAGGTGATAGCCAAGCACTGAATGCATGTCAGGATTAAACTGAAATAATCAGGTATGCTTCTATAGGCAAGCAGGACCTTTGCATACCAGTGACTGGTCCAGCTGTATGAACTGGCTCTTTTTTGATCACTGGAATGATAATCTTCGTACTTACAATGTTTCCTCCAATAACAAAAGTTTGAGTAACACATGCAGTGCTGAGTAAAACATTGTGGATGGGCATAACTGAACAGGCATGATCTATTGTAATGGCTATGTCAACAAGAGCAGATCTATTGAGCAAAAGAGCAAAAACAGCTGGATGATGTCCACACAGGATGTGCTTTGCAGTTTTACTTCAGGCTAGCTCTACTCCAGCCCTGTGGAATAAACCCCCTGTAATGGCTGGAGCACATCAGGTGCACTCCTGGAGCACATCTTCCTGTTTAATTTCACCTCAAAGGAATCCAGTTAACCTCATGAGACAGCTCTGTGATACAAAAAAAAGCACACAGGGTGGGGATGGTCACAAGATTCAAGCCAAACGCACACTCCAAAACCAAAATTGAACTCCAGTGAGAAGCATCCAACAGTGGTTTGAGATACCTGTAGTGGTAATAGCAGCCACCGGGATTCTCCAGCAATTTCCCAGCACTATTGCCTCAAACTCTTTTAAGACTTTCTGGCAAAACATTAACCCCTCTACATACTACATATTTTTATTCTGTTCCTTTGCATTGTGGTGACAAGAGATCCAACTAAGAGTCATAACTGCATTGTATAGGGTCTTGTCCAATACTAATTCAACACTTAATTATATATAATATGTGTATATACACAGGCATACATTACAAATCATTGCACCAATGTAATTGTGGGTGGATTCATCTCACCAAACTTAGCTCCTACAAATCCAGGTAGCTAGTCTTGGTGAGCCATCTAATCTATCCGTAGCAGTGGAGAGGAAAAGAAGCATTGCCAGAAATCTCTTCGGTGCATTCTCAAATGTGTGTCTAAGATACATATATCAAAACACCCTCCAGAAATGCTTTTTTCTCTCATTAGCCACAGAGGCTAATGATCACTGTCTTGACTATATAAGTTTTCAAAGCTCTGGCCTTTCAATTTTCTTGCTTCTAGAAGTATGTGGTATTTCAGTTCAGTGAAAACTGGTTTATCATTATTAAATAGTATCAGTCTCATAGTTGATTGCCACATGGTGGGATTTACCATCACATAGGCTTAACATTGTGTCAGAGCCTGAAAATATATTGCCTGTACTAAAAAGTCTAGGTGCTTCTTTTTTACTATAGAAATGGAGAATATAGTATCAAAAACTAAGGTACAGATTCTTCTTTCTTTTACCAGAATACTAAATCCACTAGGCTTTATAACAACTGAACTTCCTTCTCTTAAAACACACTGTATCTTTAGTGAAAATACTCTATCTTCAAAATGTTAATATCTGCGTTAGTTGTAGATTATTTTAGCATTCCCTCCCATGCAGTTGCCAAAGCCTCTGGCCAAAAGCACTGAGATATCAAAGGTCATTTGGGCCAGTGATTACTTTTGTCAGCTGGGTAGTTTCTTTCACTAGGCTAATTAATCATGCTCTGCATATTTCTCAGCCTCAGCCTGTCTCTGAGAAACAGTACGTGTCATTATTGTACTGGGATTAAAGGAAAAAAAATTTAAACAGAAATGCAACTACAAAGGACTGTATCAAATATTGGACATTGTATAATTGAAGGAAATTTTGGTTTTCTTGGAACTCAGATATTACCTAGCAGGGTATACAGAAGGACAGGTAGATAAATACAGAAGTATAAATCCTACAGTCTTGTCAGATTGTAATTTGATTTGTAATAAATTTGCAAAATTGCCCTCGTAGTTGGTATGCTGTATGGTTGGCTTTCACACTGTAATTTAAGGTAGGAAAGCAAGATATCTTGAAACATGGAAGACTGAAAGTCCTGAGGTAATTAGGACAAAACTACAAGCAGAATGGCTAAAATTGTGACAGCACTTTGGAGATATACATATTCTTGTGAGAATATATACATTTCCTTTTTTAGGCAGATGCTGTATAGACATACATCAAAATGTCCATTTGCAATTACAAGTTGTCTATTCTTTTGCAAGAGGCACCAGTCTAAGCTTAGTTTAGCATTCCTTTGCTACTGTGAATGCAAAGAGTAGCAGACAATAAAACCAAATAAATAAATACAAATAAATACAAAAAGTAACTTGTTAAAAGCTTACAAGTTATAGATCTATAAGTTCAAAAGGAGGTTAAAGGAATGAGGTGCCTAACACCTAACTGTCTTTCAATGGGACAGCACCGGTAGCTTTAAAGTTGTGCCTATAAATATGTCTTCCAAATACAAAGAAAATGTTAAAGGATATGCAGGTAAAGATAATCAGTATAAAATCATTTAATCAGCAAACTTAGGGGAGGAAGAAACTTCTTTTAAACTTCTCCAGTGTTTCCTATAAGAAGGCCCTTTTTTGGGTGCTTGTAATATTCCTTCTAAATTTGATCTATTCCCAGCTAGGGCAAACATATTATTTAACAAATGTTAAAAAATACAGAAATATTTTATTTGAAATGCTGTGCCTATGCTGTGGATTCAAATTTGGCAATATCAGGAGTGGCTTTTGTGATTTGTATGAGCTTTCTCCTGAAACTATGTTGACATCTGGACTAATACAAGCTTTTGAAAATATGAAGAATCACTTAGGCTGTTCAGCTGAAAATAACTTTGTCCCCTCTCAACCCACATGGACGAGGAGACAGTGAGTGCACCACCTCTGCAGGAAGAGAAGCAGCTTGCAGCAAAGGGCTATGAGGATCTGAGGACATCTTTCCTGCGGGGACTGTTCCCAGGTATGCCGGAGGAAAGTCAGGTAATGGAATTAGATGTGGAAAACTTACCTTCTTGTATCTTCCTCAAACTTTGTGAGAGTGATTTAAAAACCCACACTTTCTTGCCCTAATGTCGTGGTTTAAGCTGGCTAGCAACCAAGCACCACACAGCCGCTTGCTCACTGCCCCCTCCGTCAGTGGGATAGGGGAGAGAATCAGGAAGGAGAAGAAAGGTTAGAGCCGAGGGCTGAGATAAAGACAGTTTAATAAGAGAAAATAATAATAATAGTAATAATGAGAATGGTAACAGAATATACGGAATATACAAAACGAATGATGCACAATGCAATTGCTCACCACCCGCCGACCGATGCCCAGCCCGTCCCGAGCAGCGATCAGTCCCCCCGAGCAGCGATCACTCTGCCCGAGCCGCGATCCCTCTCCCCGCAACCAACTGACCGACTAACCAACCCCCCGAGTATGACGTTATATGGTATGGAATAGCTCTTTGGTCAGTTTGGGTTAGCTGTCCTAGCTGTGCTGTACTCGCAGCTTGTTATGCACCTGGCCGAGCAGGAGAAGCTCAAAAAGTCCTTGAGCAGTCTGAGCACTGCTTGGCAACAACTAAAAACATCAGTGTGTTATCAACATTCTTGTAGTACTAAATCCAAACCACAGCACTATGCTAGCTACTGTGAGGAAAATTAACTCTATCCCAGCTGAAACCAGGACACCTAAACCTTTTCTTTTGCTCCTACAAGCGCTGTGGCAAAGCCAAAGACAGAGCGGTCTCATGCAGGAAGGAGGGCGCAGCCCACGGCTGGAGCAAGGAAGGGTCCCAAAGGATGTGGGGCTGTGGGGAGGCTGGGGTAGCAGGGGGAAGGTGAGCACTGTTTGGAGCAGGAGGCGGAGGCATCTCAGGAGACAGGGCTGGGGGAGGGAAATTTTGAAGAAGGCAGGGGAGAGGTGGTGATACCAGAGAAAAACAAGCACATACCCAGCAGAACATATGCCCAGACCTTGGAGCAGGAAAAAGGGCTCCACTTTTAGGTTTCTCTGCTATCCAGCTGATAACTGTGAAACCCGCTGTAAAGCACCTTGCCCCTAGCTGAGTGTTGCTCTGCCAAGGAGGGGATAACTCTTCTATCCAAAATTCTCTCATCTCAGAGGGCCTAGGTCTCTGGAACAGAGATACAGACTGCAATAGCCAGATGACCATTTTTCTTTTTTGTTTCTTTTTATAAAATGACAATTTCAACTTAAGAAACTGAAAAATCCAAAAGATTGTTGTTAATAATTGGGGATAAACTGGGCACTATGTGTGATTTTAATTTGCCTACTGCTAGTTGTGGATGTTGCAGATATGGTTATCTTTATTTACACGTTGCACACTTCTTTTTTTCCACAGGAACCCTACTTCACTAACAGCAGTACATGATTCTTTAACTGAATCAACTATTTTATAGATGTATTTATGTATTTATTTATGTGTTCTGTGTCTGCATTTGTATATATTTATATATCATATATTTATCTTCGCTGTTTAACAGTGGCCTTGTGTCTTGTTTACTGCACGTTATTAAATCTCTGCTAAGAAAATAAAGCATTATTAATTTCCTCACAGGGTTTTCTGTAGCTATCTGCATTATAGCATCTCAGTGCTTGACAGTTCTTGTGTTCACATCATCGCAGTGGTGGCTGAGATGACAAGGAGTCAACCCCCATTCTACAGAAAGCTCTGGACTTTAACATAGAATGATTCATGTCAAAAAATTTCCAATAATTTTCATTATGTCATTTGACAACCTTTGACTTGCTAGTTTTGATAATCTATTTCTATATATTGTGTAATGCATTCACAGCAGTTGCAAAGATATAAATACAGAGTCAAGCTGAATTGGTGGTTTGCTTCTGCAAGGCGGTGGAGCCAAGCCAAGGCTGCTTTGCCACAGGGACAAAAGAAGCCAGAAGAAGAGGCAGAGCTATGAGGGTGGTCTCAGATGAAGGCTGAAAGTAAATTTTTTTCCTTTCTGGAAGCATCAGATTTGAATGGATCCTGAAGAATCAGGTTTGTTGCTTCTGCTGCCACCAGAGGTAGGGCAGGAGAGTTGGAAAGAACAACTGATTACTCCAAGAAGAGTTTTACTTCTTTGTAGCCACACTTACTGCCCCACATCCCCCAAACATTCTCACAGTCACAGCAGAAGTCAGCTTGTCTTTGCAGGGCCTCGACCAAGACAGAGTAGTCAGTGGGGCATGGCCATTTTGCAATTCTCTTTTTTCCCTACTCCTTACTCTGCAGACCCACTCTACTGCCTTTTTTTCTGTATGCTTGAAGCCAACCCTAGATACACCATTGGCAAAACAATGCACGTAGTTCTGTGCGTGTCGTAGTTTGTCAAGTCCCCTGTCAACTTTCTTTTTCTCGGTATTAAAACCTACTCATTTTAAAAAGCAATTAACACTTACCTTTGTTAGTGCATCAGTAAGTTAAGCTTTACTCTTCCTTATAATATTAGCTGACACCATAGCTGTTCCCGATACCTCAGTCCCATTGTTCCCTTTAAAAGACAACAGTAATTGCCGAACAGCTTTCATTATCTGAAGTGCTTACCTTTCAGCCCTGCTAAATATTTTTCTTTTCCTTCTTGCTTAAAAAGCTTGGTTTGGAACATCATATAAATTGGTTTGTTGTTTTTCTGTTTTTAAATAATCCAGTTAAAAGACATTTTGCCCAGAGATAAATGCTGTTTAAAACCACAGGGCTGGATATAAAAAAAAGCTGTCAGAGGTACAAAGAAAACTGTTCATCTACTGTATATAAAGACATGAAATAGAAAAGTCAAGAGAGGGTAGTAAGGAAGGGTCAAGGAAACTTCAGAGGAGTCAGATTAGAATGAGCCAGAGGGAAACAAGGTGGGGTGGGGGAGACTAGGACAGCTTTTCAAAGGAGACTGCATAGAGAAAGTCTTCATATGTCTAACAGACATATTTCTGTTCGGATTAGTATCTCCGTGTTATACACATGGGGCACTGGCTTTTGCCAAGAGTGCCTCAAACACAGAATATTAAAATTTCTTTCTTCCCTAAGTAACACATTTAGAACAGTGAATTCTGTGGAGACAATAGAACAAAGAATCATCATCTAAAACTCATTTTAGTGTATTTCAGTTTAAATCAGCAAGATTCACAGTTGGGGTAGATAGCAAAATAACACTTCTATCATCCTGGTGAATTTACACAAAGATAATTCAAATAGCAACATTAAAGAAAATGGTAAGCTTGTTTTTCATGGTGAGGAGCAGGGAGAGCGGAAATGGCAGCCATCATTAAGCAAATGTAAGAAAAAGGGAAATCAAGCAGGAAGCAGAGAAAGCATAGCAGGAGTGTGAGGAGAAAAGGCAAAGGAGGGAAATATTCAGCAACTCCTCAGGAATTCAGCAGACTCAATTTGCTTTCAGCTTTCGTCTGCCAGTTAACTGCAATGATAGCTGTGGCTAGCTGAGGTCTGAGCAAACTAACTATTAAGAGTTTCTGTCTTCAATAGGAGACATGCCTGCCAATTTCCCAGTGGTTTACAATTTACTGGACTTGAAAGAAATGTTACAAGTCAAGAATAACCCTTCTTTAACTTTCTCCTCCTTCTTCTGAGTACCTGAAGGAGCAGAAGCAGTGATGGGTTTGCCTGGATGTGGCAAACTCCTTGTGGTAAGCAGCACAGAAATGCGGCTACAGCCTCAGTACTGAGTGCTGCATCTGTGGGGACCAAAAAGAGCACATACCTGTCCAGTTATGTCTCCTTATAGAATGGGTTATCTGTCACTGCCTTATTAGGAGCCTTTAAATGCGACTACTCATATCACCCCCTTGAGATCTGGATGTGCTGGTATGCTGCCCTGAGCATGACCACTTAAGGCAGGCAGACTTTGCAGTTTCGCCTGCACAGCATCAGGAGCCGTACTTGCAGCGGCAAGCTTCCATCCTGCTTTTTAAGCTATACTCAAGACAGGATGACCTGCAGAGCCTGCTGTAGAGTTGAGTCTACGCCTAGCACAAAATGAATGCTGCAAGATTGTTATAGCAAGTCTCTAAAGAGTTCTGCTAAGCACGTACGAACATGGTTTTTGAAGGGCTTTATAAGCTGGTCAAATCAGTGTAAATAATCAAGCAGAAGTAATGGCCACCTTTATGTCCTCAAGATTAGCCCTCTGTGAAAATTAAAATCCACTGTCTAAAAGCTAGAGACAACACAGTTCTTCGAAGAAACAACTGGAAACAACCACCAGATTACTACAGTGTGCTGCTTCCCTTGCCACAGCCTAGTGTTAAATTTTACCCAGCATTGTTTACTGAGGTGCCACACTGCAGAGAATACAGAAGAAAACTCTTACTTGTCCAATTTACTTGCTAGGTTTGTATGTCCAGTGAAAGTCTGATCAAACATAAAGTGCTGCTTGAAGTAGGACACGTTTGTTTGTCTTCTTTCTGGTTGTGTGTGTAAATGTATTCCTTCATTAATTCATCTGTTTGCTCATCAATTGATAGGTTATTTTTATTTTTTCTTAAAGAAACGCTCAAGTCTTCATGTTACTGCAAGGTCTGTAAGTTTTTAAAATGGGCTCCTGCAAGCCTTTTTTTTTTATATATATATACAAAGGAATTCCACACTAAATTTGACAGAAAGCAAGGGCTTTAGTCCGTTGAACCAGGAAGAGCAATTTTATTAAAACTGTATGAGCAGTCTGATGCAAAAGGTAAGTGAAACATGGGCCACACTGATCTTTAAGGGTTTAACCAGATTTTCCTTTCTAATATCACATTGAAGGAGAGCTCATTTTTCTGTTTGTGGCTCAAGATGCACAAAGTAAACATGTCCCTAGGAGAAAAAAAAATGTCTTCGGTACAAACTGTGACTCACAGCTCACTGGAGAAGAGAACTACTGAGGGAGCAGTGCCATCTACGGGCGATGCTCCTGCATCCCTGAACCAGGCTAGTTACCACGGTCGTCTCCTTCAGGCACAGTCACGTATAACTAAAACAGTGTCTCTGAGCACTCTGCAGTATGTATCTAAACACCTGCTGGGGATGAGCAGAGTAAATTTTGTCTTTTCCATCATTTCTTCTGGCTATGGGCTCATTCTAGCATGCCCAGCAACCTGAGGGTTTCTCTGAAGAAGGAAGAGTATTTTATTCTACATTTTTTAATTGAGATCTCTGAAGGTCTGCACAGTGCCCTGAGAGCAAGAGTTTTCAATGTTGAAAAGAACATAATTCTTTCCATAACACAAATTAAAAAAAAAAAAAAAAACAAAACTTAAGTGGTGAGGAGACATCAAATCAGTAACAGGTATCCACGATTTCCTACCAGGAGAAAACATGGCCCTGGTAGACACCAAAGCAATGATTATGAAGAATATTTAAATAGACAAAAAGCACAATGGATCTGTGGAACTTACTGCCAGAGGCTACTGTGGAGCCAGGATTATATAGCTCCAGAAAGGAGTTAGACCACTGCACAGATGGGAGCAGCTGGTCCTAAAACGCTGTTAAAGAGTGTGGTTTGGATTAAATTTTTTTCAAGGAAATCCCTAAATTTCTGAGCTCCTTTGTGAATTCTTGTGCACTGTTGCTTGTATTCATTCTCTAAACATCTGTATTTGCTGCTAATAGGGACATGATAACCAAGTACAGTGGACTTTCTCCTGACTCAGTGCATCCCTTACACTTGTATTTGTAGAAAAATGCTTGTAGGAACTAATCCTAATACAATACTAAAATCTCAAATGCAAAGGAATAAAA
Source organism: Gorsachius magnificus (assembly GCA_034008185.1). Classification (NCBI taxonomy): domain Eukaryota; kingdom Metazoa; phylum Chordata; class Aves; order Pelecaniformes; family Ardeidae; genus Gorsachius; species Gorsachius magnificus. The sequence continues at coordinate 91,198,897 of CM067081.1, forward strand.
AAAGGCCAATAAAATTCTAAACCCCATAATTAATGTTAAACAAAATAATGGGCTATGCATGGACCCTTCTCCACTGTAACACGTGCCAAAAGACACAGTTTATCTTGTTAGATGTTTCCCACCAAAAAAAACAAAAGATAAGCATGTAGGCTTCGAGGCTGAGGAGACTGCAGCAACAGAAAATACCAGAACATGAGTAAAGAGATTTTTGTCACGCTGAATTTATATTGCATAGTCGTAAAAGGAACTGATAAAAGTGATTACAATAATAAGTCTACTGTGTCTTTTTTGGGGAATGCACATAGATGTCTTCCTACATTTACCCCGACTCTTTAAAGTTGTGAGGAGTCTGTAATTGGCTTTATAAGAGACAGAAATGTAGACACTCCTTCTCATCAAAAGTTGTTGGGTAGGATTTATGTATTTTCTTTCATTTCATTTTATGCCTAAAAGCTAATTCTCATTGTTACTCATGAAATACGTCAGCACAGCTAATTATAAGAGTGACTTTATATTTTTCTCTTATTCAGTTCAGGATTCTTCCATATTCTAAGCAGACATGGGTGTGCTGCCCACCACCAGTGTTTTCCACTTTCTTTTGCTTCTTACTATCACACTTTCCTTTGACTTTTAGAACGGCAGCAGCCCTGAAGTGGTAAATGACCATCAGATAAGCTTCATGAGGTTCTCGTGGTACCAGTCTGAAGCTCTTCTTTTTTTCTGCTTTCAAAGGAATGAGAGACCTGATAGCTCCCATTTCAAATGTGTTCATTTAAAGGCTATCACATTCCTTCTGGAATTCTCATACAACTTCCCCTCTTCTCAGATACAATCAGAGGAGACTTCCAATGTTAATCTCAGTTCTCTTGACCAAAAGAATGCAAATTTTACTGCCCTATCTCAGTCTGACATCAGCAGGACTGATTATTACTTAGGGACAAGGGTTATGCTAAGCTTGTTCTTCCAGGGTAGAAATATTTCATAGCTTTACGCTGTTTGTAAGATGACACCCTATTTCCCTTCCTCATTATCATCATCACTGGTAATGTTCATGTTTGACTCAACATTATCATTAGATTGCACACTGAATGACCATTTTTATTACAAAGAGCTGCATATATCCTTTTCCCTAACCGTTTTGTCCCTGCTAGGGACTTCAGGAACCAATTGAAATTTAATGCAGGGTATGTTTTCTATTGTGAACTACATATGGTCTGGAAGTGGTAATAAAGATGATGTGTCACATTGCTTGCTGTATATGGGCTTGTTCGATTCTTGATGCATGTTTCTGTTTACTTAACAAATAACACTACTTTTTGAGGAAGATGTTCTGCCTATATTCTGTTTAGGACATTTCCTGCTGCTGCCCTTAGTGTCATCCACATATTCCCTAGCTGCTATGAATGAGGGCATAGCAACCATTCGGGATGGGAATGCTAACTGAGACAGCTAACACATGGATATATGCAAGAGAATCAACTATTCAGAAATCAGACTGTGGGGGCAGAATTAAGTGATAAATAGTCTACTGAATTTGATCGAAGTAAAGCTCAGTGGTTTCCTTCAGCATTACTTAGGCCCTTCCATGTTCATAGTACCATTTGTACCACAATAACTATTATCATGCAAAGGTAAAACCCTAATAGTAGAACTGACAGTAAATAACTTGTGTAAATGCAACTTTTTATTGATGAATCAGGGATGAGCTTCAGTGTAGCGCAGGAATAAAAATCTGAGATATAAACAGGAGCTGTGAATGGATCTTCCATTAACTTCAAGTTGACAAATACGGCAACCATTTTCAGATATGATAAAACCTACTTTATGAAAGAGGTTTTTATTTATCTAGTCATCTCGTCCATGCTGGGACACACTGATTCTCACCCAAAGTATTCTTTGGAAATACACACTCCACAGACTCAAAATTTAAAGTAACGTTATTAAAAGGAGTAAAGTGCTCTACCACCCAGCCCACCTAAAAATACACATGTTTTGAAAAGTCAAATTTCAGAGCAATGGATAACAGGGAGTTGAACAAACAGCAGCCTTTTTTTTTTTCTTCTTTTTGGCTTTAACCAGAACAAAAACCAAACCCTATTCCAAGTTCCAATGGGTTTGTACTGGAACCGAAACTAAAACAGTTGCAGTCAGAACTGAATCCAAACTGGAAAGAGGCAAAAGTGTTTGTTACATGAGCCCCAGAGCTCAGACACTGAAGAACAAGAACACAACCCCAAGATGAGTTTACAAATTCACTGATGTTCTGGTCATTTTTCTCTGGTCATTCTCATCTGCCTAATACCCTTCCTTTGACTGGTCCATTTTTAATTTTTTTTCTATCAAATTAACTGTAATACTATTTTGGTTTATGTAAAATTTGCATGAGTGAACTATGAGACACTGCAGAATAGCAGAAGAGAAAATGAATAGAAAAAATCATAGAAACATTACAGAGTTTACATTCTTCCTGCTGCTCTTTTCAGACAAGCTAACACTAGCCAAAATTACCCTACCCAGGGTAGCCTATCAGGCTAGGGATAACATTACTGAATCTGCCTCCAAAACCACGACAATTTGGAAGTTGATTCTGTCCCTTTTGAGCCTTTGCAGCACAAGGTGTCATTCAAGAAAGCTTGGATGGAAAGAAAACCCAAACATATGGAAGCTGCCTACAGTCAACTGAAAAAGCCTTGGACAGCCTTCTCTTGAACCTCCTCAGGAACAAGTGGAAGAGTGGGGGAAGAGTGAGAAGAATCACACCAAGTATTGCAGGACAATTTAAGCTGTTTTGAGGCCTGATTTCTGTCCTGAAATACTTGCTTAGTGCTGTAATTTAGTCAGATGCTTTGTCAGAACAAGAAGCAGAACCTGAAATCCATGAATTTTATATAATCTTTTAGGCTGGCAGATCCAATATGGCCTTTTTCAATAAAATATTTAGAAAAATGCACTTTTACACTGTCATAAACCTTTTTTTTTAATCTTTCTGTCACTCCTCTTAATCTGGGCGTGTTTATCAGCATCATTCGTCCTGGGCTGCCTCTGTAGGGATATAATGTATTCTGATCGCATTGCGTCTATTCATCTATAATGCTGTTGAGTCAGTTGCAGTCATATTTGAGCATTTGATAGTTTAACCTTGAAATAAATGGTAGCTGAATATATTTTCACCACACCCAAATATGTTCCTGAGTAGTCATCAGTTTTTACTTCCATTCCCCTGTCATTATTATAATTCCATTTTTATGGCAGAAAATCTCCCTCTTTAAAACATTGTTCATTATCCAGAAATAAATGACACCACCATCATGCTTAATATAACACTTGTTTTGTGGGGGTGTTTGCAGTGTGTGTGTGGGTGAGTGCATGTTCTTTCTGAAATTTTATCTCAAAATTAATCTGAAAATCTGTGCTTTGATTCCAGGCAGGAATGCAGCTGCATTCCTAAAGGAAATAGAGAACCTAAGAGCTGGCCCTGCCGGAGCAAAAGCAAACCAGCTATTTGGCTTCAACAACATCAGGATTTTGCCCTCCTTGCACTGGAAACATAAAGACACGAAGGGCTGAACACCTATTTGTATATTGCAAGGCATACTGTGCATTCTGGGTTATACAAGTTGATATTATTCATCAGTAATTACCTACACCTAGTAGAAAAGTAAGTGCCATTTTTCGGAACAACACCCAGTATGAACTACTGGGAACTACAACTAGTACAAACATTTTTAGGAACACATCCAAAAACACATGATGACTATCCTTACCATCCTTTCTTCTCATATGGATGCAGTGGTGCCTCATGTAACCCAGCCCTGTACTAATGGAGCTCAGGAAAGGAAGCTGTTCAAAAAGTAGTTTTTAGGCACCTCCTCAGCGATGGATAATTATTCCCTGGCATGTGCCTATACGTCCCTTGAAGGCTGAAACTATGTAGGGGTTGGCTAAAGGGTGCAGTTTCACAAGCTGATTGTGGTTCACAGGCTAGAAGCTGGGCCGCTCTGCGTCAGAAAGTGGCGTGAACCCTTGCCAGCCATGAAGAGGTTTTGAATGCAGTAAGGAGACGTGCATGAGGAATGGACAGAAGATGAAATTAAAGAGTTACAGGGTCACAGAGACAGCACTTCCCCTTTTTATTACATATCCTAATTATTACATATCTTTATTGCTAAATTACATATTCCTACACAGCAATCTTTCTGGATAGCTTAGTAGAGTGCAATTTATATCTTTTTCAATCTGCAATAAATTCACATTACTGATATCTTTCGTTGTTTTTCTTTTTTTTTTTTTCTGTAATTTACTATATGAAAAGACTTACCAATGAATCTTGTAAGCCTGCATAATAGGTCATCTGGCAAATAGAATTCTTGTTATGATAATGATATATACAGTAGGGGCTGTTTATGTTTTTTCTCCAGAAGATTAGGTATTTGACAGTAATTAGCCAACGTACAGTGGACCTACAAAACTGAAAACCTAGAGGGTCGGCGGTTGCCAAAAGATGGTAATTCATTAAATATATGGAGCAATGGGTAATGAAAAACTTTTGTGCACTACAGTCCATGAAAACAATCCAATCATAATTATGAACTATTCAGGAACAAAAGTTCAAAGTTAGGTTATGGAAGAAGTGTTAATTTTCTTTACAATTCTGTTGTTACTGGGGAAAAAAATGTAAGCTTTCTATGACAAGATTCAGTTTTATTTAGCTCCCTTGTTTATCATATTTCTTCAAATAAACTACTAAATTTTTAGACTCATCTCTGCAGATTGCCAGTTTCATGGCTACAATTGATGAAATCAGGTTTTTTAAGCCACTTAATTATAGTAAATTATATATGTAGATATGTTTGGGTTTTTTAATTATAGAATTTTAATTAAATAGAATGAGGTAAATTATTTTTTTAAATAGTCTTTTAAGATTCTTGCAGAAACAAGCATATAAATCCAATTTTATTATTTATTTGAGTAGATACAGTATTTAAGTAGGTATTTTTATGCTATATTTGAGCATATTTTGGCATAGGTAAGGACTTTGAATGAAAAACTCCATATTTGAATGAAAGTTTCATATACTAAAGCAAGAAACTTACTATACTACTAAATTTTAAGTACAAACAAAGTTGTTTAAAATAATCTAGATTTTATTACCACACCATCATTATAGCACCTAGAAGCAAAGTGACATAATCATCTCAAATTTTTCAATTTGTCAAACTTAGATTGTCTCTGCTCCAGTCATGTCTCTCTTATTAGTTTTCCCTGCAGGTACCACTGAATGTTTCCATATGGTTTTGTATTCTGACAGGGATTTTCTCAGTGTACTTTTCTCATTGGCGTCTTTTAAATCTAGCAGCCAGCAAGGCAATTGCCTTGTGTGGTTGCTGTAGGTTGGGTTGCTTCTCTTTTCTTCTAAATGGCAAGCTATTTTTAAGTTTCTGTTATGTTTTGACATTTTCTCTCAATGCTCTGAAGAGCTTGCTTACTGCATTCTGAAAATGTTCCTAATAGGTGTAAAATCTGTTTTTTAAAAAAAAATAAAAATTATAGATTTAGAAAGTAAGTATGGAAAGAATATTATCCCAGGGGAAGGAGAGCTTACTAGTATCAACAGGATGGCTTTGAGGTAAAGCAGTAAAAGTATTCAGCTACCCTCATAAAATTATAAGGAAGACAATAAAATCACTTGTAATAATTTGCAATAACTGTTTCTTAGAAAATTTGTAAAAAAATATGAGAATAATTAATCAAATGGAAAAGTATTTAGGATGCTAATACAAAGCAAAAATTGTCCTGCCTACCCTACAAAATAGATTAAAGCCAGTAATGATTATAAAATCTTTACTCTGAGGAGTCAAATATTTTACTGATGGTTGGCAAATAATATCACCAGAATACTATTGTATATACTAAATAACAACCTCAAGTCTTAAGACTGGGAGGTCAAAGAGACATTTTGTATCCTTCTGAGCATGCAGAACTCTTATTTATGCAGTAGCAAGCCATCTAAAAACATTAAGGAATGTGAACAGGAGATGAGGTGATGGATAAACAATCCATTTAGTAATACCACTTAGTGCCGCTGTTGCTCCTGTGTGCCTACAAAATTCTCATTTCCGTATGCTAATGAGCATTTCTTGTCAGTCCCCAGTAAATTTCATGTTTCACGATATATTTTTTATTTATTTGTTTACCTCAAAATTGTACTTACAGGGCCTTCAGGTACAGTCAAAAGTTGATACTGCAAATCCTCCCGCTTCTTGCTCCGCATTCCAGTATTTTAGCAGCATCCCATTGACTCTTTCACCTGCTCAGTTTTCAGAGCACTGCCTAAGGTACAAAACGTGCTTTTCACCAGTTTCACATTTCACATCTGCCACACCGAAGCAGAAGAGAAAAAGAAAATCTGTTTAATTGTGCTACCCAAAACCAGTGATCTGTTCTCTCCCCTGCCACCTTCTTAAAGCATTTTTATTTCCTTTACTACAAGTGCAGCAAAGATCATTGTACTTTCTCAGTAGGCTACAGATAGCTTACAAGAAAATTGGTATCTTAAATGTAGCTTAGTGGTATATTAGTGCCTGAAATCTGGCAAGAGGGCAAGACAATGGAATTTAGATCTGGGACTTGAGAGCACAGTGTCTCATAAGCAGAGAGGCTTTGATAATGATAATAAATGGATGCCCGACAAGAATGAGTCCTCAGACAATTTAGACATAGATTTCAAAGGCATCTTCCAAGCACCTCCTCTAACCCCTTGCCATGCACGCACGCTGAAGTACCCTGCTCCTCAGCAGCTTCTCTGCAGTGAGGTGCCATTAGACAGATCCTTACCAGAACTATGTAGTAAAATTCTATATAAAGCTGTGTTATTCTACCCTTCAGGTAAACCTAAACAGCAAACGCAGGTATGCAGTCAGCTCATTTCTACATTTTTGTGGGACCCAGCTGGCTGTGTAAGGTAGCGCCTTCATTCAGAGCAAGACATGAATCAAAATCTCAGATGTGGGTGTACAAAATGCGTGGCCGCAGTTTCCTGAAGCAGGAGATGAGTTTTGTTCTAGTTTTACTTCCAGAGGAAGTGTTCAGTGACACTATCTTGCATCACTGTTTCACAGAGCTAAAATGTTTGTGATGCTCCAGTAAGAAATCAAAGCCAAATTTACACTGCAGCTAAAAGAGAGGTCTCAGACCTTAAAGAGAGTGAGTGCACAGGACCTGGCACATCCTCAGCAATTAAAAGAGGCACGCAGGATGTGCTGCAGCTAAACTCCTTCTCATGACTGTGCAGCAGCATGTGGCCAGGGCTGCAAAGGCCAAAACACGAAGCTCAGCTATTTTACTATTCTTACTAGTTGCTATTTGTATGGTATTAGAGTCCAAACCAAGTGCAGAATCAGAAGTAACTGCAAGAGTATCGCATAAACGTAAATATATGCAAACACGTAACTTTATATCAATTTATTTTAATACAGCTATATTTACATGAATGCAATACATATTTGTATTTATAAAAAGTAAATATAAGTATACTAATATAAATTCTCATCCTGAAATAATTGATTGAAATTTCAGAGCTATGTTTTCCACATACTTTAAAAAACAACACTCATCTAATGAACCATATTTGAGGTATTTCCCTGTATTAGAAGCAGCCATGACAGAACTATTTCATGTCAGGTTTGATCATTTGGGCAATTTATGATGGGATACAGAATTAAAACTGAAGTATTTGTAATTCAGGTATGCAGTTTGATTCACTGTCTTTCATGCCTTTTGTGGTTACCATTTATATTAACATTACCAGAATAAAAAGGAACATTTCAAGATTTTTTTCTCACAACAGAAAATTCAGACACCTTATGCCTTTACAAATTAAAAATAGAAGTTTTATTTCAAAAATGGAAAGTATTATATTTTAAAAAATGTTATGAGCTCTTTGGTTTGCTTATTTTTCTGAAACAGACTGCAATTCACATTGCCTAATATTTCAACTGGAAAGGAAAAGGCACACTGCCATGAAATTTACTGTTCCACTGAAGTAAGGGAAACAGCAGTCATGAAATACTGTGTGAGAAAACAAAATAAAAAGTTAAACTCTCTTGTGACAAATTACACTGCTTGAGGAGAAGCCGTGTTCTTACTGGTTTAAACCCTGAGAGCAAAATACCACAAATTTCCTCTGAGGGTAGTGATTGTGTTTAACAAGATGCTCCTCGTTTCTTCTGTATCTTTTGATGGCAGCAGCATATCTTATTTCAGTTACAGGAATATGCCTAATATTCTAAGAGAAGTATATGCAATGCAGGAAACTTCTGGGTTTATGCATAACTATCAAAACAAAACAGTTTTCAAAAGGATTTTTTTTTTTCTTTTTACTTCTCCCAGGGCCTTTAGCCTCAGTGTGCCATAGAAAAGTCACTTTCCATTGGTCTAGGAGCATGTGTGAACTTCAGCAGACCTTCTGGGGAGGGAGTCACTGCGACTCAGCCACTCTGGCCAACATAGGGTGGCCTGCAGGTGACCACTGGCCTGGTCCACATCTGCCCCTGCCCTGCAACGCCCAGAACTGGTGGTGGTCAATTACCAAAAGCTGTGTTCCCTTCCCTCCTTTCCCCAAGACACCTCAGCTTTCCAGGTTACACACCTTATTTATGTATTTTCTGTAGCTGACAGTTATCTCTCTTAATTTCTTATGGCAATCATGCAAATGTAGATGTCATTTCTTTATGCAGACTTTGTAACAACTGCATTTCCCTGGGGACATGTAGGTCTGTTAGTTGGAAGCGTCAGCTTCCATCCATCAGGTTAAGGAGATAACAAAATGGAAATCATACCCACACTAAAGGAGCAGATTTGCAAGCGCTTTGACCCAGCCTGTTTATAAAGCCAGATGGACCAAAATGTCGTGAAGATTATTCAAGGCACCAACTGCAAGGACTCTTAAGTGCATGCACTCTGAGAAGGCAATAGGAAAAGAGAGGCAAAGAGTGTCTTCCCTTTCTCAGAAAATGGGCATAACAAAGATTAAAGGATCTTTCATTCTCCTTTTCCTTGGTATAGCATCAAAATCAGAGCTGAGAGAGGTAAATAACCTCTACAATCAATGAGTACATGAAATATTAGCTTTTCCAAAATGGATTTAGTAAAGCGTTAACCTAACCAATTATCACCAGGTTTGGGGTTTTTTGGCATTCTCCACCAGCTTTCTAAGATTATTGTTGGGGATGGCTGACAAGACTGTGTCAGGAGAGAACGAAGGCTCCAGGACTGCAGTAAAAGCTGCTTGTGGTAGAAGCTAAGACACAGCCAGAGTCAAAGACCAAGCCTACACTAGAAGTAGAGCAGCACAGGAGGACCTATCGGGTGAAGCTCTGTGATGAAGACCTATTATTCACACTATAGGCCTTGAAGATATTTTACTTTGAACTAACTCTAGCCTAGTCTCATGAACTGGATGCCTGCAAGCAGCTGGAGCTCACCTCCTAGCTTAGTTTAATCTGAAGGGAATCCAGCTCCTGCTCTCCAAGACCTGTCCATTGTGTGAGCCAAGGCATGCTAAATGGGAGTGACTGGAAAATTCACTTCAAAAGTACACTCCCAAACCAAATGATACTGCTAATGCTGACCACTCATGCTGTGTGAAGGCCCAGGGACACTTAGATAAAGGGTTTTTTTGTTTTGAAAATAGGACTGCACATCCAGCACCATATTGAGAGAAATAAGAAATTATTTAGATGCAAAGAAAAATTACCTGTTTCTGGCAATATCATTTTGAAAACTGCAGATATTTTAAACTAGTCTGAGGATGGATTGGGGACAGACTTTGTTTGGGTAGGTTATGTCTATATGTATGAATTCCACATATGTAATTTAATTCTCCTTTAGGCCTAAAAAATTCAGGAGCTCTGAGTGAAATATTTATGTCATCTGTCTATGTGTTGCCTCACCCAAGTCAATTCTGTTGGTTCCCAACTTTCCCATTACCTCCCATCTTTAAAAAATATATTCAGAACATAACCTAAGAAGGAGGTCCTGGATTTTTCCTATTGTTGATTTTTAAATTAATTTTTAAAAACTTGGAAGAAAAGAAAACAATATAACTGTATAATCACAAAAGTTACAATACTGTAGTCATTATCTTCTTGTATTTAATTTTGAAGGAAATAAATTTTACACAGGTTACAATGCTGAAGGGGAAAAGAATATGTGCATGTAACAACAACTTTTATTTCTGTTGTGAAGTAATATACCTTAAACGGCAGTAAACATTCTAATGAAATAGCAGCTGAAGCAGTAGAGCATAAAATTAATATGCATCAAATGACAAAAAGGAGATGATCAGTTGATGGGCTATTCCATAAACTTTGCATGCATAATTCAAATGTTGTTTAGCAATTCATGGATCTCCATTATAGCCCTATTTTATTGCCAAGTCACAAAGTATATTTGTTCAAGTAATAATATCACTTTTTTCCATGGCAAAGTTTAAACAATTCAGATGTCAAGTATTTGATCGGCCCATGAGTGCTTTACAAATGGGGGGCAGGGATGGGGGAGAAATGAATATAGCAAAGATTTGACTGAATACAAAGAGAACAGAGAAACTTTTCACTTTTTTTTTTGTTTTGTTTTCAATATAACTTCAGCATAACTTCAACTCCTGGAGAGAGGCTTATACTGAAATTGAGACATATTCCAGTTTTCAAGTTGATTACTTGAATGTTATTAAGACATAAATGCTTGCAACTTAAGCTGTGAAAAACAATACCATACAGATTCCCTATAGAGAAAGAGTTGGAAAGGATTGAGATGTAGAGCAGTTTGTATACGTTATAGAAAGAGTTTATATTTAATAATCAAGAAAGAGTCTGACATATTCTGCTATTTGCATTTGATATCCAGATAGGAACAAAATGTTTTTTGTAATATACAAAATTTTGAGCTTTAGTCTTTTCAGCCTAAGAATTGTAATACAGGCACAAAGTGATTCTGGCCCTTGAGTCTTCAAGAACAGTCAGCAATGAAAGTGGCATGGAAATGTAATAGTGAAAAGGTATCAAGAAACTGATATGTTCCTATTATATATCTGAGAATATGGATGGATTCCTAAAAGAAGGGGATGATTGTAGCAAAGGAAGAGGCATACAGCAAGTTATTTCTCACCCATACAGTTCTCTGCCAGTCAGTGTAAGGAGAACACTGAAATTAAATATTGAAAGAATTTAGATTTCACTAAGAATTTTTTTTATAAATCAACTGGGAATTTAATTAATGGAAAATAGTACAGTCAGATAGACTACGAAGAGACAGTATAAAGATGGTTATTATTATTTAAGTATTAATGTGCCATTGGAAACCTTATCATCACGGGTTTAAACAAAATAATTTCTCTTGCTGTAGAACTTTGAGTAGTCTTTTCAAAGATCAGAATGCCTGAGAGATGCCAAGGTAAGGTAATATTTTGACTAATTGGAGAATCATTAGCCAGGAAAGAATATCCAATGGAAAATACTTTCCAAATGTGTACAAACATTTCACCTGCCATTAGTGAAAGAGAAGTCTAATGATAAAGCTGTACAAAATGTAGAAATTCTGTTTCACAGATAATTTCAAAATTATCTTTGTTTTGAATTAGAATGAAACACAGCATTTTTTTACACAATCTACAAAAGAGCTCATTGAGGGAGGGAGGGGAAGAATGCTGTCTGTCAAGCCAGCCTACTTCTTGCTACTTCATATTGGTGCTCATCAAAGTTAAAATATAAAGTTAAAGACAAAACTAGACCATCAATTTGAAAACAAAAATGGATCTTGTGTTTCAGTGATATTGATAAGGAAGTTTGACTATCAAAAAAAATTAATGGATTTCTTTTTAAATAAAATTATTGTCAAATGCACACCATTCTTGAAAGTTTAATATTGCTAGAACTGCACATTATCAGAAGATTTTGCTTTTCTGACTGAGAAGCTCCATCTTAAGAAAGGTAGCCACTAGGGCCCATATGTTAGGAAAAAACAAAAGTATCGGTTGAGTCATAGGCCTGTGCTACCTATAGATGCAGAAGACTTCATGCAGCTGGATTGCTGAATGGGCCCCCTAGAGACATTCTACTCTGTGTAGCCCTGAAAAATATAGTAGATACACATCACATTTTTTATTCTATTGTCCCTCTCTAGAGGCAGGTTATGATTTACATAGTGCTCCAAGTTATGAGTAAGAAAATGTATTAAACTTATTTGGAATTCTTTTTGGACACTTTTAGTCACTTGGGATGAAATCCTAGATCTGCTGAATTTGCTGGGAGGATCAATCATGATTTTTAAGTAGTCATGATTTCTTTCACCCGTTGGTATCTATTTCAGCATTGCAAACTTGCATTTAGCCTTCTTAGTCATTCAGATTCTCCCCTACTGGCTAGAAGAGAATGATTTAATACTGTGAGGATAAAAGTGGAGATCCCAAAGTGTTCTATTTTTTTTCTTTGATTATGTGCCCTCATTTTCTTGCAATTTTATCCCTTTATCCTCTCCTATTTGATTTTCTTCCTTAGCATCCATTGTAATAAAGTGCCATGTTCAATGGAGTTGCAGTGAGCGATTTAAATAATAGCAGGTGTAGATGTGTAGGAATTTTGATTGTAATGCGCTACTGTGAAGAACTCATGCATTTATAGTGCAGTGTATTTCTGAAACCATTATGGCGATAAGCCAATCAGCTTGAATGCGCCAGGGGCACTGCTGCAAACGTATAGAGTTGATGGAATTCATTTTAGTCACTTATTCTTGAGGTAGGATTAGAGGAAATTTTGATCAGTTCATGCATCTCCAATTTGGCCTGCAGCTTTGAGCTCTGGCTGCAGCAGAGCTCTCAAGCTGAACACAGATGGGGCTGGATAGTATCTGGGTGAGAAGCTTCCAAAAAAAAATCTAAATGCTGCAATGTGTAGGAGTTGGTAACTCACTAGGCAGTATGCTTCCCTCAGGTCTGTTCCTTACATTCATGCCTTTCACCATGGTAGAAAACGCCAGCTTGCTAGAGGTATTTCCTTTGAAGATAAGAGATAAGATCAAGTTCCTTATCAGTTGAAAATCCTATTATATGCTCTCCAGTACTAGCCTTGATATCGTGTCTAGCTTCCAGCTCAAGCAATTCCATTATATTCTGTCTGCTTTTTCCCATTTCATTTTCAAAAGGAGCAAATTAGAACTGCTGTCAATATAAAACAGCTATGATTGCATTTTGCTGAGAATGAGTTGAGGCTATCTGTGTTAGAAGAAAGGGGGGTTTGTTCTGGGTACTAGTCATGACCAACTGCAAAAGCTCACTTTTATACATATCTGTTGAGAAACTCTTATCTTTAGGAGTGTTACTTTGTTAGTATAATCTCTAGAATCTCTTCAAATTATCCCGAGTCTCACAGTTTCAATCAAGCTTTATTTTTCGAACTGTGACTTCAGTTGTGCTAGAAGACCTCAGTTACAAGTTCAAGATGCACTGCATCTGGGAACACTTTCAGCATGTTGTGTAGGTAAATATAACATGATTTACAGCTTACTATTCCATGAAGCATTTGCACACCCACTAGACACAACGCTGAACAAGAACTAATACGGACTGCTCTGGGACAGAGTAGAAAAGGCCATTTTTCAGGTGCTTGACAGCGTGTCTTACCCGTGGGTTTTAACACTACTTTTTAGGAGGTTTTTACTGAGTTCTCTCATACCACAACTGTGCATGGAAACTGGAAAGTGAGTTTGGTGCTCAGAAGCTATGTTGGAATTCTGCTGAGGATGGGGGGTGGGCGATGTGGCACCATGGCTGTGTGAAATGTTGGTCATGTTGTGGGCCAAGTTCTGCTCAAGTTACTTCTTTCTGTAGAAAAATCAGTGGAGTCGCATCAATGTGTAGTAACTAAGGGTCTTGTCTTAGCCTGAATTTGCTAACGTACTGACATTGCTTTGAAATTACACAGTTATCATTGAATTTTTTCTGCTTCACGTTGTTTGCAGGTAAAATGAGTTGGACGAGGTATAATGGAGAAGGTACGAATGACACTGTGAAGTTACATGGAGGAACATTACTTTTATGAAGTGCTTAGGAATCAAAAGCTGCCTTTGCATGCATTGACACATCATCATCACATCTCCTCAGTAACTCGCCCCCAAAACTAACAAATGTAGACAGGATGATAACTGATGTAATTTTGGTGATTAAATTATCTATGATCTACCAAAATTTATTCAAGAGATGTTGTCACCCTGCACTTTTTCAAAGAAATAAAGAAAAAATATATTTTTTGTAGTGATGGGAGTGCATTTTTGAAAGACCGGAGATAAAGCAGCCTAACATCAAATTACGGCTATAATAGAATGGCCATAGGTACCATGTATCACTAAACTAAAAGCACACGGGATATCAAATTTGTCTCAGAAGGCAGGTGTTCAGGATGGGCTGTCTCTTTTATTCTCTTGCAGCTGGTCTATTTCTTTCAGCCTTACTGAATTTTTAGTCACTGTAGTCACAAGACAAACTGAATGTGGTTTGTGTTAGGTAGTCTGATAAAAACTCATCTGCATGCCCACAAAGGGGCACAGAGAGACGATGGAGGGGGGAGCCCAAATAATACCCTGCCCAGCCACTGCCAAGCCCACCCCAGGAGCCATCAGCCCAGAGGAGCACAGGGACACAACAGCAGGCAGAGGGGAACCCAAATTGAAGACTCAAAGGGAAGGGCACCCTATCCAGGCCCCTCCCAGGGCTGTCCCAGCAGAGCCTCAGCCCCAGTGCCCAAGGGTGAAACCAGTCACTGGGAGCAGTTCTCCAGATCACCTTTTGGACCAAGGGCAGTTGCTGCTTAGGGGTAGGATGCATTATGGGATTCAGGGGAAGAACATTTTAGAATTGTACAGGATTTACTATGGGATGTTTAAGGGAGGAATCAAAGGTGAGAAAAAGGGAGGGGTTTAGGCAAATTTGTCCATTTGCACATAAACAAGGGCTGGTCAGTGCAGCTGTCTGCCCTGCCCCGCACTTGATCATCGCAGCCTGCCTGTCTACTTATTAAAGTCCATCTCCAACTGCTTTCCAGAAGGGGGCTTTTTACCCTCTGTGTGTCTGTCTGTCTGTCTGGGGATCTGTGGTTCGAGGCTGCAGCCTTGGGAGCTCCTATGTCCAGGTGTCATCAGCTGGGGAGACTGAGTAAGCTGAGCTGCTGGGTGGATCCACCTTGTGCCTATGTATACATTCTCCCACAAAGGCTCCTCTGTCCTGCCCAGCCAGAGGCGGGAGCAGGACAAGGCCGTTGGTGCTGCCTGTGTTTTGTGAATGTGTCCACCTGTACATGTGTATGGGTGGTGCTGCCTGTATTTTGTGAATGTGTCCACCTGTACATGTGGATGGGTGGTGCCGCCTGTGTTTTGTGAATGTGTCCACCTGTACATGTGGATGGGTGGTGCATGCCTGTGCTCTGTGTGCACCCGCCTGTGCTCTGTGTGCCTGCTGGGAATACGTTTTCAGCCTCACTGCTGGCTGGATCTGGGGACACAGAGTGGCAGCAGCCTTGCCTCCCTCAAGCTGTCAGATCCGGCATAATATACTTTATCATGATGTATTTGGAATTTCCAATTCAAAATTCTTCTGACAGAACAAACACCATTTTTTAACAAGTCTGAGCAGGTCTGCTGCTTAGCTGCCTGAATGCAGTCCTTTCCTTTGACAGGACAGATTTATTTCACTTGTCAGAAGTAATGTCTGCCCCAGGAGTCCACTGGTCACCATGATAGCCATGAGATCCTCGATCAGTGCTGGCAAGCATAATGTGCAGATTTTAAATGCGCCGTTAAAACTACTCAAATACAACAATACACCTGAAATCATCCTGCCATTTAAGTGTTAGATTATGAAAGGTCAGACAGGGCTCAGTTACAAATGGAAGAAGGTTCTTCAAGGTACAAAGACTGCCATGTATGTCTACCTTTCAAAACTCCACGTGTAAGCAGTGATTGCTCTTCTAAATTAATAAGTAGGTACATTAATGAGGACTTGCTTAGATACACAAAATTTGTGTGATTGCACATGCGTATGACAGTACTGGAAAGTGTTATTCAACAGGAATCATTGCCTTATATCAATATTCAGGTGCAAAATATTTTGAGGGAAAAAACCTATTTAAACTAAGACAAAAAAATACTTCAATAGAGATCAAAAGAAAAGAATCAGATTTCAAGGAAAACTGAAGGATGTCACAGAACATAATAGCTAAAAATGCTGACTTTCATGAAGCAGCACTGTAAGATATAGAAGAGATTAATATTCACTGTGAGGATTATGGAAAAAATCCATAGATGTTTAAAAACCTTAATTGGCTATTCCAATCTCAAGAGAGAGGGAAAATAAGCTTGTTATTGAAAAGTACATGAGCAAGAAAGAAAGCTTTTGAAAATGTCAGCATGGATCCCAATCGCTCTTTCACAGCATAAGGTGAATATTGATTAGTGTAATTTCCTTGCCTTTTGGGCTGTGCTTTTTTACATTTCTGTAAGGAAGTTCTGAAACAGGCTTCAGCTGTTGGTTTTGGTGGGGTTTTTTTTCTCATTTCTCAGGATGCATATGAACAGTATCTGCTTTCTTCCCCAGCAATAGCAGTGCTATGTTAAAACAGCCTTAGTTTTAACCAGTTTAATGTGCAGAAAAGCACAGTGTTGCACGATGTCAGCAATTCTGCGGAGCAAAATGTTGATGAAAATGGCAGGCTGCTGTTAGAGGCAGGGATGGGGTTATGGGAAGCCCAGACTCTCTGTGAAAGGAGTCAGCAAGGGTCTCTGGGAAAATATGGAGCAGCAACATCTGTGTTTCGCTCAGCTCTCATGAGAGAAAGCGTTCTGGATGCTTTTTATTACGGGCTTTTGATGAAACTGAGATGGCACCACTGAATGTTTCCGAGATTAGAAATGTTAACATTTCCTTCACCACATTTGGGAGCTGCTTTTGACAGAGTATGGCATAGCAGACACAGAGAGACCTGCTGTGTTGCAGATTTTGCCAGGCTCTACAGCAGCCGTCATATGCTCCTTTAATCTTTCTGCTTTCTTTTTATTTTATTTCATTTTTCCTCCTCTCTAGCAAAATTTCTGATGTATAAAAGCCTGTGTTATTTGTGAAGCAAAAGGTCTGCAGTAATGATAGTATTTAACTTTTCATGTAAAACATTCTTCTTTGGGCACGTTGCAAATGACATTAGCCGTTTTCTTTTCATATTCTCTGCATACTAATTCCAGCAGAGCTGCTACATTACACAAGCACTAGGTTCTTTTTCTCCATTTCTTTCCCTTCTATTGTTTGAGACAGTTTAAAGAAGTAAATTAAAATCCACTGTTAAGTGGAACCTCTTTCTCTCAGGAAAACATAATAATGGTCATTGAGACAATGGCACACGCTGATATTGTAATGAACTGATGTCATGCACTGCATTTCATAGACTCAAGGCAATTAGGCACTGAAAATTACCCATCCACCGACTTTACCCACCCACACTGACAGTTTAAGAACAGTCCCTCTAGGGTATTTCTAAGTGTTTTGACCAGTCTAGCTTTTAAATTTTGCAAGTGTCAAGACCACTTTGAAAAAGGAAAATCCAAGAGATATTTCAAATATATCTCCCTTTAACGTGAAATACTACAACCATGAGGTTAGAAAAGTGTTCTGATTTACCAAAATGTATTGTATATCTATGCAGAATGTTTGCAATTGCAGATGGACAATATGTTTTAACCCTGGTTATTGACTCTCAGAAAGTGCTAGACTGATACAAAAGAAATTAGTATAAAATATTATCTATAAATGATTCAATGTGCTGTTTAAAACATTAAGACAAAATACTGTAAATGAGTTGTAGAGTAATATAATTCATAAGGGTGGGGAGTTTTTTAAATTCCAATAGAAAATCTAGAATTTGTAGTTCAGGAATGATGCTGGTCAAATGGGTGTCCAGAGGAGGTAAGAGGTCTAGGCAACGTGGGTGGGGGAAAGAATCCAGGCAAGTAGCTTTCCACAAAATTATGTTTAAGATTAATAGACTTCAAATGTGCAAGGATATTCTGCCATAAAGTGTATCCATGTGGTTGGTGAATAAGTTAAGAAAACAATACAGAAGGGTCAGCTTAGATGCCTGGACAACTTTCAAATGTTAAGGGTAGTGACACAGAAATAGACTGAATGGGGGTGTCCTAGAGACCCTGTCACTGAAACTTTTAAAGACAGGTTAGACAAGCTCCTGTCAGGTATGACGTGGTATATAATTCAACCTGTCAGGACAGGAGGATGGATTAGAAGATCACCTGAAATCCATTCCAGCCATATGACTATTTAGAAGAACAGAATATACACCCACTATAAATTATAACCTGTTTCAGCTTTACTGCTTCTCTTCATTTTTTTTTCTTGTCACCTTTACTGTTCTGTAATAAAATAACTGATAGAAGAAGGGTTTCTTTGTTGAATTACCCCTTCTATGGTTTATATTAAGGAAACATTGAGAGCATACCAAGTCCAAGCATACTGAATTTTTTTGAGCTAGGCAAAACTTCAAGTGCCTACTTCGTGCTATCCGTAACTGCTTCACACTTATAAAGGCTCAAGGTCTGTCCCATAAATAAGGTAGCAAATGCTTTCAGATGTTTGTCCCAACATGTGAGGAAGAGACAAAAAGAGAAAGATATGAATAACAGAATCATGTATTGCTCAATGCTAAAAAGAGCAATCACCTGCCCCTTCCACAATGCAGCTTGCATGAGCAGTGCAGGCTGCCGCATGCTCCAAGGGTCTACCTTGCTGGTTGACAAGCTCAACAACCTAACTGGAAGGAGTCACAACTTACTTTCAGCCCACACATCTGATGTCCTTCCTACAAAAACCAAAGCCCTGTGAGGTAGGGAGGAGGACAGAGAGAACTTAGAGAGGAAACTGCTGGCACACATGCAGTGGTTTCACCCCAGAGCAGAGCTGGGCTGCAGTCAGGGTGTGCATCCAGGCACAGGAGCCCAGAAGCATCCTCAACTTTTCTGACTGAACAGGAGTCCTAATGTCTGAGCTGTTTCTGAGCAGAATTTGTAGATAAAGTAGTTCCAACTGATTCCCATTAATTATCTTAAAGTTCGGCTGTATGATCCACTTAGCTTAATTTAAAGTTACTGCATGTTAACTGGGCTATGATAATTTGTCCATAGCAAATGCCAGTGAAAGTTTTCTATTTGCGGCAGGTATCACAAAAGTGATAGAGAGGACCTGTTGCAAGTCAGTTTAAAAGTGGCAACTACTTGAGCTTTGGGACTTCTTTATCAGAGCCCACTCAGCCATTATTCTTACATCCCTCAGTTTCTGTCCAGTTTAGCTTGTCTGGAAATTAGATAGAAATAACTTATGCAGTACAGGTCAGAAATGCTTCCTCACTCATTTCACCTTGTTTGGGAACAGCTGATATTCCCAGCTCAGATCAGCTCAGATCCCACCTGCAACAGGATTTTGCTCTCTTTACCTTATTTGAGAGTTGACTGAGAGAGAAGGAGGGTTTCCACCTAATCGTTCCAGACATTAGAAATGCAACTCTGCTCCTCAGCTTCCCAGAAGTCCCCCCTAAAGATCACCTCCAGCTCTGGTTCATCAGGACACCAGAGTCCTTGACAAAGGAGTAGCACACTGGATGGCTGCTGCCTGCTAAGTTGCAACCTTTGGAACACAGAGTCGTATCTGTTCCTATGGCTTCCTGACCTGGTAAAGGTAAGAAGGGAAAAGGAAAAAAAAAAAAAAAAAGAAAAAAAAAAAAGCATCTTCATTCCAGTACTGATCACTTTGGCCATTTGGTCACTCAGTCCCAACTTCTTATTTCAGTTTCAAAAATAAGAAAAAGGTCTGTCAACTGAGGCAAAATAAACTGGATTCTCTCTTTCTTTGGGAAATGTATTAATTGTCTTTAGCTAATTCTTATTTAAAATTAGCAGATCTTAGTCGTGTACTTAAAACCTGGAAGAGTAGGCCTGCTAGCTCCTGGCATGAACGTGGTTACACGCATGAAAATTTCCTTTCTAAATATCTCTCTCTTCTACTCTTGCAGGCTTTACTGATTTTATTATTTCCCTTATCCCAGCCCCACTAGCAAAAGAAGATATTAATTGTCCTGCTATAATTTGCTATGTATGTGTATGTGTATATGGACACATATATGTGAGAAGCTGGACTACAGTCTCAGCTGAAAGCTGCAGCTAATGCTTTTCCAGAGGTAAGGGTGACTCCAAAGGCTCCAAGTTTCACTTTGCTGAACTGCAGTGACTGACAGTTCAGTGTATAACCTGAATCAGGCCGTACTCTGCCACGTATGAACCAGTAAGTCCACCCTAAAGTAGGTATGCTGGAATCAAACACCACCTGGAGGCCTTTGTGCATCTCCATTCATTCCAGAGGGAGCCTAGATGTCCCCGACTAGTCTGGATGTCAAATTTTCAGACAGCTCAGTTTAAGCAAGGTGAAATTCATCCTAGGTGACAAAATAGTGAGCGGTAATATAAAAAGAAAGGACAGGTTCTTTTTTCTGAACCTGAAACAAGTGTACTTTTCCTTCTATAAAACAAGCTAATAACGTAAGTACACGCAGAAGAAAAGGTGTCTGTATATCATGTGTGGTTGTATAAACACTTGTGTGGTTATTTACCTACATCTAGACATAGTGTGAATATCTAAAAGAAGCTGGGCCAAGCTGATTGCTGACATAAGCAGTGAAATGACTACTGATTTATATCAACAATGAATATGAACCATTTGTGGATTTGCAGACGGTGCCATCGAACAAGTTATAGCCCTGTGTCCTCACAGTGCTTGTTGATTTAAGGTCATTTTTGTCAAAGTTCTTCTGCCAGTCTCTAGTGGTGTCAGCAATTGAATCTTACTTGTGTACATTTCAGAGGTAAAATGCTAGGCTTCCATAATTTAAAATAAATGTTAAGAGTGCTAAGACAATATGTGCATGCAGATCTCAAGCTGCTTCTCAAAATTTCAGAATGTCTTGATATAATATTTGCTTACCCTGTTTGGGAGTTTTTTCCAATGAAAGAAAAACAGACCACCAACTGGCTTTCTGACATTTTATTTTAATTGAATTAATTTAATTTTAATTTTTGCCATTTGTTGCAATGCTGACAAGGTCCCCTAGAGGAATAAGTTCTGTCTTTGAAGAGAAATGAAAATGACTGACAGAGTAATAAATTCAAGCCAGTATATGAGGCCACTTCAAAACAAGAAAATTTAAGTTGCAGAACCACACCTTTGGGAGCAAAGCTCCTGCTTAGTAGGCATTAACAGTATTCATAGTCTATCCACAACAGCAAACTGCTGCAAAGTTTAAGATAAACTATTAGAAAGACTACCCAAACAAAGGTTACATATTAAACTTGGAAAAGTAAGATTATAAATAAATGTCGTGCTTTTTCTTATCTAAAAGAAACACTCATAACCATATTAACTAAAAATGCAAGTTGGTTTCTAAATTATCCTTTCTCAGATCTTTGCAGAGAAAAGGATATCATGCAGCAGTAACCTCTGCCAAATGGTGCTTTGTGATTAGAAGCCAGTGCCTGGACTGCTGGTGTCGCAGTCCTGCCCGCAAGCAACGGGCATTTACGCTGGAGTGGGTGGGAATGGCTTTTTGTACAGCGCTGCTTCTATCTGGCTGAGACAGTCACTGTGGGGACTGCGGGATTAAGCTGCCTGGGAAGCTGCTCTTCTTTAAAACGTCTCTAACACCCTGCAGGGCTGAAAAAAAAACCAAACCTGTGCTCATAAGAAGAGCCGTGCCCAGAATCCCAGGGACAGAGAGCAAACAGAGAAAATGCTTTAAGATCCTCAGAGGTCACGTTAATATCTGAACTGGGAAGCAGTCATTACTGGCATATTTAAGAGCGTGAGGAGAAAGGTCACACTGCCCCTAACAGCGCAGGGCTCACAGCACAGCGCAGCGCTGCTCGGCAGAACACGGAGCTGGAGGCAGGCATGTGCCTCCACAGCAGCCCCAGGTAGCTGACAACCAGAGGTCTCATCTCTCACTCCTTTGGGCACCTAAAGCTGCAGGAGGGTCTTGACCCACCCCCCCCTCCTTCTGGTAAAGGCTACGTTGCCATGGGAGCATCCTTCTCCTATGCCCAGCCCTCCCTTCTCCCCCACCTGCCTGAGGCCTCCAGCAGGTTGTCCCTACCCCTGCTGCCAGGGACATCCGGAAAGATCACCCCTAGTGTCACAGTGGCAGCCATGGCCATGTAGGCTTTCCAGTTCGGAGTTCACCCACCCTGCACAGGACAGAGTTGGGGCAGAAAAGGCTCTAGCCCAGTACTTCTCCCACCCAGTGGGAAACTCTGCAATAGAGCACCCAGGGTTAAAGGTCTGGGGCAACAGGGTAGTTTTGCTTACTTCTGTGAGCACCGTATGCTCGCAGACAAAGGCTGAGCAGCTTGCTCTTGGCGTCTGCACAGCTGCCGCTATGGCCCCTTCTTCAGCAGGAGTGGAGGAGAGAACAAGCCCTCTGGTGCCATCAGGTTGGCGAGGATGCCTGTGTCCTCCTCTGCCTCAGCATGCCCGCTCTGCAATATTCTCTGGACTTGGTAGAGAGTACTCCCACAGGCACCCTCCTGCTCGAGCTCTGGCTCGTCTTGTGAGTTACGGACTCTCTCTGTCTGCTTCCAGTCAGCTTGTGGCACGTTCTCCCCCCAGAAAAATCAGACCCTTCCCCACCCTTTCCAGAACCATACCAGTCTCTCCCATTCCTGCGTGGATCTCCAAGTCTCCACTTCAGTTCCTCCTACAAGTCTTTTTTTAATTTCTTGCTTTGTCATTCCTGTTCCTCTGACCTATGAGGAGACACTTTTTTTGCTAGTTCCCTGCAGAAACCCTGATAAATTGGTTTTCCCATTCAGACTTCCTATTTACTGTTTCCAGGTGCTTCCATTTGAACTGACAACAGCAAAATGACTAACAGTATTGCGGGTCCAAGAGAAATATGACAGAGTACGGCAAGTTCAAGGTAGATTCATTGTGCACAGAAGCAGTATTTTTCACCGCAACTGCAGAAAATTGAGCAGAATACAGAATTCGTTCAGGGGGGATATTCCTGCTTGTCAAGCCTGGAGATGTAAGCAGGTCCACCCGAGTCACAAAAACTTTTGCTTTTAGTGCCACAATAGATCCAAACCGTCTCGAGGTGACTGTTCAGCTGGAAATCCCTGCCTGTGACCAAGGTTCAGCTATTCATCCTAACGATTCATTGTTAGGAGCACCGACAACAGGCCTTTTCTGCCACCCAGCAGTGGCATGTTAATGAATTCCCAGTGGTGTTAATCCCAATTAAAGATTCCCTGAGGCTGCCGAATTTTTTTTAGTCCTTACTCAAGATTCGTTTTCTGCCACTAACCACTATTTAAATGTTTTATCGTCATGCTTTGTGCTTTTGTGAAAAGATTTCTTTGTCAGGTATCCTCAAAAGCTAGCTACTGCAAGCTCATACGCTCTTTACAAAGTATTTATGTTACAGAGATGCCAGATAAGCTCAGAAGCTATTGTAAATGCACAGAACACTTATACATACACAGTAAATACTCTCCATATGTGTATGTTTATATTTGCTATATATGTTTACATGCATGTGTGCATATCAAAGTTATCAACTTAGCATAAAGACCGAGCCTGGTGTATTATGGTCTGAACTGGTAGTGAAGAGCACTTTACTTATGAACTTTGGGATTCTTTGGAATTTTTGAGGAGTGCCTTGGGGCACACAACCCTTACGACAGTGACGCGAGCACCGGACAAGTCCATGTGTAAGCTACACCATTGGTCTTCAGGATGGAGGTTGTGTTTCTTGCTGTGTTTTATTTGCTCAGTGACAGTATCCTAGCTCATAAGGAGATTCTTATTGCCATGGCAATACAGATCTCGGTGAAGGTACTTAGGGATGGCCTTGTCCCCCTAGCAGTGTTGGGCTACATCTGCAAAGGTGGGGTGGGTACAAGACAACAAGAGTCTCCCCTGGTCCTTACCTGCGTGGAGGAGCTGTGATTATCCTTTGCGCAAGGTGGCAGCAGCAGAAAGCTCTTCAGACTCGTTCCCCTCCCCTGTGCACACCTCCTATTAAGAAGAATAACTGCCTCAACTTCATTAATTGTTTAAAAAAACACCTCTTATTGCTGGTGGTCAATATATATGCAAATGGTGTATAGAGTTACCGACATCTTTTTCTTTGGGAACACCATCACACTTCTCTCTCCCTTTTTTACCCATATTCCCCTGGGGAAAGGCTACAAAACTATACATAGAGAAAGGAAAACGATGAAACAAATCCCCCTTAAATCACTGATTTTCCCTTTTAAAAGTGAGGGGTTTTTCTGAAAAAAAAACCCAACTGCTTGGGGAGAAAGGATCAAGTCCCAGACAAAAAGAAAAAAAAGAATGTGTAAGCTCAATGCTTAATTAAGACATCTTCATGCTAGCTGACAAATTCAACAGATGTACCAGTAGTACACCATGGTTCAGCATAATAATTTTGTATTTCTGTAGGAAAACGTCTGAAGAATCTGCCTTTGGAAACCCTAGCTAGCAATTACCTAGATGAAAAGCAAAGAACAGCGTGGAGTGCACAGCAGTTGTTCTCCTGACCCTATTCAGAATTCGCTGTTTGGATATTTTTAGAGGTGTTTTTGTTTCCTTGTTGTTTTGCAGAAGAGAGCTACTTTATTCTCCTGGAGCCCAACATGTGTTGAATGGAATGTTTTACCGCAAGTGTTGAAATTGGCCAAGCTACTTTAAGTCTCAAAATATTGCTAAGACATTCTCCCCATGTGGAAAAAACCTTAGGTTAGAAATTAGAATATTTTCTTTAATATTCTTTATAGACTTCAACTCTGTTGAAGTCAACAGAAGTAGTTCACTGGCTGCAGTAAGCCTTTGACAGAGCCAGTATTTGAACTACGAGCAGAACTGGCTACAGGACCCTATTTTAATATTACTGAAATATGTGAAGTAAATGGCTTGTTCATTCCCCCTTCTGTACGCTGTGTTTAAAATGTAAACCTAGACTGCTGCTTATTTTGAAAAAGCAGGGATTACTCACTTTGAAAGTACAATAGAGTAAGCGTGATCTTTATGCAGAGACATGGTAAAAGAACAGCCAGTTGACTGTGGATATGAACATTCTCCACAACCTTAAAAGTTTGGTTTGATAACTGTAATCTTATTCCAAAACCACTGTGTTTAATAAAAATTAATTTCAAAACTTGAAGAATATTTTATTATGGAATACAAAAATACTATCTATGTAAAAACAATAAGTTAGTTTATTTACAGTACTTTACACTATTCTGCTCTAGGGCTTCCTTTGCATTGGATTTATTTTCATTATTTTACACACCTTTATAATTTTGCACAAAGCATTTCCAAAAGCATGTCATCCATGTTCACTGCTCCAATGATGGGCCTAAAGAATAGTTCAGCAATCACGTTTGCATTAATAGATCTTAACAAGGATAGAACAACATTCAGCTTGGCAAATCTGGCTTCATCACCTCTGTGAATGAGTCTGACATGTTCATTTAGAGCTTGTTGTGCTTCCCTCTGCAGTCCTTCAATGTACTGTGTACACTGGAGTCCAGGTAGATCTGAAAAGAAAAATAAATTATTTTTGTTTACGTAGGTTTTGTCGATAAAGCAACATTCTTCTTACAGAACAACCTCTAACAGCTTACAGGTGGTATTTACCACTCAAGAAATGAAGCAAATGAGATTGCTAGCAGACTTCTCGTATGCAGAGTCAACATGCCAAATTTTACAGGGCAGTTCAAAATCTTATTATGCTGGTGTTCTGGACATTCAATACTCCACTACACAAACTTGAAATACAACATTTGCCAACATTCACTTAAAGTGTTAAACAAATTAGCTGATAAAACTAAAACTTTGATGGAAGAATGCTCTCTGAAACACCTTTAGAGTGACAAATGGGACCTGTAAACAGCGGGGAAAACAATAAAAATAACTTGTTGACTTGTTCGCTTCTACAAAACGCATTGTTCACATTGAAGGCGTCTTTTGACAACTGTTTCTGAGTAGCTCCAGATGACAAGGGGCAAGAAGCATTAACTCTGGCGTATGACAGAAAGTTTCCTGGTGAACCATAGTAAGGACCCTGAAGGACAGAGAGTGCACAATTTCTGAATTTCAGCGTCAGTTTGCCAGTGGGAGCGCAGGAAGTGCCGTATCCCACTTCCACACGGTAGTGGCATATTTAGGAAGCCCCGCATCCAACCTGCCAGCTACCTTTCAGGTAAGTCACCGACATGATAATCAGTCACTTGGTAGACCTGCATCTCTGGAAGCCTCCACAAACAGAGGCTGGCAAAAAACAAAACAAAACAAAACAAAAAAACCAAAACCAAACCAAACATCATAAATGCTACACGCAGAGCCGAAGCAGCACTTTGTTCCTGGAAGCCCTGAGCCCTGTCCTGTTCTCTTTCCACGGCGCCCAGACCCTCGGGCGGCCGGCGACCCCCGCTCCAAACGCCTCCCCCTGAGGAGGCGCTGCCGCCGCCGCCGGGAACCGCTGCCGGCCTCTAACTTTCCCGAAGAGGCCGCCTCGGGTTTGTCGTATTCGTGAATAACCTCTGTGGAAGGCGCCAGCCCCCGGGACCCCCGATCCAGCCGGCAAAGGGCAGGCGGGGCGGCCGCTGGCGGCTCCGTGCCTGCCCGCCGGGGCCCTGAGGAGGGGGCAGCGGGGCGAAACCTTGCTCCGCATCCCCCTCCTCCACCACCTCCTTCCCCCTGAGGAAAAGCCCCGGGTCCGCCCCGCTTGCCCGGGGATGCAGGCGGGTCTCCCCGTCAGCCCGCTCCCCGCCCGCCCCTCGGCGCCCCGCGAGAGAGAGACCCCCGCCGCCCCGCCCGGTCGCTCACCCGGGTTGAAGAGCACCGTCCCCTTGAGGTAAGCGTACTCCTTGGTGCTGATATCCAGGCTCCAGCACTTGGCCAGGAAGCCCTTGAGAGCCTGAATCTCGCCGGCCGAGGGCAGGTGCGGGCCGCCGCCGGCGCCGTGGGGCGGCCGGCCCGGCGCCGGTCCCCGCGGCGGGGGCTGCTCGCCCTGCCGGCGGGTGGTGAGGATCCTCTGCAGCATGCTGGGCTCCGCGCTCTCCACCGTCTCGAAGTGCACCCGGTCCTGCGCCAGCCCCAGCACCAGCAGGGGCGCCCAGCAGCTGCGCACCAGCAGGAGCTGCTCGTCCAGGGGCAGCTCCTGGAAGCAGGGCACGTTCTGGACGAAGCGCAGCGTCTTCACCAGCACGGCCGAGGCCGCCTTGCATGCCACCTGCGGGCTCCTCAGGGCCACCCGCCGCCGCGACCCGCACGGGCAGCCGCGGGACGCCTGCCCCCGCCGCGGACCCTGCCCCGCCGGCGACGCCGCCCGCCCCTCGCTCCGGAGGATGCTGTAGAGGATGCTGCTCTGCCGCCTGCTGTCCGCGCAGCAGCGGCAGCGCTCCACGCACGCCATGGCTCCCGGGGGTGCGGCCGCCGGGGTGCGGCCCGGGGGCGGGCCCCGGGGGGGGGTGCGGGGGACGGCGGCGGTCCCTGCCGCCTCGGCCCGCCGGGAGACGCACACTGCTCGCCCTCTGCCCGGCTCTTAACTTATTTATAGCCGGCGGCAGTGTGTGTGCGTGCGTGTGCGTGTGCGTGTGCAGCCGCAGGCGCTGTACCAGCGGTTCAAAGGGGCAGACACTCTTTACTGGCTGGAAAAGAGAGAGAGAGGAGGGGGGGGGGGAGAAAAAAAATAGAAAAGAAAGAAAACCCTCCTCCGCCGCCTTCTCCTCCTCCGCCTCCTCCTCCTCCTCCTCCTCCTCCTCCTCCTCCTCCTCCTCCTCCTCCTCCTTTCCTGAGGCAGCGATGCCTAGAGGGAGCCGGCGAGCCGGCCGCCCCTGCATGCAGGCGGCGGCGCGACGAGCGGCCGAACGCCCCCCTCCTCGCCCCTGGCCCAGGGCGGGGGGTGGGGGGGGAGTGGGGGTGCGCCCCTTCTCTCCCCCACTTTCCGGGCCTCTGGCCCGGTTTGTGTTATCCCGGGCCTCTTTGAGGGGGGCAGGGTGGGGCGAGGAAGGCAGACTCACACCGCTCGCTCGTTTTGCCCCCGCCACGCGCCGCCCCCGTGCCGCCGCCGCCGCCCCCTGAGACCCCCGCGGGGCCTCACCGCAAAACGGCGACCGATCCCGCGGCCCTCCCGGTGTGTAGCCAACCGGTCGGAGTCAGGAGAGAGAAAAGGTGTAGCGGGGGAGGTAGGGCGGACCCGGTCCAAAGAATTCCCGCAGGAGGCGCAAAAGGAGGCGCCGCTAATGATACCAAGGGCTTTTGCATATACCTCTGCTAAGGAGTGCTGTCCCATGCGCCTAATTAACACCTTAGTGCTGCTGTGCGGGAAGGGAGAAGCAGAAGTGTTCCTGCCCAAGTTAGGGTGGCTTGGTGAGGTTGGGGTGCAAGCGAGGCTCCACCAGGGCACCCTGGGGCTGGCGCCCCTGCAGCATTTCTGTGGATCCCCTATGAAACCATCCGCCATGAATAATCCACTTCCTCCTGGTCCATCTTTCTGATGTCATTGTTCCATCCATCAGCTTAAAACATCTCCATTTTCCTTTCAGGCTCTGCTTGTCCTGAAGTGAATCTTTCCTCCAAGACTTAGATACCCACTTTTCTGAGACCCATCTCCTCCGAGTGGCATATGGACTCCAAAGCAAGGAAATAATCCTTCCAGGCCTTGATGTTTACAGAGGAGGGATAGAGTATAGTGATTGTCCAAATGTGATTTTACTCTTGAGTGAAAAATAAGCACGTTTACTTTCTCGGTTGGGCTAACTAAAAGTGGGCGCAGCAGAGAAGTACTTAATTGCTACAGAAAGAAGAGTTACTTCTGTGTGCCGCATATGGACTAAACCAGAAACGCTTTATGTTCCCTATGGTCTGAAAGAACCTTGGCACAGATTTAGAGAAAGTAGCGAGCTGCAAGCAACCTTCTGTACCTGCTCAATCAGTAGGCTACCAGGGATGTCTAAACCACCCCTGGAAAACTGCATTTTCTTTCAATAAAAGTATGCATGTTTTTTAAGCAAATACCATTGAGTGCTTTGGATTTCTGAGAAACAAAATAACTATAGGCTGGAACTCAGCAATTTATTTTCCCTGTGAAGTCAGTCCTACCCTATCAGCTTACGGAGGTACAGAGTCATATAGCCATTTCTCTCCAAGTATTTCTTCACAATTGGACTCATAAGGGGTATTCTTTACAAACAGCAGAAAAGGCACTTTTATAGAGAGCTGTATAAAGCACTTGTGAGTTATCTGCCTCAAGTAAATCTTGTTTTCCAAATGCAGCTTGTCCAAAATCTGGATTATTATACCTTTGGTATATATCATTGTACCTATGAAATGCATTATTTTTTTTTTCCACAGACCCAAATATGATAAAGCCCTTTATTGGCTTTGCAGTAGTGGACAACTGTTGTATTGCACCAATGAAGTGATGTCTACAGTTTGCCAACAAGTCAGTTGTGTCCCTGGAGCAGAAAACAATGACATTTCACCAAAGAACCTTTAAGAAGAAAAAATGCTTAAATTAAAAAAAAATATTAATAATATCAAATGTTACCAAATTTTTCATTTGAAAAAGTATAACTGGTAATGAGAAAACAATCATTTATTCGTCTAGACCATTTCCTTGCCATTCTAGATGATTTCCTGTTATATTTATCGCTGTTTTCTCAACATTATTATGGTAGGATTTTAGAGAGTTTCTTTTTGCCTTTATAGTCCTTTTCCTTCTGCTTAGTTTTTTGTGAGTTTATTTTGGGTTTTTGTTGGTTGGTTTTTTTTTTTGGGGGTGGGGGGAGTGTCCACTAACTTCAGGAGTAAACCTTGCCAAGTTTTAGAAAATTAGTATCCCTAAGCTTTTAGTTGACTTCACTAGCACTTCTCCCATGGGGTACATATTATTAGACTGAGTGTGGAATCTAACTGTGGTTTTTATGAGTTTGGAACTTGGAAGGTATCTATGGGAAAGCATGGTACAGTCAAGACTCAGGTCATTGCCTTTGCAGTTTCGACCTTGGACTCCAATTGTGGGAACATTCTGCTTCTTATGGGAGGTTGCTGCTTACACAGGGCCATATACAAAGGCAAAATTTAACTTTTATACCAGGTCTACAATAGAATTTTTTCCTGATGTAGCAATATTGGTTGCAGGTGTTTAATTTTTCAAGGCATTTCTCTTTCAATCAAGTCTCAAATGTAGATACAACTCTACTGTCATATAATGATTTTGCTGATGCAGTTAATTTTCTAACCCAACTTACACAGAAAGGCTTTGTCTTTGATAACTATGTCAACATAGGTATCCCATACTGAAACTGAAACTTGCTTTACTTTCATTACATAACTATATACTATTACTGTAGTTATAAGTGTACCTCCTCTCATAAGTGCATGTGAGCACTCACTTCTCTCTTTCTAACTCTTAATGTACCCTAATGTACATGGCATTTTATCCAGGGTAGATCAGCTCTTTCCCAGGTAAAACATCAAGAATGTCCTAGAAATATTTATTAGTGTTTTTCACATTGATATTTAGCTATTTGAACAGTCTTTATTTTCAAGTCTGAGATCTGCCTGTACACAGCATTCAAGCTAAATTAAAGCAACAAATCTTTCTATTTAAAAACCAAAAAGAAAACAAAATACATCACAGATAGATAATTACGTTTTGATGGAAAATACATGAAAACACTTTTTAAAAAAAGTGGATGTGTCCGATTCCTGTTGAAAGATCTAATGTTACATGAGTGTTACCAAGCTCCTTGTGGTACAGTCGTAAGTAGATTCACATGCTTCCAGACAAAGGATTACTTCTTTGAGGACTTTTTCGTTGGTTTTGTTTTGGTGGTTTTCTGTGGTTTGTTTTACTTTTTTAACTCAGACAAAAGCCTTGGATATGAAGGTGATACAGTGCAGTCTTGGCAGTCTTACTGTTTCATGTTGCTCTTCAGTGTCTCTGTATCATTCATCTGGTAGCACATTTGGTTCTTGGCCAGAGGGCAAGACTTCAGTTTCACAACAAGACCAGACAAGCATTTGTTTTTGTGCTGTCAGTGCTTTAGTGCATCATTAGCATGAGAGAGAGCTTTTTTCCAGTGGGGAACTGGATACTGATATTCTCTAAATACCTGCTATTCCTTCCAGTGTAAGTGCTGAAAAATAAAATTGGATCTCTAGATCAGATGTAAAACTGAGTCTCAATTTAGTGATTAGCGCAAAAGAAGTTGACTTCTTCTCTGGAAAAAAAAGGGTTGAGTATGGAATATATTGTGAGGATATGATTAGCAAGATGTCTTCTATATAAGAGAAATACTCTGTTAAAACAAGGTTTGGGAATTTAAGTATATTGCTGTTTTTCATGTGTTTTTCATTGTGACTGCCCATTTGTTAAACTGACCACCATTTATAGCTCCCCTATTTTACTGGGGTGTTTACTTCAAAATAAGTGGGGATTAAGGGAAAAGTATCACCATGAGCAATGTTCTACCTGTATGCTGTACCATGTATTTCTGATGGCACTGTTGCCTTCTTCCTTGATGGTCAATGGATTCCCTGGGATGAGCACACTGAGAGCCTGATGGATGCTGCCGGAGCCAAAGGCAGCTGATGTGTACCCCTTCGAGGGACACTGACCTGAATTTACAGAGCTTTTGCAGCTGCCCTAAGGCTGTGATTTGACTGTCATTACTGTATTCCACCACCAGCTCAGTATGTGTTTGTTCTGGATCAGGATGAGCATATGGTAACATTTTTATGGAATTAGCCAGAGCGTGTAAAAAAAGGATTTATACCAGTTTTAGACCTTTCTGCCAGCTGCTTGAAAGTAGGCAATGTCTAATCTGGTATAAACTGTAATGATGCAAAATCAACCCTTCAACATATCTTAAACAAACCTGGACCTTCAAAAGGGAACATTTGGGGTTTTTTTGTCAAATCAGTCAGATTAAGTCAGATCAGTGCTTTGCATCATGTGGACATGGCATTTTGGATACAGAAGTAGGAATCCTGAATTTAAATTTACTGTTATTGGACCATGCACTTCACTGTCATATTTCCACTGGCAGATAGCCAATTTGAGGAGGCCTTCACATATCCCAGACCTTTTTTTCTTGCACCCATATGCTAATTCACCTTAGCTAATGCAAATGGATTTCAGGGGAGGCAAAATTAGGGGAAGAGAAGCAACACTGTAAACTTTCTCCAGTTAAAGGCACTCAGCTCCTTCCCATTAAAAAAGATTAATTGATCTTTGGGCTCTGTAAAGAGCTGTGGGTCCCAGCAGTCTAAAACCATTTAGATCGGTTGTTGGGGGTTGGCTATTTCAGTGTTTACATATAAGTAATAATTTCTTTTTTTGTCCAAAGTGAGTTCATATGGCTCCCAAACATCTGCCAGTGTGGCATGCTCAAGGGTGCAGCCCCATAAGACCGTCTGAGCCAACCTAGCAGCTCACTGGAGCTGAAAGAGGTGAGTCCACAGATGCACTTGCTGCCACTGCTTTCCTCGTGCCAGCTCTGGCACTCACCTGCCTCCTTGGTGAGCCAAATCCTTTTACTAAGCTGGCAGCTTTCTTGTAACAGTCATTACAAGAAAGGTAGCAGAGAAATGAGATACCTTGAAATGTGCTTGCCTTGCTTTATTTTACCCGGTGATGCTTTTGAAGTTTCTGCCCAACCTGCCAAGTTGTAACACTCGTGATATGGCAGGATTCTGCTTGGCTGAATCAGCAAAAACCCTAACCCATCAAGGAAAAAACCATGTAGTTTTCTGCCAGTTTACTGAACTGAACTCATTCAGCTAGGGACCAGATGAGTGCCAGTGCAGGCGGAAAGGAGTGCCTGGACCTCCCTTCCAGAGTGGGAGGAGAAAAAGGAAAGAGTAGGACCACTGCTGCAGGCCATTATGCCACTCAGCTGCCATGTGGAACTGCTCCCTCAGGAAGGTAAAACCCTGAACATTGAGAGCAGAAAAACCAGGGGTAGGAGAGAGGGCTTGTAGCAATCTTTGCTTTTAAATTAATCTATTAAGCGCCATCTGAAATTGATCTGTACTCTTGCTAACGACATTTGGATAAGGGAATTGTGTTATAAAATATTAGTGTAGAAATAACTTTCAATTACTGCGCTTATTACATATATTTGCCTTGAGGAATACATTGCTGATACAGAACAACAGATGAATAACAGGCAAAAAGCTGGCAAATTAAGCTCTTTAATACACTGTTCAAGGTTGTGGCATGAAGAATAAAACACATTCTAGCACTACTGTGGCAATAGGACACTATGTATCTATCACACCAATTTTTAAGTTGGAATTTCTGAATAACTACATATGTTATTGCATCGATTGTCTGAGACTGACAAGTTCACAAATACATTTGTGAGTAATATTATACAATATACTGCTAATAAAAAAATTTACATTTAAATAGGCTTATAAGTTAGCATGCATTTTATCTGAAAATCAACATGAGGGCTTTTAAACTCTTTCCACAGGTTT
This sequence comes from Gorsachius magnificus, assembly GCA_034008185.1. NCBI lineage: Eukaryota > Metazoa > Chordata > Aves > Pelecaniformes > Ardeidae > Gorsachius > Gorsachius magnificus. The sequence goes on from CM067081.1 coordinate 91,232,543, forward strand.
TAATTCAGATATATTCCACCCAAGTTGGATATTTAAAAATACCTCCTTCTGATGAATCAGTGATATAATTTTTCATTAAATCGGGTTCATGTTATGGTATTAAAAAATGATTCATTTCCTTTTTTCCATACTTCATACATGAGTTTGACAGATGCATAAATGATTTATAGGTTCACACTAAAATCTAAAATCTGTATCTCAAATATTATGATCTTCAGATAACTTCTTTAGTTCTTTGGCTGCATACTTTGCTTTAATCACAGTCCACCAAGTTTCTAAATCTATACACATTCTGTAGCTAACAGGGAAATGATTTGGCGTTCTGTTCTACTGGCAGACACAATAGACTACGTCTTCACTTTTGCCATAACCAGGCTCGGTTACCCTCTTTAAAGACAGGAGTTTGCTAACCTAGATCTTTTCAACAAAACTGGATGAGGGAGTGACCCAGCAGTTATGTTGGTACATCTAGTGTACTTGCAGTCACTGATAGCCCAAAGTACAGTGCTAACATCTTAATCTGTCTCAGCTGCAGCCAGACAACATCCTCGGCTAGTCTGAGATTCCGAGAATTTAAGGCTGGCTGGAACCATCAGCTCCCCTTGTTGGATTTCCTAAAGGCACGATTAAACACTGAGCTTTTGTTGACTCAAGTGCAACTTATGCTCATCTCTATGCCTCTGCAGGAAACTATTCGATTTTGATTTTAAAAAACTCAGTCCAAGAGATAAAAGCCCACCACCCCACTGGCTGTTTATCCAGGATTTCATCACTCTTACTATATAAAATTAACACTGTGCTACTACTTTCCAGATTCATCTTATAACTTCTAGGCTCCTAATACACCTTTCCCTAATAATTTAAGAACGCAGGAATTATCCCTGTCAATAGTAACTCATTTTTTTAATAAGTAAAATAGATTTTAGCTTATAGACAGAGCTTGCAAACTAACACTTTGAACATTTTTTTTCTCTTAAGACCTATTCCACCAATATCCTTTGTGGCAATTGCAACACTTTTGCCAGTTTCTAACACCCTTTGAAGTGTGGACATCAGAAATGCACAGAGTATTACACTGTTATAATTATTATATTTTTATATTATTATACTGTTGTAAACAGTGTTATATAGAGAGATATAGTCATTCCCAAACTCACATTCATTACTCTAGACCTCATACATTAAAGGATCGTATTAGCCTTTTTGAGTCATTGCACTGGGAACTCATGTTAGATTGCTTGTCTGCTCCGCCTCCCTAAATAATTATCTGATCTCCTCTTTCCACAGCAGAGTTGTTTATTAACGGAGGTTAATAAGGATAATAGGATAAGGTTAATAAAGGATGCCTTTCTTGTTTCAGTTTTGCATTTGGCCGCATTATAATGCATTTCATATAAACAGGTCCAGCAATACAAGAGGAGAGCTCTTTTGGCCTAGGGTTGCTTCTCCTCATCACCATTGATTGTCATCATCCAAGAATGCCTACTCATCCTTTGAGTTAGAGATTGAAATACTCTTCTTGATAACGGTGGTTTGTCCATTTAATTTTTAACTTTGTTAAGTCCTTTATTGGTACTGCATAGTGTTGTTTTTTTAAATGGTATATGTCATGTCGCTCAGGAAAATGCCTTACCGGAAATCTAAAGAATGTCCTATCTGAGTGGTTGCTTTTGGCTGGACCTAGACAGAGTGGTATATTACTGTGTTCTCCATGATCCTCTTGTTCACGCTATCCAGATCAGGGACTTGGCCACAACACACTGACTTTTCTTTTAATCCATGCACGCAGGGTGCCGTGGCCCTAAGTGAAGTACAGGTTCTGCAACATCTTTCCCCCCACGCTTAGGGTTCAGCTGCATGTGCTCAAAACCAGCTCTGATATGTGCAGTTGTGTAGCCATAGGTCAGAGCTATGTGAGACAGAGCTGTGAGAAGCCTTGTTGGGGGCCACCCCCGCTTCATTCAGGAGCTGCTTTTGTGTTCAGACTCTTGCTCCTTGTCTGAGCTATGTTGTAGGTAATGTGTGCCTGGCCCTGTACTTTGCTCATCCTCACTTTGACCCCTCTGCCTTGGCTTCCTGGCTTGACCTTGGACCTGCTACAGGCTTTCCTACTGATCACTGGCCTATGGCCAACCCTGGTCATCGTCATTGGACCTGCTGTGCTCTACTTGTTGAGGTACCATGGGAATGCAAACTTTGTTGATGAAGCAACAGCCCCTGCCCCGCCTGTGATCCTCAGCATCTGGCTCACCTTCCCTTGCAGAGAAGGCTCCTCCTGCTGCTTCCTGACACAAGGCTACTTCCCATGGACACCAAGGTGCCAGATGAAGAAGGAAAGAAGTTGTTCTGCATGCTTGGGGCTCACCCAAATCAAGAGCTGGACATTGCTGGTCAAAGAGCTCAGAAATACTCTTGGCTCTGACAATTTAGGCATTCTCAGAATTGGCTAAACAAAGATGCAGTTGGGTAGGTTTGCAGGTACAGTGTAACCAAGAAATGTGATGACAAGCAGAAATGCAAGTCTATAGTGAAGCATTTGAATTGTAGTCAGCCTCGGCTGGTAAAGAATGCAGGCAAAGCTGCAAACTTCTTCCCACTTTGGGCTCCCATTAAGATGTGGATACTCAAGCCATTTCAGGACTTTTAAAGTAGTAATCATCAACTGTTAGGCAATAAATATTAAGATACTGTGGATAGTATTGCAGAACTATTAACATTGATTCAACACTTGCCAATTATTAAAAATACCTTTATGGTGTTGTTAGAACACAGTGACTCGCTACAGTAGTCAGATGTTTGTCTTCTATTACAGTAACTATCATTATCTCAAATCTTTTAATTGTTTGACTTGTATTTTTTTTTTCAGCTCTTATCACCACCATCATAATACTTCTTGGCAATAGCTCTAGATGTGTTTTTTTCTCAGATGCCCTCTTTCACTTTTCTAGTAGTACATTGATTTTGGTATAATTCCTCTTGCATCTCCAGAGCTGTTAAGACACGCTGTATGTCTTCTACAGTGTAGCTTCTAGTATGTGTATGTGTGGTTGTAGATATTATTGCACCAGGCACTTCCATCTCAGATGTGCACCCCAAGCTTTGAACTGATGCTACCTTGCAATGCTTACTCTGTGACCTTGCATCACTGAAGAACATCATAAGCAGTATTTCTGAGGAAATAATATTAGCCAGGTCAGCAGAGTCATGTGGACAGACAATTTCGCTTCTCATTATCACTAGCTGCAATAACAAGGCAGGAGAAAATGACAGGACTTAAAAATTTTTGTTTATTCATGTCCTGTTTACATGTTGGACTGCATACACTTCTTTTCTCTACTGTTTTGTATTAACTAAACATAGGGAGTAATGCATTGATGCTTTAAAATCTTTTCATTTTGTTGTCTTTTTAGTTTTTAAAAAACTGTGCCATTTTTAATTACATTGCAGTATCTTCTTGAAGAGCGTTAGATATGTGAGTAAGCTGTGGCTCATTCATGATACTTTTTATTTAATTACAAGGGTTACGTTTTTGAGTGTTTGAGACTGGTCATAGAGTACAGGAGAGAGATCTGTTCCTGGCTGGTATCTTCTTGTAGCCTACCTAGTTCAGACTTCTTTAACAGTCAATTTAAAGAAGGGCATGCACTGAAGCTATTTGATTCTGTAAACAACTTCTGTTGAAGGGTTAGTACTGAAGTACTGTACTTTCATGTGTGCATTTCTTTAGTGTCTTGCTCCCTCATGTCAAACCCCTGTTTGGTCTCTTTATGCACACAATTGGCTTAGCTGAGCAGTAAGTATGAACTCGCCTAAAGAGCTAGTGGTTTATGCTTCTAGAGGACAGGGTTGATGAAGATGAAAGCAGAGCTGCTTAGTACTAATTCCATAGTTCCTCTGGATAACGACTTAAGCACGGTAAAGCAGAAATTGCTTTCATTTTTTTTTGTAGCAAGGCCAGTTTGTTCATTGTTGAATCTCTGCTACAAGATCTTGTACCTCCATCTCATCTATCTCCTGCAAAAACACTTTCCAGTGGAGAGGGTTCAACCTCACCATATCTCTATGCTATTGTATTTACAGAAAACTTGCAAGTAATTTGCTGGAGAGAAGAGGAAGAAAATTTGTTTAGGCTCCTCATAACTGAAGAGTTTCATGTAATGCATTGTGTTGGGAAAATGCACACAGTATTGTGGAAAAAAAAAGGGAAGGGAAGGGAAGGGGAAAAGACAAGAAATAAAAAAGAAGAGAAAATAAAATAAAATAAAATAAAAGAGGAAAAAGATAAAAAGAAAGAAGTAAAAGAGAAAAGAAAATAAAAGCATAAAAAAAGAAAAAAGATTGTGAGAGTTTGCCTCTTCTGATGCTTCACATGTCTACAAACTTGAGTGGTTAGGCTTGCATTTTTTAGGTCAACTTCTCAGAACATTCTGAAACCTCTAAGTACTGGAATAGTGACACTGAAATCAATAGCGTAAATTTAACTTAAAAACCCACACGAATCAAGGATCATACGGTGTTTCAGGGTTAATTTTTCAATAAGGGTGTCATAGGCAATCCATTGAATAATGTTTTGATTGTTCTGCCTTGAATACTACTCAAGCAATAAAGGAACTTCATTTAGAACTAGAAATTATTGTGTTTCCATGAGAGAATGCCATTTATATTATGTTAACTTTTGGATAATGCGTGTTATGTGTGGGTTTTTTTGGTTCATTTAGAAACAAAGATGAAAAAGAGCCCACAGCATTGATGTGTATATATATACCTCTCTCATTTCATTTTGGCTTAGGGAACTGAAGTTAAAAAAAAATATATGATTTAATGATCTTTAATACTATTGGCTAGTGCTACACTCCTTCCACATTTGGTGAATATGAAGGGTTTGTGAGTTTTTCAGTGACCATGACAAGGAGAAGGCAAAGACACTGAATGATGAATTAAAAGAGGAGGAAGTTTGTTTAGCTTTACTGAGTCATCTGCTGAGGGTTTGGTTTGGTTGGTTGTTTTTTTTTTCTGGCTATCCAGGGAAATGCAAAGCATTGAACAGAAAAGTTACTGAGCAAAAAATGGTTAGTCTCCAGTGTCCATGCTAGCAGCTTTAGTTCAGAGGGGCAAGCAGGTGAAACAAATGCATGTTGTTGCTAGGTGAGAAGCATCCATGATGGAGGACAAAGGCGTGAATGAGCAAAAGAATAGGTCACTGTGAAGAAGGATGAAAGGCACTGCCACTGGATGGTGATAGAGTAGCCATAAGATGTGCATGTGAAATAGAAAGTGAAAAACAGGAAAAAAACCCGAAAACTTTAAGTTAGAAAACTGGAATTGGAAAATTTTGAAGTTATGAGAAACAGAGAAAGGAAAAGGAAAAAGAACTGAAAATAACAGTAGAGCCTGCAAGACCTTTTAAGGACAGACAGAATGAAGATCCACAGAAATAGGAAAGATTGATGAATATATTTCCCTTTATTCTCCCTTTTGGTAACCTGTTGTTAGGGAGTTGGTTAGTTTGGATTTGGAAACAGGATAGGGAGCTGGATTTACAGAAGGAAGGCATCATCTTTTTCTCCTTCCAGCCTGTGAAACCAGCCTTCATGTACCTCTCTGTTTCTGAAATTTCACTAGAATGTGACTATTTTGCTATTTCACTCATTTACTGTCATCTCAAGGCATGTCTTTCCAGGTTTTGGCTTTGAAAATGTGATTGCCTTAGAAGAGGAAGATTGGGAGTTCCCTCTTTCACACCTTCATAATTTATTTTGCTTACCAGTATGCACCATGCAGAGGGTCCATGTCAGAAGGAGAAAAAAAACAACTAAAATGTCATCGTTGACACTTCATTGTGTCTTTCATGTATCCAGAAACATATTCAGTTTAAATCTTTCACTCTTTTCAAGGACAAGTTTTCTCTGTACACCTGTAACACAGTAAATCACATCATTACCTTGGACTTTTAATCTCAGAACTTCAGAAGCATGGTCTGACAGTGAGAAATGAGGATGTTGCTGATTGTAAATGTTAATATTTAAAACTTTCAGCAATTATATGAGGGATAGTCTGGAGTAAAACAGCCATGTTTACTTTTGATTTGAAGAATGACTTCTTACTTTTAATTATCTGTGTTCTGTCATTACAATAATAGTTCCCACATAAAGCATAGAAAACTTAATCTGATATTTTGCAGCTTCTTTTTACTTCTCCTAAAGCAGACTTGTCTGCTTTTCCTTACCAAACTTGACAAGGCTTAGTCCTTTACACACACAAACCCCAGAAGTTCCCTGGAGACCTTTTCCTCTCAACAGTCGTCTTCCCTTCCACCTCCAAATCCCATAGCAGTTCAGTTCTTATAAAAGTTTCTATGTCATAGCCATCCAGAATCTTTGTCAGTCTTTCCTGGTAAGCAAAGAGCAGTTCACTGTGAAGGAGTCAGACTGTAATTAAAAATGTGGAAAGAGGAGAGAGAAAAATTACCTTACTGAAACTGCGTGAGTGGGGGCTTTCTTCCAAGGTCTTACTTATCAAAGGATATGATGGTGGTAGATGCTGAACTCCAGACTGATGCATGGCATTCTTCCCTGATTACTGGAACTACACCAGTGTTAGGGCTGATGTAAAAATGCAGTGCCTCCTCTGACTGTTCAAAGACAGTCCTCTAAGGTTTTATACACCCCACAAAAATACACAAGAGTAGTTTTCGTAAGTCTAGAAGGAATAACAATGACATGATGGAAATGGCAGTCACTGTCCAAGTCCTCCAGGCTGTCAGTTATATCACCTTCATTCTTATGGCTAAATTAAAGCTACAGTGGTTTCACATCTTCATTTGATGAGTAGACATACTCCTAATATCTTTGATTTGATCCAAGTAATAACTACAGCTCCCTGATGTTATGAAGCAACATAAAAAGGAAATCCCATGTGTTCCTGGCATATGGTGTCTATGCTGCAGTGTGAAACTGTAATTTGGGAAGGATGATATGCTACTAAAAGAAAATTAACAGTGTTTTTCCAAAACATTTAAAAGCTGAGGTGATGTTGCTGAAACACCATCATTTCATATCTCCGTTGCTGACACAGCTCATGTTGAAACAGTTTTATTAAAGTCATTACAGGGTCAATGGAAAATCTCCATGCATATCTGAAGTATTTTGAATGATTTATGTGAGTCCATGGATATTCATTATAATGATATTCTTTCATGTTTCCATTGACAGGCAGAACAATGTCACCCGTAATGTCCAAAATAAATTATATCATTGTAAAGCTGGACCTTAAATGCAACAAAATTAAATTTAAGATAACTCTTAAAGTTTGACAATTAAGGAAAGTTAAAGGACATATTTCAAGTAGTACTTGTCACGTCTAAATTGCCCTGCTCTGAGTTAGTGTTGACATGCAGTAGGCTTTGTGACACAGACATATCATCTGTAATCTGTGCTATAAGTGCAAGGGAAAAAATGTAGTGAGAGACCCTACTCTAAATTGTCTCACCTTGTCTGGTTTATAGGTATTCTGTATCAATACACTGTTTTCAATGCCATGTGTCTCAGAGTACTGCAGTTTTCTGTATTAGGTGTTTGCTGTTGTCTGTAGCTACCAAAAGATTCCCTTCAGTGAGGGTTCATGTCTAAGTGCTCATCATTTTCCCCAGCAATTCTGCAGCTGGCCCCACTGAAAATGTGGAGTGCTCATGGATTTCCTGATAGAGTATGCTTTTTTATTGTCATTTCTGTAGGTTGATGGTAACCAAAGACTGAGATAAGAGTGCCATTGTGCTTAGGAACTCTGTAGCTAGTAGTGAGGAAAGACTGTCAACAGTTCAGCACAGGGACTATCACAATTGACTGAAGAGGATGAAGTCAGAGAGGAAAAGGAACAAAGGGGTGAAATTATTTGCCTGGGGCTATTTAGCAAATCAAAAACAGAATTGGGAAGCAAATATACGAGTGGAATTAGAGCTTTGTTTAAGTCAGCAGCAAATTTTCCCCTAGATTCAATGAAGCTAAGATTCATCCCACATATTATGATTTCCCTGCTTCATTCCCCATTCCACACCAGGCCTAGCATACATACACCTTAATTTTAAAATATCACAGGCTATATTCAATACGGTATGTTCATTTGGCTGAACATACAAAACTAAATTGGAAACTTGGTTCTCTAATCAGCTGAAACAGAGGTCAGCCAATTTCCTCATCAATGGAAAAAAAAAGCCAACATTGTGAGACTCCAACTTAATACAAACAATTTATGTGCTATTATCCTTGATTTGACTGTTAAAAATGAGTGAAAACATCAGTGTTTTGATTCAGTGTTAAATAGTGGGTATATTGTCCCAATTTGAAGCTGTACCTGCATAACCTTGTTGCATATCACGTACCTACCATCAGGGCATGTATACTCTGCTCAGCTCAGTGATTTTGGTCAGTGAATCAGTACAGCTTAACAGTCTCATAGTGAACTGATGAAAACAGGTATAAAAATAATGAACGCTGGACTTCTGTACAGAGAAACACATTGCTCTCTGCTTTAGCAACTTTACATTTGTTTAGCTGCTTCATTGCAGGCCAAGAGCCATGCAGTAAGGAATGGAAACAAGATATAAGTGGTCAGATAATAAGTGGTCAGAGGAAAATTTGTATAGTCAAAGCGTATCTACAGATTCTCAGTAGGTAAGACTGCTGAATATCAAAAGATTTATTTGGTACTTAATTGTAAAGGATATGTGATTTTTTTTAATTAAACACCAAATAGTCAGAAAAATGTATGCGACTTTTTATTTCCATTAAATTTACCCTTAAATGAGTGCTTCTGACTGAATTCTTTTGTTGACTTTTTTCAGTAAACTGGTACAGTTATACTCTTAAGTAGCTTTATTACCTCTATGGTCATATAGTCTTACACGCTTAGTCCTTTTTTTCTGGTGCTGAGAATTAAATACTTAACTCAGGGCAATGGAGAAAATCTAGTTCAAGAAGAAAACCAGCTTTTTTATGTTGCTTATGCCAAGAGAAAAGAAGCAATTTCCATAAATTTCAGATTTACTGCCTCAGAAATACATATTCATCCATATCACCATATGGATGTACTTTACCCATTCTGAAACAATGCAGGCATTTCTGAAGCAGATCATGACTGTATTAATGAATTGAAAAGTTTAAGATCTGATGACTGCTGAAAAGTTGATTGCTTTCTTAAAACCCTTTAATCAATTAGAGTGAAGATCATAGAGCAACACAGACTAATATGATCCACTACCAGATTTAAAGATTTTCATAGAACCTTCTCTGCCAGATTTGTTGGTTTGTTGGGGGTTTTTTTAGATCACAGAAGTGTTTAATAAGAATGAAAATCCATTTCCCAGTCGTTACAGGAATAGTATTTTTGAAAATTCTTAGGGAAATGGTTTGAACCTGTAGCTCAATATTCAATTCACCAGTCTGGTAATGCCCTAGATTTTTTGGTTAAAAAATAAGAACACTGAATCAAATCCACTGATTAGGAAACTAACAAGGGGGGAGGAAGAAAAAAAAAAAACCAATCCCCCCAAAAAGTAATAAAAAAAGGAAAAACCCCAAAAAACCAAACCCCAGAAAATAGATTATTTTAAGAAGTGATAGAAAAAAACATCAGGATGACAAGAGTGATTGAAAAACAATTAATAATTTGCAGTGTGATTCAGACAAATAGTTGTATCAGAAAGTTGTTCTGAGAGGTTGTGAACACCTAGATTTGCCCTCTAGCTCATTTTTTTTTGACTCTCAGAGCCATCCATCATCCATCTATCCATCCATCCATGCATTCCTTTCCCTCAGTAACTAGTATTTTATTTTATGGTTAATATTTTTGATGTCTTTGAATAAGTTTCCACTTAATCTCACTATTGTGAGTTTTTTATTCTTTTATTCAGAGTCTGTACAGTACAAAAAGGTCATAGGTGAGCAAAGTCCTAAAAGGTGCTCAGCCAGTAACCAGGGGGAGCAGAAACTTGATCAGTGTTCATTTAAATAACATCCTACCTTTATGTGGTCGTTAGTCCCTAATTTTACATTTCACATTCTGTGTTTTATCACAATTGTTACCTGCATTACTTAAGGTCCAAATCTGAGGAAAGTTCTGTCAGTGCTTAATTTAGGCATATGATTATTTTCCATGAATTCAAGAAATTTGGTCTGAGCATTAAGTTTAGAAACTTAGAATGGTGGAGAACATGCCTTTGTGGCTTAACTAAATTAAATTAAACCTCCCTCTCTCTGTTCCCCTCTTTATCGTGGCCTTGCAATTTAGTCCTGTAATACCTAAATTCAAACCAAATTATTCAAACAGATTTGGATATTTGGCTTGGTTTATTCCTGATTTCTTGGCTGCACTTCTGCTAACAGACATTTTCACCAGTGATATAGAGAAAATCTACCCATTTCATTGAGCTTTTTTCTGCCCTGGCTTCATTCACTGGGAACAGATGGGAATGGCACAAAGAGGATCTTAGAGCAAAGGAAGCTCTAGCAAAAGAATGCAGGAGATGCATTCTGCATAGTTTGCATATTCATTACAACATTAGACCATTCTGTTACTTAAAAATCTAAATTGTAGAAACACTACAATATGTTGTGTATGAGAAAGTCCAAGATCACTAATATAAAGCTAGAGTTTTAATCAATTTTGCTTTCTCCCTCACCCCATACTTATGTGGTACTAGGCTGTGTCTAGCGTATACTAAATAATCCATGTTCATCTTTACTCTGACCAGAGTATCAAATTCATTTTAAAAGAAAGGGTAATTTGCTAAAATGAAATAATTTACTTTGTTTTAATTGGATGCTCTGCACCCTGATGGTTGGCAGTATTGATTTTTTACTGATAATAGGTGCATTTCTATAGCTGACAGGTTGCAGCACTTGCAGCATTGCTAGCAGAGTTCTTGTGCTACTTACGCAAGTTTATCATCCATGTGACATTCAGGCCTGCAGTTACAAAGAGTCTGACACAAAGTGCCTTGGTTCTACCACACTTTGGATGGATTAGAAATAAGAACGTGATGATAGCTTCAGTAGCTACACTGAGCAGCAAATACAAACTCCTCCATGTCCTCAAGTTCTGGTGCCACAGAGCACTGAGCCTAGGCACTGGAGATGAGACAGTGATTTAGGATTGAAACATGTCTTGATACGACCGCATCATGTCTTGGATTCAGGGTGCAGCTGGAGTGTGCACCCACACTGAAGACCTTGAAAACACTCTTGGCATCAAAAAGTTCAGATGACAAAGCCTACAAATTTCTCTGTGTTCTTTGGTTATTGTTATTAAAGGCAATGTACCTGTCTTATTTGCATGTTCTGTACACTTCAGGGTTCAGTCTTGCTTATTCTGTTTCTGTTCTGTCTTCACAGTGCTTAGATGATTTTTGTGACTGGACTTTATTTTCAGTTTTCTGAAAATACATACGTATTCATACATGTTCATACATGTTATACATAATTAGAGAGAGAGAGAGAGAGATACATACTTTGTAAATGTGTATAGATGAAATCCATTCCATTTGAGTCTACTTTTTGTCCAGTAGAATCCTCATATTTCAAAAACTTAATTTTCCTTTTTCTTTTTTAAGACTGATTTTTGTCACATCTAATAACATGTGCTCCATCTCTTTCTTCTGAAATCTGTAATACTGCTTGTACTGATAAGGATCTAGGAGAGGCAGAAAGTACCCCAGAATCTGTTTATGCAGTTTCATTATGTCATTAGTCTTTAGCTTTTATGTCTGCAAATACAATTAGTTTTGATCAGCCAATGGTTAAATTGTACCAAGAGGATTCATGAGGCAAAGTCACTATTTTTTTGTCCTTTTTTTTCTTTTTTTTCCTCATTTTAGCCTTTCCTCTGAAGGGAAATATGTACTGAGATGAAAAAGACTTTGCCATGAAGTATGTAAACAGTAAAACCAGATTGCTCCCGCATTCAGGTTTGGGGAGGATAAAGGCCATATACTTCAGTAAGTCTCCATGCAAAGGGCAAATGAACTAACTTCTCTTTTTTTCTCACTGGATATAAATCTCTGAGCAAGACTGTTGCATGTTACTGGCCAAAAATACAGGCATAGTTCTGTGATTTTTCAATAACAAAGCATATTTCTTTTCCTCTGTGTCTCCACACAAGGGAGGATATGACTCTGTTCTGTTCTGAGCAGGGACTATTTTGCTAGTGATGTAGTTGATTGTTTTTCTGGCGGATTCAATAGAAGCCTAGAGGATTTCTTTTGCTTTCAAGCTCTTTTTATACTTAATTTGTTAAATGCTTTGCTTATATTTAAGACAGGTCTTCTCTACATGCTCAAACAAATAAAAAATAAGTCTGACTCCTCTTTCTTATTGTTGATGCAGTTGTTTTGTTGGTAAACCTGTAGTGGAATTAAGGCTCTTCATTTTTACCATATCAGCTCAACAAGAATGACATGTGTCACAAATATTTGTTTATAGTCTTTGCAGAAAGTATTGTGAAAAAGCTCCACTTTTTCTTGTGTCAGACACATATGCTTCCCAGATTTTGACTTGATATATCTGGTGATGATCAGACAACAAAGCAGATCAGTAACCCTACCTTCAGCCTTCTCTTCCCTTATGATTCCTAGTTCATGGTTCTCTGTAGCTTTCACTATTCAAGCCTGCTTTTCCCTGCGTTGTTCCAGCCAGGCATAACTCAACCTAATTCAAAACCATTTGTCTTACCACAATATGGAGAATTTTTTTTTTACTCCTTCAAAAAAATTTCATCAGTAAACAAAAATGCCTGGGCCATTTTTCAGTTAGTAGATGGTAATATGTTCCTGTCATTACTGGGTAAAGAGAAATGCAGGCTACGCCATGCATCACTGTTGCAGCGGGACTACAGCGTGTGTTTCACTCACAACTGAAACAATTGTTTCAAACAATTTAGTGTTGTCATAGGTAGAGAGATTATGAATATCCACAGGTCATTTCAGCCAGGCTTCTAGTGCCCATTTTTTACAGACTTTTTTTTTATTATTACTATTCCCTTACTAAATAATGAGCAGGAGAAGCCCTTTCTCCAGAAAATGTGTGAGATGAGACAGTGCAGATGTGGTTTGACTATGTCATTTTACAAAAAACAGGAGGCAATTTTTCCTGATATACAACAGCTGACTGATATCAGTTCTATTTGGTATCATTACTCTTAGAAAAATGATCTATTAGGACTTTTCTTTTCTTTCCCCCAGAGAACCTTAAGTAAAACCTCCAAGGACATTTTCAAATAGACTGTAATAGTTCAGACATTCTTATCAGCAGGACATTATGAAACTGTGCTGGTTTTCTCTTACTTTTCGTACGAGCCTATGAGGCTTTTCTCATAACATCAGTAAAGGAAGGGCAAGTTCTATGCATGTAAGTGCAAAACCACTACCAAACTGCCTGGCACTACATCCAGGCAGCTGTAGGTGACTTTGCATCTTTTTCTGAGTACCCAGTCTTCTATACCTGTTGTCTGTAACTTACCTGTCGAAATTCCATTTGTAGAGAAGAATTTGTCCATACTCCAATGAAAGCTGCAGCTGATCCTTTAGAGGATAATATGCCTCCTAAAATACAATGAGCAACTTGTGGTCTTAGTGATGAGGCTAGTAATACTTAGAAAAAATATTCAGCATAGCCAGTAGAGGGTAAAGAGCTTAGTATCTGTGTAAAGATGAAATAAAATCAGTCTCTCCTTACTCAAACCAAAATATCCTGGAATTCTACTACTCTTGTTTTTCTGTTGGGTTTGGTTTGGTTGGGTGGGGGGCGGGGGGTTTCACTGTGAATCAGAGCTTCATTTTGCTAATTGCTTGTAGTTCCTTATTTACATGTTGTAAATTAAGGACAGACAAAGCCTGTCCTTTTCATTATTGTTTATCACAAATTACAGAAAGATAAATAGGTACATGCGGTTTATATACTGTTCCAAGCAAGTCAACAACAGAATTAAGGATACAGCAGAATTTCATGTTTCTCAGTACATAAACCCTCCAGACAGTCACAAATATTCTTTCAGAGTAGATCACTAAAGTCTTAAGTGTGCCAAATCCTGCACTGCTAAGACTATAGACTCTTTTGGCTTTGGAAAATAATAGCAGGTAGTTTAAACTGTATCTGCTGTAGAATAGCATTAAAACCAAATTTATCCACCATCTCAGGAATCAGAATTTAAGCAACAGAACAGGCAAATAGACTCCTATTACATTAGAGCCACTTCTTCAATTTTATGTCCATCCATACTGCATGAACTGTGCATAAAATCACTATTATTTTCTGATTAGCTTGCACAGCTCCTGTTGAATCACATAAATGTCTATTGCACCACATTCATTGTTTTTATGACACAGTTCTTTGAATGAATTCTTCATTTCTGTTTACTTGAAATTCACCTTTTTGTATACCCGTTTTTGTGATGATCATTGGACAACAGAAGTACAGCACTTGAGAGCTGCACCACAGAGCTTAGAGGTAGAGAAGGTGAAGGGAAACGTATTATATGTCTAAATTACCTCAACAAGATAATGTTTCAGCACATTAACAATTATATTTTTAAACTGCAGTTTATGGTATATAGTTGTTAGTCTAACGGTTTCAAGTATACCAGACAGACACATCCTGGCATATGCAATTATACTGTGATGTGCTGTGAAGGCAAAATAGCAAAGGTCCAGAGATTTAAAGTACACAATAGACTGATAAAGTTTTCTTTATGGAAAGGCAATCACTCAAAGAAGAGGCATTTTATATTTAAAATATGATACTGATAATTTGTAATATGTTATAAATTGATGTGGTAATTCACAGAATTACAAAAATGTTGGCACTGTCCAGAGGAGTTCATAGCATCTGTTACAGGTGTCCCAGGCTACTCTGAGCTCCATTAGCATTAATGGAGCTTTGTTTGGATGTCGTGCATAACAGTTCCTAAGTTCCTATGCCTTTCATTAGCTACATCATCATAACATACAGCAACAACAGAGACCAGGATGTTGCTAGTAATATTGCAATTTGCCTTTTTCCTGGTAACTCGGCAATGAAAAAAGGTATCTTGTATCCACTTCTTTTATTGTTTGGTTTCCTTGATTTCCTTGCCTTAGTGATTGCATTGAAAGTTTTTTGAGTTTATTTTTCTGAGATTTAAAATTATTATGATCAGCTCAAAAACATAAGCAGAATAGCTTAACTTCTATCTCAGTGTCTATGCTTTGACTGCCTGGTAAACAAAAATGAAAACCAAAAAAGTTTATGGCTTTGTATACCTAAGTAAGGAGATTTTGTCTAAAGAAAAGTTTGTTTATTAAAAGTTCCATCTATGACCTTTAAAAACATTATGTGCATTACTCAAAAAGCAAAGAACAGTGACAAGCCAAATGTTCTTTTCACTAGAAACACTATTCTGAAATGATTTCATAATAACAAAATCTCAAGAGATACCAAGGACAATAGAAATATAATGTTCCTCAGAGAGGAAAAAAAAAGGGCATTGTTTAACAAAAATGCTGGCACTGCACTGAAGGAATTCAAGAAATTGGCAATAATACGATAGTGAATTAAATTTGGCTATTGTGCTTTCCTAACAATATCTTTATTTACTTCTGTTTACCACCTATTTTATCTGCTCGTCATTAGATGCTGTATTTTTTCTCATATGTTAATAATAGATACTCACCATCTTAAAGCATAAAGGAAGAGATTTTCTCTATTTCTGAAGTTTTTTATTCACGCAAAGAAAGTGAAAATTATGGATATGCAAACTGAAAGTGTTATAACTGTTACTTTGATTAAAAAGGTGCATATAGTTGGCTTAATGACATGAATTTGGCACTATAAATTTCAGATTGTAGATCTAACACATTCTACTGTGATACAGGAATCGTGGACCCCTGTGGTATTATGTGCTTTAACAGCAATGGAAGATGTGACGTTACAGAGCTCATGTTAGAAATTGAAAAGAAATAAAGTGAAATGCTATTATATTTCCATTTTAGCACTTAATTTAAAAGCATAGTCTGGAACACAACAAAGTGGGATTATTCTCCTGGTGAATTAAATGCTAACTTTGATTAGCTTTGTGTTGCTGTACCACTTAATCCTTGACATTGACCTAGTTTTCTCTTTAATTATTTGAAAAAGTTATTGTGTAGAGACTTATGTCCTTGTTGCTTGGAGAAAAAAAAAATCATACTGTTGTGGGCTGTAATTAAAATAACTCGCACTTAGTGAAAGTTTTAGCTGCAACCAAGTTAATACCTTAGATGCTTGCAAGGAGGCTTGAAAGCAGCAGCTTAATTTAAGACATCAAGTCTAAATTAAGGTCATATTCAATATAAACATAATGCTAGAATTAGATGGGATTTTGGCAGAGTACTGGTGTAGGACAGTGGAGATTTCTGTTCATTTCCCAGCTCGGACAGTAGATACTGTGACTGACCTTGGATAAAACAGTCTGTCTCAGACTTCAATTTCCCATCTGTGAAAGGGGACTAATATCTTCCTACCACAGAGGCATGTTTTGAAAATAATGTCTATTCATGACAGTGAGACAGTTACTCAGTAACGTTTATGTGGATTCTAGACAGTTGCACCAGCTGTAATGCCAGGCGATGGCACAGGTTATGAATAGCGTGCCTCAGAAGAAGGTATTTCCACCTACTAGAACACGTTGCTCCTGTACTGCATGTCAAGAGCATGGCTAAATTCCAGCTTTATCATCTTTATATTCATACTATATTTTTTTTCCTTATCCACTGACTCTAGCACTTTCTGTTCCATGGTTTTCAGCTATATTTGAATTTACTCTTGTGAGAGACTGTATAGCCAGCTAGTTGTCTCAAAGCTTGCTCCTTTGTGTGCTTATCTGAGAAGATCAGCGTTGCTGCAGGCAGAGTGGCTTGCAGGCTTGCTGAAGCAGCAGACCATGATACCCAGGCAGGGCCGCCTGCCCACCAAGGAACAAAGAACAAAGCTCATGAAATGTACGTGCATGTGCCTTAGGCACGCAGCCTATAAAAAGGCTGCCATCTCAGACCTCCTGGGGGGGAACCACCAACTCTGCAGGTGACCACTGAAGACCCTGTGGGACCACCGACTCCATGGGTGATCACTGAAGACTCTGGAAATGACCGACCCCATGGGAGACCACTGAAGACCCCAGAAGCACAGATCCCCTGGACGCCGCAGATCCGTGGTGGTGACTGACTGTGCTTTTCCATCCGGATCTCTTGCTTAATATCCCATCTTTTCTTCCTTCCTTTCCTATCGCTACTTTCTCTCTTTCCCCCGAAGAGTTAATAAACAAGTGAATTTATGACATCTGACCTTGTTTGTGTCTTAATCTCGCTCAAAGGAATCGAACCTGAAACAAGAGGTCGGTCCAGCTGTCCCTGAACTCCCAGACTCATCTGAGGTTGGCTAGAAAGCAAGGGGGGCCTTCCTCTCATTCAACAGAATTGGATCCTAACAACTCTCCCTCATGATTTAAGTCTACAAATTAAGACTAATTGTGACTGACCAATAAACCCCTACAATGGAAGAAGGCTCAGAGGAGATGGGCAAGGAGATGTGCCTGTGAAGCAACTCAGGAAATAATGCAGGGTGTGACTGACCACAGCTGTTGCAAAGAAGGTGACTTACCTCAATAATAAGGGGACCAGAGTAAGGCCTTTGTTTTAGGTAAACAGCTATCAACAGTTGAGTGGATAAGCTGGTGGTGTAAATGTTTCTCCATGAGCTCATTAGAAGAGTGAGAATGTCTCTCTGAGTTAGCCAGACCAGGATGGAGTGGTGTGAATACCTGGCTCAGCCCAACATAGAGTATAAAACAACTAACAAAAGAATTTTGAAGAGAGCAATGGGCTTGAGCTGGCTTCAGCTGACGTATGTTTTCCTGGTGACACCAGAATTGTAATGGTGAGTGTGTTACAGAGACCAGTAATAGGAATCACATTGGTATTGTGATTTAACTGCGTATTGCAATTGTTATATATGGATTTTGCTAAGTGTAACACATTTGTATTGAATTATGCAATATATTTTGTATCACTATGCTAACTCAGAAATCCCATGTAACATAATCTTTAAATAAGTAAATTTGATGTGAAACATTATACCCCCCATGTGTGGAATATCTAAAACCTGGTCAGACAGTATTGGCCTTTGATGTTAACTCACACCCAGCTTCTGAAATATGTAAAAGACAGTGGTGGCTAATACAAGTGACTAGAAATAAACTTTGGAGTACATATTCCTTTGCCTTTTAATAGGATGGGTATCAGTCAACAATTTTGATCTCTGAACGCAATGGCATTTTTGACATGCAGGGTTTCTCTTTCATTTTTGGACCAGTTCTCTAAGCATCTCTAAGTTTTTAGCTGCTATGCAGAGTCCATCTTCTGGCAGCTCTGTTTGCTTTTTCTTGTGTTTTGGGTGGCCAGCATCCTGTAGAACAAGAGCTGCAAGAGGATGAGAGATGTTATTTTTGGCCATAAGAAAGTCGAGGTGGTGTATAAAATGTAAATTGTCATACCAATATAGGCCTCAGCTAGTACCATACCATCTTAAACAGGTGTTCCATGCAAAGACCAATTATAAAAATGAATTTAAACCTAAATATTACCACACTGCAGAATTAGATGGTACTTCAAAAGGTTTTTTATTTTCAAGCTGTGTTACTAGCTCCTGATCACCAAAATAATCCCAAATAGTTTAAGGATTTGCATTATATTTAAAAGAACATAAAAGGGCAACTATTAACAGCTTCTTGTGATACCAGTTCATGCATGGACTTCAAAGTATAAAAGTATGTTTTTGTGTGTACACTCCAGACAGGAACTACAAGGTGTTATACTTTGTATGTGTTTAAGGATTGCCTCCAAACAGTGCTGAAGAATCACCTCCTACTACTAAGACTAGGTACATGCTGGTCGGTCAGTACAAGTCAGAAATGACCCCCAGTAGAGAGAAGAAAGGAGGGAAGGAAGGAAATGCATCTTTTTCAACATATTTTCCACTTTGATGTTAGATATGAACAGTTACAGTCTCTTCTGTCAAGTGTTTCAGACTAAGAAATAGAAAGTTTGTTTGCAGTTCAGACCTTGTCTGAAGGCTGAAATTTACAGGTTTCATAGTGGGTTTCTAATTGGAACTTTGATTCCAAACTATGCACTAGTAATCTCTAAAGAAAAAGACACATTAATTATAGAAAATTCAGTTTCTGATCTCAACAAACCTTTGGTTTTCATTAACCTTTCTTTTTAGGCATTACAAACAAATCTAGGTGGAGTTTATATCTTGTGATAGAGAAAGGTAGAAGGTAATGTGCCGAGACACTTAAGATTGCTCTAAATGTAGCTGACAATGGATAACCTCATCAGATCCCTTTCTTCACTGCTTTTTTTATTATTGTAAATTTTTCTCCTCTCTGTAAGCCACAGTTTTCTTTCAGCAGTCGTTAGGCAAAAGATGTCATGGGTCACTGTGATATCCATGGTTTGTATTGCTCATGAGCTGCCAGTAGGACATAGGAAGAGGTTGGACTGAAATATTTTGAGTGGTTATGTTAGGAATTTCTGCTGTTTAATATTTGCGTACTGTGACTGGATCGAACTTATGGGCATTTTCCCTTTAGACTGTGTGCTTATAATGAGAAAACCATTCAGTAAGGCTTTCTGGAGGAAGCATAGGTCAAGGTGAAAGTCTGCTATAAGGAAAGACTACATTAAAAAGAAGTGCACTCAACAGCTCAATTCTATGTGCATTTAATCACAGCTGCAGAGCTGAGTACTAACCTTAAACCCGTACTGCCTTTCACTCCTAACAGTGCTTTCAGAATTGCATACCTGCCAGAGAATTTGAGATCTACTACTACTTTTATAGGCCTAGGCATTCCCTAAATTCTTGCTATCAGTCTCATAAATCACTCGCATCAAAACATGTTAAGAGATGGCAGTATTTGCACAGCAAACTGCTTTGTGACAGTGTCAAAAATATCATTGTTTCATAAAAAAAGGTATAGATCTAAGTAAAAAGGAAAAAAAAAAAAAAAGATTAGCAGGGAGTACCAGGCTTTGAGCAAAATGCAAAACAATGAAAACAATGAAGTGAATAAGATTTTATTGAAAATCCAGATGGAGTCTGCCTGAATCCACCTTCATTTCAGAATTTACTTTGGAAATTCCCCAGAACTGGACAAAATTTGAATCTGGGGTTCCAACTGCTTCTTATAATAGAGTTAAGGTTCTCAATGTGAAAAAAGTCTACATAGCACAATTTAACAGAGGCAGAGCTAATCTGGGCACTGACTTGATTATCTCTGATAGCACTACGCTGAGCAGTATAATTGTATTGGTATGGCTCAGCCAAGCAGCAGATTGGAAAGCCACGCTATCAGAACTGTTACTGATTTCACTGTACAAGGTAGTTCACTTAGAGCTATTTGGGGTATATCTGTGCATAGCACTTCATTCCCCTGTGCTCTAGCATTTCTGAAGAGTTTGGCCACATTTTCATCAAAATATAGGGACATATGGATTAAGGTCTGCACTAGTGAAAATGTCTAAAAACTGCAGAGGGCAATTACTTTTTAGTTGATTAAATTAGTAAATAGCCCAAGTCTTTTGTAGATAAGGAGTTATGTTTTCTAAAAATTTTCTTGGTTGTGGTTAGTTTAATTCTCTCAGTTTCTCAAAAGTAATTATGATGAAAGATTAGGAATATGAAATCTTAGTTACTTTAGGGAATTTAAAGTGCAAACTGATATACAGAAAAAGAACTTGACATTGTTTGGGCCAAAGGCAGTTGTAGGATCTTTTGGTTTTAACTATTAAATCTTATGCAGAGAAAAATAATTCATTGTGGGAAGGCCTAGGACTTGGAATTACACAGAGAGTTTCCTAGCATTTAATATTTTTTTCTTCAAGATTTAGTCTACTGTTGCTATGTTTGCTTCACAAAGATACTAAAATAGCATGTCTGACCAACCTTAGTTTGGCTGTAGATGAGTGAAAACTCTTAGTTAACTGCTGCTCTCTGTCAAGGCCAGGAAAATGTTAGTCTGGTTTCATCAAGGGAAAAAGTTTTTCAACCAGCAAGTTCAGCCTATTATCCTTAGCCTTACATGACTGAGAGCTTTCAATAGCACACAAAGGCAAGATGACCTCTCCTTTCTTATGAAAATTTGTTGCCAATTTATACTTTTTATCCATTTGAGAAATGCATGTGCACTGATGCATTGTGAATCTGATCTTGCTTATTTTCTGATGTCTGTGTTTTGAATCCCTTTACTTCCTTAGCACAGCCTGCCATGGGTATGCTGATCTCTGCCTGTACTTAGGCACATAAAAAAGTGTAGCAGTAAACAGGCATGTAAAGCTTCACCAAGGTATTTGAAATTTTGAAATCTGAATTCTCTTTTACATGTTTAAACCATGATACCAGGTCATTTTTATATTCTAAACTTTTGCTTGGAAATCATGCATTTTATGCGGATTTTAAAAAGGAAAGTTAACGGAGGGCAGAAAAATCATAAGGGAGTATCAAACCTCCTGAACTGTGAAGCTCTACTAGCTTCATATAGCTTTAGATTTCATGCATAGATTCAATAATGTGTCTGTCTCTTCTGATGTGCGTTCTGCATGATCCAAAAGGAGGTCTTGCACTGAATATCCATGGCTTTTTGGAGGGAAGAGTAAGAGGCAGGCAGTTGTAAATTCGATACCCAGGACAAGGTAGTTTACTGCAATACAGCCTCATGATGTGTTATTTCCCACATAAAATACAAATGCGCAATCCTTACTGCTTCAGCTCAGCTTGACTAAAACCATGGAAGGAAGGCTTGGATACATAACCGAGTCCCCAGGCTACTGGGGGCAATAACCTGAAAAAAGGAGCAGGCAGCAGAAGGCAGCTGACATAGTTGCAACCAGATGTATGAAAAGGGTTATTTTTCCTTATGGAAAATGCTTCTGCCTTTTTGTTCTCCTGCAGCAGCAGACTCTTTATGGGCATTATAAAGCCTATCTCTTTAATGACTAGCTAGCAGAGTTGCAGGTTGTTTTGGTGTGGTTTTGATTTTTTTTCACCAAAATGTGGCCAAACTCCTCAGAAATGCTAGAGCACAGGGGAATGAAGTGCTATGCACAGATATACCCCAAATAGCTCTAAGTGAACTACCTTGTACAGTGAAATCGGTAACAGTTCTGATAGCGTGGCTTTCCAATCTGCTGCTTGGCTGAGCCATACCAATACAATTATACTGCTCAGCGTAGTGCTATCAGAGATAATCAAGTCAATGCCCAGATTAGCTCTCTTTCATTAAATGGCATTATCAATTAAAAATGTTTGTAACATTGTAATAAAACCAGTGACATTCATGAGGGGAAAAAAGTCATCAACCTCATTTTTAATTGATTGGTTCGTACAGAATTTCTTCCGGTGACTCGAAGTGAAAAATGGCCACGTTAGTTGTAGTGTGTCCTGGGATTTTCTTGTGATATCCTCCCTGTTGGCTTCATCAGTGTTTGAGTGCAGGTGAGATGAAAAGTAAAAGCAGTAGTTCCAGTAAGAACAGCAAACCTCTTTCAGGGGCCAGTTTTGAGTCCCTTTTTTGAGGCTACAGATCAGTCTGGGTTTAAAGGGAATATGTTTTCCTACATGTCTACAGACTGTTACTTTAAACATCACCTTTGTCTGTACATTAATTGACATACCTAGTTTTTGGAACTTCTTGAGTGACAAGTTTCAAGTCATACTCACTTTTCTACTTGCTTCTTACTATGTGTGTCAGCAAAAATGCAAGTTTTGCTTCATTTGCCTTGCCCAGGATGGCAAACAAGTATGAATACATATCTACTCTCTTTGGCTTGCTTTCCTTCTTAAAAAAAAATCTAGCTTCATTTAATAGCTGATGCTATTCCATTCCTTCCTAATTTAATTTTGGTGACAGTTATAGGTTGACTGTTTTCCTTTATTTTTAACTTGGACAGCTCTGCCAGTTTACCTGAATTTATTGATCACATTTCCTAAGAAACAGCTAATTCTCTGATACCAACGAACAAGCCATCCCTAACAGTTCAGAAATATTCAAAATAATATATAAACACAATAAATGTCAAATTTAAAGATAGCATTTGAAATGTATTTTGCTTTCCTCTACACTCATTCTTTCACAACAATTGAGCTGCTTTCTTCTAGTTTTTCGTGATGTGTGTCTTTGCATGATACTTTTTAAAAAAATGTTCTTCAAGACACTGCTGTACTATATCCCAACAGACTGTTTTTTGGTTTGCATTGCAGAGTGGTTTTGGACTGTGCAAACTAGGTTCTTCTAGGTAAAGCTAAACTGAAATATTCTCCCCAGAAATGTACCTGATGCTCTCCAACTGCTAATGAGGTTGGTTCTACAGACCAAACTGGAGCAAGCCCAAAGTAAAACCCCTGAAATGAATGAAGTATCAATGCTGAATCCTTGGCACTGTTTATTCTACACATTGGCTCCCACTGTGCTGCACTGCAGTACTTGCTAGTGTGGATATAGTGTGATTCTATTCCTACTTTATATAATGTTGCCTATCCATCCCTCCCACAGCTGTTGTCTGAGAGCTGTTGCTGCAGATCCCAGTATGAGGTAGATGAGAAACAAAATTCTTCCAGGGGAAGGTTAAGGCTACATTTCAACAATTAAAATTGCCCCATCTAGAGGATGCTCTTGGAACTCTACTATATAGAGAACCCAGGGAGAAAAAGAGAGTAAACAGGATTCCTGTAAGAGAGATGAATCAGCAGTAGGAGACAACCCTTCAGAAAAGGAGCATTTTTATGTCACCAGGCCAGGGTTCAGGAACAGGTTGAGCAAACAAAGCATAGATGCAGGCAGAAGCTGGCAATGTCTTTTCTTTCTCTGATATTTTATATTTTGGTTTTGGAAATAATAAAGTTGTTAGAGGAAAGAGACAGTCATAGAAGGGCACTGCTTCTTCCTCTGCCTGCAATTTTCTCAGTGACATCAATCATCATGCATATTTTTTTATCTATGTCTTCAGTGCGTGTTAAAAATAACTTACTTTGCATTGAGTAAGATTTTGAATTGAAGGCTAGGACAAAAGTATCACCATTTGGAGACACAGTCAGTCTGTGTGGTGACCTGCCAAGCCACAGGTACCACATATGCTGAAATGCTTGTCGCTCAGTCGCAGGGTGCTTTTGCTGCACTCAAGAGCCTCAATACAAAACCAAGCATGGAACAGTTCTCCAGGAGAGCAAAGCCAACATCACTAAGACCTACACAATATCATCAACTGGCCGCACTGTGAAACCTAACACTTATCTTTGGATGTTTTCGCAGTAACAGCACTAAATTTTGAAGATATGGAATGATCAATATGAAGACTACTCTTTTTGGTAGTGCTTCTATTCATAGATGAAGTCAATGATGTTTGGGAACTATGTGAAGGGAGCATTTCTGTCTAAATGACCTTTGGTCTGCCACAACATTTTACCTCTAATTTGGAGAGATGGATTTGATGGATGGACTATTAAATTGATAGGGAATTGGCTGGATGGCTGCTTCCAGAGAGTTACAGTCAACAGCTCAATGTCCAGGTGGAAACCAGTAATGAGTTGTGTCCCTCAAGGATCCATACTGGAACCAATACAATTCAGCAACTTCATTAATGACATAGGTAGTAGAATTGAGTGCACCCTCAGCAAGCTTACAGACGACACCAAGCTGAGTGGTGCAGTTGATACACTAGTGGGAAGGGAAAGTGCAAAGGGAGCTGTCTGGCTTCACTGTAAAAATTAGGTTTCACTTAATACTGTGGTGAAACCCAGAGATATGTATTGTTGAAGGATGCAGGAAAGTTCCCTTCCTAGGATTCTCTGTGTCACGGAACTTGTTCCTCACCCAAACATCCAGCATGTTCCCCAGAACCCACTTTTTGTCATCCCGGGTGTTGCCGTTTCCATCTTGTTCAACCCCTGCCTTAGGGTTTGCCTGCTTCTTAACTTAGGAGGTAAACAAGATCCTCTCTTGGGGGCCAGGTGCGAGAGGGTTGGCTTGCTTCTGCTTGGGTGATGCACTTGTATCTTACCAGAGGGTAATAAGAGGTCAGTCTTTAATAGTAGAAAGCCCTGAAGATGTTTAGAATCCTCCCCCCCCACTAATCTTTATATAGTGTGTTTAGTGAAAACAACTTGCAGAATGGGATGCTTGAGATTTGCTAGCTATTCTGAAATCACTAAAACCAGGGAGAGAAGAAGGTAAAGTGAATGGGAGTTTATTTTATCAAAATGCAAGCATGAGAAATTTGTCATTATGTCTGGAAAGAAATCAAATTACACAATAGATCAACATATCATACAGTTCTCTTTCTGTCTGGTTTGTCTTCAAGGTCATTTCTTTGTTCCACTCAGCTTGCAGGCTCTTAAATTCCACTGGCAAAGGAGAGTTCACATAGCCCCCAGACTTGGGACCTGGTCTTTGGATTTTCTTTCCTGAAACGACATGATGTGGAGTCTTTTCAGTACCCCTTTCTTGAGAGGGTCTTTTAAAGATAAAATTACAACTATAGACTTCCCTTTGTTTAGTTCTGATAACAGATTTCATCAGGTCATCAAGTCATGTCTCAGTTCCTTTGTCCTATAATACTGGGGATATCTGCCATGTAAAAATAACTTTGAAATACTCTTTTCTGCTAGGCAGACTCAACTAAACACAGTAGCTAGTTAATGGTAAATGCACTCTTACTTGATGCTAATGAAAAACGCAATTATATTCTAATTTGGATTCTCATAAACAAAACATATCTTTTGCAAGTAAAACTCCTGCTCCTGACCTGAGAATTAATCTTCTTCAGCTGCCATATATTTACATAATATCTTGTAACCCATCTATTGTAACCACATTTTACACAAATATAGAGAAGAAGATTAACAAGTTATTGCTTGTTCACAATGGCAAACACATAGATGGGAGTTATACTGTTTCTTGAGTAGCTTACTGAATTGGACAGGTATGTGACAATCATAATGTATGGATTCAACAAAAGACATTGGCACTGTGGAAAGCCTTAACAAAATTCTAATTTTAGCAAATCCATGAAGAACCAGAGCAATCACATGCATAATTTTCTCCTTCAAGATTCGTACACAATCTGCATTAGGAATAGTTTTCTTGACATTGGCATTGCCCTAACTCTGCATCCATTAGCAGATACTGATGGGGCTGTATAACAACATTCTCTGTAACAGGAGTGGACAGAGCTCACTGCCTGGGTCATCCCTTCCAGTCGCTATCCCCAGCATTCCTTATAATGATAAGAACAGAATTAGCCCAGTGCTAGATGGTTTGAAGAATTCCAGCCATAGTCTACAGCTTAAAATTTGTTTTTATTTTTCCTAAATTTCATCTACATCCTTCTTTTCTCTCTCTCTCTCTTTTTTTTTTTTTTTTTTTTAGGTAGCGTGCAAGTGTAGATTCAACTCTGGAGAGGAGGAGACCAGTTGCAACTTCAGCTGGATTCAAAACTCAGGACACCCTTAGAAGTCTGAAGCACAGATTTTCATGTCACTTAGTGTTTTCTTTAAATGGATTCTTCCCCTAAATTATATTATTCCTCCAATGACTGATCAACAGACACTAACAGTCTTTGCTACAGAGGCTTCTTACGTGAAATAAATTGCAACAGAGTAGATTGGTGTTATAGCACATTGAAATAATTTAGATAAACTTGCAAGCCATTAAAATGTTTTCCATGAATCAGTTTAGCAGAGCTTAATTTTAAAAGTTAATAGGAAAGTTAACTCTCAAAGTCACCCTTACACTACTCACACAGTTACTTCTTTGAAACTTCTGATACCCAGCACTGCATGTGCTCATGCATCCTCAGCTGTCCTATTCATCCTTACATATTTCTTACTGGTGCTATAGAGATCTCTGATGAATGCTACACCAACTTGCAATTTCTATTTAAGTACAATTCTTTCTCTTAGCTGTTATACTTTATTGCAAGATGAACATATGCACGATATTCCAAAACCCCTTCGTGGTGTGAAAAATGCAGAGGTACTTGGCTTTCTTGAATTATCCAGGAAATGTAGTCATTGAACAGGTAGTACAAGGAGATGAAAGAATGAGTGTTAGGCTTACAGTAAATTCTGTAATTTGACCTAATTATGCTTAGAATCTACTGTTTGTAAAAGAATTTGCCTTTGTGATAGCACTTAATGGCTCGCGAGGCTTTTGAAGAATCCCTCACAGCTGATTGGGTTTCTGATTCTTTCACATTATTTGTCCAAATGCTGATGGACTTCTACTGATTTTTTTATTAATTTTACCATGACCAATACTAATTCTACTCCCTTTCAAAAGCCTTTAAAGAGAACAGTGAAGTCTTACCAAGAAATGTAATCTTTGTATTGAAGGCAAGAAATGTTTTAATTGTAGTCGAGGATTAGAACAAGAATTCTATAGTGAAGACAGTTTTGAAGTCCATACACGCTTGGTATTTGTATACGTGCTGTACAGCGCAATTATGTTCCAGGGGCCTGGGATGATGGAGTTCCATAAGTGCTGCTTCAGTCATCTTATACTTCTGAGGATGGAGTTACAGTGTTGCCTCTTAGCTTCTCTAATACTGTGGGTTTAGTTCTGAAATTGCTGTTCTTGGGAATTGCTAAATGAATGCATTAAAAAATGTATTTGGTAGCATAATGAATCTCTCTTGCAAAATGAAATTCCGGATGATTTCTTCAAAGACTGACTGAAGAGTTTCTTGGAGGACATCCAGATACTGCAAAATCATTTTCAGGATTATCAGAGAGTGAAAATTCCCAAGAATAAGTGTTTAAATACTTCGTGTTTGTGGCACAAGCATGTATCCCACACAGCGTTCTTAGTCTGAGCTAAAAATAAAACATGGTCTGCCTTTGGGTCTCCAGAGTATGTGCCAGTACAAATTTTTCTGATGTCTAAAGAGAGAAAAACACATAAACTAGCCTTTTTTGAAGCAGGACCATTAACAGGGTTTTTTCCACTGATCACACTTACTTACTTCACATACTATAGAAATGCAGCAGTTTTGTGATTTGTGTCAACTTTGGTTGGAATTGGACAGTTAAAAGTTACTGAGATGGGGTACTGCCAAGCAGACTGGTGAGTTAAGTTTAGGGTGATTGCCTAATTATTTTTTTCCTTAGGGAAGCAGGTTAAAATGCAGGTGAAATTACAGTTGATAATGAACTATCAAATATTTCACACATCTCTCTCTGTCCCTGGTTTATAGCCAAAATTATTCTGCCTTAAGGAATGTCACTGTATAAGCTCATGGAGTTGACTTGTAATATCCAAGCCCTACATTGCTTAAAAAAATTTGTATGCTGGGAGCTGGTTTGGGTGATCCATTCTAGAAGCTGATCACGACAGCTCTAATGTGGAAAGTGCGAGTTATTTCAGCATGCGTCAAGTAAGAATAGCCTTGTTTGTTTTCTGTGCTACATGCCAGTGATGCCAACAATAGCAGTGCTTTTAGGAGGAACCAGTGTTAAGAGTCCTTTGGTCACAGCTTGAAGTACTACTGAAGGACAGCAGAGGGGAATCAGAATTCTTTTCATTCTCATTAATGAATTGAAATAAATACTTGTTAAATGCTTATGTGGGTTGGACAAGATGACCCCTAGGGGTCCCTTCCAACCCAAAACATTCTATGATTCTATGATTCTGTGATTAACCTGGTGACTGTTTGGCACAGGAGTGTGACAGTTTTAACGCTAAAACCAAAATGACTAGTTTGTCTCTTTCAAGGTCTGAATGCATTTTTATTTTAGTGTTGTAATTGTTTATGTTGTTGATAGGCCATGCGTCCATGCAGGTTTTGTCAATAGGATTATGTTGCAGCAATTGATTTTCTTTCAATGAGTAAATAATGAAGTAATGTTACTTTGCCCAGGCCTTAAAACAACTCCTATGTTCCTGTGAGAGGCTGCATATTCTTATCTTCCAATAGGTTATATGTGAGATATATATGTATATGATATATATGATAAACTACTCCTGCAAGCAGCAGTGTCCTTCAAAATTCACCTGTCCCTACTTCCATTACTCACATATATAATGTCAACAAACACTACAGGGTGCATTTTGCCAGGGTCATACCATTCTCACGGTGTTAGCCTGATTAGTTTGTGTTATATCAGGTACTGCCTGTTGTTAATGTTAATCTTAAAATAGATCTTTTTCTGCTGTGGTAAGGTATAAAAGCAGATTACCTTCTATTTTTTAGGATAGGTAATACTATTCATTTAA
Source organism: Gorsachius magnificus (assembly GCA_034008185.1). Classification (NCBI taxonomy): domain Eukaryota; kingdom Metazoa; phylum Chordata; class Aves; order Pelecaniformes; family Ardeidae; genus Gorsachius; species Gorsachius magnificus. The sequence continues at coordinate 91,261,868 of CM067081.1, forward strand.
AAGAAATAACACCACAGTATTTTTTCCAATTTGTATGTAATCTCATTTCATTCTAAATTTCAGCTGAAAACGCTTTAGGATCAACAGGAAGCTAATATAGCTTCATTATTTCGGTGGCAATACGTCAGTTTAAAAACAAATTAAGATCTTTTCTTCACACTGCTATAGCTGAACACTGAAGTTCTTATAATCTCAGTACAGTATGTATTTTATTGTCAGAGCCAGACCTAATGATAGTGGGGGGAACTAAAATGTAAGTAAAAATGTAGTTGTTTCAAAAGGTTCTTTTTTAAAAAAAAGATATTAGAAACAAGATAGAAAATCATAAATAGATGGACCTGTTTGGTCTTTGAAAATGAATGCTGCTTCAGTAATAAGCTTGAAACAAAAATAGTGGCTCGGTTTTAGCTAAACAAGCTTTTCTTAAATTTCTTTGTGTAAATTCCTCTGAGAAGACATCTGAGCCTCTGCTGTCTTCTTTGAACCAAACTTCTGCAAAAAGGTGAGAATGTGTACAGTCCTATTTAAAATAAAGGGACTGAGTGTGTGTTCTTCAATATGCTGAGGAGGATGACTGACAAAGATATGTAAGTATCAAAATGTTCTGAGAGTGATTCTACGGCTAAAGTTGCATTTCAGAATAAGTTTTCTGTTAAAAGATAGATCTAGTTCCTTTCTTGAAAAATGTTGATTGTGAATTTTTACACAGAATTATGGCATCAGATAGAAATAGCAGAACAGCATTTTAAGTACTTCACAGAGACATATGCAACTCTTGGTGGTCCATACGTCTCCAGAGAGCCATTGCTCTTTTTTCCAAGCTACTCACAACATCTGCTTTATCCATTCCCATCAGTAGGTTCGAAGTCTTTACCAAACATTAACAATGTCTAACAATTAATATATGAAAAACTGTATTTTGAAGCTTTCAGAATTACTGACACAGAACTTACCTGCAGAGAGCAGTAATGCCAAAGTCTCATAATAGCGTGTTTTCTTCACACACCAATACCAGTCTTAACATGACCATTAAATTTGTGTTATCTCCTCTCCCATTCAGTCTTCCCTCAGGTCAACATGCTTCTGTGCCAGGTTCCTCAGCAACTGATGAGAATAGCTTGCTAAGGATAGTATGATGAGAAGGCTGTGAAAACAGAGATAAGACTACATGTAGATTATTATTTTCTAAGATAAACCATGTGGTGTGGTCAGAAGAAAGTGTATGTTTTAACCAGGTGGTTTAAATTCATCACTTTGCTTTTGCAAGACTGAATAAATTCTACCAATGTCAAAACTGTTTCTATATACACTCATAGCCACTGGAGAGAAGGAAGAGAGCAGCTGCCAATAAAATTCCCATTAACCTGCAGGTAAATAAAATTCCTTCATATAAAAACCTCTTCTATGATTTTTAATAACAGCCTTGCAATTAGGAAAGATCACTGTCCTAGTGCTTTTATCAAAGTGAAAGCAGAAGTTGAGTTTCAGCAATTCTGCATTTTGCAAGAATTCTCTCAGAGCAGAGAAAATAAAATAAGAGTTGTTTGGCTTCTCCTCCTGTAGCTGAGGTCCTGTGAGCAACAAAAGAGATTTTATTAGACATTTTAAAGGTGGGTGAAAGCACAGTTTGAGCAAGCAGTAGGGGAGCTGCAGAAAGGGCTGGCATCTTATGGTGAACCATTACTGAGCAGCCCTATGTTTTGAAAGGTAGCGAGAGAAAACCGAGGCTAGACCAAAGACTATACAGGTTTTCTGCGGGTGAAGAGGCGAGAGAAGTTGCAGTGACTGAGACAAACTATCACTTGCAAAAATAAGTTTATACCTGTTTTCTACACCTTTCCTCCACTATTTGTTCTCCTGTGAATTAAAGATTATATTCTAAGTGGAGCTGACAGCTATTGTGAGATATATTACCTGAAGTACATAGACTGAGAAAACGAAACATTCATTTGTCCTTAATAATCACATTGTAAATGCATGGAAAGTTCATTTAAATGAATCTATTTCCTGTCAAACCTACTGTGGAAAATCCTGGGCAAGGTGAACTAAATAAATATGTTTACACAAGCCATATCGGGGTTTTCTATGACTTCCATGTGATGTTTATTCAGCAAACAGGCCCAGTATCTTTTCTGCATTATCAGTGGCTGAAGTGCATCCAGCCTGCGAAGCTCACTTTGTAATCTTCCACCAGCATGTGGTGTTTGAGGTTTCCCGTGACTGTGGACAGATTTTTATGCCTGCTTTTAGCTTTGGCCCTCCAACCCTTGCCCTGTGGTAAGCCTAGTTAAATAGGTACAAAAGGTTCCTGAGAAAAAAGGAAAAAATTGCATAACAAAATTTATTGCCAAAGTGTAAATGCCAAGAGCAAAGCTGCGGTCATCAATGAACGGGCCACAGCCGGAATGGTGCATTCAAGGAATGGAGGCCAAGGAGGTTTAAACTTCTTAAAGTTGTCTGCAAAGTGGGTAATATTAGAGGGGGACAAACCTGTGGAACAGAACTGGGAATCAGAACCTTTCCTGGCTGCGTGTAGTTGGAGATCCAGCGGTAGTGAGGCTAAAGCCAACAGTCACATCATTAAAGTCACAGATGCTTACGTAGGTGAAAACTGCATCATCCTTTTTGAAATATCCACTGAGTTTTATTAATTTTTCAGTTCAGTATGAGCTCTGAAGCTTTTCATGGGCTCCAGCTCGGAGGCCTCAATGCCCTTGTTTGTCTGACAGTTTATTTTGATATCAGTGGCTGTTGCTGGTTTGCTTTTTTTGTCTGTCAGTCTTTGTTTTTCTTTACTTAATCCATGAGGGCACTGACAATGGATTCCGGAGTTTGTGTGAGACTTGAAGATCCTCAGATGCATACAGCTGTAATGGAAATCCCTTTGAATTAAAGGAATTGAAACATAGGTTGCTTAACTGGGTGGGAGTAAAAAAGAATATGAACGGAATTACAACAGTCAGGCAACAGGAACAACTGCTAAACTGGAGGGCTACCCAGCACCGTAATTAGGTCTTTCCCTCCTTAGGTGAGGATATCCAAAACAGACGGGAAAGTCTAGGGCACAATCAGTACCTAAGTGGAAGAAACAAATTACTTAATGTTTTAGTTGAATTATTTATTTATTGGGGGGGGGAAGCTTGAAAATACTCAGGCCCATCTTTTGAACATTGTGATTAAAACCAGAGACCATATCTGATTAAAAATTATCTCTTCTCTCTTATCAGAAAATTCTGAGGAAAGAATATATTGAGTTCTCCTCTCCAAACATGATTATTTTTCTTTCCTTCAACCCTGGAATTGGAGATCCAGAGGGGATGAATCACCAGAAGAAAAAGGGAGAAGGAAAGCATAGGGTTTCAATAGACTTAAAGATGTTTTGTTTCTCATGATAAAAGCACTCTATAAATTTTTTTCATCAATTAATACGTTTTATAACTGTATTGTTTCTCATTCAGACCAGATGCTGGCATAATACCATGCACTCAGAATCTAACAAACTGGTCACGGGAGCCATAGTTCAAATTCTTCAAACCTTCTCTTATCCTGGAATGAGCCTATAAACTTCCTTTTTCCTCAATGCCTGATAATAACAGTCAAGTGAATATAATTTTTCTTGTATTTATTTTTTTCTCAAAACGATAATTGGCATAAAGACAGTTAAAGTGCTTTTTTTTCTTTTTTTTTTCTGAGCAGTACAGTCTTTACCAATTTTACAGGAATGCACATTTCACTTCTAATTGTTTCCAGTCTGATATGTTTATTCTCAAGGTTTTAAAACCCCATACTTGTGAAGGCAAAGTTGAATGTTAACAGCTGTCTTAATACAGTGGAAAATTCAGTTTTTATTACAACATAAGCCTAGTGTTCTGAAACCTAGGCAATCCATAGAAGAACAATCCTTCCACCCAAAATGCAGGAGAGGGAGATTTCTAAAACGTGAGTGAAAATCATAGGGAGCTGACTAGAATAAGGCAGGCCTGCCCATTTCTCCTTATAAGCAAACAAGGTATAGACTTGGAGGCTTTTTTTGGCAAGGTGCTCATGCTTTGAATTCCAGTTGATTTCAGCAGAAGTGACAAATCCTCCCCACTGTGTACGGATGAAATTCTATGGAGATTGTTATTGTTTGGTGTGATATTCTACAGACCCATTGCCCAGTCTTCATAGTAGCTTTAGCAACTAAGTGAAATGACACTGCTGATAAGTTATATCCTCAAAATAATATTTTCTGAATTTTTTTTCAATGTTCACTTTAGATATTTGGAATTAACATTAAATAATCATTCCTTCTTATTGGCAGTTCTGTGAAGTACTAGAAATTAATAAATCCAAGGATGCTGGAAATCTAAAGATCCCTATTGCAAAAACCTTTATGATATTGTCATCATTTGCCAGCTTATGAATATCTTTGACTTTCCTGTCATGGAGAAGTCAACTTGCCAATAAAAAACAATAGTGCCTTTACAACACCACCTTTGTCGGTGTTGCGATGAAGTTATTTTGACTTTAGTATGGGGAATTCTTTTTGTTGATATAAGTGAAGTTTGTGTGATGAATGTATGTTTTAATGATCCATGCTAATAATAGCATGAATTATTGTACAGACAATATCGTCTCTTTTCTATGTATAATAACAATCAGACAACTGAGCCCCAAACATCATTTGACTTTGATTCATGTTAGCTGTTCCTTTTCTTAATACAATTTTAATTGCCCCATCAGTCTAAGAAATACGAAAATCAAACCTAGAAACTCACATTGTGACAACAATTATGTCTGTTTTCTTTTAATGAAATATAAAGTGGGTATGTGAAGAGTGCAATAAAGCTTGTAAAGCAGCCTATTTACATTACCATATATATAATCCCATTTTCAGATAAATATGTAAACGCAATTAGGTGAAATTATTTGACAGATGAAAACAGCATAGACTTGCAAATGTTTATGGCTATTACATTGTCAGTCAGAAAAACAGGAGCGACAAAGTTCTTCTGCTACTTATAGAAATTAATTTAAACACAGCAGAAAAACCCTTTTAGTTGCTAATAACGCAGGTAATTAAGATTCTGGACAACGTCCCTGACTTTTGGCCAGAACTGATTTTTTGTGGTAGAATAGAATACAACAGTGACCTCCTGAGCAGCCTACTCTTCAAGTGAGCTGCTATGTAACTCACAAGTAAATGGCATCACACACAAGTAATTCAAGTAAATTGTGTCAGCTTTCTGGTACCTCCTTCCACACTTCCACATAGGGTTTCTTGCAGCTTCAGTGAAACTAAGAGGGGAGCAGTTTGCCAAGGAAGCGTTAGAAATGAGTTCATAATAATAGTACTATCTTTATGAAATGGAAAATGATAGCACTCCTTTTTTATGTATAAAATTAATTTTTGTTTCTCAGTCAAATACATGAAAAAAACATATTCCCTGTGATTAAAGCAAACTTTCCAGTGAGATTTTCAGTCTCCTTCGAACCCCACTGAATGATTTAACTATGGGATCCAAGCTGGGTCAAACTCTTCCCATAGTTGTGGGATTTTCTGGAGCTTTCCAAAGATAATGGATACCCCTTCCAAGAAAAGCATAAATGATGCTATTATTAGAGGTCTTTTTCTGGGTTGAGATCACAAATATAGTTTTGAAATTCTTCATTATCTATTTTGCTAGTACACTGTTTGAGTGAATTGTGGCTGAAAGTGCTATCTATAAAGAACTGCTGCTCTCAAAGCAAAGATGACACAGCAGACAAATGTCCAAATTCTTCTCAAAGGGTTGTAAGAACTCCGTTTTGTAAGGATCTGACAGTCAGATTGTAGCTTCCTATTACATTACTGCTTATCATCTGGGTTAATGTAACTGCATGATACACTCCCTTTATTCAGGGCAAACCTCTGATACTCAAGTTGAGCAGTACAACAGGGATAAACTCACACCTCACGTGAGCATGAGGCAAAATTAATCTCAAATAAAAGGCAGACTTAATCAAAGTAATTTAGGCTCCCTTCAGAGAGAGTCAGCGCAGAGAGAGAGGCACCCTTGCCATCATTCATCTCATCCTAGGCCACTACCCTAGGATAAGCATGATGAACTCGATCAGGAAAATTTTGTGGTGGGCTACTGTAAGTGCCTGAGCCCTGAAACCATTCTTCAAACTGGTCTTCAGCCTGCAGGATGGATAAATTCCACCAGAACAACTCATCTTTCATACAGCTGGTCCGATGCTCTGTTCTCCAAGTGTCCCTTCAACGTTGCTTTGGAGCGGACAGAGGCAGCTTAAGGAGTTATTTCTGGTGTCTGAAGTTACGTCCTGATGTCCTCTACCCTCCTATGTGACCTAAATTCTTGCATTTCTGTTAGATGGTAGATGCTGCCAGACATTGGAAAGGGGGTGCTCGTCTGCCCAATAGACATATATTGCCTCGCCATGTATTGAACTTCCATCTCTTGATTCATCAGTTTTCCTTTGTCCAAATACAATAAGGAAAACAATTTTTTGCCTGCCCACCTTATGCCCAAATATTTAATCTTTGCCTGTGGCCATTCTTTTTTCCTAATGTATCAGCAGGACCATTCTGGAAAAATCACAGGACAAGTTCTGATATTTATCAACCTCCCTTTTAAAGTGAAGACGAGTAGCTATTCACACAGTGAGAAGAGATGTCAACATATCAGAAAAGCTAACTAGAGAGAAAAACATTCACTCTGTAACACATGACTACAATGAGAGATTTAAAGCTTGATGAAAAACCTGATCAATCAGCAATCAGTAGATGATGTTTTAAATTGTGCAGCAGGTCAAACTACATGATCATCATGATCCCTTCAGGTCTCAAAATCTATATTTCTTTATTTCGCTTATTCATGTCTATTGAAGTGGATTTCACTAGAAGTGATTAAGCTGCCAGAATAATTGAGCTTTAAGTTAATCAAGGAGTTTAAGCTGTTACTGGAAATGGAAGTAGCCTATATTAGATAAAAGTGATTCTGGCAGTTTGGAGGAATTTACTCTCTCAAAAAAAAAGAGAAGAAATACATGGAAAACACTGAGATAACAGGAAGGAGAGGGAAAAGAAGCCTAACAAGAAAGAGAACTGGAAAAGGGAGAGAGCAGGTATTTATTTAGCTGTGGTACGGAGTTTTCTGTGTTGGTCAGCCACAGTCATGGCTGCACAACCCTAAAGGCAGCTGATGTTGCGAGTGCTGGACTATTATTTGGTTTGTAATTGATATTTATTATTTCTATACTTATTATTTCAATAATTATTATAGTGCTGGTCTTTATGGAAGCAAGATAGATTTTTTTCAAACCTGGAAATGTTAGAGATTTTGAACCTCATATATTTTGTTTTAGTTTCTGAAGATCCAGAAGGCAAGTTGTAAGAAAAGCAATTAATCTATCCTCTGAATTTAGCTCTGTTTCCCTGTGAAGAAGGTTAAAAATGTCTCATAATCTTTGCTAAGAGTCTAATGTGTGTTTAATTTCTTTCTGCCACACTGATAGCAAGAGTTAACTTAGCCTTGAGAAGCAGATTTACACATCCCTAAATCAGTAATTGGCTAATGATAGTCTGAACATTGATACCCGTGGAGCACAGGGGCGCTGAGAACTGGTCTTGTGTTGTCCATTTGAAAAGGGAACACATAGTCTCCATAGCTCTCCAAGGAGAGGGCTCTGAAGAATACATGGCAGCCACAGGGCAATCATCTGATCATGAGCTAGCACCCTGCCTTCTGAGCCTCTCAGCAATTCCTAGCCTCAGCTTCAGGGTGAGTGCATCCAGAAACCACCCTTCCTTATCTTCTACACTCAGGCCTCTTATGCTCTTGCTCATGTGTATCTGCAGTATAACCTCCCTATTTCTCTTCCTTCCATTCATTTCATCCTAACAAACTTGTGGAAAATATGTTTCTATATGTGCACTGAACTGACAAAAATAGAAGGCCTATCCAGCCTGTTACCATTTTGTCATAGTTGGGGTCCCAGAGCAGCTTTTATGAATTTAAGAATACACCTGCAAGATGGAGCTCAGCTTCTACCATCTTTTCTAACCAAAGAACTGAATTATTGATGAACAGAGCCTGAAGCACTTAAGGTTAAAATATGTACTATAAATCATGCACCAACAGATGACCCCAAACTGACTATACAGCTGAATTAATTTTGGTTTCATGTGACGTCAGCATGGCCCATTGAATGAGTTACAGCCTTGCATCCACTCTGGGGCTATCTATTATCTAATATGTCTTACTTGATTTTCAGTTTCAGGCAGGCAAATTGACCATGTATACTTGCTTGTGTCAGTAGCTAATTTTAGGTAGCTAGTCTAATTGAAGATGTTATGCTCCTTTAGCCTGTCAAATAGAAATTCACATTTTCTGATTAATGTGATTCATTTATATTAGATTTGACTTGACAGGATGACAATGTGTAATATAGAATGCAAGGATGACAGGGTTCTCCATCTCCTCCGTCACATTTCATTATGAATGGTCTAGTCAAGGCTGTGGCCTACAGTATCTTACCTGCAATATGATAAAATTTGAACAGTATTACAGCCATATATGGTCTGCACAATGCGTTCTCACGGGTGGCGATATGCTTTCAGAAGGGTGACAGGTTAAACAGCTTTCTTACATTTGTAACCCTTACATGTAACTGACTTTGTGACATCCTGATGTGATTGAAAAATTACCGAAAAAATGTGGAAGAAAAAGAAAAAATCCTTGAAAGAAAGCTAAACAAACTTTATCAGATACAAAATAACAAAAATATTTTGGAGACGAGAATATACAAGGAAAGTAAAAACTAACTAACACATGGGTTGGTGGAGGAGAGAGTGGATTAGATGGGGAAAATGAGCAGTAGCCAGAAGTTGAAAAATGTGTCAAGAAATACAATTATGACATCGAAGAAAAGGGTACCAGTAGCATCAGCACAGAAGCGTTGGGAAAAGTGGTAGCTAACAGGAAAATGGCCCACAGCTGGGTCCATGGAGTAGTGACATATGTAAGCTGGTCGGCAACAAGCGGCTGCATGTCAGAGATGCAGAGGGTGGTCTGTCAGTCCAGCACCTCTCAAACTCAGGCAGCAGAGGGAGACAGGAGGAAGCTCAGTCAAGGTGAAGACTATATTCCAAAAGTAGTAGCACTGTTACAGCCACAGTGGATAAAAGCAAGGCATAGTGTGAGTACTAAAGGAAATTTTTTTACTAAAACCAACTGGGATGTCTGGAAACATAAACAAACTTTTAGGTACACTTTCCTATATAACATATAGTATAACATATAGTATAACACAAATATAAAATATGTCCTATGGAAATAAGATACTTGATTCGGATTATTTTTTCTTCATGCATATTCTTGTACTTCCATGTTTGCAATTTTGCAGTTGTAATGTTGTTGCAGCTGTAATGAGCTAAGGAAATTTTCTGCAATTATGTTACACTTGAGGATTATATTTTTGAAAATCCATACACTTTTTCTAGCTGTTCTAGTAAAAGATATCCCCTCTCCCTGTAAACCTTGCCCCTTCTCTACTACAAGAATATAGCGAAACAAGTTGTACTCAAAAAGATAAGACTCATAGCTATCAACTGCAGCAAAAAAATGCTGTCATTTTATATGGTGCAGTGGAGACAATCCTGGTGTTTTGTGGCCAGGGAAAGTATAAATGAGAAATAAAAAAGCAGGATGAAGGACACTTAAAATAGACAAATACGTGAAAGTGAGGGACAGCTGCACCACATGCTCCATGCAATGTGGAGATTGCAGAAGAAGCAAGAAGAGGCTGGTGGGGATCTTTTTTAAAAAGGCATTAAAACATCTTTTGTCTTATGATTTTTTCCAAATACTAATATTTACTATTCCCTCTCTCCATGCTTAATTTTTAAAGTCAATTTAGAAGAAAAGAGGAAAAAGTTGTAGACATGTTTAAAAATAAGTATTTCATATTTTGTGTATGCTATTTTTCAAAGAAAATTTACCCACATTTTAGACAGATATTTCAGTTAGCCTGGGCTGATATTTGTGAATGGTAATAAAGATCTACAGTTGGCTTAAATACAATTGGCAGTAAACTTTAACTGTGGTTCTGTTTATTTAGAAACACAGCAAAACGTTGCCTCTGTCTTTTGTGAGTACTAGAAGTGACGGTACACATAGAACTATAGGTATGAATACAAGAATAATGCAAGGAGTGTGAAAAACTCAGAGCTGTGTTTTTTGATGGGTCAAGTATGAGTAGAATCTACTATTCAGGAATCCATGGATGATTATCAAGGTAGGTTTGACATTCAGTGTTTCACTGTTGCCAAACAAAAGATGCTCCTCTTTTATAAATCCTGATGTACAGAGTTCTTCGTTGTTAAAAGTGCTTTTTTCCAAAGAGCTGTGATTCAGCCTGATCTTAAGAGCACTTCTCCTGTTACCTGCTCTCAGCTTGTCTAATTGGGCTTCTTGTAGCTTGAGTGGCAAGGCCGCTCCAATTTTATCCCTACATAAAGCTATAGCACAGGTAGAATTATCACAATTTCATCCTCAATGTTAACCTTTAATGAATTTCTGGTGCTTGTATCTTTTTGACCGTTAACTAAAGGCTGGTATCTCGCTAGCTTTAGCACAGATTGTGTTTATTTCAGAATTCCCGAGGCAACTATAATATTCCTTCCATAGATATCACTGTGGTAGTTGATACAGATTTGGAGATGAAGATAATGGAACCAGAAAGAGTTTATGGTAATAATAGATCTCTTTCTCTTCATTACATGAGGCATTCTAATTCATGTAATGTTCCTTTTCCAGTGGGGGACTGCAGCAGATTGCCCATTCTTGAGCTCAGTATTAATTATGCTTACTAGTGCTTCTGTAGTTGAAGGTCCCATGATAAACTCCTATTTTATTTTTAGGGGTTTATAATTCATCTTTAAAAGCCCACTTTGGACTGATATATGTCAGCACCATCTAACACTGACTTATCTGACCCAGCAGTAATATATGATAGATATGGAAGGAAGAAGCTGCACTTTGAATAATTCAAGGTGATTACCTCATGTGAAAAATCATTCTTTTCATGTGCATGTCATCAGAATGGCCATATAAGTATGCACCTAACATTGACAGGCTATCTCTCATCGCAGCACTATGTCAATAAACACAGGCCAGTCTTCTTCCTTACTTTTTCTTCCTGATACAATTTGCATTAAAAAAACTGAATTAGGTATTTTTCAAAAGTCAAGAGAAAATGTGGGACAAGCTAAATTTATCAATCTTTTGACAGTGCTAGGATACATGGCGGTATGATTTTTAATAGGATACCTTAATTTGTATGTCACCAAAGAAGAAATCATCTCCATCGATACTTGTATTAGTGGCTTTTCGTGAATCATGCAGTTACTCAATTTGAGAGCAGAGTCACAGCTTTAGAGGACAGGTGTGTGCATCACGAGATCCCTGACACTAATGAATCCCTAGCTGAAAAAAATCATTAGACTTAGCTCAGTACTCTTTTTCCCAACTACAGAGTATCAGGTTCTTTCTGCCACAGAATAAAAGTAAAATACGAATCAATGGAGCATGTAGTTGTCAAAGTAGTGTTCAGAACAGTGATAAAGCTACCCTTTGTATAAAGAAAATTAAGCTCCTGCTTAATCAATCTCCGTCCCAAGGGATTATGAAGTAATGCCCTCCTCTGTTTTGGTTTTTTTTTCCTGAAGCCCAGTAGTGATGGGGAGCAGACCAGGTGCTCACTGAGAGTTGAGAGCCATCAACTCAACATAAAATCTACCATATAACAGACTCACCTGATTTCACTGGTGTATTCTTCTGAGCATATCTGCTAACCTTCCCAAAAATTCATACCGTACACCAGGAAAATGTCAGCCCTCCAAAAATGCAGGAATGGAAATGTGAATGTAGTTCCAACAGTGCAAATAACCATTCTACAAAGAAGCAGAGAACTCTTCTCTCTTATAAACTGTTGCAACATATTTTTGCTGCTCCATTTCCTAGATTTTACTTCACACAGAATCACAGAATCACAAGGTTGGGAAGGGACCTCAGGAGATCATCGGGTCCAACCCCCCTGCTAAAGCAGGTTCTCCTAGAGCATGTTACACAGGACTTCATCCAGGCAGGTTTTGAATATCTCCAGAGAAGGAGACTCCACAACCCTCCTGGGCAACCTGTTCCAGTGCTCTGTCACCCTCAAAGTAAAGAAGTTCTTCCTCATATTCAACTGAAAATAATTTTTGAGTATAATTCAAATTCAGAATTAAAGTAGTGGCAAATACTGCTGCAGTACCCATCTCTTTCCCACCTTTTCCTAATTTTTTTCTGATATAAGTGGACAGGGATACTTCAGTTAAGTATGGCGTTTTATGGATTTGCTGACCATTGAATGTTGATCCCCCTTTTAAAGTGTTCAATGTACTTTGTTCATTTCAGAGTACAGCTATTAGCACCTTACCTTAATCTGTACATATTGCATATCCTTCCTGTGTAATTTGGTCTTCAGCCATTCATTGCTCTGATTAACTAGACCATCAATAAATCTGGAGTCTCTTAGAATTTTGGTACAGAATTACAGGGTAGCTCCGTAGTGGAGATCGGACACAGAATACTTCACATGCAAAGCCTTCTGTAGCATAACTGTTGGAACTACAGCACTAACATTTTAAATGTGGCCCTGGAGTATCAGCCTTCAAAGAGATGTGTTATGAGGAGGATCTCCCAAAGTAACAATGACGGTAGAAATTTTGCCTACCGAAAAGAACAATAGGTGTGTGTAAATACCTTTCTGATCAATAGCTAGCCATGTATTTCCATTGTAAATCCTAGCTTGAGCTGCTGTTGCTCAAAAATACAATGACAGTTCCTCAAACCTAACTAAGAAGACACACCAGAGAAGGGAGTACATATCTCAGTCAGGCACTATTGCTTAAAATATTGTTAAAATATGTGGACAAAAGTTATCTTAAAAGGAGGTGCTTCAGGATTCCGCAGTTTGCTGGAACCATATGCAATATGTACTATTGCATGGCTTCTACTTGAGCCAGTATGACCCTCATAAACTCTTCTTTAGAATTCAACCTGAAATGGTTCAAGAGTACTGAAGAACATTTAAAGCCAAGAAGTTTTAATCTGTATGGAACTGAGGATGAAAAGTCCCTCTTTATAATGAAATAATTATGTATCGTCAGTAAAAGTGTTTGATTTTCCATAAAAACTTTCCTTTAATAAATAAATCCTAATTGGTCTTCAAAATGTAAGTTTAAGAACATACAGACTAATATACTATAATGATGTCTTCCTGAAATAATTTTATTACCTCTCTTTACAAATCTCATTTTTAAATCTTTCCCTGTTTTTTAGTTTTTATGATATTTTTTCACCTCCTGTTCTTATGGAAATGAGGACACAGGAAAATGAGGAAAATGAGGAAATGAGTTTATTTTGCAAAACCTCTACCTACAGTGCACAGCTGAGATGAGCCATACCAAAATATATATTGCTGGTTGTTTTGATAAATGCTGTTCTTTTCACAATAGCAGATTCCCAAAATTAAATAACAACACACATCAGACATATACATTCACTTATGTCTCATATCTAGAGGTTTTCAGTATTTCTTCATGTTTTGTGTTTATAAATCTGATTTGTTGCTTGTTTCTTTTTAAGAAGTTCTTTTAGTGAACAGTCTAAAAATGGACTTCAGTCCTTTGCTCTTGTCCTTCAGTCTGATACGCAGTAAGGAAACCATGACTTTTATTAAAAGCACCAACTTTACTTCTCCTATCATTTTTAAAGCATAGTTTACAAAAAAAACTTGGTTATCCCCTACTGTTGTTGGATGATGTACAGAAGACAGTTTCAAAAGCTGACAACAAGATGTGTTTAACAGCCTGAATGGGTGCAATTTCCTTGGCAATAAAAATAGTAGAAATCATTACCGTCATGTTTGAAAACATCAGTGTAAATTATAGTCTAAACATATTTACAATAATTCCAGGGTCCTGAGTAAACCTAAGAATCACAAATTAATTAACATTTTAAGCCCCCCTCCCAACCCTAAATCTGAAAGCTGTGCCTCATTTACTTATTCTTGAAAGTGTGAATTTATACTTCTGCAAAAAGAAATTATCAGAAACACTGAACAGTACTGAGAAATTCTCAAGAGTCCATCATCTCTCTTCGAGATAGCACTGCAGACTCATATATCTTTTGAAGCTGATTTGTGCTCTTTTAAAGACAGACTAAATGTATGAAAAATCACTGTTAAAATAAGCTAGATTAGCTGTAAAAAGAACAAATGTATGGTGACTTCTATGAGAATTAGTTGGTGGTGTTACTGTGCTACTACATATTCCTCTGACCCTTTCTCTCTTGCTATCTGTTGGAAGAAAACTATGTAAAACAAAACCAAGGAAACCTACCACTGCTCTCATAAGACAGATCTTGTTTCCTCAGCTCTGCTATGCATAGAATGAAGAATTTCTATTTCGGTGTAGTGGATATTCTGGCTTAACGAAGCTGATAAGGGGAAAGCATTCAAAGGGAAAGCAGTTCAGTTAATTAAGAAGCTTACATGAACAGTGCATGTGTTCCAGCTTTTTAAGTCTCTTCCATGTTTTGCTTTTAAAGAAATCATGTACATCTAATGTTGTTCAATGTCATTTTACTGAAACTGGTATTTGAGAAACTTGTGGAGAAAATTAGAAGTGATGCACTAGCCCAAGGAGGTAATGTCAGAGTGAACAGGAGATTCTGATGTGAAGACCTAGCTTCCTAATTATTATTATGCTTACAAGGACACTGTTAAAAGAAAAATGAATGCCTTGCTTCACACCCGCTGTAAATGTGCTGCAACTCTGGAGCTTGCTTAAATCATTCTTCCTGAAACAAACTACCAAATGAAACTCAGGCCATTTAATTTCCAAATACCAGTAATTAATATGAGTTACATCATTAGAGTTTGGCAGGGCTACAGCCTTCTTTTATTTTTTCATTTTCACATAAATTTCAGCGAAGGTCAGATTTGTTGGGGGGAGGAGAAGAACCTGCCTGCTTTTGTGCTCACAGGAGGTTAAAATATGACTTGTTCACAGTGTCCCTCATAGTTCAGGACTTAATGGTCCTTGACGGGGATAACCTAGAAGTTAATTTTACTTTGTGTCCCAAAAGCAGTCATTGTCACTGTAATCCTTCTTGCAGGCTGAAGGGTATCTTCACCACCTGATCAGACTTTCAATAACGATTGACGAGCGCTATCACCAACCAAGAGGCACTTTGCTCGTACTTTCTGTTGAAAGACAAAAAGAAAAAGGAGGAATGGTACTGGATTACCTTTTCATAACTTTAAGCCTTTCTAGTGTTCCTTAGTTTAAATATCTGGTTTTGCTACCTGTAGAAGTCAAAGTCAAACACTGCAAAATTAGGAACTGCTGCTTCTTCCTTTTCCTCCATATTGCTCAAGTCCTGCCAGGGAGAAGGATGAGTATGTAATGGAGATATACCCCCTCTTGCCAGTTTTGTTATCCAGAGCAGAGGGATGCTTGAAGCCAGAGGCAAGCACCATCAGGAAGGCCTGTGTTCTAATCTCTGGGCAGCAGTCTCCCATGTGCAAAGAAACCTCAAAAAAAAATTAATTTCCAGACTCTGATAACCTCTAACGAAGTCAGTTTGGCTAACACATCTTTGAAACATATCCACACGTGATTTTTTTTGTTTAAACCTATCCAGATTGGGGTATGCTGTATATGGTAGGCACAGCTTTGACAGCAGGGCTGCCCTCCAGCCCCATTTAAAGTTGCTGTTGTAAGACACAAACAATAAACCTTCTCAAGTAAACAGCTGTAAAAGTATTTTAATATAGGCACAATAGTATGCTTTTTCTCTTCCCTGACTTTTTTACTGAAACTGAAAAATCTACTGGTTAGTTCTTCAGAGAGGTAACATCCATCACGAAACCATTGATATTTATTGGAAAACATCTAAAGAGAGAAAATATAAGGCTGTCTTACCAAGTGCTACCACTATAAGTAAAGGCTTTATATGTTCATAGAAGCTAAAACAAGCCTCTGTAGCCTCCAAGAGCCTCTTGTACATGTGCCATAGAATTTCTCTCTGTGCTCCCTATACTGAGCACTATTAATTTCCCTTTGGCAACATGTGTGAAACAGGATATAGTTAAAAAATAGTATCCCTTCAGGTGTAACCACAACTGAATTTCAATAAATTCTACATTAAAATAAAAGCACACAGATAAGAAGTCAAAACTTAGATGTAATTGTGGTCACAAAAGCAGTAAGAGTGGAAATAATTTCTGGATGAGTTCAGGTTCTTCAGAGAAAACGTAGGGGTTTTTTTAGTTCATAAGGGCATTGCTTGAAGAGCAAATTCCAGACACAGGTTTTGTGCTTAGTACTTCATGTAGCACATCCATCCCCCAAAATGGTTCCTGAGGGTAGGCAGGAAGGAGATCATATTCACTGGCACATAGGACACCAGAGCGGTCTGGTTTACACCAGCTATTCCTGGAGAACAGAGAGTATTTGATATGCTACAACACCCTCCTGCAGGCCCTCACTAGCAGAATCATGGGCATGAATGCTCTAGCTGTTGGTTGGCTTCATGGTGAAAGATGCATCTATCCCCTATGGAAAAGGGATCTGAACTCAGTGCCTGAGGGTGGACATGCACTGTCCAATCCACTGTCGGCAGTGATATTAAGCCAGTTCAAGTGTCAGAAGCAGAATGGGTAATACCAAATCTCAATTCCCCGTTCCACTTCAGGAAGCACACATGACTGTGCAAGGTGGGTGGCAGAGGGCTGACTGCTATGCACTTTTCACAGATAATTGAGTGCTGTGACTCCCAACAGTGGTTTTCAGGCACTGCTAAGCACAACACCTGAGTGTTGCTCCATGAAGCATCCCAGACTTTGCCTCCTCCCATAAACTGAGAAAATTTTCTAATTATCATAGATTCCTAAAGGCGGAGTCTTTCTAGCCATTGGATCAGGACTTCCCATTTCTAGGTATTTCATCTTGTTCCTTCTGCAGCTTGTCTGGTGACTTGAACAAGTTTCTCCATTGTGATACAAGAGTCTTGCAGATGTTATTCTCAGAGCCATGTTTCTTCTCGTAGGCCTAGTCCTTGTTCCGGGGACAGGGGTGTCACAGTCCGAGTCCATTCAGCAGGCCTTACCTGAGTTTCTGCCAGAAGATCCATCCACACTGTTGCTCTGTTATTGACACTCTGAACAGCACCATCGCTCCAATGTACTTCTCTGCTCTACTTGCCTAGATCTTGGACTAATGCAAAAACTTCTAATTTGCCAGAAGAAAAGTTGACCCAATGACCAGATGAGCATTACCACTGAATCTCTGGAAAGGGACAGTCTTTCTATTACAGCAACTTTTAAAACATTTTTATTTTTGAAGCAAAATTTCTGTAATACAAATAATTAAATCATTATAACATAAAATTATGTTGAACTCATACATTTCAAAAAAAATGCATCACCACATTTTGAAATACAAGATTTTCCTAATAGATCTGAATTTGTCTGACACATTTAGTACTGTCTTCAGACAAATGGTTTTCTTGTTCATAGGAAAGCTTCAGGACTGCATGCCTCTTGGACTCCACATAGATAGCTACTACCTACATGTGGAAGATACTCAGGATGTCATGCTATAAAGCATTTCCTCAATGGGAGTCAACTACAGATGCACTGGCTTTAGGAGAGCTATGACATTTTAGCTCCAGGGCATTTGTCTCTACAAAACTACATTAAAAGAAGACAAGTTATGGAAACAGGCCCAAAGAAATCTGTTGTTGTATGATGGGTTTTGTATGCAACTCTCTTCTAAATTCTGTGGAGCTATGGCAAAATCACTTAAATTGTTTCAGTCATAGAAAAAAAGCCTACACTGAAATTTCTGCAATTGTGAAAATATTGCTTCAATTGCATATATGACCCTAATGTTATTTTCCAAAGAAAATGCCTTTCATTTGTTGAGCCCTTGTAAAGATGTTGACATGACAATTAAATTTATTCAGATGAATGTTATTTCCTGTCGGGAAGATTTACATGGTACTCTGATAGCTGTAGTCATTTTAAAGTTTCTTCAAGGGAATGCTGCTCCAGAGGCATCTCTATGAGCAAGGTAAGACATTTATTGGAGGTGTCAAATAAAAAATTAAGTTGAAAATTGTTTCAATTCTACTGCTAGAGAAATCAAACCTGTCTTCATTTTCCTAGAAGGACCAGTCTTACCTACTTAGGCAGGCTGGTAAGGCTGACTTCTCTGGGAATTCAGCAGAGCCCCTGCAGGTCGCAGATCATCTGCATGAAGGGTAAATCAGTGCTGTGGCTGACAGCTCTACCCTACCCATTTGCAGAGCCTGCCAGACCAGTCCTAAATGTCCCTTGGCATCTGAGGAGGGGCCCATCTAGAAAATTTTGCACAATAAGAACTGAATGCACACCAGGGTTATGTGTTTTCATTTCATGTTAAAGAAAAAATCAATGATAAATATATAGAAATGCATGGAATAATTTTAAATATACCCTATACTACAAGTCTCCATCACAGCTGGTGTCATTAGAATAAAAGCTGTATTGTTATGTATAATTAATAGTAAACATTTATAACACAATTCAGACTGTTTTCTGTTAAGCACAGCAGAAGTTTTAGGTTAATGTAACATTGTCTCCTATGATAAAACCTCTTGGCCTTGAAAGATAAGTAAAGATTTTTCCTGATCCATGTTACCTTAGTAACTGATAATGTTGCCTTATGAGCATTAGTGACTGGAAAGGTAAAAGCAGTTTGTATGTTTCAAGTGGAAATAGGCAACTTTCTTTTTCAATTATGTGAAAATGGCATCTTCTTTACTATGATCAGTTTGTATTGTGGGGTTTAGCTTCTCACAATAAGCATCAAATTGCTTATCAAACAGCATGTGAAGTTGGAAGAGGTTTTGTATGAAAAAAAAGTAAGCACACAAAATTATTTTTATACAAAGCAAAAAATACTTGAATAGTCAGCTGTTAGAAAAATTCTCCTTACCGAGACTGCTCACATGAGTAAGGATTATTCCATTTCACAGGCTCTGTCCTTGCATCTTTTTTACTAGTCATCTCTTGTAGAAGGTTAACACAGGCAAGCATGTAGCAGTACCAGGAGTAATCAAGTATATTCTCTAAGCTGAAATTTCATAGCAGTAAGAATAACAGAAAACAGGTGAAAAGAATAAAAAAAAAGAAGTTCAAAATTTCCTTAAGGATGCATATAGGCAACACAGAGACCATTATCATCCCCTTTGACCTCCTCTAGTATTTCTGGCTTGGCTGTTGTTGAACGATACAGGTTTCTCCATTTGGACCCTTTTTACTCTCCTGGATGCACAGAATAGAATTAATATTGTTGTTACAGAATTAACAAAATAGAATGTATTGAGTGTAAAAATGAAAAATGCAATCTGGTTTGATCTAAAATAAGTATATGCTTATGAAGTAGCACTCATTTCTAGAGGTGGTTTAACATCTCCTAACACTTGCACATTAAACATACACTCATTTCACAGCACAGTGCTTCTGCTGCGCTGGCACCATCCCCATTGCAGCTGCGAGGTTTTAGATGACTGCTAGCAGGTTCCTGCTTCTGGCACTAACATGGAGCAACTTCAGCAGGAGGCACAATGAGGAAGGGTGCCTGCAGGGCTGTGAATTCCCCGCGGCTATCACCATTACTGTGCTGGGCTGCAAGAGGTATCCAGTGCCCCCGAGAGCTGCTTCGGTATCACTTTCTGCTAGAGGCAAGGAGTTTGGCCATGTGGGGCTGGTACAGGTGGGTCCTCTAGTTAGATTAAAGGAATTCACGAGGAACTGCACAACAGGTGGATTTGGTCCCTTATTGCACAGCAGAGAGCTAAAAGACAAAACTTCAAAAGCTATTTAAGATGAAGAGGGAAAATACCAGTGCTTTTCCAGTACATGCTGGCAGCTCCTCATTCTTTCTCAGTTAGGCCCCTCATTAAAAACAGGTACCTCTGTGAGCCCCTGGTAACTGTCTGCCGGCGGACATCCAAGCTCCTCCAAGCAACTCAGAATGAGACTTCCCCCAGGAGCACTCTGAAGCTCTGTCAGGTGTGAATTCTCTGATGTCTGCTAAAGTGAGGTCACATTGCTGCCTTTTCTTAACCACTTGCCTAAAAGTTATTTATAGGACACTAATTGTCTTTGAGACCTCTGTCCCCTGGCAAATCTAGATAAAATTGGTCGGTGAATTGAATGCCGCTATAAATTGACGTATAAGGGTATATAGACATCTACAGAGAAAAAGAGTGTGCATGCAAGCCTTAGGAAACCAAGATTTTAAAAAAAAAAAAAAAAGCAAAACAAGACTGTGGGATGATGAACAGAAATGAAGGGGGCATGTTTTCCCTTTTAAAACAAGATAAAAAAGATTAATTATTCAGTTTGGGAAAAGAGAGCACAAAAAATATATGAGCCAGTTATACAACAGAATGAAGAGAACAGAGGCGGCCATCTGAGCCTTCCTGTTTTGAAGGACAAGAGGGCATTTTATGAAAAAACAAGGTAACAAACAGAAAATAGAAAATACTTGAGGCGGATTACTTAGATTTTTAAAAGGCTCCAGCGTACAAAGAACAGCATCTGCAATTGCCATAGCTGACATGGCAGCTACAGTAACTATTCATCTTGATAGTTGGAAGAATAAACTACTTGCCGTGATCCAAAGAGTCAGTATTCTCACCACGGTATATTATGGGCTAGGTTAGCCCTGTTACAGAATACAGCCCTTCAGGGAGCGAGCTGTCACAGAGCCAGCACACTGGTAAGGAAGGGGAGAGCTGCGCATTGCCACGCTTTGCCGTGCCTGTAGTTCAGCTGCCAACCTAAGCGACAGCCATACTCCATGGTAAATTTTAGGAAACACCGTCTCCTTTCTTGCTTTGTTTGTTAATAACAGCAGTCACGTCCTGCAGCAGTGTCAACAGCAGCATTGCTTAGTGAAGAATTTGAAGGTTTTGAAATAAATAGCACTTCTCCTTTCCAAGGAAGAGAAGCTGGGTTTGATTGCTTAAGCAATAAATATTGATTATTCTTAGAACTACAACTTCTTGGTTTTCTTGTGGGCAATTTCTTGGGTTTATTGTGGATAGCACATACCCTTAAAGACAGCAGAGAAATATCATTCAAAACTCTCATAGGAGAGGTGCGTTTTGGAAAAGTCATAATATTTTAACTAGCCTCTAAAATGTTCTCATATTTACTCTAGGACTCGTATTATCTTATTTCATGCTTTAGTTTGACTTTGTTCACCTAGATACCATGAAAACAAGCTTATTATTTTTTGCTCCTGACAAATATGCTAAGAGCATACTTAACCAGTTACAAGTACTAACAGAACTCTTTCAAATGAAATTGTCTCCAAACCAAATTGTGATTCTTCAGTATATTGTGTCGTTTGTTTTATGCTTCTGCACTGAGCTCTCATTTTTATGTAATCTGCTGTTCACCAGTCTCCTGTGATACTCCAAACTATCCTGTTTAGTACTTGAAGGAACAAATAAACTGACTTTTGTATTCCATTCTGCACATTCATCCAACCCAGGGTTCACCTCCTACTATGCACGAGTTTATTTTATCAGGACACAAGTCCAAATACATTTTAAATTACCTGTGGTGTTACAGAAAATCTTACCTGAGAAAACTGAAATTGTATTAAGCTCCTTCTAAATCTCAACAATTATTTTAACATTGCAGTAAAGCCATCTTTCACATTTTATAGGGACAAGGAAAAGAAAAAAATGTATATTTTTCCACAGGTTTGAAAACTTAAACCTGTTGTCTTTTTATGCAATTTGTGCTCCCAATTTCTTTACATGAACTTGAAACTGTGAAACTGAGGTTTACTGATTTATTAGGTAATCACCTCAGTGCTTTTAGAGAGTTACTTTCCTCCTTAGAAAACAAGATATAAATTCACCTGCCGGTTTACCTTCATTGCCCATCTAATCCCCATCCATTTGAAGCATCTAAAAATATTTAATGTATTCATTCTCACAACATTCTGTGAGCTATAGAGTGCTATTATCTTCATTTTACAAGAGCCTAAGGTCATACAAGAAGCGTGTTTCAGAGCAAGCAGCTGAATGAGTCTCCAAATCACAGGCTAGCCCAGTGCCTTACACATTTGTATCTGTACAATTTTCCGTTCTCTCTTAAGATGAATAAAAATTGTGAAGTAGAACAAACAAAAAAGTCAGCTGATTAACACTGTTATCTATTCAGCTTTGGTCTTTCTATTCATTGATTTCTGGTTTATCTTGTAAGAAGCAGGAGATAATTAAAATGAAAAGCTTAGCATAAGCAGTAGAATGAGCTGATAATGTGTTAACCTTTTACTTTTTACTCACAGTTTAAATGAAAGCAAATGTTATTCTGAAGGAATTTTAAAGTCAATAGATAAAAAAAAGAAAAAAAAAAGAAAAAAAGAAAGACAATCTGACATCAATGTCATTTTTTTCCAGCACTAAGACACTGTGAAGCTGCTGTTAACCTGCCATAAGTTGAGGGGAGCTACGCGAATGTATATAGCCATTGGCAGAAAGAATACCAGTAGTCTGCGTGTGCCTCTGTTCAGTTTCTTCCAGGATCGAATTGCAAGATGTAGGATTTCTTTGCATCTCACACTGTTAGCGTTCAGTTTAACAACGGACAAGAAACTATCATAGAATCATAGAATGTTTTGGGTTGGAAGGGACCCCTAGAGGTCATCTAGTCCAACCTCCCTGCAGTGAGCAGGGACACCACTAACTAGATCAGGTTGCTCAGAGCCCCATCCAACCTGTCCTTGAATGTTCCCAGGGATGGGGCCTCCACCACCTCTCTGGGCAACCTGTTCCAGTGTTTTACCACCCTCATTGTAAAGAATTTCTTCCTTATATCCAGTCTAAATCTACCCTGGTTTAGTTTAAAACCATTACCCCTTGTCCTCTCACAGCTGGCCCTACTAAAAAGATTTTCCCCATCTTTCCTATAGGCCCCCTTTAGGTACTGAAAGGCCACAATCAGGTCTCCCCGCAGCCTTCTCTTCTCCAGGCTGAACAAGCCCAACTCCCTCAGCCTGTCCTCATAAGAGAGGTGCTCCAGCCCTCAGATCATTTTAGTAGCCCTCCTCTGGACCCGCTCCAACAGTTCCATGTCCTTCTTGTGCTGAGGGCTCCAGAGTTGGACACAATACTCCAGGTGAGGTCTCACCAGAGCAGAGTAGAGGGGCTTCACACTTGTGGTGTAAATAGCCAAGTCGTATCTTCCTGTTCTATAAAACGCCTACTCGCAGAAAGCATGAGATAAATACAAGCCACCAAATACGAATCTGGATTTCAAGGTGCAATCTGATGGATTTCAGCATGGGATCGAGGTTCTCAGGTAGCATAAGGCAGCTTTTCTCATCCCAGCTCCATCCTTTCCAATATCAGTGGTGTGCACAGTTCCAGCTTAAGACCTCTTTTTATTTGAGTTTTTGTAAAAATAAGATTGTTTATCATTCCTAGATACAGATTTGATTTTAAACATGCACAAAATTTGGGAGTGTTGGACCTGGGAAAAAGGAGAAGAGTTTCAGTTCCGTCTTTGGCTATACCTCTTTACAGAAAGACATAAGTAGAAGTGCAAAACAGAAAAACAAACCCAACCCCCCCAAAAATAACTTAATTCATCACCGTATTTCCATCACCAGAGAAAGACTGGACACACTTAAATATTAGAAAGAATGTTTTGTTATTATCTAACTACACACTTAGCCTCCCAGTTGCCGCTACTGGCATGGTAATCAAAGTGACAAAGGACAAGATAGGATGTTACGGCGTATATCGCAGAGCAGAGAACACATGTCTATGGGAGTATAACAGTGCAGCATGACCCACAGCATGTTATCTCATGCAGTGACATCACGGGCATTTTCAACACCTTCTAAAACATACACAGATCCTCTGACCTTTGATTTTGTGTGCTGCAAGGAAAGAGATTTAACTCGGCAGACAGACAAATATAAAAATGTGCCTCTTCCTCAGGTGCTCGGGTACTTCGCTGTTTTTGTTGTTGTACATACCTTGAAGACAGGGAAGCACTTCAGAGACTTTTGCAGAAGGCTGCAAGAGATACCTTCAGATCCAGAACTAAAATAGTCTTCACATTGAAGCATGTGCAACATTTCCTGGGGAGGGCAAAAGGGCTGAAGTAAAACAACCTTAAGTTATGCCTCAGACTCAGCCTGAGTCATGGTCCAGCATGTCAAGTTTGAAAGAAAAAAGGTCAAAATCAGAAGGTACACATGAGTACTATATTTTAATTCATCATAACTGCCAAAGATATCTTAATACCTTATACAATATTAGAGGACCTATTTAATTTCTTAGGCACCTGAGAGAGTGAAAGAGCACACACTATTTCCTAACTTGCTGTAGAAGGTCACCTGAATATTGCTCTTCCAAGCCCTGGTCCCACAAAACTGAGATGACATGAAATTATATTGTCCCATTCCTTTATCTCCCTGATAGGAAAAAGAAGTAATTCCCAATGCCCAGCAATCAAGCCTGCTGCCAAATCCCGTCAAGGAATCTTCCCCAGGCAAATGACTCCCAGCAAAACCAGAAGAAAGTAATAATGAAATGCCAAAAATGCTTTAAATCAGCAGTGGTAAGAAAAATGTTTCTGGGACAGGATGACCCAACTATCACCTTTATTTATAACTGCATAGATTAGGCTAAATTATGATTATTTGAATTGCTTATTGCTAGGCTCTGCAGACAGTCCTCATCCCAAAGAATTTGCAGGCTATGAGCGAGTAATTTATAAAAAAAACCCACAAGTTGATTGGGTCAAATCTATACATGTCACATCCCTTTAATTAAAATGAATAATTCTTGCAAAAGGCACGCCTTTCTTAGAGGTAAGGACTTAAAGGGTTTAAACATATTCAGTAAAGCACTTTGATTTCCTAGAGGTAATCCTCCTTAAATTATTTTCTTCTTCATTTTCTTGTTTCTACATTTCTTTTCTGTAACAGCACTAAGCAAAACTATCTGCATTGCCTAGAAATATTTTGGCTTTCTTAAAGACTTGAATCGTAATAAAATGAGGAATAAATGGATGAAATAAGATTTTTTTTTTTCCTGAGGTTTAAATTAAGATTCTGTTTTGTTCATTTTACAAAGGTCTATTTATGTTCAGTAGAGAAAACCCGTTATTCAAGAGAGTCAGGCACACACATGATAGAACTATGAGTCTACCACTCTGATAGAACATTAATCCTAGTCACAAAAGTTATTTGTCTTTTTCCCATATAATAGTCTGAAAAAAAATATTATTACTGAGTTTTTTTTATTATTATTTTCATGCCATAGGACCACGTGTTAGGTTAATGGTTTGACCTGATGATCTTAAAGGTCTTTTCCAACCTAAACAATTCTATGATTCTATGATTCTGTGCTAAGGGCTGTCCAAAAATGTGTTTTGAGGTGGTCCCTTTCTTGAAAAGCTTACAATTTAAGTAGACAACACAGAAATTGGAAGGGGAGGTCTGCCAATAAACACTTATTTGCCCAGAGTTTTGCAGAAGTTTTTATAATGTTTAATTATTATGTTATTACATTCATTGGTATCTAATCCCAACAGCAGCTCTGATCTAAAACCAGGAACACTAATAACTAAATCTTACATTTTAGATTTCACTGAACACTGAAAATAACTAAAATCTGTGTGTGTTTGTGTGTGTTTGTGTGTATGAAGGTTTGAAATCTAAAAAATTATGCTCTGAGTCTTACAGAATAGCATACACGTGGGAGTTTTTTTTTTCCCCTGTCTCATTTTGGGAAGAAATGTTATAGGAATGCCATTTCTTATGGAATTTCTGCTCTTTCATTTCTCGGCCCAGGAAGCACATCCTGCTTGAGACCAATCAAAAACAACAGCTTGGAACAGTAAAATATGTGGGCCAGAGACAGAAATGCAACACCTCTGAGGCCATTATATCTCTATCACTGCTGTTGAAACCGCCCAACATTTAAAAATGTTTGAGGGGGACTAACAGACAGATGGCAATGTCACAAAAGCTTCATTTTGCTAGGAAACTATGCTGGAGAATTTAAAAAACACACCAAACTCTAGTGTCATGAATGATGGTTATTTTTCTTTTAGTTTGAGTTTTGAATTAAGATGTGACAGGAAGTCAGATCTCACCTGAATCAGTTAGCTTATTCCTAATCAGTTTATAAGGTCTGCATGTGATGGCTCCTAAAGGTTTGGTTGCCCTGGTTGAGATTATGCTGGTCTCTATAGTGCATATATGAAGAAGTTACCTTCACTGATCAGGTCACGTCATGTCGTCTACATCCAGCTGCAAATGTCTCAGTCTGGTAATCATCCTTCAAAAACTTTAAAAAATACTATTTTAAAAATCTTTTTGCATTCAGAGCCATGTGCCAAGCACAGCCTTATAGCTGACAGGCATGAACTTCAAATAAAGCACCAGCTCATCTTAATAATATTGCATGCTGTGGAATTGTCTACTGAAATTTTAGCAGCACACTTGAAATGCCTGAAGGGTATGATATACATAATTTCAATAAGCCAGTAGCATTGTAGAGCTTGAATTGGAGAGTGATTCACTCCTGGATACCCTTACCGTACAAGTCACTGCTGATAAATCAGACATGAAAGAATTTGTGATTCAAATTAAAACTTGTTTCAAGTAAAAGATACACTTTATTGTTGCTGAATCCTGAAGATTGGTAGTTTAGCTAGGGCAAGCCAGCCAGATTGTGTTGTGAAACATATGTAATAATATTAAATAAATGATGGACTCATGCTGTGTATTCCTGATTCTATAACAGAAGTGAGGGAGGGAAGGGAGGCAGGGGAGCAGATACACATTTAGCAGGCATGTATCTCCTCCTGCAAAACAGGATGGACACCAACATGCTCCCAGGATAGAAAAGGCTAAGAAATTCAAGCATGCCTAATCAAATACCAAAGGAAAAAACCTAATGTCAAAGAGATCTTTTCTCTCTCCTCTCAGACCAACAGCTAGGGAGTAGATATGAGGGCGAAGTGTCATTAAGATGGATGCACCACCAGGGTTTTCTGGTAGATTCTCTGCTTATTTATACCACATGATAACAGCCTCAATACTGGAAAACCCCCAATCCCCAATTGCCTGACCATTTAGTTTTCATTTAAACACTAGATTCAAATGGAAGGATTACATGGATATTGCTGTCCTTTACTCATCCTAATCTACAAAACAAAACCCTGCATTAAGTAAACTGTTTAAGGAAACTCCAGTCCAGCGTTTTTCATAGAATCATGGTGTGGGATATCTGGATAGTCGAGGACACTTAGTGAACAATCCAGACCGAATGGACTTGTTATGCTTGTGAGCAGTAAGCCTCAAGGACATTGTGAAGGCCGCCTGCAGTCAGAAAGTGATGAAAACAACCTTGAAAAGAGGAAGAAAAGTTGGTGTACGTGACTGAAATCAGAAAGCAAAGCAGGACATAGGCAGAGAGGACCGTGCGCGTGGACAAGAGATTTTAACGAATCATATCATAGCTAAGAGCGCGTCTACAGATATAGTTAACCAATTAGTAAAGAGCTTGTGCATGGTAAGGAAGTAGAAGAGCTATGTTAACCGGGATGTATCAACAATAAATTGGCATTTGCTTGATCACATTGATCGTGTGCAGTGTCTGTGACTTCTGTGTTGACATTTGGCGCCCGAACAGGGCCCCCCGGATCAGTGTTGGACATCCCGATGGAGCCAAAGATGGAGGGTGCAGAAGCCGGCCGAAGGTGAGTGCTGCCCCAGCACTTGGGAAGATGCTAGCGCAAACAGTGAGAAACTTGCCCTGATCAGGCGAGCGGCGGGGGAGGAGATGGGGTCCACTCTGACAAAAGAGGAGTCAGCAGTGGTTAAGCTCCTCTAACATATACTCTCAACGAGAGGACTGAGTTATGACTCGTCTACCTTGAAGGCTTTGCTGCTTTGCAAAGGGAAAGGACTTGATCCCCACAGTTGGAGCTGCTTTTGATGTCCCAACATGGGAAAAGATAGGGAAGAAATAAGTAAGGGATCCAAGGAGGTGAGCAAGTTCTCCACTCTGTGGAGACTGATCAATGAAACATTAAAAAGCATGAAAGCCGAACACTCAGCTGTCGTGTCTGCTTTTGCGGCTTTGACTCCGGCAGGCGACTTGCGATCTGCCACCAGCATGCTGTTCTCGGGTCCAATGATCCCTGCCACAGCCCCGGCTCGCGCTGCAGGAGGGGTTAGAGCCCCAGTGGGGGACGTGGCCACGGCCCCTGCCACCACAGATGTGCCGGCACCAGAGAGAAAAGCTGCGGAAGACTTTCCACCACCACCAGAGGTACCACCGCCGGACACCCCGCCAGACTGTGCCAGTGTAGGCTCGGCATCACGAGCCTCTTCACCCGCGCCGACCGCTCCACTCTACCCCCCATTACCACCTTCCTCCCCCCCATCGCGGTGTGAGGAGGATGAACGTCCAACCAGCCCAGGAGACATGCAGTTGCAGGAGATGTTGAAAAAGCTGGAAACTCTAGAGGCTCGCCTAGACGTGCCGCCGGAAAAGCCATCAGCCCCCCTGCCCGTGCCATGCCCAGGACTGCCAGCGCCCAACCCGTTCGTTCCAAATGGAGCACCAGGTGAGATCGGTGCCTTTGCACCT
Source organism: Gorsachius magnificus (assembly GCA_034008185.1). Classification (NCBI taxonomy): domain Eukaryota; kingdom Metazoa; phylum Chordata; class Aves; order Pelecaniformes; family Ardeidae; genus Gorsachius; species Gorsachius magnificus. The sequence goes on from CM067081.1 coordinate 91,290,655, forward strand.
TTGCCACCACCACCACCAGCGGGGGCGGTATTTGGGCAAGGGATGTTGGTGGGAGGGGCTGGGGATCCGACAATGCGGTGGAAAGGGGTGATTTGAGATGTCATGATAGAAGGACAGTTTTTGCCCATGGCATTTCCAGTTGTGGTTGATAATAACGGGAGAAGCGTGTGGGAAGCATTAGATTGGAAAATATTGAAAGAAGCTAAAAGTGCAGTTACTCAGTGTGGGCTGAAATCACCTTACACTCAGTCTGTGTTGCAGCATATTTTTTCTTCACAGTTGTTAACTCCTTATGACACTAGAATGATTGTCCAGATGCTACTGCCACAATCACAGCAGTTGCAGTTCTTCCAACATTGGCAAACTGCTTGTGATAAGGCAGCTGCGGTACCTCGACAACTGTTTGGGGTGCAAGCTCAAATGCTGATGGGAGCAGGACCATTCACACGAGCTGATTGGCAAGCGCAATTCACTACAGAAGTGTTACAATTGAGCCAAGAGTTAGCTTATAAAGCTCTTACTAACGTGTATGACAAAAAAAACAGACCAGCCTTCACGGCGGTAAAGCAAGGTCCCACAGAACCGTATGGGAAATTTATTGATCGACTGCACACCACAATTATAGCTCACCCTGATTTGGACGATGGCATGAAAGTAAAGTTCTTAGATATGCTTGCCTTTGATAATGCTATTGAGAAAACTAAGAGAGCCCTTAGTGTGTTGCCAAAGGGATCTGGCGCAGGGCAGCTGTTAGAAGCCGCCAAGCGAATGTTAGAACAAGAAAAAGCTACAGTCATGGCCGCTGCTGTGGGCGCAGCAGTTAAGCTGTTGATACCAAAAAAGCAGGGAGGAAAAAGAGAAAAAAGGTGTTTTAATGGTGGCAAACTTGGTCATTTTAAAAAGGAGTGTCGGAATCCAGTTAATACTGAGGGACAAGTAAAAAAGTGGTGTATAAATTGCGAAAGGGACAACCATGACACTCAGGAGTGTCGGTGGTCGGGAAACAAGGCACGGAGCACACCCCACCCGCGCGCGACGACACAAGTACAGGGTGCTTGGACCACTGCGCAGCCGCCACAATCGGCAGTGCCGGAGTAGACCTGGCAACAGCAGTAGACGTGACATTAACAACTTCAGAGGTTCAATTAATTGATTCTGATCAGCAAGGACCTTTAGGGCATGGGTTGAGTGCATTACTTATAGGCCGTTCTTCGGTATCTCGGAAAGACGTATTTATAGTGCCAGGACTCATTGATGCAGATTATTGTGGAACAATAAAGATTATGGTGTACACGCTGACTCCACTCCTTACCATACCAGCGCAATCAAAAATAGCACAATTGGTACCGTTTCGTGCATGTGTTCCTAAGGCACAATTGGTCGTACGTGGCCAAGGAGGCTTTGGGTCCACCGGCGTGCCAAACGTGTTATTAGTGATCGATATCGCCAGGAGAAAGCCAGAAGAAAAGGTAACAATTAAACACCAAAACAGGCAATCCTTGGCGCTGTCGATGCTGATTGACATGGGGGCTGATGTAACCATCATTCCTGCAACAAAGTGGCCCTATAACTGGCCATCGGTACCGGCAGCTACCAGTGTGGTGGGGGTTGGAGGTGCGCAACGCACAATGATTAGTAAATCACCAGTGTCGTTTAGTTTTGAAGACGGCACAACAGTTACAACAAGGCCATATGTAATGCACTTGCCTATAGCTCTTGTAGGTCGAGACGTGTTGTCCCAAATGGGAGCCCGGCTTGTAACCCAACATTTTCAGGAGTGGCCATGGTTAAGCAGCCCATTTTAAAATTCACCTGGACCACGACGACCCCAGTGTGGGTAGACCAGTGGCCGCTAAAGCAGGAGAGGCTGCAAATCATACAAGATTTAGTGAACGAGCAATTAGAGGCAGGACATATCGTGCCTTCTACAAGCCCTTGGAACACCCCCATTTTTACCATTCCCAAAAAATCAGGGAAATGGCAACTACTGCACAATTTGCGTGCAGTGAACGCTGTCATGCAGGACATGGGGGCATTACAGCCGGGATTACCTTCCTCTGTAATGATCCCTGAGAATTGGGATTTGCTTATCATCAATTTAAAAGATTGGTTTTTTACTATTCCTTTGCATCCAGAAGATGCAGAAAAATTTGCATTTACAGTACCAGCAGTCAACAAACAAGAACCTGCCAAAAGGTGTCAATGGGTGGTGTTACCCCAGGGCATGAAAAATTCTCCCACATTGTGTCAGACTTTTATAGCATCGGCTCTGCAGCCATTTCGGCAAGAACATCAGTTTTTGTTAGTTTGTCATTATATGGATGACATATTGATTGCAGGCAAGAAAATAGATGCAGAAAGAACATTACAAGAGCTAGTAAAAACCTTGGAGCCAAAAGGACTTAAAATAGCCCCTGAAAAAGTGCAGCGTCAAGGCCCATGGCAATATTTAGTCTGGACAATTACCGGAAGCACTGTGCAGCCACAAAAAATAAAAATCAATTCAGACATTAAGACCCTCTCAGATGTTCAGAAATTGATGGGAGACATACAGTGGGTAAGATCCGTTAGTGGAATCACTAATGATGATTTAGCTCCTTTAATGCCCCTGTTAGGAACCACGACTGAAGCCAATGAACAGCGAAGCCTATCAGTGGAACAGAAAAAAGTGTTAGATCAGATTGTAGAAAAAATTTTAACAGCTAGTGTACAGAGAAAAATTAATACTTTGCCTTTACAGTTTTTGATTGTTAATTCGTCGCCCAAGCAAAAACATTTAGTAGGGCTCACAGTGCAAGTAGACGAACAGCACATTAATATTTTGGAATGGGTATTTTTATCTTATCAACCCAAAACCACAGTTTGTACATGGGTCGAACTGTTAGCTAACATGATTATTAAAGGCAGGAGAAGGATTTTGGAGCTGTCAGGTCAAGAACCTGCGACGCTCTTTGTACCTATAGCACAGAGCTATTTGGATTGGCTTTTAGCAACCTCAGAGACAGTTCAAGTTTCTCTAGCCAAATATCCAGGTACTGTAACTAACAATTATCCATCAGCCAAGCTTTTTTCATTATTGCAAAACCAAGACTTTGAGGAAGCTCCTCGCAGGTCGGAAGTACCAGTGGAAGGACTCATGGTATTCACAGATGCTGGGAGAAAGTCTAAATGAGCTGCCATTGCTTGGTACAGTAACGACCAGTGGAATCATCAACTTCTTACAGGTCACACCACAGACTCTTTGCAGACACTCGAACTGAGAGCAGTGTTATGGGCCTTTCAACACTGACCTGACGAACCTCTAAATGTAATTTCAGACTCGCTCTATGTGGTGGGGAAAGTACAGCGCCTAGAATGTGCCATAATTAGAACTATAAAAAATAACACTTTGTATATGTTATTGATGCAGCTATTGTTTTTGTTAAACCAACGCAGGGAACCCTACTTTGTGACACACATTCGTAGCCATCAGTTTGATCTAGGCTTGTCTATTGGAAACAACATAGCAGACAAGCTAGTTGCTACTGCTTGGAAAAATCAGAATGTCAATCTGTTTGAGCAGGCCCGTTCATCTCATGATTTTTTACATCAATCTGCTAAAGTGTTGGCAAAGCAGTTTAATTTAAAGCTGTCAGATGCCCGAGGCATTGTGCAATCATGTCCTGCTTGTCAAAAATCAGGATTTGGTCTAGGTCTTGGGGTAAACCCTCAGGGCTTAGGGGCCGTGCAATCATGTCCTGCTTGTCAAAAATCAGGATTTGGTCTAGGTCTTGGGGTAAACCCTCAGGGCTATCATGTCCTGCTTGTCAAAAAGGATTTGGTCTAGGTCTTGGGGTAAACCCTCAGGGCTAGGGGCCTTGCAATTATGGCAAATGGACGTTACCCATATTGCAGAATTTGGACTTCAGAAGTATGTGCATGTCAGCATTGACACCTATTCGCACACGATGTGGGCCACTGCTCAAACAGGGGAAACAGCCAAACATGTTGTGAAGCATATGCATGCTGCCATTGCCGCATTAGGAACTCCTCAAGAAATCAAAACTGACAATGGTCCTGCATGTGCTTCACAGACGTTTGAACGCTTTTGCCAACTGTGGGGCATTCGCCAAGTAACTGGCATCCCCCAATCCCCTACAGGGCAGGCCATTGCAGAGCGTGTGCATGCCACTTTAAAATCGTTATTGCAAAAACAAAAAGGGGGAGAACTGGCACCTTCTGAAAGGCTTGCAAAAGCGCTTTATGTGCTAAATTATTTGAGGTTGACAGGAGACCGCAAATCTCCTCCAATTGTAATTCACCACATGTCATTGCAATCTGGACTGCAAAAAAGTGACTCAGTGAAGGTACAGTACCGGGATTTAAAAACTGGGGAATGGAAAGGCCCGGCAGAAGTAAAAATGACCAGTTGAGGTTATGTTTGTGTTTTGATAGACGAAGGACCGCGGTGGGTTCCAAGTTGATGGGTGAAACCATGGAAAGAAGACCAGAGACAGCAGGATACATCACCATAGCCCTCCTGACGCTGGTAGCTGGGTGGGTCGGTGTGACTGCGTGGTTATATCGCATTGACCCCAGACCAAACATGTGGCTGATGTTTGCCAACATTACAAACCAATCATCGTTTTGTGTGTCGATGGCTACTTCTGCTGATCCTTTCCGTACATGTTTGATTGATACTCCCTATTGGAATCCGGATGACTGGAAAGGATGGGTTAGTAATGAAACTGTCTTGAATGAGACAGTGGTGAATCAAACATGCCATCTACAAATGAATTCCACAACGCTACAGAAACCGGTGTGGTTTTTGGGGAATACCAACCAAACTGGAGTAGCTGCAGCATTGGTGATTCCACATTTAAATCGCAGTTTGCCTTGGGATCCACAGGAGTTAGATCTATTGGGGTCCTTAAATGGTTCAGGGTCATGTTTTGTGTTGGGAGGTCCCCTTATGACAGGAATAGAAGTATATAAAACTTGGAATATGGGTCAATGGACCAATGTGACCAGTAAGGCGATTGATGCCCAGGGAAAACCTGTATATACTTATCAGAGCCAAGTAGATTATTGTAATGGAGCAGTGGGAGCAGAAAACAGAGGGTCAAAGATGCCCCTATGGGTGAATGACGCGGCCAAGGCCATACCCCCGGGATACTTTTTAATTTGTGGAGATCAAGCCTGGCCAGGAGTACCAAAAAGGGCAATAGGAGGACCATGTTATTTTGGAAAATTGATAATGTTTGCTCCATCTATGAAAACATTGACGAGTCATACTCAAGAAGCGAGATCACTAAAATCATTAACTCCTCAATGTGATGGCAATTTAACCTTGTTCGGTCGTGTTGAATGAGTGATGTTGTCTTTATGTGTTCCTTGGGCGTTGGCTGCAAAAGCTTTAATCGATATAAATAAATTAGCTTGTTGGGCACAAACCCAAATGAATTTAACCTCTAGCATGTTATCAGAATTGTTAGAAGACATGGATTGTATGCGTCATGCTATTTTGCAGAATCGTGCAACCATTGATTTTTTGTTATTAGCGCATGGACATGGATGTGAAGATTTTGAATGCATGTGTTGTATGAAAATTTCCGATCACTCTAAGTCAGTACACGCGGAGTTACGACACAACATGAAAGCAATACAAGTTGAAAATGGGCTAACAGACTGGTTGAAGTCCTTAGGGATTACGGGTTGGCTGAAAGATTTGATAATACATGGGTTGGTGTTATTGATAGGCTTGTTGTTGACCATAATGGTATTGGGGTGTGTTTTAAAATGTTTTATGAAAACCGTAGAACATATGGTGGCAGGAGTCTGGATTGTTCAAAAACAAAAAGGGGGATTTGTGGGATATCTGGAGAGTCAAGGACACTTAGTGAACAATCCAGACCGAATGGACTTGTTATGCTTGTGAGCAGTAAGCCTCAAGGACATTGTGAAGGCCGCCTGCAGTCAGAAAGTGATGAAAACAACCTTGAAAAGAGGAAGAAAAGTTGGTGTACGTGACTGAAATCAGAAAGCAAAGCAGGACATAGGCAGAGAGGACCGTGCGCGTGGACAAGAGATTTTAACGAATCATATCATAGCTAAGAGCGCGTCTACAGATATAGTTAACCAATTAGTAAAGAGCTTGTGCATGGTAAGGAAGTAGAAGAGCTATGTTAACCGGGATGTATCAACAATAAATTGGCATTTGCTTGATCACATTGATCGTGTGCAGTGTCCGTGACTTCTGCGTTGACATCATGGGATTCTGTGGGCTGGAAGGGACCATTGGAGGCCATCTGGCCCAACCTCAGAGCAGGTCTGGTTATAGCAGGTAGCTCAGGGCCATGTCCTGTTGTGTTTTGAATCTCTCTGAGGATGGATATTTCAGAACCTGCCTGGCTCCCTGTTCTGCTGTCTGACCGCCCTTATAATGAAAATGTTCTTCCTTATATCACATCAGAGTTTCCCTTTTCACCACTGCCTCTCATGCTCTCACTATACTATAGAAGACCGTCAAAGGTCTTGCTGAAGGCAAGGTAAACACCTATTCCTCATCCACGCTGTCAGTCATCACCTCAGAGAAGGAAATCAGGTTTGTCAGGCACAGTCTGCCATTAGTAATTCCATATTGGCTGCTCTCAATCACCTTCTTGTCCTTCATGTCGCTGGAAGTGAGTTCCAAGAAGATTGGTTCCCCAAGGACTGAAGTCAGGCTGAGCAGCCTATAGTTCCCTGGATCGTCCTTCTTGCCCACCATCTTTCTAAGACAGAGTTTTCGCTAAAGGATGCAGGGAAACAAAAGCTTCTAAGTATCCACATCCAAAGTTCAGATCTCCAAAATTCCTTCTTGCTTTCAACTTAATCCGAGGATATCTAAAAACTATCAGCTTTCATGAATACTTATTCACAGAAACACAGAAGCCACTTCAGGATGTGCTGAAAAAAAACCCCTAGGTCGGACAGTACCAAGCAGAAAACTGAAAACTCACTTCAACAAACAAATAACATCCCAGCTGTCTCCCTTTCCAGACCAATTGAGCGTGTGAAGCAGACTTCACAGAACACAGCTTGTTCCCTTTCACATCTAAGTTCAGTGATTGAAATTCTCATGCAAAATGGGAATTACACAGATTTGATATTTATGTGAATATATATGTGTGTATATATACCAAAGCTGTATATGCCACTCCTACCAGAGGCGTGTCTATCCTGTTCTTAAAAACCTACATGGACAGAATTACTCAATTACTAGGTAATTTTCTTTACTGCTGCACAGTTCTCCATCTTGTCTTTTCACCTTTTTGTGACAATTTAAGCTTGTGACTTCTTTTCATTTGCAGAATGGAGAATAATGCACCCACTTGCTATATTTTTCATTACCAGCAATGTAAGAACCACTCTGATCATCTTGTTACTCTTCTGTGTACAGCCTCTATACTTTTAGCACAGTGTCCAGAGCTGGATGCAGCCAAGTCCCCACTATGCTGAGCGAAGAGGAAAGAGTCTTTGACATGCGTTAAAAACAATAGCCTTGTTTATGCATCCTAATTTGTAGTATGCCTTTTTCACAACAGGACATTGATGATTCACTTTCAATTTGGTACCCACTGCAGTCCCCAGATACTTTTTGAAGGACTGCTACTAGCCAAGTGTTCCCCATATGAAATTTGGGCTTTTCTCTCTTTCATCCCTCTGTCTCTCTGGTTTGGGTTTTTTGGGGTGGAGGTGGGGGGTGTCTCATGGGTGGTCATAGGGGATGCCTCAGTGTTTGATTTGAAAGGTTAGAGGTGCAGTTCTTCAAGAGGGATTTCAGGCTGTGGAACCCAAATGACTCAGACGTCTCTGTACTCTGCAGTCATGAATTACTCACACAGGTCTCTGTAATTATAATGCCTCCCTCACACCACAATTTTCCTGTGTTTTGAAAATAAAATCTTCAAAGGGTCTGGAGGCTCAAAGGCTCTGCTGAAGCAATTGGTGCCCTTTGTGTAGATCACCATTTCCTGAATCACAAAGACTGGACTCAGTTATCTGCTCCTATAGGGATAAGACATTTTGGTGAAGTACCCATGTGAGTTATTTTCAGCTCTCTCTACTGAAACTTCACTTGCACAAAGAGAATTGCCAAAGGTGAAGGTCAGATGAAAACCAGCATTTAAAAGAAAAATACATACACCAAACCTTGTGGATCCTCTGACACTTCCCTTTGAAAGAGTCACATTTGCCTCACTATGAATGCTAGTAACACATGCCTAGTTGTAATGAATAGTAAGTGCCCTGTTTGCATTTGACCTGAAAGTAAAATAGATTTTGAAGTGTTAGGAAGCACGCAACATCAAACAGCCTGAGAGTTAAATACCTTACTGCAATGGCCTGAAACGAATGTGATCCAGCAAGGCTTTGTTAGGAGCCAGATGATTTTTTTTGAAATTATAAAGCTATTCTTGTGCACGGTATGCACACAGTGTGAGAACCTTGCTACCTGAAAAAGCAGTCTGGAAGCGCCCTCATTAGCATTTTACAGTAGGCCTTTTTTAAATACTGACCGGAGAAGCTCTTGTCCTAGGGGACATGCCTGGGTGTGGACATGGACCGTGTCAGCGCAGCAAACTCTTTCCTGGGTGCGGGGAGAGAAGGGGATGGGCAGGAGACAGGTCCTGCCGGGGGAAATTGGGGAGGACAGCTGGGTACCACCCCGGGAGAGCTCCCTGCTGGTGGAAGGAAGGCAGGAATCAACCACCCTTTCCCTTGGCTCCTCTCCGCCTTCAGCCTCCAATATTACCACACAACAGCAAAGCAGAAAGGGTGTAGAGTATACCGGTCTGCCCCTGATTTCGAAGGCACTCGTGTGATTTATTTTGGTAAATCTCCGGTGGTTTTGAGTTCGGGCGCTCTGACAGGCGCTCTGAGGCGCGTTGGCAGACGCAGAGGCCTACGGGCAGCACGCAGCAGGGCTGCTCCATCCTCCCTGCCTCTACCAGGCTATGCTCCCCCTGAAGGCACCCAACCAAAATAAAACAGCAGTTTTGTGTTTGTTGGGTTGGTTTGGTTTTTTTAAATGAAGCCAAGAGCTACAGTGATGTGAGAGACTGAGTGGGGTCTGACCTACAATTTAATCAAAAGAGCGAGAAGCAGTGCACACAGTGGACGTAAAGACTTCAGGGATCACAGGCTCAAACTGAGGTAGCATCCCCTGGAAAAAGCATTTACAAAAGAGATAGAGATCATTTAGAAAGTGAGTCCAGTGAAGTAAATTAATGGGAAATCAGCACAGATATAAGAAGAAAGCGGAAACAAACAGGAGCTAAAACGCTAAGGCACATGGCGCAGTTTGCGTGCGGCCCTGGGGCAGCGGGGCTGGCCGGGGGGGGGAGCCGCCAGGTGCCGGGGCAGGAGGAAGCTGTCAGCTGCCCTGGGCTGGTTCCAGCCGGTTCCAGCCAGTTCCAAGACCCACAGGGGCAGTTGGGGCTACTGGGGAGCACAGGGGGCCGGGAAGGCACTGCTGGGGGCAAATGGCAGCCAGGGGGTAGGGGAGAAACAGGGGAGATGGGTGGAGGGGACGGTGCTGGGGACACGGCCGGAGGCATGTGCTTTTATGGGACGAGGTGCTGGGGACAGGCACTGTCCTCACACCTGCTAACATCCCACTGAAAGTAATCGCTTCATACGCAGTTCAAGTGACAGTGTTGTTGGTCCTAGTCAGCGTACGTGTTTCCCACGGGCAGTAGTAATTTGGGTGTTTTAAAGCTGTGATCGTGTCTGAACACAATTTTTGAACAATCCCGTCCAGGAGCAGGATGCCGGCTACAACCTGTCAGTGTAGAGCTGAACACAGTGAGTTTTCTGATCATCCAAGTCATAAAAAGTTCAAAGAAACACCCTGAATTTTAGCATTTATAGGTGTTGAATAAAACCTCTAAATTTTTTCAAGGTCTCCTATCTCTATTTGCTACCTGCAAAGGGACGCACTGGAGTCTTCAGCTAATTACTAATTGTCAGTGAGAATATTAACAGTAACATTAGCTGCTTGAAAGTTACTGTGAGCAGGAAGAAGAAGGGGAAAGAGGATCAAGGGTTTTCATGATGTCTCATGTACTTCCACATACACCATTCCAGAAAAAATTAAATACTGAACACAGTAAGTCCTGCCATAGACCCATGAGGTACTCCTGTTACTTCCATATTACCAACCAACACTGTAAAAAGAGTTAATATTTTTTCTGTTTCTCAAAATATCATGACAGTCCTAAAAGTGACCAGAATTACTAGCCAACTGTCATGACGCTAATGTGAGTTCTCCAACTCTGCAGCTGCTGCCCTGGCATCCTCTGTTATTTAGATAACAGCAGTTGCATATATTAATTAGGCCAGCAGGAAGACAGCAAGTTTATGACAGTGCTTAGAAGAAATCTGAATGCGCATGACATTTATGCAGAAGAGCAGAAAAGGCAGCATGCAATGATGTTTCTTTTTTACTGGTAATTTAAACAGTGACTTTGTACCTTGAGTGCTCTGGCACATGATGAGGTGAGTGGAAATGTATTTTTAAGTTAATGCATAGGTTTAATGCCTTTAAATGGTTTTAATTACCTCCCTTTAAAGGTTTTTGGCATGTGTCAGCTTTGATAAATAATGTCTGCAACGTCCTGCTTGCTTGCGTTTCTGTTACCCTGTGAGGTTGTTTTGCAGGTTCCCAGACCTGGCTCCTTGGCTGTCACAGACCAGCAGTGACTACCTAGAGCACAAGTAGCAAGAGGCTGATTAATATTGACCGCAGGTAGTGCTTCCCGCCGCACCGCCGCTGTGGAGGCCTTGACAGCTCCGTGACCCTCATCCCCGCACCGTTCCCTCCCGCCGGCTCCCTCCAGTTCTGCTACTTGAACAAAGCATCGCATCAGCATTGTTTACTGCAGGAACTCAGCCAAGGAAGTCATAACAAGACAATAGACATATAATCTGATAACCTTGTTAGCTTGGTTGAATCAGAGCTCCTAACAAGTAGAAGAGTTTGGTAAAGTGGAATAACAATATTACAATATTTGTTGTCAATGGCTTTTCAGCTCTGTCTTTGAAAATGTAGCAGTTCTTGTGCTTTTATTTAAGATTAAAGCTAAGCTCAAGGACACTAAACAAAACAACATGAACAAGGTCAGAAATCACTTAAACCCCCCCCACAACACATGCTAACTGAAGCAGGCAGGCAGACTTCTTCATTGTGTTCAAATAGCAGCAAGTAAAACTATATATAAAGATGTGAAAGTACCATTCCAAAAATCTCTATGCAGTAGCAATCTACAATGCACTGTTTCATATTTTATTTGGACTAGTCTGTGACAGCGCCAGAAATTTAAGTGATGAGCAACACATATTAGCTCTGTTACATTAGCAAATGAAGAGTAAATTGGTGACCCCAACTATGTCAAAGCAGGCTTGGTATCACCCATTGCTCCTCTGGGAAAACAGTTTGAACTTCCCAAATACCTGCCTTCCCACAGCAGTTTCCCTGATCTGACTGGTGCCCCGTAGCAGGAAAGAAGCCAGAAGGCAGCACTTCCCACACGGCCGCCGCTCCTGGGCCATGCTTCCCGAGAGACAGTCTGTGTGTGCGCATGTGTGTACTGGTTAGTGAACAACCAACAAATCATAAATTATATTTTTCTTCATCTGTGACTATTAATTTTCTCAAAGTTACCTAACCTTAATGATTGTGTCTTTCATTTTAAAGCATTCTGGGTTAAAGTTTATTTAAGGCATTTATAAATACTTGAACAAAGTATGCAGTACTAAATAATATCTACAATAGCTAGAAAGGGAGAACGTATTATCTGTGGTCTCAACTTTCTTTCCCTGGACGAATCATATACCACATGGGATAGGAATGTCATTTTGACTGTACCATTTCCCAGATGCTGAAGAAGAGTCATAATCTGAAATGCTGTTTAAGTACATTTTTGGTTTTGTTTTTTTGGTTTTTCTTTTTTTTTTTTTTTTTTTTTTAATTGGGAATAAAATTAATGAATTTTGATTTTTTTATTTTTAGGAAATGGAGAAAAAAAAAATTAAACCTGCAACCCAGATTTGTCTGTTTTGCAGTATTTCTGAAAGTGGCTGTAGTGACTAAAAAAATAAACTGTTTCCTGTGGAATCTGCCGAGCACTGAGCACTCCTGAAAATCAGGTCACTTGTCGATGTGCCGGAAAATAGATTCAGGGATCTAACTTCAGGCAACCAGTCTTGAAATTACAGTGAAGAATCAGTCCTGAGGAAACTTACTGCTCCATCTGTACGGTTACATCAGTGTAATTACATCAGTGTAGGCATTCTTTTCCTAGAATAAATTGTCTTGTTTATTTTAGGGAAGCTGTCTTAGAAGCTGCTTTCCCTGGCAGAAAACAGTTGCAGTTATACTGATAGGTCTGTGGATTGTTTCTATAAGAACAGCCAACAGACTAAAGCCGTGATTTCTGAGCAGAGGAAGCTGTATTTTTCAAATGCAGTTTTGACAGCGTAACTCATAGGAAGTCCTGCTGACATGACTGCATTGGAAATCACATTTTTTACCGCTTCAAACTGCACTACCTGACCTAGCAAGAATGCGCCTGTGTATTGGATGGGAAGAGGATGAGGAGCTCCAAATCTCTCTTCCTCATGACCAGCAGAGGCAGGGGAAATGCCCTATATGGAGCTGTAAGGGATGAAGAACTGGACTTAAACTCCTCTGATCCTTTGAGGAAAGGGGATGTAAGTTTTCTGAGGGGCTCCTTCAGACACAGCCTGGGGCTGTGCTTAAGAGAGGCTGAGTGACCGCCACCTTCTCTCGTGCTGCTGGTAGGCAGGTCCCCAGGGATGTGGTGAAATGGGTACTCTCAAGTGGACTGGACAGGCTTGAGCAACCTGATCTAACATCAAAATCAGTCTGCTTTAAGCAGGAGTCTGGACCAGCTGACCTCTAGAGGTTCCTCACAACTCAGTTTAGTTTAGGATTGTGTAGTGAACCAGTTTTAGAGAAAGAAAGGAGGGAATCAGGTAGTTCCCTCTCCTTCCCCTCTCCTCCATCATAAGCAGGATACGCTGATGTGCAAGCAATTGTTTAAGGCTCAGGAGATTATTCTGATTTATTTATTTATAAAAAAACAGTTACATAGTAAGCATTTTTCTTCATACATTTCTTCCTCAGCCTCATAAACAAGGCCTGAATGCTCTTCATATCTTTAAAAAATCTCATTGTTTAACAGGAACCTTTTAGTCTTTTTATTTATGCCCAGTGGAATACTCAGAATTTTCCATGTTGAGTACATTACTTAAGCCATATTTCAAATCACTGCACTTGGGGCTACCAATAAAAAGGCTCTTGGGGGGCGTTTCTTGATTTTTTTTTCCAAAGGTCACAAAAGACTTTAACAGCATTTTTAATAAATACAGCTTCTACAAATTCGATACTACTCCACTGACACCGCTGCCTGAATCTCCATGTGCCTCTGAGCAACAATCCTCTGCTGAAGATCAAGAACCCCAGCTACAGTCCTGACCCAGCAAACAATGTAAGTATGGGTTTAAAGTGAGTGTTTCTGCTTACCTGATTTGCTGGTGTCTGGAACAGAAAAGATGAAATCTCTGTTCTAGCAGGCAACCTTTTGAATAATAGAGCTGAGATCTGTCTGAAACCATGCAACCGTTTACTTAATTTCTGCTGCTGGAAAGTGTGCTCTGGGTATTCTACAGCTGTGCTCCAAAAACTTGTAGAATAGGAGAGGTTTTAGTTCTGCTAATGATGCATGATATGAAAGATTAATGTTTGAATAGCTTTTAATACCCTGAAACTTCTATTGAGAAAGAATATTTTTTCACTGAAATGTATTAAATAGTATCAAAATAGTTTCACCTTTTAGAAAAATCCCATAGAATTGAAAGGAAATAAGGGGCGTTTTTTCCAAATAATTCTTTAGTAGAGCTACAGTGTTTTATGACATTGTAGTAGATATTTTTCATATTACAGAGAGTATTGTTTATTATCCAGTTCAATAATATTTGTCATCAGACTTTGCTTAATACTAGCAGAGAAAACAGGACTTTTCATGTCTACCCTTTTTTTCCAGTTAGGGAAGGCATGTGGTGAAACAGCATACCTGTGTGATTTTCTCAAGTTCTCTCTTATTGTACTCTCTAGTATTTGCAAGTCCTGTGTGATTTGAGGAGATTGTTGGTTTTTTCCAAGGTGAAACTTTGAATAAAATAACATTTACTACATCCTTGTTTAATGACCTATGTTTTATTTGTTAATTAGCACCTTAATGAATTTCAGATGAAAGAACAAAAGTTATTTTCGGCCTTGAGTAGAATTATTAAGGCTGTAGATTTTGGAAAGCATTTTAGAGTTACTTTAAATACGTGTATTTAATCACCAGAAGTCTACTGCAGGTTGTGTCATCCCCTCTGGACTTCAGAAAGGTGCTGAGCACTCACACATCTTGTGGAACTAAAGAGGAGCTGGACATAATTTGCACAATTCTTCTTTTGCATACAGTAGCCATTTGCCCCATTAAATATATTCAGAGTAAGGTGATGTTTTGTAGTTTCCCCTCTAATTTCTTTCCATTGGTTTGGCCCAACTTAAAAAAAAAAAAAAACAAAAACACAACAAAAAAAACCCTAGGCAACGCAGAATTAGCTCAGATTTCACACAGGAGTCTCCCAAGATTGATAAGCAGATAGATGCTACTTTTGTCATTACCAGTCAGAGAAATGAGTGTCAGCTTTTGACAGTACTCCTTCTCATAGTCTGAGCAATGTTATGGGTAGTTCTGCTTAAGACAATTGCAGCAACCCTGATCATCTCCTCATCTGCCAACATCTGTAAGTGCTTCCCTGAATGCTTCTCAAGGCCCTGGAGCTCCTGCATGCCTCAGTTTCACAGTGTTCTGTTTTACCGTCTGGATGTCTTACCCTTGTAAGCCATTGAACTTCCACTTCCAATTGCATCCTCACTTCCTCCACACTTGATATGGTTCCGAGCTCTAGATCTTCACTCTGATTTTCTGTTTGCTAGAAAGCGATCCCATCTGCTGCTGCAGATTTCACATAACTTTGATTTTTCTGTTGGTGACCATATGCAGTCTTTGGACACACCTAGAAAATAGCATAGGTCTGTCTGTCTCACTGATAATGATGCTGCTGGCTTCCAAACGTGGAAAGCAAGGTAGATTTGCTCTCCCCATGCTAGAATCCAGACTTTCCTCTTTGTTTCAGATTTTTTTTGTCTTACAGAAGTCTTTGATAGAAGCAGCCCCAGCCTGAGGTGCTTCTATGTATTCACGCTATATGTGTATATATATACACCTAAGAAGCACAACAACTCTATTACATCATAAATAAGAACTCTTTGCTCTGTCTCAGCTTTGAAGGATTCACAGTTGTTATGTTTGCTTACAGCCACACAGCAAGTTGAATAGGACAATAGGAACCGATCCATAGACTGAAACCATTACAGATGGAGACTTGGTGCTCATCCTCACTCACCAGAGTACGGAGCATGCTCTCTTCAGACTAACTGTAGTTGAGCCCATTAGTGCCCATTAGTGGCTGGAGCACTCTAGGTGTGCTCCTGGTTCACTCCTTTGGGTTTGGTTTCAGCTGAAGGAAAATTCAGCCCACACACTCGGAGACTGTCCCATGGTGCACACCAAAGCACCATAACAAAGAAGCATTGAGAGAGTCGCTTTGGAAGTTTACTCCAAAATTTAATTTAAACACAGCCAGTAGGCCAGATGAAAGGCAACATCCTTTTACTCTTTCCCAGAAATAAGAGTTCCTGAATTAAAATTTAAACTGCAGCACTAGAGGACATGCATTTTCTGCACTGCAAACATGTTACTTTCCCACCTCTGAAAGTATTTGTCTTGTCACTTGCTTATCCTGTCTCAGCAATCCATCAAAGCAGCAGGAAAAGGATGAAAGCAAGCAGATTAAAGCTAAAAAAGCTATTTGCAAATCTTCTGATTAATTGAAGGGCTACTAAGGTTATAGTAACTCAGTTTAGGGATATGCAATCGTGCTGTAGCCCATGCTAAAAGGGAAGGAGCTATGTCTGCCAGCCACTTGGTTTTCACTTTAATGGCTGGGGTCTGTGGTTCAAGCCAAGATACAACTTGTCTGAGTTAGCAGGAGATAAATTCTTTGTCTCCATCACAATTTTCCTCAGGATCCCCTCATTTGGACTTGCAGGAGACACCACTGAAATAAAATGAGGGAGCTGAGTTTGCCTGGTAAACCAAGGAGCAGCAATGTGATCTGTGCCTCCCACACCACAGCCCACTTCTACAGGGGCTTGGCCAAGCTCCCATTCCTGGTTACTGTGGTGAGAAAATAAGTCCATAACAAGTACTACCTAATAATGAAGCAAAGGCTAGAGAATTTAGTGATGCTTTTCCTTGGATGCAGTTGCAGAGATAAGCCTGTGCTTGCCAGTATCCCGCTTGGTCTCTCATTGCTTCTCACAAGGATATGAGTAAAGCTTATCACCTCAGTGAGGTCTTCACTTCCATCAACTCTCAAGGAGAAGGTTTTCTAATTAATTTCCCTAAAACCTTATGAGCAGCGTCAGAAATCTGGGTGGAATTACACTTGAGGTGAACACTGAACAAAAAAATTATCTTCACTGAAAGCATATGGGAAAGTGTAGAGAATTTGGCCCTGCCATTACCCTCCAAAAGGCTGAAAGTTTGACTGCACTGGCCACCTGCTAGGACTGTGTTGGTCACTGAATATTCCTCCCAGATTACCAGCCTTGCCACACCTTCTCCAGTATACAGCAGATAAAACAACAGATATTTTTATTCTCCATTAGGAATGCCAGAAACTAAGAATTTAAAAAGGGGCAAGGGCACAGTCTATTAACTTTTAACTTGTTACTGAATCTGTATCTCTCCTTTATTAATAATTTGAAGATCTGAATGGATCTTTGGCCAATACTCTCTTCTGTTGCTTTTTTGAATATAATGTACAGTTTCCTTATGTAGCGAAAGGAGGTTAAGGCAGGTTGAAAGACAATTTCTAGTCTCTTTATCTTTGCATTAGTGAAATACTATGCATAAAGATTATCAATATGAAGTATAAGAAATTCTCATCTAGAAACAAAAGCAGTGTCCCTGGAATGAACCACTTGGATTGTGTTGCTGGTTTTCCCCTATCCGGTGCTGTTTGGTGTTTATTTAACTATAGATTTTACTGCAGAGTTGCATTCTGTCACATTTCAGTAAAAACTGCAATACACTCAATGTTCATTTGAGGAAAATGCATGGCTTACACTTTCTAAACAGAAAAATTATGTTTTAAATGTCTATGATGAATCTGAGATATTCATGCCATAATTAAAAATGAAAACAAAGATTTAGAAAAATTTTCTCCTTGTAAGCATGTAAGTGAACCATTGCCAAAAGGTAAGAGTAGCAAGAATCTGTAACTGGCTTCCTAAAAATGGATTGAGGTGTTTAACTAGAGGGGCCCTTCAGAAAAAATCTTTGCCTATATTGAAAACAATCCATTCTTCTGTGGTAGAAAAGTAAATGTAACCATATTTGGAATATCAAGTCTTTCAGTTAGATGGATGAAATAACTAATATTGTTGTTATTGCTATATATTATCTTATTATTACAATAATTACAATTATACGTCTGTTACAATCAATACAATGGCAGCCATAATAGCAAAAAGAGCAATGTTCATATCTTGGAGAAGTTAAAACAATGTTGTCTGAGATCTCAGAAACAAACAAAGACAACTGTTGCTTTTAATTAGTTTCAGGCACCTACTGTATTCAGCTGCACTGGAGGCACAGCTCCCCAATCTCTGTAGGTGAGGCAGCACTTGCTCTTGGAGAAGCCTAAGGAGAGTGTGTCATGCTAGATGCCTGAAGCTGGTTGGTGTGAAAAACCCTCTTGGTGACAACATGAGGGTCAAATGGGGGGTCAGAGGAATTTGGAGGCATCCATAGCAGAGCTGTGGAGGAAGGGGAATGAGCAGTTATGGGCAGGGCTTGCCAGGGAGGCTGGGCAGCAGCCACTGGCATGAGGGAGCTGGTGGGAGATGGAAGCTCCCTGAAAGCGCTAGCATGGTCACAAGCAAATGTAGCAGCAAGATACACAGGAAAACAAGGTCTCCAAGAAAAAGCTGTGCATGGGTCGTCTCTGCATCGTGGCCAGAGGGACAGCAGGGAATGAAAAACACAGCTCCTCACATGCCAGGGATCAGGGAAAGAAAAAGGAGATCTCACCCAGTAATAAACAGCAAGGTCTCTATTTCCTGTGCATGGTAGAGTCTGAATAGTGATCCTAGGATTTTTATACCCTTCTGAAAAGAAATAGGCTCCTTCCAAAGGGTGAGAAAAAACAAAAGACAAATTGTGAAAAAAAAAATTGCCTTTAAAGATTATATAAGGTAAATTCCCATTATCTTTTTATTAATGTGATGTTGACTGGCGAGGATTAACAATCCCATATCATATTCCTCAATAGCTTCTCTTTTTTGAAATAGCATAGGACATTTTATTTGCCATAGAATATGGTTTTGTAAAGCCTTATGTTTCCTAAAGCCATAGAATAATCTATCGATACATCTGAAATACCAATTGTATTTCAGGGCTCCTTTACCTCTCCAGAGCTACTATTATTTCACTGGATTCCATATAAAATATGTAGAAGGTAGGCAAGGTGTCTGAATGTGAAGAGATTAAAGTAATTCCTGAAATATCCCCAAATCTATTGTGTTTTATAACTCAATTGACTTTGGAAAAAGAATTATTAAACCTAATGAGATGAAACCCAGTAAACCAGCATGGTTTTATAATATGGAAAAAAAATACCCTGTTCTACTCCTGTGTACACAGACATTATTGTTATCTAGCAAGTATGTCAAGGGCATGCATGCAACATTCATATGAAAGGGGAACAAACATATTAAGCATTCATATTAAAGGGGAACTCTTATTAAAAACCTGGCAAGTGAACTTGCTTTTCATACAGAAGTCACTGAGGTTTATCTGGTGGTGTGATGTTGCTGTGCTCAACAGCATGGATTAAGCAATAAGATGTGACAGAGAGAACAGTGCTGAAGGTTAAAATACAGCTAAAGGTGCGTTATGAGTCACAAGGCTGAGGGAATAGAGATTTCAGTCTGGGGAGCAAGGCAGTCGTCTCCGGAAAATGGGCTGCCCGAAGTGACTTATGATTATTGTATAAATATAGAACAAACGTAATGCTATGGTTAACTACGGATCCTCAGATCTCAAGTCACTTTATTACCTGGTTGGAGGTAAGCAACGGCAAGGGAGACAGCTGACTGAGGTGTCCGACGCTCTGTAATGCTGGCGCTGTCTCAGGCCATTATTATACGTAATGGCTTTGCAAACTGAATTGTTAGTGTTTTGTGGCTAGGGATATCCAGAGGCATGTTTTGCACCATAGCAAAGCTTAGCAGATAAAGCTCTCAAGCGATGTAAGGTCTTCCCAGCACGACTCACATGCTGGAGTCCCAGGAGCTCCTTGGCAAGGACCAGCAGAGGTGCCACCATGAGCCAGACAGGGAGAAGGAGGGAAGGGGACCCCATTCTCTGCAGCAAGCCCTCTTGGTTGCTTCCAGCCAGCCTCCGTGCGGTTTCTAACTCAGCTGCTGTTACAGTTTGAACAGAGTGGTACTATCAGTAAAGAGGTATGGCAAAGTCCATATGTATGTATTGACTGGTGAGTATAGATTCCAGTTGTTAATTTCTAAATGCTTGAAGTCTAACTCACTGAACAGCTTAACTCAGCTGATAAGCAGGAGCCTCACGCTCTGCTCCATATTTTCAGGTATTACATAAATTGTATTATTTTGGAAGCAAAGTTCATATTAATCAATGTTTAAACTGCAGGTTGAATTTATTAATTTCAAGATAAATCATATTATTAAAAACTCAATTTCTTTCTTAAGATCTGGAACAAAGCCAAAACTAAATTCTTATTTTATTTAACTGTAATGTAGGACTTATTATAGGCACTCATTTAAAAAAGAAAAAGCAACCTGTTACCAAATTATTATCTAGAAGATGTCAGTAAAGTGAAAATGTCAGCTGTTACTTAGAAAGTCAGAGATATTGGGTTTTTCCCTTTGAACCAAGCCTTTTGAGAATGTTCTTCTAAGCTCTGAATTGATACAGGAATCTAATTAAGACAGCGTCTCCTACATATTTCAATATTCTGAAGTCCATTTCTTCTTTCTCAGTGATCAGTATACATTTTGGAGTGTATGAATAGTTGGTCTGTCTGTATTTATAGAGTTGTCTTTATTTATAGAGTTGTCAGTGCTTTGCGTTTGCCTACAAGAGCTGTAGGTTAATTCAAAGCTGAAACAGACTCCCTGAGCTACACCACTTCAAAAGATAAGAAGTTGACACCTGCCCCATTCATGAATAGTTCTTCAGAAATAAGCAGCTTCCAAGGGGAAATTTCTACTTACGATTAAGCAGCTTGAAGATGCACTCTAAAACTAAAATGTAAAACAAAGGTTTTGTCAAGTGCATAAGCCTGTGAAGACCAGTTCATGTAAAAAAAAAAAAAAAAAAAGAAATCATCTTTACCTGATTTCATTGTTTTAAAGCATGAAATACATTATGTGCTAGCTAATTTATGGTGCTTCAGTACAGGCAGAAGTAATAACATATCCTAAGCAGCATGACAACAACAACTGGTGAGGAGACTGGTCCCTAGACTTTGTTCCAGCAACTTAGTGGTGAAAAACTGGTCAGAGGATCTTTTAAAGAACAACAAATTTCCCAAGAGATATTTGTTCTCACATAACAAAATCTCTTGCTTTAACCTATTCTCAAAACTGTGAACTGTGAATCCCATGCAATAATTTAGAAATCTAATTTATAAAAAATGTTGATCTCTGTTCTTCTCTTCCTGTGATGAGTTGACTTTCCCCTTAACTGCACTATCTTAGCTGAAGTCTGCAATGCACCATTTCTTAGGCTGCTTTGATGAAAAGACCTCAGGCTCCTTTTACTCATCTCTCAGGTTAGAGCTTATTTTGCCTTCAGAAATATACTACAGGGCATTTACAGTTTTATAGACAAAATGGTGTTAATTAAAAGTTAATTTAAAGTCGTTAATAATAAAAAGAAATAGAAGAGAGAAACAGCAAGCATAACAATTCATAGAAATATTTCCTACCTCCGCCGGCGTTCACCCTTGTAGTTAGGTGCAATGGATAAAATTACATTAATTACAGTTTATGGTTCAGATT
Organism: Gorsachius magnificus; assembly: GCA_034008185.1. Lineage (NCBI taxonomy): Eukaryota > Metazoa > Chordata > Aves > Pelecaniformes > Ardeidae > Gorsachius > Gorsachius magnificus. The sequence goes on from CM067081.1 coordinate 91,311,923, forward strand.
CAATACTATGCTCCCAGACCTGTGTGCAGATTTCCAGGATTTTTTCTGCCTTTCTTCCAGTGTCTTTATTCTCTTATCCATCTTGCTTTTCTTCTCATTGTTCTTGTTGTTATCAGACATTTTGTGCTTAAAGCTCTCATTATTATCTCCACTTTCTCCCACAGAATAGTTCAATTTATAAAGAAAAAAATAGAAAGAAAAAAAAAAGGCTGTGTATAGTAACATAGCGGAAGCCTCTTACTCAGCCATATATAAGCATATTCCTAGAATAAACTAAGCACTTTCTTTCCTAAATTTTATTTAGCTTTAGAATCAAACTTATTTGAGCTTCAGAAATATCCAGGTATGGGTGTGAATGTATGTCATGTTTGTGTTTATGCAGGCATGGAAACAAGGATGAAAAACAGCTTACTAAAATAGGTATGACAAAGACTCTGGCTATACCTGAAGACAGTGATCCCTAAGGAACTGGAGAATTAAAATTTCTGTTTCCTTATTAAAAGGCAAAAAAAGAAGTTTGCTCTGTGCTGAGCTGGGAGACCAGCCATGGCATGGTGATGCCTGAAAACACCAGAAGGAAGAATGAAACATCAGGCAATTCTTGCATTTGCAAGTATTGGGGTGAAATATAGGGCTTAGACTTTCATCAAGCTAGCACTGGATTGGATAAATAAAAAAATTGAGAAGGGGTTTGGAAAGAGACTACACTGGTGATTTGAGGTCCACAAAGATGTCCATTACAGAAAAGAGAATGGTGTTATATTTAATGTGTGATGAAGCCTTTGGAAGCCCATGTGCTACTTCTACGTAATTCACAGAAGGGAATAAATTCAGAAATTCTTTAACCACCTACATAAATGAAATTTCTAAAAGGTTGTGCATGTGCGCTGAAAAATGATTATATAGTCACAAACTGAGAAAGGTTGACTCGTGGATTAGCAGATTCTACAATGCTTACCCAAGTAAAAGGAAGGAATATTCCTTTCTGTTGCAGAAATGTCTTCTGGCATGACAGAAAGAAAGACTGAATTGTCATAGCAATCCATTCCACCCATTTTTTTTTAATTTGTTAGCCATCTTTTACTTTGTCAAAGTAGAATCAATAATTATTATTAGATTGTTTGTGGAATTTGTAGTTTAATTTTGTAGTGGAATGTAGTTGAATTTTCATATGCCTCCAAAAATCTGATGCTCACATTACAACTCTTTAAATTACCCAGATCGTTAGAAAGATCTTCAGGACCTTCCTGTCTTTACAAACCATCTCCACATACTCTTATGAAGAATAGACTTTGGATATGTACACTGTCTTCCAGTATTGTTCTTACAGATGCCATTATCTTTTTCTACTCTTCTAGTATGTCCCTCTTTTTTTGTCCATGTATAATGCTAGTCTTTTTTACCATTATTCCAAGTTAATTACTTCAAGTGTTGCTGCTTTCCAGGATAACCTCATAAACATTGTCCTGTATTCTTTGTTCCTATGCTCTAGTGGTGTTAAGACATTCCTTCTATGGTCATGAGCAGCTTAAGCAGTCCAGGCAGCTCTGAATGAGTGATCTGCCTCTTTTTATTATTTGAGCACCACTTTCATCTTGCGACATTGACAACCAATACCAGCAAAGGTTTATATTTTCTTCCTGACAAAAGCATTGCATAACACAAGGGCAAGCAGTCATCTTAGTGGGAGGACTTGAGGCAGACTTCTGTTCAGTGATCATTTCCCATGGACAAGTGCAGCTGGAGAGCCAGGCATGGTTTTGTCCATTTCCTGTGGACCCGCATCGGTGTTATGTGACACGATCTCAAATTCTGCTCTCCACTTTGTCAAGATACTGTTTTCATTCCCTTTCAGAAAACAAGTAGGAATCCTATTAAGACCTACCTAAGATTAGCTGGCTTGAGTCAGAACATAAAATTGAAAAGTAATGTAAGACAAAAGCAGTACCTTTAAGGTCACATCACTGTGTATCATCTGTCTATATTGCAGCCTCATAACCTCCCTGTCCAAGTATTATGAAATAAAATGCTTCTTATTGTACTTTTATGAAGTCAGGAATCTTTCATTAAGAAGGCTCATCTTAAGGCCGTAGCCCTTTGTTATGTTATTTCTGCAGGTACATCTGTGTTCTCCTGCTACCATGTCTAAAGGGAGGAATAATGTAGACAGTGCTATAGTTATTGTAGCTACAATGCTATCCAATCCAAATGTAATTGGAGTATTAAAATGTATGCTACTTGTGTGAAGGACAGTCTGTACCTTAGGATTTTTTTAAGAACTGGTAATAGTCAGGCTGTTTAAAAAAGATTAAATTAAATGTGTATTTTTCTCTATTGTGCTGCATCTGTTTTCTGTCAGAATGAATCCTGCTGATCTTGGTTTCAAGGTTTCCATTCTGTGTGCTTTTAAACCAAGGTCAAGCAGTAGGCAGCAGAGGGACCTTGAAGGTGTCATTGGCTAGAAATACATAAGCTTTATAGCTACACCACTAATTATTTATCATTCATAGAAAGAAATATAGATGGGCAACATGATATAGGTACAGATACTTCTGTAGCTGTATGCACACCAGCATGACGAAGGGCAGATGCTTAAGATTATTTGGCAGTGTATGTGAGTATACATGTATGTTTATGAGTGAGTACAGATATCTGTATGGTGATATGCATTCCTACCTCTTTTTCTGTGTCCAGAATGAAATTGTTTTCTGTATGTGCTATATCGCTCACACATACAGTCTAAGAAGCCTGAGAAATCTATGAAGGGAAAAATCATTTAACAAAGCTGTCCATCTAGTACGATTATATACTACTATGTGTTTTTTCAAGGCTAACCTTGAGGTGGTTTCTTTTCATTAAAAATAAAGCCCTTGGAATGAGGCCTTACATCTGAGAAAGCAGACATTTTTTTTGAGTGAAAAAAAGATTGTCTTAGTAAATTGGGGTCTTCCCTGTATTCTCTGTTGTGTTTTTCCTTGATTTTGTGATTGCCTTGAAGAAAGTGCAACATTCTTGTACACATGGCCAGTAACTTACGGCTTCTCATACACTATCTGTTTAATTTGAATTCAAAGCAGAGTTTACAGGAATGGTTAATGTATGTTCAGAACAGACATCCTATTCATCTAAGGCAGCTGCGACTTCTGAGAAGCAGCAGGCAGAGCTTTACATTTGTCAGACAGAAACCATGCAGAATGACACGTGGGACTCTCAGGAGAAATATTTTCACATAAAGACAAACCTTCTGGCCCCAAATAACTCATCCTCTGTGCCTCCAACTCAGCATAGGAGCAGTTATTTCTCATCAGCTGAGGCTATGCTTCTGGACAGGTGGTCTCTATTAGCATAGTACACCCAACCGTCTTGACTCTTGAGTTTTCTAACCCAGGTACTTTTTGAGGTACACCATAGTTTAGCCCCAGTCATGGGTCCAGATCTCCCCACTACGTGGCATGCTGAGGTCTCACCCTGGCAGACAAACCAAATAGGGCCACGGTGGGCATACAGAGCTGGGAACTGGGAGATGCCCATGGGTTAGATGCTCCCTTGAGCACTGGGTGCTGGCACTTTTAAGCTATGTCTACATTAGCAAGAAATGCAAACCAGTGGGAGCAGATCTGCTGATTGAAGCTGTTGACACTGAGCATCTCTAAACAACTTTATGAGATAAAGGTCACCTCCCAAAGTTTCTCCCTTGTACAGGAGAAACACCTACATCTAAATTTGCCTACCATTCAATGCTGTGTCACGCTTTAGTACCTTTCTCAATTTCTCCAAGTTCTTCCTCTCAGACTCTCAGATGAGGATGACTTCCCCCTCCCCGCTCCCCACCGCTCTGTTCTCATGATTACTTCCAATTTTTTTCTGCTTTACCTGTTTGCTGCTTGCTTTCCTCCCACTTTTCCAAGCAATGAGACCCTGGAGTAACATTCCTGTCGTTGATAAGAACAAAAAACCCTCATTATTTTTAAGACTGATACACGACGCCTGCGTGAAGGTGACAAAGGACATGGTTTTGGCAGACAGGCATGATGTTACTTTGCCCGTTTTTGGTCATAAGCCAAAAGCTGTATCATCTGTCACCTCCATGCAGCCATCAGTGTGGCAGTCACCCTTCCAATGGGCAGGCTGATTAGTCTAAGGACGCTGGTGGACTTATTGTGGCCACGTAGTTCCCAGACTACAGAGAGCATTTTCAGAGCACCCTTATGTCTAGCTGTAAGAGGCCACAACGTCTTACCTGCAAAAAATATAGGAATCAAAAGGCCTCATTATGCCTAATACTAGCTTTTGAAGGGGTTTAAAATGGCACATCACCAGTACTACTTGTTTATTCCTTTCTCTTTCTCATATCAGAGTTAAAGGCAGAGTTTCCTGTCTCCCTTCAGCCCAAATTTGAACACTGCCTGTGAAGCAATGCTGTGCTCTCCACATCTTCTGGATCATGGGATTCGGTAAGAAGCAGCAGTTCTGATCTGGTGTCATGGGAGGAAATGGGTATTTCTTTACAGACACTACACAAAATAAAAGACAAATTTTACCACTCATGCTGTTGTGCACTAACCATGGCAAAGCAAATGAGACTCCAGTTTCTGGTTGAAATTCTGAAATAAAATACTTTACATCATGGTAAAGAAATAAAGAATGGAAAAAAATAGATTTGGGTGACCCTAAAGAAATATTTGTCAGTGTTCTTCTTAATGTAAGGAAGATTGCATTTGAGATTAATAATTTTCTTTCATTTTCAGGGTATTTACCTGTAGTACGTGGAGGGGGAGTGGAGAGGGGGGCAGAGCTGGTGAGAGAGAGAGGGAGGGATCCATTTAATCTCAAAACATCATTTGACACATAAAAGCCAGGAAGCTTTATTTAGATTCTAGTGCTGTGAGGGCTGGAACTAATGAAATTTGTTTTCCAAAGGATTAATTTCTTATAGCTGAGTCTCTGATGACTAAGGTGGTGAGGCATTAATTCCCCCTGAAATGTTTCCCTCCTTTGGGACATGCATCCTGTGTATGGAGCCTCAGATATTTTGCATGAACTGAGTATTTACTTCAGCCTTTTTTTTCGTGGTGGGCCTGTAGATGATTTTGCTTATCTACCCACCTCCCTAATATGTTGAGGTGGTGGAGGCCCCATCCCTGGAAACATTCAAGGCCAGGTTGGATGGGGCTCTGAGCAACCTGATCTAGTTAGTGGTGTCCCTGCTCACTGCAGGGGGGTTGGACTAGATGACCTCTAGGGGTCCCTTCCAACCCAAAATATTCTATGATTCTATGATTCTATGTTAAAATATAACAATTGAGATTTCCACAGCATGGCCAATCTGAAATATGCAAACAGACCCTGGTTTATGGTGGGAGAAGAACCCACCATTAGGTAAAAATAGGTTTAAAAAAATTGCAATTTGGTGTACTAGTTGGGGAGGATGGAAGGTGTGTGGAAGGCTAAACTACCTATGAAATTCAGCACGCGTTGACAAATTATTTTCATTTATCTATAGATACATTTCAGGAGAGTAATTTATTAATTTGAAAAATGCCACATAGCTCTATTTGTCATTGTGCAGTTTCCCGAGCGGACCCCTTGCTTGGGCACCACTGTAGCTTCTCTTAGCGTGCCAAGCGCTGGACACTGCGGATTTCGTATACTGTGACCAAACTGCAGCGTGCTTTTTCATAAGATTCTTTACAAAGGAAAAATAACTCAAATAGCATGTTTTATTAGAAATGGGTTTTGAGCACTCCACAGGGAGCACGTCTAATCCGGAGCTTTCTCCACAGGCACTCTCCTTTTATGCACCAGCAGCATCTGTAATGGAAATGAGACTCCTAAACTGCTACTTTTAGGTGGAGAAAATGGGAGGGGAAAATGAACCCGTAAGGCAGTTTCATTAGTCAAAAGGCAAATGGATGCATATAGGCCTTATAAAACTTTTTTAAACTGATCACTGAGCTTGTTAATGTCTTGTACTGCTAACTGGGAGTAGACATATGACATCTGTGTTGTTTTAAATGCTTTGGGAGTTTCTGAGTATCGGTTCTGCCATTGTTAGCGCTGCTGGTAAATTGTTGCTGACGGGAGGTCATCATAATCCTGGATATAAAGGTCAATACTTCAGATTAATTTGACTCATTGGGAACAGCAGCACCCGGACAACTCTTAAGGTGGGCCTGTCCCCTGACAAGCTTTCATTCACAAAAATTTCATTGCTTCTTTGTTGTTAATTATTTTTTTTTTGACAGAGTGAACACATTCCTTTCTTTCATTGTCTTTCCTATCATCCCACGGACTAGCAGCACATCAAGGTTGCTGCATCCTGCAAATAGAGTGAGAAGTTAATCTATTTCTTGTCAGAAGGAGTGTGATAGCTGTGAGGGATCCCAGCTTCTAAGCCCTTCGCAGGCACGGGCGCTGGTGTGCTCTTCCATCGGGACTTCCCTCCTTCCTCTTCCCTCCTGCAGACTCCTCTCCTCCCGGGGCTGCTTCCTCCCCCTCCAGCAAGTACCTCCTTGTTTGCTCTGTTCCCTACTGCTAAATTAGACTGGGCTTGTTGATTAAGTGTAAAATTAAATACAATCTGTAGTAAATAATACCTTTGTCGTTAGCCCACTTGTGTGGGTTATTTTCCCAGTCGTACTGAAATAAATGGCAGTCTGGCCACTGAAATTGTTGAGGGCCCCTTACATCAAGCTTTGTGTTATTATTTCTATTGTGGGAACTGTAATTTCTGTAGAATTTCACTCTATAAAACAGATTGCTGGATTTTTCCAGTACAGGGGAACCAATGACTGACTGAACTATGAACCACAGACCCAGCTAGGCTGGTATCTGACTGCTGCAGATGTGTGCTGGAAAATTATTGCAGCTGAGTTGAGCCAGGCAAAGATTCATGTATTTTAATCCATGCTGATTACATAAATATTTTTCCAGTGACATTTTACATTGCACAGGCAACCTGATCTCTTCGAAGTTCCAAGAAACACTAATCATAAAGGGACTGTAAGAGTCTTTATTCACAATTTAATTTCTCTAGGGTATTTAATTCTGAGCCTTTTAATACTGTGTCTGACTTTTCCTTTCCTTTCCTGCAAAGTTATTTAACACTGCTCCTAAAACTGATTTTTGGGACACTGCACTTTTAACCTTTTTTTTTTTTTTCTGACTGTGAAAGGTCACTTATTCTCATTCTTTGCTTCCAGAAGCCGTCTTGGAGTTCACAGACAAGAGCCTCAAATCTTCAGAAGTAATTCTTTCCAGTCTACTAATGTACATACTTAAGCCCCAGTCTGCCTAGAGAAATATAGTCAGAGTGAACTAAAACACACAAATGAAATTACCTACCATTTGACATTCGCTATGCCTGGTGTTTAAATGAGGTCATATTAAATTTAAGCCGTAGTAAAATGTCTATTTATATCTCAAATAGGCAAAAAATTACATTTCCTCCAGATTTGTTTCCAATAAATTTCACGGTTTTGCAACATCTTGCAAAAATTGTGGTTAAGCTACAAAACCATGCATTTTATACCACTCTGTGTTGGTCTTAGTACAAAGAATTTTGCTTAGCAAATGAGCTTCTGTTTCCTCTTATATTGTAATATAGCGTGTGGAGAAAAAGAAGAAGTTAATATTCAAGCAGACAGTGAAATGTTTAAAAAGTCTTTCAGTTTTCATATATTAAGTTGTGCTGTGACTATTTTACCCCGCCTGCATTTTAGTTTAAGTTCTGCTCCCTGGTTTGCTCTCCAGGCAAGTAACAAGCTGGACACCCCCAAATCTCAGACCCGGTCCCAAGCCAAGAGCCAGGTTGGTAGCCAAATCCATCAGCACACCAGAGCATTGAGGCATCCCCTCCCACCTCCTGCTCCTCCCTATCCCTCCCCACCTCCAAAGTAAAGTGTGATCCCCTGTTTTTCTTTTGAAGCAAGGTACCCCAAGGAGCCCCAGCCTGTCCCCTAGGGCAATCCCCAGCTTCCAGTTATATTTTCTTTCTGCTGCACTGCTGTACCATGCTCTGCAGGGCCTGGGTCCTTGAGGTCCAATTATTATTTCTTAACCCTTCAAGCAGCAAATCTCTGGAATCACCATCATTTCCAAATGCAGACAAGCATCTCTCTACTTATCTCCTTCCCTTCACACAGTGAAATGTATCCCTTTTATTACAAATAAATGCAAATATTTATTAGCAATGTGTGCAGCCATTATTATTGTTCTCCTGATTAATGCTGTCTCTGAGGCAATGGCATGTGAAATACTGCCTATAGCATCCCCAAGTAGAAGCAAAACTGCTCTTAAAATGTTCTTTGCCGAGTTTAATACAAAGAATGAAAATAAATAATGTCAGGCCCTTGCCAGGATCTGCCCATTTTAAACTTTCCAATGGCACAAATCATCATTAATGAAGCACTTAACATTACACTCCCGACAGCATAGTAAAAAAATTACTGCAGTCATCCAAAGGATAAGAAGAAACATGGCAGATAACTTCTGGAGGGGAAAGATTTACACTCTTTTAACGAAACTTTATGGGTTCAAGTTTGCATTAGAATAAAGGAGGGGGAAAATGTTTATCTCTTAAAAGCTTTTGGGGGAGACATTTGGAAGGAAATTTTTTTTTTTTCAAAATGCATGGAAGAAAGATCAGAGAGTAAGGTCTCAGCAGCAGTGAAATCTGGTTTGCATCATCAGCAATTTTGATATAAAATACTGTGGCTGGAGTCATAGGACACAGAGATTTACATTATAATGCAGAATAAAGTAAATTCTATTACACAAGTCCCCTTGTTGCATAGTTTTAGTCACAGCTTGTTCCAAAAATATCTGGCAGTAAGTTCAACAGACAGTACCTAATGCTTAATTTCTTTCCTGTTTATTTTTAAAAGCAGAGTGCTGTGCTCTTTATATTAAATTTTGCATGGAAAATAACCTCAAGTTCATATGCCTGTAAGACATGGATCAGAACAAAGATCCCTGTTTGTGATATAGCATATGAGGAGCATCCGACTGAGAGTCTGAAAGAAGCAAGAGGTTTTGCCCACTACCACTCAGACCTATGGGAGTATTCCTACGGAGTTGGGGTGGTGGCTGAGCAGGTCCCAGTGACGGAGGGGGACATGCCCTGTGGTACGACGTACTCAGTGCCATAAGAGAGGACCGCTCAGTCCAGGCTGCTCCCTGGTGGGAAACAGATTTTAAGCCAGGCCCCAGCCAAAGGGGAAGAGGAAGAACTCTGTAGGCTGTAATTAGTGCTTGTCATCAGAGGACAGAAAAGTGTGGAAAGGATGGAGGAAGCATTTAGCAAAAACAAATAAACAACTGCAAAACTTCAATGCCACATTTCTCCTGCAACGATTTTGAACAGAACCAGCAGAAGAAAGAGGTCATCTTTGGCTTTGTTTCATAATGCATGTAACTGGAAATAAATTACTTGGGTATTACGATGCCTTCCAGACAAAAAAAAAAGGAACAAAAAAACCCAAAACAAAACCAGTCTTTAATAATGCTTCACACTGTTCAGTCCACTGAATGCAGAAGCAGCTAACATCTCAGAAATGAGAAACTGCAGGGGACATTTGGTTGTGTTCTCCCATGGGAAGCTTTTGAGGAAAACCAAAGCAATGTACTATACAAAGAGAAGAATTTTGCTCTCCTCAGCTTATAAAGATAGCACCTATGTTCTGAAATTCAATTTGTCAGCTTATCAAGAGGAACATTTGCTCTCCTCATTGAATTAAATTCATCAATTCCTACTCAAAATAAGGTGGCAATGTTAAACCTGTATATTTTCTCAAGCTTGATCTACTTGACTGAAAATTTGGGATTTTTCTCTTGATTTATTAACCAAAGCATTTTTAAATTTAGCCCTACTTTATTTTCTATCCAAGTACCTGATCTGTTTAATCTTTCTTTTGTTTCACACTTTCTTAAAACTTAGCATCTTTTGCTAACATATTTAGCTTATCCTTTGTAAAGAACAGATTGTCTTTGGGAAGGACGATAAGGATCTTAAAAAAATCTTCTCTGCTGTCTGTTTTCTATATAGTAGTTCTCTAGAGTACCAGGGATTCTCCCAAATGCTTCTGTGATGAAATAAAAATAGCAGCAAGAAAAGCAATAGATAGCTTTAAGGTAGTCACATTACTAACCAAGGATAGTGTTAAAGAAAGCTGGCCTAAAATTAAATTCCTGCTATTCCTAGATCAATATTTTGCTGTTACCTGCACCATAGCATATTTTAAGTGTCAAATTTATAATCTTTTTGACAATGTCCCTATGAGTAAAAACAGAATTAGTTTTTTGCATAAGTTTCTAGAAAATGCATCGCTAAAATGCCATGCAGAAGTGAAAGCACATGCTACTCTCTACCCAAAATGGGTCAAGTGTTCCTACAGTATGAATTTTTTAAAATTAGAATAATTTAGAGGAATTGGTATGTAAAACATATCCCATCTTAACAACTGTGCAGCCATCTTCCAGAAATAAGACTATGATACTTCTTCTTACTATTTTGCCATATAATATTTTCATTTGACCCATTTTCTTCCAGGATTCCTGATGGTTGCTGTGGGAAACTAAGACAATCCTCAGCTTCTGTTAAGTTGAAATGTGTTTCTGTGGTTATTAATTTTTTGAAATATAGGGCTAACACTTGTTAGCGCAGAAGCTGGAGAAGATAGGGATTACTGGGTATGTGATAAATGCTGAGCATGAAGGACTGCTGGAAATGTATTAGCTCTCGGGGGCGGGGGGAGGGCAGCTTTTCAAAGGCAAAAATAGGAGTTAAGTGCCTTTGAACATTAGTGAGAAGTTGGTAGATGAGCATCTGTATCTCTTTTGATTAACATAATGACAGCAGGAAAGAATGAAAAATACTTTGGTCACTAGACACCTCTGTTTTCAGTGATCTTCAGAAACAGCCTCTTTATACTGAGACGAGTTATTCTACAGGGTGGCCTCATTTTCTCTTTATCTTTTCCAGAGATTAAAATCATCCACTTGAATCACCTGTCCAGTTAAATAGCACCGCCTGGTTGGAGCTGAAAAAGCAGGTTAAACCTAGTGACTGCAAAACTTGACTGCTAAGGCAGTCCTCACTAATCTTCCTGACTTTCTCTTCCCCATGTTGAAGTTAACTTGTATCCCACCTGTTTCTGCATTCAGTGTCCACACAGCTCTCTTCTAATGTTTTGCATGACTTAATGAAGGGAGTACCAAAATTGGGCAGACTGCCTGCCCCGACACTTCTGTCATCCTGTCAGTGTGACTCACGCCAGCCCTCGCTGTGGTCAGTGGTAATTGCACATGGATACATATTTCAAGAGCAGGATCTGACTGAGCATCAAGTGGTGTTGTCCTGTGCTGCTGGGGGCAGCCTGTTTAGCCTGAAAGGACTCTGAAAAGACAAATAATATTTTGATTTTTTTTGTCCCTTTCTTTGATGCGTGACAGCTTGACTGTACTCTGTGAATCTACTGAATGCCCACTGTGTAAAAAGCACGCTATACAAACCGAGTACATGATAATGCTCTGCCTGGAAGGTACTCAGGGACCAAGCTGTGCCTGCATAAACAGCTCCTGATCAGCTACTGTAAATCTGACAAATGCAAAAAGCCTTTACGAAATGAGGCTTGCCAAGCCCTGAAAGGAGTAAGAGCGTTTCTTTGCCTTGCTGCTCTGAACACCAGAGAAATGTTTCCAGCGAGGCTGAAGCAGTGCTCGGCACTTGGGCTGCTGACCCTGGGGCTGCAGATGAAGAGGGGCCGCACCGTCACCTTTGGCCAGCAGCAGACGGTGTCACTGGGCAGGGTGCGACTGTGCGGCTCTCTGAGGTCCCGCTCCACGAATCCCCACCACACCGTCACAGCCACAGCTGCAAACGGTGGCCAGAGCTGCTGCTACTGCACAGGCACACGGGGAAGCAAAAGAGGAGGATGAAGTTTCACCTCTTCCTAGGCTGAACCAATAAAGTGCACGGTAAAAGCTCCTGGTTTGGTGATTTTTTTTTAATAACGGATGAGACATTATCTTTGTAAGTATTGCATGACATTTTGAGCCTTTTTGTGGAAGGCAGTTTCCATCAGAATTGTTATTATTTTCCATTTTGTTTGAGGTGCAGTCTATACACAAAGCAAGCTATCTATCTCATGGGAAATAGACGTCCATGGCTAATGGTTTGAGCTGAAAAGAGATCATTAACACAGTGACATTTGAGAAATCATTAGCAAAGGTGATAGGCACCCTTGACAGCCTGGGGAAAAGATTTTACACAGCTCAGAAAGATCCTATGCTCCCTCCCCTCCCAGAGCCATGAGTCATGCTCTGTCTGCCAGGATGAGATTTACCCATCGCTACTGTAAACACTTGTTTTGTGAAGACTGATTTTCAGCTAAATACTTAACAGTATACATATGTTGGCTAGTGAAACCTAATGAAAGCAGAAATAAAAGCAAGGTGAAATGCTAAACACACAGAAACCTGCCTGGGAAGATGTGCCACCATGTGAGCTGAAAGCGGGATCAAGTGACATGGGTGCCACACTGTGAGCCGCTGCTGCCAGCAAACCCACAGAAGCTCCTGATAAGAGACATTGCATAAAGAAGTGTGGTTTGTTGTCTATATGAAATCAAAGACAAAAAAAATATGTTCGGTACATTCGCTGGTAAGAAAAGAAAAGCAGGAGTCCCAGAGAGAAGAATCTGTGTGCTTTTTTACTATTGACTTTTTTTACTATAATACTGAATTACAGAAAGGACCCTCAGTAAGAGCTTAGCTCTCTGGCTGCTCAATAAAATGTATCTCTAACTAACCAGGGCTCAAATTCACAAGAAAAGTGTAGGCAACAGATCCATATTTTCCTCTCCCTATGGCAATCTGACTGATATTGAGAACACAGCCTAATGTCTTTCTATAATCCATCAAACTCCTGTAGGTAAATTCCTACTTTTCTATACTTGAATACTCTTCAAAGAGTGTCACTTTTTATGCACAGAAAAGGTAATGATTTAGACAGCAATTTCCAGCAAGCTTTTCACATGCCATTCTGTCAGCAATCTTCATCCCAGGATGAAGAAACATTTCCAATGCTTTTGAAGTTTTGGAAGGTCCACTGAGATTTTCAAGACAGGTTACAAAACGAAGGACCTACTTGCCATCTTTAACATCCATTTTCAGCTGACAGTGATATGATTTAATGCCTAGGGTATCTGTTTTATTATTTTATTTTATTTTATTACAGCAATAGGTTGCTAGCTTTATTTTCTATAGATACGTATAGGATGGCTGTATCTGGCTTTCTTAAGTCACAGCTCATCATCCTTGGTCTCAACAGTGAATGCCCATGTAACACAGCAACAGGTTCCTATTAACACATCAAAGTCTCCTATTCAACCGTCTCATGTTAGGAAACTCAGATGTCCTCTCCAAGGTCATAAGTACTTGGGCAGAAAACCCCAGGCGATGCCTCCTCATCTGCCGCGCAACATTCCTTACAACTCCCTTGCTACATCCCCTTTCCCAGCGCTTCTTCCAGCCTTGCAAGTAAATGCCAGGTCTCTCCTGCTGCATCTGTCAGCCAACTCATCTTGCTTCCTCCTTTCCCCTCTCTCTTTCATCCCCTAGCTTTCCTGAAGGTTTTTGCATAATGAACTCATTTTGAAATAGTGATTCTGGCCCCCTTGAGCGCAGAGCAAACAGGGTAACGGCTGAGCAGCTCCTGTGGTGGTTCCCATTCAGAAGAGAGCAGAAATCCTGGCTGAGCAGCCAGCTCTCAGCACTGAACCAGACAAGCCCTGTGGAAGTGATTAATACCCACCCCCCCCCCAGGCTTTCTCTGAGAAATGTTTTACCAGCTAGGTATCTGTCTGGAAAACCTCCTGAATAGATAAATATACTTGAGATTTTATGTGGCTGATACACTTGCAGAAAATGTAGTACTAATGCTCGAGCCCATTTGTTTCCTATAGATGCTTAATAGCAGAATTCCTTCTTTACAGTATCCATCCTGCCTGATGTCTGTGCAACGTATTACTGCATCAATAATACCAGTACAACTACACAGGTCCTGGCATCCAGCAAGCAGTGGGGCAGCCCTCCCAGGGCAAGCGGCCAGGCAGGGATGAAGCCAGCGGCTGTGAACCTGACCTTTGCCTGAGGGGGACAGAAACCTGGGTTTCTCAAAATGCCACCGAAATAGAATTAAAATAAAGTGCCGTACCACATATCGAGGTAAGGGAATGAAATGCCCACACGGCTTGCCTTTACACAGGGCAGGAATAAACAAGCCAGCCTGAAGACCTTGAAAGCTCGCTGGTACATTAATAGGCGTCAAGGAGATCTTTCTGATTTAGTCTTTGACAAGTTGCCATTTTCTACATTACTCAAGCAGCTAAAAACCAGATAATTATCTGCGTATGTTTCCAAGTCCTTAAAACACCAGGCGAAGGAATTTTTGCATATTTTCCTATAGTGTGGATTTTGAAAGCTGGTATTGGTAAACAATGACACCTTGTGGCACAGAAGAGGAATCAGACTCATGCAGCCACACAGTTTTAGATAAAGCATCATCAATAAATAGATTACATTGCCCAGAACGATTTTTAATTATTGATGAGCTAAGTTTTCAGCTACCATTTTTTTCTTAGATCTTTAACCTAAAATTGTTCTTGATGTTTACGTTTGTAAGCATCTTCCCAGTGATGGGAATAATTTAGACTATTGTTATTCAAGAACATAGCAAATCTCCAAGTTAGTTCTGCAATTATTCTTGCAATGAAGAAATAAATATCTTCACTTATTTAATATATTTGTGTTATTAAAAAGCACACAGCATGCTTGTTCATCTTTTCAATCTTCCTGCCCTTATTTCAGGCAACCAGGTGCTTTAAATTGCATTGGCAGGAGAAATATTATGCAGAATTGCTAACAAGAAAGATATGATGTCTGTTAGTTTTATGCAGGTTAAAGGGAAGACTCCATATATCCAGAGTTTTCTCAGGAAGGAGGAATTTCTATGATGATTATTTTGAATGGGCATAACCGAATGGAACAGATGTGGTGCAATGTCATTTTAGAACTCTGATCAGATTTTGGAAGGTTTGAAAACACTGACTTTATATCAACTGCATTAACTCAAAAAGACTGGAATGCTAATGATTTGAAGACAGCTCTTCCTTTAGTTTGTGGAGCTGTTCAAATCAGAAAACATTAACAAGTGTAAGTGGACGAGAATTTGTAGGTACCAAAAAGACCCCAAGACTGTAGCAGCCTCTCATGTAAAATATTTCAAGTTTTATACAGTTCCTAATTACTGTCCCATCTACTGAGCGCCAGTTTTCAGTATCAGCACTAATTGCTGATCTTAACAGTGTCTTCTCTGACCTCCATTTAGACAAGGTATACCGCAAATTATTAGGATTTTGAGTGAATGATGATCTGATTAACATTACTGGTGAGCTATTCCTGGTATTACATTATGCAACTAAAACATTATGCCTGCATTCATATATTTTATAACTGTCTAAAAATTAAAATCTTTTTGTCAGCATAATAACATTGCTGGGACATCATACCTCAGTTCCAAGGGTATTCTGGGGACAAGAATGAAACCCACAAAGTTATATAAAAAGCACATCATAGTCAAAGAAGTTATCTGCAGGAACAAGGTATATTTGGTGCCTCTGTCATATATCACTGGGAAGTTTCAAATCCTGACACCCTTTTTGCATCAAGAGATAATTTTTTTCCAACCTGATGGCAACAAACTACATGTTTTACATTGGCACAGTGAAAATTACAAAATAAATCTTAAACAGTATTCACCTCAAACATTAGGCTACAAACAAGTCAAATATACCAGCAATGGCACATGACTAATAGCGCACTTATGTAAAATGTGATGCCAGGAAAATCACTTCTCCTCTTGTAAAGGAGCCCATACTAGTTAATTATTGCAAAATGTAATGATGCATTAAGTGATTGCTGCTGCGGGCAGTGCACATTGAAAAAAATCACAGAGCTTGTCTAGCGCACATTAAACCAAAAATACCACCCTGCAGTGCTCAGGACCGCAGTATGGGCCTTGGCATGTGCTCAGCCACCTCTCCCGCCTTTCAGACTTCATCGCCTGCCATGGGGCATCCTACAATTAGGTAATTGGCAACATGCGGACAGTAGGCAGAGCATTGCTGGGAGATTTCTTGTCTGATCGGAGCAGTACTGCTGGTCAGTGGTGCAAAGGTGTGTCAATTTACACCCCTCATTTTCAGTCCCTGCAAACCTGCTCCGCAGATAGAGACTAAACCAGTCCTCAGTTATATCTCTGCTTTGCTAGCTCTTGTGCAGGTGCAGAACGGCCAAGCCTCTTCTCACTTCCCGCCTATTTATGCCCACACTTGCCCCGCCTGCATCCCAGCTCACCCGGGCACTTGAATATTTCTTGCATCCAGCAGTGCTACAAAGTTCACGGGCAAGAGAGCTTTTTCCATGATCATCGCACACGTGCTTTATTGCCATTTTGTAGCACCCTGTATCTCAGGTCTTTAAGTTGTGAATGTTCTGTATTCATCTTGGTTTATACCAGGTTGTGGCAGTGTGCTCCCGTCCCCCTGCCCCCCTGACCTCTTCCCATAACTCTGCTCAAGCGAAAACCACCAGCGGTGGTCGTGATGTGTCCAGTCGTGATGGATGCATCCAGATCAAAGTGGATGTGGGGGAGACAGATGACAACACAATAGCCATGGGCTATTGTGCAATGTGCCCACTTAAGCACAGTGAAGGAACTAAAATCTGTGGCTGGTTCCCAAATATGACTGTGAGCCACTCACCTGACCCCCATCAATAGTGAGCAGCCCAAGAGCCCTCTGAGCTCTCCTGCACGGCAGCGGGCTGCAGGCCGGGATCTCCCCTTGAGCAGGGGCCCCCCTCAGGGTTACTCCTCGAGGCTGAGAGATTCCTTGCTGCAACAGGTCCTTGGTAAGCGGCTAACAGCATGCTAACTCTGAAACCTTGGCTAAGTGACGTAAAGGACTGATTGTGCATATGTAATCCTTTAGACATAAACCATTGACCAAGTCTGGGACTAGGACTGGATCCAGCCACACCCAGACTCCTTTCTGAGGAAGGAGTTTAGAAAGCAAGAGGGTCCTTCATGAACCTCATGACTCAGTGGGAGGGTCTCCCTGACAGTTTTGTCTGACCCTGTCCTCTAGGCAGTAAATAACCAAGTGTACCTTGCCATCAAATCGTGTTAAACCACTGTCGCATTTACCACTGAACTTTGTTAACTCACTGGTTTATACCAATAAACGATTTTTTTTGCTTCTGCCTCTCACTCCGTCTGCGACACAGGTCATTGACTTCAGTGAAGATTTCTGGGTATGCACTTGCAGTAGAAACAACCAAGCTCAACTGCCTGCACGCCTGTGTTTGAAAGAACACAAAATGCTGGAAAATGACAGAAAATAACAGTTATTATGCTTATGCACAATAAAACAGCCAGGCAACTCCGAAAAAGAGATGTGTCATACCTCCTTCTTATAGTGGCATGGAGATACGATATTTATGTCCTGATCTGTAGAGCAAATGAGATGCTTTTACTTTCTTGCTGTCTCAATGAGTCATTAGAGAAAGTGAGTTGATGAACATTAATTTCTACATCAGAAAAAAAAAAAAACAGATGAAGTTTCCTTTCTTCCTTTATTCTCACCTTCTGTTTGTCAAGTCCTAGGAATGAATAAAAACGGGCACTTTCACAGCTCAGAAATGAGAGTTAACTGTCCCTGTTTTGAGTTTGGGGATTAATTTAACCTCCCTTTGGCCCTGCTGTGAACTACCTCTGTAGCATTTAATGTTTTACCATCTTAAAAACAAAAGTAGATAAAGAAATCCTGAATCTTCTAAAATCCCTTTTAGAGATATTTTTTTTTCGTATTTCTGAGAAGTACTGAAATCCTTCTGTCTCTTCCGACCTTTTGCTTCCCTGGGTTATCCACCTTTTCATTTGCAGACACTTCAGTCCTGAGGGTACTGCTCCACCAGATAACCCGGGGCTTCAGGGAGGTCTGGTTTTGGAAATATATGGAAGTGGAAAGCTTCAGGCATCAGTGAGACTGCATGTCATCCACTCAGAAAGCCTCCAAAATCTGTCTGCCTAGTAAAATCCCCTTTGAGAAGTAATGGCATTTTAACATAAACAATGTGTGAACTGCATGTCAGGATGATGATGCGCCCTTTTACCAGCCTTTTACAATTCATTTGCTACAGCTCCTGCCAAATGTGGAAATCCTAACGAAAAATAATGAGATCTTTCCTCTCCATGGGCTGCCTGGCACTAGTATTTGAACTAGAATTAAGAGCTGCTAGAGGTCAGAAATCTTCCCATCAAAATACAGCCACAGGAAAAGCTGCGGAAAATTAGCCGGGGGGGAATTAGCATCTGACAGGTAACCAGATGGCATGGGCTCAAATTTCCCATCTTGAAGTGGGACAGAGAAATTGTTCAAAACGTAATGAGCCTTTTTTTTCCTCCTCCATTTCCTTACATTCAACCAGTCGCTCCTGTTTACGCGCTCGCCTGGCCTGCCACACCAAGCCGACCACAGAGCGTGTGCTGGTTGAATGCCCTTCTGCTGGTGGGGAAACAGGCAATATTGTGAGCCACTTGGCCCTTGATGAGGTGAAACCAGTAAGAAACGAAGGTGGGTACGCTGCTGAAGAGATTGGAAATGTGGACTAAGGCAGCTGGTGGAGGTACTGTCTGACCCCTCCATAAAGTCTGCAGCACTGAAGCTGGGCTGGCTTCTGCGGGTTTGAAATGGCAACAGAGGAGATTTGGGTTCGCTGGCCTCTTTGCTCCTCTCTTTTTCTGTTCTGCACATGAAAAACAAGTTTTGAAAATGGCTTACACTTGGCAAGTGTAACACTGGCTTCTTTACTTGGAGCCGTTGTTTCAGACTCTCTGCAGACTCAGAGAGATAAGAAAATACTGGTTATGATCACATCAGTTTCAAACTTCCCTGCACAACCATTTTGTACAAAAAATTACTTTTTCAATCAGCTAGCTGTAATTCTTGCATAGGGGCTGAGATGTGTTCCTGTGTCTCTAGCTCTATGTTCACTTCAACCATTCACTGCTCATTTTCAAACATTTATTTTAGCCTCAGTCAAGCTTGCACATTAATCAATAAATAATTCACAGCAGCATGCCCGTTCCTGTACTTTACGAACTTGTGCATAATGAAAAGATATGTCAAATTCACGCGTCTCTTTGGGAGGACAAGAGGTTTGTTTTAAAACTGTGATCTATCTGAGACTAAAGCTCCTGAAGGAAATTGCTTTGAATCAGATCTTACAATCAGGACACGTCTAAGCCAAGAAATAATCCACCTTTAAAACTGTGTTACGCAATGTGTTTCAATTACAGGAACTGTGGACTAACATTACCGCTGCACAGGTCAATTTAGCTAACATGTTCCTAAATGCATTGTGGCTTAAACCTTATAAAAAGAATTTAAAACCCAATTGCTTTAACCATGAAAACTAATACATTTTTAGCTTTGCATTGCGATATATTTTCACTGCTCTAAATATAACCACAACATTAAATCAGACTGTTAATGTGAGGAAGATTATTGACAAATTTCCTCAGAATTTGTCATTTGGCTCTCAAATTCAGTTGTGGCTGTTGCATATATTAATGCTAAAATCCCTTAAATATATTTTTTCCATTTCTGAGAAGTACCCGAATACCTCTGCTTCTTATTAGTATTCATCCTCTTTGTTCAATGTGTTCAGCAGGCACAAAAGTTAAAAGATCAAATATAGAAATCCTCCAAACCTGAATAAACCCAAACTTTTTTAAATACTCTCATGAAAAGACTTTTCATTTTGCTTTGCTCAGCCTTCAGTCTTTCACAGTCTAAATGCCCCCTAGTTCTTCAGTCACTCATAAAATGGAAAAGATATATAAATTTGGCTGGTTTGCTTTTGTATTTCTTTTAATGATTGTTATTTAGCTTTTACACAGAACTCAGTCACTTAATGTCCTGTGTGCAATGATACCCCTACCTTTGCAACAGTCTGTAAACTGAATTAAAACGTGATCAAAACCTAGCTTTTTTGATGCAAATTTGGGCTTTTTTTACTTGCAGGCAAAGCGGGTGTGTAGCAGGTGAAGACTTGCTTGACAGCTTATAGACACCAAATGCAATCAGTAGGAAGCAGAAGAGGCCCAACAAATGAGATGCGTCCATCGGGCCTACCAATCTTTCAAAGTTCATTCATGCTGCTTAGCTTCTGCGCTATGACTTCACATTTAGCACGGTATTTTCCATTCATAGATCTCTTAACTTATAGTCATTCACTAGTAATGAAGTCTTCACGAAAATAAAGTTTTTATTGAGAATTTGTTTATTTCAGGACTAATATCTAGAAGATGAAAAACTAACTCTGAAAGCTCCTATTTGCTCAGCTTTAAAATTAGCTTACACTGGCTGTTCTTGGTCCTTTTTACTTTAGTTTTCTGCAAATATCAATGTTTTTTCACACAAATATTTGTCAAATGAAGTTGTATGTTCCTATGTTCATCGTTCCCATAAGAAAGAATACAACTGGTATGATAAGGACACTGCTTAGGACAGTTTTGAAACCCCCATAGGATAGTTAAATTGCACTCAATTCAGCCCAGCCTCATATGCCTGTATCACTGAAGGTGTTGAGTAGGCTCATTGAGTTTGAGATGTTGAAGCTGGAGAGCCCAAAGCGGGAAGCATCTGCTCCTGGAGCAGCCCAGCCACTGCTACAGGAATTCCTTTCCATTAGGTGGAAGTGGCAGGGGAAAATTAAATATAAACTCCATATCCAAGCGATAAATCTTGACTCTAATTTGGTTTTTTTTTTCTAAGAAAGGTGTTTCACACAAAGCTTGTGTGGCAAGGAGACATTTGATATTTTCTAAACTTGCCTAACCCATTCTAGCTGCTGCCTCTTTCAAGTGATTTGATGTCCTGGTAACCTATGGAAAGCCTCCAATCAGGGTAAGAAATCAATGCTATCTGACTCCATTTATATGGGCAATCAGCATGCACAGCTTGAATTTCAGCTGAGTGCTCACAGTGAGCTGTTCCAAGTTTATTCACAAAGAAATAAAAGGCCAATAGAAATTCATTAGGATATGTTTTCAAAGGAATAAATGCAAGAAAAAAACATTATACTCCCTGGATTTTCTGCAAGCAAAAACAGAAACAGGAATCATCAGGCTAATTATTTATGGTGATTATGGGATACATTTTTATTGGTTCAGATACTGAATACTGTCAAAGAGAATGTGTCTGTATTTCTCTAAAAACTCTTAAATAATACCATTTAAAGGTCTGTTCTTGGCAGGTTATTTTACTCCTTGCTTGTATACTTGCAGTAGATATAAAATTTAGCTTCTGTCTCTCATTTCCCTAGCAATATGTGTTTCAAAATTCACCTGGGTCTGAATCGAAAGCTATGCAAGTTATACACACAGTTTATTGTATAGGCTCATCTGTGAATAAATAATCATAATCAGATAAAATATTTCTCATGCTTTCAAACATCCTTTGCACATTAGCTTAACAATGAGTCTAGCTCTTCGTAAATAATGGTAGAGTCTATATTTTCCCTCTTAAAAATGGATCATAAAATCAACATGTAAGATTGAAAAGTTCAAGAAGAGATTTTTTTTGCTTACTCTGCATGTGGAGGAGTTCTGAGGGCAACTTGCTAGGGGTTTTTTTCCAACTGTTTTTCCCTTGGCATGTCTTAAATATCACATGCTTTTACTTTCATTTGAGGATTTGCGCCTGTTTTCATTTCTGTGATTTGGCAGAAAAAAATGCTTAGTGGTTATTGCCTACCCATAATCTTCACCTTATAATAATTTTTTTAGATTGTTGCCCCTCCTTATTTCTTGCAAAACAAAACTGCACTTTTGACTACATTTAATGAGAGGCAGAAAAAAATATGGAGGTCAGTCAATTTAAATTATCTACTTTTACATACTGCAATGCACTTCTGAAGAATTGCTTAACAATGCAAGGCTGTCAAATCGGTCTTCCATTCCCATACCACCTTAGATTTCACTCATATGAAGAAAAGAATTGATAGTTCTAAATTAATTATTTTTTATGAGGAGTTATCTATTTTTTTTTTCATAGGGACATCTGGAACAGGAATATACAGCTAAGAGATGACAGTTCATTGATCCAAAATCTTTTTATTCCCCAAGGTGCTACTGATCAGCCCGAGTTCCTACTTGTTTCTATAGATGCTTTGATAGGTCTTCTGTTTCTAGAGAGTATTTTTGAACAGTTAACTCCACTTTGGAGAAATAAGAAGTTTTCTAGCTGACATCTTACATTAATCAAAGTATGTCATGCTAGATGTAGTAGGCCTTTCTTCTGTTAATTTACAGACAAACTGAATGAGGATACGGAATTGATTCAAATTAGTTCCAAAGATGTGCATCGAGAAGACTTCAAAATTAAGCCTTAGGTCAAGACATGCAGAAGGAACAGTACTAAATATGCCTTCAAAATATTGTTGATATTGTACAGCTTCTCTGGAGCTTATATAAAAATGCATCCAGCTACAACTTCATATCAGGGAGAAAAAAAGGCAAGATTCAGTAACTTCTACATGCTTTCTGCCTACAGTGCTGCATACCTATTCTTACCCCTAAGAGTTCACAGCTCAAAGGCAATGAACTATCTTGTTTTCCTTCTCCAGTATTTATCAAGGTAGGCAGCAACCATGGCTTCTAGTTTTATTAAAATCCAGAAGTACTCAGCAGAATATCTGTTCCCCTTACAAGGCTTGCCATACAAGGAGCACCAAAATTATGACCTACCTTTCTATCAATGATACTGATCTTTATCAAGTGCTGTGAAATCTCAAAATGATGCTAACTCATCACTCAGTCTGAACAATGAAAGAATACAGTGTCAAAGAGTCTTCAGTTCTCTCTACCTTACAAGCAGGTTCAATTATTCCTTTCACAAATGGATCTGGGCATAGCGCCTTTCATTTTGTTGCCTCCAGACTGCACTGCTACAGCTGTCTATAATGTAGAGATGAACACAAATACAAAATCTGTGCCTTGTATAAATCTGTTCCTTCAAAGGCTGCAAAACAGCATGCAGTCACAGCAGGCTGTAAGGACCATGCATGTGCTGGATTAGGTTCCATGAAATTGGATACCAAAGCCTCTGTAGCAGCGTGCCTTTAAGCAGGACAAGCTCTCTGAAGCATTTTTGTTTGTTTGTTTGTTTGTTTCTCTGTGTCCCACTGCCACAGCCAGCTGAAATCAAGAGGCCTGATTTTCAAAATTGTTCATATTCCTGGCTCCCACTACAGCAGACGCAAGCAATACTACAGCTGTGTTCAGGTGGGACAAGTCAGGTCACCCAGATCAGAGTGAAAGAATTGAGAAGCAGAGAAGTGGGGCATGATACGTGCATGTAAAAGAAATTTAACTAATTCCAAGTTGTTAAAAATAGTCTCCGGGGCATTCTGCCTAGGAAAAGCTTTCTCATCAGCGTGACCGTTCTCTTTTAAGTGCAAGTAAGGAATGAGAAATGACTAGCAATTTCTGTTCTTTTCTCCATCTTCATTTTCAAAAGGAAGAGGAGGAGACACCCAGGAAAAGGAGGCTGGCAGGAGAGTTGCCAGCTCTCCCTGTCCACAGGGGAGCTGGGAGTCAGCTATAAGGGCTAGGCACACTTCCATTGCCAAACCATTGCTCAGATCCAAAAATCCATTTAAAGCTTGCAGAGAATCCCCATCACAGAATATCAAGTCTTTTCCACATAATATTAGTACACTCCTCAACTGCATTTCTTTATTATCTTCATTATTATATCACTCTGTAAAACAAAATTGGAATACCGATATAAAATTGAAAGCAGGACTTCATGTCCTTGGTAGCTCAGGAGAATCTTGGCATGATATCATGACCTCTTTACTTGCTGTAAGTCTCTCTGATATACGGACGCCACGGTAGGAAAATCTCCAGAGAAATCTCTAGAGGAAATACTGAAAGATGGTAATCTGCATGTTAGCCAAAAAGTGGAAGCTGTATGTGAGGAATGACAAGTTACACCAGAGCCATTACATCTTTTCATTTCTATTTTTTCCCCTTCTCTTACCACCTGTGGAATGACCACTCCATTTATAAATGTTAGTATGTGTCTGGAGCTTCTAGATTTCCTTCACTTCTTAGCTGTCTCAAGGAATTATGTCTTTAAAACTGGTACTACTCAAGCAGCTGCCTTTCCTTGCAGATTTCCATTGTGCATCCTGGATCAAAGCGCTTCCTGGGCTTCTCAGGTATCCTCTCTTTTATTCAACACTTCCACTCTCTCTTTGTGCTCTTTCTCCTCATCTGAATACAACTTCTTAAGCTCTTCTCTCCTCATACCTCCTGATTCCTGTGATCTGAACCCATCAGTCTTTTTCTCTAATTTCATTCTAGTTTTACTTTTTTCTCTCCATAGTCTCACCTCTGCCTACAGCTCCCGTGGTAATTATTCGCGCAACCCCTTTGCTGTTGTGTTTGCACGGCACCGTTCAGCAGCTCCGGTCAGCTCTCCAGGGCTGTTTTCACCAAACACTGGTCTTCCTCCAATCTCTCGCTGTTTGGGTTTTTAATCTAGTCATTGGCTGGGCTTCTTTCCCACTTGTCCCCAGCCCACAGAACCATGACCTTTTCTATAGCCACCCAGTTCTGTTCAATGGCATTTTCAATGTTCAATGACATTTTTTCATCTTAAGATACCTCCTTCCTACCCTATTTCCTTTCTCCTATGAGCATAATTGTTGTTTTTCCCTGTGCTTCAGGCATGACTCCTCAGTCTTCCTAGAGAAATGACTCTACTTTTGCAATGCAGTTGACCACAGCTCCAGATCCTTTCGCGTCTTTTACTTGCCATCACACTGTTTCCTATTTACCCCTCCATTTTTTTCTTCATAAAAGAACTGTTGAGCACCCCAAATGAAAATTACAATTCAACCTTTCAATTCCAGGACACTATGCCTTTTCTTGCTCCCATTGTTCTCCTGCAATTAATTTGATCTCCTTTGTTTGTCTCCATGGCTTCATGTCCCCAGTATAATTTCTTTTGCATTTTTCCTGAACTCCTCTGAGTCTTTACCTTCACAATACAAAGATGTTTTATTCTCTTCTGTCTAAACAACAATAAAAAAACCCTTCAGTCCTGTTTGTTTTCCCAGCAACTACATCTTTCGATTCTCCTTTCACCTTAAGCTTATTCTGCATGCCATTTACAATAGCTGTCCATCAACAGATACAGGTGGCTCTTGTCCAGGTTCTCAGCTTCTGCATTCTCAAGCACTACAACATCCTTGACCAATTCAGTCCTACCTTCCTCACCCTTCTACAAGGACTGTTGCACAAATTCCTTGTTTTGACCACATCATTGCTCTCTCTTTATTCCTCCATTGCCATCCTGCCTCCACATCATCAAACATGAATAAAAATAAATAGGGTTACACCTCCTCACAGCCTAACCTTATCCCATCTATCAAAAGAAAAATGAATAAATAAATTCATAATATTAACAATACATGCATGGAAACACACTATCTCCAAAATGATCAGATTTGGACATCTCACGTTGGGAACTTCAATCTAAGTAGGAGCACCTGAACACATAGCTTCTCTCCAAGTTACAATCACATCACTAAAGTTATTGCTTGTATGTTTTGGAGAGGTGTTCTTTCTTTCTTCATTAAAGGCTTGCATCTGATGCCCTTACTTAAACTGAATAATACTTTGTTTCATGACTCAGCCCATTGAGCTAATGACTTGCAAAGAAAAGTGCTATTTAATTGGAGTAAAGATGATACAACTTGCCTATATCAAAACCTGTCTTTTAAATATTTTTTTTTTAATTTTTGTTTGAAAGACAACACATTCTTTTTCCTCTTCTTTTGCTTTACTGCAGTTTAAGAGATGTTGCTCACATCTATTAGGCAAGGATCAGAGGCTGTATGACTTCATTAGGTAAAAGAACATGTATCATGGATTTTTCCAAGATGCTGCTTATCATGTTGCGAGCAAAATAAAGAAGCAGGTCACCAATGAACTTCATTTCACAGTGCATGACAACTGGCATGCAAACTGAATGCAATCTCAAACTGGCTTATCTTCTTACAATAAAATATTTTTTTGTATACATAAATAGTTCAATAACCCTCATAGTGTATGTAATGACAACCGACATCAGATTAATGACTTTTACACAAGTACCTTAGATATATGATGAAGTCATTAGGAAATAATCACGTTCCTGCCTGAAAGGTAATGTATGGGACTGCTAAGGTGGCAAAGCATGGACGAAGGGCCGTGCATGAGGGGAGAATGCACGGAGCAAGGAGGTCTCCAGAAGGACTCACACAGACAAGGGAGGACACAGCACCCCAGGAGGTGCCTCTGCTAGACCTGCTTGAGTGAGCCAGGAGCACAGGGGCTCAGTACCAAAATCTGGCTGTGGTCTGTGAACACCAAAGGGATGTGAACTGCCACGCGCTGCCAAAATAAAGAATCTTTGGTTCATTTCATAAAGTAGTTAGAAGTTAGGGATGGATGCTTTTAGCTGGATGCTGTTTAAATGTTTCTCATCTGTGAAGAAGCATAAACTAATCCGTGAAGCACAATAAGAGCCGTGACCCCCTCCACCAGCTCCTGATTCACTTTTCTTTCCCAAGGATGGATGCAAAAAGCAGGGTCCACTTTTGAAACTATGCTATGTACATTCTGATGCTAAACAATTAGTTCATATTGGTTTGTGGTTACCTAGATCCTCTCAGTATCAGTTGCTGGTCTTTTCTGGGCTCATGTTTGGAAAATGTTTTTTGATAGACTAACCTTTCCCTACCTGTTAGATTATGCTTTTTTAAAATAATAAATTCTAGGTGCATATAATCAAATAATCAAATTTCTGCTTGATTTCTCCAGACTTTAGAGAACATGGCTGTGCATTATTAATATGACATTATTAATGGAAAAACTGTTCAGTAGATTTTTTTTTTTAACTTCTCAGCTGTACCTCTTTAGTCAAGCACTGTGCTTCTGAAGTGACACTTCAGCCAGCTTTTGCTAAATAGGTCAATAAAACCTTGAGTTTAATTGGTTTAAGGTGCCGGAACCGACAACCTCTAACCTCTCTTTCTTAAAACTGGTGATTCTACTGTTGCTAAGCCTATCTCTAGCATGTTTAGTATGTTTCTTTCTTTCAATATATTGTTTCTATGTAGAAATGCATTGGAATTTGTCACCTGTGTTAGAATGGTGCTGTTCGAATGATTACTGGGTTTTTTTTCTGTTCTATCCCTACCCTCCAAGCAGGATCCACTTTTAGGCAAGGGAGTTTGCATGCAAAGATGAAAACTGGAGAACTGCATCAATGAAAATACCAAAGTCAACTCTGCCATCTATGATTTTATTCTCACACTTCTAGCTCTGGTTACACAAAAAAGAATCTGGGGAAAAAAGTCTCTGCACGGCCTGGCTCTGTGCCTCATTCCTTTTCCATTCCCACTGTTTGCCCTTAAGAGAGCTCTCCTATTCCCCCCCGCGTTTCACAAGCAAAGTTCAGCAAAGGGGCGAAATATTTGGGGGTCAGCGCCGAGCCCGCCGGCGGAGGGCTGCGGAGTGACGGGGTGGCTGCTGCCCCAGCCTCCGGCCCTGCTGTCACCCCAGGGGGCCGGGCCCGTGCTGGCACATGGCCACCTGGTGCAGCTGGCAGAGCACTGGTCTGGCCACAGGTCCCTCGTGTCTCCTGCTCGGCTGTGGCTGCAGAGGGAGTAAATGAAACCCCATGTCCTTGGATGCTACAACTCTTTAAGCTTGAGAAATGCCCCGGGTGGAGCTGCCTTTTAAATACAGAGGCGCTACTTCCAGCCAGGGAATGGCTGGAAACGCTGCCACCCCTCAGACATGTCTACACTGGGAAAATTGTGAAACCTCTTTCCTCAGCTGCCTGCCATCTCCTGGCACATTTCACAAGCCCTGCTCTGCAAGGGCTTCTCCCGCCTCCGCAGGGGTCCCTTGCCTCTGCCGCAGGAACTCTGCGGCCACCCCCAGCCCTCCTGATGTCTCCCTGTCGTCCTCAGCCTTCACCAGCGCTTCCCTCCGGATGCTCAGTGTCCGGCTGTGCCATCCTATCAGTCCTTCTCCTGGCCTCTCTCCTCGTCTCCCCTGAGGGAGCCAGGATCATCTCCTGCAAGGGGGGTTAGAGGGGCGAGGGAGGTTGCAGAGCACAGGAGCGGGCCAAGCATGTTGTGTAAAACCACTAAAGAGGATTGGCATGGCAGGAGGAGGGAGGGAAACCTCGAGCGAGTCCTGGAGGCTTTGACATGGCAAAAGTGCAGGAGCCCACAGCGACCAGCCCTGTGGAAAGATAAAGCGAGGGGGGGGGAACAGCAGCATAGAGTTCAGTAATAATCAGATGTTAATTCGAAATGAGGCGCTGCTAATATTCCTTGAGGGGATTTCCACTTCAGGCAAGGTACTTCATCCAACATTTGCTTTGAAAGAAATGTAAGAAGGTCTGAGAATGAGCCTTGGGAACACTGTTCCCTTCAGCCCTTAGAAAGCCTGCTTAATATTCCTAAAGTCACCCTAATCCTGTCGGCATTAATACTGGGGAGACAGGAAGCCAACTCTTCCCGGTACAGCAGAAGCAGAAGTAACACTGCAATGCACAGAACGATTCTGTTTTCACCTCAAATTCCGCTCCTTTACAAGTTAGTCATTTTTTTGCTATACATCCCTAAACCATAAATGGTCTTCTAAGACAGGGATGGCTTTACCCAGCACACTACGTCCCGGGAGCCGGGTCTTGGTCCGTCTTAGCTGCCATGGCTCCACCAACCAGAGACCCGTCCTGCCCAACTACACCGGCGGATGTAAATGCGCTGATTTAAGCCGCCCGGTGTGTCCACGCTGTGTGTAATTAATGCAGCTGGAGACATACCCGCCCCACCTGAGCACCGTCCATGGCCATCGTACCAGGCTGTCAGAGGCGGCTTGCTGCATCGAGCCAATGCCGTGGAGGCGCCAGGCGGACACACACCAGCTGTCGTGGGCACACAGCTGCCTTGCCAAGTCCAACAGGCTGCATTTAACTAGATTTGTGGCAAGATACTGACTTCAGCAATTGGCAAAAATGCAGCAGGCCTTTCATATGTCGGTATTGCTTTAAAATCTGCAGTCGGTTCATCACTGTAACATGGTGATCTCCCTAAATTGGTAATCGTCTTTCCTGAATCTGTGAGAACAAGGGATGTCTCCCCTGTCCACACCAGTAACAAAGACATTTTACAGAAATTCTGATGAACACAGTAACAAAACCTGTGGTCCCTTTACCCTCCCTCCTGCCCAAGCCGGTTACATCCTCAGCAGGTCCTATCTCCGAGAGAAAGGCATAGTAGAAAGAAACTCAGGGAAGGGATAGTCCTAAATAACTCCCCATTGCTTCAGCCCTTGAAAGGACAGCAGCAAGGGGAACGAGCTGAGCCTCAGGGTGCTCCATCAAACCCAGGAGGTCCCAGACTGCTCCTGCCCTGCAGCAGCTTCCCGAGGTGAAACCCCAGCAACATGCCCGGCCAGAGTCAGCACTGCACAACTTGGTTTATTCCGCTTTTAGGTGCTTAGCGTTTTGCCTTCATCTGAACACAGCAATCGGAGCATGAAATGCTTGCTTTCACTTTCAGCCCAAAGCCTTCATATTCCTTTTCCTTCCCCCCCACCGCTTCTTGGTATGGACAAGAAATCAGAGCCAGCAAAGGGGTTAAGCCCAAATGCAGGAGCTGGAGGTTGCAGCAAACCTGACAACCTCCTTTTCCCTCTCTTTTCTCCCCCTGCCAAGTATTTTTTCTCATCGCACTGCACACCCAGCCTTCCTGGAGGCAGGCAGGCAGTGTTCGCCTGCCGCAGGGATGGGCTCGGACTCTTGGGGGCACAGTCACACTGCATACAAACAATACAAGTCCTAGCCGCTGTGACCATGTTATCAGCAATGAATAATATGTTCTGTAAAAAACGCCTAAGGAAGCTGTTAGAGTACGCTGAAGGTGGTTATAAACTATCCTTCTGGGATCAGTTTCTTGACATAGCCATACTATTAGGAAGTATTGTGAGGGCAGAATTCAAACTCTCCTCTCCAGGACCTGCTCCCCAGCCACCAGGACCCCATCAGAATTTTTAATAAGCTTGTGTCAAGAAATGATGTGTCCCTGGCTAAAAATGAGTTATTTAATGGAGCTCCTAAGAAATTGGGATCTCTCTCTTTAAACGTTTGACCCTGAGGCAGAAGAGGAGGGGAGGGAGGGAGAAGGACAGAGAAGATGATAATCGCTTTAGGTAACACCCTGACTTACCTAATAACAGCCTAATTGCTATCCAAGTGCATTTGGCAGGAAAGAGCCACACCTAGAGAGGCACCTGTGCAGAGGAAGGTTAGCGTTAGATGGAGGAAGGACAGGGATATAAATGAACTTTCAGCTGAGCACAGTGGAAAGCAAGACATAGTTGTTTGTTTATGTAGAAACTGACTTAAATCCAAGAGCTAGTTGGTACTGATCAGATGATGGAATGTGGTGGCTGGTATGTAATTCATGCGAGAAGCAGTTATGCTACAGGGCTCAAAATGAAATGGGGATTTATATTCAGGCAGGGGAAAGAAAACACCCATATGTGGGGAAGAAGTGGTTGATGCTGTCTTTCCAGAATAAATCAGCTTCTGCAATGATTGTGACCCTTCCATAAATAAAATTCATAGATGTCAGTCTGACAATACAAAACAAGACCTTTACTTGAAAGTAGGTATGATTATATTAAGTCATTTGCTTGGGAGAAAGCTGCATAAGAATGGAGTGATTTACAGTTGATCAATTAATCAAAGGTAAGAATCAAACATGCCCTCTGTATGCACCAGCCATGCATTCATAGAATGTTTTGGGTTGGAAGGGACCCCTAGAGGTCATCTAGTCCAACCCCCCTGCAGTGAGCAGGGACACTGCTAACTAGACCAGGTTGCTCAGAGCCCCATCCAACCTGGCCTTGAATGTTTCCAGGGATGGGAAACACCATTCCAGTGTTTCACCACCCTCACCGTAAAAAATTTCTTCCTTACATCTAGTCTGAATCTACCCTATTTTTGTTTAAAACCATTGCCCCTTGTTCTATCGCTACCAGCCTTACTAAGAAATCCATCCCCATCTTTCTTGTAGGCTCCCTTTCAGTACTGGAAGGCCACAATCAGGTCTCCCCACAGTCTTCTCCAGGCTGAACAAGCCCAATTCTCTCAGCCTGTCCTCACAGGAGAGGTGCTATAGCCCTCAGATCATCTTCGTGGTCCTCCTCTGGACCCACTCCAACAGGTCCATGTCTTTCCTGTACCGGGGACCCCAGAGCTGGAGGCAGGACTCCAGGTGAGGTCTCACCAGAGCAGAGTAGAGGGGCAGAATCACCTCCCTCATCCTGCTGGCCACTTTTGTACATTTAGGATTCATCTTCTCCCCTACTCTGTAGTGCATTGCTGCGATAGCGCTGTCCTCTGGATACCGAGCCCCCAGCCCTCACTGCAGCCCCCTGAGGCAGCAGCTATGGAGTGAGCCCAATAAATGAGAGGATGTTTTCACCTGGGTCTGGGCAGAGCCCTCAGCCCCTGCTCTGCAGCCCCCTTGGCTGCTTCCCGTCTCTCTGCTGGGCAGGGAGGCTGCGGCCAGTGGGAGCTGCCAGCAGGTCTTGGTCACAGCCCTGCCGGCTGCGGGGGCAAATCAAGAACTGGATTTCTGAGTAACAGACGATAAAACGCTGTGCTGTTCAGGCAGCGCGCGGTCTGTGGAGTGGGTAGAGCCGGGTGAAGAAGCAATTATGTTCTCTGATGAAGGTGCCGGATCTTTCAGCGAGGGTACTGATTTATGCATTCAGCGCTGCAAGTTGCTTTCTACTAATCTTCTGCTACTGAAATTCAGTGATGTGAATGTCAATGGGCATGAACAAACCCCCCGTGTTTTGAAAAGCCTGAATCTGCATTTGCAGGACATAAAAATTGCTATCTTTGCTCACTTTTGCTGTCCTCTGCAAGCCATTTTTCATAGATTCTAGTGTATCCTTTTATTCTGGGAGACTTTCAAGATATTTGAGAGATCTGTTGGTAATGGATTTTGCATGCAGAACACCACATGTACGCCTATACATTACCATGAATGTTATTTTCTCTTAAAAATAGCATTTTTGTCTACTTGTAAATTGCATTTGAGGACAGTCTAGAAATATTATATGCCAGAAATTATCTATCTTGAATTGCTGAATAATAGTATTTGGGTAGGCTGCTATGGCAACAGAGGTACAGTCTCTGTATTCACACATCAAAGGTTCTTATGGCAACTGTTTTTTGGATACCCCTTCATTGCACAAGCAGGAAAACATACTGAGCTATCCCAGTAATCTCTGGAAAGAAAGCAGCAGTAGAATAAACTGACGTGTTTACTACTTTACACTTGTTTTTGAAATATACATGAAGGCATGCCTTGCATTAAAAAAAAAAAAAAAGAAAAGAAAAAAACCACAAAGGCCAAAACAACACTGTGGAATCCATAACATGAAAACATTTTACAAATATTTGTTATAAATTAGTATTTATATTATAATGATACTTAGACACTCAACAAATAATGGATTGGCATTGACAATGTGTTATACGTTATACAGACTCAAGGTAGGTAACCAGCCTTGGCCTTTTTTTTTTTCTTCTTTTTTAAGGCTTAGTGAAATTTTACAAAAAAGGACCTTCCTATTAGAAATACATCAGGTTCAAATGACCTTAACCCATGAGACACAGCAGTGATCCTGACAAAAGAAGGGGTTAGCCATGCTGCTGAGCGGTCCGTTCCAGCTTTCCTTCTGCCTTCAAAGGAACTGTTCACATTAATGAAATGGGCTTTGGATTAGCCCTTACCTTTCAATGTGCAATTCTCTTAACAAAGAGAATTCTCCTTTCTCTTCCCCCTTTATTACCATCACTGTCCCTACACGACCACCCCACAGCTGCAGGCCTGCAAGTATCCGGCGAAAGTGGTGTCTGCCCGTGACCACAGGTCGCCCGCATCCACTGTGAAAGTTCCATTCGGTGCAAAGCACGCAGGGGTACATGCACACTCCTGCTGATGAAGTCCCTTTGGAAACAGTTTTTCCTTTGCAAAAAGGGATGGTAGCTTTTGAACAGGAAGACACCAATGAAATAATGAGGGTTAACAGAGAAGAAACCATGACGTGTCTATCCCCTGATAACTACAAGAACAAATTACAAACACCTCTGTGAGGGATGTCATGAGTAAAGCCGTTTGGGGCAGGGAGATGAACCAGATGATGCCCTGAATTCTGTATTTCTGTGGCTCTGCGGTCACTGTGCTTGTGCTGGTGTGGGTCTAAGCTTTCACTTCACACAGAACAAGGGGCAGGATGGCAGACTCCAGACAGAAGAAAGTTGAAATGAGATGCCAAGCATGTGGGGAAGAAAGCGAACACCCGAGCACCTGGAAGAGTGTCATATGGTCTTAGTCATTTTTCTACAAAACTTTCTTAATGACCGAGGCTCACTGAAATAACCCTTTGGGGAAAAACTTTTTTTTAAAAAAACCCAACAATAAATCATCTGGTCCACTACAGGGGCTACAGAGTACAAATATTTTTATTTCTTTAATATGTACCGGAAATTTTAATTTAAGTGGTAGGTGGTAAATGCATTTTTATGAAGCAGAAAAACCAAAAAAAAAATTGACTTTGCAGAACATAAAAGCTTTCTAGAGGCAGTCATTCAAATACTACGCATTAGCGTGGCTATATTGGGAAATGTGCAGGCTTGGTGTGCTAATTTCTGAGGGTATTTTTTCACTGGCTATTTGTAAGAAGCGGCTGATGACAATGTCTTTGGCCTTGGTGGTCTCCATGTTCCTCTCCCGTGATATCTGCATGCTGATTTGATCGACATTGGTCATGATAAGCTCTGAGGCCAGGATCTGAGTGGGGGATGCCCTGTTTGCTGTGCTATCCATGATGTACTGCTTATACAGTTCCACCAGCTTCTGTTCGAGGTAGTCGTTCAAGGCTGAGTCGGAGAGGGGCTGCTGGTGGGGCACTAAGCTTGCCAGCCGCCAGCACGAGGAGTAGCCTTGGGCCGGCTTGCGGCTGGTGTCGCTGGGGGTGACCCTCACGGACTCCATTGGGGGAGGAATCTCTGAGGACTCCAAGAAGGGGCCTATGCCACTGTCGCAGGTAAAATCTGTCGTGACTGAGCTAATGGGCACCACGTAGTCCCCAGCAATGTGCAAATCGTTGTAGTTCTTGCAAATGCTTTTGCAGGAAGATGGGACCAGGTAGGTGTCTTTTCTTGCCAGCCCCTCACAGACGTGCATAGCAGGAGAAGGCTGCCCTTCAGGCGCTGGGTGCTGCGCAGGCTGAAGGAGATTATCCCTCTGCCTTCTGCTGTTCTTGCTACCTCTAGAGCAGGCTGATGAAATGCACTTGCCAGCAGATCTGCATCTCTGAAGAAGGCTTTTTCCTTGTGCTTCATCCGTGGAAGAATAACTAATGGACTTCATTTCATACACCACTTCCTCAGCCGAACTCTTGCTGTAGAGCTCGGGGTTCAGATCTTCACAAAGGTAGGCGATCCTGTAAAGGTAACCTTCCGACAGCATCCTTCACCCAAGGAAAGGAACCACCAACGGACAGAAAAATGACAGGAAGAAACCATTAGTTCATTACAAAATCATTGAGTGGTGATTACATTTGCAAGTCTGTTGCTAGCTGAGGAGAAACTTTTGCGATTTAGACACGAACAAGAGTTGCTTTCTAGAGGACTTGAGTCAACGAGTGAAGTGATCAGCTTGTCTCCCTGTTGTGCTGCTAACTCAATCACATCAAAGTGTATTCTGTATAACATAACGCATGGCGTGTGCAATACATCCAACGACAGTGGGTTGGGAAGAGAGGAACAAGAAGTGCTTTGTTGTGGTAACAGTCGCTGTAATAGCTTACACTTAAATACATATATTTTTGCCCTTGACTTCAGTAAGAAGCCAAGGGGGTTCCCCCTCTTTCTCATACGCTTTGAAGCAATTTTTGTTGCATGTGGTTTGTCAGCTGCCTGCCCCTGAACTATGTTGATTTGAGATTCATACTGAGAGTATCGCCCCTTCTGTTCCAGACTAATCACTGTAGGTGGGGTTCCTTTTCGTTAAAAAAAAATCTCAGATCATTAAATTAGCACTTAGCACTTTTGCATGCCAAGCAGGATGGAATTAATTGCCTCTAACTTTTAGACATGAAAACATCAGTAGCAAAAGCAAGGCTTTTGGGAGGCACGATTTATCTGGCCTGTCTTAGGCACCTAAATCAAAATGGGACAAATTGTGCCCTAGATTTCCTTATTGCTCTCAAGTAACTATAAAAGGATCTTAAACTGACTGCCCGAGATGTAGAAATCTGCAGTGTACATTTGAAGAGACATATTGCAGTGCACGTTTCAGAAGTACTCCAGATCCTCCACTGTTGGATAAGTCGTGAGTATCACTGGCTCTGAAACCAGTTTCCATTGCGTTTCTACAAAGGCACAGCCAGGTTCCAGCAGTCACTAACGCTCTCCGCTCTCTGAGCAGGCAGCTCAGTCTCAAAAGCTGCATAGACATGTTGGCAATGAAATGAGGGCTCGCTAGCAATGACGCACATGCATCTGCACATCAGTAAATGTTCTGCCCAAGCTTTAGCAGATCCACTACCACCTAAGTGTTCTTCAGTCCATCTCTGTGTCTTTTTTTTTTAACAGCTGTCAACAGATGTCCTGAAGAAATTGTGTGGTCCAGCAAAGAGAAAGTGAATCTTAAGTAAAAATAAATTAAAATAAAAGTTGGTTTTTTTCTTTCTCTAGAACAAAATATCCTGTGTGATAGAGGAAGAAATAACTTGTCTTTGTTTTAATAGCAAATACTTTTCTTCACTTACTATTTAATCCAATTATATAATTTTAATCCTCACGGATATTGTCCCTGCAGATATGAACATATGCCCCAGTTATTTGACAGTTTGCCTGTCTATTTCAAAACACCGGCTGTGACGGAGTGCCAGAACGGGAACATCTTTCCACAAACTGTGAATGGGGAGGTGGCATCTCCCTGGCACACACTGTGCTACCGGGCCCGTGCTGCTGTCGAGTGCTCGACTTATCTTTTCCAAGAGTGAAAGGACTCTAATTTCTTCACAAAGTATTTCATGTGTCACAGTTGCTAGTGCAAAATGCTGCACTTAATAATAAGTGTTGGCTAAATCCTCTCTAAGCACGGATATAGACTTTAGGCAGATGTTGGGAAGAAGACAGCGCAAGAAAAGACTTTCCTCGGGGCGGGGCGGGAGGGGGGAGGGAAATCACTTCCACGCTATGAAGAAAGAGGCAGGAGGGAAAATAAGCTTCCTTCAGAAGGAAGTATTCACGGAAATTAAATGTGTCCAAACACTTGCTTTGGTGACCCTGGATCCTCTCTGCTGCTACAAGTTGTGAGATGTCCCACAGGCAGGTAACATTTAATGAAAACTGCTCTATTTACGTGAGAGGGGAAAAAAAACCCAACATGCTTGGGGCTTGGCATTCCCTGCAGTACGTTGCTGTTGTCTTGCTTTAGGTTTTAGCTGTGATTAAGGTGCCACCGCAGAGGTCTTAGCCAAATGCTAGGGCTACTCAGGTTCTCAACTC
Source organism: Gorsachius magnificus (assembly GCA_034008185.1). Classification (NCBI taxonomy): domain Eukaryota; kingdom Metazoa; phylum Chordata; class Aves; order Pelecaniformes; family Ardeidae; genus Gorsachius; species Gorsachius magnificus. The sequence goes on from CM067081.1 coordinate 91,348,723, forward strand.
TCTTTCCCCCCTCTGCTTCTGTTCCCCTCTTTTGCAGTGCAAAGCCCGTTCCCTTCCCCCTCTCATCCATGGCCCAGATGGCTTTATTGCAAGGTCACCAGTAGCTGCAGCTAGCACGCGTCTGGAATTGTTGAACACTTATTCCTATGCTTATTTTTAACGTGGATTCTGAGAAATGAGTGAAAATATAACCTACGGCCTGTTTGCTGCCCAACCAACACAGGCAAAGCCGGTTGTGTTCAGGTAGCATGTGACACATCTGTCTTTCCTACCACCCAGATGTATGTTCTTTCTGTCATAAGGTGATACGTTAGGGAAACGAAACCACTGGTTTCATTTCTTTGCACTGCATTCTGCGATACTCATTTTAAGAGCTTTAGAGCACGCTGTCCGAGACAGAAGTGGAAACAAAAGAACTGGCAAATTCAAAAAGATTAGGCTCCCATCGTCCTCAGGAGTTGTGTATTTTGCTGAATGAGTTACAAGCTTACCCTCCAAAGTTGGCAAGGGCTGCTGCTCTAATCTGACAATATTCCCAGCTCTGCAAAGAAATCTGATTGAAGTTTTGACAAACAGTGTTGAGAGCCTGAATGCAAAAGAGAGGTTCATATATCTCTGGTCCTAGTACTTAGCATAATATATACTATACCGCTGTGAAGTTGTTTTTCCATCACTACCAATGGCCAGTCATGCAATTGGGTCACATTTAATTCTTGTATTTTACATCTGATAAGGATGACCGTTTTCACTAATTCTACTCTCTCGTGCCCCTTCTCTGAATCCCCCTTCCATGCCACACATGCACGTATACTCCAGGCTTCCAAGTGCACAGGGATTATATCTTACGTCTTTCAATACTTCAGGGTTTCATGCTCCTTAAATTCAGACTTCACTTCCCTCTTCCTGAAAATAACTGCTTGACTTTCATGGCACAAGGGAAAAAAGTCCCTTTTACAATTCTGATCTGATGCATTTTGCATGTGAGGTGCACAGAGATTTTTCCTTGTGTGGCTACTGTCCTGGCAATGGGAGCTGGCTACGTTCTATGTAAGCCTCGAACACAGGGGAGACAGAGGGAGAAGACTGCCTGTTTTACACTGTCTTTATTACTGTCAGATGATCTTAAAAACTCATATGCCTTCCCTAGGGTTTTTGTTCAGTTCTTCAGGAGAAGAAAAGCCTAAAGGAAGGATGAATGTTTAAAGCCACATGGAGAATCCAGTGGTATTGCCAGTATTTTCTGAATGGCAGCAAATTTGCTGGGTTATAATGCTTGGAGATGGTGCCAATGTTTGCATACAGACCTCAGATTAGAGTCTGGGAGCAAGCAAACAGAATGGGAGTTCTTGGCTCAGGATAAGCAAAATGCTTAGGGAAGCCTGAGAAGTGTACAAAAAGAGATATAATATATTGTGTCCTATATAAAAACCTGAGCAAGATGAAAAGTTGCTAGGGAGAGCGGAAAGAATGTGGTGCCAGCTGGGATCACAGCTCGGTGGGGAAAGGGACATTCGTTTGCATTGCAAAAGGAGAGGATGGAAACTCATAGAAGAGGCAACCTTGTTTTGAGTATGTCTGGCTTTCAGATCCTTGAGCTCTGAATGGTGCTAAAGTCGTGCAGCCGGTAGCTGGAGTTCAAGTTTTATCACAGGGTACACCTTAAGTTCTCGGTCACTTACTAGATCCCAGATGACAAAGTCTCCCTGTCTCAAGGGAACCCAGATCCTATGGATCCATCTGGAGTATTTTCCCCCAATTTAAGAAACACTTCTCTAGGCTGTGGAGATACAAACAGATCCCCGCGGTGAGGTTTGGGGTCTACCTCAAATTGCAGGACATGCATGCAAGAGTTCACCTGGCAAGCAGGATAGGCTGGGGAGCGAGCCTGCATATGTTGCAGGACCCATATCCCACCTCCCACTGGGGCCGGTGTGAAACAGCTCCCAGGAAGCCTCCATTTAGCCAGCGCAGGGAAATCAGGAGAGACAAGCAGGCAGTAAAATGAACTGTGCATATGGATGAGTATAGCCTTTCCTTAATGCCTGAAACCCACAGGTCTTTGGTATCTGAACCCCATTTGATAAGGGCTATCTCCAGTGCCCAGGGCTGGCTTGGGTAAAGGTAACGCTGATGACATTAAACTGCCTGCAGAGGTGGGCGCGTCAGAAGGGAGAGACATCTTACAGAGAGACCTGGAGAGGCTGGAAGAGTGGGCTGGCAATAACACTGTGAAGTTCAACAGAGACAAGTGCAAGGTCCTGCAGCTGGGATGACATAACCAAAGAGCCCAGTACAGGCTAGGACCTGATGTGGCTGGGGAGCGGCCTTGCTGAAAGAGCAGGGGACAAGACACCTCATCACAGTATTCCAGTACTTACAGGGTAGCTACAAAGTGGACAGAGGCTCTCTCTTCACAAGGAGCCACATGGACAAGACAAGGGGCAACAGGTACAAGTTGCACTGGGAGAGAATTAACCTCAATCTAAGAAAGAAATTTTTTACAGTGAGAACAATTAATGACTGGAACAGCCTCCTCAGGGATATGGTGGTGTCCCCATCGCTGGAGGTTTTCAAGGTGCAATTGGACAGGATGCTAGGTAATCTCATCTGAGCTCCCTTTCCCATGAAAGGTTGGACCAGAGAGATTTTCAAGGTCCCTTCCAAGCGGGGCTGTACTACGACTCTGATTCTATGACAACTGTGGCTGCTATTTTGAGGTAGGAGTTGGCCCACTTTTCCCATGGCAGAAGAGGAATAGCTAAGAGGTGCTTTTGCACAAGCATCTGAACGCTACCCGCTGCCTGCATAACTTCCTCTCCCCGCTGCCGCTGCTCTGGAAGATCTGGGACCTGTGGGAGCGTGCTGTGAGGCTCTTTCAGCAGAGGTCGTGAGCCAAACCTCTCTCGTCGCCTCCCCACAGCTCTCTTCATTCTGATCTTTCTGTCTTCCCACAGAAGAAAACATGAGCCCTGCTCATCTTCTTTATTCACGTCAACAGTTGAAGAGATGCAGGAAAGCTAGAAGTACCTCTCCCACAGAGGAATATGGGCTTGTTCCCATGGGGGGAACAAGCAGAGTAGGTTTGAGAGGATACCAGTCCTGTGTTGCAAGAGTATGAGGGAATCTCCTTGAAGGACAGGCTGAAGGAAGCAAGTGAGTAGAGACATCTTCCCCAAGAACACATTATATATCTATTGTACTGTTTAATGTTCTTGTTATACAACTGTCTGCCCACTTTTAATCATGCTAAATACATAGTGAGCTTCAGGACCAGCTGGTTTCTTTCATTTAGAAAAAAAATAATACATTCTTACTGTAAATTTGAGTGCTGTTGTATCTTTAAGTGGAGTTTGGGGGAACAGGCTTCCATTAAAAATACAATGAAAACTGTATGTGGGTAAATGCAGCTTCTTGAACTCTCAAATAATTTCCCATCCAAGCCTGTTTTATCAGTTCAAGTTCCTTGAAACTTCATACAGAGCAAGCCTGGTTCTTCATTTTCCACACTTTTCTTAATCACCAATACCCAAAGTTGTTTTAGGACACCATCAGTCTGGTTTGATAGCATTTTACATCTCATATCCACAGCTGTAAGCAACATGAAACGTGAGGCAGGAAAGGATGGGGCTCCACATGCATAAGGTCGACCTGGCTACATGATAGTCCTACTCTGTGCTTTTATGTCTTTCTGGGGTGAAAACCATTTCATGTTTCTGGATTTCTGTGTTTATTTTAATGAGTTGTTGGTTGTTGTCATGAATGAACCATATGGACTGCAATATTTTGTACCCAAGCAGTTGAAGTAAAGAGAAAATAAATTCATATGCACTCTTACAGAAGAGAATGCACTTTCTAGAAGTTAAAAGAATAAATGGTAAAACAAGAAAGACAGAAAAGGCTGAAGGGGTTTCCCAGGAGGAGTGAGGGAAATGGTGCACTAATGAGCATTGAAACGTTGGTCACATCTGCTGTAGAGTAGAAAAAAGAGGGGGAAGGGTGCACACCGTGTGTGTACACCCATGTCAAGCTCTGAACCAGGAAATTTGCTGTGAATCAGGAAAATATAATGATAAAGCTTCTTCTTTTATATTTTCAAACATCATCTTGTTTTCAGAGAAGTCTCAGCTTTTTTTCTATGAACTTCTTTTTGATAGGATGCCCATGTTCAGCTATTATGGTGCTTATTTTTATTTCTAGTCTACTAATAGAGTATTCAACTTCAAAGACATTATTTAGACAGTACACTAACATGCGCAGAAAGATCAATAAAAATAGTATAACTATGATAAAAGCAACAAATCTGCTAAGACTCCCTTTAAAAATATTCTGAAAAACATTTTTTAGTACAATTTCACAAAAATACTTTAGAAATATCAGAGGAAAAAATTTTTTTGCATTTTGAAGTTGCATTGCAATCATGGTCAGTCACAGCTGTGAAGATGTCACTTTAAAAATTTTCTCCTCGCTTCTTAAGGCAGCAGAAACTGCATGGGGACAGCGGTGAGACTCTGCAAACACACGCATGCATTCAAACCAGAAAAAGTACATCTTCATTTCACCAGCTACCAGATGTGATCCCAGACAAACAGAACTGAAGCCACTTCAATAAGCAAGAGCAACACTTTCATACATTTATGCAATGCATAGTATATCTTAGTTCTTACCTCCAAAGATACAGCAGCTGACCAGGTACAGAAAATTTGTTGTCTTCTAACCAGTTTAAAGCTTCCCGTGAGTCTGTCCTGCCCCAAAATGCAACGTTCTGTTTTTATTTCCTTTTCAAATACACTTCTAAGATGACATGTGTTTTATTTCTAATCTTCTATTGCACAGAAGTATAGAAAGGAAGTCCCTTAGGAGATAAGGGGGTTTTATAGCTGACTGAACTGCAACACTCTGAACTTGCTTCCTCTTTTATGTCTAAATGAAACTTCATTGTGAAACTGTGTACTGTTAAAATAGCTGATTGCAACACACTCAGTCCAGGCAGATGGACTTCTCTTTATTAACTGTTATATAAAAAAAAAACAACCCTGATGAATTCAACAATCTTAGAGAACCCACTAATTTCTTGGCAACTTATATTCAACCACTGTCTACCATTCTCCTTTTAACTGACACAGCAAGACGTCCAGACATGTCAAGACTGTCATGCCAAATAGGTAGGAAGAGTGAGATGCCAAAGCAGCAATGCATTTCACAGCAGGCCTGCCTTGCTGTCTGCAGACCCTCGTACATCTCAGCTGCCACCAAACAGCGCAGCTCAGCTGGTTTATCATGCTTTGCTTGGTATCTGCAAAGCCTGTCACAAGGAAAGTTGGGCTCGAGGTGCACTCACTACCACACTGCCTGCCATACCCAGGCCAGCAGCTTGTCTTAGCAGGGGCAGTGTATGAAAATACCCTGGGCAAGTAGGAGTTCACCCTCCAAGCTTGGGGTGTAGGGACAATAAACACGGCTTTGAGATAGGTGTTGGAGTATTCCTTAAAGGACAGAGGATGAGTGCTCTTTGAAGGATGTAACTGGACCGTTTGAACTGGGGTAGGATGTACAGAATTTGCTTAAAAAGACATCATCCACACACTGCAAGAATAAGAGAAATTTGTTTTCATTCTCGGTGTATTTTAAATTCCTTATCAAGGACCTGGTTTTTAATTTTTTTTTCTCAGAAGCCTCCAACTCTGCCAGCCATAAAATATGTTGTAGCACAATGCTTCTATTAACATGATCTTGCTAAATGTTCACTGTGATATGATATATGATCAGGACTAGTATCCAAAGTCTTCTTAGCCATAGGCATGGAAAAAGTACCTATGTCAGTCTGGCCCTACCTACACATCCCTAGCTAATTCATACAATAGTTTAATCAGATAATATTGTACCTTATCATATGCTATGCTATGATCAACAGCATCTAAAAGGCATAAAAAACTGGACAAAATGGGTAGCTTAATGCAAATGGCCTACATGGCACCAGGCTTGCTGGCGTCAGATGGGAGCCACCTGTCTCAAAGGGGAAAGAGGCTCTTTGCTCAGGAGCTTGCAGGACTCGTTGACAGGGCTTTAAACTAGATGTGAAGCAGGAGGGGCAACGAAGGGGAATGTATCAGGCTTGCCTGTGACAAGCTGTGGGATGATACACAAGGGTTAGAGGGACAGGGTGCTAGTATGAGCCCTCAATCTGCTGCCCAGAGGTGTGCTAGGGACACAGCAGTACAGTCGAAGTCTTGCAGAGATGAGCTGGGGGCTCCTGAGGTAGTAGGATCCAACAAGGAAACTTCTGTGAAACACCTCAAGGGAAACAAGGGGTGTTCCACTAAGAAGGTGACACGGCCAACAACTCAGATGAAATGCCTCTATACAAACGCACGCAGCATGGGAAACAAACAGGAGGAGTTGGAAGCTACTGTGCTTCTAGAAAGCTACGACCTGATTGCCATTATGGAAACTTTGTGGGACAAATCCCCTGACTGGAATATGGCTATCGATGGCTACAGACTGTTCAGAAGGGACAGGCAAGGAAGGAGGGGCAGAGGCATTGCCCTCTACATCAAGAAATCAATACAGTGTGAAGAGCTGTCCCTGACGAATAGCCATGAGCACGTTGAAGGCTTATGAGTAAGAATCAGAGAGAGAGGCAACAAAGGGAACATAGTGGTTGGTGTTACTACAGGTCTGCCAGATCAAGAGGAGCCTACTGACAAAGCCTTCTTCCTCCAACTCCAGGAGGCTTCGCGCTTTCAGGCTCTTGTCCTACTGGGCACTTCAACCACCCCAACATCTGCTGGAAAAGTAGCATGGAGAGCTGTAGGCAATCCAGCAGATTCCTAGAATGCATTGAGGACAACTTCTTAAGCCAAGTACTAGCCACCCCTACGTGAGGGGATGCGATATTGGACCTGATGGTCACTAATGCAAGTGAGCTCATCAGGGACGGCAGCTTGGGCTGCAGTAGGAAAGCAAACTTCCAGCTCTTTAAGGAGTTTAGTCAGAAGGACCCACTGGGAAACGGTCCTCAGGGACAGGGTAACAGAACAGGGAAGTTCAGGTTCGTGACCACCTGAGGAACCTGAACATACATAAGTCTATGGGACTTGTCTAGATGCATCCCAGAGTCCTGAGGGAATTGGCTGATGTAGTTGCCAAGCCACTCTCCATGATATTTGAAAAGTCATGGCAATCAGGTGAAGTCCCTAGAGACTGGAATAAGGGAAACATTGTGCCCATCTTTACTAAGGATCAAAAGGAGGGCCCTGGCAACTACTGACCTGTCAGCCTCATTTCTATGCCTGCGAAGATCATGGAACAGATCCTCCTAGAAGCTATGCTGAAGCACATGGAGGACAGGGAGGTGATTCAAGACAGCCAGCATGGCTTCACCAAGGGCAAGTCCTGCCTGACAAACCTAGGGCTTTCTATGATGGAGAAACAGCATCAGTGGTCAAGGGAAAAACAACAGATGTCACCCATCTCAACTTCTGTAAAGTCTTCAACACGGTCTCCCACAACATCCTTCTCTCTAAACTGGGGAGATATGTATTTGATGGGTGGACTGTTCAGTGGATAAGGAATTGGTTGGATGGTCGCATCCAGAGGGTGGTGGTCCAAATCACTTGATGTCCAAATGGAGATCAGTGACAAGTGGTGTCCCTCAGGGGTCCGTACTGCACTGGTCCTGTTTAATATTTTCATCAATGACAGAGACAGCAAGATCGAGTGCACCTTCAGCAAGTTTGCAGATGACACCAAGCTGAGTGGTGCAGTTGACACACCAGAAGGATGGGATGTCATCCAGAGAGACCTGGACAGGCTGGAGAGGTGGGCCTGTGTGAACCTCACGGGGTTCAACAAGGCCAAGTGCAAGGTCCTGCACCTGGATTGGGGCAACCCCCAGTATCAGTACAGGCCGGGGGATGAAGGCATGGAGAGCAGCTCAGTGGAGAAAGACTTGGAGGTACTGATGGATGAAAAGCTGGACATGAGCCAGCAATGTGCGCTGGCAGCCCAGAAGGCCAACCGAACTCTAGGCTGCATCAAAAGCAGCATGGCCAGCAGGTTGAGGGAGGTGATTCTGCCGCTCCACTTCACTTTGGTGAGACCCCACCTGGGGTACTGCGTCCAGCTCTGGAGCCCTCAGCACAAGAAGGACATGGAACTGTAGGAGCGGGTCACAAAAATGATCCGAGGGCTGGAGCACCTCTCCTATGAGGCCAGGCTGAGGGAGTTGGGGTTGTTCAGCCTGGAGAAGAGAAGGCTGCGGGGAGACCTGATTGCGGCCTTTCAGTATCTAAAGGGGGCCTATAGGAAAGATGGGGAAAATCTTTTTAGTAGGGCCAACTGTGACAGGACAAGGGGTAACGGTTTTAAACTAAAACAGGGCAGATTTAGACTGGATATAAGGAAGAAATTCTTTACAATGAGGGTAGTGAGGCCCTGGAACAGGTTGCCCAGAGAGGTGGTGGAGGCCCCATCCCTGGAAACATTCAAGGCCAGGTTGGACGGAGCTCTGAGCAACCTGGTCTAGTGGAAGATGTCCCCGCTCACTGCAGGGGGGTTGGACTAGATGACCTCTAGGGGTCCCTTCCAACCCAAAGCATTCTGTGATTCTGTGATTCTATGAAATCTCAGCAGGTATCTTTATTGTAAAAGTGCTCCCTGTGGAAACAAAGCTACTGTAGTAAGATAACTCTTTTATGCTTAACATTACCATTAATATTAACATTATTGTATTTTTTTCTCTGATCTTTCATTGGTACTGTGGACCAATCTCAGGCCTTCTCAAATTTATACTGGTTCAACACTTTTTTTGGTGTTTCCATATCTGGTTGAAACAGTATTGAGGGGAGCAAGAAATAAATCACTAGGAAGTTTTACCTCTTCTGTAGATCCAGAGAGCTCTGTACGCCCAGGACCTCAGTATTTCTAGTTAGACTTTTGGGAAATAACTTTGGTAGTATAAAAAAGCATTTCTGTAAAGGTCCTCAGAGAGTTTTCAAAATATATTTTAAATCATCTAAATCCATGTAAAAAAGGCAAGATACAAATGGACAGATTTTTGAAAGTAAAAAGTGCTTCCACAGCCAGAAAAGCACAGCTAATCCAGAACTGCTGAAAAATCAATCTATTTTCATTGGGATGACTAAGTATGGATTTAAGACTTCCCTCTGGGCACCTAGATTTGGAAAAAATAAGTTGCCTTTTTTTTTTTCCCAGTCATGCACACATAATGATTTTAGTGGTCTAGAGGAAGCCAAACAATGCCTGCATTTCTGCACGGTAGCTATATGTGCCTGTGGAAGAGAGATGTAGAACTGTCATTTCTTGCCATATAAACAGCACATTAACATCCTGAGAGTCCAGGCTTTTTTTTCCAGTTTATTCTATTCACCTTCTCCATGTTCAGTCATGACTTTGGAAGGGCTGTCCTCAGCTAAGAAACGTTGTCCTATATGAATTTTTACGTTGCGGCTTATCAACTGCTCAGAGTGTAGCGCTCTGAAGGCCAGATTCAGACCTGAATGAGTTGGGAGATTATGCAACGCCGTGACACCCGGCCCCTTTTGCAAAGACTCCCCATGTGTGCTGTGCCTCCCGCACCCAGTGGAATAGGTGTGAGAGGAGAGGGAAAGCTTCAGCACCTTAAGGGAGTCATTCAGTCAGAGTCCATCTGTAAATGTAGCTCAGACTGTCCGAGGCCACACCAACTTCTTTTTGTCAGTGCACTTCACTACAGCAAGTCCATTGCATCAAGAAAAGAAGAACATTTCAAGCAAGTTGCATGGTTCCCTGTTTCCTTCTCTATCACCTTCCTTCTACTCCCAGGGAGTTTCCTCTAGGAAGCTGCTTTCATTTTGACCCTAAGTACACCTGTCTTAGCTTTTTATTTCAGTTTCAGAGTTTATTTTCAAAACAAATCTGCCAGTTGTATGCCCTCGCTGTGCTTTGGTTTGCCTCATGAAGCACGTGAAGCAGATTCCTTTTGGATGAAACTCAGCAGGAGGACACACACCGGAACCATACTTGAAATTTGCCATGGGCAAGTTTACTTACGGGCTTTCATGGGACCACAGCGGAGCTAGTCCAAAATAACCTCCCCAGAAGACGCATACCATGGAGGTAGGGTTTCAGCACCAGCTGTTTTGCTGTCCACATCTGCTCCGAAAGCGATGCGCTGTTGGCTGATGTAAGCAGAACAGAAGAATGCTGTCAAGGGACTCATCTGTCAGGTAGGACTAGACAGTTTATCATTTCTTCACTGAGTAACCCTTGCCCACCGATGCCGTTCAGCTTGTGTGTCCCAGTGGGTTGCAACTGATAACGCTACGCTGCCGTAAGCACAAGAGAAGGCTGAAGTTCCTTCTGTATAGCTACAGGCTCCACCACAGAGGTGGTGCTTGCTTGGCCTGGGCCTGTTCTGTCACCTATTGCAAAGGCAGCTGCCTGTCATTTGTAGGTGAAATATTTCTATTCTAGAATTTATAGACTGGGAGCCTTTGAGAGGACCAATATTCCATAGCTTTTTGTTAAAATTGATAGCAGGAATAAGCGCAGAAAACAAATCAGTTTTCCTGTACATATATTCAAGCAGGTATGTACACAGTAAGCTCTATCGGGTTATCAGACAATTTTAGCTCTAACCCCATTTATACCATCTATACAGTTAGCTAGGAATTTTGAAATTCAAAAGGTTAAAGATTATCACCTAGTTTATAATTACTTTGTGCAATATGACAAAGGGGATATTTTGAATCCTTTTGGTCTTTGGAAGGGAGGAGGTTACGGGAAGGGGATAAGCACATTATCCAGCGCTTCATCATAAAGAACAATCATGAATGATTTATGTTCCTCACAGCAGCAAAGGTAGCTATATTTCAAGCCTCCCAGTATGCCCCACTTGATGAGAACCTGAAACTCAGTTCCCAATGCGTTAATTACAGCAGGATAATCAATTATTTGAGTAAACATCAGTCTTTAAACAGGGAAGAAGCCTCCATAGTACACAGTTTTCTCATTCTTCATTGCTGGTAGTAGGAAATAAATCAATATAATTTTCTAGAGGTATAATGTGAGGATTCCCATCTTCCAAAAGAGTGCCAGGCAAGTCTGGTTTTGAGATATCTCAGGCTGAAAGGAGACTCCTAGATTAAATACTCCAGCTCTCTGCCTGTTACGTGGAAGAAAGGTGGTTGTGGCATTGCTCTCCTCTCGGCCACGCACTTCTGAGGAAGAAAATAAGGGGATGGATGCGCAGAGAGCCCTGTCGCTCTGGAAAAGTCAGGGGAGTTTTGGTGCCCACTTGTGTTTACCGTTTCCAGCTGCCCATGGCCAGCGACTGCCCATGCAGCACCGAGAAGCTTGGCTGCATTTGGGGCCCAAAGCCTTACCCCCAGGAACCTGAGTCGGGGAGCACAGCACCTTCCACGGGGCTAAATCGATCAAGTTGTGCACCCAGAGTTTGATACTTCAAAATGAAACAGTCATCTCATTATACAAATGACCAATAAATCTTTTAGTTACCTACAGAGGCAATGGGCATGAATTTCCTGATTTCTTGTTGCATTATAATATGCTTTTTGCACTTCAAGTGACAATGTAATAGGGAACATTTGCTGCCTTACATGCTGCTTCTAGTCAATAAAATATACAACTTATTCTTGTGTTACATTTCATTGCTCTTTTGTGGCTCACATAAATATTTTAGTTATATCCCGTCACGTCTACGGGTCCAATCTATGTGAAATGAGAAAATTATAAGCAAGACCATTGCACCCTCCGATAAAATCTCTAAGGCCAAAAAGAGTTTTCTATGAGTAAAGACGGCAGTATTGGACGTGGCATATTGAAGCTGTTCTACATCATGTTCCCAGAATTAGTCTTTTCTAGTAACGAATTGCCAGTTAATGAAGTCTTTTCAGCTCATGTTCTTTTCTCCTCTCACTAATTTACATGAACTAGGAGACTGGTCTTGTCGCAGTTCAGAAATCTTTCCCTTCAGTCTCAGCCTCTCTTCATTCATAATCCTTTATTTACCTTTGGTGGTCAAACTGTTCTACCCATATTTTTTTAATGAAGGTCATAAGTAATGCCGCACCAGGGTATTCTGAATAAAGGACCTTACTGTACAAGTGATCCCATTGATGGCAGGGAGTATACTGTGGTTTCCATGCATAACCACATATGGGCACATGAGCATATAAGCACTGTTATATAGGCTGCAGTGCATGAATCACAAGTGGCCTGTAAAGCATCAGAAGGCAGCATGCTGGGTGGGCTGCCCTCCTTCCATGGTCAATGTCTGGCCAAAAGCCAAAACCTCTTCTTTTTTCCCTTTTCTTTTCTTTTAACTAGTTGCATGATAACTTAGAAGTGGATGGTTTTAAACAAACAAACAAATCTAAATGCCACCTACTTTTTAACAGCCCTCTAGCCTTAAATAATAATGAGGAAAAAAAGTGGTCCACAATGTATAGATACATATATTGACTGAAATACCACTGTACACAGTGAAAACTGTGTACAGCTTGCTCTCTGCTGCTGACTGAAATGCCTCGGGGTATGATGCATTTCAGTCAGCAGCAGAGAGGAGCTTGAAACTGCAGTAGGCTGGGTAGAGTGCAAACCACAACTGCTCTTCAAGCAACGAAGTGTATTCTTCCCCATCTCACCAGCCAGCTCGGCTAAAGAGTTTATCAGCAGCTATAACCCTGCTTCCAGGTCTTTTTAGGGAGTCTTCTGGGGTCATTTTTTAAGCTTTCCAGGATGCAAAGATATCAGTTCTGCTCCTTTCATAGAATTTGTGTTGTGGTAGGTCTCCTCCATTTCTTTAAAAGCCCATTTTCAAAGAGGAAATTTCTCAGTGGAATTTTTGCCAGGATGCATCATTCCTTTGTAAGTACCTAAACTTTCAAAATATGTATAAATAATCTGAAGGGTTGGTGGTTTCTCCCGGTTTTAGTTTTATTTAACAATTTTCATACATTGAAAACTTCTTTAAATGCTTGAAATTCATATAAATCATTTCAGCAAACAATGTGAAAAAAACTTATTTTTTATTTGTAAAGCTGAGTGTGTGTAGCAAATAGGAGTGATCAAAATTAGTATTTCAGGTGGCAAGCAAATAAAGCAGCCATCCCAGATCCCTGCATTTCAAAGTATCTCCTGCATAATAAAAAAGTGCTTGAGCCCCTAACTTTGTCAGACCACTTCCTACCACAGGAATCCCACAGAGATGTTATAATGCATCCTTTGCTTCACAGGTCTGAAGTGATTACTCACATACACTCACTTAATTAAATAGCAGCTCATTACACACTTTGCACCGGATAGAAAGACACATCATTGGAGTAGTGATAAGACTAACCAGTAGGTCTGGGAGGAAATATTTTTGCTGCTCGGAAAGTAGTTTCACTTTTTATTGAAGAAGTCTTTTGTACAGATGCAGTGTCCAGTGCAGAGGCTCCAGCAGCCCACAACACCGTCCTAGGAAGAAGGCAGCAGAGCCAGCATTGCCAGAGCAGGGTGTACCCTACCTTTCTCTCCTCCCTTTGGCTTTCTTCCCCCAAGAACCTTTTTCTGCTTTTTTGCCTCTGGCTGAGCCTGGATTCCCTTCTCAGCAGGTTTCCAGATTTAATAAGCTCTAAGCCTCAGCAAATCCCAGCTGATAAGAGGAGGAGCTTGTTTCACCTGTCTGCATCTCGAGGACAAGGAAGACTATTCATGTCTGCAGGACTAACTCAGTACAGTATTGGCAGTTTTCTTCCCAGCTGGCTGTCAGATTCCCACTGTGGCTAGGCAGGGACAAGCCAGGATTTTCTCTGTAATTCCAAAGGAAGAATTAGTTAATTATATTATACAAGTTTCAAATACTATTTCCAAAGGCAATACAGATTAGCTAGAACACTGCCCACCTGTATGAAATCCTGCCATATGATACATACTCTAATTCCAATGTTTGCATTGATTCTTTGTTAAAAATAAATCATGCATCACACTGCTAATGTGCTTCCTGGTTCAGTGACAACTTGTCACTAGTGGTGAGGCAAAGGGCTTTTAACTGGAAAACAGGATTGTGCAACAGACAGGGTTTTTCTTCTTTTTTATTTTTTTACTATTCCTCTGTGTAACATAATAAAATCAAAGGCAGTCAGGCAACTAAGAAGGGATTCTTTTTGATAGTATATCACAATACCACAAAAATTGCAGAAACCCAAGAGGTATTACAGAGGTCTGGTTATATTAAGTGTATTGGCACGTGCCTGTAATTTCTAGGTAGAGCCATCCAGTGGTAACTGGCTGAATTTCATGTATCTTTTTCTCAAGTACCAGCTCTTATTTTGACTTCAATTTCCACATTCAGCACTTCTTATCCTTATATCTTCCCAGCAACCAGCTTTTTCAGCTATCCCTAATTCTCTGTCAGTAACACTCAATTGAAATTCACGCCCAGATTCGGGCACTGGCTTCAGGAGGCTTCCAGTGGAGATGACTGGGGAAATCTGGAAGCAACAACAGAAAAAGCAGTTGATCCTCTGAGTACTTTTAACAAGATAATAATAGAAAACCCTCCTGCACTTTGGTCCATACAAACCAGATGCCAGCAAATCACTGCCTGTGGTTTTGTTTGAGTTAGGTATGCCTGGGCAACCCTGTAACGAACAAACAAAACAAGGAAAAGCAGCAAATGTTATAGGCTGGAATGACCGCAGACAAATCACCAGTTCCATCTGCTAACAAAGAAACGATGCTCACCGCAGTTTGCTGCTGAAGCAATACCCAGGGGTGTGAGACCTGGAAGAAGGGGTGAGAGGGAGGAATGGTACCATGAAATGGTACCAATGGTTTCTGAAAAGGAGACTGAAAGCTGAGGGTCACTGTGTTGATTTTTTGAAAGAGATGGTTGCTGCTAAGGGGCAGAAAAACATTAAATCGAACAATTATATAGGCATAGAGAACCAAGGAAGCTTTTTCAGATGGAGGCTGAAACTATGATTTTGCAAGGGAAACTGATGGCAAAAGGTTATTTAGTTACATTAGTAAGAGGAAAACAATTTAAGGAAAAATGGATCCAGCGTGGTTTCTGTAAACAACAAATATATTTGCTTTAAGGTGGAACTCAGTGAGTTAATGAAAAGTGTATGTTTGATGCGGTGCTTGGAGGATTTACTGAAGATACGTACACATATTCAGGAAGACTGGGACAGAAACTGGGAATGTTTGTATCTTTCTGGGCATTCCAGAAATGCTGGAAAATGTAGGCCTGTGCTGTCAGGCAAAGTTGGTTATTTCTCTTTTTTTTTTTCTTTAAATTGTTTATCTTTTAGTTTGTGTTAGGTAGTTGGCATCTTTATGACTCAGGAAAGATACTTATTAGGAAAGAACTAGAAAAATCATCAGAAATTAGAGATACTTAGTATTTGCGCCATTTTAAATTTTTTTTTTT
The DNA here is from genome assembly GCA_034008185.1 of Gorsachius magnificus. NCBI lineage: Eukaryota > Metazoa > Chordata > Aves > Pelecaniformes > Ardeidae > Gorsachius > Gorsachius magnificus. Next base: position 91,364,162 of record CM067081.1, read on the forward strand.
CTCGTGTCACACCAAGCTGCGCAAACATCATTACTTACAACACAGAAATTGTAAGTTAAAAATTACAGTGACCCTACAGACATCTGTATCATCATCAAACTGAGGAGCCATTCATGCTAAGTCAGCCAAGGCAAAATAATAGAAGAAGTTTGTAAAATAATTATACACACCCAGATGCTGTGATAAGGAGCACTTAGCTTCAGAGCATAATTCACACACTGGTATGGATTTACTGTAACTAGGAAATATTTCACAACATCCCTGACTCACCCATGTGTGATAGATGATGCAAAGAATGGTGACAGAAATTTGTATTGTACCAGAACACAGTACTTTGAACTGTGTATTATTATGCCTAGGCAAAACTCAGGATTAAGGCTGCTTGCTGCTTTTAAAGCAGGCTGTTTGCTTATCACTCACAGACTCTGGACTGTAGACAAAAGTTATCATACCATAGATAATGTTCTCTGGTATCTCTGAAGAGTTCTAGAGTACGACTGCTAAGGTCAACTGTGTACACAGAAGACCTGGTCTCTGATGACTACCCTGAAGGACTGGACTTTTTTTTTTTTTTATCTGAAGTGTTTGAATCAGTTGCATCACTCAAAAGAAAAGACTGGGAATGGGCCATATCTCCTCAGTTACCTTCCACAACTTCTCCACAGACCCAGCTGTGTCTCCATCACAAGGCACGAGCTCTCCTGAAGAGCAGAAGCTGCTTGGTCACTGCCTTGCTGCCTTTCAGCTGCAGCTAGAGAGAGGACAGAGAAGAGAGAACTTCAGCCATGCTGTCGCTTGCTTTCCTGCCAAGCAATGCCACTTCTGGGATGAACTGAGCAGGTCTGACCAGCTCTGCAGAGAAACTGAAGGGCACTTCCCATATAAAATGCAGCTCTTAGAGCAGCCCAAGAAAGAGGAAAAAATACCAGCACCCTGATTCACAACCCTGACAGCTATAGATTGATCCAGTCTCTACTGCTAGGCTACGGTCCTCATGAAATAGCACGGGAGAGGAGAGAGGAGGGGAGAATCTGACTCAAAGTATCTAAGTTACCCACTTTGCTGTTTTAAGTGGTAAACTGAATTCCTTACGACTAGGAGGTTGGATGTACCTCTTAATTGGCAAAATGTTTGTTAATTCAAGGAACACCAGCCTGAAATGATGAACAGTGGGTGTGTTTGTAGCGCAGGGGGGGAGGGAACTTTCTCCCATCCTCTAAAACAATTATTGTTATGAAACCATCTGGGAACTGAGAAGCTCTTTTACCTGCAGATTGGAAGAAATCACCCTTTTTTTTCCACTTTTCCAGTCGTCAGGCACACAACCACAGAAGACTATTGGACTCACCTGCTGCAAGTGGCATGGGCTCATGTTTAATGGCACAAAGATGAGAGGAAGACTTTGGGCCTCTTGAGATTTGCATTGGTGAGATAAGGCATATTTTATAAGATTTGTTCGACCCTTGAACTGCTTCTTTGGCAGAGTACATTCCAGTTCCTCATTCTTTGCCTCCTGAGGTAAATGAACTGAGCATTCCTCATAAAATTGTAGAATGAACTTTCCCATGACCAGTGAGATTTTTTATAAACAAGATAGTCTCTGAACTCAAGTCAACAAAAGAGAGACAGAGCGACTGCGTCACAAATGCAGTATCCACACACCAGCCGCTCTATGTGCAGAAGGACACGGCACGTTCAGGGAAAACAGCTTCTCACCTTTCTTCCACAATGGCTTCTTCTTCAGTGAGTGATTGCCTATCAGATTTCTTTGGGAGGTTGGCTGTTTAAAGTTCACCTGATGAGGGCTTTCTGCATAGCCAAAAGATAGTGTGCAAGGTGTTTCCTTCAGGAGATATTTTCTGTATAACGGTATAAATCTGACCTTCAGATTTTATGGGACTGCCCTGGAGAAAAGCTCACATTCCAAGCTAAAAATAACTTCTCAGAGTTAATCCACTTTGATGAAAAAATCCCTTCTTTATTTGCCAAAATATATAGCTCTGAATTGACTTTAAAGCATCTGAAACATTCAATGCTTAATTCTGTTATGCAGTTCTTAAATCCTTCCTCTCCTGCCTAGCAAGCTGTCATGAGAAATACCCTTTGTTAGCTGGGATCACCTGTTTCATATACGCTGTCTCATTTGTCAAAATGATAAAAAGTAAAACCTTCTGCTGACATGTATAAGGGAAACATAGCATTTCAGCTACAGAAGCGCTCTTTGTTTTATACCACTCTTCTAATTATAACAAAATTTTAAGGAGGAAGAGGCAAAAAGAAAGTAAGAATCAGTCCTTCCAGGAGAAGGTACAGAAAAAACTCTTTTATTTGGATGTTGTGCCCTCTGGGAACTTAAGGAATAGCATAACTGAAACTCTAGGAAAAAAAAAAACATGGTGGGTTTTTTTAATCTTAGAAGAAGGTAATGAGGTGATCTTCTGAGTTCCCTCCAAAGCTAAATTATTCTATAAAAATTAATGTCATTGAACTCTTAGAAAGCTATGTATTACTATATGCTATTGGATGTATACTGTGGTATTATTGTAATATAGTATCTGGAAATATTATTATATAAAACTTTATATATGTTTATATCACATATATATATAAGAAGACATTTTCTAATTCATATATATTATATACATATGTAATAATTATAATTATTTAGTGTTAATACAATGTATTTTCAAAGTTCATATAATGCTTTAAAATATTGTGAATTAATTAGAACTGTACTTCCCTACATTTCAAATGCCTCTGAGATTTCTAATACTCTCTGTCCTCTTTTGTTTTAGCAGATGCACATGCTCCACCATTAATCATCTGAGAACTTTGTACCAAATACACCATGGAAGTGGGTTTTTCTGTTTAGTCAATGTTTATCTTGTTTACAAAAGTACAACAAACAAAGACAGTAAGCAAAGATATCCAAGATAAATGTATTTTGATGTTAAAATTTTAATCTAGATTCTTAAGCAAGCAGTGACAAAGCAAAGCAAAAAAAACCCACACAAAAACTTCAAGCACATTTTAGGGCATCCACGGGAGAAATGCACATCTCCTTTCCTTCTTAAACTCACTGCAAAAGCTTCCTTTGACTGCAGGGGGAGCAAGAATTTTTCTAAAGTGTTTTTGAAACATTCAGCTGTGGTGCTCACTGTGCAGTTTCTTGATTATGAGCCAGATAAGTATTTCTGCATAGAACAGTAAGAATAAACTACATCTATACCATATGAAAGCAAACTGAGCAGTGTGTTGCCTCAGGCTGACTCCCTGTCTCAAACAATATGGTAGAAATGAATGTATGAAAGAGGCTAGAGTTAGCAATTAAATTCCTTTGTATTATTATGCCAAAAATACAATCTCATACAGAATGAACAGTAAGCTATGAAGTTATCTTAGACCTTAGAATGTCATTAGAAAGGTAATTTTTCTACTTCTGCAATAAGTAGGTGAATTTTACTACTGCTACACTGATGTTCATCATCTGAATGTCTAGCCTTATGATTTTATCTATGCCCCTATTACATGGGGGCCTCAATAAGGAGTATATACAGACAAATCACCCTTCTGTAGTCATTAGAATGTTATTAAATTGCATAGAAGAATCAACTCTGCTTCTAAAAGTTAATGTACTCACAGGGATGACTCACAAACAAGGCAGCTGGAGCAGTTTCTACCCTAGCTCTCAACTCTGCACCTAAGGAGCTTCTCTTGCTGCAGAAGAGCATTGTAACATGGAGAGAACCAAATGCATGTGGATAAGCTGTTCTGATAATGGACCAAGAGCATTACTGGAATTAGACAGGAGTTGATAATAAGTAGCTGCAATATGAGTGTCTAAGTACATTCTGTTAATGATCCACTGCTGGGTAGACTGTAATGTCAAAGGCCCTGGAATACGAGGGAATAACATGACTACAGCGTGCTGCAGTCATCAGGAACTTAACTTGGGAAACATGAGCAGGAAACTATGTTTTGAGGTATATTAAAAAAAAAAACAAACAGCTAGGAACCTGCTATTGGAAAACCATTCAGCCAGTGTACAAGATTCGCATAATTTGACCAGGTACAGAATGGCACAATAACCTACCGAAACAGCCATAACTGATAGCATAGGTGCAGCCACCTTTACGTTGTGTATATAAGCCTGTACCAAACACCTCCTGTTGCACAAGCGCCTGTGCTTCAGCATCCAGTATGCAAATCTGACCGCTCTGGTTGCCTGCAGAGCTACGTATGTAAATGTTACCTTATGGTCGCTCCAAGGAAAGACACCTCTTATGTTTGTCCCTGGTCTAGCATCCTGTCCTTCAGGCTTGGCTGCAATCCAGCTGGCTCTGACAGAAGCGGGTATTAACATTAGCACTGCCCTGGGTTTTCCGGACCGCGGCAGGCTGGTTCTGTGCCAGGTCAGGACCGCGTGGTGAGCAGTTCATCCTCGCCTTCCAGGAGAGGAGCAAGAATAGCTGAACCGCTCACTGTTTCAGATCAGCGACTCTCTTTTTGCGTGTCGTGCTCCTCCACCCTTGCACCAGGAAAGCGTATTTAGATCATCTATCCCGAGTAATGCTTAAGATATGTAGTCTCAGCAGATGCTCAGAAAGCACACAATAAATTATCAAAATGTCAAATTCAGTCTGTGAAGATGAGTCCACATATCCACTTTCTCTTTGGGTAACTGGGCTTTTTGCCCTAATGATATCTACTAGATATGTTTCAACTTTCTCACGCTCTCCTCAGGATATTCTAGGATTTTTTACCTCACAGCCTCAGTTATTCACCGCTGCTGAAGAGCACTTTTCTCTTGGGCAGTTTCATTGATATCTTCATTGACAGCTTGGTTAGCTTTCTCCCTGTCTTCTTCTTGTAGTTTATTTTGCTTGATTCCATCTGACAGTTTCTCCTCTTTCTTGAGCTGGGTTGTTGTTCTTTTCCCCCATATGCATAGCTTTGGGGTTCTGCTTTGGCAATCCCAGAAATAAATACATGCCATAAATTAATTTCAAATCCAAGTCAATTTGATTCCCAATTCAAACACAGCAAGTCATCTTTTATGAAGTTTGAAAAGGTTGGTGTTCATTTTGGTGCCCCCAGTGAGCTATATTTGCCAGCTTACATAGCAAACAGCTTTTCTGACTCAGGAATAAATTTTTATAGACATTATACATGTCTTCTGTCTCTATTCCTTTGAACCTAGTACACTCCAAAACAGAGAGCACAAGCTTCAGGAATAGCTCCTGCTGGTGCATGCCATCAAAGGATCCATTACTCTGGATCAGTCCTTTTGTACCCTGGTCCCTGGAAGCATCGGTCGAACTGAGACCTCCTCATCCAAGATCTCCTTCCACACTTTCTCCCAACGCTTGGCTGTTGGCTGAAGATGTCTAAGGAAGTTTGGTTTCTTAATATCTAGTTGCCAATTCAGGAGTTTCTAGGTTAGGCTTCAAAGCTCTTCATCACTAACAGCAAGGGCTTGAAGGAGAAGTAAAAGAAGAAAAGAAGGTCCAAGTACTTGGCTTGATTCAGCCCCCAGAACTGTGTATAGCTCCTGCCACACCAGTTAGTACTGCTGAAAGAAAGAAAGAAAGAAAAAAGAAAAAACGAATCACACTTGAAACTTTACATCTCTCATTTCAGTCTTTTAGGAACATACTGACACTGCTCCCTTCCAAAGGAAAAGGCTATTGGCCACTTCTGACATCAAGGCTAGGTCTGGTGATATCCTCTTCCTGGAACCCAAACTCCATCAGAGCTAGGGTGCTTCTCACACAAGGTGTTCAGCTTCTTCTATCCCAACAGTGGTGCTGATCAGTCCTGGATTCTGTGAAGCCCACTCTTTTCCTGCACTTCTGAACACTGCTTTTTTTCATTAAAATGGCCAATCCCCAATATCAATCGGAAAGAATTTCTCACCCTACGTACAGAACCCCTAGATTCCCAACATAAATTCAGGGTATTTGCATAATCTCTTGTGGAAGTTATTCCCAAATGTTATGGTACTGCTGGAGGAGTCAGCAACCCTGAACAAGGTTTATAGGACAATATCTAATACCCAATCTCTCCAGAATGTCTTTACCTATAAATCAGGCTCCGCTGGAATCTTCTTACCTACTCAGTGATCTTCTGTAAAAGTAGTGGACTGTAAATATCAAGTCCTTGCTAAGGCTACAGAGTTTTTGTTTAAACACCCACCTTCTTCTTTCATTTAGGGAAATAGCTAGAAAACTCAAAAATACATAAAAAGAGTAGAGCCATAAACACAGGGGAAAAGTTTTGATCTGGCAATAACTCTTAAGTCTGGGTTATCCAACAACCATATCAAGCTTTGTTCCTAGGTCTTCATTCCTTTATTTTGAACCATCTGTGTAGGTTATGCATCTGTTTAACTATTAATCTAGTAGCAATTTCTAACCTCAGCTGTTAAAAACTGACGCAAAAGTTGAAAACTGAAGCAAAGTCACGTCCCATGCTCCTCTTCTGGCAAGAAGAAAGTCCTTGGCACTGTGAAATCTGAGGTTGGGATTTGCATTACTTCTTGATGACCTGGGTATGGAAGTAACCATCGCAGCTGTCAGCAGTTCCACTTGCAGTGTAGGTGACATGTAGGTACTTACAGAAGATCATTCTAACATGACTGGGGAGGGGGCAAAAAAAGTTTAAAAAAAAAAAGTTCCTTATTTCTAGATCTTCCTTATATCTAAACAGTATTACATGTGTTCCGAGTGGTGTCTCTTTCCTCCTAACCTGTCACCATGCATCTCTAAGAAGACACTGGATCCATCCCCTCTGTATCCTCCCACTAGGTAGCTGTAGGCAGCAGTAAGATGTCCCCTAGGCCTTCTCTTCTTATGGCTGAGCAAACACAGCTCTCTTGTCTTCATACATTACCTACCCATCCCCAAGAACTCCAGCTGCTGGTAACTAACATCATTTAACCTTAGGATATAACCAGAGCATAAAGAATCCCCAGAAAACCTCTGTATAGCCAAGCACTCCCAGCAGTTTTATGAGAGATACACTAATTTTGTGACGTAAAACTGAAAACGGCAATGTATTAAAGTTATTCTCAAAAGTAGATAGTATAGTTCAGTCTTCATGACAATAGCATAGCCATTAGGATCTGCAGAATTTCCCAACAGACAGCTAACATTTGATTTGACAATATGGAGGCTGAAGGTCTGTGAGCAGCTGAGGCAATCTAAGAGGTTGCAGTTGCTGGATATTTCATGCTGTCCCCAGTCTCCTCCACATCATCTCCTACTTATTCTTAACCTTTCCCATGCTCCTAGCTGTGGAAAGCTCTACTTTTGCATCAGCTCTGGCACTCATTACAGTAAGTGAGTCAATTCAGCTTCTTGGCAGAAAACAATCCGCTTCTATTCTGTCTGGGTATGTTTTCTGCCGTATTAATGAGCTCAGACAACTCAAGAAAGGTTCCAACAAAAACCAGACCCATTGCACAATAAGCAGAAACTGTGCACAGCTGGCATTAAGGTGGTAGTGGTAAAAACATCGTATTCTAGGACTTGAAGTGTGGCTAGCTCAACTTACCCCATGGAACCCTGCCTCCGCTGGTTATTGTTAGAATAATTCAGCCCTGGTCACTCTGAAGTCAACAGGAATGCACTTACTGATTCGTGAGAAAGGCAGTGCTAAGGAATGCAGTTTCTTCGGGCCTGAGGGAAAGCTATCCTTTGCCTCTGCTCTGCTAAGGACTTGCTACGTGACCACCAGCCAGTAATTTAGCTGCTCTGAGCCCTTCTCCATATCTGTAAAAAAATGCTAGAAGCATCACACTTCTGCAAGAGGTTTAGTAGAGATAATACATCAAAAGCTTGTGAAGTTCATAGACAAAGAAATGTATGGATCCTGGGGCCACCTAATTACGTAGAATAAATGACTAGACCACAATGTAATAATCAGCACTAAATTCCCAGTGCCCTTTCCAAGGATGCTTCACAGCAATTCAGCATGCAATAACCAAACTGAAACATAAAACCAAAAGTACGGGATATATTTTCTTACGTATACTGAATACATATTTTCCTTAATATAATTAAATACATTTATAAAAGATGAACATATATTTGATAGGATGTTTTAATAAGCACTGTCCTTCTGTACTTACTGTGGACATACAGCACCTCTCTCTCTTTTTCTGCTTTGCTTTAATTCTTCTGAATAACAGAAGAGCTTGGGGTAGTGCAGGATTAATGGAATTCATTTAAATCCAGTGTCGTGACAGTCTCAGGGTTCTCACACAGTTCCTACTGCTGCTTCTCGGTTTTAGTATCTTCACCACATGTGGGAACCAGAGCCTGGAGTGCGCATCATTAAATTTTCAGTTCTGAGCCTGGATTTAGAGATGAAAGTGTCAAATACCAGTATTTAGAGTATTTATTTCACCTTTTTTTAATCCTACTATTATACATAGCAATTTCACCAAAGCTTATTTTTGGAAATATCCGCTACCCAGTGCAAAAAAGATACATGTGAAAAGATGCCCTGTATAAGCCTTGCCTCTTCTAACTTGAAAGCGAAAGTAAAGAACAGGATGAGCCTATGAGAACTGGTTATAAAATCTGTTTATGGAGCATGAACTAGATTAACTCATTTGATAAAAATAATTTTTAAAAAAGCTAGAAAAATACAGCTGCTATGAAAACAGTAGAAAGCTAACAGTTCTAATGCTTCTCTTCAATGCATTCGTCAGGAGTAAATTTTGCAAAAAAGTTGCCATATTTTTGTATGGAAGCCATAAAACCAAGTATCTCGGAGTTAAGGATTTTGAAGCAGAGATTATCCACTGCATCACTAACGAATACTTACATTTCTCTGAATTATCCATTTTAATTCCCAAGAATGCTTACTTTTATCTATACAAAATTCTTGGGTGGTTTTTCTTTTTCTGATTTTCCCATTTTGAGCAATACTATGCATGTAGAGATTTATTGGCTTACTTTTCAAAGTGCTTAGTATTAATTGTCTTTAAAATGTTAATTTATTTCATCTAATTTTTATTTTTTGTCCACCAGAAAGACAGAAACTGTAACAACATTTGCTCAGGGTTTGAACAGTGTGAGAGTGATTCTAAATATAAAATGCCATTTAGGGGAAACTATTGTCTAATATCAGGTCAGAAGTAAAACACATCCTGCGAGACATTTCATTGCATCACCGCTGTCATGGCTTCACAATAAAACTCTTCTTGCCAAATGGTGACAGAGTACTGCATGTGGACACCTTCCAAAATCAACAGAGGAGACAGAACACTGAGTTGTTCGTTCTAATCTCCTTCCCCTGGATCTATGAAAAGGTTCCCTAAACACAAGTGCTGCAGACGATCTACATAAATATAAGGGCACTGGCAGCCAAGGTCATGATCTGTTTGTGTTTGCTCCCTGAGCCAGAGCCAGAGACGGAATTTATCCATGTGTGCAAGCACATGCACTCTCACACATACCACTCATCTTCCCAGTAGGCAAAAGGGTGCATGTGACCGCATGACTCGTTATCCTGGCACACTGTATGCTTTATACCTACACCTGTTCCAGGCTAGTTCAAAATATTTTCCTTCAGCTCTTCCTGGAGGAACACAAAGATCAGAAATCAGTAAGGATGAGCAGGGTTTGACTGCCAACCCCTCTCTGTCATTAAGAGGCAGAAGGGAAAGACGCGTGGACGTCTGGCATCCACTCTTTAATTCACACTGCATCACATGCTCGGAGTAGCCTGACACTGTCACAGTTTGTCCTTAACTCGCAGCTAATAAAAAAGAATCAGCCAGAAAGAGCGGAATTTAATTACCCACATCCCTCCATTCTGCTGAGATGGGGAAAAAAAAAAAAACCAAAACCAAAACCAAAAAACCCAAACCAAAAGCAAACAACTGGCTTTATTTGCTATTGAAAATAGTTATTTAGGAACCAACCTACGTTGTCTCTGAAAAATGCATTGTAACTATTTATGTGTTTAATGAATGTATTTCAAATGTGTTTACTACCTTCAAATATCAAAAACAAACTCATGGGGCTATATTCAGAAGTGAAGAAAACTTCCATTTGAGGTCAGTCTTCAGAACAAGAGGTCAAAAAGCTGCACATGAAACAAGAGCACCATTTGCAGGAACCTGCATTGCGTGGGCAGTTGAAAACAAGCATCATCTTCATAAACTTAATATTTTGAGGAAACGAATTCAAGTTTGTTGTAATTAAGTTCTCCAAAACCAATGGGAGCCTCCATTATTTCTGCCAGGCTCAAGATTGTTTTAGTAAGTATATCTAACTTCCAAAGTCTCTCCCTCTGTCATGAATAATATATCCAAGGCTCCCAACTAGCACTTGCTAGATATGAGCTTGACTTCCCCCCCGCCCCGATTTATATGTTCTTCAGTAGGGGAATAGAACAGCTAACAACCTAAGCTGCATTGTGTAAGCTTGCCTCAGTGAGATCTGAGCCAGAAGTAGAACTTAGTCTGCACAGATATTCATGCTCGTTCCTTTAAAGGAAGCTAACTCCTTTACAACTGTCTCAGTGCCGTGCGGCCCCACACCATCCTACCATAAAGGTACGGCCGCAGCTCTGCCCTTCCTTCCCCTGCAGGCAGCTTCCTTGGGACAGTGCCCACTATTCCTACTAACAGCTCTGCAAATAGTAACGCTGGTGTATTGTATAATAAATACCGCAGGAAAAAAAATGTTCTCTTCAAACACTGAATACAAATGTGAAAGAAGGGAGAGTACACTGTTGAACGAGCTAGGAGGAATAAGCTGTTCTCCCTGACCACTGTATTTTCTAGTTTCTGACAAAAGTCTTCCCCCTCCTGTCTCTCATGCTTGCATGTCTGCTGCAGGTTAAAGAAATGGCATAGGTTATCGTTGCCACCCCTCCTGTTCCTGGTCTATGAAAATACACAGGCACCGCTAAAGAATACACAAGAAAATGGAAGATCTGCACCTCCTAGAAAATCTCTGTAACCCAGTGATGTTTATAAATTTCACATCGGTGCAGTAGTATTTCATGTTTTACGTAAGTATCAGTGATGATATTGCTTCCTCCCTTTTTGGATCCTGAGAGACCTCAACCTTTGCTGAAAATAGTCATGTCTTACCTTGAGTTAAAGTAAGTTCAAAACACCACACTGCAGTCTTTAAAAGAAACAAAAACCACAAACCCCAAATCCCACACTTTTCCTAGCAATTATACTAATGAATTTAGACTTAACTAAGATCGCATGAGATTAATTCCTTGAATAGTTAATCAGCATGGAGATGCTGTAGTCCTGCATAAACTTTCCAAGTCAACTGCGGTTGTTGCTTATGGCTTTAGAGTAGTAGCTGCCCGCAGCATACGCCGTGACAACTGAAGGATGTAAAGGGGAAGGTCGCTTGCAAAGCCAGGAGGGATTGTTATGACCTTCTAGTATGATCTGCTGTGGATCCTTCTCTGCAGATTGCAGCACGTCCCCAAGTAAATTGATCTCTGAACAACAGCTTACATTTAAAAAAAAGATACCAGTCTCAGTTATAACATTTTAGAATAATGGACAATTTTTCATAGTATTTCAGAAGTTGTTCCAGTGTTTCATTACTCTCACTCTTGAAAATATGGATCTTATTACTAAACTGCATTTGTCTCATTTCAGACTTTGTAGGCCGCAGCTAAATCCCTTGCTACCTATTACACATTAGCCGATAGCGCTGTTTGCATCCCAACCAAGGCTCCTAGATGCCAGCTGAAGTACTAACAAACAAAAAAAAGGGTATGTTGGAAGCACTGGGTAAGATGTCACGCAAAACACTGCCCAGCAGCAGCAATCAGATTTTGCTTATCAGGCAGCAATGCCAATGAAACACCACGAGTTTGGACAACTACCGCTAATGGGGAGCTACAACAAAGACAAATCTCTTTAGTGGTGTCTGTGGGGGCTGACTTACGGGCAACATGTGCCACTACATAACTTCTCATGTCTTTTAGTCAGCCTTATTAGCTTTTGCAATTCTATCACACGTCTTGCAACACCTGCAGTTTTTCTTGAAGTGCTGGTTACCAATACGTAATAAGGAAGGAGGATCGAGATCCCATTTTTTTATAAGTATTTCTGCTTGACACAGAGCAATGCGTCTGAAAGATGAAACAAGCCTCCTCGGGGCTGCTAACTTTTTTCAGCCGATGCCATGCCTATGGTGACTCAGTTTTGAACACCTCCTCGGCCACATTCCATCTGGACAGAAGACTTCAGCGGACATCTCGGCGTGGCAGCCCCCGAGCACTCGCCCCCCGCGGCTGGATCCCGCCTCAGAGGGGCAGCGCCGCCGGCCGCGCCGGGAGAGCCGGCCGGGCCCGCGAGGGGTTTCTTTCCGCTCTCCCCGATTTTCGCTCCGGGGAACGCCGCCAGCGGACACAAATGACCCCAGGCCGCGGCCCCGGGACCCCGTCCAGCGGGCTCTCCCGGGCCAGCCCTCGGCACCCCCCCGGCCAACGGCTCCGGGCGGGGCGCGTGCCCGCGGCAGCCCCCCGCCCCCGCCCCCGCCCCGCCCCCCCGGCGGCTTCACCCCGGCAGCCACGCGCCGCCGGCCGCGAGCTGGCAAGGGAGCGTCGGGGTGGCCGTTAGCTGCCGGCCGAGGGGCTGCGGAGGGGAGCCGTCGGGCGGCTGAGCGGGGCTGATGGCTGCGTCGGACCGGATGGTGCTGGGGCCGCTGGTGGGCCGGGACCAGCTCCACTCGCTTCCTGGTGAGCATCGCGGGGCTTGGGGCGGCTGCAGGCGCTGAGGCGTGCGGAGGCAGCCGGCGGCCCCGCGGCCTGAGGGAGCCGCTGCTTCTGCTTCCTCCCTCTCCCGCATCCTCGCGGGGTGCCTCCGGTCTCCGCTTTGCCCTTGGGGAAGGGCAGGGGGAGCGGGCGCCCGTCCCGCGGGCGCCGGAGGAGAAGGGGGGGGTGGCGGAGCCGCCGGCCGGCCGTCCCCCCGGCCCCCGTCGCGCTGGGGGGCGAGCGGCCCCCCGCGGAGGAGGGCGGGGAGCGGGCCGGGCCGGGATGCCAGCAGTGCCCGCCCGGTCCCAGAGCGAGCCGGAGGTCAGCGCTCCTGGCTGCTGGTTGAGGGGGCTGCAGAATCGAGCTGGTTGTGGTTTAAATCTGTCGAGCACCTCGCCCTGAATGAAATCACATGGACAAGGTGCTTAGGCACTGGAGAAATAGATCCGTGTGAGTTCAGTGACTGTGGTTAGCTGGTGTTCAAACAATGCAATGACTCTGCTCTCTTCTTCTCTAAAACCTCCTTGGGGCCTGTTGGAGTGACTGCTGCAGTTCTGGAGGCTACAACCCTAATGTCAATGCATCCTGTGCACTGTAGGTATTCGGGTGACTGAACCTGTACACCTTATGAAAGATGGCCTTGTTTAAATGCTGGCAGAAGATATTTTGTTGAAGGATGGGCCGATTAATACATTGTTCATATATATAAGCCCTCTAGTTTAAGGATCTGGGTATTTCTATATTATGCAATAGACAGTAACTAATATTGTTGTTATATATGAAACTCACTATATAAGCTTCCTGCTTGCAAAGCTCTACAAATGTCCTGTCGCCTAGTCAGTAAGTCATGGTAACTTGACTTAGACCTCGGTGATAATTTCCGCCGTGGAAAGGAATAGAGATAATGACTAGATACAAAATGTTGTCAAATGTGCACAATGTTGAACTGGGAAGATGAATGTTTTGGCTTGCCCTTGCTTTTTTCTTTTTTCTTTTTTGTTTTGTTTTGGGTTTTTGGTTGGGTTTTTTTTTTTATGCTTCCCCCATGTGGAATGTTCTTTCATGAAGCAGGAGACTAGAATGTCTTCTTGACCTGTGTTACCATTATTACTCAATATCATGACCTTCATGGGATTGTCAAATGACAAAACACAGATCTGGCGGTGGAGAGAAACTTAAAATGACAAATGACACCAGTGGGCTATTTTGAATGCCCGTCAGGAGTCCTTTTCAAAAAGACTTTGGAAAAGTTCCCTGAAACACCTGAAGATAAATTCTATCTGCTTTATGTGTATGCTGAGTTAACTTTTTTCTTAGCCTAAAAGGAGAGCACTAGTAGAACTAAAATAGACACTGCAAGATTTAAATTTATACTCAAGCTCTTTTTACAAGTATTTTTACAAGTTCTTCTAACAAGGAATTTCTTACACGTGATGCATTCATCAATGGTTTGTATACAGTCAGGGGTTTTTTTTTTCTGTCGACGTGAGGTATGTTTCCACTGTTAGAGGATTTAGGTGCTCACACAAATAAATAAGAGGCCATAGTTCTTTCCTTATTATTTTTTTTTTTTCAAAGTCTGTCATTCTTTTAAATTCTTCTTGTATACATCTCAGTTTCTCCCAATTAATTTCAAAATACAGTGGTGTTTTTAACTTGGCAGTGTGATCAAACTGTTATGATAATAAAGTTATGTGGATTTGAGCAAAAAAGATACAACATCACTGAATTAAATCAGAACATGGAGCAGGGGGGAAGAAGAGGGCAAAGTGTGCAGGGATCTGCTGCAAGTCACATTGGTCATTCAGATAACACACATGTCTGGAGAATTCTGTGCTGGAAAGAGATTGCCACAGTCAAAAGAGAGACTTTGCTTTGAAATATATTAAGCCAAAATGTAATGTGGTGTTCTTTTTGCCTGAATTGTTTTGTTTGCTCTCTTATTACCTCTTGATCTTTTACAGTGTTAGTTGTTTTGCATACCTTTCTCACTGATGTCTCTGTACATTTTTTTTTTTCTCTAGTGCTTCCAACCATTTTAATCCTCACCAAGTCACCAGATAAAATCAAATTGCTGGTTACCTTGCACACATCTCTTCAGTAGTACAGTACAACTGTTACTTAGTTTTTTAAGACAGAAGACACATGATTTTGACCAGGTTAAAGATGCCTGGGTGAAAAACTGTCTGGTCCTTTGGGGCCAAAGGGTGTTGTCAACAGTTCAGAGTCTAAATTTACAGTTACAGGTGGCCAATTTACAAATGGTGTTCCATAGCAGTCAGTACTTTCATCAACAGCCTGGAGGATGGGTTGGAATGCCCTCTCAAGTTTGCGGATGGCCACAGACCCAGGGGGAGGAGTTTACTGGAATTCCAGTTGGAGAAGGGGCCTGGAGAAGCTTCATGAAGTTCAACAGAGTTTAGTGCTTGGGACAGAAGGCTAAGAAGCAGCTTGGTGAAAAAGGACCTGGGTTCCTGCTGGACAGCAAGTTGAATATAAGTGAGGAGTGTGTCCCTGTGGTGGTGAAGATTAACCACATTAAGAAAAGTGCAGACTGTGGATCAAAGGAAGTAATTACTGCCATCTGTGTGGCATTGAGAACACTGTGTCTGGTTTTGGTCCCCCCAGAGGAAGAGGGAGTCTGAAGAACTGGGTTTTGTCCAGCAGAGGGTCATTAATGTGATCAGTGTGCTGCAGCACAAAGCATGCAAGGAGAGGTTGGGAGATCAGGGTTGTTTCGCCACACAGGGGCCTAAGGGGGTGTCTTCAGCTATCTAACCACAGTTTGTAGAGAACTCAGAACCAGCCTTTTCTCAGACATGCACAGAAAAAGACAGCAGGCAATGAACACAAATTACAGCAAGGGAAATTTTAAATAGATGTAAGGAAGAAATGTTTCGCTATCAGGGGCCCAGAAAGTCTGTGGAATTTCCATCCTTGCAGATACTCAACACCTGACTAGAAAAGGCCCTGAACAACCTGGTCTAACTTTAAGCTTACCTGAGCAGTGGGTTGGGCTAGGTGACCTCCAGAGATTCCTTCCAGAATTAATTATTTTGTGTATGGGCACAAGTTTTGAGAGGTTCTCCTGCTTACGTGAATGAGGCTGAATGAGCATAGACAATAAAGAAGCACCAGAACTTAGGTGTGTTTCTGTTACTGTCACTCCTTGTTTATCATTGCCTCTCACATGCACTACACATACAGTTTTAGCTTATGCTGTAAGTTTTACTCTCCAGGCACCTTATTTTGGATCTTTTGTTTGCTAAGCTACTTGCTTTTGCAAAATAAACTGTAATCAGTTTTATCTCGACTTTTTCTGTTAAGTTGGGTTGAACCTGGATAACAGATACAGAGTTACCAGGGAGAGCGCAGTGCTTTGAGTACCAATGCAACTGCTTAAGGCTCATTTTCTCAAAGATATCAAGCAGGAAAATAAATGAAGTAGGCTAAATCGGTGTACCCAGATGACTAAATTCTTGTCTAGGTGTTTTACCAAATATATTCGTCAAATACTTGCATCTTTCATGTTCCCTTTTATTTTATTAAAGAATCATATCATAAAAGTCCATTGTAACTTCTTTTGCTAAAAGTCTTTTGATCAGGAGCTAATGACCACTGCCTGATCTCTTGAAAGGTATTTTCTAGGTCAAGTCTTTCTGGCGTTTTATCTAGGAACAGCAAGAATTGAAATATACAGTGAAGTACATATGCAGTACCTCAAGTTCTAGGTTTGTCAGTCAGCCACAGGAAATTTTTCTTCCACTTCAGTGGAATATTTCTTTCTTCCTTTACTTCATTTCCAGATGAAACATTCAAATAAAGCTGTATCACACTGTAACCATTCTTTTCAGTAAACAAAAACTGGTTTTAGGTAAGGAAAACTTAGTACCCGTTAAGTTTACCCTTCAGAGGGGAATATATTTCACCCCTCTACTGAAGTAACATGGCCTTTTGGGGCAAAGCAAAACTTGATTATATAGCTAACAAGAAGGGTTAAAAATATTGCAAATACTTTAGTTTTTCCCTAACTCATAGGTTTCAGCACTTAAAATACACTGTAGTTTTGCTTTTTCTTTCCATGATCATAAGCACCTCCTTGAGGGGAGAGGGAGGTCTGTTCATCAGGAGCCTTCTAAGCAAGATACTTTCTAGGATTTAGACTAGGTTTATTCATAAATTCTGCCTGCCTGCTAATCCTAGTTAAATGCTAAAGGTGGAATTATTGTTTGTCATCCTTCCCCCAGCTGCGTTGATTTCAATGCAGTTTCAGAACTCAAGCTCTGAGCTTGTTTGCATGCAAAGCCATAGCTGTTCCAGCTTAACAGAAACTCATGAGATACAGCATAGGCTAACAGAAGTAGCTTTTCTGCAGGCAGACTTATGTGACAGAGCTTGAGAGTCGTGAAAAGTTACTTCTGAAATCTGTTTTTACTATTGTCTTTTCAGCTGTGCAGCTTCTTGCATCACTTCCATGAGCCTCATGTTTCTGTTTGTCTCATGTTTCTTTTCATTCTTTGAAAATTGTTAAAACTGATTGATCTGAATTATTTTCCGCTAAGATGATAAAGACTCAATGTAATACCGTGCAACTGTTTGCACCCCTTCATATGATGTATTACACCCTATAAAGAACTGGAATTAAGCGATCAGCCCTTGTGCTTGTCTGCTTGCTTACATACAGTATAGCTAAGTAGGTCTTTCTTCTCTCCTTCACTCTGAGATTCAAGGCTCAAACTCTATTTCTTTGTATGATAATTTGTTGGAAGGAGAGTGTTATTTATTTCTTTTCTTTAATCTCTCACCAGAGAATTCAGTACATATCTGGTGGTTTTCACTGGCTTTCTTAAAAACATCTCTGTTCAAGATAGCTCTACATGTCCAAATAGCCTACACAATTCTGTGACTACGGCTGATACAATTAGTGCAAAACTGACTTTGACATTTTTTTTGCCCTCTAAAAAAGTAAGAGGTCAGTATCATAAGCCAGAACCAGTTCTCAATGAATATGAAAAGAAGGAAAGCAGTGACAGAAATACACTTCAAGCCTGTTTCAGCAGGAATGTGTTGACCTTATCTGAATTACTCATTCTTACTGTCAGCTATTCCTCTCTCACCACTGTCAGAGAGAAACAGGGACCATTTGGAGGGGTTTTTTGGTTTGGGTTTTTTTTTTTGGGGGGGGGGGGGGAGGTCGCATTTGTTCTATTTGTTCCCTACTTTGTTTCTTGTCTTCTAGGTTTAAATGTAATGACTCATTTATGTTTGGCATCCTTTTCTGTATCTCGATTCTATCACTGTAGAACATGGTATTGTTCTTGGTGAAACTTTTTAATCCCTTGCCCTGAGGTACAGGGAGTGTCTGCTGCCTTTGTTGAGGATGTCAGAAGTTTGTGAGTTTTTTGTGATGGATTAGGAGAGTGTGTTTACCTAGTTCTTCTCTATTGGCATGAAAAATCTATGCATTTGTAGTGTTATTGCTTCTGTTGAGAATTTATTGCTGTTAGAACAGCTTGCTTAGAAGGACACAAAAAGCCTTGCTGTGCTAGAGCTTCACCCTTTATTGTCTGGGGGTCACACACTCCAGGTTCAATGAATGACTGTCTAATTGAATCTGTAATTATTTCCTGCTAACAGTAGGAATCGTTAGGCACTGCCTTCTGTCTCAGGGAACACTGAATGATTAATGGTGAATGATTACCGAATGATATTTAACATTGTTAGTAGGTCAGATACACATAGGTTCAATAAAAAGTCTTCTATCTTTCTTTGTTATAAAAAGTTAGTAAAGGTTACTGTGCTTTTGGCAGGAAGGCAATTTCAAGTAAAAAAACCTTGCTGCATACATGCAAAACTTAATCTTTCCTATTAACTATGTTGCATAGCGTTTTAAGACCCGTATCCGATTATACTAGTTCCTTCCAAGCATGCAGTACTGACAGAGCTTACCCTTCTGTTAGAATAGCTTCATGTCAAGCCTGAGCTGGTAGATGAAACACAGATAAGTAAATATAGTAAAAAAGAATACAGTGGTGCTTTTTCTGTGTAATCTCTCCAACTGATAACAGAAAAGGATTAACATGTATCCTTTTAAGGCTTCTTTTCTGTGGAATGGAGGGAACATTAGCTTTTAGTATTTTCCAGAGAGGTTGTGCTGTTTCCACCCTTGGAAGTTTTCAAGACCTGCCTTGAGCAGACTTGCTCAAGTCCTTGAGCAACCTGGTCTAATCTTATAGCTGACCCTGCTTTGAGTAGGAGGTTGTACTAAAGATCTCTTAAGGTCCCTTTCAGCCTGAATTATTCTATGGTTCTAATATACAACTAGAATGTTTCTAAACTTCAAAGTTTCAGTTTGAAGATACACTTTAAGGTTTCAAAGAAACTGGAGAATCAGAACTTGATCTGCTCTTTGTCAAAATTTTTCTAATAGTTGCAGAGTAAACTGTACTATCTAAATTAAATCAATAGTTTATGAATTAAAAGCTTTAAGAGAATTCCTAAAAATTGTGGAATGAGAAGAGAGCATTACCAAGGAAGTCTAGAAAAGATTCAGTTGTATCCTAGGGAGTGGATGGGTATAACTGAATTTTGTACCCTTAGCATGAGAGCCGTTTCTAAATCTGACCCTCCTCTGCTTGCCATAAAAAGATAGGATGGTGTCCTACTGGCATGTTCTGCAGTTCACTGGAGTCCGCTGGTAGATTTTTACTTTCGAGGTCTCTGAATGTTCTTCAAGCAGAAGATTCTGCATGGTGCTGGTGAGAAAGAGCCATTTTCACAGGAATGCCATCATTGCCCAGTCAGTTACACTGGCTTACTCATTGTACAATTAAGTTGGATGTATTGCTGGGCTTCATCTTAGCTTGGCCACAGTAGATTACTTTTGGAAACAGGCCACTGATGGTTAATGAAGATCGTTGTATATTCTAGCTGAGCTTCTACTGCAAGGGAGAGCCTCTAACTTGTGATTCCTTAAGAACAGCCACTAGTGTAGTCCTCTACTCTGCTGTTTTTTATTGGGGTATATTCAAATCTAAGTAACTTTTCTGCATGTTCTTCTCTTTTTTTAATGTATTGTGTTGCTGCAGTGACATTCTTTTCTTGTCAGACTGTTCATGAGCGCTGTATTTGTAGTTTGCTTTGAAATAAACTGGGTTTTGCCTAGGTTTCTTCCTTCACAGTGTGGTCCCTTCTGTGATTTCTAAACTACATGTGATTGTCTGTCTCTTAAAATCACTCTTCCTAAAAGTGAGTTAACTCAAGAAAAGGCATAGCTCTGGCATTAGAGTATCAGAGCAGGAACTAAAGAAATGTTATTATGACTAACATAGTGGGTATTTTACTGAGAGGTATGTTCTAAAATGCATCATTAGTCTAATTCTACAACCTCCACAAGAAAAAATGTGGTTCTTTCCCAATCCATCAAGAAAAAAAAGTAGTTATAACTGACAGCAAACCGTACCAAAATATTCTTTGCTCACCTTAATTACAAAACTTCATGTATCTGAGCCCAGGCTATATGGATATTTGGGTTGATGATAAAAAGTGACTATCAGTTGTCTTGGCACTGTATTTGTTCAAAAGAGTAAGTGGTAATTTATTGTTCTTTAAACTTACGTGTTCATAGAAAATTCTGTTGTGTTATTTATTTGCAGGTTTTTAATGCAAAAACAGCAGAGCTATTGAGTCACCATCAAGTTGAGATACAGCAGAAATTCCCTAAAGAAGGGTATGAATTTTCTGTGTTTTTTTTAATTGTTTGTGTACATTTTGGTAGAGTTTGTGTATTTTTTATCTATGAATGATCAAAACTGAAGTTGATAAATAATTATTAAGATAGTATCTGCTATAAAAGACTGTGTGGTGGTAAAAATGGCATTAAAAAACCCACACTAGGTGTCCAGTATGTGCTTTGAGTTATGTAAACTAAAAATACTTAGTGTTTTACTCTGACCACTCATTAACGTATTTGCAGTTTAAACTTTAAAGTCTAAAACTGAAGTTTAAACAAGATTTAAAGCTTCATTTAAAGTGGTAAAGCTGGTAATTTTTATAGTTCAATCATAGCCTTAAGCTTAGTCCTTAGAAATTGCTTAGTTTGTTCTCTGAGGTGTTTTTTGTTTGTTTGTTTGTTCTTAATTGACCCACCATGTGCTGCCAAAGCCCTATGTATAGAATAAAGCAAAACAAAATGCTTTGTTTTCTGCAGGTGGTTTTGTTGTGAAAATACAGCTTGCCGTTTAAAAAGGGGTTGAAATTCATTACACTTTTTCTAGATATGTAAAACATACTTTGTAGTTTTGATTGTCTCAAAATGCTCAGCTGGTTTTTCAGACTAGAATTTCTTTTTTTTCCTAAATGTAATTTTTTGTCTTTTATTAACTGGTGTTTACTGTTTGTTTAAGATGGGTGGAACAAGATCCAAAGGAAATATTGAAGTCTGTCCTTGAATGTGTGGAAAGGACCTGTGAGAAACTGCAACAACTGAACATAGACATCACTAACATAAAAGGTATTCCTAGTACTTATGGGTAACTGAAGGCTTTAGCATACTCATGGTTGAGCAAGTCAGATTCTCTAGTTTTTAAGTCAATAAATAGAAAGGTGGCAGCATGTGCTACCCTCAAAGAAAATGTTAAATTGGCATCGGGAGCGGTTTGTTTGGGAAGAATAATGAGAAAATAAGTCCTTTGTGTATATTAGCAATGCAAAATCTACAAAGTAGACTTAACCTAATCTTGCAAAATCACAGAGACAAGTGATGAATGAAGAAATTCTGAAATTTAAATTAGGGCTTACTGGGAAAAGCTATTTTCCCATCAGTGTTGTTGCTGTCTCAGTTTGTGCCAAAAAAAAAAAAAAAAAGAGAGAGATTTAGAGCACATAGGTTAAGCAGTAAAAGTTGAATGATGAGTTTTTAGAAGTAATATTTCTAGATTTTAACATTAAAAAGTTGGACTCTTTTTATTTCCCGTTTACTTTCCTCTTCTCCTTACCTGTTCCTCCCTCCTCTCCACCTCTCCCTTCCCTCCCTCACCCCCTAAAAGGGGAAAACAAACCTTCTGAAAAGGATACTTCTTTCTATTTTGTCCTGAAGCCATTGGAGTCAGCAACCAGAGAGAAACAACAGTGGTTTGGGACAAGACAACTGGAGAACCTCTTTATAATGCTATTGGTAACTTCTATACTTTCTGATATGTAGTATCATAAAATGAGCGTGCTGTAGAAAAATACTTCCCTGGTTTCCTGTGCAGATCTCATTGTGGCCTAGCCTACTAACTTAATTGATTTTTTTTAATTATTTTTTTTATATCGGTGCCATAAGCTGTGTGTTTGTATACACCAGTGCAATTAAAAAAAAATCCTATTGTGTTAAAATTATTACTTAATACATAATAAATCACTTTATGGGCTTTCAACAAAAAACAGCATTCCTGAGGGGTTTTGTACATCCCTGGCACGTAATGAAGCTCTGACTTATACCAAATCACTTCCTTTTAAATGAAGGAGCTTACTAAATTTTCAGGATGCTTTTGATTTAACTTTAAAGGAAAAACATGTTAAGTAGGTTTAATGAATACTTATTGATTTAGAGTTTTATTTTTCACTTACCTTGGCTTTTCAGATTATGTCAGCAGAGAAATGGTAATTGTCTAGATTTGCTCTTTTAGGCCATGTCAAGTGCCAGATTTAGTTTAGTATAGCGTCACTGAAAAAACAGGACTCTTCTGTATTCAAATATATGTTGTTTACAGCTTTATGTTTAGCCCAGCTGTACCTTGATAACTGACATAGCGCTTCAGTTCAAAGTTTTCATAGAAATAGTAAATAATCAACCTGCTATTTGTTTTAACCTCCTAGTTTAATGACAGTCATCTGATGTAAACAAAGTAGCATTAGTCATTTGCTTGTGCTCTGGTAGAGAAAAGTATGCATCCTATTATGTGGAAAATCTTGTTTGATGTCTCAAATTATTTGTTCTTTTAAATCAAATGCAATTATCTAACCATTTTTAGTTTTTACAATAGTGCATTAAAATACAGTGGCAATACAATATTCTTTCAACTACATGAAAAGCTAAAAATAAAGACAGGAATTTACTGGCAAGAGCTCTGTTTTTGTAGAAGAAGCCTGTACATGTCACTTTTTGTGTATTATATGAGTTGATCAGTTAGTTTCACTTGTGTTTTTAGTGTGGCTTGACCTGAGAACCCAGTCAACAGTTGAACGGCTTCTTAAAAGAATTCCAGGAAAAAACAAAGCCTTTTTTAAGGTAAGAAGTATTCCAGAACATTTAAACAGTAGCTGAACTCTTATTGCTCCAATATTTAATGTTTTGGAGATGTGTGCTTGAAATTCCACAAAACATAGTCAGTCAGTTGTAGCTTCTAGTCCCTTCTTAGCTTGTTAAATAAAAAATGTGCATAATACTATACTACAGATTTGAGACTGGAAAATATTTATTTTCCTCAAAGTAAGTGGTCAACACTCCTTACTTATCTCACTAGAGAAGTTAAATGAGTAATCGTTATGAGACTTAATCATGTGTTACCTATCCAGTGATAAGTAAACATCACACACAAAAAGTAAGAGCAAATAGAAAAAAAACTCTTTGGAGAATAAGTCGTTGATGTGAAATATATTATCCTTTCTCATCTTATGCCTTAATAGTGAAGTTAATTGCAACCAATCTGAGAACTAGGAAGCTATTTTATAAAGAGCAAATACATCATTTTTTTTTTATATGGGTGTACATATATATAAAAATTTGGAAAAAAACTGCTTGCAAAAGGGTATAATAATTCCTTGATTCATATTTTCCTTGATTTATTTTATAAATATTACATATTTTATATATTATGTATTTTCCTATAGCCAGGAAATGGATGTCAAAAAGCATCTAAACTTACTTGTTTTTTAAGTTCTAGTAAAATACAAATTCCATCTTTCCTGTACTGTGCTGCTTGTTTTTGTTGTCATTACTTGCTGTCTAGTTGTATGGAGATATCCTAGATAAGGCAGGACTTCTGCAAACAGTTATTTCCACGTAAATGGTCTTTGAACTGCATTTAGATCAGCTTTGATCTTTGTCCATTAATGCACCGGTCATTTGGTTTTGATATTTTCAGGCTTGTGTATTGTATGCTTAGTACTTATTTAAATAACAAGCTTATATAATTTCTCTGAGTTTTGTGTCTTTGGTTTTTCAATTACTGTCATCATTTTTATGTATGATTACAGTATTCATGGAAAAGATACTTGCATGGTCTTTAAATGATTTTTTAGATTTTTTTTTTTTTTTTTTTTTTTTATAGTTTAGGACTGGTCTTCCACTTAGCACTTATTTTAGTGCAGTGAAACTTCGATGGCTTTTGGATAATGTGGAAGAGATTAAGCAAGCAGTTGATGATGGAAGAGCTATGTTTGGGACTATTGATTCATGGCTTATATGGGTATGTATTTGTGAGTTTATTATCACTCTTTTTAAAATTAATTTCCATATCATGCAAATTTTTGTGCAAAGTACTATGACACATGATGCCCACTGATCACACAGTGATGTCAGTACAAGCCACTAAAAGAACTTCCATTAAAGTTCCTTACAAGATGAACTTGTACTGTTCCTGTATCGCTATATTCTTTTCATAGATGCTTATGTGTAGTTTACTATTTATAGGTTGCTGTAAAATTGTGCTCATGCTTTTGGAAAAATCTTGGACTTCAGAAAGATCTATTAGCCACCTTTGCAATATAAGACTCCAGGAGGTACAGCTGTACCCTTATTACCTCTCTCACGCCTTTTTTCCACTATACCAGGTCTGCCTCTTTAGTTGTTGCAGAAATATCAGAGTTCCCAGTCCCAAGCTGAAAGCTTTGTGAATGTAGAAATTTTTTTTGTCATCTGTTAAAGTAAACCTGTATCTTTTCTTGGCAAATACTGTTGATATTTTTTTTGTTCAGAGTTTGACAGGTGGAAAGAATGGAGGCGTTCACTGTACAGATGTAACCAATGCCAGTAGAACAATGTTGTTCAACATTCATTCCTTGGAATGGGATCCCGAGCTCTGCCAGTAAGCTCAGTTTTTCAGTAATACTGTTATTTAAATAGATTCTATAAGTGATGTGTAAAGCAATAGTAACAATCTCTTATCTAGACTAAGATCAGCAATTACTGTTGTATTTCCTGTTAACATTAATAATTAAGATTCATTGTTCTCTAGATGTCCAAATTACAGCTGTCTGAATTAATTAAAAGTAGCAGAGCCTTGATTTTTATGTAGGTGGAAGACTGGTTCATGGAAACAAATACATTTAATAGTTTCTTTATTCCTTAATCAAATTTGTAAGTCAGTTACAATGATAGTCTCTCTATTTAAATTTAAATTTATTAATAGCAATATTTTAAAGATATTGTTGGAAGAGGAATGAGTTCACACATGAGAATGAAGATTTCTTCAAAATATTCAAATATATGATGTTTTACTCCATAATTCAGTGTTACGTACTGTAATGAGTGGAAAAACACAGTGATGGATTAAACCCTAGAAATCAAAGTCCCTTTTCTGGTTTTTTTTCTTTACAGTTTAGACTTATCTAAGAAAACAAATGCAAAATGCTTTCTGATTTAGCAGTGACCATATATAAATTATTTTGTATTGTCTTCAGGTTCTTTGATATTCCTATGGAAATACTTCCAAAAGTACGAAGCTCCTCTGAGATTTATGGCCTGATGGTACGTTTTCTTGTGTGTGTGTGAAATTAATCTTGTAAAAATATATCAATATACATTTTGCAGAATTCCCATAGGTCAGGACTAATGGCTTTTTCTAGACCAGTATTGTTTGATTTATGATTAGTGTGTCATTATCTACTGTAGTGTAATATTGCATGAAGTTGAATATCTGTTGTTTTCTCTTTTAAGTGTCAAATAGACAAAACAAAACAGAAGAGGTTTTTGATAAGGATAACAAATAGATTTTTTAATTACAATTATTTACTGATTCAGAAACTACCCATCACAATGCAGTGTATAATCAGTAGATTAAAAGAATGAGAGCACAGTATTTTTACTTCTTGTACAATTGAAAAGAGAGTAAAATTGCTATGGATGTCTTAATGATCTAAGAAGACTGGACGAGATGTTTAATGTCTTATTTCTACATAACTGAAGGCAAGATTAGTCAGTTTCTGTGAACTGGAAAATCACAAGTGACACCTTAGATTGCCTTCTTCTTTGAAAAATAAACTACTCTTGCTGTGTATATTTACATAGCATTCAGTAAAAAAATATTTTGGAATATTGTGGTGTCTTTTTAATTACACTCCTTCCAGTGCAGCTGTGAATACTACTTAGGAGTAAATCATTAGTTGTTGTCATGGGGCTGAGGTTTCTAGTTTACTTTGATGCAGCACCAGCTCTTATACAGTGGCATCTAATTTATTCTTAAAAGCTTCAGAATCAGATAAACTGGATGTTGTGATTTTGCATTCTTTTTCCTGGTAGTTTGCCCTATAGTTTACTAAGAACATATAGGCATTTTGTAATTAAAACAAGTTATGAGATTTTTATTTAAAATATAACTCTAACTTGCCTGAAATTTTTGCTCATCTGTTAATGGAGATGCTACTAGAAGTCATTGCTGACATTTGTTAATGTGAAGGTCAGATGAGAGTGAGTCGTATTAAACTGAATGGGTGAGGTAAATGCAAAAAATACTACCTGGCAACTTGAACCAGAATAGAGGGTCACTTTAAATGTGAACTTTTGTTTCTCTTCCCCTTTTCTTCCATTTTTTTGTTTTCTTCTTCTTTTTGCTGACTGTAGAAAATCTGTCCTAGCCTGGTGAGTAGAGGCTTCCATTAGGCTGACCACCTATATCTTATCCATTCTGTTCAGATGCTGTGCATTTCCATTGGTTTAAGGATTAGTAAAAGCACACTTTCTAGACTAATAAATTTGGTGGGTATTCCCAAATTTGAGATCATTCAATTAGAGTTCATGCTAAAGTTGTTTCTAAAATGTAATCCTGCTGTATGCATTTGCCTTAATTTGCAGGCTGTTGAATATTTCTTTTAATAGTGAAGTAAAAAATACAGCTACTGGCTAATAAATGTTGGCTGTCGCATTTTATAAATGAGAAAAGTGGGCCATTCTGTCTACAAATAGTCATTCTAGTACAGTGAAACATCAGAATCATGAAGTGGTTTTGAGTGCATTTATGAACTGAATTACCTTAAATCCAGTTAATTAAAATGAGAATTAAAGAAAAAAAATATTCAGATTGGAAATGCACTTGCATAACTTTACTGAAAACGCATTTCATAATTGCATGAAGAAACAATTTAAAGAAAGAAGTAAAAGTTTCAGGATATAAATTTCTTATGTTGCCTATTGCAAGAATGCAACTGAAAAACTATGTGGTAGTGTTTGGAAGAAATTCTATCTAAGTCTTAAAATGCTGTATCTTAAAATAAGGCATCTGTCTTTGCTTAGTGTGCCATCACAATCACTTTTGTTTCTAGTCACTTGACCGTTTTTGCACTTCTGCATTTTTCACTTGACACTGACTGCAAAGGTTTTACTGAACCTAATTTTCTGTACACTATGATTTCAATAAAATTTATGTTAAGAACTGGTGGGGTGACATTAAATATGCCTGTAAATTTCCTGCTCTCTATTTTTAGTGTTTTAGGCATGAGCTGCATTAAGCTGAAGTCCAATGTACACCTGATCTGAACCGTGTTGCTTACGTGACCCTTCTTTGTTTTCCTTTGAGCATTAGAAATTTACCTTCTTTTTCATTGCTTTAAAGTGTAGTCATGGAAAGCTAATTTGGAACTTTTTTTTTTTTTTCTCTTTTCATGAATCAGAAATCTGGAGCTTTGACAGGTGTACCAATTTCTGGGGTAAGTCCTACTTCAACTCAGATTCTGGCATGAGAACCTGATACTGCATGAACAGATCTTCATTGGAAAAATCTTTTAAGATGAATGAATCCTGCTACAAATTAAGTTGATGGTTTTTTACTTCATGTTAAACATGAAGTAAACTTTTGAAGTTGAATTATTAGTTGACTGAGTTCTTCATTGTTAAGTTAAGGTCTGGCTGTCGAAATACAGCTGATGGCTTTAATGCGTGTGGGTAGGGCTGCTGGAAACTTAGGCTAAGCAAATGAGTAACATTACAAAATGGAAGCAAGCTCTCCTTTATATATAAAAGGCATTCAGTGCATACATAATCCAGTAATGTTGGGCAGATTGTAAATCTTTTTCCAATACAACTTGCATAAAGATAGTAAATTTTTATTTTGATGTCTTTAAATTGTTCACCATAAATAGCATGACACATTTAATTTGCAGTTCTTGTGAAGGGAAGAGTAGTAAAAAGCAGAGGTTATCTTTATAGATTTTTTTTCCTCACTTTAGTTACCTGCATGCTCGTAATAGATTATAGTTAAATATTGCTGTTCATGTTCCTTTTTCATGCATGTGATTCAACTGCAGACCTTTGCTAATAAAAAAATAAATCTCTTTTCAGTGCTTGGGTGACCAGTCTGCTGCTCTTGTTGGGCAAATGTGTTTTCAAGATGGGCAGGCAAAAAATACGTAAGTTACTACAAAAGTTGTAAGATAAACAGTACATCACTGTTCTGGTTTTCAAGCTAACTGCCAAATGCTTTTGTAGTTACCGCATAACTACAGCTCTGGGTTGACGTACAAAGTAAACAGTGTCACGATTTTTGTATAAAATAATGAAGGTATTAAATAGTTTATGAGTTATATGTTGGAACAAAGTCACTGTGAGGAAATACCTCTGTATGACAGGAGGGTTTTAATTTTAAAATTCTCCATAACACAGATTGAAACAGTTGCAGTGTCATATAAATTGTGACCTAAAGTTAAACAAATACAGGCCGTGTGAGTCAGATCACATAGACCTGAATGACAAAAAAAACCCAACCAACATTGCTGGATGGGAAAGGTTCACTTCAGCTGCAGTGCTTAGTTTTGCTTCTGTTTCTAGCTCAGTGTGGAGAATTTTACATTTGGGTTCTTTCTATTTCTCAGCCTCTTAGTGTCCCTTGTTTACAATAGCTGATCAGTTAAATCAGGCAACTGGTGTAATCAAACATTCATTTCAGGAAAAGCTCTCTGCTTAAATGCCTTACTGCTCCATTTACAACCGTGTGCTTAACTGAGCATGTAGGTACATACACAGTATTGGACTTTCACAGATTTAATTACACATTAATCTATACTTGTTGCTAATTAACCTTCACCTTATCTTTTATATTTATACACAAACTTAATGGTTAGTGGCCTTGTATTTTAGTAAAACAAACATGGTTCTAAGTAATATTGTCACAAAGTATTTTTATAAAAAATACTTTTATAACTCAAGAAACCTTTTGAAAAAAATCCTGCTAAACCAAAAGGTAAAAGTGTGGGGTTTTTAACCTATTTGTGTTGCTGCTTTACCCCTTTTCTATCCAAATGAAAACTGAAGACTTTCTCAGTACTATTTGAAGCTATTAATTTTCAGGGTATTAAAAAGGTAGGGAACTCATAATTTCTTAAAATAAGTTTGAGCGGGTTATAAGTATTTTGCACTCCTTTTATTAAACTGTGTCCTTATATGTGTGTGTATGCACACATATGTGTGATGTGGTCTTCAAATGAGAAAGATGCCATTTTTAGAAGTATTTGAACTGTTTAAAGAACTGTTTAAAGAAAACCCTCCTCTTTGTGACAGTAACAGTTTCTTAAATTTCCACTTTAAAAGCTTGAATTTAGTATTGTGAAATATTTATTTTATAAAGTAGCTTTCATAATCAGCTTATATCGAAGTAGGTAAACACTGCCATCAAAGAGGAATTCACAGGTAGTTTTCAGCCGTATCTGTTCCTTGATCAAGTATTATATAAGAAATAGCAAGAGAAAGAGGTGTGGGGACTAGATTTTTCAGCTGCCTGCTGCATTTAAATCAACTTTTTGAGGATGGTTTTATCAACAGTTAATGGCAACATAACCTTCAAGGGGAAAAAAGTGATGTCTTGATTCTCCACAGGGGAGTCAAATTCATGAATTGCAGTAACACGTTATCCTTTAAATATCCTGGTTTTAACTTTCCTTTGCTCTCATGCTAGGTATGGAACAGGATGTTTCTTGCTGTGTAATACGGGTCAGAAGGTCAGTTGCATTTTTTTAGTTGTTCACTTCTTTTTTACAATCTTTAAGTTCTTGAGTACAACTATATATTAGCCTTTCTTAAACTTATGAGCAGCAATTATATTGCTAGAAATAAGGAAAAGTGCATTCTGAAATCTGAAAGAAGAGAAAGTAATAATTTGTTCAAGGTGTTTCAGTAAGACTCCATTTCCTAGCTCCTTAAGTTTATAAAAAGAACTTTTCATATCAAGTTTCTTGCTCTTTCCTTGTATATGTTTCTTAACCTCACCCAGAAGTGCTGAGTGTTAACTACCTGCTTTTCTTCTCGTCTTGGCTATTTTATTTCTTCCCTTCATTTTCTCCCATTGTTTCCTTGTAGTTGTAGCTGAATAAATAATGCAAAGCTTTGGCTTTGTTCTCATTCACATTTCCTTTTAAAGACCCCTAATTCTTTGCTACAAGGAGGCTGGAAGGATCTGAGGCAGCTTGTGGAAATGCAAATTGACACCAGCAATTTGAGGCTTTATCTTAGGTGTTTATTTAGAGTGACTTTTTTTAAACTTTCCATATGTTTTTTTTTTCCAGTGAAGGTTTTGTCTCTTGTTTATTATCATTTGAATATATTTAATTAAATGTTTTCTGCATCTATTCATGCTTTACCTTTTCTTTCCCCTTTCCCCATTTAGTCTGTGTTTTCTGAGCATGGTCTTCTAACCACAATAGCTTACAAACTGGGCAGAGACAAACCTGTTTGTTATGCACTAGAGGTAAGTACAGTAATTTCTTCCTTCTTGTAGTGATACGGGTTCTTGTTTACTTCCATTTTTCTAGTATCCTTATGTTATCTTCAGTTGCATGTAAATCAAAATAGCTTTGTGTTACAGCTTGTGTGCTTCAAGGCTTATGTGTGGTTTTGGTTATCCCTATCTCCAATCTTTATCACATAATCTAATAAAAATATTTCTACATTGCATCATTTATATTTTCAGGGCATGATGACTAAAACATTTTTTCTGTTACAGAGTCTTTCAAATCTTTAATAAATGTTATAAATAAATAAATAAGAAGAAATTTTATACTGAAATTGCATTTAAAAAACAGGGAAAAAAGTATTAGTGTTTCAGTTATCTTCCCATAATAAAATGCCCCACTAAATATCTTTAATTTTTGTTTCATTCTAGTGGATTTTACTTCTAACGTTTAAAAATCTGAATCAAATTTCTGGAACAAGAATCTTCTAACAATTGAGGGTTTTTTACCTACTAAGACTTAGGTGCCTACTTCCAGAATTTAGTTCCTCAGTTCTCCAGACAACTCTGAGGACATCCAAATCCTGTAGAAAATTGGGTTTTTACTATAACTTCAGGGTTCATTGTTCTAAAGCTCTGTTTCTGAAGCACAAAGCAGCTGAGCACCTATTTGGCACCAAAGCTTGGTCGGGTTCAATAGAATGATTATTATTCCACCTGTGTTGCTTAGTGGGCTTGATCTGATAGTTATTCTCAAAACACGCATACTGAATTCTCTGCTGCCATTGAGCTTTTGTAGAGAGCCCACATTTTCCATGTGAAACACACAAAGACAACCCACAGGATTTTCTTTGCTGGGAGAATAGTCTGTAGCTTGCAGTACTTTAACAGGATGTGGGAGGGTGTGTTCATTTGTTTTCCTTTCCTAAGGAAAGTTGTTCTTGCATTTGGCATGTTTTGGCAAACTGTGGGGTTTTCACTTTGTGCAGTTGTGTGAGAAGTTTGTTTTATTTTTAACCCATGTTTTTGAAGTAAGAACTGGAACGGTCTCAAGAGCGATTTGTATTTCTGCATGCTGAAACACGTGCATGTATACTTTGCTTCTTCCTCATCTCCAAGTCTTTAATGATACTGTCTGAAGAAATGACATCAACAGAAGATGTTAAATGTTTTTTCTCCTGTATCCATGCTAGAATCATCTACAGTCTGCTGGCTTAGACACTTCCCAGAGAGGCAAGAAATGGTAGATTCAGCCTTTTCTTTGAATCAAATCTGTATCTTGTAACTGTAACAGCCAGCTGGTTAGAAAACACTCTGCTCCTTCTGGCAATGGCTTTGAATGAAAATATAATGCTACTCCTATTTTACTTGAAGCTTAGTCTAGTAGACTTGAGACTGTGTTGTAGAGAAGTCCATTTGGACTTTGGAGTGAGATGAGAGCCATGCCATTCATCTATGATATGGTGGAGCCATTCAGGGCCATTTGGTGAAGCACCAGAGGAATTTTCTTGGAAAATGCAAGTGCCCAAATTTTCTGTCTGTCTGGGCATTTGTATTTAGACTCTAGACATGATCAGTCTTCATTTTTTAAATCAAAGCATAAAAATCTTAATTTGTTAGAAAAAGAAGGCTGAGGCTACTGGACCTCATGACAAAATTAGAGAGACATGAAGACTGCTTCGGAAATGTCATGGTAACTCCCCTCGATGAAAAAATCATGTAATATGCACCTTTTCTACATGGAGCCTGCGTAACAGGCTGCCTTTTTTACACAGCAGTCTCCAGCTGCCAAGAAACTTGTGGATTGTTTGTGAGCGTTCCTGGAAGTGCTTTAAGTTGTGACTGTCAGCCTGTAATTGGAGGCCACAGCTACCCCTCCTCTCCAGTCTTATAAAAAGGAACACGAAGCTAACAGTTGTTGTCTCCTAATGTTGTAGTGATTTTGTTTCCTTCAGGGGTCTGTTGCAATAGCTGGTGCTGTTGTTCGTTGGCTGAGAGACAATCTAGGTATCGTTAAGACTTCACAGGAAGTTGGTGAGTATTCATAATTTGGAGCTGTTCAGTTTTTTAAGTTTTCCGGTGTCTTGATGTCTCTAATATTGAATAAAAGCTCAAAATATTCAAGTAAACAAAAGGTGGAAGATGCATATATTTTGCTGTGTTTGAACAATTTGGTTTGCATCCATGAAATCACTGTTCATTGATGTATGTATTTCATACAGAATATCAATACGGCCTTTGAAACCCTTTGTCAGCTTTGCTGTATTGCAGTCTGTATTTTTTAGTAGTTTCGCTAGCAAGCAGATATTTAGGAAGATACTATACATACAGTGTTATTACTTGATTTCATACAATATTGAATTTTCCAGAGCCAAGAGTATTTAAGTCTCTATTGCATAGTCTCTAGAGCATATTTGATCCTAAACCTACATATTCATTCCTGTCCCAAACATGAGAACCTGAGGCCCTACATATACAAAAATGTATGTAGAAGGCTCCATATCCATTGAGTTAGGGACCTCAGTTGGCAAAGCTGAGGGTAGTAATCCATTTTGGCTAAGAATACAGTAATCCTTCAGCATTTGGGCAGCTGACGTTTTCTGCTTAAGCTGAGCTGAAACAAGCTGGTGTGTGACATTATAGAAACTAGGAATATATCAAAATTTGAAAAAGGAGAAAATGTCAGAATCATTCAAGTGTAACAGTTTGAAAGTGACTGATTTAAAGAGATTTAGGATTAAAAAGTGATTAATTCCATATTTTTAATAATTTGATATCTTATTCAAAGATGGAAAAATTTAGAATTCAAATTTTATGTAAAACTCCAAATACTAAGCAAAAACTTAAAACGTCAGTCTCTTTTTCTGTAAGAAAGCTTCACAGATCATACAGAAGAATATAAACTACTGTCACATGAATCAGCCAGCTGTTGAAGCACTACAGTACCTGTTGGCTTCAAACGTTTCACTAGACCTTTGGAAAGTTTGAGTTTCTGGAACTTTAATCTCGTCAGTGTTGTTAAAGTCATGTGAGACTTCATCATCTCTTCCTGTTTCCCTGAACATGCCCTTCCTTCTTCCTTCACTCCTTTTTAAAGTGGAGTCTGTATGAAAGTACTATTTACAAAGATTTTTTGAATAAGTTTTCCTACCTCTTTTCTCTGTTGTTACACTTCTCTCATCAATGCAAAAAGGAAATTTACAAAAGCAGAAAAAAAATATTTTCCTTTCTTGTTATAGGAAGAAGCTGCACATTAGCATTACTTCCTTGGCAGTTCTAGATGTTTTAATATAATTTAAAAAATTACAGATATTTTAATATTGGGGAGTTCAGATATCCAAAGTTATTACTCAGATGTTAAGAAACTTCAGATTTCCTTGTAGCTGGCCTTGTGATTATATACATAAGCTGAGAATTTAGAACTCTAAATCCATTTGAAATTAATGGGAATTTAGTTCTTAACTCCCTTTAGTCTTGATCCAGTTTCACTTGCTTGCCTGGACTTAAATGCAAGTAAAGTGTGACCTTTTGGATGGCTTTGAAGGTTGCATTCTTTACCCACAGGAGACCCTTTTGAACACCTCACAGAATCTAGGTCAGAATACTGAGTACACAATTTTGGGTTTGGTTTTGATTTTTCATTTTACATTCTACATTTCCCACAACACCCTATGCCCCATCCTCCATTCATATTGTTGCAAATGGACAACTAGTTAATGAGGAGCAGAGTGCCAGAGTTAGTTGTGTTTTCTAATTTTATGTGGCTTGATTATTTTTGTAGCTACCTAACATATTCTGAATATTTTCCATATTTAAATAATAACACCTTTAAGTGTCATATTTAAGTGTTGTTACAGTTGTGAAAAGCTAAGTAAAGACTGTTTGTGTGTGTGCATTAGAAAAACTGGCCGCAGAAGTGGGGACTTCTTATGGCTGCTACTTTGTGCCAGCATTTTCAGGACTGTATGCACCATACTGGGAACCCAGTGCAAGGGGGTAAGGATCTGACTAAATACTGTATTTGCAGGGAGATTTAATGATTTTAGAAATACTGTCACTGGTCCTTCAAGGTATGTGAAATTATTCTTTTTGTTCCTTTGATGTGTCAGGATACATCATTCTCTATGGTATCTTCAAGCAACTACTGTATTTCTCTTTTGTATTTAATCTGTTTGAAACAGCAGCTGCTACTGAGAGAAAAAGAAGGATTAGCTAGTTCAGCTACTCACCCACCTCTCCATCCCCCCTCCAAAATAAAGGAGGCGAGGAGCAGGAAAAATATTTTGGCTGGCTTGTGCATTTCAGAGGACAAGTACAAGATAGTTCTATCATCCTTGCCACTAATGGGGCCACCTTTTTTTCTTCATGCATTTCTGATTCTGAAAGTATTTTCATCTCACTAAAGAGAAGGAGGAGGTCTGCATACCTGTGATCTGTCAGGCAACAGAAGCAGAAAGAGAAGAATTTAGTGCTGATTAGTTTTTCTGAGCTCGGTTTCCCATGGCATCTGCATTCACTATCTCAAATCATAGAAAAATAGAATCATTTGGTTGGAAAAGACCTTTAAGATCATTGAATCCAGCTGTATCTGATCACCACTAAATTATGTCCCTAAGCACCTCGTCTACCCCTCTTTTAAATACCTCCAGGGATGGGGACTCAACTACTTCCCTGGGCAGCCCATTCTAGGACCTGATAACCCTTTCAATGAAGAAATTTTTCCTAATGTCCAATCTAGACCTCCCCTGATGCAACTTGAAGCTGTTTCTCCTTGTCCTATTGCCTGTTACCAGGGAGAAGAGACCAACACCCACCTCAGTACAGCCTCCTTTCAGGCAGTTGTAGAGGGCGATAAGGTCTCCCCTCAGCCTCCTCTTCTCCAGGCTAAACAACCCCAGTTCCCTCAGCTGCTCCTCATCAGACTTGTGCTCCAGACCCCTCAACAGCTTCATTGCCCAATGATACAGGGTACTTAATTCCTCCCCATTTCTCCTCCCTCTTCTTGCCCTTATGTCCAGCTTTCTTTCCAGTCTATTGAATGCTCTTTTCTCCTCTCTTTCCTGTCCCTTTCCTGGTTGTTAAGAGTTAACTAGATGGTACTAGTTAGAACTATTAGTACAAAAAATAACCTTCTATTTGTCTTTTCTGCTATTGTGAGCTTGCCTACTGTAGCTGGAATCACAGCATGCCATGGGAGTCACAGAAGCATAACAAATTTAAATATAAAATAACTTTCCTAAAGTGAAAAAAAGGAGTCTTAAAGAATGTCTAGTTCCCAAGGTTTCAAGTAGTTGAATCTTTAGAATTTAGATGCTTTTTGTACATAAAGAAGAAAAAAACCTTTGAGTTAGTTAGATGTTTTTACAGTTTTTCAGATCACAGTACTTAATTTTTTAACTGTTAACAGCTGATCTTTGCAATGGCAACAACTAAAAATGTCCTTTAATATCTTTGAACTTTCATGTATCCAGCACCAAATATAGCAGCACTTTTGTGTAGTACACTACTATTGCTCAAATGTTGAAATAGAATAAAAGGATGATTATTTGCTCTGCAGTTCAGAATGCATTGACAGAATTCAGCTTACTCATGGTTAGCTGTAGCAAAATTTCCATATCCAGAAATCTCTTTGAAAGTGTGCAAGTAACTAATGATCAGAATAGATCTGAAAACAATTTTAAGCATATAGAGCACAGCAGTGACACAGTTGGGCTTTTCCTTAAGAACTGAAAGCACTAGAGAATTTATTAAGATTTTAGTGGTAGGTGATATTATTAAAATCAGCCTCAATCATACATATCTTTTTGTTAAAGGAAGACTAGAATGTGTGTGTGTGTGTGTGTGTGTGTATCCACCCATTTGCATGCAGATTGGCAATAAATTTTAATTTATGGCAATTGTATTGATTGGACGCTGGAAGCGTGTTTGCAGGAAAACAGGGATGAGAGAGCTTAGATTAAAGGGAAACAAGCTTTTTAATATTAAAAAGCAGTCCTCATACAATGGAACTGAATAAGCTTTGAATTAGAAGGCCTATATCTGAAGGAACAGTGTATGTCTGTAAAGAAGTATGTCCTAACTGTTTTCTTTTTTTTTTCTTCTCTCTCTTCAACAGTATTATCTGTGGCCTTACTCAGTTTACAAATAAAAACCACATCGCCTTTGCTGCATTAGAAGCGGTCTGCTTTCAAACGCGAGAGGTAAAGGCAAATTGGGTCCTAAATTTGTTGTAAATTAGTATGATAACAGGGACTGTAGGTCTTCAGGAAGAGAGAGGATTGAAAAGTTTATTGAAGATTAATCATATGCTTTATATTGTACTTGGATGCTATTCTTCTCTTTATGTGGTGCTAATGTTGAAAAATTGTTCCTGTAGACTTAGCTACAATGATCTGGTTGGGTGGTACGTTATTTTGGGATGGTAATCCTGCTTTTTATCAGCACTTAAAATAAGAAGAATGTATTTTGTGAATATTTTGAGAGACAGAACATAGAAACATTAAAATGAAAAGGCCAGTGCCATAACTAAAAAATTGCATTAGTTCTACAACATAGGAGACTACATTTTATACTGTCTGCTGTGACAGAGATGGCTTATGTGGCTTTCGGTACACAAGAACAGAAATGAGTGAAAGCGAGACAGCAGCAAACATACCAAGGGATATCTGGATTCACTTCTGGCCCATTACATCTTGTGTTGCCTTAGCTGGCATTCTGCAAGAACAAACAGATTCTCACAGAAGAAATGAATGCTCCAACCAAATCAAAGGGATTGTATTAGTATGTTCTAAGCGTTAGAATCTTTATATCACCATCTACTATCAATTTACATTTGCTGTGTTCCATACAAATACAGGAGAAAATACAGTCTGTAGACCCCAAAGGGTAACAGTCAAACCTTAATTTGATTGGATGTTTTTAAACTGCTGTTATTTAAACATATTGGGTTTTAAAATAACAAACAGCTAACCCTGGGTGAGAGGAGGAAAACAGCTTGCTGTTTCTGTAGTGACATAGAATAGAGTAAGAAGTACTCATGTGGAAAAAGACAGCCAGAAATTTCACCCAGGCATCTGCTTTTGAAGCTATGCTAACAGCCTCTGAGTCCTCAGAAAGTTGTGAAGGAGCTTGGAAGTAGCCCATATCTCTCATTCTGGTACTAGAAGTCAGGGTGATGTTACAGGGAACTGAACTGATAGTCTAGTTTGTTGTCTGCTCCTCTCTTTCCTTGTCCCTCCTCCCATCTATTCCCTCTCATGTGACAGCTCAATGAACTTTCCAGCAGAAAATTATCCCTCTTTTTGCTAGGCTATTTTTCTGCTGGATTAATGACCTCAGCTGCCTCACATAGGAGCGTAGCAAATGTCAGAACAAGAGACAGGGCATGTTGCTGGGGGTGGATGGGAGGGGAATAAAGCTCTCAGACTGAGTGAGGGTGAAGTTAACTGTTTGACCAGATCTAATACTTCCTCATACTTTAGTCAGTGTGCTTTTATCACAATGACAGGGGTGCCTGATCAGGTCTCTGGACGCGCTTAGATTAACAGATTAAGTCCTAGTGACACACATAAAATATATGAAAATTTTTCAAAGATACACTGTTAGTTCCATCTTGTCAGAAACAAGGTTCTTTTCCTTTAATTCCAGTTAAAATGAAAGTCTTTTCTATCCTTCAGGAAAACCCTCAAATTTCATGTTCATTGGAGTTTTCACTTGGTTTATTGTGCCATCCAATCCTTCTAAGTCTCTGTTCCTCATTTTCCAAAAAGCTCCTTCCTTTTGCAGACAAATTACATCTGTTTGTTACACTTTTTTCTTCCAGAAGGCATTATGGAAAAATAAGCAATTTTTCTGTTCTAAGAGTTGTACAATGCTGTCATTAGACAGAACTTACATACTTGGATACCTTGCTCTTCATCCAACCTCATAGAACAGAGGTAGCAGCAGCACAATCATTATTTGTTTTGTTCTTTCATCCCTTCCTGATTTCTAGTGTCCTTTTCATTTTTTTTTTTAAATTTCTACTGAGTGCGTATTATGATCCAACATGCTCCTGCACAGTGGTAAACAAAGCTGGAGCCTCCAACAGTGTATGTATGTAAAGCTGAGATTACGAGGCACTGCTGAAGTGCTGAATGGTAAAAAAGGCAGGTGAAATCAGCACAGACAAATGTAAAATGATGCATGTGAAGTAAATAAGTGGTGGGGAGCAGTACTGGCTTAGTACTGCCAGCAAGCATTGCTGCTGTGCTATGAATCCTCTTTTCCAGGTTATTTCTAATGTATTGAACAGTGCAGGCCTGTGGAGAGATGCTGCCA
This sequence comes from Gorsachius magnificus, assembly GCA_034008185.1. Taxonomy (NCBI): domain Eukaryota; kingdom Metazoa; phylum Chordata; class Aves; order Pelecaniformes; family Ardeidae; genus Gorsachius; species Gorsachius magnificus. The sequence continues at coordinate 91,403,149 of CM067081.1, forward strand.
CCATGAAAACTGGCCTTTTACCTTCCAAATTTTAACCATTATTTATCTTGTGGCAGTTCTTTCAGTTCCTTTGAAAATTTTCCTGTAAGGCAGCTTGCTGACTTACTTTCTGGAATCGGGTAGAATCTACTGGCCGTCTCATCTCCATATAGTTTCTACTGTCTTACAAACCTACAATTTTTTTGTTCTTTTTTTTAAAAAGCATGCTGACTTTTCCCATTAAGAATTGTATATCTGGGTACATTGTGAACTACAGAGCAGCACAGAATATGTTGTAGCTTTGGTCTTTTTTTTGTGGTCTATGTTGCTTTGTCATTTAAAGCTGAGAAAAGCACATTTCTTTTTTATTCAAATAAATTGAAAAATCACAAAGAGAAAATCATTCCACACTAGTTAATGCCTAACTTCAACAAAAATGATGCAATAACTAAAAAATGTAAATAAGACATTTAATTGACTGCTTTTACAAAACACTAGAAAACCCACTATTCTGCATTTAATAGGTACTTGTAGGATAATGCCATGGTGTTACCGGTAGCTAAGGTTTGAGGCAAATCTTACATTTTTAGGAAAACCTCTAAAAAGCATATTGATAGGTATCACTGAATTAAATACTCTACTCTTAGTTAATTATACCTTGCAAACACTTTAACTCTTTTCATTTATTTTCAGTTCTCCACTGTGCCCAAAAGAAGGAAACATAATTTTACAAAAAATTACACAGTTTATTTTTGCAATCTGTCTTGTGTAAGGTAAAATTCTCAGTTTTCAACAACTGAAAATATTTCAAGAGGCTGCTCTTTCAAAACAGTTCAGCAGTTCCTGCTGAAGTGTCTTCCAGATTGCCAGTTCAAACGTTTTAATTTTTCAGTTCTTTAATGCATCAAATTAGAGAAAGTATCTAGACAAACTGTAATCAGCCAAAGGACTCCATTTAGTATTACTTCTTTCTTTGTTAGTGTTGATAAATGTTGTAGTTGTCATCAGCTTTTCTTCAAAATTCTTTTCAGACCATCTAAGCAACACATAGGCTAGATATAGAGCATCAGAGGAGAAACATCTCCCACAGTAGGATTTCAGTAATAAATAGAATGCATTTGCTGTCTATTGAACAAAACCGTATTGTCACTACCTCTGTTTTGCGCTGTTGACGTATAGGGGAGTGGAATTATTTACTTAACACTCTTCAGCAAATGCTGGATGATAAGTATCTTACACTCAGAGGGTATAATGATTTTTTCTGCAATTAAAACATAACATATATCACTCTAATTTAAGATTTTAGATGCCATAAACAAGGACTGTGGGATACCACTAAATCAGTTACAAGTAGATGGAGGAATGACCAATAACAAAGTCCTCATGCAACTCCAATCAGACATTCTCTGTATTCCAGTAGGTAAGATGAAATTACCACTCCTGTTTTCTTTTTAAAGCTGAAAACAACATTGGTTTGTAATGGCTAATGAGGGCAAATTGGGTAGCTTGCTTTGCTGTTGTTGCTGGTCTATTGCTACTGCTTGAGAATGTTGGGGTTTTTTTCAGAAAAAGTTTTTAGATCTTGCATCCAGTTTTGAGATTCACTTTCATAGAGGATCACTGACATTTCTTGTGTTGAAATATTACAGCACTATGATGGCATTGAACTTTAAAATTGTCATATCAATTTCTGAACATTTAACAATTTTAAAGTCAGTGAATTAATGCTCTCCTGCAACACATTGGCCCTGAGATTCTTGCTCAGAGATAAACCAGAACTTTGTACTTCCACTGCTCGTGTTTTGCTCTTGCATTTCAGCAAATAGCAAATACCCTTTTTTCTGTTCCCTTTGCCTGCACAAACCTTTGATTTCATTTACAGTGTAGAAGACGACCCACAAAACACACTGTCCATTCTGTTTTCTCCCACAGCAGCAATGAAGAGGTGAATAGAGGTTACAACAAAAATGGGAGTCTTGCAACCAGTTTACTTAGCCTGCATAATACGAAATACTGACTCAAATGGGGTTGTTCCTCTCTGAGGCAAAGGAAAGTTTACCATACCATTATTCTGGTCCAACAGCAATGCAGCCATTTTATGTAATGATCACGTAACACTTCTTTCACATAAGCCCCTTAGAATAATGGAAAAAGTTTTTAGCTTTTGAAGGATATGTTTCAATACACTAAAACTCTTTAAAGACCTCACTTGAAACCTGGCGCATTTCAGCATCAGTGAAAAGGGTGCATCTGTCTGAAGACATGTTTTAACACCTGTAGCAGAACCCAAGTTGCCAAGAATTGTAAGCTGTATAGCATTCTTAAGGATGCAGTGTGTCACTGAGTAACATCAGGATCCTATACGTCTTCATCTATACTGAAGACTGATAATTTGCTGCATAAATATAATAAACTTGCCTAATATGCAGCTTCTAGAAAATAACTTAGAAAAACATTGTGTTGTCTCTTATGCATAAATGTGAGACACTTCAGTGGAAAGTTCTTAACTCTAGACAAGCTAGTAAGTACAGATGGGTAGTCTCTTTTAAGATGCCTTTTCTAAATATAAATGCTTTTAACAGCACAATATCTAGAGCATGGGAACATTTAGCCAGTGATCACTGCTTTGAGGAGGGAGAGAGAAGACAACAAAATAGTATGTATATTATTAACAGGAGTACTCTAAGGAAACTGATGGTTTAGGTCAGCAGCCCGGAATGTGGTATGAAAATGGGCAATTGCATGATTCAGTCTTGAAGGAAGTAGTGATCTATTTCAAAGATTTGGATGACTCATAGGTGAAGTTAGCCTCGTAACCATGTGAATGGCAATAAAATGAGGTTTGCAGCTGATAAAGGAAGTATATAGCAGTTGTAGAAAATATGTATCATTCAAGATATATATGTAATCTTTAGTTCTGATGTCATCAAGGTTACTTACATTAAAAATCATCATGGTCTTCTCTGTGATTTACTTCAGTAAAGCCATCAATGCCTGAAACAACAGCTCTAGGAGCTGCTATGGCAGCAGGAGCTGCAGAAGGAGTTGGAATTTGGAGTCTGAATCCCGGAGATCTGACAGCAGTAACATGTGAACGATTTGAACCACAGATCAACCCAGAGGGTAAAACCTTTTCATGTTATCTAAGAAGTTGCAAGCTTAGTGTTTTATGTCCAACAGATCGGGTTTTTTCTTTGTTTCAGTCTAACATACTGATATAAAACCATGAATGAATATGCTCACAAATGTTGAAGATGAGCGTTGTAGAGTTTGGTTTAGAGAAAAGTGCATTTCACTTGCAGTTTTGTCCATTTATTGACTAGTACAATTGGAAAATGGTTGAAATGACAAAACTCCACAGGGTAATGTGTTGGGTCTTTTTTCTTACTTCTTTTTGAAAAAAGCTTGACACTGGGCATTGCAGTTAGTAGCTTTTGATTTACAGCAAGTAGACTCAAAAAAATCTTGAAAGGTTTTTACTGAGAATAAGCCTCCTAAAGCTCCTGTGCATTTGTGAGTTTTCACAGATATAAAAAGGGCAGACTGATTGGTTTGGGGAGACTTTTATTTTGGCTTTAAAAAGCCTACATTAATCATCAGTTTTTAGCTAACTTTTTCATCAGTTCTTAAGTGCTTCTAGAGATGGAAAGCATGTACTTGACATAATTAATCCATGTGCAAGGCAAATGCATTTTTGTCTTTTTAATTATTTCTTAATTTTTGGTACAGAATTTTGTCTTATGATTTTTGATTATAATTACTGCTAATCCCTACTTCAGGACAGTATTTTCAACACTGAAGGGCTTCTACATGAATAACAATTTCTTCATTTTGTCCTACTTGTAAATCTTCTTATTGGTGAACATGCAGAAAATTGTTTTTAAGGTTATTTTAAGGTTTATTATTTATTTATTATGTGCATAATTGTGGGGTTTGGGGTTGTTTTGTTTTAGTTGTTGGTGGCTTTTTTAATTCAAAACAGCATTTTATAATACTTGTTCTGTGCAGACAAACGATACTGTGCAAAAGAGTGGAAAGCTAATATTGTAGTCTTTGCTTCTTAAATACTTGTAGTTGTATTCATATGCATTGAAAGGCTTTTCTGTTTGCTGATTTCTCAATTTCAGAAAGTGAATTTCGCTATGCCAGATGGAAGAAAGCTGTGATGAAATCTATGGGCTGGGAGACATCTGAAGCTCCTTCAGATGGTAAATCAGAAATTAATGCATGTCAAGTGTTACTGATTAGCCAGTTAGCCTAGGTAGTTAATCTTGAGTTTGATGACCTTTTCTGTTCATACCATCTCTGGACTGATCCAGTGATTTAAAAAGTATTACTTAAAACCACTGTCTAAACAAAGCAGGAAAATAGATACATATGTCTTTCTCTTGAAAGAAGGGCACAAGCAGTATCTTGTAAGGCTCTAAAAACAGAGGACGTGAAATCAAGACTAACTGCAGGTTTGGCAGAATAGCATTGGTTTACAAAAGAAAAATATCTTACCTAGGAGAAAGAGATGCAGCACAATTCCAAGACAGTGCAGGGATTTATTTTGTAAATTTTCTTATACTGTAATCTCATGTTGCAAAGGAGAAAAGTTTCATCCTGTGATTTTTCTTGTTATATCTTGCCTTTATTATATGCTGTATAGGAAGGAGGGATTGATAGCCACATCAAAATCTGTTTGACCCACAAGGGCTAAGAGCAAGAAGTTATCATAAAGTGAAGAATTGTGTAGACCTATTGTCCGCACACAGAGAATATACAAACGCTTTTGAGGGACTGAACAAGATCTTTCTTTTGAAGTAGAGCGCTTTTTCATCTGTCAGGTTTGAATTAAATAAAACCTGTAGTCTTCTAATTTGAATTTATACTTCAGCATTATTTCAGGTTAAGTTTTTAGTCCTGAATCATCCTACAACACATTATTTATGAGCTTTATCTTCATTTCGTTTCCCTTTTGTTGGAAAAAATACTAGAATGAAAAGTACTAAGTAAAGAATCCTCAAAACTTCCCCTACAATCCACAGTTGCAGCCCTCAAGCTGCATGAAGTCTCTTACTTTATTCTTGAAAGCTAAAGCTAATATTTTTCTTTTACCATCCTATATGATGGTATAAGTATTTTATTTAACACCATGGTTGTACAAACAATTCTGTCAAGACTGTTCAAAAGGCAAATAGGTAACTTAGCATGAGTAATAAGATTCACTTCAGTATTATCCATTATGATGTAGTAGCCTTACATCTAAACTCTCTGTTATGTATCCTAAAATCCCAAGTGCTTGATGTGTATCTCGCTTACATATCTTTATTTCCTTTTGAAGGATAGAAAATTCTGCCTTGCAGAAAATAAAACTAGATCTTGTTCTTCAGCTCATGTGAAAAGGGATATGTTTATCAAAACTTACCCTCAGTGATTATCTTGTTTAGCACTGAAGGGGAAATGTTATTTTCCTTAGTTCTTGCTTTGAAACTTTATCTTCTGCCTGCTAGGAGTATTTAAAATTGAAGAATACTAGAAATGGGCTTAGCCTAGATAGTGCTAACAGTGGAATTTGGAATTGAACTCTTACATTGAGAGCCTGTTTGGAATTATTGTGGGGGTTATGCATAATTTTTTTTTAGTCTTTCTGCAAATGTCACTACATTTGTTACTTTTTGCTGTTCATATGATTTTTAACACATATATTGCAATTTATATATATATTTCTCTTTTGATTTGCTTGACTGGAAACACCCTCCCCTGGATGACATCAGGTGACACTAGTATCTTCTGTAGTCTGCCTTTGGGTTTTTTTATTATGAGTAGCATGATAATGTTAATCGGAGCAAAGTACGTCTCAGGTTAGTTATTATTTGAACTAGATCACTTTAAAAGCTGTCTACACTATTTTAAGTGTTGGGGTTTTTTGTATTCCATCTGTTTATTTTTAGCAGGAATGACTGATGCTTTTTGTTGTTCATGCACACGAGCATTTGAGGGTGTGAATTACACATACGGTACCTAAGGGAACCAAGTGAATGCCATCTCGAATTCATCCTCATACGCCATGAAATTCGTAGCTGTTAGATGCACATGAAACATGTAACTCTCCCCTCCCTTTGTCTAGCTGTGAAGACTGTACACAGTTTATAAAAGTGATATAGGTTGGAGCAGCCTCGCAGAGTTTTGCATTGCCTGCATTACACTGTGCGTTGCAGTTAGAATAAGATTCCATCCTTTATCCTGTATTTCTTCTCAAAACATTTAAAATTATTTTGAGGATCTTGTTTAAATAAAGTGAAGACTTTTCTTCTGTCCCTGAAAGGCTTCATGCACCCCTTTCATTTTTCTGGTCCCCTTGGAACTATCGTATGGTTAGAAATCTTCATCTACTAAATCTATAGAATATTCTTTTTGTACTTTGCTCTTGATGGATAAGTGAATTCATTTTGTGTAAAGAGAAGAGACCCTATAAGGCCTATCTGCAAAACTGAGGAAAGGGACTGTGTGCATATGCAATGAAGATGCATCTTCAACCTATTAATACATGTTTTATTTTAAAATAAAGTTCTTAGTATGGGTGACAGTGTTAGTTACTTATGCCAGAAGTAAGACATTTCATTAAGAGATTCTTATGGTAAGAAAAAGAAGTTTATATGGTGATGTCATTTGTTCTTTGCTGTTGTGTTTTGTAATTTCATTCCAAAGAAAATATTTTACAGTATAGCCATTGTTGCTGCTTAGTAAGCTTTTGGGGGTGGTTATTTAGTTTTCTTTCTTTGTTTTGGTTTTGGCAGGATGGGTGGGGGGTATTAATTAAACAGACAATTGAGGACTCTAGCATGCTCCTATGATGATGTGTTTGTATTTTGTTTCTACTCATTCAGCCTGAATTAACTATTCAGTTGTAATTTTCCTTGCATGGAAGAGACTGTCTGAGCTTGTAGGAGAACTAAAATCAAACTAAACAAATGCTAGGCAAAAATCAAACTGAACAAATGGATTGACATTGATTTACTAACTCTGGAATGTATCTGTGAATGAGAACAATCTTGATTATGAAGAATAAAATAAAACCAGCTGTGAATAAGTGGGTAAATTTTTAACAAGCTGAACTAAGCAACATGAATATTAATTCCAGGTCACATTCTTCACCACATGGAGGATACCTAAAATAATATGAAGATCAATGTTAAGTGGGCAGATAAACAACGTAAATTCTGGCTTCATTGCTTTTTAAAAACAACTAATAGGTAACCTGCATATAAATATCTAAACTTGCACTGCTGGAACTCATAAAATTTATTTTTTTTTCTCCCTTCCCTAAGCTTGTCAGTGCCTTTCTGACCCATGAGTGGAAAACATTAATCTCAACTCACTCTGGCCTTCAGAACCCATTTTTTGCCCTTGTTTTCAGATGACTATTTATATATAGTTACTATATATATATATCAATGTAGTTACTTTATATACCAATATATTGGTATATTATTTACATGGTAAGCTTGGGACAGGAGAAGTTGCAAGAAATTTCCAGCTCTTGTTTTAAAAATGATGATGTCTGAAAAGGAATAGCATCAGTGATGATATGTACAGGTTGTAGTTTTGCTCAGCTGTGTGTTAGGGTAGAACACGATATATAAAATTTGTGTTGCTGATTGGAGCAGGGCTGCTTCCCCCTTAGACATTTACTTGGGTAAATATCCTTTTACTTTTAAAAGCTGGAACTAGCTGACCAGACTTTCCTTCTAATTCAGTACAGGAACTCCATTAATTAATTTGTTACATTTTATCTTTTAATGAAACACTGGAACTCCAACGCAGTCATCAGTATAGTAGGTTTGAGGACTGAATCTACTGAGGACTGAATTCATCCGTCATGTGCTGAAACAGCAGTAAGTCTTGCATGGCAACCGTGCTGTTGTTGAACACGTCTCTGCAGGGCAGGGCCATGATTTTACAACTACTGAAAAAGTGAAGTAAAAATTTGCTGTGGCAGAGCAGAGAACACTAACATGGCAAAAGCTCATTTACAGAACTGCTAGACTAACTGCCTTTTCATGCGGCACCTGATGACTGAATATGAAGAACAATACTGTATTTCATGGTATCATTTCATAATTTCGTCAAAATCAGGGCAATTACTTGTACCTTATTCATAACCTTCATTATTCTTGTCTCCCAGAAAAGGGAGAACAGGCCAATATTTTGGTTTATTTCACTATTAAAGCAAGATGTGTGTAGCAACTGGAGTCCTTAGGCTAAGATTCTGTTAAATTTTTCACACTAGTTTTGCAAGTGGACATCTGAGAGATTTCAACATATTCTGTAGCTGTAATTTGTTGAGGGGTGGGAGCTAACTAAAGATATTTTATTAGACTCAAATTTGAAGAAATGTCTTTGCATGCTTAAATTGGCAGCTCTCAAGTGAGGTATACGTGGGGGCTGGCTATATACGGGATCTTACGTGACACCTGGGATGTAAAGTTCTTCGACTTTATTCTCACAGAATGAGGTGTCAGTGCTGATAGTACTACTATATTCTTCCTGCTTAAATACCCTTTGGGTTTGGTTTTTTTTTAAAGATTCTGTTTTTCCTTTTTAGTTTCTTGTGTGGTGCTAGTTATTGCCAAATTGCATAATAATTTACATATAGGGATTACTATGCAGTTCTGCAAGTCAGTTGCAATAATATTTCCCAAATTTCTGAAAGCTGAGCTCATATTCAGAAGAACGTAAGCTTAGAGTACCTTCCCTCAATTCTTCCACTTGTTAAAAATTTACCCATCTTAATAGTGTGGTTTCTTCTCTCCTGCTATATGCACACCCCACACACTTAAGTGCTGTTTTATCTGGTGTCACAAGATACATCTAATTTATAATTGCATTAATTGAAAACAAAGGATGTTTATACTGAATTCCTCATAGCTCAGCTGTGTTATAGAGTGTTACTAATGTTTTAGAGTAAATTCTATGTTACTAATGCACTTTCTTTCTTATTTAAGGTTCTGGTAAATGAGACTACTTAGTGGACTCTCTGGATGCAGCTGATTTTTTTGTTTCATTTTGTTTTGTTATCTGAAGAGATTCCACCACCAGTGTGATTATACTACTTTTGTGACTAAACCCATTCATGAATCCATCTGTTGCCAGCCCCTGAGTAACCTCCCAGTGGTACACTGAAACTTCAGTCTTCAGCCCTTCATTACTCTGCTCCCTTCCCCATCAACTCCAACTGCACTGGAGGCCATTGGGTGGACTATCTCACATCATCCTCTAAAATTTCACAAGCCCTAGCTTTGTTTGAGAAAGTTGGTATAACAAAACCCTGGAACTTCTGAGGTAATGATGTCAGATGTTTAGCTATCCTTTTCAGAGTTTTGGTACTTTATACAACACAATGCAGAAAGTTAATGATGCACTATAGAACTTTGTAAACATCTTACAATTCTTCCAGCTGCTGTGAATTACCTTTCACATGTCAATGGTTGCCAAAGATGTTTTATTGTAGTGGCCACTGGTCCAAAACACCTTCAATGGTACAAACCTTTTAAACACTAGCTCAAAATGTATTGTCGGTAGCGCACATTGCCACCAGTTTGGCAACGTAGAGGTTGCCGGGATGGTCCACAGAGTACTGTTGAAATGATCAATTACAAAGTTAAAAAGTTTGGTTTGCCTTTTGGCATATGTAGTTGGTTTGCTTGCTTCAGACAGTAGGTCCTGTAGGTGTACCTTTACAGAGATAAGATTAAATAGGTGTTTGGGTTAAGGCTTTGGCTAAGGTTTCACGTTCTTGTACTTTTGTGTTAGTTTGGAAAGACACACTGTTGACAGGACAGCTTCTTGGTCCTCAGCAGCTGATGACTCTTAAAACTGCTCTGCACAATGCACTTCTCTTGACCAATACTGCATATGTTCTGTCACCCTGCTTAAGGATATTTTGGTGACTATTTGTTAAACTTTTGAAAGTTGAGGCTGACTTACTTTTCCTTAAAGAGGGTCCACTCCAAATTGAGTATCAGTGCTTTAGTTCTTGATCTCATCTAGTATATCTCAGGGACCAAAAATCTCCCTTTCGGTTTCCATGTCTGTAGTTTTAACAGCAAGTTGTCACAAAACATGCGGGGACAACCCAAAACCCTGGCTTGGAAGAGTAGGCACTTGGCACCTGAAACGGGCCACTGGAATTCACAGGCAACGACCGTGACAATCGAGTTGCATCCACTTGGAAACTTTTTGTCCTCCGCAGGTAAAGGAGTGAGGCAATAACCTTATCTTCAGCTTTCCTGTTTGCACCAACAGCATGAGAAATGCCAGCCTTATTGGTTAGGTCAGAGAAAATGTGTTCCTGTATAGTGTCATTAATAGCGAGGTTAAACGTGGGAGCAACACGGAGAATTTCAAAGATGTGTTTAAATGCACTAGGAGTTAAAGGGAGCAGTTTTTTGTGTGCGTTTGTTCTTAAAGATTTTTGTCCTTAAAAAGTAGTCTTTAACAAAGTTTGGTTTTGTTAAACTATGATTAGAGGCTTAGTTTTTAAGACGATGTTAAACGTGTGTGTCTGAAGCAATGGGTTGCACAGAAGTTCAGGTCTGTACAATATATTTAATATCGAATGCATATTAATTGCCTTTTTATTGTCAAGTGCAATGACCTTTGAAAATGTGACTTTTAATTCAGAGTTTGGAGTGGGAACATTTTTCGTCCTGTGGTTGCATGTGTAAATTCAGCAGAGGGAGTTTTTGTGCACGGGTGAAAATATAGCAACATCATTCACATCCCGTATCTCCTATAAATACTCAAATGTGAGGCGTGACAACTGCAATCTCTGGGTTTTCCAGTTTGTATTGGAGAGGCGAAGAAAGAGTGAAAAATGAACATGAGCCCATAGAAAAATCTTTATCCTCCTTGCCTTTACTCGGAGCTGTTGCTGATCCCACCTGGCCCCAGGGAACGGCAGCAGCAGCAGCCCTTGGAGCAGGCAGGGCAAGGGCAGCAGGCGCCTCAGACACTGGACTTCTTGCCAAAACCGCTGAAGTACTGAACCTGGGAACGATTAATGTTGAAGTGTTGCCTTTGCCAGTGACATATGTGGCGGGGGGGAAAGGTAGCCCATAATAGGTAGGAGGGGGATTTTTTTGCTGCTTTTCTGATTTATCTTTTACTGGGAAACAGAATTCCTATTACTTTTTCACTGAGTAAAAAATCATTATTTTATTTTCAATTGCTGTTTAAATATTTTTTAAGAATTTCACACCACTGTTAACTTTCTACCAGCATAGTTGAAATATATTGTAAACGGCGTGTTGGGGGGGAGGGGACAAACTGTTGAAAGTTAGCTTTTTTGTGAAGCTGTGATTTATTTTTTTCTATAAATTATCAGATTTATAAATTCTTACTTGCGAAATGCATTAACTTGGTATTAAAATACCGTAAATAAATTGATGTAAGCTGTCGGTTTATTCTCGCACATTATCCTTCAGCCACATTTTCATCCATGTTTTTTACGTGAGGCATTGGCATACATCGACGCATATTAAACAACCGAGCACCCTCCTTAAGCGCCACAGACACGCGCTGTAACTTGCTCAGGTATAGGGCTCAAGTACACGCAGCACTGCACTCTGCTTTTCCGTGAATATATTCCCTTGCAAAGACCGGGTTAGAAATTACATCTCCTCCAGTCCCTCTGTGTTCAGGAAGAAGCAGGAAGGCGCCAGTAGAACGACGGAAAGGAGCGCGGTCGTAGTACAGGTTTGAGCCGAAGGTCTCAAACAGCATCGCTCGGTGGACGCAACGGGCCCAGCGGATTTTGCTCTTACGGCATGGTCTGGCCATGGCTGCAGATTAAAAAGCCGTTACGAGGTGGGGGAAGCGATGTCCATGGAAGAGAGAACGTGGCTGGGGGCACGAGCCAGGAGCGTCAGGCATTTCTCCTGGTTTAAGAAAGAAGGGTGGGGGTATGTGTATACGCCTGTGGAGCGTGCCTGCCAGATCCCTGTTTGTTCTGTCTCTGCGTGGCTCCCAAATTGTGTTGTGCACACCTCATGCCGCCTAAGTGTGCCAAGGACATAGCCTCCATCTGTAGTCTTCACGAGGTCTTTAGTCCCCCGTCTCGAAATTGTGAGTCAGTTGTGTGAGTCAGAAACAAACACCCACCCCCCCACCCCCCCAAAAAGGGCATTTAAGTATCATGTCAGCACAGCAACCTTAGGTAACGTGTTCTTACTCGGTATCACACTTCTCCCTCTGCTCGCGAGTCCTCCTTTCACACAGCAACAGCGCAGCCTTGCCCTTAGCTGCGCTGCACAAGAGCTTACTCGATTCATCAGGCTGGAATATTCCGAGATGAGAACTTTATTAACGTAATTAGTACCAGAAATTCATATGCATAAAGAATTTTTGTCCAATGAAAGCTAATACAGTGTCTAATCTCTTACTGGAACTCTGTACAAACAAGCTGCCTAATATCCATGCCAGCATCCAAGCCGTAATCTTTCCATCTAAAGAATCCTAGGTCTGTAGCTGTTGGAATGCCATCCCATTAAGAGATGTAACACAAGCCCGGTATGTTGGGGTTTTTTTTAAATTATAATTGACTGGCACTTATGGAAGCGGTGCTTGTCAGTCCAGGCAAATGCGCAGCAGCCCTTTAAAGCTCGGAAATGACAGAAGAACACTGCTGGAATGATTTTCCTGCGCTGCCCAGAGGGACCTCAGCAGGCTGGGAAATGGCAGGAACCCCGTGAAGTTCAACAAGGCGGGGTGCCAAGCCCTGCCCCGCGCACCGGGACGGGCTGGGGGCCAACCCGCTGCTGGGGAGCGGCTCTGCGGAAAATGTCCCGGGGGTCCTGGTGGGCACCGTGTTGAACGCGAGGCAGCAATTGCAAGGAAGGAGGGCAAGAGGACCCCGGGCTGCCTCAAGCAGGCGAAGGGAGGCGATCCTTCCCCTCTAGCCAGCCCCGGTGAGACCCGCCTGGGGTGCTGGGTCCAGCTCTGGGATCGCCACCGTGAGAAAGGCACGGACATCCCAGAGCCAGTCCTGCGATGGGCTACAAATATGGTTAAAGGATTGGAGCATCTGTCTCACGGGAGAAGCTGCGGGATCTGGGACTGCACAGCTTGGAGGGAGCTTGGATAAAAACACCTGGTGCAGGCAGTAATGGCAATGGAGCCAGCCCCTTCTCAGCGGAGCCCAGTGACAGGATGAGAGGCAATGGCCACAAACGGAAACACGGGAAATTCCATTCAAAGAAAAAAAAACCATTTTCTTTACTCTTGAGGGTGGTCACATGCGGGAGCAGGTTGCTCAGAGAGGCTGTGGAGCCTCCATCCTTCAAGACACTCAAAACTCAACAGGACACAGCCCTGCTCTCGCTGACCCTGCTCTGAGCAGGGGGTTGGACCAGAAGATCAGAGCTGCCCCCCCCCGCCCCGCCTCAAGACGGTGCATGAGGCTGTGATTAGGTCAGTCGCACCTTGTCCCCAGCGCAGGCTGGAGGCTCGAGCCAGCTAATCATAAAGGCTGGGGGAAAGGAAATGCTAGTTTATTCGGACAGAGCCAGTTCCGCTTATATGAATCAGTTTTCAGCCACTGTTGTATTTTAGCATTATTCACCCGGAGTTATTACTGTGGTACCCTACGTACATATTTGTTTTGGAAGAGTCAGCCCTATTGCGTGGGCTTATTATCTTACTTGTTCTACTTCTGAGATGATCTCTTAGGCAGTTGCTAGTGGGAGTTTCAGCAGTGTCTGTTTTTCATGTTCCTGATTTACTTTAGTCTAATAGCCTGCTTTTCATAGGGAATTATACCACCGGGTGTTTCAAAGCAGATCAAAAGGCAAGCATGGGGTAACGTGCTTCCAGAGAGACCACAGTTAGGTTGTAGTGAGCCAAAACCTAACAATATGGGTTCGTTAAATTTTTGTAATGGGAAGACATAGGTTTGTGAGTCACTTGGTTTTGTTTGTAGCGTTTTTTCTTTAAATACATGGGGATTTCATTTAAATTTTGGAGGTTCCTTCTCTGACTATCCTTGAAAGTACATTCAGTTCCGTTGGAAGGGTCTCCTGCATCCTTACTTTTCAGTTCTGCGGGGATGGAGCGCTCTGAGAACTGAAGAACCAGCGGCTCTGGCTTCCTGGTGACCCGAGGCACTCGTGGGGCCTTGTGCAACCAGAGCAGGGCTTGCAGACCGGACATCTTTGGTGCTCAGCTGTCCCTGCCTAGAACAAGCGTTTTCCCTCCCAGCTCTAAAGCCGTTGGAGTTGCCTTTGGAGCTGTGTTTGTTTTGGCAACAGGATGGGTTAGTCAGCATGCTCAACACACACCCACATTTCCCATGCTACTTCAGAAGCAGCTTCGGGATTTTTGAGCATATTACTTCAGCCACTTATTTTTCACTAAGTTTTCTGACTACGCCAGTCCTGTCCATCCTTCTTGAAGGTGAACACATGACTGAAAACCTGCCACTGAGAACACTGTTTGATACAGAGGAGACTCAAGAGCCATCAGCGTTTAGGAGCACAGAAATCCCTTCTGTGTTACTACACCTTGTCCAACAACAGGAGTCAGCTTAGTTGAGAGGATGCGTAACACAAATACTAATGCCCTCCCCTGCATGGTGTTTCAGTATCAACGTCGCTTTCTTCCGCAAATACTAAAGCCGAGTGCTGCCCCGTTGTGCAGGAAGGTTACTTGAAAAGCTCTGTGAAGGGCTTCAATCTCTGGGTGCTTATAACTAGAATCTAACTCCGAGTCTTTCATGGACAGCTAGTGCTGTCGGGAGAATTGGTTCTTCAGTCGTACAGTTCTGAAGGATTGACTCTTCAGCAGAAAAAAACTGCTTTAACAAGAATAAAAGGTTCTAGAGCCCTCACGCTACAAATACTGGAGGCATCAGATATTCTCCAAGTTTTTTGTTTTAAGGAAAAGGGGGGGGAGAGCGACCTGTCTGCAACATGCAAGAACCCTGTCTTCATCGTGAAGCAAAATACGAGATGATAACTTTAATATTGTTCTCTACATAATGATTTTTGTGTCTCAGTTAGACTTCAGGACACATATTATTAAGTGTCTTTAAGATACTCCCCCCCAGGAAATAGGTTTGTATTAGCAATGCAAGCCAGTCTTAATTGGACTCTAGTTAGGCTTCCGCAAGGTGCAAACCACTTCATGTGCAGCACGATGCCTTCATTCTGCAACCCTCTGATACATAAGCCTCAAAGTAAACAAATTGTACCTGACCTTGGTTTGGGTTTCGGCTCATCGATGAACTTCCGGCTCAGGAGTTATCAGAGGTTGTCATACCCAGCAACAGATCCCAGATTTCTTTGATTGTTACCAGCCTTTCCATTCGACTGCTGTTACACCAACAAACAAGCGTATACCAGGCAAGGTTTGACAAACTTCTAAAACCTTAAGTAACGTTAAGTAAAATTCATATTAATTAGTAATTAATTAAGCATATTCTAATAGTGCTGAAAGATTTTATTTGCTAATCTTGAAATAGGCTATTTGTTTATTCATGAGTATGTGAAACACTGAGCCCCAACTGATGTGCAAATGAGGCACGTTGTCTATTGGAACATGCAGGTACGGTTTTATTATTCGGTGTGCGAGGTAAGCACTTAGGAAAGGTAGAAAAAATATACCAGAATTTTAGCCGTTCAGAACCCAGTGTGACGCAATAGTAGATCAATGTAACAGGTAACAGGATGGTGGAAGGTCGTAACAGTAGGATGGTACTGGTTTACAGAATATCCTTGTACATCTGAAACTGCTGGAAGATTTTGTTATAGCTTCATTTAAAAAAAATAATCAGTTTTTCCCACTTGATTTTCAAAGTAGCATCTGCTGAAGCTATCACAGCAACATTTGGCACAGTATCCTCCAACTGAAAATGTTGAAATCATAATTAAAATATTTATGCAAAAACATGAGTCACAGCTGTACCACCTTACAACAGACACACAGATAGCATCTGCATAGGAGCAGCTTGTTTACATGCTGGAGTTCAGTACTGCCAAGCCAGTCTGCAGTAAACGTGTAGTACTAAATGCACATGAGGAAAGACAGAGAGCTCTTTCATAATGAAATAAAAAACAAGAGGTGTGGTAATTCTCGTTTACAGAAATTCCCCTAAGATTGTTAACGTTATGAATTTTCACCCCAAAGTCATGAAATTCCAGTACCAAGGTTATACGTGGACCTAATAATCCGTAGCCACAAAGTAGCTATTAAAGTATAAGTAGGTAATTCCTTTCCCTCTGCAGACGTTTAATCTCGGACGCTGCCCAGACTTTGAAATGAACTGACGTTCCATAGTGAAGAAAACATATGTGAGTAGGACCCATGTCTCTTTTTTTTTTTACCCCCTTTTATTTTGAAGTTAGGGGTTTTCTAGTGCATAAGGCACGAGTTCTCATTAGTGTGGTGCTTGGAATTAGGCTGAACTACAGCCTTTGCACAGGCGTCTGCAAGATTCCTCTCTCTCTTCTCCGGCTCTGAAAAAACCTCAAACATTTTGTGTCCATTCAGAAGGCTGCCAGCTGCTGTGGGTTTATTATTTGGGGTTTGCTTGCCTACTCCATCACTTTGAGTCTGGACTCCGTGGCAGTAAAACCATTCCTGTTTCAGAAGAGCAACGATAAGCTGCGCTCCTCCATCTGCCCCCTCACCCTGCTTCTGTGGGGAGATAATGCCTGACAGTCCCAGGGCACGTGTAATCACGCATCTGGGTGCCAGGCAGCGTCATACTTCAAAGACACATCCTTCAGAGCAGGTATTCCTTATGCACCTTTATAGGGCTAAGCCTTGCGTTGCTCTTGCACCCTGGCAGGCGGCCGTGTAGCTACAGCCCAAAAGAAGTACTGCACAGAGGGGTGAGCTAAATAAGAGTGACGCTGAAGTCCACACGCTGGGTGTTTGTTGGGATTCAGGGGAGTACCTTATAGGGGGTTTTTTATGGATCCGGCTTATAGCATGACAAGAACAGAGTCCTGCTCCTGGAAAACAGCATTCAGGAGAGAAAAAAACCCGAAAAAAGTATTTGATGCACTGTATACTGGCATTTGTATAAATTCAAACACTCCCTCTCCATCCCAACCTCAGTGCTGAAGTCAGGCCCGCAGTGTAACCCTCTGCCAGCCCAGCTATGCTTCCTGTGGGTATAAGGATACTCTGCTTGGCTGATATCTTAGCGCCCGCGTAGATTAGACATAGTGGCAATGCCGTGCTTTTACTGGCTTCGCTGGCATTTTAGGTGGGGACTGATCTAAACTCTCTGTGTTACCACAGCAAAAGTGCTTTACTGCTATCTTGTTTCTCTGCGTTAAGAAATGCTCTTGCAGATACAGCCCTGGCGTCTTGGGCTTGAACTAAACCAGACTGTTATCAGAGCAATTTTAATAGCCCGTTTTTCAGGCCAAGCCACTAAATGCTTCTAATTTAAACAAAGTAGAATAACTATAACCTGTTAAAAAGTAACCTTTCTTCAATGAAGACAAACTTTTAGAGAATATGAGAAAGTAATTAAGGATAAGACTGTAAAAAAAAAGACCTCAGGTGATGGTATCACTTCATTTGGATATGTGATCAGGTAAGATTGACCAATTTCTCTGGTGCCCTTTGCTCCTTAGATTGATCTTTGCTAGCATCCCATGGGGTGGGAATTTTCCAAAGAACAAAAAGCCCAGATTTGTCACCACTGTAATTTTCCTACCAGAGCAGATGTTAAGGAAATGTGGCCCTAACTGTAAAAATAAAACTCCTCTTTGATCAGCCGAGTAACTAGGCATTGCTGGCCCTGTGCATGGGAATCTGATTATTTAAGCAAGGCAAGTTTTGTAATCAAAAGCCATTTGCACAGATATTTATTATGTTCATTTTCAACAAACATTCAGCTTTTTTGCTTTTTTGACGTTTTCATCATTTGCTGGTGCCACCTAGGTTAGCATTAAGTTAATGTCACGAGTGACTTGAGAGAAAATTGTAGATGATTATGTAGTTTATAAACAACTGCAATATAAAAAAAAATATGGTTATGGTGAGTTCTGATTTAAATCTGAAGCTTTTGACTAATTGAAAGTTTAAAACATAAATTGTGTTTCTTAACAAAAGACCAGAGGATTGGTTTAACTTTCTTAATCGCATTTTGCCTTTGTTGAAAAGCACTGGCTGTTTATAATTTAAAAAAAGACACTTGTTGACTGCCTTAATATCTTAGGAAAGCTAATTTCATTTATAATAGAAGGTGCTCACTGGGCAGTATGACAAACAGAAGCCCTTGGTTTATTCACAAAACAAGCCATGCACGGGCAACAGACTAAGTCTTACTCTCTTACCCTCATGCACCACATAGCAAGTGGATTTGTGTTGCCAGTTAAACCTGGGCCATCTCTTTGGGCATTGTGATGTCCGCTGAGGTTACACTTTGTCCTTGGGTAGCTACTTCTCTACCAGGTACTGAAAGCATTTCTAACCCCACTGCCAGTAGGTGGGCAAGCAGCCACCAAGGACACCGGTCTCCTGTCAGTAATCTGTGGCCAAATCAGTCAGGTAACAACCTGGCATTCTGGATCCCGTTCAGTCACCTTCTTTCCTTTATTTTTCTTCTCTTTATTCACTGGCCTTTTTATTGTGGGCACCCCCTATGTGTTTAAATGACTCAAAGAATGACTTAAATCCAACAAGCTATTTTCTTAACGCTTGTGCTAGACCATTGCAGTGTGGTAAACATCACTCAGTTATTCATTCCTTATTCTGCTGTATTTTCTTCTTAAAAATACCATGTGGGGTATCCTAGTAGAGATGGAAAAGGGCAGGGTCTCTTCACCATGTTTAATTAAGGATGTAATCATCCTGTTTATGATGTCTACAGTCGTACATAAATTTAAGGCTACCTCTTATCCCATCAAGACCAGTAAGCCTTGGCCACTCATCTTGTGGCCACACACACCAGCTCCTCTAACTCCCCGCAGCTGTGAGGCAGTAGAAAGGTTCTCACCTCGATTATTCGTTACATAACGGGGTGGTGTTCTCCTTGCTTCCCCTAAAAACCAAGTACATGAGCTGAGGCTACGTGGCTTCAGTGTGCTGGCAGAGGTGAGAGCAAGGCTACGAGGGGCTGCCCTCCCCACCCCTTCACCTTTGTGCACCACGGTGGTGGGACTGGCAGCTTGCCAGACTCATGCCCCAAACTTATACCCAACATGCAGTGCACAGTGGTACTTTCTGGGGGACTTCAGGGACTTTGAGGATTAATTTTGGACCTTCAAAGACAGTGTGGCACTGTGCTCACAATAGGACTAAGTAATTCACCCTGGGTCACACCAGGAGTCTGGAATGCTTTCACTCAGGGCCGTCACTCTCAGGTGACAGGACCTAGATAGATACATGTAGCTTGATCAAGGACGGAGTCCTTAACTGGGATGGCAGCCAAGGGCAGCTCCCACTCAGCCATTGACATCACATCATCTTTGGCCAGGTGACATTTAGAAAACTGCTAGCGTTCTTGACAAAAATAAAACCAATTTAAAACCCCACAGCACTGTAATTGCATGTGTTTATCAAATTTATCAAGTAAATTGTGTAAAGGAAGTTGACTTAAAACACTACAAAACCTTTAATTAAAATTTATTTCAGCGTGTAAAAGGAGTCCACCAAGTTTTATAATTAAGTCTTGGCAAAAGGACTTTATTGGAAAATGTCAGTGCATAAAATGCATTAATTGTGTAACACTGTTCAACATGGCTTTCTCTGCTGCTTTACTGATGGAGTAGGAAGAAGAAAAAAATGCCATGCCAAAACCTCTCTGCACAAGAGCGGAAATTAGTCACTTCAAACTCTTTCCTGTTTAATAGAATGCATTACTGTAACTTTCAGAGGGAGGAAAGTAATATTCTCAGTGGTGAAAAACAGCTGGATATAATTAACAGCTTGGAAGTGGAGGTAGTGCTTTCATTGCTTCCACTTTGCCTTCCCTCCCTCCTCCCTTCTGTGTCCTTTTCAGAGCCATAGCTTTATTTTTCCTGTTCTGACTTAACTGACCCCCAATTACAGCTTCTGGCAAAATAAAGCTGGATTTTCTGAGTTTTCCTTCTATATTTTGTCAAGCACCTGGTTTCTTTACATACAGGGCAGGGAAAGGGAAGAAGAAGTTCCCCCTTTAAGACACCGAGTTTAACAATCTTTCTTTAATGCTTCCTATTTAATGTACACTTTGGCATCACCTATTTCTAGGCAAAGAGCCTAACTTAATGCAGGTAGCTCTGTGTTGGAGTAACCTACCATCCATCCCTCCCCGGAGGTGCAGGGGGAGCGGGCGGGTGCGATGGATTGGGCGGCCACCCCCCCACCCCAGTCTGGCTGCAGCCAGGAACATGGGCATGGCCAAGCTCTGGGGCCCCAGGAGAACTAGACACACCGTGAGCTGCCCTCCAGCCCAGACCCTGTTCCTCCCTGCAGGCAGCTTTTTCATCCAATCTCAAGAGCAGTCAAAAAAAAAAAAAAAACCAACCCAGCAAATCCAAGGGGATATATTCTAGTTATCTCAAATCTGTTCCTATGTCTTCCCTCCTGCGCTCCACTGGCAGGAGGAAGGATGGGTAGAAATGGGTTTCACATGGTCTAGCTTTTCTCCTTACTGTTATTCTATGTTTGGGTTTGCACATACAGAAAGTCTGATGCTTTCTGGGAAATAAGGGGAGGGAAGGGCTCTGCCTTTTGCAATAGCTGCTGTTTGTTGCTCTCCCCAGGAAAGAGATGTTGTCAGGCAAAGAGAGATTTCTTTTGGGCAAGTCCAATATATGAGGATTAGATTTTGCAGGATTAGCTCCAGTAGCAGCCAAAGAGCCGTTACTGAGGATACATCTGGAAAAGGTCACAAAAATCAGAAGGAGTTTCAGCCTGCTTCTTTTCGTTCCCTCGTACAGTCAGGATCCAGTATTATCTGGATATCATATCCAATCTTACACTAAAGATGAACTTGGTTGTCGTGCCGTACTCCTTCACCCATCGCGCATGCTTTTCTCCTGCTCATCCATTTGGCAACGGGGGACTCCGCTGCTCTTTATTAATGAGTTAGAAAGACTCCTGGTCACACTCCTAGATGGTCAAGAAATGAGTTGCAGCCAGCGGCATTAAATTATTTACAGGTATATCCAAAATGGGTTACAGTGATATATCCGTGGTTCTGGGGTGGAAGGTAAAGCTCTTCATTAGGAAATTTCTGACTTCAGCGGGGTGGGGGTGGATGTTTTTCATCGCCACCAGCCTCTCCATTGCCATTAGCCTTTTAACTGGTGAGGAAAATCATGACGTCACATCACTGCCCCGGGGACGCCGTATTTACCAAATGGAGGCAGGTGTGTACCCTAAGGGGCATGGGTAGTATACAGGATTTATTCCCTTCCTCCAGGGTACTACAGCTGGTTTTCTGGTCATTGGTTCTTTGCCTTTTCACTTTCCCCCTCCCTAGGGATCATTTTCTCACCTGATGGGATTGGTATTCTCAACTTTAATACAAGTGTCACAGCACTTAGACTTCTGGATTAAAATTATTACTTGCAGGTACGGTTATACATATTTTAAAGCTTCTGGTTTTCACCTTTTCAATCTTTTCTCCCTCTCTCAAGCTCAAGAAGAAGATAAAAATACTTCTGTTTTTCAAATCATGGAGTGTTTGAGTTGTTGGACTTGGCAGTGTATTTCTGTCCTCTAACTGGACTTTGGAAGACAGCTCTTAGAAGGTCTGTTGAGTCTACTAGAGCTTATCTTCTCTTTATTTCTGTGTACCTTTTATTTTTTCTCTGTGTAGAGTTGCGGGAGCACGTCAGGAATATTGTACTTGAAGTTTATTATTCTTCCACTGCCTCCCTTTCTTAAAAGAGAAATTTAGACTATAGTGCTTCATGCAGTCAAATAGCTGATTTTTATTTTCCTGGCTCTCTATTTTTAATTAAATGATATTTCCTGCTTTTTAGGATTTAATCTGTAACACGACGAATAATTGTCTTATTTGTAGTCTGATTTATTTTTTTTTTCTGACGGGGGAAGTGAATAAAGGGGGTTATTATTAGAATGGAAGAAGTTCACAGACTACTCTAAAATCTAATTGTGAGTAGGTTGATGAGTATGTAAAATCCTTGTAATTATTGTGCTTTCCAGACTGCATGGTGGGACTTGTATTATTTATGTTGTATCACAGATCTAGTACGTATTAACTGTGACAACCCATCAGCTCCAGATTAAGTTTTGAGCCAAAGTGTTTGTTTCCTTGCACAATCATTTTACTTTCAAAATAACCTTCATTCTGTTTCTGCAGTTCCTGAGGGGGCTAATGAGCAATGCATATGTAAAATACCCCAAAGGCAGTTAAAACCCCAGAACTTCATTGCTGGTAAGGAACAATTTTTTATGAGAACATTGCTATTCCAAGCCATGATTAGTCATTTAAAATCATCCAAGTGATGTTTACGTAGCTCCTCCAGGATAAATATTATGTAGTGGGCTGTTGTTTGGGTCTCTACATGTGTATGGGGTCTGATCAGGTCTTGTTTGCACATTAACAACATTTCCAAACACTTCAACTTTGTCAGAGCGAGCCGGAATAAGTGAAGAAGTTTTAGGGATGTGGGCACATGCCTACTCATTGACTGGACTGTGACTATGTCTAAAGAGATGATTTACTCCAGCATTTTCTTCAGTAGGAGGAGCAGTTTAGCAGTGCCTGAGGACATCTTTTTTCTCCCATAACTAAAAATTAGACAATTAAGTGCAAACAGTGGGAATAAAAATGGCGTGACTGTCTGCTGGGGATTTCAGCAGCTCAAGGGAAGCTGTTGCCAGAAAATCCGTCGCAGTGGCCCCAGGAACAAGACTTGCTGTGTGGCCTGCCCAGCACTGCGGTCATGCCTGGGCTGCCGGAGACCTGGGGAGCTGCTGACCGTGGCTGGCTTGGGTGGCACTTCCCACCGCTCGGCAGCATTTTCCCAGCCATCCTAAAGACTTCGTTAGGCTCAGGAGAGCAGGCTGTGGGGGTGTCACTGGTGTGCGCGCACCCTGTTTCACCATTTGCTTTACGAGTGTTGGTGGAGCGGTGCTGAGGGCTGCTGGTGAGAGGACGATGGGTATGAAATTGAAGAAGAAGCAGTCGGTCCCTTGCTCCAGTCACCCTTTCTGCTGACATAGACGTCTCACATGCACGCATGATTTACCCTGTTTATCCCCAAGCACAAGCCTCAAACGACAGCTACAAATTCTGCTCATCTTGGGCAATGCTTTTGTTCTTATATTGACTCGCGTGGGGAAAACTTTCAACCTCTCTTAGAGCAGCATTTATTTCAATGCTTGCTATGTACTTAGCAGATGCAATGAGGAAGGTTCTGAATGCACAAAGTGTAATGCCTGACTGTACTTTGATTTTAAGAAAAGGAAAGCTATTGCCTTTACATTCTGTAAGATACTCCAGTGCTTTCCAGACAATTTGTGAGCTCCTTTTATCCTGCACTGAAACTTGGCTGCATCTTTTCTGTGGAATGAAGTTGGAACTTAAAGCAAATGCATCAATTTGCTGGTACCTGCTACTGCATCTCAATTTGAAATTGCATGGAGCTATAGCTCAGTATGCTGGGTATCAGTAAATGAAGTCACTCTTGTTTCCAATTGGTACAGATCTTTGATTCTACTTCATATAAATCCATAAATTAATGTTAAGTGCAAAACATAGCCCATGCTCCAAGTGGGTTTTTCTCTACTTGAGCTGATTTTTGTATAAGTAATTAAAAGGTGAAGTATAAAAATTAGAGCCGATACCATAACAGGGCTTTATCATTTGTGAATACATGGCACCTTGATTTTGCAGCTAAATAAAACTATCAATGGCATGTTGCCAGTTGATACCTTAAGAGCCTTATTAAAAACAAAAACAACAATGCAGGAGCAGTTTATCACTATTTTATTTATAATTGAAACATGATTTAAGATGAATAAATATCTGCAAATCAAAAGATGTCTGGTCATTACTTTTGATGTATTTCCTCTTGTGCTTTTCCCATCTCTTAGTTGAAAGACAGGAAGGGATTTTAGTTTCCACTGATGGTGCATTTCTTCAGGACAGGCAAGCGCAAAAAAATAATACACAGGATGAAGTCCTGAATGTAATAGCTCTGATCCAGAGAAATGTCTCCATTCAGAAAGGGTGTTTGACTGTTTTTTAATGTTATCAGCTTCAGTGACAAAGAAATAGGTGTGTATTTCCAGAATAAGGAATCAACTTTGAATAATTTGCATGCTTAATCCTCCTCCCCAGTAGGGGCAGGAGGTCCGGGTCCCTTGATCAACAAGAATGACGAATATGGAGATCCAGCACAGTATTCTTTTAAACAATTGTCCTTTTAGGACACTTAACAAAATACAGAGAACAAATTCAAGTAGGGACAATCTTGGTGTGTAGCTCAAATCACAGACTCACTGAAATACAGAGGGCCTGAAGCAAGGTAAGGACAGGACAGCAAAACTGGAGTAAGAATTTGTCAGGAAAAAAAAGAGTTTGAAAAAGTAATAAATGTTTTATTGCCTTCAATTCTAAAAATAGTTTAATCAATAATGGGAAAGGTACCAAAAAATTTCTGTAACTCAGTATTGATTTTTATGTTATACTTATCCTTTGAAAGGCACTAGCAGGTCATTACTGAATTAGATAGAAGAACCCTGAAAAGTGAAGGACTTTTACCACCCTCAAAAACTACATGTTATTACTCAAGGTCACAGCAACTGTTTATTTTTGGAAAACCATTAGTTCCACATAGTAGGGAAGAACAGTTCCAGCTGCCAGACAACAAACCTGAAGTTTCTATGACTGTCTGCGAGGGCTCATACATAGTCCTTTCTGGCAGAAGAAAAAGAGGATTTTTCTACCCTAACATGATCATTTATTAAGTTCTATTGCTTCAGCTTTTCAGTTAATCATTAGCTAACATCACACCGTTAGCTGATTTATGACCATCCTTATTACAATTTTATGTTAAACCTGTAGCATTTACATGGCAGAGTCTGGTATAAACAAATTCTAGACTGGCCAGAGATGCTGTAAAAGGAAATATGCTGATTAAATACTGACTTGGTGGCTAAAAACTCCCTGAGGAAACCTCACAACCTCTGCCATTGCACGTGTGCTTCCAGGGCTTGGACCATTCACTCACTGGTTTCCCATGCAGACCCGCCAGCCCTGTGGTAGCAGTAGTCGTGTGATTAACCCTTGTGAGACTGATGGTTCTGCACTAGGTATTCAACCCTGTTGGTTTCCTTCTCCAAACGAAGATGTTCTTGGACGCAAGCATCATGTTCTCTAGCCAAAACATACCAAAAGGTCTCCAAGCTACGGTGTGGAACGTATTTTCTCTTGCAGCTATGTCATGCCCCCCATTTAGGTACTCTGAAGTTTCACAGCTCTGACCCTGTTGCCCTGGGCCCCATTTGTATTCAGCGCAGAAAGCCACCGCTGGAGTGCAGCCAGGATCTTAGGTGGTCGGAGTTAGCATCTGGATGTGCCCCACATTCCCCTGCCGGGGGACGACCTGTTAGCAGAGGGAACTTGGACCATGAGGCTGCTTACTTAGATGGACACCAAACTGTTTGAAGTGAGGTAGAGTTAGACTTAGGCGCTTTTTTTCACTTTTTTTTTAATTTTTTTTTTTTTGGTAGCTTTTTTGATGCACTTGCTAGAGTTTTTTTATTGCTTCAAGGCATAGAAATATTTAAAAGCATTCATTTCAGAGTTCTGGACAACACAGGCAGTAGTGCAATGTAATATCAAACCTGTAGCTAGCAAATAAGTGTGCTAGATGCTTAGGCTAGCTTCTAGAAGGAGGAGAGTTTAAGTAGTAACTTTATTCCTGGTGTTACTGGCAATTCAGATATGTCTTCACTTCTGGTGATGTTGAGTTGGAACATACGGACTTTATTTCATCCATCTGCTTGGCTAAGCCAAAACACTCTACTATTGTGTAATGTTTACTTGACATCTTATCTGTATTAGACTGCCAGCCAGCCTTCTGTTTAATTACAGTTTAAATTTAAATTTTTTCAGAAAAAAATTTCTCTATCCCTTTTTTCTTTCAACACTCATGTTCATATTAGTGCCAGCTTTTCATTTCCCTCTCTGCTTCATGACTATGCTTATTTTTAATTATGTTCTTCTTTTCCCATATATTTTCCATTGCTTCTTGGGGAAGAAGGTATCTTCTCTGAGTATTAAATATAGAGTAGGACATAAAGAACAAGGAAATCCTCAAATTAATCCTTCTACCTAGTTCTGCTTCACAACTTTCCCCTCAGTTTTTCCTTTAATAGCCTACCAACATCACGATAAATTGCTCCAGGTAACCCTTTTCCTCAATACAGATGAAATGCTTGTCTTGGGGGGGAAAAAAGGATTGTTTAGGGAATTTCAAATGTAAGCCTGGAGATTTCATATTGTGTTTAATAGAAACGGTGACTGCGTGAATAAGATTAAGAGGGACGTGCCATGGGCCAAACCCCTAACGCTGCTTGGCTGTGCCCGAGAAGGACCAGCAAACAGCTTCAGCTGGATCCTGTGAATAAAGGGAGACTAAACTGCCTAAATTAATTCTGTGTTATTCTGGGGACTTGTGAAGAATGGACAAAAAAATAATCCTGCCACCAGTGGTTTACTCCTTATTTGTTCTTCTTTTTACCAGGTAGAAGATGATCTGAGTGTTAAAAATAGCAAGGTATCTATAATTTATTCCGTTGTTTTTATTTCAGTTTTCGGTGTCCTAGTTAATAGAAATGAAATTCTATTTCCTCTAAAACCTCTGTAGAGGCTTTATTTGGGGAAAAATGAATACATTTCGCTTGAACTTTCCCTGTAGGTAGGGAATTATGAAAAGGACCTTGTGCTGAGTGTCTGCTTTAAGCATTTTATAAACTGCAGTACAAGAAAGAGAGCTACAGTGAACCTGAAACTCAACCACAGCATCTTTTATGTTCTTCTAGTGTCTAATTGCTGTATTTTACATAGAATCTGCTGTGGATTTTTTTCTACTTTCTCTTTGGGGAAAAAAAAATATGCTGCTGCTGCTCTTTTCATCAGAGAATTGTTTGCTACATCTTATACGATTGACAGTTTTTGCCAGACAAAGCGGGGAAAATCTAGTTTGTACAGTTTGATGTCTTACCAGTTTTGAAGGACGGGACTATTTCTGTTGATCTTTCCTGGAGATGATAGGTCTTAAGGTAGAGATCTCTAAACAGTAATTATTTCTGATAGGAAGAAAGGCAAAATAAAGGGACTGCTGGGTATTTGCTATTTACTTTGATGATATTCAGCCTTGTTCTAAATGCCTTGTCCTGAACACCTTGTCATTATGTTTACTAGATAAAGTAACTTCCATGTTTTGGTACCAAATTTTGCTATTCATTCTCTGTTGTGCCTGGACTTGTGTCTACAGTACCTTCCTCCACATATACAGTCCAAACTGTCAAAACAAGGAATAAATTTAAAAGGATGCACTGAAATCTGTGGAAGATGTGGACACAAAAATGCGTTTTCTTACTGAAAGAAGAACTGAGTACATGAACACCAAAGAGACTTTTCCCGTTAATACTCTTCACTGAGTTTCCAATTATTGCAAAGGTGGTTTAGTGCTGGAAATAAGAAATTGCACTAGCGTTAGAGCCGATTTATTCCATATTTTCCTGTAAAATAAAATTGGTTTCTATAAATAAATAAAACTATATGCTCCAGCCTAATATCTTTTTACTCTACATTTTAATCTCTTCAAGTACTATAATTCAGTTGTTTCAGGAATGCACATTGAATATCGAATTCTGGACACCATGGTTATTGCGTTCTCACAAATATTCCTGTAAACTACGTTAAGAATTATCATACATCAAAATCAGTACTAGGTAGTTCTCAGTAAATGTTTTACTTGGGTTATGTGGATCTACATTGCTTTCTGCAGAGCTATGCGAGTGTGATAAATTCAGATACCTTCAGATGAAAAAACAGTGAGAGAAGAGCAGTGAGAAGAGAAGGGTGTCTAAACCAGCTTGGTTGCCCTGTTAAGGGCTGCTGCTCGGCCCTGCTTTTTTTAGTGGATCATCCTGCATCAGCCGGCCCAGCTCTGTGAGGTGCTGAGTTTCCCAGCTGCCCCTACACTCACTGGGAAGACAAAAGATGCCTGCACCTTACGGGATCAAACCCACAGATAAAGAGGAGCAGCGGTATTTTCCCTGAGGCCTGTGGCTGAATGATTATGTTCTGCAAATGCCAAAAGTTTCGTTTAAAATACAGCCAGGTGCTGGGTTTCCCCCGTGCTGATTCACAGGGGCAGCTTCTCGAGCGCACCAGCCAACTCAAGCTC
Source organism: Gorsachius magnificus (assembly GCA_034008185.1). NCBI lineage: Eukaryota > Metazoa > Chordata > Aves > Pelecaniformes > Ardeidae > Gorsachius > Gorsachius magnificus. The sequence goes on from CM067081.1 coordinate 91,431,510, forward strand.
CATCCCTCCCCACATCAGCAGCCAAGAGCAGTCACCAGTACCCCCGGCCAGCCGCGGGGGGATGCCTGCACAAGCTGTGGGTGCACCTTCTCTTCCAGGGACAGGTGCTTGGGTTCCTTACTGAAGCAAGGCTGGACCGAGGCTGATAACACCTCACTCCGGGTCTGGGCGCTAGGGATGGTCCGAGGACAGGGAGGTCCTCTGGAGCCGTCTTTTCTGGTGGCATATCGTGCACAGGTCTCAGTTTTAGGTCTGGGTTTGGCATTTTTTTTGACACAGATCTTATTGCAGATACTGTTTGCTCTTTAAATGGGTGTAGGGGAAACATAGGTTATAACATTCGAGGCCCATTTTTGTTATCAAGCCATGATCTAGACCTCATCGTTTCATAAGCAGACGAAATGAGATTGCTGTTTGTTTTCCCAGATGCTCTAATTCGGGGGAGTAACACAGAGGGCACACCTGTGACATTGGCAGAAGTTTTGGGGGACGGGAGCTCTTTTTTCCTGTGTAGCTGGGTTTTGAAACATTCTCCTTGTACTTCATCCTGAGAATTTTTACTTGAAATCAGCTTCCTGCAAGAGGCTTTTTTTCAGTCTGAAAGGTGCCATTGCAGGCTTGATGCTTAAGTTACAATTTTTTGTGAGCATAAATTCATGCACTAAACAGTAATAAACCAATAGTTTAGTTGAGCCTGCTTTACACAGGCTCAGCCCAAGCAATCTCACAGTTATTTCAGGCTGAGTCGGTGTATATCCAGAGTGGGGGCTAACTCGGTTTGAATGGACTGAAGGCAAAAGTCTTTTACATTGCTCTTTGGTATTTTTGAAGACTTTCCATTTACCTATTTAAACTTCATTAAAACTCGTAAGGACCAGCTAATGCATTGTATCTGTCTACAGGGAGGGTTTTATTTTCTTTTATCTTGGTATAACATTAAAAATGCTGTTTTGTTTGTTTCTAAGTTTGATGCAACAAAGGATATTTTCCTTCATTTCCAAGGCTTTTATTACCCATATTGAACTTTTTTTTTTTTTGCAAGTGAACACATGTAAATTATAAAGTAGTTAATTTATATTATACTGGCTTTCAGTAAAGTAGATTTTCCTAACAGTACCTAAAAAGTTGACGCAGAGTTTTTTTTCACCAATACCATGACTTGCTCACAATTATTTCCTTCAGCAGTTGTCTAATAACTTGGACTAAGAATGAAGGTTGCATAGTATTGTCAGTTTAATTTTGCTTTATTTGACTGGTTAAGAACACAGTGATGACGTTTTCTGGCGTGGCGCCCCTGATGTCACCCCTTGAAGTGAGGAGAGCGGTAACGCTTTGCTGCTGGCAGAGGATATTGTGGGAATGCGCTGGCTTCGATGTTGTCCTCTTGGAGGCCAGCTGCTTAACCTCTTAAAAGTACTTTTCTTCGCTTTTTTTGTTAGAAAAGTAACTATTCCATTATCCCAGCTCAGGATTAATGGAGCTGTTTGATGAGTCTGGTAGGCTGGGTTGTGAGGGAGGGAAAGACAACTTTTCCTGGTGTGCCTTTGGTTTATGGCTTATCTCAGCTTTACTGAAGGATGCAGCAGCACAGCGTTGACCTCAAGAGAATCAACCAAGCACGGTGATTCTTGGTCATTTTGCTGCACCTAGCGAAGGACTGATGATATCAGCACACCTACTCAGCATAGGAGCTGTAGCACGTGGATCTTGATGCAGCTTATGTAAAACTAACCACTGCACCGCTAGGAAGATGAGCATGATGAGGATGTCAGCCTGAGATTCCTCATTCACTGTACCTGCTAAATCCATTGCCTGTCTGTGAATCTAAATTTCTGTTATGCAATGACATGATCAAGATGCATTATGTCAAATACCAGAAATTTAACCCCTTTATGTTTTTTTTTGTTAGGATTTGGAGTGGAAAGCTCTTGCTGAGTGGCAACTTCAGTGTTGCAAGCATATATCTGCAGCTGCCTTAGCATTAGCCGGGTACAGTCAATAGATCTATTAATACCCACTGTAGTCTCAGATGCTGAGAACACAAACACTATAGACATTATAAGCACAAGAAGTCAATTTCCAGAAGACAAAATGTCAGGTTCCCTGCAGTTAGACAGAGCTGCACAAGACGATAATAAACGCAGTTTCTGTGTCCTCTTTCACCTAATCTTGAGGCCGTTATGCAAACATCACAATGATCAGCTCATCGGGTTTCTCCAGACACTTGCACCATCCGCTACCTATCTTTCCAGACCAGTCTGTTTTTTTCAGGATGTAGGAGCATGTATCTGGGCACTTGTTGAAATGCTGATCAGCTTTAGACACCTTTCAGACGCCTGGAGATGCTGCAGAGAAGACAGTGTGAGTTGCTCTCCAGGGCTTCAATACCTAAAGGCTTCAATACCTTCAATTCCTTTAAATAACTTTGACCAAGTAAATCTCTGGACCTTGTGCAAGCCTGTTCCAAATCAAGAAATGTTTTACCAATACGTACTTAAGTCCTGCAGCTCATTGTGGACAGGGAGCAAAATGAAAAAGGGAGCGATGCTGGCTCTTCGGCGCGGTGAGGGAGCCGAGGGTTGCACTTCTGCACTCAGAGTGTGGAAAAAGCGCTCAGCCCAAACCCAGGCATCCTGCCTTTGCTCAAAAGGAGCCTTCCCCTGGGGAACTTGTTCACTCCCGAGGCTCTAAATCTTGTATTTACCCAAATATTAAAACACATAAGAAGTCAAGCTGCAGGTTCTGCATGGTGGCTTATGGTGTTATTGGTGTCATCCCCCCACCTTGTCCCCCCAGCACTACGTGAATGAACCTAAACGCCTGTTGTCTGAGCAGAAGGAAAGGAGAAGGGTGGGTGGAAGAAAGTCTGTCCCTGTTTCTGCTCGTTTCCTATGTGAAGCGAGCAGCAGGAGGGCTGGAAAGGAAAGAGAAGCCCGGGGGAGACCCCGCTGCCGGCCAGGCAGGGGAGCAGGGAGAGGGAAGGTGCCTGGGTGAGCTGGGACGGGGCAACGGCCTCACATCCCTGCAGGGAACTGGCAGCAGCTCGGGAAGAAAGTGAAGCTTTCTGGGGATTGACCAACTTGTGAGTCACAAACTAGTGCTAACTATGGCTTTAGAACTGCTGTTGCCAAGCCTCGGCTGAGAGCTTCATGGGTGGCGATAGGGTATGAGCTTGGGAGAGGACAAAGGACGTCGCTTCCAGGTCCATAGGGTCAGGAAAACAAGTTCTTTACTGAGTAGCAAGAGAGACTATTACAGAGGAGATGTAGGATTTATTTCTAATTTTATGTTGGAATCCCTTCCACTGCTCAGGCAGTGGGGTAGAGACTTAATATTGATTTTTTTTTTTATTATTTTCCCAGCCATTTGGAACTGCACCGTGCGATTTCTCAAACCAAGTCAAGTATAAAATGTGCTGTGGCACGTAACAGCGTAATTCCGAACTTTTCACAGGGGAATATGTCTGCTAATTTTACAAATCTCTTATGTCAGATTTCGCCTTTGCTTTAGGATCAGAGCATTGCCTCCAAAAAAACCTCTTTTGTAGGAGCTGGCTGGTGCAGCCGGTGACGAGGGCTGGAGAGCCCTTGTATGCAGACAATACAAGAAGGGAGCCTTCTTAACGTCGCTTGTCTGAAATAAGCCTTCTGACTACAAGGTGTGTGGTTATATTTGCATGACTATGTGCTGACACCCGCATATTTTGCCACTACCATCCAAGTATCACACACACTAATTATCTTCCAGAAATATACATTTTTTTAATTTGATTTATTTAGCAGGCATTACCTTCAGGATGTTTTTGGTTTGATAAAATTAAGTGGCTGCAGAAATTTCATTTGATGCATTTCTTTTCTCTTCATGCCTGCCTCATGTTGGTTAAACTTGAGTACCCATCTTGCGGTTCATGCCATGAATGCTTCCTTTGTAGGCAGTTCTTCTTTGCTAAATTCAGTGACTTAACTGCAGTTGAACAACACCACAGCAACTGCAAAACTCCATGCATTGGAAGGTGAGAAACAACAGCAAAACACCAGGTGTGAGAAGTCCGTGCATCACAGCAATACGACTGGAGATTAATTTGTATTGTTGTTGCTTCCAAAATACATCATGATGATAAACCCGACGGGTGCGTCGCAGGTTGAAACTGCTGCCCTGCCCGCAGAACTCGTGCTCTTGGCTCCTTCTTGTCCCCTTCCCTCCCCTCCTCATCCTCCTGGGAGACATGGGACACTCTTCCAGTGCTCAATTAATGCAGTTGTTCTTTGTAGGGAATGGCTAGAAACTTTGAAAAGGTCTTTAGGATTAACCTGTTAGGAATTCTGCACTATTGCAATGTGGGAATGAAGGTAACCTGGCGACTAAGAGGTACGCTTTAAAGGAGTATCTGGGGGTTTACCAGCATCTTATCCTGTCAAAGCTAATGGGTAAAACTAAGTCATACAGATTTAGTGCTACTACTGCACCTTTCTGCAGTGATCAGAATTAGTGCAGCACATCAGGCTGCCTCACCTTTTTTTTTTTTTTTAAACAATGAATCAAAAAAGAAAGGGAAAAAAAAAATAATGGGGTTTTCAGTAACGGAGTGACATTTAGAGCCTTAACTTAGACTGTATCTCTCCCTACGGCATATGAAGGGTCTTAATCTGCTGCAGGCATTTTGTTTCTGGTTTGTCAAATGGTGGCAAGCCAAAGATAATGTGCTACAATATATTAGACCAAGAAAGCACGGCCACTCTCTTCCCACTGTGAGCGGAGCTTGTCTCCCGTGTCCAGTCTTAGCCATAAATTGCATAAAATGCTTATGGCTCAAAAACATTTTTCCTGCTTGCAGGTGATAGCTGAGGCAGTGTTTATCCTGTTGAAGGCCAGTTCATTGGGTGTTGCATAGCTGGGATGTTTCAGCACATAATCTACTGACACTCTGCAACATTAGTCAAACTTGAATTTTTTTTTTAAAGTTTACAAAACCTGAGTTTGCTAAGTAAAATAATTAGTTTGCGCTACATGGCCTTTACAAAATTCTAGTGAAATCAGGTGGCAGGGGGGGTTGTTTCATCTCCCTAAACACCGAACAAAGCCACCGGAGGACATGTCTGCAACTACAGCAACTACACATAGGAAACAACATTTTACTCTCGATGTTCCTCACCATCATCGAACTCTTCTCATACCTGAATACTGAGTATTGTGAGTAAAAATAGCAGATGGCTGTAGTTCCTCACACGTTCTGTTACTAAAAACCCTAATCTGCCAAAACAGGCATACTAAACTGGATCCTCTCACGCACATGGTTGTAGAGCCAAGCTCCAAAACACTCTCTTCTGGCCAGGTACGGAAAAAAGGCAAAAGCCAGCCATAAGGCCTTACACGGGCACGATCAGATGTTCAGATGTCTTTAATGATAATACGCTGCACCTGCATGGTCAGCATGGTTTCAAAATGGGTAGTTCAGATCGGTTGCCCTAAAATTGGAGACCGAGAAGCAGAGGCTCTGAGGTGTGACCAAGATCATGAGAGGAACCGGTGTCCGAGGTTGTGTTGGGGTTTCTGAACCCTAATGGAACAGCACGAGTGGTGACCTCTTCTCATAAGAAACGTTTAATAAACCTCTCTCAATTACACATGTGCCTATCCCTTGCCACAGCAGGTCCTTCAGCCTCAGACCAGTGACTGGCAGGAGGCCAGCAAGGCCTTCACTTGCTGCTAGTGAAGGCAGGAGAAAAAATGTGGCAGCTGAAGAGTGGCATGACTTGATAAGGATCTGCAAACCTGCGGGAGTTAGAAATAACCAGACAGGACAAAATTATTCTCTGGGAGAAAGTAAGTTATTCCTCTGGAGAAGGCACAGGTCCCTCATTTGTCAGGGCAGAGACTTTTTTTCAAAGTGGTTTCTCTTGTAGAACAAATTTGATGTCAGGAGAATTTGTGAGCTGGAAAAAGAGCAAAGCGGTTATCCTTCACTTCCAGTTTTAAGGAACAGCTTTGAAAACTACTGGGAAACATTTACACACTCTGCATTTATTGCTGCAATAAACTTGCTTTCATTTTTAAAGCCAGGCAACACCATGTGGGAATTTCACACACTTGGTGATTTTTATAGCTCATGAAAACATCTGTATTTCCCTCCTTGGTGGATAGATGATTCGTGTCACAACCAGAATACACTTAAATAGCTTAGCTGTATTTAGCATAACATCCTGCTATTCCTCTGTTGTCACGGGTATGATTATGTCTCTTTCCCGGGGTTTATGTGCTGCGTTCTCCCGAACGACTGCGCCCTCCCAAGTGCGTTTCTAGGGCTCCCTACAGCCAGTGGCATGGAGTTGCCCAAACCTGTCACCCGACGGAGACAAGGCTGCAGGGGCTCCGTGCCCCCAGGGCGCAGCAGCAGCAGCAGGGCTGGGTGCCTGTTCCCCGTGGGCACAGGTACGCACGGGGGTGCAATGCACAAGTAGGGATACGTATGGCTGGGCACACAGACCCGCACGGACAGATGCACTCAGCGTTTACATGAATGCAGACAGCACAGGGGTCTCGCCCTGATCCCCTCTCCAGCGGACTGGGAGATCAGGGTAGGGGCAGTACATGCGCCCGTGTGTCTGACGTGGATCCCCTGGGGACTGGGCTCAGGCACAGGGCCTTGCCAGGGGCTGCCCCGGCCCCTCGCCCTCCCCAGCTGCTGGCACCTGGCACACAAGAGCAGTGGTAAAGGCTTGCATTTTCTTCCAAAGACTTCCCAGGCTCCTGGCTGGAGGTAGGGTATCCACCCACCCTGATCTACACGGACTGAAGGTGGATGGCTGGGATCCTAATAATCTGATTTTCCATAGCCCCGGTAGTGAGAATTAGCCTCTGGCCATCTAGTCGAAGCATGAAGGAATCTCTCAAGCCTTTTCTTTGATCCACATCTCTTCTGCAGTAGTTTACCTACACGGCGAGTTACACCATACAATGCCGACAGGTTTTTGCTAAGCATGTAAAAAAAATCCTAGGGCAGCAGGTTCCTGAGGGGAGAGAGCCGAAGCACTGGGCTCGAATTTAAAAGACCCAGAATTTCCCTGTGTAGGCATCCCAGATCTGACTGTCCACCAAGATGCGCTTGCCTCTGCCCCTCTGGCATAGAGGGTCTTTCAAGATCTGCTACCAACAGATAAGACAATGTCGACGTCAGAGTGCGATGGGGGTGATAGGGCTGCTGTGAAGTTGCAGCAGAAAAATAAGAAAGCGCAAGACACCCACCTCCCCAAAAGCCCTGTATTCTGGAAGGCCCTATTTTCTCTACCCCTTTTCTCAGCTGGATTATATCCTGTGTAACGCCAGGCACCCTGCCGATACAGCAAGCCAATTCCATCTGACGCCCAGTGAGGAAGAGTGTATTTGAAGAGGGCAGCAGGGCCGGGCAGCGCTCCGTGATTAGCCCCCCAGGTGACTGCAGGGAGCCTCAGCACTGCCATTGATCCATGTAGGTCAGGAAGCCAAGGAGAAGGAAAAAAATCACTATTGCTTCTCAGGTCTAGATATCGAAAACACGTAGCTGGGATTTGAAACAGCCAACCTCTCATGGGAACAGAATTCCTACTACGGATTTATTAGAAAAAAAATAGACACTGTAAAGAATCACAAATGGTAAGGCTTTGCACCTCAATCCCGCTGGGGGGAGGAAATCCAAATTTAGGGATTTAACTAGCAACCTAGGAAAAAGCCAGTCAAAAAAGCACATCGATACACCGAACCCCTTCTCTGCTTTTCCAAAAGATTAAATTGTGAGGGGGGATACAAATTGCATCAGCCGCTATTTCAGATGGAGTAACATCTCGGAACACCACACAGCAATAATGATTGTTTTTCATGACAGACCCTGCATGCACACAGCTGTTCAACGCTCAGAGAGTTGTCTTTAGAAGTTCATAAACCTGTTTGGATTTTTTCGCTTTTAAGAGTCTGCTTCCCTTACAGAAGTGTTGCTGGAGAGAAGGCGATGCTCACAAGGTGAGCATTTGCATCGAGACCTGTTACAGACCTGAGAGTTATGTCATTTGGAAAAAATCTGCTATCCATCGGATAACCTCCGTCAAGTAGCCATCCAATACTTGGGGAACCTCCTTGGCCAAAGCAGGATAAATTTCATCTTGGACTGGAACTGGAAGGCAATCGACTGGGAAAACATGACAAAAACCACTCCCGCATGCCTAAACTTTTTTTTCCTAAAACACTTGCAAAAAATGAAGCTTTTAGTCAAAAAAAATCAAGCATCTCCTGCGTTGCACGCCTTTCTTTCAGAGGCTTTTTGGTTTTGTTTCTAAAGCAGTAACCAAAGTGTATGTACACATTCTTTTTAAGTGAAACTAGCAGGAGAGCCTTTGTTAACTTCAACAAGATCACTACGGTTTGGGAATAAAAGGACAATTAATTTTTCAAAAATCTTCAAAACGGAACTTGTAAAACCAACAAACATGTGCGAGGTTTTAAGTCTTGCCTAACTGGAAAGAAGTTACCTGCAGAGCAGAGTTTTTATGAATGTATTTTTTTTAATCAAAACATTACCGCTCTCTAGAGATGTCCTGGTTTCGGCTGGGATAGAGTTAATTTTCTTCACAGAAGCTAGCATAGTGCTGTGCTTTGGATTCAGTGCTAGAAGAATGTTGATAACACGCTGATGTTTTTAGTTGCTGCCAAGCAGTGCTCAGACTGCTCAAGGACTTTTTGAGCTTCTCCTGCTCGGCCAGGTGCATAACAAGCTGGGAGTACAGCACAGCTAGGACCCAAACTGTCCAAAGAGCTATTCCATACCATGTAACGTCATGCTCGGGGGGGTTAGTCAGTCGGGTCGGTCGGTCGGTCGCAGGCAGAGTGGTCGCAGCTCGGGCTGTGTGATCGCTGCTCAGGACGGGCTGGGCATCAGTCAGCGGGTGGTGAGCAATTGCATTGTGCATCACTTGTTTTATATATTCTGTATATTTTCTTACCTTTATTAATATTATTATTGTTATTATTCTCTCTTATTAAACTGTCTCTATCTCAACCCACGGTTTTTGGTTTTTTTTTTTCTTTTCTCTGATTCTCTCCCCCATCCCACTGAGGGAGGGGGGGGAGTGAGCGAGCGGCTGCGTGGTGCTTAGTTGCCAGCCGGGTTAAACCACGATAAGAGACAAGAGTATTTTGTAAAATGGAAGTGCCATGCCTGCAAGAGGCTCTTACGGGTCTGGCCTGGTTTTTACTGTCAAACTAGAACACGTCACAACCACAGGCCCTCTGTCTAAAAACTAACGTAGCCCTCTCCCTCACAGCTTTACAAGGTTTCCACAGAACGGTAGGTAACCCATCTAACACACGATGACTCGCGCCCAGCCGTCAGGCGAAATGAGTTACTCCGGAGCCCCCTCCTCCCACCGAGTCCATTTGCAGCCAGAGAGGGTGCGACTGAAGAACGCGCAGCACTCACCCAGCGCCATGGGTCACCTTGACTGATGAGAAGCAGCAGCACCGAATTGCCAGCACGCTTACCAGGTCGCAAGACCAACTGTCTCCCCAAGCGCCGCAGGTTCAAGACGTGGTGCGGTGCTGTCAAAACCAAGCAGCTCTTACGAGTAAGTCAACCAGGCTCCCGCAGTTCTTTCAGGCAGATCCTCCTCCTCAGGACTTCAGGGAAGCAACAACAAATCAGCGGCCGCTGCCACTTGTTGGATCTACGGTCTTTTGGCTTTGTGTGTTCCCCATTAGCGTAATAGGTTTCACAGGTAGCTTTTTCATTTTTTGTTTTTTAAAGCTTTCAAACTTTTTCAGAAAAAAGGTTTCAATTGCAATCATTTCTGAAGTGAAAGAATCAAATGCTGGATTCAAACACAAACCCATCCCGAGATTTTCATAAGTTCATTTTAGCAAAAGGAATGCAAAACTGAATCCTTACCCCTTTGCTGACAAAGGCGCCAAACCAAAACTGCTTGCAGCAGGCTTGTTAGACCAAAACACGTCCGATGACCGAAACCATACGTGAACAAAATGCAGCCGTAGCACAGCTACAGAGCTGTCGAGCTTTAGGTTATGGCGGGCCGCTACAATCAAGATGACTGAGAAGACACACCAATAAAAAGAAACAGCCTGCCTAGCGATTTATGCCTTCCAAATTCCCCCGCCCTCCTCCAGAGCCCTGGCAGAGGGCGGGCGCCCCGTGCTGCCCAGGGTGAGCAGGGAGGCCTGCCGAGGAGCGTCTCAGCGGGGAAGCTGCTCCCTCAGGCCTTGCCCTTCAGAGAGGGGTGAAAAGCCATGAGCTCAGCTTGGCGCTCTGAGGACCCAGCGCCCCGGCTGCTACACCGCCGGCTGCGGGGGATACCCATCCACCCACCCACCCCGGGGCTCCTGCTTATACACACCGCCCACGCTCACAGGAACAGGATTTGGACCCCGGTCGCTCAGCGACCACCTAATGAGAATCGTATCGAGCGCCAAAAAGAAAACCCCCAAAGCCCTGAAAGCCATGTGCTGTAGCGATGGGCTCAAGTGGAAGGCCAGAAACAATCGGACTAGGAAAGAAAGCAGAAAGGCTGTATTTTTTAGATGTTTTCTACTACATACAAGAACAGATGCAAGATGTGATGTTTGCTTAGTTTTATTAATTTATTTCTGCAGGAATCTGCAACTCGGAGTATGCACTTTCTGGAGGTACCATGCATGCATAGCCTCTGAATGCTTTTATACAGTTTCATCTCTTAGTAATAGGTTCATTCACAGCATACACAAATCTAGAATGTAGACACCATATATACAGGATTAAACAAGATCGTGTCGTCTTTTTTTAATGAAAAAAATTTAACAGGGTTTCACACAGCAGGAAATATGAATTAGATACACTGGTGCCACCATAAATAAATAAGTTTCAAGAACACAGTTTTTTGAAATCGGTTTCAAAGGTACTGAAAATCCAGGATTATAATATTGCATTAACTCCACTGATTTCTGATTATTCAAACCCAAGAAAAAGATCCGCATTAATATTTATGGACATAAACAGCAACGAAAGCCCCAAAATGAAGAAATCTGGCAAAATTCAGCCACGGCTAGCTTCATAGAATATTGACATTTTGAAACAAAACAAATGCAGCAGCACACAGAGACGGTACTGACTATGAGATGTGATACCTATGCGTGTGTCCTCTCTTTACGGGATCGAGAGCCGCGGTAGCACGGAGCACGTCCATTCTGTGGTACCAAACAAGCTGATGGATTGTTTATGTCCAGCTGTCCACTTCTCACCAGGATAGTCCTTTTCACATTCTAGGGTACACCGCTGGGTTTTAAAACAGAACCGGTCATCCTGGTGACAAGCTTGGTTTTAATGTATTTAATATTCTCACATTCTTTTTAAAAACATTCTTTATTGGTTTTATTCTGTTTTGTCCCCATTTCAACTCAAGTATTATTTTTTCAGTTTAAAGGGGTTTTAAAAAGGAAATAAAGTAACTGAAAAAAAGGCCCTTTTTTAAAAAAATATTTAGTAGCATACCATAACCAGAAAGTACTGAGACCAGCTCTTTTAAGAATTATTACACCTTTTCACCACACCTCCCATTTTTCAAGGGAAACACACACATACCACAGACACACAGATACACGACTCAATCTGATCTAAGACTACATTTTACAAAGTTCTTCCTTTTGCTCAACTTCCCACCCCCTTCCTCTTCACCCAAACAAGACTAATAACTACATCAAATTAAAAGTAGATCCAGAGTTCAGGTTCTTTTGGTTTGCTATGTTCTGAATTGTTTTCCACAAGCCCCACTCTAAATAAACTCTTAAAGAGCTACAGTAGTATTCTATAATTATAAGGGAATTCATCTTAATAGCACAGTAAATATAAAATAAGCTTTATAAAATTTCAGTGAACAGTGAAATAATTTTGAGTATCTGAATGTCCAAGACAGTTACAAACTCTACCACTCTAGTAGCATGGTTGAGGGAAAGCTCAGTCATTGAGGAAAAAAAGGAAACACAAGTAGTGCATTAACTCAACACAATGGCATCAGCATCCCACCATTCACACACACACACACACACACTTTATACAATACAGTGCATTTTGTATGCCAGCTGACATTAGGGTTTTATGTGCATTCAATAAATATTACATAAACCAATCTTTTTGGCATAATCTACAATTCAGTTGGGGTGTGAAAGGTGTCACCTGATTTCAGAAGGAAAATGGATCTTCCAATATTCAAAGTACAATTTACATTCTAACAAACTAAAAATATTCAAGCACCATGTAAAGTCTTTACTATTAATGTTTGAGTATGGGCATTTACAAGTAAAAGAATATATCAGAAAGGTTTTGTGTTTTGCTGGGTTTTTTTTTTTTTGTGGTTTTTTTGTACAAGCAACAAAAGAGAGTAATTGAAAAACTAGAGTAAAATTATTGGTACGAAGGAATTCATTTGCAATTTAATGGCACTCATTCAGTCTTCCAAAAAGTATCTTGCTGTCACGGCAGCCTTCCTTCTCTCCCTCTGGTGAAGCTATGACTAAGATTAGCAAGTCTCCACTTACGGTTATTACAGTTCAGGGAATTACTGGACTGCATGCATTCCCCCAGTAGCATCTATTCTGTCTGAAAACAGCACAACTGTATCAATGCATGACACACCTACTCTCATTTGCTGACTGCCATTTCGGTTGCTATCATTTTGTAATTCCAGCAAAACCCAATGCTTCTAGAACTTCAAGAGAAGTACAAATGAACAGAAAATTGAAATAATACAAAGGCAAGGGCATCACGATAGAAAAGTCATGAAGTTACTGGTATTGTTTTGAGCAATTCATTATACAGCTGATAACAGCAATGGTACTGCTTATCCTAGGTCTAACACTTCTGCTCATCTGTTTTCTAGTTATCTCAGTTTTGCCAGGCTGTCCACTTACGTGAACAAAATTAATATTTGCCTTCTAACTACATTTGACAGTAATTTTTTTACCCCTTTCCACATGTGATGAGCTCCCCATATAGCAATACAAGGGAGGGGAAGGAGGGAAGGGAGGGAAACGAGCTCTGATGCCTTTGCTTTTGTTTGCTCATCAGTGGTGCACACGGATTGCTGGAGATCTCTTAGCTTATTCCAAATCATGCTGAAGATTTAATTAGTGCAAGAACATATTGAAAAATGCCAGATAAAATATTGGTTCCTCATCTAAGATCACAGTTTGGTTTTTACTGTTATCTTTATAAACTGCAGGGCGAGAAGACACCAGATTGAGCAATGCAGTCAAGATGAGTTTTCCTCCACCCACCCCTTACAAACGCTGCCGGATCTTAAATAAGGATTCAGACACATGATTGTTCTACCACAGCTTAACATGTTATCACACATCAAGTGAATTGTGGTAACTGACCATATGGATGTGACTACCGTGAGCTAAGAACAATTTAAAATGAAGTCGTTTAAATCTCTTCTGGTAAGGTTTAGCTAGCGTGTTTTGCCTCGCAGTTGCCAAGTCAATTACTGCAATTCAGCTGACTTGCTTGGTTGCATCTCTGAATCTTGACAAAGTTAGACCACAAAAACTCAAATGCACTGTACCAGCTTCTGACCGGTACACAAGAACATCCTACTCAGTCGCACAGTTGTGAAACATAATCATTCAGCTGCCCAAACCCAAGTTCGATTTCACAAGTATCGAGTGCTTTATTACAGCAACCTGAAGCATTCAAACAAATTGAACATCACCTTTATAATACAGTATATCATATGCATAAAAGTACCAGTATGATTTTCAGTGGCAAGTCTTGTGTTCTTCAACCTACAGCAAATATTTCCTGACCAAAATAAAAAGAATGCAGTGTGTAATTTTTCAGGACCTGGCATCTGTTTTATACAGGCTGGTTTATTAACAATGTGCAAATAAACCTTGACTGAAGAGCTAATTGAATAATTATTTTTCAGCTAACTTTGAACTGGGGCACAAAGTACCTTCTGTGCTGTAAACATCATGAATTCTTCACAAATTCAAAGCTGAAAAGGCCTAAGGAACTGGGTACAAACTCTTCTCATGCACAACCATGGCTGAGCTCAAGTCTTCCAAACCGAATTTGGAGTAGTCTGTGTTTGGCATGTGTCACTGTGCTGCTACAGAGCACAGGTGTAGAAGATTGTTGTATATGAAAGCATACTTTTAGCTTTGAAACACGACAGCCTAATGAAAGCATGCAGCAGTAGTTTCATCTGTAATATGGTAGAATTCATTCTTAGTTTATTACCAGTGTTGACACAGCCAGGTGAGCACTGTACAAGCAAAAGGGATTGTAAAAAATTATCTCTGATTAAACTCTCTGTAACACTCATACAGTATCTCATTTAGTCACCTTAGGTTACCATTTCAAACAGCAATTTTTTGTAGACATAAGTTACCCTGAAAAAAAGCAGCAATTACAAATACCCTTCTCCTTGTTTTTTATACATTGCAAAATTTATCATTGCATTTACTGGTTGTCTTTTTCAGTAGCTTACAATCTAGAAGCACAGGGAGCCTTTGTTTTCCAGCTAGCTGTGGCCAGGTTAAGTCAGCTCTGACTCTTCAGTTTTTCTGGTTAAGTGTAACATTTCACACCTTTACTAAGAGTCCTATAATTTTTTTAAATTTTTTGTTTAAAAAAAGGTTGGTTTTTCTTGGTTTTTTTAGAGCCACTAAGCAGTAACTATAACCACAGGACTAAACACCAGTGATTATTTGCTTTCCTGTATACATTCTTCCCAGAATTAATCCTTTTACATTTCCAGGTTTCATTTTCTGCTTTGCTCACTGCAATGGGATAAGAAAGAATTTCACCCTTAATTTATGTATTTTTAGTGTAGCACAAGCAGAAACAATCTTAACACATTACTCCCATCCCTTGCAATATGAAGATTGTTAACTGGCAAAGGCTGGGCAGATGGACTGAAAGGTTCCCCATATTTCCTTCTCCTACAGCTGTCGGCTTGAGAGCCTGTTTTCAACCCAATGCAGCCCCTTCCTGATTTTCAGGTGTATCGTGGCATTTCACACTGCTCACAGCGATTTAGTGCTGGGTGATTTAGAAAGGTGCAGCTGTCACAATTCCATGGAGCTCCTTCAAAGTCTTCATCTCTTGGCTGAGTCCGTGGAGTCTGTTTGGAGCTGTTTTGATGCTCTAAAAAAAGCCAAAAGGAAAAGATTTTTTTTCTTACTTCAGAAGAGAAGGATGATAGGCAAGACCACACTACTGTCACCTCATTAAACATTCTACCTTAAAATGAACCTAGAAACCTTTCCATTTAGGTAACGTTAGAGGTCTTTTGCTAAAGCATTTTAATTCAGTTTGTGAAATCTGAGTATTTAAAGTATTTCACTTCTGTAAAGAGTCACTTAACCATACTACACTAAAAACAAAAAGAGCAGTCACTACTGTTAGGTCACTGATACTGCTAAAGGTTTAATAGTTTAAAACGTTCTGAACAATTTGTTACTGGCACTGCAAAACCATCCTGTTAAGGAACGACTTCATAGGTTTACATTCAGCAGCCTATTATCAAAGTCTAAATTCCAATAACCCTGATTTACTTGAAGTGAAAGACTAATTCTAACTTAGTTCCTTCAAACAGTCTGACAGACTGTATTTTCTGCATCTCTTTCTAGCATTTATCCAGGCTTTAAAAAATACAACATAACAATACAATAGTAGGCCTGTTTCAAAACAAGATGATTGTTTTTCTTCTTCATGGCTTTGCAGCAGGGACGTGTGTACGTGAAGCAGCACTTAAGTCTGTTTTCATTCATAAAAACGGTATGTATGCAAATCATACATTAGGTATCAACCCACGGAAAGACTTGGTTTTCCCATGTCTCCTACCACCACTTCAAGACCTCAGGTTACCTACTGAATGTGACACTCCTAGGACGTGTAAACACATTTTGCAAAATGTTAATATCTGAAACAACATGAACACACATACTTAGAAGGTAAGGTTAAGATACCCATCTGCTAAACAAACATCTGTAGAATAGCTTAATTAAAAGAGAACTTTGTTTGAAAGAAAGGACTGCAGTTTGTAATTCAAAGTGCACACATTGCTGTCATCTGCTAAGAAACCTAGCAGATGGCTGACGACAAAATTAGTGCAAATAGTACTTAGGTTTGACTTCAAGGACAAACTTAAAGAGAATATAAGTAACCACCTCGCTTAGATGTAAACCCTATCCAGTCCAGAAGTTGTATAGTCACATTAATAGTACTTGGCCTCAACAAACTCCCTCTAAGCAAGCAAGTAGTGTGGGCACTAGACTGTATTCATGCTGACTAGCCAGACGAACAGAACTTCCCTCCTGTCTGTCTACCCACACCTTCCACAGCTAAATATTACTGAAATGGACTTTAAGGAAAAAAAAAAATATCTTGACATCTCCATTTAAAACCACTATAGTATACCAGCCCTAAAACTGATCTCTGATAAGTTGACAGGCAAAACCAGGAATCTAGTCATAAAAGTCATACAAATCCTTGCAAGACACTATCTTTCCAACTGCCAAATAAAATCACTTATTTTATGCAAGTTTGCATGTTATTGTGCTTTGAAATAATAAATCAAACAGGCTAGCGTAATTAAGAAAATCTCTTTAAACAACAGGAAGTAGCATTGCCTTAAATCAACCACACTGATCACCACAATCTAACATGAATCCAGGCAGCTGCCTTCATGCCACTGCTCAGCTGCTGCTACCGTCTTTCTTGGGCACTACGAGCTATGCAGGGAACACATCCCAGTACTGACTTTTTTTTGTACCACAAGCAGTAGGTCTGGGCCTTCTCTTTCTTTTAGAGTCCCACATACTAAGCATTTTATTATATTGAAGGGTAAAATACTTGCTTCAAAAGAGGGGGAAAAGTTTCCTTATACATATTCAAAATTCAACTGCAAAAACCTCTGTGAAGTGCTTACCGGCAGCTAGAACTTATTTACAGAATTTGGATTTTCAAGCAGACTATATGATTACTGATTCAGGAAAGTGACTTTTTTCCACTAACATTTTCAGTATGTACTAGTTACAGTAAGAGGAGTCACAATACTATAATCTTATCACACATAACAACATAACATTTTCAGAGAAGACTAGCGTTTTCTCGATATCACAGCACAGGATCCAAGACTGGCTATTTCAGCCGAAATATACAAAGTGTTTAAATACTTTCATTATCATCTGAAAACATTCTTTTAACAGATTTCAGAAAGAAAAAAAAAAAGGCCCAAAAATACCTGAGGCAAAAGGTAGGATTCCAAAATCACCACTGAACGTAGTGGAATACAGAGAGCTACTGAGCTACACGGCCACTAGGTGTCTACTAACGGTGAGTTGAGTCACTCTGCGATGTCCTGACTGAATCTCCACTGGGCAAAAAGTCAGACAAAGTGTATATAGCTCCTGTGCTTACATAAAACTTAAGTGTCCTCAGCTGGATATAAGTCCTAAAGACTACACAATTAGCACAGAAAATTTTAGAAACCAGTAATAAACTTGTGCAAGTGGGACAATTTTATCTCTTTAGACTGATGTGAGGAAACCTGTTCTATCTTAGTCCTTAAAATGTCTGAAGCTCTTACTGTGCTAAAACTTCAGGGCTACTGTGAAATTCATATGCTGCACAAAAAAAAAAATAGGTAAAGTGTGACCCAGTCAAGTTAAAATATAATTAAAAATGTAAATTCAAATTTTAACAAAGCTGCTGTGACCAATTAAACTTGCATAAAAGATCCCAACTAAACTATAAAATCCTAACAACACGTATTAGAAGACCAGCTAAACAAACCTGACATAGAGCTTTTAACCTAGAATTATTTTAAAACCACATTATTAGGAAGTTAATGTGTAGAAGTTCGTATGCTTTCAACTCTGTTTCTAATAGTGAATATAACAGTATTTACAAACAACGTATTAACAGAACATTAATTTGCAACAACCTGCCTGAGGAAAACAAGCTGTAGCCAGGATTACCGCACTTATATAAAAATGTTCTGGTTTGGTTTATATAAATGTAGAAAAGTCACAATAATTAGAACTGCTTCCTGTTGTCACAGGGTTTTTTTTTTTTAAAAAAAAAAGCTTTCTCAATGCAGATTAGGTAACTTGATGCTTGTTTGTTAACCTACCCTTTTTATATGGCTTTGGTGGCACAACAGGACCAGGCTCTATGTTATCATAGAAGTTACACGTGGCTTTCGGATCGAAGTTCCCTGTCAGAAAAGAAAAGAAAGAAAGCCTAACTCCAGGGCTATTTACATGTCTATGCCAGTGATATGAACACCAAGAGGCTTCAGATTTTATGCATCTTTTTATTATGACATTATATATTACATTTTTCCCAAGTGGTCTTTTGTCACATATTTTCAGTTTTGTGTTGATTCTAGTAACTTTCAGCAAGCTAATCCCACTCTGAAGAACCAACTTCAGCTCAATCTGTATCGCTTTAAAAATATGTGCAATTGTAAATCTTTCTGTAGGACACATTCTTGGTAAAAAAGGACTATGCATACTCTAATCTACTTGACTGTATTTATGACAACTTTGTGTTGCAGAAAAAGGTTTTTTAAAGACTTAAGTAGACTTCTGTTTGCCAACTTCTTGGTTGCAACCTGTAGTTCTGTTATGTATTACTTGGTCAGAGCCTCTGTCAGCAAAAAGTTAAAAATTTAAATAAAGAACCATCACTAAGGAGTACTTTTTAAAAATTTTCTCTTGACAAAGTCACTTTTAAGTCACCACTTTCTTTGTAATGTAACTTGGCCAACAGAAATATTAGCAAGCCAAGTTTTATCAGGTTGTAACTAAAAGAGACACCTTTTAGAGATAAGTTGATACTGATAATCAAATTGAACTTTAAAGAGTCCAAGTATCCACATTTAAGCATGTACTACATTAGAATCACAGAATCATTTAGGTTGGAAAAGATTCGTAAGATCAAGTCCAACCACAAAGCTAACACTGCCAAATCCACTGCTAAACCATGTCCCCAAGCACCACGTCTACAAGTCTTAAGTACCTCCAGGGATGGGGACTCAACCATTTCCCTGGGCAGCCCGTTCCAGTGCTTGACAACCCTTTCATTGAAGAAATTTTTCCTAATATCCAGTCTAAACCTCCCTTGGTGCAACTTGAGGCTGCCATTTCCTCTCGTCCTATTGCCTGTTACCAGGGAGAAGAGACCAACACCCACCTCACTACAGCCTCCTTTCAGGCAGTTGTAGAGGGCAGTAAGGTCTCCCCTCAGCCTCCTCTTCTCCAGGCTGAACAACCCCAGTTCCCTCAGCCGCTCCTCATCAGCCTTGTGCTCCAGACCCCTCACCAGCTTCGTTGCCCTTCTCTGGACACACTCCAGCACCTCAATGTCCTTCTTGTAATGAGAGGCCCAAAACTGAACACAGTATTTGAGGTGCGGCCTCACCAGTGCCGAGTACAGGGGCACGATCACTTCCCTACTCCTGCTGGCCACACTGTTTCTGATACAAGCCAGGATGCCATTGGCCTTCTTGGCCACCTGGGCACACTGCTGGCTCATATTAAGCTGGCTATTGACCAACACCCCCAGGTCCTTTTCTGCTGGGCAGCTTTCCAGCCGTTCCTCCCCAAGCCTGTAGCGTTGCATGGGGTTGTTGTGACCCAAGTGAAAGACCTAGCACTTGGCCTTGTTGAACCTCACACAGTTGTCTTTGGCCCATCGATCCAGCCTCTCTAGATCCCTCTGTAGAGCCTTTCTACCCTCCAACAGATGACTCTGTTGTCTGCAACATTCCCACTCATATATAAATTATGTCTTTAAAAAACTATCAGTTCTGTACCTCTAGATTGAAGGAGATCAACTTCTTTCAGTGTACAGTCAACATTTATCTGGAGCTGTCTGTTGAGGCTTCTCAGTCTGGTCATTTCCTCAGGCTAGAAACAAACAACCCAAAACAGTAATCGTGAGAAAGTCAGTACCTTATCTGACATATAATAACATTGCTGTATCTTTGTTAACAGCTTTATTAGAAACGCAGTATAGATAAACACTGAAAAGAACAGCCAAGATTCCATTGTCTGTCCCATCCCCCCTACCCAATTTATTCCCTCAAAAACCATTTTTCAATTGGCATTTGAGGAGGAAAACAAACCAAATCAACAAAAATTAACAAGTTACTTAATATTAAAATTCATTAGTAAGAAAACATAGCTGAGCTCAAGCTTATAAAACCATATACCTTATAAAATTCTGTATAAATTGATGACTTGCTACATGAGTTTACACCAAGATGATCAGGAAACAGAATACAAGCTGCAGTTCACGTCACTTGATTATAACTGAATAAGGTCAAAAGTTTATTTATTTGCATCACCCCAAGGAGGTCTAACATGCCAAACCTTCTAGCCCAGTATATATAAATTGTTCAATGCTGCAAGACAGTAACATTCTTAACAGAATAATCAGTTATTTAAGTCCATAGATTTAAATTACTGGAATACAAAGTGTTTTTAATGCTAGCAGCACTGATTATTAACATGAATGTAGGAATAACTATCCTATCCTAGGATACATTCCAGCACCACAGAGTCACAAATCACAGAATGTTTGAGGTTGGAAGGGACCTCTGGAAGTGATCTAGTCCAACCCCTCCGCCCAGACGGCTTTTGCATATCTCCAAGGATGAAAACTCCAGAACCACTCCAGGCAACCTATGCCAGTTCTCAGTAAACCACACAGTAAAAATGTGGTTCCTGATGTTCAGAGGGACCCTCCTGTGTTTCAGTTTGTGCCCATTGCCTCTGGTCCTGTCACTGGGCACCTGTGGAATTAGCCTGGCTTTGTCCTCTTTGCAACCTCCCCTTCAGGTATTTATATACATTGATAAGATCCCCCCTGAGCCTTCTCTTCTCTAGGCTGAACAATCCTAGCTCTCTCAGCCTGTCTCCACAGGAGAGATGCTCCAGTCCCTTAGTCATCTCTGTGGCCCTTCACTGGACTCTGTAGTATGACCATGTCTCTCTCTTGTACTGGGGAGCCCACTCCTGGACACCACGCTCCAAGTGTGGTCTCACCAGTGCTGAATAAAGGGAAGAGTAACCTTTCTCCCTTTGCTGGCAATGCTCCTAATGCAGCCCAGGATATCACTAGCCTTCTTTGGCACATTGCTGGCTCATATTCAGCTTGGTCACCACCTGGACCACCAGAGCCTTTTCTGTAAAATGGTTTTCCAGCTGGCCAGCCCCCAGCTTATACTGGTGCATGGGGTTGTTCCTCCCCAGGTGCAGGACTTAGTAATTCCCCTTGCTAAATGGCATGAGGTTCCTGCCAGCCCATTTCTCCAGCTTTTTGAGGTCCCTCTGAATGACAGCACGACTCTCCCAGTTTTGTGTCATCAGAAAACTTGCTGAAGGTACACTCTGCCCCATCATCCAAATCATTAAGGAAGACAGGGGCCACTATTGACCCCTGTGGTACACCGCTAGTTACTGGCCTCCAACCAGACTTTGTGTCAGTGATTACCACACTCTTGGCCTGTCTGTGGAGCCAGTTTTCAATCCGCCTCACTGTCTGCTCATCCAGCCCATACTTCTTCAGCTTCTCTAAGATGATCTTACAGGAGACAGTGTTAAAAGCCTTACTGAAGTCCACTTAGACAATAACCACTGCTCTCCCCTCACCTACCAGGCCAGTCTTTTCATCCTAAAAGTTTATCAAATTGGTCAAGCTTGACTTCCCCTTGGTGAATCCATGCTGACTACTGCTGATCACTTTCTTGTCCATCATGTGCCTGGAAATGGTCTCCAGGATTAGCTGTTCCATTGCACTCCCAGGCATCAAGGTGAGGCTGACCTGCCTGTAGTTCCCTGGGTCCTCCTTCTTGAAGACAAGAAAGACATTTGCACTCCTCCAGTCTTTGGGCACTTCTCCCAAACACCATTATCAATCAAAGATTATCTAGAGTGGCCTCGCAATGACATCTGCCAGCTCTGTCAGCACTCATGGGTGCATCCCATCCAGGACCATGAACTCATGTAAGTTCTCTTTGCTTAAGTATTCCCTGACCTGATCCTCTTCCACCAAGGGCATACTCTCCTTGCTCCAGACTTTTCCTGGGATCTCTGGGACTTGGGATTCCTGAAGGCCTGTAAAGACTGAGGCAGAGAAGGCATTCAGTATCTCAGCCTTTTCCATGTCCTATGTAACCAGGTCTTGTTGAGCAATGGGCCTACGTTTTTACTAGCCTTCCTTTTGTCACCTATGTACTAATAGAAACCCTTCTTTTTGTCTTTGACATCCCATGCCAGATTTAACTCCAGCTGGGTTTTTGCTTCCCTAACCTCATCCTTGCACACTCGAACAGTGCCTCCGTATTCCTCCCAGGAACATACCTGCCAAATGCTGCCCCAAGACAGGCGAGACATACAGCAGTTAAGCAGCTAACAGACCCTACTATGCCTTCCAGCCTACATCTGCGTGCATTGTTCATGTTAACACAGTGAAGTCTGAACTGATTTGGCTAACAACTGCACAAAGTGGACATTATTTTTCAGTCAGATGAATTCTCAGAGCTACACAGATGTTTCAGCTAGTCCCTTGCAGGCAGAAATCACACAGATAGGAAGAATCAACACGGAAAAGAGGATAGAGAGGTGCCAACACCACCACTGAAAAGTTATTTGGCACATCCTGCACATACCAAATGGGGAAACAGATTGTCCAAGAGATGTAACTACCCAAACAACAAAGTACCTCAATATAACAAAATACCTTTAAAAAACCCCTGTGCAGCCTTGCTGCACAAACACCAAGCTGTGCATGGCTTGGGCTCTTTATTAAATAGACTTGGACATACACTTTTATAGGTTGTTAGGAAAGTAACTATCTATTCAGTTCTGTGATCCAAAAAAGCACGTGTATACAAGTTTCAGAAATTCTGCTGTGAACACGAAGAAAGTTGGACATATATCTGTTCCTTAAATTATAAGGACTGGCTTACGACAAGCCAAGAACTTACAAGAAGTCATCTTCAAAGACTGAAGATTTCATAACCCAAAATATTTTTTGCATAATACTTTAGTTCATGAAATTTGTATCCTGAATTAAAATACTAACAAATTGCTTACTGTTGGAATTGCAGTTGTACAGCTGACTCTTCGAAGCCGCCTCTGCATTAGGTCATGCTCCATACCATTGACTTCAGCTTTCAGGCGTTCGAGTTCCTCTTTCTCAAGCTTCAGTTCCTTTGCTAATCTCTCCATCCTTGCTCGTTGATGTAACAGCAAGGCTAATGTTTTACATGGAAGAAATAGTTACTAACACACAAAAAACCTGGAAAACTGAATTTTTAACTTATGTGTAAGATTCATGAGTGACCTTTCTGGAAAAAAAAAAGTGATCATAAACATGCAGCCAAATATCAGTGTGAAGATGCTTTCATGCCAAATGAACTACAGTTTAGAACAAAGTTCTCCCAGAATAAAAACACATTTTAGACAGTAACTTGAAGTTGATATTACCATTTTGGTCAAAGCTTCTTTTTTTGCATTTGGTCTTTCTCGTCTCAAAAATACAAAGGCACCTGTACAAGGAGACAGCTTCTCAGGATGAAACAGCAACCTAGTTATATTAATACTGTACTGACAAAAAAAAATAAATACCAGAGGTAAGATCAGAAGGTAGCACACACTTCATATCTGCCACTCAATAGCAGCTGACACACGAGCCTTGAGACATTAGCCACATGTCAGTCCTGAATTGGTTTTTTTCACTGCTATGGCAGCTTATGCTATAATAACTTGAAGTAGTCTTAGCTTTCCAGAGTACTGCAATTCTCAATACTGTAAGTTCCCTGGTGCTCAAAGGCAAAACTACAGAACTTCAATAAAACAGACTAGAGAATCCAGACAATAAAAAGTGAAGGCAGCTCAGGTGCTTCAGAGTCTACAATAGAGCTGATTCCCTGTCCTCTAACCGCTCTCTGCTGTTAATTATTCTCTCATATTTTTGTCACGGTAGTGAAATTCATGACTCTCAGTCACAAACTGACATTGGGCTCCCAGAGCAGCCAAAGAAAGAATTTTGACTAGCTAGAAAGTAATACTCAGTTTCTGCAGGAAGAGCATTTCTCAGAATTTTATCATGATGCAAAACTGGCCAAGTTAATTAGTATCATGCTTAGCACTTTCTGATCTGGCTGTTTTTACCTAATCAAAGTCTACTAGGACAGAGAAAAATAAGAGAAATTTGCAGTGGGTATTGAGACAAGCGCACTGCTCATATTAGAATATTCCAGCAAACCGTTCAAATGTATGGAGACGTAGAATCTGCAAAATGCTATTTCATACAAAGCACCAGCCAGCACCTGCCCTTTTCTTCACCCCTGTCCAACACAGGCAAAGAAAAAACATATAATATCTCAAGAATATTTACATAGTAGCTAAAAGTTAGAAAAATAAGCAATATTATGACACAACTTACTGGGGGAAGGATAAAAAAAAATAATCAGGAGCATAAAAATGACACTTTTTTATCAGATGTCAGTATTCTGTGTTAAAAAGTAGCACTGTACGTTGGATTCTGTATGGATCCAACAATTCACAGCCAAAGAAGAAACACTGAAAATCCTATTATCCAAGAATAACATCAGATGTTTTTATGATACAGGTACTAGATTACTGAACAAATCTGTTCTCTACTTTTTGAAGTTATCCAAGTAGAGTTTAAGAGAGACCACAAAATCACAAAAAAAAAAAAAGTACAGATACCAGGCTATATGATTTTCCACTATTGCTATCAAACCTTGTCTTTATGTGACTCCTCCAATTTAACATCTGGTATCATTACATAACATAGGTTCATACTATACTCTAGTACAATTCATCAAACATGACTCACGCTACAAAGAAACAGTGGAAGTACAGACACCAGAATGGATTTTGGTAACACTTTACACAATGGTTCATATTCAAAAGAAAATTAAATAAACTTGTTCCCTATATTAAGCTGTTAAATACAGTCTTCTTTAGGATTCCTTTGTGGTAGTAAAGAATATAATGTTTATTCTTCCACAATTTATTTCTATCAAGAGTTCAGAGTGCAGCAATAGCAAAGGCTATAATCAAGTCCCAGTTGTGGTACGTATTGCCACAACAGCAGATGCCCCCAAAAGCATAATACTAACTAGTTTTATTGGTTTTGTTTTCCAAATACATAGATCTAGTCAAAGATACAAAGGCAAAACCAGATTTCTACATTTAGAATACTTATTCTCAGGTATGTGAAGCTACTTATAGTTTTCTCACGTAACTGGCAATCTTCAATGAAGCTGTAATAGGAACACTACCAAACAAAGCATATGGCCTAGGAGTTACAGACCTACTAGCATTCATTGTCTATAAATAACATTTCTAATTGGGTCTACCAAGTACAGAACAGGTCTTTGTTGATGAGTTAGAATAGCTCAAAAGACACTAAGTGAATTAAGAAACCAAGAGCTACAGGGCAGCATCATAACCATTATTTCAGCTCTCTGTGTGAAGTGAAAGGAAGGCTAGAAGGAGCAATGGTGGAATAGACTTTTCCAAACAGAAATCCAGAAACAAAGCACATTCTTTAAATAATTGCTGCTGATTATCTTCTGTCATTACCCCAAATGATTGGTTTGAATGCTTGCAGACTGATTCATTTGCTTAATTTTAAATGTTTCAAATGTATAAAGCAGATTACTCTGAGAAAAGCATTTTTCAGCTAAAGGTTAGATTTCACCGTTTTTTTCTTTTTACTAAATTACTTAGTTCTTCATTTAGACGTGGCATTAAGCCTAACTGTGTTCTATCCCTATGCAGCAGAACACACATCCTAAAATTTGTCTGCCAATCTCTTCTTTGAAAACTAAGTGGAAGAAGTGAACTTCTGATTAAGTTCTTCAAAAATAATTATTTTAATACGTTTCAAAAGAAAAATATGACCTGTATTGACACCCTAAGTAATTTTAGCTGCAATCCTACCTGTCTCTCCTCTTCCCCTTAATACTCTTCAATCTAAACCAAATAAATTGGATTCAAATTCCCTGCAGAAGTTAGTGCTTCAGGTTTTATAAAGCAGCAGAGTACAGAACAAATACAAAAAAATAATAAAATCCACATGTAAATTTATGACACAATTCTTCAACGCAGAATTTACAAACCGGACACACAGTATATGAACAAACCACTTACTTTTGTTAGCTGCAGTGTTTTCTTTTAAGAAATTCACCTAACATCAAAAGCATAGCAACATTAAGAACCTCAGAAATTCTTTAGGTAGTAGACTGAAATTTGGCAAATTTTTTTAAAAATCAGAACAAAGTCTCTCATTAGGTGATTTTTGGTGCAAGTTCTATTCTTCTCTATACAGGTTCAAAAATTCTTACTTGGTAAATAGCAAAATCAATATGAAAATGCATCTTACAATAATACAATTTGCAGGGTGAAAGATTTACCTTGAGTGTAAGCATAGTCGTCTGATCCAGAACTAGAACTTCTCTGATACTTATGGCTTCCTTTTTCTCCTCCAGATCCTGGGATTACAGAAATAGGCTGAATAGGTTCTGGTGCTGCAGAACGCTCTTCTTGGTCCACTAAATTTAAAAGATTCTCAGTCGGTGCTCGACCTACTGTGATTTTAAAAATGGTTGGGTTTGGCTGAGATACCATTACCCGAGGAGACTGTGTTGGTGCACCTGTAGGTCCAGTTGGTTGAGTGTAGGTAATATATACTGGATTAACACTAAATGGAGGTTTGGGTTGACCCGACATACCTCTTGATGGAGAGCTTGAAGGAGGAGTAGTTGCTGCATACAGCGGGTGCTGGTTTCGTTGAGATGGTTGATTACTTATTGGTGAAGGACTTCTGTTCATTGCAGTCCCAGGTCTTTGTGGTGGCTCAACTGTAATTTCTATTTTATTCATGGAACCTTTGGATAAACTAGGTCCAGCAAAAGGAGGAAGATAAGATACAGAGTGACCTCCTTGTTTTTGAAAAGTCTGGGACGCTTGCTGATATGGGTGGGGTGGGACAGTTGAAGGACTAGGAGGCATGAAAACATGTGAACTCTGATGACTCAACTGAGGAGGTTGAACTTGGTGTTGAGGAGAGCCAAAGGGAGAGGGACACTGGGATGCCGGTGGTGATCGAAAAGCTGACTGAGGGATCTGGGGTTGTTTAGGAGAATACTGAGAAGGTTGGTAGTTCTGTTGATGTGGATACACAGGTAGAGGACGGGGAGTATAATGTGGAACTGGGCCCTGTGGCGATGAATGCCACTGTGTATTCTGAGGAGTCTGTCGTCCTGAAGAACTTTGAGATGTTTGTCTTATATAAATAGAGCCAGGAGTCCCATAAAGATTGCTTGGAATCTGTGGAAGAATTTGTAGAGCTCTGGGTACACTCTGTCCAGAGGGGAGGTTTTGCGATACTGTAACAGTAATGGGATTTGTACTGTACCGAGGTATGTGCATATACGTGGGAGGAGGGCCTTGCATAGCAGACGTGTTCATTCCTGGTTGTATGGAAGATGGCTGTGGAGGTGGCTGTGGAGGAGGAGTAGCTGCATTTCTATTCTGGTCATTCATGAAAAATGGATTGTAACTAGGAGAAGCTGCCACAACAGCGGGAGCAGAATGTGGTTCTTGAACTAAGCATATCAGCTGTTTACCTGCCGTGCGTTGTGGATCAATATGTCCATCGCTTGAACTGTGTACCAGTGTACGACCACCATTAAGTTGAGCTCCATCCCCTGCATGATAGCTGGTATGAGGATGAATACCCAGATTAATGTGCAAAAGACTATTTCTATTCATTCTGGTGTCATCAGGGCTATGGTACTCCATATATAAGTATTTGTTGCTCTCCTGTGCAAGGGCTCGACAACAGGCATCTAGGTTGTTGTTGTTCTAGGAGTAAGAATGGACACCTATTATTGTCAAATAGCAAAAGAAAAAGCCACTGCTCAACATTCAACAAGCATTCAACTGAAACTAGGGATAACATCTCTCAGACACAAATTTTGAAATAAAGGTATACCTACTAGGTCATAATATGCAAGTAGTACATAGATCAAATTGCATCTATCAAAATTCTATGGTAACACTAACTACAGTATAATGTATTAAAAAAATCAAGTCCAGTTTTGGGGAAAGCAATGGTTAGAACTCTTGGTATCTTCTGCAAGGAACAGTGTTCAATTAACTACTTCTAAGAACACAAATAAAATTAAACTAGATCAAAATGGCGAACTCTGGAAAGTCAAAACAAAAATGCAGATGACATTTTAATGATTATCTGACTGCTTACTGTTTTCATCTTTATTTTAGTGTTTACCTGAGTTTTTCACCTGAAAGTTTAAAAGCCCAACTTTTGAGAGCACCTTCTCTTGGTAGAATAGAGTTTAATGCCTTAAAAATGAAGTCAGAATAAGTACTGCTTGAAAAAGTACTGGCAATTCCATAAAGCCCCTTACAATTCTGACATAATTTCAACTGCCTTTAATAATTTCAGGCTCAAGGCTAAAAAAAGGTTTATTCATACATCAGTGAGGAAACCAAATAACCCCTGTAAATGTTTGATCTGTTCTGTGGTGCCAGCAGCTGAAACTATACAGACAATAAATTACAAATCAAATCAAAAGTATAATGGGGAATTCCCTTTCTTTCCCTTCTTCCCCTCTCCACTCATTTTAGCTTAATCTAGCCTTGTTAAAGGAACACCACAAATGATAGCTATTCCTAGAAAGCATTCCAGACTGTGAATTTATTTTTTTCTCCCCAGTTTCTCATACAACAGCTTGTATCAGCTGTGGTTCAGTTTTTAATTTAAACAGCAGTTAAAAGAAAAAAAAAAAAAAATTCACTTTAAATTAAGTTCAACTACATCTGGCCCTCAGCACCTAAATTTGCTACATGTGATCCAAGACTGGTACCTTCTGTGAATACAGCACCTCCTACCAGAACAAGCATGTACATATTTATATATAAACGCATATAACCCCACCTTCCTTAGTATGCTAAGATTAACATTCTAAGGAATATACATTAATAATGGTTTCACTTCTATTTTAAACACTACCACTATATAAAGTTTGTATATGTATTTTTCCTAGTTTCGTCTGGGACAGGGTTAATTTTCTTCCTAGTAGCTGGCGTAGTTCTGTGTTTTGTATTTAATATGAGAAGAATGTTGGTAACACACCGATATTTTAGTTGTTGCTGAGCAGGGCTTACACCAGTCAAGGACTTTCAGCTTCCCCTGCTCTGCCAGGTGCACAAGGAGCTGGGAGGGGGCACAGCCAGGAGAGCTGACCCAAACTGACCAAAGGGATATTCCATACCATATGATGTCACGCTCAGTATATACACTGGGGGGTGTTGTCTATGGGGCAGTGACTGCTGCTTGAGGACTGGCTGGGCATTGGGCAGCAGGCAGTAAGCAATTGCATCCTGCATTGCTTGCATTGTATACTGTTATTACTACTATTCTAGTCCTCACTGTCAATAGGAATATCCAGACATATCACAGAAAAATTTAAAACCAGAACATGTGGAAAACAGACCTTGTAATAATAACCAGCACCACAGTGCCAAGACAGCAGTCTTGAAAAAGTTAACTGCTACCAACAGCCACTTGCCATCTAAACAGGCCTTCATAAAGAAGAGTCCTCAGCTTCCTTTGGTCAATTCATCAGGGTGGAGGTAGAGAGAATGTAGATAGGACAAGCCCTAATCTGATTTTCTCAGGGTATGGAATATATTTGTAATTTCAAAGGACCCTCAATTTTTAATAGGTCCAAAACTCACACTAGTTTAAATCTGGAGCATGTACTGTAACATGTTAGTGGAAACCAGCTCATGTATCTTAAAACAAATATAAAGTGGGTTTGGAAACAAATTCTACACATAAAAAAATGACAGATATTTGCAATGTAATGTTAACTAGCTATCTAGAACACCACATTATAGATGCGGAACAATGTATGCTTCTGCAGCATTGGGGATCCTTTGATTTTATCAGTTCAAAGATGTCTATGACTTAAACATAATTAATCAAAAAGATGATGTACTTAACAGTACAGAAGAAATGACTGTCAGGATAAGTAAAGCTTTATATTGCAGGGCTTCCCCCGCTTTACATTTGTCTGAAAGCAATTTGTATTTGCATGGCTTAGAAGACAAAATACAAAAATTACAGCCACAGTTAAAAGTAAACCTACTCTTCTGCCAAGGACAGGTAGGATGCAAATACAGTTTTGCTACTTCCATATGCAGCAGTTTACCACATTAGGTTCTACCTTAGCCATGGCCACACAAGGCCAAACCAGATCTCACATGTTTCTATTACACTCCTGAACCTTCCCATTAACGGAAGGCATTCCCAGATGACCAAGACTTTTACGTGTGCTCACTTATTACCACTTCCAATTTGTGATTTTAGATGAATATTTAAGGAAGAAATGGAAAGAGGAAGGGGGCGGGGGGGAACAATCCTGAACTGCCGCCTGACTTGGAAACAGAGAAGTAAAAATAAACCTTTAGACAGCTGTGGCAAAAGGTGCCATGAAGACAGAAAACCTTTAGATTCCTAGTTAAAGCCAGTTCCTTATCTTGGAAAAATGAGTCAGTGTTTGCTAAAATCTCTTCCAGTATATGTATGTTATTTATGTAGCCATCATCAATAATCATCCCATTAGCCACTTTCCTTGTTCCCTGTATGCATACAGTCACAGGTTGCATAGACAAGGAAGAATAATCAGTGGAAAACCCCATACAAACATAAGTGAAGAATGATAAAATCTTTGTACATAAAAGACAGGACAAAAATGCAAGTAGTGGAGTCTTCCACCCTTTCAAAATAAAACCAAAAGAATGAAAATCTACGCTCTGGGTATACTACTAAAAAGAATTTTCATACTAGAAAAATAAAATACAAAGACTCTTAAAAATCCTTTACCATACCTGAAGCATGCACTGAGATACCACCCCTTCAGGTATCTCAGGGAAACGTTGTCGGAGATCATGGAGTACCTGCACGTCGAGTTGTTGACTGCCCTGCGCCATGCCAGATTGATGATGTTCCAGATAACCAAAAAATGGAAGTCAACAGGCCTTCCAATGATTATGGTCTTCTGAGGCTTCTGGCATTTTCTGTAAGAAAGAAAACACAATCAATTAAGCCATCACAACAACTTTTCCTCCTTCCCCAGCTGCATGTGTAAAAGAATTACTGTATTACATTTTTAGATCTAGGTTATCAAGAAAGACAATGGCTTAAATACAAGAGCGTAAATCATCATGTCTCAAATTCTAATATTAAAACACTTAATGTATCACAGGTATGTCTATATAACATTTCACTGGAATGTGCTAGTCCAGGTCTTTACACAGTCCGACTGCGGTGCCATGTATAATCTGACCTGCATAAAATGGAACTGTTATATATTTACTCCCAGTGAAATTCTGAACAGTTTGTAGAAAAGTCTGAAGTTATCACAAAGCATGGATGTCTTTGTTATTTAAACATGCTACAAATAACTGGAAAACTAAGTAGCACAATTACCCAAAAATACTCCTCTAGTAATAGGGCTTAAACTCTTTCCTCTTTATATCACTACAAATCCGAGAAGTTGGAAGAAATTTTTGTGAAACACAAGAAGAGTTAAACAGAATGTAAAGAGTACTTTTTAGGATTATGATAAGCATCTATTTAAGATTTTTGAAAAGCAACCATTATATTCATACTAACATAATTAGTGACAAAAACCCTCTATCCATTTCAGGATTCTTGTATTCAACAGCAAAAAGGTTCTATCTGAACTTCAATACCCAAGCACTACTAGAAGGCAAATACAGTCTGAGTCAACAAATGCTTTTCTCCCTTGTCGCTTATGATCACAGCGGTAATCAAAAGGTAGCTGAAATCTAAGTAAGGATTCACAAAGTCTTTGCGTGAAGATGGTGCATGACATAGCCTCTGTAACACATCTATTATTGCTAAGCCTCAAAAGCCTTTCCAACATTACTACTCAGTTGAATACATAACTGCAGAGAATGTAGTGCTGTGTTCAAAAATGGAAATGGAAGTCAGATACCAGCAGAGCTGGTGTTCAAGTAATATATTAGCTACTCAAAGTCCCAAGTTCCAATCACTCTATCTTAACCTCAGTGCAATTGTGGCTGGCACACAGTATAGGTACTCGAGTCAGCTTTCACTTGTTAGCTCAACTTCTAATAGCAGTCTAGAGCAGTACAACAAATCAGCACAAACATATGCACACCTTTATGCACTAATAAACTCCAAGAGTTTCCTGATTCTTTCCTAAGAAAGTCTTAGTTTTCATAGGCAAGAAAACAGAACATATTTCTCCAAAGAAATATAAAATGTCAGCTTTAGAGTAAAAAGGCTTTGGTGGTTTTTGGTTTTTTTTTTTATTATTATTTTGAATATTTAATACCCATGCCTTTCTTTTTTCACCTCTTTCTAAACAGTACTTCCTTTCTCTGAAAAGGGGCAAAACAACAGCCACCACCACTTCAACAAAACCAGAAGCCAAGTCCACTCCACTATCTGGCTACTTTGTACGTGGACAGCTCTTAACTGACATTAGCAATCGTTAAATAACATATGCTTACAGGAAGGGTTGCTCTCTGTCATATCTGATGTATTCTAGTACCCAATATCTGTCACACTCTTTCTCAAGATAGATGAGACAAGTTTAAAGAACAGTGAGATATGTGAATTCTCCTGCTCTGGTTTAAGAAATACTACAACAAACTTACATTGTATAATCACAATGCAGTTCTGTCCGCTGCAGTAATGCTGCAGATCCCTTTTATTTTAAAAGGAAATGAGTTTCCACTGACTACAAGAGTCAGCTGAAACTTCATATCTAGACTCACAGTAGGGGATCTTTCATAAAACTTACTTTTCGTAAATGACAAGCAAACATCATACTCTGAAAGACAGACCACCACAAGAATTCTCAAAGAAAACCTGACAGCAATTAAGCTCTATGTGTTTCTAGACAACTCTCCTTTTCCCAGGAAGCAGGGGATGAAGTGCAGCAATGGAGGAGTACCCTACCAGAAAAAACTGCAGTTGAAACCCCTGTGGAATAACAATGACAGTATCTGAAAATCTGAAATAGAAGGTAATAATTTTAAGAATTTCATTTGTGCAAGCAAAAGCTTTTGCATCGCTTCTCTCTCCAAATGCAAATTCAAATGTAACATGGGTGAGCAAACTGGAGATCCGCCATGAATACATATTTTTCTACAATGCTTTTATAATGATCTAAATTAATAATTCCTTTGATGTTTTTCTAACACTTCCTGAATATCTGTGCTGAGTAGAGGCGTAAAACGCAAAGTACTTGGCAGTTATTGGCCAACTGAATTTTACCACAGCGTTCTCTTCTAAACACAAATAATAGATAACAAAGTTCCATTCTTACTTTGAGGAGTTGAAGCTTCTAGCCTTTACAGTTATACAGATAGTCTTGAAAAGTCTACAAGAAACCTGAAATAATTGTCTTGAGAAGCGTGAACACATAATCATTCAGAACTCCTTGATTTCATTGTTACTCTACTGTGGAAGTTTGTTTTTTTCCAGCCAGTACCACAGAATGCACAACTGCCGTATCTAGAGGCCCAGTGTTCTGTCCTGCCTATTCTGCTTGACCTGCCTGCAACTGAGTGCGCATTCTCCACTCTATCAACAGGCACAAACTCTTTGAAATACAATACTTGCTTCCCATGTTGCTCCACAGCACCAGGCAGGTGGAGAAGCAAGCTGTCCAGAGAGACAAGAGGTTACAGCGCAGACCACAAGCTAAGATGCTTACACAACAAGAGCTCCTACTGAGTCACAAGAGACTAGGAGAGCAATCCTTCACAGCTTCTTTCTTTCACAGCATACACACGCTAAGGGACATGCCGAGGTGCACTACACAGCCAGCCTTATAATTATTGAAAGTTCAGAGCAGAACACGTCAAAAACCAACCAAAAGTCACAGCAAAAGCAAGCCACTTCATCTGTAACTTTCAAAAATGAGTTAAGGATACCCAAACTCTAGTTGAAAAGTATTTCACGAGGATGGAATAAATTAACATTGCTACATACACAGCAGTTCCAATGGCAAAACCAAAGGATATTGCTGCAAAATTGGTCCCACTGTGTTAACACGCAGAGATGACCACGGGTGCCACTAGTGAATCTTGGGGATTATGCAAGCATGACTCTAGTCCTAAACAAGTACACTAATCAGTTTTCACACCTTTTATGTGCCCAAATCATATATACAGAAAAACAGTATCTTAATCTTCTTTCCTTAAGCCATTTGGGTACCTCACAAGTTAAGCAAACAGTGAACCGTTCCATCAATCAACTGATGCCTCTTTTCTGAAAGAATGAATAAAAAAGTAGAATTACTATAGTTTGATACTCCCCACAGTTGTGTTCAAATGTATACAGAAGGAAATCCATTTCACTACTGTTATTTTTGAAGCACTGAATCACCTAAAATGAAGATACATGAATCATCAGTAATGAGATCCAACTGAAAAATAAATTAGGTCAATACATGCTATCTGGAAGTTTATAAATTATGCACTGGTATGCACTTATGCAATTACAATGTATGCAACAACTAAAATAATTCCTGAGTGAACGTCCAGAAAACAGGTTACCTGGAAGACAGTTTCTCAGGCCTCATCAATTTAAAGTTAATTGTTAAGAGTTTTATAATAGCAACAGTTGGGCCTTGAAGGATAAGAGGAAAAAACCAAGACAAAACACAATAGTAAACAAATCAGTTTATAAAAGCAACACCTCGAAGGCATCCTGCTTCTGTGTGTTTCAGGTAAATTCTTTAATCTTAAAAGATTATTTAAATCTTTATATTATAAGGATGAGAAAACACAGATGGATTTAAGTATATAGTCAGGTAAAGAACCTCAATTTTTCCTCTGAACACTACACAAATGTAATGCTTAAATTTCATTGTCCTGACTCCTAATCAAATACACACTGACACCTAGACAAAAAAGTGGATTTATTTAATGGCATTCACATGAACTCAACCCAGTATTTGTAAGTTAATCCATTTTTTCCTCCTTGTTCATCTCTGTTTGATCAAAGTGTTGAACATAAATTTGGCCTTCAGATTCATAAATGCAGTCGGAATTGTTTTATTTAAACACTCATAGAGCAATTCATTCAAACACTTGCACTGGGCTGAGAGGCTTCTAGCCAAAAAGTAGAAAAGAACTGAGGGAAAGCTATCAAAGCTGGACGCTCTGTCCTGTGTAAAGATTGCAGGAACTGGAGTATGAAGATACCACAAAATTTGGGTGGACACAACAGTAAAACAGTATAAACTTCTTAATTGTGGAATCTTCAAAACAGAAGGAAAAAAATTAATATTAACACAAATCAGTAAGCTGAAAGAAAAATCTCCTCCAAGCAAAAGTGACTTTGACTTTAGAGACATTTAAACTAGTAAATTTGAAGTAGTAAATCCAATAAACAGTTACACAATCCAAATGCATGACAGTAATTCATAATTGTTGTATGTTTAAATTTCATCTGCCAATACCAACAACTCATTCCTGTTTATATTTGCTAATGGCATTTAGGCATAAAACTTCTGAGAAACACTGGTATCAGCGCTACTCAGAACCTTATTCCTGTTCTGAGCCAAACAGAAGAGTAATAACAGTCTGAATACCCTCCCTGAACTGGAACTTTCCTTATTTCTCTGTTAGTGAATAGAGGGAGAACTGTGAAGAGTGAGGACAGGAACTGAGGAAGCAGAAAAAGATACGAAATTCTAAAATTCAGTTTCATTAATCTAGATCAGTACAGAATTTTACTTTCACCAAAAATGGCAGAATAAAAACAAAATCATGTCCAAAAGAAAAATATTCTATACTTTACATGGAAGAATAATAACAAAAGCTCACTCATTTATAATTGCTTTACTAAACATGCCATTTTACTTTCAAAGCCATACTAGACTAACTAGCTGCACAACATGAGTTCTGAATCTGAGCGACATTTTAAACGTTTTTTTCTAAGTTTATTTATTAAATGGAAAGAATTTGTGAGTGCATCTTATGAATCATATTGCTTCTTGAGGTAATCTCAATCCATGAGATGTTTCTCTCAGTGGCCATGGAATTTTTGAATTTACTTTTTCAGTTTTGTCATTGCATTTTTCCTACTTATTTATTTTGCTGAAGTTGGTCTCAAGAATAAGCTATTCTATCTTTTTGAAAAAAAAAAATAATAATCTGTTCTAGTCTGAAAAGCCTTTTAGAAGAACACAGACCAATCATGTTGAAGCACAAAAAACCGTGCTTTACTAGACTTGCTCTACAAAGTAGTATTTCTGAAGTATACACAGAGTGCTTAGGAAGTAGAAAAAAATGTTTATATAAAACTTCTTATATACAATTATTACAAGATCACAACTTTTACATACAACTGAAAAAAATTAGTTGCTTATTAATAACATATATTAGGATGTTCATGTTTCATGACCACTTACTTCTAGATTCCTAAATTCAAAATGTCTTATAGTATGGAAATAATCCTACCAAAAAGTCATCCAGGTACTGAACTACTGTGTTCTCCTTGACCAGGCACAGTGCATAACAGATTCTCCAAATAGTCTATTACTTTGTCAACTGTGAAAATTATTTCATTGTACTACTATAACACAAACAAAGGTTTAAGCTGTATTTAAAAGATTAGCCTGCTTACTAGAAGTATCTTTATTAAACCCTATAGCCCAAGAAAGACAGTGAAAACATTCCACCTCTCACAAAAGTAAAGTATTCCAGCTTCAGCACTCAAATTCAGCAACTAGTCCAAAGCATTTGTTATTATTTGGGAATAAAAAAACCCCAGAAAAACCCCCACCACGACCAAGGGCAAGTGAAGTCCCTAGAAACTGTCTTACCGGGAAAGGATTTCAAAGTTTTTATTTACATATACATGTATATAAATTGAAAACTGTTTAGTGAATTGCAGATTCGCTACAGTTTCTTGAATGAAGTTAGCCTGTAAGGACTGCTTAGGGGGCAGATGTCAATTTAGCTTCTAGAATAGATGTGGACAAACTTCCACTGCCTCCAGAGTCATCTAGAGATTTGGACAGAGTCTTCCAAGGATGCCAAGATTTATTGCATATGAGGCAGCATGAAAAAGCAGTGAGAGCAGCTGGAGAGAGTTACAACTCATACACAACTGAACAGCTTTCTCCACCTTTCTTCCTTCTCCAGCCAACTCAGTTCAACTAACTCAACCTGCTAAACCAACTAAAAAAAAAAAACAAAAACCAAAAAAAAACCCAACACCCCCCCCCCCCCCCCAAAACCCACAACCCACCACTTTTTGCTAGTTTAATAAACTTACCCTGTACAATGCATGGCCAACTAAATATCACACCACTGTGGAAAGGAAGAAAAAAAGGGTAACGAGAGGAAAGGGATATAAGACCAGGAACAACACCTCCTTCTTTTCAGCACAGGTAAGCCAACTCATCAGTTAAAGCCATAACAAAAAAATGAACCTTCACCTGAAGCAGACCTAAAACAAAAGAACCAAAGCTATTCTTTCATGAAGAGCACTAAATCAGGATGGAGATTTTGCCAAGTGCCGTCAATACTGGACTTGGAGAACGTGGTTGTGGCACTGCAAGAAAGCTGTCAGCTGAGCACAGAAGGTATACCACCAGCAAGAGGTCAGAACTGAAATGGTACTTCAAACTCCACGTTGCTTCCCCACAGTCCATGCAATACTGTTCTCTACAAAAAATTCTTTCTGAAAACTATGACCAACCAACTGCTTATAGGCAGCCAGCTCCTTATCACTGATATGATTATACCTTCTACATCTCCGTTGACACATTGGTTACACGCTTCCAAAGGCTAGAATACCCTCCATATACTGCATGCCAGTAGCAAAACATGAGAAGACAAGAATGGAATTAGCTCAGCCGACAGATTTAGAAGGCACTTTATTAGACAAGGTATTAGTATCTTCCAGTTTTTGCCTAATACTGTTTTTAACAAATAAATATGATTTTGGCCAAAGTCTACATTACTACATGATCACATCTCAATTCCACTTCTGTGTTTCAATACTCAAGGAGATGTTAAGGTGTATAATTACTGTGATGCTTCCCACAATGACTGCAAACATACAGCAGAAAGGCTGTTAAATAGCAACATTTTTGTAAATAAGCTTGTATAAACCCGTGAAATTTGAAGAGGATGATTCAAACTGAGTTGCTTCACACAAAGGATTAACTAAGCAAAAACATGTTTTTTAACATCCCATCCCATACATACCTACTATTTAACAGGCATCTGCACCCAATTATAGCCTTGTAAACATGCCTGGCATGTGACCTGGCTGCAGATGCAATCACGTAATCTCACCTCTAATCCTTGAGCAGCCTCTGGAACCACTGCTGGCTTAAATTCAAAGGTGCCTGCAGTAGAATATTAAACTGACTGTAAATGGTTTAAAGTCATCACACTACACCAATACTGTGAATAATAAAGAGAACAATTTGGTACACTAAGTTTCCATTTATTTAACCATTCAGATAAACAAAAACAATTATCATCCCACAAATGTCAGAACACTCACATCAATCCAGCTAAAACTTTTGATTGCTCTTGCAGCAAAGGAAGGCAAATACTTTTATGGCAATGTGACACCTTTATAAAGATTTGCTAGCTGGAAGATCTTAAAATCTCAGAAATATGAGAAACTAAACTGTTGTAACAGCACCAAGAGAGCAATTTTTTCCTCACAACCATCTTCAGTCACACGCTCACTCTTTTTAAACATGATACATGACAAAACCCAAGGATTACTTTTCTCTGCAACGGTCCAGCTAAAATAATTTTTAGGATTACTTATAGCTATGAACAACTTTCCCACCTCACAAAACACAATGACCATTTGTTACAGAAGCGTTTTTATTTACAGGGCGATACATCCTACAGCTTTGGGACTGTATTGCTTCACAGAATAGGAAAGACAGGTACAACAGAATTTCAAGACATTTTGTCAGTTCATACAGACATACTAAGTTCAACAAAGCAAAAGAAAAGCAGTCAATATTTAAAGTTGAGCTCAGCATGCTGCTGTCACCACTCAATGGCTGGCTATGTCACTAAAAACACAACTCCATGGTTTGGCAAGCTGTCTTATGATGAACATTCATTCCCTTGTAGAAAAGAAGATCAACAGATTCATAAAGCTTCTGGATGGAGGAAGGCAATGTGAAGCTCAATAAAGAGGTATACAGCAAAATAAAATTAAAAATAAAGTTGACAAGCTATCACTGCTGACCAATTGGTCTCTCATATTATGGTAAAGTTATACAAGTTCACCTGACAGTTCTAGGTTTGATACTCCTATCCATTTATTCATACAATAGTTACACAGCCATACAATAGTTACACAGATGTGTCATTTGATGGCCTAGAACATCTTGGAGTACTGAAATGGAATGCAATTCATTGAAACCAGCATGATGAGAATACTATTATCTCACATTGATGAAATGGGAGTGTAAAGCAATGAAGACATTCCTTCTCAGTTTTTT
This sequence comes from Gorsachius magnificus, assembly GCA_034008185.1. Lineage (NCBI taxonomy): Eukaryota > Metazoa > Chordata > Aves > Pelecaniformes > Ardeidae > Gorsachius > Gorsachius magnificus. The sequence goes on from CM067081.1 coordinate 91,471,166, forward strand.
TTCCCCCCCCATTAGCTTAAACTTAAGCAATGATCGGTTTTATCTGTGTTTGAAACTATTTTCATAGATTCTATAAATGAGGAATATTGTGATACAATATGGTGTTTTGCCATCACACAAATGCAATATGCAATCCTGAGGTAAGCGAACCCTTGACTGAGGAAATCCATTTTTGGCACAACAGTGACGCTGCCTAGAAATAGGACACAAGCGTAACGAGGTTTCATCTGTGGTCTGTGGGCAAGCATGTTAATGATGCAGGTTGTTACTAAAATTAAAAAAATCATAATCAATCATTATTCCCTTGCAGGCATGTATTTTGTGTTGCTTTGTGTGCTTTGGCATTTGCTCTGCTTTTCTCCCTTTCACTAGTCCATCATCCTTGTGAGCCATCAACATCTAAATGGACCAGCGTTATCTATTTATTGTTCTTCCTCTTCCAATCTATGACAGAAGACATTAAAAAAAAGTCACAGGAACAATATAAACAGTTTAGTGTTTATACAGATTTTAAAAAAAAATAAAAAATAAATCAGGCACTGAGACACCAAGCTGTCAGGTGAAAAGGAGTTAGAAGTACTGCTCTACAAAGATAGAACATTTTCAAACCAAGTCACACATTATCCTATGGCCTTGGTCATGATTAAAATTTCTGTCCTTTAAGGTAGGATTACTATTTGGCAATAAGAGACCTTATTTATTCCACTGCTTTGCAAAGAAAAGAAAAGGAGTGAAAATCATCTCTACCCTATATACAAGTCAAATCTCAACAAAGTGTAATGTACTTTTAATAGCTACATGGTACATTACACCAGAAGATATTAAAAACCGAATGATAATGAGAAGACTACTTAACTGGAACAATGATACTCATTCTACCAAGTAGCTAAGGTGTTCTTACCAAGTAATTTCTCTACCAATTAGATCACAGAATCATAGAATGGTTTGCGTTGGAAGGGACCTTTAAAGATCATCTAGTCCACCTCCCCTACCACAAGCAGGGACATCTTTGTCTTGATCAGGGCTCAAAGCCCTGTCCAACCTGACCTTGAATACTTCTAACGATGGGGCACCCACTTCTCTGAGCAGCCTGTTCTGGTGTCTCAACACTCACCATACAAATTTCTTCCTTATGTACAGTCTAAACCTACCATCTTTCAGCCTAAAACCGTTGCCCCTCATCCTGTCATTGCAGGCCTTGGTGAAAAGTCTCCCTCCCTCTTTCTTATAAGCCTCTTATATATTGAAAGGTCACATCAGATACTAGTAAATAACTTCGTTAGGAATTTATGGTTTTCTCACTCCAAGGAGCAACTAGAAGCAGCTTTTGCTATGTAGCAAAGTTACAAGAGAAGTGAGTTTTCAAGGCAGTGAGATAGGTCACGAATGATGCTGCTGTGCAACAAGTACTATTTCCAGAAGACTTCTGCAGAATACCAGGTGAAAGTAAAAGTTGTAAACACAAGTGAGTTTGTATGCCTCACAGATAATCCTGAGATTATCACAAGTATCACATTAGTACAAAAAGCTATGAGGACAATGGATTTCCTTTTTTACCAGGACATATGATCTATGATTATTGACTCAATGTTTGTGAAATATAGGCTGTGGCTGGAAAAAAAACCTGCAGTGAACAACCACACTGTCAGATTTCCTAATTCATAATCTCTAAATGTTGGCCCTGCTGAAAGCAGTTTTATAATGATGCAAATTCTTGGCCATTATATCCTATTTTGAGAATCAAAACGAACCAGAAGGAATACAAGAATACATGAAACTGAGTATATACTATAAAGCATGAGAAAAGGTCTACTGCAAATCCATGGATCAAACTTCAGCATTTTTTTTAAGTACAGTCTGCTATTCATATTTCCAGGTTTAACAATTACTAGAAGTTGAGGTTTATACTAGAGAGAAATTAAGCTAACAAACTGCAAAAATACTAGACTACTGTCCAATACACAAATCATTCCAGAAAGTGAGCTTCCTTCTCAGAGGTGTGAGATTAATATTTCTTGAAGAACAAATGTCTCCGAGTATTGCTATGGAGGGAGTGTTATCTGCAGGACACCAGTCTGAATCTCAACCAGCTCAACAGGAATTTAACGCTGTTCCAGCCTAAGAAATGTCTGATAGCCCCTACATAAGGCAAGTGATTCTTAACATTAGCTCCTGCTCCTACATCACAAATTCATTACTACGCTTTGAATTCATTTGTAAGACATTCAGAACAGGCTTTGTTGCGAGAGACATTTATTTATACCAGTCAAAATACAATGAGATGTTCCACAATAGACTTCCACAAAATTAAACAGTGTACTTCTTTTGCAGGATTCAGAGCAGTAAGTATTCACTAAAGCCAGAAGTTTCAAAAAGACTGAAGACAACAGTCATGATTTAAAAAAAATATGAACCAAATTGTCATTTGGTTTACCACACAGAACTTGTAAAATTTCAGTTTAACTACACTCATAAATCAACTATTACACATTCAAATGGCTATTCACATAATTAGCCTAAATGTCTCTTGCACTTTTCTTCACCTCACTTTGATTTGGGCTTCTCCCCATTACAAATGTTTGCTATCAAAAAAATGAATAGCTATCAATAAATCTGAAAGAAACTACTGTCTATTTGCAGAGTCAAAGCAACATAATCACATTAGATGTCTGAGCCTGTTGATATTTCCATAAAAGGCACACTGCTGCACTTCATGCATTCAGGGCTATACCATTAGAATTTTTAACCAATTATTTGATGCACTTGGATGGCTCAGCAAACAATTTCACAGTGAAGTAAAAGCTTGGCCATCCTCTCCTTCAGCTGAAGCTGTGCAAGAACTACATAATTTAAATCCACTCCGTTTAGTCAACCATGGTATGAATTAGCCATAGCATGAGTGATTTATGACAACAGAAATTTTAAAAAATAAAATTTAATTGTTTGTGCTATCAAAGAAAACTCAAACTATTTGAATTAAATCATTCTTAAGGTAGAAAGGTGAAAAAAGTTCTAAATCAACTGTTTTAATATCAAGTTTCCTGCCTCTGAAATAGCCGACAGACTTTTGTGATGGCTAACAGTAATAGTGTTGTAAACTACAGTTAAAAATAACCAGACTCGTACAATTTCTCTGTTAAGTCTCTGATGAGTTTTTATACAACAAACCTTGAAAATACTGTATTGAACTCACTGACTGAATCAGTTTTCCGTTTTGTTGATAACTGCATATATGGAAAAGTGGGACAGGACAGGACATAGACAATTTCTGTAACACACAGTCTTAAACTTTCACATTTTTCTGCATCAATAAGAAAACGATCGCAAAGCATATTTATACCTGTAAAGAAGTATTCATTTTCCTGCAGAGATAAAAGTATATACTAATGAGCATTACTTTCAATTTAAATGACTTGTGTAAGTTTATTATCAGCCTATATAACTGACAACAGTGCCAAAAGCAACATCTATTGCAAAGACTGCCTGCATACTATACTCACTTCAACTCATACCCAAGATGATCAGTTGAGGAAGAAAATGGTACTGGGAAGCACAAACACCTATGCAACACTATTTCTGGCCTGACTACTACTAGCCTCTCCTTACTTTGGCCACATTGAACTAGGAGAAAAACCCTAGATGAGAAAGAAATGGAGTTGACAAGGGGATGAGAAAACCTCATTTCAGGATCCCCAGCAAACACATACTAGTGGAGGATATGACGCTACACAGAGGAAACAGAGGAGGGAAGTGGACAGGCACACATAAATGGGAACAATAAGATGGAAATAAGGAGGGAGTAGACACAGAAAAAACAAGGAACAGACAGGAGTCAACACAGAGCAATGCAAATGTTTATTAACAATACAGAGAAATACCAACCACATACTCCCTACACATCAGAAATATCAACTTCTGAAGCTTTGAATTAAGCTTTGGTGGCCTGACTGCGTAAATTTCTTTGACATGACTAACTAGTAAAACATGGTGGACAAGTTACGCCTGTCTTTTCTATCACTCCAGGAGAATTTGTTAAGGAACCGTAACACGAACCTTGCCTATTTTGTGGTATCTTCTGACAAGTCTTTGCATGAACACCCACCCATAAGGGTGTCACAAAAAGAAGTCATATTAAGAGGTTGCACATAACGTTATATTAATTGTATTTATCTCTGTATGTTTATTCCAATATAATTATAACATATTCATACACTGAGGTTATCTATAATCATATACATACATCTATAGATGCTTGAGTGTGTGCCATAGTTGAGGAATTGCTGTATTCAATTTCCTAGCAAAACAGAAAAGATACCTGAAAATAAAACATCATGTGCCAACAACACATATATATATACGCACACACACACGTATGCCTATGTACCTATATATATGTATCTATATAGATGTCATATAAACCCTACATTGAGCTTTTTAATTTTTTTTTTTTTCCCCCCCTTTTGCTTTTGGGGGCAGAGATGGAAGAGTGCCTTCAAATTAGATTTTTGTTTCTGCAACTTTGTTTTCTTTGAAGACCACATTCATCTTCTATTAATGTTATTTTAAGATGAAAAATTTTATCTCAGTTAGCCCCAGACTGACTTTCTGGGGAGATGTGCCTTAGATACTATAGCAATGCAAACATTTTAAAACGTTTTCATTCTGCACTGGCTTCAGCCTTCTCTATAAAAAAACCACTAATAGGATACAAAAAAAAAATCTGCTGGAAGGAAAGTTTTGAGTTTCCCTCTTTCCATAAGCAAGGTCTATGTTATAACTGTTGCAGAGAAGCGCCTTAGTAGTGTAAGGTAATGTTTAAACAACTGACACTCAGATAAAGCTGTAGCTGCCCTGTCTGTGGAACTGCTTCAGTGGTAAATCTCCATGAGGAAGTCTAGATATTTCAGACCCACTTGTTCCATGATCTTGGGCCAGAAATAGGACAAGCCAAAAGAGATAATGGAAAGACCAGAATATGAATACAGTGGTTCATCCTGAGATGCACTGATGCATTCCTGCCAGAATTCTTGTACAGCTTCAAAGGACTTTGAACAGTATCTGATAGCTTTACCTGATAAAAGCTTTAGAGTGTCCTCTTCCTTACAAAGAGTCTGGCAACAAATCAGGTGTTTTAACACCACAGAGGGCAGGCTGAGAAACGACAGGTAACAGCAGTATAAGAAAGGTAAGCCACTGAAACTGAACTTTTTCACAAACGATGTTAATTTCTGCTTCATGTTGCCAAGTAACTTTTGTGCTCTTCTGTGTGCACTGGGCAAAGGACAGGATTGGAAACTGGTTTTTCTAACAATTTAACATGAAATTCGAAGCTTTATGAATTACAGTCACTCATAGGTCACTCATAGCTACACAACAGCACAAACTGATTCTAAAGACCATGCTTTACCTCTTTCTCGGAGGCCTTCAGTCATGACTTTGATAGGTTAAGGAAAATTGTGTTTCCCGTCCTGACACCTTGGTTACTCAATGACATTGTCTGCAAAGGCAGGTTGTCAGTATTCAGGTCACCAGTGATAACATTTGTTTATTGTTGTTGGTCTTGTACCAGGCCAGAATATTTCAGATCCAAGTGAAGAGATTAACGCAATTCCTGGCTAGAATGCGTGACTTTTTACATACAGCTGAGTATAAAAAGACCAGTTTTGTGATGATGGACCTGGAGCCCTCTTTCGCAGAGCCTGTGATCATAAGCTATAGCAGGAACATGTTAAACAGCTCTGTGGCTTTATAACATCAGGCTTAGAGTATAAAAATTTAAGGGAAAGAGGTCCTTTACTACTTCCACAGTTGACACTGAATGGCTGTCTGATGGTGAAGTGACAAGCAAGTTTCACTTTCATCGGGTACAGCTACAGGAAAAAAAAAAAGTTATAAATCTGAATATGAGACAAAAACAATGAAACACACTTTCTGGAATAAGGAGTATTTGGCTTTCCAAAGCATTTCAGCTGGAAGTCTGTATTCACAATTTCATTTTTTAAAATACCTTATTTTTTATTCTATATGACAAATATTCTTCCAAATGTAAGTTCTTCCAAATGTAAGTAGACATGCATGTTAAACGCTTAAAGCAATCAGCATCTCTTTAAAGCCAGATCATTTCCACACTGATCTGCCCTACTGTACTTCATTAAGGTTGGTAGGATAAGGTGCTCTGATTTCATTTCCCTTTTAGGAAGCTATCCTCATAATCCTGCTTTAGAGGAAGAAACAAAAAATAGGGCTCAAAGACTGCTTCAACTTAAAATAGTTACTAACTCATTCTACTCTTAAAGAGGTTTGGATTGTTTCACTTCTCTAAAACAAGAAGATGCTGTCCAGCAGCTCAAGGTAAGTGTATCCTCCCAAAGTACTGTCCTTTTTTATTTTAACAGACCTCTCCATTCTTATGGGATATATGGGACCTTGTGGATAACTTGGTAAAGAAGTAGCAAAAGAACTTCTTGAAACATTTTTTTTACACTACACTAAAATTGCCCTAGTGTTTGTGTTGTGCTCAGTGCTATTCACCTCACAAGAATGGACAAGTGCAACAGATATCCATCTAATAGTTTGAGTGGTTGCAGATGCAAGCTGCAAGAACTTAAGTCTTTTTTTCACCTGATATGGTACAGTGGTTTCTTTGCTTAGATGCTGCAGCAAAGGAGCAGATGTGGTAATAAGTTAGTTCTTTAACCAATTTCCTAATTTCTTTACTGTTAAGAAATCTCCAGTTACCAGATTTACATAATAATATAGTATTTTAGCAAACTTTTCTGCCAAGGATTACTAGGCTCCGTTAAGGGCATACACAAGACCTTGGATACTCGAGCCCCACTAATTCTCCATTACTGTGTAAACAGTTTAACCTGTGGAGTCATTCTTAATTCAACTACCGTATTACATATTTTGTCTAATTGTCAAGTTAATTAAAAATAAATTTCACACAAATTTGAACACTTGTAAAAGAAAATGTACATTCAACTCTGTACATACTTGCTCAAATACCGGATCCCTATTACTTTCATCATTTGTTAGGTTTCCGCACCCAACCATTCACTTTGATCAGAAGAGCAACTTTCCACATAGTTGAAAAGTAAATTAACTGGACACAGACAAAATACTCTTCTAATGAGACACCGCCTTTATAATAAACAAATTCCCAAGTATGCATAAGATTAAAGACATTCTTTACATAGTTATACATGCTCAAATCAACTCAATTGATTCCAGAAAAATCAGAAGCTGTACAAAAAACAGGCGTACTTTTAAGCTACAAGTTTGAACACTGTAGCATTGACTATCTACTTATTTACATCAAAATTTCACTATCTACAGCAAACTTGTCAATAATTGAGCATGATCATGAAAGAATCATAACAAGCATGCTTAAATTGTATGCACGGTGAGAATTTTTAACAATTACAAAAAGCAACTTTTAAATTTCAAATTATGACATTCAAATAAGAGCCAAGGAATTAAAGGAAACCTCATTACAAGAATTCAAAATCACATGTTCCCAATTTACAGAATTGTTCATACAACTGCTTTTTGTTGCCAAGAAGGCCAATGGTATCCTGGGGTGCATTAAGAGGAGTGTGGCCAGCAGGTCGAGGGAGGTTCTCCTCCCCCTCTACTCTGCCCTGGTGAGACCCCACCTGGAGCACTGTGTCCAGTTCTGGGCTCTCCAGGTCAAGAAAGATGAGGAACTCCTAGAGAGAGTCCAGAGGACGCAACACAGATGATGAGGGGACTGAAGCATCTCCCCTGTGAGCAAAGGCTGAGAGAGCTGGGCTTGTTCAGCCTGAAGAAGAGAAGACTGAGAGGGGATCTCATCAACATGTACAAATACCTCAAGGATGGATGTCACGAGGACAGAGCCAGACTCTTCTCAGTGGTGCCCAGCGACAGGACAAGGGGCAATGGGTACATACTGAAGTGTAAGAGGTCTCAGTTGAATATGAGGAAGAACTTCTTTACTTTGAGGGTGACAGAGCCCTGGAACAGGCTGCCCAGGGGGGCTGTGGAGTCCCCTTCTCTGGAGATATTCAATACCCACCTGGATGATGTCCTGTGCAACCTGCTCTAGGTGAACCTGTTTTAGCAGGAGGGTTGGCCTAGATGATCTCCCAAAGTCCCTTCCAACCCTTGCCATTCTGTGTGATTTTACCTAAATGAAATTGAACTTTCAAATTTATTTTACATTTTAAGTCAGTTTTTAAATTTCTAGTGTTAACAAATATGTCTCTTTAGAGAAGAGTATATAACAGAATAGACATAACCTAGGCTAGTCTGGGTGTCAGCAGAAAGACTTAAATTACTAGTAAATTCTGTAATGTTAGAACTTCTGATTAAGGTGCTATTGAATGCTATTTCCAGAAAAAAAGGAGTAGAAAATAAATTCTTAAACATCAGAAGTGCAAAATAATTAACAGAAGGGCAAAAAAACCCCAAAGTTGTAAACATAACTATACCCAAATATCAAGCTTCTCACAAACTTTTTTAAAAGGCAGAGTAGGGCTGCAGTCTAATTCTCTTCTATGCAGAGACAGAAATAGGTGGTTATAGGGAAGAGAGATACTGAGAATCCAAATCCATCAATTTTTAATCCAGCGTATGGTGTCACAACTGAGAACACCAAACAAACAACAGCAATCTCATAAAAAGAGAGGGGGGATTTCTGTTGTTGTTGAACTCTTTTGAAAAACATTAAAAACTGAAACAAGTGAACATTAGGCACAAAACCCCTTTAACTTCAGGAAATAAGTTTCAGAGAAAAAAAATCTCGTTGTCCAGGGAAGTATTTATCAGCACAAAATGCTTAGCTATAGCACAAATTCTGGGTGTTTCCGCAAGAGAAAACTATCACATAGGAAGTCTCATCTGATTGTTTCATCATCGCTTTACACCAGCAAAAATAGAATAATTCTGAAAAAAGAATTTGCTTCTCCTTTCCTTTGAATGCTTGCTTCTACCAATGTACTAGCACAAATGTTTCGACTCCAAATGGCGAACTGAACATTATTAAAGCTGAACCTTGATTTACAAACCCTAAATACGAGTTCAGTCTGATTCACCTCAAAACTCCATGAAACTGCGCAACAATCGAATACAAAACACTGAGACAGAAGCAGGCAGCCACTGGTAAGAGAGAGCTAAGTGTTAGACTGAAATGGTCATAATGAGATCTCACCAGGAAGATCTCAAAAGCAGATTCTCCCTTTAGGTAAGACAGAAAAGACTACTAAAAATTAGACTATCCCATTATCAAAGCAGTGCAATTAACAAATCTTTGATTCCATTTAGCAGATTTCCTTCTGGGACACACAGGCACCTCGTAGTTGCAACCAACTATGCAACCAATAGTTCTGCTTGCAACCAATAAATCTTGTTAGTCATACTTAGTGTTTTAGACACTGAATAAAAACAGGTAACATTTCTAGAACTTTAATTTTCAAGGTTAAATGACAGAACAATCAGGATCCTTGTGAAATCCAAATGATCTACATTCAGGCAAGCCAGGAACCTAAACCTTGGAGAGTGGTTGATTGTCCCCAACTTCCCTGAAAACCTGCCTTTCTGAGTCTTTTCTCTTTTTATTTGGAAAAATTGGAAAGAGTTCTTAGCCTTGACTACTGAAAAACCAAAGCTATCAGTCCAGATTAATTGTGAATGAGTTTCAGGGATTAGCAAACAAGAATAATCACAGAACAGAGAAAATAACCCAAACAGCAGGGCAAACTATGCAAAATACCTATATTGTGCTTGAAAAACGTTAGTATTTTAATGAGATGCATAGAAGTCATATGAGTTTAATCTAGTGTCATGAAAGAATTAAATCAAACGCCTAAAAATGTTTGCTATCCTCACAGATCCCTCCTGAAAAGTTATTCATCAGGAAGTTTACAATTACATCAATATATTCAGAAGTTACTCATCTTTGACTATCTGTAACTTATTTCATAAAAAAACCACAAATTATATGTACTCAAATATATACATAATAATAAAACCTTTAAATTAATTACACCTTAGTAAACTCATTTAATGTTTAAGCATTCTTTCTTTCATAGCTAGCCATGTAATTAACTGTTAAAGGAACCCTAGTTAAACACTGTTTAATACAATTGCAATACAGCTATTTTACTGCTTTTTAAGAATGCATTTCTGAAATAACCACCACAATTCTTCCTGACTATTGAAAAAAATCCAGCAAATCTTTTGTAGAATATCTGTCTGCTGGGTAGTCTTCTAGTAGCACTCTGTCATGCTACACATACTATCAGGTAAACAAGCAACGGAGATGCTCATACTACGTAACATGGATCATCGCTACTCATGAACAAATAATCCAAAACATCAAGTGTTACCGATTGCTTGACATTTCTTATAGTTTAAATAAAAATTCAGATTATTTACTATTATGTAACATCTTTATGTAATTCACAAATTCTACTAGACACAGGAATAACTTGCCGTACAAGTTTAAGTATACCATACACTTGCTGGGAAAAGAAAACAAACAACCCCCCCCAAGAAACAATGGCAGTAACAAAAAAAAAAAAAAAAAAAAGAAAGAAAAAAAAAAGAAAAAAAAAAGAGAACTCAGGAAAGCAGACAAATAAAGGTCTAAGCAAGTCTAAATGCAATCCCCCTAAGCATGTAGAGTTTTCACTTTCTGAACAGACTAAATAGCCTGTACCATAATTAGTTCCATTTAAAAATGAGTGCAGCTTATGTAACCATGTGGCAGTCATCATAACCATTTTTACTGATGGCAATACAACCAACAGTGGCAAAAAAAAGTGTATGAATGTGCCCAATTCAGAAAGTAGCATTTAGGAACTGATTCAACATACCAGTAGCCTTTACTATAAATTACTACTGACAAAGCCTAAACTCAAATATTCTGTGAATGGACAAGTGGATACAGTAGGATACAGACCAATGATTATGCTCAGGCAAATTTATTCAGAGAAGCCCCGAAGCATAAATTTGCCACTGTCACGAGAGCACAGCTTTTACCATGTAACACATCTGTACTTCTGACATCTGTGTTCTATCACATTATAAAAACATCAGAACAACAGATACTAAAATGTTAATGTCATAACTACTTTTTTCGTTCCTGAATCAAAGACTATAAATCAAAGAATACTTAAATATTTTTCTTTTTTTTTCCTTCTTCTTCTAGCATTCTAAGTACTTATGAAACCCTTAACTTTCAGACCTTTCAAAAAACAAGAGACATCAGGAGAATTCTTTAGCCTCCTTTACAGAAAGATGGACTAAACAATGATCTATGATGCAGATTTTAATAGGAATCAATGGGAGGGGAAAAGAAAAAAAAAAACTGGTTTTTTTGTTGGTGTTTTTTTTTTTGAGGTGGTGTGTCAAACTGAATTCACAGAAGAATAGAACCAAACTTCTTTTGATCCTTTCCTGCCAGTTCTCAAACACCACTTCCCCTTCATCCAGGTCTGAAGAGATATCAAGTCCACGAACAGCAACCCCACAGGGACTTACTCAGTGAGTCCAAGACTGGCAATAAAAAGTTTCCTCCACCTCTCCCAACCACCAGAAGAGCAAACAGAATTTTGTCTTTGAGAAGATATGGATTCCTTTAAAGGTGAGAGAAGTGGGAGCTCTTCCCCCATCCTTTCTGTTGTTTCTAGGAGGGGAGTCCTCCATTAGACTGAAGATACCTGCCCACTAAAGCTGTGTTTTGACCTCTCACCAACAGATGTACATGGAACAAGCTGCACCAGGACTTCTGAAAACAAAGAGCCCAGAACTGAACTGTGTAGCTAAGAACCTAACAACACAAGCTGCTGCCTCTGTGCTCTGATCACATCTTGTGTAACATATGCTCTTAGCAGACCTGTCATGCATTTTTGTTACAACTTTTACAGAAAGTGGTCTCAGTTAGAGAAAAGCAGCTTTCAAGTGACTGGGTGTTCCTCCAGAAATAGAAGTACTGATTGTCACAGTACCAGCAATGTCTGTGTTGTTGGTACTAGTACCTTGCTGAGTAACAACAGGAAAGATCGGTGAAGATCACTCAATCTCTGCATTACTAAAGGAATATGTCATCCCATCAATGGTACAAAAACATCAAGACCTGCTATACAGAGCTGCTGAAAGCAAGTTTCTTTCTTATCTTTGGAAAACTTAAAAGTTGTGCTCTACAGAAGCCACTAATTCATCTCCCTCTCACAGACCTCTTACTCCTAGATGAAGGACCTCTATTTCAACACTTTGGTGACTTTTTGACCCTTTTGCTCTCTCTCTTTTTTAAAATACAGTAGATCACTTCTAAAGACAGATCAAAAAAATCTGATCTTACTTAGGTCTCTCTTAGGCCTATGGCTACCTTCAGCCTCATTTATCTCAACTCCCAAATCTGGAAAAGGACTGGCATGCAGAACGTTCACTTGACTTGGAACTTTCTTTAAAGCAACAGAAGCATTTACTGTATCTAGAGAAAGGGCTTCAAAAGCGGAGAGGCAGATTTCATTTAAGAGAGTCTACATTCTGCCATTTATAAACTTAATTCTGCTGCAACAGATATGGTAGAAATTGCTTGCCCCTTCTGTCCCCTCTTCCTTTAAACTGGATATTCCAAGAAAACAATAGAAAAGAGTATGTTTGTAACAAAAAATGCTAATAAGCTCAAGCCAACACAGAAGGAAGCTGGATGTGAACAGGGACTTCCTCTCACTGCCACTACCTGCTACTGAAAGTGGTACACATCGGAGGCTAACACCTTCAGTACAGAAGCAAGAGAAAGTACGAAACTGCATACATCCTCCTGAACAGTTAGTCAAAAAGCTCATAAGCTCACAACACATGAAGCATTTGCAGTCCAACAGTGAGATCTGTTTTGAAATACCTGCATAAAACACTGATGCTCACGAAGAAGGAACAGCAAGCAAACTTCTATAACCGCATTTTCACAATGCTGTCCTAACAGCAGGAGACAAAGCAGAGACCCAGACTAAAATAACTGTTACCCCATGCTGTCCATTTGAAACTTACTAATGAGTTGCAAAACCCATGCTAATCTACAAAAGCACTGACAAAAATGTCTGGTTTTAAACTTAATTACATGTAAGTGATCTGAGTTCAGTTACAACACTTAACTCTGCAATTCCAGGATTACTAAAGTCACATCTGTACACTACCAGATCAGCTACCAGCAAAAATTTGATTTGTACCAGGAAAGGACATACAGTGGCATTTCCGTAGAATTACCCAGAAAATAATGAAAAGTTTTTACCACCTTCAAGTCAACAGTGGCAAGAAAGATATTTGATGTAGAAATGCTTGCTAGTAGAAATTTATTCTATTAACATTTTTTGAGAAAATATGAAGCAACAGAGTGAAATTGTACCAAATTAACACTTTGTCTTATCCGGACATACGATTTTTGATGTGAGATTAGCGACATTACAGGACGAATTACTATTCCATCAAGATAATCTTAAGAATTTCAGGAAAGAAAGGCAGATACATTTCATAGCAATGTTCCACAAAAGACCTAGTGCCAGGCTTAATACTTCTGCAAGCTGATCTTCGAGAACATCAACATGAAAGCCAAATTCTACATTCCTTTCAGGAGTTTCACAACATCCAGGTGAAAAAAAAAAAAACAAACCCAAACCAACAACAACAAACAACCACCCCCTCTACTTGCTCTGAACTATTATTGATCCCATGCCCAATGACAAAAAACAAAGAAGAAAACAAATCCATAACTCTTTCAAGTGCTAGGAATAAATGTCCGCAGCTTGAGTTAAACCAGAGTATACCACCTCCCCACTGAACAAAAAGAATTATACTTGAGGATTTATACCAATGTAACAAATGCTATGACATACACAGAACAAAACAAGCCTTTCGCCAGCTATTTTCAGTAAGTTGTGACATTGTAAACCAGTACGAATTGCTCAAACAGATGAGACTTCACGATAAATTACATTAGAACATAACCAACAAAGGGAAAAAAAGAAAGCTTAAAGCTGCAACAAGATTAAAATACTAGCACTGCTGTGGATCTTGCTACCAAATCTGATAACAAGAAACAGTCAACACAGAGTACAATTTAGAAAAGTATCCAGTTTTTTTCTGCCACAACATCCAAACCAAATACTGATGGTATTAGAATTTTTTTCTAAAAGTATCCCTAGATCAATCATGATTTCACAGAAATTGATCCACTTTTGAAATTAATATACACTTCCGTGGATATATAATTTCATTTGAAAGCAAGTATTTCATTAAAGCGTATTGAGTGCGGAACATGACCAATTGAACATTCTTAATTATCCACCAGCAAGCCCATATGCAGGTAGGAAAACACCTATACTTAAGCTCTGACGGTCAGGTTACTGAACACTACTATAGCAGAACAACCTTTATCTCTATTCTGTAGCTTTACTGTTTGCTCACGAAGCCATCCTGCTTTATACAACTCTCTGAAACAGCAAAAGGAGAACTAATTTTCCTTACAATGGAGCTAGGTTAGGACAAAACCTGGTAATACATTGAAGATGGTTTTAAAATACCAGTACTTAAAATTCAGGCCCTGAATAAAATAAAAGCCCACCTGGAATTCAATAACTAATGCTTCTTAAGAAGAGAAAGCTGTACATAACCTTAACAGAAATGACATTTTTCACTTTTATACTATAGTACTATGATGGCTATTATGAAACAGTACTTGAAGGAGAAACATTCAACACAGTAATCAATGGGGTGTATGAATACTGAAATGTTAGTTCCGCTCTGACATGAACTGAGACACACACAGAGTGTGATCTAGCTAGTATAATTAATCTTCAAAAAAAGAAGCAGAACAAGAAAAAACCCACTGCCCATCTTGATCTGTATGGTTTATTAGCAACATTGTAACTTCGTCTCTCCTCCTTATGACACACTGAATTTTGCCAGATGTATTTCAGCTTCTCATGTCAATAAAAAGGCTTTTCTGGTGTTTTTTCTGGTAGCTGTGCACACAAGTCTCCAGGATACTAATACCACAGTGCCATCTTTTAAGCACCAACTGACACAGCACAGAAGTCGCTGACCAACTACCCACCACCTCATACAGAATAAGAGATACTTAGAATGGATACTCAGTACCACAGAACCATCTACGCTACCAGGTCAGACTTACAACATTTGCCTGAAACCAGAGAGACAAATTTTGCATTGTATTACTAGTATGTTCACAGTTTGAAAGCCTTTCAAAGGGCAAGTTTGATACTTTAAGGTTTGGCAGAGTACAAGAACCTATTCTGGAAATGTTTTCAACCGACACCTTCAGCATTTGCATACATGAGTCTAAACAAGTATTTCCAAACTCTCATCTTTCCATTTAGAAAGAATGCTTCACACGTGTGAATTGGCACTGTGGCATCACCACACATTCAATCTCAACAGAACGATCCCTGGCCTTTTGCAAGAACAAGACAGCCAATACCGCCCTTCAGACAGTATTTTTGTCTAGTATGCCCATACAGAAGTAACAGTTTACAGAATATTTACATTACATAGGTAACTGAAGGAGAGTTCCAACTTGCAAAAAAGGATAAGTAATAGCAGAAAAGTTTGGCAAGGATCTGAAAGCAATATCCTAATATCAGTTTACTGCACTTGGCAGCACCACCATTTTCCAATTTAGCTTTATTTTTCTGTTTCAGTAAAGACAGTAACAGGGACAGGAAAAAATATTGCAAAACCACAAGTCACAGATATTTCTACCTTGTAACTTGAAACACTTGCATTCAAAAGGAGTCCAAAAGGTGCTTTGTATAAACTCTCTCTTAGTTTCACTCTCTGTTTGTCACCTGCCTTTTAAATGTACCATATAAGGAAAATAACTTTCACTGCAAATACCTTTACTTACATCTATATGTGTACACATAGGTACTTACAAACCAGACACTGCATTCAGCTCACAGCAGTGGAAAGAAGAGCATCATACAGACACTCCTAGAGCAAAATCTGTCATACCATAGTTGAGTGGGATGACTAAGCATACATGATAGACTTGACATTATCCAAAATTTACTAGATTTGATCATTTACTCAATGTTTGGACCATCACAAAAATATCTTTGGTGTCAAAGAAGTAAATCAAAGGCTTCTGCTAAAACATTGCAGCTGCAGAAGTAAAGATTTGAACTATCATCCCACTTGAAGATACAGCTCTTCGAAAAGAGCTCAATAAAACATCTTAAGTTTCACGTTTACAATAAAGAAACGTAACTCTGACCCTAACCAAGAAACTTTTGCAGGTCATACTTTAAGGCTACTTATGCTGTTTAAAAATACAGACAAAAGAAATTATCACAGGATTAAGTCAGGAGAAAGCATCTACAGACCAGCGCAACCAAAAACGTAACCATTTAAGCACTACATAATTTTTGAGAGGGGATAGAAAGAATCAAGCTATTACTGCATAACCTTAAAAAGCATATTAATGTATTCTCTTGGACGACTTCAATGGAATCCTTGACCATTAGGATTACCATTTTCCATCATTCCACTGCAACTCAATGGACAGATGTCAGTATAGACATATCACCAAAGTTGGGTGGAAAAGACGACACATTCTCACACCACCTATTCAACATATCGTGTCTACCTCAAGATGACGACTAACGGAAGGAAAAAGGAGCCTCAGTGAGATCCAGGAAACAAGAAGGAATGGATACAGATCTCACAATACCCTCTTTACAGTTATCTGCAATCACTTATTGTAAAGGTTATGACCCAAGCCAGATAAAAATACATCATCAAAGTACAGTTTCATAATGTGCATCCATCATACTTATGCAACTCACTGTAACTAAATCAAAAGATTTAAGATTAAAGGCAGACTTAAATGCTGATTTTTATTACCCTTTACTAATGCGTGTAAAATTTGATACATTAATAGTTTTATGGATGAACTGAGACAGTCTATATACACATTAATACAGGCTGTTACAGCATTCTTCAGATTGCTGCTATCAACTGACACCATTCACAAGACAGGACAAAGGGCAGGCTTTAACAAATGTTGTGAAATACTTTATTTTTAATGTTCTTCTCTCACTAGTGAGAGGAAATGAATTTAACATTTCTTCCTTTTACATGAAGTATGTTAACTGAAAATATACTTGACAAGGGGCAGAAGAAACTAGTGTTCTTCTCACAGATCCAGAAAACAAAATTAAAGCTATCAGAACAGACACTGACCTTTGACCATGCAGGCTTTACCTGTAAGTTTTAGGAGTTCTTTTATACTAAGACTCCTGAAAATGTAACTGGACAAGTGGACCTGCTACAGAACATGAGCCTATAAACAAGAAATTACTGCTCAATTTTGTAACTGTGAACATCAGCGCTAAAAATAACAGACATCTATCAATACATCATGGGATGGGTTGGCCTATCCACTCTCGATATTTATTTAGAATGGAAGAAGAGGAAAAAAGGAAAGCTGCTGTACAACATCAAGCTGAAAAATCTTGAAATGTACTTATTATAAAAGCAATTATAAAAGCATTACAAATACCTATCTTTTCAGCTATTATTTAGCTAATATTTACTGTATTTATTAGCTATAAAAATATTAATAGACTACTAACAGCATCCTCAAATTAGTTACCACTGAAACCTTCAAAGACAGTTTCATGCATATTTACCCAAACATTGCATCTTGCTTTAAGTTTTTCCATTACCTTCCAGTGTGGTGTACCTGGGCCATTCCATTTTTTCAGTGACAAGGATTCTCTACAAAACTCTGAAGTATAGTTACTCTCAAACCACCTAAGCAGCTGCCTTCCCTCTCCTTGTTTTCTCCTCACTAAAGCAAGGGAAAGAACAGCCAATCTTACATTACAAATCATGTTTGAAGGAGGGGAAAGCACACCAACTGCATAGTCAGACACCAACACTAGAACATTATCAAGCCATAAGATAAATAAGAGTGGCATCCTTCCACCTGTATGAAAAAACAAACCCAAGGAACACCCAAGCTATTCTTCACAACAGCCAATATAAACAACCGATAAGATCTCAGATTTGACCCGAAGACAAGACTCTGGACAGAGCACAACTTAAGGCCTCGCTACCTTTGGGGGCCTTCTATCGACAGAGCCAAACCACGACAGCAGCAGCATCATACTGCAGTCAACATGTCGAAGAGGCAGTAGCAGCCCTTTTACCTGTGAATTTATTTGGGGCTTTTTTACTTCTTTTGCACAGCGAGAGCAGCATCTGTGGCCCAGCAGACACCACGGCCCCTGCTAAGTGGACACCTGCACAGGATCCCCGGGCGCTTAACCAGCTACCCTCTCCGAAGGGCTCCAAAAACAAAGACCAAAGTTTTCCCTGCTCGGTGCGTGGGAGCGCGGCAGCAAAACAAGAGCCAGGGTCACCAGCAGCACCCTCCCATCACCGCGCCCCTGCCCCCGCACGCCCCGCGCCCCAGCGGAGCACCCCCCCCCCGCGCGGTCCCCACCCGGGCGCCCGGCCCCCCCCAGACCCCGGCGGGGCAGCCCGCTCCCACCCCACCTTCCCCTCGGCCGAGGGGCCACCCGACCGCCCGGCGGAACGGGACAGTTGCAGAGGTATCGCCCCCCCCCCCCCGCCCGCCCGGACGGGGCGCCCCCGGCAGCGGGCAGCCCTGCCCACCCTCAAACTCGGCCCCCCACCCCCCGGCCCCGGGCCTCCGGGGCGGCGGCCGTTGGAGCGGGCCCCCCCGCTCCTCCTGAGCGCGAGCCGGGCGGGGGCGGGGGGGGCGGGAGAGGCGCGTGCCCCCCCCCCAGTGAGGGCGCGCGGTGCGGGGCGGGGGGGGGGGGCGTTCTCCGGGAGGCACCGGGTCTGCGCGAGATGGTGGGGGGGGGAAGGGGGAGGGGGGCCTGGAGCGCGGCGCGCGGCCGGGAAGCTCTTCCGGGATAGGCGTGCGGCGCCGCACGCTCAGTGCGAGGCGCGGGCCGCCGGGCGCGCGGCAGGGGGGGGGCCCGGCCTGCGCCGACCAGGCTCCGACATGGCGCGGCCCGCGCGCCGGCTGCCCCCGCCCTCGCGAGACTTGGCGGCAGGGGGCGGGGGTTTGAACGCGCGCGGCGGCGGGCGGCGGGGGCGGCGGCTGACGGCTAGCCCGCAGCGCGGTTGCTGGTCACGTAGCCGGGGATCGCCGCCGGCATAAAAAGGCCCGCGCGCGGCGCTCCCGCCCTAGGCTGCCGTCAGCCTCTGCCGTTCCGAGCAGCGTTCCGGCGTCCCTCTGCTCGCAGGGCGGGCCTGAGGCGGCTGTGGCGATACAGATCGGTCCCGCGTGGACTTCTCATTGACGTCCACGGAGGCTGAAATCTTCCTGTCGAGGCAGAGCCTCGCAGGTGGTTGAGCGGCCGTGCGTTGGGATTTCATCCACGGGCCGGGCCTTAGCGTGAGGTCACGTTCTTCTGCTTGCGTGCCCCTGTAAGCTGGTTGAAAACGCCTCCTCCCAAATGATAAAAGACCATGATTTGTCTTTCGCATTTCATTTTGTGTTCAAATATTTTTCTTTCTTTAGCTACCATCTGTCTTACGTAGATGGTGTTTTTTTTGTTTGTTTGTTCTTCTTCTTAGCGTTGTTCATCAGAGCCGCAAAAACGCCATTGCACTGAAACTAACCAGAGCAGATGCAGAGCTCCTGTCACCGCCTTCCGTCTCTGGTGGAGATCTGGGAAGCTCAGGGTGGAGGGGTGAAAGGAGGGGGCATGCGTCTTGCGTTGCCATTACTGACTCTCCACGTCATTTTCCGTATGCGGAGGCCTTGGCTCCTGTGTCAGAGACTGCGTGAAGTTAATGAAGGAATTCCTGTGTTCTGATCCCCACACCGGAAGCAAGCCAAGCCTGACTAGCATTTCTGGAAAGACAAGATGCAAAACCAGAAGTAAACAGGATCTCGGTGCAACAATACTGTTATCTAACAGGGGCTGATTCTTATCCTATCATTGGCATTAATATCAATAATGTTGCACATTCCTCAGCAAAAATCCATAATTTCCAAGTATAAATGTGTGCTTTTGGACCCAACAACTAGTTCCAGTATCTCTATCTAGTCTCTTACTTACTTAAAAGGTGAGAAACAGACATGAGCGAATTGTGCCCTGGGTTGGACGTACTGGCCCTGGCTTGTTCGGCATTTTTTGTGTTGTCCAGCTACCGTCTTAATTGATCCTGTTGCTTCCAGATCTTTCAAATCAACATCCGAGTCAAACCTTTCTTCTGCTGTTTCTCACTGTCTGTCTGTAAGCCCCCTGCACTATACCTCCGGGGTGTCTGGGCTAGCCAGTCTAGCATCATGTAAATAAGCTCCATGGCTCCGTTTCAGTTCAGCAGCAACCAATCCTTTATTTTTGTTTGGAAACGATGCTTTTCCTCTGAAATGGCCTGTAATGGGAGACTGTCATCTAGCAATTCCTTGATTTATCTGCACTCGTCCCACTTTCAAAGCAGGAGCGTTCCAAAAGAAATTGCAGAGACTTTGTATTTTTCATCTGCCCTTAGCTAGTCATAGATTGGAGAGCAGGATTGTGCTACTGGCAAATTAATCAGTCTTGAAACACCACAATTAATCATAGCAGAGGCAGTGCTCTGCTCAAGAATTTAGGGAAAAAAAAATCTGTATGGCTATTAGGTGCCTGATTACCCCAGAAATCAAAGATTGTATATGTTTTAACTCTGCTGAACGCACCTCTGAAAGGAGTTCATTTTATTGCTGATACAGGTCTTCTGTCTCCTCTTATCCATATGACAACGACAACAATTGATTATGCGGGAAAGTAATATTAGGAAAGTATTTAATGTATTTTTAGCTGCTTCTAATGGGATTTAGCAGCTGGAAACAAGGAGAGCAGGCACTGAGTAATCAGGGCAGCTCTTAGACAGCTGTGTGAGAACCAGTGTATCAGACAGGGCTCTGAAATACATCATCAGTTTTTTCTGTATTTTATAAAACGCAATGTCTGCTATGAAAAGTTTGGAAACTAAACCTCAATACTTGCAGCTAAAACAGTTAAAGTAGAATGGAATTCATTGTTAATTCCAGATCTGTAGTAACTTCTAGATGAGACTGGCCCTGGGTTTTGTGTGATTTTTATTTTTTTGAAATACAATGCTTATGGCAGTTATTACTACTCACCTTTGAAAGGCCTCAGGTTGGGATTTAAATTCCATGCCTCGTTCATTTTTAAGCAAAACAAAGACATCGTTATTTCTGCTACCCTTTTCTCTTTATGAACAGCAATCTGAGAGACCCACTTTCCTCTTGCAGAAGAAAGCCATTTTCTGCATGTTTGAGCCTGAGGATTGCAGCCAGAAAAGTATCTTGATAAAACGGTCCTCTAGTATCCCATATGTTTTCTGTCTGAATAGTTCCTATACTAAGTTAGTTCCATTTACAAGTCAAAAGAGTAATTTTTCAATGTAAGCACTGTAAACTGCGTTTTGAATCTGAAAAGTCAAACTGAGTTCTTTCTCCCTGTCACACCGTGGCCAGCAGTGTGTATTTTGTCACTGAAATATGCCTAACGTTTTTATTTGATGTTGCATAAAGTAGAATACAGTATGGATCCATTTGCCATGGTTTTAGTTACAAAAAGAAGTAGCATTTTTGGTCTTTGCGTACTTGAAGTAATTAACATCGTTATGAAAAAGCCAGGAATGTGTGGCTAGAGTAAGGACGTACCGTTTTTTCATATAATTTTGTATATGGAAGGAAATTATCTTGGGATGAAGTCTAAGCAGAGCAATCTATAGGCAATACCTTGTGTTAGTGTCAGATCCTGCCGACTCCTGTGATAGTTTACTTGTGGACAAGAAGTCGCAGACTGAAGGGTCTAAGCGGAGTTATGTAGGTGAAAGCCTATAGAACCAGAGCTCACAGTGAAGGATATCCTTTCTGTAACCATTTCAATTCTGCCCACAGAATTAAATAGAAAATTTTAGTTCTGATATGACGGTTTGAACTTCTCAAACTGTCTAGCTGTTCATTAATAAATCCTGTGCCATTGGTTTATAAGACTACCTTGCTTCTCTTACATTATGTTTTAAGAAATGTATCCTTGGCCTTTCTTCATCTTAAGGTGAATACTGTGCCCTAAAAACAAATTAGGAGATCACGATTCATCTACTAGATTCCAAATTTAGTCAAAACTTTTTGGACCTATGCATCACCCTTTGTACTTTTCCTTTTGCAGTAAAGCTGTTTTGACTCTACTAGGTACCCTGATTATTTTTCGTTTTCAAATTGGTGTCAGCCGTGTGACTCTGAGGGAACAGTATAAAATGTTTAATTGTTTTAACAGGGATCATGGATCAAGAAGTTGACTTCAGAATGAAGCTATCTTGGAACTTAAGAGGAAACACAGCAATACTCAAGTTGAGAAGTCTAAACCTCTGAGAAAATGGAAAAGATTCGTAAGAGCACTCAAAAAATGTTATTACTTTGTCTTAAGGTGGAATCTTCTCTACCTTACGAAGTGCAGATCTAGGCAACTGTCATTTGTAACACCCTCTGACAGGCTCCCCAGCACGGTCTGGGGAATCTGTTGGTGTATGTGTAAATGTGCATATGTATGTCCAGCAAATGAGAAGGCATTATCCCTCACTACTATTTTCTGTGTCTAGTGTTCTCTGCTTTAGACATGCAATGCTACAATCACATCTGTATTTACACCAGAAAGTTTTCAAGGCGTGCCTTTCTATCTTCAGGTTCTGTGAGTGAGTCTAGCAAGTGGGGACAATACTCTGCTGCTGGTTGGGGAATGGTCTTTTGACACAGGGTACAACTCGGACACTGGGAAGAGCCATAGAGCTAGTGCCAGCATGCACCTCTTAGTTGGCTTTTGCTTTCCTCAAAGAAAAGCTGTAGAGAAGTCCCCATTTTTTCTCTCTGCAATTTCCATAATCTGCTGCTTTACAAATTCCTAGTCTGTGACTTCGAAGAACTAGATTCTACAGAAATACAGGTTCTTCGTAAGCAAGTTTAAACGCTCACAAAAAGTTTTAAGTGTTCCTTTGCAGAATCTTGTTAAGTGCTGCAGTCCTGGCAGTCATTGTCACTAGAGCTCCTTGGTGCTGAAAGGCTGATGAATCAAATCAGTAATAACATATAAAGTTAAGTGTTGTGGCAATTTTCTGAAAGTTTGAATGGGATGTGTAGTGTGAGGGAAGTGAAAAGACATGCTTGCGTGTATGCCTTTATGAGCATGCATTTTTAGTTTTAGGGTTCAGAGACTTTAATAAGACAATTCAAAGAGGATTTGTGATTTTTTTTTTCCTAAAGCGACATGAAGACTGTGTTTATCTTTTGGATGATATATATAATTGATTTCTTTGGTGGTATTTTTCATTACAATTAACTTTGGTGCTCTGGTCAATTCCAGTTTCTAAATACCTAGAGTTTCCTTGTGGTAGCAGGAATTTTAATAAATGATGTCATTTGCTCCTTCTATGCCAATGCTATTGTGTGGGACTACTGTATTCTATAAAAACAGCTGTCCTTTTTTATCTTAGATGTGGCTGTACTTCCGCAGTGGACACAATGACTGGAACGTAAGTCCATTTTACCTTTTATGACCTACATATGTTATATAGATATACCCAGACTGGTGAGTAAGTGATTTGTAAAATTGTTGGTAAGGGATTTTGAAATTGTTAGGGATAAGAGAGATACGTTTGTAAATTATCATGATAGAAGATTGCGTGTGCTTTTCTTAACTTAGGGTGATTTGGTGGTTTGCAGTCCATTCCAGATAAGAGTAACATTTTTGCCACGATTCCTATAATTGGGTCAAGCAGTAACAGGGTGCTATTTCCAGTTCCCAGATTTTTCACTGAGGTGTGACATTTGAAAGGCAGATCGTACTTTTGAATTGTACTGGCTGCTTGTCTAAACTCATCATTGCGTACTGTCAGTGGCCAAGTCATTGCTCAGTGCCAGCTTATCCTGTGAACAGGAATATTGGCAGATAGCAGATTACCACATCGCATCAGATATGGTTGCTAGTAAGAGCAGTCAGAATGGTTGGGTCAGAAAAAACAATCTGTAGAAACAAAATACCCATCCTTATGGGAATGCGTAAGAGTTCTGTGCAGCATATAGAAAGCACTACTGCCTGAGGATCAAACGTTTATTACATTCTTTCTTGCTTTCCTACTATCTGTTGGGCAAGAGAGACATAAAGGCTGTTAGAGCTGTGTGGTTTGTTCCAGAGGGGAGGAGCAGTGTGTTTTGACTGTGATGCCAGTACTTCCTTTTGGTATCTTTTGTTGTATTCCTGGCAAGAGACACAAGTATAATAGAAAACTATTTTCGAACCATGCTCTGTAACACTACAGCAAGTTGCAACCATGCTGCAGGGTACAAATGAAAACCAAATACTTACATGACGCTTGGGGGGTTTCCTACTCATTAACTCAAATACATCTCATTCTGTGACTGTTTTGATTGTATTTTGCAGCCTGATATGGAATGTTTAGTTTCAGCCTTACTAAAATATTTTGGGGCAGCAGTAGGACTGCTTTAGTAGGGCATAAGATGTGCAGAAAACACTGTTAGCATTCAGTCTATTGAGCTAGCACTTACAGTATCTTTATGCAGTAAATGATGGGGCATAACCAAACCAAGTTTAATATAGCTAGCATGCAATTGTACAGTCAGTGATGAAGTGTGTGCTGCTGAGTCTGTGTTACTTCCGTTGCTGGTTCTAGCTAGATAAAAGTTAATGTGAGCGTGCCCACTCACATTACAACCACATTGTTGTGGAGACATCTGCACAGAGGCTGCAGTGGTGTCCTAGTACATAGATTGGGTTAGTAGCCAGGGATTAACGTAATTTATGACCTGCATGTTTTGCTAGGTGATAACAGAGGATTTTTTCTCAAGTCATTGGACAAAGCATATAAGTTCTTTGACTTTGAAAAGGAAGCTTTAAGGTAGACCCCCATAATTAAAGAGTTAAAAAGGTCTTGATCATCAACTTCCAGTTTATGATTATCTCTCTAGTACTGCATAACACCTTACAGTCGAGTAGCTCTGTAAGTCAGCAGCACCACTTGTAGAGAAAGGGTGAGGTTCTTGAAGAGCGCTGGTAGTTCAGGGAGAGCTGAGGCTGTGGCGTTTTTTAAATCCCAGCTTGTGCTGCAACACTATTGAAATGGTACCCTCAATTCTTGAGAAGCTAACACTTAACTCTGACGACGTCTGTGACTGCGTTCCCTGTTCCAGTCTCCCACTTGGAAAACAATCGGTGAAGTACTAAACTGTGACATCTGTGAATATTGCAAAGGTCTCATGATAATCTAAGGTCAGAGCAGAGCACGAGACAGTGTTGGTGGTTCTCAAGGACTGTGCACAATATGACCTCTGTGCTTGTAATACCAGTCCTTCTGCAGCCTGGGCACTACAGACTATGTATGCAACAACAAGATTTTGCAGAATCACAAACGAGACTCATGTAGAGCTGGAGGCACATAGCTTCTATTTGTCAAACTCATACCAGGCCATATGTGGTTTTGGGGTTGTTAGCAAACTCACTAACTGAGTTGCATTAGTGTCCAAGTGGGACTTCTTTCATGTCCGGCTAGCTGAAAAGCATTGTCCCTTCTTTCTACCTGATGCTGTGGTCAATAGTAGCAGGTGCTTTCAACACTTCCAATGTGGTTTACCCCAGCTGAAGTGAAATGTGAAAACAGCTGATGCAAAACACCATCTTCACTTCTCCTTAGATCTCTCTGTCTGCTCAGGTCCTTTTGCTAGCTGCTGCATATTCCTTGGCAATAACTTTAAAGCAATTAATCAATCAAGCCAAACAGCGTCAAGTATCTATGATTCTGCTTTGGTCCACAGAGCACTGGTTGGTTGGGAAAAGCTACTTATAAGACCTAATATAAAGCATATGAAGACTGGAAACAAACACTGCTGTCCCCAGGTGGAATTAGGTGAACACTGAATAAGACCATTTTTAGGAAATTTTATAAATTGGGCAACTATTCTAAAATGCATACCTTAGATACATTTGTTCTGTACTATTCAAGGCTGTCACAGTCCAGTCTTGTGTATTTTTCTCTACGCAGGTTAGCAGAGCATGGAAACAAATTCTGATTAACCTTCTGTCAGGTACTGTGGGAATAAGAGCAAGCAAAAGAAAGGAAAGAGAGTTGTAGCAATTCTCCTGAGTTGTATGACCAGGCAAAATTAGGGTGAGTGGTTTCCTTCAGGCCAGTAGGTTGAAAAGCTAGGCAAAGTTCATAGGGAAAAGGAAGGAAAAAAAAAAAAAAAAGATGAATGATGAGTATCAGAGAGACATAACTCAGGGGACTAATACCTTTTAACTAACCCTTTAATCTGACATGCAGCTTTCCACTGGAGAAACGGAATGTCCTTTCCAAGCAATGTGTTCTCCTTTGTGTCAAAGTCTGTGCCAGCATGATAGCAAACACAGTGAATGCAAGTTAGAAAGAATGAAAATGTTCATTATTACATTAAAATTAATGGAGAAGAGGAAGTGACCACTCCATATTTCAGAGAAATAATATCAGGGAACTAGGTGAAGCAGTAAACAAATTAGGGTAGATAACTCACTTGTCATTAATTGTAGTGTCACTATAAAGAATCCTATTTTTCAGCCTCTCCCTAGAATTGTTTTCTTAACCCGCACTTTCAGTTATATGTAAAATGAAGTAGCTACTCGTTTCCAAACACAGATAGCTGTGTATTTTTAACTTACGTTGCCACAAGGGAGCCACATGATCCTTTACTGCAGTAAAACACAAAAGCTTGTTCTTGACATGGGTTACATTTTTCACATTAGACAGTGGCTGATGGCACTACTATTAAGACTGCTTTAAAGGGTCTGCAGGTATGGAAAGTTACTTTTTTGTCTACCTTGTCCCCAAGAAAATGTTTTGTTTCAGAGTCTACATATGCCTTTGAAAAAGTACCTTCAGCAATATAATAGCTGGGATTACATTATTGGAAACAGGGTCCCTACTCCAAAACTGTCACCCAAAGTCACAGGCTATATTGCGTCTGGTTTCAAGAGAAAGCCATTCAGCTTTACAGTGATTAGAAAGTACAGTGAAGTTTAAAGAAATAGCTGCTTTTTAAAATTGCCTTTCAACCCTCACTTACAGAGGGTCTGCTACTTGTTAACATTCAACTCAGGGCAAAATTATTTGCACTTACTTTGGCACAGAAGCTAATCCTTATGCATCGTTTGCATGGGAAGGCAGCCAGCTTCAAAGTGTAGACAAAACTCCACTAGGATCCCCGGAGTGGAGGGTTTGCAGGACTCCTGGCCCCGCGCCTTTCTTAGCAATGCCATAAATCTGCAACTCATCAGCATAGGGGAGGCTGAGGCTGATTTTTACCTCTTCTATTTCCTATCTCATTGCAGTCCTTCAGCCAGAAGATGTGCCTGCCAAGGTGTACATAGAGGGAGCTGGTATATTGCTCCAGGAGCAAGTTTGTGCTATTGAATTCTGTCAGCCCTGCAGCTTCACTCAGACAAAAATGTTACTGAAGTCGGTAAGCTTGCAGAGACTTGCAAAAGCTGTGTGATTTGTTTGATTGATTTTGTTTAAGGATGAGGCAGATTTTAGTACAATAATCAAATGGGACCAGCACTGATGGGTTTTTATTTATTTATTTTTCAAGTGACTGTAGAAAAAATATATAGTGCACAGAAATTAACTCTTAAACGCAGCACAGCTGGTTTTATTTTTAAATTTTTAAGGAGAACACTTAAATCTAACATAGCTGGAAGATTTCCCCCGAGTTGGTGTACATAGGCTCAGACCCTTAACGTCTGAGAAGAGAATCAAGAGGAAAACATGCTTGGTTGAAAGAGAATTAAACATGCATATCTTTCTTCCTATATGTAATTTTTTTTTCTGGGCTTTCTCTTCCATGAGTTATGACAGTGTGCAAATTTTCATTGCTGTGTGGTTTTTAGTTGTTAATTACAGGATCCTCAGACATTAGAGAAACCTGTACTGGCAATTTATATTTCCATTTCAGTCCTCTCAGTATTCTGTGTAAGGTGAGAGTCTTATCTAGATTTTACTATGGTGGGCTAATTCTCCTGAAACCAAGTGACCACCCAGAACCTCTTACAAGAGCAATACACTTACTAAACATTGTCAGTAGACCAAAACAGCAGTTGCTTTCCAGGTCAAGGTTACCAGAAGCTAAATTGTTTGAAGTTTGTTTCCACGTAGAATTTTTTTTCCTAAGAAAAGGAAAAGTGTATAGTTAGGTCCGTTTAGGTCACTGTCCTTTTGTCATCATGCACACAGTGTGATCACCTGGAGTCCTAACTGAAATGAAGGCTTTGTCAGCTCAGTTTAGGCAAGTGTTTACAGGATGAACTTTGCAATTAAATGATAGTTCTAGTCTAATATTTTTATATATACAACTTTCTCCGAACTCTTGGGTTTTGCCTGAATTGTGTCTTCATCTCTCTCATCTTCGACCATTTATATTTTCTGTATTACACTACTGCCATGGTACAGAAGTCGCCGCTCCTGTGCAAACTTTTGTTCCTGCACAGTTTTTGCTGGTTTCTGTGGGGCCTCAGTGTCTTGCTAAGTTTTGTTAGATCACAGTTCTGTTTGTTCTGCAACTGTTTCTAAGACCAATGTAATGGTTTATTAACGTTTATATCGTCCAGCTATGGAAGTGTCCCTACACTGATGTGTGATTGCATGTAAGCACTTACTACCTTGCACCACGTCTCATAATTTGTTATGGTGAAGAGCAGGGTCAACGTGTGTGTAGGGGACACCCTGGGCTGGAATTTCATAGCCAGCTAACACTGGTAAAAATAACTACACAGGGTGGTTTTTCTTTAAAGAGCGTGACAAGACCTGTCTCAGTTCATTTGTAACACATGTCACCAAGTCCTGAATTTGGCCTAGAAATTATGAGACAGTTTAAATTCTTTCTTACGCATCATTTTGCCAGTACAGTTAAAACAGTTATATTGAGACATTTGCTCTCCAAGATACAAAACACTTTGTTCTTCTCTCCAAGTGTTCATTGAAAACAGACAGTTTAGCTCATATACTGTGATTGCTTCCAAACAATAAACAGCAAAAATGTAGTTCCTAACAGATCTCCTGTTTGTTCATCCTCCCCAAAGTATTTTAAGTAGATAATTAACACTGGGTAATTAGAAGCATATTTAGTCTGTGTAATTGTACAGCCTATAATTTTTCATAGTAATGTGATTCATTTTATCTAAAGTTGTTCAACACATATCTTTGTAACAATTTAATTTGCATGCCTGGTTGGTATCGCCTTCCCTCAGTTGCCATCGTTTTGTGAGATGCTCAATTAGTCACAAGGCTAAACAGACAGATTGAGGCAGATTCACAGCTTCATTTGAGTACCCTTTGCTCACTGAAATCGTTAGAAAACACACTATCCTTAGGGCTAAACCTCCAGTGCAGCAACACAACCCTCAGTTTATAGCTAGCGCACCAAAAGGGAGCAATTCCATGGTCATTACTTCCTAGCAAAAGGAAGCAAGCATCCATGAAGATGGAGAGATCTGCTAGCCATGTGTACGTTTTTCCACAGCTTTACAGAAAGCACAGAATATCGACACTTCTGTTCTCCGTAGCATGGGCTTCTGTACATTCTCTGAAAAAAACCCTGCCTCTTACTACCCCTAGTAAGCTCTGGTAGTTTTATTGCCAGGGTGCTGCATGAATCTAAAACAGAGTGCAGGTTTGGCTCAGCACAACTGACTTCCAAGTAATGAGCAGCCACTGTATTCTAATATGTTACATTAAAAAAAAGGCAGTTTGATTACTTTTATTAAAAAAACCTTTTATAAGTAAGCTGTTTAGAGATTAGCACCCATTTTTTGATAAAACTGTAAGGTGAACACAGCCAAAAAGTAGTTTATATATTAACATACTTACATTGTTGCCTGTCTTAATGCTTTGACAGGAATACTCTTAGTAAGAACATATTTCCTAAATGAACATCAGCTTGGTTAACAATTCTAATTCAAGTCATGTAGAATGATGGGCCGTATTCTGTATTTAGCCTGGCATGAGGCTCCAGCAGAGAATAAGGTGGGCAAAAGTAATTTCATGCTGTCTCTGTGCTGTCTGAATTCTGGGCTTGATTGGGTCTGCTTGCTCCAGGCCACAAAGCTCAAGGGTTTAAAGTCATCACTGTACGAAATTCAGAGTCTGTGTAAGAAGAAATAAAACTCAGCAGAGCTTGGCACTAATGTTAAATGGTTTTGTGATGGGGTCAAAAATCACTTCTGGTTATATTTTTGGTAACTCATTGAAGGGAACTCCGTTGCCCAGAAGAGAAGGCATGGGAAAACAAAATCATTTCAGCCATGACTTTCCAAAAATGTCTTATACCCTATGCCAGCTTCTGGCCTGTGAGATGATTTCCCACGCCTCTGGTACTCATGGATCATTTCAGTAAACCTTCTTACTCTTCCTGGCTTTCCTCAATTTTTCTGTCTTAGGATAGTTCGTAGTAGATAAATGTTGTGCCACTTATTTGCCCAGTTGTCATTTTCTCGCTGCTTGAGGAAATCTGTGAATCTGGTTTTCTCTTCCATTAGACTGTATAGTGAAGCAATTGGATCTTTCTTAAGTATCATAATTACATCTTTTCTAAGTTCATCTGTCACATTAGTTCCTACACACATGTGTTCTTTCCATGTCCTTTCTAATCCACCATATCTGAATCACCAAAAACTTGAAGTATCAAAGAGGTGTTGAGGAGGATTGAGAGGAACAGTAGCCAAGAAATTAGCCAGGCTTCCAGGGAAAAGGAAGAGGCTGAAATACCAGCCTCCAATATACTGTGAGAGAGAGAGATCTCTCTTGGAGATTTTAAATGCTTGCAGGAAGGAAAGATTGTTGTTTATTTGTCATCTCCAAGAGTCTCTTGGCAACTAGATTCGCTTCTTTTGACTTCTAAGAGTTTATGACTATTCTGACAAAGAGGAAGACTGTAGACATAATTAAAAATAAAATACAAGGTTCTTTTTTTATAGTGTATTTCATCCACAAGAAGGGGGTTGTGGACTGTAAGCTGTAAGGCTGCCTGTGACAAGTTTTACAAGAAATTTGTGGCATAGACAAGAAGCAGGATCAGTACACAGTTCCTTTGGCTTTCTCTTCCTTTTGGGAAGGGATATGTGAAATTCTCAGCTCATAGAGATCCAACAAAAGGGGAGCATCATTTGCAAAAAGATAAATGTAAACAGCTGAAACATGCATTTTCCTAACCCAGGTTGTGTGGCTTTGCTAAATCAGAGGACTGGGTTTGTTTGAGGTCTATGATGTAGAGAGAATTTAATGGAACTTTTTTGCTGTCAAGTGCTGATAACACTTCTGTTGGAGTCCAACAACAAATTCAGAACATGTTTTGGTGCAACATCACCCCCACCAAAATAAACCAAACTCCCAACACAACACAGCTGAATGGCATTGTGACTTGCACATGCATGGCTGTCAACAGGTTTGAGTCAAATTTCCTTCTCAGTTACCCAGCTGAACTTAGAGATTCGTTGCCACTTTGGTATACACACTTCTGGACCTTTTCCTGCCAGCAGCCTCTCCTAGTAGCAGAAGTATGTGGTATGATTGCCTCTTGCTGTAGGGAGACTTTAGGTTGTGGATGTGTGGTAGTTTATAGTGACTGAATCTGCAGTGATCAGCTGACTGCTTTCTGATTCTTTCATTGATAGTACAGCCCACTGTGCATGATATCACATCCACGTGACAAATCTGGAACAGAGCTGGCTTCCCTGCTATCATTAACTTTGGTTCATCACGATGCTTCAGTGAACTGTCAAGCTTTCCAGTAGTAATGAGATAAATATAACCAACTGAAGTAACAACACGAGTGTAAGCAGCAACTTTATCTTGCCATTTTAACGTTACACTTGGGAAAGGGAATGACTGTTCTGAACGACTGTCACAGCAGTTGCTGATATTAGCCTGAGCTGTTGATGTTGACAAGGTTTCCAAAGGAGACTTACAACGTCCAAGTGGATTCACATTTTATATACGTCAGCTTGTAAGTGGTTGGGACTTCCTTTTGGCGTTACAAGGGATCAGCAGTAAAGAAGCTACATAAGCCAAATTCTCCCTTGCTGTAATTGATGCAATTGACTTTTTGGACAATCTGGCCCAAAGTATGCATTTAATCCTTTCAGTGCTAGGTTTTTTTAGTTTATATTAGTGAAACAGCTTTCCCTGGTTTGCCCTGGATTTACATTGATATAAATATACAAAGGATACAGAATCAGGTTCTGGAAAGTGACCATCAAAGTACTTAGTGCTGCAGAAGAAGGGCTACATACTTCTTCCATCTACACTGTTGTAAATCCAAAGTAATACTGATAAATCAAAATAATTTAGTTTGACAGGAAAATGCCATACCTAATATGGAATGATACAGCCTTCAGCACCCACAATGGTAAATCTGTGCTAGCAAACAGTCCACCTGTATTGATGAGACACTAAAGTAAAAAATTGATGCAGTATACTGGTGGGGGAGTAACCAAAAAAAGCCCTAGTTCTAGCAAAATAATACAGGAAACATGCCTGCTAAGCAAAGGCAAGTGACCTAGGGTAGACTCCAGTCTATCCTGCTGTTGTACACCCTGAGCAATTCTACTGACTTCACTAGAGTAACTGAGAGCAAAATATGTCCACGATACCTTTAAGAGACCAGCAGCCTTAGGACAGCAAATTAGCCTTAATGTGTGTTAGTAGTACATCTGCAACCTATATGTCAAATGAATCTGACTTTTTAACACACTACCGATGAGAGCGCAGTTGCAGATAGTATCGGTCTATCTGTGCTTCTCATTATTCATTCAAGGATGACACCTTCTATGTTATGCTTGCTACTGTTGTGCATTAATCTACTTTGCAGTTTTATGTCAAATACCTTTTTGAAATCCAAGTAGATTATGTCCTTTAATCACTTTGCCCAGTCTGTGTTCCTTGTGATCTCATCTCTTATTAATATCTTTAGGATCTTGCCTACCACCAAGGTCAAACTGGTCTATAATTTCCTAGCTCCACCCCGGGCCTTTTTAAAGAGGGTTATGCTTGTGTAACTGTGATCCTTCAGTAGCCGCCTCCTTTTCAGAAGGCTATGAAGAATCTTTCACCTGGTTTGTACAGTTCTGAATTCTAAGGTTTTCTAGAAATCTGGAAAATGCTGCTTTGTTTTAATTGCTCTGGTTTGCCCCAGTGTGTTACACTGTACAGCTGGACTCCTTGCTGTGAGATTTTTTTCCGTATCTGGTGTCATCTTGTTTCTTCCTGCATGGAAAGTAGCTCTTTTTATCTTTTTTCTAATCTTAAAGTCTTTATCTTCTTTTCACTTCTGTGAATATACTGGATCTTTTGCCATTGAAGTGTGGGCAGCGTACAGGATTGCTTGGGCTATACGAGTATTCTTGATCAGATTCTACTTTCATGTGTTGAAATCCAAAATAATTCCTAGGAAAGCAGTCAAAACTTTTGCTAATCCACTGAGATCGGAATCTTACCTACGTCTGGTCTTCATTATATCCTGTCTTCTCTGTATATACTTATCAGGTTAGAAAGAAATTCCTTAGTGGCAGGGCCATTTTATTTTGTAACCTTGAACACCTCCAAGCATGAGCAAAATTAAAGAGAAATAATGGCATAGTAAAGAATGATACACAGATTACATGATGAAGAAAAGTCATCCGACAAATAATATGTTAGTGCATTCTGTAGGTATATACTTAGTCCAGATTGAAGTAATTACTTTTGCATGAATGAAAATGAACTGTAGAAAGTTAATTAAATATATAGCATCCTCACCACTGGCTTCAACAGAAATGCAAATAAGCAAAAAGACACATCAGCAGCGAAGACCATACCTGTCATAAGTAGCACTGATGCTTTTGGTTAGGCTTGACTACAATATTGCATCACAGAAAGAAATTTTGACTTTGTATTTTTGAATGTATGTGTGACATGAGAGTAAACAGGAGATTTCACTGGAAATTCTAGTTAGGAGCCTCTCAACAGAACTGAAAATACATTTAAAATAAAGCATGGGAATTTTTCGCTCTTGCTGTTTAAAACTTTTCTACCCTGGTAATTTTATATCAGTGGTATGACTAGATATATTTTTACTTGTTTTTGATTTGAATTCTCTATCTGAGAGAGATTGCTGGTTTATTTTGTATGCAAAGCAGCGTAGATAAGGGCATAGAACATGCCACTTACATGGCGTCAGCATTCTCAGCATGTAGCATAGCTTCAAAGGCGTGTCACAAATTAAGGTCACGTTTAAGGTACTCTTGTCTTTGCTGATGCTTATGA
This sequence comes from Gorsachius magnificus, assembly GCA_034008185.1. Classification (NCBI taxonomy): domain Eukaryota; kingdom Metazoa; phylum Chordata; class Aves; order Pelecaniformes; family Ardeidae; genus Gorsachius; species Gorsachius magnificus. Next base: position 91,505,567 of record CM067081.1, read on the forward strand.
AATTTGCCACTGGTGTTAACAGCTTTTTTGTTTGTTTTTAGAGCCCAGCCTCTTCATGTGGGTGTATACACAGATGCTTTGGTCACGTGTTCAGCATAATGGGCTTTTGAAGAACAGTGGGGTTTTACCAGCAGCAATTAGCAGTATGGCATTGGGATGGGGCACGAGTGGTGGTCTCATGAGTGCTGCATAGGTGGGTATAGACTCTTCAGGAAAGACAAGCCAAGAAGGCAGTGAGGAAGGCTTGTCCTCTGTGCAAACGGGTGGTGGTGTGATGAGCCGATTGAGACCTTGTGGAGAATGATCAGAGGACGTTTTCACTGTGAGGGTGGTCAAACACTGGAACAGGTGACCCAAAGGGTGGTGGGATCTCCATCAAGTAGCTACTCAAGGCACCACTAGACACAACAATGGTTTTGGACCTACTTCAAGTAGGGGCTTGGACCAGGATGACCTCCAGAGAGCTAGTCCAGTATAAGTTACTCTATGATTAAGTGGAGAGCAAGCTTACAGTGTTTAACTTCATGGTACCCCTATGTTTAAATTAATTTCCAAGAGACCACACACTTACTTAAGATGAAGTATTATGAGTAAGAAGTGTACCAAAGCTGAAACCTAAAAACCCTTATCTATTTTATTTTTTCTCTTAAAGAGCAGCTTTTTTTTTTTTTCTTTCCTTTGCACAAATACAAATGAGTACCTGAGAAAGAGAAGGCATAAATAGCAGTATTTGCTTGGAGCAGAAGGAAGGGGTTGAATTCTTCACTTGTACCAAGCACAAAACAATAAAGACAATAAATTCCTGGAGCTGTTCTCACATCGCATCCAGCAGAGGGCAGGAGAAACTGCAGAACAGGCTGCCAACACTGGTTTAGTTACTTTTAATTTTATACTAAGGAAGACTTACAAAAGAAATGAAGTGATCTGGACTTTACAAACACTTCTAGACAAAACAGGTAAAAGCCAGATTAGTGCCTAATTTTAATAAGAATTGGTATAGCACAACTCTGAGCACAACAATTTTCAACAAAACGGTGTAACAGATTACCTATTGGTGAGAGCACCTATTCTGAATACTGTAGCTGAAGCATTAGCAGTGAGGATATGAGGCTGTGTTAATATAATGCTAATTATGGTAAGAATAGGAACATTTATTACAAAGACTGAACAAAATATTGTGGTATGAAGAAAAATAGGCTGTTTACGAAATTAATGTTTGGTAGCATGGAATTTTGGATGAACGCTTTCAAATAACAAGGAGAAAAACATGTTGCAGTTTGTAACAGGGGTATAGAGGTTTCTACTGAAGTTTTATTCAAATAACACATAATGGAAAAGAAAAGAATTATTCCCTAATTTACAGCAATATAAGGATTTCCAACACTAATGCATTTTCAGAGATTGTATTCAGAGTAAGAAGTGAATGGCATTCAGAAACAATAAAAAGCTAGAATTAACATGGGATGCACGGAAGATTGTCAGCATAATGACCTCCGTAGATGTCTACTGTGTCACATAGAAGGATTGAAATTAGGGGCAACAGTTTTTATCTGTAGGTAACACCTTGAATTAAGTTAGGAGTAGCAAGTGAGCATAAATAAATGATGCATTTTTCCTGCTATTTACCACAGTCATTAACAGCATTTTGAAGTGCCTGATAAAATTGTCGGAATGTAAATACATCCATTAAGATTACTCTGAAATAGACACTGAAAGTATTCCTGCGAGTAAAATTTTGTTACCGTGCCAAAGAAGGACCCTTGCAGAGAGGTGTTTTAAGGGACGGCAACAGGAAGAGTCCACCTGCTGTACCTCTGCGGATTTGCACAGTGATTTGAACAGTTACTTGATCAAATTGTAGGAAATTCATGCAAATTCTCACCCAAATCTCATCTACTTTGGTATCTGAAGAGTTTATGGTTTATAATACGTACAGACAGAATCCTGGTAATGACACAGAAGCCTGTTCAAGCAGCTCTAAAGACATGGAAACCAGCCAGCTGAAATCATTCAAGCAGCCTGCTCTTCACTTGTTCCCTCAAGCAAAACCACAAATCAGAGCACAAGGAGAAAAAGGCAACAGACTCTTCCTCTGGGATGAAAAATATCTGTTTGCAGAGGGTTTTCCAATCCATACGGTTTCAGGAGTACACGGCTCACTCTTGGCTTAGCTGACCTTGCCTCTTGAGTACCACATCCATCACTGTAAATCCTGAATGCTCTTTGTGTAGGATCAGGCAGGTGAACTCACCCTTCCATCAAAGGCAGTGCCACGGTGATCTCCCAAACTAAGCAAAATGCCAAGTATTGTGACAAGAGGGAAAGATTAGGTAAAAAAAATGCTAAGGCATCCCAGCTGTACATTTTCTAAATTGTGCCTGGGGGTGGAGGCAGGTGTGAAGTGCATCTAAACCCTATTTAGCAAAAAAACGAGTTTCCACAAGAAATGCTATTCATTTCTACAAAAGTTGTCCAGATCCTCTGAATGTAGAAGGAGGGGGGTTGCTGTGTGCAGGATTCTGCTTCTGGTAAAAGGCAGAAGCTGGCAGTTCACTGTTTCTTCTGGTTGCTGGGTTCAGTGAGAACTAGTTGACAAGTGACCTTGTTACTCATAAAGCAAGATCCAGTTCGAAGATGCTGCCAATAAACAGTTAATTCAGCTTGGCTAAAGTCTTGTCTCCTCTAACAGTGGTACATCACACTGCTTTGAATATTCATTCTCTTCATTTTCAGCCCTGAGTAAATGGATACATCAGTTTTCACTCTCTAATTTACATAATTACCTTTGTCATTTGCATAAGATTTAGGCAGATAAAAGGATTGAGGACGGGGATTTATTTTTTTCTTTTTTTTAAAGTTTTAACAACAAAAGTAAAACTGTGATCTTGGTAAAAGAAAACTGCAAAACTTCTTTGTCACACTTGAGGGCAGCTGCTACAGCACTTGTCACTGGATGCTCGCAAACAGAGCTAGCAGAGCCAGCAAGCAGGTCATCTTCAGTTTTGTCACAAGTGGCAGAAATAAGAGAATGTAGAATTATTCTTTCCCCTGAAGACAGAGAACACAAATTAGTTTGAAGCTGATTATGCTTTATTTTTTTTTCTCAAGAGGGATCTGAAAGATAAATAGAAAGCAGGCTTTGGGAGGAAGCATTTGCTCCATGATTACAGATGATGAGACTCGAGTGGCAGATATTGGTAAAGCATCCAGTTTACAAATGTTTTACAGTGGACTAGCGCCTTTGGCATTGGATGCTGATTTTGCATGCTTCTAGGTCCATCTAAAATAAGTTTTGTATCATTTTAGCTATTATTATTATTAAAATTGAAATAGCTCTACTAGGTAGCCTCCAGTGTGAATACTGTTATAAATGAATAATGGTGATAAGATTAGCATAAACAGTTCTCTCATGGAAGAATATTGCTAATTCAACACAGATAAACTAATATGAATTTCCTGTATTGAAAAAAAAACTTTGAGAAAGTTCAAGGAAATCCCTGAGACAGCAGTGTCTTCAGTCCTTTCACAGTCCTATCAGGGACCACTATTTTACTGCCAATCCTCACTCGGTGTTTTGCCTGAATTTCCTCAACTTACCGTGAAAGCTGTTGGCTTCACTGACTCAGGTGCTTCTGGCAACGAATCCAACATGCAATCTGCTTTATCCAGGTCTTAGTTATAATAAAGCTGGCTGTGAAACAGTAAACATTTGTGCTGCCCCTCTCTTAGCATCTTTCAGCAAAATTGTCTGATGGGTCTGTAGTTGAACACACGCAGAAGGCTTAACCTTAGGTCATCGATGAGGCTGACACAGGCAGCATAAGGCAAAGAAGAATGGGAAAGGGATGAAACCAAGAACTGAAGGAAAGAAGTGAGAATGGAGAGGAAAAGCAGCTGCTGAGGTGAGTTCCTTTTGGTGAATTAAGGTGAGTATTTTTACCAAAAGCACTATGACCATATCATACATCAGAGCTTGTGAATTTGTTAACTTTCCTGTCTAGCCCTTAAAACTTAAAATTGTATAGTTCTGAATCCAATACATTAGAAATGTGTTCCTATCACCACCTTGTGCCTTGTGTGTTTGCCTATTTCCTCATAGGTCCCAAAGCTTTGTTTCTGAGGATACTTGTCTGTCACTTTTAAATAAATTCATAAAACACTAAGTACTTCACAGGACAAAAGTCAGTAGAGGTTAGGAAAATGTGTACCAGGGCCTTTAATTTCTTCATGGATAAATGAACAGTAATGTTCAGGTCATTCAGAGTGCAAAATACAAGGAGTCATCACTTCAGGTGGAAGGGTTTTTAGTCATGCAATAGATAGACAGGGACAAAGACTGTGACAGCCTTTTGTCTCAGGCTCTCAGAAAAAGCATTTTGAAGGTGAATACTGCTTATGACAGAAAAGTGGGCATGTTAGTTCTTTTCTTCTGTCATATCTATTCTTCACTTTCAACATAGGCAAATATTGCCGTTGATCCTGTAGTTCTGAGTTCACTAAGCAAGCTAATACCAGCGAGTTAATCCACGAGATTCACAGGTATGGATTATGCAGCTTTTTATGACTTCTCCAACTAAAAAGTTTTCTGGAGGTGTTCTTCTATGAAATTACATTGTCTCCCTCTAGTGACCGCTTCTGTCTCTTATCTCAGTTTTAACATGCAGTTTTCAGGGATTGGACATCTTTTACATTTTGTGTTGCAGTCAGACTCAAAGCCTGAATTTGTATGGATACGTCAGTTTATTGACACATCAGAGACGATCATTTAGGCTGTGATAATCAGGACATTTTGTTTAAAAATGTGAGTTTAGCACTTAATTATATTTTTATTTATTTATTAACAAACAGCAAATTTGATGCAATAGAAGATAAGCATACCATGTATATTTCAGTGTGGACTGAACCAAGTTAAGTAAACAGCTGTGAATTACATTACTGCTAGCTGAGATTCCCAGTTGAGAAGGATTTGTTTAGTAGATTGTAGGATAAAAAGTAGAATGGCTAAGAAAAATAATCTTCCACTCTGTTTCCCAGTCTGGCAATATCAAAACCAATATAATATAAAGTGTAGGTCATATGCAACCGTAAGAATGCCACCACTAAAGCATCACAGTTTTGATTTTTGCAGAAGTAATGGTTTTCTTTCTGTAAACCAAATGAGCGTGCTCCTGATTCAAACAGGCAGAAGCAGGAAAGCAGAGCATCTCTTTGATGGTGATAGACGTGGTGGTGATTTGTTTCAAAGGCAGGAGAGTCTGCATCGGGGCTGAGCTTAGGCCCTGGAAGTATCAAAGTAAAGGCTTGGTGGTTCTCTTGTGTCCACTGTGGTAGTTGCTATGTATGTACCCAGTTAATGAGAAGTTAGTGGGAAGTATGCTGTTTACACCTATCTGGGGCTTGACCTGACGTGGAGGTAGCGATTTTGTGTCTCAAAATCACACAAGGACAGAATAATGACATGGTGTTTGTCTGGCTTACGTGGATGTAACTGGGTGACAGCGAGGAGTTGTAGATGAAAACGAAGACATGAAAAGGGGGCAGTACCTCACGTGTGGTCCTGTGTTAAAAAGGCAACTCTGCGGGTGCGCCAGTCTGCAGCAGCAGTCGGGGTGAAGAAGGCACGCAGCTGTAGCCGCAATAGCATGGTGCGGAGGCTGTGTTGGTAACTCCCTGTGCATTTCCCCATTTGTAACCTGTGCTTGGCACTCAAAACCTGCGTAGCTCCGACGAGCAGAAGCGATGAGCAGTGTCCACGAGCTGACCTTTTTGAGTTCAGGTGTGTGCAAAAACAAACTAGAAAACGAGGAGCAGTGCAGGAAGCGCTGGGTTATCCGGTGGTGTATTGTTGTGATTTCCACTGAGAGATTGCTTCAGTCTATTGGAAAAAGGAGAAAAGTAAATGTCAGCTCTTGAGAAAGAATATCCTCTCCCTATCTTTAGAAAGTTCATTTTAGTGAAAAGCGTCACGAACTGAAAGGCATTAGGATCGACGGATAGTCCGGTTGTCTCAGGTCTCATTGACCAAATCCTCCTCCCTGTTGCAGCGGCCATAAGCCTGCAGTGACTCTCAGCACTAGCTATGTGCTATGAAAACAGGGTTCAGATAACTGCTATATCTCCTTTTGTAGCTTTTATACTATGTTTTAAGAAGCATATAGGTCTTAAATCACTAAATGCAAAGAAATAAAACAAACAAAAAATTGACCTGTGTTACCTGATGCTTCTTCATTTTACCCTTTTTTGTTTTTTTTTGTATTTGGCTATCTTGCACGTGGTCTCACCTGGAAGCTACATTGGAAGGCAGTTTTGCCTTCCTTTGTTAGACTTATATTTGTATTACTTATTTCGCAATGTGTGTCAATACAATGCAGCATGACATGCAACATCCTTCTGCCTTCTGCCACATAAGTACTTCTGACAGGACATGTTCAAAACTGGTGGCATGCAATGACATTTTTCAGACACTTTCAATAAAGATGTGTAAAACTGTTCATGTATCTTTCTTTCAGAACAAGACTGAGAAAAAAACCTGAACACAGGGCAGCATTTCTTCCACAAGCTTCTGATTTGTGTACGTTAGCAGGTGAAAGTAAACACAACTTACTGTTCTAACATATATCCAAATCTGATCATTTGGAGGCACAGCAGTATTTTTAGACCAGTTTGTGATCTCATTTGTGGAAATTCAGTTCTGAAAAATGTCTTACTACATTGACACGGATTAAGGCTGAGGCAAGTTGCTACACAGACTCAGAGCTCTAGGATAAGGGTGTTTGGCCATGTCTGCTGAACCCCATATCATGGGTGGAGGTCCAGACGGGGTGCACTCTAATTCCCTCTCTGTCCACACACTCACGCATTTGTTTCTCAGGTTTCCCAGTTCAGGTATACCACCTGTGAGTAGCAAGAAATAATCATAGTTTGCTCTCTCACAGCAATTTCATGTGGAAAGTACTTTGCCAAAAGTTAGCCTTGCCACAGTTTCACAGATGAGAAGCCAGCTAGGGCAGAGATAGGCCAGTGAGAGTACGGTCTGGGTTTCCTGAGCCAAACGAGACAATCACGCTCCAGTCCTCATGAGTTGTCTATGTTTTTCTATGAAAAGATGCTGGCAATGCCTTTTACAGTACACAGGGTCTGATGCGCGCCTCTGAACAGCTTTGCATCTGCTGTCTATAATTTAAGTAGTCTCTTGACAGAAGCCAGAGTGCCAGGCTCTGAAAAGCTATGTAAGCCACTGCTTCATCCTGCTGGACCACATCAATATGCTGGATCGGCTTCTGGAGCAAGAATTTTTCCTTTTATCAGGAATCACACAAGAAGTTGTGGAGTTAATTCCACTTTTCCTGACACCTTGGGGCTCAATTTGCAGGTCTATGCTGTAGCACAGTTTCCCACCAACTAAACCAGCATACAAGGCAAGGCATAATCCCGCTGCAAGCTTCTATACAGTCTGTGTACTCCCCAACCTCTCTTCTGTGTTAATTTTCCTGTCAGGTTTAAATGGTGCTTCTGATTCTATGTGAAAAATAGTTTCTCTCCAATAAAAGAAAATCTGGTAGTTGCAGCACCAGATTGAGACTCAGGAGTCCTCAGTTGTGTTTCTTCAAGCACCATTGGGCATGCTGCATGATCTCGGACATGCTGCTTCACCTCCTGGTGCTGCCACTTCTCCTTTCGTGGAAAAAAGAGGACCTTAGTTATGAATTGCTTTGACCTGACAATGTTAAATGCTAGAATGAGACATTACTAATTTGAGCAAGAAAGCGTACCAATGTCTAGAGCCTCACTGTGTCCTAATTTGCAGCTGGCAGCCTGGCAACCTGAATGGCTGATCCAGGCTCTTTGGAGCTCATAGTAAATTGCAAGGGTGTTGGTTTGGAGGTGTTGGTTGACAGCTGACTGCATATGAGCCAGCAGTGTGCCCAGGTGGCCAAGGCAGCCAACAGCATCCTGGCTTGTATCAGGAATGGTGTGGCCAGCAGGAGCAGGGAAGTGATCGTGCCCCTGTACTCGGCACTGGTGAGGCCGCACCTCCAATACTGTGTTCAGTTTTGGGCCCCTCACTACAAGAAGGACATTGAGGTGCTGGAGCATGTCCAGAGAAGGGCAATGAAGCTGGTGAGGGGTCTGGAGCACAAGTCTGATGGGGAGTGGCTGAGGCACCTGGGGTTGTTCAGCCTGGAGAAGAGGAGGCTGAGGGGAGACCTGATCGCCCTCTACAACTGCCTGACAGGAGGCTGTAGCCAGGTGGGGTTTGGTCTCTTCTACCAAGTAACAAGTGATAGGACGAGGGGAAATGGCCTCAAGTTGCACCAGGAGAGGCATAGACTGGATCTTAAGAAAAATGTCTTCACCGAAAGAAAGAGTTGTTAAGCGCTGGAATGAGCTGCTGGGAAAAGTGATCACCATCCCTGGAGGTATTTAAAGACGTGTAGGTGTGGTGTTTAGTGGTGGACTTGACAATGCTGGCTTAACTGCTGGACTTGATGATCTTAAAGGTCTTTTCCAACCCAAATGATTCTATGATTCTATGAGGCAGATTAGGTGTTCTGCTGAGGCGGGTTGTTGCTTCTGCTACCCAGAGACTTAATTCTGCATAGGCAAACCTCAGTCTTTACTAGCACAGGAATCTTCCTCGTGTTTAGGGCGAAATGAAAATCCTTCATCTTTTCTCTGTAATAATAACCCTATCAGAATAATGGTGGGTTTTCCCTTCCTAAGAGCACCTTCACTGACGATTAATACTTCATCTCACAGCGCCCATCTGTTCAGCTAGAACAGGGATCATGAAGCTGGTTTCCACCCCAACAAGTGCTTGCAGAGTACCAGCTTCAAAAGCGCATGTAATGCTTTTCAGCTCCCACTCATCTGCAGAGAAACCAGGTTGCCTCATTTGCCAGCAGGTCTGATTTAAAAAAGTGCTGTCCAGAACTGACTCAAGAGGGCACCTTGCTTAAACTGGGACAAATACCCTATTGACAGAGATCAGTACGATTTCAGAGGTAGAGATGATGGCAATAAGTAAAATTGCTCAAGAGTTTCAAGCACCCTTCTTTCAGGTGCTCCTTCTCTGCTGGGTGCCTTGTCCCTGCCTTTTCCGTGGCCTTCTGCAGGTCTGGGTCCTCATCGCTTGTGTTTCCAAAGAGCTACCTTTGCTTTCTCCTTAACCCCGAGCGGCAGCAGAGGCACCAAGGGCACCACTGGGCAGCTGGAGGGAGGACGGGCGTTGGAGCATTTCTTGTTCCCCTCTGACTTGGGGTAGCCAGAGGAAGCAGCGGAGCCATAAACTGGCTTAGTCCCCATTGCTCGGTGGAAGAGCGTGGTCAGTTCCTTGCTGAGGACGGTGAGTATGTAAGCAGGGAAGCTGCAAGGTGCTGAATTTCATTTATAATGCTTGAAAGATTCCCTGTTAACCCCTAATGAGTCTTTACCAACTATAAACAAACTCTGCTCTTTTAAGCTCATTGCTTACGACACTTGAGTGGACAGACTTTCCTGGCAGCAATCAGGACACGCTGCTGACACCAGCATGACCCTCTCTGTCATACTTCATTTTTTCACTATCAACACTTTCCCTTAATCCCCTGAAACAGCTGGATCACTGTGACTTAAACTTAAAATCAAGAACAAGAGACAACTCAAAGCAAGCCTCCAGCCTGGAAAATTTTGGTGCAAATGTTAATGCTTACTAGATCATAAGCATCTGAAAACAAGACATTTAAGCCTGGTGACATTAGCTACAGGAAGGACTACCAGGCACAATGATGGCATTGGGTTTCAGTGCCCATTTCATACTTAGAAATGGAAATTGCAATGAACTTGCACCAAAAAAGAAATCAATTGGCCTATTCATTGCAGCACTTGGGAGAACAGCTGGGGCAGAATGAAATGGGCAAGACCAAAGAAGGATGTTAAGCCTGACAGCTCGGTACTGTTTCTGTTTTTGGATCCCCGCTGGGTGATATTTTCACACAGAAGAGTTTCCTTTGAAAAAATATATTAAAATGGAGGAGAAATGGGGTTGGCCATTTTGTATCAGGGAGCATGTTCCTGGATATGCAAGTTAAACCAGATGCAGATAAGTGATCAGAAAGACCTCTGGCCAAACCCGTTGTTATTATCTGAGCACAAGGAGAATAAATTAAGCTTCCTCAGGCAGCTACGATAAATATGAATTTATGCATAGATTAATGTGCTAATGATTTATCCACCTGCCCTTCACCTGTGAGTCTTTTCTCTGGGTTTAACTCTAATTTCCAAGGACTCAGCACATTGAAACAGTCTCTCTTCATTACTAATTTTACTTTTTTTCCCTCTTTCTTTCATACCAACCCCTTTCCCCACATTTAAAAAGGCAATATTCAGTTTGTCACCATTCAAATGTTTAAAATTCAGTGCTTTGCAATGCACGGGGTTTGAAGTATGATTCAATACCACTGAAACAGGGGTATTCTGTGTTTCTCTCTGTAATACATAGCATTTATTTCTGGCTCTAAAAATGTCAGTGTAGATCTTAAAGTCAGCACACTCTTATGCATGAGAAAACTATTTCTGTTTCCTTTTAGTTCCCAGTAGCCCCTTAAGGCTAAATTCGGAAAGTAGCGTGTGGTTAGGATCATGCCCTGAATATCCAGTGTCAGAGAGACGCTGCTGCCTGTGCACACTGGCCTCCCCAAACCCTTTGCTCCTGTTCAGGCATCTGCGAACAGCAGGGCAGAGCTGGCACCGTGGGTTTGCAAGTGGGCTGAGGTAAGATTGCTCCTCAGTGTCAGGCTGGCCCTGAGCCACTCACAAAGGTGTTGTAAAGCACCAGTGGATATTTTGCTTTCCACCACTGAGATTTCCTTTGCTGGAGACCCTCTTTGGCTTTTTGCATGGTTGGGACAGCATGGCCTGGGACAAATAAAATAATTTGCTTTCTAGGCAGAGAGATAAAAAATTGCTTCAATAATAATTTTAAAACATTCTTTGCTCCATGCATTTTGATTTGGTACATTCTTTTCATGGCTTCCAGGGCAGTAGTATCCAAGCCATCTGAAACAGATACAGAATTGTGGCACTTTGATGCTACATGGCGCTTGTTAGCACTGAGATGAGAGCATCATATAAGTACTCAGAAAGAGTACATAAAAGTTTTATTGGTACTAATTTGAGATGACCTGCATGCTGTATTTCTCTCAGTGTGCCATACCACGTGGGCTCCAATAAAATCTTTATACCCTACTATCCCCTCAAGCTGGGGATACATATTTTCAGCTAACAGCGAGGAACTAAGTGTCAGTAGTGTAGAAGGAGCAAGGGTCACGATGTTAAGTATTCCTAAGATGCTGATTTATTCTCTTCTTCTTTCCATATTCCCACTCTGCTTTTAGCCTGGACAATGTTTGTCCTACAGAGATTTTCTCTGTAATGAATATCAGTGAGACTGGGCTTCACATCTCTGACCTGCAATTCCTCTGCTGCACTATGGGTTATATGAGGTTTGTTCTTACCATTTTGAGCAGCGATAATGTAGTAAAAAGCATGTGTCTGAATAAGCATAGCTTTGCACAGGATGTGTCAAAAGGCAAGATCACACAGTTTAACTTCCACAAGGAAATATTTTTGGGGATGCAGATTCAGAAGGGACCACCATCACCCCTGTAAACTGCTTCACGGGCTGCTAATTGAGCAATGTGAATGAGTTTTCCATTATACTGCAAGCACCCAGGCACTGCAGGGCACAAAATATTTGCCAGCACTTCTGACAGAGTGAGAGGCAAAATATAAGCAAAGCAGGAGTAATGTGGCTCAGAGGAAGAGCAGGGTATCGCTTTAGGTCCCTGCCATAGCAAGGGCTGGGTTAGATGGCGCGGGAAACCCATGGAGGGGGGCAACTCCCCATGCTACAAAGAAAGAAAAAAACCCTTATCATATAAAAGCTTTTTCAGGTAGTTTTTTTTTATTAAAGTCTCTTCTATTTTACCTGCATCTAACCTGATCCATTGTCTGCATTTTGGGGCGTTTGATCTAAGCCCTCAGGAAAGCTTTGGCCAGGTAATGGCTGCTCCCGTTAGCATTGGCAGCCACCAGGGGACACCTCAGAGCTGGCATAAAACAGGCAGGGCTGCCTGGACAGCTGAAAAGCAGCCCTGCTTAGACAAAGCATTGCCCTCAGGCTTCCTTAATTTCAGTCAGTGCTTTAAATTGTCCTCCTTTTTATTTATGGGAACTTTGATTAGGAGGGATTCAGTAGGAATTGCTTCTAGTGACCTAAATTGATTAACATGAAGTTTATGCTACGTTTAGTGCAAAATAATTATTTGGCTCACAATTAAATACAAGGTTACGATATAAAGAGCGATCAGGTCAGTCAGGAGGGGTTATAACACCAAAATTGTAAGGGATGCAAGATTTTCCTTATGCTTTCTTGATTTAGTCCTTGAGGCCAATGTTCAAAGTCATATTTTCATGCCTTCAGAGTAGTCAAAAGTTGGTGAAACAAAGTAGGCAAATTTTCATGTTTTCATAGTGTATACACATGTAATCAATTTGATGTTCTCTCCTGAGCTGAGAATACTGTTGTCATGTGCATTTATCTGCACAGAAAATGATTTCAACAAACATGAATATACTTATATCATGCAAATGACAAATTATCACGAGTTTTATTTTAGACTGGTCCTTTGATTTTCCTTTGGCTTTTCAGTTAAAACAAGAAAAGCAGAAACTGAAAAAATAAAGGAACGCAGGTTAATTCAAATTAGAAAGAGGACTCATCATAATTCACAATGCATGCCTGGGTTTTTTTCTACCGCAGAGATTTAAGCAAGGGTTTATCACAAACCAGTCGAGCTCTCTAAGAGACTTCCAATTTCTTCAGGCCTGTGCAAGAAGTGGGTGTTGCTGGACCTCTCTGGGGGAAACTCACGGTACAAAACCTTTAAGTTAGTGTAAAAGGAGGGTTTGGAGGTTTTGCTCCTCTCTCTTGAACCAACCACCAGATTGCTCTGTCACGGGGATGTAATCTGCTGCCTTGCAAAAAATTATTTTATTGTTATATTCTGCTGGCCAAACTTCCTCTGCACTCACAGTGATATTATTGTTACTTGGGCATAAGCCCAGGACCTGAGCCATTGCCTGTGGAAGCTAATGGGAACCCCATGGCCAGCCGTGCCAGCTTCTCATCAGGCCCTTGCAGTTCTGCAGCAGCACCACCACCACCATGGCTGGACCTCTTAAGGGCAGGGCTTAGCTTCACTTCTGTTTCAGCAATGAAGACAATATTCTTTTCTAATTTTTTTTCTTGTGTTAAGTGTATCAGCCTCAGACAGCTAAATAAACATCAGTATGGCCTCATGTCATCCCATTTCCATAACATACACAGAGGTTGTAACAGCATTTATTATTCAGATGTATTCAACTATTGAAAGCAAGCTAATTGACACAACATTTGCCGTGGGGATTTTTCAATGTTGTAAAGTCACAGTGTATTAAATGACAAAAGTAACAGCATTTGGCATGTTCTTCTGATCTGAAACTTGATTTAGACTTGATTGGTCACAGCAACCAAGGGCAAGCCAAGTAAATAGGGCCTAAATCTGCAAAATTCATAATTGCCAAGTAATTTTTTTCACAGGTTACCCCACCAATGTCAATAGTTCTGCTGCTTAGAAAGCTGTGTCCGTCACAACGAAGTCACCTGCAAGTTCAGTGCTGCACCTCCTTGTAGTGATAAGAGGCATGGTGTCGGTCCCACAGTGCCCTCTGAGGCTACGAGGAGCTGCGATGAGGTTCACTCGGTTTTGCAACTGGAGAGATACACGCATACATAGAAAGAGAAATTTCAGTGTTTCAGTTCACAAAGAAGAGTCCAGTCATTTTCTTACCTCACAGTGAAGAGTCTGGCTGGAGAAGAATGGATAACCAAGGCAACTTTCCCAGATTTTAGAAAAAAGATCATGCAAAACCTTTTGTCTTGGTGTTCTACTGTTACATGCCAAGGATCAGATGAAATCTAAGTGACTGTAGACCCTCCTCAACTCTCCTTTCACAAGTTCCTTCTTAATCTCAAAACACTGCTTCTCTGAGCAGATCAACTGCGGAGCTGCCGTGCGGAGAAAGGTGGATGCCACGCTTTTGCCTCCTCCGGTACTGCAGCTGTTCAGCGGGAGATCTTTGGTGTCTCCGGTTGAAAAAGAAACTGTTATTTTGGTGCTTTAAGCATCAATATTTGATATGACATTCACATGTTTTTATGCTATACCTCCCCCAATTAGCGTGTCACCACATACCTACAAAAAGGGGGTCAGCAAAGCAATATTCAGATGGATATGTATAAGCATTAGGTGGATGGCAGCATTTAGATGCCTAATGCTGAGCCGCTAGGTCTGCTCTCTGTGTTCACATACAGGACCCTTATCAGAAAGCCAGTGTCAAGTGACATTGTACTGAACCTTATCAAAACTGCTGTCATTTTCAAGCAGCAAGATCTTTGGCTGATTTCTGCCAGTGCCCTCTCGTGAAGAGGATCGCTCAGCTGGATGCGGAACAAATCAAATGGTACTAAAAATCTTTGAAAATGAGAAATCCTGCCCAGAAGAGCACTTACGGTCCTTTGGAAGTGGGACTTACTTGACACATGATTGCTTTTCAGGTTAAAATGGTTTCTTTCTAAATAAAGATTTTCTTCCTGTATTAAGTTAATATAACTGGATTGTGTTCGTACAAAGACCTGTAATGGTTGGGTTTCTTCCTGCCAAACTGCTGCTAGAGCTTCAGTTGTCAGTTTGATTAGCTTGCCTGCTTGTTTGAAGTAATGTCAAAGATTTTTAGTCTTAAACTTCATTATAAATAGCCTAAGAAATGTTGCTAGTGATGTGGACATAAAAATGTGGACTCCTTTTTTCTCTAGATCTTTTCCACGTTCTCTGCCTGCTTTTTTAAAAGATTTTTTTTTTAATTTAAATAAATGCTGAGCATCTACTGTTGTACTTCTGTTCTTCTTTCAGCATGCATTTTTCATCACTCCATCATTTACCCCCGTGTTCCTCAGCTGTTGGCTCCATTTCGCTCTCCCAACTGTGAGTGCTCTGCGCTTTCCTCGTCTCAATCCCTGGGCAATCAAACTGTCCCGTCCCCTCCAGCCCAAGTCTTCTGCAGAGCAAGGCGGGGGCTGGTCTCTGCTGTGTCAGTAAGGAAAGGTTTGATTTCAGTGGAGCAGAAATATTCCCTGCCCCTTTGTTTTACTAGGGTACAGAATAGGCCAAAATTAAGAGCATATGTAGGCATTTTGTTGAACCTGGGCCACAGAAATCAATGGAGGTTTTGTGGAAAATCGAGTGTCATACACATTTTTTTCAGTGCTGGCTCTGTTTAAAAACATTTCTGAAACAAAAATGACATGGTCCTCACAATCTCTGTAGCCATAGCCTGATAAACTAAATGGGGACTTACTGCATGGGATCTCCCCTCCTCTCCTCTCCTCTCCTCTCCTCTCCTCTCCTCTCCAGGTTTAAAAGGAGCAAGATTTTTGCTGTTTATTCTGCAGTCAGGGTTTTGTACTAAACCCCATCACAACAGTACCTGAGCCTGAAGGCTGTGATCAGCAAGTCAGGCTCGGGGGATACCCTGCGGTGGGGAGGGGGATGCAGATGCCCTGCTTTGGGAAGGACTGCATTTTCTCTGGTTCGCCTGGTTGGTGCTGTGAGTGTTGCTTCTGCAGCGGGGGATTTGATAGGGATGAGAGTTAGGAAGCGTATCCCAGCCCAGCCCCACTCGGCCCCCACCTCCTGCCCCGTCCCGCCTGGCAGCCGCTAGAAGAAGGGGACTTTGCTGTCAACACTCACAAGCTTCATCCTGGGTTTATTTGAGCTGAGCTTATCTGGGAATTAACTATCTCCACTAGGTATTCCCTGTTAGCACGGGGGTTACTGTGGTATTTTAGACGAAGCCCTCTTGAGATTTACTGCATGGCTTCCGCTCATCTGAGTTCCCTTTGATGCAAGGAGCAAAAACTGCAGCTTTTCAAACTTCTTGATGCCAACAGTGTTAGCTGGTTGCAGGTGTTCACGAGACAGGCCTGTAGGCTGTCAGAGTATGCACGGGTACGTAGCATCTGCAGAACAGGCTCAGTAGCAGGCCTGGCAGCCCAGTTTGAGCAGGACTAAAACATTTCTCTATGATTTTCAGTAAACACAATGAAACCACTTGAAAGTGGTGTGTTTTTTTCCCTAAGCAGTGGTTTTGAAAGTGTTCACCACCTCAGGAAGCAGAAAAGCTATCTTTTAATTCAAGAATCACAGAGTCACACAGAATCACAGAATGGCAAGGGTTGGAAGGGACCTTGGGAGATCATCTAGTCCAACCCTCCTGCTAAAGCAGGTTCACCTAGAGCATGTTGCACAGAATCATAGGAGAGAATGAAATAAAATAAAAATAATAAAATAAAATAAAATAGAAAATAATAAAAAAAAAAAATAAGTCTGGGACAATGAGTTTGTGATATGTCACTGAGTGAGCTAGCGACAGGCCCTCTAAGGAGAGAGCAGTCTCTTAATCACGAGGAGTGCAAGGTGCTGCGGAGCACCTGAAGGCTCCCATCGCTGCCCATCGCAGCAGGGGCAGCAGGGGATAAAAGGCTGCACGTGATGCTCTGTTTGCTAGAACAAGGAGCTAGAATGGGAACTTAAAAACAAACGGTTGCTTGCTGCTAGAAAAATTGGCGGAGCACGTACCAATGGTTATTCCCTTCATTCAGTATATTACGTTTTTTCTGCCCGTTCCCCGGGGCTCCTCGCTGGTTTGACTTCCCTCCCGCCACAACGCAGGGCGCACTCAGGCAGCCGCCCTCCCTGCCTGGGCAGCAGCCGCCGGCAGCCAAGAAGCGGCCGGCGCAGCCCCTGAAACGGCCTCTCGCCCGCTCCGCGGTGACGCCTCTGTTCACAGAAGGGTAAAAAGCAACAGAAAGACAGTTTTTACTAAATATGATAAAAATTTACGAGACGTGTGAATGTGCATACGCTACTGAAGGCGCCGCAGGTGAGGCAGCAGCGTGCTAATTGGCGTTACCAGCCGCGAGTGCAGACCGGGGTGTCGGCAGAGCTGCGCTTTTGCTGCTGCATAATTACTTTGCCGTGGTTTTGCTGCCTTCCTATCATATCCTGGCTTTTTTTTTTTATGTCTTGCAAAAGTATCGGTACCCTTGTGTATCTAAGTGGTTGAGAAACACTCTGTTCCTTGCCTAGGAATTCGTTCACCTCAGGATTTAGTGAGCCCATGCCCAAACGTGGTGCGCCATGAGTTACTGGCTTCAGCATCTGGACATTGTCTTCACCGTGTGTGTAAGCAAAGAACCCATTCAGCAAACAGGCAAGGCAGGGAGAAAAATTATACAGCTCTTTTCTTAAGCCAAAAGTGCTCTCTGGTGGGAAATTCCAAGTGTGATACTTTAGAGAAATAAAATGCCATCAGTAATGCGTGCATAACCTGCAACCGCTGAATGGCGTTACAGATCTATGGACTGCCTCATCCTGCTTTAGCAATAAATGCAATTGGGATGGCAAAAGAATGTATACTTAACTTCCCTACATAAAAGAATAGTATATGTAAAATGCACTAAAAAAATAAAGTCGAGTTAAGGAAACATAAAAACCTAAGAGATTAATTGGGTTTAGGCTTTTATTCAAATCCTCTTACTCTCTCCCAGGACAAGGTTCAAACAAAGCAAAAGCTAAATGTAGTAATTGCCATTACATGTTGATTTTGAGAAGTGATTAAGGCAGGCCGCTGCATATCTCCAGGAAAAGAAGATCTTAAACATCTTGGTGTATTTCCCTGCTTGCCCACAGGATTCATTCAGGCTGATGTCCCAAAGCAACGCCTTCAGAGCCCATATTGTCAGAAATTGCATGCATCTGTGCAACTACTGGTGATATCTGATCTCGCCATCAGCCTCCGGCATCCCTCAAAAGACTGCCTAGAGATACCAATCCAGCTGATTAGAGCTTCTGCTTTTTAATGCTCCGTTACAGTGATACGTGTGATTGGATATTGCATCTGTCCTGATGCATGTGATCAGGTGCCAAATCCTTACTGCTGCTCCCCACCCCTAGCTGCCAAGAGGCACAGCAGAGCCGCAACAGAGGCTGATGGATGCAAACGCTGCAAAGAGCGATGGCAGAGTCCGGTGCCGGTGGGAAGCATGTGATGCCCCCAGACTGGAGCACACAGAGAGGGCGGGGCGGGGGGGGCGGCGAGTGAGTGTGGGCAGCAAGGAGGGTCCGGGTGCAGGACATCGTGTCTCACCTGGCAGACCCAGGGGAGATGGATATCTCCCACGGGCCATTTATAGTACTTGCCACTCGCAAATCTGCGTCAGGCCAGAACAGACTGGGTAAAAGCACAAGGCATGGCGTAACTGTACAATAACACCTTCTGTTCCTTTAATTATGAACTGTGCGATATTGCTTCTAGGAAAAATAACTTTTTCACTATAGAAAACCATATGGCAGAAAACAGCAACAAAGCAGATAAGCGTGATTTACTGCAACATTCCTCGGCACTTGCAGTCAGAGGATATTTTTCAGCTGTCATTAAGTATTTGAATATAGCAAGAAGGTACAATGGCACACATACTGTTCAGCAATTTTTTTGTCCTTCTGAGGGATTTGCTACAGGTACCACAGATGCACTGGAATTTACTTTATCCTCTCTTTAGTTGAGTGTATGCAGTCTAGCAAAACAAGTCAGGGCAACATGACCTCAGAAATTGGTTCCTAGGATGAGAGGATTTTAATTAACCATGAGCTTTAAAGGAAGCTTTTGAAAGAAGTCCTCACAGAGTTACAGTAAAAGGGCATTCTGGCCATTTTGCTTTTTAAGTGAATTTCTACATGGGGAGAGAGCAGTGGAAGGAGAAGGAGAAAGGAGCAGCCCTTTAGAAATGGAGGGGGGGGGGGAGTCAGATGCCAGGGAAGCTCGTCTGTTGGTGCATATCAAAACTGACTGGCGCTGAAATCAGAAATTATTAGAGTTCATTCCCGCTGCTTCTGTGGACACTGAGAGTTGTCAGTTTAAGAATACTTTTAAACACATTAAAACATAATATTTAAAGCACTGTCCTCTTTTTGCATTCATCTGATTCTACCACTCAACACTCCAATATATTCCCCTGCTGTACAGGAAAATCACAGATTTTCATTGTGGATGCCCTGATGTGTGTGTATTGTTGAAGAAAGGCATGCTGGTGACAAAGGGGTGCAGGTAACACTTTAAACTGCTCAGAACAAGACCCCTGCTGACTGCCTGTCAGAAGCAAAATCTAGTAGCTGATTGCAAAGCATAAGAACACTATTTGTGCCTCTTAGCACTTGGCTGCCACACTGATGTCTGTTGGGACATGGTACCTGGAAGTCTGAGCTGGTAAAACCCAAGCAGCCCCTGAGAAGCACAGAGCTGCCTCAAGCTGAAACCCAGGGCATGAGAAAATACTTGGTAGCCTTGAATCAGCCCTCGGTACCTTTTAGAAGCAGGCCCTGAGCAGTTCCCTGGGCTCGTTAAGGCTTCCTTTTCCAACTAAAAGAGCGCAGTACTGCGAGTCTGAAAAGCTGGTGTTGGCAGGGCTGCCTTTGCTCCCGGTTCCTCCTCCGCTCAGTCTCACTCCCAGGGCAGCTTGCTTCTGCTTGGGAGGGCTGGCATACCCACCGCTACAGAAAGGGGAAAAAATGATAAGCCAGCAGGTGGGGGAGAGAAAAGAAAAGCTGCCTTCTTGCACTGGGAATTGTTTTTGGAAGCGTGGCATATTTACAGCCCTCTTGCAACCCACCAGAATAAACAGGCTCCCAGCGGTCCTGGGCAGCCCACCGCTGCTGCACAGCTGCAAACCAGCGGCGCTGACGCTGGGGATGCATGGAGAGAACTGTGAGCATGGAGCTGCGGCTCACAGCCCAAGGGAAAGCCTGCGTGCCATGGCTCCTGGAGCGGGCGGCAGCAAGCTAACCAGGCGTGCTTTACAGAGCCAGGTCAGAGACAGACGCCCACCCATCTTCTCAAAACCCCTATGAGACTTCCTGGGATGAAGTCAGCCCCAGCTGCTAAGCTACTCCACGTGGCGGCCCTCTTGTTTCTTACAGTGTTTCTTTCCAGGCTTTTGACACTGTGTCCCATAACATCCTCACAGGGAAGCTCAGGAAGCGTGGGTTGGATGAGTGGACAGTGAGGTGGATTGGGAACTGGCTGAACAACAGGGCTCAGAGGGTTCTGATTGGCGGGGCAGAGTCCAGTTGGAGTTAGTGGAGTTCCCCAGGGCTCAGTACTCGGCCTGGTCTTGTTCAACTTATTCATCAATGACCTGGACAAGGGGACAGAGTGTACCCTCAGCAAGTTCGCTGATGACACAAAACTGGGAGGAGTGGCTGATACGCCGGAAGGCTGCGCTGCCATTCAGTGGGACCTGGACAGGCTGGAGAGTTGGGTGGAGAGGAACCGAGGAACCTGATGAAATTCAACAAGGGCAAGTGTCGGGTACTACACCTGGGGAGGTCGAACCCCATTCACCAGTACAGGCTGGGGGCTGACCTGCTGGAAAGCGGCTCTGCTGAGAGGGACCTGGGGGTCCTGGTGGATGACAAGCTGACCATGAGCCAGCAGTGTGCCCTTGTTGCCAAGAAGGCCAATGGTATCCTGGGGTGCATTAAGAGGAGTGTGGCCAGCAGGTCGAGGGAGGTTCTCCTCCCCCTCTACTCTGCCCTGGTGAGACCCCACCTGGAGCACTGTGTCCAGTTCTGGGCTCCCCAGGTCAAGAAAGATGAGGAACTCCTAGAGAGAGTCCAGAGGATGCAACACAGATGATGAGGGGACTGAAGCATCTCCCCTGTGAGCAAAGGCTGAGAGAGCTGGGCTTGTTCAGCCTGAAGAAGAGAAGACTGAGAGGGGATCTCATCAACATGTACAAATACCTCAAGGGTGGATGTCACGAGGACAGAGCCAGACTCTTCTCAGTGGTGCCCAGCGACAGGACAAGGGGCAATGGGCACAAACTGAAGTGTAAGAGGTCTCAGTTGAATATGAGGAAGAACTTCTTTACTTTGAGGGTGACAGAGCCCTGGAACAGGCTGCCCAGGGGGGCTGTGGAGTCCCCTTCTCTGGAGATATTCAAAACCCACCTGTGCAACCTGCTCTAGGTGAACCTGCTTTAGCAGGAGGGTTGGACTAGATGATCTTCCGAGGTCCCTTCCAACCCTTGCCATTTTGTGATTCTGTGATTCTGTGATTTGTGCTAGAATCACCCTTAACTTTTCGCACAGGGATGGTGGACCCGAAGCCAATAAGAATGTAAAACAATATTGCAGTCCTTAGATGGTGAAAGGGAGAGGATCTTACATTGCAGCTTCAGGCACAACAAGAGCATGAAAACCCCCAAAATCCCACTGTTCAGGGAAGGAGGCTCTCTATATAAATGCACCAGAGGACCACAATCAGGGGTGCTAATTAACAAATAAAAAAATAATAGCCACGACCCTTAGGAAACACCAAAACTTAAGCAATGCAAGGAGTGGTTTGGCTATAACATTTTCCTTGGCCCCTCTTCCCTTAAGCCAGCCTCTTTTCACACAAGTGTCTGAGGGACACTAGCCCCAGAAACTCTGAATGCAAGTGAGCATGTGCAAGCTACACCGAGTTTCAGGGTCTTTAGAAGGACCATGAAAGTGCCCTTTTGGGGTACAAATAAAGGCCCATTTGCCAAATCCATTAGCAGGAATGGATTAGCGCATATAGGAGGCAGGATGCCTCTTCGGGGAAAGAGAGCTTTTAAATATCTGTCTACCAAGATATCCTTCCCAGATGTTAATTTCGGTATTAAAGAACATCATAGACATGACAGGGATTCCGTCAGCCTTTTTAATTTCTGCCCAGGGACTTGCTATGTACTATTGCTACACATAGCACTACTCAAGGAGATGGAAAAGACTAGAAAGAATGCAGATCCCCTGATGTCAATTCCTTTCTTTCAACCTTTCGCAACCCTTTTATCTGGTTTATGGTCAGTGCACACCACAGGAGATGGGGTGTTAGTGACCTGCCCCTCCAGCTCCTGTGTCCCATGTTTGACCCATCCATCAAGCCTTTGGTGTTGGGCTGCTGCTCAAGAAGCAGAGTACCCTGCTTTTCACGTGGGTGTCTCCCAGCACTGTGGCCATCCCACAGGGGCTTGGGGCGGAGGCGGGGAGGGGCAGTTATCATAGTTTCTCACCCTCTGTGGATAAAGGAGGGGAGCAGAGAAGGGATACAACAGTGACTGGGGATTATATATATATCTTTCACAAAAAAAGCCAAAAACCTGATGACTTTGTGGCACCAACCTTAGCAGATGCTTCCTCGGGTCATGCAAAGGGTACTTGGAAGTCAGCACAGCGCTTCAACAGAGAGAGGAGCCTTTTATGAACAGAAGTCATGCTGAACACATTTGGACGTCTTTCTCTGAGAATTGTTGTCTCCTCTGCATAAAATACTATTTTCTAATATCAGCTGGACATTCTTTTTTTTTCTTTTTTTTTTTAAATAAAATTTTAATGAAGCTGCTGCTAATGAGAGCTCTGTCAAAACCTTCCAATTATTACCACAATATCCCTTGATGTTTGTGGGGAAACAGCACTGGAGTATTAATTGACCTCCTGGTAGTAAAGAGGACTCCTCTAGCAGAACGAGGTCAAAACTGAGAAGCTCTTGGAGTACGGGGAAAAAAGCTCTGAAGGTTATGGGAAGGTCATGAGGATGATAAAAAAAAAATTCCTCTGCAAGGAAGTGAAAGCAGCTGGATTAACAAAATACCTTCCTTCCCAATGCTGAGTTTATCCAGAAGTCAAAATGAGTCGTCCTCCACACAAAAAAGAATGAGACCTGGATGAAGGAGGAAGGACTGCTTCTTGCTCTCCATAAATGCTGACGGGTCCTGTCGATGCAGTTGTAGTTTGTAGATGACTGTACACCATATTGCTGAGAAAAGATTTTTGAGAGCTGTTTTCAGTCAGTTTTGTGTTAAAAAAACAACTTACCAGCCAAACCAACCCAGACAGAATCTCAGAGAACCCGGTCATTCACCTGGGAGTTCATGGACTGTGGCACTGCCCCAGGATTGCCATCGCAAGTTGTGGTGGCTGCCACCCTGACACCTCTCAGTCTTCCCTAGAAGGAGTAAATTATTTGAGGAAGAGTAAAATTTCTCACATGGGAGAACAGGAGAAACAGTCCTCTGAAAAAATAAAAGCCCGAGAGCATAAGGCTTACCTTACAGAGTCACATGAAATACCTATGCCTAGAAAAGTATGTGACAGAGAGTCCATAAAAATGCACAACCAAGTAGCTGTGGACTTGCTTTATCTACAGATGTCAAGTTTAATTAATCTGTTTCACATAGTTAAGAGCTTACATACACTGTAATGTACATATAAATCCTAGGACAAATAGCAATTTATACCTAATCTCTCCCCTACTTTTCTGGAAGCATTAGGTGGGAATATGTAGTAGAGTAGCATTGCTCCCCTTGAAAGCAAACCCATAGTCAATACATGGCTATGCTGCTGGCACAAGTTACACTGGTCGTTGTCAATTTGATAGAAATCTGTAAGAGAGCCCCTCTCAGCAGTGCCCCTTGCGTCTCATTTAACTGTGATGAACAGTCCTGCAGCCTTAACTTCTTTCACTGGTATAAAAGGTTGTTGTATTTTTGTGGGGACAGTGTGAAGTGGGGTAAGAAGATAAAAATTGAAGTCAGGAAGAGCAAAGCGGTCAGAGATATCCATCCATTTGATCGCATCACCTCTTTAACAGTTCTGTGCACAAAGAACAGGGTAGATTTTTGGCATATTTAAGCCCTTCACACCAATTAATGACAGAGTCCAGGCAAGGTCCACCTGCCTGCCTCATTGCACATCAAAATTACCACGTGACAGAGAGCTCTGAAAATGCACCACACGCCTTGAAGAAGTGAAAGAAGGAAGACTCCCAGCACAGTGGGAATTAGACTCCCCTCATGGCTGGGAAAAGGTTGAGCTTTTAGCTGGATCCTAGAAAAATGTGGTGAAACGAACTTTCACCACTGGCTGGCTTTCTCCCAAGGCAAGAGCAGTCCTGGTGTCCACACTACCTCACCACTGGTCACAAAACATAGCCCATGGGTATAGGGGCTGCGTTTGAGCTGACTGTGACTCAAGAGCTGGGAATGTGCTGCACCGATCTGGTTTAGAGTATTTTGGGTGAGGGGTGTAAGTGTCAAATAGTCCAACTCAGATAGCCCCCTCCCAAACCTTCAGAAGTTTATGTGAGCTGTTCGAGTTTCATGAATAATACACTTGGATTGGCAGTCTCATAGAGAAAAAAGTTTGGTTTTCCTTGTTGCTTTACTTCTCTATAGCTTTCTGCCTACAAGACTTGATTCATCTCTCACTGAATAGGGAAGGGCTTTACAAAACCTTAATTTTTGGGTTAAAACATTAGAAGTTTAAGACCAAAGGTTCCAAGGGGGGGCACTCTGGCAATGAAGTCAGTCAGTGCAGGTGAGTCTGCATCCACACTGTGGGTCTGTCTTAGCCTCCCAAGCAGGGTAGTCATGTACAAACTGTGTCGTGGGGATGGTCTCTGACCTGTGCTAACTCGTAGCCTGACAATACGGAGTATGGAGATTATGAGTTACCCGAGGCCAAAGCTATCCCAGAGATTGTTGTAATAATTTAAAAGCATACCTGATTAAGTTGCAATGCCCAGAAACATCTCACGGTATTAAATAGTATAGGTATAACCTCTGTTTGCTTAAGTTAAGACCCAAGCATAAGTATTGAATACAAGCCAAAATGATTACCTTCTTTACTTTATACTGATGGAAATTCTTACTAGATGTTTCATCTTAGCCATTTTGAAGTAAAGTCCTATCTTGAAAGAAATCTCAGCCCACATGTTAGTTAGAGGCTCCCCTTTTACTGTATTTCACTGTAAACCAGCTTGCTTAATTCTTTAAAAAACGAAGATGCCTGTGCTTTTTGCCATTCTTTAATTCTGTTTAACTTGGAACAAGACACAGGACAGAAAACCGCGAATTTGTCCATGGTGAATAGAAATACTGTGGCTGACAAATTCAGTCTGTTAATTCCTGCAGGGTGTTGCAGGAAAGGATTTGGTGATGATAAAGGTGTTTATATTTCTGCTGAGGATGTAGGAGCCATAAAAGCATCCAAAGCAAATAGTGGAAAAAACCACCCCAACAGTCTGTAAATAAGCCCCACAATTTGCGAAGAGTAAATTCTATAAATAGTTTGAGAGTTATTCTGTCGATACTCATTTAAATAGCAAAGCTGAAGTCATTCAGATTTTTTGGGTTGGATAAAATTTTGTTTGACACAGCCAATGTCAGTAACCAGATGTGATATACTGTTCTGCATCACCTCTGGTTCAGTGATATATAGGGGCATTGTTGACACAGCAGATTATTAGAGAAGTTAGAAGCACTATAAAAGACAGTAGGATAATGCCAGATTTATGATCCCAGGCTACATGACAGAATGAGTACAGTTTTGAAGCTTCAACATCAACCAGAATAGAAATGCAGCTTTTAGTATTTTAGTAATAGCATTATTAACAAACTATCTCTAACCCATGCCGAAGTACTTAATGTGCTATAATAACGTCAATTAAAATACAATAATGGACTTAATAATGTGGCCCATAATGGAAAAAAATATTCAGATGGATTATTTCTTCATACCCAAGAGAAAAAATCCAAGGAAAGACGTTATGATGAAGATAGCGCTCAGCATCCTTAATGTAATATGAGTTAGAAATATGCAGGGATAGAAAATAGTGTGGATAAAGTCAAAGCCATGTCCAGAATGTTCATCAGCTGCTTTGCTTGTTGTTTTGAATGCATACATTTTCAAAGACACCATTAGCAAAAGCCAATCATTGGCCCAGGTCGGTTTGAGCTGCATTTCGAGCAAAGATCCCACCAAATTCAGTCTTGCCAAAGGCACGTCATCTTGGTGGCTTCTTCCAGGACCTGCCTCTCCCAATGGGTACTCTCACATCAATCAGTACTGGCATAGCAGAGACAGCAGTAGCTATTCTGGGTAGTCCAGGGACCCTGACCCAGTGTTGGCACTCCAGGATGAGGTTGGTTACTGATGGCTTCCCATGACTGCGCTGGTTTGTCTGTAATCCCAGCTCTTTAGAGATCAAGTTCATTTTGCCCAGCCTTGGGCACAAAGCTTGGCTTTCTGCTGGAGACATGCCTTCACAAGGGGGATATAAGAGGTAGTGGTCAAACAGCACATTTGGGATCTGGCAGCCCAATGTCCTGTTTGACAAGCTAAGGCTTTCTGCGTGTGTTAACTCTGCACAGAGCTGTGCTTTTGGCTGGGGATACACGGTGTACCTTTGAGTTCTGTAACTGGAAATCCCCCAGTCTGCGTGTCTGCACCGTATAATACCAGAGTACTCTTGTGTAGAGGTTTGTTAGCCTTCTCACAGACTACAGATATCTTATTCTTTAGCCCCTTATCTGTTAAAACGTGTGCAAGCTGCCCATTGTTCAACGTCATTCAATTGCTGCATATTTACTTTTGCTTACTGGCCTTTCCCGAGCATTTTTGAAAAGCCAGCTGCAAACATATGGCATTGCGCAGGACTACTCGATTCAGTTTTTTACCAGGGTCCATTCACACCCAGCAGGACCAGGCTCCCGGCATGGGGAGCCGTGACAGTGCCCACTGGCTACCACCCGCGGCCAGCCATGGGAATGAGGATCAGGCCAGTGACAGCAATAAGCAATGCAGGCTTTCCTGCAGGAGAGGACATTGCACGTTTGAGATCCTGGCAAGGTCCATTCTTCACTGTCTGCCTCCAGGCCTCTTGAACTAGGCCCCGTGCAACAACTTAAGGCTTTTGCCTGCAGTTCCTAGTTTCTGCTGAAAGATAACAGGGCTGAGATATATATATCGCATCCAGAGACTTCTTGAAATTCTTTCTGGAAAAGGAGAACATGCTTAAAACTACACTTACCGTGAACTCAATTATAATAAGACTTTATTTTATAGTTTTTGAGAGATTAATTTAGGTTTGCTTTCAAGGACCCATCTCTAAGTTACAGTAAAATATAGCAGAAGGTTAAATTCTTTTCCTCAGCCTACTAATTCCAACAGCGTAAATCCTTATTTGTGTCTTACTGATTCCAAGACAAAGTATCATCAGAATTCATGAACAATAACAGATGTCAGATCCAGAAAGCAATATGCAAATCTACTAAAATGAAGTGTTTTCTTCTCAAAATTAAGATTTCTTGAAAAAGAGTCATGCAGAATGAACCATGCAATGTGCTAAGTAAGAAAACTTATAGCACAGAAAATAAAGTAGGTGATAATTAGAGTACACTCATTTACTAGTTACATGTTACTTCTCTTAAAATATGCTACTACGCTATTGTTACTACTCTGTTTTCTGTACTTGTCTCCATTACCTTTCCAGCGGTGTGATTTAAGCATTTATACCCTTGGCTGATATTTTGTAGTTTTGTTTATTATCCATAATGTCAGATTTCTATAAACAAATAATCGGATAGACTTTAATGCGGTTTAAAATAAAAAGTTCTAGTGAGAGATCCATTTAAGAAAGTGATAGGGATTCTCAAATACAAAGGTGCAAACTAAGAAAAAGAACTGAGAGTAACAGGAGACTAGAAATTGCACAAAAAAATACACTGACCAGGAAAATCCAGATGTGCTTTTGTGCCATTCCAGAAGCAGCACAATCCCTGATCATTCTGGCTCAGCCCAGAAATCTCTAGATTTGTCTCACATCAGGATTTTCTTGATTTAAAGAGGCTTAGCATGAACATGTTTTCTAACTCTACAGGAAAAACAACACCCCACCCCTCACCCCCAATCAAACAGCTAGGAACTTTATATATTAGTATGAACATCTGCCTTTGATATGATTAACACTCCTTGCCAGGAGCCCCGGCTTTGGTGAAATAATGAAGTAGGTAAGATCTAAATCATACCAAGCACACACTGTAATTGGTGAGTGATTCAACTTAAAAATCAAATGGCTAGACATAAAATACACTGGAGAAATGACAGGAAGGAAAGTGATGGAGACCAGAACGGAGAACTATATGCTGGGTGAAGGCACAAAAAGGGTCAGAAAGGAACAGAGTTTGAAATGGTCAGGCTTTGGGTCACATCTCTGGAGGTGTGGAGTCCTCTCCACATGGGGAAACCTCGGCTCCAGCTCTGCTGAGCACCGTGCTGGAGTCACTCAGCACCTCGCCAGGTCAAACTCCATCGGGGGGCTTTCGGGTATCAAAGAGATGACAGGAGTTAAGGTTAAGAGAAGTAACAAATGATCCAAAGACATGAGACAAGAAAGCTTGTCTGGTCTGGTTGTGATCTCAAAGACATGATGCTGGGGAGGAGGGAATAGATAAAACAAGAGCTAACCGGTTATTGAAGTACCTATGGCCGCATGTGTACTGTAACTGGAGGCATAACTAACTTGGACAAGATAATTGCCTCTGCTCCCCCCTCTCCCCTGGCTACTTCCCTGTCAGATGATTTGGGAATTCAGAAATCTCAGCAGCTAATCTATACCATCAGATTTCTGTCACCCCTGCAGTTTCTTTTTTTAATGAATATTGAATGTACACTGACCCTGAGACGATGATGGTGCAGAATATTTTCAGGTTCTTGAAGGTCACAATAAATTTTGGGAAGCACTGTCAGCTTAAAAAGGCTTTGGTGTTCTTTCACCTAAAGCTAGATATAAATGAGCTATGACCTTTACTGGATTCGTATCAATGTTTGTGAACGATGTACAGCTCAGATGATGAAGAAACCGGCACCAGGGCCTTTCGCTCAGTTTGCTGCTGCATTACAGTTTGTTGGCTGATACCTGTACGGCTGCTATTTGGGCAGACAGCCTCTATAAACAGGCTGTCAAGTTTAATTGGACTACCTGGTAAATACACTGGTAATAAATAAGGATGTGCTTTTGCGTGGCACTGAACTACTCTCTTTGGGCTTGCTGGGGGCTGCAGCTGCTCAGTACTTCCCAGGATGAAACCCAAGGTGCCTGCTGTTGTTCCTATCAAATACAATTGCAATTTCATCACTGATGTTATTGCCAGCTGGACTAAGCCTTGAAACTTGTGGAAGGCTTCTGCACCTCTTTTGACCTATGCATGGCGTAATGGTGAGGCTGTCCAACGCTATTAAGTGCGTACTGTGGGAGCCAGGCTGTAATAGCCAGTACAGACTGCCACAACGCAGCCAAATGAGCCCCGCTCCTGGAGTGTTTGTTTTCTCAGAGCCCTGGAGAGGGGTAGTTATGGGAAAATCTTGAGTTCATTAAAATCAAAGATGCTCCCGGTGTGCGTGATTGCTGAGAAAGGTGACAGGGAGTGTTCCCTGGGCAGAGAACAATGCGCGTGTGGAAGCGCGCGTGCCTATGTGAAAATATGCCCATTGTGATTTTAAAGAAAATCTAATGAGTTCTAACGGCCTGACTTAATGCTTTCTGAACGCTGCACAGCAGCAAGATGTGGTTGTTTGTTAGCAGGTAAAATATTACACTGATGGCTGAAGCGGGAATTTTTAGGAGACTTATTTATTTAATGATAAAAAATGTGTTATCGAGGCAAATGTGCTGATACTACTTCTGTAAGCTAGCCCGTCTGCTCGGTCTGATAGTCCGACCGCGCATACGTGAATGATGCCAGCCATAAGAAAAAAGGAGTGTCAGCATCCCCTCCTGGTAATGACAAATGCTGTTTACTCCAGAAAGGGAGTTTTTTGGAGAGGAAAAGGAATAATTTCAGTTTTACGCAAGGCAGCGAGGGAGAGGGAGTCCCTCTCTCTGGGAATCAGTCACACAGCCCCACGCCAGCTCTGGAGCCCTCTTGGTCAGACCCGCCTGGGGCTGTTCATTTCCCAGCTCTCTGGTTCACATAAGTTAAGCAATCAGAAAAGCATCTGATTTCTACCCTTAAAATTGCATTTCGTGTTGCTTTTTCTCCAAACATTTGTTTGAAAAGCAAAAAATAGTTGACTTTGCGGTCTGCTTTGTTTTACCATTACACCTCTGTGGAGCTGAGGACAGCCTGAAACAAGTTAAAATGAACAAAGCCAGTGGGGATTTGTTTCCCTGTGTCCAGGTACCCAGGGCTTGTGGATGCCCCTGGGGCATTTAGGGAAAGCATTCGGACACGCCAAGACTAGAAAATTTCTGGATTTACTGCAAAGGGCCAGAGAAGGAGTAGCGTGGAAAAATGTTCCCTGCAGCAGGTGAGCATCCGACAAGCATCCCTCCTGCCGAGGGGCTGCAAGCGAGAGCCGCGGCACTGCTTCGGGCAAACCTCAAGTCCCACGCTGGGGCTTTGGGGGCTTCAAGTGCTGCTGTGTGGCACAGCCCGGCTGCTGGGTACAGGAGCGCCGCGCTCGCCGCTCCAGCGTCTTGCCTGAAGAGAAACACGTAGCAGTAGTAATAACACAAAAAAAGCCGACCTGGATTTGCCATTCAAAGAAACCTAGAAATAATTACATGAATCGGCTTTGTACTTGAGGAGGAAAAATGTTTTTCTGTTTTACCAAATGCGAGGCACTTTGTAGCGCATTTGACGTGGTCTCCTGGCAGCTAATAAAAGTAAATACAGCAGTGTCTTTTTAAGACACGCATCTTTGCTAGTGAAAAGTGGCTACTTAAGCTGGAACAGCTCACATTCAGGCATCATTGGCTTATAGTGCTGCACGTAATCTTTCAAGCCCTCGCTTCTGGACAGGCGGCTTCAAGCTACCGCAGCCATAGAGGTAAGGAAGAGACTTGACAACTTTATGCCTTCTTCAGTCACTCTCTGACTGCTGGAGCCACTTGCCTGCACCTTGCAAAACATCAAACATCTTCCCTCCATCATCTGACAGCGAGATGAATCCTACCTGCTGATGTGATTGCTGTTTTCTGGCCAAGAACACATTCATTTACTGAGCACATCGTGTTCAAAACTGACTGAGCCCCGAAATAAATCTCTCGTCTCTTTACATCTCCCCTGTTGGAGTTTGGGAAAAATAGACAGAATCGCATGCTGAAGTAAAATAACACCATCAAATTACCATATAGCAACCAGGAAGAAACGAAAATAGCAACATGGTCCTGTCTCATTCTGGAGCTGGAGCACAGCCAGGTTACAGTCTCCTTTTCTCTGGTACACCCTTACTGCAAGTAAAAATCTGTTAACCAAGGGTACCTTGGAAAACCACCTGTGACAGATTCCCAAGTCGCAGCTGGAGTGGAGTTAGTTACATGGAAAGGCTGACCTTACATATATGCTACAGCCCAAATGTTTTTGGAGATGGCTTTGTCACCAGTGAAAATGTATTTAACTAATCGTGCTTGAAAGCCAGCTGTATTTTCGTGATGATCTTAGTTTAGGATCCTTATAAATAATAATAATTATTTTTACTTGTGGACAAACAAAGATATGTTCTTTGTTGTAAGAAACATAAAAGGAGACACCACCTCCTCCAATGCAAAGCTCAAGAGGACTCAAATCTGCGGAACCCTTGAAAATTTCAGACAAGGAGATTCCCTGTGCATGCAGTAGATGCCAAGATAACCCAGCCGAGGTCACTCTTCACAGAAATCTCCTTTTCCTTAAGGGCAGAGCTGATTCCTCCCCCTCTCCTTGGGGGTCTGCTTCGCTCAGGCACCCGTTAGGAAAGCTGGACCAGAATAGAGGCGCTTCCCCACCCAAATGAACTGTATTGCCTGCACTGCCAGAAAGAGAAAAAAGAAAAACAAGGGAAAAGCAACCCTGCCCAAACCCCTAACTCTTATTTCAAACGAGTATTAAGAGAACTAATTAGCTG
Source organism: Gorsachius magnificus (assembly GCA_034008185.1). NCBI lineage: Eukaryota > Metazoa > Chordata > Aves > Pelecaniformes > Ardeidae > Gorsachius > Gorsachius magnificus. Next base: position 91,537,453 of record CM067081.1, read on the forward strand.
TTTCTCTTTTGCTGAATTCAATCCAATAAATGTGGCCAGTTGGTTAATATCACTGTTCCAGGATCAGACAAACATCCATCATCCAAACTAGGTGCTATTAGACAGCTCATTATATCTGAGCGACGACTATTGATTAGCAAAACCCTCGGCCCAGAGTTTGCAAAACTCTGAAATTTATCACCTGGCTTTCAGAGACACCAGATACTCAGTGCTGTTCGCCTCAGGGGGATCTGGCGGCAGTTTAGCACTTCTGAGGTTCAGGCCATTTACTTAGCTGGGTAAGTGTGGATTTATAAACCTATACTTCCTTTTCAAATTGCAGGGGTTTATATGCTTGCTAAATCCATGCCGTTTCATGAAAATAAGAGATTGAAATCGTAAGGTAGGCTAATGCACTTTAGAGAGCTGTGCTCAACACATTTTTCTTCTGGCTGCACTAGTCCTGGTCCACCCGCGGCCCCCTCTGCGAGGCCCATCTGTCAAAATGGGGCAGAAGAAGACACCTGCAGCAACCAAGGCGGCTGGACCTGCTCTCCTTTCCCTGGCCCCTCAGTGAATGCATTTTGGGGAGCGCTATGGGTCCAGCTGAGGCCCTTCCTCCCTCCCTAGGGATGCCAGGGCGCCATCCATGGCAGCTGGGTGCCGCGGCAGCCGGCAGCACAGCACACAGGTCAAGTCATGGCCCGATTCCTCCTGTAAATTGCATAAAACACTTCCTCCCCCCCCAAAGGAAAGCATGCAAGCTGTGTGTTTGCTTCACTTGAAGAATAGAAAAGGAGGCTGTATCAGAATAAATAATTATTCCTAGTAATAAAGTCTGACAAAGAGTACGACTGTCTCTCTTGAGTAAATACTATCTACTATTGGCAGAGGAAGAAAAATTCTGCTAATTCTGATGGAACCAGTGCTCGTTTAGATCATCCTGTTAGGATGGCAATATTGCAGCAGCGTTGCCCGCCATGCTTTCTGCTTGCAAATCGCTCTGCTTTCAGAAAGCGCTGCCAGAACTGACACTGTCAAAGCCAACTCTGTGTTACAGGGTTTTCTCCCTTTTCTGTGACCTTGGTGGTAATTAAGTGTCTCGTTCTCACAGGGAAAGAATGTGAAGCATGAATTGGACCTGCTGGTCTGGCTGCTGATTTATGGGTCAAGTCTCTAGCTGTTACAGACAAAATTTTTAAGTCTCTGATTAAGAAGCCCTGCTGATTTAAGGATCTCACAAGAAATGTGTGCATAATGAATTATCTACAGATGATAATTCACATTGTTCCTTGATGATTCATATCACCTTCCTTTATTAAATTATCTTTTTAGAAGTCTAGCAAGGGCAATGCAAATTGACAGGTATATACATTACAACATATATAACAGGTCAGCCGAGCAGCACCCTGCAAGTTTGGGTAAGTGGTATTTGGTCTCAGTCAGACATGCCAGCAGAAAGCAAAGGCTCAAGGAGATACAGGAGTCAAACCAATGTCATTCCTGGATAAATGTTTCTCCACATCCAGCATTTCTGCTTCTTGTGTGTCTGCACCTGCGTTAATTTTTTTTCCTTGCTTAAGCGAAAGTTTCCAGAGAGCTGCCCACAGTAAAGCCCTGCTCCAGTATTAGTTGCCATATTAGTATTAGTTATTAGTATTAGGCATTAACAACAGTATTTGTTGCAGTATTATTTGCCAGTAACCAAATGGCACTGTCTGTTCTTGCTTAGGAAACACTGAGGGCTACCAGGCACCACCAAAATCTATATATTGGATCTCAAACCGGCACACTGGGAACCTGGAAATACCTGCTCTGCCCCGTGCCGTCTGGAAGGGGCGTGCAGCAAATCAGCGCTGCAGACAGCACGTGTCTCTTACAGTCTGGGGGCAGAAGGAAAGCTCAAGTAGTGGGAACTTGGAAATGCAAATGCACCGATTCTGACGTTGCTTTAGTGTCATGTCATATTTTTCTCCAAGCAAATGCACAATAGTAATCTCCATCTCTACATCTGACGTACATCAGGAAAGTATTAGAAAATGCAATTAGCCACTGTCACTCTTTACCATGACATGTCCCAGTAAAAAGGCTCTGCTTATTTCTGTAGGTGTTTCATAAGCCGATGTGAGCCAGGTCTCAGCAGAGGCCCCGCACCTTCAACCTTCTCCAGCTGTGCCGTTTTCTGATGGCTGGGTGCTAACCAGAGAGCGCAGAGCAGGTAGCAGGAGGGTGGCCTGCGCTCCTGTCATTGCAGCTCTGGGGCCGAAAGGAGGGGTTAAGGATCTGCTCCCAGTCACGGGGTGAGCGCCCTCCCAGGTGGGGATCAAATAAGCTCACAAGGGAAATCAGGAAATGGTGTCTGCGTTTTGAAGGTGCTAAATAAGTGGTAAAGGCACAAGGCACCGTTCCATACCTGCAGTAGCTTCACAAAGAGATTGTGCCGTTCCTGTGAAACATTAGCTCTGCGATTGCTTAAACCCTGGGGTTTTGTATTATCTAGCCAATACATATGCTAAAAATGAACAAAACCATATTCTGGACTTCAATAATTTTCACATTCCATTGCCTGTAATGGGCAATAACTTAGTAAGCCCAGCAAAACAAGGCTTCGGCAAATGCACTTAAAATGTAATTAATATACAGAAAAGCAGACCATAACAGCTTGTGCAAGAAAAATTACTTTCAGCAGGAGGATTTCTGTATTTTCCACAGGGAAATCCCGGGAGACTTATGTGTGTGCACAGTTATGCAGTGCATATGCACTAAAATCCACTGTGTTCTGGAGACCCAGGGCTTTGCTGAGCTTCCTGAATCGCTGCGCAGCAGCACACAGAGCCTGGCCGGGCGCCAGCCATGCCGGAGGCAGCACACCTTCGCTGCACAGCAGGCGGGCTCTAGCTCGGGGTCTGTCAGGTCTCAGGCCAGAACCATGGCCCAAACTGAGCCCTTAGATGGCCTGAAATCCTGGACGACTGCCCCAGGCAGCTTTTTTAGTGCTGGGATAAAGTTACTGGCTGGAAAAAAAAAGGCGCTGTTGGGGCAGTGGGGGTGGTGACTGCTAGAGATGCTTGGGGACTTACGGTCCAAAACAGCACAGGCAACAAAACCAACCCACAGTTACGCCTGTCTTCAGAGGATGCTGAAAGGTGTTTGCAAGCTGCTTTTTCTTAATTCGCAAATTTTCTTAATTTGTGAACCAGTTGCTGTACAGCCCATATGAAACTGCTCTTGAACCACAAAATTGTATTAGCACATCTCTGTGCTGGGGAGGATAATTTGTCCTTGAGACTGGCTTGTCCATAGCCAGAAACCTCCTATAACACTAACTCCTTCAGTCACAGCAATGAAATGGCATTCCTCACCATCCAATCTCATTATGTTCCCCCTCACTTGATCCTAATTATTCTGCTATATTCTCACCTCAGAAATCTTCTCCAGTAAGCCCTAACATCTCCTCAAGTATCATTTTCCTTTCAAAAGCCTCTACAATTTAATTCCAAACTCCACTCCTTCCCTAAGCTGCTTTATCCCTCCTGACCTCTTAACGTCTTTCCAGTCTCCCCCCATTTGCCTCTCCTCTTTTTACTCTTTTATCAGGCGCATTTCTATATATGCGTCTGCGTATGCATGAATATAGTTACTGTGATCCTTCTCTAAATCTTTCATTAATTTTCAGGAGTGCTGGATTACTAAGACAAAATACACAGGTGATTTCAGAAGCCCCCTGGAAGCGCCTGAAGGAGTCAGCTGTGTAAGGTCACCAAGGTGGCACTTGACAAAGACAGAAAGACAATGCTTGTTTCAGAGGGTTTTGTTGCAGATAAACTGATGGGCTAATCCCAGGGCAGGCACTATCAACAGATTTTACGGCAAAGCCAGCCAAAGAAAAAGAACTACAGCCACTGGAAAATGTCCAAAGGTGCCAGAGAAAGCGGGCAACCGCATGGATTAGAGAAGCGGCGAGTGCGACTCTGGTCAGGGACCGACTCACGGAGGAGTCGTGGTGCAGAGACCCAGGCACAGACGGAGCGGTGTTACCTACGCTACAGGCAGGGGCTTTAAACCATCCCGAGTGGGACTGTGGCTCCAGGTAGACAGCTGGAAAAAATGAAGTTTGGGAATTGAAGCCATTGAGATAGCATTTCCTGAAGTGTTTTTAAAGGATGAATTGCAATGCGGTTCTTTGCTTACATTAAAAAAAATTGTTATTCTTCCCTTAGCCTTCAGCGTAATCTTAGTGGTTTCAGACAGTTCTGCCTAGCCACAGGGACTTCTGCATGAAAAAATCGGGCAGCCTATAAAGCTTGGTATTTAATTTGTACATTTTTCTGCACTTCTAGGGGTCAAATTAACAGAAACCCATCTCATAATTAATTGCATCTCTCTATGAATTTAAACCGTTTTGCAGTTACTGCTCTAAATTTCTCATATGTTTCCTTCAGCATCTAGTTCTTAATGTCTGTCCTAAAACTGTAGTGTTCTTATAACACAACTGTTAGTGTTTGTCTAATAGGTCTCAGATTCTCTCTCAGCAGGAGTATCTTCTAGTCTATCACACTTTTCTTTTTCCCTCTTGAAGTCTGTTTGTTGGGAAAATTATTCAGTCGTAAGTTAAGCTTCTCTCCTTTCTCTAGTGAGATGTGAAGGAGAAGATGAGAGAGAATTATTTTCAAGAGTGGAGCTGGAAGAATGAATATAAAAGCTAAGAGCTAAAAAATTCATGTTATTTATTAAAAAATTTACGTGCTGGAATCCAGGCTAAGAAGTGAAGAGAACAGTTATTTACCAGCCCTTCTTTTTAACAGCTGCCAAAGATTAAAGTGAATAATGAAGTTTCAGAGCAGAAGGAGCAATGCCCCATCCCTGAAGTGTTCAAGGCCAGGTTGGATGGGGTTTGAGCAACGTGATCTGGTGGAAGATGTCCCTGCCCTCGACAGGGGGGTAGGACTAGGTGACCTTTGAAGATCCCTTACAAACCCAGACCATCCTGTGACTCCAGGGTTACAGGATTCTCATGAGTGCATCTCGTGCTAGTATTTAAAATGACCTTAATGAGAGCTGAAGGTGCCCCAGTGATGGTGTGGTGGCAAAGCAGGGGGCAGGGCGCACCCGCCTCCTTTTCCCTACCAGTCACCCCCTGCGCTGCCTTGAAACAGGGGCAGAGCCCTGGGTGGGTAATTATCCCTGCTCCCCCAGTGGCAGAGCTCCTGGCTCCACTTACCGTGGGTATTTTGGCAGGCATTTCTCCCAAACCCTGCAGTGTGGCTATAATACCGTACCTCTTACGGAAAGTCTTACAGATATGTGACTTACCAAAAAAAGGTTACTTTTCACTTCACCATCAGGAAACTAGAGTAACGCTGAGTTTTTCATAAATTATGCCCTTTTTAGGTACAGTTCTAGTTGTCTCTGAACTCCTGGAAAATTCACTTCAGTGTAATCAGATTATTTGACACGGGCCCTCTCCGTTCTGCGCTGTCGTATTTTCACATTGGAATGTGCTGCCTCTTTTAATATGCATTTCTTTTTCCACTTTCCTATTTATTTTTCACCTTCTCCTTTGCTGTGCGTGTCCATGTATTAGCAGATGAAAAATTAGCCCTTGCAGACCACGTCATTCTCCTTGTCAGAAGATTTATTCTGGTCCCGTTTGCTTCCCCGTCCTTTCTCTAACTGTTCCTCATCCTCTGCCTCCTTTCTGCGAGCAGCAGGTCGAGGCCAGCCTAACTCTCAGCTTGTCTCTGCCTTCCACTTATATTATTTCTCCTCACACCTCTTTCATCCTTCCTCTTCTATTTTAGAAATCTTTACCCGCCCTCATCCCAGGTGTGTGCCTGCCTGCTTTGTGCGACAAACTGGTGGCAGGTGATGGCAACTGCTGGAGGTGGTGGCATCTCATCTCAACATACCACCTCCCCTTCCATTACAGCATCGCTTTGCTTATTGCTTGTGACATTTCCAAAATCTTGTATGAACTTTATAGTGGCTGGGTAGCTTTGGGTTACGTTGAATGAAGGACGACAACATGGTGACGTTGGATGGAGGACTGGTGTCCCCACACACGTGGAAGAGGACAGAGGCACATTGGGGCGGGGGGGGGGGGGGGAATGACATGACCCTGCTCCTGCCTCTGCCCCTGCCCCTGCCCAGTCTGCCACAGGAGGTGACCAGCCCCATGGCCGGGTGGGCCTCCATCGCAGGTGGGGTTAGCAGGAGGCACTTGGACACCTTTGACTCCCTCTACCCCCATCACCACCTGTGCAGGGATGGGACTCTTTATGGGATGCAGGGTAGAGCATCTTGGGTCTGCACATGATTTATGGACTGGTTTAGGGTCAGGGAGACAGGACAGACAGACACCCAGGGTGGGCAAGGGGAGGGATCAAGGTGGTTTGGGGAGGAACAAGTGTGGGAAAAGAGAGGAAAGGGGATAAAAAGGGGTGGTTGTGTACATAAGTTGCGGGTCACCGTGCTTGCCTGGCCCTGCTGTGCACCTGATCAGTGCAGTCTGGCCCTATTTTCTCATGAAACTCTGTTTCTGACCATTTTGCTGGGCAAGGGCCTCTCACTGGGTGCATGTGGGCATGGGTGTGTCTAAGTGGCAGCAGCTGGAGTGGGACCCCCAGGTCTTGGTGCCTGTGTACCTGTGGGCCACCGCTAGAGCGTGCGAGTGTGTGTGTGCATGCCGGCATGTGTCACCAGCGAGCATCAGGCTGGACTGCCTGGCAAGTGTCTCAAGTGGCCTGGGAGCCCGGGAGAAGACCAGAGGACCTGCCAGTTGGCTACTGAAGGGACCAGGAGGTCCAAGCCAATGACTGGGGACACTGTAGGGTCTGGAGATCACCCGAGAGACCTGATTTTTCTCTGTGTGTATGCATATGTGCCCACCAGCAGCACCCACTTGGCTGGATCCAGGGGCATGCAGCAGCCCCTTAGGGGTAGGGCTGTGCAGAGGCTGAGCACCATCATGACTCTGTCCCCTTTGAATGTCCACTGGTTCGATGGGGGCAGAGCTGGGCTGATGCTGAGAGCTTTCAAAGCTCCGCACGTGTTGTCTAATCCGGAGGAGGACTTTGATACAGACTGTCAAACCTCAAATAAATCCTGCTTCAGCTCACCTGGAAAACATAGTTCTGCACCATAAAGCTGTAATCCCTGTCGAAACCTCTTCTTGAGGGAGAAGAAAGAGAAGAAGCTGTAGCATAAGCTACGCTAGCGCTCAGTGTTGCATATTGGCTTTCTTTGTAGAAAAAAGTGTTTGCAATCAATAGTTTTGAATTCTATTTCTGTCTAGGTCCTTTTAAGTGACAAATAACTAACATCACAGTTTTGGACTGAAACCATGAGAAAAAGTCATTAATAGTTCGTAACACTCAATCCCTCTGCCCTTGAATTACAATTTTAATAGTGAATGCCTGGGTGCTGGGTGTACTAACTCATGTGTAATCAGCCATTTCGCATGCATGGTGGAACAGGGAGGTATTTCCCCTCGAGGGAGTTGAAAGAAAATAAAATAGACATCGCTTGGCAGCCTTGGAGATTTGTCATGCAAAAAGGCCACTGGAGTTTGCACCTTTAATACAGGGGGGAGAAAATAAAACTAAATGCACTTAAAATAATCCCTCGGTAGTAAAGGGCATGCTGAAAACTGTCGGGATAGACACCTATAAGGCATCCTGCCAGAAGGAGCGGGAAGAAGGGGCACTGGGGTATCCTGAGCCTCCATGAAGAAGGAAGGGGGGGCTTTAACAGAATAGTGCCAGAGCAAAAGTGAAAACCTTTTCTGTTTTCACTCAGCCCCTGCCAGATTACAGGGAAAAGAAGGAACACAGGTTGCTGCAGCTTCATTTTTTGGTAGCTCCTGGCCCCGCAGACACTTGGTCGGGGATGGCAAACCTCCCTGGCCGCTCGCCTCTGCCTGCCTGAGTGCAGCTGCAGCCAGAGGTGCTCCCGAGATGTCAGGGCACCTCTCCTCCCCTCGCCTCCCCTCTCCTTGCCTTGCCTCCCCCCTTCTCTCCCCTCTCTCTGTGCTCTTTTTGCTCTTTTGTTCACTTGTTTTTTCTTTCTCTGGATGCTTTTATTCTTTTTCGCACATTCTTCTTTTACTTCCCTTCCTTGCTTCATCACTCGCATCTCCATCACCTCTCTACCCTCCGCCGTGCCCTTGGTCCCCACCAGCTCTCCTTTCATTCCCTGCCTGACATTGCCGTCCCTTTCTCCTCTCTACCTGTCCTGTTGCAGTAGTATGCTGAGGTAGAGCAGAGCAGTTGTTTGGCTGGGAGCGGTGTCTCCCCAAGCAAGTATCTTTCCCTGTGCCCCTTTGTGTCCCTTTTTGTGCACTAGTGCATGATGTTGAATGTAACACCAGAAACAGCAACTTGGCTCATATATACTTTCCCTTTCTCTCTCCTTCTCTTCCCTCCTCCTTCTTTCCCTTTTCTCCTTCATATTTTGTGTGCACTTGAACAGTGTCATAGCCTCAATCTGATTACAAATTAGCGTGGCTCTGTCAAAGCCAGCAGACAGGGTTGAATTAAAGGATCATATCAATGCAAAGAGAAAAAGGAAGCTTTTTTTTTTTTTTAGTAGGAGTCAGACTTGATACAGAATGATGAAAAAGTAGAATAGATTAATAATGAGGACAAGGAAACAGTATCCCGAGCGCACTTCACAAGCCTACCACCCTTCCGTAGCTTTTATGCATTTCTGCAGTGTTTGCTGGAGCAATGGAAAGGAGCAGCTGCAGGCAAAGGCATAGGCAGATTGCAGCCCACTGGTAATATCTGCATTCAGGTCAGGTCTGAAATATACTCGGATGCTGTCCCATGAGATGTTGGATGATACTGTTATTGCATTAACCTATAGTTAGTTACTGCTCTGTCCCAAACACACTGCATCATCTTGGGCAATTGCTTTGCATGAGGCTTTCAAGGACAGCAGGGATCAGGGATCTGAATAACTTCAGACAGGTCTATATGGCTGGATATAGATGGACTTGTGCTTGCTCTGGCCATGCTCAAAGTTGTTTGGGCAGAGCAACAGCAAGCCCAGGGCCATATATCCTCATTAGCATAATGTTATAGCAGAGGGAATATGCAACTGGACAGTGCAAGTGCAGCAATACCTGACCACGTGCGTGCAGCCATGTGCTTAAACGTTTTAAAGTAGACCTTGACAGAAATGAGCTTTCTGTGTAAGGGCTCCTTTATGTGTGTGTGTGTGTATGCATGCATGTATAGAAGTACCAAATATATATAAATATGTAAAATTATATAAATTTAAACACACAACAAAAAATCTAGGTCTTCTTCAGGACAGAACTTTTAAAGGTTGAGTTTGGGGTTTTTGTTTGTTTGTTTTTGTTTTTCTTAAGAGAAACCAAACAGTGAGTAAGATATCCCTTTCACACCTCGGAGCACTGCAGAAGTGCTGTTTTGCAAATGCTTTTTTTTTTTTCCTTTTGGATTTGGAGTGGCGATTGCAGTTCACCTTTTCTCTCCTCCCATGACTGTGTCCTATGCACAGACCTTTTAGCTGATGGAAGGACTAGCGGTGGCTCATCTCCCCCTCCAGATCTGAGCATCAGGTCCCCCCTGGGCTTAACAAACCATCAGGCCTGATCCTCACACTGCTTAGTCCAAGAAAGTCCAAGGAAATCATACTGAGAATCTGATGTTCAAGCAGCCCAGTGGCAGTTAGATGTCTAAGTCAGTCGCATGTACTTCTGAGTCACCAGAGACTCTAAGGCACTGTGTACTTCTGAACATCTCACCTTCAGTCTGCTTTGCGTCTCTGCCTCCTCCCTGGCAAGTGGAGAAAAAGTATTTCTGTCTTTCACAGGAGACGTTGTAGGTATTGAAGATCATATGAGATGAGATATATCCTACGTAGACAGTGGCTGCTCACAGGCTCTGTTGACCTGAATGGAAAAAATGTCCTGGAGGAAAATAAAAGCCAGGTTTGGTTTGTTATCAAGGACCAGGAGTGGGACCAGGAGTGGGAGATGAATGTGTGGCCTCTCCACATGGTAACGACAGTAGGAGCAGCTGCACTTGCTGGGAGAGAGGGTACAGAGGCTGCAGGGGAGGCAGGAGCCCTGGGAGCTTTGTCCCTCTGGCCTGCCTCGGCCCCAAAGCCTTGGAGAGGAAGGCAACAGCCAAAGGGAGCAGCTGGCAGCCTGGGACGTGTCCTTGGCTGGCTTGGCTATCAACCCCGTTGGCATCAATCAAAACCAAAATGTAGCATTCAGAGCACGCTCCCTTGGGAATATTGAGCTAAATCAAAATGGCTTTACACAGTCAAGATTGCTGCAAGCTTACATATGCTTGAAGCATCTCTTTTTTAAATCAAAAGAGCTGTGTCTTCTTTAATTTTTTTTTCCTCCAGCCATGCAGCCCTCATCTTCTCTCATTCTCCTTTCTCCTTTGCATCCGTTTTTCCCTTCTTCTTCCCCCTGGATCCCCTCCAAATGTAAAACACCAAGAGGGTGGCAACATCAAGCTCTGGTTTGGCTCCCTTGCAAGGGTGCTGCCCTGCATCCTGGCTCACTTTGCTGTTGCTAGCCAGTAGGTGGAGCACAGCCACTGTTTTAAGTACCGGTGGGCTTTTATAATTTTTTTCCCCTTCTCTTCCTCCTGTAAAACAATCTGTCATTTCTACTGCAGTGAATCAGTAGATGCAAGGTAGCACAACACTATACAAAACAGCTAATCTTGGCTGGACCTCAGCATATAACATTGTGACTCATGTCAAACCACACGGGACCAGACACTGGCTGATCTCAATGGGAGATAAAAATCTGAAAAAGAGCAGGTGTTTAACAGTTTCCAGCTCTTTTTCTAATTTTTGTTGGGGTTTTATTTTTTTTCCCCCCTAAGAAAAACCCGTTCCACAAGTGAGCATCAACCTGGGGGCCAGCCCCCTGGTTTTCCTGCCTTTCCGTGCCAGGGACGCACGGTTTTGCACCGCTGCAGCTGCCGCAGCTGGGGGTCCCTGGCGCTGCTGAAGCACCCTCCGAGGGCTCAGCATCAGGCCCCCCATAAACACAGGGGCCCTCCCTTTCCCACCAACACCAGGCATAAGATAAATCTTAGGACATCCATCATCTCCGTCTGAGGTTTCACTTTTTGTCTCCAGTGTATTTTTCATGAGTCCGAGGAGAAAACCAGCAAGCGCAGACTAGCTTTTTTGGAAAACAAGCCCATCTTTAGTCACGTGTGCCTGAAATCTTGTCTGTATTTCCAATTAGATCAGCTGCAGTAATAAAAGAAGTTATTGAAAATATTACCCCGTTCACATGCTTGGATCATCTTGGCTGCAACACGACTCCTGTTACACCGCAGGTAGTGTCACCACTGCAAGGCTTTCCCGGCTCCCTGTGAGCCCTGCACCCTCTCTTGCTCCGTGCCACCTCCTGTGACAGGGCTCTTGCAGAAAAGCAAACCCAGCCCCTTCCCACAGCCCAGCTGCAGAGGGGTTCATGGTTCGGAGGGTCTCAGCCAGCCCGCCAGGCATTGCCGGTGTCTTCCCCAAGCAGCCTCGCCTCACCAGCAATATCCCGCCTCCATCACCAGGCCAGATTCACCTCGGGAAGTGGTGGGCTTTAAAGCAGATGTTCATCTTTCATTTTCAGAGGGTTTTTCTTTTAATGGGCTGCTGAGTGTTAAGAAAGTGACCTTTCCAATCTGGCAGACCGAGGCTTAGCACCTCCAGCACGCCCCCCGCCTGGCGTGCGCTCTGCAAACACCCACTGGTGGCTGAGAAAGGGAGGGAGGAAAGCGCAGAGTAGGATGAGGAGCCCCGGGATGAACTCACTCGGCTGGGCTAACACCCCCCCCGCCTTCCCACCGTGTTCAATGATGATCGGCAGATTTACACAAGATGTAACCTGCTTGGTTGGTCTTCTTCGAACAGACTGATTTTGTCACTGCCTGTCTTGGTGTCAGACCCATTTTCCTGGCCCGGTGGGAGAGCCCCTGGCATCCCCTTGAGATGCATGGCTGATGGGGGCAGCCCCATCGCCCAGGGAGGACGAGGATGGCTTCCCAGCCTGGCCCTGTGCCGTGGCTCGGCTGTGGCTGCAGCATGTCCCCTGCAAGCCACCATGTGCCGCCAGCGATGAGGTTGGAAGAAGAGGCCTCCTTCAGCAGTCGTACAACAGCGGTGTAGACAAGAGGACGATTTTGCTCTCGGTTACACTGGCAAACCCCAAGGGGTTTTTTTCTAAAAGCATCGTTCCTCCCCCTCCTCTACAGGATCTCCTCAAGGTTTCTTGCTGTTTCCCTCCTCCTTGCAGTTGCTGTGGAGGGAGGTGGGCACAGGCTTCACCCTGTGTCTCGATCTGCCCATGACTGCCTTATCAGCGCTGGTTATGGGCTGGGACGTCGAGGCGCTGCTGCTGTGAGGCCGAAGGTGGTGGGGAGCACGAAGGGTCTAGGGTCTCTGCGGAGAGGCAAATCATTGCTGCTGGCAACCCGCTGCACCTCGAGCGCCTCTTTTTAATGTCCTTTCCCCTCCAGAGCGGGAGAGGTGAGGCCAGGCAGGGTTGCATCCTGCCCAGGGTGCACAGCGCTGCCTGCCTGCGGCGAAGCCTGGCCTGCAGCCCCGAGAGCGGCCGGCCAGCGGGCAGAGGCATGGCTGCCCTGGCCATTGCATGGCGGGGCTGCCTGGGGGCTCAGCCCTCCCTTCACCCGCGCCGCCGCCTGTTGGTCTCTGCGCTGGGGCACGGCAGCCAGCGGGGAAAAATACCGGGCCCGCCGGCAGGTAATGCTTTACGACCAGCAGTCATCGCTGTGTGGATTTTCCAGGGTTCGTTTTATTCCCTGCTGTAGTCCTTCAAACTAAAAGTGGTCTAGTTATTTACATTTGGAAATTGGATGATATGCTGGACTGCTATTTCTCTATTGACTCTATGCTGCTAATACATTTAGAAATTGTCTGCCTGCTGCAGATAGATGCTGCCTGCTTGGAAACGTTTGGATTTCCTCTATCAGCGTCGCAGAGGGAGACACAGAAAATAGGGAAGGACGTCTGATTGTTTGCACTTACCTTCATCCAGCAGTAATAGAAAAGCGTTTGTGTTGATACACCCACCCGCTGTGCACCAGCAACCTTTGCTCTGCCCTACCGATGAAGGCGAAAGCTGGCCGATGTTTCTGCCCGTTCCCTTTTTGAACTGCAGAAGCTGTAATCGGTTCGTCCAACCCCACATGTGTCCACAGGAATTGCTTGTTGGGAAACTCGGGTGGTGCAAGCACTGCACCAGATACCCCGTGAGCCAGTGGGACCTTGCGCTGCGCTCAAAGCCCGAGGCGAACGCCGGCCGGCGAGCCGAGGGGTGCGGGCTTTGCACCGTCCCCTCCCGCTGTGTCAGCTCTGCTTCCTCAGCATCCACCGGAACACACTGGCAGCTCTCATCGTGCTGAGTTTGGGGGTGGGAAGCAGAGCAGGAGCTACTTTCCTACGGGGTTGACAGCAGTAGGTGTTGGGGAACGAGTGGCTGAGAGCTGGCAGGACTTGGCAGGCAGATTTCTGTTTTCCAGGTGGGGCGCGTGCCAGGGGACAGGAGGAGGCGGGCAGGGGTGGGGGCAGAGCCCCCGGCGCCTTTACAAAGATGAAGAGAAGGGCTGCTGGCAAAACAGGTGGGCAGGGGACCAAGGCAAACGGAGAGAGAGCATGGTAAAAGCTTTGGGAGAAAGGCAGGTAGCCAGAAGGCACAAACAGTAGCAAGCAGTGGCAACCAAAAGCACCAGGCAGTAGCCAAAACAAGGTCTGCAGCAGAAAGCTTTCTGCAACCTGTGTGAGCCACCACTGCCGAGAAAAAGGCGTGAGGCTGCATGCAGTGAGTGTTGTCACATATTCACCTCTACGTGAGGCTAAAATGAATCTAAGCTTTCATTTTCTTCCTCTCTCCCCACCTCCCCATCCCATTTTTGCTGCCTCGCAGATGACACGCTTGTCACCATTACAAGTGGGATGACTGTGAAGGTCTTCTTGCCTCCGGGCACTCGGTCCTTTCCTCCTCTCCTGCCTCCCTGGAAGAACATTTGGGATGCGATGTTGCTTGTTACTTGTTTGTTTATGAGAGAAAAAAAGCTTCTCTGATTCTGTTTTCTCTGCTGTGATGTGTGCTCCAGCTATCCACCCTGGCAGCAGAAGCAGAAAGCCCTGATTTCAGAGGACTTTCCCATTACAAGCCGGCGTGAGAGTGCTGTGGGCTGCAAGGTGTTTGGGGCTGCCCTCCCCAGGGCTCAGCACCTTGCTGCACTGAAATGTAACAAAAAGCCATAGGAACAACCCAAAACGAGGACTTCCAAGCTGGGGTCTCCTCTGCCACTGCTGCCAATGAGAAATGCCCTCCTCCACGGCTGGTGTGGGCTGTGCGGGGGTAATGAAGGTGCTGCACAGCCCTGGGCACTCAGTCCCCCTACCACCCCCCGGGCATCCCCTCTGGGCAGCAAAGCACAAGAGGCTGCGGGCTCAGCACAGGCTGCAAAGCTGGCCAAGGGCCCCCAGCAAATGCTAGCATGTCATGAAAACCCTCACAGAAAATCAGGAGTAGTTTGCAAATGATTCTCTGCTCAGTCAGGAGGCTGCAGCTGTTACAAATCATTACTGCTTCAGCCCTGTCCTTTTCAGCTGGAAGGCCACGGGTTAATAAAAGTTTTATTAGATATACATCTTCCTATATAACCCCTGCTGCTTCCAGACACATACGTGCCCCTAGCTGCTTTGCAGACTGCAGTGCAATCACCAAAGGGTGGTAAAGGCTCTGGGCTGGCTGCAGAAGAGAGAAAGATTTGTTGTTTGCTTAGCTGTGACTAAAGAGAATATTCCCTGTGTGCAGGCGTGTTTGATTATCATCTACGGCTGCATTTAGTGTGATCAGTTGTGGATTCACATGCTAGACCAGTACAGCATCACATCTATACATCATATTAAATATTTCTTGGGGGGGGGGGGGGGAGGAGAGCAGACGTGTTATGATTATTTTGTTAGCTCCTATAGTTTTAGAGCTTTCTTTCTTTCTTTTCTTTCCTTTCTTTCCTTTCCTTTCTTTCTTTTCTTTCCTTTCTTTTTCTTTCTTTCTTTTCTTTCTTCCTTCTTTTCTTCCTTCCTTCCTTCCATTACAGGAGAAATTTCAAGTCCCAAGTGATTTGCTCCCTGTGTTGCTGTTTCCTGCCTTTACCAGAGCACCGTGTGCAACCTAGGGTCTTGCAGCCTGTAAGAACAACTGAAGTGAAACCCATGACACCGTCAAGCACTTAAAATTAAAATGCTGGTTTGTGCTTACAGAAAACGATGCTCACCAGAGCTTAGCAGAGGGCTGTGGAGTTCAGGGAAGGATGGGGAAATCGCCTGTTAATGGATGACTGCCCTGGAAAATATCAGTCGGCTGGTGCTCCTGCCTCAGCCAGGAAAGCCCCGTGTAAGCCTTTCACAAATTAAACTATTTCTGCCTTAAAGAAGGCTCTGCTACAAGTGCTCTGCTGAACAAGGTGCTCCACCACCTGTGCCACCTTGAAATTATCTTCTGAAACACCTGGATCCCCCTGCAAACCAAATGGAGGACTGTCCCCAGCCTGGCTCCAGAGATGCCCAAAGTCTTGTCCCCACTGAGGAGCAGCCTTGGCCCTCACTGTGCCACCTCCCTGTGGGGTGGCTGATCAGCCATAGGCACCTCTACAGGGGCTGCCCAAAGTTAAGTGTGCACTGGCACACGCGCACACCTCCAACACGCATTCGAACACAAAGTGTTTCCCTATTTTCTGTTTTCTTGTATTTATATTTGCACTACGTGGGAGGGGGAAGGCTGCAGTGAGGAAGTATCCTGGGTCTGAGGAAAAAGCCCAGCCAGGGGGAAATGTGAGGAGCCTTTGCTTTGAGGCTACCGGCTCCCTTGCACTTCTGCAAACTGTAGCTTGATACAGCCCTTTCCTCAAACCCATCATGAGGTCTGGTAACTGCATCAGTATTGCTGATAGCATCATGCACGTGTTCATCCTAAGTAGGTTATCCTTCATGCTGTGCAGCTTCAAACCCTCTCGCTGCAATTTATCAGTGGGGAAGGATATTTTGGGAATGATCCCGTGTCTCTTCTCCATGTCACAGGATAATGTGCTGCACATAATGAATCCCACCCGCAGGATTGCTCAGTTTCTTGTGCGGTAACAACACAAAAAAGATATGCAACTCTGCCTCTCAGGTCAGGATCTTAAGGCTTTGTAAGTGACCATCTAGTTCATGGCATCCAGTACTTCCCTAAGCATTTGTTATACCCAGACAGTCCATTATGGAGCACAGCAGAGCCATGGTGAAACACAAATGGGAGCTGCAGAACGTGAGGACAGACACACAGACACCGCTCCTTTGCCCTGTATTTGAGAGCGTGGCTGGCTGCGTGCTCTGGTGCCATCATTTTTGTGGCCTGGCGGGGGCACAGCTCGCTCACAGTGGCACTTGGGCACACACAACACATTTTATGCAGCTGAGCTGATTCGGTGTCGTGCACTTGTTCCAGCAGTGCCAAGAAAGCCAGGTATAGTGGTCAGGGGTGAAGCGAAGGGGGCAATGGGTGGGAGGGAAGGGGAAAGAGAAAGGAGTAAGACCAGGAGCCCTAACTTCAATAGCCTTCCTTTTATAAGTGAGACTGATGCCCAGACTTAGGAAACAATGAGTTGAGGTAGCATCATTAACTTAGGTTAAAAGTCCTTCCCCAGAAAGAAGGGGTGAAGTTTCTTAATGCCAGAAGCCTCATGCTATACAGAGGTCCCACCATCATCCTCTTCACAGTCCCATGCAAGCAGACCATCCCTTAAAGTGCTACAGGAGAGGGCAGAAGAGCCCAGGGCAGGTGCAAAGCCTTGGCTCTCAGGTACAGTGCCTGGCACAATGAGGGAAGCGAGGAGCTTTTCACTGAGCTCCCCCTGGTCCACAGGGCCTTTTGGGATGGCTCACTTCTGTGCTGTTCTTTTTTTAAATAACTCAAAGCAGTGCAAAGGGGCTGAGGAAAAAGTAGGTGGCTTTGAACAGCCCTGACCTGAGAGAGGAGAAGGCTGTTCTGGTACATAGGCTCCCGAGGGGCAAAACACGTGCATGGCCCTCTCTGTGTGAGTGGCACCTGAGCCAGGTCACGGCGGTAACTCCCTGGTAGAAAAGAAGCTGTAGGAAAGCGAACAGAAGGCAAGACCCTGACCAGCAACACTACCGTCGTGCATTTGCAGCCGGGAAGCGGTAGGGCAATGAGTATTTTTGTTAATATAAACACTGCCTCAACAGGCAACCTAATGCTCCTTTCCTCCTGTGGGATGCTGGCAGGCTGTGCCACACTTAGCTGGCTCTTCGTGGCGGCTGAGTGCTTTGTGGCTGAAGGCAAAAGGTGAAAGCTCAAATAATTGGTATAAATCGGATAGAAGTCAGGAAAGTTGTCCTGTGGGTGCTAGGCAAGGATCAAAGTGCTGGGATCATGCGCGGAGCCCAGCTGGAGAAAAACTCTGTGCAGGGGAGCCAATGTCCCCTTATCCATGGAAATGGAAACCTTCCACTGGGGCAGGGGGGAGCGGGTTGGAAGGCCACCCCAGCACAGCAGCAGCCAACAGTCTGGAAAAAATAATACCGAGTAATGCATACCGTAATGAAACTGCTGCCTTCGCAGTAACTGAGGTGAGTTACTTCATGGCCACGATTTCTTTTCTCGTACAAAAGAAAAACAAATGCCCTTTTACAGCAGGCAAAATCGAAGGTGTCCCTTGCAGCCCGCTGTTCAAGGGGTTTCCTTCTCAACTACACAATCATCACTATCACTTTTTCACAGGTAATTACTCACCACAGCTAATTTGAAGCCATATTCGAAGTGAAATGGAGATATCCTATTTTACCCTTTTCCCCTTAGTCTTCCTTGATATTATTATCGTTTGCAGCTCTGGTGCCCATAGCAACAGCCGCTGCCGTCCCCGCTTCCCCCGAGCGAGCCAGCGAGCGAGCGCCGCTAAAGCCTGACGTGTGGCCAGCTGGGCTGCTCACCGTGGCCTTCGCCGGCCCAGGATCGCCACCCCCCTAGCTCCCCCCATGCTGAGGGGTGGGCATAAGCGAGCAGCAAAATGAGGCGCATTTAGTGCCTGATTTGCCACGTTGGGCTGCTGGATCCGCAGTAAGCCATTTAAGCGTCGGTGGTCTGATGCTGTGAGCTACAGATCTCTGCAAGCACACTGGGTGATGACTTTGAGCGTTTATCTTGTTTACCTCTTTAAAAAAAACATTAAAAATTGGCCACCTTAGTCAATTGCCTTCACGGGACATGAGCCGTACAGTTTGCAGCCCCCTTTGAAAGCATTGGGCTGCCTTTGGCAGTCATGGTCCATGGGGGTTATGCAGCCCTGTTGGTCGTATGGGCCAATCTCCATCCTCAACACAAATTCCAGCAGCAAGCAAGCTGGCAAACCCTGTTCTTAAAAAAAACAGCCAAAACCCCCAAAAAACCAAAACAAGAAAAAAAACCCCAACCTAAACAAACAAAGGGGGAATACCTTCCTACAAGGATTTTCATCATCTTATGCATCAATGCATTAAAAGAAAGAAGTGAGTCTCTCACTGAAGGTCTCATTCATGAAAGAGAAAGCTTCGATTAAGTCAGGGTTAGAGACAAGAAGAGAGTAAAAAAAGCCAGAAACTCCAGTCCAAGGATTAAAGAGGAACATATATGGGCCCCCAGACATAAACAGGGCCTACACGGCCATGTTCCTAAGTGTATGGAGAGCAAGCGGAGAGCCCAGCAGGAGTGGAAGAGGGGGGCTGGAGGGGGAGTGCCTGCTCTGTAAGTAAAGCTATGTATTAGAAGTGGCACAAGGGAAAACGGTAATGAAGCATGAAAAAATGAGGCTCAGTAGGGAAATTAGTGGAGGGGGAAAAAAAAAAACCAGGACACTGAAGGAAAGACAACACAGAGCGTTAGGGAAATGCAATTGTGCTGGAAGGGAGCACTCCCTCAACTGGTTTTGAGACCAGCTGTGGTTCATGTGTTTTGTTAAAGACATCAGCACAAGGGGAAAAGGGGGTAATGAAGCTGCGGTGTGTGCAGCCCCATGGTGTCGGTTGCGTGATGGGGAGCTCATGCTGCCTTCAGGCGCAGGCAATTTTGGCAGCAGCCTATGCGGGAGCAGGGCAGGAGCAGGGCCATCCTTGCCACTGAGGGGTGGAAGCTGGTGGGAGGTGAGGTTGGTGCTGGGGGCCGAGGGGAGGGCTGCGGCACTGTCCCTCTTCACCGCACTCAGGTCTGAAGCTTGGGGCCAGTAGATGGGTGGGGATGGGGATGAGGATGGGTCTGGGGTAGGGACAGGCAGCCTGGGGGGGAGAGGGAAGTGCCTAATGGTGAAGGTGGTACAGCCTGGGCTGAGCAAGAACTGGCTTTAATTGGCCAGGACCACAGGGGAGGAACTGCCAGGGACTGTGGGGAACGAGGCCAGGACATCAGAAGCAAAAATGGGTGACTGCAAAGTAGAAATCAACATATTTTTGTCAGGAGAGGAACAGCATCCTAAGTATTAGGGAACATGTAAGGAATCGTACATCCTGAAAAAGGGGGAGGGTAGGGACCCCTACGTACAATGCTCACAGCGTCTGATAAAAGCATGCGGGCGTTAACAGTATTGAGGCTTTGCAGTAAGAAAATAGGGCTTGATGTGGGTACCTGCAATTTTAAGACTTAAAGATGCAAGTGGTCTTTTTCCTTCATGTATTGTTTTGTCTTACAAGATTGTTTAATGTAGAAGAGGAAGCCAGCAAAACCCAGGTAGAATAAAACACATGCACAGTAAGTCATTGAAAAGCTTTAGCAGCATTTGTCTGCCTGCAAGGTCTCGCTGAAGGAAGGCTTTGAGCTTGCCAGTGAGGTTAAAAAAAAAAGGGGGAGGAGGGGGGAAGATGAAAGAGACTAAGTTATAGGCTTGATGTCTTTATTACCTTCTGCCAAGGCTGGAAAGCCGTGCCAGCTCTGCCAGGTGTTTCAGAGGAACAACAAAAGCAGACGTTACCTGGAGCCAATGTGCTTACGGCCACTTTCCTCAGGAATCAAGATTCCTGAAGAAACTTCAAAAACTGCTGAATAAAAAAACTGCTTTGGTGCTGCAAAACGTGGGGCTGCTGTAATTTAGAAAAAAAGCTGAATTAACGCACATTGTCAAGCTTTATATGTTTTGACACAACTGATTCCGGTTCCCCTTTTTAACCGAAGAGTTAACAAGCCCAGCACATCAGATGGCTGGTGTGTGCACAGGTCTGTGCATGTGCACGCAGGAATGTGCACACACACACACACGCACACAAGAGGAAGACCAGGATGCTTCATGCCTCTGTGTATGTGCATATTTGTGTATATTCATCTATCTAGCATTTATTCTAATGCACCTAATATTTTCTCAGGACCATGAATTTCTAAGGTTGTATTTGTGATTGGTAAGAAAAACCCCAGTAGTTTCATGTCTTATCACCTGCAGCTGGTTGCAGCCTTTATCTAAACATTCGCCGTGGGATGCAGTGGGGATTATACTGGCAACTGCCATTAATCTTCTGTGCACAAGAAGTATCTCTTACATCAGCGTTAGAATAAAACCATTTGTCTGGTGAATGGGGCACAACTAAAAATTACCCTGCTGCAGGAGTAAAAATCCTCTCATGATGATACTTTTTTTTAATTATGTACCAGCCCTACCATAGAGCATCAATAAGGGAATCTTTAAGTAGTGCAAACTTAACAGCAAGCCTTTAGATATTGGACAGTTTCAATCTTATTTTGGGACATACATACTACCTGTTCTGAAATTGCTCCAACCTCATGTTATGCCATAACACTGCCAGTGTATAAAGATACACCCGTGTAAATCTCCCTATGTACACAGCACTTGACTTCTGTTCCCATAAAATGCTTTGGGGTTTCACTGCACCTCTCGTGCCCCCTGAATGGCCACGCAAGGCCACTTTGCCACTGCTGTTTGTTGCCTGCTTCCAAGTCTGAAGAACACAAGCTTTCGTCTTCCCGAGGTGAGAGCAGCGCTTTGGAGATGAGCAAGGAACTCAGTCGTCCCTTGCGTGCAGCAGAGTGGTGAGCAGTGAGAGCTGGATGTCCGTGTGTGCCAGGGACCAAAGCATCTTTCTACAGCCTCACAGAGGTCTAATTGATTTACTTTAGCTTGTCTTTGCCTTAATGAAACAACGTGTTCTCAAAGACTCTCATTTTATTTAATGTAGTCAATGGTTTGAAAGACATTATACCTGCAAAATTGAACTGCATGTGGTTGGCTTGGATCATCTTCAGATTCAAATAGAAGAGCATGTGTGAAGGAAACAAATACAGGAATCCCAAGTGAATTAACATAATTTTCTGATTTCCTATTATAAGAGTACATGAATATAAATTTTATTTTTTTTAAATACTTGTTGCAATGTTGGACATACCTATAGACTGGGGTGAGGATGCTGTTATTCCAGGAAATGCTCATGTGGAGAATCACAGAATCGTAGAATCATTTGGTTGGAAAAGACCTTTAAGATCATTGAGCCCAACTGTACCTGTCCACTACTAAACCATGTCCCTAAGCACCTCATCTATCCATATTTTTAAATACCTCCAGGGATGGGGACTCGACCACTTCACTGGGCAGCCCCTTCCAGTGCCTGATAACACTTTCAGTGAAGAAATTTTTCCTAATGTCCAACCTAAACGTCCCTGGTACAACTTGAGGCCAATTCCCCTCGTCCTATCGCTTGTTACCAGGGAGAAGAGGATGACCCCCACCTCACTGCAGCCTCCTTTTGGCAGTTGTAGAGGGCGATCAGGTCTCCCCTCAGCCTCCTCTTCTCCAGGCTAAACAACCCCAGTTCCCTCAGCTGCTCCTCATCAGACTTGTGCTCCAGACCCCTCACCAGCTTCATTGCTCTCCTCTGGACATGTTCCAGCAAGGCAACGTCTTTCCTGTAGTAAGGGGCCCAAAACTGAACACAGTATTCAAGGTGCGACTTCACCAGCACTGAGTAGAGGGGCACGATCACTTCCCTACTCCTGCTGGTCACACTATTCCTGATACAAGCCAGGATGCCATTGGCCTTCTTGGCCACCTGGGCACACTGCTGGCTCATATTCAGCTGGCTGTCGGCCAGTACCCCCAGGTCCTTTTCTACCAGGCAGCTTTCCAGCCACTCTTCCCCAAGCCTGTAGCATTGCATGGTGGTGTTGTGACCAAAGTGCAAGACCCAGCACTTGGCCTTGTTGAACCTCAGACAGTTGGGCACAGCTCATCCATCCAGCCTGTCCAGGTCCCTCTGTAGAGCCTTCCTACCCTCATAGCAGATTGACACTCCCACCCAGCTTAAGTGTCATCTGCAAACTTGATGAGGGTGCACTCAATCCCCTTGTCCAGGTCATTGATAAAGATGTTAAACAGAACTGGTCCCAACACTGAGCCCTGGGGAACACCACTTGTCACCGACCACCAACTGGATTGAACTTCATTGACCACCACCCTTTGGGCTCAGCCATCCAGCCAGTTTTTTTACCCATAAAAGACTATGCCTAGCCAAGGCATGGACAGCCAGTTTCTCTAGAAGAATGCTGTGGGAAACGGTGTCAAAGGCTTTACTAAAGTCCAGGTAAATGACATCCACAGCCTTTCCCTCAACCACTAAGTGGGTCACCTTGTCATAGAAGGAGATCAGGTTGGTCAAGCAGGACCTGCCTTTCATAAACCCATGTTCACTGGGCCTGATTACCTGGCTGTCCTGGATGTGCTTTGTGATGGCACTCAGGATGATCCCCTCCATGACCTTTCCCCCTCAATCCCTTCTTGTAGATGGGCGTCACATTTGCCAACCCCCAGTCAAGTGGAACTTTCCCAGTCATCCAACACTGCAGATAGATGATGGAAAGGGGCTTGGTGAGCACCTCTGCCAGTTCCCTCAGTACCCTTGGGTGGACCCTGTCCATCCCCATGGACTTGTGTATGTCCAATTGTCCAAGCAGGTCACTAACCATTTCCTCTTGGATCATGGGAGCTTTTTTCTGCTCCCTGTCCCTGCCTTCTGGCTCAGGGTGCTGGGTACCTGGAGAACAGCTGACCTTACTACTAGAGACTGAGGCAAAGAAGGCATTAAGTACCTTAGCCTTATCCTCAGCCTTTGTCACTATGGATCCTCCTGTATCCAGGAAAGGATGGAGACTGCCGTTGGAAAAAGCAACCTCTTCCATTCAGCAAGAAAGACAATAAAAGATGGGGGTTTTCTCCTGTGTCTGTATGTGTGTGAGAGAGACAGAGGAAAATCTTACAAGTAGTGGATTGATTATGTCAGCAAATAGGGAGAACTTGCTTGGACAAACCTAGTAAAAAGCATGTGCCAGCTATTGAATAAATGGTATACCCATTGTAATGCTTGGATAATAACAACAACGAAAAAAAGCCTTTTCACATGGTAAACAACTGCCAAGTTGACTAATATGAGCCTTAGGTTGGCAAGCAGTAAGGGTTTAGGCAATGGTCTGAAACAGCAACTCAGTGTATTTGTTCACTTCTATAGCTACAAGATTTCCTAAACTCTCATCCCTCCCTTAACCCCAAGTGCTTTTTAACCAAGTTTTTGGCTCTATGAGCTACTAAATATGTGCTGTAATAATCTTCCGTAGCTGGTAAGCAGCATTACCAGCTTACAGGGATTCCTGTATGGAAGTGTTACGTTTTAGTTGGTCTCAGCAGCCCCAATTTTCTTGCACAGATTTATGGCACTTTCTAGTGACTTGATAGGCTTGGTCTGAGCTGAAACAAATTCCCAGTGAAATCTTTGAGTGGAGCCTGGGTCAAGAAGGGGAAGATTTATTGGGTTTCAGCCTGACTGCACACATGTGCACATGGGAAGCCGAAATGGGTCAGAGCCAGTGAAATGCTCCCCAGGGCCTGGGCGTGCTGCTAACCCACCGGGGCGGGACTGGGCACCAGGCTGCTGCTCCTGCTGCTCCTCCTGCTGCTGCACCGCCGTGAGGAGGGGTAAGTCATGTCCACGCAGTGGTGTCAGTACCGCCGTCCCCCCTCGCACAGAGCTGGTAGCTGTCTGTAATTGCAGGGCACCCAGATGTGAAAGTGTCAGCGTGTGTAACGTCATGGTTAACTTCAAAGCCAAAGAAGTGCAAGCAGCCGTTGCTGGTTGCACGCAGGTAGGCTTGGCCAGACGTGTGCTTCATATACAGCACCCTATAGCGCTGCATCTGCCACGTGTGCCCAGCCAAACGAGGCTAGGGATGCTCTGCAGCAGGCACAGCCATGAAGAGAATTACAAGTCTTGGCAGCTGCAGACCTTTTCTGCATCTTGCACATCATTGCTCTCCTCCTTTTTTCCCAATGTTAGCTGTAACGTGTTTGGGTTTTTTTTTTTTTTTCTCCCATCTTACTTGTCCCTCCCCTGGATTTCTCCAGCCCTGAGGCTGCAGCAGAGTGGGTGTCACTGCCCACACAGTGCTGGGGCTCATGCGGCCCCGCAGGGCAGGCAGGGGGGTGCTGGGCTCCTAAATTGCACCAGTGAGCCCTGGGCTGGGCTGGGCAGCACTTGCTGGGCTGCGAGGTGGTGGG
This sequence comes from Gorsachius magnificus, assembly GCA_034008185.1. NCBI lineage: Eukaryota > Metazoa > Chordata > Aves > Pelecaniformes > Ardeidae > Gorsachius > Gorsachius magnificus. Next base: position 91,562,034 of record CM067081.1, read on the forward strand.
CAGGGGCCGTGTGGCTGACGACCAGCACGTGCCACCCTCAGCCACGAAGGTTTCCCACCGCCACCGGCAGCCGGGAGCGTGGGAGAGGTGTGGGCTCTGTGGGGAAGTCTGAAGGAGCCTCCTGCCCACCCCAACGCCCCAAATGCTGAACTGGCTAATAGGACCTCAGTTTTTCCATCTGCCTATCTATTGAGAAGGTAGGGGAAAGACTACGAAGTTTATTGGTAAATGGCGGCGTATTAACCATAGCAGCCAAAATTAAAAGAGGACTTACCTTCCCCTCTGCCTGTTGAGCAGAGGAAACACCCTGAACGGTTAACAGCCGTGTTCTTAAAATAAGGAGGATATTTAGCATAAACATTCCTGGCAGCCCTAGCTTAGCGAAGGCGGGTCGGGGCACGCGTGCATGGTTTTGCCTTCCCTGCTCCTTCCAGCGCACCGGAGGGATGAGGCAGCGTGCGCCCGCTCCTCTGCCTCGCTCGCACGCCCTTTTTTGATGTTCCCGTTCCTATAGGCATTTAATAAGACCCTCCACAAGCCCCATCCTTCTGGCTCACGGCCAGGCTTAAACCCCAACAGAGGCTCCTCATGTGCAACCAACTCCAGCCTTAGCGACAGGGAGGAGGCTATCCTCCCTCCTGCTTAATGGAATTAAACCGGAGTCGCCTCGTCACCGGTGGCCACTGTGCTTTGCGGACTGTGTAATCTTCGGAGAGTTCAGCCCAGCAAGGCAGACCCCGATTCACAAATGTAGGAGAGACTCCAGAGTGGCTGGGGGTCTGGGGGAGCACATGTGGGATGCGCATTTATTTCCTCAAGTGAATGGAAGGAGGAAATTCCCACTTCCCCCTCACTGTATCATCGAAATCATATACAAGCAGATGCTGGTTTTGCCTTTTTGTTGTTTTTCATTATGTTATTTCTACCCCCAAAAGGTAGCTCAAAGACAGCACCGTGACGCAACCGAGTGGAGTCTGGGTATTAAAACCTACGTGTGTTTCTGAGATACGAGCTGGGATGCGTGTGATCCACCTCTCTGACGGGAACAGACGCTTCCCAAAGCCCAGAAGGAGAGGGGTTTGCTAGTGTTACGCCCGGTGGCAAGGAGACCATCAACTCCTGGATTGATTGGCGAAGATCTATCTGATCTGAGGCTCCCTTCTGCGGCGAGGCAGAAAGCGTGGGGCTGGCGACCTCCGAAAAGCTCAGGGACCATAAGAATGGGAGTTTCCCAACTTCCAACAGGGGGGAAAAACCCAAACCAGGGAGAGCCGCTTTTCCTCTTCCAGCCAAATCCTGCGGCACCCTGCCCGCCACGGAGGCGGCCGAGGCGCTGAGAGGTCGCTAGCAAGGGGACTTGGCGATTGGCAATTTGGGGTGCTGCGCGCGCGCCGCAGGCGAGGGTTGCCGGAGAGGAGGTGCCCTGGGTGGGTGACTGCTGCACCTCGGTAAAAAACAAACAAACAAACAAAAAAAAAACCCTGCTGCACCTTTTATAACATAATTGCGTGCTTTATTGATATACACAGTAAAGCAGTATATAATACAATAGTAAGGCATATTTGGAAATTTATAAAAATAATTAGTAAATGTTACAGTGTTGGTGTTAAAACACAATATATTATGATATCCAAGTAATAAACCAGTACTGAGTAACGATGACGTAACATGCCATATGGTATTTATGTATTCAATTACACTGATTATGTTTTACAGTTTAATACTTTGTCATTATAAGGAATATGAAATAATTCCCAAATTATGCTTAAAAAAGCAGCGATAAAGCTTTCAACTTTTTAAATATTTTTGACAGACTCACTCCAAAACTAAGATCTAGAAAGTGAAACAAACAAAACAAAACCCTGATGAAAACAACCGTGCAATCCATTTTTTCCTCCGTGTTTTTTTTCTGAAGAGGTTTAACGTATAAGGGGGAAAAAAAGCGAAGAAACCCATTTCTTTCTCAGATCTCTGTTTAAACCTTCGGGTATAAAGGACCATGAGAAATACCAAGGGTTCCTATTGTAATAAAGTGTTAAGAAAGCTTTTTATTAGGAGAGCAGAGGTTTGGGGGTTTTACTTATTTTTTGTAAATGATTATCGTTGTCGGTATTACTGAAACAATGAGACCTGGTCACACAATGGACACGTGGTGATGATGTAACATTATCTGTACGTAATTGTCAGGAACACCACAAAACCAAAGTGAGGTAGAAATAGCATGACTAGCCATGTTCAATGTTAACTAGCATTCAAAATAAAATCTTTCCCAAGTTTAATTACACTTCATACAAGAAGAGGTAACAGATTTTTTTTACTCTTGCAATATAAAGTCAGATGGTGCGTTTCTACATACTCTAAGGTAAAATTAAAAGCTGGTTAAGAAAATGAAGTGGTAAAGCTTTTGCTGACAGCACCTCATACCCAAACCTACCTCTCACGAGCTGCAGTCAAGCTGGCTAATCTGTTCCACTACCAGTTCCTCTCTTCCTCACTTGATTGTTAATTACGTGTAGAGAGAAATGGGGAAGGAGAGAGGACCAGGGCCTTCGTTTTGGCGATAAATACCTCGCGGAGCAGTGTGGCTACCTTCACCTGATCACCATACGCGCGCAAGAACAGCAGTAACTCTTTCACAGCCTTTCCCAGGGGTTGCTCGCAGTGTTACGGCTCCTTGGGACCGGCTGCGGTAGCAGGCTGAGACACACATCGCGGGAAGCTCCGGTTTTATCTTCCAGAGGGTGGAGGAGCTTCACGCTCAGTAACAGCACGGGCAGCTGGACAAGCGAAGATGCTCTGTGAATAACCTACTTGTGCTTCGGGTCAGAAGCTGATCCCACAGGGGGTCAGGAGGGAACTTCTCCCTTTCTCCTCTCCTCTGCAGCAAAGGTGACGCGAGCGGTGGCAGCGGGTGGGGGAGAGCTGTTCCCAGCCCCCGCTGGAGCACCGGCTGCCGGCCGCGGCCCGCGGGGCACCGGACACTGAGGTCCGAAGGTTGACTCCAGTAAGGCAATTTCTACCTGCCTTTACTAATAGCATTCAGGAATTCAGTCAGCAGAGGAGACGCTGGCATATAGGATGGTCAATAAATTCTTTCCTTTCCTTCTTTCTTCTGGGGTTTTTCTTTTGGTTTTTTGTGGTTTTTTTTTTTCTTTTTGCAGGCTCTGTCATGTAATGTGCTCTTTCATTTAATTATTGCAAACTAGCTGTGTGATTCATGCGATTCTTAATTTTATTGGAAAGAGGTAAAATAACTAACTTCGTTGGAAGTTCAGGAGATTTTTTTTTTTTTTTAAGCCAGCCCTAGTCAGACAAAACCAATGAGAAATATAAGTTGGCTGTTTTGGTGTCGCTGCAGGAAATACTTTTTTTTTTCTTTTTGATAGGCAAGGAAAAGAACACAGAACATGAATCTCTCTGATGCAGTTACAGAGCTGAAATGATAAGAAACAAATGCACTGCCTCAGTATTTTTTTTGTGGGTTTTTTTAAGGGGGTTTCTATAAACAATTATTTTTATAAAGCACACTTTAGTTTACAATCTTTCATTATAACTGTTATAAATTTTTTTAAACAACCCGAAATGCGTTCCATATAAAGAAATGGCAAGTTATTTAGCTATCAAGATTTTACATGTAGTTTTCTTATAATTTTTGTACAATTGCATAGACGTGTAAAACCTGCCATTGTTAACAAAACAGTAACAGACTTAGGAAACTACTGAAATCTACAGTATAGTACCACTACCCTTCACAAAAATATAGATTTGTTTTCTTGTAAACTCTTACAGTCTAATCCTCTTTGTAGTATGAATATTATAAAAACCATGCGGGACGCCTGAAGTTGTAAAACACATCTTGCTATTCTAACACCTTGTTGTCGGTCATCACTGTCACTAAGGTTTCCATCGCTCTTCCCAAGTCGTCTGCCATGTGGAAAAGGCTCCCTACATTGTGGCCTGAAAAAGAAAGTCAAAGGAGAGGAAATTGAACAAAGAAGATGTGGCAGCAGACTGGTGGGAACATTTTACAGGAAAGACCAAGCACACGTCCATCACTCTCCGTGTACCGCTCGCTGCCATCCCCGGTGGGGTACACGGGAGAGTACTCTTTCCAAAAGTCTCCTGGATGAGTCTAATACGTTGTCATTAGCAAAAGTCGCCAGTTTCGCCGATCGCTTAACAGCAATACTGGCTTGAATGGCTAGGGTAAACTATGTTGACAATAAGCCAGCGTGTTTGTCTCCCAAAACCTCTCCCCCCCCCATCCCACAGTGATGAAGCTGCATCATTGCGGATGTTCACCAAAAGCAACAATTAACATCCACTGACATCACAGAAAGTTTCCAACTGGTGTTGCAAGTGTTTGACCATTCAATGTTCTAGCAAGGAGAAAAACAGAAACAAATAGATCAGCAGTAATTAACTAAATGATTAAACCCAAGAGGTCCCAGCACGATACCTGCCCAGGTAGCTAAAACAATGACCAAACTAAACAGCTTGCAGTTTATTCAATGTTTTTCAAAATATCCTTTGCTCTTCAGACAGCAGTCCAGCAGAAACAAAGATGCCACAGTTATTGAGTAACTACTCTACAGTGGTTCATTTGTCCTCACCCATAACCACTGTAAAGTCCTAGGATGGTATAACCACAACACATGGTTGTCCTACACAGAAGTGATAAATACAGTTCTGGAGATGAAACTGGTAATGGCTTCTCACACTCATTTTACCACCACTGCAAATGGAAAGGAAAAGTAGCAACGCTGATCAGCAACAAGAAATGGCTTCGTCACAATTAGAGACTAAACAGACTTTAAGGTGGGGAGATTAAATTGCCCAAAGTTGCCATTTTAGGCCCTTGGCCTGGTCTCCAGCTGCTGTTCAGAACAGTGTGCGTCTCCTGCAAGTCCTGTGTCAGATTTGCAGCCCTCTATGACTGTGTCAAATACCCTCTGGCATCTCCAACGACAGAGACATCATGGTTTAAACAGCTGAATCCCATCTGGAGTCTCCTTCCTGAAAAAATGTGACTGAAGAGGGAATATCACAGAGATCTAGGCACCCTACAAGATGCGCATCCAAAGCAAGGACCGAGTGTTCACGATTTCTTGCAAGGACAAGGAGGAGCAAGCAGACAGAAGGTCTTAAAACAAGCAGAAGGAAATTATACTCCACACAGCACATAATTGTATTACTGAACTCATCGCCACAGGCTGATGTTGAGGCCAAACACATAAATTAATTAAAAAAGGAGTTAGAAAATGATGACTGAGAAAGATTTATTTAGATGCAAAGAAGTGCATGTGACCTCCAACTCAAGAAGTCCCCAGGCTGCAGAGCGTCAGCAACTGAAAATCTCTAACAGGGGAAGTATTACTCAATAAAACTGCATGTTGCTATGGCCTGAGGGGTTTGATTTACTCCCTGAGAGTACTTGCGATAGAATATTTGTCTGGAAAAACATGGGAGGTGCAGTGCTGTCTGCCCACAACTCTGCTTCCCAGGAACGCTTTGCATTAGCCTGGATGCTGAGTCCTCGCCATGGTCCTTGAGGAAGGAGAACCCAAAAGAAGGAAGGACAGGACCAGGTTATCCAGGACACATCTTTCATGCAGTCCCTACCTGTACTGTGCTGGAGCCTGACTGTTACATTGCATCCCTCCTGACAAAGCCATCTTCCTTAACAACAGGAATGAATCTTCCCTGTGGGGCAAAGCAAATGCACCACCTTCTTCCAAATATTCAAATATTACGGTAGTACTACACTGTTGGCATTCCTACCGTATATAGGAACAACTTGGGAGTGACGTTAGTTAATATTCATCAGCATTTATGGAACAGAAAAACATGACCTGAGAAATGTCCAGAGAAGTTTGCTTCTTCTGGAGAACTATTACCACCTTTTACATTCAAATACTAGTTTTTTAAAGTTGGGGTGTTTTGTTGTAAATGTAGCATTCATTACAGAAAACTGTGCTGTATCTAAAAGACAACTACTCAACAAGCTGCCCGTTTGAGAGCGAGCTGTGCTGTGCGTGGCACAGTTTGCCAGATATCAATAAAAAGAAATACTTGGTTCTAACCTGGTGAAATTTTGCTAATTGCACTAATGCACAGAGAAACAGATGCCTCAAACAGCAATTTCATCCATAAATCATTAATGTATAGTCATCTTATTCATCCGAAGCAAAAATCTGTAATTTGCTCAACAGCATATCAAGTAACAGTATATGAAAAATTCCTGCCAAGTTCTGGTCAGCATTCCCTCCTTTAAAATAAATGTATGCTACCGCATTTATTTTACATGTAAGGGATAATCTCTCTTACTGGCACCATGCAGGCTGAGATCAATCCAGCAAATTAAAAGGCCAGGTTGGACGGGGCTCTGAGCAACCTGATCTAGTTAGCGGTGTCCCTGCTCACTGCAGGGGGGCTGGACTAGATGACCTCTAGGGGTCCCTTCCAACCCAAAACATTCTATGATTCTATGATTCTATGAATTACACCATGGAGAGTGAAAATTTGACGAAGTCATACAAAAGCAAGAACATATTTTAGATGGGAGATGCTTATGTAAACAGAAAGGTAACTGCCACTGGTCTGCTCTACTTACCCGAACCTCTGACGTGGCTCAGGTACATTTCTGGCGTGTGCTATCAAGGCTTTATCGGAATAGCCCTGCTATAACCGGAGCGACATGCAGCATCCCCACAAACACCCTGACCCTGCACACTACTTTCAAGAAATCTCCAGGCTTTAAATACTCTTTTTTTTCCTCACCTGCAGCAACCTACAGACACGAGACAGGGAGGTGGTGAGAGTGGTAACCGGGTAGCTAGCCGTGAGAGGCACTGCTGCCTGTGGGATCGTGGTCTCTCCTTCAGATTCGTTGTGATCTGTTGTTTCTAGAAACAACGATGGGAATCCAGGGCTCTTCAGGGACTCTGACAGCACTCAATCCCAGCTCGGGAAGAGTGATCACCCTTCCATGGACTTAGAGCAACCCTAACTGCTAAACCCCATCTTCAGAAAAAATGGGTATTTGTTAATCCTATTTTGTTCTGGCAGATACAGAGCTGTAAAGGTAAGAAAGGCAAGCTGGTTTTATAGAAAGAATCTAGGTCTAGAAAGAGTAACTTCAATCAAAAATATAGAAAAAAAGTATTTCAGAAGTATGCCACAGTAGGTACAAACTGCTAAATTGTTTGGGCAACTAAAACATGGGCCAAGAAGACCTTATGCATCCAGGCATCCCTCAGTATTCTTTTAGTGCATAAAAATTAGATGAATGTCTGCCAGTCTTTTTTTCTTTTCTCTCTTAATTGCTGCCATATTTTTGAAATAACTATGCTTCAAATCCAATTTCCCTCCACAAAAGCTGCATGGAGGCATGCTGGGGTGATCAAGGAGATATGACTCCCTCTCCCCCACACCATCCACGCTACCTCTCTAGCACAGCTCTTAATTTCCTCTGCAGAAAAACTGAACGGTTATGTGCCTCCTCCTCCTCCTGAGCCATCTGAGTTTACAGCTCAGAGCATGACCATAAACCACTGCTGACTGCAGTTTATGTTAATAGCTGGACTGTAAAGTGCAACAGCCTGGGGACTGCAGCCTCCGGGCCAGTCACGAGATGGGAGGACGGGCCAGAAGAACGGGCAATATAGCTGAGCTCCAGCCACCCAACTGGCAAACCCTCAGCTGGGCGTCACTGCACCGCCAGCAGGTTTTTTTGCCTCTCTCGCAGACAGGAGTATCAGCTAGGTCAATCAAGACTGCAAATAGTTGAGAACAACATATGCGATAATTTCCTGGTACTGTATATGCAATGACTGCACCCTCTTCTATAATGCTTGTTACCTAACTAAGAGCTCAAATTCATTGTTTCTGTATAGCTATGCTGCTCTTACTTCTTCCCTGCCCTCTCTAAGACTGAAACGTAGGACTGACATTTTTAATTAAGAAGCAAATGAGAAAAATACCGTCCTAAAAGCACTTAGAAAAATATAAATCATACCTTTCCACTCATTATAATTAATATTTTAAAGTAATGCCACCAAAGAAGGCATTAATTCCATTCTGTCTTCTTTTTTTTAACTATTAAAGCTGAAAAGGCTTTCTCCATGTTTGAGGCACTGCAAGGTTGAAAGATGCTACCGTGCAAGAAAAAAACTAGCACACACTTTGACACGCAGCAATAAAGCTCAAAATGTACAAGGACAATAATAACTTAGACTTATAAAAAGGAGGGAATATTAACACAGGTGCATTTGCTTTGAAAGCAGAAGACACCTATTTCTGCAGACTCTGACTACATCACTTCTGGTCACATACAGAATGATGCGTTTCACATCTGCTGAATTTGCTTTAGAGGCTCTACCAGAATTAAGGCCCTTGGGTGAGGGTGCAGTAATTGAATACCAATCTTATACTACAGCCTGTCAGAGGAATAAACGTGGAGCATTCAGGCTCGAAAGAGTGGACAGAAAGTAAATTAAGAAACCCCAACACAATGCAGTGCCTTTTTTAGCAGCATAGAATTCTAACCCTTCCCCAACAAAAGAAAAATCCTTCCTGTTGGCGGCTTGGATTTTCATCCCTTATTCCTATCGAGTAATGCCACAAAATCCATGGGATTACACACAAAGACAATACTTAATGTGAGTAATGGGATCAAAACCTGGCTGAGTGGGTTTAAAACTGCAAGATCTGCCTTTGCGCAAATGGATTCACACATAAACCAAAAGCTGTTCTATACCTTAGCTCATACACTTCATAAGCAGGTGGAGAATTGCGTTTTATATTCAGCTCTGCAAGTTACTAAGTCCCCTCTGGAACCATCAACGAGCACAAATACAACTGGAGAGCAGTGAGCGATTCACTGAAGAAGTCAACTTTTTTAGGGTTAAGCTGCTGCAGTCTGATCAGGTAGGACATGCCCATTTTTCTATTTATTTTTTTTTAATTAATTGTATCAAATACGCCCTCAGCAGCAGAAGCTTTTTCTGAATAATATGCATAAATATGAATGAGGATAGTGGAAATCAACAACCTGTTTTGCTGAGTTGGAGAGCAATTCTCAGACTGTATGAGCTGGGAACATGCAGGGCTGAATATGAACATCATTTCCACAACATCTCTGGACTGGTGCAGTCTGTTGATGACATCCCAAACACCCTTTTTTGAGCCATATGAGAGGACCTGCCATTTGAGGACATACTTAACCTGCACTGAGGAACTTGCTCCTCGAAGTAGCTAGACCAGTGCCAGCTCCTACAGCCAATACAGAGAACCACTGTATCACAAGGCACCGCATTAGAACCAGTGCTGGCTTACCCAGGGTAGCCTGTCAGCGACTGGGGGTTCACACCAGCTTTGCTAAAAAACCCAGCCCAGTGTGTTTCCATGCCCCCCCCCTCCCCCCTCCAAACCAGCAGAAGTTTGCAACCCGGGTTATCCTTCAATTTCTGCCTCACCCATACCGAGCATCTCCTGTGCGGGAAAGGTCACTACACAGCTACTTGCAATTGCACTCAGGCAGTCTCTGAATATTTTATCTTTAATAATAATTTTCACTAGGAATTCATCTTTCAGACATTGTATCTGGTTGACGAGTCAAGAGCAGCTTCACAGAGGAAAAATCAAGGCTCTCTGGAAATACTTTCAAAGGTGCTATGACAGCCCAGCACACAACGTTCTCCTCCGTTAACAAGCAGCGACATACAAATTCTACAATCTATTTTGCATCAAACCAACCATGTCCGAAGTGCACAGTGAAAACCATTGCCCATTCGCATCGCAGAATGCAACACTGTGGAGCTCGTGAATGTTAGTAGCGTTCTTCGTTCTGCAGTAGTATATCAGGAAATTAAAACACCTGAATCTCTTATACCTCTCAACTCTCACTGTTCTAAAGAAAAAGAAAAAAACTATTTAATAACTGGAGATGATGGTTGGTATGTTGCCACATATATGTAAATACAATTGTGAGTATGTAAGCAGAACAGCAGGAGACGTGGGTCTCCCTGTTGTGCTTACGTAGAAGAGCAAGAGAACGTAAAGCCAATGACTGCAGCGTATTTGCTGACCACATTTATCATACAGAGGCTTAATTTCAACGTATTATTTTCTCCTCCCCACTCCTGAGTTTCCACCTCTGGGAGGACGTTAGAAAATGCAGATCCCTGAGCTGACGACATCTCCATTGAAAGTTGAGAGGTACGCAACTGTTAGAGCACACATGGGGAACGCACTCAGCAAAATCAAACAAAACCCAAAGCAAAATAAAACCACCCCTGCCCTTCACCAAACCCAAGCAAACCCGTGCTGCCGTCACACGCATGCTGGGCACAGAAAGCAAGCTGTGACAAACAGAAGCCATGGCAGTGAGCCTGCATCTCACTAACCTCTCTCACTGGCTTTCCAGGGGCATTTCTTCCTTTAGGAACAGAGAGAGGAAGTGAAGAATTATCAGAAAAGAAAGGGGAAAAAAAAGCACACGTGAATAGGTGTATTTTATACTGTAAGATAAACTGCAATTTCCATTTAGGAATTTCATATCAAATAACCACATTGCTGCTTTAAACAAAGACTGGAAGTGCACTGAAATCCACTGACGATTCTGAGCCGATTCACTCAAGAACAGTTCTGTCACCTGCAGCTTGGTTTTAACCTAGCAAAACCACTTGAAAAAACCTTGGCGATAAGGATGGCAGAGAAGATGTGAATCCATGTTCTGAGCATCCAAATTTCCTCAATTTGTTAATTAAAAGACACTTTACATTTTATTACAGCGTACATACATATATACAGGTATACATTCATATATATACGTGTGTGTCTGCTCACACATGTTTTACACTTAGAGCTGTATACTGGAATATAACATGCTCACATTCAAGATAAATACATTCTGAAAGATGTTTCCAACAAGCTGATCTGCAAGCATGGTAAAACTGAGGGGGCAGAGGGAGAAAGGGAGAAAAAACATTCAAGTAAATGGGGAAAAAAGGGAAAGTTATCTCATCACTTCCAAGCCGTACTGCCAAAACAGAGGGGTCATTCATGGGTTTAGCTGAAAAGATGCTCCTGACAAGCCTTCACGGAAGCCACACTGTGATCATACCGATGCTTCTCAAACACTACGGATAGCATATTTGTTTTTCAAAAAGAAGAAAGCCAGGTGTCAATCAACAAGCAGAAACACCCCCTCACCCCCCTTCCCACCGCACAGCTGGTGACAGCAGGACACTCGCTGTCTCCAGGAGCAGCAGCGTCCCCCCGTCACTGGCACGCTGCCGCCAGCACTGGCACTGCCAGGCTCGCAGTCCTGGGCGAGGAAGCCACCGCGGTAGATGCTGTTCGAGAAAGAGGATGATCTTTGCCCCAGAGCTGCTGTAAATGATGTAATTGCAAACGACGTATGGGACAACGGGGAGAGAGGCAGATATATACGGGAGAACGCACCGGTCAGCATAACAGTAACCTAATTGCTGTCGAGTTTTTTTCTAGCTACGGCAGCCTGCAGGAGAAGGGAAGGAAGACAATAAATAGCTTTGCAGGTATTTTACAAGGAGCAGAACAAGGGTCAGCAAGGGAGCAAAGCTGAGCAGAGGTGGTAAAGGAGAGGAGGAGAGGGCGGAGGAAGGGAATGGCATCGCCGACCACCACAGGTCAGAGCCACCGCTCAGCTACAAACTCCAGGCAATGGAAACGGCCGGGGCCACCTCTGAAGGGCCCGGGCAGCAAAGGTTACGATTTACACAACAGAGGAAGTTTTATTCCCTTCCTTCCCCTCTCCCTCTCCCCGACAGCATGCTTGCTATTAGAAATGATAATAATAGGTCTGGAGTCATGCTCTGTATGTGGGTTTTTATTCTGCTCCTAAGGGGAGCCTTGACTCGGGTTATGTCTGTACCACATGTACCGGTGGCGCGCAGGGGTACCGGCGCAAGTTTGGCAGCCAGGAGAGGTGTCGCTTCAGTTCTAAGGACTTCACCTTGCAGGCCTGCCTAACTCTCCAGGACTTACATGAGCAGCTACACAGCCTGTGACCTCCTCTGGTGCTTTTATCAGGAGCCATGAATTCCCTAAAAAACTCCTCCCAGGAGGAGGGAAGACGAGAACCTCTCACCAACAGAAGTCACGTAACAGAAAATCCTTGAAAATGAAAATATAAAATCCTTAGCATACATTGGTCATCTTCTGAGGAAAATCCCCAAGGTTTAGGTGAGTAGGTGGTCTACCTAAGGCGCCCAGAAACCGCAGCATGGTACGGCTGGGTGTGCAAGAGTTCCTGGGGCATGAATGAGATCCAGCGGAAGATGGTTTAGCTGGGGTCAAGAGGAGAGAAAGAACTGCCTAAATGCAAAATACCTTTTTGGAGGTCTTAAGAAATGCCTACTTGTCTGCACAAGCACCTAAAATTGCAGGTACACAGTGTCCAATTTAAATATCTACATGAGACAGACTGGATTCTGCTTGAAAACAAAGGTATTTAAAGCTAACTGGGATACCTCTGCACCACACGAAACAGCTGGTGAGGAAAGTCTGTGGTGAGTAATCAGCCCTAGAGTTTGTTAAATGCAACAAAGAGTAGCACTACTGTAGTAAGAGCTAATTTCTTTTGGAGGAAGATGTTTAAAAAGGGTTTAATGGATTTTACTTTATTTTGTTCTTTGCAAATGAATGCGTGTGTCTCAGTTTTAAGGCAAGGAGTATGGTTTGGCATAAGTTCCAGAGGAAGAAGATTGTCTGTATTGCCGCAGTTCTGAAAATTTGTATTCTGTAAGGCATCAAAATACAGATACACAATGCATGGGTGCCTAATTATCTATTATTCCTGCTCAAATCAAGATTTCCTGCCCTTACAAAATAGAAGAGTCGTCTTCTTTTTTGGACATCTACATGACATTGTATCGCAGGCAAAAAGTACACACAGAGAGTGATCAAATCAAACCTGAAAGGAGAGGCACTAATAAAAACTTCACGCATCTATTGCAGATTCAGATCAAAGTGGAGAGCGCAAAGCACCTACTGTGCTGCCCTGCTCACTAAACTCAGGAGAGGGTCGGGCCGCAGAGGGGAGAGATCTGGATCTGCAAACAGCTTTTTTTCTTAAAAAAAAGTTCCTTGAAATTTTGTTAAATCCATGAACGTATTCCCAGTTTACATCGGGACTGAGCATTATAAATCATGGAAGACCTAGTCCTCCCCATCACGGTCCCAGCAGAAGTCTGCAGAGAAGCTCAGCCACTTGGGCAGTGCTGTGCCCCAGGGGGGTGATAAGGGATCTCAGTCACCTGGGCTCACTGATGTGGCATGTAGGACCATAGCATGAAGAAGGGGATACAGACCACAGGTGGCCAGGGTAGCTCAACTGGAAGAGTATTTCCAGAATAACCTGCAGTGTAATAACTCCAGGGTACTCTCCCACTGCTTCAGTAAAGTGTGACAAGAAAAGTCTGCGTCGTAAGATGTTTTGCTGGCAGAATAAGAGAAACTATATTATTCGCCGGGCTGAAAGTTGCTAGTTCTACTTAGGACGTTAGTGCCATTCATGACAGAGCCTGGCTGATGCAAGAGTGAGAGGAGAGAATGTGTCTGGTGTGTTCTTTTTATGTGACTGAGATAAATATAAAACCAAACTTGTAAAAGATGGTGCTACTCTTAGTGCCATTTAGTTATTGCTGTGAGGTCTTGTAGTTTCACTGCAGAAGACGACATCTGCATTATGCAATATTATGTTATATAATGACGCTGAGTACCAATCCCTCTCCAAGTGTTTTCACGTGACGTCATGGCCTCTTAGCTCTTTTAAGCCATCATGGTCTCATTTCTAAGCACTCCTTGGCTCCTACTTCTTCATTATCCACCCGCAAGGGCTCTGCATCTAAAGCCAGGGAAGCTCTCTCACCAACTGCAGTTGGCTCAAAAACTTCTGCCTTTCGTCTCCGAGCTTCATTCCTAGAAAGCATTTGCCACAAAACCATAACCGCAAAACACAGCCTGGTCCACCATGAGATCCACCCGTAGTGGTGCAACTTGTTTCTCCTCAGTGCTGCAGGAGAGATGAATTTGGCTTAAAAAATACTGGCCTGCCAATCTTGCTTTCTAACTGTGAACCAATTCCCTGGAGATTTAGTAGCTTGAGCACAAATACAGCGTGAAAATGTTTTCCTCTGTGGCCCATTATCAAGCAGGGTCAGACAAACCACTGAGGTGGTATTTAATGGTAGATTTCCACTAAATGTCAGACCTCTGGCTTTGACATCTGTTTTGCGTTAGCACAGCAGCTGTTCGAAGCAGCTGCAGCAGTTGTGAATTTGCTGGGAGCAGCAAAGTAAAAGAGGAATGGATGGGAAACCTTGTAGATTAAAAGGAAAGAAAAATTCCTTAAGGACAGCAATCATTGGGTATTCAGCAGAATTTCCTTCTCCAGAAATGAAGCAGCTTTCGGCACCAACAGTCAGCTGTGCAAGGAGCATGGAGGTCCTCTGCTCCTTAAGAAATGCCAAGAACTGCCAAAAGGTTAAACAGAAGAAACAACAACAACAAAAGAACTATTAAAGGCATATAGTAACGCAAGTGATTGCATCTGAGATCTCCTTATGAAGGTCTACAACACATTTTGTTTAACACACACTTCTCTAAAATACATTCAAAAGGATGCTATGAAGCCTTGATGTCCTTTTAAAAACAACTCCATGCAGCAAAAGCTTGGAAAATATCATAATCAAAATGAATCCATCTCCAGGTGAGTGAAAACTAATTACTACTACATTTTACTTCTTTGTTTCAGAAGTCCAAAATAGGAGCTACTACTTGCTTTAGGAAACTGTTTCCCAACCTGAGCAAATCTTACGCTTCAAATGCTTTCAATGACATTTAAACTAAACATTTTGGTTTTAATTTGTATCCTGTGATGTTCAACTATACAACTGTGCACCCAAGCACAGAAATTCAGTCCTTTTCTCTCTTCACTGCTTATTCAGCTCTGAACTTTTCTCATCAACCAAAGCCTTCAGAGTCCAGTTTACTTGTCATATTGTTCTGTGCTCCTCCAAGCTGTCGTTATCCTAATGGCAATAGGGCACCCAGAATTACATCCCTGATTCAAAAAGCGTATCACTCCCCGTGCTGTGACATGCTGGAGCTGAACATTTAGCTTGAAATTTAACATCCTTATTTTTACAGGCCACAAAGGAAACCCACATTTAATGCCCTGCCAGTAACTTCCCAGGCCTTTTAATACATCCCTAGATTTCCTCAATTGATTCCATGAATAAATTTCAGGTTATTTGTATGGTTGTTTGTCTCTTCCTGGATTTCATTTTGTTATTCTCACTTCCAAACTAGGTAGGTTTTGATGAGTGCCCCGTGTCCTCTGCAGGTCTTCTGGAATTGCATGGTCTATGAATATCATAGTAGACTTCTCCTTCTACAGCATTAGTATAGAAATAAACAAAGCTACTTCTAACACTAGTCGATGTTGGGCATTTAATCGATCTTCCTTCTAGTTTTAATTCCTAAAGATAGTATGCATCACACGTGGTGCCACTTTACCCAAGTTGCTTGAATTCACTTTTCAAATAGTATTTCATAAGCTCCTGTATCGCAACACACTTCTGAATGCCAGACCAGGATGACTGAGTTTCTTGCATCTGACAATTTTTTAATTCTACTTAATAAGAATTAATATAAGAAAATGTATTCTTTATAGATCTGTGCTCATCTCTTGTTTGGGCTTACCGTTCCATTTCCTGAATACCTACAAATAGCTTGAGATTCAATGCAACCTGTAATGCAAAGAAATAAAATATTACTTGCACCACGTCTGAATCCTTACACTATGCCCTCTCCTCAGGCTTCCTTTGCCAAACTGCTTTCATGCTTTTGCAATTACACTTTGATCTTTTTCTATAGACTGGAAGCCCGAGATACAGATTTGTACCTCTCAGCAGCAAAAAGGCCCCTGATTCGGTGGTTTGTTGAGACCAGTCAGCCCTGCTTCCTTTTCTCCTTCCTGCAGTCTGGTAAGTCGTAAGTCATGTCCCTGACACCTGTGGAATCTGATTGATCACAGCATCCTTCATCTCACAATGAAGGTCCACATGAGGCTGCGGCAAATTCGCTGCAAACGTAAGCTTTGTTTATGCAGGGATAGAATAGATTTTAGTCGTTAACATGGGAGTAGAAGAAAACTCCAGTAACTGCATTTTGCATGAGATCTCAGCAAAACTGATTATGTCAGTAGCCTTCTATATCAACCAGTGAATGGAAAACCATTCGCGCTGGTTGTAGGACAAGCTATTTCTCACAGAGGGCCTGACCGTTCCTGTTGCTCAACCAAAAGCAATTACACAAACCTGGCATTTGTGCAAATGCATCGAAAGATACCTGAGATACCTGAGAGAAACCTAATCGAGGTCCTAATCTCTTCAGCCAAAACCTGGTACAATTCTGGAAAAAGTGAATGACTTGTTCTCCCAGCTGGACTAATCTTTTTGTGTAGCCAAAGAGAGGGGAAGAGGCAGATTCTGACTCAGCCCGACAAGTGCCTTGGTCAGGCCCAAGAAGAAAAGTCCTGTGGGAAGCCTGGCCAGAAGCTCCTCTCGCGGCTTGGCTGAGGAGGACAGAAGAAGACACGTGTCAAACCAAGACTGTGCCTCCTCCTCGCTCGCAGCCCTCCACGCAGCTAGAGAGTATTTTGACAGCTGCTAGCAGGCAGGAAAGCATGTAAGCTGCCATCTCTTTTAGGGATGCCTGTGATCACATATTACACTTTTAACATAGTTACTCAATGGAGAAACAAAATAAGGGCATACATTCTTTGTCTGTATTTAAATGACTGCATTTTGCATCACCAGAATGAAAATGTGAAGTTATAGCTTAACTGAATTAAAATATGAACTGATGTTACCAATTTCAAATGCTTTTTTTCCCCCCACTAAACTTTATATTCTGTCAGTTTGATTCATGAAGCTTTGTATTTTTCACTAACAAAATTAAATTAGAACCCTTTCTATTCTCAGTCAGTAGGGAGTGACATCTAACAGACTGATCTCTAGCTATTTATGCACAGGAGATGAACCACTGTATTTCAAATATCTCATCAACTGTTGTTTCGTAAATTGCTCCCAGTTTACTTAAAACTAAGATTGTTTTTAAAAAGAAACACTGTTTGTCAGTGTCATCAGCTATGATTACAAATTAGATACCACATTTGGTGAATATTTTAACACATGGGGTATCTACACTTAGACAAATACGATTATGCAAGATCTCCTAAATGCAACATATTTACACAAATGATGGTCACTGATAAGAAAGCACTGTCTGTTGCAACCTTGTGTACACAGCGACTTTAAAAATAAGTCAATTTTTACCTACATACCAATATTTGAAAGATTTTTCATCTGTTGTCTCTGATAATTAATATCTAGGCAAAATGGGGGCTGGACAAAGGACTTTTTCTGAGGTGGAGATGAATGTAGTTAACAATATATTCTATTAGATTTTCTTCAGCAGTATCTTTCTAAACGATTGCATCTTTTGATCTATAGCATGAGATATTACGCAGCTTATACTGCCTTCTCCTTTTCCACTGCTCACAGATGATGCCTGGTGAGAGCTGAGCTTGCTTTGAAATCAAAAGGCTGGAGAAAACTTGACTTCACTGAACATCTAGTATGATGGTTAATGATGGTTAATCTACTAATGAAGAACCTCTGGGTGATGTGTGAAACCTGTGCAAGGGGCCCTGCAGTACATCTGTGCCCCTACTGAAATCCACTTAACAGGCTGTCAATAGACTTTGTTTTGCCAAGACTTTTGTATGTCTGAGCCTTCTTTCACAGGAACGGGTAATATCCCAAACTTCCCCATCCCCTGCTAGGAATCTAAGCCATTATTCTTGGCAGCAGAGTATCTTCTCTGCGCTCAGAAAAGACCTTCTTAAACAGAAAAAGGTTGAACAAATAAATCCCAGTAATACAAATGCTTATCTTTAGCAAACAACAGGAATGAGCAGAATGGAAACACTGAAAGAAATGCTGTGGCTGTACGCACAAGTGCAGCCTACACTGCACAGACAAGCAGCCCACTTGTTTTTCCCTCCATCACTCTGGACTCAAGTGCTACAAGGTCAAGAACTTTGACTCAGAACTTTAATATTATTTCAAACCAGATTCTTCTTGGAGAAAGGTAAGGACAGAAGAAAAATGTGCCAAGACTTGTATTAAAAATAAATCAGCAAAAGGCAACTGACTGAAAAGGAGAGAAGCTGTGAGAAAAGGAACACGGCAAAAAAGAAAAGAAGAAAATGCTCAGGAAAAAAGAGTCTCAGACAGACATTGCTTCATCCACGTATCAAGCAAGGGGCTACCTGTGGAGGTAGCTTAAGGTAAAGGAGGAGCAGGCTGCTTCTCCACTCTAAATAAGACAGATTTCTCTACAGCTATTGTTAAAATGAAAACAAAGAGCAGCAAAAAACCTGAAACCAAAACACAACCCCCTGAAAACATCAAGGAACAGAAAGCCCTTTTATCTCCTTCCCTCTCATCTGCCGCAGGCAGCAGCGCTCACCTCTGGAGCTGGGGAAGGAGTTGTTCAGCTGCTCCATCACTTCTTCCAAACCTGTGCTTGTGTCCTGGGGAGGGCTGAGCAGCTCATCCTCACCTGGAAAGCAAATCCACGCCACTGCATCAGAGCCACTATAAAACCATTTGCTAACAGCTTGCTATTGCGCATGTCCTTCACGCAGCTAAGGCACTTAAACACATTTTCTGCTTAGTTTACAATCAAAATTTTAAAGGTGAATTTTGATGAACATTATGTTTCTCTCTCTTTTTAAGGAGCTACGTGAAATTACAACGAATTTTAAGCAATTAACACTGACTTTAATTCGTAAAAAGGGATTTAAGAAATAATCTACTCCGGTAAAAGAAGTGGGGTAAAATGTCTTCTAGGACCATTTAGTTCCATAAATGACACTCGTTGTTTCAGCTTCTCTTATTCTATTAATGGGAAAAAAAATTGCTGTTGTGAGTGCTGCTATTGAGCTGCTTTCTAATAGTGCTGGATTCATGTGAGCAGTGCTTTGCCTAGCTGCATAAATCAGTAGAAACCCAGATTCTCATCTGCATCAGTATTAATATTTCTGACAGTTTAACTGCATCAGAGTGGCGCTCCAAGAACATTCAATTGTACTGTAAAAGGGTTTAGCAGCAGTTTAATAAAGCGAAATACATTTCTCCCACTGAATAATTTCCATAACCTGATTATAGGGCCGCAGCTTAATGGGAAATTCAATACATTTTATTTTTACTGGGGTTTTTTTGGTCATGGTTTCAGATAACTAAAATCCGTATGTTTATTTTACTGTAGACCCCAGCCTCCAATACAAATAAAGCATCTGAAAAGAGAATACACCTAAAGAATATACTTGGAGTGAGATCATCCTTTTTAACTAGATTTCTTTTATCCCTATTAAAACACAGAAGCAATTTTGCCTGCAATAACCACGAGAGGTACAACTTTATTCTGAAAATGACTTAATGACCCTTTCTTGGAACATGCCTTTCCCTACTCAACTTGAGTAATAAACGGCCTGATTTTCTGTTAGTATTCACATTCTTTAAACACTGAGGTGCTCCAAGCTAGTGGAAAGCCTACTAAAAGAGATGCTAAAGGAACACTTCAGGACTGCATGTATTTGCTATTATTAGGCTTAGTGTTGGCCTCATCTTAGGGCCAGGAGTTTCACATGAGCTATTACTGACCAAGAGTCATTTTTCCCACTCCAGTAAAAGAAGTGGGGTGAAGTGTCTGCAAGAAGCACTTAATTCATGTAAGTGATGGTCTTCATATCAGCTTCTTTTATTCCATTAATGGTCCAAAAATAGCTGCTGAGACTGCTTGCAGTTTGTTCAGCTTTCGTCTGGTGCTGGGTTCACAGAAATCAACTCGCATCGTGAGTTACCTCCGCATCAAGTGTCGCACTGACAGAGGTGCCTTAGCAGAAGTAATGTCCTTCCAGCCTCTGCTGGATGTCAAGGTGAAAACTCAAGAGCAAGATCTTGCTGCTTCTACCCAGGCCAGGGACCTTATCAGCATGCCTGCAGAAAAACCCTTGGCCCTAAAGATCGAAAGAAGAGGGCAGTGTTTCTGCTGTCCTTGCCAAGAAGCACTGAGGACAGATACTGATTTCCAAATGTCCTGGTAAGTGCTGATACAAACTGAACTGTGTTGACCCTAAAGGCTGCTGCATCTTTCATTTAAAATGCATTATTTTTATTTTTTCTCATTTGGATGATTTTTCTGAGCATTTCCTATTAAGTGACAAAATAAGACATCAGCCAAACAACCTGACAAAAGTAAAGACACCTTCAGACCTCAATTACCTCTCTTTACCCGGAACAGTCCTCCCCATTCGTGTTTCTACAAAAGGCTTGGGGAGCTGGGTGGGTCTCAAATATTCTGGTGGTATCTGAACGAATTGAAGTTCAGCAACAACCTCTTGGCTCCCATGCCTCAGAGAACCTCTTCTGCTGCTACAATACTGGGTAAGAAAGGCCAAAGATCAGGACTTTCCCATTAAGACTCTATGAGAAGAAAAGCAGAAGCTTTCCACCTGCCTAGGTGTATTTCAGGTTTTCAAGGGATAAGCTCTTCTATTTGTAAATTAGGATCTTACTGGGTTGTTGCTTTTACCAAACAGGTGGAAAACACTGCTGGTGGAAAACCTTTTCCAGTAATCTCTCTTTGAGAAAGCAGAGAGACAGAGAAGTACAGCGGGTCTACATTCAAACTAAAACACCTAAGGTCTCCTTTCAAAAAGAAGAATGTGTAGAAGTTACCACTACATTACCTCATTGCCTGAGAGACCTAGAGATCCTCGGAATTTTCTCAGAAATGATGACTCCCTTGTTACTGGGCACATGCCTGCTGCATGGGAGCACTATTTACAATGCCCCTCTGGTTCCCTTCACAATTCAAGAATATTTCAAGTTGCACTTCAGAAAACTCTGCTTTTTGTGTGTGAAAGGAGACTCGACAAACTGAATTAGTTGCTATTTGTTAGCTCGGTTAGTAATTCTTTTTATAAGCTCCACTCCATGCTGCCAACAGTGTTCCTTTGCTGACTCTCAACACGATCATCCTGATAATGATTCACCATCTCACTGTCCTTCCACATATTGGCTCAATCGAACAAACAGAAAACTCCAATTCACGCCTAAACATTTGCTTTAAATATGTTTTAGTTGTTTTTATGATTTTATGCATTTGAAGTAATTAATTTCAGTCTCACAAGTTCAATGGGAACAATTTCATATTGAGTCAAATGATAAGAAGTACATTATTGTATTTTGTCCTACTGAATGATAAAAAATGAAACTACAGGACTTTTAACAAAATGGCTGGGAATCACTGTCTCCCTATCTTTTCTTGTGTATTTTAATTAACATATTTTATGTGATGAAATTCACGACATTTCTTCAGAAAGCCATGCAAATTACTTCACTAATACATTTTGCCTACACTGTTGCAAAATATTTACTCACTAGTAATACAATTAAAAAAAGATCCAAACGAAATTGCTGTTACCTGTGACTGTACTCTCACCCCCAGGTTTTAACTTAAGCATTCCTAAAGGTACAATTTATTTCACTTTTTTTGTTGTTGTAGGGAGTACAGAACCCATTGTGTTTGATAACGGCACGGGCTGATGTTATTGCCTATTCTCAGGATGGAAGAAAAAGCCCCTTAACAAGCTATATCTTCCACCACAATGACACTTCAGACAGAGCAGAACATCCCCTCCTGTTCAATTTCTCACTGTCATTGACTATTTCACTAACTGCAGTGAAGAGAAAAGCTCTCACTTAAGCCTCTCACTCTCCCACAAAGCCTCTCTCTAATATACACTAAATAAATTTCTGTGTATGAAGCAGAATATTATCACCATACTTCAAATATTATCTTGTTGAAGTCATTTAAGTACATTTGCTTAAAGATGCTGCAATGGTTGATTGCTTTTTTACTAGCAGAAAATCCTTACTGCTTGGTAATAAATACTTATTAATTATATAACAGACAGGAAATTAGGAAAATGCTGCAGACCAGTTACTAAAAGCACCACAATAATAATTCCAGCCTCTAGCTACAGAATATTATTACTTAACCTTACTCCACAACTCACATGGTGTTCATTATCACATCTGATGCGATATTTAGAAAAGACACTAGATGAGTACTGCCTGTGAGTGACAGCTCAATTCTACTGATTGAGCCATGACATATTAAAAATAAGATCACATCAGTTAACATGGGGATAATTAATCATTCATTTAATCTCTTAGCCACAATTAATACTGTGTACATTTAAATCAGCTGTGTCATGCTTAATAGCTGAAAGTCAGTTTGAATAAAATAGTTAGCTTTTAGTGATATTTGTCTTCAGAAGTCAAGCCCTGGTTTAATGTCAAAAAATCCCGGCTACTGAGTGCATCATGACCAAAAGCAAAAGCCTGAACCATAATGAAGATGTAAAGCGTAAACAGCCAGATGACATCGAAGACCATTGCAAATGTCTACTTCATTCTCATTTGAACTAAACAGAAGCGCAGGGTATTTTCTGTCTTTAAGGATTTTTTTTTTCTGGAAAATGGGACAATAACTATTTTTTATGACAGTCTGAACTTAAATGTTACCTTACCCATGGTTTCTGAAGTCTGGCTGCCAACTACACGAAGAAGCATTGGCTGACTGCTGTCTGACCTCTGCAAAGAGGTAGAAGGAGATGATAGTGTTGTACCATTCACCTTGGCATCTGCCTGTGGCTGAAAATTGAATTAAAAAAGAAGAGGTTGTTACTAACAGCTCAGTACAGTTGCACAAATCTTTATAAATCTGTATTTATTTACTCCATGAATACACACAATTTTCTGTCTGCTTTTAAGTAAATACATCCATGCAAACAATGGATTTGAATTCTGAATAAAACAAGGAAGAAGACTAAATAGGAACACTGAAACATGATTTCACCTTCTTGCTTGCAGCCTGTAGAACAATTTAATATTTTTCTCTGATCAGCCCCTACAGATATGAATTCTTGGTCTGTTGTCATTATTGATGACACTTCAGACCCGGTTTGGAAGATGACTTGGGAGAGCTCTAGAAGAAAGGCCTGAGGACTCACCTGCTCCAGCAGCTGCCTCAGCCTGTGCAGCTGCGACTCCAGCTGTTTGTTGTGATCCTCCAGTATCTGCATCCTGGCCTCCAGGCGGCCCTTGTGCTGGCGAAGCAGCTTGGCTTCTGCAATGAGCTCAGCATCTCGGGGGCTTTGCGGAGAAACCGGCATCATCTCCGGTGGGGAGGGCAGTGGAGACAGTCCTTTGTGGTCATGCTGTTGCTTCAGGCGGTCGTACTCCACTTGCAAGTTTCTGTTGAGAGGTAACAGGAAGGTAAAGCTTTGCAAAGCCAAACAGGCAGCGCAGGCTGCGCGGGGCAGTGAGAAGGCACCTCCTCTGGCGTGGTGTGGTGTGGTGTGATGTGTCCAACTACCAAGGGGCAGAGGCTCACCTGCACCACCTGCCTTCCCTTTGGCCGAATCCATGCCCGCGCAGGCTTACACCTCGCAGATTTGCACGGAGCTGATGTTATAGGGACCCGTGATACAAGCATTGCCTGAAGGCTCTCTGTGTCACTGGAATTCACAATTACTCCCCTTCCAGAGCACAGGACACAGAAGGCTGGCTGGGCTCCAGGCACCCTCCCGAAGCCTGGGTACGGTCTGTCCTGTGCTCGGCCCTCCCTCGGCTTCCTGCAGTTTATCCTTCCTAGCAGAAGTCGGACTGCCTGTTCGCTTCCATGCACAAATACACCCGAGGAGTAATTAGTGCTAAAAGAGGACTTAGAGTGATCCAAGCACTTTCCAAACACTAATCAAAGCGGACGCCACCTGGCCGGCCTGTCTGTTTTACAGATGAGAAAGTGAAGACAGAAAGGCGGCTCAAAAAGTCAGAGCAAAACACAGAACTCAAGAGTTCATTTGCAAGACTTCTGTCATCAGTCAGGCAACGTCATTCTCCTCTCCTCGTATCTGCAACTGCATTTCCAGTCTAGCTCTAAAATTACTAACCTGAGATGAGGAAAAGACAAATTAGTGAGCTAAGCTGTTGAACTACACTACACTAACTTTTGGGGCTGTAATTTCCACCTTCATTTGGACTGCCCTGTCTAGAGTGCTGCAGTCTACTGTAACTTTATGACACTGCTAAGCTTGTTCTTTTACTCCGTAGAACTCCAGTTTTACTCCAGTAAAACACTCCATAGATTAATATGATCTATAGTGGTCCCCATGAAAAAAAAAAACTACCAAGCAGGAAGAGCACAGAAGGTAAGAAACTGAAACCTTGTTAGGGATAACACAGTCCAAAACTGCAAAAATAGCAACTTGTAACAGAAACTCTGTAGGCAAGGGAGGCCTAATAAACTGCACTGGGATTTTGTTGCTATGATGTTCCTTTACAGCTTCCCAGAGGGGGGAAAAATGGCTCAACGCTCTGGTAACTGCTTACTCATCACAAGCAGTGACCCAGATTTAACTTTTTCCAACTCGCTTTTATTTAAGGTTGTGAGAACAGGCACTGTTTGCCAGTTCTGCCTGCAAACCACAATGCACGCTGACAGTTTGCTCTGGAGGCTGAATAGCACCTCAGAAACCTTCCAATAAACTTTATTAAGCTCTGAAACACTTCTAAAGGTACGTTATTGTGACGAGAACAAGAACTAAAACAGTAAGCATCATTTCACGTGGACGAGCAAGCAATGCCAAGGAGAAAGACAGGCTACTGACTGTTCTTCAAACGAACTTGTAGCCCTCAGCAGCTGCATGATGGATGTGTCCTAATCTGGGACTGTGGCACCCCTCCCCAGAACATGATCTCTAAGGGATGTCTGACCTACATGATCCCTCCCCTATAGAAGTTTTGAGAGGTTAAAAAAAGCGGTTGTTCATTCTTAACTTCAGGTTGTCCCAAAATTCAAGATTTCTTTCTCTAAAACCAACACAAAGAGGGGAGAATACAGAGAGGTTTTTTTCAAAGACAGTTTTTTGTTTTAATGAAATACAGAGTTTCAAGTCCATGAAAATTGTCTGGAAAAAAGAAAGAAGGGCTATACCGGGTGTTGGTTTCCACACGATTTAACGTCTTCTGGTACTTCTAGCTGAATGAACTGGTGAATAATTAATGAAAATACAAAAGGGAATAGGAAGGAGCATGACAACGGTATCACACACGGTCTTATTGCAGACTAAAGTTTATATAGGATTGATCATTAAGCTTGTTTTTCACAAAGTCTGTAGATAGCAGCTATCGCTACCCCATGAGGAATTTCCCAGGTGTACGACACAGGCAACACTCCGCAAACAGCAGACTCAGAAGTTTGAAGTGCTGTAGAGCAAAAGATAAAATATCACCCTAAGGGAAACTAAATAAATGCACTTGGTCATACTTACAATGTCACCAGGTACCTTGCTACAAAGAAATCTACAATTATGGCCTCAACTATCAATGTAGAGAAGTCCTTCTAGTAACTGCCGTATTGAGAAACAAGTGCGGATCAGGGATTAATTCAAGTAAAAACACCTACCTACATACAATATAGTTAAAAACTCTTTCTGAAAGCCTACAGAGAAAAAAAATATTGTAAAGGATACTGCATATTATCTAACAGAGATATGTCTGAGTTTGCGAGTTCTGTAATTAAATACAGTAATATTGTTGGAACAAATGCTGAAGGGCACACATGAGTTTGCCCAGAGCACCTGTGTCACTGAGTTTTCCAGCTGCACCTTTTCAGTCCAGCTACAGAGTCCTTAGTCCAGAGAATTAAGACTCATCATAGAAACCTCTTTCAGAGCCGTAACAGTGACGTGGAGTGCAGATGATCAATAACATCATAATAATTGGGATCTAACATACAGGAATGAAGATTTGTATTAACATAGGGGGGGAAAGCTGAAAATTAAAGAAGAACGAACTTGAAAGCTGCTCTAAGAATATCCTCGAGGAGAGAACAACCTGCTCTTATTCCTACCTCTGGAACAAGTTTTAAGCTGTGCAGTGAAGAAGGGTTGCTGCTGCAAGCCAGGTGTCCAAAGCGCTGCCCACAGCCCTCAGAGTAAAGCCTCTGCGTCCCAAGGAAAGGAGCGGTCTGACATTTTCAGCATAAAATGGGAGGTAAGAGAAAGCATAATCCTCTCTAAATGAATGAGACTGAACCAGCAGGCGCAGTACTGGGAACCCCAGCCTCCCTCCACCATAGCTCAGGCTGGGTCACTTTTACATCTGGCTGTCACAAACAAGCAAAGCTGCTGCACCTTCTGATCACTGGGAAAATATATTCTACTTCAGTAAGAGAAATAGTCAAAGAAAACCCCATATATTCCATTTACTATGCTTGCACCTCTCTGAAGCATTCATGAAGAAAAATAACAGAGGAAGCATGCAGTGTAACCTTGATTTATGCAACTGTGAAGAGCTGGGTAGTAAAGAGCTCATGAGTTATTAGTCACATCTATCACTGGCAGCATTAATTGCCTTGTGACGGAAACCCTAGTGGACCCCATCTGCTGAGTAGTCCTCTCAGAGGCAACTGAGAATTTGTGAATTCATGTTATTTTTCATCTCCCTGCAGAAAACCAGTGGTGTGAAGAAACGGACAAAGCTGGTAACTGACCCACCTACCCCTCTCCAGAGCGCCAGTGTTCACTTACGATGCTTCACACTCAGAAGATCTAGTTCCACTTCTTCAATGCCAAAACAAATACCAAAAGGACACACGGCATGTTTAGAAATGCATCGCTTTCTTGCTATTGCCAA
Organism: Gorsachius magnificus; assembly: GCA_034008185.1. NCBI lineage: Eukaryota > Metazoa > Chordata > Aves > Pelecaniformes > Ardeidae > Gorsachius > Gorsachius magnificus. The sequence continues at coordinate 91,588,922 of CM067081.1, forward strand.
CTATACAGAAGGAACTTATTTGAGGAGGCCATTCATCAGCCTTCAGATTTGAAGGAACACGGTAGCTGCGCGGAAACAGGGCAGCTTTGAGATTGGGGTATTAGTGCTTCTCCAGCGGCACACAGCCCGCTGCGCTCCCGGTGCAAGTCAGGAAAGCAAAGGCAAGGCAAACAGCTCTGGCTGGAGATCTCATTTACTAAGTTCTTGTTATAGTACAGCTAGGAGCCGGGAGGAAAAGAAGAGAACACGAGAGAAGTCTCCTTTTTACAGAAGTATGTCAGTGATCTTGATTCAGCTAAAACATTAGGAAACGTTTGCTTTACTTAGTCATAAAAATAGCAGGAAAGTATTTTAATTCTTTACAAAAATTTCTGAGTCACTGCAAAACTGTATGCTTTCTATTTAATGCTAGTACAGTACATCCTAGTCAGTATAACCTATCCTACAGTATAACCTATGTAATGTACTGCTTTAGATGGACACTAAAAATCTGTCTTTTCTGTTTCTGAAATGTATTCATTCTTAATGAAAATTCAACATGTTTTTTGGACATTTTTATAATTGGGTTTTTCTCTTACATTGCAATGTAGGATACAGCAAGATTACTTTATGTCCACTGAATACATAAGAAATGGTCTTATCACAATATTCCATGTGATGTAAAACTGAGCATGAGTCTGAAGGCCTAATACTCAAATGAAACATTTTCACCAACTGAAAATATTCTCTAAAATGCTCACATTTTAGCAAATATAAATTATTTAACAGTCGAATTTAAGCCATGAATTATTTAAGGAAGTCATATTTGCAAGCTACAAAAGCACCAAGGTCTCAAAATGCTAGCAGATAAATAATGAATACCTAACAAGGGGTCCTTGGAACTGAAAAAAACCCAGTCAGAACTGTGTCACAGCTAGGTTAGTTTCTGAGTCAGATAATACATTTCAGAAGAATTCAAAATAGGCAACGGATCTTTTTAAACTGTCCAAAAGCAAAACCTCAGAATTACAATTTCAGAGAGTCTTTTTCGTTTAAGTAACGAGTCAAGATGGAAATATTCAGAGACCACAAACTGCAGCTGAAAAGCAAATGGAAGTCAGAATCCAATAAGCAGCTCAAAAGGGACGAAGCAAAGCCAAAAACATGAAGCAAAGAAGAGAAGGGCTTTTTTTTTTAAAAAAAGCAGGAGACTGTGGAGAGCAGGGGAAAAAGAGAAATGACAGTGAAGTGTTTTGAATATCGTAGTATTGCTTCTTGTTGGTACTTGATGCAGCTTTCCCCAGAGCTGCTGAGAAGCGACTGCGTGTGCCGACTCTAATTGTGAAATAATACAAGATACAGCAGAGAGCGCTAAATCTTCATTGTCAAACCTCATCAGAAGTGCATGCAAGATGGTCAACGCGGGCAGGAAAAGATGACTGTTTATCCAGCACAGCTAGCTGCCCAGCCACTTGTCTTCCCCTTCCCAGGCATAACCACCGCGCCCAGTTCAGCACCGGCAAGGAGACGCCCTCTGGCCACCAGACCTGAGGTATTTTCACTGGAAATGAAACAATCCAGGTGCTTTAAGGCTGGGCTGAGGACCGGACAGTCACAACATGATTTGCATCGCATTCAGCTCATTTCCAAGCAACGGATTCACCGAGTCTTCACGCTGCAGCGATAAACAACGTTTGCTCAGAGGGTGTTTTTCAGATCAGCATGGGCAGGAATATGTGTTCACCCACTGGGACCAGGTTCACACAAGGCATTAGGTCCCAGGTTGTTGACCGCCTTTGGCGACAGCCAAAAAAGGTTTGCACAAACTCAAAGGAGGAGAAAGAGTAGAAAATAGAAATCTAAAGGGACAAGACTGTTTTCTAAAGGTAGATAAGTGATATGAATGGCTCCTGACTGACCCTGCCCGAACAGTGTATTTTTCTAAACAGGAATCAGAGTTTCCTGTAAAAAAACATAGCTATCCGGCTGTGACAGGCTATCAGGACAGCGAGAACTTGTTCGCTTTTCAGCATCCACCTCACATTTTAAGAACAAGTTATTTATAGCGGCTTGCAGAGACAAAAGTCATGATTTTGTCATAATCAATGAAAATCACAGCAGTGTGACCTCCAGGCTGTCCTACAGAAACAGACCTCTCCGTCCCTGCTGCACTGAGACACGAAGCAACCACAAAAGGCGAAGTTGCCTGTGGTGGCATCCCGTCCGTAACCGTGCCTCCAGTAGTACAAATGAGAAAACAACAGGCTATGACCAAGCTCACGGGCTACAGCTCCCGTTTAATCCAGGACTTGCAAACTTCAAACCAGGTATTTTTAAGGTGCAATTCCTGTCAGAGATCTTTTAACATGCTATTCCTCATTAGTATTTGTTATATTAAATAAAGTTTACATGGAAATGTAAGGCGAAAACCCCAAAAAGGAATTTTTTAGCCTGTTTAGCTGTCTAACTCCAAGTGATACTAATGTTCATATACTACATTTCTAATCTAAACCGAGGCTGCTTTAAAAGCCATCGTCCTTACTGGTGGGCAGCTTATTTTGTATACAGACAGAAAAGCATTATCTTTTTTTTTTTTTTCTCCTTCCTAGTGCTGTTTAAAAAAGTAACACCCCTCCCCTGAAAACGAAGCTATTTTACTACCTGTATGGTACTAGCTACACAGTATTTCTTAACTACAGAAGTCCTGTATGCAAAGTACGGCGGCTTATTTCAAAATACTGATTTTCCTCCACTTTGTAAAGTACTCGGGCTTTACATACTATGTAGCAGGAAGTCTGAGGTTTGTTTCAAACAAAATCTCACTGCTGTTCAGAGAGCAAGAGCTTTGTTTACTACGGCTTTTTGTCTGAAACACTTTCCTCATCCTTTAAGCTTATTGATCCTCTAGGTTCTCCCAAATCCTCCTGAAAAAAGGGTGTTCTTGACCCTTCCTCTTCATTGCTCACTCTCCCATTTATAATTATTTATATGTCTGTCAGACACTGTGCCAGCATTTTTCATGCAGGCAGAAACATAATCTCCAGGTGTTTTATCTGCTACTAATTCCTCACAGAAAGCAGTTAAGATTTTAGCAGTTCCATCTTCAGCTTAACTTGCTCTGAAGATGATGTAGTCTGAAAGCAGAGAGGCTGCAATGCAACTGGAAACATGAGGGCATGAGAAAACAATGGCAGATTAAAAAAAGTAGCTCTTACAGCAAATTACACCTTTAATGAAAAAAACATGTGTGAAACAAGCTGTTGGTTAAATTAGTTGCCCCTGCCCCGGAGATGTATAAAGATAAGTCTACAGCAAAATAAAACCTGGTAGTTACGAAGAACAGGCTCTCTCCTCTTCCTGGTTAGAAGCATATTACTTATACAGAAAAACGGATTTAATCTGCAGAGGAGTAGCTGATGCACGTCCAGAAGGAAGCACAAGGCAGATCTAAATCTTCCTCCTATTCCAGGTGACAGAATAGCTTATTTCAGGCTTCTCCATGCCAAAACCAACTTGAGCTGTTCTGCAAGTCCAGGCTCTGCTCTTTGTAAAGAAGCCCCAGCCACAGACTGATGGAGATGGTGGGGTGATGGAACCGCTATAATTGATTAGTACAATCCAAAGAAGACTTATGCATGGAGAGAAGATCTATGACACTGCCAACTCTTGCATTATTTTCTTGACATGCCTAAGGTAAATGATTACTGCATTAAACCCTCAGTGCAAACAGAAGTACCTAACTCTTAAAGCAGCAAGAAAAAAGAGCACGAAATGCCAATAGACTTTATCATGAAGATAGCAGAAGGCAAATAAAAATGGGGGTTTTTGTAGATCTAAATTATTTCTATCTTACAGTCTAATTTTGATAGTTCATGGTTGCAATTACTTATCTGCCAGGGTCAAGATCTACCAGTTTTTATGCTGATGGCCCAAGACTCCAGAGTATTGTAGAAAGAGGACCATAGTATTGTGATGCTGCAAGAACCCAGTCGGGGGTTTTTTTGTGATTAATGAAGACAACTTCAATTAAACTTGAAATTAAAAGTGGTAAATTATATTTGATACTGAAAGGCTAAAGAAATGGCAACAAATAACACCAAACAAACAGAAAGAAAAGAGAACCCAAGTTTTAACCACCACGAAAGAACTCATTTGTCTGAAGAAAATGCAACTTTATAACTCATTTTATCCCTAAACATGCTATCAAAGCTAATTCCATCTAACTGTACAGCACAATTATTTCACAGATTCTCTTCTTCAAATGAATTGAAGTAATTTCAAAACCTGACGTCTCCCAGAGGCCAAGCTTTTTGAGAAAAGCCTGTCTTTCCAAGAACCTCTGCCTGTCTTTTTCCAGACAGGGGTGCAGAAATCTGCATGCCCTTCCCTCTCGTAACGGTAAAATAAAGTAACACTGGCATGAAGCTCATTAGTATCATGGAAATAAAGGAAACAGTAGAACAGGAGGAAATACGAAACACAGCCAGCAGAGCTTGTCACAGGTGGCACTATGAGCATTAGGTGACCCACGTACGTCTCTGAAGCTTGCCGGTTTGGAGGTTTAGTGGAAGAAACAGTGATGACTCATCACCGCACTGGAAGTGGGAATGAGTTAATGACAATACGATGTCAGCCTCAGCCTTATCGCTTACAGAAAGAAAGGTTTTGTTTGCCCCTGCAGCGTGTGCCCGAGGGCTGTGGCAGCCGGCGACAGGACTCACCTGTTTTCCTCCTCCAGGTCCGCGAGGATTCTCTCCAGTTCCCCTCTTTCCTCACTCTCCAGAGAAATCAGGATCTGAGCAGGGCTTCGGGGCTGGCTCAGGGGGGACTCCTGGTTCAGACTTTGGCAGTAGTGCTGGATTAACAAGTGTTCATCATCACTGGAAAACAGAGGAGGATAAAACAGGCTGTTCCCTTCCTCATTTTTCACTTTGCAGTGAGTATGAGGAGGTGATTCACTCCCCGTCTCTCCTTTCTTACAAAGAGGTTTGCTGAACTCTTTGTAACAAACAGCAGAGCAATGTACCTTAAAAGCAAAATCTGCTGAACTGTTTCACTTAGTGACTGATAATTTTCCTTCTCTGCAGAGTCCACCTCTCTTCCCCTCTGCTTCTCAGATACTTAAAGCCATGTTTTGCCACAGCCGACAACCTCAGCTTTCCTCTTTTGCCTAACTTCAGTTAGGAGTTTGCTTGAGAAGAAAAGCCATCTGCTGCTGCCTGATCTGTGTTGTGGAAGGGTCATTCAAGCGAAGGCAAGGTGTTTATTTTTACACCTACAAACTCTCCTTATGTAACAAAGGTGCCCTCTATTTAAAATCTTTGTAAAATTGTAAATGAGGTGAGATAAAAAAATATTGACTTAATCTAATGAAATTACAGTTTTTCACTGAGCGTTTTTTTTAGATTACACATGATGTACACTATCAGAATACAAATATATTCTATTTAATACATAAGATCTCCTTCTTTACTTCTATTGCCCCCAAAGCTGCTCGGCATTTGAAACAGAAACATCTCTGGAAGAGAAATGCAAATCCAATTCTGAAGACCTTCACCACCTCCCAGAATTACACGGGTGTTTTAGATGCTAAGGAGATGCTAAGAAGGCACTAAGCTATGCAGCTAACACCAGTAATAACTGGGAGAAACCATCGAAGGTTTCTCTTGACACTGCAAGTCAAGGACAGAAAAAAATAACACTGCTGTTGGGAATCCTGTTTTTCTCCTAGTACTTACTTATAACAAAATACTTCAGTCTACTTTTTTTTTTTTCTGTTACATTTATAATCCAGAATTTAACAGGCATTTTGAATAGCTGTTATTGTTCAAAAATTAGAATTTGCCTTGTTTCCATTTTGTTCCTGAAAATGTTAATGATGCCATTTTATAGACTGCAGGAGTGCTAAAGCAATGTAGAGCACATTAACATTAGTTCATAAAAGGGAAATATTAATTTTTCACAACAGGCATCCTTTCCATTTTCTAAACAAAATTTTAAAGGCTTGCCAGTTCCTAAATTTATACTTTTCATGAAACACTTCAACTGCGATTTCCTTCAAACAACTGCTGTGCATTTATAAACACCCTTATGCTTATTCTTAAGTGAATTAGCAGTGAAAAAGTGGCGTAACTACTGCAATATAATGTCACTTTACAAGACACGCTCTTTTTGTGTGATTTTCAGCCTGCACATATTTTGTATATACATAATTGCAATGACACTACATATTGAGATGTTTTGTGGTATACATACACATTATCTCTTTATTTCTCTCCCTCCCTGACTCCATCTACTGCTGTACCTGCAGCTGTAAGCCCGATAATCCAAAACCCGTAAGAATGTCAACAAATAATACTTAAGTATAACCTGACAAACAAAACTGAAAGAATTATAGTTGTGAATCCATGGTGAGCTTTGCTTTTGCTGCGATTTGTATCTGGATAATATTTCTTCTGAAATTCAGAATGTACAGATTTATTCTCGTTCAAATAGTACAAACTGAGTAACAAACTGGATAGTCAGAGGCTAATTTATTAACTGAATCATATGAATACAACTTTTAATTAACCAGAGAATAAATTGAATAATAAGACCAGAGTGTAATATAAAAGATACTGCTTACGTATGATTTTGTGACTAAGGACACTAAAACGTTACAGCGGGGACAACAGGAAATTCCATATATAATAGCATTACTGCTTCCATAACAATACAAAATTGACATACAACTTGGAAACAAAGTTTTCATCAACTGCATGAACCTGTAGTGACATTGCATATGTATTCGTTTTGAGGCGTCATTTTAACTTTCTCCTTTTTGAACCGATATATTAAAACAATGTACTTGGTTGCACAGGGGATTTTCTTGCAAAGTTGGTAGGTGACAATCCTACCCAGTCAAAAGAGAAACTAGTTCAAAACAAAGAAACAGCTTCATTAGTCTCCAAGAACATCTCACAGGCTCACAGCCAACCTTCTAAAATACTAATGATTTGGAAACTCATTTCAAGTGAAAACTGGCCAGAGTTCTGTGCTTTAAAGGAAGGCTACAAATTTAATAAGATTCTGTCTGAATTTTCACAAAAATCCACCCCTTAAACTGTGGTAAGGATGAGATAACGTAGAATAGAAAAAAACACTTTGGAAAAGCTGGGATTTGCATTTTTTCATATTTGAATTAGAATCCGTGCTATGGCTTCTCCTACACAGTTAATTAACGTAGACCAAATTTGCAAGCATGACAATGACTTATATGCTTCTATCCTGTTTTCAGAAACATTACTCACAATTAGTTTTCTACGTCTATGTCCTTTCATTCAGAGAATAAACAAGATGAAGAAAATCATGAGAGGAGAAATACGTTATCGTGTCAGAAAACTCCAAAAAGGTGACATTTGGTTGAACTACTTTTTAAAAATTAAAACGTTTATTTATGACTTTATATTTAAAGAAGCACAATGAATGCTTCTCAGTGATCTGTCCAACCTGAAGTTTACTACTTCTCGTATTTCATGGTGAGAATTCGTCCCTCTGGGCTTACATTTGCAATGTATTTCAGGTATTTGTAGACCAAATATTTATGTTTAGCTCCTCTAACTTTTTGAATGACACTTTACCCACAACAACATTTTCTAGCTTAACAGCAATTTAACCATGATTAAACTTGCAGTTCAGCTAGAAGGGTTATCTTTTCATCTTTGTCCTTAAACCACATCAGATGAGCACTTTTTCCAAGTAATATGAGAACAATTTGCTGAAAAAATCAGTAATTTTTTGGAAGAAACAAGTAAGTTTAATTTTGAAAGTATTAATCATCTGTTGAATAAATTTTGTGTTAAACTATAAGCTATAAAGCTAGACACTACGATAGAAATTGAAAGAACACAAGTTCACCATAAATTGAACCAGATGTGGTACATGGCCATGCAAATTCAGCACTACAGAATTTCATTACAAGTTATTAACCTTCACAAGAAAACACGTCAAAAATATTAAAACAGCCTACTTACATGCTCTCATTAGGTGAAATACTGTCATTTAGATAAGAACCATTGGTATTCTCCATTTCTGCTAGCCTGTGGAAAAATAAACAAGACTCATTAAAATCAATTAAGTTTTCCAGAAACTTTATTTGCTTTAACATTCCTGAAAGAATTAAGGAGCGTGATGTTTTTGATGAATTTGAAATTCAAATTAATTTACACTCACTGTTGATTACCAAAAAGTTTTGCAATAAGCTATTGCAAAGGACTGTTTATTTGTTACAATGACCTGGCTAAACTCACTTCTAAGTTTTCAGCCCTTTCTCTGAGGTTATATTCCATTCCTCATGATTAATTAACTCCACAATCAAAGAAAGGCCTTAAGATGCCAGGGGGTTACACAAATTGCTTTGTACCTGGCAATGTCATTGTCAGACCTATAATGATCAGTCATTTCTCATTTGTTTTCATCACTCAGCCCCTCTTAAATGTCCTGTATAATTCAGAAATACCTCTCCTGAACAAGTGATTTTGGGGGGTGAAAGAGGAGGTTGGAATAACTATTTTTTATTACCTCAACCCTTGCAAATTTGCTCGCTTGGTGGAAAAACATTTTTGTATTTGTGCTATTAACCCACTTTTTGATTCTTAAGATCAGTATGAAAGCAGACAAATGAACTAAGGCAGCGATATACCACTATTTTAATCCTCCAAATCAAGGAAAAATCCTATTTGTGGTATTCCACAAGGCAAATTACTTAACATTAAAATGGCTCTTAAGATTCACATAGAGTTTGGAGGTTTCTGCTCTTCCAATTCGTACAATTGCACTGGGGTTCATATTAAAAACAAAACCCTATGTAGAATCATAGAATTACAGAATGGTTTGGGTTGGAAGGGACCTTTAAAAGTAATCTAGACCAACCCCCCTGCAGTGAGCAGGGACACTGCTAACTAGATCAGGTTGCTCAGAGCCCCGTCCAACCTGGTCTTGAATGTTTCCAGGGATGGGGCCTCCACCACCTCTCTGGGCAACCCCTTCCAGTGTTTCACCACCTTCACTGTAAAAAAATTTCTTCCTTCTATCTAGGTCTGAATCAACCCTCTTTTAGTTTAAAACCATTACCCCTTGTCCTATCGCCACAGGCCCTATTAAAAAGTCGGCAACCTGAGTGCACAGTTTAGCGAAGACCCCACGGGACCTAAAGGCCACTTCTGACCACATAGGTGCTCTGGCATGCAAGTTAGTTGACAGACTGGTTAGCAGCAACCACAGGCAATGCTCTGCATCCCGGAGCCTGGAAAGCAAAACCCCAAACCCTACATTTCTTTAAGAAGTGCTCAGGTAGCGGCTAGCCTTTGGGATTATTTTTTTTTTTTTAAAAAATGATTGTTTAGAGAAAGATCTGCCTGATGTCCAGCTGGTCTCATACCTGCTAGCATAATGTTCAATGCGTGAATGAGTATCATCATGTGAAAGCTGAGGGGACGAGGCAGGCCTATAAGGCAGAAAACACTGATTAATTACAAACAATACCCCTTTAAAAGTAAAAAGACACTTAGCTACGCCTATGCCCTCGCATCTCCACACCTTATGCTCACGCTATGTTTGATAAACAGCAAGTTATAACTCCAGGCGCTGTGTGTGCCTCCTCAAGACGTCAGTGCAACGTTTTGTGGTACCACACTGGGGATTTTGACCATTTTGCAATCAGTCTATTGCAACGACTCTTCTTCACACCAATCGCCGAAGAACCCTTTTCCAAAGGATTTATGGATGATCTTTCGCCCCGGTTTTCCCTTCACACCTGCCTCCTTCATCAGTAATTCCGTTTCATGTGCGAAAGCCCTGCTGGGAACCTCTCCTCTGCCTCCCGCCCTGCTCCAGAACCTGCTTCCAGCACATCCCACTTAAAAGAGCCTTTAAGGACTACTCCACGAGCAACTAGAAATAAATACAAGAAACATAAAATGTCTGAAATGAGCCTTTAATAACACACCGCAGAAGCTGATGATTTTGCCTAGCGTGTTTCCAGACTTGTAATCTGAACCATAGATCGCTGTGTCATACAGGAGGACAGTGTCAACTATTTTGGGTTTTCTGCCTGACAAATCAGATGGTATGAGGTCCTCTTCACTTTTTTATTGATGGAAACAATTCATGGGACTTTTCTCATGAATTAGAGTGTTGTTTCTTACAGCCTCAACTCTGGAAAACGTCACTGTTGAATTATGTTGCCTACGCAGTTCAGAGAGCACCCTTTGCTGCCGTGTGGGATTTTGCCAGTCTACATGTATCAGGAGGTGCTGGAATAACAAAAAATGCTGCAGCTTCCCAAATTGTATGGCAATCTCATATTTTAGCTAAATTTCAACTTCTCTTTATTCCACCTCTGCTGACTCTCCTTCTGGAACTGCTGACTGAGGAAGGATTTTCCCCCCATTTTAAATTATTGGGCACTGCAGTTCAGACTGGGTCTGCCCAGCAGGGATTGCACTGCATTGCAAGAGCAGATACGTTTTGCATTTACTGGTTAAAAACCAAAACTGTAATCATCTTGTGGTTTGCAATGCTCCTGTGTTAGGAGTTTGATAATCTTGCAGTAAGTCTACTAGATCGATCTTCTTCCAGTTTTCTAATCAGCCTGCAAAGGGCTCTAGAAAATTAGGACCCTTCCACATGCATAGAACTGTACGCTGGATACACAAAATTCATGATCATTAATGTCTGTTCTCGCAGAACAGCAAAGTTTTTAAGACATTACAGGCCAAGTATCACGATTCTCATTTTGTCTGAAGTAAGCTTTGGCCTCCAACTGTACTTTTACCCATCACATGTCCAAACATCACCACAGCACACCAGAGGATAAATACTCTGTTCACAGAGTTCCTCAGTACATCAGAGATTCATGCAGATGGGCAAGTGCTTCTCTGCGACTTGATATCCTATGTAAGATGTAAGAACATCTACACTAAAGAGAAGGGAGGGGAAATGGAAGTAATTTATCTAGAGCAATGGATTATGAAGCAAGATAACAATGGTTTTCTGATAAATTGATGCTATCCCCATTTTTTTTGTTTGACATGCAGTAGATGTTAAGCTGGTCTAAGCTGGTACTGCCAATAAAAGCAGAGGTCTTGGTTTCAATGCGCACACAAATGTCACTGCTAATACTATGTGCAAACTAGGAAATCTGTGTTAAAAGTAGCTTTAGTTTTGAGCTGGATCATTCTCCTAGTCCCTCTTACCCTGGCATTGCATATGTATTTGTACCAGCACAAAGGAAAGAACAGCCCCTGGTTGGGACCAACTGGCCAATGAAGAGAAGTGATGTCCATTTTGGCAGTAGTGCAAGGCACCAGATGAGCCTGACTGCACGATCACCTACTTGCTACCTTGAAACTAAGCTTCACCTTCAGAAGTGAACAAGGTATGTAATATATATACACATATATATATTTTAAAGACAACACAGTGTTGTGTAACTTGTTGGAGCTGCTTCTGTCATTCCATCAGCTGCAGGCAGGGGATGAGGCTACATTTCCGGGTTTGTCTCCACTCCAGAACATACTACAATGGAGATCAAACAGCTTCTGAAAAGTTTGCTTATGAAAGCAAACCTATTGAGAAGCACTGTGGTCTTTGTGTTGAACTGAGCTCCTCAAAGGTATGCTTTTGCCAGTATCTGAGCCAGCCTGAGAACGACTGTGCTGCATTGCAGGCTGTTGTGTAGACACTCTTAGAAGACCATCTGCGCTAGAACTCGCTGTCCTTCCTTTCTGAGCACACATACTCAGTCCACCTAACCAGAAGGCTGAGAGACATAGCCAATATTTAGCCAAGATAACCATCCCTTTTACAAGGGCTCCACGGCTGCATTGCTCAAGCTGGACTCTGGAGGAACAGCCTGGGGAATTCCAGTCCAGTCAAAGTAGCGATCGAGTGGCAAATACAAACTCCTGCAATTCCCTGCACCCCTGGAAACCTGGCTGGCTGGACGAGGGCACTTTTCTTGCTGTTCAGCATTGCAGTTGATGCTTCTTGAAAGTGTAGAATCAAGGAAATTGTATTTGTGCCACTGTCAGCCCACAACTCAAGATGTAAATTCTCACAGAAAGCGTGAGTTGCCCCTTCAATGCCTGGCAAGCAGAATATCTGCGCAAAATACTGGACTGGATAACGTGCAGTCAGAATCACTAACTTCTAACAAAAAATATGTATGTGTGTATTTATAAACAGTTCCAGATATTATACCACATGTTGATGGCAGGATAGCACTAGCATTGCTGAATGCTGCTAGGTTATGCCCTTCTGGAGGACTTTGAAGATTACCAAATAACTGGCATGAAAGCACCAGAAAAAGGCAAGATCTTAGAAAACATGGAAAAGTTTTATGATAACCAGAATAAGAGGTTTGACTGCCGAAGTTGGAATCAGCACTTTAAACCTGGCCAGCTCAGTAACTTGTGTTGTAGCCCTGGTGGTCTAGCACCAGAGGAAGGAACAAAGTTAGCAGAACAAAACAAAGAGCAATTCTTTCCAGATGCTATTTATTTCTTAATTTTCTGCTTTCTTGTCAGACCAGACAAAAGGATTATGCTCAGGAATATAGCTGAGTTGGTCTGATGAAAGGTGCAACTTCTCCGTATAAATCCTGCTTCTCAGTATTTCTCAAGTTTTCCTAAGTATTACATGTAAGTTAAATTCCCTGTAGGAGACTACACCCAACCTTTGGTGTAAAGCTATGTGGGTAGGCATATCGTGATGTTACTGCTGTAAGTGAACTAGAATTAAGCATGTTATGGCAGCTTAGTTTCATGTTAGGTCAGACAGAGCAATGGCATTCCATATTATCCAAGCTTTTTTTACATTTAACTTTCCAGTTGTTATAAAGGGTAAGAAATCTAGATACACAGTTGAGTACACAGTATGCTGCAATCATTCCCAGGTGCGTTTATGAACGAAAATGCATCCTAAGGTTCAAAGCCCCTCTATTTCAGCCTGGCTCCAGCCTTTTGGTGTTTTCTGTGGGTGAATCCTCAACCACATGAGGTTTGCAGTACTGTATGGATTTCTTGGTTGCTTAAAGTAAATTTCCTAAAGGAAGAGCACTTCATTTGACTTCCCAATTTTTTATGCTTCAAATGAAAAATATAAATCAATATTCGTATATAGACATTTCACTATTGTTTATTCTACCAAAAAGTCAATGAAGGTGCAAGCCATATACATTTTACCATATAGAAATATATAAAATTCTATGTATTAGATTCTCAATATTTATCGATGTGAATTAAAAATAATCCTCATTTAATTTAACATTAAAACATCCATATAACACTAGTAGTAGCAAATGCCACAATGATAAGTATATATATCTATCTTTTATTTATGCTGAGGGTATTACTATGAGAGTAAGACAATGCATGTGCAGGAAAGGCGCAAGAATGAAATTCCAGTTCATAGCTGAAAAATCCTGCTTTTTTAACTTCTGAAAAAAATACAGTAAACATTTCCCCATTTCAGCCTGCCTTCACAAATTTTACTGTATCTAAAAAACTGTAATAAAATATCCAGTGAGCTTTGGATTAAATGGGGCACGCGAGTGTGCGGGTGTGCACGGTTGTGTGTAAACCCAGTTTATAGCTTTATCTACAAAACAACGTCGTTCCTGAAACTGAATTAAATCCATCAAGTTCAACTTTGATCTTTCAAAAAGCATTTAGTGTACATTCAGAGGGACTGACACTTATTCAGAAACACAGGCTTTTAAACGACAAACTCTCGTAAGCATTAGTAGGACTGCACCAAACTCCCTGTTAATTCCATGAAAATACATACTCCAGAAAGAGTATACAGTGCACAATCAATGATTGCTGGGAATTCCTGGATTTATCCCATTCTATTCATTTGGGATCAAAACCTTCCTTCAGAAAGTGTACCAAAGAAAACAATCATAAAGAAAGAAGGAAATGAACTTATGTAAAACTAAATGAAGAAACAAACAAAAAAAGTGAGGGAACGCAGCAGCAGTAGCAGCAGCAGCACACTTCAGCAAAAGTACTCACGCAGAATCTACTGGCCAGAAGTTGATCAGAGTAACAGGACTGCAAGACAAAAAATGAGGAGGTGAAGAGAGAGGCAGAAGAAACTCAGCAGCAAAATAATTACAGAAAGGTTAAAAAAAAAAAAAAAAATCACAACAACTAAAAAACAGAAATCCAACAGACCAACGTGAATGACTGTGAAAAGCAACCAACCAAAAAGTGAAAAAAAAAAATTGAAATCCAAAATTAAGAGAGAGAGGAAAAGAGAAAGAGAGAGAGCGAGAACAAGCTGTGTGCAACTGCCATTAAACAACTGATGAAACTTGTAAAAAAAACCAAACGGAACTGGGTTACTCATTGATTTCTCCATGTGCATCATTATCTTTTTTTTTTTCCATAAAGACTTCAAAGTCATTTAATAAGACTAAATTTATAGGGTGAGAAAAGATGAAATCAGCTGGGAAGCTTGCAAACACAGTAGCCTAATTAAAAAAATAAAAATACAGAAAGATACCCATTTGGAAGAAAATAAAAATTTAATGAAGAGATCATTAGTCTCCAAATTGCCATATCAAACTTTGAAGTTTATAAGGCTGTCAGTAAGACGATAACTGTTTTTCTTTTACTAACTGAAGTTGAAGCTCCTGTATAAGGACAGGTGAAAACAGATAAAAGCAAGCAATGGCAATTGGAATCCCAGCTTGTGTTTTCCTGCCAGCCAAGGTTAACAAAAATGAAAAAAAATAAAGAGGCTTTATGCATTTAGGAAGTGAAGGGAGTTAGCACCAGCTGGGGAGCTCAAAGAGCATACCAAATAAATTGCTACTCAGACACTTTAGAGCTACTCACGTTTCCATGTTGTCTCCCTCCAAGACAGTCTGCACAGGCAGGTAGCCCATTCGGGGGTGCTTTGCAAAATATCTTTTTGTTCGAAATTTGTTTTTTAGTACCTTGGCAAAGTCACGGACGTCTTCTCCTGAAGTTGTCTGAAAGCCACAAATCACAATGAAATCATCTTTCATGAGGTTATTATGTTTTTTCAGTTGCCTTGCCACTTGGAAGAGCTGTGGCCACACCAAGCAGAGCTGCCAATGGCTTGACCTCTGGAACTGCAAATTTCACTTATTTATCACTGTCACCTTACAATGTACCACACAGTGACACTGCTAGGGGGGAGGGAGGAGGAAAATGGGAAGCTCCAAAAACCCCTGACAGGCTCATGCCTCATCTCAGGTGATCTCAAGAGGACAGGCAATAATTGGACAAGAATCTGTCGTTTCCTCATGTGGCTCAGAGGATTCTCTGCCCGCTTTTTGTTCAGCACAAAAATGGCTGTAACGGAGGATACACAGCTGGTCCGTGTGTCCGGCTAGCTGCTTCACTGGCTGGACCCCGACTCCTACCATGGGCTCATCACCTACATCTCATGGGCTTGTCAGTCCATGGAAGTCAGACCCCTACTCTCGGCACGTTTTCTTTTCAGTTTCCTTTCTAAGACTCCTCTGCCATTAATATTTTGATCAAAGAGAAACAAAAAGCAGGTGAGAGCTGCTGAAAGCTCTTAGATCAGTTATTTCTTCCTGCGCCCGTTTAATCTGCAGCTAGGAGGCATTTAAGATCAATACCCTGAGGAGAGTACCATTTGCACAAAGTTTTCTACTCTCTTGCCTGCAGCTGGCTTTCCTCGCTGCTGTAGAGACCAGCAGAGGAGCGCAAAGTGGCATTAGTTTCCTAAGGACCAGAATGAGCCAGGAAGAGTTCAAAGGATGTCTGCTGGGAAGATGCAAGACTTCTTGCAAGCCTGATTAAGAGTCGGGCGATTTTCTGAAGAATTTTAATGGAAGACTTCAGTTACTTTAGTCAGGCTGCACTCCCTTCTCTGCACCTTGCAGACACTCGACCCTGAAATACTGCTCTTCTACAGCAAATTAAGTTCTTCCTGACCCACATAATGACATTGCTTCTCCAGTGTAATCTAATTTGAAGGAAAGAAATGAGGGAAAAGTTAATCTTTCTGACATTTTTTAATGAGTTCTATGCCTTCTATTTAGAGAGGAAGGAGGTGCTGGGACCTATCAGTCAAGCCAACCTTCACAGAACTGCTGAAACACAGATGGATGTATTTTTAAAGATTGTCTGGGTAGAAAAATTAAGGATGCGCTGAAAAATAATCTGCAGAAAGACTGAAATGCATTATCAGAAAGGACAAACATTATCCCTGCAGTGGTGACACCTACAAGCTTCATGTAAAGCTGGAAAGAATTTGGCTCTCTTTCTGGTCAGTCTGTCTGGTAGGAAAATAAAGCATGAGCAATGAGTGGCAGAGAAGTGACACAGCAGAACCTACAAACCAGTACAGGAGCATCTGTGTTTTCAAGAAACTGAGATAATGCTCGATAATATTAAGTATCACTTCCTCAATACATCAGAAGTAAAGACATTTTGGGGGAGGGAGGGATTAAGTATGCCCAGACCACCCAGAGGACTCCGGAAAGGGGATTTACTGAGGTGGCCTCGCATGCCCCAGCAGGAGGGAATTCCCTCTGCTGCCTGCCATCTGCAACACCTGCTAGGAGAGCTCCTAACCAGGTCGGCATCAGGAGAGCACATAGAGCACATCAGCTGGGAACAGAGGAAAACTTTTAATATTTAGTCTCGGTATAAATGGATTAAGCGCGGCTTTCTGTTCAGTTTGTTCACCTGTGTCACTTAAAACCATTTATTCCTGCTTTGTCTATTTTCAACATTGTGAACACTTCCCACTGCATTTAGCTGTAACTTGGATTAAGTGTTTTCAGGCATGTTTGACAATAAAACATTCTTTGTTTTGACCTTCCTGGGACTGTTAGCCACCCTGCTCCCCTGAACCTTCTGCATGACAACCAAACAGTAAAACGGCGTGTTTGCATAGAAATATGTTGATCTAGCTGGTAGCACAAGGATCCCAAGAAGAAACTATGTCTTCCAATGACAACTAGAAGCACCAGGTACCTCTCATATGATTCAATTTCCATTTCAAACATGTGCATGGAGCACAAGAAAGGCAAAGAAAATGTGATTATTATCTGGACAAGATAATGGACTGAGGCTATTTTCAGCCAAACTTTCTGATTTATTCCACAGATGTTTTATTCCACATGATTTTCCAGAGTAAAATCATCCAAAACAAAATTCTCAGCAGAACTGGTTTATGAGGAAGAAACAGTGGAGTTTCAGCATCCCAGCTCTCTTAAATCAAAGCAATACATAGGCAGCTGGGCCAGGCATGTTCCAAAACTGTTCTGAAACCAAAACTATTTCATGACATAGGGAGAACTTTACCATGATCTGACTTTTTGCAGTTTGGTTTAAAAAGCAAGTGCCTTGCCAAACTCCTGCCCCAGACCTTCAGCCCCGAGTGTAACCACTAGCTGTAAAAGGTGTCTCGCTTTGACGTGCTTCCTTCTGACGAGGTGGTTTTCATGCTGGTGTGTCACTGTTCATTAAACCCAAAAAGAAAAATGATCCTACATTTAAATCCCAGTCTAGAAGTTGTCTTCCATGCTTTATTTGAAACCTCTTTAAAAGATACATCTCTCTGAACAGTAAATCGAGCTATGTTGCTTTCAGGAATAATTGTGGCAGTTTTTCTGTCTAAAGGAAAGTTAGGGAACTAACGCCCTTATTCTGCCTCAACCTTTTGCAGGAGAGGAAAAGTTACCACATCCCTCAGGTATTTAGCATGAATCGTCAGATCTCCCCTAAGCAGAACTAAAGACTGCAGTGCAGGGGGAATAAAAATATCAAACCAGTACATTGTGCACATCTAGCTATTGCAAAGATGTATCAAAGAAGGCATCACATGTCTTCTGTCTGCAAAAATGCATTTTAAGGTGAAAGATTTGTCTGGAGGAAGAGGAAAAAATGCTCTGCCACCTGCAACCCCCTTTTAATTCATTTAGAAAACAATTACATACTAGACATGATAGCTTCAGTGGATGTCTTGTTCAGTCACACAGTATTTAGGTTTATTTTTTCAATAGCAGCAACACAAAAAAGATCAGGGCTTGCTGTGCATCACATTTGCTTTTTTTTTTTTTTTTTGGCGCAGTTAATCCTTCTCTAATTCGACTGGCTGCTTGTGCAGCCAGGCACAGCACATTAGCATGGGCTGCTGGAGTTCAGGATTCACAAAAAAATGTACTGGCTGTGAATGGTTCTTTATTCTGATCCAGCAGTCTGGATGCGGTTGCAAGTTTTCTGTTCACCACCGTGTTCGCCTGTTAGCAACCTGTACTTTGAGGGAGAACAGAAACCTGCTGGACCCCGTGTTGCAATGAGCTGCTGCAGGGCTGTGGGGGTGCCTCACAATCCTTTTCTGTTTCTCTCTCCTCAAAACACAACTTACGAACAGGTTAAGAAAATAGTAGCAAGATGTTGGTTTGTGCACTCTGTGCACCATTCACCAATCTCCCGTGCCACTTATTAGCAGGAATAAGGGTGGCAAACTGCAAAACAAAACCGTAGCCAGTTCATCAAGGGGGCATTCAGCTGCAGCTGGGCGGAATGCTCTGACGTGGTCGCTCGCTCGCTCTGCCTGCTCTAGGAATGCTTGCGATGGAGAAGTCTGTTCAGACCTGCCTAGGCAGCGCCAGCATTTTCCTCTCACTTGTGCAGCAGCTCAGGCACATTGCTCTTTCCAGTAACCCCAACCCCTGGGGGACGATGCTGAAAAGCAGCAGCCGATGAAGCCTGACAAAAAGCTAGCAAATGCACAGTTAGTTGCCCTTGCAGAGATTCAGATTAAATACTGCCATTTAAATGCTACAGTAAAAGGTGATAGATAACGTAGATAATAATCCATAAATTAAAACTAACAAAACTACTGGTTTTATTTTACCATAATATTTTAGGGGAGTATTTTTTCCTCTCTTTCCTAAGTTTCTAAGAAAAGCTGAGAGTCTCTACTTTTACGTTGGCCATGCCTTTTTGTTTGGATGAAGATGTAAAGACCATTCACATAATTTTGAGGCTAGCCCATGTATATTTTTGATGCTTTATTTTCACCATTTATATTTGACCAGCAGATGAAAATACAAGACTAGGACCACTGCACTGGGAAATGATAACCGGAGAGTGCGCTGCTTCGAGACCACTACAAACAACGGCAAAGGCAGCTGAAAGCTCAGTCATGCTGCATGGTGGAAGGACAATCAGTGAGCTCCTCTAATTTATGCCGTTCTGCCCTGGTCATGAGTGGCAAAAAAGAAAAAGGAGCACACTGAGAGTGTGATACGGAATTTCCTTTGCCTGCTGTCTGGTATGGAAGAAATGTTTATGCAAAAGTGATCCTTTTGAGAGCTGTGAAACACTGGTGAAGACCCTCACCATACCATCAATGTAGCACATCTGCACTGTGCTGCACTGAACACCCCGGCTTCCAGTCCTCACAAATGAAATCTAACTTGCCACCCTTGAGAACTTCCCTGATCATCAAGTGATCATACAATACAAAGGCACTACTAAATAGCAAAAAAACTTAAAAATGCACTCAGTGTTGCAGGGAAAACAACTTGCGGAAAAAAAAAAACAATGCAATCTAAGATACAAATGAGTATTTGCACAAATCACAGGCTTCTTGCAGGATCCATAAAGCAAACTATGGCACTGAACATGGGACAAATCATTAGCACGCAATAATATATTACAACACAGCATTGTGCAAACAATGAATTTCAATTTACTTCAAACCGTTGGAGCATCCTTTACTAAGCATCAGAAATTGCTGGCATGTATAGTATATGAAAGGTGATTTAATTGGGGGGAGGGGAGAAAAGCCACCCAAACGCTCCATTACCTTGCACAGAGGAAATGAAGTTTTTCCTTTCTACATTAGAAGGGACAGTAAGGGTCAGTAAAACAGTTACTTACTGGTGTGCAGTATTCCACCATGGGATAGTGCATTTTATGACCTTTTGCAACACGGCCAGAGAAGAAGCAACTTTGGCAGATGTCATAGTTAAAGTGCTTTAAACTTCTATACCTAAAAGAGGAAGAAAAAACCCCACAACACATGGCTTCAGAGCTTTGTATGTGAATGCTTCATGTCAGCTTGTCAAGCTTTCTGCATTAGTAAGACATCTTCCCTGAGACGTCACACAGTGTGCAACGCTGGGCAATGCTCCTCCGCCACTAAGGGAGAGGTATTGCTGCCTCAGGTGTTTATCAAAGATCTGAATCTTGAAAAACGTTTTAACACCGGGCAAAGACTTCTACACAATCACTCCTTCTTAACACATGAAAGACACCACCAAGCTTTTTGTTTCGATAATGCTAATTTCAGTCCTTTTGCTTTTCATCATGATTCCTAACAGAATGTCCTGAGGAAGTGAAATTCAAGTAACGCCTTCTTCAGCAAGACACTCCAGCAAACTCCTAAGTGCTGCATACAAGGCAGAAACTTGTTTGTGTCCTTCCTAGCACCTCTATCAAAACAATTTTCCTGTACCGCATTCCATCCATGCAAAACTCCAAATGCACTTTCGGGCCATTATTTAATCTCATCAGCTCTATGAGGCAGCTAACTGTTGTATCTGCTGTGCTGAAGTGCTCGAAAGAGCCAGAGGCATAAGGGTTGTCCTGTTCCAAATACGCGAAGCAGTTCAGTCACAATGACCTCAAAAGAACATTGTTTTACATGTACTGAGGCACACAGTATTAGCTTTCTAAAAGCCTTCCAATAAAGTATCTTTTTGTCAAGTGTGTACACAGGGTCTCAATGACTTGCAAAGCCAGAGGAAAACCTGCAACAGACAGATTCGACTATCATGATAATAGATTTGTTATATAAATTTAAAAGCCAGATGAGATCAGACAAGTAACATTAGATGCAAACAGAGAGCTCCAGTGTCTGCTTCCCGGGTTCTCGATGCTCACTACAGACTATCCATTCACTTGCCATCCTTTGATTTTCCAAGTGCTGCATTTTTCAATTCCACCTACTTGTCTTTGCCTGTTTATACAAAACCATGTAAGTACTTCAGTAGTTTCATAAACCGTATCTGGGAGCAGGAAAATTACACTTTGTGGATGTGTTGAGCTATTCACATCTCATCCCTGGCTCCTTCTCAGTAATACTTATTATTTCCCAGTTAAGATATTCAAGGGGAATAAAAGCAGAAGAATTTAGATTATTAGAGGAATAGCCTCACTGAAGAAAAACTCAGATTCAAAACAAAGCACAACCTTCCTTATTTCCCGTTTCCCACTGCCTGTGAAAATTCACAGGAGAAAGCGGTGCCCCACTACAGGTATAAAAGCAATATTCATACTCTCCCAGGTTAGAGCAAAACGATGGCTTTTCTATGCTTGCTGCTGTTGTCTACCTGGGTTTTAGACACAAAATTACCGAAAGCTCTTTGTAAACAACACTATACCATAGAAGGAGAAACGCCAATGGTAAAAGAAGACCGTGCATAAAAAGGACAGAAATCATACAAAGCAGCTGTTGCGGAGCAAAGTGATAAAACAAGTCTAGGCATAATTGAAAGTGAGTATTTACTTAGCCGTTAAGTGGATTCTCAACAGGCGTAGCAACACATAGCCATTTTACAACACAGTGACTTATTCATTGCCATAGTAACCATGGTGCCGATCCAGATGTTTAAACAGACCAGCAACGTTTCCCCCACTCCGGGTTAATCTTCTACCAACTACATTCTTTCTCTGAGAAACGCACACGTAGCTTTACGCGTCTGCAAATTTCCAAGGCAACTCCTTGCTTTATACCACGACAGAAAGCAATTAATTAGGATCCAATTCAGAAAATGCAACTGCATGTATAGGATGGATTGAATGTAAAGCAAATCGTATTAGTTGCGCGATCTACCAATACTTTGGTTGAGGCACGGAAGGGCTGCAGGCAAGAGCAGGGCACAGAGGAAGGGCCATATCTTAACTGATAGATGATTTTTGTTCTCTCTCGCATGACTGTGCCCAGTCTAGGTGTCACTCTGCCTCGTGCCCTGTCACATTGATTTTTTTTTTTATTTTTTATTTCCCTGAACAGCAATGCATAAAGCCAAGCACATGATTCGCCTGGAAACAAGCGGAGCTCTCGATCCACCAAGCAGTAGCACACACGGAAAGGGAGCGAGCTCGTACCTGAACCCGATAATGGGACACTCCTTGCAGATGTTACACTTTGCTTGGTGTTTGGCGGTCTCAGCAGCGGCCACCCTGTGCAAGACGGGCAGCCACACCATGGACTGTGGTTCCAGCCTCATCCAGTCCAGGAAGAGGGCTGCTTCGATCTCCGGTTTGTTGTTGGCCTGTAACGCAGGGGGAAGAAAGACAGGGGGGGCTGAGCACAAGTGATCTGTCTGCTACCAGCTAATTAACAATTCAAGCTGTTCGTTTCCTGCCTACGCCCTATCTTTTCCCTGAATATACTCCAGCTTTTCCCCTAATGTTTCAAATCTCTTTTTCGCTTATTCCCTACTACAATAGACAGCACTACGATGTACTCTGTCACAGAGAAAATCATCCACTTACAGGATCACCTTTGATGCCTGATCTCGTGTTTCCCCTCTCTCTGATCTGAGCCTGCATAGCTCTGCTTCTCAGCTATTTTAAAAAGTCTGTGTTATCCAAGCCCTAAAAATTGCACGTATTTTGATAAAAATTCCTTTCTCTGTAATGTCCTTCATTATCATACTGACTCTTCTTCTAAATGTACGCCTAAGGAAATCATTCAAATCCCTTCCCAAGCCTGTTGTTGAACATGTGACCCCTCTGCCCCCTTAAATGCCCCCAAATCCCTCTTCCTACCATATCATGTCTAAATTTCCTGTCATTGCCTGCAAGCACAGTACAGTTTTGTCCCACAGAATATGATCGATTTAGCCTCATATTCCACTACCTCACACTTTCACCTCTTTGCCAGCAGCAAAAGAGCCTATGAAAACTTCCCGGCAGTCCCGTTCCTCTGCTGCCTGCCCATCACGTCCTACCCACCGTGATTATTTCAGTTCTCTCTTCTGCGGTAACTTCGAGGCAGCTCAGTCACAGAGCTGAATCCCGCTGCAGCTGGCACCGTGCACGCACCAAAAAATGATGCATCATCCCTACCTGGCAGCGCGTGCAGCACGGAAAAAAGAAACAGCAAAGAGACGAGAAACACAAGGCAAGGGGGGACAACAGCGATCTGTCTACACAGGCAGAGGTCACACCGTAGCGGCAGGCTAGCCACTGTGCAGAACAGCGCAGAAGAAAGGCAAAGAGCATCAAAAAGGATTTTAAGGAAAACAATGAAGTGACGGAGTCCACGTTCACGGGGAACGTCTCCCCGGCGTGCAGAGTGGTGCCGAGCCGGCACACAACTGGTTATCTGAGAACCTGGGAGCTGGTGTCCGTGCTGAAGGTGAGGTGACGGATCAGGTGGAAACGGCGAAGGGAACAGCCCAAGCGACGAAGCGGGATACCGTCCCGCTCCATTTCTCTAAACCACCACTACATGCTAATTCAAATTCCTTGAGACATTTCCTTCCATGCTACCCAACAGAAACAGCGTATTTATGGGCTGAATATATTCAAATCCTCTGTTTTCCTTTTTCTCTAGGGTTTCAAATACAATCCTCTGTGGGCCAGTCTTTTATGTTTCGAACTTCACGAGGCAGACTGTCTTCCTTTGTGGTTCCAAACCTATTTGAAGCATTTAAATAAATAATAAGCATTAATGTATCATGCACATGGACCAAGATGAACAGGGGATTGAGTGCCAATTTTTTTACGCTTGTTCTCTGTTACTTTTCTAGTTTCACATGAGATCTGAGTTCAGTATGACCTAGCTAAAACCTTATTCAGCTAAAAATGCTAGCAACAAATTTGGAGGAAAAATACCACAACTGCTCTACAGGACAGAGTGCTATAGGGAAAAACAATTAGTTGCATGTTTGTTTTTTTGGGTTTTTTTAAAGCTAACACTGTTTATAATCTTGACAAACAAATTAACTGATCAATACTTGAAGACTGAGAAAAATGCAACGTCTCCTAGACACAACCCCTGGCCACAAGAAAGATGTGGAAAAAAGCCTGCAGAGTATCTCCTGAATAATGCATTGCATCAAAATTGACTTAAAATGCTGCAGCAATACTTCAGTTAATTAGAAGCGAAGAGATTTTTTGGTCAGGGCTTTCTTCTTGAGATGCTAGTTTGGGAAACCATCTAAAGACTCCTATGACTTCATTTAAAATCCATGTATATGGATTTCAAATACAGTCATATACATCCTTTTTGGATGTTTGGGGTAAAACCATCAAACCACAACATATCAGTTATTCAGATAAAGTTCCTCACAATTTAATATTCACTATATGTCTTAAATGCCTTAAATGAAATGGAATAATCTTTTTTTGTCTGAAGACTTCTGCATTAAATCCGACTCTATTTTTTCATGTAGCTACAGAATTTAGGAACCCCCCCAAAGAAAAAAAGAGAGAAAAATCGAAAGGACAATAAAGTCCAGCCAACACTGGCAAGAGAATTTGTTCGGAACAGTGGATACTGCCTTCTGCTGCAAGGTATCAGTGAATTCAATAGAATTAAATTAATTCTAGAACTCTCCTAGGAGAAATGCATATTTATAAAATATGATCACCTATATGTCTATTTTTCAGCCAGCAGCCAGAGCAGTAAAGGGGCTGGGGAGAGACTTTCTGTGGCTCACTTGGTGAGCCAGCATCAGCCAGGAACTACACTGACAAACCATTACTCTGCCTACACTTTCTACGCAGAGGTCCACTAAGCCTCAAAAAAATTTTAAGAGGATCTCTTTAATATGCCATTTTTAATAGAAAAACATGAAGTGTACGGAAATGCTGCAGTGCAAGCTGCAGTCAGAATAAGAATGAGCTGCTCAAAGCGCCGCTCTCCACTTGTAGCTGCTTTAAATTTGCAGCGAAAAAGCTGCAGCAATGAAAGACTTTCTGTAACATCCAAAGATCTATTTTAATTTTGCAGTCACTGTCGATTGCCAGCAGTCCCAATAGCTGCCTACTTGGAGCTCCGCACGCTGGCTGTACAAAACCTGTGCTCAGAGAGATTAGGTGCATTAAAATGTATCAGAACTGGTTCCGAATTACATTACATGAAGATTTAAAGCCACGTGGAGAAAAGCTGGTCAGGGTCAGACAGTATAGGACAGACCTCGACTGTTCCCTGAGCTGCTATTATGATTTTTTTAATAATCTCTAAATCCGGTAAAGGCAGCAGCTGAAGATTTTACATAAGGGAAAAAGTCTGAATTCATACAGTTTGTATCTGAACCAACAAGATCAAGCTGTAAAGAATATTAATGGTTCTTCTCTTGAACACATTTCTGTGCAACTCCCAATTTTTATGGTAATAACAGAGTGAATCATAAAGTAAAATTCATAAAGCCCTTTCCAGCTTACAAGTAACAATTTGTTATGGGGGACATTCAAATTCATTATGTTCCAGACATCTGTTTTTCAGTATTTATTTTGCAGAAACAATGGGGGAATAGGAAGTTGGGTGGTGCTAGCATCTTTATGCAATACTTAGGAGTTGATTTTTTGGGGTTTTTTCCCCCCCTCTTCTTCCAGCTAGTAGTTTAAAAAATGCTCTATTAACTTTATCTACCCATAATATGAAACAGGTTTCATACAGTCATGATGTTATATGAACAACGTGATATGTTTTTGGACAGGGTCAGACAATATAGCACAAATTTCTGATAACATTTTTTATTAGCTATATTCTGTTTACCTGCAGTGTCAAAAATGAATTAGAAATAAATTTACACTGTTAATGTAATGGTCTTTTCCATCCAGGATGGAAAGCTTTATGTTAGTCTAAGTAAATATTATATTGGACAAAATGAAATTGGGGAATGGGATTCTTGTGACTTGTTGAAGTTTAAAAATGCAGAGCAAGCCAAGAATTTATTATTTCTGAGACAAGTGCTGTTTCATGGTCAAGGAAGAGAGGACCATTATAAAGGTAACTTTGGGTGATACAAATTGCCTAAATCTGCCTTGATTCTTAGAGTAAAGATTATTACTTTGACCCCTTCATTACACTTGATTGCATTGACTACTCCAGTCAATATTTTTAGTGTTGTGGTAAAAAGTAATAAAATAAAAAGAACATGAACCCAGAATTAGTGTACAGTTTTATATCATCCACACTTGAAAACCAGCATCTTCCCACTCCCCATACACTAAACCATTTTAAAATAGCTCTTTCAAGCAGTTCACTTGTAGGACTCCTCAAGAGTGCCTCCCAAAGTCAGGCACAGGTTCACAAAATCCCGCTGAAATAAAACCAGAATTGCTGGTTTATGACATTTACAGCATAGCAGCTTGAGGAAGGATTTGCTAGTTCCCCTCAGGCCAGCTCTCCCCTGTCAGAGCAGAAAGCAGAAGAAATATCCTATGAATAGAAACACGGGCTGCCTGGATCTCTCAAAAGAGATCAAGTCCCTCAACAGTAACACAGCATTTGTA
This sequence comes from Gorsachius magnificus, assembly GCA_034008185.1. Lineage (NCBI taxonomy): Eukaryota > Metazoa > Chordata > Aves > Pelecaniformes > Ardeidae > Gorsachius > Gorsachius magnificus. Next base: position 91,615,441 of record CM067081.1, read on the forward strand.
CGTTATTTTCATATAGACCTCCATATACCTCTATATGGTTGTTTGTACACAGTACTGGTATTTCCTAACTGTTCAAATCCCCTCCCGCCCCAAACCCACCCCTCACAAAACAACTGCCCAACCAATTCAAATCACAGCATTTATTGCCAAAGTCACTATCAAGGTCCTGGCCCAGGATTTACAATACCCAAACTCCACCTAAAAGGACTAAAAGGCCCCTATTTTGGCTTTTATTTATCTGTGTAAATATACTGGATTTGGACACAGTTAAGTGGTTGTAAAAACCAGGCTGATCTTGCCTGATCGTTGATCAAGTACACACCTGGAAATAAAGACTATACAACACAGAATACTCTCCTCCGTCAAAGTGAAATGAAACCAGAAGGTTTAAAATATGGGTATGAATTAACTGTACATATTTTACTACTGCTTAGCTTCATCTGTACTGGTTTTCGTATCAAGTACTCTACTTCAACTACACCCTTGGAGGAAAGCATACTTAAACTAGTTTGTAACAGCGAACCAAATATCCAAAACTTTATTGGGAAACAGCAAGAGACTTTTTCATCTGAGCTGCACGCTGGTTTTGCATCACATTTCTTAAACGTCCCAATGTCACAGTAACTCATCCAAGGCAGTGATGTTAATTCCTAGGTCCTATTTACGCTATACAAGGAAAGCATATTAATAATTTTCCACTGTGATTAAAACACAGCATGCCTGTCCTTTAGTCCGTAACAATTCCCTATCCTGTTTACTTAAAAAATGTACCCATCACTGAGCTAAAAGGAGAGCGCTTTCACACTGCAGTAATACAGAATTCGCTCAATTTTTCACGGATCTATAGATTGCTTTGATGCAGCCTGAGCCCAGGGAGAACTATACAGTCTTCAAACGGTCATCAGATCAAGCTCTTCACTCTCACTTCGACACATTTTTTCCTTTGAAACCTGAAAGCAGAAACGACATCCCCCTGCACCGGGTGGGAAAGATGAGTCCCATAACATCCTTTTTCTCCCGACAATTACTACCGGCACCTTTCCGTACACGAAGAAAACTCCGAAAGGCAAGTGTTGGTGCTGGGGGGGTGTAAAGTAACGGGGCAGCCGCCACCGCCTGCGGTAAGGGGACCCGCGCCTGGGGAGCAGGCAGTGCCCCAGGAGCGGGCAGGCTGCTGCCAACAGCGGGGCTGGGAAGCCTGCCCTCCCCAGACCTCATTCCCAAGGACTCGCACTTCAAACCGAAAAGCAGCAGAGATTTCCCCTGTTATCGCTGGGAACAGTAAACATCCCCCTTTTTTTTTTCCTGCTCTTGTGCAGACAGACAAGGCCGTTGCCAGGGCACCTAACCTAAGGGGGCTGGGAGAGCAGTTTCTGAAGCACGCATTTGTTGCAGACACTGACATGACTGAAATTTATTGCTGGCTTACCATCACCAGAAAGAAAAAAAGAAAAAAAAAAAAAAAAAGAAAGAAAAAAAAAATCTCAAGAAAAAGCATTCCTCACCGTGGGCGTACAAAGAAAGACTTAATTTAGTTTCCACACAGTAATGTAAACTATGAATCCCCACACTATTTTTAAAAATTGAATTATCTCACTTCAGCAAAAGGAGGCTGCTGGGAGTCCTGTGCAATCACCCCTCGGCCGTCCAGCTCCTCCAGCCGCTCCAGTTCTCAGGCTGCTCCCCGCTCCCCCCAGCACCTCTGTGCTGACCCACCCCAGCCTGGGGACCCTCATGCCCCCCACACCACCATCTCATGCCAAAAGGATCTCCCTGTACTCCTCCCTTTCTCCTGAAAAGATCTTATTTCTTCCCCCATCTCCATTCCTGGCTGCTCCTTTCTTTCACACCTCATCCTACCCACCCTTCTGTTTCCTTCATCATTATTATTGCCACTTTTGCCATCATTCCCTAAGGGTGGCCTTTTTTTTCCCACTCCTTACTTCCTTCTCTGTTGCCTCCGTCAGGGCTCTCCCTACGCCAGAATTTCTATTCCTCTCCCTAGGACTCCGTCCCCCCCCCATTTTTGTATTTCTCCTCCTCGGCTGAGCTTCCCTCCTCCTTTCTGGTCCTCCTAGACGATCATCTGTTCTATTGCAACCCAGGTCAGAAACCACATGCAAGTTAAAATGAGGCTTCATCTGGAGGAAAAAAGAGAGGATGAAATTCCTCTTACTCCAGGCAAGAAGAAAACCTATGTAAGAGAAGAAAACCTCAGGTTTTCCACTGTTGCGATTTATGCACATGTCAAAGGTTGTGCCCAGCTGTGCTCGGGCTGTTTCTAGAAATGCCTGCAGCTGGATGCGGTAAAGCACTCAGCCTGCTGGCACATCCTCATTAGTAATGACTATGTTACTAACTCATTTTATTCAAATAAACATTTATTACAAGGTCATCTTCCTACTTCATAAAAATTGTTTTTGTGTGTCCCATCACTATGAATTTTTGGTGTTTTCCTAATATAAACCCACATAATGTCAGCCCGCTTTCCAAAAAAACATGTTTTTGTCAGATTCTGCGGTCACTTTCCTTATCAGTTTTTCAATAGTGTTCTAACGTGCTGTTGCCATTCACTTGGGAAAACGATAGGATCCAGCAAGTCCTAATTTCTGAGGAAGGTCATTTGCACAAACGAGCTTTTGACCATGGATTTGCTGCAGCATCATTTTGCGTTGGTCTCATTTGAAAGCCCAACGTGGAACTCAAGGCTTGAAAGCCACAGCAGGATCTAACCCAGCTATCAAAGTTGCTATGCATAGTTTATCAGCATGGGTTATCCACCCAGGCTATGGACGTATAAACCATTAATTTGGAAATGGCATCAGATACAGACTAGAATTATAAAAGGTCAAGACATGAATGATGGAAATGGGAAAACGTGAATCCTGTAGAATTAACCTGACAAAAGATGTTTAAAAAGTACAGAAAGCAAACATCCCATCACAACTGAAGTTTGTGGTGATTTTAGAATTCGATTCTTTTCATAGTCACTGTGTGTGAAGAAGACTATTTCCAAGCATTAATATTCATTGAAAAAAAAACTTGCTGTGCTTTGCTTACTACAGAACTGAAACTACTACATAATGAAACTTGAGCAGCAGGCAAAAAAGCAAACAACTCCCCCGCCCCCAACCAAACAAAAAAATCCCCCAGGGACAGTTAGGGGATGGGAAAAAAAGTGTTTCTTCCATTGTAATGTAGAAGATGCATTGAGAGCTAATCACAGACCATACATTACCTCCCCTCCTCTACCTTTTCATTAAGCAGCTGTCTTCATCTTGTGCATTCTGCTGGTGTTTAGGATAAGGATGAATAATTCCCTTAACTCTCTTCCTCCCCAGATTAAATAATTTACAAGTTTGAAAAAGAGCCTCCAGTTCACCGTGTATTCCTCAACAGACAGGACAGGAATTCTTTCAGTACACTTTACAGAAAACTGGCATTATCCATTCAAGCAGTGGAAGGAGCTCACTGAGTGCTCCTCGTCCCTAGACAGCACTGCAGGCAGTCGCTCCTTTCCTATCGCTCCCCTGGGCACCTGGCTGCCACTGGTACATGTATGCCCAAAATTTCTATTAACCGTTGCTGTTCACCTACATGGCAGCAACGAATGGTGATCTACAGCTAGTAACAGAAAATTGAAAAACCAGGAGCTGCTGTAACAAAGACTTGAACTGCTTGCAGGGTTCAGTTACAATACAAGCCTTGAAGACAATTATTTGCTGCCTGGATAACAGCATAACGTGGGCGTGTTTCACCGTGGCCAGAGAAACGGGCTAATTCAAATACATCTCGCCAAAGGAATGGTTTAACACACTCATGAACACCACCACTAAACGACCCTTGGCACCCTAATCCTTCTTCCAGATTTTCAGTCCTCTTCAGAGTGGACAGGCTACCTTGACACAAAACACAAACCATAAAATTAAGAGCGAGCAAACACCAACTTACAAACTGGAAGCAGCTTCTGACGCTCGGCTCGATATTGCTGCCCCCGAAGGAGGCCACTTCTCCCAGCTGCCGAGGGATCTGGATGGAGTCGTGCAGCAGGAGCCCCAGCCGGCGCTGGTCACAGAAGCCGGTAGAGCTTGCCACTTGCTTGAACAGGTCTGGAGGAAGGAAAAGGACACCCGTGCTAAAGCATCGCAACGGGGATATGGCAAATAGCGCGGAAGTTTGCATCGTGTCAAAGGCTCGCAAGTGCGGTCAACAGCCTTGGCGGACACGAGCACAAATGCGTCTTCAGTTTGGCTGCCTCTCTTCCCATAAACACCGGCGGGTTTTTTTCTGTTAAATAAGCAGTCTAGTGATAATTTTTAATAGCATTATTGGCTTGTGACTGGGAAGAAAGGCCATTATAACACAGCACCTGTGGCACTACTGATAACAGCAGCTGCGATGCTATAACACAGCTAACTAAACAGCAGGTTCTTTGAGCCACAACAACATAAATGTTTTAAAAATATTGTTTAACAGAAAAATACAACATACAGCACATTTTCAAGTCTTAGCAATCAACGTACAGCTCAGAGAATCTACCTCTCTTTCAGATGGGTTGAACTGAGAAACAAGAGCTCCCTGACTTGGATATATCATAATCTTTTAATCCAAGAGTATTTCTAAAATGAAGGAAAAACATTACAGTACGACAGAACCTGCCATCCACCAGGAATGTTAATATCACATTAAGTTTTCACTTCTGAAGTGAAATGCCACTTGAAGCCATGTTCTGTTACTGCATCGTTCTAGAAAAGAATCCTTACAGGACAGAATTACTATCCTTTCATAAGCTCAATTTAATTGAGTGGCAATTTGTTATACTACACATACACTGAGGAGGTGTTAGAGTTCATAATAATAAGAAAAATCAGGTTAGCATTAACTGAAATATTTATTTAGTAATATCCCTGTTGACAGTACATGACCTGAATAAATTCTCTTTACTTTTCAAAGGGTTAAACAAAACAAAACAAAAAAAAAAGAGGGCTAGAGACAGCTAGAATAAAATAACGCCCTTTGTTCTGAGCCGCCTTAATATTTCACCGGACACCAGGGATACAATTATAAAGGTGTTTCAGCACTGCTCGAGATAACTTCCCTAGTGCTGATTTGACACCTGTTTTCTTCCAAAGGAAGAAAGGAACGGATAGAGAAAGGATTATTTTTTAATTACAATGAATTTCACTCTTGCCAGGTCTAGTTTTATAATAAATAATATTGGGATAAATATTTCTATCACCTCCACAAGCCTGAAGTCTTGGGCTGTAGCACAACCAACTCTGTGCTCTGCTGCACGAATGAGAGAAAAAATTTTAAGGGGTGTGACTCATCGCACACGTGCAGCAATACTAACAGCAGTTGCACTACAACTCCGGCATGGATGGTGAAGCCAAACCACAGCCTGGCAGAGACAATTCCTTCCTCTCTCGGAAACGATTCAACTTTCAACTTCCCCATCATTTAAACACTAAGTGTTCTACAACCTTAAAAGGGGGGTTATGCATTACCACACACACACACTACAGGAGACTATAAAACATGAATAAATGTTTTCCTTTTTTAACTTTGATAATCCTCAATGAAATATCATTTTGAAAAATATCTGTACTGAGTAATTTTCTTAAAAGATTTTCTGAATACTTTTTCACAACACCCACATGAAACATCTAGAGATCTAAACTGTGACATTCATAGTGATTGCCCTAAAATCTGATCCAATTATACATGGTCATGCACAGACTCCCCTGTTGGAACTTTCTGTTTTCTCTTTAGCATTCTTCAACTTTCATTAGTAGAAGAATAGAATAATAACAATTGATGAAGAACTGCTATGGTATTGAGTCAGATCCTAAAGGTTGGGTTTTTAGTGTTTTTTTTAAATTGCATGAATGAGTGACACCAGTTAATTTAACCAGAAAGTTACTCCTGAGAACTACTCTTATCAGCAGATCTTTTCTGGATCCTAGCCTCACTAATGAACTGATTCATTAGTCAGATAAAACTAAAACTTCAAGTGGAATTTTTTCAAGTATTTCAGGATCTGGTCTATTAAAATATGAAAAATTTGCATACTTTTAATATGTTTAAAGATAGCAACTATATTTAAGCATAGTGTACATAATAAGACCCCAACCACACTGTGGAAAACATTTTTAAAAAATTATTTTAAAATAGTGTAATACAAGATGTCCTGCAGAAAGCATTGTTGCGTATGAAGGTGTACCAAAACAGTGGTCTCCAAAGGGGTGCGTGTCCACCACAGGGGGCGCATAAGAAAATCCATTGGGGTGCGGCAAGAAAATACCTTTTGTTCTAACAATAAATATTAAAAAAATTAAAAAGTGTTTATTTAATCTCTATTGCATGCCTTTTAATTTCTATTTTTGTGTATGTTTTATAATGCACATAGTATATTAGTACAGCAGTACATGTATACAATTAATAAATACACATCTATTGGGGGTGCACACTCAAAAATTTTTTACCAATAAGGGTGCATGATCAAAAAAGTTTGGGGATCACTGTGCTAAACTATCTAAAACCGTACCGAACAATTAACTTAAAAGTACAAGGTGGAGCAAATTAACACACTTTGCATCTGGACTATCTAAAAGAATGTTTATGCAATAAATAGGAGGAATGAGAACAGAATGTAAACATAAACTAAAACCAAAAGAATTACATTGACTTACATCTGTACTTATCTTCCAGGTGTGCTTTACAAAGGGATACAACACCAGTTTTGAAGGATAAGACACGGATCCTTCCTGTTCGACCCCTAATGAAAAAGAAACATTGGCTGATAATATGATCCATTCACGTCTTCATTTGTTCACTACAACCAAGTTCACTGCAGTACCACAGTCATCATAAATGAAGTCCTACACAAAACCATGTTGCGTAGCAAATGCTGTCCGGTTATTAGATAAGCTAGAAATAAAATACAAAATATGGTTGTGGCTCCACGGGCATAGCTGAATTGGATTGTGCCGTTCTATCAATTCAACCAGAAACGGCCTTGTTCAGAAACAGCTACTCCCCTCCTTTTTTATGACAAAAGTGAGAGTAAAGAGTCTTTACACTACGCTTATTTGAAAAGGCTGCTCTATGAATTGCTGCTATTCTCAGAGAAGATGAGGTCCCTGATGGAACAGGAAACCATCCCTTTTGCCAAAGACAACATAACCTCACTTTAATTAGAAATGCGATGCAGCAGTCGTTTTTAGAAAGTCTTTGCTTACTGCCTGTCAGCCTTGCCCTGACTCGTTTGAGAAAGAGCCAGGCACGAAAAAGCAGCCTCCGCCAGCAGCGTGCAGCGATAGAGGCACTGGCAAGACGTTCAGATGAATGATGAAGCTTGTCTGGAAACCAGGAGAAGGCAGGCAGGCTGCACAGTCCTGCCATTAACACCACGCTCTGGTTTCTGAGCTCCTCCTCGCAGCACTGAAACCTGTCCTGTGCAGTGCCAAGGGGCCGGTATGCACCACATCGGTCCCCCTGCTGCCTCTGGTCAGCCTTCCCCTCACGATCACTCCTGCCTTGTGACGGGCCTGCCCCGTTACTTTTGCTTTTTAATGTGACTGTGAGAAGAGCATCCTCCTCTGCGCTGCCGGTGATGCAACGACAAACCTTCGCATCCTCGCTCAGTCACCTGGTTTAGCTCAATTGACTTCCAGTTGCTGGCTTCCCCCAAGACTACTTCTGATAGCGTTTCAAATCTATAACATCTATTGCAAAAGAAGACGTATACAACATGGGAAGCTAATTTCTAAAACCGACGTTATTGAAGCAGAGCCTTATGAACAGTTTTGAAGTGTCACCAGTAAGAACACCACTGGAAATAAGATAAATCATGTACAGGCATGCCATAGTCACGCATTAGGCTGCACTGTTTGGCAAAGATGCATGTTGTCTTTCTAATCCTACGAAAGCGTTGTGGGAGCCAGTGGTGCTCATTTACCCACGCATCTCCCCGGCAAACCCCGTAAGAGTGGCAGACGGAAACTGGTAGACAAAGCAAAATCTAGAATTTGTAACCTTTTACTAAAGAATCTTGGTTTTTTCATCATCATGAATAAGCATTTGTTGTTTACCTCTGCTTTCCACACTCCACTCCTCTTACTCCTCTCCCTCAAATCTTTTCCAAATGAATTATCATCTGTGCCCTGAGAAACTCCTGCTGATGAATACCAGGCTCATGCAAATTATACAAGAGAAGAATGTTGAATGATGATTTCCCTGCAAGGCATATTAAATTGAAACTTGCACAAATCATGAGTTGTTCAGTTCACTCTCCTCTCCTCCCAAGTCAAACCAATAATTTAGCATGCTACTGCAAATGAGCATGAGTGACTGATCAATTAAAACAAATCTGAAACGTGTTGGATTTGCAGAGCTGTGCCCATAATTAGATCAGTCATTGACTGTGAATTTGATTAATATCTTTACAAATGACAGTTTTCAATTATAAGAAAAGTAAAGATTCAGTACATTTAATTAAATGTCTCCAGTACTGCTATGCACTTCAGCTGATCTCTGCCTATTAAGTTTACAATGCAAACTAAACACATGTAACCCCAAGGTCACCTCTCTTACCAGCATAACTCAAACCTGAATTTCAGCAAAATAGCTACGAGCTTTCCTTACACATAAAACACCTCTCTCTTTCATTGTGTCCTGCAATATGCAGCTCCCTAGCATACCTAGGGAATTGCCTGGAGGCAGCCAATTACAATTTCTAATGTTGCACTTTCAGCACAGTGCAACACAAAGAAAACTAGACTGGACATGGCAAATCTAAACCGGACGGTCCAGCCTAGGAGCAGCCTGTGGAATGACCTTTAGTTCCCTCTCTGCCTCTAATGTGGCTGATCTGGATTAGCATCCCTAGGCACATCTTTTTTGGTTTTCACTGAGTATCTTCGTTTATATGTTATTTATAGTTGATGACAATTCAGAAGTGGATCAGAGTTCTGTGACAGCCAAAGCAGGTTAAAGAAATAAAACCTGGCTCTTAAATGAATATAGCCCCATTCCCTACTACCGGTAAACTACAGAAAAATACAACGTAATCTGGGTAATCCGTTTCACAGGATATTGCAAGTCATAAGCAACTGGCTTATTGGAGGTGATCCTGCAGGAAGAGACTCTGTACAAATCTGTACTTTTTTTGGTAGGTGATCATCGAAGCTTCAGTGCTGTGATAAAGGGTGTATGGAAGAACAATGTTATGGCACTTCACTTCAATACAGTTCAAAATGTCAATGGAAATATAATAATTGACCCATGTCTACATGTAAATGTTTATTCTGCCACAGTAATGAGTGTGTCTGGCTGAAGGTGGCTGATAAGAACCTTAAAACCACAAATAAAGGCTTCCACTGACATTTTTTTCACTAAGTTCAACAAATACAAAAATAACGGCTTATTCTAAAATTATCTTACAAATGTGTGTTGGAATTTGTCTATGCACTATGAGCAACTTCATTAACCCACTGAAGAGGAATACTCATAAATTTTCTTAAGGTAAATTTACTCTGTTGTACTTGTACTTACAGATGCTTTATGAAATTAATTTTAGATGAAGTATTCCTCAAATCTCCTGACTGCTAAGGGTTGTAAGCACATTAAATTAGAGATGAACCTCTTGCATTTTTGAACAAGAATTATAGATTGAAAGCTATAGAAAATAGACAGCTCTGAAAAGGTTTAACAACCGTTGCTTCTTGATAATTCTCTTGAATTTCTTTATCTAAATAAATTAAAAGGGCCAAACCATAGCCTACTGAGGACATGCAGTCCCAGAATTGCTCTGAACACAGAAATCTGTTAAAAAAGTTCTGTTTTCCATCTCTCTTGTTGCTTAGCTTAATAAAGCTAGGACTGTAAGCAAGGGCTGTATTGATTCACCTAAATGCAGCCATTAAACCATTAGGTTTATTAAACTTTCACTTCAACTGCTGGTTTGGTTTTTTTTTTCAGTTTCAAGCCATTCATTTTACGATGAGGCACACAGCTCGTTACCCCTTTCCCCTTCCCCTGTTGGGAAAGCTCCTGAGCACCCCACATTCAGAGCACCCATACATACGTGTCGTAGACATTCAGCAGCCAGTTGAGACACATGTCCACACAGAGAGGAACGTTGACCAGGTTATTGTGCTCTTGTTCCAGTCGATCGTAAATGGTGGTCAAGCAATTGATGATCTGCAGAATATCCATCGGCTGGTCGTTTTGTTTGAGGTTGTGCTGGTCCAAGGCATCACATGCAGCAGACAGACTCAGGAGATCCACTGTTAAAATAAAATAAACCACAATCAAGACTGAAGAGAAACAAGTGGTTGTATTACCCGTACCCAAAAAGTAAATGGAACACTTTACTTGGTTTACATGCCTGGCCAGAGAACATTTTAAGTCCCCTGAAAGTCACGTGCAAGACCGGTTTTCAAGACCCCTACAGGTGCATTGTTTATTCAGCTGTGGTCTTAGAGAGCAGTGTTTATAAAAGTGAAATCTGCTTCATTTTTAGCTGTAAAGTACCTATTATGCTATTGGATCCTATAGAAATATTACACATAAATTACTATGTAAGTAAAAATTACATATTTCATATTTTATGTTCCTACAGCTATGCTAGTATTTGACTACTGCATTCACCAAATGTGCTCTAAAGTACAGTTCATCAGCTTTCATGAGAAGTGCTGTTTATTTCTAACAGAAGTCAAGCAATCTTAACCAAACCAAACTCCAGAAGGAAACAAATCACAAATGAACTGGGATTAACCTCTCTGTTACTTTTCTTCTGGTGAGAACAGGGAAAAGAAGGTTCCAGAAATACTAAGTGGCCTACTTGAAATTTATTAAAGAAATTCATCCATTTTTAATTCTGTGGAGCATTCACATTTATAAATATCTCTATGACTTTACAGGGTAAGACACATTTACACTTATCAGTCAACATACAACAGATTTTTTTGTCACGGACATTTAAAAACTTTATTTTCGTTCCAATTTAAGTCTGTTGCATTTTGAAACTCGGATGTCCAAGGCAAAACAGAACTTCCCTTTCTCAGCTCTTATTCTCTGCATATTAACATCAACAGCAGCATCACACTTTGGGGGACACAAAATCAGAGTTATGGGATGCTGGTTTACAAAGTAAAATAGCAATTAAAAAAAAGAAATCAGAAAAATAAGACTATTGATGCAAATCTTCCTGCTGCCACAGGAAAACCCTTTGTAATTCCTTGCAGTGATTTTCCAGGGTGTGAGCAATGGCAATATTAAAGCCCAGATGCTGTTAGTCCTGCTTATACCATGAGCAGTCACAAACTGCAGCACGATTCAACATGACTCAAGGGAGCAGGATCTGGCCCAAATCGAACTGCCCAAAATCATCCAGGAAATTCATCACAAAATTGGGAAATGAACTGACCCAACTGTAAGACCATTTTTTCTCTCATTGGAATAAAAATGTGTTTTATTGAGTCCTGGTAAACAACAACTCTTAGTAATGTCAAAAAAAAAAAAAAAAAAAAGTGTGCAGAGGCTAAATGCAGAACCCCATACGGGAATTTTTTAAGAACTTCATCCAGCTTAAGGGCACATTTGCCAAATTCACACTTGAGCATCCTATTTTATCAAGGATGAAGCTGACCCTTTGATGTCCTAGCGGAGATGAAAATTATTTTGGATGCACACCAGGCTGCTTGGTAATGCTGCATGGACAGTACACTGGGATTTTATAATTGCCAAAAGAATTTCAGGAGTATATATTTTATTGGAAATCAATAGGGACTTCTGCTACTAAATCCCTTAAGCATTTCTGAAAATTTCATCCTGTGGACCTAACATACCCAGTTCTAGAGTGAATAAGCAAAGCTTGGAATGCTATCGCCATTGTTATACCAAGAAATTTAACTTTGAATCTGTGTTTCTGTGTAGGGTTTTATTGGAATTTTACTTTTTTCACATTAATATATAGATATTTATTAAAAGAAATCTTTTGGAATATTATGTTTAACCTACTAGCATATAAAAATACAGTTATTTTAAGGTCAGTGTTTTATCCCGCAAAAGCATATTTATCAGACCCATTCCCAAGAGTCTCAGAAAGCCGCCTTTCTTCTAATAATTTATTAGTCAAATTGGAAATAGAGCACTGCCTTCACAACACCTTTAACTCCAAGCTTTAGGCTGAACTCTCAGTTCCTTTGAGACTATGAATCAACAGTAATTAAATGAACCCCTCAGGCATCTGAGTGGCAGCTTAATTATATACGCAGCTACTGCTAAACACGGGTCATTCCACTTTGTGAAAGCTTTTCCCACTAATAAGCAGCAACTTCTGAAAAGCCTTTCACCCTGCTCTTCGTCAACCTCCTGTTCTATCTTGAAGTTAATAACACATGTTCATCTTATAACAAGCAAAAAGCGCTTGCCACCATGCTCTGCCTTAGGGAACTTCTTTTTATGGGAAGAAGAGTGGTTCTGGCCTTCGCCACATTAAGCTCCTCCTGCATCTTTCCCACCAAGATTAAAGAAAATGGGGGGGGTCCTCTCCCAGAACCAGGAATTCCGTATTTCTTTCCTAAAAGCAAATACGGAGGTCACATGAATGACAGACTTTCAAAAGACAAGCCCCAACAGTCAGATTGGTGTATTGATGAGTTGTATATTCACTGCCTTAAGTGACTTGCAAAGCTTTAATTGAAATAAACCATGCCACTTTATGCTTTGTACTTTTTGTGGTTCTCTGTCACACTTTTGTTCCTTCCTATTTAAAATTCCAAAACTGACTCAAAAATTTGTGTGAGTAGTAGCTTCTGGCTTATTTTGAAATCTAAGTCATCTATGTAAATATTTCTCTGGCCTCTAAGGCAAGAGAAAAAAACATTAGGATGTTTGTAACTAGACACCAACCTGTGGCCAGATTGCAGGAAAAGTATAAAAGATGACTTAGAATAACTAACTCACTGGAGGACAGAAAGTGACAATTAACAGGCAGGAGAAAGTATGCTGTGAAGGTCACATACTGAACTTCGGGAAAACTCAACATATGGCTGGTGATAAAAAGTATTAATGGTGTTCCCAGAATGCAAGATCATATCCTCTGTAACCTGCTGCTGTTGGCTGATACATTAAAAAAATATATTTAATCTAGCCTGTATAAAATTAAAGGAAAAAGGCACCCTAACAGAAGTTCTTGAATATTTTCTTTTGTTGCATCTCCAAGAAAAGTTTGTGAATACATCTCATTTTATTGACATCACAATGTTCAGATGTGGTTTGCACTTGAAGATCAGATCTGTGACAAGTATCAAACCAAGAAAGTCAACATGCTTTGATGTGATTATCAAAGGTAACCATACATTTTCAAAAAACAGTGCAATAACTACGCCTGGCTTGCCCACAATAATTTCGAAGGCTGGAATGATAGAGCCACACACTAGATTCTTCTAAGTTAACACAACACATAAGCGTTTACATTAAGGATTACCATTTTCCATACTCTTCTTTAGGTTTAATGTCCTAGCGCCTTAATGTTCATTGGGCTGATTTACAAACTGAAAAGAAGTAAGTCTAAGAATAGCCCATTTTTAAAAGTGTTTCTATTCTTGCCACTGTGAAATAGGCTGTGCCTTCACTTCTGCGGGCCTCCTATTGTGCACACATCTTTAGAGTGCTCCTCAGTAAACAAAACTGCTCTGCTTTTTATAAAGATTGCAGAAAAGAATATACACACACACATATATATTTAAACTTCTGTAATTTTAAAACTGAAATAAAAAGTAAGACCTGAAAGCAGCACCTACTGCAAGTGGAATTTAGGGATTTTTGGCTATGCGTAGGAGCCCTGAAACTCAGTACTGTGCTCTATTTCTACTAGTGACAAACTGCAGAAAAAGAATTTTTTAATGAGTTTGGGTTTTTAAAAAAAATCTAATTAAACTGAGTTCACAAGTGACACTGAAATCACAGAATACACAAATACAATGATGGTGTCTCCAAGCAAAAATATTTGTAAGAACAAAGACTGCTCACCAAATTCCTTAAATACTTCTCCTTAGATACAAGTATGAAGAATGTGCTAAAGTAATCAGTGTAAGCCCCACTGCATGTCTCTGAAAACATCCATTCTCAGAAAATCTACCTAAGTGTAACCTCAAGAGATGAGCTGACTTCAGTACATAATTACAATCCCACACTGTAAAGTCCAAGATGAATTATTCAGTGGTAGGAATTGGGGTAACACTGATAAAACAGGATGCAAAGTTTTGCACTTTCAGCCATAAAAACCTGTTACAAGTTACACTTGCACACTGCCAGCTAGAGAAACCTGTAATTCCCAAAATTTTAGTTCCTTACATCAGTGCTGCAGTGATTATGAATACCTTTCACTGCATATCACTCCAGTCTCTTTATGCAACCTTTCCACAATGAGTGTGGCAGGAGTGCTGTGCCTTGGAAAGATGTTTGCATTTCTGATCGTCATAATTCATTATTTTCCACTGCATTCATGTTCAAATCTTTCATTATGTTGCGAGACTTTTCAGTTATTGTTTATGGTTTTCCTTTTTTTTTTTCCCTTTTCTATTTTTTTATAAATTCAGAAATTAAGTCTGTTCATTAGTGGAATTCACCCATGCTTATAAGCCTAAAAGCAAACATGCTCAAAAATACCGAGGTTTGACACGGTTCCAGAAAGCATGTGAGAACAAATCCAAACTTGAGATAAATCAACAAGTTGAGACATTTGCAACTGTGTCGGAAATTTAACCCTGTAATTATATGCTGAATAGTGAATGCTAAAATATTTTAATAACCCTCCAAATTGTACCGCCTAATAAACTGCTTGCTTTGGCAACTGATTGGCCTACCAAGAATGCTATGAGCAAATTATTTAGCTCTCAGGTTACAATAAGCTGAAGAGGAAATGCAACTCCTGGTGACAGGTAGAATACCATACACCAGTTGAGCAAATTAAAGTGTTAGAACATGCACATCACTAATATATGGCTGATGAGAGACTTCTGAACGTAACCAAACGACAGGGAAAAATGAAGTTAAATGTTTACTGTGATGATCTTGTTTAAAGGCAACAACCCCTCGGGGTTCATGATTCAGCTTAACAAACCATTAGCAAATCCAGCTCTGGATTGATTATTTCACTCAAAATCTCACCGTTCCCAATACACTACAATCCTGTTCTCTTGGTCTGAAGTTGTACAGCCGTGGCTGACACAGGACGTGGCTCCAGTAATGAGCACAGTGAAAGTACCCGGCTAAAGAGTATAAAGATAAGAAATACATAGGGGATGTTAGTTTTGTTTCTGATCTGCTCCTCTGCCTTACAAAGGACAGATCTGCAGACCACCCAGCACTTTGGTTTCACAAGTGCAAACCAGTGGCAAAAGAATACCCTTCAGGTGAGAGGTTTCCATCCACCAGGTAGAGCTGGGGAACAGTGGGGGTGTTTTTCTGCTTCTGAAAGTTGCAAATAATCTCGTGTATTGGTCATGAAGTCTTCCCGGCAGCGGGTCAGGCACGGGCACGTACTTACAGCAGAGGGCTTTCTGCAGTCTGCGGAGTTTCATGGCAGTCCTGTAGGCCGAGAACCTGACGTTGTTCAGGTCAGCTGTAGGGGGGGAAATATTAAAATAAAAGATCAGCTTTACACCTTAGAAATAACCACTCATGAAGATGTTGTTGAACTAGAAGATTACACTCATTGGTTACAAGAACAGAGGGGGGGGAAAAAAGCACATTAGAAACTCTACTTCGCAGAGCAAACGCTCTCAAACTTTGGCAATCAATCATCCAAAAGAAAAACACAGGGTCCTAAAGTGTTACTTCCTTTTGTTCAAAGGCACTGAACTTAAGAGCACCTCAAAGGACAACATCAGTGACTGCAGTACTGTTGTCTGAAAACACGGCAGCCTTTCACACCACAGGCACTGTAAGAGAGATAAGAACCTGAAACTCCTCCTTGTCTGCCCGATGCAGCAGCCAGGCTGCACAGCTCTTCCCAGGAACAAGCGGGTGACTCTCAGCTACTGCTAAAACAAACTTCAGAAAAAAAACAATGAAACTTTTGTGCTTTCCACCCAAGCAGATCCCGGCCATGCCCTGAGATGTAGAGCCTTCCTGGCAAGAAGCCAGCTCACCCAGCCAGATGAGTTTCCAGGTTCCCACCTCCGAAATGGTGGGGAGCCACTGGGCTTCAAGGAGCACGGCAGGGAACGGCACCTGGTTTAGGAACAAACAGTGTGGCGCGATTTTTGCTAGAGCCCTCTTGCATGGTTAACAAAATAAGGACCTCAGCACAAGTCCCCATTGAACAGTTTAACCACAGCTCACAAAAACCTCCCGGGGACGGTGCAGGGACAAGGTGGGCCACGCACCAAACCAGTCACACCACACTCAGTCAGGAGGCTCAGTACCGGCTACTCGAGCATTATACAGCACCACATTCTGATTATCTCCACAGCAAGGCACAGCAACCGATCAGTTGTCTAAGAAGTGAATGCTAGACAAAGCTGTAAGAAAGAAGGGTTGTCTTGGACTAAATCTGGCCAGGAAGCTGCATTTGCATCTTTCTCTTCTGTGAAACCAGGCTGAGGAAGATTAGTTTGTCCCTGGCTTTGCTGAGGGTGGCCTCGGGCAAACCCCCATTTACAACAAGAACGAAGATAAAATTCAATGAAATCAGGGCTGAAACTACTGTGGCTGAATTCCTGCCATCAGTACAGGTACATTGGCTAACTCTTAATTTACAACTAGATTTGGCGTACCAAGACTACACTGCAGATACACCGCCACTTGCATCATTCAGAATCGAGCTCGGGAGGCAGAAGTGAGCGCACAACTCTGGCAAAGGGCTTTTATTTATGCGAGTAGATCAACAGACACCCAAGCTAACTGTGCGCAGCTGCAAGCTGGCACCTGCGTCAAAGAGAACCCAGGTAAGCCGTCAAGGTCACTGTTTTGGGGCCAAGTCCAGGAACGGCTGCTCTTTCCCAGGTGGCACTGCCAGCTCCCCTCGGGGATGCTACAGGGCCGCTGCACTGGGAACCGAGGAGTGGCTGGGGGGGCGGGGGGGAGGAGGCACTTGTGTGCGGTCACCCCCAGCACTGGAAAACCAGCCTGCAGCTGGCAAGCTTCTGGCCCTGTCACCTACCCAGCTAATTCCTGGGAACAGACGCTCCCGGGCATTTGAGCGGTCTAGGGACTGTTCCCAGCAGATCAGTTGGCATCTTGCAATTTAAATGTTTTCCAGCACAGAAATGGACTGTTTGTGCCAGGCAGTTTCAGCGCCCGGCAACACTCCTGAATGCATTTAATTTACTGATGAAACCCAGGGGGCCTAAGGAGTTCACGATGGGAAAGTGTCTGGAAAACATAAATTACTACGTAAACGCAAAAAGAACATTAAAAAAAAATATACCGTCTCAGACTAAAGAGTCCATTTAGCCCAATAAACTTCCTCTAAGCCCGGCAGACTCTTAGACAAAGAGTATGATGAAAAACAGGGCAAATACAAAACAGTGCTGGCGTATGCACCGAGGGGCTACAATGCTGTTTGCAATGCGGTAGCTTGGGTATAACCATCCCAACATCATTTACGATGCTATGCAGGTATAGGTAGCAGAGGGAGTATAGTCTCAATTACATTAATTTTAATTAAGCTGTTCTGAATGAGTAATTTGAGGTTTGAAAATTCAGTAGTCTTGTATACCTTAATAAAAGCTGTGGAACGTTTCTAAAACACATCTCACAGCAGAAGGGAAAGTTTCAGCTTTGTGTATCATTTCTTTTTCTTTGCGCAGTTCCATCTACCTTTTTAATTTAGTTCTCCCGCGCATTGTTCCTGCCAGCCCCCTCCCTCCCAATCACCCTGACAGGTCCAGAAGCCTTACTGTGGTGTGGAATGCAGTGAGCAATTTAAGTAAAGCGACTTAATTTGTCTTGCAGGGAAATTAATAAAGCAGTCTCTCGCAAACAGACTGATTTCAGTTACGTTTTGTACTCTTGTTGTAAATCTGCACTTTTATTCTGGAAAAGAATATATACTAGATTACGGCTAGCATTTGATAAAATGAAGCCTTCCCTAAATTTTCCCTGAGTATTCTGAAAAAGAAAAAAAAAAAAAGCTTTTCTACTTATTTACATTTTAAGAAATATTAGTAAATATGTATGCATATTTCAGGCCTTGATGAGGGCAGAAAGTACAATCCATGAAGACATTTAATCCGGAAAGTGCTGTAGTTTACATCTATTTTCCTGTATAAGTAATAGATACTGAATTTGTTACCAACCTTAATGACATTGCTGCCAAGAAGCATCTGCTAGCAGGAAATGACCAACAAGCAATGTCAGGAGCTAGTTTCGAAGCCTTTATCTCAGGTTTTGGGAAAGCAGCAGCGATGCCTGCTTTTGGCATTACGTGTCGAGGCCGAGCGTAGCTGCCACGTGCTTCCGCTCCCTCCTTCAGTGCTGTGACCAGCACTTGCCCATGGCCAGTCACTGTTCCCACGTCAGCTGCTCGCCTCCCACCACTACCTCCACGCTCCTGAGGGGCAGCTCTCCTACCAGGTGGTGACAGTCATTGGAGGTCACCGCATCTTAATGATTTAGTTCCCCCCCACCACCACCACCACCTACTCCTGTGAAACTGCCGGCGGCATCTTTCTTGCCCCGGAGCTACTGCTGGAACAAATGCGTTGCTCTGTGGAGAAATGAAGGGAGCCCAGGCTTCTCCTAACTGCTTTCAAAATACTTCCCTCGGTGGTACATGAACCCACTGAAATGAACTGTAGAATGTAAAGACTGTCAGGGAATGCGACTTGTTCACTCGGGCGTGTTGGAGGTAAGGTCACCAGGAGCAGCAAGGGAGGAGACCCCGAGTGAGGCAGCATCAGGCGCGGGCTGGCCGCAAGCCAGCCACCCCTGCTGGGAACTTGCGGAGGAGGGAAGGAGGGAGGCTCAAGCAGCAGCAGCCTTCCGAAGGCCTAAGGAAACACCAGTAGTTCCTCCTTCCCTGTCATTTGGGGTTGTTTTTTTTTTCCCTTCCTGGGTCCTGAGGGAAAAAAGGCAGCCCACTAAAGGAGCCAGGGCCCGCTAAGTCTTGACTCCAAAGCTTTCATCATCTCTGAGCAGGTGGGAGAGCTCAGTATACCACGCATGCTTTCCTCCGGCCCCTTCCTCCCGCTCCTAGAAATTATGCGCCGTTTGTCACCTTTATGAGGTGGTCAGAGGGCTGAAAAGCCCTCGGAGTATATATGACTTTTGCAGGTTGTTTAATGATGCTCCCAGTCCTCACTCAGAAGGTAACTTTCAAGCTTTGATCGTAGAGTGTAAATGCTCAAAGGGCATAATCTGTTTACGGTCTGAAATAACAATGCAGTGGAGAAGGTCACCTGGCCCCTAGAAAGGAACAGACCACACGGGAGTATTTGGTGACGCTCATATTTACATCTCAGAGCAAAGAGAAATCACGGCTCTCCCGTCACTCAGCCAAGAACAACCTCTCTGTGCGAGGGAGCTTTAAGTGCTTCCAGGGGAGAAGATTTAAGATGGCCTTACAGAAAACCCGTAAGATGGGGCAGGTGCTTACAGCTGATGCCTTTGCAGCAACGAACAATTCCCACCAATGCAGCAATAAGATCTCTCCATGATCTTCCTAAGCTTCTCCCGCAGCCCTCCCACTGTCATGGTGAAAGGAATTCAAAGTGCTAAAGCACCAGTGACTCTCAGAAATCAGGAGATCTCCTTTTGCTGCTTTCTTCTTTTCATTATAGACACGACAAGTGCCTCCCTTTGCTTCACGGCAACTAATGCAGTAGAGAGAAGGTTAGCTAGAAAAGTGATTTCCTCCACATCCAGCATGTGCCTACAACATATGAGTATGTTCATGTTCATATTCTTATGTTTATTCATATTAATATGAATAACATTGAACAAGAACTAGTGCTCTTATTACACATGCAGCTTTAATGAAGAGCGTTCCAGACTGCTGATGGGAAGAAATCAGAAATATTATGGAAAGCTGATCAGACAAATTCAATCCTAACTTCTTCTCCATAATTCTGCATGTTGAGAGAAATCTCAAAACATAAGGGCTATGTTCTTTCTCAAAAGAGCTAAGACAACCTCATCAACACATTTTTCAGTGTTGTACTTCTACAGTATTGCAGAAACAGCTGTAATTACACATAGCAGATCCTTTTGACAGCAGATCATCAGGTAAAAAAACCACTCATTTGAGAAGTGGTCAGTGATTTGTATCAAAAATTCAAACCACTTGCTGGAATGCCTCACTGACTACCAACACAGTATCAACAAACAAGATGTTGCAGATTTTTTTTTTTTTTTAAATCCTCCCATGCTAAATTCCAGACTTCACATTGGGATATGAAAATTATTTTAAAGGAAAGCCAGATCCTCATATTCTTCAGTCTTACTGCGTGGAATAATTTGATAAGCAACTAAAAGCAATAAGAAAACTGAAGAAGAACAGTAAGTTTTTAAAAAGATAATATCTAAACAAGAGGTTTAGCACCCTGCAGAGAGGGATATTTGTTTTTATTCTTAAGCCAGACAACAGGTTTTAAGTAAGGTGTTACAACTGAACTGGTTTCCATGGTGGTTCTTAAACAGACTAACCCCACTCTACAGCTGCTCCAGCTGCTGTGAGTGCTGAATGCCTGGGATGTTTCATTTGATAATGTACTGTCCTCTATGACAGACTAATCTTGCTGAGTGTTTAAAAGCTCTGGGATGGGCCAGACTACCTCCTGTCAAAGGCTGTTCATGTAATTAGTCTCTCTCGCACACAATGCAATCTGAGGGCATCTCAAGAAGTCCTTTCAACCTGGAAACCACCTTGGTTTTTACTTGAAAGAGGGCTACTTGTTTATATTATTGTGAATATTACTATTATAATTGCTTGGTAATTAACAAGGACAAAACATAGGGATTTCACTTGATTTTATGGACTGCAATTTTCTCACTGCCTGGACACCATCAAACTGAAAAGAGCAGCTTGCATGCTTCAGGTGATAACTACCTCAAGAGTGAAATTTGGCAAGTTAACAACTAACTTCTTCAAAAGAAATTAGATCTCATCAGGTCAAATCCTCATGTTCATTTGGCAAGATTTACAGAGTTTCGGTTTATTTTGTTTGTGTTTTTTTACTCTTGCTTATTTGCAAGGAAAAAAAAAAATGTGAACCTACAATGATATACCTGAAAACCTGGAAGTCTTACTCAGCTTGTGGCATGCTCATATAGCTGTTCATAAATATAGTGCTTGCAGTAGATAAACTATTTTGGGAATTATATGTCACTGTTGTCTCTGACAATGCCTACCTAAAAACTCTTTCCTGTACAGTCCTGAATACACCATAATTCCAGTACCAGCCACTAAGCTTTCATGTTTTATCAGACATAAACGGCAGTCTGACTTTTCAAGAAGCTTCATCTCCCATTGATTCAATACAGCTGCAATTCCCTAAACAGCTGATATGAGCAAAATATTCCCATACTGGTCACCTATTCCGTAACGTAACATCACCTTACTCTCTGTAACACCCTCCTTCACTGCTAATATGCCTATGGCTTCATGTTCAAGGGATGCACAGTTAACCTCTACCACCTAACTTCTACTTCGCTGCTGTAGTTACGTTTATTGTCTGTTAGTTGGATGCCTACACAGGATGCAATCACACAGTTAGAAACATGACCTACTCTAGGTCTGGCTACTATCCAAGGATGGTTAGAACCCAGCCAATCCTGTTCTCTGAAATGAGAAGTTTTATTATTCGGACTGCAGTTAGCTTGAAAAGGACACCGGTGAATAAGCAACCTTTAAAGAAAGACCATATGTATTATCTCACTGGATTTCAGTAGAAATCAAATTATTTATGTGTGCCATAGGCATGTGTCTTACTAGTACAAACATGGGAATCAATTAGTTGAATATGAATAAAACCTCATATTCAATACATGGCTTAGTAGTTTGTAATAAAAACTATTATGGCAGAGAGGGGCAGTTCAGCCTCCTCAGGAAGCATTTCAGAAGGACAAATCAAAATACAGAAACCAAAAATGATGATAAAGTTTATCCACCTTGTCATTCAGAGTTGGAAGCTCACGTTGCTGCACAAGAGCAGTCAGCCACAAGATCAACACAAAAGCTGCTGCCGAAAGCCTAGTGAAGGCTCAGAAGCAACTTCCAGCATTCTCCCAACTTGTGTTAAGCAACTCCAACATTTCTTCCATGTACTCCGCAGAGAACTGCCCCCCACACACACCCGATCCCTCCAAATTAAATGGAAAGCTGTCACCAGTGCACTGCAGCCTGCAAGGGTGAGAACATTTTTCACCCTCTTGGCTTGGCTTGGTTGATTAGGAGAGATAAACAGATGCACACCACAACATTTCTGACTGCAACCTGCTACTGCAATTACTGTTCGCAGTGACACTAATGCACCTTGAGGAGACTCGTACTGACATTACATGGGAAGGCTGGAGGAGGGGGGACACTAACAGTATGGCACGGCAGGCAAAGTTCTCCTGGGCCATCACCGCACAAGTTAAGAGTCATCTTCAGCTTAAAGGCAAAATACTATCATTCTGAGCTAAGCTGCCTGCCATTTAATGTTCACTCTCAGAAGATAATCTGAAAAAAATTAAGCAATCCCAGGCCACTTTGATTCCTGCTCTTTCTGCCTCTCCCCTCACCCAAAAGTCCTTGAACTCTCCAGGACAACAAAATAACACAAATTCTCATTTTAGTGATGCCCCTGAGCCAGCATGAAGGATGAGAAAATTTGTAAAGGGGGCTGTAAAAGAACAGTGTAAAAAAGCAGATCTGCTGCAGGGGAACTGCTTTTGGAAAGAAAAGCAGCTGGAACAGTTCTTGGTACTTTGAAAACTTTCAGAGGGAAGTTAGAAGAAAACGGGAGTGGTTCGTGACAGCGTAAATACAAACCAGGAGATGTCTGTCAGCCTCTGAACCTTTGAGACTCACACATCACTGATTTTTACTAGATTTCAGCATTTGGGGTTTTTTGCCATTCTTAATTTATGTAACTAGTCAAACTATATCAACATCTGCTAGATACATTAAATGATACAGCTAAGGTCATTGTTGCAACTACCTGTTTCCACTTTGACTTGACCATTAAACAACAATTAAGTAATTTAACATCAACAGTTTATTACGCAACTTTGAATGAAGAGTGAAAATTACCCAATTTGAGTCAGGAATAGATGCTTCATTAAAACTGATAAAATTGCTATGTTGCTTAAGTAATAAAGAAGAGCAGTCCATAGCAAGCACCACAGTATCTTAAAAGGAAAAGCTGATGTTCAAAGAACAGCCAGTTAGAAATTTCCAATACACGTATTGAATTTCAGATCAAGTATTTTACTGCTATTACTAGTGTCTTTGTAAACGGCCATGTTTCAACGAATGAGCTCAAAGAGAGTTTGAGAATACCTCCCTCATGGGCAGGTTGTTTTAGAATTTCTTCCTATGGGTTCTTTCTGCTTTCTCTGATGCAGTGCCTATGGAAGACAGGGCACGGGACTTCCTAGACCGACAATATGACCAGGTACAAAAGTGTACGCAGCATGTTCCTGCCTTCTTTTACTAGTACCAAATAATGCTCCCAAAGTAATTTAGCTTCATTTTTATAAATACCCAAACCTCTAAGACAGAAAGCTGAGCCAGTAAGTTTGAAACGTGGAATCCATCTATTTTAGCAAAATATAATGCAGCAGTTTGTAGGTGTGTGACTTGGACACGTGAAGAACAAAACTGATATTACTCCTTCTTACAGAAGTGTCTCTTGTGTCTCGAAGACATAGGCAGATGAGGAACGTTATCTTGTGCCAGGTTGCATATTCCTCATTCACTTCAAAAAATTAAGCTTTCAGTAATTTGTAAGAATTTAAATTAGACACAAGGAAATTATGATGTACTGGCATGTATAGAGAGATACATCACATAGCTCAATTATTCCCTACAGGCTAAGTGTAGGAGTTGGAAAATGGAAATGAAAACTCTTGACAGCATTGATGTGCTCGGTGTCATTTTTTTGCCTGGATTTACCTGGATTGCAGAATTCATGTTTTCTATGAATTTTTAAAATGCATACATACTAAACTCTTTACTAGCTTCTTCCTAATGTGGGGAAAAATAATAGGATCTAATGAGTAGGCAATACAAAATTGACTTTAATAATATCTTCTCAGATAAAATATTACTGAACAGTCTGAAAAGACTTCAAACATTCCATTATTGCCGTTTTGACCTGAGGCAAAGCAAAGCACCGAAAATACATCAAGGGTTCTGTTCAAGACTAAACGGGTTATGCTTGTATTATGCAATTTGTATGAGAGTTAGGCAATGATGAATACACCCAATTCAAAAATAAAATAAAATAAAATGGTAGGTTATCCAGTAGGCACTTTTATCTAAGCTTCACCCCATGTGGCAGTGCACAAAGAATCACCTTGTCTAATCTGTTTTGTACACATGTATGAACACCTAGGTTTATTAGTAAAAATGCACATTATACATCCTTTGCTAAAATCAGCATTGCTTTCATATTAATGAGCAGTTGGTCTCAACCCCTAAAGAAATAAAAGTAGCCAGAAAGATGACTGCCCTTTTGGACATTCCTCACTCCTAAAAAGGGAAACATCAGGATTTTATAAGAAAAAGAAACAAAATCAGCCTAAACATGTTCCTTCTTTATGCAGTAAGAAGTAACGATATCTTAAACTCTTGACATTTGGGCGATACTCGAAGTGATAAACTCAGTTAAACTAAATGCAAACTGACTTCAGCAGTCACACATCTTTTGAACTGTTGACCTGAACCTGTCAGGATGCTTTCCTCCCTTATATGTAGTTACCTCTTCACTTCTCGATATTCAAGAGTACTCGAGCTGAAAGCAGGGGAATACCACAAGAGAAGCAGTTGCAACAGGACTTTAGGTCTGACCAACAACAGTATCAGAAATATCATGCAATCTCTGGATCAAAGAAGGCTGCAGAGTCAGAGTGTGGTTCAATTAACAGACAACTGTTTGAAGATCTACCGATATTAAAGGGATGTCTGCATGTGCAATTACTATTTGTCCTGAATCTTTTAAAACCACTCACTTTACGAGTAGAAATATAAAGGAGACAAACAGGGCGATGTGTTATAATTAAATGGCAAGTCAATACTTGTCTGCTTTTGCGTTTGGTTAGCCTGAACTTACACATTTTATATCCCTTTTTGACACACAGAGCTGTGTTCTGGTTAATTTTTAAACAAATTGCTGCCACAGTGCTAACACTGTAAGGAAAAACTCTTCAAAGTGTTTCATTCCATTTTATCGTATCCCTTTTCTGAAAGATTTTTGGTATGCCGTTAACTGCAGGGCACCGTAGAGATACCTAAGTTAGCTTGAAATAGATTATGCTGGCATAGTTAGACTGTTTTCAACAGCTAAACTACAGTTTAGGAGGAGATAATTTAAGCTATTTTTCACCATGGTAAATAAGCCTGCAGTGAATGCTAGATTTGACTGCCCTGGTGCTCAAGCTGGCTTGTTCAAAGCCGGTTTATGTACATGTGTTGTACAGACATAACCTCCTTTATGAATGCAGCATATACACTGATATTTCTTTCACAGAAACAGCTTAATTTTTATTATACCCTCTATTATTTATTAACAGAACCATTAGAAGCAAAGAGTTAGCTATTAAACAGTCTGCCAAGCAGCCTATACTAGAGCATGGATTGACCTATTTTATCTTATAGATGTGCTTCTGTTAATAAAATCCAAAGCTGCTAAAAAATAAAAAAAAAACCTCCACCAGAGAAGCACATCTGAAGTCATAATAAGCATGCAATTTGGGTATTCAGAATGACATCATGACAGCTGCCATGCCTTCCAAGTATTGAAAGTGCTTTAAAAATAAAGCAGTGGTAACGCAGTTTGGCAAATTGCTTCAATTGGCTTCCTACCATCCAAAAGTCAACATTAACAGCAGCTTCATTTGATTTTTTTTTTCATCTGCCTTTTGTAAAGCAGATTAGACAGTGAAAGGATTCGGGATTTTTTTTTCTTTTTTTTTTTGTCCCAGTCTTTCAGTAAGAGTTTGCAACAATGCACCCAAATTACTTCGTAAACCCAGCGCACGTTCCAAATGCGCTAACTGAAATATATTTTTTTCCACTGCATGTTTGAAATGTGTTATTACGCCTTACATATTTCCCTTGCAGAAAACTTTAACCTTGATAAAAGCACTGCCTCTCGCTTTCACTTAATTTTGGTTTTTTACTACTTCTGGAAATCTTTGCTTTAAAAATTCATTTGATTGGAAAAAAACCAAACAACCGGTAGAGGTGTCTTACCTAAAGACTGGTAAAGCTCAGTCATCTTGGGATGATCCCAGCAGGTCGTTTGCGTCTCATGGCTACAACAGAAAACAGGAAAGTTAGCAAAGTAAAATTTCTCTCTCCACCGCATAGCGAGTGACCCAGGTTGCACATCAGAGCACGGTGCCAGACCATCGCCAGCAGCCTGAGCTGCTCGGGCAGGGGGTCTCAGCAGCAGCAGGCTTGTCTTCTTTCAACAAGAGGCCTTAACTCTGAGGGCTTTATTTAGGCACGGGCTCAAGAAACAAAATTAAAAGCAGTGCTAATATTAAGAAGACAGCAAGTATTCAGATATGCCATGATGTTTTGGGGAATCTGTAAGCACACCGACCGATTCTTAAAAAGTCTTTGTTTCATACGGATCGTTCTCCAGTTCCTCCAAACTTGGGGCCAGACATTTAAGAGGGCTTAGTTCTTAAAGCGTTTATGCAAATTCTGACCAGATACTGAGATCGATGGTATTTTTGGCCTGCTTTACCCTATGTGCTCTTTCCCATGTGGTTGGCAAGAGCTACCCAACACAACGGCTGCGTTCCTTCCTTTTGGTCCAAACATCTGCACTAAAATCGCCACGCAACATTCCACTGACCCAACCACCAGCTTACACCACTTTTCAGGCTGATGGGTTGGCACCCCCCATGTTGATGGTCTCTTTTAGCAAAGACTATGGCTGCTCCTCTTGTTCCCCGGGACTCCCGGGCCCTTTCCCTCGCCCTGGAGGTCCCAGTGCAGTGTCAGGCGGCAGAGGTGTTGGGAAGCCAGCAAAAAGGTAAAGCAGGGTTATGAAACGCTGCAATATGACTAGAATGGAAATTGGACAGTCCCCGTGTTGAGGCTAGCAGTCTTCAGCTTTGCGACACAACGTGTTGCCAAAGCCGACAAAATAAAGTGTTAGCGGGTGTAGTAGCAGCTCAGATCTCCTAAGGTTACACATTTTGTTTTTGCTTTTTTTTTAATGACAGTATAGCTAGTGTGATCACGTTTCCATTAACGTAGAAAACTTGAAATTCTCCTTATCTATCCTGTAGCCAATAAAGTCCTGTTCATAAAGAACTCAGCTACATTAAAAGATGCCAATGAGTATTCATAAAAAAAAAAAAAGTATCTGGAAAGCATATGTGGCACACGGTTGCTAGCAATCCCATTTGCAATTTCTGTACTTAAAAAGCAAACATCCCGGTTCCAACACACACACGTCATTCAGGAGAAAATATGCAGGAGAGCAGGACCTGATCCAGAGCACACACCTTCCAGCTCCAAGAGACTAAACCAGAACCCAGCCAGAGGGTTGAACACACCTGTACACCCAACTGAGTGCTGGAAGACTGCTACAATGAGGTTGTTTTAGAGAACAAATGGTCCTTGAGTTCTCTTTTCGGCAGCGATGTTCCCAAGTACACCTTTACCCTTCATAGGCTTTATAGAAGGGGTAAAATATTCAATGAATCACTTTAACACCACCCCTACTCCAGGAAAAAAGAAAATCGTGACATGTTTTCTTAGTGTGATTTAATTTCGGTCTTAAAAGACAGGCTATTTATTTGATCCATGTGAACACTTTACTGGCACAGTAACCTCCGTACATTCAGTAGCTTACTATATATAATATTTCCAGATTTTGCACTGTAACTGCAAAAAGGAGGAATGGGATCACAAGCACTAAGCATAAGGAGAAAGTGATGCCACAGCCTAGTCGAGCACAGGCTTTAAACAAGCCTTGTCTCATCGACCTCAGCATCCCCTCCCCTTCCTAATTCCTGCGGTGGCTGAAGGCAGTGAAAGAGGGAGGAGGACACTAGAAGAGCAAAAGCAGTCTTGTTCTTTGCTCTGGTAAAAAATGAGTCCTGCAAAGGGAGGTGCCTGCAATCACATCCAGAAATCTGAGCCTGGTCTAGTTTTTTTTTTAAATGCAGAAACTGGGTAGCTTCAAGTGAATGCCTGCAGATCTGAGCCACCTACAGCTGAGCTCCTGCATTTCCTACCACACTTGGTATGGGCAGGTTCTGCGGAGAGAATGTTGCACCAGCAGCTCTTACTATACCCAGGTATAAAGTGCATTTTTGAAGGAAAACAGGAACAGTTTCACTTACACATTGAGTCCCTAAAAACTTGGCTACCTGAAGCCTCTGCTTACCCA
Source organism: Gorsachius magnificus (assembly GCA_034008185.1). Lineage (NCBI taxonomy): Eukaryota > Metazoa > Chordata > Aves > Pelecaniformes > Ardeidae > Gorsachius > Gorsachius magnificus. Next base: position 91,644,018 of record CM067081.1, read on the forward strand.
AGAGCAGCCCAAAGGAAAAGAGGAAGGGAGCATACTCATCACAGAAGAACCCTGCAGCCAGGGATGTCACGATTCAAGTGAACAGACTGCAGACCCAAATGAACATTCAAACCTACAGACCTGGGACCGCAGTTTGTTCGCACCCGTTTGTCAATTGTCCCAGATCAAGAGCTCCCCAGACACGAGCCTGACTGTCCTGGCTTGCTTCCCCACTGGCAGGTAGCCCCAGAAGCGGGGGATATTCAAACAGCAACTGCACCACAGTTTGTATGCCACGTCATGTCGCAAAAGTGAGAAAAAGAACTTCACACAGTCACAAGAAACCTCTGAAAATTATCTGCCTGACTTTCCCTATGAAATTAGTTTGGCAGCCCCAGACTGTGCTATGGATAAACTAGACCACTTCAGATTCAATAGCTGTTAACCCGGTAGCCTTCAAAGGCACTGATTCCCCATTGAAATATTGAAAAGCCATCAGATATCTGGCAAAGGTGTATCTACATAGCATTATGGAATCCCACGCCTGTGTTGGATAGGGGAACAAAAGGATCATCTTAGATGAAGAAAACTATTACGGTTAATCACTAATCAACATTACATGGGTAATTTATTGATTTATTTCTTTTTTTCCCTTTTTATGGTAAGGCCTAACCATATATCAGTGAATTTAGTGTGTACAGTTTAAGCTTACGGCATTTACTAATCTTCCTGGAAATACGTAACTGATTTATTTTCCCAAGATCTTGTAAATAAAGTTTCCATTGCCAAAGAAACATTGGACTCCAACTGTTTTTACATATTCTTAATACCACTAACCCCAAACCACTACTCAGTGTGCTTTTCGTTCACGGTTATAAGATTAACGCCCTTGGAGATGTACATTTGGTAAGGAATTATTTTATTTGCTTCATCTGCAAGTGACAAAGACTGCACTTGCAGGGCAGGTGCATCTCCCCTCTTTTCCCCCCTTTGCTTTATTTATATAAACTAAGTTTATATAACTCAGCGGCAATACGCCTTTCTTTAGGCTACAAAAGTCAAGTCAGGAGAGACCCCTAACTCTTGCCCCTGCCACCTTCCCAGCAGTGACTACCCGTGGGGACGAGTGCCCCGCACCCGGCTGGTACAGCCACCCCCAGGCAAGTCGGCCAGAGACCACTCAGCCTGCTACCCTGTACCAGACCCAGCAAGGAGGGACTGGGGAGCCCTCGGTACGCCTCTGCGCTCTGGCAAGGAAAAGCAAGGGTTTTAAAGGGAACGGAACCTTGGTCGCTGTGATTTCTGCAGAGGTTGAGCGCCCGTACCGAGCCAGGGCAGATTTTGCTGGTACTTTACATGCAGAACACAAGAAGGCTGCAGCTATTTCGCTCCAGCTAAAAGGTGTTTGCCTCTCAACTGAACGCTTTCAGCTCGGAAAGTTATCAACAATTCTGCACACAAGGGCAGCTCCAGGAAAGGTTAGATTCCATTGAGGCTATTCTTCATAAGCCTCTTTGCCATTTTCAAAGGCCATTTAATTGTGAGCGGTTGGACCGGTGGGGGAGGATTTGTGTGTATGCCCTTATTGTGCACACCGTCTGAAGTGAAATGCCAGCTCAGCAGTTTCAGGCAGCCTCAACCACACTTGGGAATGCTGTAGCATCCTTAATAAAGCTGCAGCAAAGCCTCTGCCAGAGTTTCAAACTCTGGTGAACAAGGCCCTTTACAGCTTGCAAGTCAGAAAGACATGAAGAGTGTAGTGCAAGTCCTCTTGATGAGCAGCAGCTAAAGCAGGGTGAGAATATGTGCAGAAATAAGTATTCAAGATGCTCTTCCAACAAGCCACCAACATAAAAAAAAAGCATTAATGCACACAGCCAGTAGTTTTGCAATACGGCACATGCTCGGAAGATATATTTTTCAATTTGGCTCTACATTTTGGTCAACTAAATTGGTAACTTAACTTTTAAATCACGGATATTTTGCATCAAGTAAAAGTGTAAGTGGGCTCACGTGGCATATTTTCCTCTTTCTCACCCAACTTAAGCTGCAAAGGTGGAAAGGAAATTAAAGCCAGGCCTGAAAAGGAGAAGAGCAGCAACGGATACTGGTGACACCTAGGCACTGGTGTGACTAGCACGGTAAATACACTGATAATTCTGTGGGATGAAAGCATAGTCTTCACTTAGTACATCCTTCGGGAACCACAGGACCACTTCATTAAAGGATGATTATATTAAATTAGCAAGGATAATTTTCATGTGGGGAATTCTGTCGCACTATGCTAGCGTGAACTCTGTTTCTGCCAACAGCGGAGAGATTTGTCTCTCATCGCTGTCAGCAGAGCCAATAACACACAGGATTGAAAACCTGAAATCAAGAGATAATATCCTGACTGTCACACTAGCTGAATTACAGTTCCCTTGTTATAACTTGATCAGTTTGGACAAAATACAGTTATCTTATTGTCCTTCCTTATGTATGGCTTCTGAGCAACACCAGCAGCAGGAGGAGTGGAGAGCAATGCTCCCCCTCCACACACATTCCTGCACAAATTCCGCCCCCCAAACATTCCTGCACAAGCCACACCAAAATATTCGCAAACCTTTTAACTGGTTTTGATTGCACTCCTTCTCTCCCCCTTTCTCCCCGCTCCCCTCCCCCCCCCCTTTTTTTTTTTAAATATGTATCTAGGATTCAGTCTCATGTGCATTCACTGCTCAGCTCCAGAGTCTAGAATTTTAGATTGCAACTGCAGAGTCCTTTCTAAACTCTGACATCCCTCTTCACTGGTGATACCAGAGCCAGTTCTGCTGCGCTTCTCCCCTCACCCTTCATTAGAAAATGCAACATGAACTAGATGTGTGCATGCACAGATGTGCATGGAATAAGAAATTCTATCAGGTAGCAATAAATAAGTAGTTACATACACTTACAAAAAAGCCGAAATTGAAGTAGTATTTTACAAAGCACTGAACTGATCCATTTTCAAACAACACAATTTACAGTACCTCCCACCCTTCGGCTTTAAGATGAATAAAAGGTTATTCCAACCACCTTATGACTGTTGTCAAAAAGCCAAAATAAACATGATAGAGTTGTTTGGATTCTACTAAGCTAACAAAAATGCAATTGAAATTGTTTGCATGAATAGATACTACCGCTCACTTAAAAGAAAAACGTTTTCCACAGTAGATGACAATGATTGCAAGGAAGACTTAATAGTTGTCTTTTTACAGCGTTTTCATTAATTCCTTAGATAAAACAAGTTATAGCTATGGAAAGCCATAGTGACGTAAAAAGGTGGCACTCCTTTGTGCTTTACAAAGGACTACTGTTTTCATCTGTAAATCTAGAGACTACAGATCTGTGCAGAGATTATTTCCATTTAAGCCAGGGATCAGCGTCTTTTCAGCAGGAATTTGACTTTAGCGTGTTTTACTGGCTTTTGCGAGACTTATCAGACTGCTGAAAGCAGGCACCAATAGATATTAAAGTTTCTTGCCGACACTGGAAATGAATAGTAGGAGAAGGGCAAACATCAACTGCCAAGTACTGAATAGTAACTCTTTTTTTTCTCCTCTTGGTGTTAAACATCTATTTTGCACACTCTGTCACAGGCAAAGATTGCTGCTCAGAGGCTGAGGCTTGGTGAGCCTGCTCCCCCCCAGCTGTTCCTCTCCACTGACCTATTTGCTTTTCAAAGCCTATCCTCTCCGCTTCTGCCAAAGCGGCTTCACTGCAGGGTCTGCTCAAACCCAGGCTCGAACGGCGACAGCCTTGGTGCTAAAAAGGTCAAAGATGCTCCACGTAACCGCGTTTCTTGCCTCCTCAGCTCCGTACGCGTACGCCTGCGAAACCCACCTCCCAGCCCAACTTCAGCTCCAGGTGAGGACTGGGGAGCCCTGCTGGTGTCCCAGGCTGCAGGATGCTTCACACCAAGCAGGTAGCGACAGCCAACGTGACACGCACCGTGTCACAGCACGGAACATCGCGCTTGCAACGCGGTAGCAGCCCGGAGGGAATCCCCTCCCAGCTTCTGCTGCCTCCCCACTCGAAGGATGCTTTCTAAGCACGAAACCACCGGGAGAAGTTTCGCACCTCTAAGCACGCTGGTTTCCGGGGATTCTGTTACGAGTTGGCGCCTGAACCAAGTTACGACACGCACTACGTGCTGCCACAGGTAACGCTCTGCCGCGCTGCGCTCCCACCCCTCTCCCAGGCGAGGAGCAAGGGACAGAGCCCGTTCCCGCCCCGCCGGCGCCCCCCCCGCAGCGCCCCGCATCCCCGGCACATCCAGGGCTCCCCCGGCCCAACCCCGCCGCTTCGCCCCGCCGCCCCGCACCAGCCACGTCCCTGCGCGCCCAGCGCGGAGCCACCGCCTCCCGCGGAGGGAAGCAGCGGCGCCGCGGGAAACGCCGCTGCGAGCTCCCCGGGCGGGAGACCCTCGCGGTGCGGTAACCGAACGGCACGGCCGCTCCCCGCGGGGGTCCACACAGGCGGCGGCGAGCGCCCCGCTGCCGCCTCCGCTGAGCGCGGGAGGATGGCGGGCACGCCGCCGAAACACCTGAGAGACCCCCGCCTCCCCCCCCCCGCCGCAACACCTGAGAGACCCCCGCCTCCCCCCCGCCGCTGCCCCGCCGAAACACCTCAGAGACCCCCGCCTCCCCCCCCCCGCCGCAACACCTCAGAGACCCCCGCCTCCCCCCCGCCGCTGCCGCCGAAACACCTCAGAGACCCCCGCCTCCCCCCCCGCCGAAGCACCTGCCCCCCCCCCCCCCCGTGCCCCCTCACCCCTTCCGCTGCTCCCTCATGGCGGCGGCGGCGGCGGCTCCTGCCCGGCGGCGCGGCAGAGGCAGAAAGAGCGCGGCCGCCCAGAGCCGCCGCCGAGCGCCGCGCGGCCCCCCCCGGGGGGCGGGGGGGAAACCCCCGCCCCACCGGCTGGGACGCGGGGCGGCTGGGGGCCCCTCGTCTCCCCCGCATCGCTTCTGGTGGCGGGGTGTGGCGGCTCGGGGCTTCCCTCCGCTTTTTTTTTTTTTTGGGGGGGGGTGGGTTCCTTCGCGTCCCCCCGGCCCCGCCGGTGCGATGGGCGCGCGGAGAGGCTGGCGGAGCGTGTTCGGCTTTCAGCGGGGCTCGGGGAGAAAACTTAATTTAAAATATGCACCGAAGCTGGGGCCGATTTGCAACGGGCCTTAACGTGGGCTTTTCCCCCGGCAGCTGTTAATTTCGGCGCTTACAGCCGCCGAGCGGTTTGCCTGTGAGTGAAGGCGGGTGGTTTCATCTCTCAAGGGCTTGCCTTGGCCTCGCTGGGGAGGACCGGCTTCTACCCCCCGGAATTTTCCGAACAGAAGTTCTGCTCGTGCTGAGTAACCATCGCAATGTTTCTTTGTATTAATTGCTACTTAATATGCAGTACGCAAATGAAAGCTAACAGCCTCCTTTCGGTGCCACCAGCATTTCAAATCGACCTGCAAGTTTCATGCTACGTCCCTCATTCCTTAAATCAATGCTGCACAGAGAACCAAGCCCTTCACGCAACTCTCTGGTTTTTCAAGCCTTGCAGGCCATGCTTTCTTGGTAAAGCCACCCAAAAGGACGCCTTTCAAATGTACAAAAGAAGCCCCTGTTTTTACAGGGGGAGGATGCAGGCCTAGAAGCACGGAAAAGTCATCTCACCCATAGTTTCTATACCACAGGCATATCCCATAGGCTGCCTTCCTGCTGCCTGGATGTTGGCAAGCACCAAACTGGGTGCTTTTTAGGCTAAGTACCAGGGTACTTAGGGCTCCCCTTAAGGCTCCAGGTAGCTGGGTTATCTGATTTAAGGAAAAACTCAACAAGTGGTTCAAGGAGAGCCCTCTCATGTTTTTTTCCAGAACCGTTAAAAGCCTAAGATGCTCAAGGTTCAACCCCTCAGGCCCACAAATGCAAATGTAAAAGCTAATGGAATTAAATGTTAAATTCTCATAGTTTCTGGACAATTTGTTTTAAAAGGTGTTTTGAGGTGAATGAACTGGCTGAAGGCTGTTAATTGTCAATACATCACCAACGTCACCTTTTCCCATCTTTAGCTAAGTTTTAACAAGTGGGAGGGAGATCTCTCTTCGAGTCTCTAAAATCGAATATTTAACGTACCGCTTGGGAGGAACCCCACATATGCTACAGGGAGAGAGCAGCTGCCCCTGTCGTACAAAGGGACTCGGGGTAGCCAAAAGCCTGCTGTTTCACAGCAAAAGCGATTTGTTTTCCTTCAAGAAGTATCTGGTACTGACACCCCCGGTGCCACATTCCTTCAGTTTTTACTCTTTCTGGAGTTTCCTGGTCCGCCTTAACAGAAGCTTGCTGCTGCTATTGTCACGTTGGTCTTCTTTCCCATACAATAGTGCCAAGTAATAAGAATTTTAAAAAACAGTCTGATTTTCTCATACTTTGCATAATCTCCTTTCTCCTTGAGTTACAAATAAAGCATTGTATTCAATTAGACTCACAGCAGGTGAAAACCCCAATTAGTGAATCCATTTTCTTGGCTTTTTTTCCCTACCTTACACCCACACACCACTTTCTAAAAAAAAAAAAACAACCAAAAAAACCAAAAAAAACCCAATAAAGGGGAACTCTGAGTCATTCCTCAATTGAAAAGCAAATTAACCCTTTGATCTCCCAAATCAAACTATTACCCACTCAAGAACAGCCAGGGGGAAACAAGAATGTGGAAGGATTAAGGGATTAAGGCCAATTGACTTTATAATTTGATTTTATATGAAAAAAATCTATTTAATGTAGTCCTGATTGTTGACAAAAGCTTTTAGCTGTTTTGATTGACCTCCAAATTATACTTTTGCTGTACAATGTATGCAAGTAATACCACTCTTATTCCAAATTATTTTTAAGCTATCCATAATCTATCACCAAAATGTATTTTGTTTGCCATGTAAATGGTTACTGTCTTTGGCGATTGTAACTGAAGCCAATCTTTACGCCATACTTAATTTTAAGCCATTTATTTGATAAAAGACAGTCGTCTTCCCATAGAAAATAAAACAGGATTACAGAATAAGCAGAATTTTAATTCCCTGTGGTGCTTTTCTTATCCGAGGGCTATTCAGTCAATTTGTGCACCTACACAGAGACCTGAATCAGAAGGAGAAGAGTGCTTATTTCTTTTATGCTGTAGGTTTGTCCTAGACTATGTCTAATCAAGGTATCTGTCTCTTCAACGTTTAACACCACTAGGTGCTTAAGGGGAAATCACAGCCCCCTAATAAATGAGGGATAATAATTACAGACTGGCTTATTACCCCAAAATTGTTTCAGGAAAAAAAGGTAAAAAGATGAAGTGGAGTTCCAGGTTACTGGAATATGTGCATTTAAGAAGCCTGATTTTTCAATTTTAGTATGTTTTTCTCAGAATTTTGTCCCTTTTCTGTGGGAAAAGAGCCACAGATATACACACATTAAAAATAATCATATGAAGAATAATAATATGAATAACTGATTCTTAAATAATATTGTTTGAGTATACGTCGTCATAGGTTTCATGAAGGAGATCACCATCACTACTCCGCGGTACAGACAGACACGGAAACCCGAGCGCAGAGACGGGTAGGGCCTTGCCCAAAAGCGCTTAGTAGGGCAGAGATGAAGCATACAAGTTTGCTTGTAAGTTTAGCACTTTACGAGTTAGAAAACTAAAGAGACATTTCTTTAGTTTTACTGTCGCTGAAAGTGGAGATACGACATACATTTTCCTGTCAACTAAGCCTTGCTTCCACAGTTCTGGGAAGCGCGTAGTGCTCTTTGTAAGGGTGCCTTTGCTGGTTCTCAGTGAGCTGTGTAGTGGATTAGCAAGCGCTCGCCTTGCGTATGAGAAGATGTTGAGGTGCCCTGTGTCGGGCTGGCTAAGCCATTGCGCTGTTTGAATCTATTTTCTTTTTCTTGGTATACATAAATACCAACAATGGCTTGGGATGGCACGATGACACTTTCCTGGATCATCTGTCTCAAATATGCTCCAAGGGCTGACACCTCCAGGGTTTTTCTGGTATTTGTTGATAGCTCTCTCAGAAGAGCCAAGAAGAGAACACTGGCTTGAATGCTACTGGTTTGGGCTTTTTTGGGGGGCTGTTTGCACATTACCACTGGAAGCACATTAAAATACCATAAATGCAATGAAAAAAATAGTTCTGCATTTCTGAAATTCTGCATTCGTTTTCCCCATTGCATTACATTGCACTGTAAATGACAGAGCTACTAAAACATTCATAGCTCTGTATACTTATAATCAGCTGTTTACACTGTGGGAGAGTCGGGGAAGGATCATACCACTTTCTGTCCAGAGGGAAACAGTCTGTGTCCTGCATGAAGGGAGAACCAGCTTCCTGCACGGGGCTTCTTCTCCACACTTTAAGGCAGCCATGTAATCGGCAAGTGGAGCGCACAAGAATTTACCTGACATATTTCACTGAGGTGTTCTTGGAACAGACAGAGTAGGAAGAGGTATCCCTATTATTTTCTTTTTTTTTTTTTTTAATACAACTAATTCTGCAGTAAATATTACAGAGCTTGCAGGAATTTAATGCACAGCATGGAAAATACTGATACACAGCACGCGTGACAGGAGTACGTCTGTTCCTGTCAAATGCACGATGGCACAACCTCTGCGTTCCTTTGGGCTGTACCTGCTTTTGCTATAGTAAAGACACCTGATTAAAACTGAAATCTTAGTCACCCTATGAGACGAATATCACGGAGCCTCGGGAGCAGTCTGTGTGTGCCTTATGCTGCACTGCATTGCATGCTGTTGATAAAAGATGAATGAGAGGGTGCCTGTCATTTTGGATATATAAGAAGATACACGTATGAATTTCATCCTGTTGAAATCTTGTAAAGGCTAATTTGGAGAGGCAGCATTTCCTTTTTTAGTTGACAGTGACAATTCAGATGCCCTGCAGTAGCAGGGTGTGTGTTCAGTCTACTGCCGGGTGTATGACCCTGAAAAGAGGAGCAGAGTGAGGATGAGATTGAGTAAGATTACATGCATCGCTGGATGTGGTGGATAGAGCACCCAGGTTCCACCAGGGTAATGAGCTCTTCAGGTAAGCACCTCTAAATGCCAAAAGCTCTTTTGTCCCTACCCTACCTAACCACAAGCAATAAAGAAAATTAAGAAAGGAGTAACCCCTACTATTCCAGGATGGAGATGAACTGGAGTGTGAATAGGCCCAAGAATGGGAAGGTCAAGAAGCGTTATGCTGGCAAAATGCAAGGTAACTAAAAGTATTAAAAAAGACTCTGCAATAAGGCTTTTGGAAAGCTAAAAAAAACCAAACCCCAACCCACAAACCTATTAAAAAAGACTTAAAATCTACCAGCAGAAAACTTATGCCAAACAAAACTGCTTGCTGATCTTTACAATCTACAAATAAGACTTGAAAAATAATAATTATACCATAGTAAATTCTTGGTTTGAGGAATTGGTATTGGCAAAATGGGTGGTTATCATTTCAGGGAGTAAGGTTGAGAAAAAATGAAGACTAATAAGGATAAATTAAACAAAACAATGAAGGCAAACTCGATTTCTTACTTTTCTTTGCATGCTCAGTTAGAAATAAATGACTGTTTTGCCTCCTGGGGGATTAAAATAAGCAGGATTTCATAAACTCTCTTGCTCACTGACTCTCTTTTCACCTCAAAATCTTTCTTTCCTTGCATAAAATTATGTGTTGCAAACACAAACGCTGGCTTCCCAAATCATTAACTTCTCTATTGTTTCCTATCCATGTATTGATCTCAATAGCAAGAAACCCTGCATCTTGCAGTCCTACTTCACTCAGGGCCCAGAAAAATCTGATGCTAGCTACTGGTCACCGTGCCTTCCTGCTCCCTAACAAGCAGCCCCCTCTTCCAAAGTCTTCCACAGACATCAAAGGAGAAGCATGCTTTTCATTTTTTTCTAATTTACTTTTTGGTTGCCTTCCATAATAAATGTATTTTTGACACTATCAAATCTTTTTTAATGACTAATATCATATGAACAGAAAAATTTTTCTTGCATTGACGACATTTTTCCAAGAAGTCCCTATGCAATTATTATCTAGAAGAGAAAATATTCATGTGGGGAAAAAAGCCACTTAGATCATGCTAGGAGATTATGTGCTAGGATGTTCCAATGGTAAGGCTGCTCTTAGGTAGGAAAAGAAGAGCACAATGAAATCTATTGCATTTTAACATTCTAACATTAACATTCTAACAAGAGGCCCTGCCTATTTTCACATACACACTAGGCTTTTCCATCACCCTCCCAAACGTGTCGAGGTTGTTGACCTTAGCAAATAAGGTAAGTTTGAGGTCTACTCCTAACCTTTTCCCTAGATTGGGCCACACAGAGCCCTGATGTGAGAAAGCGATGATTCTCCCTCCCTGGTAAATCAAACTTGCGTTGATCTAGTTTCAAAACTAGAGAGTCTTTAGCTTCTCCCAATAGCCTGGTGTAACACGAGCAAAGCTTAGTCGTCCTGCACAGCAGGATGGCTTTGCTCTCTCTTCCTGAATGTCTTATGTGGGGATCCAGAAATCAGGGGGAAGTGCAGCACTGCACCTGGGGAAGGCACCAGCCCAGAGAAGTTCATGGGAGGAGGAAGCAGCTACACCTAGCTAGCCTCACCAGTAATTCCATCCAGGCTAACTCCTTCATCTGATCTGGGTGACATTTCTCATGGGTTATTTGCATCGAAATGCAGCTTCAGGTTTGGGGTTGTGCAACTATTCCCAAACTGAGGTCAGACTTGGTAACAGCAAGAAAAAAATTCTGGAAAGGAAAAGTTTCTCATCTGACATTTCTGAAATCAAAACTCTTTATTTCATTTCAAAGCAATATTCTAGGAAAAAAATGTACTTTAATTTGACTACAAAATAAGGCAATTGTTCATACAGTTCTGGCAGTGCCCCTTAATGGCAAGTGGCAATAGTTTCATCCATGCCAAAGAGTGAAAATTAGTGTTTGTATATGCAGTCATTTGAAAAAAAATATAGACATACAGATACCTACATTAAGTAGTGCTTCCACAGACAGATGAATCAGTATCTATCAGCTTCCACGGAGCCATGTCCTCAGGCACAGATATTGTTTTATCCTAATTGAATCTAAATGTATGTTAGCACCTAAATACTTCAGTAAAGAGGGATACAAAGGAATTTAAGATAAAAATTTTTTCTTAGCTAAGTGTAAGAAATGGATTTCATTCAACCCTCCTGTGGCAAGTTCAAGCATTTACTCTTTGGCACATGCTTCAAACAATTCCAGACAGCTTCTGCTCCTTCCACTTACTTAACCATAATATCGTTCTTCCTAACAAAGTAGTCCTCCCAGCTTTTGCATTGAGGTATCTTTGTGTAGCTCCTTCTGTCTCTGGCATAGGAGCTGGCAGTTAATTCAGGAAAGAATCCTGTGGATGCTAGCTGATAGAAAAAAAAAAAAGTGTTGCTAAACTATATTGCACAGTTTATGTTTAACTAAATCTAATAATGGGAATGCATTTAATAGAACTCGATGTCTAGGTATACTTTCAGTATTTTGTAAGTTTGAATTGAGCCAGACCTCTCACAGTACATCTCAACAAGGCTTCAAACAGCTTGCGGTTCTACTGGCATACCTTCATTCAGTTCTCTGGTCTCTGTTATTAAACAGAAAACGGAACCTCTTAGTGAGAGAATAAACCTGCAAAATGAAGATTCCATTTCTAGCAACATAGCCAAGTTTGCCATGAAAAACTTGCAATGAAAATCAGAGATGCCTTGTCTACACAAGTCAAAGAGCCTTGACATTTATGGCCAAAGGTACACAGATGACTTTTAGGACCTACCATAGTCCATTATTAAATTAAGGACAGTGGAATTGTGTGAAGCTCAAAATCAGTCAAAATATTTTTTTTTCTTTCTGTACTGAGCATTTTTCCACATTGAACTAATCAAACAACTTCCATATTTGTATTTGAAACTGTTTTATTCATCTTTAAGAGACTGCTTTCAGAAGTGCAATCTAAATCCTGAACAATCCACACAGCACTAAAATATTAAGGATTTAAATCTTGGGTATGTTCCATATAAATGTTCTTAGACCCCTGCTGCTACATCTAACTACTTTGAACACATTATCGGAAATGTCAATGTACAATTCTACCATATCAACATCTTTAGCTTTTCTAAAATAGTCCAGACTTAAAGAGAAAATTCTTATTGCTAGGACTAAGCAGAGTTACCCATCTTTATTATCTCGCTCACCACATGACACAGAATGCTAGATCATTTTACAAGTTCAAAATACCTAATTCCATATTATCACTCATAAGAAACATCACACAGTTTTTGTCACCTTCCTCTCAAGAAAAAAAGAATACTAAATTCAACCAAGATTTCTCTATATCTACATAGTACACTACAAATGCAGAGCATGAACAGGATCCAAACCATTTGTTTGTTTAATAGTGTCGACAATCTGGAATTTTATGCTGTCATAAATTTAATAGGCATAGATAATATATTACCTACTGTGTAGAAGGTGATTTTCTGAGTGTCCTTAAAGTTAGAAAGAAGGATCATCTAAACTCACACCTCCTGTCTTAGAAAACATTACAACTGTTTGAGCATTCATCCTCAATCCCAAAATAACAAAATCAGTCTGTCATATTAAGAAAATATGGTGTTGTTTTAAATTATTATTCTTCTCTCGAGGTAAATAATTTTCCTTCAATTACTAACAACAGCTCTGGCTCTTGGTTGCCAGCTTTAGAACCAAATGCCATTTAGCAAACAATTAGCAGCACTTCAGTTAATGTCTTTACACTAATATGCATCAGCCAAGGGAAAATAAAAAAAAAGACCTTCAACCTTACCTTTTAAATAAAAAACTAGGTTAAGACATCTGGTGTCTAAATACTTTTGAACTTTAGTAATGAGACTTATTTTTGCTTATGGACATTATACTTATCAGCATTCAGAAATTAATCTCTTGTTATTTTTCCATAGTTTTGTTGCTGCAGTTGCTCTTATTTCTCATTCTTAAAAATCTGCAGTCATTATTTCTCAAATTATTATCCTTCCACCCGTGTCCCTAAATTTGTTCTGGTTTTAGGGTAACTAACAGAGCAAATAATTTATTAGGGATAAAAATAATTTTGCAAAGATTTGCAGAAGCTGACAGACAAAGTATTTTGCCAAATAGAGTCCATGCAGGGAGTGAAGGATTAGACCCCTTCTAATCCACTGGTTTTATCAAATCAGTGTATTTAATACTGAACTAGCCTTCAGAGGGTTTTATTTTTAGCAGTTTGCCATACTGAGTATTCATTTGGCTTTATTCTAAGCATTACAATTTAGAATTCAAAGAGAAGAAATATATTTCTTGTTCATGAGTAAGGTATCATCATTAAAAGTCTTCCATTCCCCAAATAAATAAATAACTCTTGGTGGTTTGGTTTTGGTTTTTTCTACTTTATGCCATATTTTTATTATTTGATAATTTTCATAGTAAACATTACACTTTACTAAGGCTAGATTTATTTTAAAATTTTAAAAGGGATTATATGCAATGAAAATGATCATTCGGTGATGACCGTGAACTCTTGTTGGGGCAGAAATTAAGAAAGTGACTGGTTTTGATAGTTATTTCTGTGTCAACATTGTACATGAAACTTGCTGATAATTTGGAGAAAGCATACAAGGCCAGTAGGACTACATCCATGCCGCCATTTAATCATTTAATTTTTAAGTAGAGGTTTTTCTATCCAGAAAGCAACAGATTTAACAAAACCAACTCACTACCAATGAAGAGCAGCCATATCATGATTTCTTTTAAAGTGTGCTGAATGCACTATACGCAATTTTCCAGATTTGCAGCAGTCAAATTTTCTAAGGAAAAACAACTATTATTTCCGTTCTAAAACTCTGCAACCTGGTAAAATTTTTGACAGAGTTAACTAATTGAAGAAGTACCTCCGATGTATACCAGCAGAGCAGCTGGTCTCTCACGGCATTTCTTTCCAAAAGTTTCATTACGTGCAAAGGAATGGTTTAGGTAGCATTTTCCATAAGAAACTGGTAAAAGGTAGAACTTACTTAGAAGAATACTCATCTGCTCTTTTGGACTCCTCTGTATTCACATACACTTCAGCCTCTTGCCAAGTTTGTAACTGCAAAAACACAGTGTGGAATGACAATCCTCTAACCCTTTTAGTGCACCGCTTACTACATACTGGGCTGAGTTGTACTTCCAAACAAAATTTTGGCTGAATTTCTTGGTGAGTACAGGTTGTTCTCACATTGGCAGACTATCCCATTCTCTCACTTAAAACAATTTGATGGATTTTTAATTTCATGGGTTTCCTTGTTCCTAGATGGGCACAGTTTATATAAAACACGTCCAGCCACCAACTCCAACATTGAAAAAGACAGTTCTTATTTTCTTGATTTAGGTCATTATGCTGAAATTATATTTTTCTCTACTTTCCCTTTTTGTGTAACTTGCAATTAAAAGGATAATTTAAAATACCCTTTCCAGAACAATTTGAGTGTCTATTCTATAGTTTTCCTCTTTCTAACTCAACATTTAATAAAGAGCTAAGTTTGACATTATGTAATTTGGTGAGCAATTTAGATTTCAGTGAGATTTGGATATCCGTGAATTCAGGATAAAGCACGTTGTCTGAAAAACATTGCTACACATAAGAAATGCAGCACCATTCTGTGTTACTATTCTTATATGTTCATTTATTGTGTACATATTATTGGTTTCAATAACGCCTTTTTTTATAGATATGGTTTGATCTGATCCTCCCTGCCTTGACACAGTCAGACTGACCACAACTAAGTACAGGGAATTGAAATAGTAATATGAGTACTAAATTACTAAAAACACTACAGCACCAACCTTAGATTGGTATGTATATGTAAGAGCAGAATTGAGATTGCTATTTGTAAGGATTCCTTAATTATTATTTCATTGGTAAAATAAATTTTTGGTATTTACTGGAGCATAAGGGCATAATGCAGCTGTAGAGTGAGGAGTACATGTAGAAACCAGGGGATGTTAACGCTAACTGAATTTTTCATCAGCCAATATCCTAACCCAAAGGGATCATCTGGTCAGTTTCTTACACAGTTTAAAGTAAAAAAAAAAAAATAATACACAATTAAGAATCGCTACATCTTTTGCAGGCATAGGAATAGGACAAAGGTGGATAGGGAAGTGATGGGTATACAGTATAATAACTTCCAGCTGCTATATCATCTGTCTACTGGTAGGTATGTTGAAATAAATAAATGATAAAAAATAATCTAATAAAAAAAAAGGATCAACAAAGTCAGGATGAGTTTTTGGAAGTAAAATAAGACTTTGCAACACAAGTGATATGAAAGCAGCAAGAGGATTAAAATGCAGAATCTCATTTATTATACATTAGGTAGATCAAAGCTTCTCAGGGATACCAAGGCACTGATTGGGGGCCGCCACCTGTTTGGTCTCACTTGCAGTGGGAATCTGTTAGGTGAAGCGGTGTTAAAGGTTGTCAGTACATATTACACTTATGAACACCTTACATTAAAAAAAAAAAACCCAAATTATTATTCTTTTGCTGAAGAAATTTACTCATTATTCACCAGCACATATGTTACTTTCTTAGTAAACACAAAAAGGGAATTCTGGTGATTCAGGAAGTTTTCTGAAACAAAACCAAAAATTGCAGGTAAATGCCCTTACTTGAGGCACACCACATGCTTCTTTGAGATAGGGGCAAAAAGACTTGAAGAGTATAAAATTAGAATATATTTGAGCTGTGCTTTTGGAGAGTGCTCAGCCTTGCAGCAGGCTGAGCTCAGAGAGGAAAGATTGTGGCAAGCAGGAAAACTAAAAATCTAGAGAACAAGGCAGGAGGCAGATTTTTTTGGTTGTATGTCTCTTTTGTCTAACTTCTCCACAAAGAAGAGGAAAGCTGTGACTTAAGGAAAGTGTGTGAGTGTAAATGTCTACCAGTTATTGGGAGGATCTAATAAAGAGAGAATTGAAGAAAGCTGAAAATCTGCAAGGTGCAACAAGACATGGCAAGGTAGTGACGATCTTTGTATGAGTCCTTGAAACTTGCTGCAGAACTGGCAAAACAGATGAGCAGAACTTCATTCTGGAGATGTCAGAGCAACATTGGGCTCTCAAGACTCTAAATTAATATTTGTAGAAGGTAAACTTAGGCATAACAGAAAGAAAAAGGGAGAGTGAGTACGAGTCAGGAAGATCTGTTTAAAGTCAGCAGAAATTTAATTTCGGTTTATAAAACTGGGGAAAAAAGTTGATAAGTACTTTAAAAACCACGTATACCAAAGAAGGATTATTCGGGAGGTCTCTGGGTGTTATAAATCTATGCCATTGACCAAAACCAATGAAGGGACCAACACAGGAGAAGGGAGTCTCATTGCCCAACTTGATCCAAACTGAAGAGGGCTACTGCGAGACCACAGGATGTGAGCATACCCATATAGGTGAGTTTGATATAGGATTAACGCTGACAGACTCTTTTCCACTCCTTGTTTCTAGAATAGTGAACAAATGTCCCCAAACAAAGCAGCACTGAGGGGTTTGTGCTCAGTTTTCTCAGGAGAAAACTGTACAGACACAGATTCGCATTTTGCCAGCAGCAAAAGTTTATTCCACAATACTTCAGGCACTGATGTGAAAAAACACGATACATGAGAGGAAATCCTAAGAGCCTGATTCTGATCCCTTCTACGCTGCTAAAAGTAAGAAGTGACTTTGCTGAAATCAACAAACATCTCTCTCAATCCATGCAAGCTGCTTTTGGCACAGTACTAAAATTGGTTTTCAAAACTGACAGTAAGTCTGACAAGAACCTAAACTGCCCCCACCATAACTCTGAGTCCTCTTTAGGTTCTTCTGCTCATTTCAAGATTGTTAGAGTGTGAATAAATATTTATTCCTACCTCAAACTGGAAAGAGGAAAAGAAATGATAGTATATGAAAGCAAGTAGTAACATATAGTGACCATATTAGTAAGTTTTTAATTGCTTTTGTGCCATAGCACAATTAAAGTAATGGAAAAGCAGATGGATGAGGAATGTGCAGGGGAAAACACTGAGCAAATATGAAGATATGGAACACCACGGGCAACTGAACAGTCTGCTAAGTGTCTTAAATTGGTAATGTCACAGCAGTACTAAAAGAATAGACACTGCCATTAACAGGCAGTAATTAAAAGAACAAATAAGGTGAATGCACCTATGGCCAGAAAGACAATCTCTTGGTGGTGTTTTTTTATGCTTCTAGTGATGGTTTATATCAAAATAGTTCAGTTCAGAAGTCTGAAGCTCAAACCACTATTTGGAAATGCTGGTAAGCTCATCAGTAAGAGATCTTTGGGAATCAGTCTTTTAACCTCTAATTTTCAGGTGATACTTAAAGTAAACTAAGGTATAGAGACAAAATATGCCTTTCAACAGCTGGATCTAAGTGGCTAAAATGCTCTCACTGGAAGAAATCTGGAAGAAATTTCCTTCTAAACACTGAAGTAAAATTTCAAGATGTCTTTATTCCAAATTACTGTCACTAAAAGTTTATAGATGTAGAAATAAAAATGTAGTTTAGGTTTAGTAGTTCCAACTCTTGTTTTTCAGTTTTTATTCCTGTAATCATTGACATTTCCAGCTACAAAATGCATAGACTGTTGCACTCAGGAAAACAGCCGCAAACCACATATTTCCTCTCTCCAGGGCTTCTATAGGTTGAAGCTGGGTATGATTTTGAAGAAGGTTAAGCTACAGAACAGAAAGCTGAGGATACTGAGGTTTGCTTGCTTCTGCTCCCAGAGCTCACTCTTTAGATGGGAAATCTGTGAATAGCATAGCGTATCTGAAATCCATACTCACAGATGTGCATCTCCTTCTGTATTTCTAGACCAAATGCAGAAACACCCTTAATGTAGAACAGCTTCAGTATCTTTTTCAAGGACATGCCTAAGTAGAAAGTATATATACATATATTTCGGCAAACAGAGCGTTTACCCATTTTGGATAAATAAGAAACTGGCAGTTTCCTTCCATTTGCCACAACACTGCTCAAGGGTCTGTCCCTGAATGAATGGAGTCTGGAATGGAAAATAGCAATCTGTCACTAATCCTTTCCAGAAATGGCCTCTCTGCCTGTCATTGTTACAATAAACAAGGCTATAAACCCCTTGCGATGTAGGTAAATCTTTCTAATGAAGTTATAGTTCAATGCTTGTGAAGAGCTAATAATCTAAAAAGATCTCCAAAGTTGATTTAAAAAAATGTAGGTTACTTGATGATTGTAAGACTCAGCATTGCAAGAAACTAGCATTGAGCTTACTCAGAGTTAGGAAGCAGCTTGCTCAGACAGAATGCCGGGCATGAAGTTTTTTAGTTAAACGAAGACTGAATTCTGGATTCAGTGAAAATTACTCAGTTTTTATGACGCTCCACTTCACCACTGAATTTATCTAAGAAGATCAAATGACAAAATTCTGCAAAATATTACAGTTCAGTAAGTAAGTATCTTCACTGCAGTAGGGGATGGAAGTCTAAAAGAGAGCAAATGAACTGCTTTACCATGCTGAATCTCCCAGAAAGCACCTGAAAAGCAGCAAAAAAGAAAAAAAGTAGAGTGATCAGCACGGGGAAAAATTAATGTGACTTAGCAAAAAGGTGCTTCTGTAAAAGAAAGAAAATAAGTGGTTGACCAAATGAACATATATATAGATATTTCAGAACATCAGAGTTACAACAATCCCCTTCTGCGTTAAAGCTCTCCAAGTGCCAAGCACCAACTGTCATTAGTGAACCCACCATGGACAGTTTTTAGTTAACCTGAGAGTGATTTTCCTCAGATATATATGTATTTACCATTTTTAAAGGTTTTCATATTCTGTAGCTCTCACTAACTGAAAAATTAATCAGTTCTACAAGGGCAGGCACTGGCAAGGTAATCACTATATGAAAATGAACCCTGTTTATTAAAATACAGGAATACCTTTCATGGAATGGATTATACCTCAGCTTTTGCGAGGCACTAAAGTGTGTTTATTCATTAAAGACTCTTCTCCACAAAAATCTGCAAAATGAAGTATTTTAAGAAGATGAAGAGGAAAGAAGGAACCTTCCTGTGCCAAATTAAAACCAACAGACATAACGCTAGAGAACATTTAGTTACTTCTGATCTCTGCTCGCTACTGACGAGCCAGGATATATTAAATTTAAACAGTAGGCCTTCTACTAAGCTCACCCTGCTCATCATCTACTTTCCTTAACATCTTCCCCCTTTTCTTTTCTTAACCCCTCTCTTTCTGCACAAAAAATATTTGTTTCTAGAGGACAACTATTGCTTCTCCTGTATTGACTGCATGCTTTTGCTTGAACAAGACATAGGCAAACAGGACGCCTCAGGGTGCATTTAGGAGATATGGTGCTAAAATGTTTCTTGAGCTGCAAAGTATTGCTGCAACATACTCCCAGACAATTATGTCCTCTTTAAAGTTTCAGAAACAAGTAGCCAGCATCACCTCTTCCAATAAAGGACATCTTCTACCAGGATTTCTCCAAGGTTTTTGATATGGTTTCCTACAGCCACATGCTAGAGAAAGGGATGTGTTATGGTCTAGACAAGAGGTCTGTGTGGTGGGTGGGGAACTGGCTGACAGGCTGCACCTAGAGGGGGCAGATAGCTCCTTTTCAAACTGGCAACCTGTCACAAGTAGGGTCCCCCACGGATCGATATTGGGCCCGACACTGTTTAATATCTTCATAAGTGATCTGGGTGATGGGATCAAGTGTACCCTGATGAAGTTTGCCAATGATACCAAACTGAGTGGGGAAGTGGACACTCCAGAAGGTAGAAGCACCCTGCAGGAAGACCTGGATAGGCTGGAGGAGCAGGCTAGCAAGAACTTATGAAGTTCAGCAAGGACAAGTGTAAGGTCTTGCACCTGGGGAAACATAATCCAGGAAGGCAACACAGACTGGGATCTATCTGGCTGGGGAGCAGCCCTGTGGAAAGGGACCTGAGGGTCCTGGTGGACAACAAGCTCACTGTGAGTGAACAGTGTGCTGCTGTGGCACAGGCGGCCAACAGGATGCTGGGTTGCATCAACAAGGGCATCACCAGCAGAGACAAAGAAGCCATTATCCCACTCTACTCAGTGCTTTTCAGGCCACATATGGAATACTGTGTTGAGGTTTGCTCCCTGCTATGCAAAAAAGATGTGGACAGGCTGGAGGTGGCCCAGAGAAGGGCCACCAAGATGATCAAAGGCCTGGGAAGCCTGCTGTATGGGGAAAGGCTGAGAGAACCGGGTTTGTTCAGCCTTCAGAAAAGAAGGCTTAGGGGAGAGCTTATCACTGTGTTCCAGTATTTAAAGGGTGGCTATGAAGTAGATGGAGACTCCCTTTTTACAAGGAGTCACATGCAAAAGAAGGGGATAATGGGTACAAGTTACTCCTGGGGAGATTCCGACTGGACACAAGAGGAAAATTTTTCACAATGAGAACAGTCAACCATTAAAATAATCTCCCCAGGGAAGCGGTGAATTCCCCAACATTGGACACTTTTAAGATTCAGCTGGACAGGGTGCTGGGCCATCTTGTCTAGACCATTATTTTGCCAAGAGAGATTGGACCAGATGATCCTTGAGGTCCCTTCCAGCCTGGTATTCTATGATTCTATGATTGAGGTATGCTCATAATCTACCTTGGTTTCCCTTAGGGGGAGCACACTTTTCTTCTCCCCCCAATTCTAAACTGTGCGAGACAAGATGATATTTGAACATCATTGTTTTACTAGAGATGATGTATGCACTTACATTTCAATTCCTGAGAGGGGAATAAAAAAGAATAATATATAAATAGCATCATTTAAACACTAAAACCAGCACTGAGCAGATGCATACTCCACTTAATGGGGGATTGACCATGTTTCACTGTGCATGCATCTTTTACAGATTCTCAGCAGAATCTGCTACTTGGTGCAGATTCTCGAGTAGAAGTGACAGGCAACTGTACTGTTGAACAGCATGCTGGCAGTGAATAAATGTTGCTCAGGACGTTAGACATACACAGCTGTAGAGATTGTGAAATTCAGCCTCTGTCCTAAAAAATGAATACCTCAAAAAACTGGGAAATTCTTGAACAGTGACATCCAAATGAATATAATAATTTTACCTGAAATGTATGGGTTTGAGCCTTTTCTATTTATGAATGACAAGTAAAGAAAAATCTTTTTTTGGAAACAAAAGCACAACAAAACATTTGCTGTTGCCCTGAATACTAATTATGGAAGACTGTTGCTATGGTGATGCTAATTTTAACGCTCTTGCCTGTGGACTTCATATGAACTGCCCGTTTTAACTTTTGCAAATGTCATTTACAAAATGAAACCCCATTAATGACTGGCGAGGGCACAATGTTCCACTTTAATTAGAATAATAAGGAATGCTGATGCACAAAGTACAGGTTTGTGAATTGCTACAAAGCCCACGCTGTCAAAATTAATTACCACTGATGAGGATTTTGTTCTAATTTTTTTTTTTTTCAAAGGGAGCTTTAGAATAATACAACCATAGCTTGACTTGGAGTTGAAAGCAGGCTCTCCTTTTAATACCAATGTGGAATAAAGAAGTTTCCAAGGCTGACAGTATAGCAAAAGCTACAGCAGAACTGAGAACTGTGATTGAGCCATACTAAACGAGCACCAATTCCAGTAATGGGGAAATGCAAGTGCCAATGCTGCTGGGAAAAATAAAATATTTTTCAGACAAATACCTGCTCGGAAAACCAGTTAGGATTTGGAAAATAGAGTTTGTGTTTTTGAAGAATTTAAAAATACAATTTGAGGACAAGAAATTGTGTGGGTGCTAGGATACAGTTCTGGTTTGGGTTGGCGGAGTATTGCTGTGACTTGTTAATTGCCAAGTTCTGGGCCAAGTAGATGATGTTTAGAAAAAACAGCATAGACAGCAGTGGTAATCTCATTTGTAATGCACCAGGCCCTTGCAAATCATGAACATACATTTCTCACGAGACGGGGGAAAAGTTGCAACTACCATTTCTAATTTTGGGAAAATGTCTGAGCATATAAAGTAGGTACTATGTTGCTAAAGGTGTTTTGGTAGTACTGACTGCAATGAGGAAAGCATACTGCAATGAAAAGCAGCACAGGCAGCTGCTGAGAGTACATTATTCAGACTAATTGTTATTATTAAATATCTCCATTGTAGTACTGCTTAGAGAACCTAATTTAGAGTTGAGATCCGTTGTACTGCATGCTGTATTAACAGAAAGGAAACTTGCTTTCTCTTTTGACGAACTGAGCTGGTGAAGAACTCAATTTGTCTTTATGCTATGGCACGATTTCAGTGCGAGATCACTGGAAATGCGGCTGGTGTGAGGAGGAATAGCTGCTAAAACATTTTTCTGAATTTTCATTCATGGTAGACTATGGCTTAATGAGTAGTCAAACTTTCTTCCAGCAGCATTAGTATGAAACCCACTCTCGGTCTATCGATATGCTTCAGTGTTGGTTTGAAATGGCCTTGCCAATTTTGCCCTTGACTTGTTGGCTTTTGTTCAAACTACTGTACTCGCATACAGCTTGTGACTCAAGATGGCTGGAATTTCATTGTAAAGAGAATACAGAAAAAAATAGAGATTTGACTGAGAATGGCTGTGTCTACTGAGTCTGATTTTAAGTGTAAGGTTTTTTGCTAGTGATGCATTTACTCAGAACTTGTTTTCTTCTTGCTGCTTGGTATCCGCAGGAGACACTGGATGAGCGCTCTCAACAAAGACCTTCACTTGTGAGTACCCATTCCTCATATCAAAGGGGTGTTCAGAACTGGGCTTTATGTTGAAAATGCAAATGCCAACAACTGGTTATAATTTTTGCAGAGAATAGTAGTATGCTTGTGTGCTGCTGCTGAATGCAGCGGTACCAGTGCGATGGACAGCCATGAGGCAGCCTGTTACTCTTGAGAGTCAATGGGCTCAGGACTAATTAATATTTCTACAGTACCTTGCCCAATGGTATATTGTCTCAGAGCAAGAAGAGTCAGAGAGACCCTCTTCCACTCCATATGAAAAGCTTTAGCTACTGGTTGGAATTCAGAGGGAGCCAGAAGCAAACAGTTTTTAACAAATATGGTGCTGATGTGTGCTAACAAACTGACACTGTAAACTAAGTTAGGTAGATTCCCAATATTATGAGGCTACAAAGGTTTAGAATGTATGGTTTTAATGGAATTTATCTGAAATAGAGGAAAAAAATTGAGATAACTGTCTCCCAGAAATTTGCTACTAAATCTCATTACCAAGACAATTAGCTTTCTATTGTTCAATCTCTAGGCTCCCTGTACAAGAAAGTGGTATTTCTGGCAATGTCAGCCCCGTCATCACTGATGGACAAAGAATTTGAGGGAGTTTAAGTTAATGGAGCCTGCTGGCATGGGGAGTTCTGTGGGATCTAGATCACCTTGGTCTTCTTTAAGACAGGTCAGACATCTGGATAAGAAAGGAGTATTTCTGTTGTTCTTTAAAATTCTCTGTTAATCCACATGAACAGGCAGAATGTGAAAAGTATCTGCCTTTTGTGCAGAGTACAGTAAAACTGATGCAGTGGTAAGTAACCAAGTGAAAAAAGATGCTCCAAAATGTACTCTGAAGTTAGGTGATGGAGAGAGCAAAAGCACCACAAAACAGCTTCTAAGTTCTTCTCACATATTTTGTCATTCATGCAACAAAATACTCTGGGCTTTTATAATTTGTTTTATGAGTATTGGTAATACAGTGAACACAGCATCTTTTAATGAGCAAGAAATGGCTGAGGCTGAATTGGATTACTTCTAATCAGAGCGACTTAGTACTGAGTAAAAACCTCTCAGAACAAGATGAAATTTTAAGCAGAAATCAGAAAGAAAAAAAATATACTTGTTTGGTGCAGGAAAAGGAGATAAAATATTTTAAGGATAAACGACACTAAATGTGTAAGTAGACATAAAGTGCATGTAGGAGACTGAAAGGATAGCTAACAGAGGCAGCAATATATTGTGTAAAATAGTAGAAATGTCAACAGTGAAACTGAGGTTTGAAAGAAAACATCTGTTTTGGTCTTTTTGAGCTTGGGACTTAATAACCACCTAATGGGGAGCACTATAATCAGGAAAGAAATTTGTAACTAAAAAGTTGCATTTAGAAGTCATCAACACAGCTAAGTGAAACAAAACTCTGAAAAGAGAGGTGCTGGGGTTGCTATTAAGATATGCCCGGGGACTGAAGACTAAAAGCAGTGCTAAGAGAAAGTAGGATAAAGAGGGTGACGTGCTGGAGGCAGAGCGTTGCCAGTGGTAGGGCTGGCTCTGCAAAGAGACCATTAGAAGGTAAGGGGAAGATGCAGAAAAAGTGAACAGTAAATTATTACAAGGCAAACCCTGAAAACAGGCCAAGAGAAGACAAGAAAGGTCAAGGGGAAGATGGTTTATTGAAAGTGGTGGAATGACCTAGAAGAATGTGAACACTGAAAAGATTCCTGGAGTTGGACAACAGGAAATTCTTAGCGACCTTATTAAGAGCTGTTTTAGTGAGAAAAGGGTACAGAAGCTAGAAAAGTCTGGGTAGGAAAAAAGAGATGGACTGGAAACAGACATGAATTCCAGGAAAAAGGAGGGCAATGTTCTGGATATTGAACAGTGCCAGAGGAGAGATTTGTTTTTGTTTTTTTTTAATCAAGGACAGTCCTGAAGAAAAAGACTCCCATGCAAGGAAAGAAGTAGCAGATAAACCTCAAAGAAAATACATCACTGGAAGTCAGAAGTCTTAAACAAGTCATTTTGATACGCTGCTGATGTCTAAGGGACTGAAGAAGTTAAGCAAATAGACTTGTTCTCCAACATCCAGCCATTTGATGTTCTCAAGTATCATTCTTCCAATTTCTTTGTTTGAAATATATTATCTGTAACTGATCAAGAAACTTGCTACAACCACAGAGGAAACTTGTTTCAAACAAGAATTTTCTCCTTCAAACAAACAATGCCTTTAAACTGTTTCCTCCACTGTGAGAAGTCCTTTGCTTTAAGTTGTTACTGCTGCACATTAGTACAGCACCAGCTTGATAAAAATGCTTTCCATATGGTCTGTCATTGGTTAAATATTCCTTCTCTTTTTCCTTTTCTTTTTTTTTTTTTTGGTTAAATTCTAAATAGCATTCACAAAAAAACCCCCAAACACATTGAAATTCAAGATCATTCAGGTGGGTAGGTTGGTATAAGTTTAGTTTTGGAATACTTTAAGATAAACATATAATCCAGAAACAACAAAATTCAGAGCTGTCTAATGTGCTTTTCAGTCATCTCTGAAGGTACTGAATATGGCTGTCACTTGGAGCCAGCTTTTCTTTTGTGCTTCACATCAAAGGCAATTATGAAAATCATGGGATTTCTTTTCACAAAACATACAGTAATTTTTAAATTATAAATGCAAGCTCTCTATACCTACTGAAACTATCATTGTGAGATTTAGGTTTAAAAAAAAAACCCCAAAATCTTATAGGTTTGGGTTGGTGAATATCTCTGTTCAGCTACAAAGTTTTGGTTTATGTTTTAAACTGCTTAATTTCAGAATGATGTTTTAATGAACTTGAACTAGCATTCTCTTACAAAGGACACATTGAATACCAACATTGTGTTATGAAAGCAAACTTTTGCTATTCAATGACTGTGTTTTTATAGTCAAGATTCAGCAAAACACAGCAATAAAAATAATTGAACATCACTGCCATAGCTAAAAGCTGATAAATATACAGAAAAATATTTCAGATTAGAACTTCTCATATACTAATGAAATTTGCTCAGTAAAACTGGCAACTGCAGTATGACTGGAGCTGGTGATAAAATGGAAGTCGAGGATGCTTTTAAACACAAAACTAAATGAAATGTAAATTAATGACATGCAAAACTGTAATCAAGATATAAGAAAACCTATCATAAATTTAGGCTTGTTTACTTCAGAACTTCTTTAAGGTTAGTTATTTAATCACCGTTATCAAAGTCAATACGTGATTTGTAGATTCCAGAGATTCTCAGCAAACGTGGTTAAAAAACCCACGCTGATAGGAATTTTACTTTAAACAGTTTTCAAATCATTCTTTAACTGTTTGGGCAGAAGTAGTCCCAGGAGTAATAGAATGCATATATGTGCATTTAATATATTATTTTAACCTTAAGTTTCCATCAAATTTGCATTTCTAAACCTTCAAGTAAAGTTTTAGTGGAGGGAAGATTCACCTATAAGTTTACTTCATATTGCTGTTGTCTCTATGGTTATATCTGAAACTAGATTATACACGGATTTCCTTGGGGACCTTTACAGTCTTCTCTGTGGCTGTAATCTGCTTACCACTTCTGCTGCTGTTGTGGCTAGTATCAAGTAGTATTTGCAATTGCTTTAACTTTTTCTGTTGTGTAAAAGATACATAGATGAGGTCAGCCAACAACGTTGCCACTGATAACTGCTAAATCTAAATGCAATTAAGCAGAGTTAAACTGAAGATGAAATAGATAAAAATCAGTGATCTGGGAGGATATATGTAACTTCTGATTTTCTAAGGAAGGTGCAGCTTTTCTGTGTTTCCGTATGCAGTAGAATCTGTTAGCTTTTTGTCACATTCTTAACAATGTTAAAATGTATATCAGTTTGCTTATAGAACCTCCAGGATGGCAGATGGTGGATTGGAAAATACTGCTTGGAAACACAACTTATTTTAGTATTTCAGTATTTCTATTCAAACGAAATGTAATACCTTACTTTTTCAAGTAACTTTTTACCTTCCTCAAATTTGTTTATTCCACATTTTCAGGTCGCAACAGCTAAAATACTGGAATAAACCCAATAAATTTGTATGACCATGTACTCTTTAACCTCCATCTCCTTGGGGTGTTTATGGGATATTTCCTGCTGCAGAGGCATCTTCTAATTATGAGCAAAGTATTACACCCATGTCCCAACTAGAAATGTTTTGGCCTGTGATTAAAATCTTAACATGGCGTTTCATGTTGGTGATATAGTTGAGATGTCTGTATGAAATCATCTGTTCCCAAGTCAAACACAGTAGTTTTCTAGCTATCCCTTTAAATTTTAACTCCATGCCTGTAAGCTCTCTCTCTAGCAATTTTTCTTAGTATTCTTCACGCAGGATTGTCTTAACCCCCAAGCGTTAAGTTTTATGATATTTTCTCCAATAGTGCAGCTTTTAAGCAAAAATTTGAGTCAACTTTGTTAAAAACGAATCACAGAAAAATGTATTTTTGCTCCTCTGCTCCTACATTGGCTCTGCAGGAATGAACAGAAAAAGCATCTTGAAAAGGAAAAACAGGAGACAGATACATATTGAAACTCAAAAGGCAATCTGGGCTATTTACTAGCTAGATATATATCTAAAGCCCTTTTTTCTACTCAAGAGTTAATATAACAGAAAGTTTTCTAGCAGATGTCTAGTTAAGTACAAAATACCTGAATGAGACCGAATTATCATGGGTTTAGATATTCAGATTTTTTACAACCTTTACCTATTGCATGAAAATTGAGTCGTGAATGTTAATCCCCCCACATCAATTTACCATACAATTTCATTAATATAACAATGAGTAAGTTCACATCATAAAGTGTGAAGTATAGAAGTGAAGAATAAAACGCATACCAAAAACTTCACACATATTTACAGCAACCTGCATTCGTAGTAATTTGTTGCTGTATTAAGTGAGCTTGTGCCCCCCTCAAGCCTCCAGCCTAAGACTTACACACAGCACTGACACAAGTAAATTTTGGCCCTGCTGGAAAAGAGGACCTAGACACACAGAGTGAGTAGGCGTTAGGCAGCAAAGTTTGACCTCTACTCATTGCTCTACTCATTAGGCTGTAGACACCACTTGGTGTCTGTGCTAGGCTGGTTATATAAAGAGTGCTACCTGATAATGACTCTCTGTTGTGTTGTACCATAATCTCATTTTCTGAGCTCAATTGCCATGGAAAAAACATGAATGCTTGTCTCATCAAAACTACTTGTAAGAAAAGCAATTAATTCAGAGATGTTGCAATGTATTTTTTTTTATGGTTTGTTTTTCTTAAATTATCTAGCCATACATTTCCTAATATAAAAATTTATCTGGTGAATACTTGAAATTCAAAGCAAATATGAGCATGCAAGGAACCATTTTAAATTGTAATTTATCTCATAAAGTTCAACTTTTAAATCAGAACATGAGAAGTAAGGAAAATGAATATAGATGATTTGATCATTCCTAACCTGTTGGTTAGAATCTTTACTTAAGTCTAAATGCAATCTTACTGACATTTATACAGTTGTCAGTTAATTCATTTTATGTTTCCCTTAGAATCTATGACCCTTAAGCATAATGTATACATAAATTTGTTCTCAGGATTGAAGGTCTAAAGTTAAGGATATCACAGAATTGATGTGCAACACAGAACTGGTTGCAGCTAATATCTGACAAGAAAAAAAAAAAAAAAAAGAATCATTGAAAGGGATTCAATAAGGAGAAAAATGGGTCAAATGATCCATAGTCAAGCCAGTCAGTAAGTAAAGACTAAACAAATTGCTCAGGACAAGAAATGTGCCAAGACATGTGGAGAATATTCTGAAAAATAGGAACTTATTGCAGTCTGTAGGAGAGCTGGCATCTTAGAAGGTCGGAGAAAGAACAAATGCAAGAGACATTCAGCAGCTTCAGTGAGTTGATTTTGGAAAAAAAAAGTCAATCTGAGAAAAAATCTGACCTGTCTCTGACAGACAGGCCACTTACTTAGAGAAACAGAAGTAGCTGATAACACCCAATTCTTGCATTCTCAGTCTTCTCTTGATTGTTGCACTGCCCTAGATGGCAATGTGAGAGTATTACAGTCTACCAAAGTCTGTGCATCCATAGCAAATACAGTTGGTGATATAAATTGTACGTGTCCATATCCACTACTTTTTTCATTGGTATTGAAACATATCTTAAAATGCACAAATGTTAATTATACTCCTGCCTTATATTAGGCTGATATGATCATGAAGAAGACAAAAAAGGCACAGTAGGTGAAGAGAGATCAATTTAATGCTGACTCTCTTCTTACATGGATGAAATTTTTCTCAAGTGGAATGGGGAAATAGTTTGACTGCTTATTTGTGGAGCTAGCTGCATTGGAAGAGACACAGAGCCAAGGGCAACGCAGACAATGGATGTGGCAAGCGCCGCTTTGGAGAAGTTGTCAGTCTTCGGAGGAAACAAAGGAGTTACGAGACTTCTTGGTATAATAAGAATATGCAAAAATTCTGAGATACTGTTCCCCATTTCCTTGAAGATTTCGTTGGACAGTTGTCAGAAGCTGTCTTCTCTTTGTCTGTCATCTAAATTAAGTATGTAATTGATCTCTAAAAAAAGAAAAGTCTGACAAGCGAATCTTCCTATTTTTTCCCTTAATATGTCTAATCCTTTCAAGTTTAAAGCATTCCAGTAGAAATCAAACATAATTCCTGTTTTTGATTTCTGCTCATTAAGCACACAATGTTTAAAACATGGGATTGAAGTATATGGCAATAAATTTTAGCTATCAGGAGCAGCTGTAAAATCTACTTTTTTATGGAGATCTTGCATATACTCTATAAAATAGGACCATATTGTATATATGTCATTCAACTTTGTAAAAATTATATTTGCTATGTTAATTTTTTATTCTTGATGATGTGTAACAGTCAAGCTACATTTAACAACTGAAGTAAAATGTAGTGAATAGAAATGAAGTAAAAGTAAAATTCAAAAAAAATCACATTCAACTTACAATAAATATAACAATTTCATCTACAATAAAAGTAAAGTATTTAAGGGTATGTAATTATATCCTATTACTCTATAAACATATGAACTCCTTGTACAGTATCAAAAGTTTACTTTTACACTACTGCCTATAAAAATAGTCCATTTATTACTCTCCTAGCCCCAGAGCTGTAAAACAATGAGTAGCTGGATTCAATGGATTTAAAATGTTGATATGTTCCTTTTAATTAGGAGAACAGGAGAGCCAGATTCCATCTAAAATTCTGTTACCTAGCTCATTACTAAACCGAGCAAACAACACTACCTGCATAACACATTTTAAGATTTAACCTGCATGAAAATTATCCCTGCACTATTTAACCTCTCTGTAATGCTCACCACTATACACTCTGCAAAAATTTATACCGCATGAGCTTGACAACAAAGCTTAAGGAATTTACTATCCATTTAAGTGTGAGCACTGACATACCAAGAGGACCAAGTTCTGCAAGTGGTGTGTAAATGCCTGAGGAAGCTGCCCTCTGCCCTCCACAGCAGGCACCATGTTGCATGCTATTAAAGTGGGAAAGCACATGGTTTCCATCAGTTACTGTCCCTAACGAGAGACTACAGCCCTGCCCCCAGCCCCTGCACCAGCTAGGACATGATAAAATTGCTGCTGAGTATTTATAATTAATTTCAAAACAAATTAAATCCCTTTAAGTTATGTCGCAGATGGTAATGAAAAGCAGACCCACGGTATCTTCCCGGAGTGCTCCCGCTCAGTCAGCAGGAACACATCTGTTTATAAGCTCCGCTTTCATTTTAATGGTAGTTAAAGGCTCAAGATTTCTCATTTATTTACACTCTGAGTTCAAATTTTTGTGACAAGTTTTGGAACCAAGTCTTCACAGCCCTACAAATGATAAAGAACAACTCTGCACTTGGACAAACCTCTCAGAAATATCAGATATTTAATTTAGGTTTTTATGCTAGACAGCATGAAAATTTGCATCCCGTAAAGGCAGGCTGGAAAGTATTACAGTTTTTCTTTCCTTCAGAATAGTTTCAATTTTGGTATGGAAACTTCAGAACTGAAAGACAGAAAATATAATAAAAACTGTGCTTCTAAAGAAGCCAAAATACTACCTTTTTGGTACTCGGTAGATAGGTTAACTATCAACTGCACACATGGTTTTCATAGCTTGCTCAGTGCTTCATTCACTGCATATACATAATCATACATTATTTATTTATGGTTCTCCATGTCTCTCTCTTCTCCATCTGACAGATATTTCCTACTTGTTTTTGTGTGTTGTACATATCTACATTCTGCAGAAAAAACCAATTAACCCAGGTGATTTTACCAGAACAGCAACTGTCTGCTTTATTTTATGTTAGTAGAATTTAATTCAGATAAACCCATTTATCCTGTCTCTAAGTTGAACTAAAGTAAAAACATCATGGCTTTAGCCTGTTTGATTTTACAATGAAAACTCAGGGCGCTCAGCTTTTTACTGTGTTGAAATTTTGCATGGTTACAGAACAAGTAAAAAGGAGATTAAAAATTAAGACAACAAAGAAGTCAGTTTATAGAAACTGACCCCCTAGATCTCCACTGTGAAGTATGGAAAGGCTGCAGAATCTAAAGCTAACAAACAAAAATATGTGTCACAAGCTGATACCCTTAACGCAAGTACAAATACTCTCATAGGAAACTACAACGTGGAAGAGAGTAACAAAGTGGAGATGCATGGTCCTTGGAGTTAGGTCACTGCAAAGCTTATTTATATGGATAGGCTCATATGGATCTTCTCAAGGAATCAAATCTGTGCTCCTGAGAATCCAGCTTTGTCCTCAGCAGGACAAAGTTCAGTGAACTGCTATAATCTGTATAAGAAAATAAGCTTGGCTGGGAAATAACTTGGAAGGCTTCCTTTGTGGGAAGTACTGAGATGAAAGACTACTGTATTTTTGCAGAAGCGTTTTAAATCCTTCAAAAGAATGGGCACATCAAGAGGGTAAGAAGACAGACACTATTAACTGGCAAGTCAGTTACACAGAGGGAGAACAATGCCAAAGATTAGCACATATATAGAAGTCACAACTACTACATTTCAACACATCGTGATGGCAGGACTACTGATTTTTTTTTTTTTTTTTTTTTTAGAGAGAAAGTATATTGCAGACTTCAACCCAGCTCCTCCTCCTCACTCTGAGGCAACAGAGACCTCCTAGCACTGCGCAAAGGACTCGTTTGCTGAGCACAGGATAAGCCATAGGCAAGAGAGATGCAGACATGATGCAGAGTATAGCTGTTTAATGTCCCCTCAGGCCCCAGGAGGGTGAACACTGGAGAGGAATTGGGTTGTGTAGCGTGACTGAACGCTTCTTCTGGTGTTGCAAAATCCGAAGCTGACGTTTGATTTTGCTGTCTATCACTGCTTTGGAGCAGCTTCTCTATCTGTTTGACTGGAAGATAAGAATTTGCGTGTATATGCATGCACACGTGAGATCCCTTTCATCACTGGGTGAGCTCTGATAAGATGTGATCTAACCTGAATTACGATGTTAAAATCTGCAGCCTCCCTACCTCCATTATCTGTCTTTTTTAGAATTTGAAACTTTTTTTATCTACTCAGTAATCTTTGTCCTGTGCATTTTTTCAATTTGCTTTTAGATTCCTAATGTACAGCAATTGCCTGTTTTGCCTCCTAAAAACTTAAATTTAGATATTTTAATGAATACCTAAAACATTATTAAAGAGTACAGACATGCCTGTGCCTGCTTCTGCCTTGCCATTTTCTGGGCTGTGCTCCTGTAAGAGTAGGATCAAGACCTTCAAAGAACAGGACTGATTAAACCGAAAACTTGGGTTTTTTAATATTCCCCTCCTTTTTTAATCTAATAAAACCTTTAAATCCTGTACTAGACACAAGGAATATATTGAGGGAGAAAAAAAGATCAAAAAGAAAAGGGTCAGATAATTGCGTTTTTGAGTAATTTTACATGTTTTAATTCAGAGGCAAAAGGGAAAGTTTAATTCAGTAGCACCTTGTGCGCTGGGCAAGTGTTCAGTACCCAGGCAGGAATGTCCCCTTGCTGCTTGGGAAGCCAAGATACTTCTGCTGTCCTGGAACACAAAAATTTGATTTCTCAGTTCACTGGGGAAGAGAGGGGTGAGGCTGAACTGCCGGCCTAGCTTGTCATCTCCATAAAGAGGGAAGCACATAAAAAGGTGGAAGGAAACCCACCATAATGCAGCATCTGGTGCAAGGCCATTACACTGCAATTTTCATGAGAAGGCCAAAAATTAAAGCAGCAACTGGGAAGGGCTGAAACAGGCTGTATACCCTGTCGATAATTATATTTTCCATGGCAATGATGCCTACACTGATACAATTTGAAAAAAAAGAAATACTGTGTGAATAAGTTCAAGAAGGAATTATTGAAGCAATAGCTTTAGAGGTAACTAGTTGCTACAGATTAATCAACTATATAAAAATGAAATTTTAACCAAGAAAGTTGCAAGGCTTGAAGATACCTAGCAGTAAGTAAACATAACTGCTGAAGATTTAACACTAAGTACTGCCTCATTTATTGATTTATCAAATGCTATGTCACTGCAAATGTGAAAATGATGAGATAAAACAGTTAAGCATCAAGGGAAAACCAGATAAAATGAAAAACAAACAAGTAGCAAATCTGGTTAACAAAGGAGGCAAGCACCAATATTCTGTATTGATGACAGAAAGAAAACTATGTAAACAGTAAGAGAACCCTATCTATACCTGGATCATGGAAGCTCTTTTAGAACATTAACAATCAGTAGAAATGTAATAGGACAAAGAATAAAGAAAGAATATGCTAAGTTTAAAAGCCAAAACTGTACAGAAAACAGACATGTAAATATGAAATAAGAGTGATGAGAATGAATGAGAAGAGAAATGGCCGAGGATAGCTGGAGAAAGGAATAGGTGTTAACAGCTCACTAAGGTTCGTTAAAGCTTGACCAGTTTGTTTTACATCTCAAGGACAGCAAGTTTTTCTATAAAAGATGGGGCTGAATTTGAATGTTAATTAAACTTGTTCCTTTGAATTTGCAAATGGCTTAGAACAGAAGATGAAATAGAAAGTTGACATGAAAAACTGGTAAGGAAAAAGCAAGAGCAACACTGACCGTTTTAGCACAAAGAGTGAACAGTTACCCAGGGCTGCTGGATGTAAGTAGCACAGGAGGAGGTGGGAAGCACAGCATGAAATGCATTTTGTACCTACATTAAGAACTGCCGAGGCATCTCTCCCCATAAGGGCAAGTCATACAACAGGAAAGAGAAAATGGGCATCTTTTCCTTCATAGTATGTCATATACTGGCTCTGACATGCCAGAGCCTCAACTCGCATTTGTCCCCTGTAGATTTCCCTCTCCTCCTTGACAGAGCTTTCCAGCTTCCTTGCGACTGTTTCATTACTCATAGCCAAACACAAACAGAAAAATTACAGATCTAATGCAACAGTAAACCAACCGAGCCAGGTATAACTGTACCTCCGTATTGCACTACAGACTTAGTTTTCTTCATGTGTAACTCAAATGCTTGTTCTGAAGCTCCTGTAGCAGTTCACCTTCTGAAAGTTGCAACTGAAGTGCCACTGCAAGAGCCATTTACAACCAGATGGCTTCAGTGACACTAGTTGAGTTTGCAAAGTGTTTTGGGAATATAAGGAGGACCCACGGGAATAGGTGTGTCAAACAACACCCATGTTTCAGTTACTTGCACTGCAGTCTTTATTGCAGATATTGCATCACCTGTTCCTTCAGTAGTTATGTATAAATAGTTCCAGGCACACATTGCAGATAATAAAGTAGTAAAAAGAGAAGGAAAAATGTATTAAAACTTCTTTATTATTTGCCATGTAGCGGCTCTGTTTAGGGTGCTAGAAGCAGGTGTTTCTGAATTGTTGATTTTTAAAATTTTCCACTTGTTTGTTATGCATACACATCTCTTAAAGCAAACTAGCTTAATTTGGGAACTAAACTCTAGAAGAATAGTCCATAGGGATTAATTTGTCCCTTGTCATTCCTCAGCTACAGGCTTTACCAAGTACCTTCCCTAAAGGAATTCATAGTATAAAGTATGTGCATTGCTAGGTTAAAAAAAGTGTCTCACATTTGCAACTGCAATTTGGAACAGGTTTTTTTTGGTTTTGCAAAACCCACCATACATACTCTTCAGCGGGCAATGGTACAAATTAAGCTGTAATCCAGATACCCCAAAGCTTTACTTAGTTTGCAGGTGATTTACAGCAGCATAAACTTACAAACCAGTGCATCCTACTGTCTTTTTAAATAACTAGCACACTTCTGTGAAATTTAGTGCATGCTTCATTCCTTTTTGTTCTTCCCATTTAGACACCATAGGAGCAGTTCACGATAATATAAGAAAATTACCAACTATCCTCATAAATGACAAATGTAAATAGCTGTAATGAATTACTATTTATACTCACTTGATATAATACGGCACTTTGTTTGGTGAGATTGCCCTCTCCCAGGGGCCTTGGACAGAAGCTGTTAACAACAAACAAACAAATAAATAAATAACTGTACACATACATTCACACATACAAACATACCTAGAAGAGAAACACGGAGGTCAAGTTCAAAGCAAACAGGAAAGACAACGTTAATCTCTAGAATTACAATTTTACACTTGGCCACGCTGATACAGGTCTGTTTGCTCAGTTGCCCACGAGGGCAGGAAGGATTAACCTGCTGTTCTGAAACTTCTGTCCTAATCTGAGAGAAACTGAAATCAGTCGGCTGCAAAGATAAATACAGAAAACCCGCTTTGACTACTAAGCTTACAGAACAGATATGAAGCAGAGCAAGTAACCTGTCTTTCTGCCATGTTCTTTTGTAGGGTTCTGCCTGCTAATGTGTTTGACTGGGTTTTCTTCAACCTCTTTCCTTGTGTGGTCAGCGCTTTCCACCCTTCCAGGTACAGAATCACACACTTGTTTACATTTTATGTTGTGTGAAGTTACTCTGAGAGACCATCTAAGTGTTTTGTTTATTGTCTTGTTGACTTGTTCTGAATGGAGAACAATTTTACTTTCATTTCTCCACATTACTAACTGTGTTTTATTGACTTCCAATAACAGCAAATAATGGAGAAAATGACTGTGTGATCACAAGAAATAGAGAGGAAATGGCAATACTTACTTTTGGCTATCACAGTGTTAAATGTCAACATCAACTTACAGTATAATGAAAATACTTTTTAACAAAGTTTTATGTAAAACTCATTGTAGGCAAAACGATTGTAAATATTTTTTATTAGAGGCTTTATTAGAGGCAGCAGTATAGCTCAGGCCATAACAGAAAGATACTTTTTTAATTAAGAGTTTGTTATCTGTCAAAATCAGTAGATCCAAGAATTTTCACTTTTAATATAATGATTTCTTTATATGCAAAGTGATTTAGCGGGAGGAAAAAAAAGCCTGTTTGCTCAGCCTTCTTTTTAGTGACCCCTGCTGTTCACAAAGGAAAATAATTGTTACTGGGACTCAACTAGTAATTAGTTATTTGATCATTTGGCTCAGAGTATTTTCTTTCCCTCTCTCATTCAAAATCGAGACTTTAAAAACACCACTCCCAAGCTGTGGGTACTTGAACAAAGTCAACAAATCACAATCCATACAAATAAAAATGAACAATATACACATTTAATATGTTTTGTACCAGAATTTTTAACCGCATTCACAGAAGTCAGTCTGCAGAATGAAATAGAGTGCCTCTCTCTCGCCCATGTAGGGGAGTGCGGACAACAAGAGTTCGAGGAAAGAGATGAAACAGGCTTATAAAAAATGGCTGTATAGGGAAGCCTTGCTATACTGGTAGAGTTGCATGCACACGAGTTGTGAAGAAGGGCTAGAAGGAGGTGAGGGGCCCCACAGAGGGGAGATAAATCAGACAGCGGCAGTGGAGGAGGCTGGAGCCATTCTAGATGGAGAAGGAAAGCAACCTCCTGGTTGGGTGCAGGTTGGGGGGGTATGGCAATGAGTTTCACGTACTTTTTAGGCAACGCTGAGAAGCTAGGGAAAGGAAGAAATATGCTTGAAAGAAATATGAATGTAATAATCCTGGTTTAGATTGCTGGTGGCCAAGGAGTTATGAAAAGTCTACCATGGCATCTCTGTCGGTCCTGCTGTTGTTGTCAGCCCCCAAATAACCATCTGTAGCTAAGCTGAATGTGTTGCTTTCCTATTACTTACACAGTTCTGCATTCTTTGAAATAGAAAAGTGAAGTTAAATTTCAAAGGTATGAAACATGAAAACAGGTAACTCTCAAAGTGTGCAAGAAACACTGAATTTGAATTACAGTGTTAGATCCAATGGAAAAATAGCAGCCTGCACTGCCACTGAAGTCTGTATCATGACCAACACACACAGAAGCACAGAACTTTGCATTTTCAAATACAAATATAATTTCATTTTACGCTATCAATTGCTTGGTGATTCCTTTGTATGATTCTATTCAGTAATACTAACCTGTGTGTTAATATGTGGTCCATCAAATAGTTTTAAAATTCCTGCTTGGTGACAATGATAAGGTTCCTTACCTGTGGGAACTGGTATTATCTAAGGACCAGTTTGAATAGGATTGTAGTAAGTTATGATTTTTGAAAATAAAATATCCCTCAGTATTAAGCAAAAATTTACCTTCTTGCATATTTCTCTCCCAAGCAGTCATTAATATTCCCAATGGGAACACCACCAAGCTACAGCTCTTCCAATTTAAGATTTGTTTTTAATTAAATACCTAAAGGACAGAATGGATCACTGCATATTTTTTGGAAGGTGTATTTCTTCTCTTGCTTCTGAACTAATTTGGGTAAGAGCTCTGCAGTCACAACTTGTTATCACAGAATCTTGCATACGATAGTGTTCTTGATACATTAGAAGAAGAACAAATACTTTGCTTTCATGAGAACTAAGTGCTTTAGAAGTAACAAACAATTCTGTGATCTTCTGCATAATTGGATTTAGTGTTCCTTCAAGAAATTGCCGTGAAGCTCTATATAATACACTTTTGCTTTCCTGAACGATTCTAGGCTTGCATAAATTTGAGTTGACAAAATACATAGTACTTTTTACAGCTATGCTAAGAGAATAATAATTTCATTTTTGACAGAAGCCCAGAAGCTGAGAACAGCTGTTTCTTATCTCTGGTACCAGTACAGGTTTACTACCCATTACAAAGCTCATGCAGGTAATGGACATATATATTTAATTCCTGGATAAGGCCACTTCAGTAGCCCATCTAAAAACTCCTGCTGGCAAAGACTTTTCTATATGACACTGTAGTATCCCTGTGTGCTACAGCACTCAAGAGGCAGTCATTTTCCTCTTTTCTCAGTGTAATTCAAAAGTATTTTATTGTTCTAACTTGCACAGAGTAAGAACCCATTACCATAGACCCAGCTACTTGCAATGCTGTTGACTGAAATGAAATACTACAAGAAAATATGGGGCATTTTAAGAGTGAATTTAAATTTCCCTATACTTTATTTGCATTGATGTACATTTTAATGGCTACCTAATTTGAATGTTTTATTTCTTTCTGTTGGTATGCTAACTTCTGAGACTTGCTTTGCCTATTCAACTTAAGTGAACACAGTTCTTGACAGTAAGCCTACATCCTTATTTGTTTGAAGAATGTATAATGAAATGGTAGCATGCTGGCTCTCTGAACTTCAGCAGTAGTTTAATCTGTGCAGGGATCTGCATGAAATATTTAATAGGATGATAGCATAATTTTATACGTGTTGATATTACAAAAATCAATCCGATAAATATTTCACTTTAGCACTACAAACATAATGAAAAATACATGTATGTTTACTAATAGTAAACTATTTCTCCTCCAGCTATTCAAAGAGTAAACTTACTACGTCCACATTTAAAAGTTACTCTCAGTGCTCCTTATTTACATAGCCAGCACACACTTCTAGTCACTATATAATGGTATGAGTGTACATTTTCAGTTCTAAATACAAGAAAATCTTTTGACTCTTGTCACTAGGGGTTAGAGTATTGGGAAAGTTTTAGGACAGAAACCACAAAGTAGCACTGCCTACTACCCATACACTTCTGCATATATCTTCTCAATTATTTTTTTTCTTAGAAATGTATTATATTTGTTATATATGTGTTCAGTATCATGGTAGTTAAAGCTGAGCTTATTTATATGTTCACAATCAAGACCTCCACTACCTGCTTGGTAGCCATAGTAGCTGTAACTCAGCAAGGTGCTTTATGATGTTCACGTTTTAATAATGCTAATAATTCAGTGATTCAGTCTAGGAACTCTACCTGCATGACTTACATTGTTCTACCTGGCATTATCATCATTAGTATTGTTATGCAAACACAGAGCTATGAATTTGTTTATTCATTCACATAAAGTTTGTTTTCATACCAATTATTTCCTCTGCAGCAAGGTATGGAGTTGGTGACTTCAGATAAAGTCAGGCAGGGAGGACAAAATTATGAGACACTCTTTGCGCCTGGGAAGACTCTGATTCCCCAGGAATCAGAAGCTAACATCTGTGTAAGGTACCTTAACCTTTCAAAGAAGATGCATTGAGTACTATTCAAATTATTTTCAAATGGGATGATGATAAATGAGAAACTATTGCTCTCCATAGACTATAAAGAGCTTGTGCTTCTCTTCTTGAGAGAATATGCTGAAGCAATGTTTCCCCTCCATAATCAGTTCAAGATATGTGCTGGCAGGATGCTGTCTCCAATAGGTATGCCTGTGTGACAGTGGCACAATAGAAGTGCCTGAATAATCTATGAGTTCTTTGAGATCCTTTGCAACAGATGTCAGTATACATCTGTAAAATATGATCTCCCCCCCCACCCCGATTTATAAAGAATTGATTTCTAAATTATGTGCATTTATTATTGCACTAGGTGAGACTGAAGAACAATCAAATCTCCTTGTGTAGCGCTGAGGTCTAGTGTTGCACTGCATAGTTGAGAAACTGATGTCAGAATATATTGACTACACAATTTAGAAGTTGCAAGGCAGAAATATCAATCAAAATTTGTCTTTTATAAGGACTACACAGCATGGTGCCTATTCTGCTCCAAGACCTAGCTCACAGTGCTGCACACATGGATGGATTCACAGGCATTTCAGAGATAAGAGAGCTCCTTCTCAGCTGGGATTCTGCTGTTCTTAAACCCAAGCAAGCACTCACTACTTCTTTGCAACACTAGCACTACTGTCTGTTGCTGTAACATATGTGCAGACATTTACTGAATATACCATTTTCAGAACCTTTCTAATCAATTTGAGGAAGGGATTATTAGTCATGAGAAAGTTCAGCCCGTGATGAGGGTCAGTTACAACAAGAGTTATAAAAGAGGCCCTTCCAACCTGCTCTTCCTGCCAGAATCTTTATGGCCAACTTAAGATTTCTCACCTGCAGCCTAGGGTCAATGTTATATGATACAACCTAAATAATGCACACCTTTAAACATGGACAGTGTTTCCAGAAGTTTCCAAATGTCACTTGTAATGAAAAATATAAAATCCATCTAATGCTCATTTTCTTAAATGTCTCACTACTGTAAAATGGCAAAAATACAAGCACCTACTTGTTTAATAAGGAACTACTGCATAAAATACAGTGATGTAGTCTGTATTGATCCACATATCCCATGTTGCAGGTGCTTCATGTTGCTAACTTCTGTTGTGCTCTTGAGCTCTTAAAAATAAAATCTCCAAAGCTGGCACATCAAATGAGGTCAAAAAATGACCTAACCAAATTCGTGGTAATTTTTATGCAAATGGAATTAGATAAATTGAAAAATAAATCTTTGGTAAATATTCCACGTCTCACATAGCAAAACATAACTGAAAAATTCTAATATGTGTATATAGAACATGTCTATTTTACCACAGTCCTGGAGTTTGAAGACAAAGAAATGTCCTAAACTGAACACAACGTACATCTCATGACAACATGGGTGTACAGTTAAATGCATCAGAGTCAAACTTGGCAGTATAAAGAATGAAGTAGTTTTCATTTAGGCTTCACAGATCCAATGCTACTCCAAAAATATTATAAAATACTGGGGGGAATATTCTGTCTTAGCAACATAATAATTCAGATGGCGGACAAAAGTAAGGCAATAACCCATCTTTTGAGTCTTATATTCATTAAGAGTAAAAAAACCCCCACTTATTACTTGCAAATTATTTAGCATTTCAGAATATAGGATTGTCTACCAACCAAGGATAAAATTCAGAAATTAAGTAGGCTGCTATAAAAAATAAGACAGAAAATTTCCTGGCCACTCCCCCCTCAAAAAACCTCTGCTTTAAAATAAATACTATACAGCATTTTTAAATTGATGACAAAGGAAAACCAAGACAACAAGATGGGTAAGAGACTTAGAATTAATTATTTTTAACTACCATTCTAAGGTATTCTTTATTGGAAGCTTGTTTTCACAAACACAAGATATTAATTACCCAACATTCACACAAGTCTTCAGGTTGAATTGCTGTCCAGTGCTGCTACAAATTCACCATGAGAGTAATAATACTGGCAAGACCTGTGAAATTAACTTTTTTTTTGTTGGTACTTTAATAGTTTTCTTTTTTTCTTCTTCAGAAGAACATGCAGTCATTTTACATTTATATGAAAGTAGAAAAAAAAAAAAAAAAAAAAGCCCAGTCAGGCTCCTCTAGCTAATATGACCATATTTAAATATAATAATAAAATCCCTTTGCTTCCAGAGAGTTCTTGGAGTTAGGCTGACTCTTTTGTGACCACTGTCTTTATATTACTACCTGGTTATATTTTCTATCCAAAACATTCAATGTAATATACAAAAATGTTAAATCATATACTCAAAAGATATGGATGAAGTAACAAGGTCTTCAATGTCTGCATGTCAAGTGATATCTGGAAGACAATATAATATAATGTATGCAGTAAGAAATAA
Source organism: Gorsachius magnificus (assembly GCA_034008185.1). NCBI lineage: Eukaryota > Metazoa > Chordata > Aves > Pelecaniformes > Ardeidae > Gorsachius > Gorsachius magnificus. The sequence goes on from CM067081.1 coordinate 91,685,892, forward strand.
GAGAGAAAGCTATAGCTGTTAGCACTGGAAAATAATCTATCAGGTGGACAGGTAAAGTGTCTTAATAGTCCTGGAGCCCTGTCATTTTTAGAGTCAGATGTCGTAATTAGCAGGACTTGCCCTTTTAAAGATGTCTGCCTGTGCATGAAAGAGCCTCACTAATCTTTGCTTTGCATAATAACCTAAGCACTCACCCAGAAGGTGGGAGATTGAGTACTTGACTTCTGTCCCATCTTGAAGAATTCAGAACCACATCTCCCAATTTCTCAAGAGAGTGGCCTAAACAACTGAAGGAAAACACAAATGCACAGAAAGAAGACAAAAACCAGATCCGAACCCTAACAGCTCTGAGATTATCCAGAGAAGGAGACACCTAGGTTACATAGTCCACTTCTGCGATAATATTTTTTATTTTTAAGTAACAGTTGTCTGACACAAAATGCAGCAGATGCACTCTGATCTGTTGGCTCCAGCATTCATAACCTTTCTGTTTCTGAATGAAAGCTGCTACAGTTGCCTCATTTCATGCTGAAGTCAGTGCTGTTCCTGCTTGGAAGTCCAAAACTTAAAGGAATAGCTAGGTATCTCCAGTTAAAATATAGATCCTAGCACATATTTAGGTATGCAGATTTAAAAGTCTCATACTGATGTATCCAGGTAGGAGAAGCTTGTAGCCTGGGAAATACAAATCACACAATGTTAGCTAGATGCAAATTAGCCTTTTAAACTTGCAAACCTAAACGTTCTTTCTGTTCCTCATATTTCCAGGTTCTTCACCTTGACGGAAGTCCACGTTCTCTGAGCTTGGGAATCACAAGCGATGCCTGGGATCTCCCAGTTGCACTTCTAAGTAACTGCCGGTTATATCTGAGTGCTATTTCGTGCAGTCACTTCATTGACATGCTATACATCCTGACAGATGGCTCATACTGGAGCTGGACAGTAAATTACAAGGTTTGCTTACGCCTTTAAAAACTGTAATACCTTCTATTTTTCAGCAATCACAAGTAATACACATGAATGAGCTATCACATTAAAAATAAGATTGATGGGAGGCTGGCTAGCACAGCAAGTGATATTAAAAACAATCTGACATCAATCCTATCTCTCATTTATTGCATCTCAAAAAAAAAAAAGATTAATAACTGTTATGACAAATATAGGTGGGTCCTCCAACAAGAGACAATGAATCCCATTCTTTGTAAGAAGCAGCATCACAGATAAAAATAAAGGAGAACTCAAAAAAGTAAAATTATTCTAGAGGAGTCACTGAAAGCTCTGGAGCTGGCATTTTGTTTGAAATTTGCAGGTACTCTTTTTCACACTTCGGTTACTGTATATAGTTTCCAAATTAAGCACCATCATCCATGAAAGAATTACAGATTTTTTTTTTTTAATTACTTTGCTAAATATTTACCAGTTTCTCTTTAATAGAAGGGAAATTGGTTTTGGGGGTTTTTTTTGGCTATTTTTTCACACCCTGTTTTAGATCATGCTAATTAAACAGCAAAATCTTCAAACCCAACAAACTCACTCCATGGATTCATGATACAATGTCTTGCACACTTAATACATTTGTCAGCTATATCTTAAAAACTATTGCAGTGAACACAGAACCACAGAATCGCAAGGGTTGGAAGGGACCTCGGGAGATCATCTAGTCCAAGCCCCCTGCTAAAGCAGGTTCTCCTAGAGCATGTTACACAGGACTTCATCCAGGTGGGCTTTGAATATCTCCAGAGAAGGAGACTCCACAACCCCCCTGGGCAGCCTGTTCCAGTGTTCCATCACCCTCAGAGTAAAGAAGTTTTTCCTCATATTCAACTGAAACCTCTTATGTTTCAGTTTGTACCCATTGCCCCTTGTCCTGTTGCTGGACACCACTGCAAAGAGTCTGGCTCTGTCCTCGTGACTTCCACCCTGAAGGTATTTGTATGTGAATGCTGGGAGCCTCTGCCCTTGGCAAGGAATAAACTGAGGAGGAGCTGGGACTCTGTGGAGACTGTCAGGGTGAAATGAGCTTCGGGAAGCACGAAGCGCTGATCAGACCAAGGGCTGAAGTGGGAGAGCCCAGCAAAAAAATGTAGGAGGCCTGGAGAGAGGCAAGTTCATGTGCCAGCAAAAAGGTAAGGGCCAGTTTTGGTGAGAGTTCTTTATACTTGAGGGCAGCCCAAAGCCTTGGTATAGTGACACGAGTGTCCTACCTCCTTTGTCATTACATTTTTAACTCACAACCAGGAGATGTCTGAATTATCCTGTGCCACAGTATAGATAAACGCTGTCACCTGGTCATTTAGAAGAAAGAGTGGAAAGAGAAGGTCAAACTGCATGAAAGGACAATGGAGAAAAATTACCCCCAAATTAAAAATGCTACAGAGGAGAAAGCTTCCCCCCCACACCTTTTTCATTCCTTATCTCTCTAGCTCTCACCTCCCTTCCCATCTCTCTCAGACATAGCTATAAGAATAGCTCTTAGAATAGGCTGCAAGTGCTTAGAAACAGGGACTACCACTTGATTCCTTGCCCACACAGGGCATGACAAACATGAGGTCCCTGCATCAATCCACCATTATTTTTCTGCTAAGTTTTCAACAGCCCTATGCAGCTTCAGTTCCAGTCAAGCAGAAACAGACAGATGACACTGCAATTTCTAGGTATGAAATAGTAACAAACATATAAAAAACATTACTGCAGATTAGCAGCTCATATTTATTTTTTCCAGATAGGAGAGAAATGCAATTCAGACACTGCTTTAATGTGAACTTGACTACAGTACCACCCTTTTTGGAGAACTACTTAAAGGTAGATCAATTCTAAACCGACAATTTTTCATATAAATATGTAAACACAGTTGGGAGCTGAAGATCATCACTCGCACCTTAAGATGAGCAAGCATGTGTGGTAGAGGGGAAGCTGATACTGAGTTTGAGAGGATGAACTGATTAATACTGGCATATAAATTAGGTATGAAATAGCCAATAAATTGCTTATTTTCCTTACTTATTACAGTTTGCATTGATCTTATGTGTCTCTCTGCTCCTTTGATAAAAACACTCTGTGAGTTGAGCTTATAAAATAAACCAGAGAGCAGGATTACCGTGATTCATCTTTTCACTGCTGTTACCACAGCTAGACTGATCCAACTTGGACTCTGCCACGCACTGAAAGATCATCTACAAGTCATTACATTCACCCTTGTTTGACCTGCCCAATTCTGTTTCGCAACCATTATGTTTGACTTGTTCATCCCCAAAACTACAGATACAGAAACAAGACTAGTGCTAGATGGCAAAGACTCTGGCACTCTCTCCTGCAGCGCCACCTCTCCAATAGGTGTGCCTCAATCGGTGTAGCGATGCAGCAGAGGTAGTACATGAAAAGCATGTAAAAGCATGACATTTTCCTCAGGTGTAGTAATAATACATCATGCCAAGGAACTTGATGCTTTTGGAATTTTATGCTTTTGAAAGATGGGACCGATAGGTGCGCTGGCAGTTTTCAGCAACTGAACACTTATCCTTGGAAAGGATTCTGTAAGTATTTCCAGTACTTCAAATACCTAATTTCTGCATGCACATGTATTTGTACACACATCTAAGAAAGAGAGAGAGAGAACACACATGCCCATTTTTGACTCAGTGATATGGCTATTTCCAAAGTCAACACATTTTCACCTGGCTCCTTTTCCTAAAGAAATCCTCAAGTGGTAAGAAGTGTCCAGAATGATTTCCACTCTTTGCTGGCTCTGGTTGGTACACAGAAAAATAATGTATTGTCTCAGTGTCCCACTAATGGTGAGTGGGCTAGAAGAGATGACTATTGTAACTGAGCAACTTCTAGATTGATCTGGTTTATCAGTAATAAGGCAGAACGGGTCGAGGATGTAACTGTCACACAAGTTGGCTGCGCTCAGCATTGGCACAGGACAAGGACGTGCTGTTCAGCGGGATAATGCGGATCAGGTCACTCGAGTCTGTTCCAGACTGCAATATAGGCTTGCTTTATTTACCCTTTAAATACATTCTTTCACCAGGAATATACTGTGTGTCATAAGAAAAACAGACATCTGCTTACATACTGCATTCATGTCATATACCCCTAACTCTCACACGTTCAGTCTTGACAAGTCTGATTTGCAGTTATAGAGAGAGAGATGAAAAATTATTCCCAGTGACTAAAAGTTAATTACAAGAGATTTTGAAAAAGTAGTAGAAACCACAGAAATAGGGCTTATTTCTTCACAGGATCATAATTTGATAAAATAATATGCAGGGTGAATCACTGTGAGCCTGCATTGTGCTTATATGGCACAACATCAACTCTGGTTTTGAACTTGCAGTTCACCCCACTGAGAATTTTCAGTTTCCCATGGAGATTTTCAGTAGAAAAATGGTTAACCAATTAAAATTACAGTGCAGCATCAGCTGAAGAAAAGTTTGTCCTCTATCCCACTGTGAACGTAACTGTGCAATAATAGTAACATCTATTTCCGATGTCTGGATAGCTTGTCCCTCTGCACCAAGGAGACCATAATCCTGTGACTGTGTTCTGTTCTGCTGATATAATCTCTTAAATAAATTTTTATTGTTTGCTTTCCTTAATTGAAGTACAATAGAAAGGACGTGGCCTTTAAGAAGTTTCACTTTAGTCACTGCCTTGGAGCTTCGAAGGTATTTCAAGTTGTCTTTCAGTGTACTTCAAAACATCCTTGATAAAAGAGTGCGTGTGGAGGTGAAGTAGGAATATTAGTGGCAATTATTTTATGCAGAGTTGTAAAAAATTTACTTAACTGCCATCCTTCTGCCAACTTTCCTACTATTCTTTTGATCCTCTCACTGTTCTGCTAAGTGATCAAATCCTGTAAAATATTTTTCTTGCAGGTCTTATATCGCCCCTTTTGGGAGCTTAATGTTTCTTTGAACAGATAAACCAAATTTAATTTTTTTTTTTAATCCTTTCTGGGTTACAATAATCAGAAATTCTTAGAATTTTTAATATCATTTTAATTCACTAGTCCTAAAAGGGAACCTTCAAACATTGAGGATCAGCCTTATATTGACAGATGTATGGACAAACAGACCTGATACTGGAAGATATTTTCCTTTTACCCTGGACTATATGAAATCATTTAACAGTCTTCTGCTCCCAGTGATAAAAAAAAAGAAAACCTTTATAATATAGTCTGAAATAGAAACTCATAGCAACCATAACTGGCACATGGCTAGAAAAATATTAATTAACTGTGTCTGCAAGCTAAGCAAGAAAAACAGGAAATTACTCACTGGTAAGAAAATGCTGAGAAGTAGGGCCAAAATCCCTGTGAGCTTCGTGCAGTTGCCTGATGCGCTCATCAATGGCCACCTGTTAAGAGAGGAGAAAAAAAATTACTCCCTCCTAAACAAGTAGCAAATATGATCAGATACTTTTTTCTTTAGAGAACATTCTGTTTAAAATTAAGCGCCCTCCTGCAACAACTGTTAACCCTCAGGGTTTAACTGAGATTTAATGTGCCTTAGGCAAACAAAAACAAAAAAAGAAGTATAAAGAGGTTTGGGTTTGGGTTTTGGTGGTTTTTTCCTCCCCAACTTTAACTGATGCTAGAACAAGTTGAAAATGAAAAGGAGGATAAATAAAGGTATAGCAATTGGCTTGACTTTATGTATCTGAAGAGAATATGACAGTTGCATGCCAATATTGAAGTCAGAAACATGCCTTTATATTAATACTTTTACAGAATTACCTCAAAAATACTTTTGGAGAGTGTACTATTATAAATCAGCATGTGAAAAGTAATCTCTTTTAACATGGACACAAGAACCATATTTTAGCCGAGTGCTGACATGAGGTTAACCAAAGAGCATCTGGTACAAACATTTCTCTGTTCCTTTAATCAGTCAAGTCTTAGTCCCTTGACACTTTTCTTGGAATAGTCCTTTGAAAAACATGTTGCTCCTAATGTTTTGTTGGGTTGGTGTACTGCATGAAAACACAGATGCTAGTTGTAAGATTGGTTCTATTTTTTCCCTTGAAAATCCCAGTAGAGTTAAGAATCAAGCAAGCATCCAAGAAGAGGTGGTTGCTCTAGTATTCCAGAGTGTATAAATGACATATACCAGCAGCTTTATAGCCTATGTGCTAAAAGGATACCATCATTAAGTTAGGCCCAAGAATAGGATTAGGTAAAGCAAAGAAGAATGTTTGAAAGTAATGATAGAATATTTTTGAAATGTATTTTACTAAATAACTGATAGGATGCAGATTAATCTGTAAGAAAGAGTGTTGTATCACCATTAGCAAAGCAGAAGGTGAAAGCGATTGGTCTGTTTTTATTGTCCTAATTGTGAGATATATAACAAGGAAACAAATTGGTTGCACAAGTAAAAAGCAATCCACATCTTAAAACTTTCAGGGATTTTTTTGGTTGGCAGTAGGAAGGAGCAATTGTATAATAACTGGGCATGATTCAGTTAGAAGGGGAAAATGACAGAATTGACTAGCTCTTTGATATGGCTGGGTTGGTTTGCCAAATAACACCTAGCCTCCAAAATCTTGTTTCACTAAACTCAATAGATATTTTACATCAGGACATGACTTCTTTGCTTACAATTTCAGAACTGACACTATGACCAAAATACCCTCCTCTTCCTTTCTTTCCTCAAGCCAATTTTCAGAAGTTTTTTCTGCAGCTTCCTCCATTTCTATGCCTTCTTTTCTCCTCTAGCTTCCTATACACAGACACAACCAATGTGATTTTTTGTTAGTCCCCATTGACCAGCACCTCCCCACATAGCTCTGCTACTAGCATATCACCATGTAGCCTCTCTCTTATTTCCACTTTTTCTTGAATCCAGAATTGCCCACAGAGCAACATTTATATTGGTAGGTTTAAGGCAGACACATGCTGGCTCAGTCCTATGACCTGGGCTTTTTCTGTTTAATCTTGCTGATTGCTTAGCTAGACAAAACTAAGCCTGGGAAGAGGTTGAACTCTGGATAGCTTCTGAAACTGTGGGCAGAAGGCAGCTGCAATTTAAGCCTGGAGTGAATTGCATGGACAAATGTTAAGCAATGCTTTGTACTACAGACTGGCTTTGGGCTTGAGTTCACACCTAATTCACAGCATAGATATAAGCTAGTCTGTAAGTGCATAGGAAATAATGATAGGGCTGCTTCTGGTCATCAATATCATTAGCTTAGGTATAGAAGCATAAACTAAAGTGATATTATTTTTAATCAAGAAACTGCCTTTCAATGAAGACTAGGAAGATAATCTTAAACATACATAAAACAAACATGCAAATAAAAAAACCTGGAAAAACGTTAGTGGAAGTATATATGCTCTTTGGAATCCTCTTAAACCTCATAACATACCTATTTTGTCATTAGGACATTATTGGTTAGTAAAGAAATGTAAGTCTCCTCCTTTATATTAGTACTTACTTTTCAATAAGTCAACTAGGATGGAAAAAGTACTTTCTGGCATGAAGAATCTCTAAAGAGAATGAGAACTCTACAAATACACAGCGGGGAGCAGTGCTTCCTATAGGAGAATGACAACAGCCAGCTTGTGGTCAGGATAGAATATAAGAACCCTTTGGTGTGTGTGACCACTGCCAGCTCACAGCCCATACAACTTCTTTAAGTGTGCTAAACCAGAGAAGTTCAATCACTTCAAAATATCCAGGTGAGCTTTGAGCTGCACAAAATTATTAAACTGAGATTTTTAGCCATATATGCGCATCCAGCAAAATTAAATACCTTACACACTTCAGGGTAAACTTTCAAACTGAACAGCCTTGGATGTGAGACAGGAAATACCTCTGTCTAGAGGTAGATTTTGTCAATACAGAGATGAATAAAACATTGGGAAATCTTGAGTACTTTCCAGGAAATATCACCTGAGAACACAAAACATTATTCCATTTGGCTGCCAGAAAATACCATTAATTGATGCATTGGTATACTACCTCTTAGGTGCCAAAAGATGAACTCACTGTTGATGGTAGACCAAGGAAGATTGTTGCAGTTAGTCTATCAATTTTACCAAGACTAAGATATAAATGATAACGAAATTTGAACCCACAATAACTGGCATTACTGCTAACAGTAAAAAACCACACCTGAACAATGATTACCTAAAGTTATAGAATAATATGTCTCTGATCCAATAAAATCAGAGTTGAATTTGGCTTTGTGGCTTACATCCTAACTACTTGGAGAAGGAGAATCATATCTACCTAAGTCTTCATACCTGATTTGTGATTCTTGAAAAAAGTTCTCACTGACTTGTACATTTGTTTTTTTAATTCATTTTCAAAACCAAGACATAGGTAATTGCCAAATTTTAAATTTTGCCTTGTTTTCTTCCAAATCAATTGAAATATGTTCCTCCAATACAAGCACAAACTGTACCCTATGCATTTTTGCGTGCTATTCTCTGAATCAAGTGCATTTTTCCTTAAAACAAAATGATATGAACTGGAGCTGTGTGAGAAGAAAACAGCAAACTTTTCAACCCAATTCAAGCTTTCATTTTCCTTGCTTTAAATGGAAGAAAAGACATATACTGTTAATGAAGTTTTGCAAATACCCGCCCCACCATGTCTCAATAGCCAAGGGAAAAGTTATGTCTGCTGACTTCAGTACTTAGCCAGACTGATATACAAGTAGTAATAAATTTAAAGGCACTGTTACCAGTACGTAACATGCAAGGTGGGACTATGGATTGGATTTGGGTATCTTTTAGGTAAAACTCCCTATTAGTATTTCTCCACAAGCAATGTTACTAAAAAAAAAAAATAATAAATCAATGGGTGGATTTCTAAAAAGTCAGCGATTGCTTTATCTGAATCAAGATACGAGAATTTGGTTTTAACTGACCAAAATCTTTTTATATCTGCTTTGACTTAAAAACAAACATGAGGTTTTTCTGTAATCAGGATACTTGAACTGTAGCTTTTATTCACTGAGGAGGAATGCTTGAAGAGACATGCATTTCCATTATTTATTTAATCCACTGTTTTACATAACATTTATCTTCTTTCAGTCATAACAAATGGAAGAGCCACAGCATTGCAGTAAACATTATACTTGAAGCTGAAGATGGTAATATTAAAAGTCCTATACTGATTTTAAGTGATATTGACATGGAACATGAACAGCTTCTGTTAAACAAGTGAACAAATAAAAAAATGTTATTTAAAGTTCCTATCCTTTGAAGACTTTGAAAACATTTGATGAAACAAGTTATATTTCCTAGCATTTGAATGCAGCCATGTGAACTGAATATATAATCAGGTTCAGATATACAAATTACCACAATAACAAAAGCAAAGCTATGTCATGTAGTTGTTAGGAACAGTTCTTAAGTACTTTACCTAACGTAGGGGTTCAACCTTGAAAACACTTGTTATAAAAGCTACACTGAAATCAGAATTATCTTTTTTTTTTTTTTAATTATTTTGCTGGGGTTTAACTGTGAACATTTTTATTACACGTAAAATATTCTTTTGTGTTTATGTCCACACTCCAAAACAGGCCTAGATCAAGAAGGAAAATTAAGTTGTTTGATTCTCACTATTTTCCATGTTCTAAAGTAGTACCCGATATGCACTATTAAGGTGTGCTGGAGTTGCTATTCAGGAAGATGTGTTGGAGGAAGGAGGCACATGTTGTTAAAGTTGTGACTGAAAATAATGAGTGGCCTCAGCAAAAAGCCATCAAATGTCTCTCTCTCAACCCATTAATTTTGTATTCTTAGATGTACAAATTTTATACTGGGACAACATAATACTCATCTTAGGTCTAGCACTGTGTCTTAATCCTGCCCCAGTCTTCCCCATAGCTTTGATGTTCAACTGAACAAGTTCAGTAGAGGAACCTGCCTCTGGGGTGCTCACCTCCCGGACAGATGATCTCTGATCACTAGGCTAAAACGTACTCTGCAAAGTGAGTGGCTTCAATACTGTATGAATGAAGGTGACTGGCTGAATGCCTGTTTGTGCTCAGCACACTTAGAGAATACACATTCAATGAACTTTGCAAGGAATTTATCAAAAAAAAAAAAAAAGTCTTATTTGTGACTCTTAAAATGGTCACAGACAAATGGCTAATGAAGCGAATGATCACGTGTAGTGAGAAAACCTCAGGCAAAAGGGGAACGTTACAGGTGAGTACATGAATGCCACCACCCTTGTTAGCATGGAGACAATTCAGAAAGAGACTTCTGTGGGTTCCGAACTCTAATTCAAAACATCACACCTGAATTGTAAGTCAATTCGCTTCTCTATCACAGCCTTCTGTTTGGACATGCCCTTTTGTAACGATGAGGAACAAAGGATACAAAAATACTAAAATGTTAGGCATCTATTAAACACTATTTATGTATCTCCCTTCTTGATATACTCAAATAATGTCTCTTGCAGTGCTTCTTAAGACATCTAGCATTCAACTGCGTTTGGCTTTCTTGACCAATGCAAATAGTAAATGTGCAAATGCACTCTTGAGCAAAAAGGTACAGATACCTACAGTTCTTCCTAAAGGACACTGTAACAAAACGACCTTTGCTGTATTACAGCACAGTTTAGTTCAACTGTTCCCATGCTAGTGAAACAGCTAAAAAGATGCATTATACGCTCATCGCTCCCTGCTTGAAAGCATTACTATCTTGCAAAGACTATTTCCTGTAAAAAAACCCAATAATTTTCTCATTCTAATTTTTAAACTGAAATCACATACGTTTGTCATATTTACATTTTTCTCAGAACATTTGATAAGCAAGGAAATAAGGAAGCTTATTACAGAAACGGGCTAAATTAGCATCCCTTAGCCTCTTGTAGTGTGATCAAGTTGCCGTAACTGAAAATAAATGTTGATTTCCTCCTAAAAGGCTAGGAAGTTCTGTAAGTGTTTCAGAAGAAAAAACATGCAGAACAATGAATCAAAACCCATTCTGTGGATGGAGTGGTTATTTGTTTACATTCACTTAAAAAACCCAACAACCAAAAAACCCACCCCAAAACTCAAAACCACTCTAAATGTGACACCAGTGACAACATTATCTGAAAAGTCAATGTAAGTTGAAAACATGAAACTAGCAAATGAGAAGTCTATACAATTGTATATCACATATCTTTGTAGATTATGCCTCTTGGGACCTACCCTGGTTTATTTCTAGGTGGACCTCTTTAGAAATATCTTAATTTGCCAAGCAAAGTAAGGCACTAAGTGGATTTTTGTTTTCCTTTTTGTGTTTGGTCTGCACACTTTGTTACATATCTGCAATTTCTAAGTTGACTTTTATTCTTTCTAGGAAAAAAAAAAAATCTTTGTATTTGATGCTCATGGAACTGAACAGCAGCTTCTACTATCCCAATTTCTAAGCCAAGTTGTGCTGTCATTGAAAGGAATTAATAGTGTCATGTGCTATTTTGGTAGGGGATTATTAATACTATAATGGAAAAAATATTTTCAGTTCTCCCTCTTACTGATTCACCATTGCTAGGTCTACTGACATGCTAGCCAAGTGCTAAAACCCCAACAAAGTGTAGAGAAAAATGGTGTAGGGTAGATTTTTTTTCCTTAAAAGAAAACAAAACTTTTACTCACCAGATTTCTCTGAATGTTCTCACTTGTAAATAAAATATAACAAATATTAGAACATCTTTCAATCCAACCATATAGGGGAAGGGAAATCGGTTTTGTTAAGTTCTGTTTTGTCAAATTACTCCACTTTCTATTTTAAGATCACTGATAGAAGAGTGGGGAGGTCAGGTAGGTATCACCTATCCTACTCAGTGCATTTAGACATTTACATTTGAGCTTAACTTCTCTAAATTATTATTCATTTGAAACACAGCAACAGCATAAACTCTTCTGAGGTCAGAATAATATCCTTTTTATAAGGGCATCTAAGGGCACATGCAGCATAATATATAGACACTAATTACATAATTATGCTGCCCCAAATGCAGGCAAATTACCTGAAGGTGTGTGAGTAGCAATTTTTACTACTTATTAACATGAGACAGTAGAAATGAGATCACTAGCTAAAAAAATGCAAGATATAAAGAATTAAGACAGTTGTTGAATGGCTGAACATGCCTGGGATTCTGAGTAAAAAATGGCAAGAAAAGAAGGAAAAGGATAAAAGATTCTCATCTAAACAGCTATATTTAGTGCAGCAGCAAAGTGACACACAATTTCCTTTTTCAAAATTTGCTTCATGAAAGGCTGTTCTCATGAAAAGAGAAGGGCAATTTTCTGTATTAATAAGCATGCACATATACAATACTTATTAAAATAACACTCCTTTAATTCCCCCACCATATTCATAGCATTTCCACAGCCTCCTGACCTTGAACTCCAATCACATCCAATTTGACTGTATATCAAAGGAAACTGGCTTCTCCAAGACCCTTTTTAATGTTACCCAGCAATTCTCCTCCCAAGACCTGAAAAACTTCTTTCTTTTCTCTCACTGACTCAGAGCTGCCAAAACAGTACTAGGCTGTTCTTTTCAAATGAATAAACAGGAAGATATGATCTACTGTACTTCCAATAGCTACTGAATCCAGCCACTCACTCTTCCTTGTATATTAGGCGATAAGGATGGATTTAAGTCAGCACACTTTGTGCTCTTAATGAGGAACAGCTGGGGAAAAGGCAATTGATAGTCATTGCTCTCAGCTGCTGAACTTCAGGTTTAAGTCTCTATATTTACTGAGTTGAAAGCACAGGAAAGGACAATTAGTTTCCTGGTGACAAGTTCTGTAATCTGAAATATTTTGGAAGTGTAAAAATTAACATGATGCGTGTTTATTTTCCATGTGAAAGTAGAAATAGGTAAATATGTTACTCACAGCTGTTAAAAAGACTAAATTCAAATTCTAAGATTTCTGTGTCATGGTGGGACTGTATACTTCAGCAGATTGAAATCTGAGTGACTTCATGCAATTCTCCTTTCAGTAAAAAAAAGAAGAAATCCTAAAATCTAGTAGGATACATGTATTGTACTTTGACTGCTTTTTTAAATCTTGAGATGAAACAAGAGAGTAAAATGTAATAAAAATTCAGGAAACATTTTAAAGCCCTGGGCATAGAGCCCTAGAAAACAGTAAATAAAAGAACAACCTCCTTGACTTAATATGTCGACTGCGAATAACCAGCCATTGCTTCTTAGGCTTTTGTTTTATAATCCTGAATCAGTAAACTTTGGGTTTTTTGTATCTTTGTGCCTAAGGAAAGAAAGTTAGGTCTTCTGGTTTAAATAACAAAACCATTCACATTTAGAGGAAATAAAACACTTGTAAACCCTGTGAAATCTTAAGAACAAACATCTTTAGGAAACAGTTTTCTTAGAAAACATTAGTTGTTTTGTTTTGGATAAAAGATATTCTGCCAGAGAGGCCTAATATTTGACATCTCCATTGCTGTTGTAAAAGCCATCACGCATGCTGGTGGGGATTCTGCAAGGGAATTGGCTTTCATGTCACTGTATGTTCCTCATTTCTATTCATGCACTTTTGTTAGGCATAAAATATTTTATGAAACTGGCATGAGCTGAACATGGACTCAACCTTTTAAAAGTATGAGAAACTGCTGTGTGGTCCTCCATTCTTGAGCATTTTTATTAACAAAGGTTTCAAATTCTTGTCTTTCCAACCACATTAATTCTCTTTTAATATTGCTTTTTGAATGTAATTCAATCAATCTGAACTATTTTTTCTGCCAAATCCCTTGCAGAATTTTATAGTATACCACAAAGGATTTTATACATGAAGATAGTTAGCAACTGTTTTTTTCACAAAACAGCACTGCACCAATTAAAAAGTTGACAATTCACAATTTACATTAGCTTCAAATATATAAATACCTATTGACATCCCTCACTACATTACACTCCAAGTGGGCTGTGGCTTGCCTAACCATATCTCTGTACTCTTGGACAGTGCCTTTACATTTCTTCCAGGTTACCTGTCTGTGCTTCCACTTTCTGTCCTTTTTTATGTTTGAGTTTTGCCAGGAGCTCCTTATTCATCCATACAGACTTCCTGGCACATTTGCCAGGTTACCTGTCCAGCTGACTCGAACCTTCCCAGAAGGTGATCCTTGCATACCAATCAACTTTCTTGGACCTCTCTTCCTTCCAGGGCTTTATCCCATAGGATTCTTCCAAGCAGATCCCTGAAGAGGACAAAGTCTGCTCTCCTGAAGTCCAGGCTTGTGGACCCATGGTCACTGCAGACAAAACAGCCTTCAAGCTTCACCTCCCCAATAAGCCCTTCTTTGTCTGTGAGCATGAGGTCCAGCAGAGCATCTGCCTTCATTGGCTCCTCTACCAGTTGTGTCAGGAAGCTTTCATCAATGCTGACCAAGAACTTAACACATTGCTTATGACTTGCTGTCCCTCCAGCAGATAATCAGGCTGGTCCCCCATTAGGGCCTTGGCCTGGGCCTGTGAACATGAGACTACTTCTAGCTGTCTGTAAAAGGCCTCAACTAATTGTTCTTCCTGGTCAGGTGGCCTACAGTGGACACCCACTACAATGTCACCCGTACTGGTCTGCTCTTTAATAGTCACCCATGAGCTCTCAATCGGCTCCTTTTCCAACGCCATCATTCCTAGTTTAAAGCTTTTCTTTATGTATCTTCTACACAGCCCCATAAAATATCCTCCTTAGAGCTCTGACTATGCAGACCTATAGATTCAGTGATTTCTGTTCTGCCTTCAGCATAAAGCTGAAAGTATATATACTCTTAGTTCTGTATTGTAAGCTGGGGAAAAGAGAAACTAAAATGTGTATGCTACCCTGAACCTCTGGAAGGTTATTGATCTTAAAAGGAATCTAACTTTGATGCAGTTTGACATTTTCAAAGTCAGTGGGAACCAGGCATCTGTAACTAGGGACAGAATGTGTTCTGTAGTAAGTGAAACTGTCTAGTATGAAGCTCAGCATGGAATATATTCTTTCTGAGATCAGATCTTACTTTCAAGATCAAGGCACCTGCACACTATATGCTTTGAAATGTTTCCACATAAAATTCTTCTTCTTTTTTTTTTTTTTTTTTTTATAACAGTCTATCTATCCTTCAGGATTACTCATCATCCATAAGATTTTTTAGGCTGTATACTGTGATCACCTCTAGGCACCGTAACCAGGAGACATGTGGGTCTACTGGAGAAAGCCCGGAGAAATTAACAAGGATGATGGTGACCTACAATGGATGGTTGAGTGAGCAACTACAGTTAAAACTGAGGAACAGAAGTCTTAGGAAATCAGGGAACAGGGACAAATCGGAAATGACAGTTAGTCCTCTCTTTTCCTATTACGAATATATAAATTTCTGCTGTGTCAGTGGTATTAGATCTGATTTAACTGTGCTAAAACCATAGAGTATTTGGAAGGTTCTGGATTATAAGCTATGGTGAATGTTATTTGTAAGAAAAGATTCTGCCATGTGCTTTCCGTGTTATTTATGTAAAATGGCATAAGCAGCCTATATATGAAGATATATGCTCTTTAATAATTCTGTTGGGAAATAGAGGAAATTAGGAGAAACATATTATTCAAATCTTGGGAGCAACAGAAGGGGGATTCCTTCAAGTACAAACCCTAGTTTTTCACCTCTTATGCAAAGTGCTGTTATACCAAAATTAGGGGAAATCTTAGTTCCTGAAACCAGAAACTGAGATTATTGGAGGGGGTGGGAGGATGGAATGAAGTCTAATACAAATTATTCCTAAACCTAAAGATACGTACTATTTCACACATAAGGTTCATGATATTTCCAGAGTTGGAAATGTCATTAGCATGTTACAGTCACAAGCATCTCCTATATTTTCTGCAAATCTAAAATGGCGATGGTCTCCTCCACTGAAAGCAATGGAAACACAGGTGATTTGATAGAAGCTCAGTTCCACCCTTTTTCTCCCTCTTCTGTCTTAATCCCCAGACAGTCTCATCAATTCTACATACAGATAATTCCTCAGCCATTTTAAATCAAGGTTTCAGCAACTTTAAAAAAGGGAAAAAGTTGTAAGATACACTACTTCAAAATATCAAATGTAAAATAACTCAGTTCTGTGCTTTCCGTGACTGATTGCACAAACTTGATATTTTTTTCTCTCCCTTTTCTACCTCAAGTGAGTTTCAAGGGGTGCCTTCTTATTTCTTCAGTCACATTTGTACTAAGCAGCATCTTACTCCACAGGAGGTCCTACAGATTTCCCTGACACTAGTCATGGGAAAAGTTACTGTTTTGCATGAGTGCAGGCATCTGGATTGGGACAGGAAACAATTGAAAAGATCAGCTCCAGTGAGAAATCTTTACAAAAGATATGCTGGGGATTAAATTTTTCTCTGTCAAATGCATACAGAAAAGCAACCTACAGCAGTGCAATACAGACCATTGATCTGCAAAACATGTCTTGAGGCCATTAACATCTCCCCTCACTTAAGAAAAAAACGTGGTACAGTTAGAATTCGGGTACATCACATTTACACTCTTATAATGGTTCTTAAAATAGTATACAGGCATCTCAGATAAAGTTTTGCAGGGCTACATTGATGTTGCCCCCCACCTTCCCCAGCATTTTTCCTATAGAGCTTCTGTTATCTGATTGTTTTGTTATCCTCAGCCTAAATGTTTGTTTAAACATTTTATAATATGAAAAGGCTGAAATATTAATTATGATACTGTTGTTGCTGAAACATTAGTCTTTTTATGCTCTAGCCATCTACTGTTCCTACACTAACACAGTTGTCTGGTAGATGTGTTTCTTTTAGGCATTGTCTCTTCACTTTTGGAGCATGCATGGAAAGTAACATCAGGTGTACAATAGTTAGGTCTCCTTAGTATACAACTGTAAAGACATAAATAATAACACCTTGCTGTGGCCTTTTTTATTTCTTTTGCTTCTCTGCTAAAATACTCTTATTTATCTTCATTATACTTTTTACATTTTTGAAATAAAACTGACTCTTTTATATTTTGTTTAAAAATATTTATAAACAATTTAAAATCCATTCTTCTTTTTTGTACTTTATTTGAAAATGCTCTTATTAATATTTCAAAATCCATTCCCAAGGTAAAGCTTTAATGACTCTTAACAAGATTTTAATGTGGGTTGTTTGCTTTTCTTTTTCCCGGTTTCTCTTTTTTTCCCCTCTCATTAAATTAAAAAAAAATAAACTGAAAATGCCATTTGTTTATGAAAGGTCAGGAAATACACATGGGTTTTGTGCCAAGGGGAATGTATCTTTGATGACTAAGGGAACTGTAAGTAGAATGTCATGCAAGAAATGTTTTACTTTATAGTTGCCCCAGAACATATGCCTTCAATTTCCTGTATCAGTTGAGCATCACCAGTGAAGATTGTTCTTTTATAGTTCTAGTTACATTCTCTCACTTTCATTGATCTTTTATCATATTAATTTTATTGCTCCTTTTCCCCAGATTTGTGAATCTCCAGTTTTGGGAATAACTGCTCATCACTGCAAGTAAGAAGCTCATAGCCTGGACCTGTATTTTATGCAGGTTACTTCTAAAAGAAACTGAGTCTTCATTCAGTATTGTCTTTACTCAGCACTACTTGTAGCTGATTACCATTTCAAAGTTTTTTCTTTGTCCATCCTCAGTTCCCTTCCACTTGTATTGCCATCTGACTCCTCTGGGATTACCATTCCATCAGTATTCAAGAGACCTCAATTTTTAGTCCTGTCTTCTTCACTGTTTTCTCTTCCTTGTCTCCTTAATTTGTTGTTGAGTATCTTTGTTCTCTTTTATCATTTCAATTCACATTTCAAAACCCATGTTGCTAGCCCAAATGCAGTGAAAATACATTTTTCATACATATGTAGTAACACTCTCAATTTTATCTAATAATGTTTATAAATAAGAGTTGAAGAATTACTTAGACTGATTACGCTGCTACATATGTAATACCAAGCCAAAAGCTATAGAGGAGACTGTATAAGTGAGATTTATCTGTCCTACATCACGAGTCCCAAGGTAAAACAGCTAAATCAGCCTTCCTCAATCATAAATGAAGAGAAATATGTATCTCCTGAGACAGTTATACTAAGACAGACACCTCAGAATAATCCTCTAAAGATATGTATAAATACGACTTTTTTAAAGTCTAATTTTCCTAAGTGAGTCTGTGTACAAAAGAGGATTCTTGGGAAGATTGACAGAAGGAATGCATGGAGGAAGAGGAATCTAGGAAAGCACAGGAGAGAGTGAAAGGTAAGACAAAAATGTTCTTTTGGGGGGGGACACACACTATGGGGTATAACACATAATAAAGGAGCCTACGTGCAGCAGCAGTCGTATTAATCCCATATCTCTTCTCTTTCATATTTTTTGCTCTCTCCTCCTTTCCCTCTTTGTGAGTTAGTTACACCAATAGTGATAAATCTATTCACTCTAAATAATCCTTAGTCCCCAAACAGATCACCTATCTGGTTTCCTTTTTTAGCTGCATAGGGTGAAACCAGTAAGATGAAATGTCAGTAGGGACAGTTTCATTACAGTGTGATCTATTCACGTTACTTGCTTGTTTCATCCACGTTCTTACACCTGGCCATCTCAAGAGTATAATACTCTGTTTCAAGATGTATTAAAACTACTTGCTCAATCAAGTGCTGACACGACATGAAAAGAAAAGCTTCATTTCATGAGATGGCTGACTGGATGCATTAAACAAACTTTTATTTATTGTTCTTGTCCAATGAACCTTTTGAAGATGGCCTCTTGGCCTCTGTAACTTCTGCAGAATGTTCTATATTCCAGCAGCTGCTCAAGCTTGGGAGCATCCGTGCGATCAGTGCTTAATGCTCCCTGCTATCTGACACTTCTTTGTATACAACTACAGCTCCTGATTTTGCACAAAAGCCTCTTTTTCTCCCTGGGGAAGACATGCATATAGCATGCTGAAAGATAATAAAATGACTCTAGGCAAATAAATGACTCTAGGCAAATAACAATTCAAATGGAAACAATTGCTGATAGGATTGATACTGTGCTGATTGGAGATAATGGCAAAACTCCTATAATAGTGTAACATGACTTGTGAGAGGAGCTGTATTCATTCTGCAGCTGGTCAAAGCCTATATATTTATGCTTTCTAATCTGTGAGTTAAATTCAAGTGACATGAAAGCAAAACCTAAGTTATATATAGCCCATACTGCTAAACCACAATGATACAAAACTCTAATTTAAGCTGAAAGATACATTCTCTTATTTCCATAGTTTAATCTATTTGAGAAGAAAAAGTGTTTATAATTAAAATAAATAAATAATATTATACCACATATTTATGGACAACGTAGGATGGTACATAGTGAAGGTTAAGAGGTATACTGTCATGAAGGACCACAGCATATGCATGCATTCAAGAAAACCATCACATCATGTGTGTCAAAAAAAAAGCATTATCATATAGTGTACTTGGTAAGTGTCATAAATTATATTCAAGTAATTCTAGTAGCAATACATGCAGTTTTCTTCTTAAATCTGTTGTTATCAGCCTTCTCTTTGCAAAGCTGAATGCCCTATTTACCACTGTCAATTTGTAAAGGTCTCAGACGAGACCAAAATCTTCGAAAATGGCTTTGTTCAATCCCCAGATCTATCTACTTCACCGATTCAGATCCTCCCATGAGCAGAGGGAGGGTTCTTCCTTCCCAGTGGAGCAAAGCTCCAAGCTGAAGCCCTGCAGGAGGCGGTGGAATTAAAGCTATGCTATTTTGTGTTTCCAGGAAAACTGAAACTGGTCTACACTGCCTATTGCAATTTCACAGACTTCACATCAGCGCAAACATTAAATACACCTTTTTTGCACATCAGTTAAAAAATGAATGTAACAAACTCTGGAGCATAAATATCATGGTAGAGTTGTTAAAATGCATTTATTGTCTGCACAGCTTCAAATGTGAAATATAACCATTAACCTCCAGATACTAAGTCACATTTCAAAAAATGCTTTTGTTGTTTAATATTAAATGCCGTAAAAAACTCTCCTAAATTTTCCACCTTATTTTCACAGCTATTTGTATTTTATCACTTTTTTTGTTCACAAGCAATTTATTTCTGTTTAGGCTTGCTTTATTACTCATTTGTTTCTAAGAGCAGAGAATTGGGAAATTCTAAGAATAGAAGAGATCTTGGAGAATTAAGATAGTAAGGAAGATGGAGATCCAGTGGTGAAGCGCCACCGAAGGGGAGTGCAAAGCAACTGTTTGTGAAACAAGGAATAATAATAGGGGAGAGGCAAAGACAAAATTTCAACACAGTCTGAAGCCAGCTTCAAAACCTGAATTTGCAGTATCTGTATAGTGGCACCATATAATACACTGACAGACAGTTTAATTGGCAATTACAAGACTTTAATTTACTAAGTCAGAAACCCTTTCTGAATGTCTAACTTACAAGCTATTTTATCACAGTGACAAGTTGACACATGGCCTTAAAGTTAGGCAAATAAAGGAAGTAAATGAGCATTCTCTTGAAAAAAAACTGTTTATGAAAGACTTAATTATGAAGGGAAAAAAAAAGTAAAACCATTCTTATAACTCATAAAAATGAAGAGTGATCTCTATGAAAGGTCCTTATTATTTCTATAAAATTCTTTTATAAATCAGTGATAGAGCATCTTAAAGCCATGTGCACAGTTCAAGAAATAAGGATGGACTTGATTCTACTTTCAGTAAAACTGACAATGAAGTTGCTATTTGTTTTAATGCTACAAGATCAGATGCCATACTTTTATATAAAATTTCATTAATACCTCTGAGATTGAAATTTATTCTCAGGGATTACAGAAAGTAAAAAAAAGACAAAACCAAACCAAACCACAAAATCAACACCACCAGTATATGACAATAGAAATGGTCACTTGCCCATTAGGTAAGGATTTTGTAGGATCATTTAATCACAAAATCAAATGGATGCCATTAAAATTAGGTGAGCAATCCCACTGTCCAAATGAAAAACGGGGTTAATATATCAGGATGGTTAAGATTTCTAAAGAAATCTGAAGGCAGAAATAAGTTTATGTAAGTTTTTGACAAATTATTCCAAATGAAAATAATCAGATCTGTAAAAAGCAAATGAAATTTTGTTTGTTTAATATACTATTTACTGCAATGAGTTTATACATTTGAATGAGACATGCAAAGGAATGTCATGCAGCACTGAGTCTTATGTGACTTTATTTAGAAATTATTAACTTACACGCAGAAGTTTACAAATGGAAGATTAAAAGATTTAACTGGCGGTTTTGGTGTTCAAACTTACTTTTTTAATTTGATGGAAATCCCAAGGAATAAAATTGTGGATGTAGAGTCACTTAACTCTGAAACCTTTCTGTCCTAGTGTGTTAGCTTTTCTTCGGACATTCTGTATCAATAATGACAGTCCTTATTTTTAGTACTATGTATGAAATTTTTTTTCTGTTATAGTAAAATAAGTCCATTTATTGTTTTACTTGTTCTGTTTGTCTTTTAATATAATTTAGTTACATAATTTAGGGGGGTTTTGCCTTTTTAAATGTATCTGAAAAAAAAAAGTAAAACCTCACTGTAGGAATGTTTTTCCTTTTCCCTTCTCTTTCTCTCATTAGAACTCACTCTCTCCGCTTTCTGCAGATCATATTATGTCTTTTCTTTTCTACCCTGGTAGGTCTTTTCACAACCTCCACAGTCTTCCCCCACAGTCTCAGGAAAAAAACAAAACTCTTAGCCAGCCAAACCTAAGACAGAAGCCATTATTTAGACAGCCTATTCAGTCAATAACGCCACCATGCAGTAAGATTCCTCTGAACAAACAAGTGCTTTGATTACATACTGCTGGAATAGCAACGCTGGCCTACAGTTATATGTCCGTAACTGCTTTCTGGCTGCAGAAGCCAGATTCCACTCTGATGATCTGTAATTGCTTTTGACTGGGTAATTTTTATCCTTTTGGGTTGCTAACAGTGGCAGACATGAGGCTGCAAGGTAGCTACAAATCCCAAAGTGAACATTCAAATCTACAGTTTGTGAAACCAATAGAAGAGCTGGCGAATGGAACAGGGTGCAAGTGAGACTGAAAACTTTGGTAGGAAACCCACATGGGCAAAATTTCCAAGCCTACATGTATTTTAGAAAAAAACATCCAGAACGAAACTGGGGTTGCATTTGATTTTGAAACGTGTGTCCTTGCAGACCATTCCATGGCATTTCCCTAAGGACATCCACAGTTCCGCTGCCCATACCATTACACTCTCTTACTATTTAGCATTTGTCTTGTACAAGGGAAAACAATCATGACAATCAGAGGAAAAAGTGGAAAAAAAACCCCAACAGCTGAGAAACAAGGAATACAGATCTTGTGCTGTTAATGTTCATCAAATGAGAGAACAACTGGCAGGATCATGTATCTGAAGGGCACAGAATCTGGTAAAGGAAAAATGCAACTTTATAGGCTCATGTGAGTGAAGTGTACTAGTTGCATAATATTTCAGATTCTTTTGAAAGGTACATTTGCAAAGTGATGCATACAAAAATTAAGAAAGAGACAAATTGACAAATCCTTTTGGCTGGGACTCCCAGTTCCAATGCCAACAAGAAGCTCCCTCACCTAATCCTCCCATTCTGCTCTTCCTGCTCACCACTGTTAATTCCCTATTTGGTTCCGGTTGGGCTCCTGTTGTTGGCTTCATGCTGTAACATTCTGCCTGTTTTAAGTTATTCTTCAGAGGTTAAGTGTTATTCTATGTTTTCTTGTCCTGCTTTCTGTTGCTTTCTTTCTTTTTTTCTTCCCTGGCAGTCATCCCTGTAACCTCCAGATTTCAAAAATGCACCTGCACTGCCTCATAGCAAGCCAGCTTCTCCCCTATGTTCTTTAAAGTGTGGCCAAAAGTAAAGCTGAAAAAAATTACTAGAATCCCTGTTATGAAGCATCTTACAGGTTAGGCTTCTTAAAGAATTTACTTTTCTGCTCACTCCAGTTCACTTTTTCTTTTTTGCATAATAGGGTGTTTCATTTCTGACCAGGACTCTAATTGTGGCTTAACAGCAAGGACATTGTGTTTCTTGCGTTTCTGTTTTGTGAAGTCCACATGATTCAATATTTTGACTGTGGTACCTACCAGCAAAACTTAGACTACAGAAGAATTGTCCTGGTTTCTGTGCTGCTTAGAAATAAAAATCATGGTAACTTGTGATTTTTTGTTTGTGGCAATCTGAAATACTTTCCACTGAAACCGGTAAAACCTGCAAAGTCTATACATAGGCACTTGTTGGATTTAAAATAATTGGACATTTTTTTCCCCAGCCATCCTTCTGTGTGTCTGTTGTGATAGCCTAGTGCTGTAAGAATAAATTATATACCTGCTCGTCAGCTCTCAAACATATTTTTGTTTCCCATGTTGTCAGAAAATCTGTTTTGATACCTGTGCGTAATCATACGTGTAGGAGCATATATATACAACTTCTTTCTTCCAACATCATCCCAGAACTTAAATTATTCTGACTATGGTTAGAAAACTTTATAAAAAAAATGCTCTGCTTAAATACGGAATAAGATCTAAAAAGTACAGAACATTGGTGAGCAAGAGGAAAATTAAACTTTAGCTGTGTTTTCTTCAATGAGACTACCAGAACCTCCAAATCATTTGTGTGAAGCCATTTTCTAACTAAAAATCTGAACTGCCTGAAGACCTCTGAAGGCCTTCTGGAAAATAACTGATGAAACATCACATTTTTAAAACAATCAGGGTTTCTTTTGTGTTTGTTTTTCACATCCAGCTGTACAAGGTTTAAGGAGGCACAAGCAATCACTTACAGAGAACTAATGCACCCCACAACCAACACTTTCCCCTGTCTTTGATCCAGTACAGGTTCAGCAGCATTGAATATGCACTTCTATGTGTAGTCATGACTGCATCCTCTAAAGCTACAGAAGTGACGTGTATCCAGAGAGTTTTAATCACTCATTTGTGTCTGCAATTATGGTTCAAGATACACAGAACACTGGAAATGTGAGGAGCGCCTTCAAAGCTAAGTTAGGCTGTCAAAAGATGTAATTTTAATATAGCCCTTTTTTTCTAGTTTTAAAATGAAACCTTGGACTTGTTCAAATATTGTTCCCTTGAGAAAATGCATTACTAATCTCTACTCCTACATCACCAAAACCATTTTGCCTGCCAGTTTTCTGTCACTGTTATAAGCACTTGACATTGTTTAACAACAGAAGTGGGATTTTCTTATTAATTGGGAAACCATTCACCAACTGCTGTACTGGCAGCTAACATTTCTTCCCCAATAGATCCATATTAGCTACAGTATCTATTAAAAATGTTCTAGCCTTAATCTTTAAGAATTCTACTGTTTATAGCTATAAATGCAGACTGAATGATCCGTTTCCTTGTGTTACCAGGATATACTAACTAGGGAATATAAGGAACAGTGGAAGTCATGCTCTAAAAATTGTATTTCATACACTATGAACTTATTCTTAGGATACCAAGACACTTTTCATCATAAGATCCTATTACGTATGGCTGTTGGCCAGACTATGATCTTAGAAGTAAAGAACGAGGGAATATTGTTCAGTTAAATCCTTACTATTAAACAGTGAGAATTAACAAGATTGAATGGAGGAGCAGTAAGCACAGGGAACATTAAAACTTGTTGGTCAGACCACCTTTTTAAAATCAGAATGAGACTGTATAATTTTGTAGACCCAAGGCACATTACTGCGTAGTAAAGTGCAATACACACCACAATTAATTGCAGCTGAGGACCTGCTTCATACTTGGTAGAAAGGCAAAGTGCTTTCACTTCAACAGTGCTTCAAAGATATAGAATGAGTTGCAGTTTTGAGGTCTCTTTGGAATCCTGACCTTTCTGAAGTTTGACAGTATGTGAACACTGAAGCTTAACAAACGTTCAGGCCTGGGCATCTCCCTTTTTGCTCAAGAACAGGTGGTATGGCTGAAATGTACCTGGGCATGGGGGCCATTAAGCAAAACACTTCCAAAAGAGCTGACAGATGGACTTTATTACAATAATTAATGATGAGTAACTATGAAATGGCTTAGGATAAACATTCTTCATATGACAGTATAGAAGAAATACAGACCCTCGGAATATTACTGTAGAAGACACTATTATTATTACTATCTAGACAGGTTCTATACCAATCAGGTATTACAAAATATTTGAATGTGAACACTTTGTTAGAGCAAACAGCCTTTAAAATAAGCGCATATTATTTTAAGAAGGAGCACAATGGACACCAGTTTCTGGATTTGTAATTTTATAGCTCTAACAGTCTGCAGACATTACATCAGCTATCAGAAACACTGAAACTACAGCAACTGTCCTAGCAGCAGCACCACCCGTCTTAAAAGTTGGCTGAGTAGGTTGAGATCATAATGCTGTTGTTCATTACTTCAGACTTTCTTTTGAACAAGTTATTTTGGTTCATTTAGAAGCGCTTCCTACCATTGAGAAAAACGGCTCATGAGTTCATAAACGTGACTTCCTACCCAACTTTCTGGCTTACATATTACAGTATGCATTCATGGAAAATTACTCTCTTACTGTTATTTCGCTGAACAAGTTAAGAATACATAGCAATCAAACTCCAAACAACCTGCTGTACCACAAATAAAGTATTTCAATGACAGCAAATAAAAAAGTACGGAAAGATTATCCACCATTTACCCCAAACCCATCATTTAGCCAAGAATTCCCATCAGTTAAGTAGGTGAAGGAAATCAGGTAATACTCCCCAAATAACATGTAGATCTGAGATGCTGACCATCTTAGAAGCAAGTGTTCTTGTTGAAGTCTGCTAAATTATTCTTTTGCTGTTTGGAAAAGAAGATATACCTGGAAGTTTGACTAATAGTTAAATGTCACTCCAACACTTCCAAAAAAGCCCATTTTTTTACTCACCTAAACAGTTAGTACTTTATTTCACGTATATTATTTGCTTTGACAATGTCAACTATTTACGTTATTCATGTAAAGGGCTCGCACACCATTTTTGTATTTGTAGTGGCAAAGCTGAGCAAAAAATGTAGTTACATTGCCTGGGACATAAAATTAAAATATTGAGAAAAAAAAAAGAAACAGAAAGCAACATTATTTAAAAAAACCTGTTTGTAGTTTCACTTAGCTAATTTCAAAAGTCTTTACACTTTAAAATTTATAATTAAAAAAAATGCTTAGTTCTTGTCTCCCAATAACTCTTTCAGTTTCTATAAAACAATTTCTAATTCTTTCAAAAGTGGTGTTGGTCATGATGGCAAACTTGCTTTTTCCTAAAACAAGGAAGAGGAGAGAAGTAAAACTTATATATATACTTATAGTTATCCTGATGGAAAGAGTGAAGTTGTGGGACAGAGACCATAATATTCATGTGTGTACTGAAAAGCAAAACTGAGCCTTTATAAATGCCAGCCTATATTTTTAAATACATTTTTTGTTAAAGAACATTTGGAATGGTAGCAGTAATGCAAATCACAAGAAAGAGCATTGGAACAATTCTCACGGTTTCTTTGTCAGTATGGAATAAATTGAGATAAATAGGTACCTCAAGGAAGGCAAGCAAATGGGGTTGTTAGCTCTGTCTCAAATTTATAACCTGACAGATATGACACTGGAAGGACTTGAAGTCCTTGTACATTTTTTTCTATTTTGCTGTACAGATCCCAGCATTCCGTAGATGAAGTGCACTGCAGACAAAAAGATGAAGGAACTCTAATGAATGATGCTCAGATGAAAAGAATCAATGAAAAATATCCAGCTGTGCTAAAGAGGCTTCAAATTACCATTTATGCAACTGATGCATGCAATAGGTGTTGGGAAGGAAAAGAAAATTATTATGAACAGGCCCTTTGGCAAAGTATCAATGGAATTTACTTTTCAGTCATAAGGAAATGTAGGGCAGTGAAAATAATTTCAGTTAGAGGAAAGCACATACTACTGGAAAACCTGAGTGCTATCAGTGGAAGACTGTGATCATTGGTATAGGTTCAGAAATGGAAGGCAAGTTGGAATGAATTTTGTAATTTATATATAATGTTTAGTATAACGTATATATTACGTATTTCTACTTCAGGTGGGCACAGCCTAACTGTGAAAAGAAATGGTTAACATTTTCTGGTGTTGTTGGGTCATGAGAGAAGGCGGACACACAACACAGGGGGGTTTCATTTAAACAGCTGCACACCCTGCTCCAGCGGTGCGCAGCGCTCCAGCCCCTCTTTGTCGCTCCACACCTCTCAGAGCAGAGCGGGGAACCGGAGAGAAGCTACACGCTGTGCTGGAAATGCGCAGGCTCCTATGAAATACTACAAAAGGATTAGAGTGTCTCAGGCCCCTGGCTCTCCTTACCACGAGACCCGCTCCCCTGTGCCTCTGATAGCAGAGTCTTGCAGACCAAGGACCCAAACAGCTTTCCCTGTGCATCACAACTAACCACAACGCAACCTGTGCCCTGAAAAGTCTCACAAGTGGTCGTGTTGTGGTAGTACAAGCCAGTGTCAATATGACAGTGAAAAAGGGACAAAAGCTGACGTGGGATAAAACCAAACCAATCCCAACACATATGAGAAGGGAAAAATACTTCTTCAATCACCATTTATAGGTTGAGTTTTCAGATGTTCAATCCTGTTATAAAATCCATAAACCAGAATATGTATTTAGGAGAAAAAAAAACCCCTTTCTGATAGTTGAAAAAAGCTGGTAGAAATCCAGCAAAACCTTAAATACTTTTTTTTTTCTTTTAGTTATTACTATGATCTGTTATTTAAGATTGTCAAACAGGAAGAGTTATAAATTGTAAGGACTATCCCAATAAATTTTCAATTAAATAACTAAATTAATGTAGAGACATTTAATTAAAGTTGTACTAGTTTTTACAAATGCAGTTAATTAAGCTGCTATCTAAAATTAAATCTCACCCAAAAGCCTTTTACGTTTCTGCAGCTCATCTGATACAGACATAATTAAAATTCTAGAAGTTCACCTATGTATCCGAATACTGGGGAGGAGGGGGGAGGAAGCACAACCATAGCCAAAACCTGCTGGAGTAGTTTGAGAGGCTGCTGCTTTAATGGGATTTTTACAATCCTCGGAGTAGGAGGACAGCACACACAAAAACCTCAGAAACAAATCTAGGTTTTCAAATCTGCACAGACTTATTTATTCAGTATAAGAGGCCAAGGACCTTTGAAGATTTTCCACAAGTGAAGGATATCAGATTGACATGACCAGAAAACAGGGAGATAAATCCTGCTGACTTTATATGTGCCCTCCATTGAAGTAAACAGGACCAGCACATGTAAGGCACACAGCACTTGCACTTACATTCAGGAGCAGATGTGGGCATCCTATCAAAGGGGCAAATTGCTTATTCATAACTGGAATACCTCTGATCTTCTGGTGGCCTAAATGATCCCTCTCCCCTTCTCAATCTTTTACTGACTGATTTCTTTCTTGGTCAGGCCCAGGATGGGCTGTTGTAGCGGTCAGTTAAACAGAGATCCATCTTCCACTTGAGAATGATTCAAAATCACCACACTTGTTTTACATAACAAGTAAACATTTAACATAAACATTTTAGGTATTGGCTGATCCCATGAAAGACATGTCCAGTTAGCTGGGAGGTCTGTTATTGCATTACTTAGGATCAGAGAGCAGTCTTTGAGGAGTTACTCTTTGTGAGGGGGGAAAACAAAAAAAAGAAATACTAGCTGAAGTACAAGTTCAAGACTAATGTTTATTGCAAAAGACACTAATTTCTCTATTAAAAGAGACATATGCTGTAGTAGAACAAATGACGTCTAAACCAATGGGGCATTCAGAACAGAAATTAGGAGCTAGTCATTTCAACAACTTATTTTAAGCAGCAGCGACTGTGAGCACAGTAATACTGCACTCATATGCTATTGAGATTACCACTACATAGGCATATCTTCTGTTCCAGGTCTCTCAGGAGTTCTGAGAGTATACTAAAAGTAAAATTGTCCTCTGAGGTGAAAGATACAAAATTGAAACACACAAAAGTGTGTTTTTTCCTAATACTGCATGCACAAAATACTCTTCTGGGAAAAACATGGATGGGAGTCCCATGCCTAATGTAATGAAATGGAGGGTTCAGAATTGAAACCTGATCTTCTTAATGATCTAAGCCCCAAACCTTAATCAGAAAAGCTTAATTTAAACAAGAAGAGGATTCAAGATCTAGGTATCGTATTTATTTCCAACTTGTGGCTCAGGCATCTCTCTAGACATATAAGCAAATCATGTGCAATTATCTTTAAAATATCAATTCACGTAGGTTTACATGCATGTAGACTTACATAGGGTTTAAACCTACCATCTGAAGTACAGGATACAATTGCCCTATCATTTCATGTAGATTAAAAAAAGACAAAACCACAAACCTCCAGAGTAGGGTAATACTATGATACAATTTAAAAGGCCTATACACTCCCTTTTGAAAACCCATCTCTCTTTGGAGGGAGAAAATTATTGACTTTATTTTGTGTGTGTGTACAGAAAATGAATGCATTTCCCTTCTTGCATAGTAAAATCTGGAGAATGTATGCAAATAACAAAGGTAGTAAAAATCCATAGAAGCTTGAGGATTGATCAAGCTGTGGTAGTCTATCTATCTGCAGGCACTTGAATCACCCTCTCTTACCTTGAGCTTATGGTGAAACAGGACCCTGGCAAATTGCTATAATCTCCTTTAACCCTAATCACCATTTTAATCAAAAAAGGTGGGGCAGCCTGGAATTTGTACAGCAAGGTTAGCACGGCAACTGTCATTCTATTTGCTAAATACACAGAGTATGCAGCTAAAAGGTTGAAATGGTTCAAACTTTTATTATCTTCACAAGATTACATTCCAGCATTAATATTTGACGAGTAAAAGAAAAGAAAATTATGGGACTGACTGCTTTGAAGAGCTTTAGAAGTCTGCTTAGACCATGGCTGTATCTTTCACTAACTCTGATCTTCAGAGATTCCTTGGGAAAGGAAAGGTTGTGATTCATAAAACTGACATGACTAAAAGCCTGCCTCACCTGCACCTTATATTCCACTTTTCCTCTCTCCATCAGTTTCTTTTCTTCTCATGTTAGATTATAAATTTTCTGGTTGTGTGCTCTGTTTGTTTCTTTAATGATTTTCTTCCTAGCCTTTTTTAAAAAAGTAGTGGTATGATTGTAGATTGTATGACAGACAAGGAGAAACTTACATGAAGAGGAAGAAAGGAAGCTTTAAGGAGAAAAAGAGCAATGAGAGAAACTAAAAAGAGCATCAAGGAGGTTGGAGAAAGGAGAAGATTAAAGGAAAAAGCAGCAGACAACTGTGATTTTCAGCTAGAAGGGATTCAGCAGCTGTCATTAAAAACCTGCATCTCTGCTTGAGACATATTGATCAGTCTATTTCAATGTTTTCTGTACAACTTACAGATCTCTATGTTTACTTCAAATTATAGAAATGTGATAGTCTACTCAGGAAACAATATTTATTTCAAACTACTAACAAATATTTTTGTTTTTAAAGAGGGAAGACTGTCCTGTATTTCTCCCTCTTTTCTTTTCCAGAAGGGGATACTGAACTCTCAATGTTCTGATCACCTGCTCACTGATAATATATAAATATCAAAATACTTGTAATGCTAAAAGGAGCCAGAAAAATATGGTTTTTTTTTTTAAAAACAGGGGGGGAAAAGGAAAAGAGGATCATTTATATATACAACTCCTTAATACTGCAGACATCTCCTAGAATTAATATCCCGGCAATGACAATGGTGAAGACAGTATCTGAAAATTTACAAAGTAATGGACAGTTGTAACCAACCCTGCTAAATGGTAGGTGAAGAACAGCATTAGATTGTGGAAAACTGCAAGAAGGTTTATTTCTATGATTTCTAAATTATTTTGCACACAATATTCTTCTACTGATACGCAAAAGATATTTTCTAAAAAAAACCCACTTCTTTTGATAAATAATGTTGCTAAGACAGTCCTTATCTTCCACCTGAACGTGTCTCAGGCTTAATTTTTAAGTTATCTCACAGTTCCTAATTACACAGGTCCTTTTAAGCATGTGGTACACTAAAATATAAATGTTAGTGGACAAAAATGCATGAGACAGAGTGATTCATGTCTCCTACATACCTCTGTCCTTGTAACACCCATTGTAGTGTTAACATTCCTTCTTACATATTAAAACCTGTTGTATCAGTCTAAACTATAGAACTACATCACATTTTGGGCAAAAGGGAGAAGGGCAAAAATAAGGAGAAAAGAGCACGTTCATACTGTCATTTGCTTTCAAACACAAAGCAAAACCCTTCCAAAGGTTTCTCATTCCACAGTGAGAAAAGAAAAAATATCCTTTATATCTTGTCCTCTTCTGTAGGCGCATGAATGACATTTTTGTTCTGATGTGACTATTGTAAGAATCAAAATCCCTCAGCCTTAGGTTTTTTATTTTTTATAACGTACTAAACTCAACGAACCTTCGTAGAAAATAGAATACTCTTAATTATGAATAAATTAACTAAATTAGTAACATGAGATGGATATGCAATTAAGGGACTGTTAATTGAAACTGGAAACACAGCTGTATACAGCTTAGAGATGAATCACACTAGTAATGACGCAGATGTTTATAAAATGTGATTATGTTTAACAGGAGCATACTATTGAAACTCCCCAGCCTATTCCTATATTGTGTCACTGAAATGGTTTTTAAACCCATGAACACCAGGAATCAGGATCTCAGGGATGGAAAATTAGGCTCCCTGGATATGTGAATTAGTGTTGTCTGAATGTCAGCAATTTAATTCTCCAGCTTTCAAAGAATGTAGACATGGAGCCAAAACTAAACATCTGTTATACACTCATTCAGAAAAAAAAATAAATTAAAAATTTTCTGGCAAGCTAGAGCCTGTCTGCATATGAGAAAGACAGTGAAATACAGTAAGTCTAAGCAGTAACACTGCTGTGTGAATATACTGATCATGTAAATAATATAACCCAGGAGCTCATGAAAACTACTTTGTGTACAACTGTGAATACGTCTTTTCCGGACTACTCATCCAAAGAACTAGAAGGATCAGGAACAATTTATATTTCCTATCTAAAGTTTTAAGAATTGATTAGCTTTCTAAAACCAGCAAATCAGGCTTTTGATTCTTTCAGCTTTTACATCTTTCCTGGGATGTTCTTCGATAAGCTGTACAATAACATTTTCTTCTGGCACAAAAAGGCACAAATGTTGCTCCTGGGTCATACAAGGACATCTGAGCTCTGCAAGCTCAACAGGGGTAACAGTTGTGAAGGATGGCAGAGCAGACAAAGCCAATGGCCCTTGATGGCTTAAATTCTAACATACCAGTCTAAAGCCTGCCTTGGTAGCTCTTATTTCACAGAGCAGTGTTACCACCGAATACTAGAATGATATATAATTGCATGTAAGTGTTGTGTTAAAGACCCTGGGATTTGTTTTCTGGACTAGGTTCACAGACTAACAGAAGCAGATTTCACAAGATCCATGTTTTCCTTAAATATAACCATGCATTCAATAAATGTGCTGAATAATATATATAAGATCATAATTTGCATCCAGAGCCCTTTCCACATACCATAGTGCAGCTCTCATCACAAATACACTATTAGTTGTGAGATAGGGGCCTCAGCCTGGATAACAACAAATACTTATAAGGACAAATTTACATGAAATAGAGTTTGTTTTTCTGGCCCCCTTTTCTAGGGAATGGGGCAGACCCTTAGACTACGTGAACTGTCAGAACTGTAGTAAAGTTAAAAGGCTGTTATGATTTACACCAAATCAACAAAATTTCATTCTAATTTAACTAAGTTTTGTAAAGTTCCTTTCTGATCCATAAATGGATACTTATCTCAAAATGTGTAAATTCATGCACAAGGTAGTTAAAATAATTTGAAAAATTATGTAGAGTGTCGTTGGCAAAGCTAAAATAATCAGCGCGACCTGGCACTGTTAAACCTCACAGACTTATCCCATGAGCTGTGGAATTACTGAGCACAGTCTAACAATGTGGAGGCATAGTGTTGAGAGAAAAAAGTGGTGATCACAAAATTGGATTTGTCTCTCTCTTTCAGAAAATTTATTTTCTGGTAGCTGACCTCCTACTCACTGGAGAAGAAAAAGGATTAGATCTTGACTTTTTAAAAGAGGAAGCCTGCATGATTTCTGCAACAGACCACACTGGTCTGAAACTATTTCACATGTCATTCACAGCTGAGTAAAGTTACAAAGGCTTTATGAGAAAAATGTAAACCCTTTCTCTTTAAAAGTAAACCTAGCTAGATTCAGGGATATATTGCAGCTACCTACGACAACTGATGTGCAAACCAAATTCAGTTATCTTAGCTCTTCGGCTGGCAAAAGTACAGACAAAGTCAATTCAGGATTTGAAATGTGATGTTTTGAGATAAGGAACTGGAATGCTGGGATATACAAGAAACACAAAGCTATTTTATGGAAGACATATTCTTCTGTTTCTTCTGAACACCCAAAAAATCATTGCACTGCTGAAACTGCGCTGCATTATCAGCTATGCGTCAGATAAGTAGGACAAAACTCATTGTTTTTACAAATGAAAGAGAGTCATAAATGAGGGTATGGGAGAAAAAGGACACAAAACACTTGAGATCAGTATAGAAATCAGAAGGATGAAAATGAAAACATCCAACACAATGTATATACTACCTGCAGATCTAGACTTAAGCTTATTTTTCTATATTGATTAATGCTATATTAGTCATATCATTAATTTTGTTTTAAAACAAACTGAGCTATGGCAGAGAAGAAACTTTGAACACTTAAGAAAATGGAAGAGAAATACTAATTGACTCTTCAGCCTCTGCACTTGAGGCTTCCCAAACCGAATGGCATACCCTAAAGAATTCATTTCTGCAGCACAGGATTTGGATGTTGTTATGATTCTGCAGGTACAAAAGAAATAAAAAATTAATATTAATAGAAACTGAAATTGTAATCTCTGGGTCAAGAACCATAATTTATACTATGCTTGTTCTGCAACTAAGGGCGCATTTCTAAAGGTTATTGCAGTATCAGTGTTTTATAAGGCAACAGCAAGTACAAGAATTGAATGTCTTAGATGAGCCACAAGAAGGACTGAGCATCTCAAAATAACTCCTTTTGCCTGTGCTGTGCCAGATGGACCCAAATTAGGAAGCATTTTATAGAAAATGTTTGCACACACAACACATACCAGGAGTTGAGCCATTTTAATTATAAAGCGCCCTCCTCAACAGGTAACATACCATTACATGACTTCCATGCTGCCCAGAATTTTGTATATAAGGACACAACGTTCAGCTTTACTTAAGGTGGGATGAAAACTACAATAGCAATTTTAGAGAGCACCTTGTGAATATTTTCTGAAAATGACACACATAACATCTATGAAGGGCGGTTTTAAAACTGTGTAACAACTTAATGCTACGGACATTTTTAGTATTTTAAACACTATTGTTAACAGTACTTTCTAAAATGGCAAAAATATCTTACTTAGCTTAAGTCTTACTGAAGCAAAAAGATTTAGAAAATATAGCAAAAAATACTGCCCAGCCTAAAGACTGTAAAATCTTTCTGTAACCTGAAAGTAGACAGCCTGACATAAAAATATCTGCAGTGTTATAGTATGTAATTGATATATCAGAAAGACACAAAATGACTCAACAAAGAAGAAAAATTGGCTAATATTAACCTTTTGCACTGGAAGTTTGCATATTATTTCTCTACATTGGGATTTTTATCACTTTAAATGAGGTTTCTTCTAAAAAAAATCACAGAGGTTCAGAAGGGATTAGCAAAAATGGGGAGAAAGGAATTTTTTTTGCCAGTTTTACATTCTCTTCCTCTAAAAACCTTTAACAATACTTTGGCACCGGTACTTGGAATCTAAGAGGTTTTATACTGCTTCCAAGGATATTCATTAAGGTTTCATTGAGTTACAAGCCTCTGAAAATCACGTTAGAGAGAGCCTTTACAGGACAGCTCTCAAATTCTGTGAACGCTCTATCTGTGACAAACGTGTTCCACATTCAAAGCAAACTTCGTACATCTGCTTTAACCTCGCTTCAAACCAAGCGGGCATGAATGGACAGACGATCTGTGTCAGCAGAGTATATCCCCTCAAGAGTGTAGAGCAGAACCCGAAATTGCTCAGACTCATCATCTTTCTGGTGTCAGCAGATAACTGACAATGTGTCCTGCCCTACCCGACCCTACACAATCCTGACGTATTCTACTGCATTTTAAAATCTAACCCATGAATTATGAGCTCTGACAGTTGATAACGTTTTGGCAAGGAGAAGGACCTGTGATATGGAAGTCAGGATTGGAGGATGACTTATAACTGCAAAGTTAATTTTCGTTTTGCCCTTGTTTGCTTTCACTATCCTGACTGCTGCTAACGCTATGCACTTCCCATCTTTTTACTCTCAAATGTTCTTACCTTGAAAAAACCCTAATTTTTCATAATGAACAGCCTAAACATAGCTGATTGGAATCAGGTCATGCACCTAAAAAGGTGTTGAAAAAAATCAGGCCATAGTCTCTCAATCTGTCCAAAAAAAATATGAAGCTATCTGTCCAATTTCAGCATCCAAGGTAAAAACTCCCAACTCCCATAGTCTACGCACCTTTGCAGGACTGAAACCCAGAGATTTATTTCTCCAAATGTAACATCCACTTTCCTTGTCAAAAGGACTTTCACAGAAATAAATGCAATTAAAGTTTTTAAGATGCTCAGGAATTATGGATCATTAAAGAATATGAATAATTCCACCTTCAGTACAGTTTCAATGGTGGCTAGTAAATAAGGAGCTATAAACTGAATGATTAGCTAAAACTGCCTGACTAAAAAGCAACAGAACTAGTGGATGTTGGTTTCCAGTGAATACGTTTTCAACAGTATCATAACCCCAGTTTTCCCCAGTATCCCAAATATAGTCAGGTGTGACTCATACAGATGTGCACTGCCAAATATAATCTACAACTGCTGACAGGTGGAAGTAAATTATGCAAGTCTTATTTTATAAAGAAACAAGACTAACATATATCAACTAATATGCCCATTCTCTTCCTATCGTCTATCCATCAACCAGATAAATTGGAGATCTTGCAGAATATATTGTATATGCAAAGATCGTACAACAGATTGCTAAATTCAGGTTGCATTTGTAACTCATTTTCTTGCATTTGATAATTTTTAAGTGTTTTTCTTTGTACTTATAAATAAACAACATAACTCAGGTTTTTTTATCATCCCATATACTCATATGCATGGATGAGAGAAAAAAAACCCAACATCAAAAGAAATCTACCTATGCATATTGAAATGAGAATATAAAGTAGGGTAAACTGCTCTTCTTTTGCACGGTTCTTCAAAACAAATCTTCATAGAGGACAAAATTCCAAAGTAAAGGAAGTCAGAAAAGGATAACAAAACCCTAAAATGAATATAAGTTCTATAACAAAAAAGGATTAAAGCATTTACAGTTTCAACAAACTGAAATCCATCACAGAAAACATCATAACTTCAACACGGCTTTATTAGTTTTCCTGCTGGCATGGCTGCTGCTGATAAGCATGCCTGTTTATACTTACACACACACTTTCTTTCACTGACTGCCCTAAACATGCCACAAAGAAGAATGAAGATATCCTCCTAATTTAAGAAGGATTCTTTCCAATTTTTGACACACATTTCATTAGAAGAATTGAATCCCGATCCAGATAGCTGGCCTGTGTCCACTAGCTTACAGAATTAAATAAATAGGATCTCTAAAGAATGAATGACTGTAAAATGAATCTATATGCATATTTTTGCAGACAAACATTGAGCAAAACTGAGACTGAAGCTAACAGAAATGGAGAAAAATACATGGGTATATGACTTCTGAAGCCAACTGGCATAGCCAATTAAATAAATAAGAGACCATTAAAGAGCCATGACAACTGTGTTTTTGGCAGATGTTCCAATTCTCATGGAATACACAAAACAACATATTAACTAAAGAATCTGATTGGAAAACGCAACTTCCAAAAAGGATCAAAATCTCCCTCTGCTGGGAAGATGAAATCTGCAACTACTAAAATAATTTCAAATGGCAAGGTTGAAAAGAACCATGATTTTAGTAATGCCTTAATTAGTGTAATTATAGATGAGCTAGATGAGCTAGATGAGCTAGAATTTTGGCTCCATATATTTAGAATAGTTATCTTCTGTTTTCGTCAACTACTTACCAATGACACAAGTCAAAATATAGTTTAAAAAAGAGGAAAAGCAAACAAATAGAAACAAATGAATTATTAAAATTAATGCAATGACATCATGGAAGGAGAAACTGCTCAGGTAATAGAAAGGTAATAATTCTCAAATATAAAAATCTAACTGCCTTTTATATGTCACTTTCTTATATACATGACATTCTTTGTATCCTGCAGAGGAAGAAACATCTTCCTTGTTACTGTTGCGTCACGTTCCAATCTATCCACTTTTAATACACCCCTAGTTTACACTCACTGTTTAATTCAGAATAAATATTATTTCTTGTAATGTAAGATATATTAAAAAAGGCAGATTTTCTGTTTAATTACATGACTAGAACTTTTCTGTATGAGATTCCAATGCAGTAACAATTTGAAAACTGAACTGTAAAGAACCAGAAGAGTTTTTCCTTTTTCTTTAGGAAAAATTATATAAGATAATATCCTTAATCACATTCCAATCTTAATTATATGGCTTAGACCTGAAACCATTACCATGCTACACACGTAGAAATAAAAAGGGACGTGAGAATCTGGTAAACTTGTTTCAATTCAACTGTCAGACACCTGAAGAAACATTACTTTTGCATGTGTATTTTTGTTGTTATTTCATTTCTTTTCTGAGGTTTTTTTTCTTGGAGAAGGCATGGAAGAGAGAAGGTGAAGTAAAATTGAAAATAAAACCCCAAACCTAAAAGGTACTGTAATAGGTCAGTGTTGATTTCAACTTGCATTTTGACACAATTTATTTGCCCTGGTGCCCATCCCCTATCAAAAGTGGGGTGTGAGCTGAGGACCACTTCCCAGAATGGCCATGGCTCAGCTTTTGAGAGTTTCACTGGATCTGAACAAATACTTGAAAACACCTATCATTAACATTTGGTGGTACATTTACATACGGAGACCAGCAAGAGTCTGATGCACAGTCACAATTTCACGTTGATTTCAGGAAAAAAGGGATTTCCCTTTTGGCTTTTATATTCTCAATGCTAATTCTTCTGCAAACATAGAGAGTAAGACTCATTCACATATCTCACTACGAATTAAAAGAACCAGCTATTATTTGTGAAGCACCCGGAAGATGCTTTTTTTTCCAATAATTCATTGCAGTGATGCTTAGTACAATAGTGTGCATTGCACGGCTCGGTAAAGAGCCTGTCCTCAGCAGAATACAAATAAAACTACGATGCAACTTTAGATAACTGCCTGCAGTGGTATTAAAAGCCTGCTGTTTCTTCAGCAGCTCCTGCAAGCCGAGAGTGCTGTCCAAGGGAGCAGAATAACAGTCGTGACTGGACCCTCTAACGAGAGGCAGCATACTTTTGTGCCAGACCAATCTTCAGATCCCCACATGCTGGAGAATCATTGCTACTGGTGCAAGATGAGCTGAGCAGTTAGGAATGATACTGAAATTATGGAATGCTTCTTTACAGTCAACTTTATAGAGAGAAATTTATAAATGTATACCTATATATATATATATATATATATTGCAAGATGTGACCTGTTTTATGTGGTTCCTCCAGCTTGCTTAGTTTTACAAATTAGATGGGCTGGGCCCACTATTATGGGCAGAGATGTCCACCCGCAAATGACAGCATTTCATTACAACTTGCTAAACTAAAAGCACTGAAATATAAATACCATGACAAAATCTCTTAAAAGATGCATTTTTCAGATGAAAGACAGTTCTTATATTTTTCAGCTTATTAAAGGTACTATTCTAAATAAGAGTAGATACAACTTGATTTAAAACAAAAAAAATCTTTCTTGGTAACTGAAGGCTATGTTTCCCATGGGATACTTGGAAATTCTTAAGCATGTCAGAGGCTTTGCCTTTTGACCAACATTACACCAGCCGGATCTCTGACCAAAGTGAAGCGGATATAACTCCCACCAATCTGGTCTTCCTGGCTCCTCAAATGTTGACTGGAAGTAAGCAAGAATTTGCAAGACATGTTTTCCCCTGGGATGATCTCATTACACATACTGTTTGAAGGACACAGGATCTGAACATGAGAGCTCCCTGTGAAATTCATAACAAATCGCTCCCTGGAAAGATTTCATCTCCTTTCATGTATAAGAAAAATGGAAAAATAAACAGTGTATTTTCCTCAAAACTACTCTTTTAAAGGCATGAAGCTAATTATTTTCGCAGTGCTAAAACTCCACAACTGATGAGGGCTACAAAAATGATCCGAGAGCTGGAGCACCTCTCCTATGAAGACAGGCTGAGAGAGTTGTGCTTGTTCAGCCTGGAGAAGAGAAGGCTGCGGGGAGACCTGATTGCGGCCTTTCAGTTCCTAAAGGGGGCCTATAGGAAAGATGGGGAAAATCTTTTTAGTAGGGCCAGCTGTGACAGGACAAGGGGTAACGGTTTTAAACTAAAACAGGGCAGATTTAGACTGGATATAAGGAAGAAATTCTTTACAATGAGGGTAGTGAGGCCCTGGAACACGTTGCCCAGAGAGGTGGTGGAGGCCCCATCCCTGGGAACATTCAAGGCCAGGTTGGATGGGTCTCTGAGCAACCTGATCTAGTTAGTGGTGTCCCTGCTCACTGCAGGGGGGTTGGACTAGATGGCCTCTAGGGGTCCCTTCCAACCCAAAACATTCTATGATTCTATGATACAGTTTTGAGTGACTGAGCTCATGCATTAACTTTCATTAATGAAATACACCTTTAGACAACACTTCAAAACTAGAATTGGTTGAGTCTGTAATTGGTTGAGTCCTTTCCATACATTTTTCTTTCAGTAAAACTCCAGTGTATATTGTCCAAAACTGAACACAAAAAAGGTAAATTAACAGCAATCATGTGTTATTGCAGAAATATAAATGAAGTTCTGGGAAGATTCTGCAGTAATATTTGATACTGTTCACTAATAGGACTGGTCTCACTGTACAACCAACGCAAATGCAATACTGCAAATGACTGAATATGGTCAGTCTTATGTTTGTAAAATGGATATAATAATAAATCTCTAAAGATTTGGCTTTAAATTATATGTTTCCTCCTCTGATCTTATGAAAGTCTTAATGTTAATAAAGCAACAAACAAGACAGCATTTCATCCTCTGCACATTGCTCTGCAACTTTCTCATAACACTAGAATTCACTGTTATTTTGGCTCTGATAAACCTTATGGCCTTATGTACTTTTCTCACACATAACCAAGAATGGGTATACTTCTGGCAAGTGATAGCACAGAAGCCTCTGTTTTATGATTTTCCTGCAGTGATATTTTCTAGGAAATGGGATACATGGGTAAGAAATGTTTTCTCTATTAGGAATATGATGGGGCAGGAAGAAGAGGGGGAAAGGGGAAAGAGAGAGAAGAAGAGAGAGAGATATCTAACCTTTGAGGGGAAAAAAATAAAAATAAACTAAGAAGTGTTATAGCTGGAGAAAAAAGGGAAGGAAAAAAATAATAGAAATAAGGGAAGTTAGATGGGGAAAGGCAGAGGAGAGTAGGAATACGTAGGAACACAG
Source organism: Gorsachius magnificus (assembly GCA_034008185.1). NCBI lineage: Eukaryota > Metazoa > Chordata > Aves > Pelecaniformes > Ardeidae > Gorsachius > Gorsachius magnificus. The sequence continues at coordinate 91,726,748 of CM067081.1, forward strand.
AAAGAAATACTTTTTGAAAAAGAATTAATAGAAGCCAAAAAGAAAATATGGGTAGTATAAAAGACACATGAAAATACATGGAAGGCTGAAATAAATAGAAAAGAATGATGGATGGACTAAAGTATTAAGGAGATATTTTCTGTGACATTAGTACAAGAAATGCAATTAGTCAGAAAAAAAAACCAGAATGAAAAATATCCTACCAGTCAAACTGAAAACCAGAAACAAACAATAGGAACCTATCTTGGAAATAGAATGGTTTTGCATGAAAAAAAATTGTCTTTTTGCTTTTCCTATTGCGTGGCCAAAATTTCTAAAAATAGTATCATACATAACTGGAGTGCTGGTCATACATAAGTACGTCTAACCATACTATACTATAAAAATACTCAGGTGTGAGTGTCAATGTCCAGCAGACTTCATAGGTAGAACAGCTGGACTAGATGATCGTTGTAGGTCCCTTACAACTGAACTATTCTATTCTATGTCATTCTATACTATTCAATGTCATTCTATTTTACTCTATGCCATTCTAACAAAAATGAGCTCTGCCTCTCAATATGTCTCAAACTCTGCTCTCTTTTTAAGTAGAAAAATTGTATTATGGGAACAGATGTGCTGCTCTTCTTCACAGGGGTCACATCTTGGCCTTTTGTACATGATAATCCTTCAAAGCTACTTATGTCTTTTCCCCTCAGGATGTGTTTAAAAATCTACTGGAATGTTTTCACCTTGCTCTCGTATCTTCCAGATGACATTTAGGTAAATATGAAAAAAGACAGTAAACCATAATATTCCAATTAACTAACTGTTCTATCAGCCCTAACATCCCCCTCTGACATACTGTTTCCAAGTATCCATCTTCACAGAATTCTAGTATTTCCAAATACTCTAGATTTGAGAAATTGAGACAATAATTTACAATGAAAAGAGAATTGTTCACAACACTTCCTATACTCTGAGGAAAACATATTATTTTTGAAATGTGTGTGAACATGTGATTTGCCCTATATATGTTTAAATGGTCTATGATGTCAAGTTGCCCCTCTGTCTAATGCTTTCATGAATGATAAAACCAAAACATTTATCTCAGGCTTTCTCTCAGATTTGTTTGACTTTTTCACACCACGGATGCTTTCTCTCTGCAAAACCTTCCTGCTTTCCCTTATTTCGTGTTGAAGTAATCACAGAATCATTTGGGTTGGAAAAGACCCTTAAGATCATCAAGTCCAACCATAAACCTAACACTGCCAAGCCCACCACTAAACCATGTCCCTAAGCACCTCGTCTACACATCTTTTAAATATCTCCAGGGATTGGGACTTGACCACCTCTCTGGGCAGCCCATTCCAATGCTTGACAACCCTTTCGGTGAAGAAATATTTCCTAATATCTAATCCAGACCTCCTCTGGCACAACTTGAGGTCATTTTGCTCTCGTCCTATCACTTGTTACTTAGGAGAAGAGATGGACACCCACCTCACTACACCCTCCTTTCAGGCAGTTGTAGAGGGCAATAAGGTCTCCCCTCAGCCTCCTCTTCTCCAGGCTAAACAACCCCAGTTCCCTCAGCTGATCCTCATCAGACTTATGCTCCAGACCCCTCACCAGCTTCGCTGCCCTTCTCTGGACACGCTTCAGCAACTCAACATCGTTCTTGTAGTGAGGGGCCCAAAACTGAACACAGTGTTGGAGGTGCAGCCTCACCAGTGCCGAGTACAGGGGCACGATCACTTCCCTACTCCTGCTGGCCACACTTTTCCTAATACAAGCCAGGATGCTGTTGGCCTTCTTGGCCACCTGGGCACAATGCTGGCTCATATTCAGTCAGCTGTCTGCCACTACCCCCAGATCCCTCTCTGCCAGGCAGCTTTCCAGCCACCCATCCCCAAGCCTGTAGCATTGCATGGGGTTGTTGTGACCAAAGTGCAGGACCTGACACTTGGCCTTATTGAACTCTCATCCAAATGGCCTCAGCCCATCGATCCAACCTGTCCAGATCTCTCTGTAGAGCCTGCTTACCCTCAAGCAGATCAACACTCCCACCCAGTTTAGTGTCACCTGCAAACTTACTGAGGGGGCACTCAATTCCCTCATCCAGATCATTGGTAAAGATGTTAAACAGAACTGGCCCCACCATTGAGCCCTGACGAACACCACTTGTGACTGGCCTCCAACCGTATTTAGCTTCGTTTACCACAACTCTCTGGGCCTGGCCATCTAGCCAGTTTTTACCCAGCGAAGAGTACACCTGTCCAAGCCATGAGTAGCCAGTTTCTCCAGGAGAATGCTGTGGAAAACAGTGTCATATGCTTTATTAAAGTCCAGGTAAGCAGTATGCACAGCCAAGGAGATCAAGTTAGTCTAGATGAAGCATTTTAGAAAACCACTGGAACTTAGTTAACTATTTTCTTAGTGAAATAAGGTATTTTTCAATGAGTCATAGCAAATTTAACTCAATCAGGTGGTGTTTCTAAAAAAATCAAACAGATGTGATTTCTCTCATGTGCGATAAACATTTTGGGTATACTCATTTTCTCTTCCAGATTTCTGTTGATCAGCTTTAATGTTATTAACTGAACTCTATCCTAAGGATCTGGGAAAAAGCAGATACTAATGAACAAAAATCTAGGACTAATGATCTTTCACTTAAAAGAGCACTCACTGAAAACTTCTGATTAGGAAAAAGAAAAAAAAATATTTCCTGTTAATATTTGCATGAACTGTGATAAACTGGAGATGTCACAGAGCTGTGAGGTTTCTTTTGGAGAAGCATAAAGAAGCAATAACCTCTTACTGACTATTAGAGTTGACAGCACCGTGATCTTTTATCTGTATGTAGGACAAGAGGGAATTTATTCGTTTTTGCCCACTGCTAATGTTTGTTTTTTACAATGAAGGCAAAAGTCTTTATTATCCTCCATACTTCTATATTTTTGCAATACAGTAAGGTAAATACAATGACACAATTTCAAAATGTGAAGCAGTGATGGAGCAAAAAAGAAAAGTGAGTAAAATACAGCACTTAAAATTAATTTAATTGCATTTACCTTTATTTAATCATAACATTACTTCCCTGCTGTGGGACCTACATCACCATATACCAGTGTACACATGCTTACATATGCTCTCTCATGCACACTGTACCTAAAAATCTAAGCTAAGATACAGTACATTTTTGAAAAAAAGCACATATATTTAAAGTTTTCATAACAAGGTAACACAAAATAATCTAAAATTTAAGTGATATATATGCAAACAAAGAAATCCAAACAATTTGTAAATTTTTCAATATATATAACTTAGAGTTGATGTTCATCTTATCATCATAATATATCTTAATATTTTTCCTGCATTAGAGCTTGATTTATAAAATCCCTTTCTGAACAGATTTACTTGCAGCATTAAATCCTGCCAATTACCTGAATTCATATAATAGCTTGTAATTTTATAATTGACTCTATAGGTGTGACTTTAAAGGTTTCACTGTACAGAACCATTAATCTGCCTATGAGGAATTTATGTAAAACTGCTGCTCCTGAAAATTATTTAAACAATAGTAAAAGGAATGAAACAGCAGAAGTAAACTGTCTTATGTGAATCTTCCCTATACAGTGTAAAAATATCTGTAAAACATGGATAAACCAGTTAAAAGAAATGATCACATTATATATTTAAAATATATGAAAAACTGGGTTACCCGATTTCTACTTGATAAAGTATTCAGAAACTTATGAAAATACAGAGTCAGCTTTACCTCCTATTTTCTCATAGAGACACCATTACTGAAAGCCTGTTTCATCTTTCATTCCTTAGTACACCTTTGGTGCTATTCCACAGGGAAAAAAACAAGCACACAGAAATTAAAAAAAAATTTACTTAAAAGCAGCATAAAGAAAAAAGTCCTAGGAAATGTACCTGTAGCACCTTCCACCTTGTGTTCAGGTCTTCCACACAGCTGAGATTGTACTGGGAGAGTTGAATGTCAGAGGGAGTGAACCGGTGAGCGAGCTCATTGACTTGTTGCACCTTTTCTTTAAGGGGTACAATTTCTGCTCGATAAACCTGTGTGAATCAAATATAAATAAAGATAAGCTCTAACTTCAAAAACTATTGGCTCTGCTACCAGCTGATTAGTCATGCAAAGGTATTCCATGGCAAGCTGAAAGGAAGGAGTGTGCTGGTCATGATATAGTTAACAGACTTTTTATATAACTTCATTTGGACTTTACGTCTCAAGGGTAAGGCCCAGCATTTCAGAAGATGATATAAGGTTGGAACCTTCATAGTAAATTTTGGCCAGTGAGGTCAAATCTCTACCCAGCACACCCACTGGCATGTGCGCTGCAGAGTGTGCTTCTCTCGTGCCTCATCCTTGTGTATGTGTGTAGCACACCTTCCTCGGGGTGGACAGAAGCAATAATTGCTCTTTAACACATGAAAACAGAGGAAGACTGCTGTTCCCAAATACAACAAATGAAAAAAGAGAAGCAAGGATAAAATTATTACAGACCTCACTAAAGCCATGGTCTTATCCTGGGTATCTTGTGTGTTAGAAATAAAAAGTTAGTAATGGGCAGTACAAAAAAAAAAAATAAATCTTTTTGCTGTGAGTCCCAAACTGGCCTATGTGACTCATATTTCAGAAAAAATAAAATGTATCTTGTAAGATAACCTTTAAAACTATGCCTAAGAGCAGTCTAGCTAATAATTTCAGTAATGTATGTGAAAATCAGAAGCTGCTAGTTACAAGTTTTGACTTTAAAAGCAACAACCTGATGATGTTGCTTCCACAATGCACCTGAGTAAATTCAGATAAATTCAGGGCACCACATCTCTATCAAAGAGAGGATCTATGCAGATCTTCCACCATTCCATATCAGTCTTTTGTAAGAAGACATTTATGAATCTTTAACATAATAAAATATGTCAAAATATAACAACGAGCCATTTCTAAGGGACAAATTCTGTCATTTTCAGGAACACTTTTTATTGCCATATGATGCCTGCACACAAAGGCAGGATAATTTACTTGCTATATTAGTCTTGCTTTCTAGCGCCTTTCAGCATTTTTAATGCAGACCACATATGGTCTGCATCTCATTTTAGATCATCAAATAACCTGAAATTATTGCCTAGTAATCATTTATTCAACGTGTGATGCAAAAAAGGTCAAAAAAGCCCAGCCAGTATCTCAGTGAACCTTAAGAGTAAATAGTGTGAAGACATTCACAGGCATTAGAACACGAAGAACAGCACTAAAGGTAAGCATTGTTGAAAAATTGTTCCTTAAATATTTTTCAAAACCAGACTTGACTTCCACTAATTATGTTAAATTACCCTATGATATAAGGAGTTACACTGACTTAAGTAGCACTCAAATACAGTGAAAGACTCTAACAATAAATCTGTAAAATATACTATCAGAGGTGATGTGCATTTTGCAAAGGAAAGCACATAGTGATGCAAGTGCCACAATGTGAGAGAAGATGCATATATCAAGTTAATGGCATAACAGTTGTCTTCTCCATCTCACCAGTTTTATACTGCTGGAACACAACTGACGTTACTGGAGAGAATACTGATTTACAGTGTAGTGTAGAGCACAGACTGTGATACAAAGAAAAGGAATAGAGCTTGCACGTTTAGATTTATCCCACAGTTATACATGCCCAGAGAGGTAGTGGAGGCCCCATCCCTGGAAACATTCAAGGCCAGGTTGGACGGGGCTCTGAGCAACCTGATCTAGTTAAAAATGTCCCTGCTCACTGCAGGGGGGTTGGACTAGATGCCCTCTAATGGTCCCTTCCAACCCAAAGCATTCTATGATTCTATGTGCTTACCCTGATCAATTTAGGTAGTAATTGAGTTCAGAGAACAAACAACATGCTTTAAATATAGACATTTGTTCTTGTAAGGTAAAGACCTCAAAGGCCGAAGAGATATATATATACCATTGTGCAAACACTTCACTTGAAAATAGTTACTTTACTGCTTTTTTCCGTGATTTAGTTTCAGTGGCCCAAGGTCCTCAACCATGACTCTGTGGCTTATACTTGGGATGGTCAACTCGGTTCCTCCAGTGTTGCTTAGTTTCCAAGATGAGACAACACCTCTCAGCTAGTGTTACCAAGGTCCAAGTTGTATATAAGCATATGTGTGTATATATAAAATTATATATAATATATAATAAAATAATATATAATAAAGAATAAAATTATATATGACAAATATCTCTATATAAAATAAAAAACACTGACAGAATAAATGCAGATCAATGGATGCAAAGATCTGTTCCCACACTACAATGCACTTTAATGCAGTTCCTACATTAAACCAAGTTAAATTTCTATTAATTTGTATGTCAATAGGATCAGTCTTTGATTAAAAACTTCATTGCTTAGGCAAAGCACATAGGCCTAAGCTTATAAACCACTTGTTTTTAAACATGCACTTAAGTATCTGGTTGATTTCAGACCAATTATTTGCATCTGCAATGCTGACTTGAAAGCACTGGTCTCATGTGAAGATTGGCATAAATGATTAGGTAAATTACACAATCATTATGCCTAAATTAAGGTGAAAGAGAGATCCTTCATAATTAGTCAACATGTTTTTTGACTGTAATTTGTTTTACAGAGTAGAAAGGCTAAGGCACAGAAGCAAGTCACAAGAAAAGAAATCAAATCTTAAGAATACATACGGAAGTAAAAAATAAAACTTATCTTCCACCCCCTCTTCAACTGATATCTTTATTTACCTTTTCTGTTGCAAGGATACTGATTTTTGCAACATAATGCTAATTTCCCAATGTGCAAAATACAGCAGCTTCTTCACCATCTTTAAATTCAATATCCTGTATACTATTATTACTAACCCTGAATTTTTACTAATATTTTTATTTCTTAGATAAATCAAAAAGTAAGAAACAACAACAACAAAAAAAGAATGCTAGTCAATGCACAGCTACCTAATTAATGCCAGTGAGCTTACAGTTAAAAACTGTAGACAGAAGAGAAAAAAATATCTGTAGAAAGATTTGGCATACGACATTATATGATTAAAAAGATCAGAGACTGTAAGGCTGTGTTAAGCAACAGTTTATCACCACCAGTCCACCAATTAACATGCATGAGTCTAGAGCTAGGTTTTTGTTTTAGAGTAAGTGAAAATCAATGTGAGTTCCTTTCTTTTTCAACAAGTGTTCAAACAAGTTTAATAAATAGTAATAATTCCTATATCTTCTACAGTACTCATCATCTGTAGAAGCAGAAATTTAGAATTTCTACTAGACTGGGATTTTCATCACTATGATTGAAATGTTTTACAGAAATATTTGTATTTTTAATAATCTGTATAGTATAAGACTGATTTGTTTTTCTATTTTTTTCCTTCTGCATAAAAAAATGCTATACATATCACAGGTTTATATCAGAAAAATTTAGAAAACTATATTGTTGGTAATTTAAAAACAAATATACATGGAGAGTAGAGCACCACTACCACAAGGAGACCTGTTTGAACCAATTAAAATGCTCGGGATGTAAACAACTTCTCAGTGTGAACAGTGAGAGGAGAAACAGGCCCAAATTATCTTCATTATAACTGTCCTTACGCAAGAAAGAATTTCAATGTAATGTGATACTGTAGGTGGTGGATTGGATTTTAAATGATCTGTACAGTTCTGTCAGAAAATATTTTAAAATGCCTTGGGAAATTACACAGACACCCTAACCAGCCAAATATTAAAAGTCTAGAACATACAGTGGCTGTAACCAGTCAGATGAAAAGCTCATCTCATCCAGTCCCTTGTCTGATAGTAGCCAATTCAATTGCTCAGAGGAGAAGGTAAGGGAAAGCATCAGATTCCTTGCTCCTTGCTGTACTCTTCCAGCTCAGCAATTTGGGTGTCAGAAATTCTGGAGCCAGAAGCTGCATTTCTATGCCAATCAGATCTTGATGGATTCATCTTCCACGAAATTATCTATCTACTTGATTTTTGAACTAACATAGTCTTTTTACCATCCAAAATACCCTACGGTAAGCTCAATATTTAGGTTGAAGGACCATCTCTTTTTTTTTTTTTTTTTCTTTTTTTAAACCTATCGCTTGAGACTGTCCCTAATTCTTAGCTCATGAGAGACAGTGATCAACCATTCCTAATGGACTTTCTCTGTGCTGTTGCAGATTATACAAACTCTCCATCATATTTTTTCCTTCTTTCATGTTTAAGATACAAAGACTAAGATATATTCGATTAAAGGTGGATATCTATAAGGTATTTAGATCTTAGCAAGTCACCACATGGTCCCTTTATGTTCAATAGCTAATCAAATCCAGGAGTTGAACATACCATAAGGCTTTACTATAGGATGGCATGAATCATGTTCTGAACTGCAACAACTGAAATGAGCAGATTTTCATTGACTCTATTGGCAGCCTAGGCAACAAGCTCACATGCAGACAGCTACTCGGCAGATGTGAAATTACACAAGACAAACCCCACTCCTACTCCATTTATTCTGTCCTTGTATAGGAGCTTCTATACCTTTTATCTATTCTGCTATAATATTTTTTAGATTGGGGATCCAAAACACTGCCTACAATATACATGGTATGGATACAACAGGGCCTTATACCATGGCATCAGGACATTTTCTGCTTTTTCAGTTATGCCTAGCATTTCATTTGGCTTTCTGAACAGTCCTGCATATTGATGTGATGTTTTCACAGGACTGTCTGTTATGATTCCATGGTCTCTTTCATGAGCACTAAAGGAATGCATGTAAAAGGGCTAAAGGAGAGCTCATTACTGTGCATGTAAAGTTGGGATACCTTTTTCCACATGTTTTGCTTGAGATTTATCAGCACTCAGTTTCATCTGCCATCACTTTGCTGCCAGTCAGTACTGTGCGGTTTTTCTGTAGCTGTTTGCAATTTGTCCTCATCTTAAGTACTTTGAATAGGTTTGTATCATCAACAAGATGTGCCACTGCATTTTTAATTTTCCTTTCCAGCTCATTTATGTGCATGCTGGACAGAGTAGACCTTCTGGAGCACAATCAGTCGTCTCCCTCTTTGGGAAAACTGACCTCTTCCTTCTGTTTTCCATCTTTTACAGGAAATAACCAGACAACTGGTTATTTATCTGCATAAAGACCCTCTCTGTTATCCCACAGGAACTTGGTTTCTTTGCTGAAAGCAAAATCTTAGTGGAATGCCAAATGGCCTATACCCCCTTATCAATATGCTCATGTTTCTTCAAGGAACACTAGGAGATGTAAGGCACACCTACTTTTACAAAAGCTATGTTGTCTCTTGTACAGTATATTCTTCACCAGATTTCCCGGTCTGTAGTTCCACAGCCCTGACTAGATACACTATTTAAAAGCTATCACCACATTTTCCCCCTTCCATTCCTCATCAACAACTGATTTTAAGCAAGAAAATACTGCTAATAGTTATAGCGATTTTAACATTCCATTAGAACACTTGACCAAATAGTCATCTGTTTCTGGTGATTTGGCGCACTTCATCATGACAATTTGTTCTATGTATTTTTACTTCAAATAGCTTTCTTTATTCTTTCCTTTAGCCACCCCACCTTTCTAGGTCTTATAAGAGTCCATTTTGACGGTATGGATTTGTTTTCAGTTTCCAGTGCAGTGTCTTCACATACATTGCCCTTTTGGTTCCGTTTCAGCAGGTTTCCTCATTTGTGTGTAGCTTCCTTTCTGAAAACTGAACATTGCTGTGGTGGATTTTTTGGGTTATTTTTTGTCCCTGCAGAGATGCTGACCTTTAGTTCATAATGATCTCTATTATGATAGCAGTGTTTTGAACTTGCACTGCTGAGTACCAATCCAAATCTCTTCCTTGCCAGTTATCCTCCTGGTGTTTCCTAACATCACATATTTTCTATTTAGGGCTAGAACTTCAAATCCAAAAGGATTTTAGGCTAGTGTCTGTAATTGCAGATTGGTTTCTACGTATTTTAGAATATGCAGGCTAAGCCCTGCCCCCCTCCCCCCAGTTATTTGCAGGTCCTTTTCTGCATATTTTCCATTAAATTTACTTGTGCTTTGGGTATCCTGTTCCAAGGTAGTAAACACCAACACATAGCCCTCACCTCTTTCCAGATTACCAACTCTATTAATGACAATTTGATGATTTGCTTGAATATAATTAAGGTTTTTTAAGATGTCCTTCCTTCCACATTTCACGTGCCATACTGGTGCGTTTTTTTCCTTTCTTTCTTTTATTTAGTGATCCCTAACACAAAGAAAAGCAATTACTTCCTCTTTGGAAGGCTCCCCAATGTTCAGAAGAGACATAAAATAAAAAAAAGTCTAGGCATTTATATTTAAAGATTCACCAAATGGAGATGGCTTTTGTCAAGTTTTTGGGTTTGTTTTTTTTTTGTTGTTGTTTGTTCTTTTTTTTTTTTTTCAGGATCCATAAATCAGTTCCATGAAATCTGAGAGGAAATTGATGAATCATTTGAGTGGAAGAGTAAATAAATAGTAAACAAGCTTATTTCAATAACAATAGAGATATATATACTTTGCTAGCTTCAGGGAGTTTCCATCACAAAATTCATAATTGAAAATTCAAGAAGGAACACTGACCCTACAATGCACATTTTCCATATATTAACCCCTCTATCCCTCAACCACATGTGAAATAGCTCGCTAACAAGTCAAACACAGAATTCAGGAATCCAACCAAAATTAAATCAAGTGGCTGCAACTTCTGACCCACAGGAGTTAATGGAATAGTGTGATTAAATCCCACTGTGACACTTGGAAAATACACTCTGGAGAGGAATTGTATTCTCAGAATAGTCCTTGTTCCTTATGTACAAAGAAAAATTAAAATACATTCTGGCTTTTATTTATTGTTTCCTACTGTAAAATATCAGGGGGTCATTAAAATTGCCTTTTACTTCTTGCTTTGTTTATTCCTACTGATCCCAACACCTACCACATATGTTTAGATGTAGTCCAGAACAGACAACCTCAGTGCCTTGTCAGAACAAATAGCAGTTTTGCAGCTGTACTGAGAGCAAGAAATTATCATTGCTTACATTCACTACACTGATAAAAGGAAAATAACAGCAAGCACATACATATAAACAATTATGTTACAACTATAGTGTAATAATGCTTTCCACCTGTATTGTCCTCATCCTGAACTAGTAAATTAGTAAAGATCAAGACTCACTGATGTTTCCCATACTCATGGAAGGAAGGACCATGGATCTCAGCAGTACATATACAGTCATACCCTTCTCTTGTGGGAAAGATAAGTTAAAGGAGACAAAGTTCATTTCACCAATGCACAAAATACTTTAAATGTTCAACACTAGCTTCTGGAAATGAGTTTCTATCTTTTTGGTTATGGATGAAACAGGCACAGATGTCTGTCTAAGATGTAAAAGGCAATTTGGTGTAATCTCTACTTTTTCTTCTCAGATTTTATGGACTGGTAATTATAGCAACACCAGGCTTTGATTTGAACACTGTGTAGGTTTGCTTTGAGCACAACATGAAAAATCAAAATGGATCCCAAAACTAGTTTCTCCCAGAGACAGTAAATGCAGGAGGTCAGTAGATAGTATCCTCTTTCACTAAAGTTTATTTTTACAAGCCTCAAGCCAAGGAATTTAGAACATTTCTTATTATTATTTTAAAAAAAGGGAGGAAAAAAAAATCCAAATACAGCAATGGTATTTACTATTTAGGCAGTCCACATCTAGACTTTATATAGGGCTAAACATTGTAGCATCTATATTCAGAAATTAAATGTTTTGCACTTCCTAAATAAACTTTTCAAGAGCATGCAGGCTTGGACATCTATGAAAACTGAAGGCAAGAACACAAATTTCTTACTGTTATTAGTGATGAAATGCATAAGAGTTTCTAAATATTTTTTGTCTTGTGAAAATCATTGCAAAGACATGCACTAAAAATTTTTTTTCACTTTCACAAAACTCTAATCTGTCCTGAAAAATATGCTGCAAACATGAAAAGAAAAAAAAAAGAAAAAAGATTCTAAGTAGAATTACTAATGACTAATTAGAGAATTGGGTTGCCATCAATCTCCTGGTTTTTGTAGGTAGGTAATACGGCTTCATTGTATTGATGATTTTGTAGACAGGATATAGCCTAAGAAGATTTAATCAATAATTATAGCATGTGATTTCATTTGGAGATACTAATAACTTTAATTATCTCTAAAAGGAAATGACAAATCAAGTACCAGATCCCGAACTCCTAAAAATAGAGTTAACATTGCTATTGCAGAAACACAGAATCACAGAATGGCTGAAGATGGAAAGTACCTCTTGAGATCACCTAGTCCAGCCCCTGCCTCAGAACAGGGCCTGTGAGAAGCAGGTTGCCTAGGACCATGTCCAGTCAGGTTTATATTATCTTCAAGGATGGAGACTCCACCACCTCTCTGGACAACCTGTTCCAGTGTTTGACCACCCACGGGTGTCTTCTTGTATTCAGATGGAATTTCATGGTTTTTAATTTGTGCCTGTTGCCTCTTGTTCTGTTGGTGGACAGTACTGAGAAAAGCCCGGCTTCCTCTTCTTCATTCACTCTGATCAGTATTTATGGACATTGGTAAGATCCCGAACCACCTTTTCTCAAGGCTGAGCAATCCCAGTTCTTTCAGCTTTGCATAAGAAAGAGGCTACAGTCCTGTAACCATATTTGTGGCCATGCACTGGACTTGTTCCAGTGAAGTACATGTTTCTCTTGTATCAGGGAGCCCAGAGCTGGATCCAGCACTCCAGATGTGGCCTCAACAGGGCTGAGCAGAGAAGGATCATATCCCACAACTTGCTGGCATAGCTCTGCCTAATGCAGCCCAGGATGCTGTTGGTCACCTTTGCCATGAGGGTATATTTCTGGTTTACGATCAGCGTTTTGTCTACCAGGGCCCCAAGGCCCCTCTCTGCAGAGCTGCTTTCTGGCCAATTGGCCCCCAGTGTACTTTTGCCTGGGGTTATTTCTTGAAATTTCTCCTTGTTAAACTTCATGAGATTCTTCTCAGTGTAATTATCCATTCTGTCAAGGTCCCTCTGAATGGCAGCACAACCATCTGGTGTATTGGCTGTTCCTTTCACTTTTGTATCATCTGTGAACTTACTGAGGGTGCGCTTCGTTCCAGGGTCCAGTTCATTAATGAAGATGTTAAATGATATTGACCGATTATTGACCCCACTAGTGACTTTCCTCCAAGACAACTTGCCTGTCCTTCATGTGCCTGGAGATGGTCTCCAGGATTATCTGCTCCATCACCTTCCCAGGAATTGAGGTGAGGCTGAATGACCTGTAGTTCCCTGGGTCCTCCTTCCTGCTGTTCTTGAAGACGAGTGCACCACTTGTTCTCTAAGTTGCCATGACCTTTCAAAGACAACTGAGAGTGCCCTCGCAATAAAATCTGACAACTCATCCAGCACTTGTGGTTGCATCCCATCAGGACTTATGTATGTCCAGAGTTATGAGCCTGAAAAGTCCATCGCCTTATATGTTCCACCATGGATGTTTTGGACACTTAATATGAAGCAGATTTCAAGAAAAGGCCAACTGTGCCTACAGAGAAAGTCTGTTTCCTTGGTCTGTGAGTGGCATTTATACAGGGCGGTGGCCTCATGCCAGCCTCGCATTTTCCTGAAGAATTCCCTCATATAGAAGAGTCTCCTGCTAGCATGGGTCTACTGTAAACCTCAATTCTCAAAAGCAGTAAGAGAGACAGAAAAGGACATCTGGCACAACGATGAAAATATGGCATGGCTGTGGGAGAAAAGCTCTTCTGTGTCAGATGAATATGTGTTGTGGGTTTTTTTTATATCAGCAGCAGCTGCAGCTAAATCAGAGCAGGATCCATTTGCACAGTAAGGTGAGCAGCCATCCTGCAGCCAGGCCACAGCAGGTTCCCAGTGCTGACGTTTCTCTGCCTCAGCTCCCCTAGTGTCCAAGTGGAGAAGTATTCATGGGCCAGAAAGTATCTTCAGGTTTTATATTTAAAACTGTACTAGGTGGAACAACCTGACAGTTTACACTGACAATCTACCCAGGACAGTTTAAGAGTCTCCATCTTTTTCATTCAAAATGAGTCTGGTTCTTCTCTGATAGGTTTGGTGTATTCTGATTCAAATTTCATTGAAACCTGGGGTTGTCAGCTGCTAGCTCAATATGCTACACTTAGCTTCATTTTAAACTCACACTGTATTTTTATTTGATTCTGGTGCTCCTGGGGACAGGCGGTGTTGAAACAAAATGGATTTTAGCTGATGTGATTTTCAATCCTATATATTTTTATAAACTCAGAAATGACCAAGCAAGAATGCACTAGAGTAGAATATAAATCCTCTTCTGGGATAAAAATAGTTCAGATAGAAGACATCAGGGGAGAAAGAAAATCAAGTTCCCTTTACGTCCTATCCCATTCTGAATTCTGTATTTCTAAATCTGATAAAATATTACATTTCTCAGAAGTTATTTCCTACAATTTGGAAGACTAACTCAGTATTTCCTTAAAAATAAGGATATCAAAATTTGAATAGAACAAATGAAAAATGAACAGATGCCAGGTATTAATTTTCATTTTTTCTGAACTTTCAAGGGAAAAAGCTATGCTTTGTAGAATGTTATATCCAGAAAAAAATATTTAATTATTAGGATGTCTAATTTAATAAACAGAAACACAGTAATAAATAGATGCACATATTCTGAAACACATAACACTTTGTAACTATGAATTCTTGATTTATTTTTGTTTTTAAATCAACATCTCTTATGCAGTTTTATGATCCCTGAACAGACACAACCTATCCTACTGCCTTGCCGTTTATTCTGAAATTGTGTTCTCCTCCACGGAGGGGGAAAAGTAAATGAGCAAATTTAGCTTGTAGCTCACACTACTAGAACAATGATAACCATGACATCGCAGAGCCCATCACTGCTAAAGTGTTTATAAACAGTTCTGCAACAATTTTTCCACACAATCAAAGTCGGTTACTCAGTTACACATAATCAAAGTAAATTACTCAGTTACTTTGCCACCAAGAATCCAATCCAGCAATCAAGAGATGAAGTGCCTAGGAACTAGAAACTTGAAGGATTTCAAAGTGTAATCTGGAAGTCTAGTGCACACTGTATGAAGGACATAGAAAATACAAAGGAATTTTAACAAAGGAAATTTTTCCTTTAGTACGGTTTCATTCAGCATTATTAAAAATAAAAGCACTTTAAAAGGTATATATGCTTAGATTGTGGACCCTCAGCCAAACCTGTTTTTAAACTATTTATCAGACATTATCTATCTCTATTAGGTAGCTTGTGAACAATGTATATTAGATATATACAAATGCAAAAGATTGAATAACCTGTGTTCCTTACCAAAAAGCTCTTTCAGGTAATAAGAGACTCAAAGGAGTTCTCCTTGCCCTCAGAAAATAGTTACTACAAAGTAAATCTTTGTTGTGTTATAAAGCAGCATGGTATTTTAAAGACAAATGTAGTATTTCACCTAGAAAAAAAGAAAGCAGTTTAAACCAGAAAGATTGCCACAGCTATATCATGATATTACAAACCACCTCAATCTTCCAGACATCAACGAGCAGACACGGTAGCTCAGGAGGGAAAATATGGATTCCTTGCATGGCCATACAAAAGCTTAGCTTAGACACTACTAAGACACAGATTGTATTCTGACACTCAACAAACATTAAAAGAATTCAGACAAGAAGCTTCAGAAATTCCTTCTGTTTCTCCTAACAAAAAGCTTATCCAGATTTTTATTTTAATTTTATATAAGTAAATTTTTATTTTCTCCTCTCCCCAACATGAAGGATCACGTTTACTTACAATATGCCAATACATCTTTAAATTTACCATCCAGATATTTCATAATGTTTAGCCTCATAAAGTTGATAATTAATACCTCTAGCAAGAGGAACAAAGTTTTTCATAGAGCTTAAGGTCAAAAGGAGTTACTACAGTCCATCCAGTCTCCAACCTCCAGAAGAATGCAGGTCAGATGGACTGTTCAAGTGTTTTGCTGAAAGATATGTTTTCCAGTTCCTCAATTAATATTGTAATTGCCATCTTCACCTTTTCACCACCACTGTATGATGTGTGGGGAGTTGGCATAGGTGAAACCCCAAGTCAAAATCTTGAGGTGGAAATTCCTAGACTTCTTACATCTAATAAGAAAAACCTCCAGCAATGCCAGATGAGGGAATTCATTTCAACAGTAGATTTTAGTAGAAAATAAGCAAGAGCAATCTACTTTTTAAGCTAATTTAAGAAGAAAGAATACTAAAATAAAATGCTGATATTGAGAGAGTTAAATAAAACCTAAGAAATTAAACAGGTCTAAGGTTTTTATAGCAGCACCAGACACAGGCTGAGGAACTGCGTCAGGAACAGGGCCCACCCTCTCAGGCATTCAGGCTGAAGCCCTTCTGGGTGGCAGTCTGTCCTGCCATGTCTTGGGGAAGAGCAGGCTACAGCTCTGGGAAATGAGTAGCTGTGGCTCCTGCTGAAACCAATGAAAATTGTCATTCTTAATCCTCTGGATAATCAAACCCAACTAAAATAAAACAATTTGCAGGTAAAACCTAAAGAGAATAAAAGTAATTTGAGTGGCATTGC
The DNA here is from genome assembly GCA_034008185.1 of Gorsachius magnificus. Classification (NCBI taxonomy): domain Eukaryota; kingdom Metazoa; phylum Chordata; class Aves; order Pelecaniformes; family Ardeidae; genus Gorsachius; species Gorsachius magnificus. Next base: position 91,743,421 of record CM067081.1, read on the forward strand.
TGTCTGGACAAATTAGTTTCACTGATTCAGTTGCCCTATTTGTAAATTGGGGATAATAGTACTTCTATTGCAGTCTCAGAAAGGAGCTTGAGAAGATTAACTCATACTATCTGGAACACGAGTAGTACTATAGAAGTGCTAAGTAGCAATTATAAGGTTTTATTGTGGGTTAAGCTTGGACAAAAAAATGAAATAAAATTCTATTAGGCTTTAAATATATAAAGATTAAAATGAGAAAAGTATAGCGCAATGGGTCACTGATAAACATCCCAGGCAATCTTAGCATTCATTGCACTCCCTGCTTCAAGCAGTCCCTAAATAATTACCATGTACCAGCATACGAGCTTGATAAATTCAAAAACATCTTTGATTTAATGTCATGCCCGGGAATGTTAATACTTCATCATCAGACTAATATCTGTATGTGCTGTGTTTATATGGCAAACTTAAAACAAAACAAAAAGCCATGTTAAATGTTAGAGTCCTTGCAATAACCATGCCGCTTAGGTACTTAAACATTAATGTTTAATTCTCCTTCTAAAAGCTCAAGTCCCATTCCTATTTCTGATAAACTGATAAAGAGCAATCTCTCAAAAATGTTCTGGTCTGACCTCAATTCTGAACTTCAGAGGCATAAAACGACAGACAAGTCTCTATACATGTATTAGTCAGCTCTCCCAGCAGGCTATCAGAAACCAAGATCAGAGATTACCAATACTTAAAAAGTCAAATTCTGCCCGCAGATGTGCATGTTGCATTCCCACTGAAGACAGCAGGGTGAGTTCATACAAGAAAAAATTTGGCTCTAAATGAAATCTGTTGAACTAATAATAGCATGCTCTACCAAACTGGGTTGGAGGTAGAAAAGATTTCCGCTTTTTACTGGTCACTTTTTTCTTCTTTAGAGTTCAGGAATTTTTCTGCAGTTACTGTCAGGGAAAAGTTAACAATATTATTTAACCCAAAAGTCCTTAATCAAAGAGAAAATAGTTAATCTGTTCTGTTAATAATTATGTTAATACAATTAACACAAATCTGGTGCAAATCAGGTGAAATCTGGTGCAGCTCTTCCCAGAGGTGCTGGTTCTTTTGTCTACAAAAGGTTGTTTCTCACACTAGTTGTTGTGATTCCCAAAAAAGTTAATTAAAGAATACTCAGTGTTTTTTCTTTGTTAGCAGAGCAACATTAATGTTTCTGTATCTCAGTTATGCTAACTTTTCCCAGTAAATAGTACAGTCAAGGGCAGTCTCAATTCTAAAAGGCTACTCTAAGATTTCTCTTCTCTGCCTGCTCATAATTTTCTTATTATTCCTACGTAAAAAAGATTTTGTACTTGCCCTTAAAATAGGTAGCTTGATACAGACAAAAACCCCTATGTAATCTAGTCTCCATAAAATATTCACCATAATTAAAGCGGTAACATCTATGTATGAGATCAGAAATGTATAGCTTATTACAAAAGGAGTCAGCAGAAGGAATGATGGTTTGCTTCAGGTATTTTAAATGGTCTTAGATATGGGCTATTACCATACTTATTGCCATAACAAGCTCTCCAATCTTATGTGACTGATTACATAGCAACACCATAAGGCAGATGAGACTTTTAGATTTAATTTGTATCAGATGCATATACATGACTATTACATATTAAATAACCACTTGTGAATATTTCTTTTCGTGTGAGAAAATAAATTGATTCATAAACTGTTAAAATAAGATTAAGAGACCACAGGACACAACTGAGTAACTTTCATCTCCTACAAGCTAAGAAGCATAGCAGAACTAACTTGAGCTGGTACAACTATGTGATGAAGCACTCCATGGTTTTTAATTCAATTTCGTATTTAAAACAAACCTTAGAAAATTAAACTTGCATCCAGTAGTGACAACCAAACAACCCTATTAAATTCTCTGTTATGTAAAACTACCTTTAAAAACAGGTAAAAACAATATACCAGGCTGTACCACCAACTGCGTAATGTAGATAGCTGATTTAGTACTGCTACTGATATCTAGCTGGTTGGAAATTCTGGTTATTCAATACATCTTCCAGGTATTTGTTTTTTGCATAGTTTGTGTGGATCTATTTAAAACTGATCTCTTCATGTCCAGTATACACCTCCATTACTAGGAGGGAAAGAATGTGGACTATTGTCTTGGGTTTAGGTGTCATTCACTCATTTTCCTGTACGTGACCTCTACTAATTCCTTACAGAAATCATTCTTTCTTCAGGAAGGATAGAAAATTATCCATTATCTAAGCATTTCAAGTAATTTTGGAAGAATTTTTTTTTCTATGAATGAGAACACAAATTAGAAATTCAACAACTAGCTTTCCTCTCAGAATCTCCATTGTAGGCAGCTGTCAGCAGAGTTCCCTCATAATAGCACTGTAAGAGCCCACTTTTCTGAAATACCTCTTTTCAGCACAGCAGTAGCTGAACAGTACCACAAAGCAGTACAGAAGAATATAGAAGGCTTTTTTTTTTTACTTTAAATGAACTGCCTATGCTCATTCATTTTCTGGTAATTGAGGTTGTTGATTTAGTATTAGTGTTTGTAATAATATGGTATTTTAACCTTGCCAAATCTATTTCTTTTCTTTCTATGGTCACATATGAACACAACTGAAATCTAGCTAATTATCTTAAGGGGTTGTCTTATTTTTTGTCTCATTTAGAGAAGAGATGACTAGGGACAAAAGGATTGAGTGCACATAGAAAGTAATTTTGGAGTAGATGAGCAGATCAGTTCATTTCTGATCTATGCATAATTGCAAACTCTGTTCAGTTTAAAATTAGAAAGAAGTTTCAGGTTGACACATCCCAGCGAACATTTGTCAGTGACATACAATTGGCTACAACTGTCAATTATGCTGAAAAGTCTGAAATAAACAGCATGTAATTCAGGCCTGACATCTCAGAAAAAAAGGGTTACTTATAAAGCGCTCGTGTGAATTTCTTATTGCTTTTTGTTTCACAGTTTTGTAGGAAATTAGTAGAAATTGTATTAAAATTGTAAATAGGCTGTGACAAAAGAGTTTAAAAGGAGACTTACAGCCTTTGTGAATACATTCATTAAATTAAATACCTTAAAATCTATAATCTACACACAAAGCTCATAGTCTTCCCATGTAACTGCTTTATTCATAACTGTAAAAGTGAATCTACAAGAACAACAATCAGTTCTTCAGAAGTAAGATTAAGACTTCAGTGAAAACCATTCACAGGAAAATACAAGACTTATGTCACTAAATTCTGTTCTGCTTTTTACAGTTAACAATCTTCATATTGAGCCAAGGTGCCTTCTTTATGTGACAATGAAGGAGAAAAAATCATTCTATAACAGAATGAAGTTAATTGAAAATAGGACTACACAATTCTGCTTTTATTTGGCAGGTAGTTTTGAGATATGTGCTTCTATTTTGAACTAGAGAAACCACAGACACTGCTGCCTGTTCTTGATATTTTTTTAACTTTTTTTTTATTTTAGAGTGGTTAAAAAAAAATTATCAGGCGTTATGTCCCCCATGGAGCCTAGAGGCTCTGCTGTTCACTTACAGTGTTGCGTGTATGACAGAAAACTGAAGTAGTTATATGCCACCAGTGATATGGTAGAGTATTGCTGGCATATGGAAGTGCTTTGCATTGTGTTCTCCTAAGTATGTTGGAGTAGCTGAACTACCTTTAGTAACAGATAAACCACACCATTGAAATTTCCTTCTCAGTCACAAAATTCTGTGCACAACATCCCAAAATAGTGGCTTCTAATGAAAAAAAGAATTTTTTTACAGTGTAAAAGCATCAAAATCTAAAACTTCCTAAGGGTACTAATTTCTATTAGTATTTCTCAGCAGATGTCTACAGACAGACAACAAAACAGCGAGAAGGGGTCAGCATGACATGTAATGATTTTCGCACACCAGCAGCATAACCATTATGAAGGTTCTGGTTGGTATGGAGCAAAAGAAAGTCTTTTCAGAAGAAAGAGAGGCAAGGTGGTTCTACTGCCAATTCCTGGAATGGGTCTTTGAATAAGACACCAAAAGGATGAGGCAGGTGTGATTGCATATCAATTGCATACCAGTAAAAGCTTAATACAAAAACTGAGTGGTGGTCTCATGTGACCCTAAGTGTTCCAGGCATTCTGATGAAAAGGAGAAATTTTGTTAGTGATTGCAAGAAAGCATCTGTTGAATTTGCTGCAGAGAGAAGTGGAAAACCCAGGTCATGTCTAAAATACGACCTGAGCTACAATCACAACGATCGCCAATGGATATTAGAAGACATTTAATAGATTCATTTGGGCTCAGACTGAATTTAAGACAGTTAAATGATGGTTTGGATTTTAATGGACAGAAAGATATGTTTGGAAGAGAGAGAAAGAATGTGTGTTATTAAGAAAGTAAGTTATATTTTAGCCTGCAGATAAGATCTCTCATGTGAGAGAAGAAAAAAGGGAGAATAACAGAGGACAGCAGAGGAGTCTGAAGAATATTTTGATTATAGATCATCTGTAGTCTAGCTTGCATTCCTTGGGGTAGGCACATAAAACTATTTATTTATTATCCTCAGAATCAGAGATGAATACCAATTGGTGCATTAATACAGATCAAGGATCTGTAATAATCCATTAATACTGATCAAGGATCAGTTATTTTGTGTGAGTTCAATGTTACACCATGACCTTAAAGCTCCAGCAACTATAACTAAAGAGAACAGTGACAAATGGCACTGGGTAAACTCATTCCCTAGGAAGTTATTAATCAGCTTAGGTTTGGGAAGGCTACTGTGATCCCAATTAGGAGAAGGGTTTGCAAGAAAAGCAATCACATGTGACCAATATTTCAAAGATCTGTTCAGAAGGTGCTTGGGGTGCTTAGATGTACAGACAGTAATAGGTACCCTCCCTCACACTGTAATATCATCAGTCATTGTGATACACGTCATAAAAAACAGAGCAAGGATGAGAGATGTATATCAATTTGATAACATTTGGCTGATAATTTATGAAGAAAAAACCTTATTGTTTATTAATAACTTTTAACTGAAGTCTATACAACTTGTGCTTTCTTCAGCAAATTTACCTTTTAATTGAAATGTTTGCAAAGGAAAAGTATTTAATCTTTAACTGAACAAATTACTAAGAGGAGCAAGAAAAAAACAGTAGTAACCAGGCATGTGTTAAACCAGCTTATACAAGCCAAATGACAGACACCAAAGGCGTCTTACGATCTGCAGAGTTGAGTCAAATGTCTGAGTGATTCTCCCAGCCTCAAATATTATAAGGTAAGTTTTAAAATTGCGCATTAGGAACAGCTTTTAACTCATTTTCGATTCTCATAAGCATACAGCACTTTGGGGGAGTACTGCACTTTTGGATCTTAGGACTGGGCCTGCAGACTGGAAGAGGTAACTAGGATGTAGGAGGAATCAGTTCAGCGCTGAGCAGGTTGGAGCTTTCTTCCCCTTCCCTCCACATGTCCCTTTACCAGAGATCTCTCTTGCCCCTTCAGTCTTCCCTCCACATTAGACTAGGAATGATGTTCTTCATTTCTGTAGCACATGCAAAGTAGACACTGCTGCTCACCTGGCTAATGCTTTGAGTCAATTCTACATACCCTTTTCCATAAATGTTCCCATATTAGCTTTCTTAATCTTATTAAGACTTTCAGGCAACAGGCTAGCAATTCTTTTAGCAACTAATTTCCTCTCAAAGCAGCAATTTTGTTTACAAGTAACTATGATTGTAATACTGCTATTGAAAGTTTATTTTATGTAGTTGTTAAAGTCTTCTGAAGAAAATAAATATGCATTACATTTCATAGAAAGGCCTAAATTTGCTTTAATTTCTTGTCCAAAAGTAGCGAAAATATAATCTCTTAATCTTTGATAGCTGTGGAGATAAAACACATAAAAAATAGCTTCCCAACTGTTTGGGTTTAATTTAAACAAAATAAGGGAGGGATGTGACTAAATTTGATCATTATTACTGAGATAGTAATAATGGTGACATCTAAACTTATCGAGACAGGGAGTAAATCAGAAATGAATTTACTATCCAACAAATATGTTCAACATAAAAATGGGTTTAAATCATGTCTTATTGCTCCTGTCATAGACAATATATATTTACATTAAACCCTCTCTTTTAGGTTTTTAAAAATTAAACCCAGCAATTATGGCTAGGGTTGTGAATATATTTTAAATATTTGTAGAGCTTAGGTAGATATGCTAAGGATATAACAGATCAAGATCAAAGTTTCTATAGTCTAGCCAGCTCACATGTAGCAAATACAAACTTGAAACTTTTTAAGGATTTACATGCTCTATTTTGGGGTTACATAAATTATTGGCCTTGATTTACAACTTTTCTAAAATAGATTTTCCTCTAAGAAAAAATATGGATATCATAAATATGAATAACTGAGGTAAAACCTACCAAACCTAAAACCATACAGTTTTACATAAGCCTTCAAATTGCAGACACAGTTGTAGCTTTCTTGGCAATTATTAGTTTCGCAAACATGATTACATTGCCTAGTTACTACGTGTATGTCTTCAGTATCAATGTTGGAATTACATTTTGTTAGAGCAATACATACAATTTAGACAGTACATTTGGGGAAAATTATTGTACCACTCACACAGTTAATATTATTCAGCTTTTGGCCCATTGTGTTCTTCTATTACCTGAGCTAATTATGATCACTTAGAAGTTGCTGAAAGCAGAATATCACCGTGTGTATGTATCTAGCAGACTATAATTGCCATATATATGAAATGAAAGGTTATAGCTTATATGGATATGAACAGATTCTGTATGGTTTTTCATTTCCCATTTAGCTGATAATCTTACAGTATGGTCTTACAACAGCCTGCATTCATAAATATTTTACGTAAAAATGGTACAAATGAGAAAACAATTAGGGGGTAGTTGGTAGCATCTAATTTTAAATCTTGAAACAGAAATCTTGGTTTCTGTCTGGTCCTAATATTAAGACTTCAGAAGGAATAAACAAATATCTACCAACTGATAGTACTTCTGGATTTTCATAAGCATTAAGATTTTTATTTTGTTATATGGCTATTAAAATTTCATTATGTCTTCTAGGACAGATTGATTTTTTTTCTTTTTTTAACTGTAACAGGGTTCAGCACTGTAATTATGGAGTCAACAGTTATGGTCACATCTTTGGAATTAAGGGATTCAATGTGTCTGTTCAGAATATCTTCTTCAAAATCACACAAAAAAATTTGAGAATTTATGAATAGATCTCTTCTATTAAATGAAGACTTAGAAGTTTTGCAGCTAACTGTTCATCAGCTACCAAGTATTTAATCTGTCTTGTATAATATTTGTACAGGACACCCATTAAACTTTCTGTGAGATTAAAACTCATGGACTTTTTTTTTTTTTTTATAAACTACATCTGATTTTTAAAGGCATTTTTTCTTGTCATCAGTCATTCTATTTCCTCTTTCTTAGATCCTAATGTTCTACTAGAGAAAATAACAGTCAGTTCAGGTCTCTTTCAAAATGACTGATGTTTCCCGTTTAAGTGAATGGAACAGAGGCACTTTGTTCTTATCAAAATGGCAGCTGCCTCTGTTGTGCTCTAGCTGAAGGAATCCTTTAGTATTTATCAAGTCTTGCCATGGCAGTCATGCTGAAAGAGGACCGGTCCCCGCGAGTTTCTCAATAAGCAATGATTTTATGAAACAACCCTTGAAAGCAGATAAGCATTAAGTTATAGAAAATAATGACAATTTTTCCAGGATGGTTTGCTTTTCTTTTTTTTAAACTATCTTACATTATGAGGCCTAGTTATCAAATAAGACAGATAGCAAATACCACCGTCATGACAAAACAACAACAAAACCATATACTTTAAATTATTTAAATTCTGCTCCAGAAGTATAGACACAATTATGTACTCATCGTACTTTAAAAAAGTATAATAAAGAACAGAATTAATTTACTACACTTTTATCATATATTCTCTTATGCAGTCTATTTTGCTTTCTTTACTGTTAACTCTGTATCTCCTGAGTTAACAGTGAGCGTGCTGAGGATATTTACACATTCCTGTAGTGCTTTTTACACACTAGCAATATACATTCTCAATGTTAGTTTGATTCCATTTTATTTGCAGAAATTAAAAAACTTTATGTGCACTTTCTTTTTTTTTTTTTCTTTTTTTTTTATATATAAATCGTTATGATAGAAAGCTATCAATTTCCCATTTTAAAAGATAATTCCTGTTTTGGGGATTCATACAATGGACAAGCTAATTATTTTATACTCAGAAATACTGGTATATGGACACATACCTTGACTTTTTCTAAGTGATCCTGCAGAGAGTCAATGAGCAGATCCCCCACTGGCTGCCAGGATCCCTTGAACACCTCAGCCTGGCGTAGTTTCAGGTCTAGTTCATCCATTGCCTCTTGAAGGCCCTGCAGTCTTTCGAGAGCATCATCTATCTTCTTTTGCCAATCAGCAGACTGTAGATTCAGCTTATCCCACTCAGTTCTGACCTCATCTGCTTGCCTTTGGAGAAGTTTAGTGACATTGTGGGCCCTTTCCTCTGGTGACAGCTCTAAATGTGAAAGTCAAGAGGCTCTTAAGATATATTCTGTCTTAGAAGAAAAATAATTGCCATCTGGTTAAGTTCAAAGTTCAGTAAGAAACTATTCCTAACCAAAGACACCTGTGAAATTTATTTTGTTAATGTATTCTCATTTGAAAATCTCTTAAAAAACTTAAAACTTGCCACCATACAGATTGCCAAAATATGCATTTAAGTATATAAAGGCATTTTTAAATATGCAAGGTGTAGCTAAAAGTTTATCAACTGTGTCCTGATTCAGCAAAATAGTTCTGCTGATACATTAATATTAATCATGGTGAATCTTTTGCTGCAATTGAGTAGATCTGGGAGCTTCTGTAGTACTGACACTACAAGTTGAATTTTAGGTTAAATTGCAGCTTTCAGACCTCAGAAGGGCCTACAGTTATAGATAGGTCCTGAAGGTTCAAAGCCAGTTTCAAAATCTGCTTATAAATATGCATGTCTATTTAGTGCCTCAGTGTTCAGAAGGATTGCTAAGGGTTTCTTTTATCTATATTTTTAGCTTAGTTTCTGAATACTGACATTCAGCTTGGAGTGTAAAAGGAATGCTTTCACAGTGGCTGGCAGAATTTATTTAATCACCGCCGATCATCACTGCTCTTTCCAGAATTGTGTTATTACCCTGCTCTTTCTTCAATTACCTCTTGGTTCTGGGTAGAGCTTCTCCACTCCCTCCACAGGCTGCTCCGCTAAGAAGATTCGCACAGTCTCAAGTGCACTCCTGATAACAGGTTCTTTTGTTTTCAGCTCCCTCTTGAAAGTCTGAGAGATGAAACAAAATTATTGTAAGTGAATATATAATAAATATGGAGCGCTAGCCCTTGATTTTGTCAATTTAAGAACAACATTTCTAAGAACACCTTCCATGTGTGTATTACAAGTAGCTACAACAAAAAATGTAAAAGTGATACTCAGCTTTTGCTTAACCTGAAATCACATTTTATTCAAAGCAGCAAATATACCGCCAGCATGCTGCGAAGTACCCAAGGTTGCTGATCAAATTTTCACTGTAAGAGGGATCCCTTTTGTAGATTAAGATCAGGGTCAACTCCAAAACTGAGCTGCAAGGGCCAAGGCTTCAGCTGGCTGTGTATTGGACCACAGCAGCTTAGCTAACAGCTCCTGAAAGCAAGATTTACCAGAATGCAAAGGAAAATCCAATATGTCTCACAGCTACCACTTTGCTACTGCTGCTGGCACCTGTTATACCATAAGGAAAAAAAAAAAAGGACCTATGGATATTGTCATGTAAACCTGGAACAATTAGTTACAAAAAAAAATTCCAATATATTAAATCATAACACTCTCTCCTACTAGTGGTGTAGATGCATCTCTTCCAAAATTACATGAACTAAGATTTCTGAAATGTAGAATCAAGACCAAGGCGAAAATTCAGAAATACAATCTAGCCTAGATATAGGCATGTATGAGTAAAAATTAAAGGGCAGAAAGTGGTCCTTACGAAATGGTTAATTCCTAGTTGCTCTAATCAGTATTTTTATCAATTTCCATATCTTTACATTTAACATTGCTTGCTGGTACATTCTGCTCCTTTTCAGATAAACTGTATATTCTCCCTTTCAACTCTTCCTTTCCTGTCATGCTTTTTGGCACCTGTCTGCTTTCTTGCCTTTTCTCCCTCTGTCCTATTTGCATTTTTCTTCCTTCAGCAACAGCTTCTATTACTATCTCTCTTCTATTCCCTGATTTCAAAATGACCATAAGTAAGATTCTCAAGGTTGGTATCTGAAGTTTTGGAAGGCTACTGAAAGTATACATATCTCAGTATTTTTTTTGTTGTTGTTGTTATAAAGAATTTAAGATTGCATTAATCTGAATTGAAATGTTCACTGCACAAAAATGCAGATGAAACCTGGCCTGTGGGTTTATGTTGCTTTGAGTCTTTTGCATGTTGTATTGAACTTATCTAAATGGCCTTTACCATTTCAACATTTTCTTTTCTATTTATGAAACAATATTGGATGCATACTGTTTTCAAGTAGCATAGAGGTAAAATATGCAGCTAATTATAGTGCAGTGTAACACAAACCACAATGCTGCAAAAAGGGCAGCATTATGCCATGAGAGTAAAACAGATATTTTACTCCAGGGATTAGAAAATTCTTTTTACAACATAGGCATTATATACGTTTCTTACATACTAAATTCACAAATTAATTATTAAACAAAATCAGGGGTTCTATGCAACTAATGAAAGATTATAAATTCAATATTACAAAGTTCATTATAGTTTGAATTATATTTGATATTAAACGCCCTGTACAGGAAATACCTAACAGAACTAGTAATGAGAATCAGACCTGCAGTTTGTAATATGAGCACTCACAGGTAAAAAATTCTTCATATATTTCAGGAAAGTAAAATTAAGGAAATGACTATATTATTCTACTATAAATATTTAAATAAACTTTTAATTAAGTGGTCAAGAACTGAACATATTGTTTGTAATTGTGAATCAAGAAAACCCTTTAGCAAAGTGTGCTTTCTTGAAGGAAACAACAAAAGTAAAAGATCTTACTTATTACAAAAGTAAAAAATGTTAATTTTGTGTCAGGGACTTCAGTGGGACTGGGATCCTTTCACAGAGTATATCTGCTATCATAAGGGAATCTATTGTTTGATTAGTATCTGTGATAAATGTTTTAAACAATCGTATTGACCGTTAAGAACCAGCAATGATTTTCACAAATAGAGAGTACTGTATATTAAGAAGTAAACGAGCGTAGGACATTGCTCTGCATAAAAACTGAGTGGGGTTACTCCAGGGCTAAAACTCTTTGACTTAGACATTTTCAGGTTTAGAAATATTTATAGTTCATGCTTGACCCTTGCATGAAGTCCAATGGAAAGAGGAAATATAAGACGCCTTTTTCATGCCTCCAAAAGAGGAAAATCTATTCCTTTAATTAGCCCTTGTCCTCACCTCACTTTACATCGTTCTGTCCTACTAGAGTGTGGCAGGCCCGCAGCTCAAGTAAGCCAGCAGGTAGCTTTACTCAGAATGATCTCTCATGGACTGTGTGCTTTGCTCTCATCTGACAGTGTTGAAAGCAACATCAATGGTCATGCTGGATTTTAAACATTACAATTGTATAAGAGATTAAATATGCTTTATAAACATCTCGGAAGACAAATTATTTCTCAGAAATGTTTATGCCCCAAACCGATCAAACAGGAGGCACACGCACACAGGTCGCTTCTGCCCACACACACCAAGAGCAGGAAGGAGTCACAGGTATTCCAGGGGAACACAGAACTACACCAACTTATGGGATATTTAAAAGCCAGAAATGCTTTTAAGCTATGCATTTGGGAATGAGTAGTACTGCTGTCTGGAGTGCTGCTGCTGTAGTCAGGGCAGCCCTAGCTATGTACACGTACTAACAATGAGAAGGACACAAAATACCTTCTTTCAGTTTGTACTGCTTTTGCATAAAACCATACCAATCAAATACACCTAGTAACATTATATTTCCAAAAGAGGGTTAAAGCCACATTCCTCCATCACCTCCTGTGGAACGGAACAAGGTTAACCTAATCAGATACACAGACTGCATCCCATAAAGTGTGTGAGCAGGAATCATTGTCTCTATCTTCTCAAAACAATAGCGAAATACTAATGGGAACTTTCTGACTTTGTATAATTTGTATTTAGTCACAAACAGAGAGAGTCTCTTTCTCTTTTATTAAAGGAAAAGAGTGAGACAATGTGTTAAATGTTTTCTTTTCCAACTTTTCCATTGTCAGTGTTGGAGCTGGTGGATGCGATTATTAGTCCGTTAACCCTGAGTTTTAAAATAGTACACAGTATGGTGTTAAGATTTATTTACAATTCTCATTGCCTTCCCTAGTTTTGGTCTGCAGACTTCTACCGAGTGAGTTAAAATATATTTCAGTATAAGAAATTTAAAAATGAGAGAATGAAAAAAACATGAGACTGAAGCAATAGCACAGAACATTAAAAGTAATGAATGCTCTTTTCATACTACCCCATTCCAAAAATGTTCTTATTATATGAAGCTAAAGCCAGCTTTTCTGATTAAAGTTCTGTTGTGAAATATGTACGCACTACTAATAAAAATCATAAGTAGCAATACATTACTTTTTTTTTCAAAAGAGAAAAAGAATTTATCTATCTAGAGCCCTGACAATTACATCTTTATAATAAGAAGACCATCACTGAAAGCAGAGTTAGCCTAAATGAATCTCTAATTTACAGTTAATGATTTCAGGCTAATTTCATTGAATTCCTTAACTTGTTCCACACTTTGTGATGACTGTAGAGGAAATCGAATGTGCATAATATATGACCTGACAAAAACCCAAGTAAACTACTTTATTTAAGCATCTCTATTAGTCATCAATACTATAGCAGTAATGGCATTCTGTCCACCATTTTAATAATGCATATATTGATCAGCTTAACTCAAAACTCTACTATGTCCTCATGGGTGTCCTTAAATCTCTTTAGATGGAGAAACACATATTGTCTAAACTGACAGGTGAAAATATAATGAGAGTTGCATTAGTAAAACTAACATTAATCTCTGTTATTAGAAAAGCAGATTTTTTTGCGCTCAATGAATTTTAAAGAGTAACTATACTATTAAATTAATTCAGGATGTTTCCCAAACAGAATGCTTTTTAAAAATGGGGTTTGACCTCAATTTTAAAAAGTAGATATCAATTATGCCAGCAGAAAATGTTACTGTGTTGAAGCAGGAATTGTACTCCTCCTTAAGCACTGCTGCTATAGTTTTCATGTGAAGGGGTTTCCAAGGAACTGTTAATTATTAACTTCTATATTTATAAAATGTTATTTATGCTCTTAATACAATTAATACACAGAAGATGTGGCAACTCTTAAAAGAATGAAAGAAAAATCAAGCTATCTGCATGATGCCTAAGCTACCTATCTGAGATTAACAATGACATACGCAGTTATTAATACAATTTCAATAAAACATTATTATGACACTTAGTGACGCAAAGAAAACTGTAAGATAATTAAATAATGTTTTGATGAACAGCAGTATTTTTTATCATTGACTAACACCCCCCACACACACATTCTAAGACTTTGGCATAGACATAATTTCTGTAGGTGCCAAAAATCCACAAAATTACCCACTATATATATAAATTCAAACAAATAGCAGTTATGTGGGTGTATTTGGCATAAATTCCAATTTGCCTTGTCTAAAAAGCACCTCACATTTATAACGCAAGAATGATTTTGACTGCATGGGTATCTCTTTCCTCAGCTGAATTCAAGCTCTCATCTGGCATAGATTCAAGCATTTGAAATTTTCATCTGCATCCTACTCTTACAATTTTTAAAGCCAATCTTGGCAACTAGAAGCATTCTAATGATAAGAACCAACTTCTTTTTATCTCTGCTGTGAATGTCTGAGGTATTCCAGATGGTCTTATAAAAGATAGAGAGGTTAAATATGTTTGTTTTCCTTTAACTTACATCCTTAAGGGGAAAAAAAATAAAATCAGCTTGTAACACGGCTTTAGAAAAAGGATTCAGGCATAAAATTGCGTTTGCATTCATCATGCCATTTCTCAACGGCAATCAGTTAAACTGCTTATAAATAATGTTCCCCTGCTGAGGCTTTTTTCTCTTTTCCTGTGAAGAACTTACCTGGGTTCACATCTGGCTTTACCTGGAAAAAACAATTCTTCACAGAAGGAAAGACATTGTACTGATATAGGAAGACCAAAGCTGGAAGTTTGGGTCATTTAAAAGATCAGTCAGATCAGATAGAGACTTAGCTTGTTTACTGAAAACTGTTTTCCAGAACTGACATTAAGGAAAACAAAATGAACAGTCAGCAGATACTTTTTCTCAAGACCAAAATTCAACTACTCTTTTACTTTCACATCTAACACTCTGAGAGCTAAGTTTTGTTCTTAAGCAGGGGCCCAAAACGCTTGGAAAAAAAAAAAAAAAACTTTCCAGTACCGTGTCTCAGTTTTAAGCTAGATTCTTCTAGATTAGTGGTGCAAGCCTTTTCAAAAGCATTTTTCATATGTTCAGAAATGAGCTAAGCTGTTCATTCAGCCTTTGTATATCTGCTTCTCTAAAAGAAACTTTAAGAGTAACAGAAAGTCCATAGTGTCCAGGAGAAAAGAAAACAAAGTAGAACTCCAATGCAAACATAGATTTTTGTCAAAAACAAACTGAAGTTGACAGAGTTCTTCACTGATTGTTTTTCCCTCCTTCTCTGTAAGAGATCTTTGAAGAGCAGACAGGGTAATCTAATTTCAAGGATTATGTTTTGTTCTTTTTTCCACAGGGAAACAGATTATCAACAACTAGAAAGGCCTCACATTAAAATACAGAAGTGCTACAGAACAGGAAAAGGAAAGAAGCCATATTTTTAAAAGGAACTAAAATGTTCTAGTGTTGCCTCTAGTCTGGATGACCAAAGATTTGTGTCTGCATGTAACTGCATGTGGCAGCGAAGATAATAAAAAAGAAGTGAGAAGGAGATCTGTCTTTTAAAGTCACTTTGCACCTGTTCATGACACCCTATTTTCATGCAATACTTCTCATTCTGAAAAGTTTTAAACACCTCATTGATTGGTGAGTGACAGAGATCACTTAGTCCATCACTGAAGTCTTGTCACCTTTATGATCAATTCTGGGAAATTTTCAAATAGCTTTTAGTACAATATACAATATTAAAATTTTATGAGAAGTCAAAAAATTAGTTCTTTGGTCTAGGAGAAAAGGTAATGTTTTCAAATACTCAAAAGTTATTCAGATGACAAAAGTTTGTTGCAACAATTCTACACAAATGCTTCTCTAAGTCTTTCTTTCACTCAAGAGTTTTCTTTGGATAAAGGGTTTGAGTTAATGTCATGCTGAGTTAAAGCAACATATATATTGTTTCTTTCATCCTGATGTTCAATATGGGCTTTATAACTACTTTTTGGAAGTTGCTACAGACAGCTGCCTTGAACAGACCTCAGACATTTCATATATCTTAACTTTCACAGAGGGAAAGTTTAAAAGGGATGGTCGTGCTCCATAAAGTCGTGGGTGTTTTGGCCTCACTGTTTCTGTGATAATGCTTGAAGTCTCATGTAAAGTTTTGTGAGAAAGACACATCCTACACACCTAGGAAATGTGACCAAGCTTCCCCTTGCAGCAAAGTATTATATTATCTTAGAAAAGGATTGTGCACTGACAGAAAGATGGGTTTTGTTCATCTTTCTCTTTGGCTTTCTTGGACATTAGGTAAAGACAGGCTCTTGACAATATTGCCACTATGTCCCATCGGTCTGCTACTGCAGACAAGTACCTGTTTGCCTATGCCCAAAGCCAAGCCTGGTTGTATATGGTATTTCCAGACTTTTCACAAACTCAGGGTTCTCAATAACTTAAAGTAGCAAGCTATGTCATGTTCCCTTTCCAAACTTGATCTTCTCAGTATTTGTTCTCAGCATGAGGTAGGACAATCTATTAGAGCAGTATTTATAATACAGCTACCTGATGAATGGAGAAAACACAGTTATTCCAGATCCAATTTTGTTTTATAGCACCATTTCATATTTCTCTATTAAGCAATATATTCAAAGATTTAGGAACTTCAGAAACAATACCTTTTGTGGCAAGTTTCACAAACTGAAAGTTACATATATGCAGCACAATGCACTGAGAGCATGATCACTGTTTTTGGAATATTCTCTTCTCATGGTATCAAGTTGTCTGACTGACAATTTCAACTATTCAGTAGAAAATATTTTTTTTTTTTAAATCACTTTTTAGATGTCACACTGGAGCACACTTAGTCACCAAACAGGAGGAACAATACTCCCATAATGTCATTGTTTTAACTAAAGACACAGGTGGATGAAGGAGAGGAGAGCTAAAATACTACTTCCAAGTAAATTCCAGGAAATTTAATAATGTATAATGGAGAAACGTGATAGTATATATACTTACATGGTTCATTCCAGTCACTACAGACATTTATCTTTTAAACATGAGAGGGCAATTTCTTTATGTCAGGAAGGTTCCTTGCCCTTGGTCTTGTACTATTCTCTGTAAAAAAGCCAACCCTGATGCTGCATTCCCAACTTCCTACTGAATCAGGATCTGTCCTAGTGGGTTGAGGTCTGGTTTCTCTTATGGACATCTGGTTGAGGTCTGGTTTCTCTTATGGACATCTGTTATTAACTGGTGTTTCCCAGATTAAAGTTTTTTCATCAGAAACTAACACAAAAGAAACAGAAGTCTTATCATAAAGGCTACACAGGATTTTATGGAGTTCCTGAGAGATAGGAGTTGCTGAAATTGGGTGTGCTATCTCAGTCACCTTTCACATATTTTAGCAAGACCCTAGTTTCCTAATGGGTTTCCTTATGGCACTGCTAAATAAGCAACCAATGAGGTACTAGAACTGTGATTTCACATTTAGACCTGAATAGACCGCAAGGGCATAGCAAATTAAAAGTTGTTTACCTGAAAGCTGACATTAGGTTAGCATCAGACACGTGTGAACTTGGCTCAATGCAGGAAACATACTTAAAGCATATTTTTACCACAAAAACCTGTGTGAAACTTTGTATGAAGAATTATTCAGCAATATTGTATTATTTTGGGGGTTGTTCATTCAGTGGGATTTAAAAAACAAAAACAACTTCCCATACAAGTGCTGGATTTTTACTACAAAACTTAGTCTAAAACAGTCCCCATATGATGCTCAGCTATTGCTTTTCCATAGCAATTCCCTGATGAAACTAGTATGAGCCACAGACAGTCAGTTATCACAACAGTTTCATGATGCATGCAGTTGTGTATTAGGGCTGATATCAGCTACTCTTTTCACAAGCATTCCCCCAAATCAATAACAAAACAGGGTTTAATTTAAACTTCATGAAGTTTAAATGCCTGATCTAGAAAAATTTTCAGAACTACTTATTAAATCCTCAAATAATATTAGGTTAGTATTTATTCTGGCCATGAAAACTAGCTGTGGGTGATATGAGAATGCTGTGTTGCTTTTCAAAAAAGCCAAGCAGCTGGTAGTAAACACTCCCTTCTCCAAAATGCTGATTTTCTAAGCTGCGTTTGAAAATTGTAGGTAGTACTCTCATGAAAGAAGTTCAGTTCTCATTGTCTCTAAAATGTTTCATGTAGCACTAACCTGCAAAACAAAAAGCAATGACTGAAAGACCATTTAAAAAAAAATCATACCCTATGAATATCATTCTGTTTCTGCACAGTGGGAAGATCTCCACCAATGGGTACTTGCTGTTTTAATTCATCCTCCTTTAATTGTAACCATGCCAAAAGTTCCTGAAGAGAGAGATGTAAACGCTTCCACTGGTCTGTACTGGCTTCCAAATGGGATCTGAAAGCATGTGTTAAATATAAGATATATTCAGGCACAGTGAAAATACAAACCAAATTGTACAAGCTTATTTACTGAGAAAGATCCTAGTGTTTCATTAACTTAATGATTTTTAAATAGCTTCAGTAGCTTTGAATTAGACTCTGGCAACACTGATTTAAATTTGGTTCCACAGTCCTGGCCTGAAACAGCCATTCTTCTCCCATCTCTTTTTTTTTTTTTTTTTGGCTTTTTTCCTCTTCAGCAGTGAGTAATAGCTGTGTTGAATTGTCAGTCTCACTAAATGTGCACAAATATTATGCCGGACTAGCATGAGAGTAACTTAGTCATCACTCAAGATTACTAGGAGATTAATTAACTAAAATGTAAAGAGTAGTTTTCAACTCAGAGAAGAGCAATCATTTCTCTAAACCTCTACACAAACCATTCAAACTCACACAAGATTCATGTGGTTGCTCATCTCTGAGATAAGAGAACCAATGCCATCCTTCCCAAAAAAGTCATGAGGAAATTGTTAAAGCCAAAAGAATCCCCTTACACTACCCAAATGCCTGTGCCATTTGAACAAAGGTGTGAATGAAACTAATTGAAAAATTAAAAGACAGAATATTACTTTGTGCAAACAAGGTCTCCACCACAAGGACATCATCTAAATATTTCCTCTGTATATGTGTAAATGCATTTTTTAATACTAGGATAAAGTTTTGAGCTACAAGTTTTCAGCAATTGTTTTCTGTAGAGAGAATGTATCTGACTGAAACATCACTGGACTGATCAAACCTTCAATTTTGTTTATACCATAGATAAAACACACTAAAATTTTATCTTTCCAGATTTATGAATATTCTATTTCTTAATTGATGGTTGGGAATCAATTCCTAATTCACTTCCAGGTAACATAAGAATTCCTCTTAGTAATTCAAACCAAAAGCAGTATGACATAACAGTAAAGTGATAAAATGTACTGGAAAATAAAGACAGATTTTCTTTTATTTCATATATTTTCTGTTTAACTTCCATCTTTTTTCACATAAAATTTCTGTTCTTTTTCAGTGTTTGCAAATAAAATCACATATTTTCTGACAGTGAAACCTCATATAGAATGGCCTACAACGAAATGTGATAAATATGGACTCAGTGTTTTGCAGACCTTATTACTTAGTTTGGATGTGGAAATGAGGAATTGCTGAAGGTAAGCTGTATTTCTTTGAACTGCTCTATGGATTCTGTCTATTTTCTAGCCTCTTACACCAGGTAATTGGAGTGGTGAGGAAAGGGAAAGGAAAGGGACAGATTAGCCACAGGCTGACAGAAAGCTCAGCTGCTCTGGTTTGTGAGCTGATGGAAAATTTTCTCCTTTTTCAAACTTAAAGGCTACGTGGGAAGGATACACATAGACCATTCTGCCTTTTGATCTTTGCTCTCACAGGGCAGCTGTGCCATGGGGCAAAACCGCTGCAGAGCAGGCGCTGCTGGGGGAGGCCAGCCCGGCAGGCAGCAAGGGCTGGGGAAGCCCCAGGATGCCCCTGAAAGCAGCAAGGGGGGAGAGAAGTGGGGATGTTGAATGGGGAGTTGCAAGAGGCAACAGCCAGAGCAAGGACCAGAGAGCTTTTGGAGGGGACGTGGTCAAGGAGCAAGTTTCCGAGTCAGGTTAACTCCTGTCTCCCATGCTTATCTCAGCAAATTCAAGCTTCCACCTCCTCCAGACAAGGCAGAAATGGGAGGTAAACACCAGGGTCTTAATTTCTCTGCTTCCCCAGGCAAAAGCTTTTCCTGCTTACAGGGAAACAGTGCAAAAAGAGTGACTCAAAGCGGCTTTGTTACTGCTGCTGTGCTCTGACCTTCCCCAGTTTGGTGAATGGTTTCCCTGAACCCATCTTTTTCTGCCTTCGTTCAGCTTCAGGAATATACATTTTCGTATGTGCATGCTGGTGTACATTATATGCACGCACTTGTATATTTATAACTGTGTTCAAGCATGTGCAAACAAAACATATGATAGGAAAAAAGGTCTAAATAATGAGTTCTTTATAAGAAAGGAAGTGTTTGTTAGGATAAACTGTACTGACATAAAAATGAAAGAAAGGTAATAATGGAAATGAACTTGGCTTCTCTTGATATCTACCATATATTTCATCTAATGCATTTAGAAAAGAATGCCCACCAAAGCCGAACGACAGCATGAGTCTTCTGCATCAGCAGTCTAAAACTTATGCTAAATAAAGACTTGTGGGACTGCTGCCTGGGGAACATTTCATATTTCTAGTCTTATCCCTTTTTTTGCATAAGCATTGCTAGTTATGATGAAATCCATTCCATAGCGTGCGATGGAAAGAAATAGCTCCAAGCAGACAGACTGAGAATAGCCTGTTCATTCAGTCTGGTGGCCAACAACATTTAAATTGAATGTATTAGAAGTCAAGAACTGTTTCTTATCCTAACCAATAAGTTGTTGAATGCCTTGAACTTTTTATTGAAAGCAAATATTTTAGAGAGGAGGTCTGCTGCTTTGAATGTTTAATGCCAGAAGTCACTGTGATATAACCAGGGTAACTATTTCTGACTCAATTAATGGCAGCAATACCTTAAACTGAAAAAACTGAAAAACAAAGTTCCATGTATTTAGTTACTGATATTTGGCCAACCGACTTTTTTTTCTTATCTCAAACATCACTGCATTTGGGGCAAGTTTATTGGTAAAAGAAGACAAAATTATCAGAGACACCTTGAAGGGTTATATCCCTCGTCTTTTTCTCCTCAGAAAAAAAAAAAAAGGAGGAATTTGTCTCTCTTTTTCTCTGGCTACTAAAAACTTTTCAACCTCACATCCTTCATTTATTTTTAATGATTAATGTTATGAGGATGGCTTTTGTCATTACACAGACTGACCTCCCTCAGGGCCTGAGTTGAAAAAAGCTAATATTTCATACATTACTTTGAAAAACACTTTTGCCTTTTGCTGCCCTCTGAACTACCACCAACTCAGCAAGCAAGCAAATGAAAAAATGCCCGAGACTGAATGCAACAGAGCTGGGTTGCCTATTATAAAAGTTGTATTTCTGAAGGGAAGCTTCCCTTTTGAATTTTGCAATTTCTTTTGAAAAGCAGTCTTCAGCCCGTTGAAGCCTGTACCTCCACTTCATCATTTGTAGCATTACCATTTATTATAGTTTTCCTTTCAAGAAGTTTTTCCTCTCGTGACACTACCTATGGATTTCCTTTTACCCCTGGATTTTATTTGGTAATTCTGTTCACTCCAGACAACAGCTAAAATCTTAAATAATGTGTCTTCTCATTTTCAAGTCTATTCTTAGTTTTGCACTGGAAATAGCAGCCTTAGAAATCAAGCTTATCATAAATATAGTTTGTTTAATAACTTTCTTTCATGACTCATAAAAGCCTACATTTAGAGGGGGTACAGTTACTGTTTAAACATGCTAATCTCTCCTTCTGTAATTACAAAGCCTCATCATATGCTTCAAATCCTAATCCCCTACTATCATTTTCGCACCAAAAAACCTAATCATTATAAAAAAGTTAAGCCAACATTCAAAATAGCACAAATAATTTCAAAATGGACGAAATATTGCTATCAGAAACAAAATTAAACCCTTTTACTGGCAAAATGCAGCAGTCTACTTTACACACCAATTTTTGCTTACATTCTGATCCTACCTAATATTTAGAGATTTCTTCCTAAGCTCACTCCATCTGAGGTTCATATTATCCAGACGTCTCTGCAATAGGGCTGCATCCTCAGAGCCTTCCAGGGATCTCAGGATTTTCTGCCCGTTTTCATCCAGGTTGTGGAAGATGTCAGTATGAGCATCGATTTCCGCCTGTAGTTCCTACGGAAGCAATAGAAAACAATAAATGTGATTTCTTACAAAATCATAGAAAATATCACATCTCAAGAGAGTAGAAAAATCCTCAGTATAACACCATAGTTAGCACAGATTTTGATTGCTACTTTTGTGTCAATATCATGTACTATATACACAGCCATATTTTCCTTTCATGTGAAGGCCTTTTGCATTGAATAACAACTTTTTTTCCATACAGAGCATACTGAAAAAAATTTAGAAAGTTAGAAGTCTAGTCTTTGACAAGCAACAAAGCCAGGACAACATATATTTACTATCCTGATGAGGAAAGAATAACGTCACAAAACCCTCAGGGTCTCAGGTAACTCTGACCTTCACATGATATGTCTTCCTGTGCAACATTTTCAGTTTGAGCTGGGGACTGCAACACCGGTCCTGCTGCATGGCAATTCCAAGAAATCTACGTGTCTCCAGCAGCTGAGCTTTAAAATGTCAAGTTCACTTACATTCTGTTGACAGAACGCATTTCAGAGCACAGGCCTCAGCAGTCAATAGCAATAAACAGCCACTTTGTGCTGTATCAAAACACTGGTCAGGGCCATGACTGTAGGAGGGCCTGAGAATAGCAAGGACCTAGAATATGCAACTGGCAGCTCATGTGGAACAGCCAACTTTTCTTATCACTTTGTAACTGCAGGCCAGCTCTACATTTTGAATTCATTTTTCTCCCTCATTTTTAGCACGGCTGTTTCTGCCAAAAGAACATTCTTTAGTGAGCTGCCTGGTACCAGCATTCCTGCCTGCCCACACGCTCAATGCAGCCTTTGTACATTGGCTGCTCTTCTCCAAGAGGTTTGCATGCTGCAGCTCCAGAAGGTCACAGATTCGTTCACAGTGAACAGTGGTTGAATCAAGCTCTTTAAACAGATTAAAAATTGAAATAATAGTAAAAATTTAAACACGTACAAACACGAACATGGACGTACTCTATATGTAGCCACATATGCACAAAAGTACTTTTACTTTCAAACAAAGAGGCACTTAAAGAAACAAAGAAAATGACCTAGTGAATAAAGCTCTGCATTTTCTCCTGGGATGCTTGGGCACTAAGATTTCTGGTGGTGGTTTCTTGCTGCCTG
Source organism: Gorsachius magnificus (assembly GCA_034008185.1). Lineage (NCBI taxonomy): Eukaryota > Metazoa > Chordata > Aves > Pelecaniformes > Ardeidae > Gorsachius > Gorsachius magnificus. Next base: position 91,766,412 of record CM067081.1, read on the forward strand.
AAATGGGAGTGCCGGGGATCAAGTGTGAAAGGGGAAATGATTCATGGTGTTTGAGAGTAAGACCCAGTGCTAACTGAGCATCACAGATAGCTCCCAATGGAAATTTGTTGCAATTTTCTTTAGAAGAATGACTTTGAAGGAGGGGAGCACACAACTTGCCTACTTGGTCTGTTTGTAATTGAATTGGTTTTATTTGATATTTTAAGTGCAATGTTAGCTGCATTGAATCATGAGTGGATTGTCCTTGTTCACCTACTGCTGTTCCAAATGTCATTTGTTGTCCTTTGCTGGATACCTGTTTCTTGCACAGTAATGACTAGCACTGTATTTGGAGCAATTTCAAGGAGGGCTAGGAATGCCTTTGATACAGTAAAGGAGTTCTGATCCAGCTGTTTTACTTTATGGTCATCCTAGCAATAAAGTAGTTAGGAATGAGTTTGGAATACATCAAAAGCAATTCTGCAGAATGCAACTGTATTATGAATATTGCATTTATTGATGTTAAATAAATAATTTAGATTTTTAAAAAATGCCTTTAGTAAAGTACATAACCATGTATAACACTTCAGATATGAATGCCCTTACTTGAAAACTTGTGCTTTATTTCAAGCCCGAATGTGCTAGCTTCAGCTTCCAGGTGTGATATTTTATTTTGTTTGCTTGACTGAAGAATACTCTATTACCAAATTTCTTTCTCTTCAAGCATGCATTTGGAGGTTTTATTTAAGCTAGGTTAAGTATCACAAACCTGATGTAAACAGCCAAACCAGTACATAAGAAAGGATAAAGTTCACAGTAAAAAAGGTTCGCTTTTAATGTCTGTATACTTCTAAGGTCCTTCTGTATTTAAAATCTGATAAAGCTATTGCTGAATGAAAGAATTATCATATGCACTACCTTTTGCACTAAATGCTTAGTTTTCAGGGTGGTGATGGAAACAGCTGCCTTTTCCTCAGCAAGAACATATGCCATGAAACACGTATGTCGAATAACCATTCACAATAGGAAGCTGTCAAATCTATGCCCCCTTGGTGTTTTACTGCACATACGCTCATAGCATATTATAACACAATTTTTTTTAAAAAATGCACTTCCACAATTTTCTTACTTTTAGAAAAAGTATCTCATAGTCTACATATTCCATGCTTTTCTGCTGACACATACATATTTCTGAAAATTAAAATCAAGCCATACCCTTTTCATTTCAGAATACTATATAGTATCACAATAAATCTGGACAGTTAGTTAAATGGGCAACAAACGAGAAAAGTGAAGCACTCTTATCAAAAGCTTAGTATTCAAGATATGGTTTGCCTTATTCTAAATTACTTGTGTAAACTGCACATCTTCTAATGCTCCTAAAAGCAGTTTATTCCAGCTATGCAGGAAGCCTACACTGACAAAGAAGCAAGACAACAACAAAGGTATTTACTCCATTGGGGTTGGTGCACTTCAGATCCTTTCTTTGTGACTCCTTCACAGCCCAAGAGAAGCAGAGTACATATAAGAAAAAGATTTATACACCTCTTATTTTTTTTTCTGAAATAATTAATTTCCATGTTTCAAAAATACAAGTGAAAGATCAATATGAACTAGATTATTTTTCTTGACAAGAATAAAGCAGGAAGATCTATTTCGTCTCATAAGCTGCTAAAATATTTGCAAAAGTATGCTATCATTACACATCATATCAAGAAGTATAGAAGATAGACTAAATATAGACTCTTTATTGCATTTTCATCTTTTCCAATGTGTTAAAACACATGGAGAAACTGCAGAAGATGAAAAATCAATCTTGGTGTAATTCTACTGAGTTACAGCTGGACATAGATTGTCTCTGTATGCTGCATTTTTGCTGTAGTGGTTATTGCTGAGGCTGCGTGGAAATATGTTCCCTTAAAAAGAGTAGGTAGCAAAATGAAAAACAGATAATGAAAGAATACATTGGATACAGTAACTCATTAATGATTTGAAATAAACCTGCCTCGAGGGGAACAATCTTCTTGGGCAAAACAGGATAATGAAATTTTCTCTGACTTTTTTGCTTTTGTCCTGAGCCCTTGAAACCTCTATGCATGATTTCGGGGGAGAAGTACACTAAGGCTGTTAGATAGCACACCCGATATAGCCATAAAGCTAGGGGATGGATATATTTCTCATTTGCCCAACTCAGTTCTCCCCCTTGGAACTACTGCTAGCATTCTCCATAGGAGCACAAATCCTCACTGCCCTAATCCTCTTGGTAGGTAAAAGAAATTCACCTGTGGCTCCCCATGTCTTAGTTACACAGAGCCCCATAAAAGACGGCAGAGCTGAGAAACTTAGTGCATTGAAAGTCCTGTCAGCCTCCATGTGGCAGAGATAGTCCTGTAAGAGTTCAATATGGTTTGGGATACTTTATCAGAAATAATTAATCAGTATCAATAACCTTCATATCCCACATGCAATATATAGGCATGACATATAAAGGACATGACACATAGCAAAACCTGACATTTTTTTGGCAATACATCAGAGAGGGATTGGTAGGCTGAAAGCAAAACGAAGTCCTAGAAAGAAGGAATTAGGTACACTAGTTGGACTATACATGAGTCAGACTAAGACATGGAAATGAATGCAGCACAGCTGACACAAAACATTTATCTTCCATACAAGGTAGAAACAAAAATAATTATGTAATAACTTAAAGAAATTAAACCACTTGTATCCTCCTCTACAAACTCAGTTCTGTCCTTGGAATTGGGCTTTTCATTTCCAGTAAAGCATTTTACATTTTCTAGGTGCTCTACAAAGTTACTAATGAAATAAATAGCATTAATTGAGGTATGAGGGCTCACAAAATTAAAGACAGCACCACCTGATTAAAGGAAATCAATAGAGGAACAAAATTATCTTTACTGACAGTAATTAAAAGAATAAAGTCTGTCTGCATAATTAGATACACATACTCAAAGCATCAGCAAGTAGTACCTGCATGGCTACACATAGCTTAGAAGTACTATACTTTGCAGTACTATTTCTGTGATTCTAATACTGAAATAGCTAGGAAAGCCATCATAAAATTACTCAAAACAAAACAAAGATCCTACAACTCTATAATCCATCTCTGTCTGTGTAGTTAGTTGAACTAATCATCCCCTTCGTATTTATATTAACAGAGCATATTATATTTCCCCTGAATAATTTCTGGAAAAAAACCCAAACAGCTAAAAATTTTAAATAGCTTAAGTTAGTAGCATATTTACTTAAACTTCTTATACTGTACAGACTGTACAAATCATGTAATCCTCCTCTTTTCCATTTTCCTTATTCCTTCTCTTTTCCTAACTTCCTTTTTTTCTTCTTTTCCTATCTTTCTTTTTTTTCCTTCCCCTTTTTCCCACTTTCTTTTCCTCCTCTTTCCCTTTTTCTTCTTTCTTTTCTTTGCTTTCCCTCTTTTCCTTCCTTTTTCATTCTTTTTTCCCTTCCTCTTTCTTTCTTCTCCCTTCTTTCTTTTCCATTCTTCTTTACTCCCTTTCCTTTCCCTTCCCATAATTTCCTCTTTTTTCTTTCCCCATTTTTTCCTTTTTTTCTCTTTTTCTTTCTTTTCCTTCTTCATTCCTTCCTCTTTTTTTATTCTTCCCTTTCCTTTCCTGCCTTTCTTCTCCTTTTCTACCTTCCTTTGCCCCCTTTTTCCTCCCCTTCCCTTCCTTTCCTTTCTTCCTCTCTTTAATATACAAACTTCTGTTAGTAAAAAACTTGTTTTTCTGTTCTTTTGTGGTGAACTCAAAACTCCTCAATAATGTGGGTTTCTTTCTGCCTTTTTTTTTTTTCTCATTTTCATTGGTTAAGCATCATTTCAGGTGCCTGGAGAAGGCAGAACTTACAAACTTTTTTCAAACCAATATTTTTTTATTCTGACAATACTACTGAGCGAAGCACATGTATAAAGAATGTGTCTCTGCTCTATGGACTTGAAGGGGATACAGCAGCTCTTAGGGCTTGGCATAGTCTGTGAATTTTTACCAACAGGGGAGTTCAACTGGTATAACAAAAAATGGTTCTCCTTTCAAAGTTTTTTTTTGTATCCTCCTTATGGCTTCTACAGATATTGGAACTGGAGTCACTGTCTGTATTTTGCAATTCTGTCCAGCACAGCTTAGGGAATGGATTTCAAATTTGACATCCTACTTGCTTTTATTTAATTACATCTAATCTCCAGCAAATCTCTGATTCTGCCTAAAGCATTAAACTCTCTGCGAAGGTTCAGAGAGCTTGAGACTTTTTTTTTTTTTTTTCTTTTTTATGCCTCTGCGGACTCCAGCAGCCTTTGGAGACACAAAGACACATGTACACGGCACCTCTTTCAGGATCACGGCTGATTCTTCAGTCTGCTAGATAGAGGAATGGTTTTGTCAGCAATATAGTTCTGGAGATGTTGAATTAATGGCTACAGCACAGCAAGTGCGATGCATTTTAAGCACATGAGTGGTAGAGTCAGTGCAGGATGGTCTTGATCTATTTCTTTTGTTTCTGGCAATAGAAGGCCAGTTTGAACTATTTTTTATGACAGCCTGTCCCTGTGAGCTTGTCATTATCTTCAAAGTATTTGAACATAAAAAAATATTTAAAAAAAATAATTGATTGTTCTAGATTGAAAATACTGTGATTTAGATTAATGTTGGAACAAAACACTAAAGTATTTTTTCTGCTTTGCAAGACTCTACTGGTCCAACTGGAGTTCCCTCTTTTAAATGCCATAGTTCTTCAAAGAACTGGTTGTAGGGGTTTGCATTTGGGTTTTTTTTCTTCCTCATTTTTTTTTTTTTCCCTTTCTGCCCCCTCCCCCCAATCAAAATACAACTAATTGAGATAAGATTTTGGGACCTATTTTGCATACAAACAATCTAAAAGTGAGAATCTAACAGCGATGAGTTAGATTTTATTATCATATGGACCACCTTAGCTCACACAACCGAGCTCTGTTGCAATGAATGAAACAAGAAAGAAGCTCTTGCTCCCTCCATCAAGCTTTTAAATAAGTGTTCTCCCAGTCCATAAGAACTTTTATTGGGTCTTAGAATAAGAGCATTTACTGGGCAATTTACATAATGATAAAAACTCCTCAAATGAGATTTAAAATGTAATTAAAGGGCAGACTTATTGAGTTAAAAGCATTGTTGTGAAATGGCTATACATCATCATGCCATGAAGCCTCCGATTCAGCTAGCTTATGGCATGACCCCAATTCCAGTCTGGTATGATTACATCTCTGAGTTTCATGCTAATTACTTGATTAAAAAGAAAGATAAAAAGGTCTTTTCTATTGGAAGATAAGCTTATGAATATCATTAAGGCATTTCTAGGTTCCTAACACATTTTTCAAGATAACAAAGGATAAGAGTTAGTTCTCTAACAGAGAATCAAACGTTGATGAGTAGAAGCTGAAAATATAACTTTGCTCTGCAGAAAACAATTTGTGTAAGTTGCATCTATCACTGTTATTGTTTTAAGTTCTACAAGTCCCAGAATTAAGAAGGGACCAAAATTCACATTTGAAAGATTCTTTCATCTAAAAGAAGATACAGAAACCAAAAAGCAAATCTGGCCCTGTCTTCAGAAAATATTATCTTTATGAACAGGCAAAACAAACTTCAATTTAGGTTATTTTCAGATTGCAAGAGATTACATAGTGCATCTAAAGATGTAGCCATCCCTTGCTGACAGACAGTAACTGTGAATAGATGGTGTGGGCTTCTTCGTTTCAATAACAGTGAGCTGCCTCAGCTATGGAGTAGTAACTCTTAAAAGCACCAACCCAAACATCTGAACATATGCTCAAGTCTTTATTGTGCAGATCCTCATTCACGAGGCTGGCTTTTTAGACATAGCACAAGGCCTTATATTTCTCCCTTGTTCATAAGGAAATAATCAAGCAAATTTTTATGAGATCTCTAGCAATAAGTTTATATTCAATTATAATTAAGTATAAATTATTACATAATTCCATGTGTTTTGGGGGAGTTTATGGGTTTCTTGGTGTGTTTTTTGAAGACTAAGAAAAACCCTGAGTGACTACTTTCATTTACTTGTAATGAAAATTCAAATGAATAGATAAAATAAATAAACCAATCTTTAAACATACAAAGCTTTCTGCATTTTATAAAGAGAGTTTCACTAGGGATTTGATCCAGTCAAATCCTTACCATTAGGTTAGAGAAGTAGAAACTATTCTGGTAATAGTAACTTTAAAGGAAACTGTTTTTACTGTTTGTCTACTTTTCCCGTCATTATGTCTATGCTGGAAACCCTAATTAGAAAGAAACATGTTAGTTTGAGGATAGACTAAGGCAGAAGAATTCCTAGTAGCCACAGCAATGAAGAACTTTTACTGAATGATGTAACTATATGGTATTTATTTTACTACCATAGCCTATGCTACCTTTCAGGTAAGCAAATGCCACAAAGCAAACAAAACATGTTAAAGTGGGAGTTGTGATCATTCTGTATGTCAGAAAATCAGCTACCTCTACTGAAATGTCTAAGAATGGGCTTAGATACCGGCCTTTGAAAACTCTGTATTTGAGGGTTGGGTGAGTAGGAAGGAAATAGCATAAATGTGCATGTAGTCATACACACAATTTTCTTAAAATTCACAATTTTCTTAAAATTAAAACCATTAGGCCCATTACAAACTAGCATAGTTTTCTGGATTGTAGGAGGTAGTCTGCTCCCAACAAATATGTACATCCTGACCCCTGTACTGCAGTGAATGTCTAATCCTATTACACCTGCACATTCTGTCAGCAATTCACCCTGTCAATCTTTCGGCAATCTTTCTGCAGCAAAATAATTATGCGCTACTTTCAGCATGTCTAATTTTGCCATCTCCCCATTTGCCAGAGGTGAAACAGTAGCAGCACAAAGGCAGCACCATCCTCTGCAGGAACATTTACTTCCACTCAGTTACTCAGGCAAGGTCTGAAAGTCCTGGTGGATGATTTGGAGAGCATCTACCTCTACTAGTTCCACTGACAAGACACATCCACTCCCACCATAAATACAGTTTCAGGTGAAATGATAAATATCACTGAAAAAATAATGAAACCACCAGAAAATTCTGACATGTAGATAAACTTGTTTGTTAATCTTAACCTTTTTATATTTTTAAGAGAAATGCTATTTTGGGGAGAAAATCAACTTCTGTTCATATTTTTCAGTTTCTCATTAAAAAAAAGAATCAATTTGAAACACTTTCTCAAATTCACCAATTGAAAAAAAATACACTTGTTCCCTCCACATTCCCTTCAATTGTGGTAAAAGAGGAGTAATTCAATTATCATAAGAAAAATTAAATAATTTTAATTTAGAGGCTGTATTCGTGAAATCATGTAAGTGTTTTCATCTATCTCTAGATAGGAACAAACAGCTCCAAGATCTGCACGAGACAGCCACCTGAAACGATTATTTATGACTTTGTGAGGCTTTTTTATATTTTATTGGAGGAAACATGAAAGTCTACCTGAATTTTGCCCGAAATAAAGACTTCTAACACTAACAAAAGACAGATCACATCCAGAGAGAGAAATGTATATACCATTATAGAAATAAAGGTTAAAGTAACTGATACGCTAATCTATTAAGTTTTCTGTCTCAAGAAAAAAAACACCAAAACAAACCAAAACCAAAACTCACAACCAAAAAACCCACATCCCAAACCAAAACCTCAAAGCCAAAAAGCAAAGAAAAGCGAAATGGAAATGCACACTTCTAAAATTAAAGTGTACTTAGCACTGAAAGAGGAACTGAGGTGGGTCTGATGACCATACCATAAAAGAATTCATGTAGCAAATATATATGGAATTAAAAAAAATACCAAAACCAAAACCCTTTCCCTTTAAACTTAAAAAAGAACTCAGGGTTTAGATATGTTTTCAGATGACCGAGTACACTCTTGTCGGTAAGTCAATATATTAGGCAGATCTTAAATGCTGTAAGAAAGTCATATGCTCCTATTTAAGTTCCTGTAGAGATCAAATATGCCACCTTCTACTGTCACTCCAAAGTATGCCATCCAGGCCCAAGTGATTAAACTGGAATTGCTTTTATAGTGCTTCAGTCAAGATTACTTATCACACACGTTATAAACTGCTGAAATAGGACACTGCAAGTACTTGACTTCAATATTAATCGCATCAAAGTTGCTCTTATATGCAGAAGTTTTTTAATATGTTGCCTTATTAGTCTTGACAATACACTAGATGTAACACAGACATGGCACTGACAGATACTTTTTCAGAAACCAGTTCATAAAAAATCCCAGTGTACTACATACTCATAAAATTTATGAATACACTCAGAAACAGGACTCAAATATCTCAGAAAACTAAAGACTTTGCTCAAACATATAGTTCAGCCACATTAGTAATACTTTCTAAAGTTAATGTTTTGGCAACATACTTTTAAATTTTTCATAATATTAAAGCCAGAAGATGAATAGTATCTCTCTCATATTTATGAAGGTGGTGGGGTTTTAGGTTGTTTTTTTTTTTTTTCCCCCCAGAGATGGAACCAAAAAGAGAAGAAAAAAAAAAAACGTAGATTGTATTGCACAGCATGAAAGCCAGGCAGAAATGTTTTTTGACACAGACAGCATTCAGATATTCTGAACATCATCAGCCACTTAGAACATACTCAGAAGAGCTCTGTAACCTGTGATTTTATTTATTTTCAAGTCTTACAGTCTTGAGGATTCATTCAAAATCCCAGCTTGGAAGAAATCCTCCTTGGATGAAATCCTCCTTGGATGTTCTGAATAAAAGCTTATTCAAAAAGAAGCTAGATACTCTGGAATTTTCTCCATTTCAAAAGTAGAATTAATCTACTCTCCAAATGAAAAATAATGCAACTAAGTCATAAAGAAATGGGATTTTCAGCACAGAGTAAAGTGGAATTCTAAAATATTTAAGCTGGTTACCATGATCAAATATCAAAGGCTGAGTAGGTTTAACAGTTTGTGAAAGACTGTGCAATAGGTATTTGTTTAACAGTAAAAATATTCATGAAGTGATTATGGAAAACAGATGATCAAAATTGAATGTTGCTGTTATACTGGGATTATTAGAGCCCTAAAAGTACGGTGATATACTGACCAAACCCATAACAGAAAGCCTCATCCATTAGGAATCTCACCACATATGTTTGGAGTAATAATGAAAAATGCATCTTTCTACTCTGTTGCAACAAAATGTAATTTAATACACACCATACACATGTTGGGTTCAAAAAAAATTAGAAGAATGAGAGTGTAGAGATTCTTGATTCAACTGTTCAATTAAAAAAACTGCCAAGTGCAACTCTACAATACCATACAAGTCCAGAAATGCCTCTGTCCAGTCACACCTGTTGCAAAACACAGTATTAGCCAATATTTAGAATCATAGGATCACTTGGGAAGGAAAGGACCTCTAGAGACCATGTGTTCCAATCTCCTGCTCAAGGCACATCCAGTGAGAGCGAGACGCTCAGGGCCTTGTCTGGTTTAGCTTTGAATATATCTCCAAGAATGGAGATTCCACAACAGCCCCCTTTCCCAGTGTTTGACCACTCTCACAAAAAAAAAAAAAAAAAAAGAAAATATTCCTTATATCATCAGAAATTTCCATTTTCCAGCTTGCCCCTGTTGCCATCCTGTGACTGTCTACCTCTAAAAAGAGCCTGGCTCTACCATCTCTTTAGTCCCCCATCAGGCAATTGTAGAGATGAATAAGGTCTCCCCTGAGCCATCTCTTCCTCTAGGCTGAGGAAGTCCAGCTCTAACAGCTTCTCCTCACATATCAAGTGCTCCAGCCCCCAATCACCTTGGTGGCCCTGCAGTGGACTCCATCTAGTATGTCCATGTCTTTCTTGTATTGAGCCCAAAACTGGACACAGCATTCCAGCTGCAGACTCTCAGAAGTTGAACAGAGGAGGAAGAAGCGCTTTTCCGGACCTACTGGTTACATTCCTCTTAACAGGGCCCAGGATGCAGTTGGCCTTTTTTTATTTTTTTTTCCCTCTGCAAGGGCACACTGCTGGCTCATCTTCAACTTATTGTTGCCTTCATATCATTTTCCGCAAAGCTGTTTTCTAACCGTTTGACCCAGCCTGTACTGCTGCATCAGTTAATGCTCCCTGACTTGATCTTTTTCTTCTACAGTGGGTAGTGTTTCACTCTCACAGACTCTGTTAGTAGGCCTGGGGACCTTAAAGAGTACAAAATGCAGACCTGGAGAGTGAGAACTGAGATAAGGAAGGCATTGAGTACCTTAGTGCCCTTGATCATCAGGTCTCCTACCCCACTAAGCAGTGGGTGTGCATTTTTCTTAGCCTTCCTTTCGCTGCCAGTTCATTTTGCCACTAAAGATGAGGAAAAGGCTGAGATACTCAACGCCTTCTTTGCCTCGGTCTTTAATGGCCCGACGAGTTATCCCCAGGGTACCCAGCCTCCTGAGCTGGAAGATGGGGACAGAGAGTGGAATAAACCCCCCATAATCCAGGAGGAATCAGTCTTTGACCTGCTATGCCACCTGGACATCCACAAGTCTATGGGGCTGGATGGGATCCACCCAAGAGTGCTGAAGGAGTTGGCAGAGGAGCTTGCCAAGCCACTCTCTATCATTTATCAGCAGTCCTGGAGAACAGGGGAGGTCCCAGATGACTGGAGGTTGGCAAATGTGACGCCTATCTTCAAGAAGGGCTGGAAGGAGGATCCAGGGAACTACAGACCTGTCAGCCTGACCTCGGTACCGGGGAAGATTATGGAGAGGCTCATCCTGAGTGTGCTCACCAGGCACACGGAGGACAATCAGGGGATCAGGCCCAGTCAGCATGAGTTCACGAAAGGCAGGTCTTGCCTAACCAACCTGATTTCCTTCTATGACCAGGTGACCTGCCTGGCAGATGAGGTAAAGGCTGTGGATGTTGTCTACCTGGACTTCAGCAAAGCCTTCGACACAGTCTCCCATAGCATTCTCCTGGAGAAGCTGGCAGTTCATGGCCTAGATGGGTGTACTCTTCACTGGGTTAAAAACTGGCTGGGTGGCCGAGCCCAGAGAGTCGTGGTGAATGGAGTTAAATCCAGTTGGCGGCCAGTCACAAGCGGTGTCCCCCAGGGCTCAGTCCTAGTGCTGGTCTTGTTTAATATCTTTATCAATGACCTGGATGAGAGGATTGAGTGTGCCCTCAGTAAATTTGCAGATGACACCAAACTGGGTGGTAGTGTTGATCTGCTGGAGGGGAGGAGGGCTCTACAAAGGGACCTGGACAGGCTGGATCGATGGGCCGAGGCCAACTGTATGAGGTTCAACAAGGCCAAGTGCTGGGTCCTGCACTTTGGTTACAACAACCCCATGCAACGCTACAGGCTTGGGGAAGAGTGGCTGGAAAGCTGCCTGGTGGAAAAAGACCTGGGCGTACTGGTTGACAGCCAGCTGAACATGAGCCAGCAGTGTGCCCAGATGGCCAAGAAGGCCAATGGCATCCTGGCTTGTATCAGGAACAGTGTGGCCAGCAGGAGTAGGGAAGTGATCGTGCCCCTGTACTCGGTGCTGGTGAGGCCACACCTTGAATACTGTGTTCAGTTTTGGGCCCCTCACTACAAGAAAGATGTTGCATTGCTGGAACATGTCCAGAGGAGAGCAACCAAGCTGGTGAGGGGTCTGGAACACAAGTCATACGAGGAACGGCTGAGGGAACTGGGGTTATTTAGTCTGGAGAAGAGGAGGCTGAGGGGAGACCTGATCGCCCTCTACAACTGCCTGACAGGAGGCTGTAGTGAGGTGGGGGTCAGCCTCTTCTCCCTGGTAACAGACGATAGGACGAGGGGGAATGGTTTGAAGCTGCGCCAGGGCAGGTTTAGGCTAGACATTAGGAAAAATTTCTTCACCGAGAGGGTTGTCAGGCTCTGGAATGGGCTGCCCAGGGAGGTGGTGGAGTCCTCATCCCTGGAGGTATTTAAAAGACGGTTAGATGAGGTGCTTAAGGACATGGTTTAGTGGTGGGATGGAAGTGCTAGGTTAACGGTTGGACTTGATGATCTTAAAGGTCTTTTCCAACCGAGGTGATTCTATGATTCACAGAAGCATCTCTCATTGTTTTTCACATTCCTCCATGAAGACCTTGTTGATCTCTCACTTGTCTTCTCTAGATCATATGCAGTCTGTTCACCTCCTGCTGCGAACTCCTACAACCACAGCACCTCCCACAGTAAGGACCTTGCTGTCTCCAGCCCCAGGAGATACACCAGGCACCCCACAATGGCTAGAGAGTTGGTTGGTGGCACATTGCTCAGGACTTCTTTCCGAGTCAAAGCCTCTGATGTGCTGAGAAGAGTTGCTTCAGCTGGCATTGCTGCCCTGCCCTCTTGCACATCAACACCATCACTGTGCTCAGCAGAGCTTTTGGCCTCTTTACACCCTTGCTGCAACAACTGGCATGTATAAATGCCTGTGACTTCCATGGCACAAAGACATTTTTGACAACACATGTTGAAATCATCTTACTGCTGAATATTTGTGTTTTATCCAACATCCATGGCAATTACTGTTATGAAGTTAAGTAAAGTGCAAGATATATCATGTTCTGATTTGTAGAAAACTCTGTAAATTTTAACAGTCACTGATTCCAAAAGCTTTTTTATATAAAAAGTGAATGAGGGGTTACCTATAAGAAATTAAGAAGAAGGCAAGAAGATAAAGATAACAGTGTGAATATGGGTTACTGGTGCTCATGGAGGAAGAGCTCCCACCTTTGCACCAGAGAGTACAGTTTGCTCACAGAAACAAAACCAGAACTTACACATTCCCTCTGGAAATAATAACTTTTTCTTCCAATAATCCTCTTTGAAGTATCACTGTTGCTTTCTTCAGAGAGTTAAAAAGATCTGTGTATGGCTTTTAGTCCCAGAAGACTAAGCGCAAAAGAAGAGACACATGATATGGTTTATATCTTTAAAAAAAGCCTCTTTCTTATTAGAAGGGATGCAAAGAAAGATCCCATAATGATTATATGCTAACATCTGCATAGGAAGTCCTGATAACAGGAATTATAGGGCAGAGGGAGACTAGGTAAAAAAATTACTTATTTCCCAGAAGTAGTTCTTGAAGTTTTAGGACATTGTCTTAACCCAGTGGAATGAACATAAGTACTCCCAGAGACTGAAAAGATTAAATTAGGGAAACTACAACTGAAACAGGGTTAAGTGTAATATCCCTCGAGGCACTCACTGCAATAGTCACTGTTACGGTATTCAGTGTAATGCCACTTACCGCTATTATCTTCTATCTACATACAGTTGACATCTAATCAGTTTTGGGTAAAAATAATTCTCCTGGCATTCATATCTTTTTCAGAGTAATGTCACTATTCAATATATACTCACTGAGCAAGGGACAATAGTACATCTGCTTTGTGCACTCATTCTGTGCAAGGTCTCATCAAGATTAAAACTTTCTTTCACAAACACTGCTTTTATCTCAAATGCCTGAGTTAAACTGAAATTCTGATTAATGCTAGCACAAGAAAACTTTGGCTGTATAGTGAAAAGCTTACTTTCCTCTCTTAAACATGAGAAAACTTGATGACTGACCAACTCAATGAAAGAGGAGCTAGCTAATAGATACAAAATCTCTAAAACTTTCTGGAAAAGGCAGCTTGCTTATTTATCTCACCTCCTTTACCGAAGTATTTTTTAAAAAATGATAAGAAAAGGTGATCTAAAATTTAAATCTGCAAATTTGTCTGTATTCTTCAAACAGCTTCTATACATTTGACTTGCTAATAGACAAAATTCAGAGGTCTCTGTCCACACCAGAGAGTTTTCTGAAATAAATACTATTGCACATACAGAGCTTCATAATCTAACTGTATCACTAAATGGAAGACTGATGCTTAGTTTCCCAGTGGAGCTCTGTGCTCCCTTTGCAACCTTGCTGAAAGCCTAAAAAGCAGACAATTCCATTCAAAATTCGGATGCTTGTTACTCAGCCATTGCATCTGTTTGCCAAGGGCACACACAAGTGAGGACAGACATGAGCTGCCGCTTAAACAATGTCTCAAGAGGATGCAGCCTCATAAGAAACAAAATGAAATAAAGTAGTTTGTAGGAGGAAATTTTAGAGGCTGATGAAAAAGGAAATAATATCAAACCTTCTACATTTCCTCTTTTTACATTCATTTACTTGCCAAAGTACATGCTTGGCATGCAGAATTTATCTAGATTAAAGGAAATAAAGAAAAAAGACCCCAACAAATGACTTTGCAATTTATGTATTTGCATTTTTGATTTAAAAAAAATCAAAATAGCAGCTCAGAGCGGGAAAGTCTCTTCCATAAGCAAAGGTACGATGAACAGGAAATAGAACATTACCATCATCCTTCAAATATACCTATACACATGCCACAGCAGCCATCTGCCAAAATGATCTTGCTGTCACAGTTAGTTCCAAGAATCAAACACACAGAGTCTATTCAGCACAACACCAAGCGCTGAATCCCAGCCTGCACTGATCTACTGACAAGGGCAGACAATCCCTAAGACCCAAAGACAGCACCACCCCAAATCAGGGACAGAAAAGTAACCACTGCTCTGGATATATTTTTTATCTTTATTTCATCTTTTTCATCCTTATTTAAAGAGCACAGCTAATCTAAACCCCATTTTTTCAAATTATTATTATTTGATTTTTTAAAATTAACTCAAACATTTTCATGTGACTGCTCTCGCTAAAAGTCACGTGGAAATATATACAGTAATCAGAATACTACAATTACAGTATTAGAACTATTTCTGGCAACTAGTGGTAAGAAAACAGAAATTTTGTTTCATGGAAAAGCTAGACTTTTGGAATTTACTTTCAATTGGAATAAATTCAATGTGTTTGTTTTCCACTCTCTCCCTAAAAAGCAGAAAGAGTATCCTGATAGCTAAAAGCCAATGACTCCATCATATGTTATGTAGAAAACTTAAGTTCATGCAGTTTTCTCTAAAAAAAAAAAAAAAAAGATTACTACTACTTTTTTTTACAAGCTGACATTTAAATGAAGTTTTCTGAAGTTATCACTGATTGTTATGACACAGCAGAAAAAAAAAAAGAGAGGAAAATTACTAGAATGCTATGGAATATTTAGTTCTTTTTAACTGAATTGTTTTGGGGGACTTCAGATCTGGAAACTATTTTCCTCCAAGTTTCACTTGAAGTTACATGTGAAGATCCCACCCAGAATGAGATATGAACATTTTGTGAATGACTGACTTGGAGAGGCAACGTGGTTCAGATTTCTGTTTATAATAATCTGGGACAAAAAACCCTCTGTTACCTAGTCAAAGATTACAGATAACCAAAAAATGCTTTAAAACTGTTGATTTTTTACAACTTTTAATCTTATAAAAACTCAACAAACAGCGAGAGACAGATTCATTTGCTTCACAAGTAAGAATTCTTTCACCTGTGTCTGAAAGTTTTAAAATGACTGATTACAAGCAAATTGTCACTGAAGTTGCATCTCTCTGTAACAGAGATCTGAATTTAAAATATTTTATGTTTGAGACCAGCAATGGCCAATTGTGTTGGGCTCACTGCACCCAGCAGTTATTAATAAAATTATCTGGAATTGATAAAAACAGACAATTAACATCACTAAAGAAGTTACACCAGACAATTAATCTTTCCATTTCACCAGTATACCTTCAGACAACTGCTTGTGAAGAGAAGTTTGGCCATCTTTGCCTCATTAAAAAAAGGAAAATTCCTTTCAGAAAGATGCAAGCACAGATGGAAGTGGTTCTTTTCTGATAAGTTGCTGTGGAGATGTCTTTAAGTTTATTGGTTCAGTGATTTTCCAATGATTTTCTAAGCAAATATAATTAAGACAGAAAATAATTTCTACCTTAACCAGGTATCAAGCCTAGGTTCTCAGATAAGCAGAGTTCATTCATTCTTGGTAACAGTGTCTTGTGCTATTTTCCACTAAGCTAATCTTAAGTAACTTTCTGTATTTTGAAGTTAGAATTCTGAAAAGGAAAAATTTCTTATTGTTTCCTAGCTATTCCTGTTGATTTCCTGATTACTTTTCCCACACTCGTAATTTTTTAACACTTTCTGTTGCACATTTCTTTGCTTTTGCACCCATTGAATTTTTTTTTCCTTTTACAAAACAATTAAAACACTGCTACTTCAGCAGGCTGCTGCTAATGAATAGTGCCATGTAGGGTAGAAAGATTATTAGACACATTTCTCAAGCTTGCATAAAAATTAAAAGTTTATTTTCTGTGATAAGGTATAAACTAGAGATCAGGAAGGAATTGCTCCCATTCTATGGCATTGTGAAAAAAGTAAATTACAAGTACTAGTGAAGAGAAACTTCTTAAGATGACTTTTCTCAGCCATGGTGAGAACACTTTGAAGATGCCACCTTCACTTAAGCACCTCAAGTTCCCTCATTAAACTAGAAAAAATTTAAAATTAAATAAATAGATGGAAGGAACATTAGACTGGACTCAGGAAAAAGAAGTCTCTTGCAACACAGAAAAGTAGCATATGAAGACAAGAAACAGAGAAGACTAAAGAAACAGCAATCATCTTAAATTTCTGACCCCTGCAACATGACAGGCTGCTGTCCCTTCCCTTTCTAGTGACTTTGACTCACTCCCTGTTATATACATTGCATTGTCTGCTTTTGCTGTTTAAAATTTGTGTGGGTTTTTGTTTTAAAGCAAAATTTTTTTAAAAAAAGTTGTGTGCCAAAATGCTGTTATCTTTTAATATTATTTTCCGGCTTTTTTTAATCTTTCTGAGACTCTCTGGCTAGTCTGTAAACACCCCAAGATGAGGGTTTGCCTTTATATTATTTTGTCCAAGCTACTATTAATCCTATTTAACAGATGCTCAAGACATTAGAGGCGAAATTTATTTCACTACATTTTAGACATTTACAGCCAAGTTAATCATCAGTGCTATAGGCTGGAGAGAAACAGGCCCTTCTAGGACATCATATATCTAATCTACTTGAGAGGCACCCTGTAACTGGCTACTACTCTTTCATATATAAAGACAACCTACACGACTCTGTTCCAGTGATGACAACTAGATTTTAGGCATCTCAAATTTGGTAACCTTTCCAACAGACTTCATGCAAAACACTCAGAAAAAATATGTGGCAGGAGAGGAAACTGATCATCACTGGTCATCAGACAAGCTGATCTTCACCTCACCATCCCTCTCTTCCTCTCCGATATGTATGCGCACACACAGAAACACACAGATTGTCTGCATATATACATGAATCCATCCTTTCATACTTCCACTGTAAAAAAATACAAAATAAAATAAAATGAGCATTCTAACACAAGCATCATAAAATACTTTGAAATAAAATGGTTTTGAAAAGAGGAAAGAACTGTAACTCAGGATGAAAGGCAGTTGGGTACTAGCGTGCTTCTCAGTTTGAGAGTCACTTAGAGCTGGGTTAAAGTGTTACAATTCCACACTACATCTATGCAATTTACGCCAATCACAAGCCTTTTGCCTTTTTGCTTAAAAAAATATGGTGAAGATACAGGCCTATATCCTACTAATAAATGAGATGGAATTATCTACTCCCCTCATAACTGTATCCTCGGAACTACTGGCTTCTGGTTTTCTCTGCTTTTTTAACCACTGCAAACAATCCTCTTTGGCAGGGCAGGATGACTACCTCCTTGTAAGCAACTCTATTCAACAAGATGGTGCTTAAATTGATACAGTATAAGGATTTTTGAAAAATATTTGCTGTGCCCCTTATTAATTTTTGTTTTTCCAAATCAGACAAGACCACTGACATGAGAGACTTAAAGAAACATAATGCACAACAGTGAAAAGCCATGTTTTATGCCACAGTGTATAAGAGCTTATCAAGACACCTGTGCTGATGTAAGTGATGTAAATGACAAAGGAGACAGCATGTTCATGAATGCCACAGACACTAAGGATTTAGGCAAGAGTATTATACACATCAGAAGGCAGGAAAATAAAAAAGATGTTGAACCTTAGCAATCTGTCCTAAAGACCATTTGGAATATTTATTTACTTATACAAACCAGAAAACTCTATATAGTTTCATACCCCAGAGCTGACAGGATAGAAAAAAATAGTAACAAGAACCTTTAGCAAGTACCATTCTTAAAATATAAGTGTGCAGAAAGAAATTTAAGAAAGTCATGTACAGCTGCGAGAAGAAAGCTTTCTACTTTATAACTGGCCAGTGTGATATGTTCCTGCATTACATGACAGAGCTTTAGCTTGTTCAGTTTCCTTCTTAACTGGGGTTGTGTATGGCCCTACATTATTTTTTTTTTTCATAATATAAAGCTTTTTCAAATATTTTAATTATTTTCAAATAAAACTCTGTCAACTATCCTGGACCTAATCCTGAGAATAAAATTTACTTTATTAATAAATGTTTATAGTTAGGTTATTTTTTTAACTGATTTGCAAAATGTTTCCTTATATTAAGAGTTCCTTTTCACCATCAGCAAGAATTTATACTCTGGCAACTTCGAAACTGTGTGTTGGAAGTAAGTAGGTACACCACCATAACATTTATCAATAAACTTTCCCACTTATAGCATCATTAAATATTTTATTTGCTTTCCTTCCTCTAGCTACTTCACAATTTGGCTAATTAAGAAAGTTCAGAAACTGGAAATTTAGCCACCTCTGTCATAGAGCACTAAATCTTCCCACAAGGACTTTTTAAAAGCCATTCTGACCACTTTTTTATAGATTTTGTTTCATATCAATGCTTGCTTTGCAACCCACCCTAAAGTATTAATTTCTGCAGATTCTGACTCTCAGAGATTTAAATACTTTTTTTGATCTTGCTTGGACTCACTTTTTTTGTCCAGTATTGAATAAAATGGAAAAAAACACCACTGGCGGGTGGTGCGGGGGAGAACAACACAACCAAACACAAAAAAGCACAATACCAAAAAACCCTTAAAAGTGCAATGGTATTTGTGTTAGGAGATTGTAACATTTATACGGTACAGACTTTACTATGACACAAATTAGGTGTCATCCTCCAAACCACTATTCATCCCTATGGAACATTCACTGAAACTAAAATTAACACAAATCCAAAACCAATATCTAAGTAATTTAGTACTTTGAAAATGAATCAGTGGTATCTTATTTTACAACGGCAAGATGCACTAACACTTCAAAGCTGATTTTCCACAAATTATCCCTGCTTTGAATGACAGTCCTAAAGAGAACATCTTCAAACCTCCACTTCTGCGCATGCATTTCTCAAATATCAACTTTTTTAGACTCTTACTTCTACATACAATTTTTTAATAAACCCAAACCTAAACACATATAAACTTGGAATATTTTTTCAAAATAGACCTCCATATAGAAACACATAGAAATCTTAAATTGTCACATGGTTATTTCCATGTATTTAAACCTTATAGAGTTATATTTGTCTGCATGCATTTCTTCACATGCAAAAATACCACATTTAAACATGACATCTATTACAAGTAAATAAGACAGAACTTAGCCAAAGTAATTCAAAGTAAGAAATAGAAATTGTTTGATGAGATCTATTCACAGTTGTTCAACCTTTGAAGTTTTCTGTGGAGTGCTAAAATAGTCAGAATCAAAAAAGCTACAGTTTGAGATACTTCAAGTGAGCTGTGTAATATAATTGCACAGTTAATAGAAGCATAATCATCTCAGCAGGAATTAAATAAGGCAAATACAACTGCTGAGTTGTTTTTCAATATTATTAATTTCAAAGCATTTCTTGCACATGCTGGCATATTTAGGGGAAGCAAGGCAACTTCAGATCACAAGTGTATACATTTTAAGAGTTTTCTTCTGACGATGCAGCATGTAATGAGAAACCTTTGAAACAAGCTTAATCCAGATATTTAATGTACATCTAAAAAATAAATCTGAACCCCATATATTTTATACTTCAGCTGACCGCATTTAAAGTGTTTGTTACAAGTTCAACTAGAGAAGAAATAGGTAGAAAGAATTAAGTAATCAGATACACAAACTCTACATTATTTTTTTCTTTCCCTTATTTCATTTTTCAAAAAATAAGGATAAATTTGTTAGGCCTTTTTCAACACACGAAACTAGGAGAAGAGGGGGCAAAAAACCCCAAACCAAAACATTTTTATTCTACCTTAAAAGGAAGGTTTTGCTACTAAAATAAAATAGAAAAGAATTAATAATAAACTTAATAATTAATAATTATATCTTTATTCTGTGTAAAAGAGTACCGTAGTGCAGCTGTTGCATAAGAAACAACAGAAAGCAGAAGGGCAACAAAGAGCAGAAATGCAGCTTAGATATCACTTGTAACAATGACTGAGGAAATAAAACCCCACAACAAATAAGAGCAGTATACTGCGATATGGATTCACTGCCTTTACATTACTAAATCTCTAAACGGTCAGGGTAAAGGATGCCATGTATCCACAGCCATTTAAAATCTAACATTAGTAATGATATTAGCTCTCCAGACTTGAGCATCCAGCAGTCGAGGATGGCAGAAGGGATATTTCTTTAAATGTTTCTAGAATATCTTTGAAATCTCAAGTTTTGTGCAGCCTCTCCAGCCTTGAATCCATGAACATGGCACTAATGTAATGCTCAAATCTATTTTACTTGGCATCAGTCTGCAACTATCCCATCATTCTTACTGAATCAAGATGTCAATATATATACACTTATCTGATTAAGAAATCTTATTTGATTTATGGAGACTGTTTTACTTGTCACATTCAAATGGAAGAGAAGACAAGAATAGCCTGCCTGGCAAAGAGTTTGTTTTCCGATCACAAATTCTTCTATAGCCTGGATTTCTCATGGGCATTCACCAACTCATGCTGCCAGAAATACCCTTCTAGAAATGTCTCTGGCTCAATGAACTTTTGCCAGTTATCAAGAAAAGGTTTCGATGGAGCCCTGCCTAGGTGACTAGCAAACTGCACACAAACACAAACCCCATCCTTCCAGGAACTTCAGCTCTACTGGGGTGTCCTTCCCTCAGCGTCTGGTTTCATAAGGCATTGTTTGTGCCCCTTTTACTTGGAGTTCATGAGTTGTCTTCACTGGAAATATACATACACTATCAAATAAACAAACACTTTCCTTCCATGCTTCTCAGTTTACCTTAAAATAATTCTATCATCAGTTGTGGGAAACAGGCAGTTTATGTAGGGTATAAAGGTCCTATTTTCACCCCCAAAAAAGAAGAGTTGGTTTTTGATCTTAAACTTAACTTGAGCTAATTCATGCTCAGAATGAGGAAGTGAACACATATTTTCAGAAAAGCCATATACCAAGTCTATATGGAACATAAACACAAAATATCATGAGTCTGAAGGTCATAGCCTTTAGCAAAAAGAACATCTAATACCAAAGAATCCACTCTAGCAAACAGCTAAGGTCTAGCAGATCACAGAAAGAAAACAGATTTCAAAAAAAGGAACGTATTTTTATGGATAAGAAACAAAAAAACTCAGTGGACAAAAGGGCAGGTTCTTTGCTGTTTAGGATAAATATAAAAGTGTTTCCCATTGTGGAATCTCCCTTTGCATATACTTTATAAAAAATAATAGGAAAAAAGTCAGCTAAACTGAATGCCAATGCTATCTTTTCAGGTTATTCTATCCTTGCTACTTTAGTATTGGTGGTGTCTCTAAAAGAACATTAAAGTTGATATTTTTTAATTCTGCAACTCTTTAACGGTCAGTTCCAACAGTGTTTAGGTCTTATTATAACTGGTTTTTTTGTAAAAGCAAGTAACTTTTTCCAGCACTGGAGAAGTAGGAAACAAAGAAGACTGGAACATGCTTTTTCCATAACCAGGACTACAAGAAGAGGTGGATCCTCTATGAAAGAAAAAAAAAGTAAACACTTACTTTATAGAAGAGATGCTATTTCCAGATTAGAGAACTGTAAATATAGAAGGTGATTAAAAATCAGACATACCTGATAAAAGCAGACGCTTTTTTTTAAGTGTCATTTCATAAGCCACTAGAGTCTACGTGCCATCAAAAGAGATGGTGTTTGCCTCCCCTTTTACCCTGACTGCCCCCTCCACTCCAAGATTGCAGTTTGGAATCTCTAGAGCAATTTTAAATTTTAAAAAAATGAATTTTTTAAAAATTAAATTTATAAAAAAATAAAATAAAAAATACATTTAAAAAAGTAGAGCAATTAGGATGCCTTAGTTAAATTATATATGTTCTTTGCTTTGTCTTCAGCTAAGTTGGGGGTTGGACTAGATGACCTCTAGGGGTCCCTTCCAACCCAAAACATTCATGATTCTATGATTCTAAGTTATCTTGCTGGCAGAATGGATATAACAACAGCCTTGCAGTGGCAGCCTTGCTAGTCCAAAGGGAAGGAACAGAAGCACATGACTGAGGGCAAAATTGGAGAGAATGTATTTGGAAAATATCTCTTGAGAGCAATTGAGAACAAAGGTAAAATGCATATCTCCCTAATGTTGAAGGAAAAATTGATTTATTTATACTATATAAGACACACAAACCAAAATAGTTTGTCCTTATGTAAAGAATATCCTCAAAATATGCCGAGGGTCAGTGATTCTTTGTTTTAAGTGCTAAATAAATTAGACTTAAATAGCAAACCTTCTCTTTTCCTCCTGTCTCTTTAAACTCAAAATTATTACTTATTTCCAAAAATTATTTCCTTTTGTCTCCAACAAATCAGAAAAGGTGTACCCCTGAAGGTTAACTATATTAAATAATTTTAAATCAGGTAATTAGGGTACTTACACTAAAAATCTTACTCTGCTTTTTCTCTGCTGCATTACCACTGTTTTTATTCATGCTGTCTCTGAAAAGCTCAGAGTTGCCATTTTATGGCTTTGCACTTCAATTCCTTTTAGCTAAATATTTTTCTTCATAGACCCTAGAGCCATGTATGACATCCCTTCAACATTACAAAATCCAGTAAATGCATGATTTTAAGAAAAATGTATTGAAATGGAAATATAATAGTTGAAGTATACAGTATTACTTCCTTTCTGAAACAGCACTGATGCTATAGCAATTTTCAAATCTAGTATTTTCACGAGAAAGCTCTCTTTATTGAAAGAGCCTGAATTTTTATCCACCTTCATATCTGTATGCTCAATTACACTTTAGAAACAGTATATAAAAGGTTTAGTTCTGCTTCTATAACTTTCAGTCCCTTCTCTAAGTAGATGTTTCTTAATATTTAGTCCCATATTCTAAGACTACGGGTTTCAAGCCAAGTTCCATTTTTTTCTTCTGCGAATCAGTTGATACTGTCTTGACAAATTCTAGAACAGTCTATCAACTCTTTTACATGGAAATAAATATAAATGAAACAAATAGATTTGTATATTAAATGAAAAAAATTGAAAAGGAAACATTAATACTTTTAAATTATTTTGATAGAAGAATATGTATGTTAACTCACAACAGCAAATAATGTACTTGTTAAATCTCTCTTGTGGTGATACTATTACAATTTAATAAACCAGAGCAAGTATCTCACCATAAAGATATTCTAAAAGATGGCTAATTATTATTAATTTATTGATAATTGACTGCAATAACATTAAGCCAAAAAGCTTCACTTGACTCTATGCATGTACAATAAATAGTTCAAGAGAAATTCCACTGTGATACAGCATTAATTAATATCTACTTGTTGTAAAGAGTTACAAGTTTCCAGTAGGCTGTGTGATAGTTATACTTTACAGTAAGTGCCAAATCTTTCTTAATTTCAGTAGTATTCACTATAACAACATTAAAAAATACCATTTGTTTCTACTGGGGGTATATTCTGTAACTCTATTCCAACCAGCAAAGAGTGATATCACACCAAAAAGCCCTAGTGCTGAAGTGTGGAGGGTCAAAAAGGGTTTGGTGGATGTAATATGAAAACCACCTTGCATCATTTTGCCAGGTGCTGAAGACATGCAGTGTCCCTTTGGGAAGAGAAATGACAATGACTCAATCTTTTCTTTCCTTTCCTGCAAAAGTGTAGCAAGCTAGCAGGCAATTCAAAGAATCGATCATACATATGAAACAACTATGTCTTATAACACAAATTTTACACCACCAGTTTCAAATCTGACAGTGTAAATGAAGAGTCTAACTGAAATTAAGAAACCACAAATTAATGACATGTTATAGAGGCCAAAACCCGTGTTAGAACAACTTGGAACAGGATCACGCGCTTACATTAATTTAATTGTGAAAAAATACTACTTCTCACGGTTAAATTTCATGGCTTTTTTCTATTAGGTCTGAAATATATTACTATTAACAGCTACATTTCCCCAAGGGTTTATAAAGCAGAAATTTCAAAATGCAGTATGATAGGTATAGTACACACATGGCTGGTATACACATAATGGATTGCTAAAATACACTCTAAAGTGTTCTGCTTATCGCCGTCTCTGCTTTGGAATTCAGAAATGAGCAGAAGCATACAGGGATATTGCTTGCAGCTATCAACTTGAAGAAATATACTGGAAATCCAGAGAAAAAAGTAAACAAGTTTTCTTTATACTTTCAAATACAGATTTTTGATTTTTCTGGTTATATACTGTACTACAGCGCACCTAAAAACTAGCATTTGTATTCTAGACTGAGGATTAGCTTGAGTGACGTTTTTATGATGCAAAAATAATTGTGTTCCTCATGAAGACAACTCACACACTGGCAACTATAGAGAGAGCTTACCGATAAAATTGCACATTGGTGTGCATGTTAGTTCTACTTATGTGCAGTACTTTGGTATGCAAAAGTGATTTTAATTGAACTGTGACTAAAATGGTAGCTGCTGTATTATTGCTGTGTTAAAGACAGCTTAATAATTTTGCATAAAAAATCATGTATATTTCTGTATGTACACATACAAAACTATTTTACGTTCAGAAAAGTACAGCTGATGTGTGTGGTTATTCATATTCTTTTTTCAGATAGCTTCAGCATAAAAGACATTGCCTTTCCAGTTATTACACAAAGATTAAGTGTTACAGGCAGATGGGGAGAATTCATTTATTTATTTTTTTGCATCTCCAACCACCCTCCTCCTTTCCTCTGCTTTTACCTGGCCTGAGTTAACTTTAATTTATTCCACCTTCATTCATTTGCTTCACTCCTTGGTTCTCTGTAGTTTTTGGAAGAACACATAAATAATAAGATATTAAACACTACTCTTGGTCTGTTGTGACTTCTTCCTTTCATTTAAAGTACATTCTGGGACTTTCAAGAAGTCTCCTGCTCTTTGAATAAGACTTCTGAGTGTCTGAATACTGAATTATTGAAACCTTGGAAGTACACTATCACACTGATTGAGGGAGACAGTTATGACTCAGAACTATGCCATTTTTTATTTCGATAACATCACAAAATAATAAAACAGAATATTGATATACTGTATACATGTCAAAATATCTCACTGTAATATGCACATCAAAAAGTAATATTTTGTTTCCTAAAAACAAATCACACTAATGAAACAAGAAAACTGAAATGATTCAACATGTTCCTCTTAAAATGACACTAATATTCATACATTGTTCCATAAAATCTTACTTTTGAAAAAAATTATTCCTATCAAAGGAAGTCAACCAGTTAAAAAACTAGCCCTAACTGATACATTTTTGGGACTGAATGCAACTTTATTAAGCCTAGAGAAGTCAAAATATGAAACTTTATATTCATCTAATCCTAGTATTAAAGCCAATGAGTTTTACATGCTTTCAGAATCAATTTCCTAAGGTAATGATAATTCTCTTGTCCAATTTTGATGTATGTTCTAGCAGCTAATCTTCTGATATTTTATCTCATTAGCTTAAACCATAAACCACTAACATGTTCATTCTATTTTTCAAAAAAAAAAAATAATCCTGAGTTAGCTAGGAGAATCTAGCTAAAAAGCCTCAAGAATCGTGTTGAACAGCTCACATAGACCACATGTAGCCATCCCATGCAAATGTGATCTTCACTACAAAAGATTTCCTCACTGCTTGAAAAAGAAGTTATGATATTGCTACTATGCTGGATCTTCATCCTCTTATCATAACAATTTTCCTGCCATATTAATGATGAATATATCATAATTATCTCTCTTCACCTTCAGCTGGAACAGCACAGAACAGCCCTTAATCTAATTGCATCTCTAAATTCATAGGAAAACAGTCAATCATGGTAAAGACTTGTTTGCAAAACCAGTAATGATTCAAACAATTAAGACTATCACTGCCTCTGTAATTCATAGATTCAGGACAGCAACATCACTATGATATGAAACACAAACACCTTCTGGACAGCAGGAGGAGTTTGTAACTTCTGATTTCTGTGGTTCTGTCAACTTTGCCAGTCCATTAACATTAAAATAACTGCTGACATCTGGTTCAAGCCTGAGCACCAGTTCTGCAGAAAGCTCCACTTCATCTCAGAAATGTCAGAAGACTGGTTTAGAGGTTATTGAACATCAATTTGTTCTGTTTCCCCTGCTTACCTGGCAGCCCAAGTATACTCTTTAAACTGGTAATACAATTAATCAGTATGATGGCTTGGGAATGTAAAGTAAAATTAATTTAAAAAATCCAATTTTAGAACTGCCAAATTCATTTAGCACAAACAATGGTTTGGCTTAATCCCAGAGAACCCCAGTCCTAACAGGGTTTTTCTTCAAAACAACTGAAGCACATATAGAGCAAACCAAAAGTATGGTGGCTCCTTTACAGAACATTAAGTGCTAAGCATTTCATAACAACAGAATTTTCCAAAGTACACCTTAGGGTAAAGCTGTCAAGAGCACTAGGTCTGCAAAACCACCCCGCTAATGGACAAGTATATCTGTGGTTATATGCACCGTAGCTAAAGAGAATCTGGCCTGCATGCATTCTGAACTTGAAGGCTGGAGTTTGAAATAGTCCAACCTTTAAAAAAATTAATACATTTTTCATTTGAATGGACATTATTTTTATGACCTTAGAGTCTCATACATACCTAGATGTTTTACTTTCTGCAACACTGCTGCATCTATTACCTATGCTAACATATGAATACCACAGACGTTCTCCCTCTCCCCCTGGGTGCTAACACACAAACAGCAGCAAAAACAACTATGCAGAAAATAAAGAATAATAACAGCTACTCATATCACAAATTCATAACAAGCATACATATCCCTGTGGACACACTGGTTTGCTTTTACAGGACTAATGTACGTTGACAACATCTACATCATCTTCGGCAAAGTACTAATACTAAATGAGATTTGGAAATTTGTTTCTCAGAATCTTTTTCTTTGAGTGGTACAACTGCTAGGGCAAAATTTAAGAAAGAAAGACAAAAAAAAAGAAGAAAAAATATGACTTCTACAGTTGTTTTAACTCGAAGCAGGTATTTTAAGCATAGCAGAAATGACTTAAAACAGCACAGTATTTGTCTGTGCCTGAAAAGGGTGATGGAAAGGGAATTGTTCAAATTTAGCCTCTCTCTGTTCATTAATATTCCATAAGACAATTATGATAGTCTCAAAATAATTTATCTAAATTATAAAATAATTTTAGCAAATAAATTTGCTCTGTAGAACATGCTGAAGCAATTTATTAACAGTATTTACTATCTCTAACAAGAGCAGCATCACTTAGTTTGATACAGAGGCCATATAGCATTGCTTCTTTTTTTCCCAAGTGGATGTGTGTGGCTCTTAAAGTAAGATTTCCTAAGTATAATACAATTTAAAACATTTGTTTTCATAAAATATAGTGTTGAAGATAGCCAAGCATAAACACATTATTTGTCTGGTTGTCCAGCTCAAAGTCAGCAAGAATAGCAATTTTTTTTTTGAAAACACAAATTTCTTGCTTTTACTTCCCTCATTTCCCAAAACACACAAACCTAAAAGGGCTGGGAATAACCCAAACTGTAAACTGCTACACTAATGCCTTTTACAAGACAGTGGGAAAGAAGTGGCATGGGAGCACTGTGCTTGCAAATTCTGGAAAGTGTCCAAGGTCTCCCAGCAGCATCCATGGCAGAGCATATTTTCTCGCCATTCTCTGCTGTGGACCAGTAATTCCTTCAGGCCTGTAGGAAGGCACAACTGAACCCAACATTTTGAAAAACTTGTAAAGATTTTATCTTCAAGACTGCAACTGTCATCAACCACATCCAGAAGAAATTATGTTTTATCTTTTAATAGCTCTATTCTTGAAGTCTACTTAATGTCAGCACTGTATTATAAATACTATCCTAGAAGCGTATCCTAGAACATATTGTGGAGACTGACAGCCAAATATGAATACTTTGTTCTAAAACTAAATGTACAGGAAATTGCATACATGCACATATATGTAGATATAAACACACACACACTGAGCATATGTATAGTTCACAATAATACATACCCATAGCAAGTTTATTATACATGTATCTCTGGCACACTAAATGTGTAAAGAGTTTTAGAAGAACTTTCTGACTTTGTTGGTTCACAGCTCTGAGGATCATCTTAACCTAACATAGTGACATGCTTAATATACCTTTTCTAGATGATATTAATAAATGCTTCATAAATTATGCCTCTTTAATATATGTAAGAAGAGAAGGAAGGTAACTCTTCTACCTGTCTTGCAGAAGAAAATTAAGAAATTAGAAGACTACTGAGTCACCTAGAAATTCCCTGAAATTACCAGGAAAACAACAATTTCTTGGGTCTTTTACTTCTCACTTGTAAATCAATATTCCCAAGGCATCTTGCCGATTTCAAAATAATGACCAGAAATCTCTGATAACAACTCTGCGAAAAAGACATATGCATAATGATGTGACTAAAGCCATTCTGTATTGTATTTTATTGCATTTTTATGCCTTGTGTATTTTATCACTACTTTTTTTAAAATATTTTTTATAGATTATCCCTTACATAGAATTAAGTATCAAAGCAGTCATTACCATCACAGCAGTTAAGTAAGGCTGTGTTAATTTCAAGATATCTGACTGTCAATGGTTTTAAATATTTTCTGTTCTACCATTTTATTCCCAACGGGTAAGATCCATCAACAATTTCAGGGCCAGTTCCTGCCTGCAATGGTATGGTATACATCTCTTCAAATTAATTTAAGGTCTAATCAGAGAGAGTACAGAGGAATAAAGTTGGAACAATCTGGGCTTGAAGCTAAATCAGGTGACTGCAAAGGATGGAACCGAGATATCACCTGAAGCAAAAGGAATGTTGTTAGCACCCCAGGCTACAGAGCTATACAGAAGTTATTCTGTACCTGCCATATGAAGACCAAAATACAAAGCCAAGACCAAGCTGGAACAAAGGATGCAAGTCAGGTAGTAAAATATTTGCCATTTTGCATTAAGACTGAGAATAATAACAGCATCCCCTTGGTAAGTTAGAGAATTATTTTCTATTTAACCACACACCTTCTAGGTTCAAGGTAAAAATACTCCACCATGCTTAATAGTCACCCTGTGCCATATATGTAGAATATCCTGCTTCCAACTGCTGGCACCATTAGCTGATGCTTACTAGGTATCAATGGAATTAACCACAGTTACTTTTCACTTAATTACCACAGTGCTTGAGATGTGAATGACTTCAATTCCAGCCAACTGTCTTGCCCAAGCCTCTCACAGAAATATAAATATAAATACATTTCATTTTCAAAGGATCCAGCCTGTGCTTTCTTTTTTGTGCTGTTTTTTGAAGTTTTGAGCTCATCTGTTTTATGTAATGTAACTGCAGTAATCTTGCCTCCGAGTTAGCTCTGCAATAATTCACTCTTGGTACAGCAATAATTGAGCAAACAGAAGCTTATACCAGGGGCGTAATTTTCTATTATTTATTGTAGTATTTTTTTCATAATTTAATGAGAAACATTTCAAAAGCAACATTTTAATCCTCTCATGTTAAATTAATTTACAGTACTCTAAGCCATAATGAAAACAGAGTAATCATCAGCACAAAAAGCACGTTAATAAAGACAGATCTCTACAAAGTTGTTTAACTAAACTCATAAAATAATTTTTTTCTATTTCTGTCAGGTCCAGCTTGTCTCTGTTTGTTCCCGATTATTTAGACATACAGTGAAAATTACATAACAATGAAAAAGCAGAAACTACATCAGGACAAAGAAATTGAGAATAACAAATATTTTTTTAACTTAAGCAAATCTGATTCATATTAGTTTATTTTATTCTAAATATCTACCTTTGTCTAGTATGGAAAACGCCAACCTCCAGTCTGGTGGTATAAAGATCTTAAAAAACATTTAGGGAAAAAAAAATTAAAATTGAGCCAGCCAGCCAGCCTCAAAAATGAGATAAAATAATAATTTTAAAACCACCCCAAACCAAAATACATAGCTTCCTCTCCCTTTCCTCTATCTCACCCCAACACCTGGTTCACAGTGTCCATACTGAGCCAGATACAATAGGCGTTGATGATTTGTAAAATTCCTTTTGATATCAATAGGACTCGAGTCTCCCAGGATTAGGCTTAGTGCAAGGAATTAATAGCTGTGGAAATGTAACTGCACCTGCAAGTTTGCTCTAAGGACAACATGCAGCCTTTCTTCTTTCATGCCCCGATCACAGAGCTGGATTATAACTGGGTAATCATCCTGGTTTTACCTGAGGCAGCATGCAGCCCAGCAACACCTGGGTGTAAAACATGTAGGTTAGATGTCTAACAGGAAACACAAGATAATGAAATAACAAGCTGTCATGTAATAGCTCCCATTGCAGAAATAACATTTCTTGGCACTCTTTTTCCAGGCGGTGCTAACTCTCCATAGTACTCCATGTCACACAACTTGAAGGCTAAAATAAAATGGCTAATTTTATTTTTTAAAGCAAATAAACAAGCTGGGATTTAAAACTTTTGCAACTCTTACTCACAATGTATAGAATTACAATACCACAGTTAAAAAGAAGAGATGATCTGCTGTGGTTAATCTACTGTTGTGTTTATAATTGGTGTAACATAAGTGAGAACAGGTTTATTTCATAGCTTTGATCTGGCAGCTTCCAGCAGGTTTCCAGTTTATGGGAAGAAAGGATTTGTCACTTCATTCATAGATCAGTGACATACACTTTGATATAAGCAGTACAAAAAATAGCAGGACAACTGTAAGCTTTTCCCAGCGAAAGACCTTTGAAGTTCAACAATGAAATTTAGTGACTCAATCTTTTGGGTTTTGTACTTAGTCCTCTAGAAAGTGCATCTTGCTATTTTTTTTGCTGACCTATGAAGCAGTTTCAGGAAAACAGTCATTAAAATTCTGTCCAACCCAGCAGCATGAGGTAGAAATTAAAATTAAGTAATTTTACTATAGTAGAAAATGTATGGTATTTCTGGAGAGGATATAATTTTTGTCTTTAATTTGCTTAGTTACTAGTTAACTCTCATGTTTGATTCATTAGCAATGTTCCCCTAAAAAGCTGTAATATTTGATTCAGATACCAGAAATTAAAATTCTGGCATTAAAAAAAATAAGTTTCATAGTCTCTTTTGAGGGTTAATTCAGTTATTTCATAACAAATTCTTTTTGACTGATACAAACTTGTCAATCAAAATTCTATAAGCTATAGAGACTTCTAACATGGTGCTCATGGTCTCTTTCATTTTTGCATTATCTTTTCGACTGTATAGACCGTCCAGAATTGAAGCCATTTCTTTTAAATCAAGAGTCCAGATGTTTTCACTCACATACCAACACCTCTGGTGACCGTCAGTATATCAGACTTAAATTGACCTTAACGACCAGCTGATAAGCAATGTATTCTTTTCTCTGCTAGATTTGTTCATATTGTCTTCTGGTTTAGATGCTATAATCAGCCGAAATCTTCTAATTTACCAAGGCCAAAATGGACAGTTATGTTTCAGATCTCTCCTGCCATTCCTCCAGCCTCTTCCAGCTCTATTCTGATTCATCAGAGTTATTCCACACAAAAGGACCAATGCAGAAAACCTACTGTATTACTGCAGCC
This sequence comes from Gorsachius magnificus, assembly GCA_034008185.1. Classification (NCBI taxonomy): domain Eukaryota; kingdom Metazoa; phylum Chordata; class Aves; order Pelecaniformes; family Ardeidae; genus Gorsachius; species Gorsachius magnificus. The sequence continues at coordinate 91,798,456 of CM067081.1, forward strand.
ACTTCAATCCAACTTGAAATCACAAAGGGGCATATCTAAACCACAAATCACCCACATATGCAGGTAAATTGCTAAATCAGACTCTGTGAATAGCTTGGCATAAATAACTTCTGAAACATATCATAACCCTAAAAATACTCCTCCCTGCCTCAATGACTGAAGTATCTATAGAAAAGTGAGAAGAGACAGTAAATGCAGACAGAGAACAAGGATTCCACAAGCCTGAAGAAAATAAGCATCGTGTCCTTTTCACATACCTGAAAATAAAGAGATCTGCCTTCTCTATGCACAGGATAGCAGATAAACTTACTGCCCACTATGCTTCCCTTCTTGAGGCCTGTTCTGCCTCATTTTTAAGTACTAAGAAACATAGTTTTCCTGGGCTCAGTTATTGACCGCTACCAAAGGTAGCTAATAGACTACAGTAAGAGAAGGCAAATGGATTCCCACACTGGTGTGGGTTCTCTTCATCCCTCCCTTCAGAAGCAGCAGCAGTCCTGCATGCAGCAGAATTGCACGAGGAATTCATGAGCAAAAATCTGACTGAAAGGACACATGAATAACAGAAATAATTGCCCTTATGTCCTGACAACTACACCAGTTGAACTAAATCAGTGGAAACTTTTTTCTGCAACAATGAGAAAGCCACCACCCCAAGAAGTGGAATAAAGGAGCCGAAATCCTTTCCCTAAGCAAACAAATATTCAATTTCAAGGAAATTTTCCATGGAAAAGAAACACATGAATAACAGAAAGCATTAACAACTTTCCTACCTAGCGACAACGAAGAGGTTAGATAAGCCAGAACATTTCTCAGTGAGGCAGAGAAAAACCAAACAAATGTCACTGCCTCAACACTTACAGGACATTCATGTGGACAGGTGGGTCAGCAGAAGACACAGCTTAAAACCTGGCAGAAGAAACTTTCTAGGCATATCTTCACATACCTTCACAGTTACCTGTGACTAAATTCACAGCCATCATTTGGGGGAAAAGTGATATCAGCAGTCTGAGTTTACATTTTGGTTCTCTTCTATCGCCTCATGGGGAATCACACAATTTAGAAATATACAGAGTGGTAGGACCTACGTGAAACTATAACCTCTTTAACCTGTTTTAGGTAAAAGACAATCAAATGAGGAAGTTAAAAAAAAAAAGATAAGATAAACACCGGGGTGGGGGAGGGGAGAGAGAGAGAGGACATGAACACATTTTACATATCTATATCTATATAATCACACCAAGTTTAGGCACCTATTGTAGCAAGTTAGGTATTTAACTGCTCCTCCTAGTGTCTCTCTAAGTCATAGGAGAGATATACGCTGCTCCAGAAGGCAATAGCCCCAGCTCAGCTGGGTTAAACTGCCCTCTGGAAGTGCTTCTCTCTTACCACTGCCTGTGCAGAACTGGTAAGAACAGGTTTTGCAACCAAGCTGAGCTGAGTGGCACAAACACCTGCAGTAACACAAGTTCAGAATCACCTCTTGGACATTTTTGCACGGTGTGAGGAGGTACAAACATGAGCTGCTGCTGCGTTGATAGTGAGATGAAGACAAGGGGGTAACTACATTTGGCCAGCCAAATAGCTTTCTAGATTCCACCGACTCTGCTGATCTTAGTGGGAGCTTAAACACTTACCTCACACTTACACTGCTGACACCTAAAAACAGGTGTCAGAAGCTGACTCTTCAACCCTACAGTATTCTGGTAGGACAGGTGGCAGATACACCATAGACGGGTTACATGGCCTCCAAAAAAAAAAAAAAAGTAAAGGCAGACAAAACACTGAAGAGATGACATTATTGTATTTCCTATAACCTGGTTACTCAGTAGGTAATAACTGATACCTGTATACAAAAAGCAGAGCTTGTGGCCCCTTGTACCAGTGTTTAAGGACACATGCTCCTAACTTCACCTAAAGAAAATCCACAGATGACAAGGTTATTTGAAAAAAATATATAGCCCACAAAGTGAACAGGTTATCTGGAACTGTATAATCCTAAAACCAGATGAGAATAGCTATGAAGGATAATAGAATATATATATAAAACAATAAATATAACAGAAGAACCTATGTAATAGAATTTATGTGAGTCTACATCTGATTTCTAGTATCATAGGCTTTAAATAATGTCATCCGATCTCATGCTAAGCAGCTCAATACTGTTATTTTAGGGTACTTGGTAGATATCATAACATCAGATGATTCCCACACACATAAAATCAAAGAACTGACAACACAAAAATAGAAATTATGAACATAGAAAGAGTACTAATGTACATTTAAGCAGCTATATATTTTCCTTACAATATTCAACCTCTGAAAATACAATTATTATACTAACAATTTCAGAGGAGATAAGCCCAAATCTAGTTAACTTTACGGAGACAAAATGTAGCAAAACCATGATAAGTAGCCATAACTTAAGGCTGAATTTCAAGAATTCCCAAACAACATGCATTTTACCCAAAAGGAAAATCCTGAACATCAGTTTAGAATCTCCTAACATGATTCCAGCACTGCCACAAAGGAGAACGCTTCCAGAAAGTTGCTATTGTTTTCAGTGATAACAGATGACGAACCCACTGGAATCATTACAAAACAGAATGAGATAATATTTCTGTACTACTAATTGCTCTAGTAAAAAAACCCTTTAATTTCATGTGTGGGATAAATGGCATTTTCTGTGGTGACTATCAATAAATTGGAATTAGGGACCCAAGAGAAAACACACAAAATTAAATGGTATGCTACGGTATACAACTGCTGCATAGTGCATAATACAGCATAGCTAGTATTGTGAAGATGTGTAAATTCACATGCAGAAAACTTGTGCTATGGCAGCTATATACTCATAAAAAGGAAAAGTTTGCAGCATTTCTTAGAAGACAACTATTTTTCTCAGTACAGTCCAAAAACCTTTCACAGAACAAGGAGAACTTGTCTCTAAAAAGCATTTGTGATTTTATTTTAGTCTTCATTTGTATTCTTTGCAGGTCATTACTTTCTTACATATTCAGGAAGGTATTTGTCCTAAGCCAAAATTAATACTTTTCCCCAGTTATGCACTATATAATTTATCCTTTTAATATTAACATTTTAATAAACACAAACAAACATTTTTCTTTTTACCTGCCTTGGGAAATACACATCTGGTCTCACGAACAAAAAATTATGTACGCTTCAGCCACGTGCTTTGAACAGTCTAGTATGAGGTATAATTGCAAAAGGCACAGATTCCCTTTCAAGCTCATCAGAAGAATATATTAAAGCTACCATTGGGTTTTTGCAAACAGTTTTTGTTGATTATTCACTTTTCAAATAAATCTGCTATAAACAATACGAAGTAAATGGAAGAACTAAATGGCAGATTAGACTCTACCAGTAAATACTGATAATCACAGGAAGATCAAATGGCAGAAATCTTCAAAGTTTTGGTAACCACTCAATCTCATTCCTATCACTTCAAGTTGATGGACTACAGAGAAACATGGCATATGCTTAGTAAGACTATGAGAGGGCCCATCCATTCACTTCTTTGGATGTGGGAGATCCTGTTTTAGAAAAGCCTACACAAAGAGGGATGAGGCATCGCAGAGAAATTATAAGGTCAGGAGAAAAATGTAGGAACTTGAACCTATTGAGGAATAATGGCAAATAATCTTTTCCATTCTATTCCATTTCTGTTTGTGATTTTCCATGCTCCCCTTAATAATCTTAATACAACACAACCTCACACTTAATGCTACAAAAGCTTTTCCCATCTAATCTGCGTTTGAAAAAAATCTGTGTTTAAAGCTGGTAGGCTTTGAATGCTGATCTGCAAATGAAAACAGTACTATCCTTCTGGTGTGCTCAATAAACTTTTAAAGAGGAAAAACATAAGCCAAACAAGTCAGCATATACTATGTTATTTAGCACATTTGAAAAATGGGATTATTTCTTCTACCTTGATTATGAGAACATATGCAAATGAGAAATTAAAGGAAGAAAATTACCTTTCTTCTTGTTTGCAAACACCCACTTTATATGTGAGATTTCTGACAAAAGAGCTGTTTATTTTCCTGTGAATAAGTTTTAAGAATACTTAACAACTGCCTCCAGTAACTAAGTACTAAATCACTTAATAAAATAAGCCTTTTAACTTCTAAAGGAAAATTAGCATTGATTAGGGTTTTGTTCTAAGTTCAGGAACAGGAATGGCAGAAGCAGAATACATCGTTAAAGTATCCACTCCTAGATAAACTGCAGCATAAATACATCTTCTGTTTTTATGAGAAAGATTATCCAAACTAAAGTAATTAAAGCAAAATGTTTGACAAAAAGTAGCAACATCTACGTATCTGTTTTGTTGCTGATTTGCTGACTGCTTCTCTCTGATATCCAGCTAAGAACAGCAGCAGTGGCATTGCCTTCCCCATTGAGAATCAGCATCTAAACCTCCCTGTGAGGTTTTCAGCTTTCCACTAACGTAGCACCGAGAGGTAACCTGGGTCTACACAGATGCTCCATTTCCCAGCTTTTCTTCTCTTCTTTCTGTGTTATTCCTCCCTGCACTGAAAGCCTCCTCTTCCCCTTTTCCATATCTTTACCTAGATCAAAGCACATCATCATATGGAAGTGACACTGAAATTGCCATCGTTACTTGAATGAAGCAAAATCACAGTCTCAAAAGACAGCAGGAATACTAGTGTAACAATATTATAAGATACTGCTTGACCACATGCTGGGCTGTTAAGCAGTTTTTTAATAAAATTGTTACTTCTTGGAGAAAGAAAAATAAACCACAAAGCAGCGAGCCTAATCCAGATGACAAACTACAGTAATATAAACCAAACATAAATAAACAAACATAACTGAATATATTTTCAGAGTTGAGTTTGAGAATGCATTTGAAAGGGTTACTCATTTGCATGTCTTTTAGGATTTAAAGCTTCAAACACAAATATACATGTATATCTATGTGCATAAGATGTCTCATTGATTTCACCAGTTTTACCCATTTTTACAGGACTGTAGATTATATAGTCTTTGAACCGACAATGTCCTTATCTTTGTGCCTTCCATAGCAGCACGTTAATCAATGTAGTTGAGTCATATGACATTAAACTATGTTAAAAAGTGTCTTTGGCCCTTTGTGCTACTGGATTATTGCATCTATTGCAATATCTATCTATGGTTCATAAAATAAATAAAAAAATGCACCACAGAACCTGATTGAACATAGATGCCATCTTAGTCCTGCTCTTCAGGCACATTTATACATGCTATACACTGATATGTTGTCAGAGTTAACAGAGTTTACCTTTTTGTGTTGTAAAGTACTTCTTTACCATCCATCGAATGGATTCAATTAAAAATACAGGTATTAACACAAAACACTATTCTTTTACCAAAATATATGATCTCTACCAGCAAACTAGGAACTCAGTGTGAATAGTCCTAATCAGAAAGACCATAGCCCGTAGGAGGTATCAATCCAGAACTGTGCTAACAGTCCTCACTCTGCGCAAAAACATCAAACATATTGTGATAACACACTACCAAAGTAAATCCCAATTGAAAAAAATAATTTTTTCAAGAAAATCACCATTCATGTTTGGATGACAACTTTTGAGGAAATCTTTATTTTAAGTGTAAGAATAATGGATCAAGAGAAAAAACACTTGGAGGCCAAAGGTTGCAGATTTAAATTCTGTGCATAAGGAAAGAAACCCCAATTTTAAGTTATGGTACTCTGAAAAATACTTGTACTACTTTCATTACTTACCTCTAGCTTTCACCTTTCAATCTCTCCATCAGTTTCCACTATTAAGAGAAATTTTAAAATATATAATTTTTTTTATTCCCTGTGGTCCCTTCTCCTCACTTCATCTTTTTCTTTTCACTATCCACTTTTCCTCCTCACTCACTTAAACACATTACTCAGGAACCCCTGGGATCTGCTTATGAAACTTTCTCAAGAAATAGCAAGAAATAGCAGTTTCTTACTTTCTCATATTAGAACTTTTCCATTTGTATATTTAAGTGAAAATTAATTAGGCTACAGAATGACTGACTATGTGACTGGTGATTATGCAATCAGATCAGAGATCACAAAAATCACAGAACAGTCAAGGCAGGAAGGCACCTCTGGAAATAATCTGATCCACCACCCCTGCTCAGAGCAGGCCATGTCCAGTCAAGGTTTGAAGATCTCCAGTAACGGAGATGCCACAACCTCTCTGGACAGCCTGTTTCATGATTTGACTGTTCTCACAGTTTTGTTTGGCTGATTGGTTGGTTGGGGTTTTTTGGTTTTGGTTTTTTGTCCCTTACTGCCTCTCATCCTGTCATTGAGGACTACTGAGAAGAGCCTGCTTCCATCTTCTTTACACATTCCCTGTCAGGTATTTACATACCTGAACAAGATCCCCCCGAGCCTTCTCTTCTCCAGGCTAAACAGTGCCAGCACTCTCAGCCTCTCCTCATGTGAAAAGTGCTCCAGTCCCTTAATCATCTTTGTTGCCCTTCACTGGACTCACTCCAGTAAATCCATGTCTGTCTCATACTGAGGATCCCAGCCCTGGACCCAGCACTCCAGATGAGTGTCACCAGTGCTGTGCACAGGGGAAGAGTCACCACCCTCAACCTGCTGGCAACGCTTTGGCTAATGCACCCTGGGGTGCTGTTGGCTGCTTTTGCCACAAATGTGCCAGATTAGAGTTTAAGGACAAAATTAAATCAGTCCAAGGAAGATGAAGAAAAAACTTTTCCTAGTATTAGCTGGGTGAGATGGCACTTAGCTCTGACAGAAAACATTCAGATTCAAGCATTTGGTCTCAACTAGAATGGTTGCAAACGAATGTCATAACCATGACACCGTCACTGGCCGTGAGGGAGTTTTCTCTCTGGTCAGGAATTCTACGCCTGCCAAAACTGCAAGTGTAGGTTCATAGAGGTTTTGTTAGGTCAGTTTGGCACTTGCTGTTAACAACAAAGAAACTTTATTACCCTCTCTCATAACCACCAATCACAATACTGAAAAATTCTTGACCAGGTGTTTTCAAAGTAATATTATCCAATATTTCAAAAGAATCCATATGGTAACTTTTCACTCTCAGATAATATCTTGGCCTGTCTCAAATGAGGCTGTAATAGCACTTGTGTTAAAACTTGGATTTTGGAATTTCTCTTCTATTACTCAATGGAGTAAGATGGCTCTGACAATTGTTATTCCATTTCGGGTACTATGGAACAGATTTTATTTCAGAATTGGTAACAGGTTAAGTGTAAAAGGCAAATCTAGAGGATTAATTTTTTAAAAATATAGGTGAGGGAAGAAGATTCAGAGAACAATTTCAAGCAGAAGTGAGTGAGAAAGTGTTTCAGAAAAGAGACTGGAAGAACTATAATTACTATTAAATATTTTTTAGTAAAGTCAATTGAACTGAGCAAGGATGTTACAGATACTCTCTCCCCTGTTAGTCAGGTTCATCATCTAATCTATACAACATGTCACAAAATTAACTGTGCTGGGCAATTATCTGTAAATTATGTTTAAAATAAAATTGGAAAGAATTTTATTCTCTCAATGAACCTATACCGCTAAATAATTGAGAAGAATCAGGAACAGCTTCCTCAACTTCTTACTGTTGAAAAAAGTAAGGCTACTTCGATACCTTAGAAACAAGCGAGCACCTTTGAGTATTGACAGGAATAGAAGAGACAAGAGTGCCTTGCTTTCTGTGCATGTCCCTTGTTTTAGATAAAAACAACACTGTGAGAAAATATGGGTACTGCCCACACTATGTATTCTGAGTTTAACTTAAGGCACTGCATATTTTTCATATTAGCAGCAGAACTCCTGCATCTAATGGAAAACTACTTAGGTTATAGGCTAAGTGAGCATGAAGGTGGTAATAAAAATAAGTTTGCTATGTATTTCATGCCAAAGTTATTAACGTTGCTTCATTTATCATAAGCTGTCATACTTTTAGTCAGTCTACACTACTAATTCATCAGTCATCATAGATTATTTCAGATACATTTGGTAACCTGTGTATCTAGTATAGAAGCATTCTTCAGTTATTGTTTAACTAGGTGCTGCATGCAGTATTCTTTGTCAAATTTCAGTGAAAAAACCCTGTGATTAGAATTATCTACAGGCTTAATATTAAATGATTGCATTCATAAAATAACAGGATAAATCCACACTAGCTTCAAAATTATATCTAATACTATATAAGCTGTAGAAAATATCACATACAATTATTGCTAAAAACACAAACCAGAAGAGTAATTAACACAGCTGAGAGTTCATATCACTAGAAGTGCAAAAGCAGAAAGCAAAATTAATTATTTTCATATCCCTCAGATGGTTACTTATCAAATCAGCCCTCATGGGGACACATGATGTATTTCAACTACACAGTAAAAAGCAGCACATAATTACACAACTCCTTGGAGTATCTGGTTTGTATCCTTGAAAATTCTCCAGAAATTATTCTAACTGTGTGAATCACCTCAGCTATTACATTGCTGTCAGTTCAGACAAATGATGCATGCAAATACATGCTTATATAAACAAACAGTGTGTTTATAATGCAACAGTTTAATATAATTACATCATCAGGTAATTAGAATGTCCAGTTATGTAAGTCTCACCCTTCTCCTTCTGCTACTGAATGAACTGCTAAATACTAGGGGAACATTAATCTTCATTAGTGACATTTGAGCTAATGGTTTCAGAACACAAAAGGCAAAAGAAACACCTAAAAATGTGAGATTTTCCTAGACAAAACAACTTGTGCTATATAAAACACTTTCCACACAGCGAGACATTATTTTCCTAGTCGTTTAAAAAAAATAGGTTAAAGTTTGAGAGTGCAAAGCAGAAAACTGCTGGATCACCAAAGGCGAGTTAAACATTTTTAGTGACAAGGAGATAAAGCTACTACTGAACTCGGAAATTTAGGTTTTTCATTATTTGTGTAGAAAATTCTTTATGCTTTATATCTTTTGCTTAAAAATAGCAAATGAAAACAAAATCATAACATTTCAGGACTCCTAATGACCATTTCCACTTTATCCAAGTCAATGCAACTGCATAAAGAACAAGACAAACTGCAGATCTAAGTCCATATGTCCTATTTAACCATAACTTCTGTGAACTCTATAAACCTAGGTAGGTGAGATTTTTTTCAAGAGACTCATGAAACAGTGATCTTTTATCAGAAACTACCATTTTGTTTTACCTCCTAGGATCTGGATTCAGCCTGGCTGATGAAAGATAAAAAATATGACTTCATGTGGAAAAAAGTAAATTGGAAAACTGTAATCCTGGCTGAAAGCAGTTAAGATCTTCTCTATGCTGGGGCAGGACTTGTGGTTATACTACATATTCTGGATGTTAAAAAACATTTTAAGGACATAGACTGTATTTGAATGTGTCTGGTTTTATACATGTACAATTTACATAGCAAGTTTCTTGGGATACAGGTCATTGCCTCTTGTGTTTTATAGGGTAAGTGCACTACTGACCCACTGAACAGAGTAAAAAAAACTAAAAAAGACATATCACTATTTATGGTTTATGGGGCTGATGATAGGGATTAGTGAGCAATAACCCCTTTCCACAAAGTATATAGATGCATATTTCTGAGATTTCTGTTTGAATCTTTTATATGCATAAGCTGTGTGCAAACCACCACACTTTTGTCATGTTCTTAATTTTCATCCTTATACATCAAAGTAAATTGTAAGACAGAAGTCTTACAAGCACGGTATGAAGACTGGAAGAATCAATGCAGCAACAACTGAGGAACAGATGAAAAGCTATACTGACCATTCAGCTGTCATCAATAAAATTGTTTTATTGACAAAGTTGTGCTTTAAGAAGTAAAAGTCCTCAACATTTGCTCCATTATCCAGTTTTGTAGCAACACAGATGGGCAATATTTGCACCACTACCAGGAAGCTACTTATTTGGACAGAAAGCTTTTACAATGAAGACTGTTGATATGGAGCACTGTGTTATGACTACTGCAAATATTACCAATCTTAATAAATTAATTAATTTTACAGCTAAGCATTCTCAAATTATTATATAAATTTGGGGTCTTTTTCCTCTTGAATAATTTCCTTATGTCATTAAAATTATTTTTTTAATGAAAAGTTTTATATAAGAAGAACCGTAGCATATTTGACTTCATGAACTGTAGAACAGTTCATAAACATGGGTGTGGCTTTTTCCTTATGGCTGGCCTCAGTGCCAGAGAAGGATCAAGGACATATTTAACTTGCTAGTGTATCTGTAGCCATAGCCTCCGCTAATTTATTCCCATACTTTGTTTCCAGCTGACTTATACTGCCATTGTCCATTCACTTTACATGAAACTCACATACACATCATCAGAAAAATCTATCGGGTACTAGTGGAGAAAGAGAATGTCATGTAAGTTTCTGTTTCTGTTTGCACAGATGTCACTCCAGTAATGGTGAGTTGCTACAAAAGCACCGTTTATCATTTGAGAATAATGCAAAGTCTCCAGGAAAACTTGCAGTCACTACAACAGCTTTGCACACGTTAACACATTGTATTACTGAGTAAATAAATGCACCGCTTGGTTCGAATAATTTACAGTTAACTCTCCTGAACCTAAAATGTTTTCTGTTACTGAAATCCCTATTCTAATAAGAGAACTGATTAAAAATGATGCTCTAATTACTGAGAACACACACTAATAAAAAGATACTTAGTTTTAAATTAATTGTAATGAATGACTATGTCTCAAATCAGTAATAATTTAATGAAAGGGAAGAAGATGTAAGTCTTGAATGGTCACTTTACTGTAGTTCCTGAAAAATTGCAGAAAAAAAAATTATCTTTCCCAATTACAGTTTCTGAAAAAATCTCTATGCTATTTACCTAAACAGAACTTCCCTTTTCCAGTAGAGATAAGGAGCTTTTCTTCTACTTGAGGAAGAAAAAAAAAAAAAAAAAAAAAAAAAAAATGGTTCTACCAGGTTTTAGAAAGATATCTATCAGACTCACTTCAGAAGAAGGGCATTTGAAAATCCACTCATGCTTGTTATATTGTGAGATTTCTTTTGGAGGCTTAAAAATGGTACAAAGAGGCTGACACAAACAGTGATAAGCCCAGGAAGAAAACCAAGTCTACAGAGACAGATCAGCATGCAGATGCAAATGAAAAAAACCCACAACAAACCACACTATCAAAGTATTTCCTCCTGCAATCAACTCTAACTAAAGTCTAAAATTACTGTGCTGCTGGTGACAGGTATGTATGAATCTTTCGGGAGCAAAAGACAATATAACAACTACATTTTTGCTTCTGCATATTAATGGTTCTTCTTAAGATGTAAAAATAATTTCTTTTGTACAGCCAACATTAGTGAATAGAATGATGTTTGCTTTTTGGAAGTGAAACAGAGACTCTGCAACAGGTTTTACCCTTCCTGCCTTAGAAGATCTGCTATTTAAATTCCAAAAACCTAGAAAGAAGAATTGAAAATCTAATCTTACATCTCTACTGAAGTGCAAAAAAACCTTTAGAAGAAAGCTTACAGTTCAAAGCGATTGTTCACACAATAGATATTTTATGTACTTCATTAATTATTTATGGAGGGAAGGACTTGTATGCATTTATTTTTCCTTTCGTCAATAGCTCTGGATGGTTCTTATATGAAAATTAAAAACCCCCAAGATACTAGTTGAAAAGATAACCAGGTGTCCAAAACTCCATTTCAATTAAAAATGAAGCATTTGACCTATATTTTTAGGTGTCTCTATTTTGCCAATCAATCAATTTTTAAAATGACATCAAAACCAAACTTCTGTAAATACCTGATAATTCAATTTTTTTTAGCATCATTACAACTAAAAACCTAATCTAGAGAATAGAAAAAAGTAGCCTACATTGAAAATTAACCACCCAGTCTACAATCATCTTCCATTCAAATCTCTTCTCCAGGATCATGCAACTAAATTCAGAAACACGCGAGGATTAAGGTATATTACTACAAAATCAAATTAGTGTAAAGACAGATCATTGTTACAAATGTGGTTCAGACTTCACTTATGTCCAGTGCAATAACTGTAGATTTCAGAGTATAATGTAATGGAATTTAGCAGCAGTTCAGTCAAATATTTAAAACCAGTAGTGCCAAAAGAAGGTTACAGTATTTCTATCTAATGTACTTACTCACCACAAACACTTATAATTAAAATTTTTCACAGTATATTTTTCATAAATAAATTAATGTATACAGCCTTCAGTGCCTGGAATTTCCAGTTTTGAACTTTCTGTCAACATGAAAGCCACGGACTATCAAGGAATATTGGAAGAAAGGACCCTGCCTTCCAAACAGCCAACCAATCTCATATTTAAGAAATCTAAGACCTCATACAGACCTCTGTATTCCTTTTAATGACGGCAGTGAATAAAGCACAATGAAAGTATAACAACATATTTCAACAGCACCATTTCAACTAATTATTTTTGTTTCTCCTCAAGATTCTCTGGAACACCAAATACAACACACACCCCCGTTTTTAAGAGTCTTTGTTTCCAGAGGAAAACAACTGTCTGAAAACTGTTCAACCATTAACTATGAATTTTAATCATCATCTCATTTTATTTTTGCAACAGAGCACATTGACAATAATCAGCCAAATTCCAAATTAACATTTTTCATGTATTTGAAAGTAATGGAGGAAAACTAATTTAATTAAGTTACAGAGAATAAACTATGCAATTTATATAACTCTGTAAATATCTGAAATGCTTAATAAACTCTCATGTCTCTCAAGTGCTCAATTCAAGACCATAGCTTGGCAGAGTAATTAATATGTGATAAAAAAATAAATCTAAACACCCATTTCAGCAAAGTTTCCTTTCTCTACACATTAAAGCCATACTTCAGACACTTTTTCAAATGTGTTATATGCTGAAAGATGTCAGTCAGAATCATGATGTGACTCACATTAGATCCCTGCAACAATTTCCAAAACAACACTTAAAGGTTAGTAGTAGCACCAGTTCTATTTCAAAACAAGTTCTGTTGAGTAGCTGCAACCTGGAAAAAAACCCATCACTTTGGATACCTGACATGTCTCTAAACTGAAGCGCTTGACTTACCTGCCACTGTTTCATGAGTTCCCAAACTGTTTTGGCATCCTCTAGTATCTTTTCTTTGTGTGTAGCATCCTGCAGGACATTCGCAGTTGTTTCAGCTTCTGTAAGCCAAGCAAGGAACTTTTCGAGATCCAGGTAGAATTGCTGCAACATTCTTAGGGCAGATTCCAGTGCAGCTTCACGCTCACAAACCCTGCACAAGTACAAATAGTCAAATGCAGCACTCTTAGGAAGCAAACAAATCTTAATCTTTAAACCAAAATATAACAAAACCACAATATATATTTTTCATGTACCTATCAAGGTAAGTTTAGATATACATTAGCTACAGAACTTTTATTGTATGTTCAGAAGGTAGGGGGTTTTTTTATCTTTTCTCCTGAGAAGTAGTAAAACTGGTAAAAAGTTAAGCAGTAGTACTTCTTTGAAAGTACTGTGCCTGAAACATGCACAATTAAAAAAAAAATAAAGAAATTCCCTGATTTGTTTTAAACAAAGATTGTTTTCTTATTTGTCATTAATACAACAGTGGAAAAACTTACTTCATTTTAGAAATCACAAAATAGGTCCTAGCCATGGCACAGGATGATGAACTTAATTATTAGTTTTTATGACTTGAAACCTTTGGAGATTATGTTTAACACCTTAAACCCTAATAACACTGAAGTTTGGGGGAGAGGGCGTTGTGTTTTGATTTGAGTTGGGTTGGGATTTTTTGTTTGTTTTTTTTTTTTTAATATGTATGTGATAAATTACAAGAAAGATCTCTATCAGTTAATTTTTAATTTAAATAATTTAAATAAATTAAATAAATTTAATTTAAATAATAACTAATTTAATTTTTAAATACAAAGGCTCTCTTATCCTTGGGGAAGATCTAAAACATATATTGGGAAAGAACAGTAAAGGCTCCAGAAATTCTAGTGCTGAAAAAACATTAAAGTATATCTGTGTTCTATCAGCATTCATGTGCAATGCATTTTTCACATGACTCACTGATTTTTTACATTAACTTTAGCTAAAGGATTTAGAAATGTGAGCAGGTATGTATGACATACTGTTTATTAACATGAGTCTGTCAAGGCTACTTAGCTATTGTATTACACATATATTTGTTTAACATCAGCATGATAACTGAGTAATTCTTTAAGCTCAGAAAATATATAGTAATGTAACTTGATAATTGATGTTACTTCAAGTGGAATGAATGCAATTTGATGCACACCTACAAATCTGTGGTGATCTGGATATTTCTAGATAGACTTCCTGTCTAGTTTTATAGTTATTTAGACAGAGACTAAGATACTAGATTTTAGCAGATATAATTTTTCACATTGTAATTTATCATAACTTTACTAGAGGAGGCTAATCTCTATTTCAAATCCTGTTTGCTGTCATGAAGAGGTTGTACTCCTTGATAAATAACAATATAATCCTAAAACCTAGTACGCTAGTTGAAGTAAGAAAAGAAACAAAAAATTAAACACAAGTTTTGCCAAGTGACACTGGCTTAACATGTTTTTTGACAAGCATATAAATAAATTGCAGCAGAGGATAGTAAGAACAGAAAAATTCGGTCAGAGTACACGAGAGGACAACCATTAAAAAAAAAAAAAAGAAAAAAAGAAAAATCTCCCTAAGAGTCAAATCTCACAATAGCTACCATATTTCTGTCATATTTTTAAACCTTTAACATCTTATTTGCTTTTCCCAACGATTTTGTGAAAAAAAAACAACAAAAACAAAAAACCCACATTATTCTTAGATTTTTTGGATTCAAAAACTGAGAAAGGTACCGAATCCCTCACTACAAAGTCATCCACTTATTTTTTTAAAATGTAAAAACAGACTAGATTTTTATCTCACATGCACCTGTTGTCATCTCCAAGAATCCTCCACATCATGGCACTACTTAGCCCATACTAGAATGTGTCTCCAGGGGCTCCTTAGGAGGAGGCTGAGACACACACTTAGCTTCAGAATAGTGAACATGATCTCTTCCCCAACTTTCTACATGGACATAAACATGGCCTGTGTTTAGGCCACTCTTCAAATTTAAAACAACTGCAATGAAAGACTTTGTTGTTCTTTTGTTAAACTAAAAAAAAAAAATTGCTTAGATATCCTATCTAAATATACTAACATTAAATCAGTACAAACGTAGACAATAAGAAACAGAAAATCTTTTACCTGGAAAGCACTGTATTGCCCTATTTCTCACTTTTAGCTCAAAAATAGCATCACATTTATTCGATAAAACTTGGACACAGAATAAACTTACACAAACTAAAAATATTTTATCCAGTTCTTCAGAGCACAATTCTATTGTAATATATGCTTTATAGCATTATTCTAACTGAATTTTCCATGTGCAACTTGATAGCTAATATCAGGGTCTGCACTTTGCAGAATCAGGTATAACACTTTTTTCACATGCAGTTCCTTTAAAACATTAAAGGCACATTTTTAACTACAATCCACCTGAATTCCTAAAAACACATAGCAATACTCTAATAACAGCATTCTGCAAGTACACAGTGAGATTAAAAAAAAAAAAAAAAAAAAAAAGAGGGCTTAAATCTATTTGTATGTATCTAACTTTTTGCATAGTATTCTGAGAAGTAGGACCCGAAACTACATCCATCCACTTGGGTAAATACCTAGTGCTTTTGTAATCTACAAAAAATAAGAACACAAGCACAGGTATGAAAAATATATTCGAGGGGAGAGCAATTAGACGTATTACCCAAAATCAGAATTTATGTTTTAGAAAAACTCCCAGACTACATGAAAAAATATAGTATTTTATTGATCTAGGTAAAGAATGAAGTTTTAGTTATGAAGAATCTTTTGGCACTTCTATGATGCACAGGTATCTTATGGCTCATAATTCTTTCAGCCTACAGAAATGTGTTGCTTACCTGTAGGCATACTAATACACCCACCAGAAAATATATAGTACTTTGCATTTTATATTTTCATACATCTAACATGCAATAAACATTCAACTACATTGACAGCTCTGCAGCCTAACAATAAGCTTCACTCTACTTGGCTTTCCAATTACCACAAAGTTATGAATTAGAATAGAGAAAAGAAGCACTAAAAATGAAGAGTAAAACTGAGTATAGAACCCAGCATCTGAGAAGATAAATTGCACAAAATTACAGAGGAGACAAAAATACATAAATTGAATGAGAAATTATTGCACAAAGCCAAAATAAAGATACTTTCTTTTAAGTCTGTATCATCCAAATATGTTTAATTCCATAGTGAAGCAAGCTGTAAGAAGACAACACAAAGTAAGCAGCAATACATTTTAGTGTAAATGGAAAACTGCACAGTAGGGACACTACAAAATACTGCTGAAATACTAAAAGATAATCATAACAAAAAATATCCATAATGGAATTATCCTGTTTTCCTCTGTTCTACTATGATATAAAAACAAGCACATAGTGGTATAACCAAAAGCTTCTTATTCATGGGAGGAATGTTAAAGGTGGGATTCAAACTATTTCCACCTGGACACCCAGAAGTTAGGCAACTACACTCCTTCTGCAAAACGCGGAGACAAGCATTTCTGGAATTTAACTCCTCCTCCCTTGCCTATACACATCTGTTGAACCAGATTCAAAGTCAGAGTAAATTTTTTTATCTTGACTACAATGGTAAATTACCTAAAGCTTACAAAAGTTTAATTTTACATGAGCCTAAATTTAACTCAGTAAAAGGCTAGGTAAAATGGTCTTCAGTCTAGTGTAGGGACTGATTTTTAGGAACTTGTGGCATCAGTGACAGTGGACTGACCAACTCTAGTTGTCATATGAGCTTTGTTGCAGGACAGAAATTATGGTACTCTCTTAAGGATGTCTTAGCTGAAGCTGAAGGCTTCAAGTTGAGGGAAAATGGAGGCATGTCAGAGGAAGGGAGTCACACAATGTGTGTAAGTCTGAACTTTTATCTTAACAGGAAGAAGTTTTTAAGGGTTTAAAAAAATACACGAAAAAGGAAAAAAATACCAAGCTCTGCTACAAGACATTGTTATTATGCTGAGAACTTTCAAAGCTAGTATTTTAAAGATGTAGCTGTTTACAAGTGTTTGGGAAGATTAGCAGAGGAAAATCAAGTTATCCGAAATCTGTGTGATCTTTAAATTCATAAGCAAGGTACTGTATTACTAACCAAAAGTCAGAGTCCATACTGTGATACACATACAAAATAAATATATGTAACAAAATACAAAATCTATACAACTGAAGATCTTGTTATGGAATCTAACAAGAAGAGAAATTGCTGAGGTATGGGAATGATGGTGTAATTAAATTACAAGAGTTCATTATACAGCACAGGAATACAGTGTTTGGAGAGGCTCCATGAGTGTGAATAACAGATTTTCCTTCAGCTGTAGTATTTGCTATGTAATTTGGAATGAATCATTCACATTTTCTGAATATCTGTTTGTCTATTTGAAATTGTAACGCTTATTCACATTACAAGATACACTGCGAGGGTCAGTGTTTAAAAAATGCTTTGATATGCTCAGATAACAGGAAACAGAAAGTGCAGAGCATTATGCCAATGTACACTACACTGTATTAATACAGAATATGTAATATGCAAGGAAATATATTGAGGAGTGAGCACAGAAAATACTCGTAATGGACAAACAAATTTCTGTTCCACAGGTATTTCTTTAAGGGCAATAACAGTGGAGAAATTCTGCATTGTTCAGTGTTCAATAGGTCACTAAATCACACTTTGATCTGCAGGCTGTGATGATCTAATATTATCACACTGAGATGTAAAATAAAATATCCTGGACTACTGACTGACAAAGTATCAGTAAATGGTTTTATTTCTATAATTCATGTAGTCCTTTCTGTATAACTGTATTTTCTCCTTTCTGACATTACAATTCCATAAACTTAAAAAAAAAGTTGCCTGAATTTCCCTTTTCTGGAGCAGCTATCACAGGCAATTTGAACTACATGCATCTTCCTACTAATGCTGGAAGCAGTTTGCACTTTTTCATGAGGATCATATCCCTTCTGCCAGTGTGACAAAGGAATGATTGCAAAGCTTTATTGGAACATTTAATTTTTACTACTAAATAAATCTAAGCTCTTACTGGTAACCCTTCTTCAGCTGCTTTAACTTGGGCTGATAAAAAACCTATCAAAGAGGCAGAATAATTTAACCTCAGATAAGGTGGGAACACAAGGAAAGGCCATAAGAAAAGAAAATGAAATTCTTAAAGTAGCTATTATTGATAGAAATTCAAAATAAATCATCTAATTTATTTGGGGAATGCCGCTTAGAGGAACTTTCTTCTAAAGGGCTATATTCTATAGTGCCAGTTCAAGTTATCAATACATGCTAGTAAGTGATTAATCTGCAGATTAACACTGGAATGGCTGATACACATTAAGTGTGGTGAACTATGTTGAGACCGCATGTTAAGTCCCACTTTCATGTGGTTTTCTGGATCTCAGCCAGCTTGACACCTCACTTAGGGACACATAGTATTTTTCCAGTAACACTTTTGCTTAAATGTTCCTTTTAGTTCGACCATCCTGATAGAGGCTACTAGCTTTTCTCTCCTGTAGAGCATTGGCACTTGTACATGGATCTGAATTTTCTGAGTGATCTTTATATATACATGCTTACGTCCTACTATCACTATTTTGTCTGACTTGTTGGAAAGTGTTTGTGAGAGGCTGAACTAACATTAAATTGGCATCACGGACAGGATCCTAAAGCGTTCTTCACCAAGCTGATCCCAGAGTAGTGGAGATTGCTCACCTGTGTGCAACTCTACCTCTGAAATGGCTAGATGACTCTGAAATGACTGAAATGACTCTGAAATGATTAGAAAGTCTCAAAATGCAACTAAATGCAAAGCTACAATATCAGCATCTGAACTACTCCAGAGATCAGCGTTCAGATGTAGCCGACATTCATCTGCAGGCCCTTACCCTCCCATTATTCTGAGGGAGGAACCAGGAAAGCTTTGGCGTGCTGGTACAGGATTTTGTGTTTGAAAGACAGGCTTTCAGGGGTTTTTTTTTCAGTCATTTTGTGCTTTAGTCCCTTCCTGTAAGGACTAAGGGACAAACTTGACGAAACAGCTACCTCTAAAAAGGCAACAATAACTTTCTAGAACTCTTTGCCTGATCTTTACCACTGCTAATATCTCCCTGAACACAGCTGATATGGAGAACTGAAAGAAGGAAAGATTTCATTTCAGTGGTGGAATAAACAAGAAAAAAATTACTTTTTTGGAGCGCAGTGGGAACATGCAGGCACTGCCCTGCTGATCCAGGCATATGACCAGGATTCCTGCCAGTGACGTACTCTTTTCTGTATTTCTATATTTCTTTGTGCAGTGCTTCTCTCTGCCTTACATTTACTTCTCAATGATGAGATCTGTTGGCTGAAAGCTGACTCTCAGTGTCTATATAAAGTCGAAGGGCATCTCTGCCTTGACTGCATTATCCATATTGATTACACATGAATAACCAGTGAAATGATTTTAAATTCCAGGTGTAATTGTGCATACAGAGAGACTAAGTGCAACAGCTGCTGCAGAATAAACACACAAAGGCAGTTCTCTGCTGATTCTCTTTACTTCTGCAGTTAAGAGGAAAAAAACCCCTCAACACCCCTGTCCTCTGATTGGAACTCAATCTGTCTTGATATGGACAGAGTATTGTTCTTTCCCTGATAATGACATACAGTTTCCTAAACGATGACGGTCTCTTCAGATACTAAAACTAGAACATCCTAAAGCATCGCTTGATCGTAGGAATAAGCCCACATAATTTCTCTTTCTTAAAAAACTGTTGACACAAAGGGGGAAATGCTTCAAAGAGCAGTTATTCACTCTGCTAAGCAAGATGCAATTGGTTTTTTCCTGACCAGTTTTTCTACTGTAAAACTCTGCAAAACCAGAAAAGACACTATATTAAAAAATGTTTCTGGTGTTTATGTACTTAGGAAAATGGATGCAGCAAGAGAGAGAAACTGTTTCTTTTGCTATAGCTCATTGGCTTCTTTCTGGCTTGTTTCCAGTTTTATACCTGCCGTAGTCCTTCTAAAAATAGCCAGACCCTGTATGAAAATAACAAAAATCATCAATCCTCCCACCCCAGCATTTTCCTTTGAACTGCTCTCTTTGTTACTAAAGACACTAAAGCAATTTTAAAACATTTTTAAATTTAGACTGGTTATTCCTTACTTTTCTTTATTAAAGTATCATTGATATTTAATGAGAAAAAGAGGAAAACAGGAAAAATTTGTATTTATCTATGAAGTTTCAAATCGGCCTTGGGTATTAATCCCCCATCTCCTCTACACCATTTTTTGTCAGACTGAGAAGGGTTGCTAAAAGCAAAGGAAATTTCACACCCTGGAGCACAAAGTCACATACATAGATTTCTGCATAGGACCTTTAAATAACCTCTTTTTAAATAAGCACCTGCCAACATCAGTACAGAGGATCCAAGTTATCATAGAGGAAAATTCCTCGTCAACCTTTTTAAAAAGAATTTCTGTCTCTCCTTTTGTTCACTTATGGGATCCCACATTCCCCAAATGCCTTTTAATGGGATGGCAAGCATAGAGTTAGAGGGATTTTTTTCTAGCAGGCTTTTCTTGCCCCATTGCTTTTGTGTCCTTTTCCTTTCTTGCCTTGGCATACTTCTAGAATATATAAAAACATAATATAAGTATAATTTCCCCTATTTTCATCATAACCATAATCACACTTACATCGTGGACTACAGGAAAATAATTAATGAAAATAAGTGGATCATTTAAATTCCTTTGTAATTATAACTAATTATAGGTTATCTTTTACGTTATTGAAAACATTTTATGTTTACTTGGGATTTCAAATCTCCTGATAAATTTTCATTAAAATCAATCACTTTCCAAAGAGTAAATCTTGAGAATTACCAGGTTAAAGAAAAAGGAATCTGAACAATACACAACAATCACAGGCATATGAAGTATCATTAAAAATGACTTCTTGTATATGCAGAATAGTGTTCTGATGGACTCACTCAAGAGGCTTTTCTAAATAGCCCTTAGTCAAAATTTAAAGGAAGTATCTGAAAAACCAAACCAAAACAAATAATAGAAAAACCCCCAAACAAATGAAAAAAACCCACCAAACAAACAGCCCCACAAACACTCCCACCACCAGGTCTCTGAAGTCAGGAAACAGATTCCAGTATAATCCTCGTATCATTCAAATAATGCCTCAACCAAACATGGGAAGATAAAATGTAATAATTCTGGTATTCCCACTAAAGAGAGTAGTAGTCAGAAAAAGAAGAAATAATAAAATTAAAACTATAAACAATCAGAAAACTGGGCTCTTATTCTACCAAAAGAGGAAAAATTATTATTTTTCTGTTTAATTCTTCACAATTCACATCTGTAATATGTAGAATTAAGCTTTTCTTTGCATTCCAAAACATTCTTTTGAGATTCCAGGGCAATCAACAGTGCCATCTCATAAACAGCATATTAATTATTCAGTTACAACTTATTAAGATAAAATTTTTGCTTTCTAAGACAGTGAAGTGTAATTAAAACTGATTATTAAAATAATTATATTCTAAGGGCACTTGTTTTCTTACCTTTAATTACTGTAGAAACAACTAAATTTAATAAGTCTGCGAAATGCACTGATGGCATTACATTAAATCTATTAGGGCTCACAAAGGACACTATTAAACTGTTAGTGTAGTTTTCATTTAAAGCTGCCATCTCTGAGGACTGAGGTCAGTGGCCTAAAAGTACAGTGATTTGCTACTAAGCAAGACAAAGAAGCCTCAGTTTCCAGACTGGAAAACTTCTCTGGCAGCGCTTACAGTTCTTATTGTACCATGCATCAACTTAAGTTAAATGAGAGTAACACTAAATAAACACTTAAGATAAACACACACATTATTTTTTCCCCCTCTAAAACACGGGCCTTAAGTAGCACTCACATTACACAAAGATGCTGACAGAACAGATTGATTCAAAATATCTTAAAACAACTATTCTAATATGTCAGTATATTTTAAGAAGCATACAACTGCTAAAGAGAAATAAAGATGACAGTCCAGGGCCAGTTCTGTAATATTCAGCTCAGAAGCAGCTGGCAACCAAAGCTGATTAGCATCTGAGTAAGAAGGAGAGACGGCAGACTGCCTACTGTTTCTTCTGTCTATATAATTTAATGCAGTAATATTAGTTGCAAAGAACCACTCCATATCTTATATGGTTATTCTTTACCATTCAGGAGGCTACAGACTCCAACAGAAAACTAAAATATAGAATAAGTGCATCTCTATAAAGAGATAATGTGATTAAACTAGACCTGCAGAAAGATTGTAATACAACAGGAACTATAACCAGATGTAATATGGGAATACAGAGTTATACTAATAAATTATTATTATGGAGTTTCAACTACATCACTCTATTTCTGTTCCTTGGTATCACGCAAATATAAATAAATAAAGAATAACATTCCGGAGCCCCATTCAGCAAATTCAGGTGATGTTCCACTCGCACTCTGTTCAACAAAACTCATTATGTGTTTGATATAAAAGCCTTACAGAGAAAATCCTAACTCCACTGAGATGAATGGTTGACCTTCAATTGACTTCAAAGGGAACAGAATGTTCCGTGATAGTTCTAGGTCAATTCTTTTTTGGATAAATTTCAAAGATAAAAATTCTTAGCAGAAGAAAATGCAACACTTGAAACAACAATTATGGACAATTGTCCTGGTTTCGGCTGGGATAGAGTTAATTTTCTTCACAGAAGCTAGCATAGTGCTGTGCTTTGGATTTAGTACTAGAAGAATGTTGATAACACGCTGATGTTTTTAGTTGTTGCCAAGCAGTGCTCAGACTGCTCAAGGACTTTTTGAGCTTCTCCTGCTCGGCCAGGGGCATAACAAGCTGGGAGTACAGCACAGCTAGGACCCAAACTGTCCAAAGAGCTATTCCATACCATGTAACGTCATGCTCGGGGGGGGGGGTTAGTGGATCGGTCGGTCGCGGGGGGAGTGATCGCTGCTCGGGTACTGATCGCTGCTCGGGACGGGCTGGGCATCGGTCGGCGGGTGGTGAGCAATTGCATTGTGCATCATTCGTTTTGTATATTCTGTATATTTTGTTATCATTCTCATTATTACTATTATTATTATTTTCTCTCATTAAACTGCCTTTATCTCAGCCCTCGGCTCTAACCTTTTTCCCCTTCCCGATTCTCTCCCCCATCCCACTGAGGGAGGGGGGGGAGTGAGCGAGCGGCTGCGTGGTGCTTAGTTGCCAGCCGGGTTAAACCACGACAACAATTTAACAGCATGTAGACAGGCACAAATAAACCAAAACACTAAGTCTGGCAGTGGGGAGGTCTGACTATCCTGCTGTGAAAAGCCATGACAAAAGTGGATACACCTGAAATTTTGCGTGCTCACATGCAATTCTGGCAGACTCATCAAAATCTAATTCTTAAACAGTGCATGATTTGCAGTGTTTTCTTCCTCCTCAGTAAACTTTGAAATAATTATCAGGTGTTTACATTAAAACAACACTTGATTTGGCTTGTGACTTACTGTTTTGTATTCACTGTTGTGCAAGTATCCTCTATACATTCTAGATATTTATCCAAGATCTGGGGAGATGTAATTCTTTTCCTTAACATACGTGTACCTGTTCTCAAATCACTTTCCAAATTTTAGTCATGGAAATGAATGCATAACTGATGCATTCATCAGTTTAACTGGTGATTCAGCTTTACTTCAGCTCATGCAAATAAATCCATAAAGTATACCATAATGTCCTTAAAGGAAAAATACCTCTATATTTTCTGTTATTTAACTAAAAGATACATTTAAAATGTTCATGTATAAAGAGATGCATTAATTAACACTGAATTGGCTTATATGTAGCAACACAATGAGATTTTGAAAAATCAAGCTTCTTCACTCCTGTTCTTTTTGTAGAAGGAAATAAGCTCACCTTTTAAAATAATTCTTTTCCACCTAGCTGCCGTTATTTCTGAATAGGAGGCCTACATCCAAATAAAAGCCTGATTAAAAATAACCTGAACTCTTGTCAGCTCAAGGCTCACATTTATGATTGTATTTGACACAATAATCATCATCATATCTTAAGACCGAAATCTTGTTGGCAGTCCTTGACTTAGTTCTGCTTTTTCCAATTAGCTGAAAAATTGCAACCCATCCTCCAGGAAATATGTTTATCTTTATAGTTTTCACAGGTGAAATGGCATGGCAATACATTCTAAAATACTAATTTGATAGCCATTTTCTTTTTAATGCATTCATCTCTGGTAAATTTGATTTGAGAAAAAAAAAATAAAGTAGCAGCACACATACTCAAATGATCTTGCAAGAAATACTTTTTCCCCCTCCATGTGAGGGATAAGGACTCCAGAAATGCAGACATAACTATAGACATATTTCCAGATGAATACTTTTCAAAAGATTTTTTTTTAAAATTCCAGCCTCTACTTTTACTATTTATTAGCAAGGAAAGAATGTAAATTTTGATTATGGTATGGTTAAAGAAACAATATTAACTTCTTATCCTGAGAGAAATCAGTAGAAAGCATGAAAAGATGTCAGGCAGTCATTCATTTCAATAAATTTGGTCACAGAGTCACGGAATGGTTGAGCTTGGAAGGGACCTTTGGAGGTCATCTTGTCCAACACCCCCTGCTCAAGCAGAGTCCCTAGAGCCAGTTACCAGGACCGCACAGAGACAGCTTTTGAGCAACTCCAAGCACAGAGAATCCACAGCATCCCTGGGCAGCCCATGCCAGCACTCAGTTAACCTCACAGTGAAAACATGTTTCCTGATATTCAGAGGAAACCTCCTGTGTTTCAGTTTGCACCCATTGCCTCGTCCTGTGGCTGGACACCACTGGAAAGAGCCTGGCTCTGTCCTCTTTGCACCTTCCAGAGTCATGGGAGCATCCCGTCAGTGCCCATAGCTTATATATGCCCAGTTTGCTCAGTCCTTCATGTCCAGAAGGTAAAAGCCAGCAAATAATATGGGTCATATTTCACATTGCGTTATGTGTGATTTACCCAGGTTCACAGAAGGCACATGCGAAACCCAGCACACTGTTGACCACCTAAGAAGAATCACAGAATGTCAAGGGTTGGAAGGGACCTCCAGAGATCATTTAGTCCAACCCTCCTGCTAAAGCAGGTTCTCCTAGAGCAGGTTGCACAGGACATCATCCAGGCGGGCTTTGAATATCTCCAGAGAAGGAGACTCCACAACCCCCCTGGGCAGCCTGTTCCAGTGCTCTGTCACCCTCAAAGTAAAGAAGTTTTTCCTCATATTCAACTGGAATCTCTCATGTTTAAGATTGTACCCATTGCCCCTTGTCCTGTCACTGGACACCACTGCAAAGAGACTGGTTCCATCCTCGTGACTTCCACCCTTAAGATATTTGTATGTGTTGATGAGGTCCCCTCTCAGTCTTCTCTTCTCCAGGCTGAACGAGCCCAGCTCCCTCAGCCTTTCCTCACAGGGGAGATGCTCCAGTCCCTTTATCATCCTAGTTGCTCTCTTCTGGACTCTCTCTAGGAGTTCCTCATCTTTCTTGACCTGGGGAGCCCAGAACTGGACACAGTGCTCCAGGTGGGGTCTCACCAGGGCAGAGTAGAGGGGGAGGATAACCTCCCTTGACCTGCTGGCCACACTCCTCTTAATGCACCCCAGGATGCCACTGGCCTTCTTGGCAACAAGGGCACACTGCTGGCTCATGGTCAGCTTGTCATCCACCAGGACTCCCAGGTCCTTCTCAGCAGAGCTGCTTTCCAGCAGGTCAGCCCCCAGCCTGTACTGGTGCATGGGGTTCAACCTCCCCAGGTGCAGCACTCGGCACTTGCCCTTGTTGAACTTCATCAGGTTTCTCGGTTCCTTTCCACCCAACTCTCCAGCCTGTCCAGGTCCTGCTGAGTGGCAACGCAGCCTTCCGGCATATCAGCCACTCCTCCCAGTTTTGTGTCATTAGCAAACTTGCTGATGGTACACTCTGTCCCCTTGTCCAGGTCATTGATGAATAAATTGAACAAGACTGGGCTGAGTACTGAGCTCTAGAGAACTCCACTAGCTACTGGCCTCCAAGTAGACTCTGCCCCGCCAATCAGAACCCTCTGAGCCATGTTGTTCAGCCAGTTCCCAATCCACCTCAAGAACACAGGGTATGTGATGACAAATCATTTGGTGATGTCCCCTGTGCTCTGTGTTATCCCAAGGAATTCCTATGGATGAAACACTTAGATACAAACACCTTGGTGCCAAAATGCTGGACAGACAGCTGGGACAAACACATCCAAGAGCACACAGTTATATGACTGTTTAAAATAAAAATCACCTTCCCATCCCATAAGATCTAGTACTGAGCTCTGTTACACTGTCATTATAGCATTGCATTATGATTTCCTACAAGAATATCTGAATCATTAAATGATTCCCTATTTCATGTTTTCCTTCTTGTTCAGAGAAGACATGGCTCAAGTTTTCTAACAAGGTATGTAAGAACAGTATGTAAGCTTGAGAGGGAGAAGTTTCTGTTTTATCAGAGACCTGTATGCCTAAAGTTGACCACAGATGTGGAACCCCCTTTATATCCATGACAGAAATTGCAAGAAAATAACTGAGTAGCAAGGGGTAATATTGATGTAGATCATGCAGACAGTGCCCCATTATTTGGATTCCTAGAAATTAGATTAGAACAACTATGTTAAGAGTTCGTGGGAGGAAAAATAATGTAAAACACTAAAAAACAAAGACAGGCTATCTCGGAAGAATCATAAGAAAGCAAAGCAGAAAAAACGTTAACATTCTTAACCTCAAGTAAACACTGGAGATGGTTGCCTTGTGTTGCAATTGACAAAAATTAAGTTCAACTGATATTAACACATTTATTACGTATGCACGGGTGGACTACATAGAACTCGTTAACCTTCCTATTAAAAATGCAAACAAGAAAATGCATAAGTGCATTCTTTAAAAAAACCTGTAGCATTACTTAATGTCCTTCATTTCATTCTGCTCTTTCAGTGTGAGGTATGTGTGCAAGACTGTGAATAAATTAGTAATAAAAATGTTATGCAGAAAAGCAGTATTAGAAGTTTTTCTCACAAATTCCATGTTTTGCAGTAGCCACTGATCTCTCAATTTCCATTCTTCACTGAGTGATTTATATATACTGTACAAACTCTTTCTTTTCTAAAAGATAAGAATAGTTTTTATACTGTCAAGGAAATAAACAGATATTTTTAAATCCATAGACTATTATCATGAGATTTTTTTTATGTGCTATTTTGATTTCTTATGTTAACTTCTGTAATTCTTTCTTGACTATCTGTACTTATGATCTAAAAAAAGGCTGTCATCTGCTATCCAATACCTCCAATATTGTTTGTCTCAATTGAAATTGTTAAATATTTTTAATGACAACTGTATGTTCAAATCTGATCTCTGTATGATCATTTAATGAGCCACAGCTTATTCAAAATTACTATCTGCACAAGAGCAGCTTATTTATCTCACTAGTTTTAGTAGTTCCAAAAATCTAGTTACATTATTCTAGTAAATTTGATATTACTAGCTCCTTTGACCCAGTTTGAGCTAAGCACGTTATATATGTAGTAAACTGCTGATGACACCACACAAACATGCAATTATGTTCAACAGTCTTTAGTATTTATGACTAGCTAAATGTTGCCCCTCTGTAATCAGATGGTACCCGAACAAATATATATCTAGAAGAAGAAACAACTTATAAAATCTATATATACACTTCTATACAAATACTAAAATGTTGTATTTCCATCAGAAACAGAAATGAAATCCTCTATTGGGAATGGGTACTCAAGAAGAGTTCTGTTTTCATGTGTAAGTATCATTCTACCTTTCTTTGATAAGTGTGTCTTTGAGAAAAATACATTTGCCAATTTTTTCTTAGAATTAATAGAAACAAAAGATTAAAACTAACAATAAAAAAATATAATCTATTTACTACCCACGACTTAAGCCCCTATACAAGGAGCTATTTAGGAACCATGGTAGGGATGCAAACTTTTGTTACAGAAACCTCTTTAATGAAATAAAACTGAGATTAAGAACATGTAATGTAGTCAATGTAAATAGCATTCAACCCTGAGCATTAGGAGCCTGTCCCAAGGGAGGAGCCCTAGGAGTTATTCAGTGCATTAGTTAACCATTGGGAAAGGGGTGTGAAGAGCAAGGTGGCTAAATTATTTAGATTACTCAAACCCAGGAAGGACTGTGAATAATTCCAGATTGAACAAATGATCAGGAATGTGGCAGAGGAAAGATTCAATATAGATTTGTCCAAACTACTAGATGCTACAAGGAAGATTTAAACCTAGTAGACATTGATGGGTTTTGAACTAGCTGTAGCCTTGAAGGAATTTAGTATTTAAAAATCAAGACCAACAGCTTAATGGAGATGTCAATACATATTAGCATCTGAAAGATTACTAGTATAAAAAAAGAAAAAAGGGAATAAATCTTATTTCCATCTTTAGGTCACTCTCCTGATGCTGGTTTGGGTACCTTGTCCCAGCCAGCACAAAGGAGAGTAACATCAGACATAAAATGACTAAAGCAGTGACATGACATGAAAACTAATTTAGCAAAGCAAAATTTCATAAAAAAAGAAGTGCCATGCTTCTGCTTTTATTTTCCCCAACATGAAAAGAAGTATCAGTGACAAGTGTCCACAGCTTGAAGGGGTCAGTACAGTATAGAAAGGAAGGGTGTCGCCAGAGGGAGATCTGAACCTTGGTTTCTTAGTGCCATCTTATTTGAACAAGTCTGTTCTGCTAATGTTCCTACAGGAACAGAGATAGGACAGCCCTGGAAGAACTGCCTCCTGTCCCTTGGAGTAAAATCACAGTGAAAAACTTATAGGTCAACTACCACAAAAATAAATCTACCCTCTTGGAAGCAGTAAAGGTATATGGTTCATAACAGAGCAATAGACAATATTAGTAATTAATTAACATAGCTGAAGTATCAATCTCAGACATGCTCTAAGCTCCAAGAACTCATGGAAATTTCTGAACTGTTTACCATTACTAATAATAAACACCAGCAACCCATTCAGATTTTAAAACAAAAAAAATAACCAAAACCAGCATATATAAGTCATGTTGTAGGGTACAGAAAATGCATTCAAGTTAGATTTAAAAAAAAAAAAAAACCACAAAAAAACCAAAAAACTAAATTAGACTCAAGTCTAACTTGATGTGGATTAAAAAAGTAAGAAAGCATACAAATAATAGGAAAGAAAAAAGAAAAAGAAATAAGAGAAAAAAACCCAACACCATAACATACTAATAAGATAAAATGCAGGAAGTGGGAAATGGGTGTTGCAAGTTTGGGACTTTAGATAATTCCAATAAATTTGTTTTTACCTTATACTGTGTCAGGTGAACAAATGGAATCTCAAAAATACGTAGCACATTTTAAAGAGATAAAAATAATACTTTTTTTCATTCTTTGCCAACAAAAAGTGGACCTATATAATTCATTGCCACCAGGCACTCTGTGCTTAAGTAGATATGTATCAGATATGTAATCAATTGTGTATCTTGCACAAAGGAAGAATCTGCAGATATGCCAGCTAGAGTGATAATTCCAAGAGCTATTATTTCTTATCATTTACAGGAGATAATATTTCTTATAGTTTGCAGGAGATACAATGCTTAGTATCTGGGGAAGACCTCTATATTTTAAAAATTTGTCAGGGTATGGAGTAAAGTACAGTTAAATTTGAGGTATTGCAATTGATACCGGATGCTAAACAACATGAACATACCGATCTTCTTTTCATAAATTATTTGCTTACTTACTGTTTCCCCTTCTATGTACCTGTATCAGATTCACCTTAAAACTCTGTCCTCAAGATTTACTATTTTAATCTCACCTTTCCTCAATGATTTCTCACCACCCTTATTTTAGGACACACAAGAAAATCATATTGCTAATTCTGCTGCTTTCCCATCTGCCCTCAGTATTGCCACTTCCCCAGGTCTCTGCTTTGGTCAATAACAGCCACGGCCATCAGCCTCTTGTGCCATTGATCCTCATCCAGACTGATAAAAACTCATTGTCATTTGTCAATTTCTTTGTGAGTTTATATAAAAAACAATGCGTGCTTGAAATTACGTTCATAGTTAAAACACAGCGACACAATAAAAGGCAAGCACCACCACTGTCAAATTGACACATTTGATGGTAACGTCCAAAGAGAGACTAAAAATTTAATAGGCAGACTGAATTATCCTCTCAGTTGCAAGCATGACTGACAAGCCAGCGAGGGGGAAGCTTCCACTGCTGGCACAGCAGCTGATCAGAAGTTAACAATCATGAAGCACCAAAGCTTGCAATAGCAAGAAAATTCTGGGAAAAAAAAAAATCCATAGAAAGCACCGAGGAAAACAAAACATGGCTATCACAAGAAAAATAATGCAAACAAAAAATGACAACTAAGGTCAAATTCCTTTTTGCTGGCACTCTGCTAGTCTATCAGCTTTATTAATTTCTGTTCAATTGTTTGTTTTAAAGGACATGAAGCCTGATAAGAAGTCTGTTGAAAAGAAAGGAAAGATATTAATTTGTTGCAATAAGCTTTGGATGAGAGCAATAGTCAGTTTTCTACAGTTTTTAAATTTATCTGCAGACTAATAGGAAATAGATTTAAGGTTGGACTTTCAGGGCACAGAGCATTAGCTTCTGTTCTTGTTCAAATAGTCACTAAAACTCTATTTACTTCAGAAAATCTCACCTTTAAGAAAAAGAACAACACATTTGTCTTAATCTCCTAATGGAGTAAGAACAAAAATTGACATTTCTGTTCTTTCCTCACAAAATCCTTATACCTTTCTCCTCCTGTACCTCCTGTGGATGCAAAAGAATGAGATTTCTCAAACTGAGTGTTTCTTTGAAATGTCCATATTAAACTCTGATTATGATTCAGGTTAGTCCATGAAATCGCTCTCCCTTTAGAATTCTGTGCCATAAACTATCTAATGATTTTGTCCGGTTGGATTTCACTATAACATGAGAACTGTTCTCATTTTCATCAGAGAGGAATAAAGAGCATTTAATACACAGTAAATATAAACAAAGCAGCAGAATTCTATTTCACTCAATACCAAAATATAAACCAAGAATGAGAAAAAAAACGGAAAGAGCAACTGTCTGAGCAGTAAGGAATAGTCTTCTAGACATTCTACGTTCACTTTTCCTGCTTACTTTTAATTATTAACTTGCTCTCAGTATTTGAAACTGAAGGGCTCTTTGCAAACTGCCAGTGCTGTCCTCCTTTTTAATTGTCTATAATGAAATCATTAACATTAGATTACAGTTAACAACCAAAACCACTAAACTATCAATCAGCTGAATTCATGGTGTCTGAAAAACCTCAGTAAGGCACTTGTGGGACAGACAAGTTGAAAAAAACCCAATGAATTTAAGATCAACACTTTTCTCTTTGAGATAATTTCTGTTTTTCTGTGAGAGAATTTACCAGACCTACAGACGATCTATTGCCTTTCTGGAAGTGATGAAGGTGCTAGCTTACAGATGTATCTATGTACATGTAAATGTAACTATTCAAGTGGTGGAAACATTAAGTTTATTCACACCGATATTAAGAGTTTTAAGAAACATGTCCCTGATGTCACAAGGATCCATAGATCATGTACTGTATTACTGATGCTACCCTCTCCTGAAATAACTCAACTCTTTCCTTTTTTTAATCCTAACAGAGTTTCTCAAAAATCACAAGAATATGTTCACAAAGGTGGAAAAGATGAATCATACCATATCCTGGGTAACATTGCCTTTCAAGCTCATCCTACCAGCATTTTGAAAGCATTGCATATCTAAGACTACCCTCTGACAAAGTAAGCCACAAATATTCAGTGCCCTCAGTTGACTTCTCATCTTGGACACACATACTTGTACTGCACAAAAAGTACAGTCTGCTGAGTGGAGAATGAATGTGAAAACTAGAATATAAACAGCTAAGATGACTTTCAAGACCTCCTATTTATAGGAGCTTCGTCTGGCATTATTTTTTATGTCTTTTTATATTTTTTTCCTGTATGTGGCTGAAATTTCTTATTCTTAGGGGCATTAGGAAGAAAAAAATAAAGCAATGTTAACTGATGTCATTGCTGATAAGCTTGAGATTATATTTTGTACATAAATATTTGAGAGTGCATGCAGTTAGTAGAATGCCTTTCAAATAAGTAACCTATCTTTTATCTATCATCATAAAACAATCCCTATCCCCCAAATGGCCTTTTCAGTGTACTTTTTAATATGGATATGTTAAGGGATGATGTTTAGCCAAGTAAAACATGAAACAACAAATATCTCAAATTAAACTCAGAGCATCTGAACCTTGCCAGAGTAGCATTCGCACCCTTTCTATAGTCCTTTTTGAGGGTGCACTATTTTGTTTAAAATAATAGTAATAGAATAGAAGAAAACAAAAAAATACCTTAATGTTTTATCTGAAAACAACTCTTAGGAAACTTCGGGATACCCATATATTAAACAGAAAAACCTTAACATTCTTGCATCACAAGCAGTTAATAAAGAGTTTTTCTTTAGAGTTTGTCATTGTTAATAACTCTGCTGGAGAGTAACTTCTGAGAAGCATGGAGTGCTGTACTGACAAAGTGAGACAAATTAATTTCATGAACATTAAAAGGTTCTTGTACCCTTTTGTCTAATGGGAAAGATATTAGGACCCCATATAAAATTCAGACTTTCCAGGAAAGTTC
Source organism: Gorsachius magnificus (assembly GCA_034008185.1). NCBI lineage: Eukaryota > Metazoa > Chordata > Aves > Pelecaniformes > Ardeidae > Gorsachius > Gorsachius magnificus. The sequence continues at coordinate 91,831,477 of CM067081.1, forward strand.
TGTATTAAATGCTTTTTGGAAAACTTTGATTCTCCTTCTGTTCCAAAGTATAGTCAATGGAGCTCCATTAGTCCTTCAGAAAAACATGGTGACATATAAAATTATTTGCTCCTTAACATAACCTTGGGTGTGATACCTGAGACTGCAGAGACTCACTTTCATTCAACATGAATAATTTTACTGAGTACTTAAGTCCTTATAGAATTAAAACCAAGCAAAGTTCTCAAAGACGGCATGTGACAAACACCTAGACTGAAAATTTACTTTTTTAAATAAGAGGCAACAAAGATAAACATGTATTCTCAACATCACTCACAAACCAAAATAATTGCCCTACAATTGCAATGTTTTCCAGCAGTCTTTGTGAATTTAAATTAGTATCTATTGTTAAGCTGGTGTAAATAACAAGTTTCAGTATAACATCTTGGTTGTAAAAAAGCAGTCACTCTACATATCCACTTTCTTAAGCCTGGAAAAATGATTTCAAAAAACAATCAATAAATCACCAGTACATGACAATAAAAATAAAAATTTCTATGTGATGGTTTCTTTGGGGGAAAAAAACCCCAAAACATTAGAAAATGACATTTGACCATTGTCACATTCAACTGAAGTCTTACATTTTCAGTGATTTCTTGCTCACATCCACAAGGATGCATCTTTATAGCCAGGACAACAACTACAGGCAGAGATGTGTAAACAAGATTCCCATATAAAAAAGGTTCCTACTTTTTACATTTTAGTTGTTTTACTGTTCTCAAAGAAAACATGCCTACACAAGGAACTATAATAGCTGTTCATACACGTGGAATTATGCTGATTTTGGGAATGTGGACTAACCTTCAAAGCAATAGAAGAACGGAAAGGAAAAGACTGAGTTTGACTGAAGAACCTAGGAGATGTGAATGTTCTTAAAATAAAACATATTGCAAACTATTTCCTTCTTGACTTCAGTAGTCCAAGCCTAAATGACCAAATAATCTCTTCAGAGATGGCTTCCAGAAAGATCTAGCTACTGAAACCAACAATGAATCTTCAATATAACTTAACACACTTCTTTCTCCTGGCTTTTGCTGATGCATAAATGCATTTTTTCTCACCCAGAATGCAATTCAACTGTAAGACAAATGTGATTACTTCCACAAGTGCCATAAAGCAAAGTAGTATTGGGACAGGTACAGTAGATTAAGAAAACATGTGTCCAGCAGAATGGTCAAGCTCTTTCTGTGCAGGCGATAAAATTATACTTACAAACACTATGTACAGATAAAGTTTACATTCTAACAATTGTATTTTTACGAGCAACCATTGATAAGGAAAGGTTTGCTACTCAAAGACCAAAACTAGATTATGGTGTTTTTCACACTTATCTTTACTGTTATATTATGCATTTACATAGTAAACAGATATGCATCATGCTTTTTTACTGTTTATGTCCTTAGTTGTTTGGCCATTTGCATTGCATACTGTCCAGCTGACATGCAAAATCAGTGTTTATACAACTGGCTGTATCAGAGCATTAACACTGTTCTTAGATAAATATGGTATCTCAGACCTTGCAAATAGGTTGTCTAGAAACTCAGCTCCTTGTCACTCCCTCTCTAACCCCTTACAACTTGAACTAGTAACAACAACATAAACCTAATTATGTATTGGTTCTTCACTGCCCATATCCTGTAGTAGGGGAAAAAAAGTTACTTTTTTTACTTTGATGTGTGTGTGTCCTGTATTTCATCTCAGGAGCCAAAAAAAGCATCCTGAGCCATGAAAGCTTTTAACACCTACTGTACAGCCTGAGTTCTGCTGAACTTGAGCATAGGAACTGGTGGGCGATGCAAATATTTGAAGATATCTGTTAGACAGTGATGGGTTGGAGTCCTAACCAATTCTCAGAGTACGTTATGTAATTATCATCATAATATATGCTCCACTTACAAAAGATCCAAGTCCCTTTTCTATTTAAGTTAGTGAAAATTAAACACATCTGGTGGATTCCCAAGAAAGGAACAAATTTAAGCAAGTATTTATGTTTTATATGCTAATTCACATAAAATATGAGTGCCCACAATAGGAGGGAATAACATAATACTACCATAACAAACAATTTTTTTATATAATAAATTTCTAATGGTTTCTTCCTTCATTGTATTTTTTTCTCTTGAGAACACTTTATTCATCTGTTAGATTTACTTTTGTTAATACAAGCAAGACATACTGCTTTCTCCTTAATTGCCTCAGCTTAAATAATACAGTTATTACTTGGAAAGTCAACGCTTCTAAAGAGAAGAGGAAGAGACCTGTTTACAAGTCACTCTGGCTTTTGCCCAACTCATCAATTCATGTGCTTTTTAGCATATCTTTGCAGTATCAACAACAAAAATAAAAATTAAAAAGTGGCGAGTGAAAAAAGAGAAGCAACCATCAAGCACTCACCAACTTGGCTATCAGAGTTACAATGTTACTTGTTATAGTTCAATGTTATAAAACAGAACAGTGAGGCAAAGGGTAAACACATAGCAATCAGCTGCAAATCTACTTAAGCAAAACAAAACACAAGCTGGCAGATGTTGCCTTAATGACTAAAGTACTTGCTTTGGCTGAACTATTACCAACAGGCAAAGTGGAATTTTACTGCTGTTTGCCTGCCTGTTGTTTTACTAATCTGGTTCATGGAAAAGGAGGTTTCATATTTTTTACACTGACACAATTCTGACATTAATGGCAAGTTAGAAGAAATGTTCAAAAGAAAGTTCAAAACAATGTAAGCTACTCTTAGTTTTCTTCTTAAAAGAAAATATACAAAATAATTAGGCCTTTAAATTAAGGATATAAGGAGAAGAAATCAAAATCTTTAGAATATTTCCTCTTGGCATTCAAGACATATATAAACAGTGATAAAACTATTTCTAAAATACTGGACAAATAGTTAAGAACATTCTCTGGAATATATTTCTACATCACTGCAAGGTTACTGAGTCACCAGAGCAGTACTTACTCATGGTCTAGGTGAAAATAACACTCATGGATGTATCTGAAATCATTGAGTACGCGTCTTGGTGCGGAACTAGCCTTTCTTGGAGCCTATGACAAATAGTTCATGTGCCTCCTTTCTACTGAGTAAATATTCTCTTATGGTTCAAAAGATCTCCCAAACCATAAAGAAACAGTTTGCTTTGCTCGATGAAATAACCTGAAAGCTGAAGTGTAGAGGAAGGGAAAAACAAAACACACACCACACCCCCACCACACCTCATACCCTCCCCACCACCACCCCCAATAAAAAAACCCCAAACAACCCAGAACAAATTGGCATTTAAGTCATCTAAAGGCCCATGGACTCCACCTTCTCTTTGGACAGAACTGCTTTACTAAAGAAATCTAGGAGGTTCTTTCAAGACCTCACTCAGGAGCTGCTCCATGAGCAAAAGGCCTAGCTACTGCTTCAAACAAACCTGAAAAATCTATAGGTGCACAGAATCTTCCAAGTACAAGTCTTTTGCTGATTTGATGCCTTAGCATGTCCTTATTTGTTAATGTTTCACAAAAGACAGATAGAAATGTGATACAGCCCTTAGAGAAGCTTATCAACTACTGTTTGCAGCATGCTTCTTTTTCAGGTTCCCAAATAATGAGAAGTCTTACAAAAAACCACTGAATTAAAAAAAAATGAGAAAGGTAGTAAGGTCATACAATGAAAAACTAGGAAATACTATTTTTGCAGCTACCTGCTCAAGCTTAATGCTATCCTTTTGTACTTCTTAATGGGAAATGTCAATTCAGTCACCTAAACAGCTCTCTTCTAAGACACAAAATATTTACTACAGTAATTCATCTAACACAGGAGCTATGAACAAGTCTCTGGGTTTTGTAAGAACTTGCAAGGAGTGTATCCTGAAGAATTTGTACTCTCTGTTACCCTAGCACTTGGCTGAGTCCATGCAACATTAGGCACACCTGGGTTTGTGCTCAAAGCATTAACAGATTTAAAGAGGCACTCTTAGCTACAATTGCTAACTGAGCATCCACAGCAGCTGCAGACATATCCTGGACTTCAGGATTACAAAGCCATCTCACCTAACAGGGGTTGTAGTTCTACATACAGGCAAAAGCAATTTCCTTTGGTTCTCCCATCTAACCCTTTTGAGCTACTGATTTTACCAGCTCATGGAGAATAGTTTTGACCATTAGACACATAGCCTTTCTTATCCAGGAACAGATGTTCCCCCCAGCCTGTTTCTCAGACCATAGAGAGCAAAATATTTTTTCTTAAAAATATGGCTACTAATAGGCTAAAATGGCTACTATTGTAACAGGAGAAATGCAAGCAGAGATTAACTGAATGTTTATACTAATTTCTCAGTTTAGTTATTGCTCTTGTTAAAAAACACCTTTCAAATTATTGATGTGGCTTGCTTTCAGTGGATATCAACAGCATCTCATCTCTCATTTGAACAGGATCTTAAGTCAGTGACAAGACCGCTTCAGAAAAAAGGCTATTAAAGTGACTCATTTATATGAATATCAACTTTGTAAAAAAAAAAACAAAACAAAAAGTGCAAATAAATTTCTGTAGACATCAGTGATTTAAGTAACTGTCATTATGCAAGAAGATCTTCCAAATTTGTTGTATATTTAACTAACCTGGCTTTTGTGGCCTTGTTCACAGACTTTAATTAAAAACATGTTAAGATCTAATTCAGTTCTTATTCCAGTTATAAGCTATAAAACTTAATCCAAGATACTGATTAAAACAACTTTGATTTAATTTTTATGTCTCATCTAAAGTGCAATGATTTAAAACTCTTTTACTATTATAAAGAAAGTAATTTTTCTTCTGCAATATGTTCAGATCTTATAGATTGTGTATTGGATGATTCACAGTTTGGTGGAAAGATGCAAAAATTGCTTTTAGTAAGGAATTGGCATCTAAAACAAACACTTCAAGACTGTGAAATGTAATCAAGAATGTGATCAAGGATCTAATAAAAACTTTCTTGACTAGAGATTTGGTTCAAAGGTGCAGGATAATATTTCTACTTTGAACCTGCTTCAATAGGATATGTCTGTCATTTTCAGATTCTATTTATGACTCAAAATGACTACAGTGATTGTGATGGGGAGATAGTACATAGAAATATGAAACACTTCATTTTAAATGTTTAAAATATATAACCTCTCAACTGACGTTAGTTGGCAACCGGTTACAGCAGAAGAAAATTGGCAGGAGGCAAAATTTTATTTGAGAGAATTAAATGGCATTCCAAAGACATATTTCCAAAAAATATGACAGAAGAGTCGTCATCATTCTTTCCTTTCTCTCTACGATCATGTCATTTTCAAAAGTTACATCTTCTATAATCTCCAACCAAAACTGGACAACAAATGTTAATAAAGTTTAACAACAAATCTAATGGCAGAATTTATATCCTACCTCTTATTAATTGCAGCCCACGTCGCATTCATGTTATCTGTCATTAATTCTACTTTTCTGGTGTCATCTGCTGAATAATCACGGAGCAGTTTAAGTGCCATGTCATTTGCCACATCTACATTTATTTGCCATTGTCGTATTTCTTTTGAAAATTGCTGAAGTAAAAAGAAAAAGAAGAAATCTCAGATCACCATAAAACGATCACATATATTGTATGATTATTAGAGAAAGAGATGAACAACTTATACCATCAATGTAAAAAAAAAAAAAAGAAAAAGGACTTCCTCAGATTTACTGGTAATTAAGGTCTTTCTAAACGTTTAAACTATTTTAGTGTTAAGAACATAGGACTCCTTCTAATCTCTGAAAGGACCAAATCATAAATGCCAGATAAAACATGACAGCTCAAAGTGATAAACACTGATTAGAATGTTGATTATTCTTTTCTGAGACACAAATAGATGGATTCATTATTATGTATTATGCAAACTATCAATATTTGTGATGTTGAATTACACTGAAATGGAAAATATAGTGAAATAATATATTCTATCTAATTTTCTTTGTTATACTGTGAAATAATACTGAGATTTGGACAATTAATACCTATGCTTTCACTTTTTTAAATTTACTTTATTTTTGCAAATTGTTTATGTAATTAGTGCCATCTACTGGAATAGCACTAAATCTGCAATAGAGCAAAATACCACTCGTAAATCTATCAATATGTTTTTAATGATAATTTGTCTTTCTTAGTATTAAGAAAGCTTTTTAAATCTTGGTCATTCTTTTTTTCCCACTTTCCTCTCCTCTTTCTCCTCTCCTCTTTTTCTTCTCATCTTCCCTCTCCTTCCCACCTGGGCCAGCCTCTTCCCATTACAGAAGCAAGCCAGGAAATCCAGAACACTCATTCAGCCAGCAACCAGCTCCCATGCATCTTTCCTGTTAATCTTTTTCTCAGAGCAAATTTCCATATAAATGCACTGAAGTTGCATATTTAATCCATAATGTGTAACAACAAAATCAAAGAGCATAGTAATCGATGGACTACTTGTACTTTTGTACTGGCCAAAGACTACAATCAGCCAATCAAAGAGCCAATGAAAGTAAAAAAAAAAAAAAAATTGTATTTGTAAGTAGAAACAGTAAGTTGCATGTAAACATTAGAAGCTATCAACAAAAACTGTAAGATTTGACTGTATTCTTGCACTTTAATACAGAAATCAGGAAGTGTCTCTGAAGAAAAAATATTTTTTTCCCCTCTCCTTCTCCCAAACCAGTATTCCTTTTGAAATCTTATTTTGATTCAGATAAGGAATTCTCCACACAAAGCTGAACTTAAATATGTAATCCCTGATAAAAGAGTCTAAGTAAAAATAAATATATTCTGAATATTTTGTGCACTTATGTTTTCATCTCAGAAACTCTGTAAGTTGATTTTGGTTAAGACTGGGACTGGAATGTACTTGATCTTTGAATAGAGTCCAGGTGGAGTTTTATAGGGGTTTGATTCTCCCCCAACTCTTACCTGTTAAAAAGCTGCTTCAACATTTCTAGGTCCTCTCCATACCGTAAAACTGAAAACATGTATTTCCTCTCTCTCCTGTATTATTCCTTCATGAAAGGGGAGATCACCCAATTACTGTGCAACAGATAACCTCAGATAATAAGACAGCAACCTGACTACCTGTTTTGAACAAGGGGTTCTATTTCTACCAATCTAACATCAGGAGGAGGCTACTAAACTCCCCTCCTGAAAACCAACTGAACATGTTATGGTTAAGCTAACTTAAGCCAAAGCTGCCTAAACAGTTTTTTTTAAGTCATTCCCCTGTGTTAAGTATGGAAATGTGATAATTTTCTGGAAAACCACTACCATTCCTTTGGAGAAGATATAGGCAGGTGGTTGTTTTAGAAATAGTCTGCAAATTGAGCTCCTTTCCTGGCAGAATGATATATAATAAATATATGTTAATATTTACACAAATGTAATAAAATATATAAAACCCCAAATAAATAAATTCTACAGTAATTATAATTTCAGTTTTATAGATCTTTTATAGCAAGTATTTAGTCTACATTTAGGTCTATTCATCTTTATTATACTCTATTATCTTTATTATACTCTACCTTTCTCTTTATTTAGAATTATTTGTTTAGAATTATATTGTTATAGAACTATGTTCAGAATTATTAGAATTAAAACACTGGAATGGGCCACCCAGGGAAGTGGTCAAGTCCCCATCCCTGGAGGTATTTAAAAGATGGGTAGACAAGGTGCTTAGGGACATGGTTTAGTAGTAGACAGGTACAGTTGGACTCGATGATCTTAAAGGTCTTTTCCAGCCAAATGATTCTGTGATTCTATGGTTCTATGCATGCATACAGCTACTTTTTTACAGACAAGAATTACAGCAGACTGACTATTCACTGCATTACATAGAAAAGTTACCATAACATTTTGTCTGTATTGTAAATTAATGGCCTGTAAGATTTACTTTGAAAATAAGTTCTTTTTGCCCAGTCCCATGTGAATATAAATGACCTTCTAAAAACTTCCAAACCCTGTTTTATAATAAAAATATGGAAAGATCCATTACAAGGTTATTTCCAAAAGTGTTGTTCTCACCATTAACTTCAACATTAATCCATTATCTTCCTGACATTACAACACTAGACCATCACTCAGGAAAGAAATGATGAGCATAGAAACTTTGCCGACAGAAACAATTTGTATTTTCCACTTTATTTTTCCACAACTTTGAGGAATGCGTGCCTTGCTTCAACTTTGCTCTGTGCGCAGACACCGGGAGCAAAGTCTTGTGGTAAATGCTTTAACTGTCTGTCCTACCAGAGGCCCACTAACTCCTATCTTACATTACTATAATGGATATTTTAGAATTAAATTCTTGGCATTAGGGTTTTTTCTCTTTTCCCTTTTATATTTTTAGGTCTCATTTATCTTTTAGCTACTTAAGAACGGGTTTGATTTTTTTTTTTAAAAAGTAAAATGCTTCATTACCTTAATTTCATTTTGACATTTTTAAGTATCCTCTTTGTTCTGTCTGTATCATCACTGGAATTTGCTCAGTTTATTAAAAGGCTTAAAGAATTAAGGCTGTACATTTATCATGTTACTTAGATATAAATTTATTTTTCATTTTTAATTAGAAGACACTAGTTGATGTTATTAGGAAGAAAGTATGTGTAATTAAGGATCCTTGATTAAAAACAAGTAAGGAAATTAGAGCTGGGCTTTCTTCTATCCCAGGGTTGCTCAGTGGAACAAAATAAATGACGCATAGAAGTTCAAATATAGCAATATGTGTGTACAACATTATCCAATTCTGAGCATGTAAATTCCCACACCGAGCAGGCGTATATACCACAAAACTGAGAAATCAGGCTTTCTGTGCTTTTCCTGTATATCTACAGCATGCTTTATTTATTAAAGAATTTTTTTTTTTAATCAAGGAATTCTATTTCAGTGTCTCCATCATAGTCAATAGCATTAACTTAATTGTTAATTGTTTTACTAAAATCAAAGCAGCATGCTGTCAGCCCTGGAATAATACAAATCCACAAAATGCTGAGACTGTACCTTATCCTGTATCAGTACACAAGGAGTGGCAAAAGAGTTCCTAGTAAGTTATCTGCCTGTAAGAAGATGACAGAGGCAAGCAAGATAGCCTCAGTCTTATCCACAAATCCAGGGCATAAAGTTTGTCCCCAGGCTATGCCAGTGGAATATTTCCTGGCCTCTTGAGTCCCAACAGAGCAGGGGATGTAACTAGGCTGCTATTTAATTTCCTATTTAGATGAACAAGAAATAGGCAGCCAATGAAAGAAAGGAAGGAAACCTTGTCTCCGTCCTTCCTCCTCTTCACTTTGGCCATCCCAGCTAAACTGGTACAGAGGGAGGAGAGATGCCTCACTAGCTCTTACCAAAACAGGGAGCCAAGAAGTGAACTGGCAATCCTAGCAGGTTTATTTTTCTTAATATAAGCTCAGTATGGTATTAAGAGACTAGTTTTACACTAGCTTATGTTCAGATGACTTGGGGATGGAAAGGAGCTGAAGTGTGACTGTGTACTATTTACACGCCTATAACCTTCAGCCTGCTGATTTAACCATCTGCAGCCATCACTTAATAAACAATAACAAACAGGGCTTTAATGGGTAAAGACTCTCATTGTCCAGAATGCCATATTCTAATTCTCTGTACCTAACCCCAGTACTTAGAATTTAGTTCTCAAATATCGAACTAAAAATAAAAAATAATTAAAAAATGCTTTATTCCTCAGCAAATTCTCTCTGAACTAACCTCTGATTCAATGGAAGAGTATTTTTAATTGTCAGCTGTATGGTACTTGGTTACTTTTAAGTGTCAGAAACAAATGTGTCAAATTCTATTAAAAGCATCATTGGCCAAATATAAGACAGTTACAGATTTTTGTTTTATGTGGCATTGTAAAAAAATAAATAATCAAGAGACTGGTATTGCTGAGCTTACCATCTACTTGTGTGTAAGAATGCACTAACAGAAAAGCATTAACACAAGCACTAATTGAAAGTTCACCTAGAGCAGAGGGAAACTGTTGCATTGACTTAGCTGTCTTTAGGCAGACCTATAATGTTTAACAAACAAATCAGAAGAACACTTGGTGACTACTTTCTCACACCAAGCTGCGTCAACATACAAAGCTGACAAAATGAATATGTCTGAAGAATTTATTTAAGACACACACTGACCTCTCTCTTTCCCTCAACACAAATGAATAGGAATGACAGCTTTATTTTCATCAGTGTAACAGCAAGCCAAAAGACAGTATACTTAATCTACATATTCAGGGGACAACATCAAAATATGTGTTTGGCACAGAAGCCTGGAAAGCATTTATTTTGAGGACTTGATGTATTTCTAGGTCCATCAGTTTAGATAATACTGTACAGAAGAAATATAAAGCTACTAAACTCAAAAAAGATTTCCATTTTCCTTAGAATTCATGACCCCTTATCTCAAGCATGAATACAACAGCTGATGCTGTCACATCTGAGGAGCTTTCATGAGGGATTTGACACAATAGGAATTACTGGCAGACAAAGATAATTCCTCTAGGAAGACTGGCACAAAAGAAAGAGAAAAAAAAAAAAAGAAGGAAAAAAGAAAAGACCTCCCCCACCACATTCTCTAAGACAGAGGTGAATTTCTTCCAGCCTTGTGGTAGAAAGGCTAAGCAAAACCAAACAAATGAAAGTACAACCATGGAACAGTAGAGCTTGTTGATGTTCAGATCATCACAAGGGCACAGCAAATTAACAGAGGCTAGCTGTGACACTGAAATTATAGACTAATGTGTGTAACTTGACTCAACATACCACAACGTACCACACTGAATACAGACTGAAGATATTGATAGCCAAAGTGCTTCATCTCTGTTAATGAAGGAGTGAAAAGAATCTGCAGGTATCCTTTCAAAAATTGTTTATACATAGAGATACATTCTATGAATAAGTATACCAGTGTACTTTCTCTATAACTTCAGGGATGAAGGAGAAAAAGGACATATTTTTATTTCTCTCCCTGGAGAATGTTTACCCAAAAACCCCATAATTTTTTCAAAAAACATACACTCTTAGGTGAACCTCATCTAAACCTCATATATTCTTGTAAAAAAGTGAACACAAAATCCATTTCTAAAACTATTTTTTCAATTATTTTCCTAGTTAAGTAATTTGTGTTCAAGACATAAGACAATCCAAAGCAACGACGTAAGACTGTGTTTGCACGGAACTTTTTTTTTGTTAATTGAGTCTTTGCAGAGCTGGGTCATTGACTTTGTTGAAGCCTTTTTTTTTTTTTTTTTAACCAAACACTGGGTAGAAGCCAGAACTCTATCTCTGCAGAAAGACAGTGACAAATGGGAGTCCTCTATGCTGAATGATAGTAGTATACATAATCTATAACTCTTTCCAATACATCAGTGAGTGATTGCCCTTGCTTACCATAGTCCACCCTTCCCAAGCAATGACCCCTTATGATATAATCTTAAATGAGAAAACGTAACCGTTTCTCAGTGCTAAAACAATGGGCTGATGAATATTTTTATGCTTCTTACAGGAAACCAAAAAACAATACAAAACAAAACAAACCAGGCAAAAACCCCAACAGATTTTGTATCTACTTCTAAATATCAGAAAGGCAATGAGTAACTGATGGTGGAGATAGCTGAAGACCACTCAGGCAGTTATACACATACTTTCTCTGGAGGCAAAATCAGTTGATGAGGACCTCACCCCACTATTCTTCACAGCAGTTCATTACCATTCAACTGTACAAGTAAGACTGTTCTAAGTCCGCAAGCCTCAACAAAACAGCTGAGTGGTAGGAGTTAAAAAAAATAAAATCTGGTGGCCAGAAGAGGAGAACATATCAGAAAATACTTGTGTAACTATTCTCCCAAATAACTAAAATTTAATGTTCCATTAACTTGGTGGCAGGACTCACTTTAAGAGGCTGATCAACTGGTTCGTTTCAATCTTGTGTTTCCCCGACCAGAAAATGAGTTATTATTAATCTGAAACAGCTGTTCTCAAAATTTATTCATGAAGAATGTCACCTAAGTATGACTATTTCCATAACAAGAAACTTAAAAACTGATGCAACAGGGCATATTTGCATTGCTACTTGTGGTATAGCTCAGCTATGTAAGTTAACTGAGATGCACATTTTAGCACCTAGAATGTGACAACATGTGTGCTAAAATCACAAGAGCAGCCATTTCAGGTTTTTTGCGGTTAATAACCCTGCCAAGTTTGAACCCAGTGAATTTACCTTGTGGCAAATCTAAAATTCTTGATTTTCAAAATAACTCCATATAGCTTGTTATGGGTTGGTTTTTTTGGTTTTTTTCCTTTTCTTAACTACCTCCAGACAACCTATGCAGCTTCATTATCAGTGCAGACAGACATACCAATACTACAAGATTTCCCAGGCTGCAGTACCAGTGCCTCAGCTGAGCCTGTACAGAAGAGATGAGAACTACTTGTGCTGAAAAGGTAGGTTTTCTTCTTGCAAGATCAGCCAGCTGTTTGTTATGACTGATAAAACCAATTTAATTCAAAGATTATGTGACACACATTTTAGATTTTGTAAGTTAATTTCTTTCTAATTTTTTGTGGGAAATAAGGGATAAAGTGGTTGTTCTTAATGTGCACTGTTCAACAGTTAGAGGACATTTTCTTTAACAATCTTATTAGCTCAAGTGGAAATATTTTAATTCTCAGTAGTGACCTTAAGCTCAGTGTTTTGCTTTTTCAGAGCTTCCACCGTGTAGGAAATTTCTTTCCATGACTCAAGCTTAGCTTTTGCTTGTTCAAGAACCTGTTCAGCTTCTTGTTTAGCTTCTAGCCACTGTGTTGAATCCTTCAACATCTCATGAAGCTGCTGTCTCCGGCTGTGCAGGTGTCCATGCACTTCATCCCACTGGCTCTGTATCTTTTCAACTGGTGAAACACAAAGGAAAAACAAAAGCTGAGTCACTTAAAACCTTTCTCTTTCTTTTTTTAAAGGAGTAACAAATAATACTTATATCTTTCTAGAACTGACTGATATTGGAGAGCTCTTATACTTTCAAGCTGCAATTGCAACTAAGTTTAATTTAACAAAGAAGAACAGATAAACTGCTCTGGGTCACACAGTATGACACTATGGTACACAGCATGTGTTCCAATGCATATGCAGCCAGAAATGCCAGGTTCATGCCTCAGAAAGCATTATGAAACAGGATCACATTTGAGAAAAAACATGAGCAATAATCTTTCATTCTTACCAAACCAACATAAGGTTTAATACTTTCTGAAGAACAAGTGCTTTAGGGACTTCAGAAATATTAAAGATTTATTGCAAGATATAATTAATGGGTATACTTTCTTACCGTATTGAGGCAAATGTTAGCAGACAGCAAAGGCTGTCAAAAAACCTTACCTCATATGTTCATGTTAATTATAAAATAAAGATTATCTTTATCCACTATTTGAAAGAAATGTGATTCATGGGAACTTAATAATCATTAAAATCACTGATAATAAGTGTTGACTAACATCCATCATCAGACTCATCTATAGGAGCATAAAGACATCAAGAGACCCAGTTGTCCAAGCAGTTGAAGTTTGACAAAAAAATCCAGAAAGAAACCAAGAAACCAGAAGTCCACAAAATAAAAATCTGTACACTGCACGAAGAGATAGGCATTTCTTACTTTTTTTTTTTTTAATTACCTGAGGTTAGTCAGTACAAACTACTTTCTCAATATTTTCTTGAAGACTGACTCACTACATTGAAAATTCACAGGTCTTCTAGGGAGGGGAACAGAGATTCCTAGAGTACTCAGAAAGCAATTTAAATTATCATTGTGTGGTTGTTCCAACACTGCATCTCTCAATGCAGTGTTGATGCTGGAATGGTGCAGGCTAAAGACTAAAGAGATGAGAAATGCTGTAGCAGGGAAAGGACACTTCTACCTATCAGTGCTCTTCCTTCTTCCAGAAGAAGTTATAAAGATCTTTCCATGGACTCAGCTGAGGTTTAGAGAAAGAGAAGAAAACCTTTCAGCATCCCCTGCTCAAGCCTAGGGAAAAAAACCTGTGAGTAAACACACATAGCAGCATGTTCAAGTTAAAGGAAATGCAAAAGGAACTGAAGAAACAGAACTGGAAAACACAAAGCACAATCAGAGCAAAGCAAGGATAGCCTAAGGCCCAAATACTTAATCTGAAGCAAATCTAACCCCTCATTTTAGAAAGATGTATACAAAGGTTACAAAACAACAACTCATTTCTGTGCCCTATCTGGATGAGGATTTCTGATGTAAGCTTTAGGGTATACTTGAAACAACAAAGAGATTGTGGTCTACAGGAAGGGTGAATAACAAAGGTGTTCTTAACTGCTCAAGTAAAATCTCTGTGCTAGGGCTACAGCGGTTGTGGCTCAAGGGTTATGCTGGAAGTCTAGGGGTCAAAGACTGCCCAAACAGTGTCCACAGTGCTGCTGGCATGTGGGCAATAGCTGTCACCTATTTCTTGCAAATAACTACTCGAGCTCATTCCCCCTTAGACTCTGAGACATTCAGTGTCTAAGGGGGAATCTTTTGATTCCTGGCAACCTGGAGATTTTGGTACCTAGCTGTCAAAAGTACAATAGCTTAATAAGCTTAAAAGTATAATAATATATATAGTATATATAAACTATATAGTAATAGTGTAAAAGTATAATGCCAGCTGCCCATGAAAAAACCCTACAAAAATCCCACCTATTTTTGTTTTATTGTAAGTTTCTTTGTTGCTGTGGGTTTTGGCGGGGGGGGGGGGGGGGGGGGGGGGGGGGAATTAAGTGGTGAATGAAAACTATGTTGCAGAACTGCTTCAGTAGAAAATCAGGCCTACAACTATATTAATTCTTCATAACAGCTGCTTTAAATAAGAAATGCTGATATTTCTTATGAACAAAAATCAAAATATTTATAGGTGGATTATGTCTCATGAGGTTTGTATCTAAGTAAGACATATTAACAGTGCTTCTCTAGGGACTGTGCTTTTCTCAGCAAGACATACCACAGTCTGGAGATTCCGTGATGACCAATTCTCCTGCCCAAGAGCAGGGGGGATGAGGCTGCATAATGAAAGCTGTATTCAGGACATCTCAGGAGACCAATTACACAAGTGACTATGAGTACCCAAGCTCAAAATCTATGAAACACATTTGTTCATGAAAATACTTGGGTTATCTCCCTACAAAGGGAAAAGAAAAGCTTCTGGTATGGATGCTTAAAAATAACATGCACAATAGGTTTGTTTTATTACGTGTTGGAGTTGAAGAGCTCAGGAAGTTACTAGGTAATCTGAACCAAGAAAAAAAATAAAAATGTTTTCTTGAACCAGTGAGTGACAAAACCCACTTAACAAAGGACTTCAGTTGGGGATAAACACGCCATGACATCTACATAATTATTCTGGCCTTTCTGAGCTAGAATATACCAAACAGTGCAGTACTGTATAAGACAAAATGGGTAGAGATAATTTATTAGAGATACTTTTACAATTATAACAACATTATTTAGTTTAGGGTAACATAAAAATCCCTTCAAAATCCCATCAAACTTCAGAAGTTTACATCTTCTAAATGATGTCCCCTTTTGAATGCAGACTATTGATTGGTTTCTGAATAACAAAACCCACCAAGCATCCAAAGCTTAAAATATGAGACTCACTTCCACAATGTACTGAAAACCACAGTGTAAATCAGTGTCTCATGAAGATGTATTTTGCTCCTGTGGATACTCTTTAGTGGGAAGTTTCCCACAGAAGGAAAGGTGGACACCACTTACAAGTTTCTCCCAAACAAATTTCAGAAAATTCAATGTGAGTGTATACTATGTTAGAACTGACCCCATCAACCCATGAACTCCTCACCTGCAGCTAATGAGTTACTGACTGCAGATGAGAAGGGTCAGAGAATTGGTATTAAATAATGTTGCTGGACAGTAGAAGACGATTTTTAAAGTATCCTGAACTTGACAGGTTTTTTGTGCAAGGGCACTGGAACATAGAAAATACTTTCTCTGACTGGGTACTAACAGGAATAGGTTTATGAAAATATTTAAGGGTGTTTTATAAGAGGCTAACACTCTGCCTATAGCCTTGGAAGGGTTATTTCTGTTATCAGGACTTTATAAAATTCTTAAGGTTACAATGAACATATGGGATTCAGCAGATGGAAAAGGAATTTCTTCTGAAGTCCAATCATCCTTATCTGGAAACAGGAAGACAACCCTAGAACTAAGAAATAGAATTCCAAACCCAGAAAAATAGAAGAATCAATGGCATGTGAAGCAATTGTTCCAGAAAAGGATTTGCCCAGGTTTTGGAGAAAGAAATAAAAAATTTGATCACTACTTCCTCCCTTGAATTTAAAGCCACTAATAAGCAATATTCAATAAGTAAATAAATAAATAAAACCAAAACCAGACCAAAGGCTATTGCAAAGATTACAAATATCCTGAAAGTTAAGCAAAAACATTTCACATGGCTAAAAAAAGTAAGCTTTGCCAGTAACAAGTAATGTAATTATCCTTACTGTACTCTGGATTATAATAGCCTATTACTGAGATCAGACTCTGATCTTTACCTTTTATATATCATTGCACCTACATACTGTGATGACTACACATTGAAAATGCCTAGATAGACAGAACAAATGTGGCTCCATGTGTAATATTAATATCTCTGAAGCACAGGAATTTTAAATAATTAGTAACGATGACAAAAGCCTTTTTTCCCCATAGTTCAGTAGTTTCTGAAGCACCGCAGTTTACATTATTCATTACAGCTAAGTCCTGTGCCTTCTCCATTTCAAAGCCTAATCTCTTTTTTAGTGTGGCACTCCCCCTTCGTATTCAGTTTTCTTCCTTTTTTTTTCCCCCTAAACTTGGCAACAGCACAATATCTTTATTGTAAGAATCAGTATTTGAAATTATCTCAAGAGGATTCTTAATTATTCAGTATAGAATTTATTTACCAACCATTCTACAAAGTGGCAATCTGGAAAAAAAGGACAACATTTTCTTTATAGACTTAAGGAAAAGGAGAAGAAATAATTTAAAATGATTTTATCAACCCATGTGGCCATTAACTAGTCTAATTTGAATATAAAACCACAAAAATATCTGACAATTAACAAATCTAAACCATGTATCGGAAAGACAAAATACATACAACAGTTTATTTCCTGAAATGAAACCCAAACCCCATCCATTTCCTAATCACCGTGCTCCAGGCAGAAGTCCTCATTCTACTTCTCTTACACAAGTTTTGTGCTTGATTACTGGAAAGTGTGCCAGCATGGCTCCAACCACTCCCAGTTCAACACTGAACCCTCTCAAATGAATAATTTAGGGGCATGGTGAGATTCTATCAGTATGTAATTTCAAGGTTGCTATTCAATTTCTTTTTTTCATCACTACTATTCACTAGTTGTTCAATAGTGGTTATACCACTAAGATGGACAAAAGAAATTCTGCTGAACTGACTGTGGATTTAGTAAGTTATTAAAAGCAGTTACCAACCAGAAAACTGCATTTAAAGCAATCAAACACAAGATAACTATTTTTTAATCTGGTTATCATTGGCTTAGTACATCTAGAACAATCTCAGTGAAGGAGACTGCTGGCTTAAGATTCAGTTTGGTTTATTAACAAAAATATTCAGAGTGGGTTTTTTTCATACTCTAGATATAATAGAGAAACCACAAACAACAATATATCTCTCTTCTCTGTTCATATCATTGATAAGACAAATATAACTCTATTCACTGAGAGGGTTTACTCTCTGCTGTATATAATATAACAGCAGTGGAAACAACAGGAAAAGAGTCTGAGAAGCAGCTGTCAGTCACAGGAGAAATAATGTTCATGTTACTGTAAGTCACATTTAGCCTATGCAGAGATGAAAAAAGCAATCATTCCATGCTACTTTGATAAGTCCATTGAATCCAGTACACACTCCAAAAAAAGTGATCAAGTAAATGAACAGCAACAGAATTTGCAAGGTAGAAAACCTCCACTTTCCTTGTCAAACAAATTACCTAAACTGCACTCATTTTGCTCTGTAGGAGAGTGCTTTTCAAAAGCATTTCTGTCAATATATTGACATTTTCTTATAAAAATAATTTTTGCACTGGAGGTTCATAGATTTGAAGACCAGAGAGACTAATACAATCTGACCTGCTGCGGAATATAACTGAAGAACAGCAGAATTATGGACAGTTGTAATTCATGTTACCAAATGCTACTGATGCACTGACATTCCTTAGCTGAAAAATGAAAATTGTTTTATATGCATCTGAGTGTTTCAATTTACTTATACCTTGCAACAATGATTATGTTGAAAAGACACATTGAGCTTGAAATCTAGACAATTCTGAAAAATTGCTTATGAATAGTTTCATATTTTGGTCATAATCTCTCAAATCTTAAAGGGTTTTTACGCCCTTCTCTTTTGTAGCAATATGAAGCACCCAATGCATTGAAAGAAAAAAGAGGAAACTGTGATCATTCTTAGTAGAGTAGCCTTTAAACACTATGGCTGTACAGAATGGCTGTCACTGGTAAATAGAATAAAAGCAAAATGAAGAAAACTTTTTACGTCCTCTGCCAATTGTAACAACTTCCCTTGTCAATGTTAATTATAACAGGTTAAGAAATTGGTGGATGAGGTCGTTGTACTGCATTCAGAAAATCTTGCGACTGAACTGGCTGCAGCCCTGGTCTGTGTGTGGTTTGCACAGTCATAGGACTGTAAGCACAACACTTTATATGACAGGGCATGTACCAGACAGCACTACGAGAGGAAGTCAGCAAGACATGGTAGTATGTAGAGCTGAACTGAGGACTTAGAGATTGTAATATTAGAAAATGCTGAAAACATAAATAAAACCTGTAGATTTTGTGGAGGGAAAGGTTGAAAACAGCCCAAGCTCAACATTGCCATTGTTACTCTGGAAGCATACTACCGCAGCTACAAAGCTGTCAATACGAGGTTTTTTTCAATCATATGCTATCCTGAAAATTATTCCTACATATCCCTAGAGTTTAGGCCCTTTACAAAGTTGTTTTCAAAGTTAAGCACACATTTTAAGCTTCATCTTTGAGTAGTTCATCAGGTTGGATTAATTTCTGTTGGAGTTGCAGACCCACAATATACTCTTCTTTGAATGTTCTAGATAGCTAACTGTTATGTATTTCATCTTACTTCATATGCTTTTAACTAATCTACACATTTATCCGTATAAAATTTAGTTTGGTTAAACTTTTGTGGCTGTATAGAACACTAGTTTTTCCAATCCTAAAAATTTTAATTGTGTCTTACTAAACAGTGAGCATGGTTTCTGAGAGGCATGATGGAGAAACTAGAAAATATGGATTTAAACAGAAACATACCAGGTTATTGCACCTTTTTTACACTTTTCCCTTTCTTCCACTGAACAGTATCATTTCCCACATAATAGGGATAAACAAATTATGAGGAAAAGAGATGTTTTCTAATGCTTTCCATTTTGGGCTCAGTTTTCTGTAAACCACATGAGTGGAATCACAGCTTACACATCGTTTAAGCTTTGTCTTGATTGTGGTTACCTTGCTTTTCATTATTGTATTGTTCTAAATAACTAAATCTGAACTAACTTTTTTTTTTCCCTAGGAAAAGGATTCAGTTTAAGTTCTCCATTTGTCAATTATTTCTTGCTGAAAGTGCTGTATCTTCTGCTGCCTTCCAGAACAGGAGGTGTCTGACCTGAGTCTTATTTTTCAAGAAGGAACCGTTTTAATAAAGTCTATCATAACAACATCCCTTGACAAAAGAATGCCAGCTCTGTTCTTATGAACAACTGTGAATCTGTGACAGACCAGTCTAGGGAGAACATTTGGATAGTAGATGCAGAGTCAAACAAGGATAAGGTTAAAATATTTCTTTTTTAAATGCTGAAGTACTTAAAGAGTTACAGGAACAGTTATAACATCTACTAAGTTGCTGTCTGTAGGCTATCATTATGGAGTGGAGCTGGATAGGACAGAATACAGACTAGAGAACAGTTGGAGCCAGCCTACTCAGATAGTAATTTATGCTTCATCTGTCCTTCTTTATCTTTTCTTGTAAAGCAGTATTTCTCTTAACTTTTTTCAGAGGCTTATAAAAGCCATACTTCTTAAAGGATGACCTTGTTATGGCAACACTTTAACTAAATATGGAAAAACACTAATAATGTGTCATCGAAGAAATTTTGTGCATCCCTTAGATGGTCAGTAATGTGATGAGAGGATTTAGCTAATAAATCCAAAATTAATGGTGGGGTGGCAACTTAGAATATCTAGCTTGGTGTGAAGTTTGTCATATATGCCAGTAAGATGTCAGAGGTGGCTTTTATGCACCATTAATATACTAAGATATTTATAGAAAGATTATTCCTTATCATATATGCATCATAATGTGTAACAACCAATTTTTTAAAAAAAGCTTATGGCTTACAAAAAAATTAGGAAAACCAGAAAGTATGTATGCAAATTAAGCTGCATACAAAAAAGTGAATGAATAATACCCAGGAAGAAGGAAGGAACTGTAATCCTCTATAGTATTGTGCCATATTCTAGTTTCCAAGAACAGATAAAAGGTATTAGAAGGGAAACCAAGAAGAAGCAGTGCTCAGAGCCTTCAGCTGCCTTTCTGGGGTGATGAAGAACAATGAAAATGCACCTGAAAGTCTTGTCAAGGCATGAAAGCTGTGGGAGGAAGAATGTTACGTTCCTCGGCTTCTCAGAGGCTAAGAAAGATAGTCAATAAGGGAGATTTCAAAAGAGGTAATGTTTTTAAAAAAACATGCACAGCCATAATCTCATTTAGTAGTTTGATAACTTTAGGGGGTAATTAATTTTCTAACTATTGCAACTCTGTGATTTAATTTTGTTTTGTTTCACTAGGGTAAGCCTATTTTTCTTTTATCTAAAAATCACTTCCACATGATCAAACTAATGAAGGTCACTCTGTTCCTTTGGAAGTGTCAGATCAAACAGAATGAACTGAAAACTGTCAAGTGGTTTCCGTTAAGCATCAAGTGAGTAATTCTTCAGCACTGTGAAGCATGCTTTATACCTTGCTATACGGAGTGGGAGTTAGAGACCAGACTAAGCTGGTAGCACATCTAAAGGATTCGGTTTCTTATAACAAGCAAAAAGTAACTTCCATGACTGAACACTGAGAAGGGCAGGCAGAAGCTTACTATTTGGAAAAGAGGTCCTTCTGAAAGCATTCGCTAGTTTGTCAAGTTTTTATGAAAGTATTTATGTATATCACATTTATCACCTCTTAGATAAAGTTTTCACAGAACCACAGAATCGCAAGGGTTGGAAGGGACCTTGTGAGATCATCTAGTCCAGCCCTCCTGCTAAAGCAGGTTCTCCTAGACCATGTTACACAGGACTTCATCCAGGAGGGCTTTGAATATCTCCAGAGGAGGAGACTCCACAACCCCCCTGGGCAGCCTGTTCCAGTGCTCCATCACCCTCAGAGTAAAGAAGTTCCTCCTCATGTTCAACTGAAACCTCTTATGTCTCAGTTTGTATCCATTGCCCCTTGTCCTGTCGCTGGACACCACTGCAAAGAGACTGGTTCCATCCTCGTGATTTCTGCCCTTAAGATATTTGTATGTGCTAATGAGGTCCCCTCTCAGTCTTCTCTTCTCCAGGCTGAACAAGCCCAGCTCTCTCAGCCTTTCCTCACAGGGGAGATGTTCGAGTCCCTTAATCGTCCTAGTTGCTCTCTTCTGGACTCTCTCTAGGAGTTCCTCATCTTTCTTGAACTGGGGAGCCCAGAACTGGACACAGTACTCCAGGCAGGGTCTCACCAGGGCAGAGTAGAGGGGGAGGATAACCTCCCTCGACCTGCTGGCCACACTCCTCTTAACGCACCCCAGGATGCCATTGGCCTTCATGATCATTTTTACACTAAATGAAAAAGGGAACAGATAATGGTATTTAGCATGTGGAAGAGCATTTGCCTTGCATTTTAAAATGCTATACATTCTGTAAAATTTTTATGTGAGAAAAAAACACTTATCTGAAAGAGAAGTAAGATTCTTCAGGATTTAGTATGAAATAGGTAACAAACCTAAGTGTAGTTTTGCTAGAAACCTACAGAAACAAATAAAAATATGTATAAGTATTGACTAAGGAGATGGACAGATGGATTAGGGAATGAGCTTCTGAGACCTCTCTATTGCTGTCAGAGCCTTGAGAAGCAGAGCAGGACACTTATGGAGACATGGACTGCCACAGTCAGTCCCACTACTCTACTCAGGCAGGATGCAGAGTCAGCAGAGATTCTTCCGTGACCGCAGCAGCAGGATGCACATGGACAAGCCACCAGAAGTTAATTAACTTATTTTTTTTCTGCAGAAACTTACATATTTGGATGACATAAAAAAATAACTTTTTAGTAACATTGTATTAACTGAAAAATCAGAGTGTTCCCTTGCTGGAATGATTTAATCATCTTTCAAAATGTTGGTTTCATTCAATTTCCTTTGTTGTATGTAGAAAATAGCTACTGCATTATTGAATTTAGCTACTTTCTTAAATATTCATCATATAATTAGGAAGAGTAACATTAGATTTAGAAACGATATTTAGACTGATGGAAGGTACTCAAACTGAAGCCACAGGACTATGACTAATCTGATTAACTAGCTGACTGAACATGTAAGTAATCCAATCGTTTCAGTTTTAAATTTATAGAAAAGTTTTCAAAGCACTTAATAGGAAAAAAATAATTGATTTCTATCTTTTCTTAGGAATGTAATTATTAATTAGAAGTGACTAGGTATTTTAGTATTTATCTTTGCCCAAATGTGCATTAATATTTTTTCTAGGATTTTGGTTACTTAAGGTATTAGAGGGAAAATAATTTATCACTATGAATCTAATTTCTGTTCATGGATGATAGCATTTGTAATAATCAACCTACCTACAAAATATTTAAAACCCCCCTTTTTTCAGAAGAAATATGACTTGTCTGTGTATGTGTTTAAAAAAAGGATTTAAAGAAATAACTCTACTTTCTCTGAACATAAACAAGAATGCTATTAGTATTATTAAAGTACATCAGCTTTCATAGACTAACGCTTTCACAGACTTCCATACTTACTGATGCAAAAACGTAATGGTAGATCTGGCAGTTTAAGTCCCAAAATGTATGAAATTCATTACTTACCTAATGAAGCATACAGGCAATGAATTTCAGAATTTTTAGTACCACATAACTTTGTGTTGCCATCATACATTCATATTTACATCATATATTTTTAATGTCATCAGCCTGCTAACTCCTACTGAGTTTAGGCCGAGAGTTGCTTTTCAAATATAACTGCATTTGTTAATCTGTATACTGATTTGCTTTGTTTTGATTTAATAGATCCAGCTCTAACTGTATGGGCAAGACTGTGGGAAATACCAAAATACCTAGAAAATGAAAATAGACTCAGGAATTCTGCAAATGTGTGAATATCAGGTTCCAAGTTACTGAAGCAAAGTTTTGCATACTGTTTATATTTCTATTTTTTTTCTTCAAGAAGCAAAATAATTTCCTCAGGAGAACCTCCACTCCCCACAAAAGCTAAAAAAACAAAATTCAAAGACTGCAACTGGCTTTGATTCATTTTACAATGGATAAACAGAAAATCTCTTCCTTCTGTTATTTGACGTTAGATATTACATAAGCTGTCAGAATAACATCATCCAAAAGCTAAGCTTTTTTCTATAGCTCTTAAGGCCCAAATCCTTACCAACGTAATACTTACTAATTAAGCTGCATCAGCAAGGGTGAACTAGCACAGTTTGTGCAGTGGTCAGTAAGCAACACAGTGGCTCCCATTCGTTGGTCTTAACTCTGAGACTATCTGCTGGGCTAGAATTGCTCTCTGTGGTATTCCATGACTGGGAATTATAAGCACAGACCTTTGTGAATCTTTTGCTGTGCCTCTTCTGACAATGCAAAATCATTGATTCGACTGCTGTACCTCTATGGCATGCACCTCTCACCGGAGGTCAGCTGGGAGATGACTCTAGAGCTCTATTCACTCGCCTACCCAAGAGTCACAGAAAGCGGGGTGCTGGCAACAATACTGAGCTTAGCTCAGTGGATGAACCAAAAAAGCCACTCTTGCATCAGAAAAAAAAACAAACAGTGGGCCAAATCAAAACATCATTGCTTTGACTTTTATTTTTGCCTTTGAAAGCAAAGAACAATTTCAAATCAGTAAGAATTGATTGCAAAGCAAAGACATAAAAGTGTTTCTTTTAAAAATATGTGAATATGCAACTTTAATCATAAATTTCAGGCATTTTGTATCTGAACTGAGTTAATTTGATAAATTTGTTATTTCATAACAGAAATAAAAAACTGTATAAATTTGTTTTATTTACAAATTACCAATTTCATAATCACAGAATGGTTTGAGTTGGAAGGGACCATTAAAGAACACCTAGCACAACGCCCTTGCCATGGGCAGGAACATCTTCCTCTGTATCAGGTTGCTCAAAGCCCTGTTCAACCTGAACCTTGAACATTTCCAGGGATGGGGCAGCCACAACTTCTCTGGGCAACCTTTATTCCAGTGTTGCAACACCCTCACTGTAGTTTCTTCCTTATATGTAATCTAAATCTGTCCTCTTGCAGTTTAAAACCATTGCCCCTTGTCCTGTCATTACAGGCCTTGGTAAAAAGTCTCCCTCTGTCTTTCTTATAATACCCTTTTCTATATTGAAAGGCTGCAGTAAGGTCTCCCCCCAAGCCTCCTCTTCTCCAGGCTGAACGACCCCAACTCTCTCAGCCTTTCTTCACAGGAGAGGTGTTCCATCCCTCCTCTGGAGCCACTTTAACAGGTCCATGTCTTTCTTGTACTGGGGACCCCAGAGCTGATGCAATACTCAAGAACATAGTGAATTATCAGATATAAAGCTTCCTCCACGATATTTTTCAGGTGCAGCTGACCAGAAATTCCAGCACAGGCAGAAGCTTATAGATGCAAACCAAAAATAATATTTACACAACGGATTATGTATTGTACTGGTGACTTGTGTAAAAGAGTTACTTCTCTTACAATAAACTTCCTGAAAGGAGAAAAGTGTCAGTTATCACAAGACTATTTTTAAATTAAAGACTGCATTTCTGGCCATGACAAAAGCAAGCTTCTTTTTTTAGATTTACAATTACAGTCTTTTGGAAAAATTACATTAATATTGAACTAAGTATTTCCAAACATAAGTTAATGCCGTGGGGATTTTGCTGCTACTTCAGATGACATTTCCTCATGTCTTACACCCCATTCTGTCTTCACTCTCACATCTGTACCTATTTTCTACATACTCTAGAAGATGCTATCAGTCTGATATTGGTTAATCCATATTTTTATGCAGAGAAAGGCAATTTTAGCTTCCCAACACTTGAAAACCTTAATGGACTGAAATGCAATACTTCAGGACTTAAAAATAGGCTGAAAAATGATCCAGAAAGTCTTTTGTGAGCAGGTTATTATGAATTTTTTTTTCTTCTTCTTTTAATGAGTGCTCTCCACTTATGTGTCCAAGTAATATTGGGACTTTGTTGAAATAAAAAGGAAAGAAATAGTTAAATTTTATACTTAAAATGACCTTATACACTCCAAAGTAAATACCAACAGAGTCAACTAAGGAAGTAACATACATTGCAGAAGAAACATTTCTTCTGAAGTTTCCAAAACATTCATGCATTTTGAACATCTCTGTGTATCTATACTGCTCTACTGGCTTTTTTACCGAAGCACTGATCAGAAAATGAAGTGCTGGTACTTGAACTATTAAAGGAGCACAGCTCCTCAAGCATAGGAGCATGTAAGAAAAAAGAAGTAACTTTTTTTTTCCTACTTTTAATTTACAGGACTAGCTCTCATGGTCACATGAACTGGGTCCGAAGCTATGGAGCCTGGCAGGTATTTGTTTCTTAATAACTAAATAGATACATAAATTTTTAAAAAAAACAACAAACAAACAAAAACCAAACCAACAACATATCCATCATCTTATTCTAATATTTTAGCTGACTAATAAAAGAAAAAAAAAATATATAATGTGCCAATTACACCAATCTTGAGAAAAGGAAAGATGTGATAACTTGCCTTTTACTGTGTTTTCAGTTTGAAAAGGGGTTAGGTTTGTTTTGGGGTGTTTTGTTTTAATCAGAAATCTGTGCTTCTTTGTTCATGTTCTCTTTGGTACTCCAACACAGATCATAACATTCATGAGACTCATGAGACACTAAACGGACTAAACTTAATCAACTTTAGACAAACTAACACACTTCAAAGTCACTATTCTGATATGGGTGAAACTCACCAAATTTTGAACCTTACACACTACATAGGTTTTGACTGGACATTAGGAAGCATTTCTTTACCAAGAAGGTCATCAAACACTGAAACAGGCTTCCTAGAGAGGTCGTCAATGCCCCATGACTGTCAGTGTTTAAGAGACATTTGGATAATGCCCTTAATAATATGCTTTAACTTGTTCAGCCCTGAATTGGTCAGGCAGTTGGACTAGGTGATCATAAGTTCCTTCCAACTGAAATGCTTCTATTCTATTCCATTCCATTCCATTCTATATTTCACTACAGAGCTCAACATCCTGTTTGCAGGAAAACACATAAAATGGAGCAAAGAAAAGGTATCCAATAAACAGATTAAATGATTACTGCTGCCATCCTAATATAATGCTTCAGTGAAGAAAGACAAGTGTGGAAAGTGCAAAAATTCAGAAAGAATAATAATAGTAGATATGTAATTAATATTCTGCAAAATTGTTATATCTATTCATCTGAAATACTACATTCTTCTCTCCACTTAAGGGGATAAAGCAGATGTAAACACAGTCTGATACTTCCAGGAAAACCTTCTATGGCATAGACGTTTCCTCAACTGTGTGCAGGTTCCCATTCAATTAAAATATAATGAAATAAAACCTTTTCTAAATATTCCATTTCAGGTTCTAAGTTTCACCAAGCCCAGATGCCACCACGTTCTCACCATATATCAGACTGTTCAACACCTACTCTCCTTTGCTGTTACTCAGCTAGGGATTGTCCAGATCACTCTCTGATGGGTCAGTGTCTCACCTATCATGCAATAGGCCTTCTGACAAGAAAAATGAAATATGAGCATCTAATCTCCAGAATATTTATGCTATTTCCCCTTCCCTCTCTTTTTGGTATGATAAAGGCTGACACAATCCTGTGAGCATTGCTATCCAATAAACACACATTAAAAAGCCTCAGAGCCACCATTTTTATGTACTTATGGTCCTGAAAGCAGTAATAAAATTAAATTCTTTGAATTATCTAAAGTATTTAATAAGTAACCATAATGATTTGGTATACATAACAAAAGGAAATAATCAGCTGGTGCCACCACCCACCAAAGTCTTAGGACCTCTCCCACACAGGCTAAGCCGGTGTTTACTCAGGTTGGACTTGCAAAGGAGCTTTGGGGCTGTGCAAAATACTCTTTTTGTTATTGGTTTATTCCCAATTCAAGCAAAACTAAACCCATGATAAATTTATATTGAGGATCGCCAAAGTAAAATCCTTAGGCCAAATGTACTCCAGGGTGCTTAACTAGATTGTCTGAGAACAACTGCAGGTTCCAATATATGTTCTTTGTGTTTTGCATTCATTTTAGAAAAAGAGATGGGACACAATGTACACAAAAATCTGCATTTGCCTGATATCACTGATTATGTGGAATCTAAATTTAGCTTGTAATCTCTGCAGAGCAGGACCTTTGTTTCCTGTTTGCTCTGTAATTACTACAGAAAATTATGGTCTGTCATAAATGAATATATACTGTTCTGACAGTTTTTAAAATAACTGTGGACATTAAATGTTGCCCATCAAACTCTGGATGAAATGTCAGTGGACGAGTAATTTGATCACATTTTGAAAAGTCCATTTCTGAACAATTTCTTTTTTGTTATTTCCGTTTATTTTAATTTTGACTGATTTGTTGCAACACAGCTAGCATAGCTCTTCTGTTTGTATCATCATGCATAAAAATAAAATAAAATAGATTTTTTTACTGTTTACATGTCTACTTCTACTCAAATTTACAATGTTCTGTGCAAGCTACTATTTCTAACACAGTACTACCTTGAAAAACTAGCCAAAACAGCAAAGACTTAGGTTTGTCATACTCAAACAAACAGGTTACAAAAGCTAGTCTTCTGAATAAATATGGCAGACAAAGGCTGGGAGATGATATATTATCTCACATTATCTAGGTAAAGAACTGAATATATGAAATTAGAAGACTTTTCTGGAATTACAAAGAAAGTCTGTAGCAGAACTGGAAAGGAAATCAAGGTCATCCTCACCTCTTGATGATACAAGAAGTTTGCTCTTACTGTATTTGCATTGATCCCTAAAGGGAAAAAAAACCTCAACCATATGCTATCACACAACTGACCTCAAGCATAAGGAGTAAGTCAGTTCTTAGTGTTTGGCAGGGGGCTTCCACTAGGAAGAAAAGTGAAGAATGGCGAGTATTCCTCAGATGCATTCATATATGTTCAAGGAAGGAATAAAATATCCTGCTTGCTTTGTTGTGATGGCCCACCTTACCAGTAGGCTGCCTTAGTCTTTGAAAGCATTCTCTCTATACTTTCCATCATGCATATGAGGGTTTCTCTTGACATCCTGGAATTTTTTGTTACCCTTATCTCGCCTCTTCTTTCACTGGTTAAAATTACAGATGCAACTAAATTCATCCCTAGTCCAAGTGTTTATATTTGCATTTGGGTGCCAGGTCCTGTTACAGCTAAAAGAAAACATTATTACTTGTTCCTCTATTTAGTCTCCAAGAAAGGTGGTCAGCATTGTCATCACTTTCAAAGCAATTTGTGACTTCTCACTGAAAAAAGTCACCCTGTGGGTAGCTCTCAGAGAGCAGCACCTTCATTGCTGTTGGCAATGTCCCCCCTTGGTCCTCTCCAAGATGTTTCCAGCCTGTGGTGCTGGAAGCATGGGTAGAGTTTCCAAGCAGTAAGCAGCCAGGCAGAGGCACAGACGTGCTCTGTTTCTGCTGCTGCAAGCTGCTAGTGGTTTATTAAACTTAAGAATTTAGAGATATTGCAAATGTTATTTGAGAAGCTGATATGATCAAGTCTAAGAGAAGTTAATATGTGAAAATAAATGCTATTGTTTAGCTTTTTTTTTCCCCCCAAATCTCACACATTAAACCCAGAAAAGTAATGGTGAACTTCCTGTACAAAGCCATAAAACCACCACCAAGTCTTCTGATAGGTCTGCTCAACCATCTCTAAGTCCGATACAGTTTTCCTGCATTACCTACACTACAGACAGAGCCCTGGCCTGAGCTACGACAGCAGTTTTTACCAGACAGGTACTAGAAAGAGGAGGTAAGTGGGCAGGCATAGCCAGAGTGAAAGACAAGTGCAATGACATGTTTCAAGCAGAATGACAAGGGAAGATTCAACACAGAAATGAGTTAAACTTATTACATAAACCAGCATTTTCCACACGGGGGACAGAGAGTGAAGAATAGAAGATGGAGGCAGTACAGGAAGGCAGATGAAAAAACACCTCTAAGGGTCCAAGTGATTTTCAGGACACAAACCATGGGGTCTGCTTGCACTGCACTCTTCCTGGGAGCCTGGCAGCTGCCTGAGTCCCTGCCCCAGCTCAGGCAGCACCAGGGCAGCATGGCCCTGGCTGTCCCCATGGGGCAGTGGGGCCTGCCGGGGCACCTGGGTGGGAGGAGGCCATTAGCTGTCCTGGGCCAGTCACAGCTGGTTCCAGCCAGCTCCCAGACCTGCAGGGGTGGTTGGCACCCACCAGAGCTCCCACCAAAGAGAGGAGCCAGTGGCGCCTCTGCCCAAACACATTGCGGACAAGGCAGCTTCAGGCAGGGGCAGGAGGCACAGCGGGAGGCCAGCAAGGAAACATGAAAGGAGAGAGGTGAGTGTGAAGAGAGGCGTTTGGAGAAACAAAATGGAGGAGACACATGGAAGGGGATAGTGTTGGGGAGGCGGCTGGAGGTGCGCAGTGGGAAGGAGGCACTTGCACCATGTGAGGTGTGAGACGGGACCTGTGAGGGACTGCAGCTGAATAAGAAGCCGGCAGCATTGATAGAAACCATGGCCCACTGACCCCTGCCTCTTGTGGCACCAGTCACCGTGCCAAAGAGATGGGAGGGGGGAGACACACACACGACACAAAGCACAATGTGTGGCAAAACCAAGGTGAGCCGAGACTAGGAAGGTGGGAGGGAGGTGCTGGACTGAAGCTGAGCCTGGGGAAAGGGAGGGAAGGTTTTTCTTTAGCTCTTCTGGTGTTTATGTCTCTTTTGTTTCTCAGTATCTGAGTCAGTAATTCACCAGACCCATCCCAGCCCTGTCTAGAGTCCATGCCCGGGAGACAGGCAGGTGCAATTCTTGTATATAGATTGGAGGGACACTTAAGGTCATCTAACAAACAGGTCTTCGCCCCTGAGCAATACAAAGATTTCTACTAGAGCATACATTCCTTGTTTTTACCAGTGTGACTCCACAGCGTGCCATTGCGTCAAGACCTACAGCCTTGTTCTGGTGCAGCCCCGCATCAGGACGCTCACATGCCCCCCGATTTTGTGTCCTGATATTTCTACGTGCTAGTGGAGGTCTCTGCCCCTGCCATCCCGAGCAACCCCTCCAGCCAAGGTCTTAGAGAGCTTTTAGTCTCGGAGGTAGCTCAGGTGTCTCTTCATAACGCTGCATTGCATCTGTTAAATGGTTTTCATATTTGTAAATATGAAAGGTTAGGTTTTCAGTGTTTTTCTAGATTATTAAAATCACCTGTAAGATACAGAGAACAGAGAATTAAGTACAAACATGTAGATGCAACAAGTATGTGTAACTGTGAAAAATCAACTAAATGGTTTTGATACAGATGGCAGCAGGTGCCCAACAGCACAGTTCCTGGCAACTTCTGTACTTCAGAGGTTTTCCACCAGATAAAATATCTATGAAAAATCTCATGATTCCCAAAAGTCCTAGCTGCTCATTACATTCTGTCATTGTGCCCAAATCTAAAAACAAATGCAAAATCCAATTTACTTTCTGATCAATTGCTGACATCTATTCTGACAGAAGATATTCAGATATGTGATAACATCAAGTAAGAATGTCAGCATTGCAATGTCAACATTCACAAAACCTGCAAAAAATAAACCCAAATAAGCAATCCCACTAAACAGTAAAAATCACTAAGATCCAGACAATTTAATATTAAAAAAACAAGTATATTTTGATGCTTGTATAAACTGACTAACATTTTAAAGTTCCATTAAAATTAAATTATTAATTTAAATTATTAACTAAAATTTTAAAACTCTCTATAAAGATAGTGAAGAGAAGGAAGATAATGAGGCATTTTTAGGTAAATTGGATGCTTTTGTTAAAAACAGAACTTTCTAATTCCCTTAAAGAAAGAAGGGAATGCATCCAAACCATATGATGCAATACTTTTGAGACTTTCAGACTTCAAACATATGGAGTAGTACTAGCATCCAGCAAGAAATACAAATCCTCTATCTGAAATGAAAAAGAAAAGTTTTCCTTGATCTTGAGCTACTACACATGCACGTATTTTAAGGTTAGACAGTAACTTTATTGATTCCCCAAGTGGACCTTGTATAAACACAGCAATCAAATTTCATCAATAGATAGGGAATTTAAATTGCTTATAAAAAGAGTCTTTAACTTTGAAAAATAATCTTTAAAGTGTAGAATGTTAATACAGTTATAAATAATAGGCAGTTGTTTCCCTCTCTTTCGCTTTTGGAGCTTGATCATTTTGGATATTTACTTGCAATGGAAATGGGCCACAAGTACCACAAGTGGTAAAAATATTTTTAATGGCAAATTATTAATACCACTCCTTTTAGCATAGAAAATGGAACAAGTCTTTCCAGTATCATTCAAAGAGAAAAACAATTCCTTTCCGATTATCTGGCCACTACACAAGTCAATGGAACATTCCTCTACCATTGACAAGATATAAGTCAAACCTCTCCAGTGTTTATTATTTTCAGATCTTAAAGTATTTTATACAAATATTAATTAACATTTGTAAATGAGATTGAATTCAATTTTGAAATCTGATGTAATTGAAAACACATTTTCTGCTGTAACACAGTAAATAGGAAGTCTCACATTAGATACTGTTAAATATGTTGAAAACAAAAAAACCTCAGTGCTTGGTTTCCTGAAGAAGTACAAATGCTTGGCAGTTTTAGTCATTTAAATGTTTCAAAAAATTATGTTAACATTTCTCTTGTCGTTTAATATATGAAAGAAAAACTTTGTATGCTTAGAAGTACTCTCAATTTACTTCACGTTTGCATACTATTGAATCCTTGAATAGTCTTCAGAAGCACGCGATACTAACAGCTTCTGAAACAACAGAGTAAATTAGTAGGACCTGCAATCTCATCCTGTGTGGCAGTTCCTCACCTTCCCTTTACATTTTGCTTATAACGTTTTTGCAAGTAAATTTGCTTCTTTCTGAAGCTACTGAAACACTGGCCTCATTAACCTAAAAAAAGAAAGTTCCTTCAAACTGATATAGGCATGTAGATTTCTATGAGCATTAAAGATTTTCACAAAGGCATTAAGAACAAAGGCAGGTAGTTACATAAAACCACTCTGTTAAAATATGAGTCCCCTTGAGCCTAAAAGAAGGAAAAGATGCTCCTAAAAACACTATTAATAGGACTTAGTAGGAGAGCAGACAACAGTACTTGGGGGAAGGAATTGCCTTCTGACAGCCTGTAAACAAGACTTTCTGTCATTTTGTGTCTGCTCATGGTGCTGGGCAACAGTTACTTTCATTAATTGGTGACCGGGGAGGTTGAAGGCTGGGGGCATTGAAGTTTTACATGCTTTGGCCCTTTTACTAAAATCACCTCTATCACCTCAGTTTCCATACAATTTAAGTCCATAAAAAGTCAGTCTCCATACAATTTAAGAACAGTAGAGTAAGCTACAGAATATTAAATTAAACTCACTTTGTGGTCATATTTTCCTGATGAGAGATTTGGTCAACGATTCTGCTCTCCTAGCTTTTTTGGAGTATAGATGACAAAATTTTACTAATACGATTTGGGCAAAATTAAGTTCCTCTATCCACCACAGCAATCCTCGGTGCCTGTTCTCCAACACCGACTGATTTCTAGGGGCATAAAACTTTGGAGAATGTCCCTATCTATTTAGAAGTACCTGATCTAGAACTAGCCAGCTACGTTTCACCTGAATTACCACACAACACAAAGTTTAGTAATTATTTAACTCTCTTTACAGGCTTGACAAGGTGAGCTCTCAGCAAGCCTAACACAGCCACCAGCTCTGATACCATCTAATACACTTAGCAGCACTGGGACTATCAAAAACTCTGTGCCACTTTTACTCAAGAATACAACCACAAACGGAGGAAGGTCACCTTGTAGCCTCACATCCTTTTTGGAAGCACTACAACACCTGAAGTAGACAGTTTAGATTTTGCCCTTTGTCTGCTGAACCATATGCTTCTAGTATATATAGCCTGAGAAATGATATATAACTGTAATTCCCCGATCACTCAGACATTTCTGGGGCATGTTATTTCCTGTTCTTAAAGGGCAGCTCTCCCCAGTGTTCCAAAATAACTTCTTACTCCTTCTTAAAATGTCCCATAACTTTCTTACAAATACTATAGCAGCAAATCTGTGTCAAGGAAGCGGTTTCAAATGAGATACTCTTCTCAGTAACATGCTATCCCTTTCAAAGCTATATGTTTATGTTGTTATTGAGGTTTCTTTAACAACAAATGGTTTCTCCCTTCATTTCCACGGCATAGAGTTCTCATAGTAAAAACAAGGTTTCAGCTGTAAGGTACCTTGGGGTGGTTAATAATCTTTGGGTCTTTATGACAAAGGAAAGCTATTACTCAGGTTCTTGAGAAGTTCTTGAAATATGTGGAATCCAGAGAACAGAACACTGGTATTTACTCAATAATTCAGCTGAAAAATATCAACAAGATAACTGAGCAAACTGTATATAAGTAAAGTTTTCTCTTACATTTTTCTTTTACTTCTTTTACTAGTCTTGCTGACTAGGAGTTTTACTACTGGATGACAAATACCAAATTGTATGAATTTGGTTTTTCAAGTAGTAAACCCTTTATTTGTATTCAATAGCTGTAAGAGAAAACCATGTGTACAGTGGAGACAGCTGTTTTATTAAGATGTTGAGAACAACAGTACAGCTGTAATTCACTGTGGAGTTTCCATACATTTTGTTTTGTAAGTGATGACAAGTTGATGATTTTGCCATAAAAATGTCAAATACAGCAAACTATTCAATAAAGACATTTTTATGGAGTGACACAGAGACGCTCAGACTCTTTTCAGATTAGTTCAAGCACAGCTCTCCTAACAACCAATTAAAACATATAGCTTTCCTTTTTAAAAAAACCCAAACAACAAACAAACAAAAAACAAACCACAAAACCAAAATAACTCTTCTGAAGATATCGTCTATGAATTATTCATACATTTATGGACTTGGTTTTAAAAACCCAAAAAAATTTAAAAGAAATCATTTGTGTAATTCTTGATCAAAATAGTCTTCAAAATGTGTGTATTTATTGCTATTATTTATGTATTTGATGTAATAGAACTGAATCTCTCAAGTGATATTTTGAGAGTTCACTACATTTCACACAATTGCTGAAGAAAGATGTGAGCTACTTTGGCTTCTTATAATCTTGGTCAGTAAGAGATTATAGAATCATAGAGTTCTATAAATATTCATTTTCATACCTCCTCCATTGCTTACACAGCCAGAAACCACATTACAAAATTGGGATGTAAATTACTAGCAAAGTAAAACCACAGAAAGGTTATTCACCATTATCTTTTGCATGTGTGTCAACACAACAGTAGGAAGGCCTGCTATTTAAAGTTTCTTACATTTCCAGGATCTAGCAAGAGCTAACAGCCTTTGTAATTACTTTTGTATTTCTGATCCTAAGACTGTAAATTTGTTTTTATTATCTCCCAGTATACTTCTATATTGACTTGTTACTGGCTTTATGTATTCTATATGTAGGAACTGATGAAAAATAAAAGGAATTTTAAAAGTTTAATTACTTTATTATATTCAAAGTTGCTTATAAACTCATTCAATTTAAAGAAACAACATTTTCATCAGCAGGAAAGTGTTTTGGATCTGTGATGCATTATGTAGAGAAAAATGTTATCGTACAGCATATGGTTCTGTTAAAATAGAATGGTTTATTGAGGGCATTAAAAGAGCAGAGAGGTATCTTGCTTTTCCCCCCAGTTTTTCCTCAAGACTAAATGTAGCTATTATTCTTATGTATTCTTTAATGTTTAAGTTGTAAACAAACTACGATTTACATAGAATAAACAACGATTTGGGTATAACATTATGTAAACATAACACAAGCTTTACTTTGTAGAGTCAAGTTCTTTTCACATAGCGTAACTCCTGCAATTTCGCACAGATAGTGAAGTAAGGGTTCAAAGGAAATAATTCAATTGTATGAGCTTATCTTTAATATCTGTTTTTATTTCCTAAAGAAAGACTAAAACTAGGCAATACTATGACAATTGTGTTGAAAAATAATCTCATGATCGTTGACTTTTTTGCAGTTGTTGATAGTTTCTTTAATAAATGTCTTTTGATTTGCTTGATTTTGTATAAAGTGTTTACCTTGTTTGTTTTTATAAATACTTTCAAAGGCAATAATGGCTTCTAAATATAGCTCAAAGTTAGACTTTAATGAGCATAGTACACATATTTCTGCATGCAGAGTGATTTGAGAGTTACGAATGTTAGCATAGAAGCCAGAACCTCCAGGGCTTTGATTCCATGTGATGGCACACTGACCCATCCTGTGACCAAGAACGCAGCTATTTTGCACAGTAGCTGCAAGTCTCAATTAGTATTTATAATATACCTGTTCAGTGACATTGGCCAGATGACCATGTTGGGTTTTTTTACTAGCACCTTAGTAACAAAAGGCAATGAACAAATTTATGTTTATACAAATTAGCTTATCTTCTCAGCTTTTTACTTCTCAAAGTGTGAGATCCCATGCTTCAGCCTGGGAAGAGGTAGTGCACTAGATCTAGTCGAGTCTATCAGCTCCTACGTGAGAGACTAGCGCAGCGCAGCCCTGCACTCCCTTTCCGTCGTGATGGGGTACCGTGCACGTGGCACCTGATAGAGGGACATTACAGAAGGCTGCCTGTGCGAGTGGTGCACAGCTGCTGCAGAGGAGCACGAATAGCTTACTGCTGATGCTTAGGTCATGAAACTGGATAGATTTGAATCAGTACTCATGACTGCTAAGATGTAACCATGGTAACCTATTTGTATTCATGAAGAGGGACAAAAGCACAGGAAATGGGAAACGGTCTGCAGGTGAGGTAGTCAGGGCGGACTTGCAACAGGACTCTGGTGCAGGGTCCAGGTATAGTGGAAAGGATGCCCTCCAGGGCTGTGGGGAACGTGCAGGCCTTAGCAACTGAAGCAGGTTCCCCAGTCCAGGGTTCAGCTCAGGCTGCCAGCAAGATTCCGCGGGATGGACCTGGGGACAACACACTGGGTACAGTAGGCTGGGCTTAGTATGTGCTGGACGGCAAGGCAAAACAACTGTGGTGGGTGGGAGCACTGTGCAGGACAGCAGGCTGCCGAGGAGTTGTGTTAGAGAGGACCCCAGCTGTTCTGGGGATAAGGGGAGTCTTCCTATCTTCAGGACCAGCACAGCACTGTGAAGGGGTGGGAGGGGGGAACTACCCCCGTGGTAGCTGCAGCAAGAACGAGTGGATCTTGTCTATACAGGTATTTAGCAGGCCTAATTCAAACCAAACAGAGCAATTTCCATCTTCTTCATACAACACATGGGGAAAAAAAGGTCATATAGTTAAAAATATAAAAATTCCTATTGTTCTTTTAAAGAAGTACTTTAGGTGACAGTATGCCACATTTGGCGTATATTCAGAAAAACAAGTGTCACATTGTAAAGTCCCAGCTTTTCCCCCCTAGATATATCATGATCTCCTTAAGATTCAAAAGTAATAAATACCTCTTGATTAGTGTTTAGTGCTACCTACAATTATACAAATATAAACTAAGCAAGCATGAAAAAAACCTTCATGAATCTAGTTTGCTGCCCCAGGAGACTGGATCAAAAAATGGCCCTGATCATATTTTATCTCCCTCTGTTGCAGAAAAACAGACCCTGTGCATTTCTGACAATAAATATTTTGTTTAATTTAAAATTATTTCATTATCAACAACAGGATGACGTTAGAAGATGCTATACTGCAGCAAGATGTACTTGAAAGGACATAAAGGGACATGACCTGTATCTACTGCATCATAAGTTGCACTTTTGCAGTCAAAGATATGGACAGGTTTAGCATAGAAAATTAATTGTTAAATCACAGCAAAAATGAATCTTGTATACTTTAAGTTCAAAACCAACTAATCATTTGGGGAATTCTTAGAGATAAAAACTAAGAAATCACCATGTAAAATATATTCACCACACTGCTACCCACAGATGCGAGCTTTAATATAGTTCAGTTACCACATACTCATTCGTGATTTACAGTCTGATAGCTTGCTTTCCTTGTTTTTGCTGTATGAGAAAGAGGCATTTAATCTCTTTTAGAAGGCAATTTCACTTCAAGTGCAGTTTTCCAACAGAACAAAATCTAGTCATGCATACAATTCACATGAGAGCATATAGGAATTACGCTTGCATTTCATGTAAAGTCTAAAATTCTTATCTTCAGAAGACTTGTCTCAGAAGTAAGAATTAAAACATACTAGAAAATACTGATGGAAGTATTACATATGCTGGCTTTGAATAAGTGCTGTAAAGTTAAGGTGTATGTGCACACTTGATCTAAATTCAACTCAGTATGTGATTGTAAAATGAATTTGTGTGTCAAACATGAACAGGCACTTATGTAACATATAAGCGCTATCTATTTCTTCTCAAACTTCAAATAAGACAAATGCAGCTTCTCTCTCTCTCAGTAATATGTTTCAAGGCCAGTAAGAGAATAGCAGTTAAACAATGTTATTTCACATAGGATATAGTCTAAACAGTATCTGTATCTGCTACTAACAACAATGCCAGACCAAACATGCAATGTGATTTTGACGTATTATGTAAAGTATTTGCCTGATGGAATAAAAAGAGAGAGATAATGTCTATATGTATATATATATACATATTTAATTATGGGGGTAGAGAAGTTTAGCTTTCACAGTCATCACTTTCAGGGAGCAATCCCTGGTCTCCAGACCAAATTGTATAGAACGGTTTGCATCCACCTAAAGTGAGCTGGCTGTGTCCACATGCAAAGCATTTGGCCTGGGTCTTCTTTAAGTTCCACAGGGGACCTCTAGGACCATAAGAAATCCAGAGGTTTTGTAGTTTTTAGTCCTGAGTACTCAAAATAATAACTGAAGGTATATAACAGTCCACCACAGAGGGCTGCTTTTATAGCATTACCTTGAGAGTATGTTTCATCCTACAGTGAAGGGCACAGGGACATGCAAGCATCCAAGGGTGACAAGACTAGGTCTTCTATAGACTTCTTCTAAAACTTAATCTACTAATTTTTCCACCTTAGACACAGCTAGTTGCTTAATTCTGGAAACGGAAACCAGAACTGGAGAACTAATACATAGCATCATCGGACTTGTGCATCAGCTGAGGGGAGATGAAAGAAGAGGCTATGTCTGTACTGCGGAGGATGGAATTGAAAGCTTCTTACAAGCCTACAGCTATACCCTGTGAATTATTTTTTCCTCCTTGTTTAAGAATAAATGTATTTCATTATCTATAGTGATTACAATCTGTATTTTCTGCAGTGTGCTTCCACTATGAAGACAAGCAATATGGAATTAAGGTGAAAAATTTTGAATACATGATCACTGACTTTCACTTTAATTTCTTCTATATGCAATTTGGAAAATCTGTGTGAGAACTGTCTCCTAATGGAACTCTCCTTCTCATGGCAAATGCATAAATTATCTGAAAAATGCTATGCTTATCAGGTATTACAACGTTTTCCATATTTGCTGTAACATCATAAGATAGCAGAATCATCACTTACTGCGGTCAGTAATTATTGTTCTGGCCTCTTGATTGCTTGTCTTGTTTTTTAGATTTTGTGCTGCAGTTATTAGTTCATCCAGCTGGGGACGTCTTTGCTCCAGATCCTGTAGTATTGCCTAATTGCACACAAATACAAAAATAAAACAAAGAAAAAACCATGTAGAGTCATTGAGAAGACCATGTATAGGGACTTTTTTTTGTGCCAGATTGATTTTTAAAGCAGAAAGATTTTTTACTATTTCAAGTAATTTGAAGAATTTGGTCTAGATCTTTCAAATATTGTTGTTATTCTTAACATAAAAATACCAAGTATAACTTGTAATAATGATTTCAAAAGCACCTATAAAACTAGATATAAAATTACAATCATTCTTCATTTTTAACCCATCAAATTACACAAGGGTAAGCTATTTTCCTCTATAAAGTTATATAAATATACTATTCTTCTATATTCATTTAGGTTTCTTACCACATTAGGTGGGATTTTCCCGGCAGCTCATGAATTCTAGTTAATAATGTTTGTTTCTTAATATTTTAAGACTTCTTGATTACTATCTATTGGTTTAAAGCCAATGTAAGACTGCTAATGTTGCTGCTTCTGTCCTGACATCTTACCTAGCAGAAAAGTAATTAACATTCACAATAATTTGTATGTTAGTCAAACAGGTACATAAAGCCCAGGTGATCTGACTAGAAAGTAAGAGTGGATCTAGAGTTTCTCATAGGGAAAAAGATGGGCTTCAGAATAATGACTCTGCAGTCTTTAGGAGGTGATAAAAACTAAAATACAAATAGCTTTAGATATAACAAAAATGAGAACTCAAGGAAAGTAAGGCATATAAGGTTTATGCATATATTAGTTTAACTTAATTTGAAGGATTAGGGAAAAGTAAACAAGAAATCAGATCAATGATTTCCCAGATATGTATCCAAGTGTGTATTTAAAAGACATTGACCAAATCGAGCAACTTTAATTCCCTATCATGTAGCTTCCAGAAAGGATGCTTGTTAGATTTCCCAGTCAGAAGTAGTAATATTTATCACCAAATTATGAACAAATTACTTTTTGCTGACCACAGTTTTGAGTCACCAGAACAGAACAGTATGCTGGCAGATAGCTAGTAGGTATAGTATATCAGCTATCAAGCTGACGAGCAAAAGTCAGTGGAGAATTTTCATTTTTCAGGCTTTTTATGTGGACAGTGGTTAGATAATCTGTTAGCATGCTCACCTGGCTGTTGACTAAGTGTCCTGAGTATTTTAACGTCTTAAAAGTCTTCCCCTCCCCCCCCTCCCCCATGCTTTTCACAGAATCACAGAATCGCAAGGGTTGGAAGGGACCTCGTGAGATCATCTAGTCCAACCCCCCTGCTAAAGCAGGTTCTCCTAGAGCAGGTTGCACAGGACATCATCCAGGCGGGCTTTGAATATCTCCAGAGAAGGAGACTCCACAACCTCCCTGGGCAGCCTGTTCCAGGGCTCTGTCACCCTCAAAGTAAAGAAGTTTTTCCTCATATTCAACTGGAATCTCTCATGTTTCAGATTGTACCCATTGCCCCTTGTCCTGTCACTGGACACCACTGCAAAGAGACTGGTTCCATCCTCGTGACTTCCACCCTTAAGATATTTGTATGTGTTGATGAGGTCCCCTCTCAGTCTTCTCTTCTTCAGGCTGAACAAGCCCAGCTCCCTCAGCCTTTCCTCACAGGGGAGATGCTCCAGTCCCTTTATCATCCTAGTTGCTCTCTTCTGGACTCTCTCTAGGAGTTCCTCATCTTTCTTGAGCTGGGGAGCCCAGAACTGGACACAGTACTCCAGGTGGGGTCTCACCAGGGCAGAGTAGAGGGGGAGGAGAACCTCCCTCGACCTGCTGGCCACACTCCTTTTAATGCACCCCAGGATGCCATTGGCCGTCTTGGCAACAAGGGCACACTGCTGGCTCATCATACTCTATTTTAACAAGCTGTTATTCACTGACTGTATTGAATGGAAAAGAAACACAGAGTCACAGTCAGACCTTAAATTTTCCCTCCAACCTGAGCTTACAGTTATGTAATTTCACCAAGTTGAAGGAGACAGGTAAAGGCCTAATAGCATTTTCTGTTTAATGAGATTAACAAAAGTGGATGAGAATATAACTTCCGGCAACTCCAGCAAGTATCATCACAAGCAAGCTAAAAGCTCCACAGAGTTTCATTTTTGTTCAGTTAGAAATTCTTTAGAAAAAAAATAATTTCCAAGATATACATCTAGCCACACCTTGTGAAATTCTTGCCTTTAACTTCTCTATCAGAAGTTCTTTTAAAATGTATTATAACTGGCTTTCTAAACTCATACCCAAAAGTTTGGATGGTATTTTTTCACTTGTATACTGATTGCATACAGAGACATGCAGTTAAAGCAGCAGCTTGCATAATTAAGCGAAGAACAAATTTCTCATTAGAAGTCTCTTAGTGAAAGCACTTAAGAAAAAGAAATAAAATCTACTGATG
Source organism: Gorsachius magnificus (assembly GCA_034008185.1). NCBI lineage: Eukaryota > Metazoa > Chordata > Aves > Pelecaniformes > Ardeidae > Gorsachius > Gorsachius magnificus. The sequence goes on from CM067081.1 coordinate 91,873,231, forward strand.
TAGTTACTACCTCTAGATATCTATGTGCCTTCAAAACTCAATTTTCTGGGAAGCCAAGTTAATGAATGACATGAATTTTCCAATAGGAAAAGCAGTCCCATTGCAGCCTAACATCTACATTATACATATTGCCAAAATGGATGGTGCAGAAGGAACATTAAAATGTGTACAACATGCTCAGATAATTGTGTGGCCTCCAAAGTAATATTTCCCTTTTTCTCTCCTTCCCCTGCCCAGAAACTCTTCAGAAGAGGAAAAGGAAATTAAGTGATTCTAAGCTCTTACTCCAACAGTGACTCTAAACTGTTCCCTAAAGTTTCCTGAATATAATTTTTATATTTGATATAGTGAATAGGAGAATGATTCATCTGAACCAGCCTGAGTCTCCAGCCAGACATTAAATGCTATGTTTGTACCACAGAAGAAAGCCTCTACTCTGTGAAATCTGGTAAGAAACAAAGCAATAGGTAAGGACTGCTCAATATAGATTTGCTCAGTACCAAAATGAGAGAATGGAACTGACGTATGCCTAAGTGCTGTGCAGAATGGTTTAAGCACAAGACCCAGTTGCAATTCCTGAACTGGACACTCAGGAAAACTAGCAATGCCTCTGTAAAGGGAGTCTTGCTAGCTCTGCTGTTTCCCTAGGGACACAACAATCTCATCCCTATATGGATTGTGAGAACATCCTGCCCTCTGCCATTTAATGTGAATAAAATTACTTTCTGCCAGATGCACTGATGTGTATTTTTGAAACCCTTATGCTATGTACAGATCTGAAGATTCTTGGACCTGTCAAGAGGCAATAATATATAATTATAAAACGTGGTTTTCTTCTTAGACTTAGAAAGGTAACCACTCAGCATAAGGAAAAAACAGCGTTCCTTCAATTAATATATTCTTCAATTTAATATAAAGTGTCTGAGAACACTAACCAATGTTCCATTTTGTTTGGTAAAACTGTATAAATTAAATTTGTGGTAAAATTGTTACAGCATTTATGGGTACAATTTTACCAATTAGTACAAGCTTGAAGACTTAGTAAATATACATTCCACATGGAACCAACATTGCATGTACACATACAAACCCTGATGGAAACTTGGATAAAACTAGATACGAAAACACATCACATCCGAGCCTTTCTCTGATCCTGTATCATGAAAGTAAACAGCAACACTTAAGCTCCACTTAAAGTACTATCAAATTCAGAAAAAACATTCTGTGACTGGATAAACTAATCATACAAATTGATTCTGTGGGTAACAAAAATACAAATAATTATGCTAGGAGAGAATTGCTTTGATGAATACAAATTAAATATGATCAAATGGGGAAAAAAAATGAATAGAGTATTAGCTGAAATTATCTAAAATAAACAAACAAGGAAAACCCCAAAGCCCAAACCAAAATTGGAAGCAATTCATATATGGAGATACTTTTAAAAACTTTTACAAATTCAGCCAAATATTTAATGTTGTAAAATGGGATCCTCAACAGAAAACTAAGTGGAATCTATTAGAAGATGTTACAACAGCCATGGGAAGAAAACCTCATTAATAGTGGCACCCTGGTGGAGGCACAGCAGATGCACCAGACCAGATGCCTCTGATTCAGAATGTCAGCACACTGAAACAATCGTCCTATGTAAAAATGGGTAATACAGAAATAAAAGTATTATGAAAGGATTTTTAAAATAAATTAAAGAGAAAACTACCTAGTCCCCATCAGGTCACTAAAACCACAGGTACAAAGACTTAGGGAGTCAGCTACCTAAAAGGATTTTATTTTTTTTTAATATACACATGTGTTCTTGTGCATATAATTTCCCTTTACTCTCATTTACCTGGTGCTCTCTAAATGTACAATAATGTTTTCTGCAAAACATTATAGACCACACTTTAATCAAGAAATTTGTGTTTAATGATAAATGTAATTTAACATGAGCAGGACAACAATGAAGAAGGACCACTGACATCCATGGTTGTACAAATACATCTTTAAACCCCAAAAGAGCTTTTCTTTTTCTTCCATGTATCTATGAGTGCCAACATAATAATTCTTGGTGACAGCACAGTAATGGAAAGATGAGATTCAGTCATCAAACCTGCCTACAGTTTGTTAGAAAGTGATGCTATTCACTTTTAACAATCTTTCCACATTTGTGGACAGCAGCTGCTCAAAAGAAAAATCCAATTTTCAGGTTCCTAACTTTTATGATTTCTTTACACAAAATGGGGGTTGAGATATGGAACAAATTGTTTAAGTCAGCAACTGAAATAACTTGTATAAAAATTGCTAAAAAGTAAACTGAAAAACTGAAACAGGTGAAGTGTGACAAATTCTTGGTGGGACTGCAAGGTTTGAGACTGAGAATTAAAATATTCTCTAGCTTTATAATGTACAGCATGCTACAGCCTGCATGCTTGCCACTCTAGCTATGTGTGTAGTAGCTGATATAAAAGATAGGATCTTTAAAATCTATCCAATCTTTTTTTCCTTTTTTCCTGACTTTATGGGAATCGTTATTAAACTGGAATCTTAATTTCACATGGTACCAAGTCTTAAACATTCAACCAATAATTTACTAGTGTTGATTATGGGCTTTGCTATTTAATATCAGAAGCAACTCTTCTCACACCAAAGCCAGGACTTTTCATCTCCCATTGCTGAACTTCAAACCTATAAATCAGAGTTACAGTTGCTGTTCTGCAACATTATATATGATTGTGCCCCAATCTGTATGCTTCTTTAAAAAGGCTCTAGGTCTACTTCGTAATTGTTTTACGTTCTTAAGTTGAAAAATGTATCTGAAAGCAAAGAAGTTAAGATGCCATAAAAAATGAAAGATTGTTGGGTAAAATAGGTCTTACATTTCCTTTTTAGTGTTTACCTGAAGATTTCTCTGTAGTAGTAATGACTACCACACCAATGTCTTCACATTTGTTCTGTGTATTTACATGCTACCAGTCAAATATAGTTTATGATGCATTTCATACTTTTTTTTTTTTTTCTAGGTAAGAAGACTAACAGTGATACAAAAATGATGTTTGGTCAGAGAAGACCTTCCATATTAAGAGCAAACTGGAAGCACCAATTTTTCATAAACAACCCATGGCCAAAGACTAAAACTTCCCAACTGTTTGGGATGGTTTGTTTTGCCCACCCCCAACTTTATTTAATGAAATGAACCAGTGGACCACAAGAGCACAACGGAATGATTAATATCGGAATGTGAGAGAGAAGGAAGATGTATTTTTTTCTTATGAACCTATTCACTCCTCCAAACTCACCATTATATTCTTAGAAAAAGCATAATTCCATTGAACATTTGAGGAAATGGTTTGCTCATCTAATGAAAAACTTTAGACTCTAAACATTAAATTTAAACAAAAAATTAAGCAATTACTTCCTGAGCAAAATGTATAGCCATGACAACTTTTACTTAACTGCGTTTCTTAAAGCTGGTTGGTTCTCTAAATATAATGTGTTATATACACACCTAGAAAGACAGAAAGCTTTTGAAAAAAGCTTGCTGACAATTTCAGAAAATGCAGATATGCAACACCTACAATTCATCTGCATAATAAAATTGGCTTTGTTAAGTTATTCCTCCCAAGCACAATTGGAATTTGTTTTCTTGTCACTAAGCAGGAAGGGAATATGAGAGAAAATTATCATTTACATATTCTCTACATTTAAACATGAAATTATGAAATAATGGGAGCGATATAATGCAGTGGAGTTTTTTTTTAAAAAACAAGTTTTGTTTTGGCTATTAGCTGTTTTGTGCCTTCCCTCCAAAGCATGTATAATTTTACTAAAATAAGAAGATCTAGAGTTACTATTCAGTAGTGTTGCTAGCTGATTGGCATCTGTCAGTGAAATCAAAATGTTAACAGACTGGACACCATTATTTGATTTTTCTCAAGTAATTTATGCATCTTAAGTTTTCAGAAGCATGTATTTTTATGCCCACTTAGGGCCCACTCAAGAACTGCCTAAGTAGCTCTCACCACTGTGTTAGTGAATATATTGACTCCATAAATGGTGCTGTGGGAAAGCCACCAGTGGCAGCTCATCAGGTATCTCACTAGATACATGAAAAAACATCGTAGAACTTTCTGTATGCTTTTTGTGACAATCACTCAAGAAATTATGTTGGTGGCATTATGAATGTCTGAGGACTGTTCCTTTACAACTTAGGAATTCTGATTCATACTAGGAAGTTATGACAGCAAAAAATGTGACATGGTATTGATATACAATAACCAAACCAAGCAGAATGGGGAGTACTTAATTTGAATCTCCATGCTGTGACCAACGATGTAAAATGATGGTGATGGCTGGAGCTGGGACAATTCTCACCCTCTCTCTTCCTCCCCTGCTCCCCGTTTGTCCACAGAAAAGGACTTTGGGAATAGGTATTGCAAGGTCTCTAAGTAAAGGTGACTGAACTGTAGAAGACAAAAAAAGCTTAAAAATCTGAGTTGACATGAAAATCAACCATACTACTCCAGAACTGCAAGAGCAAGATACTCTTCTACTCATCCACAAATGGGGTCGTCAACAAGGAAAAGTACATACGGCATGGATCAGAGTTACAAGTAAGGTACAAGAATGAGACTTTCCGAGAGGCTAAAAGTCAGCCAAGGCCCACTGAGATGTATTTTATCATCCTCATAGACCACCAAATTGGGTACCAACACTAGGAAAAAGATGGCATACACATAGGTTGCAAGACAAGAGTAATATGATTTGAAGCAGGTACAGGAAGGCAGGATGTGCCCCAGACTTAGAAATAAAAAGGTGGAAGCAAACAAAAGTTCAGCCTGCAGCTAAAAATATTTTCAGACTAGAAAAATAAGCTGCAGAGATGTAAGGACGCAATGCACTAGATCGCTTTTAGAGGGATCTCCACAAGGTGATGCACTTAGGGGACAAGGGAAAGGCTACGGATATTTTCTACCTGGACTTTGGTAAAGTCTTTGATACTGCTTCCCACATCATTCTGCTTGAGAAGCTGGTGGCTCATGGCTTAGACAGGTGTACTCTTCCCTGGGTAAAAAACTGGCTGGATGACCAAGGCCAGAGAGTTGTGATGAATGAAGTTCAATCCATTTGGCGGCTGGTCACAAGTGGTGTTACCCAAGGCTCCGTTCTGGGGCCAGTGTTAATATCTTTATCAATGACCTGGATGAAGGGGTTAAGTGCAACCTCAGTAAGTCTGCAAATGACATCAAATCGGGCATGAGTGTCAATCTGCTCGAGGGGAGGAGGGCTCTGCAGAGGGACCTGGACAGGCTGGATCAATGGGCTGAGGCCAATTGCATGAGGTTTAACAAGGCCATGTGCCGGGTCCTGCACTTGGGTCACAACAACCCCATGCAACATTACAGGCTTGGGGAAGAGTGCCTGGAAAGCTGCCCGGTGGACAAGGACCTGGGGGTACTAGTTGACAGTCAGCTGAATATGAGCCAGCAGTGTGCCCAGGTGGCCAAGAAGACTAACAGCAGTTTGTATCAGGAAAAGTGTGGCCAACAGTACTAGGGAGGGAAGTGATCATGCCCCTGTACTTGGCACTAGTGAGGCCACACCTCGAATACTGTGTTCAGTTTTGGGCCCCCCACTACAAGAAGGACCTTAAGATGCTGGAGCATGTCCAGAGAAGGACAATGAAGCTGGTGAGGGGTCTAGAGCACAAGTTTTACGAGGAGCAGCTGAGGGAACTGGGGTTGTTCAGCCTGCAGAAGAGCATGTCAGGCAGCTGTAGAGGGCAATAAGGTGGGGGTCAGTCTCTTCTCCCAAGTAACAAGCGATAGGATGAGAGGAAATACCCTTGAATTTCACCAGGGGAAGTTTCAATTTGATATTAGGAAAAATTTCTTCAGGTTTATCAAGCACTGGAAGGGGCTGCCCAGGGAAGCGGCTGAGTCACCATCCCTGGAGGTATTTAAAAGATGAGTAGGCAAGGTGCTTAAGAGACATGGTTTAGTGGTGGACAGGTACGGTTGGACTCAATGATCTTAAAGGTCTTTTCCAACCAAATGATTTTACAATTCTATGATTCTATGACTTAATGCATGTTAGAGGCAGCTGTGAAGTTAAATAAGACTAAATTTGGATATTCGATATGAACTAATAATGATGTAGACATTTCACGCTCATTTAAAATATTCATACCATCCATTACTTGTTGTCAACAATAAAAAAAGAGAAAAAAACTGTCACAAGGAGATCAGTTTATACCAACTCAAGATGAAGAAAGTGACCAAGAGCTTGACAAGGCAAGAGAAGCATTACCTTGCTAAATTTGGACTTTTTGAACCCACTCCTTTTCAGGAGAAAAATAATATATAAAGAAGGGAAAAGATTTCAAAAATCTTTGCAAAATTTTTCTGTGTGTTTAGTGGCATTTGCAATGGTATGCTTTTGCTGATCTAACCTGTGACTCAGTACCTCCCCTTTATGCTAGTATCCCAGAAAAGATGTATGCAAGTTATCCACATGGTTCATGGAACATGCAAAAAACTGCAAGAATGCTGTACTAAAAACAATCATCCAAAAAATGAATTTATCTTGTTCTTAATAGTTACTATGGTACCTTACACTACAATACACAGAGTGAGGCAGGACTGTAACAGAAGTAGTTGAATTTCCAACTTTTCTTGGATAACAAAAATCCAGAGTCTTTAGGAATGCTAAGTAGTTTGGGAAGTTTAGCTACTATGTGCTGAATAATATCCCCAGATAAGATTTTTTTGATGAACACTGGCAGCTATCTCAGACACCATCTATGGGAAAACAAGGACTGAACAGAGGGACACTATGTAGGAAGCATACTGTCTATGCTATTTTGCACATATTGTGCATATCCAGGAAGAGGGCCAAACCATCAGCAGCTTAATCATTCTAACTGAGATGCCTTGATGGACTGCACTGGAGTCTATCCAGCAGACAGGATGGAAAGAAGATGGGGAGAATACTAGGAAAATATTACAGCTTAACATGGTTTGTGAATTAACCATTCTCAGATAAAAGGAATTAACATTATTATAGCCATTGCCAGAAAAAAGGAATAAAGCTGAAGATGTGTCTGTAACAAGTGGAACAACATTTAAAGATTTGGGTGTTTGGCTATAATGAGATCCATTCAACTAGAAGAACATGGTGATAAATCACTTGTAAGAACTCAAGACTCAAACAGGATTACAGCTCTAAGAGTAAATCTGAGTTTACGTGAGCTGTGTATGAAATTACAGCCTTTTGTCCCCACACAATGTGGCTGTTCAGTACTACTTTTCTTTGCGATAAAAGTATGAGCATCGAAACAATCAGGCAAAACTATTCCAGGATATCTTATGTCCTTCCAGGCAATCACACTAAATAACTTAATGGATGGGAACCAGTGTGAGGAGCTACACAGCTTCCCCAGTTTCTATAATAGTCAGCAGAACTAGTCTCTCAACATAAAGCTACCGTTTGTGGAATGTGAATTTGCAAATTTTACTATTTTATTTCTCCTGTATAACTAATTGTTTTCAGATTTCACTGCACTTACAAATGCGTATTACCAAGAAAACTGAGGACAGCTGTTCTGTTTCTCAAAGCTGCAGCTTTAGCTTTTTCTTTACTGTTTTTTTGGATGATGGTGGTAGCAAACTCCTTTTATGTGAGACTGATCGAGAGAAAAATATACTTGTCAATGCACTTCAAAAGCAAAGTTATAGGTTCTTTACCTTGTCACATTTTTAAACAGAAGATATGTTTGCCTTGCATAAACCAGTATTGAGTTGACATAATAATATATTATGAATATAAGAAAAATAAGCAGGTATTTTTAGCTATCTTTTTTTTTTTTTTTAAATTTAAGAAAATAACTAACATATTTTCATTGGGAAAGGAAACCTAACAGCTTGACTAAAGATGCTCCCCAAATTATCCAATTTTATAGGGAAAAGATTAGCCTGAATCAATTTTATGCTCTAAAAAAATCCCACAGAATGAATTCCTCAGTTTCTGCTAGAGCTTCTGGAAATATTTGATTATTTTTACTGGAAGTTTTCTCCAGTAATAGCAAGTGAATAACAATTAAGAAGAATAAAATGGATTGGCACAGCATCATTTGCCAGATAAGTTTTTGGTTTGTACCTTACGACACTAGACAGTTTTCTCAAGAATAAGGTACAAAGAAGAAAGAATTTAATCAGATTTGTTTGGGTTTGAAGAGAAAACAAAAGCTGTTACATCAGTTGTTTCCTACAGAGACTTTAATATTATTTATCTGTGTGTGTGTGTGTGTGTAGGGGGCAGGTCAGAAGGTGTTTCTTATTTACTATGTCTAATAAGAAATGTTGGAATAACTTTGGAATAACTTGAGTCCAAATCTAGTAACTTGGATCCTGATTTTATTCACATCTCATGTCATTCTGAAAGATGAGAACCACACGAAGTTGCAAGCCTAGTTTTGGTACCTAAACCCTTCTGGTATATTCAAAAAGGTTTTACTTCTAGAGCTATTCTTCTGTCTTTCAGTTTTAATTTTTGTTGTGTTGTTTTGTTGTGCTTGTTTCTTTGTTTTACTTCCAGTTTTTATTCCCCCGTATTTCTGAAACTGTGTGCCTAATTAAGGCCAACAGTAACATAGAAGCTAAAGGTAGAAATTTGAAAAATTCTGATATTGTTCATATTTCATTAAGAGGGAAGGAAGGAAGGAAATGTACATAATGTGGATATTGCTAGTCCAGGAAAATATTTCATTTAAAAGACTGTGGAGATTATGAAGACAAAACAGTTGTGTACTGTAAAAATGTGTTATTAAAAGTTTGGACTGGGCAAGACTTACCTTTATAAATAATTTCAAAGGGGAAATCTCAAGTTCTCAGTTGCCAGCAGGAGTTAGTAAATTATTAATAACATCTTGTCTCAGTAGTGTCCCAGAGACACCAGTCTTCTGAAAATACCGTATTTAACACTCAAAAATTATAATTTGCCTTTCATGATGTAAGAAGCTATGGGGTAGGTTGGGAAACAGACGTAAGGAATTGCTGCACACTCGAGCATCGCTACATGTAGCTAAAGTAGGAGCTGTAAATGAGTTAGGTCCCCCAGTTATTTTGTAGTGTGAAAAGCAGGTGGAGAGTAGATGCCTCAGGAGGGAACTCAGCCACACATGGGCTATGTGGAAAGATGCCTAGCCACCACATGACTAGCAAAAATACACAAGCACTCCTTGTCTTGTTGCAGGTGATGGATGTCCTGGTGACAAGGGCCAGGTCCTTGCTTTCTCTTTCCTGCCCTGGGACTCCTCAACTCTGAGCAATGGTGACAATTCAACAGAAGAGGCACAGACTAACACCGACCAGAACAGCCTGGTGCAAGGGACACTTCTGAAAGGTAGGAGATAAAGACACTGAAAGCAGGTGACTCACTGCCTGGATGGATGCCTTATCCACTAGAAAATGTAGAAAGGAAAAGAAAAAGGCAGTGGCTCTTCCTCCTGCATTTCCAGTGAATACTCTTTCCTTATGCTGATGAAGAACACCTGGCAGATTAAAGCACATTTTCATGGGAGGCAGGTGAAGGAGGGCTTGCTCTGAAGATGGGTACTGGATTTTAAATTTCTGCAGAGCAGGTTGGAAGAGCTTCTATTCACAGGTGAAAGCCAAACACAGCAAATGGCATTAGTGTAGAGCTGAACACCAGCAGAGCTGGGCAGGGGTGTCAAAGCTGGGAGACAGGAACCTACGTTATGCAATTATGCCTAATTTTAGACTTTTCTGTCATTTTATGGTGCCACTACTTGGTCAATTCAACTTGGTGCAAAGGGCAAATTTGCTCATGCTAAAGGCCACTGAAGACAGTTTTCTAATAAGACAATAATTATTAATTATGGAAATAATAGTGTTGAAAAGGTATATTGGCTGGAAATTGAAGACAGCAAAGGTCAAACAGAAAAGATGTAAAGTCTTAGTAGTAATTCCATTTAAAAATCAGAGCAGATGACTCAAGAATATAACAGATTCTTAATTAGCAGAATTCTGTAAATCAAAATCAAGTGATTTTTTTTTAGTCAGAGACAATTTTGAAGAGCAAGAATAGAAATATGTAAAATCCCATTGATTATGGTTTTATAAATAGTATATGATCATATCAGTCCTTTCTGACCTTGAAATCTATGAATTTATGAGAAATTAAAAATACATTTTGAATTGAATTTCAACTCATGTATAATGCCAGCTTATCTGAGATGAATTTTCAACACCTGTTTCCTCAAATATGTATCAGTCCTACTTGGTTCCCCTTCCCTCACACAGATATAAGGTAATTTAAATATATTTAATCAATTTCTGACTAAGAGCAGTGTTTAAACGTAAAGTTAAGCATAAAACTGGAGCTCTTTCCTGTTCAGACAAGGGGAACTCTTACTAGGAACAGTTAACGTATTTCATCTGTAACCATTGCTTGAGGCAGAAGGTGCAGACATTGATTAGTAGCTTGTAGAGAAACTACACAATTCTACTTCTGTGGAAGAAAAATTAGCATTTTTCTTTTTCAGAAGATAGAGTTTTATTATCTGAATGACAGTTTCAGGAATATATCTGATATAAATAGAAAAGAAAGAATCACTGGTAAAGTTGAATGACGTTACTATAATAGAAGTGGGAACTAATAATTTGCTTTATATATATATATTTATGTATACACCCAGAGAGCTGTATATAAGTATATATAGATATAGATACTGATTTTGCATTGGCCTTTGCAATAACAAAGGTGGAACCCAAGGAAAATAAATTTAAAAATTAATGTCCTTCCTCTGAAATCTGTTCTGTAACTGAAGAGTCAGGGAGGCTTGAGAGACAATGAGCTTGAACATTGCAGTCTGATCAAAACAGAGGAGGATGACTTCTTGGGATACTATTACAACCCACTTATGAATATAATAAACATTCCTGGCAAAATGAAAACCTTAGAATAAACTTCACCATTAAAAGACAAAATGAAGATATCCTTCTCTAGGATATTTGCAGAGTACTTCTGAAATACTGACATTTTTCCACAGACAAGATTTCCTGTGCATTGCAAAATACTGTTTTGTCACTATAATTCCCTTGCTTTAGAGAAACAAAACTTGGTTTTTAGCCACTCAACTTTTTACTGGCACAAAGGAATGAAAATGGGTGTAAAACTGTCTCTTCCAGAATATTTTTATTTACACTTAGCTCCTGTTATGTTTTGTCAGATATGAACATTTTATAGACAAAGTACTTCCACGGTTCCAGAAAGAAAGAAGCTTGTCTCCAGGTTTCAGCTAGACTGTTCTCATATACTTGGCTCTCTCCCTTGTACTACAAAAGATGGGCCTTAGCTAAATAACAAACTGTATTATACATTGTTTTGCATTAAAATTCTGACCATATTCAGAAATTCACTACATGCAGTTCCATAACATTGTCAGTCATGGCTGAAAAATATCTGCAGATTGGATGAATGTGTATCACCCATTTTTATAGTGCTGTTTTTCAACATGAGAGGTAATTTTTTAATTATTATTCACAGACCTCAGTTCCTAAACCCAAGGACTTATGGCACTGGCTACTAAAAAGTCACTATTAAAAAATGTTCATCTTAATTGGTTAATCCGACTTGATTTTCAGCTTTTCACTGATTATTAAATTTTTCCATGCCAGTAAGGTATTTCTACATCTTACTAGCAATGACACACAATTTGACGTGAAGCACAATGCAAATATATATATATATATATATAAAGTTCTGTAATAATCATTTTCAAGTTTAACATATCTGAAAATTTGGCCTTATCTGATCTGTGATATTTTCACTTTTTACTCTCTAAACTAGTAAGGTGCAAGAAAATGTCATACCATATAGAGGATGAGCTAAGGATTGATGCAGTCAGTTCTCCAGAGGTGGAGAACCCAAATTAACTCGGAAGCTGTTAAGATGCATCTGGACCCTGTCTCCTGCTCTCCCCCTCCCTGTTACCATAACAAAGTCAGTTCAGCTGAAAGGCCATATTGGGAGGTGGAAACAAGAGCTTCCAAATGTGTTAAGTTTTTAAAAATTAATGATTTCTATCTCCCTATGGAAATGAGAATATTGCTAGATTGTGACAAGCAGTTCTTCAAGAGCTAAATCCTGGAAGGACTCCAGACTGAGGTCACTGACTTTTTGCAAATACCAGCCTGCAAAACTGAGAGGTATTTTACAGTCTATGCTGCTGAAAAATTTATCTATCTTGGCAATTTCTTCTTATTCAACTTTCTGACCTTATTCCTTCTTTTCTCTTGAAAATTACCACATACACATATGCAGATATGCTGCTTTCCGGTGGCTTTTTCCACCAGACAAAAAAAGTAAGATTTATTTTTCTTGAGAGCTACATTTGAAGGCAAACAATTTTTTTTTTGTCAGCTATTAATTATTAACAAAAGAAAACTGAGTTTAGGAAGCTACAATTTCTGTTGCTTCTACTTTATCCCTCCAGAGTACCCTTCTAAATACCTTCACTGCAAGCATTAGAAAATGCAGATGTAAATTGTAGCCATTGTCCAAGGGATTTGAAGAACTCTCTAGAAACATGGGCTGAGGATCATAAAAACAGGAATAAACAACTGTGCTAAGAAATAAAAGAGAAATATTACACATAAGACGGAACAGATGTCATTATCTTTTAGTCCTGATGAACCAGCTAAAAGCAACATCAGTTTATTTATCCATGACAGCATAATATATTCTAGTTTAAAACAAAACAAAACTCTGAAGTGCTGACAAGTTTAGGAGCTATGCCTCAGCATACACACCAAAGAAGTGCAACACCAATAGCAGTGGTGTAGGATGTTATTAAGACTGTGGTAATAAAGAAGATGTGTGATCAGATTTTTTTTTTTTAAACAGATTCCTAACAGAAGAATAACTACTGTGATTTCATCTTTTCTTAGTCTGTATTCCAGGTGTAGATTACTGTGTAAATGAGGTTGGTTTAACTTTGAGTATGACCTCTATATTTCTTCAAAACAAAACAAAAACCCCAAACCCAACGTAGTTCTGAAAAACTGCAAAGACCTTAATCAGTTTGTAAAATTTTAGCTTCCTTTCAAACTTTAATTACTCACTGATGCAAATGTGCAGGCATTAAGAGATAACAAATAATTACAACTGATTCACGATGTATGCCAAGGTAGTTCTCTTGAGGCTTGATGGTTTATTGTTTTCTAATGTCACTGTAGATCAAAGGAAAATGTTTCGAACTGTCTTCCACAGCATGAGACACATTGCATATGGAAATCAGATCGTGCCAGTTACTCTCTTGGAGGACTGTTCCCTACCATAAACAACTAAAGTCACATAAGAGATACATTAGGGGAGATTTCTATACATGCACACAATTGCACAGAACTTCTGGCTGAGGCCATGCTTATTGAATTTCCTCCAAATTGACACTTTATCCACAGATTAACAATCACTCAAACCCTAAATAGGCACAAAGCATGATCATACTCATTACTCATACTGAACAAAAAAAAAATCAGCAACTGCCACAACAGCACTGACCCAAGAGCTGGGTCCATGCAAGCTGGACTTACATTCTCTAAAAGAGGGAACAGTAATTCCTGGCCAACTGCACCCACACTGCTTCCTTCCTACACAACTGCTAAGCTGCAGCTGTACCATATCCACCAGCTCACCTGTTTGAGAAAGGTGAATGCTTTAGGCTTAGCACAAGCACAAGTGCTCCATCAGGAGAAGCGTGGCCAGCAGGTCGAGGGAGGTGATTCTGCCCTTCTACTCTGCTCTGGTGAGACCTCACCTGGAGTACTGCGTCCAGCTCTGGAGCCCTCAGCACAAGAAGGACATGGAACTGTTGGAGCGGGTCCAGAGGAGGGCTACTAAAATGATCCGAGGGCTGGAGCACCTCTCCTATGAGGCCAGGCTGAGAGAGTTGGGCTTGTTCAGCCTGGAGAAGAGAAGGCTGTGGGGAGACCTGATTACGGCCTTTCAGTATCTAAAGGGGGCCTATAGGAAAGATGGGGAAAATCTTTTTAGTAGGGCCAGCTGTGACAGGACAAGGGTAATGGTTTTAAACTGAAGCAGGGTAGGTTTAGACTGGATATAAGGAGGAAATTCTTTACAACGAGGGTGGTGAAACACCGGAATGCGTTGCCCAGAGAGGTGGTGGAGGCCCCATCCCTGGGAACATTCAAGACCAGGTTGGATGGGGCTCTGAGCAACCTGATGTAGTTAGTGGTGTCCCTGCTCACTGCAGGGGGGTTGGACTAGATGACCTCTAGGGGTCCCTTCCAACCCAAAACATTCTATGATTCTATAATTCTATGATTCTAAAGCAAGTGCATGAAGGATGGGAAAACAGAAGTGAGAGTGAACAGCAGGGTAGGGGCATGAGAGAGAGGGAGTGGAGGTATAGAAAAAGCAGTGACATGCAAGAGAGGAGCTAACTGATATTTGAGCTGTGCACTCCAGAAAGGCAGTCAATCCTCAATTACCTACGGATGATTTAACCTCAATTCTGGATTAAATACAACATGAGGCAGAGGCACTCCAGCTGATTCAGTAAAGAGCTAGCTTAGGTCAGATAGACTTAACTAATGCACGCAGAGCACTGCGTGAACACAGTTGTGTAATTTCTGGGGCCAGCTCAGCAGTACAGCATCTTTCGGGAGCAGCCTGAGTTAATGAGACTTGATGAGTCTCAACTGACTGAATGCAGAACCGCTTACCTGTACCTGCATCTGCTCCCCAGCTTTATCTCCTTTAAAACAGCTGCAATGAGCGTATCTGTAATCAAGGCACCTCCACAATATTGCAGTACTACTAGCATCTGTGTATGTATGTGTGTGCACGAGTGAGAAAGAGACCAGATTCAAGTCTTCATTGCTGCATATTCGTTTTTTTTTTTTAAAGGCACAGCAATTGTGGATCAACTTCATGGAGCAGCCTGAGGATACCTGTACTAACTGTCCATAGTTTATTCTTGCACATATTTCCTACTATTCCTATTGGAAGGATATATCTTTAAATATTTTTTTACTATTTCAACCTGTAAAGTCACTGCTTAGCCAGGCTATTGCTTAGAACTTGCTGCTACCCATTCTTCTGGCGATCTGATGATTTTTTTGTTGTTCTTCACTATATTTTCTACCGAAAAAAAAAAGTATCTGAAATATATATATCTATATGTATACACATATGCTCACACACATATATATACAGGTAATATGAAACAGTAGACTATATTCTGATAAGTAATACAAGCCATCACAGGGAGCCTAAATAGCTTTTTGTACTATTATCCACTGTGTTTGTTTCAAACCTGTTGTTCATTTCTCTTCTGCAACTTTATATAAGATGGAGATTATTTTTGCAGATGCTCTAAAGTTTGTAATCTTATATTGTCACAACATTTTTCCCAAACAGAATAAAACACTGAAACAGTCACTGAAACTTTTGAAATGATAGCCTGAAAAAAGTTTCTTCTAGCACTAGTCCTTATGCTAACAGCTTCAAGGCAGACAGTCTCTGTGTGAAAGACAATAAAAAAACAACACTGATTTTGTTATTGGTATGACACTGTTCTTATCTAGCTCAATATGAATTGTGGTGTGACAGCTCATGAATTTCAGCTGTAATACTTGGGAACTTGTTCAAGCAATCTCATAGGTATTGGTAGTTATATTTGAGAACCTGCAACAGATGAATATAATTCAGTTTTGAACAAGGAACAGAAAACTACCCAGGAAATTTTAGGTGAATTATTCTGAGCTTAGTTCTAGAACATATGATTAAACAATCTGTGAGCAGGGAAATAAATAACAAGTACCAGCCAACCATTTATCAAGAGTAAACAATAACTAGTCAGCTGAATTTCCTTTATCGGAAGCTGTAAGATTTACCAATAGTGGACAATAGGTATAAATTGTGTCTGATGCCCTTAGCAAGGCTTCTGATACTGCCCATGTGATGCCACCACAAGCAGGTTGGGAAATTTTGATTTAAATGGAAATTAAAATGATGGAAAAACATAACTTGAAGGTACTATATAAGAAGTCGATATCAAGTGACTCTATATACAGATTCATACTGTGTCTAATATAAATTTTCATTAATTGCTTGGTTGATGGAATAGAGGGTGGATTTATTACATTCACAATAATGCAAAACTGAACCAGCAGCAAGCACTTGAGAAGAAGAACACAATTCAAAGTGGTCTCAAAAAACCTGAGAACTCAATTCAGTAAGTGTAAAGCACTAAAATAACTAGCTGAATAAATTGGATGAACAGAGGAATGGGTTGCAAATGACTGGACAGATGGTCAGAACTCTAGAAACAAGTATAGAATTTTTTAAAAGCATTTAGTCTAGAGAAGATTGAACTGAAGTAAGTATCAGCCCTCAAATATATGAGTTATTGCTAAGAGAGGGTAAACTGTTCTCAATTTCTGTTGTGGTGACATACTTAGCTTAAATTGCAGCAGGGTATATTAAGGTTGGAGACAAACATCTTTTGAACTGCAAGGATTGCAAAGCAGTGGAAAAAAAAATTCTGTGAAGCTACAAAAAAAATAATCTTGACTTAAAGAGTAGGTGAGACAGAAATTGGTCACAAATTATTTAAGTCTAGTTGATCCTGCCTGAGGCAAAAATCTGGACTGCACAGCTTTTCAGGTCTCCTCCAAGCCCTATTTATTATACCTATCGTTCCTTTGTGAAAAAAAAAAAAAACACTGTTAAGAGCAGCATGGAGAATAAGATAGAGCCCTATGCTAATTTATAGCATCATTTTTCACAGAACTTTAAATGTTGTTTTGCATAAAAACATGATCATGTGCATTTCCTAGAGCTAATATGTTTTTAATTTTTATTTTGGTTACTTGATAACAATGGAGAAAAACAAAAAAAGGAGAATAAGAAACAGTACCTGCAGACTGACTACTATAATAAGAACAACACTCACTAAATTATTTCTTCTCCTGAGTTAGCTTACTGCTATTGAAATTGGCCTTTCTTTGCCATTGTAATTTCTCCTACTATGGTATTTTTTATAGAATGACAGTTCAAAATGGCAGGGTAGCACTTCCCTTTCTCTATTTTTAATTCTACTGAAAACTGCTAGCCTCAATTTTTTAGCTAAGATATAAGGAGCTTGTTTTACTTTAACTGGCACATCAGGTTTCTCAGAATTTTGGTAGCAGAATAATAGGTTTGCACTGTAATATATGGATGCAAAGTATACAGGAAAGAAAGGCTGTGGAGGTGTTGTGGTAATATTATGTATCAAAAAGTACTTAAAACCAAGATCAGATTAATTACCTAATCTCAATAGTTAACCCAGAATTTATATTCCAGGTCTGAATAATATGATCAGTCTGTAATCAGGAGTAACACAAACTGCCTATGAAGACAGAGATCAGAGAGGCTGTGATGGCAGGAAATGTGACCATAATGCAAGGCTTCAATCATGCTGCTCCAACATTGTGATCTTGAAATGGGGCTCCCAGATCCTGGCAACTGCTGGTCTGTGTGCCTGCCTTCCCCATATGGTAGAGGTTGGTAAAACCGCTCTGAGGAATAAATTTAACAACATGTGTCATTTGCTTGGAAAGAGCTGCTGTAGCTTTTTGTTAAAGGGAGTCCTGGGCTTCTTTAAAGAAGTCAACAAGCATGCAGAGAACGATGATTTGGTTCAGGTAAGATACATATATATCTCAAATATTTTTTTAAAGTCCCTCAGAAAAGAGTTTTAAGCGACTTGGCAATATTACATAAAATGAAAGGTTCTCTCCTGAATGTATATTTGGTTGAAAGACAGAACAGAATGGGGAGGAGTATGCTGCATTCTTGTAGTGGAAACTGGTTTAGAACACATAAAAGAAATTATTTTCAAAGCAGATAGTGAGTATCTAGAGCTTGCTGCCACAGGAGGTTGTGAGGGCCAAGAGAACCAGCAGTTTCAGAGAGAGATTAAACAACTTCATAGACAATAGGCTGAAAAATAGATGCTACAAGGAATAGGCAGTAATGTGTCTCCTGGATATCCCCAATCCAACAGCTATAGATGCTTAGAAGTGGGGGCAGTTTGAGTGTAACCCTCTCCAGAAAGCATCCAGGCTGGTACATTTGCCCTGCCCAAACTGTCCTAATGTCACCACCAGAGACACTTTGCTGGGCCTAGACAGAACACTGGTTTCAGCCTGTAAAGCCTTTCTTATGCTGTCAAGTGTGGTGAGACACAATTTTAGTCCCATTTATAAACCTAGTTATTCTTTTATTTGTTGTGGGTTTATAAAGTACCAATTCTGCAACCTAAAACACTGAGAGATCTCTGGCAAATACAGAGTTATGTGAGACCAAAAATATTTGTTAAGAGCAAAGTTGTCCTCATCCAAATTCATGGCAAATCCTATGCAAGATGTTTCATTCTTTTTCTAAATTATAGGGAAATCTGTAGTGTTATAAATAGATTGTCTTTCAGTAGTAAAGAGGAAAAGGGTTTGATTTGTTACTGTGTTGGCATAATGTATTATTTATGTTACTAATACATAATATCTTTTCTAGCTGCTGCTAAGAAGAGTCTCCAAACACTTGACTTTTCATCTAAATCAAGGAATTAAAAAAAAAAACAACACAGTAAACATGATACATATTAAAATGCTTCCCATGTCTGCATCATATTCCAATTATTTAGTCATCACAATTTTCTGTTGCAATGAGAAAGTCTGAAAAAGTTGACAAGGTTGAGGCAACACAAACGGTTCATCTTAGAATCCAAATGCATCTCCCTCTAGGGAGTAAAAGGGCATAGCTTCTCTGTGCCTGAACAGATTGCTCCCAACTGGAGCAAGGGGGAAATAGAGACCATGTCCTAACTCCTTGAACCATGTTGCAGCTGCAGCCCTTCTCAGGCAACACAATACAAATCCGCTCCTCACTCAGGCAGTGGAGGATTGGAAGATTACAACACAGACCAAAACAACTGAACCTAATGATAACGCATAAGACAAATGTCAAGAATTACAGATTTCTTAAAGCATGTTTCAAACTAGTAATAAGCTTGTAACAATTAAGGAAAGGCTGAAAAACAGGTAAGTCTCTTCACCCGTCTCTTACACAAGCTCCTTTAAAGTCAACCTTCTCATATTTATTCTCCCTAAATATTCAGTACTGCATCATTACTGATGTTTTGTAGAAGCAAAATAGGACTTTCTTCCTGACCCACTCAAATAAAGAGCTCTGTACCGGGAAAGACATGCACATCCTCTTATTAACTGACTTATTCCTGTTCATCACTCCTGAACTGTGCAAAGAAGCCATTACCACCAAATTACAGACTACAAAATGCACGGAATAAAAACTAGGATGATTTGGATGGAGACAAAACAACACATTATATCCACAATGTATGTTGAGAGCTTTATTAAACAAAGTTGTAAGGAAAGTCACATATCTTCTTCCTCTCTTGACTGTCACTCTATCTATTTCCTATGCTCCATTACCTCTGCACAAGCCCAGGAGGTGTTTACACGTAATAGCATTTCATTCTTGAGTGAATTTACACTGAGCGTTACCCTCATATTATGCATACATATGATTCTGAATTTTATCGCCACTTAAAAAAATCTTGTGAACCCCATGCAATACTTTGGGAAACAGACCTTATAACCAAATTTTGAAAAGGATATTTTTAGTTCCTACAGATGCAAAGACACAAGACTTAAGTTCAAGAAATCTTTCCATGTTTCTTATTCCTGAAAGGGACATAATTATAACGATTGTACGTATTTGTTTTCATTTTGAAGCTGTGCTCTGAAGTAGCCATTGCAAGTAGATTAATGCTGAAACAGATAATGGTCTGCTCTTTGGTGGCCAAATGGTTAAACGGTTTGGACATTTTAGATAACATGTCTAACATTTAGTAGCAGGAAACATACAATCACTTTTGTTATGATCTGCCCCAATGTTGTGTCTAAGAATAAGAATTACAATGATTTTGTCATCGCTCCGTGAGATATGCCAGGAATTTGTAGTGTAGCTGAAATATGATCAAAACAAGTAAAGCATGTTGGTTTGGTTTGGTTTCTTTTTCAATAGAACCAACAGATTTTAAATAATTTGTAAAGAGATATGAAGACAGGATCCCTGCCCTGAGCAGTTTACAGCTTCTTCCCTAAGAACTCATGTAGCAAATCTCCATAGTGTATGGGTGACCAAAACTGACAGGTATCAAAGGTAAATGAGAATACTGCAGAAAGAATGAAGAGTTTAATAAAAATCCCTGCACTTGGGTGATAAAATTAAATGTATGATTTGTTAGATGGTATAATCCCACTTTTTCAGAGAAAGTGGGTATATAAACCAGCAAAATTTCAATTATGTTCTGAATAAATAAATTTTGTTTCCTTTTTATACATATTATAGTTAACAACATACAACCTGTAAAAGCAGACCAAAAATATCTGGGAACACCTTTTTTTTTTAATTTCCTTGTCCTCTAAAATGCTGTACACACACATTCTTGATAAATGCCATATTTATTTCTCTATTGGTCTTGCCTCTTCCATTTCCTTATTAAAACAAATTAAAAAACACATAAACAAATTTCTATGTTTTCACAAACAATTCCAAAGTACTGAGTTTTCTCTGTGTTGTGGAATGAAATTCAGTTAATATGTATCAAAATGCTACTCCCTTATCTCTCATAACTGTAAGGATGAGAATGTAAATGTAACCAGATTTCTATCATGGAGAGCTTAATTTTAAATAATGTTTTGGGGCTTGTGTCAGTATTTTAAAGCGGCAGAGCTGCCTGCATCAAAACATACCAACCTAAGAAAGTGAGGGTTAAACATTAATAATTACCATATTGAAAAAGTTTTGGTTCTTAACTTGGATCCCTCTCCACACATATCCTAGATTTCCCCATCAAAACACAGATGGACAGACATACACAAATGCCTGCATTTTTAAAAGGTATTTAAGACCAATGAAATAAATTAACTAAGAGAAAGAACGGAATATTAACCAATATTAAAAAGTACGCTGTAGTATTTCAGAAACTACTTGTAATGGTAATTTCCTGGAAGGCTGGCATGAGAGGGGACAGAATTGTGACTGCTTCCATTAAATCTTACATTTCTCACTGGATTTCTCATTAAAAGCAGCTTTCTACTTTGATGTGGATGCTTGGCTTTATCCAAGTCTTTAAAAAAACAAAGTCCTTATCAAACATAATAGAAAGAAATTGCTCTGAGAAAATGCTAGTTATTCCCATCTTTTACTATCTGAGCTTGCTTTACTTTGGCACAAACCGTAAAATAAGAACTAAAAACTAGTTCTAATATTTAACCCTTATGCTGCTTAGGAGTTATTTCTGAATTACTTCAATAAATCTCTTCCCAATTTGATTTTTTTCTTTTTCTTTCCCTAACCAGAACACTAGCAGACAGACAGACAGCAGGGTGTTGCCCAGTAACAGTATGCCATGGACAACTCTTACAGGAACTGGAATTGTCTGTGCTGTGTCACCTTTGTCACAGTGCATCCCTCACAGGGAAAATTCAAGTAAGTTTGGAAAAGAAGGGAGTAAATTACAGAGATGGATTGAAATGAAGTCAGTATGTCTCCAAGGAGAAGAATCAGTAGCAAAACACTGAAAGGAAAAGATCATCAATTTCTGTTGAGTATTATGAAAACGTGCTTGTTTTCACATTATTTTTAACAATCCATTACAATTTGTTTGATGTTCAGGGAGCTGAAAATGAGTCCTGCTGTTCATTCTTTTTCTTTCTGAGATAGTACTAAAAAAAAAATAAATCTGCTATTTATACATTTTTCATGCTGGAAACGATAATTACAGTGAAAAAGTCTCATTATGCAATAGCAGTAGAAGGAGAGAAAGTTGAAACTGATAACCTAAATGTCTATTTACCCATCATTCAAAACAGGCTAAAGTATCATTTATCTGGTATATTGTTAAATAGCACCCCTGAACATCAATCACACAGCAAAGCCTAACAATGATCATATAGCACATGCACTTCAGAAATAGGCATACAGTGAAACATGAAGTCAAGCCAATTTTCTCATAAGAAAAAATATATGCTTTTTGTTCTACACTAAGAGGTCTCCAAAGGCTGTCCTGTTACTTTAATTAAGATTTGTGATTTTAAGATTGTCTAATGCAAGAATTTCAAAGGAATTGGGTAATGAGCACCCAAGGAAATTAAAAGTCAGGTGCACAGTTTCCTTAGATTCCACTGACAATTCTGGTTTATGTATAAATCATTCTGATAATTAGAGACACACAAAATGATTCAATTAATACAAAAATACTCATAATTAAACAAAATATATGAATTCTCACCTTGACAAGAAATACTGGAAAATATTGATAAAAAAAACTACAAAATGAACAAACATGACTGAATAGAAGTTTCAACATGCAAGACTTTCCTTAATCTCAGCATAGTTAGCTAGAAAGTTTCAAAGAAAGATACTTGTTAGACATCATTCTCAGAAGGCAAGTGATGCTTGACCTAAAAACTTCTGCAGTCTAACAGGAAGAGGGGGAAAGTGGGGAGGAAAACTTACTGACATTAAATTTGCATAAACTAATCTAGATAAAAAACAAGAGCATTTCTAGCTCACAAATCTTTCTCCTTCACTGAATTTTGCACTTCAGTATGGACCTTTAAACAACTGTGTCTTAACAGAGACGAACTTTTCTTAAAACAAAACCTATACACTTCCCTTTCACCTACTTTTTCCCCAACTCAGAACAATGATTTAAATCCTGATTGAAACCACTTATGCAACTTTTTCCATCCACATCCACCTTATCAATATTATAATTTAAATGCACAGAACCCCACTAATTCTTTTCCTCTCCGTCTCTAAATCGATCCTATCAACAATATCTGTTGTGGATTATTATTGCAGGTGTGTTTAGCTCTGAAACAAGTAGTTTAGTATAGGTAAACAGAAGTGTTATTTTTGAATTCATAACATCAGGCCCAATATGAGTCATTGCTCAGAAGGGCCAGCTGGCTGTGCTCATCCCCAATTCAGCTTCTGCTGCCTCCAAAGCACATCCCCCTAACTTGCACTAACCTGCATGAGAGATCCTCTTCAGTAAGTTAGTACTAAATTTACCAATTTTATGTCCTCTAATTTAGTCAAGGAATATTTACAAAATACAAATGGCTGAGGCAGTTGATTTTATTAACCAACTCACAACATGTTAATGCTAAGATCTCAGCATTATCATCTAGTATCCACAGATACTAGATACCCACATATACTAGATCATTTGATTCCCTAGCATCCATATTCTTGTTCTTTACCACATGCTTTAATGACAGGTCTAGGGAAAAAAAAGTCCCACCCAAAATCACACTACCAGCAAACAAGCTAATAATTTTTATGGGTTCTGATGCACTGTTATTTCTTTGCAAAACACAATCATTTTGTGAGAGCTGAATCCCACATCTGAATGTCATTATAGGAATGTGCCAAATATACCAGTTTTCATCACAGAAATGTTATGCCATATGGGCCACATATGAAGAGGTAGAAGGATTTATAAGAACAGTTAAAAATGCTATCAGTGCTGATCACGATGCACAGTGGGAATTTAAGAAACACTGGTAAGATACCACAAAGGAAAACAGTCCCATTCATATGGTCAAACATATGTCAAAAGGTTGGACATTTACCCTGAGATCTAGTCCCACACCATGCCCCCTTCAAAACTGTCTGTTTGAATAAATGATTCTGTGACATACGCAGTAAGACATCTCTGGTAACTCACAATAGCTCAAAAGGCATCATTTGTCCCCACAAACAGGAATGCTTAAATTCACCTTCTGTTTACTATTTCTTTCTTTTACCTTCCTTGCTTCTTGGTCAAAAAGTAACAGATATCTCTCTGAACAGGAAAGTGAAATAAAACAGGATCTTTGTGTTACCTCAGAACCATTTTTCTTCCAAAATATTAAAACCCGCTTCTACTCTAATTACAAGTAAGTGCTGATCTTATTTTTTTTCCAGAGAAACAAAGTGTCAAACTGTTCTGTTAAAACATTAAAAGGGAGCCACTTCGAACAGGAAAATACAGTTTTTCAGTTTACTACTGCTAATATTAGAAAATGATTTGTCTGTGGTTTTGTTTGGGGGTTTGGGGTTTTTTTTTAATACAAAAATCTAATTTAACTAAATGGTATTCAGGGGTGACAGAGGAGACAGGTAGACGAGCTAGAGAGAAATCAGGCAGTTTTCCAGTGTCCCAAAGGAGTAACCGCTGCCTTTGGTCTGGCTATCCAGGGGCTTATTTGTGGTAGTGAACGGTGGGAATTGGCTGTTGTGAATTACAGGAAATCTGCTTGATTTGCAGGATTATGTCAGGAATCTGACTGGGGGCAATCACAGAGTCACTGCATTCCCCATGGAATGTGCCGGCTCAGTCACACAGATATTTTCCAGTAGAAAACTGCCCCACCAGAAAGGCAGGGAAGAGTCAGACCAAGTGTACATAGGTATCTATACCTGAGCTTGTCACCGAGCTTATTTTGAGGGAAACAAGCCATTCCAGTAAGCAATTCACTTCACTTATTATAGACACCCATTTCAGAACCAGGCAGACTAAAACACAGATGTGCCAGTTTCTTTCTCCCAAATTCGGAGATAAGTCACATGAGTCTTGGTCAAGTTGTTAATCAAGTTAGAATACTTGAATTTTAGGCATTTATGATCTCCTCAATAATAAATTAGAGTGTATATACATAGAGGTACAAAAACCTCAACATGATCTTTATTGTTCTACTTTGATATTTTGTTAGGCCTAGACTTTTTTTTATTATTATTCCTCATTTTCTCTTCTTAAGCAATTTCCACATTCCTGTTACCAACAAGCAAGGCCAGATGTGTGAGATGCTGAACAATTACAACTCTCAGTTCGCTTGCTTTCCAGCATCTTTCCAGTGTTGATCCTATTACCTAGTTTCCACTTCAATGAATTATTTTTTTAAAGGAAATCTACCCAAGATTATCATTGCACTGTAATAGTCTGGAAAAAAAGAGAATTTATTACAAATTTGTGATCTATTTTTAAGATTTGACATAATAAAAAATCTTAATATCAGTAATATCAGTCATTAACAAATCAGCACTGCACATTTGGGATAATTATACCCTGCTCTTGCCTAGTTATTTAAGCACACAAAAATGAACAGTAACCATTGTATATTTTTCTTGTTCAGTGCACCCGTTTAGCTTATATTTTGTCACCCTGAATGGTCTTCCTACCTTTTATCAACTATTTCTGATTGGAGTTTTTACAATAATCCCTTGAGAAAAAGATGGATAAGCATTACCTTTTCTTGAACTGTACGTCTGAGCAGCATGTAACTGCAGCAACTGAGCTACTTGCGTATTAGTGGCTAACAGGAAAACTTTTCTTGAGCAAATAGAGTAGATAGTTGCAATATTTGAACTACATGAACCCCAGCATAAATTCCATGTTTAACAATTCAGCTGGAGAATTTGACAAGTCCAGAAGCATGAAAAAGAAAGTTGGGAGCTGGCAGAGGTGACTAAACCTTTATATATGAAACTCACATTGGGCTGCACAAAATCTTTCATACAAACAGAAAGCACATGAACATTAGGAGTGCCATGGTGATAAGTTAAATTGATCTTTTAGCTCAATAAGAGCAATGGTCCACAAAAGCAGCAGAATACAGCTCTGCAAATTGATTTGTTACCTTGCTTATTGTATCAGCTAGCAACAGAGACAGATGAGAGGTTTGAGTAATGTGAAATGGCCCACATTTACTACAAAACCAGGTTTTTTTTTAATTAAGTCCTTCAGCACTTGATTATGTGAAGAGCTGAAATCTCTGGTTCAATTCAGAACAATACTTTAATGTTTTTCTTGAGGAAAACATATAGCCTTATTGCTTTTAATAGGATTACTTTCATATTTCAAAATCAATGTGTACTCAGACATTTTCTAGGATTTCATTGCACTGTGTAGTAACCTGAAAAATTAATATTCTCTCTATTAATATTGTAAATTTGTTGTTTGTTAATATGAATGTTTGAGACTTTATCTTTGCAGTAGTGGAGGAGGGATTGTTTTTACTTCAAACAAAACAAAAAATAAATATATAATCACCTCCTGCCACCATCCCTTACACCATAGTGTAAGAAAGAGAATCTAGAAATGTTAGAATCTAGTGTTTCTTCAACATGTTGTTGATCATTAACAAAGGACATCAGCTGTTAGAGGTGTTAGGCAAAATCAGCCATTTTGACCTCATCCTCTGCATGCAAATTCAGTTTAGTAGAAACAAAAGGATAATATATTGAAGAAGATATGGGCCAAAGGGGACTCCAGGCAACAGAAAAGAGATAGGTTGTGTTCCACAAAGGTGAAGAAAAAGGTGGGGCCAGAGAGTCAAGATCAGGCAAATTCAGAGCATGATGTCCTCCTCTACTCAATCCCCCATAATACCAGCTTCTCAAGACATGCAATTATTTTTCTCTCATTACTTCTGTCCCTCCCCAGAACCACAGGAACTTACTGTTTATTCATCTTACATCTAGTGACAATGCATGCCTAGTGGTGGGTCAAATGAAGAAATAAATGTGTGTAACGGTTAGGGAATGGAGAAGAATATTCAAGACCCCTGTGCCCTTGAAAGGAAATATGCCTTTGTGCCTCTTTTACATTGTTTTTATAAATTTAACCTTTCACTTTTAATGCAGGAGCTTTAGTGAGTTAGATGTCTGTCTCCTGCTTACATTTGAGTCAACTACTTGAGTGGTTTTGATTACTTCACGAGTGTTATAAAACAATATATCTATGTAAATCAACAGAAAACTCTCCATGAGAGCTCCTCTAAGTGCAAAAAAAATTACAGAGAAATTATTATGGAAAAATAAAAAAAGGAATTTGAGAATTTGGTTTACTGCAATAGAACTAAGTCACTAGAAACTAGTTATTTGACACATCTCACAGCTTAAGAAAAGATAGCAACATTTTTTTAAACAATCCCTTCATGAAAAAAGATGATAATGACACTGCTGGCTGCTCTGCCTCAAGAGGGAATTGTCCATCTGCTAGCAAATCCCTGAATCTATATTATTTTTAAGCAGTGTTTATAGAAGTATCAGAGTACCCTTGGCACATTGAGAAACAAATAGGACACATTTCAAGTCAGATTTTTTTTTAGTTAAAATTCTGGGATCGTTTTCTTTTCTACATAAAAGAACTGTGTTTCAAGATCAGCTTCATTAGGAAGCTCTGCTGAGATTTGATGTTTTTATTTTCTTACAGAGGAAAACTTATTTCTCTAAGAAAAGCTTCATCTCCTCACACATAAAATGAGCAAATATACAATTGGTCCCCCTAGTTTTAATTTGCATTTTATGATTACAACTAGATTAGAATTGTATACATTGCATCATTATTTAGAAACAAGCTGCTTTTATATTTCCCACAATTTCTGAATAAAAACAAAGCTGCTCTTAGCTTTTCTTGTTACTACTGCTAATAATGTATATTATTATGGATACAAAAATACAGCCCCCTAAAACTTGTGTAACTGTACTGACAGAGCCTCATTACTACTTAGAACTAAATAATTTGTCAAAATCTTATCAAGACTGCTCCAGCTCTTAAAGCAAATTACAGCTGAGGTGGAAGGTGTGCAAAAGCAGCATAAGCCATGTTTTTTTTCCTTTAAAGCATGTTTCATTGAATCTTGTTATTTTCACAGAATCTTGTTATTTGAGGTTTGGACTCATATATAGTTACAGAATAATTTAGGTTGGAAGGGAGCTTTGGAGATCATCCTGCCCAACTTAGTGCTCAAATGGGGCCAAATTCAGAGTCACATCAGGTCACACAGGGCCCTGTCCCTCTCCAAGGATGGAGAATCCACAACATCTCTGGGCAGCCTGTTCATTATGCTCATCATCAACATTTTTTCTCCTAATATCTGATCAGAATTCCCTTTGCTGAAGCATGTGTCTGTTGCCTCTCATCCTTTTGCTGCGCACCTTTGAGAGGAGTCTGGCTCTGTCTTCTGTACAGTCTCCCATCTAGTAGCTATAAGCAGCAATAAGGTCCCTCCTGAGCTCTCCGAGGCTGAGCAAGCCCAGCCCTCATCCTCTCCTCATATATCAAGTGCTCCAGCCCTTGACCGCCTTGATGTCCCTGCACTGGAAACCCTCCATGTCTTTCCTGTATACTGGGAAGCCCAAAAGTAGACACAGAAATCCAGGTGTGGTCTCAGAGATGTTGATTAGAGGGGAATGATCACTTCCATCAACGTGATGGCTAGGGTCTTTTTAAATGCAGCCTAGCATCTAGTTAGGCTTTTTTGCTGCCTGGGCACACACAGAACTCATGAAGGTTTAAGCACTTTTCATACTTTCTAGCACAGCAGGATTTCCCCATGGTCCACATTGCGGACAGCGCATAACAGTCTTTTCATACCCATGGTATGTTTGTAGAGGGCCCAACACAGCCAGTCTCGAGTTGCGCACACTAGTGACATGCAAACATGCACATCCAGTGTTGATGGAATAGGTCATTTATACTGATAAGATAGGTCAGACTTAGAAACACAGAAAAACATATTTGCTATTGAAAAATGCAACCCTAGTGAAAAGTGCATACACCTCATACTCAACACATAAATGCAAATGAAAATGAGTTCCTAAGCTCTTGTCCTTTCCCTGCTGAACCTAACAGGATGCCAGTTGCACTAATCATAA
Source organism: Gorsachius magnificus (assembly GCA_034008185.1). Taxonomy (NCBI): domain Eukaryota; kingdom Metazoa; phylum Chordata; class Aves; order Pelecaniformes; family Ardeidae; genus Gorsachius; species Gorsachius magnificus. Next base: position 91,902,052 of record CM067081.1, read on the forward strand.
TTTCTCTTTTCACAGAAGCTTATTTGGCAGGAATTGGAAAAAAATAATCAAATTATTTCATAGTAGGCCAATAAAAGCAAACAGAGGAAAGTTATCTTTAGGCATAACTGTAGTATTATTTTTTGTTTGGATGATGATTTAGAGTCTGACTGAAAACTAATTGAAAAATGATGAACATATCTCTTTTACTTCAATGAGTTTAGAATCAGATCCTTAGAGGTAAATTTTTTATGCACATCCTAGAGATTAACATTATAGAGAAATAAGGAAATGGCTGTTAATCACTCTCCAAAAGACAGTGTTTAGACAGCTTTTTTTATTGTTGCAGAAAACATATACTCTCTAACATACTGTAATGAGCTGGCCAAGCTATTTTCAAACATCAGCTGTCTTTATGTGCAACAAAGTGTTTAAAAAAAGAGTCTCCGGACACATATTCTATATCCCTTGAGGTCCAATTTTCAGATTAACGGATTTTTTTTTTTCTTTTTTTTCCTCCCCTTTCCCTTTAAAGACTCAGACTTCCAGGCTCTCTAGAGCATCCTGCTGCATTTTCTACCCTTTAAGAATAAGCTTAAAGGCTGACAGACATTTTTTCATTTTCCTCTACTCTATAAGAAAGCTAAAATCTTTCAGCATACAAACCTTGTAGTCCTAACTTTTTCTAATATACTTAGAAATCTGTTCATTTATTAGTTTTTTTATTCACTTCAAAAACTGAAACCAGCCTTCCAGTACTTCTCATAAATTAGAATTAATTTTGAAAATCTAACAGCATGACAGTATAAAATAAGAATTCGGTTAGATATCCCATGTTAAATAGAACAATAACACTCTGAAATATACATAAAATAATTATAGTAGTCTCCTGAGCAAATATATCCTATGGTGAAATTCATAGAGGAAAAGGAGATTTTTGCACACCATTTAAGCCATAAAGTGTAGGGTTCTGCTATCAGAGGAGGTACACAAAAATGCCAAGGAACCCTCCAACATGCTGCAGAATCAGTTTCAGCTCCAGACCCGCTTTGGGAGCTAGCTGATCCTGGTCCAACAGTACCCTAGGGAATGTCTGCATCTGTATGTTCATATGGAAATAGAAGATCCTAGAGAATGTGAAGCTTTGAAAACAACCCTCAAAGCAGTATGACAGCACAAAGACAGAAATGGAGCAAATATACTCTTGAAGATTGATTCTAAAAGCGTGAATGTCAGCTCCCAACTTACTGGCACTATACTTGGATTCTGCACTAGTGAACTCCTTCCTTTAAACACATTGGAATACCAAACTGGAAAACATTCAGCTCCAAATGAAAAATCTTCTACAATGTTCTCCAACAGTACATTATCTGAAAATGTGTTACATGGGTCTTTTCATGCATATGACACTAATGTGAGACTTCTTCACGCCTCTGTAGAACTTGAAGTACACTATCCAAAAGGTTGAGGACTTCACCTTACCTATAGCTTACACTTCTGACATAAACTATATGGATAGACAGAAATGTCTGTGGCTATAACTACAAGTTTTCATTCAACATGGGCATATTTAGAGTACATGGATTCATACCCCATAAAACAGAACTTCAAATTTTAATTTGGCAATTACAGTGGCTCCTGTAAGAACAAGATATAAATTTGGAAAATAATATTTTTATTTCCACAAAAGTTTATGTTGGAAAACAGTTTGGACAGAAACCTTTCCATTAGTCTTAGGCCCATTAGTCTTACTTCAATGCCCAGGAAAGTTATGGAACGAATCCTCCTGGGGGCCATCACAAGTCAAATGAAGCACATGTTTGGGAAAAGACAACATGGCTTCACTAAGGGCAGATCATGCTTGACAAATCTGGTTGCTTTCTATGATAAAGTGACCTGCTCAGTTGACATAGGGTGAGCAGTGGATATGGTTTACCTGAACTTCTCCAAGGCTTTTGACACAGTTCCCCACAGCCTCCTCCTGGAGAAATTGATGCACTATGGTCTAGACAAGTGGTTTGTGCAGTGAGTGGGGAATTGGCAGACAGGCCACACCCAAAGGGTGTTTGGCAAATAGCTCTTTTTCTAACTGGCAACGCAGTCACAAGTAGGGTCCCCCAGGAATCGATACTGGGCCCAACATTCTTCAATATCTTCATAAGTGATCTGGGTGATGGGATCAAGTGTACCCTGATGAAGTTTGGCGATGATAGCAAACTGAGTGGGGAAGGGGACACTTTGGAAGGTAGAGGCACCCTGCAGGAAGACCTGGATAGGCTGGAGGAGCAGGCTAACAAGAACCTTATGAAGTTCAGCAAGGACAAGTGTAATGTCTTGCACCTGGGAAAACATAATCCAGGAGGGCAGAACAGACTGGGATCTATCTGGCTGGGGAGCAGCCCTGTGGAAAGGGACCTGGGCGTCCTGGAGGACAACGAGCTCACTGTGAGTGAACAGTGTGCTGCTGTGGCAAAGGCGGCCAACAGGATGCTGGGTTGCATCAACAAGGGCATCACCAGCAGAGACAAAGAAGCCATTATTCCACTCTACTCAGCACTTCTCAGGTCCCATGTGGAATACTGTGTTCAGGTTTGCTATGCAAAAAAGATGTTGACAGTCTGGAGAGGGTCCAGAGAAGGGCCACCAAGATGATCAAAGGACTGGGAAGCCTGCCGTATGAGGAAAGAGTGAGAGAACTGGGTTTGTTCAGCCTTGAGAAAAGGTGGCTTAGGGGAGACCTTATCACTGTGTTTCAGTATTTAAAGGGTGGCTACAAAGAAGATGGAAACTCTCTTTTACAAGGAGTCACATGGAGAGGACAAGGGGTAATGGATACGAGTTATTCTTGGGGAGATTCTGAGTGGACTCAAGAGGAAAATTTTTCACAATGAGAACAGTCAACCATCAGGATAATCTCCCCAGGGATGTGGTTGACGCTGTCACACTGGACACTTTCAAGACACAGATGGACAGGATGCTGGGCCATCTTGTTTAGCCTCTGCTCTGTCAGCTAAGCTCTCTCTTTCATCTGAAGTTTGTTGACTGCGTGGCTTATAAACAAATATTTTTCTTAACAGTTATTTTAGTATCACCAACTGCACAAGATCCTCAGCTACTGAAAAATCAATGCAGTAATTAATAGTGAAAAACGTCTCTTCATTCCAATTTTGTTTATTTCTCTAATTGACAGAAGATCAAACCTACTTTTTGAATAGTGACAAATTGAGTAGAAAAAAATTATCTGAATCTTTTTGGATGACTACTTTAGGATGACATAAATCATTACCTGAAAACATATTTTCCTCTTCTTTGCTTAAAAGTCTCAGTAACTAGCTTGGCTGTAGGTCTCGTTCTACATAAATATTCTTTTCAGATGAATCCCCTCCACTGCACCTAACAGTGCAGACTCAACCTATACTCTTAGAACCAGTGAGTAGAAGTAGGCACTGGAAATTGTGTGCAGGCAAATTCATTAGTAATATTATTTATTATTACAATACTTTTTACTAAATAAAATCTGTCTTCATCCAGTACAACTGAAAGCCATATTTTCAATAACACATGTTACAAAAAGTTTGGATGGACAGCGTGCCTTGGCAAAAATCCATGGACAGAATTCAAAATTTAAGGAGATTATAGCATTTGATCTCTTTGAATGGAATTGTTAATTATCTATAAGCTTTGCACAGTCTCCATGGTTCACTGCTTTTAGCAGAAATCTATTTCTGCTGCAAACCTTCCTCAAAATACAATGATGACAAAACAGAGTTTCTGAGTAAAGGCTTGTTAGTATCTTAAGTAAGAAGAGGTTTCAATTTTTCCATAATGTAGTAAAATGTAGTTTATCATCCTGTTTCTCTGTCCACAATTTTCTCTTTCATGAAGAATCCCCAACTGACCTTCAAATATAAAACATCTTGATTGTTTTGAAGGAAGGACAGTGAAATGAAGTAACAGTGTAAACTGTATTCTGTCATGTCCCTCACCTACTTACATCTTACCGACGTGTCAGCCTCACCTCTGTGCCTGGGAAGATCATGGAAGAGATCCTCCTAGAAGCTATGCTAAGGCACATGGAGGCCAGGGAGATAATTCAAGATAGCCAGCATGGCTTCACCAAGGGCAAGTCCTGCCTGACGAACCTAGTGTCTTTCTATGATGGTGTGACAGCATCAGTGGACAAGGGAAAACCAATGGATGTCATCTATCTGGACTTCTTCAAAGCCTTTGACATGGTCCCCCACAACATCCTTCTCTCTAAATTGGAGAGCTATGGATTGGATGGGTGGACTCTTCGGTGGATAAGGAACTGGCTGGATGGCCGCATCCAGATGGTAGTGGTCAATGGCTCGATGTCCGGATGGAGACCGGTGACGAGTGGTGTCCCTCAGGGGTCCGTACTGGGACCCGTGCTGTTTAATATATTCATCAATGACTTAGACAGCGAGATCGAGTGCACCCTCAGCAAGTTTGCGGATGACACCAAACTGAGTGGTGCGGTTGACACACCAGAAGGACGGGATGTCATCCAGAGAGACCTGGACAGGCTGGAGAGGTGGGCCTGTGTGAACCTCATGAGGTTCAACAAGGCCAAGTGCAAGGTCCTGCACCTGGGTCGGGGTAACCCTCAGTATCAGTACAGGCTGGGGTAAGAAAGGATTGAGAGCAGCCCTGCCGAGAGGGACTTGGGCGTGCTGGTGGATGAAAAGCTGGACATGAGCTGGCAATGTGCGCTGGCGGCCCAGAAGGCCAACCGTACCCTGGGCTGCATCAGGAGAAGCGTGGCCAGCAGGTCGAGGGAGGTGATTCAGCCCCTTTACTCTGCTCTGGTGAGACCTCACCTAGAGTACTGCGTCCAGCTCTGGAGCCCTCAGCACAAGAAGGACATGGAACTGTTGGAGCGGGTCCAGAGGAGGGCTACTAAAATGATCCGAGGGCTGGAGCACCTCTCCTATGAGGCCAGGCTGAGCGAGCTGGGCTTGTTCAGCCTGGAGAAGAGAAGGCTGTGGGGAGACCTGATTACGGCCTTTCAGTACCTAAAGGGGGCCTATAGGAAAGATGGGGAAAATCTTTTTAGTAGGGCCAGCTGTGTCAGGACAAGGGGTAATGGTTTTAAACTGAAGCAGGGTAGGTTTAGACTGGATATAAGGAGGAAATTCTTTACAACGAGGGTGGTGAAACACTGGAACGGGTTGCTCAGAGAGGTGGTGGAGGCCCCATCCCTGGGAACATTCAAGGCCAGGTTGGACGGGGCTCTGAGCAACCTGATCTAGTTAAAAATGTCCCTGCTCACTGCAGGGGGGTTGGACTAGATGACCTCTAGGGGTCCCTTCCAACCCAAAACATTCTATGATTCTATGATTCTATCTTGGCATATTACATATTCTCAGTATTTCCCATTAAGTTTATTTGCGGATAAATGTTGTCTGAATAAGCAAAAAATTCTTGCACCACTTACATTTATTTTTTGGAATTGATAATGCTAAAAAATTTTTTTTTTTTTAGTTTAATTATACAGAATTCAGCAAGATATATACAATAATTGATGACTAAAATTTATAATGCATTTTCTTGAAAGAAATATATACCACTCATTTGACAGAAAGATTAACTATAGATGTTTAAAATTACTAGTCATTATGCTATTATTTTAGTATGCTCCTTTTACTATATGTAGTGCATATTACTATATGTATGTGCATCACTTAGGAGAATTTAAGCCTTTTGTAGAATAGTTGTCTTTTTTGTTTTGTTTTCTTCCATAATTTGTACATTCTATTCACATGAGATTCTATGCACTGTAATCACCTTCAAGCAAAGTTCAAGTGGGGGCTAACAATGTCTTAAACTTTTATGGAGGAAAAATATGGCAGAGTTAGTGGCTGTGATCTTGTGACACAATCAGATTGAAATGAAAACCAAAATGCCCTCAGAGACTTAGCTTCAACATTACGTGCTGCTGTGAAAGAAAGGACAACTTAAAGTCACTTTTTTTTTCATGGGTGATTTGGAAAATGTCCTGTTACACACGATGCTAGGATATAGGATTTCTTTGCGTTCACATTTCAATTTCTTACTAGAAATGTGGCTCTCTGTTTTGAAAGAAATATGAAATGGAAACAAAACCCCCAAACAGTAAGAGTTTGGTAGCATACCAATGGGACTGGCAGTTTGAAATGTTCTAAATTCTGGGTGAGCAATTAGAGATATCTTATAATAAAACAGCTTTCATGAAGTATGTATCTTTATAATGATGAATTTTTATAAGGGAAGTAGCTGGCTACGTTAAGATGGTATTTTACACCTAAAGTCAAAAAAATGATTAAAAAGAGAGGTCAATCTACTAAGACAGAACTCTTATTAAAACTTACTGAGATCCCTGTAGAGGTGCAACAAACTCTCCAGATAGAGCACAGTGCAATACCGTGACTTTCAGTGACTTTTAAATCTAAACCACAGGAGAGGTATGACTATGACCTTTTGCAGAATATACATATCTGGGGAGGTAAGAGCTACTTCTGGATTTCCATCTTAGATCATGTCTTGCCTGACTTTTCAGAATAGCCAAGTAGCCACATGTCCAACTTCATCAGCTCACACTCGGCTGAAGACACTCTACACATTAGAAAGCAGGGTTTTTTTCTGAGAAACATCAAATTTTTTTTCAGTTTTGAAAATTCTGTCTGCTAATCTCACCTAATAATCCAGTGATAGATTTAGAAGCAAAATCAAAATTTCATTACATTAATTTCCATGTATTAAGTGGTCTTAAGATGATCATTAGGGAAGAGGGAGCCAGTTAACAGAACTTCAGTCTATTTTTAGATATTGATTCTTCCATTTCATCAGAGAATATATTAAATGTCACATTCTGTTGCACATTCAATTAGAGAGGTAAGCACAACAAAAAAGAGTTTTCCTGCTGGTTTTGTTACCAGCACAGCATGGTATCAAAAAAAGAGGCAGGGCTACCCAGCCAGGAACAGAAGTGAGGGGAAGACCATGATAGTGCTGGCTTAACCAACTAAAATATTTCATCCTGGAGTTAAGATGAAATGCAGATATAAACCAGTTCATTTTAAAACATGTATAACATTAATTGAGATTGTCAAGAGATAATAATTTTATGTCATATTTGAGTAAAAGAGATCTGCAGAAGGAAGCAAGCTATGGATTTTGCCTGCCAGAATAATATGCTAAAATTAGGCATAAGAAAGAAAATAATATAATCCTGAACCAAGTATTTGACAACATAAAATTTTAAAACCAAAACAATTCTGAAAACAATTAAGAGATAATGTGTAAACAAATCTTCTTTGGCCCTCAACCTTTACAAATGACATAACAGCTATTTTAATCTAGTGTCTTGTGTAGGTGATACTGCAACTATCACTTATTATTAAAATATACCAATCACATTTTACAGATATTTTACTTATTAAAACACTATCTAATTCTACACAGTAAATATTGTGATCATTAGTCAAGATAAAACAGGTATTTTATTAATCTAGAAGGTAAAGCAAACAAAAAGTCTCAAAACCAGGAAGTTTAAAACAATGAAAAAAGGGAAATATAAGAAAACAAGCAGAATTAATCCTACAAGATATCTGCATATTTTAATATACATGTTCTTATAAAACTGCTTAGTACAGATACTAGGCAAAATGTGTCCATTGTTTCTCTCTCTTTCTACCTTAAGCAAAGAGAAAGAATGTCAGTATCTTCCTTACAATAAATCAGATTTTTTATGAGGAGGAGGAGGAGGAAGCAGAAGAGAATCTTATAATAGAGTCCTAAACTCAGTTTAGAACTGAACTGAATGGAAATTTAACACTCAAAAGTTTTGCACAGGCAAGCCAAATCTTTTATATTGAGCAATGTTAAATCTAGAAGGCAGGTAATTACTTTCAAGCTGTATAATACCAAATTACTTTTATTGCTACTGAGTAGCTAAAGTTTAGCCCTTTTTTTCTTGCACATATATTTCCATATTTTTCTGTGTTTTCAAAGATAAGTAACACTGATGCAGTTTTGCTGACAAAACACTTGCATTAATGAGCTGTTCTTTTCTTTAACACGACCGAGGAGCTTTTCATAACCCAACAGCAGCAGGATATAAGCCTCCCAGAAAGTTATTACAGAAGCAACGTAAGAAAAGGTGTGGAACAGGGTATCTTTCCTCCTGCCAACCTGGAGCTTACTATGCAATTCCTTCTTTCTCATGAGGTTTATATTTCAACCATTGGCTTGCGTACTCTTACAACACAATCAGCACAAGCAATAGAAAGATAAAGAGATCTGCCTTAAATATCAGAGAAATTATTAAATACTCTTTTCCCCCTCAATTAATTATCTTAACATTTTATCCAATAATTGTGTTTATGGGATAAAGTATCTTAAGTAACAACTACATGTATTGCAGCCTATCATCTCTCCTGTGTTCCTTGTTGAAATGATTTAATACAGAATAAAGATCATGAGGCTTTTGACTTGAAAAATCAGTGTTTCTCATACCTTTTGTTTGATGATCATGTCGTTGATATCATCAAGATCACCTACTATCACTCTCTGAGATTTTATCTCTCGATCCAGTCGAGAAAGCCAGTCAGTGAGTTCTGCCCATGCCTTATTGAAGTCAGCCAAGGCTGGAACCTCCAAAAGCACAGAAGATGGCATTTCTAGTTTGAAGGTGGTGGTTTCCTTGGTTACTCTGGTTTGTGTATCCACAGCAACAGTTTCACCAGAAGTTACTGAAAGAAAAAAAATGCTAAAATTACTGAATAAATGAACTATGATAAATGTTTATTTCAGTAACAGAATTTATGCAGTAGAAAGGGTAACACAGAAATATGCTCGCTTCTTGATGTTATGTCTACTGGAAATACAAAAATTGAAACCAAATGAATACATGAATTCATTTTTTCCACAGTATTTCTGTTATAGTGTATGCTTAACATTCAGCATTCTCAGCATATTCAGATTTCATCCTTGAAATACCAGTGGGACCTAGTAACAGTAGCAAAGATCTCAGTGTAATAAGAACCCCTCACTCAAGGTCACTGATGTATTGCTATATATGAGTCATCTTCTAAAATCTAGTAGTGCGGTTGGATCTACCAAGGCTAGAGACAGATTGAAAAAAAGTTGGTTGCATTATCCAATGTATCACAGCATGACCATGTAACTAGAAACACATTTCTTCCATGGTCTCCAGTCACTCTGTAGCTGTGAATTTGTCTCACCAACAATCTTCTCACTTATTGTTACCACCAGGTATTTCCCATAGCCTTTGTGACCAATATGGGAGCTTACACAAGAAGAAATTCAGCCTTGGTCCATTCTTCATTTTTCCTCCTCATAACTTGAAAATATTATGTGCTATTATTTGGATATTTGTCTTTTTTTTTTTTTTTCCTTCTGTTTGGAGAAACAGACACTTTTGTATCCTTTCTTGCTCTGTTAGCTGGGTTTTAAAGAATCTCTTCATTTTTCATTGCTTGGATTGGGGAAGCACCCAGCACTGAAACACAGTTTCTTTTGCCGCAGTCAAAAACGGTAGGAGGTGCCATAGATAGCTACCATTGGACAGAGAGGCATGTAACATGAAATCATTCAGAATGTCCCCCAGGGCTCAGTTCTAGGGCCGGTCTTGTTTAATATCTTTATCAATGACCTGGATGAGGGGATTGAGTGTGCCCTCAGTAAATTTGCAGATGACACCAAACTGGGTGGTAGCGTTGATCTGCTCGAGGGGAGGAGGGCTCTGCAGAGGGACCTGGACAGGCTGGATTGATGGGCCAAGGCCAGCTGTATGAGGTTCAACAAGGCCATGTGCCGGGTCCTGCACTTTGGTCACAACAACTCCATGCAACACTACAGGCTTGGGGAATTGTATATGGTTATTTTTTTCTCATTTTTTAAAAAGTCTGGCCAAACAATAAAAATACTAAAATAGGGAAAACACAAGAACACATGGCGCTACTTCACTGAGGTGCTAAATCATTAGAAAAGAGAGTCTAAATACATACCCCTTAGAGTAGCTACAGAATCTCTATAGATAAATCAACTGCCTAAACAACACAATAGCTAAACCAGGAAAGCTGAAGTAAAGCTGTGTGGAGTGTGCCCTATATTTTCTAACACTGAACATGCAAAATATGGTTATTGAAAACTAAATATAAATTTCTAATAGACCAAGATATTTGTTTGAATTTTTCCCAGTCTCCTTACAGAGTAGAGAAAAACTGTTTCCTGAACTCTTCCTGTCAGGTGGCTTGTCTTTAACAGGAAAAAAAAAAAAACAAACAACAAAACAACAAAACCAGTGTCACCCCACGCACAGTAAGGGGTTTTTTTTGCTTTCTAGTACTTCTGAGAGTCTGATGGTTTTCCCCATTGGCATTCATGTCATTTCAGCAGAGTCCCTCTGAAGTCTGCAAACTCAAGTAGCAGGTGAGGGTTCAAGAATTTGGCCATAAAACCACTTGAAACATTAAAGCAATCAGTAACATTAACTGATCTTGCAGCTATTTTTCACTAATGAGAAAGGTTTTGAGTTACTTCACTGGGGAACCAGTGACCCTCTTCAGCACTGCAGAAAGAGAAAAAGCTGTGCACAAGCATCTAAATGACTGTCACTGTAAAAGCACCGTAAGATACTGTCAGCATTAAAAATACTACATTATTACAAACAATTTACCAAACCAACTAACATATACATTTTTTCTAATTTGAATATATGGCAATATTATGATACCAAAAGTGACTCCTGCAAATTATTGTTTTTAATGACATATACTTCAATTAAATATATTTATCCACCTATCCATATCATTATTGCATTTCTGAAGTACAGTCCTTGTACTTTTCCCTTTTTGTACTTTAAAATCACATACCTGTGGATAACTATGAAGTAAATTAATTATTGGGAAAGGTTGTTTAACATAGCAATTTTTTATTAAAAATCACACAAAGAGATGATTACATGGACATATTTTTTTCTGACATGGGAAGAGGTTTGTAAGGGTTTTTTTGTAACATCACACTGTTTGCTATAACAGAGTATCTTGTACAGTTAAAGATTGGCAGTTTTAATATCAAAAGCAAAACAGATAACCCTAAAGGATCTCTTTTCTTCATTCTTTTATTTCATTTATTTCATTTTTTAAATTTTTACACACAGATGTGTATAATTAATAATAGTAATCTGTACTCATCAGGTTTTTTTCTATTTCTTTTTACCTAAATTATGCAAATGAAGCAGAGTATTCTACTCAGTACTGGTAAGGTCACATCTGGAGTACTCTATCCAGTTCTGGGCTCCCCAGTACAAGACAGCTCTAGAGCTACTAAAAAGAGGCCAGGGAAGGGCCACAATGATGATTAAGGGACTGAAGCATCTCTCAGATGAGAAAAGCCTAAGACAGCAGTGGCTGTTTAGCCTAGAAAAGAGAAGACGCAGGGGAAATCTCATCAACGTGTATAAATATCTGAAGGAAGGGTGCAAAGAAGATGGAGCCAGGTGCTTTCTAGTGGTGTCCTGTGACAAGACAAGAGGCAATGGGCATAAACTGAAACACAGGCAGTTCCCTCTGAACATCAGGAAGCACTTTCTGACCGTGAGGGTGACTGACCCCTGCAACAGGTTGCCCAGGGAGGTAGTGGAGCCTCCATCCTTGGAGATACTCAAGAGCCAACTGGACACAAGCCTGGCCAGCTTCCTCTAGGTCACCTTGCCTGAGCAGAGGGGTTGGACAAGATGAACTCCAGAGGTCCCTTCCAAGCTCAGCCACTATGTGATGTTGTGATTAGTCAGTCCCACAAAATGGCTTCTGATGTAGAGGAGTTGTTAACCATACTTTTTAGTTCTTATATGCCACTTTGCCCATACCTGTTAGCCCAAGATAACAGAGATGGCATTCAGTGATGAGAAGGCAATATACTGAATCTATCATTCACTAACGGACACAATTGTCTGAGTTTATGGCTTTTAGCAGGGGACTCAGGTCATTACCTAAAGCAACAAGTTCCAACTCATGGTTCAAAGTCTGAATCTTTGGATTCATGCCCCCTCCAACCAGACCTCACTCCCTGTTTTAGAGGAGATGGGAAACAGCTGTTTAAATAATGAATGGTACTTAACACCTCAACTTTTCCTCCTGCGCTGGCTAAAGAGCAGCACAACACTATGAGGTGCTGCGCTTTCAAACTTTGGCAGTAGCAGTCATCAAGCCATCATCTTTCCCATCCCTCTCCTCAAAGTAGCAATACACCATAGCTTTCCTTTCACTGTCAGCAGATGAAGGAGTGAGCTTGGCAACTACTGCTCCAGGGGAGGAGAAAATGGGAGGAAAGATAAACTTCTTCCACAGAGTGGCAGATCATTAATTGCTCCAAAAACTGTATGGGGACAACACAGTTGCCAACTTTGGGCCATCAAAGGTAACATTTAAAACAAAGTCACATCAAGCAGGAATAGTGAGATAGGAGGGAACGCTGTATTGAGATCTGCAAGGCAATGAGAAAAGAAACTACATAATGTTCTTTTAAGGCAAAAGGAACTTACAATACAGTTACTTTTCATATACATACAAACAAGAACTATTCCGTTGGTAGATTCACTTGCTGTATTGTTCACTCACTAATGTACATTGAAGCTAGGTGAAGGGATGCTAAAGGGTTAACAAAAGATGTTTGTGAAGCCACCTGTAGCTGGAATGTGATAACAGCCCTGAGAAAGCAGAACATCCTTGAGAAAGATCGGGCTTAAAGTGCTAGCATTGTGGTTTAGGTTAACTTACTAACCATAAGAGGTAAGAAACTGTAGATAAGAAACTAACAGTGTATGGAATGTGCATCATTAGAGAAAAAAGGAGAGATTTGTAGCAAATTGCCTATCTTTGTTGATGGCCTTGGAAGGCATGTAGGGGACAAAACATCTAGCATTTTGTCAATATGAGGATAGCCAGGGATGGGAACCATGAGATACAAAGGTAAAGCGGGATGTTTCAAGGATGGGGAGCTGGCAGGTACTGGCTGTGCTGCTCTGACAGCAGAATAAGGGGGGTAAAAGCCGAAGTTCACCAAAAGGACAAGGTGAAGAAGAGGAGTGGATGAAGTAAACAACCCCTGAAGACCACCGACTCAAATCACTGAGCATGTACAACTGGGAGGAGAATATGTAAACGATTTCCAGGAATTAATTTACCTATCCCTGCCTTTTCTGAGGAATGTAATGAATATGTACATAAAACTTGTATATAAACTATGCAATTAACCCTGTGTGGCACACACATTAGGAGGAGCGATCCCCTGTGCATACAGTGATGCAATAAAGAATACCTGCTTATTAGTCACCAAGAATATTGAGAGCCTTGACTTTGGCTTTTCATGGCTTCATAGGAAAGAACGTCAACGTTTATAAAAAATGTGTTGTTAATAGTTACTTAGTTTAACTGAGTTGGCACTTAGAGTTTACAAACTTCGGTGGTCTGAAATAACCTCCAGAAAATCACTGAGAGAACAAAAAATTGGTCATCAGTTTTCTCTGTCTTCATTGCTCTGTCCAGAAAATAAGATGAATTCAAAAAGGGTCACAGAATAATCATTTATATCCTCAGAATTACACACAGTGTTTTTCTGCCAATATAGTAATTGCAGTTTAATAGGAATGCCTTGGTTGTACTCTTCTAATGTTTACAATCAGAAGGCTATTGCATTTTTCGTCTTTGTTCAGAGGGGGAGAAAATGGCAGAGAAGTCTTTCAGCATGTCTGTCTCTGATGAATGTCATTTAATTACCTGAAGGACAAAAAATGTGCAACAAACAGCACCAACTGGAAATAAATAATGAAATCAAAATTTTCTGTAGTTTTCTACACATTTCAAAATATTTTGTTTGGTTTAATGTTGTCCTTTAGAGCTTTCTGTGCTTGATGTGTTTTTATTCCTTTCTCTCTTCAAGTTGGATATTAAAAATCTGTCTGACACCTAGAGAAAATTACACACCAAAGACATAAATTCACAGAATTGTCTATATTGTCCCACCCCTGGATGGGAATTCAACTCCACAGATCAGTCACGATTTCCTGTAACAATTCCAAAATGTCATCTCATTTCATCCTCTCCTCACATGAACTCCATAATACTATAAGTCAAAGTGATTCAGAGCAAGGCTCATTATTTGCAGTGAGCTATTCCATATCATGGTCAAGACACACACAATTACTGAAAAACATAGTCAAGTGCTTTATTCCAGAATTTTACCAAGGCAGTTAAGTGTGAAAAGTATGTGTAAGTGTTGACTTTCAGTCTTTACCAAGGGATGGATACCTAGGTCCACTTCCATCTGGCCTAAAGTTTATGTAAAGGCCTTGTGACTTCAGAGATTCTTAGGCAACAGGAAAACAGTTGCTTAGTTTGGCATTCTTACAGGTTAGACAGAAGTTGTCTTGTCTCAGAGGAAATTTCTACTTTCATCAGTATTTCAGGTGAATTGAAGAAAAACTTTCTAAACTGGGACTCTACAGAGCCTCCATAAGTAGTTTCAGGGTGTCTGATAAGACTGCTTAGCATCTCTTAGCATCTCACATATTTTGGCCTGAGTATACACTCAAGAGTTTGGCAATATTTATTTATTGATTTATTTTTCCTCTAGTGGCAGCTATTCCAGAAGAGGGTATTCCTAATCTTCCAATGTTTGTTGTTTTACTGCTCTGGATTTCAGCTTAGTTTTTTTTATCCCTTTGATGTAGCTCTTTTGCATCAAGAAACTTGAAATACTACATAGAGGACTGTAAGGTACTAGCAGAAGTGCACTGTCCAGTATACTATCTTCTTTAAAAGTTTCAAGATCTACCACTATCTACTGTTATCTACCACTACTGAGGATGGTGACAATCTGTTCACTTTGACTAAGCAGTTAAAATATTTGAGTTATAGCAATTACCTTTAGGAAATGGTTGCACAGTATGTTTCTCTTCTGAAATTTATCTCCCCTCAGAACAAAAATACCACTTGAAACAGTATATATGTCCCTTATTTCTCTTTCTTTCATGCTTGCACAGATACAACATGGTTGATTCAACAGAAGCATATAAATTATCGATTAAAATTAAAAAAGAAATATAAATCAACATTAATTACACACTATGTAGCAACAGATCTAATTCTGAAACAATTTATTCAGAACTGCACTGACAGTTTCTGTGACTCAAAGGGGATATCTTGATGGGGTTTTTTTGATTTGGTTTTGTCCCGGGACAATTAATTTATAAATGCAAAACTAGAATCAAATTCTTTTTTTCAAATATCTGAGTAGCAAATTCTATCCTACTACCACACATCAGAAATACAATTAAGGACTTAATCTTTCAACTTATTTAAAGGTTATATTAGTTCACTCCTGTGATATGATAAACCACAAAACCAAAAGGACAATTAGAATTTAAGACATTAAACCACACAAACCTGTAGCTTTTGAGATAACTTCTCATTAGCACTTTCTGCTGTTTAACACAGAAGGAAACAACATAGAATAATAACAGGAGAAAAATAAAACACAAAAATGTCTAACAAAAAGCTGAAAAACAATCTAACAATACTCTGAACTAGGTGTGATTTTCAACTTGTTCTTGAACCTTTAAATACATTGGATGAAAATCAAGAGTATATTGGCAATTTTTTCATCTTGAAAATAATCTGTAATGTTGAACTTTAAGAGTGAGAATAATAGGAAATAATAAGAATGTGTCATGAAATTGAAATTCACATATTAAATGCAGAAATAAGAAAAGCAAAATGAAGTCAACTGCAGGAAAGTACTTTCCCCCCCCCTTCTTTTATCCTGCTTATTTCAGTGCTGTGTTTCAAGAGGGGGTCAAACTGACAACTCAAAACAAATAAAACTCCATATTTAGGTACTAAACAGGAACAGAATAGACAGGAAGAACAACAACACTCCCAAAATCTTCAAACCCCTTCCAACACCTCCTTTCAAGCCGAAGTCCTTAAGCAGAACTGACTCAGTTTACAGGAATGTTCCTAACCATCTTTCTGAATGCTTTAAGTAGTGATGAAGTTTTAATTATGTAAGGTAACTGCATCTACCAGGTCAAAGCTTTCTGACAAAGAAGAAATAACATAGTAACTGGATGCAGATTTTAATTCAATTTGCATGTCTAGCCTGGGGATTTAGTTCCGTGGTTAGCAGTACTAATTAAGGCCTATG
The DNA here is from genome assembly GCA_034008185.1 of Gorsachius magnificus. Classification (NCBI taxonomy): domain Eukaryota; kingdom Metazoa; phylum Chordata; class Aves; order Pelecaniformes; family Ardeidae; genus Gorsachius; species Gorsachius magnificus. Next base: position 91,918,261 of record CM067081.1, read on the forward strand.
CCAGCCTTAAATCCTTTATGCAATGAATAATAATAATATACACCCATTAAACTTCATTTCTGTTTTAGTCAAGGAAACCCAGCTGCATTTTACTCACTCTGAGGAAACAGAGGAAGAATAGCTGTACCTATGACATATGCACAGACATCACTCAATGAATTAATTATTTTAACACAAGGAACATTGCCTTCTCTAGCGCTAGACCAAATGAGCATTCCCTCTGTGGGCAAACCAATTTGGAGGTGGCACACCAGGCAGGTTTTGTTTGTGTTGGGAAGTCTCAGTGTCATCTTACTAGTGCTTCAGCCTTGTGAACTTGATGGGGAACCACTAGACTCTACAATAGGTGAAGATCTATCACCTACTAAAGTGTATTTTTTCCTTTGATTTTTTTCTTATGCTGTGTCATTGCAGCTGATTTTCTACAGGGTTTGAGCATCCATGCTCATGTCCTTAAACTCCAAGCAGGCTTCCCTCAGAGAGATCTGGGAAGATGGTTCTGAGACTGATTTATTCCTTAGACTTGTCCCAGTGGTAAATGATTAGTGTCATCTCTCTCTGCCCTTCAAAGTTAAGGAAATAAAGTTAAGAGTACATTAAGTTCTCCCATGCAGTACAGCCCCCCCATGCAAGGTGCTCACTGCCAATAACACTTTTAGCAGAGGGGGCTACAGCTACCTGCCAGGTGTTCTGGGTCACAAAGGAGTTCTGAAAGAAAAGTAATAGAATTACAGTGGACAACACAGCTCTGATTAACTAAAATAAATAATAACATTTTTTTATTAAAAAAAAAACAAAAGAGCTTTGAAATTTGAAAGCAAGGAGGTTTGTTTTTTTTTCTGGTGATCTGAACTCAGAATAAAGTCTTTATGTTGATCAAAAAATTATTGCCAACAAAATTCCACCCACGGCTCTAAATGTGGAAAATATGCATCCTTAGAGCATTTTATCTCTAAGATAACATTTTTTTAACATTTTAATCAGCTTTTAAAGACAAAAAAAAAATGCTTCGAAGTGAGTCTTTTTCTGTTTGAATAAAACACCAATGTCAGATTGACCAATGTCTGATTATCTTAGCCTTGAGTATTTAGTAAAAAAAGTTCCTAGAAAAAATTACTTAATAACTGTATCATGGATATTGCATAGATGGTAATTTTTATAGAGTATAAATGGGTAAGAGTTAGTACTTGATTTCATGAACGATTAGGGAATATTCACATTATGTGCTATTGTCATCAATTTAAAACACAAGCGCCTAGAGTTCCTCTATATTCAAGAAGCTCTTAATGATTCCTAAAAAGTCATTATGGAGTATATATAACTTAGATTAATACAGGTAAAGAAAAGTAACTGATTGTTTATGTGATTATTAGTTAAAGTTTAGATCTAAAATAGTATGTGCAGTGGGATGAAGAGAGGGACCAAAATGAAAAAACTGACATAATTCTTAGAGATTCAAAAGAAAGTAGAAAGTCAAGGTTAAAAACTGTTAGGAGAAAAGAAAAAGAATTAAACATGAATGTGTACTTCTATATTCAAAAAAGAACCATAAAAGTTGTGGTTTCTAATGTGTTACTAGTATTAGATTAATAAATAGCATCATAACTTTAAATTTATAGTAGACAGTTAAATGTCAGCTTTCTCAGGCTTATATTTCTCTGTCATAGGAAAGATCTGGTAGAATTTTCTTGCTATCCTCCTTGTCATATGTAGAAGTGTGACTAAGCTGTTTGTACAATGCATTTTTCCAAATTTCTCCAAACACAACAGAAAGATGTTTAGATATGTCTTTCATTCAGTGTAAAGAAAAGCTCTTGCTTTTACAAACACTGGATTGCAATAGGAATACAAACATATGTCACTGTCTGTCAGAAAAATAGGTAGACTCTACCAAACACTAAGAATTTCAGGGATATAAACCATGTGAGTAGGCTTGTGTGCATCATAACGTAAGTAATGTCAAGGTGAAGTTATCTTAGTGCTGAATAGCAAAAAGTTAAGATTATGACCTGTTATTGAGAACAGCTTCTGCAAACACTTCCTCTGTATGCAAGATACTTAAAATTAGATTGTTACTGGTTTATTTGATTAGAATACTACCATCACAGGAGGCACTTCAAGATAATTTCCATGTACAAAACATAAGAGTTTTTAAAACTTACCCTTTTTGGAGAAAATCAGGTTGGAGAATACTTGAGCAAACTGGACACACATAAGTCCGTGGGCCCTGATGGGATGCACCCATGAGTGCTGGGGGAGCTGGCAGCTGTCATTGAAAGGACACTTTGATGGGTCATGGCAAACAGGAGAAGTGCCCAAAGACTGGAGAGGTGATCCTTCCCCTCTAGTCAGCACCTGGAATACTCTATCCAGTTCTGGGCTCCCCAGTACAAGACAGCTCTAGAGCTACTAAAAAGAGGCCAGGGAAGGGCCACAATGATGATTAAGGGACTGAAGCATCTCTCAGATGAGAAAAGCCTAAGACAGCAGTGGCTGTTTAGCCTAGAAAAGAGAAGACGCAGGGGAAATCTCATCAACGTGTATAAATATCTGAAGGAAGGGTGCAAAGAAGATGGAGCCAGGTGCTTTCTAGTGGTGTCCTGTGACAAGACAAGAGGCAATGGGCATAAACTGAAACACAGGCAGTTCCCTCTGAACATCAGGAAGCACTTTCTGACCGTGAGGGTGACTGACCCCTGCAACAGGTTGCCCAGGGAGGTAGTGGAGCCTCCATCCTTGGAGATACTCAAGAGCCAACTGGACACAAGCCTGGCCAGCTTCCTCTAGGTCACCTTGCCTGAGCAGAGGGGTTGGACAAGATGAACTCCAGAGCTCCTTTGGCCCCTTCCAACCTCAATGATTCTGTTGTCCTGTAAAGATATATTCTCAGTTCCAAAGACTTTCTAAAAGCCAAACTGGAAATTGTGTGAGGGCAGAGAATTCTTGGGAATGAAACAGCTAAGACTGAAGAGAATACCCAGAAATAATCCTGGCACAGTGTATGTAAACATTCAACTGACTGCTTTACATGTGGTGGAAAAAGTTTTAAATCCGCAGTACTCTATCCTAGTTAGTCTATGACTTGAGCAGGTGCAGGTAGTATAAAACCAACAGAAGATTGTAGTATATATCTGTAAACTGAGATACCATTAATAACTCTTCCTCTTCTTGGACCTATTGTTCTATTCAAACCTTTCTGAAACATAAACTGTTCCAAAGTGCAGTCATCTTTTAGTAATATAGCAGTCATGGTATTCCCTGTGAACCTTTCTTTAGGCAAAGTTCAACATGATGGATGGGCCCATTAAAAATTGAAAAGCAAAAGGCTAGGGGTATGAATGGATCACTTTTAGTGAGTGTAAGAATTAAGCAGAGACCAAAGCTAAAAAATATCACAAGAATTTTTATAAAGGTTGGTTAATTTAGCTGGATCACTGATTACAATACCAAGGCCAATTTTACTATCAACACATACTTACTAAGTTAGGCAAAAACAACATTATGAAATTATATAGTGTCACCACTGGATAGTCATTACAATATAGACCTAATGCTTTAAAAATAGTCTAGATGGAGGGGAAAAAACCCAAACCACAAATGAAACAAAACCCAGTAAATTCAATTTAATGATTAAAAATTAAAAATCTCCCTTTTCTATAAATAAATTTTCTTGTTTATGCAAACTATATAGAAAACGATTGTGTTTGTTACTTCATTCTGTTCTGTAAAGTTTAGCTGAACAAATATCTGCAATACTGCCACCAATATTTCTTCTACAGTAAAAATAACCATCTTTTGATACTGCTAGTGGTTTTTTGTTTTGTTTTTTTTTTTACAAACATAGAAGTTGATTCAAATGCTGAGATACTGGCATAATATGAACTGAACGTATGTTAAGGCTAATATTTCTTATTTATTGTAACAAGAGCAAAAATAATCAGAAATGTTTCTGTTTGTTTTTTTTTCCCCCAAACAACATAATCTTATTTCTTAATTGTGATATGCAGTGCCAGGAAACCCACAGCTGAGAGAAACCGTTTCTTTCTAGCTTGCCTGTGCCTTGTATCCTCTATTGTCATTACTGATTTGAGTCTTCCCTTAGGCTCTCATGACATATGTTTTAAAAGGCAAAGAAGAAAAACTTCTTGAAGTAAGGAATTCAGACTGTCTCAAAATGAATAGGTAATATCTAAAAATTATGATTTCTTATTATGGATGTGACCCTAATCATCTTCTGCTAGTTTTAGTTTCTCATTTGGTGTATTCTTCCATACAGAAGATTTCATATGTCTGGCCAGAGAGGTTACAGAGCCTCAGATTGCATATACTGGTTGGCATAAAATAAGGAGAAGTCAGACTATATATTAAAACATTTGTATATTTATCATGTGGATTATCACATGGAAATTTTGGACAAAAGTCTAATTTTTTTCATAAGCTTATTACAAACTTTTGACTAAATTTCTATGTATGGTCATTCATGATGGTGGTCAGTTACAAATATTTTCATCTCTGATAAAGGGTTTTACCTTTGACAATGAAAAAAACAGTTAAGAGCATTCAATGCATATTAGTTTTCATGTTTCAGTGTAACGCACGGGCTTTTTTCTTAACCAATCATGAAATAAAAATTTCCCTCTTTTACAGACATAAACATTTTGACCTTTTTCCCAAGATCTTTGAAAGGAAAACTTCAGAAGAAACGCTACTGTTTTTATACTGCAGTAACACTTTGAATCTCAAAGAGATCTGTGATACTAACAACCAATATAAAACTAATTTATCTGTAAAACAGCGTAATAATCTGCATATGCAAAACTACAGTCAATGGAGCTGCTATTTGCCATATGAAGACTAGTTACATGTTTGGGTTTTTAAAGATAAAATTACCTGGTTGGCTCTTAAAAAATTTGAACTCAAGGAAATGCTGAGGAAAATATTCCAGCCTGTCTTGGGATCTCTTGAAGTAGTAGACAGAATCAACACAAGGAGTCTCTTTGGTAATATTAAGACATTGTGAATAAGCAATTTTATTTTTGAAAATGATCTAATAATATTACTTTTGCTGTTATTTAAATTCAGATTTTAATAATAAAATAAAATTCATTTTTGTATTTATTCCCTCTCACCCCCTGGGTGTTTTCAGTAATTGATTCCTGCATCCTTAATTAAGTTTTCCAAGATCTAGGAACACACACAATCATTTCTGGGCAGAATGAAGTGTTTCAGTTCAAGGAGTCAAACATTTTTTTTAAAACAGTCTTTTTTCTATTGATGTTTTTTAAATGCACTATTATTTGTACCTTTACAGAAAGCTTTTTTTTTTTTTTTTTCAAAGGAGAGGAGTCTTTTTGAGCAAGCAGTTGTTGCAGTTGCTACAAAATGGTTTCATGAAAATGAATGTTTTGTACTACAGCAGTTGTGGTGTTCCATCAAATTCTGTCACATACTTGCCTCACAAAAAACGTTGTGACAACATCTGTCACAAATGATGCAAGCAGCTCTCAGTATTCCTTTTGTCAGTAAAAGTAACAAGTTCCTTGATTTAGTATGCAGCTTTCAATTGGACACCAATCTATATGACAACAATTTACATTTCCAGTGTACCGCTATTGGCATGTAACTGAATTTTGGCAGCTAGTTCTTTGATGTAAGGAAAAACACATATTGCTAGCAGCTCCAACTTTTACAGCCTCATGAAAATCACCTCTTCTAATTTTGTAACATCTATAAATTGATTTAATAGGCATAAACTGCTATCCTAGCCAAGGGGAACTCTGAAGAAAAAAAGTGTAAAAAAATTGTACACAGATACAGAATACCAAGGATCCAGTGGAATTTTAGGTACCATGTATCTTAAAAATCAGAATCAGAAAAGGATTTAAGAAGCTTTGAAATAATCAGAGTTATTAGCTAATTTAATAGCATTGCAGTATTCATGCAAAGATTTCCAAGTCTACCTTTATTGTTATAGAGAAAAATTCTACAGAATTAAAACCAGTTGTTCAAAGCTCAAGAAGGCAACATTATCACTGCCACTTTGTTTTTGACAAAGTAATTCCTCAAATCACTGCAAGCACCTTCTGTTCTTTCATCAGGACAAGGGGTAATGGTTTTAAACTGAAGCAGGGTAGGTTTAGACTGGATATAAGGAGGAAATTCTTTACAACGAGGGTGGTGAAACACTGGAACAGGTTGCCCAGAGAGGTGGTGGAGGCCCCATCCCTGGGAACATTGAAGGCCAGGTTGGATGGGGCTCTGAGCAACCTGATCTAGTTAGCGGTGTCCCTGCTCACTGCAGGGGGCTTGGACTAGATGACCTCTAGGGGTCCCTTCCAACCCAAAACATTCTATGATTCTATGATTCTATTCTATGAAAATATCTTGCCTCATACTATTTGGTGAAACACTTGTCAAGCTTTCTCCTGAAAACACATATAATGCTTACTGTTCAGGTCAAACTAACCTCTATTGCTATTCCAGCTATTTTAGTTTCACCTTAGAAAGACTTGCCTTTGGGAACTTAAGTGTCATCTGACCACCAACCTATTGTTGAAGGAAATATCAGTAATGCAAATATCTACCTGCATCTCTCCATCACTATGTTCCCTGTTACTGCACACTGATACAAAGACAGCAGACTGATATTTCATTGACAAGTTTCATATAAACAAGACTAAAGAATTTCCTAGCTGGAGAAGAGAAGGTTTTTGTTTGCCACCTTTTCCTCATTTTAGCCTTTTGCAGTTTAAGGAACTAGCCTGTCTTTTTTTCATTGCCTCATGCCTTCTGACTAAGCAGAAGTGTTAGAAGCAGTAATGAGCTTGGTTCCTTGTTCCTTGTGGCCTCCACTCTGCTCGTGATCTGTGATCGCACTTGCTCACAAGCTTTGCTTGGCTGTTTCTCTGTAGAGCAGACCCAATTCTGTGGCAGCTCCAGTCACCATAGAAATATTAGGAAGGACATCAGGGAGGCATTGCATTTCTCTGTAGGAAATGACCAGGATGGCACTGAGCACTGCTCCTTTCAGAAGGAAAAGGCAGCTTGCTTTGCTGTTTTAAAAAGACAAGTCAACAGAGAACAGCACACAGGTCAAGAGGACTGTGTGCAGAATGACCTATCACTTTCTATTATTCTAGCAAATGAAAGAGATTTTCACACCATGTAGTTGCCAATAGACCTAAATACTATATAAAAGGAAACAGAAAAGAGAGATTACTGCTATTTGTAAGCCCATGCTGTCTGGCTAGTCAGATATTATTGTAATTCAGGTTAATGTAACAAAAAGAAGGGAGAGAGACAGCATTGGTTTAAAGCATGGAAAAAAAAAAGTGTTACATAAAGCTAGAAATTGAGGAAGAAAAACTGAAGAAGAGCATAAACTACCTTTTTATTATGGATACTTTTTTGCTAGGAAATCTAATAAGAATCCCTTTTTTTCCATATCTTCCAGAATGAATTCGTTCAAATTCTTGATTCTGTCTATCTGTGTTTTGAAAATGATGCAGTTGGTTTTTTGCCACATTTCTTGAAAATTACTAACATTGGACTCTGCAGTGTGTGCTGAATATAGTTCTGGAGAAAAATAAACATTAATTTAATTCCTTCCTGAGCCATGTTACATGAGCCATGTAGAAAAAGACCAACTAACTAAAACTAAGTTCTGTGCTCTCACCTAGTATAGGTTATCAGTAATAGTCTGATGAATTCTACAGTACGCTATCATTTACATTTAATGGGATTTAATCAAAATGAATTCTGTATATCCTGCTGCTACTAACTATTGATGAAGAAATTAAATGAAAGAAAACAAGCTGCAAAGCCTGCTCCTCAGAAGAAAACACCAGATAGTATTTTAAAAATGGAACAGGTGAATGTGGTCCTTTGAAAGACTGATGATAGCATTAATCTTATTTACATTACAAATCTTGACAGCTGCACTTTCAACAACTTGTTATAGAACAGAAAAAGTAGAGCTAGATTCCATATTGTCTTTTATAGAGCAAACCAGCCAACTCTTGTTTTCACTTTCTGATTTACATTTCATCATGAGTATAATAAAAATTCTGAGTAGTAAACCAGAGTGCGTTTTATTTAATCAACTGAGCTCTGAAAAATCAAAGTCCACATTCCCTTTGTAAACTGCACTGTCACAGCTGTTTATTACAGATACTTTCAAAGAGTAACCTACTGTGAGACCCTGAAATAGGATGTTAAATATAAAAGTGTAACCTTCTCTCTTTTGAATTAAATTGGGCTGTTGTAGCTTAGGTATATTTTGCATGTATTTTTCGCCTGTCAGATAATCCAGAAACAAATCCTCACATCCAGATATGCTATAAAGATCAAGATAGAAATTCTGAGAATCATAGAGATTCGTGTTTACAAACTTGCTTATTATGGTTTTATTCATGCAGCTCTGAAGGCATGGTGTCAGCTTTTTATCGAGACTCTCTTCATTTCCCTGTTGGTGTTGCAGGCCTCCAGAGATTCCTGAAGCTATACACAGAGAGAAAATTGAATCTGAAAGCTTTATTAGACAAGTTTGTCTTCAGCTTGTGTCTGATGTCAGCGGTATTGAAAAACAGAACTGCTTGTGAAACTGGGTCCTGACCTTGAAAAATCTCCAATCAAACGGTAACAGATTCAGTTTTGTGCCATATTGCTATTTGTTAGATGTGGCACACATGTTAGAAGTGAAAAAGCTTCTTAATGAAAATCAGATGGAATAATCAGGCAACTTCTTTCCTGAACACAATGGGGAAACTAGATATATAGCAATGTACACATAAAAGGACCAACTCCGGTTGGCATCTATGAACCTCTTTGCTACAGAAGCCTGTAAAGTGAAATGACTCAGAACCACAAAAATTAAAATTATTTACATAAATCATTATTCATTCCTTCATCAAAAAACAACCAAAAAAAGGTAAAGACAACAATCTATTCCTTTACTATTCCACTTTATATGAGAGTGAGCAACCTTTGTTAGGCCAGATGATTTAAGGAAGAGCCTACTCTACTGCTCTCCACTGATTCAAGAACTCAAGGTATTCTCTGTGATACTTCCCTACTTCATTGTTCCCCGTTCATGTTCTCTCTTGCATTTTGTTTTAGTAAAACTTTTCATAGACTTAAACTGAAGTGTAAATAATATTAAAAATAGACATTTCCTTTAGATTCTACATGCACAAGTATCAGAAACTATACAATTCTAGACATGGCCATTATTGGAAATAATATTTTCTCTATAACAACACTCATGCTAGTGGGCTTCTTTACTGGTGTCCTAAAACTAACAATAACTAAAAGACTGCTGGCAGTAGCATTTCCTTCTAATTCAGTGTAGAACTATTTGTCACAACAGATGGATGCTGTGGATTTTTAGCTATTCAACTCCGTGGAGAATGGTTCTGCAAAATTAAATATCTACCATATCCCACACACAAGCATTTTAATAGCTGATAGCACAGTTCTCTTAAATTGTGAATGTTATGTGTAATATATTTTTAAATATCAACACGTTTGCACTAGTATCGAAAACAGTGTAGATGCACACGTCCCTAGACTGTTCAGTCTTCCCCAAGGAATTATTTTGAGTATCCTTGTTCTCAGTTATACTATGCCAGCTGCTATAAACAATACAGACACTCTAATATCCGGTTTGTATATTTGCTTTTAATTTACTCTCCGAATACACATACTGTTATCTTTTCAGGTGCGCATAATGAAAGTCACAAGGATTTTTAAGACTAGCATTTGGAAATTCTGAGAAACACAGTTCTGAACTACAGCATATGTGTTCACTCAAGCACTGTGCATAATATATAAAAAATGACTGCTTCAGAGCACATTATCTATGAAATACTATGAAAAATAAAATAGTATCTATTGTGCATTTTTGCCCAAAGCTAGTTGTTGTCATTTTGTTTCTTACATTTTTGTCATTGTGTCTTGAATATCTCTTTAAAAAAAAAAAAAAAAGGTTTGTTTGTTTTAAAGAGGCAGTGGGACATTACATGATCCAGCTCTGAAATCCATGGAATTAATATATTTTAACAGTTATCGTTTCAAACCCAAAGAATACTTCTTCCCCACTGAAAATATTAAACCAAATATATCAGCAATTTAACAGAGCAGTCTTCATAATGCAGGATACTGCTACTCCAAATCTGTACATGTCTCTATGTTAGAACTAACCAATACAGAATAGATCATTCAACTCTGTATTTAACATGAAAGTAAAAGAAAATTCCAGATGCATAAAATACAGACACTAGCACTACAGAAGCACTTTCAACTTCTGAGGTCACTGAATTTTTGTTTTAATCTTTATGTTATTTCATCAAGGTATGTATTTTCACATACCTGCTTTCATTTGCTGCTAATTTTCCTCAAAAACCTACAGTCTCAGGAACTGTATGGTTTTAGTAGCATGTTTCTTATGTTATATTACATTCCAAGCAGTGCATATGAATTTCTGGGCCAGATGATCCTTGAGGTCCCTTCCAACCTGGTATTCCTTGAATTTCAGCTGTATGAAGCCACAGTGGTACATATACTCAGAGAGTAACATTAGTGATATTTTTCAAGAACTGTTTTGTAAGATCTTATAAGCCTAGAACAAAGCAGCATGCCTAGTCCAGGCGGGGACTGGTTTCATGGAGAAATAAGAGGCAAACTAAACTTCCCCAGAGGAAGACATACCTTAGGATGCACTCTAACTAAAGGACAAGCAAATGAAATTCTGTTGTCACTGGTTTCCCCAGATTCACAAATATAATTATTTCAGTTCAAACCCCCAAACTCCAGGTATTACGAACTCTGAAGGTGACTACTGTGTATCTTTATTCTATGTTCCAGCTCAACATATGGGCTAATAAGCAATGAGTTCTCTTTAGGTTGAATCAGTGGTGAAGTTACTGCAGCTCACAGTCCTCGTGTTACAACTTGCTTCTAATGGGCTCAGCTTGATACATCTCTCCTCTTGCATTCTCCCTTACTCATTCTAAATCCTGAAAAGCCTTCTTTCCCTGTACATAGGAGCCCAGTCTGTGGCTCTGTGCCTGCAGTCTTTGACTCCTACTCCCAAAGCAAATTATACTGAAAGCACAGAAGAGCTTTGATTGTATGCATTCGAAAAAAGATACTGAAGGCTGATGGCTAGTGTTATGAGTTCTGGTGATAGGGTATTAGCTTTCTTCAAACTCTTTGTATTAAATACACAATAACTAACAATGCATATAAAACCTTTCTGTCACATTCATTTCTAACTCTGCTACAACTTGTAAACCAAAAGCAATTCCTTTTTTCTTTATCTTTTTTTTTTAGACCTGCTACAAACAATTTTCCAAAATAAGGCCGATAACTTGTAAAGTTTAAAGGGACAAATTCCACATAATTTTGAAATTAATTTCACCATTGTAATTGACAGTAACTCTCACTCTACTTTTTTCTTCATTTCACAGTCATACATTTTTCTGTTTCACTTGACTAGGCATTTCATACAAAAAGCCAAAAACTTGTGTAAAAATTCAGCAAAAAACCATGACATTGATTGTACACAAAGTAGTCTTTCACTGAATAAGCTAAACTGCAAGAGTACCAATATAATGTACTGCTCACAGTTTTATTAGCTGTACATGCAAAATATAAAATTAGTTGACAAAGTATTTTCAGCTGTATTCATCCAGCTCCAAATGAAAGTGGCTAAAATTTTCCCCTTATGTCTTACTTGAATGAAGACAAATAAAGGAAAATGTCTTCCTCAGGACCAAAGTCAGGAACGCCTCCCACGCCACAACGTATTCACATGGGTTTACAAAGCACTATACAACTTCACCTAACTTACTAAGTAAATACAGTGGTAGCACTTCAGTCATATGAATGCTAACAATACTATTAAAATCTGTCCCTCCTGTAAAGCACATTCCAAAGCTGCATTGCTCTCTGCTTAAAATGTTTTCAAACTGCTGGCTAAGCAATGCATCAAGGTATTTGGAGAGAGACATTCACACAATTTCATGTTATCATGTCAAGTACAGATAGCAAGTGTGATTTCCTTCCTGAATCATCTTGTCTTGGAAGTCAATCTTTGCTAGGGTTTTAGACGTACGCTTCAGCTAAGTACATTTTTCAAGCTGGAAAAGTAGTTCTTGTTCTTTGTGCCTGAAGGCACACAGGGCTGGTGGGATATTAAGGACTTTTTTTAGTGCTTCTTCTGCCAAAGAAACTATAATACTCAGACCTAGAAATAATTATAAACAGTGTCCTTTACCTCTGTAACCGCCACCAGATGGCATATTTATTAAGACCCTCTGGCTGAGCTCTCGCAGCCAGACTAGACCAAATGATACCTGACAGGGCAGTAGAGATTAGCCAGTTACATCTTCATTCCCTGGTCTCAAACACAGATGTCAACATTAGTAAATTCTGATGTCCACAAAAGTCTCTATAGAATCAGGAAGTGAATAATTATCAACAGGAGATACTGCCATTGCTTCACAGAGTCCTTCCAAAATAATTTTGTGCATCTTTCTTTAAAAATGACCTTTAATGAGACTGTTCAGGTTTTGAGAGGCTTGGTTAAACTTAGCTCTCCAATAGCCAGTTTGAGTGTCTATGCACATCAATGCATGGTTCAGGAGAATCAGCAGCGCAGAAAAGTACATCCATAAAAATGTGTATAACGTAAGTGGTTAAAATAGCTACAGAACTTACAGCATAGCATGACAAACCCCATGACATTCAATCTCTTTTTTTCCCTCTTTTTTAAAAAAATGAAATACAAAAATACTTTAGTAACACATACCACTTTCTGTCTTTGCAGAAACCTGCTGTCTTAGCCTGCAGAAGAGAAGGCTCAAGGGGATCATATCCATGTGTATAAATATCTGACTGGTGGAGTAAAGAAGATAGAGCCAGACTCTCTTCAGTGATACCCAGTGACAGGATGAGAGGCACCATGCAAAAACTGAAATACTAGGAATTCTATTTAGATAGAAGAAGAAACTTTTTTTACTGTGAGAGTGGTTCAACACTGGAACAAGGTTGCCTGCGGAGATTGTGGAGTCTCCATGCTTGGAGATACTCAAAACCTGACTGGACATGGCCCTGAGCAATGTGCGCTAATTGACCATGCTTTGAGCAAGAGAAATAGATGTCTCCCAGGTCCCTTCTGAACTCCACAGTTCCATGGTGATATATCTATAATGATGTGATTGCAGTAAACTGACTCAAATAAAGAAAAATTATGAATTAGTGTTACAAGCACAGGTTCAAATTTTAAGTGCTCTGGCAATAGAAAGGAAATCAATCTTACTACCTGCTTAATCCTTCATAGAAAACCCGTGCTTTCATTTTCTGCATGTATAATTCCATCTGCTGAGTCCCAGAAACGTTAGTAATCAGAGCCTATGTTTTGAATTAAGGTAAATGAGTAATTTCACAATTCTTCAGCTAAAGATGAGTTAATATAGGAATCTATTGCACTATTATTCTGTGTTCTCTTTCTTGTTCAGTTATTACCATTTCCTTTGTAACAGCAAATACACAACTCGCCAACAGTCCCTCCCCCCCTGGAATCCAACATAACCTGCTGACTTGCAAAACTGACACAGCAAGTTTAGTGACCCAGCACAGCAGAAAATGATTACGCATCTCCTTCAGTTCCCCTATGTCATTACGTGAATATCTATAGCATGCCTTAAAACAAAATCCCGTAAAGCAAGGATACTGCTGTACTACAAGTTTTAAAAAATACTAGTGGTATTTAGCCCTTTTTAGAAAATTGAAATGATCACCACTGGAAGCAGAGCAGTTCTAAATGACTAAAACTAAAAGATAGTTCTTACTAAAGAAGATTCAACATGTCATAAGCAAGACATCTGCTTTGCTTGACTTGATATATGCTGTTCTGACGTAAATTGGACTGTCTTCTGGTACTGAATACTCTGGATTTTATCTATATGGTGCAATTATTTGCTTCTCTGAAATAGGATTTTTCTGCCTTACTGTCCTAGAGAGTCACTAGTAGAAGGTAGAGAATTCTCCAGTTTCAGTTTTTCTTATATGCTACCCATTAAAACATGTTTAAAGCAAGAGGGATCAACATCCTACAAGTAATCAAATCCCAGGTGACTACTGTAGCTGTGTCATAGCCTGAGTTACAGGCAATCTGATGGGGCGGGGGAGGGGGTGCCAAATTTCTTTCTGCTCCCACATCTGATGAGCAGCTTTCCAAATTGTACGGGTGAGTAACATTCTTCATCTAAGCAACTGAGCTAGTTCAATATCAAGTGAGGAATCTTAGAGACTTTAGAAAGTCAGATTTAACCCAGTGCTTCCATTATGCATTTCTTTTCTACCCATGCTTAATCACTACATTTCAAAGGAAAGCAGTGGGAAATAAAATCCATTTATCAAGGAGATAAAAATGAGTTTGTAATCCTTGTAGGGAACCAGCAGGTGCAAAGAGATGAGAAGAATCTAATATAAATATTGTCCAAATAATTTAAATTAAATGGAGATCAAGTCTCTTGTTGTGGATATATGAACCCAAGATACCCAGAGATGTATATCACAGACTTAATGTTCAACTGCAGAATTACTCTTACCATGCTGTCATACAACCTTTTCTATGAATACACAAGCTTTGTCTTGAAAGTCTCTGTTCATTGCCCTATCATAAAAAGTAATTTCAGATTTTCATTCTGTCCAATTTACATCCACTTGACCTTATTATCTTTTAATTTAAATAATTCTTCTCCCTTCATAGTATTTCCTCCATTAATATATGTAGAAAGTCAAAATCTCATCTTATCTCTTTGTAGAGTAAAGAAACAAGACTTTGAAACAATAATAATTTGAAAATCATGCTGCAATCTTTTCATCAAATCCATAATCTAATTTGTCTTCTGGGACACATTACACAAAATAGAATGGAAACAATAAAAAAACCAAGCTGACTGCCACACTAGCACACCTCCTGTGTATAAGCTAAGCCTGAAATTTGTAAGGATGCAGAATGAATTTAGATGGTCTGCAGCCATTTTCATTTTAACTGCATGATTTGTAGTTAATTTCAAAAGATGTATATAGACTGAAGCACTTACAGACACCTGAAGAGAAAAGGCCAAACGTTGCTAATGCTGGCTTTTCCTTTAGTTGCTGAATTAAGTGGTTTATTGCCTTCCAGTCAGCATTCAAGTCTTCTATTTTTTTCTAGAATAGAAAATAACAAAATATTAAATTTATGATACATAACAATGTAAAAAATATAAAACAATTTTTTTTCTTCATCTAATGATGGACCACCTCAATTAAGTAAAAAACCAGAAAAGTAGAAACAGCAATTATTTTTCACAAATGGGAGAGAGGGATGAGTAAAATCCTTCCTGACTGGCCTTCCAAAGATCTCCATGGTGTCAGGGTCCTTAAAGCATCTTTCCTCCTCAAAGTTTGGCTGCTGAAACTCAGGGCCAACTTCGAGCCAGCACAGCTGCCTGACCCCAACCACAGGTTGACTTCCAATCTCAGCCCATTGCCATCCCCATGGCCCTGCCCAGCCACCTGGGGCTGTGTTTGACTCTGGTTCCCCTCACCGGACCTAATACTGACCCCCACGCAGGAGCAGCCCTCCGGCCTGCCCTGCTTCTTGGCTGGGGGTGGCAGGAGGGGCCCTGGCTGGTAAGACCCTGTCCTGCAGCCTAGTGGGGAGCCCCCACCACTCCCTGCTCCCAGGGAGCACTGGCTTGCCCCACTCCCTGGTCGACAGGCTATTACACCTCTTTAGGATACATAGGATGACTATTTAACATACTGTAGAGAGGTGGGGGCTTCTATCACCATGAACCTGAGATGATAATTTTTTAAAAAAAATTAAATAGAAACGTGAATTATGTATTAAAAAAACCCTTGTCAATAAAAACCTCAGCAATTTGTAATATCAAATGCAGAACCCATTCTTCCACCTATTTAAAACAAACAAAACAAAGCAAAACAAAAACTAAAAATAAATTCGTAGGAGTCTTCAGGGAGTGATAAACTTCAATGTGTGGGTATGCAGTCCTGACCAGTAATAGCTAAACTGTTACTTTTAAACAAAACCTAAGTAAAAGTCTGGAGTGTGAATTACATCAGTCCTCAAATAACCCTGAGAGGCATTTAGGCTTGAAAATGTTGTTTCTACCCCTCTTTCTTCCTTGCTCTAAGGACTGTGAAGAAGGATGAAGCATTGCTAATTCTATGCTGGCATCTCTAAGCTCTTAAGACTGCATTTCTTTTTTAAACTGCTCCCCGATAGTCTGCTACAAAAAGTAGCACAGAGTACCAATGCCATTCAGGAATGCTTTTAGTATTCTTGTGGACAATTCACAATTAGATATATAGTCTAAATCATAATCCAGCTGTGATGGAAACAGGATGCCTATCAAGAAAGGTTCTTTAATTACTTAGAGTATGGATGACAGGGATCAATAGGAGAGGCATAGGGAATGATACTCAATAAACTGAGGTGTGTACACACACACAGACACTGAGGCAGCACAATTTTATATTCTGATATGTCAGAGGAATGTTTCTAGAATTTGCCTTAAGCTTTACAATAAATACTCTAAAGCTGCAAAGTGCTTTGATATCTGTCACCAAGGAGGCCAGAACATTATCCAGTATGAACTCTGGACAGATTTTTGTGTAAATGCTGTTTGAGAGAGGATACCATTCTGCATTAGGGATTAAACCAAATTTTGTCTTTAAGAGCAGTTTAAAAACTGCATTAAAAATAAAATAAAGAGTTAGGAATATCAGAGATTCTCCTTGATAATAGACTATGAGGGCTGGGCAGAAAAAGCAATCAGGCATGCATGGTAAATGCACCTTGTCATATGACAATTCAAAATCACACATATGTTTTTTTCTGCATGGATCGGACACACAGAAACACACAGTTTGGACACATTTTATGGCAGATTTTAAAGTTCCTTGTTTTTCTGCTGTTGTCACCCAAGAACCTACTTCCAGAGCTTAAAATGCAAAGGATTGCTGATATCTATTAATTTAATAGTAGCACAGAGTTCAGAGAGACCTTAAAAACAAAAGCTAGAGAGATTACACTATCAAAGTCTGGCTTCATTTTACAATATATTCACAGTAACCCAGGAAGGAGATATGGATGTTATAAATATAGTATTTTTCCTCACCATGAGTAGCTGCTTAATCATTCTTGTGGATATGAGCCAGGGATTTCTTTCCAGCAATGACAAAACATGCCCACCACAGACATTAGAGAGGGTTGTCTAAGGCAACATCTACGCCACTAATAAGAGAGTGGCTAGTTCTAAACTCTTCTATCAGAATTGATCCAATCTTGCATCTGCCATAAATTAGCATGCATGCATTAAAATGTTAACTTCTTTGAGCACAGCAATTTTGCTGTAATTGCAACTCTAGAGCTTTGGTGACGAGTATGGACATCAAAATATGTTGCCTTGAGGAATACTTTTATTGATTTCCTTTAAATGTCAGCACCGCTGCTATTTAAGTGAGGTTAACATTCATACATGAACTAATCTCACTGACAGCACTATAACTACATAGGGGTATTTAGAGAGAGAAATAAGGCAGTCTTTTAAATGCAAGACTGAAGACAATTAAAATGAGTTCCTCACTACTTTCCCACCTAACACAGGAAAGGACAAACTGAGTACTGTGGCAGGGGAACTACAGCTCTTCCAGGGCCACAGAGATCCTTTCCTGAATAAACTGTTTCTATTTAAGTGCTGCTAATCATGAGATTGCGGCTCACGTTCTTTCTATTGTCACTGTCACCAGCAGTAACCTCTCCCTCCCCTACCTGCAAAAGCTTTACAGAAATGCATTTCAAAAGCAGGAAATCCATTTTATAAAGGTGAATATGTCCGATTATTAAAGTGCTAGTGCTTAAAGGATCATACATCTCATCCCATTCTTGACTCTTGAATCAGCATATACTAGGATTGCATTTGCCAACAAAAATATTTTTATAGTCCTGCATTGCAAAATTCCAATATCAGCACTTTTAGTATGATCAGTCAAGGTGTGAAAATATTCTTATTTCAGTGACATAACTAGGAGATAAGATTAAGTATGTGGCAGTTTTCAGTGTCTTTCATGTGAACACTTAAAAGAAATAGACACAGAGCACACTTCTATGTCAGAAGTTTGGCCTAAACAGAATTATTTCACACCATTTATACTTTTGTCAGTGGTATGTAAAACAAGAACTAGTTCTTATCCTTCAAAATGCCAGCATTCATTCTGCAATTCTTCATATGCAATTGCAAAAATCTAGAAATCAAAAAACTCTAGGTTTTTTGTTGTTTCAAGTGCTTTGCTTGTAAAAATGTGGAGTAAGATCCCCTAAGACTGCAGCTGAAGCCATACGAAATGAGTAAACTCAGTTATTGCAGAGTGATTTTTGTTCCATCATCCATTCAGTGTGCAGATGACATGTTTCAGTTCCAAACAATAATAACATTGTATTAGCCAAGGAAAATGCCCAACACAGAGTCAAAATCTTTGTTTCTGCCCACTTTCATTACCATGCTACTTTTAAGTCACTTTGAGTTTACCTCTTTTAGTGTTTTATCATTGTTTAGGAGAACTGATCATTAAAAAGAAGCAGAGATACCAAAGGGGAAAATAACTCTTCAGGATTTCTGTTCAGGAAAGAAGAAAAGAAACTAAATCATTCATAAATATGTATTCATTTCTAAAGTGGAGATAAGTGCATTCATGTATTCCTGTGAATGGAGATCTGCTGGTGGGATTTATCAGTAATTTAGAGGAGATTTTGTAAAAGTAGGAAAATAATACTATTAGTATAGTGACTAAGCAGAGATGGAAAAACAAGAAATTCACTGTAGAGTTTGCCTACAGACATCCTAACTTTATGAGGAAACCTTTTTCTGTAAAATTAGGTTATTGAGTGCTGTAGGTTTGGAAAAGCTCTAAATACAAAGTTTACTGTCTCTGCTCAGTGAAAAGCAATTTCAATAGATACTTAGTATAATCAATAAGCCACTATTACAGTTTCTGGGAACTCTTAATCATCATTTTCACAGATACTTTTTTCGCAGTTATAAAACCAGAAACCAGATCAAGCTCTGGTTGATATGGTAGTGACCTTACTAGCTTGGTCTCCCACTCCAAAAGCAGCTGAACCACACATGGGGTGCTGTTTGCTGATTATTTTCTGCTTCAAGATTATACAGGATAGTAAATTATACTCTAGTCTCAATGAAGGGCTACATAATCTTTAGGAAACTGAGTGTAAAATATCCCCTTCAAAGTGATTTCTATGCTGGTGAAAAGGATTCTGTTTTTCTAAAAGAAAAGTGCTGGGAAGCATTAGCCTTCTTAGCAATATATCCCCTGCTCCAAATCAGAATGAAGTCAGTCATTTTACACGACTTTTGGCAGAGAAACTGAGTGGGATAGTTATTGCCATTCTTCTTTCCTTCACAATGGAAAAAATTTAAAGCAAAGGGTCCTCTTTATGACTTGACTCTTACCTTTTCTAGAAAACATGTTCATTTTTTTAATTGACAAAATTTTTGAAAGTGAAAATCAAAATAAGGGAGTTTAAAAATATGTTACCTGATGCCATTAATTAGGCACCAAAAATTACATTTGCTGTCAGTGTGGATTACTCTTGAAGAGGTAGAACAACCTTAATGTCAAAAACAATATTCTCATCACAATATGCAAAAATTTTCTAGCTGGGGACATTACATTTTTCCTGGCTATGCCATCACAGAACAGAACAAATGGCATTTTCCAAGTTCTTTCATTGATTTTAAACAGAGCACATCAAGGACAAGTGTACAACAGGGGAAGCATAACCCATTACACAGTAATGGATATTGCTAAAGGTTGCTTCATTACCTTTACTGGATGAGTGGCTGGTTTTTCCTTATATAAATGACACCCTTTAGACAAAACCTCTTCCACATTCGGCTGTTTAGCCTGCACTGCTGCTTCAGTTTCCTGAAAAATAAAAACACATGCAGTGTAGATTAACTGTAGCATAAGCAGTAAGACTGAAAAGTCCTAAAGCTCCATGGGAAGCTGTAAAACACCAGTAGATTAGTTTCTGCTCAGGACTGGTTTCTGGGAAATCTTATGGAGAGTAGCAGCTAAGGACAAAGGGGGTCACCAGTGAAAAAAAAAAGCAAAGAGGGATGGAAAAGAATAATGCTATCAAAATAAACAGCGATAGGTCCCTCCATCCTGAAGCTTTCAATAAAACAATTAAAAAGCTATCACAAATTCATACTAGGAAAGAGAGGCATGAGAAATCTCATTTAAGCAGCTCTGTCCTTTTGACTGTTTTACATTACCAGCAGATGAGAAGTGCACTGATTAACATTTTGTTCCTACAGTACATGGCATTAAAACCGTAACATGAGATGCAGCAATGATACCGAATTTAGGGTGATTAAGAATATTAATAGAAAACTACTATTACTAGTAGTAAACTAGTACTTATCTACTAAAGCATTTATACTAATGAATTAAAACCAAAAGCACAGTAGCAGTGACAGTTCCTGAAGGTACAGGGAGGCACCTACCAGTAGCAATGACACCCTAATGAATTAGCAACAGCATATTCTTTAGCAATTTTCTTTTTTAATCTGGAAAGGTGTAATTCATGTGCTAACATAAGGTAACTCCAAGAAACCCTTCCCAACATACAGCACCTTCATTTCATCAGGCATTGGCCATATAAATAATGGGGGAAGCGCTACATGTAGATAATTAAAAAAAAAAAAAAAAAAAATCACTGAAAAGTGTAAAAGAAAATATAAATTACACCTGGAGTTCCAAGATTCATATTGTTTTCATTTTTCAAATAATATATGCTAACCCCCCCCCCCCCCCCCCAAACCCCAGACTTATCTGACATATTCAAATTAACTGGTTGGTTTGGTTTTGTTTTCCTCTCTCCACTCTTCTCCCACCTATTTTATAGCTTGATTACCCTGTCCTAACCAATATTGCAGACTATCCACTGACTCTCCAACTTGATTCTCTGTCCACAATCTCAGTTATCATTAGTGTGACAGCAGACAAGATTGCATGCCAGGCTTGTCACTATCTGATCCGACACATCATTTCATTGGCAGAAATCTGCTATTCTTCACTCTGCAATAAATTTGTTGAAATCTACGTCATTTTAAGTCTCAAAAAGGGGCCATTTTTCTCCTTTGTTTCAGCTCAACATAGAAAACAGGTCCACACTGCTGCCTGAAATTTTACTTGCAAAACTTTATGGACAATCAGTCAAAATAAAGAGTGTTGATAAATTCACTATCAACTCCCATTCTTCTTTTCAAACATTGTTTATCAATACCAATGAAGTGAATTAAAGCTTGTCTGATTTCTTGCAATTATATTTAAAACATGTTTGCATTTAATTGCTTTTTTATGCATTTCAATATCAATGACATATAACTGTAAGGATTCATAGAGAATGAGCACTGAAAAGCAACACACAGCAAATTTCGATATTGGGGGGGTGGGAGTTTATTAACCTGTTGATCAAACCCTCATTAAAGTCCTATTTTTTTTCTGTTTCAGCACTAGGTTAGCTTTCTACTTTCCCTACATGCCATATAAATAAAAAATAATCATCAATGAGTGTTAATGAAGAAGGTATTTTTCTGCCTATCTTGATGAAAAATAGGTACTTAAATGGTTGTTTGGTTTAGGGGTTTTTTTGGGTTTTTTTGGTTTTGTTTTACTAAGCCGTCCGCAGCATTTTGCCAATATTTTGTGTTGTGTTATTCTAGTCATTTCAAAAACTTATGCTATTTTATAACAGCATCAAATATCATAAAAAATTCTGTAGCAGGAAAAACACGTTACCACTCCCTGCAGTCCCAGATGTCAAGAACACTATGGGTACACCTATACTGGCTGGTTTAACCTGCAGCGCGGATGTGCCTTTGAAGTGGATCTCTCAGTCTTCCCCACTCACTGAGTGCTGGTTTCCACCATGGGCTGGCCTGGGAGCACACCATGGGCTGTAACCAGCAGGGAGAATGTGCTTTAGGAGGGCACCTAACACAGGCCCAGGCCCTGAGGGCACCACCAGCCCTGACAGCCGCTGCCCACGGCCCAGACCCCAGGTCAGCCCCCCAGGGCTGTCAGCCCCTGCCCCAGTGACGCCACAGCAGGGCTAGCCCCCACAGCTCAGCCTGCCCAGCCAGGCCCACCCACGGGCCCATGTCTTGTCTTGGCCCGTCCCCAGGGAGGTGCCCGATGTCAAGGACTGGGGCTGCCCCGCTGCCTCCTGGCTGCCCTGTTCCTGGGCTGGACAGTGGGATGGGCCCAGGCTGCCGGGCCCTGCCCTGAAGCCCCTCAAGGTGAGCCCTCCAATGGGCCTGGCTGCTGGTGCTGCTGGCCCTGCTGGGCCCCAGCAGCTGTAGCAAGGATGGAACGAACCCAAGCACTTACTCGTCCCTCCCAGGTCATTTTCACCACTTCCTCTTAACATTTTCTAGACATGAGGAAAAGCAGAAGCTCTTTCACGAGGATATCCAAAGCTTTGTCCTGTATTTGATCCAACTAGGTTTGTTATAACAGTCATTAACAATAACCGTCAAGGTCCACCACCAGGAATTGAAAATTCAGACCTAGAAGAACCTGGCTAGGGAAGTCACTCCAAATTAATTAAAAAAGACTATTCATAACAGGAGTTACTACTCAAGTCCTACAGCTGTAACAAAATTTGGCTGCTCAGTATTTATTTGTACTCCACCTTCTATATTGAAATTTGAATCATGCTTTACCATATGCACATATATAAACAGGCTCATTTCCCTTTTAAAATTAAGAGAAAAAGAAAAAAATTAATGACTGATGGTACAACATGACTCCACATTCCGCAGAAAGGAAAAAAACTTTTAACGATCCTTTTGATTATCATTGTTTTATGCTAATACTAGTATGCACAACACATAAAAACTAAGATATCCCATTTCTACGTATGATATAAACATTTGAAAAGCTATGCTTTAGGGATTCAAGAGGTATTTGTTCTTTATGGATAGAATACAGGTATAATTTTCCAGTCAGGTAATAGAAACATAATGTATGTAGCTGTTAAATCACCAATTCCTTCTGCTCTACAGTTTTCTGGAGTTACATGAACTACTCCTGTGTAGTCTGATCTTTCAAAATCAATGGCCTTGACCTAAACCAAAATGCATTGTGCAAGTCTATCCAATATAGCATGTTTCATTTGAGATTTATGTGGAAATAAGATTAGAGATAAGAGTCCAGGGGAAAAAGAGGTTCTCAATATCTTGTCATTCATTTGGACACTGCTGAAATTAACAAATATCTTATTTGGTAGAGCAGTAACTGCTTTTTGATTGTTGCACATTAAATCCAACATCATTTGAAAACATCATAAAATTATTTTAAATAAAAGCACGCCTGACACTAAATCGATGCGATAACTTTGAAGGAGCTCTTTGCCCAGTTCTCTGCCTGATGGGATAGCCCCTTGACAAATTCTGGCCAGTGAGCCAGTTTCCAGCAATTTCAAATCCTTTTGCTAGGTGACACCCTATTAATATGGGTCGACAGACAAGAGAGCAGTTTCAGGATACTGCTCCATCATTCAGTTCCCAAAGAGAACAAAAAGGTAATGACCGTAACATGGCCTCCAGTGGTTCACTTGCAACAAAAAGACCGCAGTTATTATCTAGCCTGTGCAAGATCCAGGAGAACAGCATACTCCCAGAGCAGGGCTAGACACCTGCTCTTGATCGCATGGGCCGGGCTACTACTAAAGCTAACAGGGTTGTCCATGCTCATGTCCATCAGTTTTTAGAGAATACCAAAGCCATAACTTTTTAAAAGTCCTGACTTGAGATCACTGATGACTCTGCCATGCTGGCATTGCTTGCTGTGGGAGGACGCAGCACTGTCTCTGGCAATTTATGAATTGCCTGTGAAAGGAATTGTAATGCTACTTCTAGGCTGGGTGATGAATATGCTAATTAAACTTTTCACACATATGGCAAATTAAAATATATCATAATTGGAAACTGCTGTTTCTCAAACATGTATAAACAAGAAGAATCAAACAGAGGCCACCTTTTTTCCATGACATACCATCTATGAGTTTTCGGTGGTGTTAAAATGGTGCATCTGTACTGATGAAAACCTACTGCTGAATAAGCCACTTTGGCTTCTGCATTCCCAATGTGTCAGTTCAACCTGCTGAACAAATTTACAGGCTGAAAAAGTGGCAGGGACTTGTCTACAGCCCCATCTGGACTATGAAAGCCTGTTGATATAGCTCAGAACTTAGAAAATTCATACTCCCTAGCTGAAACCAATATATTGACTAAACCTCTGGTGTGTATGCCAATGGAAGAGAAAGTTTGATGGCTTGGCATATGTTATTTCAAGAGATGGTAACTGTCCTAGCAGACACAGACAGGCTGTTTGACATATGCTGCACATATACCAGGAGGCCCAGACAATTATCTATAAAGGTATCTGCAGCATTTCAGACTGTGTATTGGTCTATATTAAGAATCACAAGCACTGGTTCACCTTCTCTGGTAACACTGGTAAAAATTTTGGGATCTATTTCCCAACAAGATTATATCTGTAGGACATTTTCTACAGGGACAGTAGGAGAAGCTCTGGATGATTAAACCTGTGTCTTCGTGGTGAAGTGCAATGCAAAAATGGAAACTTAATTACAACTTCTAAATAAAATAGATAACTTTGAAAGTAATATAGTGAGTTTTTTTAAAAGTCCTGACCTCTTTTCATCAAGATGGTATGTTCAATTAAAAATAAAGAGAATTTATTTACAGGAAAACAGAAGCAGTAAGCAATTTCCCTTCACTTTACTGATCAAGACAAGGCAGTGATGTTTAACAAGCAATTATACTAAATCTAAAATCTAAAATAATTTGGAGGCTTTTAAGTTCAAAAAGTCTTTTTCAAAATAATCAGGTATAAATCCTCATATATGTTTGACTTGATAACAGATAATTACATTTAATTATGTTTTTCTTGTCTTTTAGATGAAGGAGAGTAACCTGTAACCAGAATTATCTGAGCTGGATTTTCTTATTCATACATATGAGAAGCTCCAGCAAGGTTCACTGAAATATTCACACCTGTCTTTCACATTATTATTCCCAGATATTTTAGGGAAAAAGCTATAAATAAATGGTGAGGTTCTGAGTGCTTCATTTTTTCTTCACAAGTAAAGGAAGGGAAGTGGTAGGAAACATAAATATTTTCCCATCTTCAAGAATTCTGGTTCTAAATAAGTGACTTTTTTTTTTTTTTTTTTTTTTTTTTTTCAGCCCACACATTTCCATCCATGGAGCAGACTAACAAGCTAAACCACATACAGAATCACAGAATGGAAAGGGTTGGAAGGGACCTCGTGAGATCATCTAGTCCAACCCTCCCACTAAAGCAGGTTCACCTAGAGCAGGTTGCACAGGACATTGTCCAGGTGGGCTTTGAATATCTCCAGAGAAGGAGACTCCACAACCCCCCTGGGCAGCCTGTTCCAGTGCTCTGTCACCCTCAAAGTAAAGAAGTTTTTCCTCATATTTAACTGAAACCTCTTATGTTTTAGTTTGTGCCCATTGCCCCCATATAGAAGAATGATCAGAGGAGACTTAATTAAAATACATCAAAGTTCAGCTACACCACAGTGAGCATTGGATCTTCATGTTAGGTTAGACAGTACAGTCAATGGCATTCTCAGTATTCACTTTAGATATTTATACAATATTATTAGAATACATCCAGGACACACTATTAACAGTTCTGTGACCATACTGAAGTGGGACCTAATCCACCAGGGGAAAAATGCAGTTGCCAATATTTAGACTTCCTGAATAAAGACTTCAATCTTGATAAACTTCAGGGAGAGACAAGCTTATTCTCTTCTACATAACAGATGAAAAGCTTCCATAACTTCCTGAATATATTATTTATCTATCTCTATAAAGAAAATGTTCTGTGAACATCTAAGTTACAGAATTTAAATTCACCTTCCTTAGGGTTTTATGAAAAAAACCAAAACAAAGCAAAAAACCAACCTCCAAGTAATTCAGTTTAAAGACCGTTCCATTAGTGGCCTAGGTAGCAGCTTAGTGTAAAGCTGCTTTATCACTATTCTGTAACTAGCAGACAAGCAATTTTATGCACCTGCCTCTAAAAATGCCATTTTAATGAGTAAATAAAATAACCATTCTTTCCCCCATTACCTTAAACCACTTTTAAATGTGTGAGACCCAAAGTACAATCCCAAGTCAGTGTTAGAAGCTATCTTAATGGGGAAAAGAATACTGTGAGATTCATCCAGCTTTTTAAGGCGTGCAAAAGACAGTAATCTGATTTTAATGAAAGACTGGAAAATTGATACAACTGTAGCTCTTGACCTACGTGAACTATTTTTGAGATACTTTAGAGGAGAAACAATTATTTCATGGAAAAGAGCACTACACGTAGGACCTCTTCCTTCTAGAAATGCAACAATTCAGTTATAGAGTTCATAACTACTTTCTATACCTATGAATGCAGCCTTTGTGCAGTTTGTAAAATATGCAGACGCTGTGTCTATTAAGACCTAGTGGTGTTTTTCATCATTCCACTCCCTGCAATATCTCTTATTCCTGGCACTGTAAAAAGGGAAGGAAAGAAAAGAAAAAAAAATGAAATCCTCCACAATGAAGTGGAACTAAGAAGGTCCCAAAATTCAAGCCATGCAAACAAAGTGCACGAAATAGCAATCCCCACCACTTTGCAGAGTGAAAGGATGGTTTTCCAAAGCACATTTTTCCTGTTGGCTATCAGAAATTTGTGAGCTTCCTCTGTACATCTAGAGGAGATGAAATATAGTAATTTTTTCCCCACACAGAGAAATCAGTATCTCTCCACTGCAGCTGTCTGTCCTGAAAAGGAAATTTCCTGGAGGTACTGAAGATAGATGAAATTATTAGCTGTAAAGACATGACCTGCAGATATGGCATATGAAAAGAATTTGGCTACGGTGGTCATATACTGATAAAGCACAGTTAATCATCCAGTTGGACTGTGAAAAGGCCCAGTAAGAAGAATTCTTTGCGATTGGATATGATTCAGAATATTTTATTTTGAGGCTGGACAGGACACAGGATGAAATAGCTGCTCCTATTCCGCCTAGACTGCAGATTCTGTCTTAGTTTCAGTACATAATATAAAATAGATAATAACAAACCAGGAGAACTGACACAGAAGAAGGAAATTTGGCACAAAAGCATAATGAGAAATTCTTGCAAGAAAATAAGGGAAGTCCCAATAATTTTACAAGCTCTCTCTTAGTTATGTGCTCTTTTAGATACTGAAGTATAGCACCTTAAGAGGCTGGCAAGTGAAATTTGGTGATAATTATAAAAGTATTGAGTCATAAAAATTGTTTATTTCTTCTTGTAAACAGGAAAGAAAGAAATCATAATTTCTTCTCTCTCACTGCACAGATGATGACAGTTCTATTCAATAAACCAAATTAAAAATCATTTAACTCGGAGGGAGGCATTTATTTATTTATTTTACCATCTAATTCTTGGTTGCTTACTCTTCTCTCTCATAGGTCAGGGCTTATATGCAAATTTTCCTCCTGTTTTCAATTTTAGTAAATGAAGATTTATTTTCAGAGGAGTTTCTGGCTACAAAAGGAAATTAGAAAAAAATAAAAATCAAAACCTATTACTGTTCTAACATTGGTTTGTTGATTGTAACATGTTTTCAGACATGCCCATCTTCTGGTATTAGTCTTTAATACATCACTTACAAGGAATATTCATGAGGATATATTTCTGCAGTTTGTCTTCCAATAGTTACAGTGGCATATATTACTGCTCCAGTATGTTACTTCAGCAGCAGAAGCAGGGGTAGATTTCAGTAAATGGAATTTACATTCTTATTGTTTGGAAAATATGCAGTTTGCTTATTTCCAACTGCCTGGTTTGCAACTGTGAATGGCTAAGTTATAACCATACTCTGGGTGGTGGCACTCCTTTTTTTTTTCTTTTTTTAAATTTCCATGAGCAAGTATGTTATCAGAAGTTTCTATTTTTAAAATGTCACCCATTCATTTCATTCTGAATGAAGAAAATCCTAATTACAAACTAAGGAATTAAAACAACTAGTAAGCAAATGCACTCAATCGTGCCCAGCATTAAACAATAGCCACAGCACAGATTTACATGGAGGTACTGGGTATTACTGAGATGAAGTTGATTTTGTTCACAGCAGCCCATATGGGGCTATGTTTTGTGTTTGTGCTGAAAGCAGTGTTGATAACACAGGGATGTTTTAGCTATTGCTGAGCAGGGCTTACACAGAGTCAAGGCCTTTTCTGCTCCTCACCCCACCCCCACAGCAAGGGGGCTGGGGGTACACAAGAAGCTGGGAGGGGGCACAGCCAGGACAGCTGACCCAAACTGGCCAAAGATATATCCCACACCCTATGACATCATGCTCAGCGTATAAATCCGGGGGACATTTGGAATGATGGCGTCTGTCTTCCCAAGTCACCGTTATGTGTGATGGAGCCCTGCTTTCCTGGGGATGGCTGAGCAGCTGCCTGCCCATGGGAAGCAGGGAATGAATTCCTTGCTTTGCTTTGTGTGGCTTTTGCTTTCCCTATTAAATTGTCTTTATCTCAATCTACGAGTTTCTCACTTTTGCCCTTCTGATTCTCTCCCCCATCCAACTGTGGCGGGGATGAGTGAGCAGCTGTGGGGGGCTGAGCTGCCTACCAGGGTTAACCCATGATAATGGATTAAAAATAATTCCCACCTGCCAATAATCGTCTTTCACTGCAGAATTTTTCATATCCAACAGGTTGACTCTCTTTACAAGAGTATCTCACAAGAGTTAAGCTTTACACTATGCCCAATATCTCAGGCTACATTTACTTGGACATTTAGCATGAAATCTGCAACAGGATTATGTGTTTTCCACATTATCACTAACTTTAGTGTGAGAAGAAACTAAGATTCTTTTAGGCATATGTTTTTATTTTTACTCAAATAATCAATAAAATATAAATCAATTTTTATTCAAATATCAATGAAATGAATATAAATCAAATCAAACTTATTCAAATACCCATCAGGTACCAAAAAGTCATATAGTTACCAACGTACAAACACCTGAGAATATATACATTCCCTGCCTCTAAAATTTACTACGTAGCAATCAATTCAAAGCAAATTAAACAAAGCTCATAGGACCGTCCTTGTGCAGATATAAGCAGACATTTGCATGGGCTCTTCTTCAGATTCCAGTACTTTGAATTGTATGTGATCAGTAGAGAAAAATATCTAATCTTACAGAAGAGGAGTTACTATTCAATAAATAATGCATTATTATCAAGAAGAATAATGTCCAAGAGCTTTCAAGAATTGTGTTTTGAAGAGAAAAGAAGTTTTCTATTAAGAAAAGAGCATATGAAAAAGAACACAAACAGTAAGAATGTTAGAAAACTGTATTTTCTGAAGAGGGAGTATCCTCTCTCTGAATACCTAACTACATTGAAGCAAGCTATAGTTTTGGTATTGACTTCACGAGAGCTTCAGAGGTTAACTGCTATGTCATTTCTGTAAAAGTTTTCCCCTATATTTATTTGCTTGTTTATATTAACCACAGTTTTCTCTGAGACTCTGGACAGTGCCTGAGCTGTTATTAATAGCACAAGGAGGAAGCCAAAAGACAAAACTGTGGTACAACCTCACCAATTTCCAAGCAATTCACCCACACTTCTAAACAGCTTATACTTTCAAGAATGAAATCACATCCTGATTTACTAGTCATCCATTATTTTCTAGAAAAATACTACCACACATCAAATACTTGATCACCTTTAAAAAAATCTTTCCTCTCCTGAGACACTGGGATACAGATACATTTTGCAATCCATCCTTAATTCTGCAAAGTCTGTTACAGATTAAAAAATTTACAAGGATTACTCATTGGGAAAGTTTTGCCACATTTTCACAATCCATTTGCATCTAATACCATTTAATATTCTTGCACTTGGAACAGATTTTTTTAAAAGAGGTTCGGATACAGACTGTTTAAAATTTAAATGCTCAAAGCTCACAAGGAAAACATTGAGCAAGTTGCTCCTCAAAGTCCCATAAAAAGATTTCTGGAAAGAATGATAATTGATTTATGCACAGAATATCAAGATCTAGGTTGTATGAGTTGATTAAATTGACATTTACTGCAAATCTTAATAATGCATTGAAAATAGGAGTAGTTTAAATAATCAAACAATGTTTCATCATCAGAAGTTTTGACAGTTCAACCTTTTGCCAAATCAGACACAGATGTCAAAACATAGTGAGATAAATCTCTGGGGTACACATATTCCCTATGTGCTTACATGGATGAACTATATTACCTTTTATTGCATATAAAAAACTACTTATTTAAAAGGATGGTAGCAAAATGAAAAGGTAAAAGGACCAATAAAGAGTTAAAATCTGCCTTATCTGGCCTAGCTTGTCAAGCAGAAACTGACAAATGAAGGCTGATGGAAGGAAAAATTCAGCAATGTCCAGTTGGCGCTTTCAGTCTCTCATGTGGATGAATTTTCTTTTATTTGTCTACAATTAGGTTTGCTACACCTCAGCCATGCTCTTCTCTTATGTTCTAACTGGAGGCTGTCAAGTATATAATGAAGTGATTGACAAGAGTTGACAGCTTTCCTATTGTCATTCAAAGCTTATCAAGGACAAAATCCAAATACAAGTTATTTTAAGAATGAAGAGTTATTTAATTTTTTAAGGATAGCCTATTTTTATCTGCCAAAAATGAACACAATATAGCTATTTTAAATATATGGCAAGTGACCACCATGGACAGTAAACAGGTATAAGTACTACACCCAGAGACAGTTTGAAGCTTCGTCAGCAGTATAGGTAGAAATCAAGGTTGTGTAAACCTTGGAAAAGAGGACTCAAGTATAGAGGAGTACAGGAGGCACAAGTGATGACTCAGAAGGTAAGGAAGGAGTAAAGGGGATTGGGAAACTGATTAAGCAGGGAGAAAGGACCAGTGAGATTGCAGGAGGATTTGGAGGCAAGGTGGCTGGAAAGCATGAAGTGGTTTTTAATATTGTCTGGAGAAGATGATTTTGAAGGGTCAGCAGAATTTCAGTGAGCTAGAAGAGGAAAAAGGAATTTCTGCATTTTGTCAACTCATTCCCTACCTGGAGCACCATTTTTCCATCCACTCCTTAAAGTGTAGGGACTCACATTTCTGTTCATCCCCTCCATGTCCTCATCATCTGTAGTCACCTATATCTGTCACAATCCCCCTGGAAAATCATCTTCCAGGGGAAATGGCAGTGCTGAGACAAAGACCTGGAGGAATTCCCAGGAACAGCAGCTTTAACCTCTTCCTATGGCTGGAGAAGGTATGCTGACTCCTAAAGCTTTTAGGAGGTGGAGTAGCAGCCACTACTACCTCCCTTCTCTCCCCCATGGCCTCTCCTCATATCCTTCCTTCCATCCCACACATCCTGAGCTCTCCTGAAGAGGTAAGGAGCATCATCATCAGACATTTATAGAACAGGTAGGATAGGGTTGCCTGTTCAGGTTGGAATAGAGCATCTCCAGTTCCTCCTTTAACAGCAGGGGAACTGGAATCAAACTCAGCATCCCAGGCCATTTGATCCCAAAGAGTAAATCATTTCAATGGCAAAGAATTTGTGGAAGTAAAGTATTAAATGCAAATAAACCCTACATAAATTTATACAGTGGTAATAGGTATATTCTTAAAATATAATCCAGAAATACAAAAGAAAAAAAACTAAGCACTGTTAGCTCAATGTATCCATTTACTGCACTGTGCAGCATGTTCAGCCAGAAAAATACAGAGGAATATGGAACAAGGTTGGGTGAATAACTGTATTTTCATTTACTAATAAGTATTTTTCTATGCACCTCTTACATTTGATATCATTTTAAAAAAAAAGGAAAAGGAGAAAAAATGCTGGTTTACATACACTTTGACTCAAACTAGTTAATGGATTCTTTGATTAATTTAAGAAGATTAATTCTATAAACAAAAACTAAGTGCAGATTTTGAGAATATAACAGGTAACTCAGAAGGTGAAACAGCACTTAAAATGCAGAATTTAACAAAACCTTAGCCATAGAACTACAATCACAAGACCTGTATGCTTAACAGACAGTGTTAGCCACAGTGCAGAACACATTTCCCCACTGAAAAATTCAAGGGGTGAAATTCAGAAAAGAGATACCATTTTTACCAGACACTCACCATCTGTCTGGCCAATTGCTATCAAGGTCTTGCACATAAAGCCAGTGAATCTGTAACTTTCCAGAGACCCAGAGCAGGCCAAAGGCATTTGTCCTGAAGCTCTCTACTATCTTTAGCTCCTCACCTCTAGTAAGGAGACTTTGTTTTCACATGATTATGACAAAAAGATAATAAATCTCAGAATAATATATATGTGCACTGAATGGAAAATCAGGCAAATTCAAAAAGACAATGATCGAAAATGAAATGTCAGCCTTCTGCCTAACATTGAGTTCTACTTATACAAATGCTGGTTGTAACTCCGTATTAATTCCTTGGATGAACAGATAACACTATTTTGAAATTATTTATATTTGCTCTTTGGACAAACATTTAAATAAAAGGTTAAAGTACCTTGGGTTTTTTGAGTTTGTTTTTCAAAATACTGGAAGTTATGCATTTTAGCATTTCCTTCTAAAAATTTATTTAAATTCAGTTCACATAATGAAACTCAGGAGAAATACTTTCAACCTAAAATTCACTTGGAAGGAGATAGCCTGGGATCTTTTAAAAAATCCAGTATTCAAGCAGTTTTCATAGGAGACTGAGAAAAGCAAGTTGGGATACACAATGTTTTCCTAATTATTTTTGTGCAATATGAGCTGGTAACTTTTAAGTATTCTCTCATGAAAGTGATTTTTGTTACACTAAAGTTACCGTGTGAGAATCAGAGCTAACATGCATTAAATTATTTCCAGGATTACTTTGTTGGGTGTTAAAATACAGAAGTTACACTGGTGTGTTTACTTACAATTTTCTTAACAAATGCTGTTTTGTATTTTCAGGTTACTAGGCTGTAAACATATTGTCATTTTTAGGTTCTATTTATAAGCAACCTTTCTAGCCCATTTTTCTTTTATGCAATTTGCTTGTACATCTGTATGGGTTTCTGAACCATTGCTCAAAGCCGTATGTACTGGTGGTAATGATCTGGCACACCACAGCTAGAGATTTCACTTTGTGGTCACATATTGCAAAACCACACTCCAATTACAGAACTACAAATTCCTTAATGGTACTTAAACAAGCAGTACCCAGCACTCACAAGATACTACACTACTGCTTTTGACAATAGATTCAAAGTGTTCCTACCAATACTGGTTAAGATTTTGTCACCACATTTTTTTCAATTTGAAGGACAACCAGCAAGTGAATGTTTAGGAAAGAGATTGCTTATGTGGAATTTATGCATAAGAAAAAGTAAGAAGGATTAAAAGAGAAAAATTCTTGTGATGAAATATATAGGTAGTAAAAAAATATTCTGCAAACCCATATAAATTTGATATTTTCTTTGTTTTCTACATGTTTCTGACATCAGTTTGGCACTACTCAGGCTATGTTAAAATTGACACAATTTTGTAGACTGTAATCTACAATGAGTTAGTGGTAATATTTAATGAGTTAGTGGTATTTTCAATTATGAACAAGGCTACTGAGTTAAGTAATAATCTTTGCAAAGTATTTCAGTAGATGGATATTTATTATATGCAGTGCTAATTACTTGTTTACTTGGAGTTATGAATACAGGGTAGCTTATCATACATGAAGCATAAACAATGTAAACCTAACGTGGTACTACTTATTTTCTCTAAGGACAACTAGAAAACCCATAATTAAAATGATCTTTGATTCTATGCACTGTTTCTTTGTAAAATCATTATTTTTTACTTATTTAAATTCTATAAAAATGGCATATTAACTTCACAATCTCAGCAAAGCTATCTGGTTAAAAAAAAACCCAAAAGACCATCATATTTATTAAGTTCAGAAAGTTGACTCTAGTTTTGCTCACAGTCTTTGTTTTCTGGACTACCACTAGTCAAACCTCAGAATTAAAGGACAAACTGTTGGCAAGATTTGAGTATTTTCCAGGGATTGTTTTACCCACTAAAAAGTTACTATTCAATTCATTATGCAGCATTTCTCTGCAAAAATTTTGTCTTTGAAGTAGAGATTCACTAAATAAGATTCCACTGTCTCAGAAACTTAGAATGTTTTCTGTGGATGGACTTCTACTTGAAAATGTCATTAACTGAAGATTGCTATTAGTAATAAAAGCTATTGAAAGTACTAGCTACTTCTTTTCCTGGTTAACTAAGACGGATTTCTCGAGACTGCCCTGCTGGAGAGCAAAGAAAAAAAAGAATTGGCATGGAAGAAATCTGTAAACATTTTTCA
Organism: Gorsachius magnificus; assembly: GCA_034008185.1. Taxonomy (NCBI): domain Eukaryota; kingdom Metazoa; phylum Chordata; class Aves; order Pelecaniformes; family Ardeidae; genus Gorsachius; species Gorsachius magnificus. The sequence continues at coordinate 91,952,848 of CM067081.1, forward strand.
GAAGACTTAGAATGCTTGACTGGCCCACAGTTTTCCAATACCAAACACTAAATACTAAATACCAAAGCAAATAACCTGTAGTAACAGCTAAAAAACAGCCACAACTAAAAACATATTAGTACTAGCTTATTTGTAAGCTTTTTTCTCTCTACCTTACTAGACAATATACTTTCCATTCTTCACATATTTGGGTTTCTAAAAATTATTTTAGCTAATGACTTCTTGTTGACTATGTCATAACACAATGAAACTTCCTTACTATGTATGTATACACATGTACATATAGGATATAAGTGGGTCTTTTTTTGACTGTAAAAAACCCACCTTTAACTCCCATCTAAAGTATTTTTCTAAAGCCTTAGCAATCCACAAATGTTACATGGACTACATTTAAAAAGTGCAATCTGACTGTAACAGATTGCAGAATGTTAATTTTATCTTAGTCACAGTTGCAGTAGGTTGTGATAGGAAAGCTTTTACTTCTGGTCTTATCCAGTCATTTTGATTTTCAAATATTTAAGAAAGCCCTATTATTCTACTTCTGTTAGACTGCAACCCGACTTCTGAATCTAACAGTTCTTTGAAGCCTTCTGGGGTTCTTCCTGTAAGCAAAAGGTCTGGAAATATCTAATCAAAATTCTCGATGACTTGGGGTCCTATCACACATAGAAGTGGGATTAAACAAGACTACGAGGAAATAAATACTTACAGGAAAAGAAAATTGAGAGAAACCAAGATAAAAAGTTGGTTAGACTTTCTGAAGGTACATTCTCAAGCTTCCAAATAACTAGTGAAACATCACTCGTTACAATCCCTTCCAAGATTCTCTTTATTCTTTTTCTTGCAGGTGGAGTAAACAAATCTCAGCAGAACAGTCAGTAGGAATAAATAAAGGTCAGTACTTGCACAACTTCCTTTAGCCATAATTTTGGAGCTCCACAGACTGTTGATGCTATAGGCAAAGCTGTTTCAAAGTGTAAAATATAGGCCTATATCCACATGTTCAGAATAACGTATCCCTAAAAGGTTTAAGTATATTAAATTTGGATGGCTGGATCAGAATAAATACATTACAAAGTGCTCATGTATGTGCTTAAATATTCCATTAAGGAGGCAATGCAGAAGTGACTATACCTTCCATTATAGCAACATTTGCCACCTACTTAGACTCTGATTAGCTGACTTAGCCAAAATAAGCTTGTGATTAAAGATAACCACATTATTATCAGGACCACAAAAATAATTGCTTTGACTACAACAATAATTGCTTTTTGAACTTACACTAATTAGATACTCTATATTTGCTTTCTTGCCTGAATTAGAACAACAGTACTGTTGGTTAACAAACAGAGTTTAGGAGAAAACTTGATTACTGTCTATTAACACAGTATTATTGGAGCTCTCTCTAGTTTGGCAAACAAAGCAGTGACAGAAAGATGAAGTTAAACAAACTCAGCCTAGGAAAAATGTGCAGGTTTTTAACTCAACTGTTGAAGTAATTTAACACAAGATGTGGATAACTGTCCATACCTTGAAATTAGAAACCAGTCTTATTTTGGTTTGGTTTTTTTTGAGAAAGGTGTGCTGCAGTTCAAGCAGGAAATAATTCAGGAAACTGAAAGGATTACTTTATAGAGCAGGTCTGACTAGATGGATCAGAGCAGTATCTTCTGACCTTATATTGAACCAACTACACTAATTCTGTGCACATCTCTGATAGACGACAAATGGTAGTCAGCTGCAGGGTTGCCATATATCATGCAGTAGCTGTAACAGTTTCTCTATAACAGGTCTTTCACATAAATTTTAATATTCCAACAGTATATGAGGGCTTGTTTTAGGGGCTCTTGTTTATATTAATATTTATGATAAAAAGCATACTTGGCAGAGGAAAGTGGAGACCATCCTATTAGAAGTTTGTGCGTGTCCGCACATCAGTAACTGGTACACAGCTTGCTGAAATATACTCTAGATGCATGAGAAGCTACATTGAAGGTACATTGCAAACTTGGAAGTGTTCCAGTGTTCAAAAGTAGCAGCAGAGTCAAGAAATTCTTATAGATGTAGATTTCATGCCTTCCCCATGCATATGCATAAGTGTTTCACAGGAGCAGTCTGTATTATGCTATTATTGAGATGAGAGATTATGTCAATGTGGTAAAAAAATATTGAACACTTAAAAATAACTAAGATCTATCCTAATACTTTAAATTGGTAGCTTGCAAATATGCATTTCAATGTTGGTTTATTTGGATAGGTTTTTTTTTTTAATTTTGTAAAAATCTTTGCCTTTTTATAGAGGAAAATTGTAATTAAGGATTAACAACATGAGTGAAGCAAATACTGCTACAGATGCTTTTAAAATCCTAGGAATAAGGAATCCCTTCTCTACTCTTATTTATTAAGTGCGAAATGAGTGAGTTATTAAAGCCTACTACTAAAAATTATGGTGCCTAACTGAAGGCGTGGATTCTAATTGTGGCACTGCAGTCTCTAAATTATGGTAAGAAAATTATGAAGACAAATTATACTGGCCTAAAATATATTAGGGTTTCCTGACCCATGCTGTAATTCTTTAAAATAAGCATAGAGCTATGATAGTAGAATGGGGTGAAAGAAAACAAAATTTTTGATTCAGCAGGGAATGTATTTTCTAGTAAATGCTGTTATAATTTACAATATATTTCTTGGGACTGAAAAACTTTAGAACACTTTATTTCAACTATTTCATAGTGGTAACATTTTTCTTGACATTTTTGCTGCTTTTTAAACTGAAATATGTCTATACTTTAGAAGTTAAGATGTTGCCTAAAGCCTTAAATGACACAAAGCATTCCAGAGATCATAGGACTACTAGGTGCCTCAGCATGCTCCTTGGTCACCGAAAGGTGACATGCAGATCCATAGAGCTATGATCTGAGAGCAGAAGGGGACTGCATGACTAAGTCAAATGACACAGAAAATCATCAACGCCAGTGACACTGACCCTCTCCCTTTCATATAACTAGTTTGCACCCTTCTCTGAATTTTTACGTGATGCCAGGATAATCAACTAAACAGGGAGAGGGCATATGCTCAGCATGACTGCCCACACCATTAAATTGGGAGCATTGCTTCAGGCACAGGCCAGACCACACTGTCCAAGATAGTGCCCAGGCATGGTCAGGGATTAGCATGGGCCACAAATGCAGCAACAGGCGGTTTGGATGCAACTGTTTTCTTTGGGGGGTAAGAGTGCTGCTGAAAGGATGTAAGCTGTGCTCCATCAGTTGACCTCTAGGCCAAAAAATGGTCCTGACCACTTTTTATTTACTAATATAGAAATAGTCTTAAGAGCTATAGGAGGAATTCTAATCTCTCTACCTGTCACCAAGCCCAATTATGGGTCTTAAAAGTCTTACTGTTTTGTGAAGCTCTCTGTAACAATACGTAATAATTTCTCCTTCGGTTGCACCTTTGCTACTTGCATGGAATTGCATTTGTGCTGCCATTAAAGGTTAACACTGCTGGTGTTTTTATTTCATCTTTCTTTTAAGTAAGCGTAAATTTAAGGGACTTCTAACCTATTTTTAATAATTCATTTTTGCACAAGTGGAAAACACATATGAGCTTTTAAATTAGTATTAATTCACAGAATTTGCAAGTTACCAGTATGAACTATGCAAGTGAAATTCACAGATATTCTCCTTTATGTATTTATTATACATATATTATATAGATCAATATTATTTAAAAGATTAAATCAGATTATCTGATAAGGACATACATTTATTATATCCTTTGATTTATGGAGGAAACTGTGATGTTAGTTATCAGATTATAGCTGCATGCCAATAGTAAAGGTTACTACCGTTCTGAAAGAAATAAATCACCGTATTTTGAAAATCTCTATCAGAATAATTGTAATTAGCGTTTTAGATGCACTTTGGTTAGTGTATCAAGTTTTAATTTCACCTACCACAAATTTCTGTAACTGAAATTTGCTACAGGTAAGTAAAAATGCAAGAAACTTGCTCTAAAATGTGTGTATTATTTTAATATAAGTTTGCTAACTTATTAAAAAGGCACACTATGCATTCATTTAAGACATGCACATATTCCCAACCTCTTTCTCTCCTACCTATATCACCCCACCTGTTCTTTTCATAATTGATTTCCACCTGCTTCGGAGGCCAGCAAATTTCTAACACTCAATATTCTGTGGCTTTTAGAAGTGAATATCCTTATAGTACTCTAAATCTGTATCCAAATCTTTGCCACTCACATTAGTTTCAGAGCTCTTTTCCCAAATAAATACCTTAGAAAATAAAAGTGATTGGAGAGGACTTAACAGCTGAAGAAGAATAACAACATTGCCTTGCGGGCATAGTAATAGTATGAAGGACATTGACAGAAATTTCATAAAAGACCATGTCCCAGCTGAAAACTAAAATTTGTAAGCTTTTATGTCAAATCCTATAACAAAAAAGTCTGGTTTTCCTGAGAACTTACATGAGCCTGGTCTTTTGCACTCAAGTGCTATATTCACAAGTTTGGTTGTCATTTTAAAACATCATCTTCATACCTTACAGGTTTTTTACAATATCCAAAAAGATTCTTTGTAAAATTTCTCATCCCATCTCTTTTCTAAGAATATTAACAATAGCTTTTTCGTTCTACTAGATGATCATCAGAGTCACACATGTTTCTGAATAAAGGAGTTATTAAATCCTGTTGAAGATACTTCAATGTTCTCTGGATATTGCTGAAGGAATTAAAATGGTGGTAGAACAAATGCTGAATATTTATACAGTATTTGGGAACACCAGAGCAAAAGACTTTGTTAAATACATCCCTTCCACAGGTAATCATGCAGATGTCCTTACTTTTTCAAAGGCAGTATTAGCTATACAGGATAATAATTTAAAAATACACATAAACATGATCATGTCAACAACGATTCAAGAGCATGTGTATGCACATGCTTGACCCAATGCAGGACAGCATGTTAGCATGGGTCTGAAAATATAAGCTTGAGGTTGAGTATAAAATTGAACATTGTTACAAACAGACTGCTTTCCTGAATTATATCTACTCATTTTTGTTGTGTGTTTTGTCATGATTAACAGTCTCAAAACTCTCACTATGCTTATTCGTAACCTTAAAAAAGCTGTAAGAATCCCATTTGCCTTCAGAGATATTTAATATAGAGTCTTTAATGTGAGTGATTCTCTCCTTGAAGAAAATTACACGCCAGGTAAACCATCAGTCAACAACATTTTAAGTTGATAAACCTACATCCAGATAGATAACATACAGATAAAAGCTAGCATGCTTCACATGCTTACAGCCCTTACAAATGTATAAGCTACTAGCTGTTTCATCTGCAATCAAAACTGGTCAAGCTTTAAATCTAAGTGATCTAAATTGATCCATAGAAGAAACGTAGTAGGGTCTTTCACAGAGAGAAAATTTATCTGCCTTTCTTTGGAACTCTTCCTTGTTCCCCCTCCTCTCTAGACATACATGATATCATCGCACCACTTCAGGGCTGCAGATTTTTTATTTTTTAATTTTTTACTATTCTTTCAACAGGTTTTCAGAAATATTCCTGTCACATCACCATAAGAGGACTGAAAGAGCCAAGCAGAACATTTCTTTATCAGGCAGTATGAAAAGCAATACTCTTACAATTTGTAGCAATTTAGCTCTGCTTTTATTTTACATAAGCTTTAATGGTGGAATCATTCTAGAAATAAAGGAAACAGAATGGAAAGATATAAGAGAAAATAGATCAATCATCTAAAACTTTTTATTAAAATACAGGAAATAAGGATAGATAATTTTCTTGAAAGCAAAATTCCATCACTCATTCAGTATATATACAGACATTTGCAAAGAGCTATACTAATTTTATCTTTTAAAAAGGGAATGAATGTCATTGTTGAACTCATTCTGTCAATTATAGGGCTGCAACAGGACTTGAGATTCATCGTTTTATATAATGTGATTGTATGACATAAAAAGTGTTTTGGCATTAAAACAGTTCCTTAAAAGAAACTAAATTAAAGTGGATTCAATAAACATGCTCAGCAAAACCACACATCTTCAGAATCAGGTATTATTCCATTTCATGCAAGGCAAAAAAATATTTAAATATTAAGATTTTTTTCTTTTTTCACTGAAAATTGAATCATCAAAATCAATACAAAACTCAGTGTCTTCTGTTTAATCTTTATCTAGGTGAACAAGATGCTCAGCTACTACAAACCAAATAAATTTCATGGATTTCAACAAGCTAATATATTTTAAATATTTCTGCAGTTTATGTGAAGATAAGCTCATATATGCACAGACAAAATGCAAGGCCAAAAGGTCTAAGTATACACCCGGCAGGCCAGTTGATTCTAAACAGTATTTTTCATCCTTAATTTCTCTGGCCTCACCCAACCCATATACAGGCATATGTTTTATACCTAAATACATACCAAGGATCAGATTACAAATATTTTGCTCACAATTACTAGACAGTCAGTTTTATTGATTACTGAAATGTTCCCTGTGCAGTTAGATACCTTTCCTTACAATATGAGAATCATGATATGACCCTAACTATTCTGATTTTCGTGTAGTAATATTAACTTGAATAAAATAGCTTAAATGGTCCAAGACTGATATTCTGAATTTTAGTTCGCTTTGTATTAAAATTTGATGTATCAACTTTTGTGCTATTGTTTCATGTATATGATACAGCAAAAATAATAGATTATATTTATATTTCACCTTGGAACCACTGGTTCTAAAATGCCCTATCACTAGATACCATTTAATGGAAAACAATAAAAGTTACCTTAATTTATAGAATTTCGAACTTGTGGGGACTATTGCTCACTTTTGTTCCAAACCTATATTGTTAATTCAAACTATACAGCTAATGATGCAACTGACATTTTGACCACTGATCCTGATGCTTTTTTAAAATGGAAGAAAATTTACCTTAATGTCAAAAGCTCCTGGCTGACCCACTTTGTTATAAAGCTCCAGCTGGTTCTTGACAGGCGTTACCCACAATATCACCTGATTTAGTTGTTGATCAAGTTCGATGAAATCCTTTAGCAGAATCTCTATTTCTTTTTGTTTCTCTGGAAGATCTTTGGACACCTGAAAAAAATACCAGAAGCCAGGTTTTTGGTGAAAAAAAAGTAACATAAAGCAATTTAACACTGCAAATATTTATACTTACATAAAATGTTAAAATACACGTTTTTTACACTGGTAGGAAGAGAAGGGAAGGAAAGAGTAGTCCTACCAATTAAATTATTATGGTAGGTATCTTGCAAGTCAGTCAAAATACACTCTCATGAAAAAAAAAAAACCAAAAAACCCACAAACCAAAAAACACCAAAACCCCACAAAACCTACCCAAAAAACACACACAAAAAACCCAAACCCAAAACAAAACCAAAAAAAAAAATCAAAGCCCAGCATCAGGCTTCCCATTTTTTTGGTAAAATAATTATCATCTCAGTATATGATATTGTTTCAAAGGTCAATTTTTAATCACAAAAAGCAATAGTGAAAATAAGAAACTGATCGTTTGAATGATATCAAACCTTTCTTGACCTCTTGAATCTAAATATTTATAAGCATGTGTTTTCTTGCAAGATGTTTAGAGTTGCCAGCTGAGTCCAAACATATATGAGCAGAAGCATATGGTGAAGAAAAATAATGAAGAAAGATATCATTAATACTGATCAGGCCACTTGGTTCTCTGATTTGCACTCAAAGCAGTCAGATTTTTAACAAAGCACATTCTTCTGTGCCAACAATATCAGAAATTAAGAATCAGTGAATGGGTTAGTTCAAATCCAACAGCAGTGAACCCCTTGGAGTGAATATAGGAACAGATGGAAATAAATAAGCCAACACAAAGCTCCATGCTGTCCTTCCCAGATTGTTTTCTATAGCCAGAGAGGTGAGATGTCACTATACAATACAATGGGCAACATTGCAAACATATACTAGGGCAGAAACCATCTGTACTTTAAAAAAAAATTAATTCACAACAGCCTGGACAGAGATAAGAAACAATAGCAATTAATTATTAAAATCAGCCAAGTGGTTAGTTGTCCATATCAAGAAAAATGAAGTTTCCCAATGTTCACTGTTTTTAAGCACATTTATACTAAAGTGACCCTCTTAAAAGTAGAAAAACATAAGGTTTCTGGTACACACAATAAAATATAAATTCCCTGTAAATTTTAACAGCTTTAATGGAAACATTGCTATCATACTGTCCAGCTACAGAAGTATTACTGCTCTGTACTAATTTCTAATCCCTAATGATGGTGTTTTACAAAAGACTATAAATCTAAACCAATCAGGGACATGAAAGCAATGAAAGTTACAAAAACAAACAAACAAAAAACAAACCAAAAAACCCCATACAAAACACCAAACAAAACCACCAACTGAGAGAATGGGAAGAACACAACTGTCTCATTACATGTACATTGTTTTACAAATTTGGTTTGAAAAATACTGATTTGTTGGTACTAAAATAACTCCTCTACATATACTCTGAATATGATTTATTAGACCGTACTTAAGTGATACCTGTAATTCAGGAAGTTGATTTGCCATATATTAAATTATTAATCCATCATTCACTATAGCCACCCAATAATATCCTGTTTAATAAAAACTGACCCGTGAGTCAAATTACTTTTTCTATCTTCCTAATCTTGTCAAATAGAATAAAAACACTGCTTTTCCAGAATGGCCCCAGATATGGAAGAAAACAATTAAAAATGCATTCGTTTCCCTTATGTGTTAACTCAATATCTATGCAGACCTTGGCCTAATTTTACAGAAGATTAGTTTCATCTTTTTTACAACTTTTGAATGTTAATCTCCACTGTTTAGTAGCTTTAATATTAATGTAAAAAAAGTTCCACAGAAATGCTACTGAAAGTAAATAGGTAGTCATAGGCAGATAAAAATCCAAGCTGACTTCTGAAGATCTGAAATTTCAATTAATCTCTTTCCAGTCAACATTAATGAAGCATACTGGGTTTATCACAAGACAGAAAAAGAAAAATTTGTAAACTTTTTGTGGGGTGCAGGGGAGGGGAGAGTACCAATCACATACTAAGGTGTATTCAATCCAGAGCAGAAGATGAATAGGTTTTGGTGACAGACTGTACTTCAACTTACTGTTTTCAAAAATAATCACGGAAGAAAAGAAAGCAAAATAAATCCCACCTATAGAAAGAGGTAAATTGTGATATAAGTAAATGCAGCCTCTTCTTACAGGTTGGCTCCTGCTCTAAAATTATAGCACAAACATAGGATTATAATGTTTTTTATATAAAAAATAATAAAAAAAAAGAAATCTAGGTCAATATGAATCAGTTCATTATATACAGAAATTTAATGTCATCTACTTTTGCCAAAGAGATGAAAAGAACAGTAAATAAATAAATAACTGACTTTCCTCAAACTCAAGCTAGGGTTACAGGTAAGCACAGATAAGCATTTAACAAGGCAACACCTAGTAAGATCCAGGTTACGTGCTACGTGCCACTGTATGGGAATCAGATTCTTAGATTCTGGATCTCGGGACTTTCGTTTCCTCACTCTTTTTTTTTTTCTTTTTTTTTCTTTTTTATAAGCTCTGGCATCAAACTGTCAAGCTGGCTAATCAAATTAGAGCCTGATGAGTTTAAGGTAATTACAAGTCCACTTATCAAGCCAAGAACTGCTGCAGACTGTCTCTTGGGGGACAGCTTGTTTCCTGAGCTACTTCTACAACTCACCAGAAGCATAATTTGGGAAAACCTCCATGGAGTAATGGACATGGACATGATGACTGGGTGTCCAAATTTATGCACTTTCTGTAGTAGAGGAGTTCACGAGGAGATAGGGCCCTCCAGAATCTTCCTGACGTTTTTACTCACAGGCTTTCAAGCTTGTTATTCACAGCTCCAGGAGTTCCACCCCTGAGGTGGATTCTGATGCTGGTGGGACCTACATCCATCCAGGTGCTCTGCTCTCTATGGGCTCTCTCTACATGTTCTTGGATACCTCCAGGGATAAATAAGCAATGGCTAGTGTCCCACCCCAATTCTCTTTTCTACATTTTTGCTTTTGGCCCCCTTCCTCTCCATCTTCCTTTTATTCATTTGTTGTCTCAGGGTAACCGTACATGTCTAGACAGCTTCATTCCCTTTGGCATCTGATCTCTTTCCCTCCTATTTAAGAAAGACTGTTAGGTTTTATCAGAGGAGGGCTGATGACCGTTTCTAAGGGGAAAGACCACTCAGAACAGTGACCATAAGGTAACACCTGCAGAAGAGTGAAAAGAGGACAAACAGGTGAGATGCTTTCCCCCAGATCTGCCAACTGAACACAGGCCTGATTAAGGAATGTTATAGGCTGGTAAGGAAGACAAGGTGCGAAAGAAAAAAACCTGCAGAAAGGACAACTTCAACTGGAACATCTTTCTAAAAATCTAGATTAGCATTTTGCATACAAATTAAATATTTTCAACTTTGCCTTATTTGCACCAGATCAACAATAAAAACATACCTTGGTTTATAACCAAAGGAAAAAAGTAAATATGCAAGTGCAAAGGACAACAAAAGCATGTATTATTCCTTCTAAGAAAAAATTCTGATTTCAACATCAAAGGATTATGTAATTTCAATGATATGTGTCAAAACATCCATCTCAAAGCATGTGATGCATCTAAAATGTTGTACAAGTGTTAATTAAGTTAGATTAATTGGAAGCTTAGTAACAGAATAATAGAAAAGATTTAAGCTCTAAATTGGGAAACAGTAGAAGAGCCTAATTTTACCAACTGAGACTGGTCTTCACAATACTTAATTTTATTCTAATCTTAAACTATCAGACCATTTCCCACTTATTTAATGTTATTTATTCCAATTTTTGCTCTTTTCATTATAATACTAAAAACCCCACAAATTACCAGCGTAGAAACAATAACGTCTCTCAAAACAAGAGAATACTCTGTGAAATTTGAATAATTGCATATTTTCAAAGTCTAGATCTTTATCTAAATATTTTCATTTTTTTCTCCTTATGAATACTAAAATTACTTGTGCTGCTTGTTTCTGTTCCATCTGAACCTCATGTCTTGGAAGATCTTCCTTCACAAGAAGCCTAAATGATAAATCATTATGTTCTTTCCATCCCCACCCCAATCCGATTATTTTGGTGCAGAATGATACATACGCTCAGCTTGGCAGTATAGATCTCCTTGATCATCTCACATGCTCCAGTTTTCCACTGCTTTTTCCTACTTTAGCTTTAGATAGTTATTTTTCGGCCTGTACACATAGCTATGTGCATGCTCTATGGGATGAATTAGAGCTGAACAGATGGAAAAGAATACCAATTCTTATGACAATAGTATGTATAAAGGGAGAAAGTTGTTGTATAAAGTATGTCACCTGCTGTAAAACCATACTCTGTGTCCCTGTTCTGTTTAATTCCTTATGAATATCCAGAAAGAAGATTCAATTAAAGCAGTATCAATTAAAATAATAGTTGTGGAGTTACAGTTCAATACTGTAACTCAGGAAACACTGCCCAAAATGAAAAAGTTGAAACTAATTAGGTAGAGACAGTAAGAAAGAAAGAATGAACAATGGGGAATAGTATTGCAGAGGTCAGAAATGTTACTGCAAATGAATGAACTTGATAAATTACATTACTAGTAAGGCATCACTATCATTATCAGCAGCTGCCACTGATAAAAATAAGGAAAGCCACTGAAATGACTTGCATGCATTGTATTTTTCAGTGACCAATGCCTGATTTTGAATATTTCCTTTCTCCCTCACAAGCCAATGTCAAGGTCATTTCCTCTTTACCTGAAATGACCAAAGGGAAGATAATGCAGTTATTACCCAGCTGCTTGGGAATATACATGGGGAGAAGCATCTCCCCAACATGTCATCTGTCAAAAAAGAATATGGAGAATTTTCCTAATGGTGAGTGGAGAGAAAAGAAATCCCAAATTCCAAATTTTAACAGCACTGTGAATTTGGGGTGGGGGTTCCCAACATTAGATAAGGTACACTTTTCTCTTGCTAGCTCTCTCACCAACCTCTCAATGACAGAACAGCACTTATAAAATGATCTTATTTGGATGAATCTGACAGTGAATTAAAATTTATCTTTCTTGATATGCATAATATGATAAATTATAATAAACTGCAATGAATACGAGCAACAATATGTTGTAGGGTATTTATAAAGACTGTTAATGTTTTTCTCATACTCCCTCTGATCAACAAAACACTTTATGAAAGTGGGCTTCTAATATAACATAACTGCTAGTGTCAGGTTTGAAAAAAATCACAATTGTTTGCTTACAGAAAAGTGAAGAATGCATAGCTTTCTCTATTAATCACTTTCCTTACTAAACATAAAACAAGCAGCAGCTTCTGATATATTCTGATTTCTGCAAAAATACAAATATTAGGAAAAAAGGAGACAGGTGACTACACTGCAATCAGCCTACAGCATAACTGGACTGAAAGCATGTTTTTTATGTTGTCCAAGCCAGGACTTGGATAATAAAGAAATAACTAAAGTCATAACAACTATTAAATGCAAGCTTCAATCCAGACTTACTGATAAATCACAACTGACACTTCCATCACACTAGTAAGATGACTGAATAAAATAGCAGTTCTTACAGCCATTGTTCTGAAAGTTTTATCTGCTTAGAATCACCATCCCTAGAGCATGTAAAAAAGAATGGTTTAAAATAGAAGGGAGAGAAGTTAATTTTCATGCATCATTTCTTCATGAAAAACAATCAGCGTAAGAAAGAGTTTCATGTAAGTTCAGTTTGGGATGCCATTTAGTTAATTAACTGAGCCATTTTAATTAAGAAACTCAATATTGACTTTAAAACAAAATCTACATAATTTCTTTAAAATGATGAATATTTATGAGCCATAGTGTCTCTGACAAAGTTGGAGTAAAGACTGTATTATTATAGCAAGATGAAAGCACGCTACTAAAAATATGTACAGAAGATTTTTATTTGTTATGTAGCTAGTGTTTCATGTTTCCTTATAAGCCTCTGAGGACCTGAGCTAGGCACATGGTTTTGGGGCTTTTTTTAAAAAAAAAAACCCAGACTTCTTAACAGTTTATTTGTAATACTCTCAAGTTTCATTTTTATTAATTTTTTTTTTTTTTTTTTTTACATCGCAGCAGAAGACTAAAGCAGTCTGCAAATCCAATGCACCAAACAATTTTCTGCTTCATCTGGCTGTCTAGCTTTTTAAAAAGCAAACAAACATATCTCCCACCCCAATGATTTGCATGGTAATATGACTGTATATATCACAGTCTTCTGAATATCTGTATGCTTTTTATATTTAATATTTATAACTAATTGTCATTCATTCTGCTCTCTGCTATCTCAGTGATTCTCCTTTGTCAAGGGTGCTTTTTGAGCACAAGACCCTCCACCTTATATCTTTGCTAAATAATCTAGTCCACAATTTTCTTTATCTTTGTTTTTCACTCGGTTCCAGAAATCCAAAAGCAGCCACAAAAGGGTTTGCAGTATGATTCCTTCAGTGACTCTTAATGAAGGATATTCTGACAGGAAAATGATTTCTAAATATAAGTGCAATGCCCTTATTGTTCTTTCCCTGGTTTACAGCAGGTAACACTATATCAAACCCTCAGGCTACATACAGTCCAGGAGGCAAGCAAACTCCAATATATGCACTCCACAGTCCTGGTAGCCTGCCTGAACAGTCAGTCTAAGCTTTTTTCCCATGGAAAGCAGAGCCTGATGTATATGTTGGGAGGAGAAAGGAAAATGGGAGTCCATAGTACTATTCCGCACAGAGCTGGACATGTTGTTGCGGTGTCCAGGGAAACACAGCATTTGCAGAATATGTCGAACACAGTCTGATGTAGTTAAGAGCAATCTCTTCGCATGGTTTGGCAAACCATAGTAGTCCTATCTCCACTTTTGGTCTTTCCATGTGACAGAGTTCTTCCTGCCTGTTGCTTTGCCTCACCACTTTTTTCTGCAGCCCTCCTTTTCCTTTTCCTAAGATCACACATTACCCGATTGCTTTACTTTCAAAACCATGCCCAGTACTGAAAGCTCAACTTCAATGCATAATCAGCTCACAGTGGCAATCAGTCAACAGCTAAACTAAACATATCGATACTTTCTTCCATGCTGTTGCCTACATCTGAGAGAAGCTTCCCAGAAGCATTCATGAAGCTGCTGTGGAGCTTCTAAAAACTGTCATCTGCCAGAATGCCTGACAAGCAAAACAAAGCCAAAAGACATTGCAATGAAAGAAATGACAAATATTTATACAACGTGTAGTACCTTAAAATGCAAGCTATAAACTTAGAATCATTATTGGTTTTGCTCACAGAGTTCTCTATGGGGAAAAAAAAAAACCAAACCCTTAATGTTTTATTCGGTAGAGAAAATGTATATAATTGGAACTAAGATTTTAACACTGCAATAAAATCAGTATCAAACAGCAACTTCTGGATATAAGCTACATAGAGTAGTAAGTTAGATAACGAATGTATAGGTAAACTGTACTATTTCCACAGTAAATAAACAAGGAATTTATTGCATTATCTTTGCCCAGTGTAGATAAATTAGAAGGGGTTGGAATTTTATCTACAGGTGAATATTTATAGCATTCCATAGCAACAAAGAATTTATTCTGTTATAAATTACAGAAAAAAATACTGTTGGTATTCCAATTCTAGTGAGCGATCTTGATGCCAAGTACTGAGCTGACACGTCTGACAGAAAACAACTAACAATGAACTTGCTTTACTTTTTGGTTGTTCTTCAAGAATTACCTGGGTTAGCACTTTGAGGCAGGTGACCATTTTTCATTTGAAAGAAACATGCAGTTAGTAGAAAAGTTGCGAGTGTTGGAGTTACCTGTAACAGTGCTGAATGTACAATTAGTTTCAGTATCATAACAGGACATTCTCTGGGTAGTGATGATGATGAATTTTTGCAAAGGTGTTTGCTGAGAAAAGTGGCCAAAAAAAGGCAAGGCAAGAGGAAGGGAAAAGAGAAGGGGAGGTTTAACTTCAAGGTTATTTCAGACTATTATATTTGTGGGAATTTTAATTATATAAGCATGTCGTAATACAGACAGGCCTATATAATCAAAGTATAATCTTTATCTTGTAAATGGCAAATAAAAAAAAAATTATTTTAGATCCCTACAGTCTTGCTGAATAGAAATACATGAAACAACTGACATACAATGGCAGTGTCTGTCTCAGAACTGAAGTTTAAAAAAGACCAAACCATTGCAATTCATTGGCATGTGACATTATGTGAACTATTGTTCATTGTATGTGAAATCTCTCTCAGATACACAGTTGTTTCAGTGTAGAAAAATGTGCATGGATTTGCCTAAGGTGCCTTATCTGAAATCTGGTAATTCAGCTAAATCAATATTACCTCAAAAGTAGCTGTCAGCACAAATGTCTTGAAAATTAGTAATTTTTATATTCAAATTACTTGGCATGACTTCTTAATTATATGATGAATGTATTCCAGATTCATACGGGAAACAAGAATAAAAAGGAATTTTAAGATGGTTAGTAAGATAGTATGATGATGCATGTTGCATATATACATACATATATTTAATCAAGATTTTGTGGTCTCATTGGCTAGCACAGACTTTTTACCCCTCCGTGATTGTATTTCATAAATGTTTTTAATTCTTTACTTAAAGTTTAATGTGCAGCGAACAGACCAGCAATGTAGCCTTACGAACACACACCTGAAATGTTTATGATTAACATAAAACCAAATAGAAATGTTTTATTTGTATGTATCCTGTGGATAATTATTAAAAGATTTGTGATGTCATCAATTCAATCTAGTTCATCCTCACTGTTTAGGCAGGTACAAAATACCTTTGGATTTGCTATAGATTAACTCTCTTACCTGTACTGTAGATGTTAGCTGGGAGTGGTCATAGAAGAGTCTTGCCATTTAGATTATGAACCGACACACTAATTCAAAGTGAACAACAGAAAAAGTTTATGGGCTACAGGAAATGCTAAGGGGTCCTGAGGGAAACACCTGAGAAGATCTGCTCTGCTTCAACAGCCTCCTGGTTTAACAGGACATACTTGTCAATTAGGGATGGCATCTATCTTCATCATCCTGATGGGTTTTAAGGAGTGAGATGAATCACCACTGACCTAAGGGACCTGACCTCAATCTCCACTGAGGTCAGAAATAAAAAAGTTTGAGAATCCATTATAGATCCTATTCATGCATACTTTCAAAAACAAGCACCATACAGTTTTCTGGTGTTCTGAGATGGTAACTAATGAAGGAAAATTGAGTTAGACGCTATGGCAGCGATGAGTGATGCAACAACAGTTAAATTAACTTTTTGGGAGTGAAAAAGAGATATCTAACATCCTAGTCAGGTTTCCAGATCCAGTAGTCATGAGCTTATTTTAACCAGGATATTTAAGATGTTCCCTTCGATCAAAACTTTTGAAAGAGACAGTCACCTTAATTGTTTGACATACTTGATAGCTTTTGTTTAGAAAGTGTTGAAATGGAAGCACAATACTAAGAGCAATAGCAAGTAGGACCTTTCAGGGCTAAGTCCCAATGAAATCATCATGGAAAATGAATCTTCCAATATCATATCCAACCTCCAACTTAAATGCTGTGTAACTTCAATGCTATAAAACAATCAGAGAAAAGGAAGAACTTTATCAAGTGGGAAACCTCAAAAATTTATCTCAATCTTTCTACACGAACATGACTAGTTAGTGTATGGATAGAAATAAAACCGTTCATTAACTCCTTTAACTTTTAAGATATTTTTAAAAATAATAATAATGCATCAGGAATTCTCATGACTACTGATGTGTTATTTATTCATAACTCTATAGCAGTTATTGTCTCTTCTGAGGAAGCTAAGCCCTTTTTTTGCCTTTTGATAAAATGAATAAAATGTATTAGGATTTCTGATTTGAAAGACAAATTTAGAAATGGATATTTAAATTTCATATTTAGTAATAACATTCAGGACAGTCTTCTATGAAATAATCAAATTATTTATTTTTCAAAAGTAGAAATATGTTTAGTGTTGGCTACTCAAGATAATTTAGTCATTTGTAGTGAGATGTTATGAAAGCAGAAAAAGATATCCACTTAAGAGTTTGTATCAGAGAAAAAAAAAAAAAGAGTAAATAGGACTGTTACAAATTTTCTTATCCAGAAGCCTAAGGATTGTACAACATGATTAGCTTTTACTATCCCTAGTTAGAAATATCATAACACCACAAACATCCCAACTGATACACATAGATCTTTTGTGGGTTTGCTTTTAAGAAAATGACATGTTCCTCACTATTGTTTTAGATGGAGAGCTGCTATTTAAGTACATTAGGATTTAACTTTATAAATGCTGTAGCACGTAGGGCATTATTCCGAAAGGTCTCATTAGTAACACACATTGTGGAAACATCAAAAGATTAGAGAACAATTCCATTCCACTTCATCCCACCAAATACAAATTTAGTCTTATCAAATGCTGCAAGTCTCTCATGTTCCTCCTCTTGCAAAACCCTTCCAGAGTCTGTTGTCCCTCTTTCATGTGAAGTGGGGGAGACTTCAAAGAAAGAGCAGTCATACAAACTGCCCCCTTACCTCCTGAGTAAGTCACAGTAAGAACTAACACTAATTAGGGAATGACTGGAGTCACAGAGGTTGCTGTTGGGGTAACTAAGAGGAACAAAAGGAGGAGGAGGAAAGACAGTCAACAGAAAACCAAGATATATTATTTTGATATATGCTGCAAGAAACTCATTAGAAAATCTGTACAATTTTCTTGTAAGCAGTTCCTTTCCTGTAAGTTTTTTTCATTTTTATGAGTAATATTGCCTGAAAACCACAAATAATACCATGATGAATTTCCAGCTTATCTGTATTTAACTTTCATTATTTTTTTTTATGTTTACTGTCATTTATTGTTAAGCCTAAAACACAGCTGGAAAACCAAAACTAAGGTAAAACAAATAAAGCTGGAATCTAACATGTATAAAGAAGAATGAAACCTAACTTCTAAATATACTCAAAAACTTGTCTCAAAGGAAAAGAAGGACGAATATTCAGTAGTATGCCACAAGAGCCCTTGATATTATGCAATTATTGCCTGATTGCTGCAAAAACATTTTGAATAGCAGAACTTTTTCCTTGAAGGGACTTCAGAATTACTAATCTTTCAAAGGAGAGTAAACAATATACTATCGTAGAAGAGCATTTATTAATACTTCTTAACAGGACAAAGAGAATTGGTCATGTCATAAATAAAAAGAAAGCAATCATACATTTCTCTGCAGGACTCCTGAAATAACACAAAACAGCATTATTAACCACTTTTATAATGCTTTAAACCTTCAGAATGTTTTAAAATCATGAAGTAACTTAATTTTACAATATTCCTATGGGATGGGGAGTTGTGCATAGGAAAATAGAGCAGCTGGAAAATTAAGCAACTTCCCTGACATTTCCAGTCTGTGGGAAGTGACAAGATCAAAATGATCTCTGTAAAGTATCATACCCAAATATACTATCTATCAGGGTTTTACAGCACTAACAACTTTCTTTTTCTGATGCTGTGCTACTGCATCTATTTATTCATAGTACTTTATTAGGGGAACAAAAATTTTTGTTTAATTTTTACTCATAAATGAGGAAAATATACATTGGAGTGTATATGTTAATAAATTAAAAATATACCAATGCAATAAGCTGTGCAAAGCACATGCCTGTAGGGGAGCAGAGAAGGGGGCTGCTTATCTTCATATTATGCAAGCTTGGCTGCCAAAGTTGAAAGGATGGCTTTTTGGATTTCAGGGAAAAAAGCTTCTCCAGACACTGTTTCAGGCTACATCTAACCTGCTGGACACAGAGGTGGTTCTGAATGCCTAGAGGTGAGTGCATGCCCTGACCACATCCTGGCCCCACACTGTGATAAGTCCTAAGTGTACACAAGCTGTCACGTTCATTTGCATGGGAAGGAAGCCTAGGCTTGGGGCCAGACCGAAGCTGTACTGTGCTCCTGTCAGGCCCCTGAAATGAGGGAACCAGGACCCTCTGGTACGCTGCAACACAAACATACCACTCTCCATAGGAGAAACACAAAGAAGCTGTAGAATGCAACTAAAGAAGGATACATACCAAGTATAACTAAAGTTAAATCAATCTGCATCCATTTTTACAGACAAAATCATTCCATAAGCAAATTTCTTTCCTCAATCAGCTCTTTGTTTCTGCTGTTCAAAGAAGAAAGTGGAACTAAGCCATGACGAGCCTTCCCAATTCACTTTATTGTCCGTAAGTCTCACCGGTTTTGAACACAGGACAGGTGAACTGGTCTGGTAGGCTACGTTACCTACACAGTAAGGATGACCAGCATCTTCTCTGTGGTTAAAATATCAAAACATACTTTTATGCAGCCAGATTGGGACTTTTTTCTTCTTAGAAATAAAGCTTTTAAGTTGTGTCTTTATCAAAATTCTCTCCTTTAAAGGACTTAAAAACTCTCTGCATTTCCTTTCTACCCCTTTATATTGCAGGACAGCACTTTAAATTTCACTAAAGCCTAGGAATTTCTTATGACCTTATTAAGTGAATGATACCTCAGTCTTCAGTGCCTGAAACTGTACTTCAATATAGCAGAATTTCCCCACTCAACTCCTTGACACAGGATGCTGTGTGCTTAAAGTTTACATCAACTTAAATGACTTCTGGCACAATTTTTTCCATTTAATAGTAACTTCTAAATTCTTCTATGAATTTGTCCAGATACCGTTTGAGATCATGTATATTTTTAGCGTACTACCTTTACTTCATTAATATGGTCTTCTTCAGACAACTGATTTTAGGCATTATCAGATGGCTAAATGGACATGGTCAGAGGCTGCATGAAGTTTTTGTTTGTCCCAAATCATCCACTGGTATGTTCTCATGCAAAATTAAATAAAGAGGGCACTCCCTTCTTTAAATTTTATATCTTTGATATGTACTATGAATATAGCTCATTTTTTGACCTCAGTATTCCACTTGAATAACTGACTTGTATAGAAGACTCCAGAAATCCACACAAACTTCTCTAGAAACAGATCATTACAGTTATTCATCTGCATTTTGCAAGTGAGATCAAACATAGTCTTCCTAACCTGATCCAATCTAAAATAAGGTATGATTTGCTATCAGCATCTTCTACACATGAAGGAACCCATAACATTGTAAAAACACAATTGTCTCTTGTTCTTTCTGAAGAAAATCATTAGGATGACTTACAGTATAGCATGTAAAGTGGAACAAAAACTAATGTTTGAAGCTTCCAAAATGGCTAAAATGGCTAAAAGTTGCCTCTGATCATGAAGTACGCTGTAGGGCCCAATTTCCATTATCCTCTGTCTTCTAACACATGTAATCCATTGTTTTTGAAATATCTAAGTATTGCAATAGCTTTAAATCAATACAGCCAGAAAACTTTCAATATGTATAGCCAAAAAAAAAAAATAAAAAAAAAAAATAGAAAAAAACCCCAAAGGGATTATTTTTCTTGCTTGGAACGTGAAAAATAAATCAGACATTCATATTGGGCTACAAATGCTTTAGTCCATACTTTCTTGTTTACCTTATTTTCACAATCTGTAAGAAAACTTTATTTTAAGAAAAGAGGAAAAGAGAAAAATAAAAGGCATGGTATTATTAATATTCCATGAGATCATAAGACCAATTCTTATGGTCATGGAAAAAAAACCCAAACCAAACCAAACAAACAAAAAAAAACCCAATAAACACACACACACACAAAAAACCCAAACCAAAACACCAAACCCAAATAAAAAAAGCCTCTTCTACTTATCTGTGGAATTCTTAGTTGAAATGCACAGTCAGTTTCTCTTTTCACAACCTGCAAATGTGTGCTATAAGTGAATGTACTTATATTTCTTACTAATTGGATGCAAAGTTTTGTCATTGTTGCTCTATTTGTTTTGAAAACAACAGTACATACCAATTTTCTTAAATGATCCAAATGCAATCCTATTGAAGTTCTCTGGTTGTATTTAAAAGATATATGTATATATGTGTATAATATATATCAGGTTTTGACTACAAGACTTTATATATAAGGTTGTTCAGACATCATAAATTACTTTAAGAATGAAGATGAAAATATTAAAATGGAAACCAAATTATGAATCATATGATACAACTTATAGGAAGCGGCTAAATTAAACTACGTATCATATTACTTCCCTCCACCAATTTTATTCCTGGAAAAGAATAGCTAACCAACTTAGTTCCAAAATAACAGAATCCATATTTTAGTTGATCAAGTAAATAACAAAACAGATTTTCTATTTAACGTTTCACATCACATATGAAACAAATTGTGCTTTTGGATATACAGGTATTTCCTACTTCTTCAGGTTCAGAAAAAGGGAGGGCTTCTACAGACCAGCAAATGAAAGAAAAATATTTAGTCCCCTTCAAGATGGCTTCCTTAATTCTCCCCTATTCACTTCCTATGAATATTCAGCTTCTTTATTGGTGTAAGGACTTGAATGTGTTTCCTGTTTGAATAACAAGTGGGAAAAAGGGACAGATCAAAAAGCTTATAGATCTCCATGCACAGAAGAGGTAGGCTTATAAAATCTTACATCATCTTAGGTGCAGAAGCTCTTCTACCATAATGTGGACTTGGAACATTACTGACTTGGAACACAGTGATGTTTTCATTGTCCTCTCAGAAATTCAAAGATTCAGTGTCAAATAAAATTTATGTTCTCCCAGACAGAAACATTACTAAGGCAGGCCATTGTTCAGAATAAGTTTCTGTTGCCCAGGAGGCTGGAACAGGAAGCATATCCTTGAGTGTACCTGGGCAGCAGCAGTCTTTAGTTGTCTTTGCAGCAAGGTGGACACCCCAGGATGCCCAACTACAAGGACTAGAAAATAAGACACAAATATCAAATGCAAAGACTGAGTGTAACCCCATTCAGGTCTGTCCTACATGAGATACTGGTGTAAATTTCACAGTTCTGTTATTTAGTAAGGTTACTGTTTAGTTAAACAACCCTCCATATTACATAGTTAGCAACTAGTGCCAAAAAAGACCCACTATAGAAATACAGAAGTATAGAAATATGGGTATATCATACATATATCATCTATTTTCCTATTGCCAGTAGGAATATTTCAGTACATCCATGTTTATAATCTACATATACACATTATTTTCTAGTTAGACTAAAAATAATGGTCAAAGCGCTGACCTTCAAATTAAGATTTAGACTAACAAAATCTCCAGAAAAATAATTAGTTTCAAACATTACTCAACAGCACTGGAAAATTAAAGGCATATAAATTTTAATATAATTTAGCCTAAAATAAATTCATCAGCATTGTTTTACTTCTGTGCTGTTTTATGACATCCTGTATGCTCTAGTATGGCTGGGAAACAGCAATTTATCTTTACACCACTAGTAAATTTGCCTTTTTAAATCTTAATTAGTGGTAGCTGCTAGCAACACTCAGATAAAAAGGAATGAAACCAATATATACTTGTTTCTTAGAGCTTGTGACATTCTCATGTTTGTCCAACCAACATATACTTCAAACATATACATCAAACTTCATTTTGCTATATGTCAAGCCATTTGTCAGTATGGCGGATAACATGAATGTGGACTACACCTAATTAGCAATCTATGACAAGCTGTCATAGGTAATTTAACATAACACAACACTTTATTATATTTAAGGGAATCAGGTCATTTAATAATTGAAAGCAAATTCAGAAAAATATCAACCTTTTGATCCCCAAAATGCTGGGTATATTATTCTAATTTCAGATTGAAAGCACAGAAACCAAACTGTAGTGTTCATTTTCCAAGGTCTTTCCCCCTCCATCCCACAAATAACAATAGTAGCAATTGTTCTAGTTTGAGCTGGGAACTCAAACTAAGTTGCAATGACATGCTGGAAATTTGATGTCATCACAGGTAATCTATAAATAATTACTACTCAAGGCAAGTTACAATACATGAACTATAACCTTGTTATGACTTTGTCTTTCTGGACTTTCTAGGCCTGTCTGTTTTTCTCTACACTTGATCAACCAAGGTAAGATGACCTATACTTTTCCTGGTGGTACAGAAAATGTTCACAAATTATAGCCATGTCACTCCACTCCAATTTTTTTTTTTGTCCACATAGCACAACAAATTGATTTGCTGTGGCTGTAAACAGTGAAATAGTTTCTTCAGTGTCTAATAATTAGTTTTAATACTAGCAGACAAATTAAAAGGCAGCAAAACAAAATGTCTCCATCAGGCACTTATAATAACCTTCATAATACATACAGTAGACATTGTGAAGACTAAGGTGGATAAATGAGGAGAATGCTGATTTTGGCATCCAGCTTACTTTCAGATAATCTAGCTCATCCCTCTTGGCTGACACCAGACCAAGAATAATATTAAAGAGTAATAAACTCCTTCCAGCAAACCTCTGATTCCATGGTTCACTGGTCTCAGACCTAATCTATCAATCCATTTACTGAACAGTAAAAGGTAAGAAACCCATTACAGATCTGTTATATGCCCTGGCAGGTGGTATATGACAAAAACTGAATTCATCATGAACTCCAGTGCCTAGTACCCTTTTTTGTATACTTTGAAGCACTAGGTGGTTAGCTTACTTAGCTATAACAGCAGAAGATACTTGGAGATTTGAGAATAAACAAAAAATTCTTGATGTGAAGGCAGAAAAATGGTTATAAACCACTTCATTTTTCATACTGTTAGGACTTCACAAAGATAGTGGTAATTTCATTTTTACAAGAAATACTGGCTTTAGAGAGAGTACAATAAGTAAAACCAGGCTAGAATTTAAAAGTCAGGCTTTCAAATGTGGGCTTTAATCTTCATTCTCTGCTTAAACTTTGTCTGAAGTAGCAGCCTATTAGAATCACTATTCAATAAAGTTGTCTAAAGAAATGTAATTTTAAAATTATTACTTTCCAAAGGAAGAAAAACTCCTCATATATCTATTCTCAAGGTCATCAGCACCTGATATAAACACCTAAAAGCAAAGACAATACTGAAGCAAAAGCAAAAAAGCTTCTTTTATGTGACTGCAATTCCTTTCATACTCAATTTCTTTTCTCAGCTTATTTCCATTGCTGTAGGGCAACAGTTTCTGTGACTGTAAAGAAGGTTTGAAAAAGTCTTATTTCAAATATGTCACCTTGAAGGTTAAGACTCACAGGTGTTGTCCCCCATTCCCCTGCTTGGCAGATCAAAGCAAAACGAAAATTTGTCATAACCCTATAAGATATTTGGTTACATTCTCAGCTGGTGTAAATTGTCACAGCTTTTCTGAAGTAAACAATTACTCTCGTGTATGCCAGATAAGGGCCTACCTTACATTATTTATGTTACTGTCACATATGTTTCGTATTTTGAAAAGAATATCGTCCTGCAATATGAGATAATCAGAAATGTTAGATTGTTACATGTTCATTTCTAGCAGATGCCAGAAAACAAAACAAACAGCTAGAAACACAGAATTAAAGTACAAGATACACTCTTAGAAGGGGATGGAGAGACAGAAAAGCCCCAGAGAAATCTCTGTGTGATGAAGTTTGTCCACTGCGCTTTGAGGAACACAAAAATATATATCCTCATCAAAACAACGGGCTACAGAACCATCCTCAGGTGACCTACAGAAGTTTGCCTGATATAAAAGTGCCAGAACTGTGAGCTTTGGCTTGCAGTAAAATCTGTGGGGGTTTTTTCAGTGCTTACAGATCTATAACTGAAGGAAGACAACATATGTCCCTGTGTCGGGCCTGCAGACTTTTTTTCCATGATTTCTAATTTTATTACAGACCCTAGAGTTTCAGAGGAGAAACTGAAAAAATTAATTGAAGCATCCTACACTGAGAAAATGAAAAGAAAAAAAGTAAAAGAAAAAATAAGTATTTTTATCTTCAGCTTCATTGGAAAAATCCAGTGACAGAAACCCCAAATTAGCTTCCAACTTCCCACCCCCCTATCTCTCAAGATCATGCAGGAAATAGAAAAGCTGCAGAGAAAGAGAACACCTTCAGAGAACACGTACGGATTTGGGTCTTGTTGTTTTCAAATTCAGTTTCTGCTCATCTGCATTTTTTAGATTCTTTAGATTCAGATACCAAGGGAGAGTAAGAACTTCTGAGTTTTATACATCTCCATAAGTAGATAACTGAACTCAAAATAATGCGGTTAAGAAGTAGTCTCAAATGGAAGTTTAATTAATGAAATAAATAATAAATGAATAGATGAAAGGTTTCAAGTGGTAAATTCCAAGCCTAATGTCTTGCCAGAAACATGAGTTACATCTAGGAGATGTAAACTTGTAAAGAGAATGATCTGCTAAACAGTAGCTTTGTCCCCCATATTTCATCCAGACCTAACTACTTTCAACAGCATTCACAGTTGCTCTGACTGTGATGAGCAACCTGAAATATTTCAGCAAACAGAAAATTAAAATGTAAAGTTTTTAGGTATATGACTAATCAGTAAAGGCTTACATTCAGAGACAAATTACAGAATTTGTTAAAATGTATTTGTGTAATTTTACTAAAAATATTTTTTTTCCTGAAAACTAATGTTGTCCTTTTAATACTACAGCTCAGATATTCAAATTGTGGTGCTTAAATTCAGCTATGCATACACTTACTTCAGCTTATAAATAACAGTGTTTTGATCTTGAAGTGTTCTGAATTCTTCTATATATATTGGTTTCAGAAACCCATTTGTAGAGAAAGAGATACTTCTGTCCAAGCACCCAAATAACAATTAATGTGTCCAACTTTAAGTTTGTGAATACAATCAATATTTATTATCCACTTTCGTTTCAGCCATTAGCTAATATTCTGTGCCTTGCCAGACTGTTCCTGTTAGGAAGAAACTAATAAGAGTCCCACATCAAATAAGTTCCTGTTTATTTCCCAGGTCTGTGCTTGAAATTCCTCTGTCTTTACAGGAACAGTAACAACAACAAAAAAAAAAGTCCCAGGATGTAATATACTTGACCAGAAACTCTAGCTTGTCTTTTCGGTAAGGTACACAGCAGAAGATATTCTCACCATTTTTTTTCCCAGAGCTAAACACAACAAATCCCTCTTCCCTCCCCGCCCCCCCAGCATTCTGGTAACTTTACCAAACAGATACCACAGGTTAATTTCCCAGATTCTGATTCTGATATCAGTCTCAAGGGAAATCCTTCAGCCAGTTCTGCCCAGACTAATCCATACCTTGGGTGGTGGTCCTCTTGACAATGCGTTCTACCATTCCTGCTACATGAGGTATGGAGAGCACTCAAATTATCTACCTCTCTTTACCAGATTTGCTATTCATTTCCAGCTGTCCTGGTTGGTACAGTTTCCAACTGTCCTGGTTTCAGCTGGGACAGAGTTAATTTTCTTCCTAGTAGCTGGCATAGGGCTGTGTTTTGGATTTGATACTAGAAGAATGTTGATAACTCACTGATGTTTTGGTTGTTGCTGAGCAGTGCTTACACCAGTTAAGGACTTTTCAGCTTCCCCTGCTCTGCCAGGTGCACAAGAAGCTGGGAGGGGGCACAGCCAGGACAGCAGACTCCAACTGGCCAAAGGGATATTCCATACCATATGACATCATGCTCAGTATATAAAGCTGGGGAAGAAGAAGAAAAGGGGGGAAGGGGGGAGGGGTGTTTGGAGTGGTGGCATTTGTCTTCCCAAGTCACCATTACATATGATGGAACCCTGCTTTCCTGGAGATGGCTGAGCACCTGCCTGCCCATGGGAAGTAGTGAATGAATTCCTTGATTTGCTTTACTTGCACACGCGGCTTTTGCTTTCCCTATTAAACTGTCTTTATCTCAATCCATGAGTTTTCTCACTCTTACCCTTCTGATTCTCTCCCCTCCCTCTCACTATGGAGGAGTGAGCGAGCAGCTGCATGGTGCTTAGTTGCCAGCTGGGGTTAAGCCATGACAGCAACACAAAAATATGGTACTTCAACAATAAAATACAACAAAATACTCCCTTACTTCTCTCCAAGAGTATGGAGATCTCAGAAAGAAAAATGAGTGGTACTTTGCTGCTCAGAAATCAGAACTCAAACTCAAGGTTGGAAGAAGCATGGTGGAACGTGAAACAGTGGTTGCAGCTTCCACCTAGGGGCTGGGGAGACAAGAGAATTGGGAAGTGTTTCCATAAAGGCAATCAGCCATTCGCTAATGCCTCTCACACACCTGAGGCACAAAAGCTGGAATATTTGCTGTACCCTCAAAACAATCAGGCTACAAAACCCATGCTCGGTATTCCACCCTTAAGCACCAGACCTGTAATTTAGGGAGTATATTTGGATGCAACATCATCACTTCAGGCACTAATGGTCTTGGTTTGCTGTCATTGTTTCTCACAGCAGTATATTGTACACATTTTTCTTCCTCAGGTTCATTATACATACAAATGTCTCTTCATACAGAGAAAAATAATATGTATCAGAAAATATATAGTGCAAATATTTGCTTCAGGTTAAAATTTTATGCCACAGTTATATCACTAATATGTCTAACCTTTAACAAGCGATGGTTAGCCTCCTTCAGTGTACTCTCAAGCTTATGTTTTTTGTCTGGGTTCAGTGATGCACTTCCAAGCGCTATTCCTCCAGTTTCATTTAATTGCTTCACTATTCCCTTGTGTGGCGGCAGCTCTTCAAGTCTTAACTGGAACAGACACATACAGCAGTTAAGATGAACTGTGGTAGAATTTTCAGCTCTCTTATCTTCACCCTTATCGATTTGTGTATCAGCTGAAGGAATAAACTCAATTCAAAACAAAGTAACCATTGCTTTCTGGATGTAGAAGACTAAACCCCCATCCCCCCCTTCCCCCCCCCAAAGAGACTGTATGAGTGGATCGTGCCTAAAGAGAGTCTTAAAAGCCAAACTAATCTCATCATGTACATGTATGTTCATAAAACACCACCCCCCTCACCACCACCACCCCAAAAAATCCCCACCAACACACACAAGTAAAGCCAAAGGATGCAAGGCACCATCTACACGTACCACTTCTCCATCCTGTGTGCAGTTACTGCAAACTTACATTGTCAAAGTAACTTGATATATCAAGTAAGGATAATGTAAATAAATGACAAAGTTCTTCATTATTTTTTTTTTTATTATTAACATAATCAGGTAGGTATGAAATGAGCCACAGTGCAAGCCAACACATTATTATTTGCTGCATCAGGATGTATTCTGTTGTGCAGTTCCAAAAGAACAAGGTGGAATGTAAAACTAAGATACAAATAAGAGATGCTAACACCTTTAATTTTGGATTATGTATTCCTTGGGAATGTTACAATTGGGAAATATTTGTGTATAAAGGAAGAGGGGGAGTCTTCATGGTTCTAAACAATCAATCTAGACTTTAAAACTGTATACATGTCTGCAAACTGTAAGACGCATCTAACACCCCTTATATATATTTCTTTGTCTTTCTTCTGGTGTCCTCGACAATGGAGGCAAAGCCTCACAAATTCTCCATCCAACATGCTGACATCTTATGCTAAACAGTCAGAGGGACAAACTCAGCACATGATTAAGTCTTCATTTCCTCAAATGCTATGGAGTATTATTTATCCCATTTTTTTTTATTTAAAAAGAAACTTGAAGATAGATTTTTGCAAAAGTATCTTGGATTTTTTTCAGATTTTTTTAAAAGAAACATAGAAGAAACTCTGACAATTTTCCTTCAGATTCTTTAGTGCCCTATTCCATCACTTGCTGAATTTGTTCAACTTGGATTGGCATAAAGAATAACTAGTCCTTATCCTCAAGAGAGGACAGGAAACCTGTAGGCAGGTATTCTGTAAGTAATATGCATTTTCCAACTACAGTTTAATGTATTATTGTGCAAGTTATTAAACATAGTCATTCTATTGGACACATTTGAGAAACTAAACAGAGCAACTTCTATTGGATTATTTATTAAAGCTTTTAGATTATGATACTGCTAACATCTTCATGAAAATACTCCAAACTTTAAAAACCTTCAATATTCTGTTGGGGTTTTTTTAAAAGCATTTCTAAAAAGTCACCTAGATATTTAAGCTAAAAAAGATTGCAACAATACTTTAACCAGTTAATATTTATAATTAAGCATGCAATTCTAGATACTCTTGTGAAATACTGAATACCGTTGTAGTATAATATAGACATATAGTAAGACAGTCAAGTTCTGAATTAAGAAATGAGGATGAAAAAGTTAATGTTAATTACCTAGTGACAGGATAGGTATTTTCCTTTCAGTACATTTTCCATTACTTTTCTGATTTTTGTATGATCAGAATATATTTGTACCTGGGTTTTGAAATTCCATTCCTTTGATTTATTTTAAAAAGTTATATGAATGCTGTGTTTGATGACAGAAGCTTTCTTTGAAAATACCATTTAATTTTCTTCAATGTAGAATTGATAAATTAAGGAAACATTAAGAATAAAACTCACGATACCTTTACTTTTCTAAGGCAGTCTCTTAACTGGTCTTCATTCCCTGGTTCAAGGGGAATACCAACAATGCTGTCTGCTTCCTCTAACCATAAAATCAACTTGTTCAAGTCGTCCTGAAATTCTGATAAAATATTCTTTTCTTCCTCTAGCCTGTAATAAAAATGTGAAGTTTATGTTTCTATATATTTTTAGGTTGAAGTGATCATCCATACTAAAAGAAAGACTAAGGAAAACAAATTTTTATAATTTATATTAATTATTTTTAAAGTGTTCTATAGATTTTTTTCATATCAAAATTATCAGACCAGCACCCTTTTACCATGGCATTTGTGTATGTTAAAAGAAAAGCTCAAGTCATAATTTTCAACATCACTAAATTCATCTTCCGGAATACATACGGCAGGGAGCAAACTAGCACACCAGAGCTAGAACGAGATTTCCTGTGAACTAACAGCAAGGAAGCCCAGAGTCAGAAACTACGAATTCTAGCACCAAATTTTACCAAACTGAATCTGTAAAAAGTGACACTTAAACCCATTTGGACATATTGTACAAACAGGTATTTTGGTGACTGTGCCACATATTTTGTGTAAAGCATTCCAATCCAGATCAACAAAAAGTAGGTCAGGTTTGTAGTCCTGAAGAAGGAATAGGATAGGATTTATCTCACCTAACTTTAGATGTCTACTTTGTCTACACCTACAACCCAGCTATTGAGTTTCTCACCCAGCTTCTCTTAATTGAATGCCAACTGGCATTTCTAGGGCATGATACATGAATTCATCTTCAATGATTATAATGGGAAGAGCTGAATTCTGCTATGCAACTTTTTTCTTTTATTAATTAAAGAAAATCCAGATGACCAACTAAGACATACACATTGTGGGTATCTAAAAGTCAGATAAGACTACTTTCACCACAACTGTATAAATATGTGGCGACATGAACTTTTGTGCCTAAGCTTCAAGCTATCAAGAGATACAAGAGAAAAATTTCAAGGACAGCAGGGAAGAGCATGGGCAGAATGTGAGCCATTTGGAATTAACATTATGGGCAGATCTCTTCTGAAGGAGAAAAACTATGATTTATATAATTCACTTGTAATTTGTCCTCTAAACTTATTCGTAAAAATGAGGTTATACTGAGTCTTACCCATATGGAAAAATTAAATAATCATTAATAAAATCAAACAAAAAATAATAACCTTTCAAATAATAAAAAGGGGGGTTGTTGCTGGTTTTTTATTAGGTTACTTGAGATCAAAGTAAAAAATGTAAAACCAGCTTCTTTTTTAATTATTATTGTAATTTCAAAGATCCAACTGAGTTTAAGAGGTTAGGTTATTTATTACACATAGTAAGAGGTTGTATTAGTGATTTAAAAATATAACTCAACATTACAGTGGAGAATCAAGGTCAATATTATGAATATATTTTTTTCTGAATGGAAATGGTTGTAACTTTCTATGGTCTCCCATACTTTCCATGATGGTCAGTGCCTATAGAACACACTGAGAATTCAAATGGAATGAGACTTATTATAAACTACACCATCATTTATCTATTTATTTATTTATTTTAGGGAACAATTTTCTGATGACTGACTTAAGCATAGATGTCTCTTTAGAAAGCTATGTTAATACGCTTCAGGCAAAAGAGAATCAATAAAAAGTGTCAGCTTCACATCATCTAACAAAAAAATACTGAAAACAATTGTTGCTTGACACACTTGCCTGCACACACACGCAGTCTGACAAGCAGCTTAGAAACAGTAGATTAAAATATTTTATTCAAGCAGAACAGAAATACAGAAATATCCAACAGTCATTATCTATCTTATAGAAGTTTGTAGCTCCAAATCCATGAAACATTTAACCCGTATCAAGACACCTAACTTTAAGTCATTAAAATCATATATGACTATTTTTTTCCCTTGCTGTAATTTCTAGAAAATAAAAGTATTTGAGTGGCATCAGGTGTTACAGCTTTGAAACATTTATTTATAAGGAAAGAAATCTGCTTCCTTAATGATTTAAGTAAAAGTATTTGATTTTAGAGGGAAAACAAAAGAAGAAAAACTGTAAGGTTTGTAAAATTCCTTTTGAATAACATCATCCTGGTTACAGTGTAAAATGGGAGAAGCCTGGTTTGGTTGGGTGAAAATTCTAGTAGTGAGGAGGGACATAAGCATATGAGCTGAATTAAATTTCATTTCATAACAAAAGAATCATCTGACTTCATGGTGTGAGCAAGAAATTTTTATAGATTAAGATTTTTGAGGAGAGAAAGTCTTGCTGTTGGAAAGCCAGCAGCATATAATTCAACTATTATTTTACACAACTTGCAAACTAGTGAAAGCTTTGCTAGTCCTTTACCTGCCTTCCATCTCCTTAACATGGCACCCTTGCAAGATGAGAACTGCTATATTAGATGAATAAACACTCTATAGGCTGTAAAGACCCTGCTCTGAAATAGTTATTAATCATAGAATCATAGAATCATTAAGATTAGAAAAGACCTCCAAGATCAAATCCAACTGTCAACCCAACACCACCATGCCTACTAAACCATGTCCCAAAGTGCCCCATCTACATGTTTTTTTGAACACCACCAGGGATGATGACTCCACCACCTCTCTGGGCAGCCTGTTCCAATGTTTGACAACTCTTTCAGTAAAGAATTTTTTCCTAATATCCAATCGAAACCTGCCCTGATGCAACTTGAGGCCATTTCCTCTCATCCTGTCACTTGTTACTTGGGAGAAGTGACTGACACCCACCTCGCTACACCCTCTTTTCAGGTAGTTGTAAAGGGCAACAAGGTCTCCCTTCCGCCTCCTCTTCTCCAGGCTAAACAACCTCAGTTCCCTCAGCCGCTCCTCATCAGCCTTGTGCTCCAGACCCCTCACCAGCTTTGTTGCCCTTCTCTGGACATGTTCCAGTACCTCAATGTCCTT
This sequence comes from Gorsachius magnificus, assembly GCA_034008185.1. Lineage (NCBI taxonomy): Eukaryota > Metazoa > Chordata > Aves > Pelecaniformes > Ardeidae > Gorsachius > Gorsachius magnificus. The sequence continues at coordinate 91,985,450 of CM067081.1, forward strand.
CTTGTAGTGAGGAGCCCAAAACTGAACACAGTGTTTAAGGTGCGGCCTCACCAGTGCCAAGTATAAGGAGACAATCCTTTCCCTGCTCCTGCTGGCCATGCTATTCCTGATCAAGCCAGGATGCTGTTGGCTGCCTTTGCCACCTGGGCACACTGCTGGCTCATGTTTAGCCAGCTGTCAACCAGCACTCGCGGGTCCTTTTCCACTGGGCAGCTTTCCAGCCACTCTTCCCCATGCCTGTAGCGTTGCATGGGGCTGTTGTGACCCAAGTGCAGGACCCGGCACATGGCCTTGTTAAGCCTCATACCAGCCTGTCCAGGCCCATCTGCAGAGCCTCCATACCATCAAGCAGATCGACACTCCTGCCCAATTTGGTGTCATCTGCAAACTTACTGAGGGTGCACTCAATTCCTTCATCCACATCATTGATAAAGATACTAAGACTGACCCCAGAACTGAGCCCTGGGGAACACCACTTGTGACCAGCCACCAACTGGATTTAACTCTGTTCACCACAACTTTCCGGGCTTGGCATCCAGCCCAGCAAAGAGTATACCTGTCTAATCCATGAGTCACCAGCTTCTCTAGAATACTGCGGGAGACAGTGTCAAAGGCTTTACTAAAGTCCATGTAGATAACACCCACAGCCTTTCCCTCATCCACTAGGTGGGTCACCTGGTCATAGAAGATCATAGAATCATAGAATCATAGAATGTTTTGGGTTGGAAGGGACCCCTAGAGGTCATCTAGTCCAACCCCCCTGTAGTGAGCAGGGACACCACTAACTAGATCAGGTTGCTCAGAGCCCCATCCAACCTGGCCTTCAATGTTTCCAGGGATGGGGCCTCCACCACCTCTCTGAGCAACCCGTTCCAGTGTTTCACCACCCTCATTGTAAAGAATTTCCTCCTTATATCCAGTCTAAACCTACCCTGCTTCAGTTTAAAACCAAATCCCCCTTGTCCTGACACAGCTGGCCCTACTAAAAAGATTTTCCCCATCTTTCCTATAGGCCCCCTTTAGGTACTGAAAAGCCGTAATCAGGTCTCCCCGCAGCCTTCTCTTCTCCAGGCTGAACAAGCCCAGCTCGCTCAGCCTGGCCTCATAGGAGAGGTGTTCCAGCCCTCGGATCATTTTAGTAGCCCTCCTCTGGAGCCGCTCCAACAGGTCCATGTCCTTCTTGTGCTGAGGGCTCCAGAGCTGGACGCAATACTCTAGGTGAGGTCTCACCAGAGCAGAGTAGAGGGGCTGAATCACCTCCCTCGACCTGCTGGCCACGCTTCTCTTGATGCAGCCCAGGGTACGGTTGGCCTTCTGGGCTGCCATCGCACATTGCTGGTGTATGTCCAGCTTTTCATCCACCAGCACCCCCAAGTCCCTCTCGGCAGGGCTGCTCTCGATCCTTTCTTCCCCCAACCTGTACTGATACTGGGGGTTACCCCGACCCAGGTGCATGACCTTGCACTTGGCCTTGTTGAACCTCATGAGGTTCACACAGGCCCACCTCTCCAGCCTGTCCAGGTCTCTCTGGATGACATCCCGTCCTTGATCAGGCTGATCAAGCAGGACCTGCCTTTCATAAACCCATGCTGGTTGGGCCTGATCCTCTGGTTGTCCTGCACATGCCTGGCGAGTGCACTCACAATTAACCACTCCATAATCTTCCCGGTACCAAGGTGAGGCTGGCAGGCCTGTAGTTCCCCAAGATCCTCCTTACAGCCCTTCCTGTAGATAGGCATTACATTGGCAAGCCTCCATTCATCTGGGACCTCTCCTGTTAACCAGGACTGCTGATAAATGATGGAGAGTGGCTTGGCAAGCTTCTCCACCCACTTCCTCAGTACTCTTAGGTGGATCCCATCCAGTCCCATAGACTTGTGGATGTCCAGGTGGCACAGTAGGTCATTAACTGCTTCCTCCTGGATGATGTAGGGTTTATTCTGCTCTATATCCCTGTCTCCCAGGTCAGGGGGTTGAATACCCTGTGGATAACTGGTCTGATGGTGAAAGACTGAGGCAAAGGAGGCATTAAGTACCTCAGCCTTTTCCTCATCCTTGGTGGTAATGTTCCCCCCCACATCCAACAAAGGTTGGAGATTCCCTTTGGCTCTCTTTTTGTTGTTAGTTAAAAACATTATTTGTTATCTCTTACAACAGTGGCTACGTTGAGTTCTAGCTGGGCTTTTGCCTTTCTAATTTTTTCTCTGCATGACCTAACTGTACTTTTCTTGAGTTGCCTGCCCCTTCTTCCAAAAGTGTTAAACTCTCCTTTTTTTCCTGAGTCCCAGCAAAAGCGCTCTGTTCATCCAGGCCAGCCATCTTCCCCACCAGTTTTCTTACAGCAGATGGGGACTGCCTGCTCCTGAGCCTTTAAGCCTTCCTTCTTGAAGGATGCCCAGCCTACCTGGACCCATTTGCCCTTCAGGACTGTGTCCCAAGGGACTCTCTCAATCAGCATCCTGAACAGGCCAAAGTCTGCCCTCCAGAAGTCCATGATAGTGGTTTTGCTGACCCACCACCTCCTTACTTCACCAAGAATCGAGACCTCTATCATTTCATGGTCACTAAGCCCAAGACGACCTCCAACCACCACATCTCCCATCAGTCCTTCTCAGTTTGTAAAAACCAGAATAAAGTACCAAAGACAACACTCTTGACCAGAATTTACTATCAAGCTGCTATGTTCCAGTCTGGCTGCTCTAAACATGTCACATCTAAGGAGACCTGAAAAATGTGATAGCTGCCACGCATGTGACACACATCCTGGATGGCAAAAGCCAGGCAAGAAAACATCACTACAAAGATGTTTTTGAAAAAGTGTTTCCATTCAATTTACAAGAACCAAACATATTTGAAAGTGTCTCCAACTATTGTCCTAAATCCATCCTTTCTTTTGTAGTTAAAAAAGCTAAGAAAGTAGTAACTTCAACAATATATGCAATGAGTATCTTGGATAAGAAAAACCTTATAAAACAGTATTATGCATTGATGCTTCCAAATAATTATGAATAAGTAGCTCACACTTTCACGTTTTTTTCTTTACAGCACAGTTTAAATATGTTCTCTGTTCATTTCTAAAATATGAAGCATTATTTCTTTGTTTATCTTCAAGTTTAATAGTTTTTGTAGAATTTATTTAAGCATGTAGTAGTGATAATAATGAATGGGATAATTAAAACTCTCCATCTACAATTAAGTGCTAGATATTTTATTTCCTGAGTCAATTCAATGCATTTAGATAAGAAAAAAACACTAAGTTGTTCTTGAAATATTGGTTCTGAATTATAAATATACTTAATAATTTTTCAGGAAATGGATTTGCAGTGATTATGGCTGAAAAAAATTATATATACAGAAAAGCAAGTGCAGAATGTATTATTAAGTATTATGAAGTCCAATAATAAATCATGCATTCAGTCATAATAAAAATACAAAGTTTGTGTAAAGGACATTAGTAAAAGCCAGTACGGGTTTAAATTGGAGGACGCTTTTTTCCTAGCTCAGCTGATATATCTATAATTGCTATTATCTCAAGCATTTCAGATGGATTGTAGCTGGAATTTTAGGTAAGCAATAAATTTAAATCTACCCTCACACAGGAGAATTTTTTGTCAGCTAATGTTCAAGAACCAGGTAGTGAGGAGTGGCACACTCTATGGTTCCAGCAAAATAAATAAATAAATAAATAAATAGGGTTTAGTCATCTCTTTTGAGAAACTGAAAGACACTATGGAAGGCAAGGAGGAGGACATTCTTAAGTGCTTATTGGGAAGTGTGTATTGATAGAAAAAGAAAGGAGAATGCTTCTGCACCAGCCAAGGGTCAAAAGCAAAGATGGGCACAGCTGTGGAAAACAACCTTAATTCACAAGTCAAGAAATTGAGCTTGGGAAACGATGATTTTCCCCTGTTCCCACCAGGCTTTGAATCTTGACTGGAAAGCCAGCTGCCCACAAGTGGACATGTTAACACTGTCATTACCTACCTTTCACACACTGGGAGGGGGGTGGGGATGGTGGTGTTTCTCATGCATACACATTGTACTTCACAAAAACTTACTCAGCAACCTATATTTCACAATTCTACTGCAAGTGGAACTGAATTAAATGGTACTCCACATCCCAAAGGAATCCAGAAGGAGGGGTCCTTATGCAGAATTAGATCAGAGAGAAGCATAAAGAGACTAAATAAAACTGGCCTGGTGGCAAGTCCAAGAGGTTTAAAAATATTTCAGAAAGTAATAATTGACAAATATCAAACCACTTTCAAGTACTACCACAAATCCAAGAGTTTGAAAGATGCACACAGGACAGAAGTTAAGATACTTCATAACAGAATACATTGTCCCTCAGGAGCTGCAACCACAGTGTGACAGAAGTTAATGCAGCATGGACAGCCAGCCACCGCCTCATGGGATCAGCACCAGTGGGGTCAGCTGTTTTTTCCAGCTGGAGAAAGACACAGAGATGCTGTGCTTTTCCTCCTTTCTTCAGGCTGTATCTCCCCTGATCTAAGCTATTTAGACAAAAACTTCCCCACCACCACCTTTACTAATTAAACAGATTTAGGTTTTGCAACAAGACAACTTAAGCGGTAAAGATTTACATTTCTTTGTATATTGCCAGAGAAAAGACTTGCACTGATGTTGGAAAACCAACATATACTGTGTCCTATTTTGCTGTGGCAAAAAATTCTTGACAGTATTTCTAGCTGGTTTCAGAAACAAATGCTGCAAGTTTTAAACATACTGTTGTTTTCAAGAATGGCTCCTTTTTATGATTTCATACGTTGTAACTGCATACAAGGAAACACTTGTGTCAAAATTAAATGATTGAGGTTATTGAAAAAAAAAGCTATAATAAAAATGTTATGGTCATTTATTTAATTGTATCAATTTATTTTTTTAAAAAATGCAATTCATAAGAAAGAATAATTATTTGATCAACTAGGTAGCTGGATTTAACCCACTTAAACATTTGACCACAGTCTTTTGCCAACAGCAGCTGATTTTTCACAAAGGTAACATTGATTTGCTCTGAGGAGAGAAGAGGAAAGCCTGCTAGATGGAGATTCTTATCAGGTAAGTAATCAGCTAGATTTATCGTCTCGTGAATTGAGTTAAAATACCAAGAAGTCAAAGAAGAGGACCAATGAAGGTAAGAGTTCATGATCCAGAATATGAAAATCACAATCATCGATTTAAAATTCAGAGTGATCTATAGGAAAGATAATAGTGATTTTTTTTTTTTAGAAATAAGAACTCAATGCTATTAAATAGCATAAACTGCTTAGTCAAGAAATCTACTGCAGAACAAGAATTATTGATACTGTAAAGCCATAAAAAAACCTGATGCAAACATTATGTAATGTAATTTTTATGTTTCAAAAGTTCTTCAAAGCTGGAAAATACTGAATCAGAAGCCTCTATGAAAATGGGTCCTAATTAAAAAGTTGGTATTTTCTGCAGATGATAAAGGCAGTAGGAACATGACAGTGACTCCCAACATGTTTTGTAAATAGGCATACCTGACAACTGCTCTACTGGATGTCCAATAACAACTTTCACTCTAAAAATGACTCACCATCTTACCAAAGGGAAAGTACAGCTTCAATAGACAAAAGTAAATATTCATAATTACACTTAAAGCATGAAAATACTGGGTTTGAAAATAAATGAATATATTAACCAAAATGCTTGGCAAATTGCTGCTCCTCTGAACAGTCTCTGAATAAAAGTTCTAGATCAAGTTGCTGCTTTAGATCTTGCATAGAATTCTGAATCAGCAGATTTATTTGCTTGTGTTCTTAACACAGTATATTCTAATATTTACTAAACATATGAGCCCACTACTGTTCTTTTTTAAGCTCATAAACAAATTACTCTGCAGTAACTTCCTAGAGATTAAACAAACACAAACCACTTGTGCCAAATTGTTTTTTAGAGGAAAAAGAAAGAGAAGATATTTCCTGTAAAACCAACAAAATCCTCCAAAACTATTTATGCCTTTATGTATATACATACACATGTGCATATATATACAAACATAAATACAAGTATACATATCCATATATATACACAGGTATACATATATATGCACACATATACTTACAGTTATACAAACAAATACACAAAATAACTGAACACCATAAAGAGCAAAAGAAGCCAATTAAGAGCCCTACTTTCCTGGGTTTGTCTTAAATTTTCTTATGAAAACCCGCACGACTGTTTTCAGGAACTGCTGTTTGTCTAGGATTTCCGGATAGGCAAGCTGTATCAATGAAAAGCCCTGATGTTGCTGGACTCTAACATCTCTTGTGCCTATGTACTACAGCTCCGAATCTCTTATGGAGTACTGGTATGCAGCCAGAAATTCTGGACCTTCCTGATGCATAGAGACTTACCCATTACTCCCTGGTAACACGTGATAGGACGAGGGGAAATGGTCTGAAGTTGCACCAGGGCAGGTTTAGGTTAGACATTAGGAAAAATTTTTCAATGAAAGGGTTGTCAGGCACTCGAATGGGCTGCCCAGGGAAGTGGTCAAGTCCCCATCCCTGGATTAGGTATTTAAAAGATGGGTAGACGAGGTGCTTAGGGACATGGTTTAGTGGTGGGATGGCAGTGCTAGGTTAACGGTTGGACGTGATGATGTTAAAGGTCTTTTCCAACCTAGACAATTCTATGATTCTATAATTTTGGTTGTATAGGATGTGCAGAGAAGGATCAACTTTACAGCATTACATTCATTACAGTTTTCTTCACTGGGAAGTGTAGGTGTACTCAAGCCAAAACAGGTTATCTAAAAACAGCTAATCAAAATGTTTGGTTTTGTGAAACTGAGGCAGATGTTAATCTATGCTGAGATCTGTAACTATAAAAATGAAGAACTAGCTCCCTGTAATCTTAAAAGCAGGAGCACAACTTCAAATCTTTCTGTGGCAGTGTCCCCCCCACCCCAATTACGTAGAAGTCTGGGAATCAGTGATCCAGTGTTATGTCATGAACCCCACAATAAAACCTCTGTTCCTCAACCTGACCAGATTCCCCAGAACCTAAGCTCTCAGCAACAGCTTTATTTTTTTTGATTTCCTATCACTTCTACTCATTTGTAAAGAGCATAGCTCAGTGGAGGCATTATGTGATGGTACCCTAAGGATAAACCTGAGAAAGATACAACTTTAAATATGTTAATTCTGGCACAGAAAAGACAGCATTCAACTCAATGCACCTGAGAGCGAAATTATTGAGCTGTATAGTATTTTGAATGAGAAATGAAAAAGATTTCTTGTCTCCTAGCAGAGAGAGCAATTGGCAAGATTCTTTTCTCGTCTTAACACTGTCAGTTTTATCACCCTTATGAATTCAACTGCAACCTTAAAACATTTAAAACTTTTCCTAGTCATGAAGGAAAGATTTTCACTTTGATGACTAATTCAAATGTTGATCAGTAGCATTGAGTTTTATTACCTGAGCAATGCTGGATGTTTTCAACCTAAGACTTTCCAGGAATTCTTTTAGAGATGTTTACATATAACATATATATATGTGCACAGAAGGGTTTTAGAATGCAGACAAAAAGAAAATCATGTTGCAAAAAGACCTACTTCCTTATCCTAGTCAGGAACAGTACATAGTGTAGTAATTAAAAGGTCCATTGCAATTAACAGGAGCTGCAGGTGAATTCATAATTTATTTTACAATTTGTTCTTGGCCTGCTAGAACATTACTTCTATTATAAATAACATCCTGCATGACAAGTATCATATTATGCAAGCCACTAAAATAAAACACTCTCTATATTAGCTGAACCAGTTAATCAAATAAAAAGTTTTAACTTGATGACTGATAGCATCTTTTGAACAAGCTGATTTCTATCACCATAATTACATTTAGAACAACAGATACATGTAATTTCTAGGTGTTTAAATTCATGGCAGCAATGAAAAATTAACAGTAAATTGTTATTAAGGGAGTATAGGCTTCCAAATCCAAGCCTAAACAAACTGGTGTAAGGAGCGTGAGCCACTCCGGCATGGACAGAGCAGCTCTTGGGAAAGCAGTTGGGAGTCCATCTCGCTGGGTAAGCAGGCAACTAAGGAATAAGATGGTATTTCAGCAGCTGGTCCTATGGAGCCAAGCAGATCCATCTCCAGCACAGCTCTGCATGCTGTTATATACTACTGCCGTATCCTTTTAAACCAGTCTGAGTTCCCAAACAGCTTTTAAACTGCTTCTCTGTTGGCAAATGTCGGTTTATTTCATTAACCCTGAGATGTAACCCATCTTGTTTGATGTATAATTCTCAAGCTATAGCAGAGAAATACAAAATTTCATATGTAACTTTTGGTCTTCCATGTGACTGCTGTTCACAGGCATATTACTTTGTTTTCCTTATTAAAACACAGCAGCTTTCTGTTTGTATTTCTAAATTCATAAGGCCCCTTGCTCACTATTCTGACTGCGCAGCTATTTATATGAATTTTATATACATTACATTTCTGGAAGAGAGTGTATTAATATTCAGCATTTAATATTAAATAGTAAATTAAACTAACAAAGAAAACATTATTTTTCCTAATAGTATTTTGTATATGTGGTATTTCATAGGTTAGGGATTAGTTTTCCTAACACAAAATACCCTGGAGAGATTTTTTTTTTTTTTTTTTTACTATCATTAATCCTTATTTATAATGGTTAACTATTACATAAACATTCATGGCTCATTTCTAGTAAGCCTATACTTTCATTTACACTTTCCAGAAACCATGTGGAATGCATATTGCAGCTCACAGATTTTCTCTATAGTCAACAATGTGAAAGCAATACCATAGCAACCCGTAAATAGTTTGTGAAACACATCAGCTGTTTACAGTCTGTAACTGCACACAAGTAATGTTGGACTTATTTGGGAGGTGTCAGCTAGACATAGAAAATATGAAATCACAGAATTAGGACAGTTCTGTACTTTTGACTCATATTCCCACTTGTACTTCCAATAATGTTTTGGTGCCTTTTTATTTTTTTAACATTCAATTGTTGATTTTGTATTTATGGTATTTCTAAGATTAGGAATTAGTGCATTTACTAGCTGTTACTGAGAACTTAAGAAGATAGCAAAATAGTAACGACAACATAGAGAAAATATTTACTAAGAATGAAATTTCTTTCTCTAAAGAATGCAAATATGCTTCATTTGGATAAGGAACTTTAACTAACTGAGATGAAAAATATCACAGAAACTTTAGAAAAGTCAGATGTAAATACTAAACAGTAAGAAGTTTAGCTACTCTACTTGCAAACACAATGCAAAATTATACCAGGGGTTTCTTTTCCAGTGATTTACTGTAAGAAATCTGAACAGTCAAAAAAAAGAAAATTCAGAAAATTCAATATATAACTAATTTTATGTTGGAAAGAAAAAATGTATTTATTGACTTAACTGTCATGAAATCTCTTCATCTTAAGACAGCTTTTAAATTGCAATGAGAAGTTAATCGCAGCCTTCAATATACCGAGTGTTCAGGTGAAGGAAACCAATCACTCGTAGCTAGTGTGTTATGGCAAAAAAAAGAATAATGAAGATAAGGTATGAAAAAATACTGAAAAGTATGTTTACTTTATAACAATTATTTTTTTATTTAGAGCAGAAAGCTTGTGGGTTTGTATTCAGAAAAGTATTTGAAAGGATTCTGGTAAACAGCTTTTGTTCTGTCATTCTTTCCATAATTACTTCAAACTTGAGTAGAGATCTGAACAGACAGTCTGCAGTTTCAAGCTCATTAAAAGCGCAAATGTATTTGCAGCTAAAAATAATGAAAAATTCTCTTCCATTCAACAGAACCCAATTTTAACAAATGTCAGATTGTGATGAATAAAAAACCCCAAACTCATTACTTCTGAAACAGCAAAGGAATCTAATTCCTGGGCACCTGTTTTCAAAAATCACAAGAAATTTTTAACAAAGATGCAAAAAATAAAGACCGGCCATCACCACTGTTACAAGTTATCGACAGCCTCGTTTATGAGCCTTCACCTTATCAAGCTCCTGTGTGAGACGTTGCTTCTCCTCCCGATAGGTGCTGCCTTGACTAGCTCTGCTGGGCCCAGGCATTCCTGCAGTGGGAGTGAAGGTGCAGCACCGTGCTGCAACCGCAGCCCTGGGGCTTGTCACCACCCAGGCACTTCAGTGCACAAAAGTGCACTGATGGCACGCCAGTGCCTCCCTAAGTCGTCCAAAACTTGAGTGTCCCAGTGGCATGACTTGGCACAGACATGCACAACATAATATGACCCAATGCATCTCAGGGGACAAAAAGGCAGAAAGATCTTCTGAGGGTGCAGTTTAGAAGATTTTGCATCCAAAATGATTGCTGGAGTATGAAGGTGAAGAAACAGACAGGATTTCCCCCCTCTTTTGTCTGGAGTTAGCAGCATCTATTCAATGGGCCATTGCAACTTCCCCTAGTCTCCAAAGTCTCACTTTCGAGTAACACTGTTCCAGAATACAAACTCAAACTTCTCCAAAACATGCTGCTTGAAGCAAAATGCTAACAAAACCCCAATTAAATTCCCATTTGCTAAGTATCAGTGTATCAGACTTTCAATCAAGTTTCACTTTATTCAACTGCCTGGTCTATTCCAAAGTTTTCAGTAAGATTAAATGACTAGATGTTCTAAACAGAACAGAAACATTAAACACTGAATTCAAACTTCTACAGCTTTGGAACTGTAGGCAAATGTAAAGGCAAAAGAAAGATAGCATCCTACACAAACATAACTCAAGAATAACCTCTTGATCTTCAGTACCAAAGAAAAGAGATTCAAAGGCAATTTTAAGTCTGTGCTTTGCCTGGAATCAGCATCTGACCTTTCAAAACTTAAAAAATAGCTTCTTTTTACTGAAGAGCAGTACAGATTACTCAAATTGTTTTGAGATTTGGTTTGTTTTTTTCTGCTTTTAATTAAGTTGTCCTTTTATGGTCTACATAATTCTCATTCATTAAATCTGCCAGACTACCACTACGATTAATATTAGTGTCTAGTAAACCTACAATCATTTTTAGTTATTTATAGAATTTCATGGGTTTGATCTGTCTGACTGTTCTTATTATGCAGGTAGTTTAATATTTATTCCAAATTATTTATGAAAACTGGATTAACGTGTTGAAACTCTCAGAATTATATCATGTATCGATCTTCTCTTTTCAAGTCAACTAACCACAGGCATGATGGCTACAGGAAATATTTTGAATTTACAGTGTTCTTTACCAATGTAGTGTTAATATGTTCTCATATGGAATAAATAGTAGACCATTTAACAATGCCTGCTCAGCAGAACTGACAAAGTAATTCTGTAGAATTCCCCTCTACCCCCAAAATATAATCAGTGCATCAGAACATGAAAAATGCCTGAGTGTGTCGGAAAAGCTAGTCAAGCAGGTTGTCACCAACATTGCTAACAGGAGATGGTAATTGAGTGGCGCAAAGACTGGCCACTTTCTTTGGGTCATTCAGCTCATAGTCCCCCAGAATCCACTGTCGTTAGATTAAGGATTTTATAGGGCTGGGTCATATTTTCCTCCACAACCTTCTGTGTCCAAGCATACCTCAGACATTCAGCAAACATAATGTAAAAAGTAATTTTTAAATTGATTTTATTATTTCTTGCAGTTTCAACAAGTACCCTCTACCTCTCGTATTGAGGAATTAGGTGAATAACATGTTGTTACACATTCAGTTTACCCACCACTTCAATTTTGTAAACCTCAGTCATATCCTTCCTGAGACTTCTCTCCAGATTGAAGATCTCTGGCTTCTTAGTCTCTCCTCACAATGCAGCTATTCCAGACCCTGGCTCATTTTAGTTGCCTTCCTCCATCTATACTTTCTGTAAGTCCCTTTGACATGCAGAGAGCAGATCTGCACACAGTACTCCACATGATCATGCCACAGCATTCGATGGCAGCAAATTTTAGCACCCAAATGATTTGTTCTCAGTGCCCTTGTCTATGATGAACATAATCTGTCACTTGTTGCCTATCCGCTCATTTTTGGAGTTTCCCACTATCAGCTCAGCATTTGACTACCTGAGAGAGCTTAATGCCATGGGCATCCTTGGAAATGTCACCATACACCTTCTGTATCCAACTAAACTCTCACATTCATGCACCTTACAAAAATATCTATGTTGGTTTCTGTTACTTCTGTAACCCTTTTTTCTCGCCTCTAACTGATGAGTATGTTTCGCTTTGGCTTGAGAAATATGTCCAAAATTGAGTGTCTATGCCCCATCTGTAAACTGTGCAGGATTATCAAAAGAATTTTTTTTCCATCTTGGTAACCAAGACCAAAATAGACTTTACAGTATATAAAATTTTCTTGCCATTTAAATAATGCTTAGCAACATTACACTTGAATTTGAAATCACTGTCAAATTTCATTTCTGGAATCCATTCAATTGCTAATTTCTTCCCACTTCCTTTATCTTGAGATCTGCTGAGCCAAAAGTTTCATAGAAAACAAAATTTCAATTGATCACTGTTCCTCCGTTTGAGCTACTGAGAATCAGTTTTCAAAGCAGAGCACAAGGTATTGACTACAAAGAATATAACATAAATGCTATTAAAAAATTTAGACTCGGCTTTCTTTTCTGATTTGTAGAAGATGCCAAATGTTAATATAAATGTTATTTTTCTTTGAAATTGTTAGTAGTCTTCTTTCCCTTCAGCATCACCTTCTTCCATTATGGTTTAAAAATGTGGTTCCATTTTCTCATTCTCAAAATGGACATAAAAATCTTAGCATCCCCCTCACAACCATGAACATTTTAAATTTTAGGAAAGATAGAGAAGTATTAAAGGGCTATTAAAACTTAAGTAATCCAAAATACAAGCATACTGACTTAGGAGTTTGTTTGGAAAATAGTCTATTAAAGTTCTTCTGAAAAAAAGGAGCCAAAGTATTTTAATTCACCCAGATCGATTATCATTTATCCTAAAGTGAGATACTTAAATAAATTACAAATTATTACAAACACATACAATGGACAATGCCATGACTATATTAGCTCTTTTGGATTGCACTTCCTTCAACTTTTCTTGTTTGGCCCACAATTTGTTCTCTACAACTGCCTGAAAGGAGGTTGTAGCAAGGTGGGTGTCTGTCTCCTCTCCCAAGTGAGAAGTGATAGGGTGAGAGGAAATGGCCTCAAGTTGTGCCAGGGGAGGTTTAGGTTGGATGTTAGGAAAAACTTCTTCACAGAAAGGGTTATCAAGCATTGGAATGGGCTGCCCAGGGAAGTGGTTGAGTCCCGATCCCTGGAGGTATTTTAAAGACAGGTAGACGATGTGTTTAAAGACACGGTTTAGTAGTGGGCAGGTACAGTTGGACTCAATGATCTTAAGGATCTTTTCCAAACAAATGATTCTACAATTAATGAAAAATTAAGGCACTTTGGGTGACATGGGTTTCAAGTCCTAAGGAGAGAGAAAATCACTGTACGCCAAACCAAATTAGGATAACCAATGAACTAAAATATGCTGAAGCATAAGAGGGATGAATACTCCATGACACCAGGGCTATATGAAGACTGTGCAGCAGATAAGCATACGGTCTTTTCATGTTTAGGATCATCAATAATTGAGACCTAGCTAGAACACACCACATATTCCTGTCAACTAGGTTTCTTTCCTTGGAAAATCCAGTCTGTGAGAGTGAAAACATGAAGGAAAGAAGAAAAAGCATATACTGGCAGGCAGCAGCTAGACTGAGGGTAGGATCTGTTTCCAAGATCTGGGAGCAAAAAGCTTTCTCTGCCTCTGATGTAGCCAGGAAGACCAGATGATGAATAGAAGTGCAAATTCCTCCATCCTGATGCACACGGGTCTCACTACAGTACATCAAAAGCATTAATATAAAGTTTAACACAACGCTATTTGTATTCCTTCTAGAGCTATGCATTTATTCATGCAGAGTTCACCAATTGAGGTCTCTGCAATTATTGTCCTCAAAATTACACAAGCTGTCATTCCAGAGGAAAACAAACCAACCAGTCAACAAATCAAACAGACCAAAAGGAGGAATGCATGTGCAAGTGTTTATCCAAGACCCTTCATCTAGAGAACATAACTGTATTATTCCCATTTAAAAGATCCTATGCTTCCTTAAAATATAGAACGTGCCAAGAAATTCCACATGCTGCTAACACCGCCTTGAGCAAAACCAGCATTCAGATACATATTTCCACTGATAAATGAAAGAAAGTACAATACCAATCTTTACCAGAACTGGAACATATTTAATACTCTCAGACAAAGCTCAACCACCAATCTCTTTCTTCCGAGTTGCTGAAGCAGCTTACAGGGCTATTAAAATGATATGTTATTGTTTTGTAAGTGTTAGCACTTACATAACAAGTTAAGGCTTGGAAACACAGATGGGTTTCCCTTGTACAAAAGAACAGCTTTTCGCATGATAAATAAAGGCCAAGGACTCCCTTGTGTAACAAGTAACATTACCATCAACACCTGGAAATACAGCAGAAAGAAATATTTAAAGCTGTAGCTTCTGACAGCTGTAGCTTACTTGTTGCATCTCCTTCTTTTAACGTGTTCCAAGTGAAACCTTAATTATGATTAAATTCAATAATAACCTTTCAGGACACTCCCTTAGCACTCCCGCGAACATTTTCACAGCTTTTTCCCCCATGGCTCTAAACCAAATGGTACAAGACCCATCAGAAGTAACAAAACCGTTGCATACTACTAGTTCTTCTAGTACGTCTCTAGCGCTCATTAACGTACCTCTCTAAGGAATATTCTGGGTTTTTAAAAAAATACATGAAGAAAGCTCTACCAGTGATGGTATTTTAAAGCAGAATGTCATATAAATTTAGGCCTAGCATCTAGGTTAAGAACATATATGCTTTTATAAAACAAGTATTTTTTTTTTCAGATGGAAATCCTCTTTTTAAAGAAGTCAAACCTTTTTTGTATTATCTGTAACTCAAACACTCTAGCTTCCTGTGACTGCATGAGAAAAACAAATTGAACCAAAAGGGATTATAAATAACATTAAATTAACCAATCCATTCTTTTTATCCAATCTATGAAATGCAGATGTTAATGGCATTAATGATGAGAAGTGAATTAGATTAGGATTAACTTATCAATTAGCTAAGGTATTACTAGTACTACAGACATATATTTTAATGCCACACTATCAAATAGAAAGATGATAAATCAACTGTAAATTCTGTAAATGAAGCTCCAATCTGTTCTACTTTTAATCAAGCAATAAAGTATGCTTGCTTGCTTTTTTTAAACATTAGGAGCGGAATTATAAAAATGTGGAGTATGGAAGTGAGTGGTGGTCACTGACAGGAGTATGTAGGAAAGTAGAATTAAACAAATTATAGTGGGTGTGAAATTTAATCTAAAATAACTAAAAATAATTTCACAATATTTTTTTCTCTTTTAACCTACCTCTTTTTTTTCTCTACCAGCTGTCTGCAGATCTCCTGCCACCGGGTATTCAAACTTTCCAGTTGTTCCTTCAGCACCTTAGCATCTGCTGTTGACGACTGCTCAATAATCTCTTCACCAGTTACGTTCAATGTTTTGACAACAGTTTGCTGTCGCCCAATGCCATCCTGAAGCTCCTGCAAAATACCCAACGCATACATGTATTCATAAAAATGTCAAACATGAAACAAAATACTTCATCACACCCTAGCCAGATGGAGAGAGGTGAAAATTTTTGCTCTCCTCTGAATTCCAAATGAAAAATCCAAAGGTGAGTAAACAGAAAGACATCTCATGTTTTTGTAACAAGTACCTTTCAGTGCATCTCTACAGCCTTTTTTCCCCTCCTGTATTCTTGTCTGCTAGAGATCACTATAGTAATATTCTGCAGAACAATTAATAAGTAAAACTCATGAACAAATTTACTTCTACACCCCCAAAGGTGTTTATTTAATAGCTTATGAAACATTGTAAAATTTAAAGTTCACAGTGTTTGGAGTTCCTATTAGCTATCAACACAAATAAGCAATGTTGAGAAAGCAAAGACTGTGAAGTATTACTGCGGATTCCATTAAAGAACACATTTGTCTCCAGTTGTAAGAAGCCTCATCATCCATCCCCTTGTGGGTTGTGTTTTGGTTTTGGGCGGTTTTGGGCAGGGCTAGGGGAAACTACACTTCTAAGGAAAAGTATTACTTACATTGTTTTTACTTACATGACAAAATAAAAAACTACCAAAAGATAACCAAGATGGATCATTTTTCATGTTTTCCCAAATGCATTGGGATACATTTTCTACACCTTTTATAATTAAAAACTTTTGCACCTGTATAGTTACCTTAAAAACAACACAGTTCTGAATCTGTAGCTTAGATTTTAACACTGTATTCCTGTTTAAGAACGTTCATATTTATAAATAAGGAAATAATTCTTTTCATATTTTTAAACAGCAGCAGAGCATGAGTATTTTTTCTTTGTATTCCTCAAAATATACAAGCAGGGAAGTGTAAAATCATTTTCAACAGTTTACTGCTAAACTAAGCAGAAACTGAAATAACTTCAACAGTCTACACAGTGGAATTCATACTTGATGATGGGTTTCACAATCTCAGGAAGTGTGTCTGAATCCTATCTACATACAAGAGCTTTCAAGTAAAATGCTGAATCTACCTTTTCTAGAAAAAACCAAATATTTTAGCATATCATACTCTGGAACAACGTTATATTCTTGTTTTCTCTTTCTAAACACATAAATTACAGAGCAAGTTAGTAAACCTGCGTATTAACTTCAAATGAAAATTGTCCACGAACTGGTTAAAATTGACAGGATACAGCTTTCCAGGAATGTCAGAGACGAATATAAGAGACGAATATAACCACTACTTAAGCATTTTATATATATATGTATATATAGTGTGTGTGTATATACATATATATATAAAATATCTATCTTGTCCATTAGATCTTCATGCATGAGGTTATGATTGAAAGTTCACAAACTGAACCACACAAAGTTAACTTGTTTTAACATGACCACACCTCAGTTGCCAGCTACTAATTCATTAAACCGCAGCAAGTTGGTTGCATGCCCAATCCCTGCTTTTGCACAAATTTTCCACAGACAGCTTGAACACCAACACCATTACAACCTGGGGCACAGTGGTCGAAGTCAGCTAGCTGCAGCAGCATTTACCCACAGTCCTGAAGAGGAGTCATAGCTGAGGCAGAGGTTAACACTGTCGAGACTAAGCTTATTCTTACTATACATCCTGTTTGGTTTTCTTACTCTTTCTTTTTGGTTGTTACAGAAGAGAACTCCCCCCAAATTACTGCTGCCTTTTGTACCTCTCAGTAATAACTGTTATTCTGGTTTTGGGGGTTTTTTCCAAACTATTTTCATCTCCTGTAGTTTCATAATAAAAGAAGAGCTGTGATGAGCATAACGTTGCAGTAATCTGCATATCATTTTATCATGTTCTGATAGAATGAGCAACTTTTCCTGCTAGATCCTAGCAAGATACAACAGTCCAATCATGTCGCATCAAGCACCCTGCTGGCCTAAAGTGTCCCAGCACACTCTGCTTTGCCTGTGGAACGCATAAGATTTTAAGACACCATTGTAGCAGAAACTGCAAGATCTTCTAAGGCCAAGAAAAGACCCATAAAAGCCTCTTACTTTGAGGTATTAACTTTTCTTGTCTTTCTATGATGCACATTAACACAATGGTACATGGTCCAACGTTTGGCTGTTTTTTTTCAGGTACATGATTCACTGTTAGGAATAAGTAGTAGTAATAGTCGGGTAGTTTGCCTAAAATGCAAATATTCTCTGTTATTGTGAGGCTGAAAAGTCATTGGTCTTTCCAGTACACACCTCAGTTTTGGTAATGCCCAGCTTAAAATGAGTATCTAGGGTTTGTATGCATTCATTGTATTTCACATTTATTTTAGCACTAGAGCCTTTGCGTTATGTGGTAGGGGCATTACACAGGTAAATCATAACAATGAATAAAATAAATAAATAAAATGTATAGTCTGAGGAAAAATATATCACAATAAGTGGCTTATTTCCAGCAAGGTGCCTGAAACAAGTGTGCTATTGCATGCACCTGTATGAACTTAAGATCCATACCACTTACAAAAAAAAAACCCTCAGAACACAGCTTCTACTTATACGCGGCAGGATTGTTCATTTGGAATAGGAGATCAAGGCAACGAGAACAAGGGAAATTCTACTTCTTATTCCAAAGTTTTTAGAACTAAAATTTGTAGAAATTAGAGGTTATCTCTGCACCAGCCTTTCTAAATGACAGAAATAATCACCAGTCAGTATACTATTATAAAGTAAAATTCTAATTAAAAGTCCTGTATTGGGTTTCTGTGGCAAGGTCTTGGTAGTGGGGGCGCTACAGGGGTGGCTTCTGTGAGAAGCTGCTAGAAGTTTTCCCTGTGTCCGCCAAGCCAATCAGCATGAGTGGAAGTGCCTCTGTGACAAATATTTAAGAAGGAAAAAAAACGGCTGCATCTCAGTAGCCGGAGAGAGAAGAGAAGTGAGAGGATGGGAGAGAAAACAGCCCTGCAGACACCAAGGTCAGTGAAGAAGGAGGGGGAGGAGGTGCTCCAGGAGCCAGAGCAGAGATTCCCCTGCAGCCCGTGGTGAAGACCATGGTGAGGCAGGCTGTCCCCCTGCAGCCCATGGAGGTCCATGGTGGAGCAGATCTCCACCTGCAGCCCATGGAGGACCCCACGCCAGAGCGGGTGGGGGAGGAGGCTGTGACCCCATGGGAAGCCTGTGCCAAATCAGGTTCCTGGCAAGCCATTGCAGACCCGTGGGGGGAGGAGCCCATGCCGAAGCAGGTTTGCTGGCAGAACTTGTAACCCTGCAGGGGACCCAACGCTGGAGCAGTCTGCTCTGGAGGGACTGCACCCCGTGGGAGGGATGGACCCATGCTGGTAATGATGGTAACTGATAAAATGCTCTCTCCCCATCCTTATTTCGACCCATGAGCCTTTTGATTTACTTTTCTCTCCTCTGTCCGGTTAGAGGGGAGTGATAGAGCGGCTTTGGTGGGCCCCTGGCGTCCAGCCAGGGTCAAACCACCAAAAGTCCATTTAAATACTCTGAATACTCTGAGCCCTTTTCCTGCATTCACAGCATGTTAAATTAGTTTTTTCTCTCTCCTCCAGCATACATTAAAAAAAAAAAAAAAAAAGGCAAGTATTAATGGTTTCCACATTTAAAAAACCAAGGGAATTTTCCATTTGTCTTTGGCATCTTTACAATAGGCCTTACTTACAAAGTGAAAAAAGAAGATAGATTACTCAGTGGCAAGAGATGGTCTTTGAACTTACAAACCTTAATGCCAAAACAGGAACCTTGTGCAGGATGTGTAGGAAGGAGAAGTGTGAACTTCCACCAGAACATGAGAGAAGCCTTCTGGCCATCTGGATTTCAGATCGCCATAAAGAACCCAATTTGAGATTTTTTTTTTCCAAGTACTCTATGCATTTGACACTTTTCACATGATTAAATGGAAACACATATGCTGATGAAGTTGTCTAGATTCCACGGCCTAAGAAAAAGCAGGTTTTACTTGATATTGGGTACTGCAGAAAGCACAGAAACGCAGGAAGACATTTAGGTTTTTTAAAAAGTATTTTTGTACAAAGTGGACAAAAGTGTTTTTAACTGTTTTGCTGAAAGTCATGTTTTCACAGACTCATCCCAGAGCTATGAAGGACAAAGATGCTTTTCACAACTTTCAGTATTTAAAACTTGTCAACAGCTATAGTTCCCTGTTCATTCCCCCTCTACCCTTGCCACACACCTGCACAAGGGCAAGGTGCTGAGAGCCTGCAAGAGGTTGCCTCCCATGGCCTTACAGTTTATGGTGCTACAGAAGGAATATCAACATTGAGTCTGTTTCCTGTAGATTCACATTGCCCTTTGGATTCCCAGCTTACTCAGAAGGCCATCTGAGATACCTGTACTCACAATCATACAGTTTCTAATCACTTTATGAACAGAATGAGCAAACAAACTTAATTAAGAATGAGACGTTTATATAATATTAAAAATAAAACAACTCGGAAAAGACAAGACCACATCATACTTCTACATACCTTGTGTTTTCAACATGATGCTTACTTAGCTACTAAGAAAAGATGATGATAATATAAATACACTTTGATTTTTCTTTCTTGTGATTCCCAAGCATAAGTAAGCAGGGAATGGCGTATCATTAAAGTAACGTTTAAATATTCTCTCAGACTAAAAATTGCAAAACCAGTATATTAAAGGACTTCTACCTCTCATACAAGTGCTTTTACATTTTGATAATAACCTCAATTAATTTAGTATAATAACTTAAAAGTGCCAAGACATTCATTGAAGGCTTCTTTGCTTCAGTTAATTTCTTTTTATTTTCTAAGGTTTACCTAAAAGGAGAAATTATGCACACTCTTTCAGAAAACTTCCAAGTGGAATAGAAGCAAAAAAGAAATATGGAGTAAACACAGGGGGAAATCCTCACCAAAGTCAATAGAGCTGTTTCTGCAGTAGCAGGGGACTCTGCCCATAATCAGCTTGAAAACTCTGGCCTAATTCACTATTGGTTTTTTTTTTTTTTTTCCTCACTTGTACTTTCTGGTCCTAGAAGCAACTGCTTACCAAAACCACAAGAACAGCTGCTTTATGATATTTTTTGAATCAAACATAAAAAAAGAAAATGGGAGAAAGAGGGAAAAGTGGTAAGAGAAATCCCCAAAGGAAATTCTGAATGCGACACTTTCAGCATTACTTCTGACACCCCCAAACGTATGTAGAAGACTATTTCAGCTGTACCTCCAAACAAACCTCAGAGGTTTCTGCATCAATATTAGCAGTTATATGACTTGTAAAGCTGTTCTTGAGATAATTATGCAGTATGGTGCATATTAATAAACAAATCACAACTGTTTGTGACAAAGTTGACAAAGCTGTTAGTACCACTATTATTCTTTAGAAAATACTTTACAGTTACATCATATGTTGCTTTCCTAAGAAAATGAAAAGTCTGAGACACCCTAAATCTACAGACATTCCTAGTATCATCTTGGCAATGGTTTTCAGTTCATACCCTAAATATGAGGCGGGACTCCCCTAAAAGGGAGAGAGAACAAGAATATCTAACACTAAAATATATTTCTGTCTTCCTTCTCCTCTTTTTTTTTTTTAAGTTTCCTTCCCGTGACACTTTTCCTTTTATTATTTTCAGTTGAATTATTCAGTGGTTTCACTATTTATTGCCCTTTTTTTTTTTTCATTCTATTTTTTTTTGTCACCCTCTCCCAGTCAGTCCTGTGGCTTGCTTTCCCATAACTACAACCAACAATCAATAAAAAGAAGCAATATTGGAAATCCTAGGGCTAGTCCTATTCACAGGCTTGCTGCACATCACTACAAAGAGAAATGTTTTGTTTTCTGGGGGTTGCCATCCTTGCGCTTATGGACTTCAGCCATTTAATTTGCTCTCACTGCTACACTGCTCTTTTTCTTTTAATCTTCTTTCTGTAATATATTTAATTTTATGAAACTGTATCATTCAAGGAGCCAAAGGTATTTTCTCCTCAATATGGATGACAGGGTATGCCTTGAAGTCAGGTTGTTGACGGGACACACAGTGATGTTCAGTTTAATGACATCTAAGAGTTACGCTGGACAAATTTCTGCCCAACTCTGCGCATGGACTTTAGAGACACTTTTATGTATCAAGGTCCAGTAGATAACAATTTTGGATACCTAAAGATGCCTGCACTTAATGTGGAGCAGGCTGATTCTTTGTGAATCACCTTGTAACACATGCATTTGCAATGCAGCAACATATCTCTGTTGATTCAATCACAGTATTTTACCTAACAAAATGAATGTGAACAATATGCTCACCACAATGGTTCCACACTGACCTCTGATTCTCTTTTTAAAGCCCTGACTGTGCTGCCTTCTTGGTTTAGACAGCTCCCAGTAACCTTATTTTGTCGAGAACAAATAAAACTGACAAAAAGCTGTTTTGTCAAATCCAATGCTACATCGAACAATTTTATCTACTGCATAAACAGTGTGCAATTATAAAAAGTTGTGGTGCTTTAGTTTCATAGGATTTTTTTATCTGAAACATCAGGAGTTTTATGTGTTTGTTTTGGGTTGGGTTTTTTTTCGATGGACACTTATTAACAGTTCAGTATCTATCTTGTGATAATAATACTAAATGTTTGCTTAATCTACCATTATCAGTATCATGAAGAGTTTGTTATGCTTTCTGTTATTTTTTCCTGAGAAACTATGACTAAACTGTTTGTAGGCAAAGAGGAGTAATATATAATTGATTAACCAATTTACCAACCTGTTTCAAGCAAAATACATCGCACCATCATATCCCTCGTTGCCACCTTTTTTTCTTGATACCTATCACAATGCTTGTGACAATTGACCAGATAATATGACAAAAAGATAAATTATTGGTTCAGACAGATTGCTGGTACTAATAAAAATGGTCAAAAGGAAAAAGATTTGAGTGGATTATGAAATAAACCAGTTTGAGTGCTTTTCCTGTATTACATACCCACTTATCCAAGTAGGTACCAGAATGGCATAATTCCTCTGACTTTATTTGTTATTTCTTAGTTAACTTGTACATATATTATGCAACCCTTTCTGCAATCTCATTTACACTTGTCATTGAATGAAATAACAGTTTACTCTTAAACTTAATCAGAAACTACTCTAAAAGGAATCTTACCAGCACTTTCCTCTTTTCATTGTAGTAGACAAACATGCTTAAAAATAATTTATTGTTATGGAAAAGCCCTGTAGCAACACGAAGAAATACCACAAACAAGCTAATTTCAGAGCCAGTAGCTGGCACAAAATGTTTTAAGAATAAAATATTGTATTGCCTTTCCTTAATTTAGGGTGAGATACAGATCCTAAAAGCTCATAAAGGTACTATGCACCACTTCTAGAAATCTGTAGTCTTGAATTTTACATTAATGTGCTATTCTTCAGTCATTTGCATAAATCTCTCTTCTGCCTTAAATTGTATAAAACCATAAGGTTGACATAAGAGCATCTACCCAGATGCACCAACATAAATCAGAGAACTGTAAAAACATTTGGCGGAAAACTATCCCCAACACAATTTACTGGCATTTGGTTACCAGAATGAATCTATCCATTAAGAGCATGCACCTCTATTCAAGATTCTATTAGAAATAAGGAAGAAATTAATTTTCCAGGCAGTTAAATCGCATTGATTTAATCTGGAGACACATTGCTGGCACTTTGTCAGGATTAAAACAATCAACAAAAAGAATATGCTGTTTCCTAGCTGTTTTTTTATAAGCAGCTATGCAGTCTTCTTTATTATGTGTGCATTATGTTTGCCATTGTGTTAATGTTCAGAATTATGGAATCTCAGGGCAGCTGATGGAGATGTTTCGAAGAGGTGAAAAAATAGTAAAAAACTGAAGGCAATGTTTGCTAAAGAGTTGACAATAATTTAAAGCAAAGTTTTCTTCTTAGTGTAAGATATAGGAATTATTATGGTTTGAATATTATTATCAACTGTGTGAAAGAGCAGCATTTGAAAGTGTTGACAGTAGGCTCTGGACAGATTCTACCTATAAAGTAGAACTGGGTGCATTTTCTCAATTGTACTTGGTTTGTACATCAACTGTACATGAGAAACCAAAGGAAAATTGCTGCAGAACTATTTTCTGAGTAAACAATATTGTAAAATAGCAAGGAGATTTCATTCTCACTTTATTTGACTGAAATTGTTAATAGAATTATTTGTGGTGTAAGCAACAGTTTATATAAATAGTTTATAAAAAATATAAAAATTTTGTTTGTTTTGGTATGCAACCTGCTTGGTTGGAGAGCCTTAGGAAACTACTATTCCAACCTGCTTTGTATATTATTTATTATTTCTATATTTTGATTCTGTTTAATTAGAAAAACACAAGGTCCAGTGTTGCCCTGGATTCATTGCTGACTGTCCATGACTGCTATTGCACACAAAGAAATGTTGGTACAACGCAAGTCCATAGTAGTACATTTTAACAAATTAAATGGAGGTATTCAACTTCTAATATTCTGCTAAAAGTTTCTAATCAAAAAGAGTCACAGATTTGTTTGAAAGTTTTCATGTCTTCCAGACTTTCTCTCTTGACCGTGCCTCTTCCTTCTAGAAACAATGACAAACTTGTTCTTCACAAAACAAGGCATAAAGGCTGAAATTCCTCTATTTTATCTACACATTCTTCAGTCTAGCCTGTCGTCCTTCAAGAAGCAGTAGTCTACTATACTTTAATAGCCTAGTAACTTCACGCTTCAGCTTGCTACAGTAATTCCAGGTTCTTGTCACTGCTACCTGTGCTGCTATCACCTATAACTCCAAATGCATCTCCAGTTCCTCTTACTAATACTTACTGAATTTTCCTACATAATTAACTCTTGAGAGGCAGATATCACCCAGGAGGACATGTTACTATGAATTTCATGAAAGTGACAATTTGGTTTGTGAGAAGATCAAACAAAAGTTTTGTCTGGTTCACGGTTCCCTGTGATAAAAATAGGTTAACCTGAATTTGTCTCTTCCTCTAATGGAAGTTTCTCATACCTTGAAATCAACAGGGGTAAGAAAGGGAAGAGGAAGCCAAGGCTTGCAAACTGAAAGTTCCCTCACGTGTTCCTATTGTGATGAACATATTTTGAAGATTTGAAGATATTAATCATCTTTGTCTCAATTTCCTGGCTGCTCAGAATGATCCAACTTTGAGTTTAGAATAACTTGATATTGGCCCTTGAAAACCTTCTGAATGCAACAGCCAACTAACTGAGGTTCTGAAAGCTGCCACCTACCCCTGCCCAAAAAGGTTCCGAAAATCTGCACATCACATTTTTGTCTTTGCTTTCCTTTAAACTTGCCTGGACAAAAAGTTACAAAGCACTCTCTGGGCCTTAGAAGTATTGAAAAAAAGATATATTATTGGTTTAGGTGGAAGGTGACCTTGGCAATTTAGTAATTTTATTAAAAAAATATTTAGATAAACAGTATTGTCTTCAAATGCTGACACTTGGCAATCATATAATCCCTTGTGGTTTTATAAAGATAGTCATCAGGAGATTAATTAAAAAAACCAAAGCACATCTTTCCCCCATTATTTCCATTGAGACATAGTTGTTAAAATGGCCATATTCCTTTAAATTTGCATTTCATGTCCCTTTCTAATGTGACACAAAATTGTGATGAAAATAATTTCTGTACTAAATTGTAAAGTTTATGACCAGAGGTCTATTTTGTGTTTCTAACCCAAATTACACAGTTGCTTCTTATTGATATATTAGTATAATTTTAGAACTGATTTAGAAATACTGCGGGGGGGGGAGAGATATATTTTTTCCCCACAAAAATTCCATTGCTACTGCATACTAACGATACTGCTTCAGGTTAAATACATAAAATTGAACTGCAAGTCCAAAAGCCTACTCACTGAATTAATAGCACACGTGTATGCCACTGAAATATATTAATTTCCATATTGATGTAGCACCAAAATTTTAAAACAAGTCTTTATCAAAGAACTTTTCTATATATCCCTACACATAATAGTACTAAGTTGGGACTATGGCCTGATTTGATACCAAGTTTAATTTGCAATTTCTGATGTTTAAGCATATTGATATTTTACAAGCTTTGCAAAGCTATAACCGAGCAATCAATGTCAACAACAAGAAAAATTGTTCCCTCCATCTTCAATCTCTTTCCAGCTATCACAAATCAAACTATTCGCATAATAGGTCCCAGTATATTAAAAATAACAGCATGGCCTAGTTTCTTCAAACATAGCCTGTTCTGAAGTGTTCAAGGACATGAGTAATACTGATGGAATTACCTTAATAACAGGCAAGCTTTTTTAGCCAAATAAGTGATTCTATTCTAACTCAACGTGAACACAGTTCTTCATTTTCCCGCCATATTTAAATAAATTGATTTTTCTTAAGTTAAAAGCAGATAGTTATTATACTTTTACAATTTCTCAGCTTTTCCCAGTTCTTACAGAAGTCTTGTATAAGCCAAGTTATGTCCTATATACCTCCTGTGCTTCAGAAACTAGAAATCTTCTATTTGCTTTCCGGTGGAACATATACCTTGAGAGTACCACCCTGAGTCTTTAACTCAGTAGTACTGGAATAAATACATGTGCCTCAGCATCCTGTTTTCATTTCAGTCATGATATTTAAGCTCTTATATATTACCCCTTTCTTTTGAAGTGACTAGATTGCCATTTGTCAGTGCCTCTGGCTATGAAGAAAAATACCCATCACATAAAAGTAGCAGACTGGAAATATTGAACAAGCTATGTGTATTGGATCTCTGGTGCTGGTCATTTATAGCCTCCCTTTAAGAAAAACTACTGCAGTTATTGACCCTTTCAAGCATTTGGGAGACTATATAACCCTCGCTTTCTGAGTTTTCATCCATATGCTTTGCACTTTATTTTAAAGCAAGCTAAAATGGTATATATAATTTTTTAATCAGAAAATCTGTGCATATTTGTTCTACATCACTAATATTAAAAAACGCTTTTTGATAGGCATAAAAAATGTTTTTGGATACTTTTTTATTCTATCAAAACTGTGCAAAATCAGTCCCGTACTGGGTAAGATAGAAAAACCCACCACAAATCATGTCATGCCTGTTTATAAGAAAAAATAATGGCAAAAAGATTTGGACTGATGGTCAGTGTACCCTGACTTGTCTGCAACATAAAGGAATAAATGTATCCTGGGCAATATCCAGCCTGAAAAAGTGGCTTCCCAATTGTGGAGAATTACTGTGATAGGCAAGAGGATGAGTTGGTTTAGGCTTGCAACTGTTTACATACAGACAGCTTCCAGTGCAAAGCAAGTAAATTGGTAATAGGTACCATGTACAGCCTCACTTAATAATTTACCTGATATATGTTGTTGCATTATGGCCTTGTATTGCAAGAATATCAGAACAAACCACAAGTCCTGGTTCAATGAGATAACGCAAGCATAACTTAAATATTGCCTGAAACCTCAGTTTGGTTAAAAACAGAACACAGAACAGAATAAACCAGCAGAAATACTCATTTTTCAAAAAGAAGAGGACAAATATTATAGCAACGGAGTTATTTCCCTGTGTTGCCCAAAAGTGTAATACAGCATGAGGTCAGCCTGCTTGACATTAAGACAGACCCAAAAAGTCCCTACCAAATAATTTATCGGAGGATTTTGGCAGCCAGAATTAATTGTCCACCTTGTGCTTCTTCTCCTGTCACCATTAAGGCAGCGTTTGCCCCAAGCCTTTGAACAATACTAACCCGTGCAATAATGTCAGTGGCGGGGGACAGATGACAAACCAACCAGTTTGTAAGCAGCTGTCATGTTGCCTTCATTCTTCTGCTTTGATTTTACTGTTCCTTCCTTTGCCTTTTCATTTGCGCCACCACCTCTGGAGCTGTTGCTTTAGTTCTTTTAGTGCTGTCAGAAGAAAGGTTTTCTGTCCCAGTTGAGTCACATTAATTTAAGAAGACTAGCTTTACTCCCTACAACCACTGGGGTGATTTGCTACCCCAGCTACACTCTGTTTTCTTCAGTCTCTAATAGACTTCGACTGTGCATCCATCTTGCTCCTTCTTTGGAACATAATTATAGGATTTGGGGTCTGATCTTTTATTAATTCAAATACTTTCCTAAGCATGCCAGTGTTGCTACTCAAGGGATATCTGATTTACATATTCACATAATTTCATTTCTGATTGCTAAATTCATCAGCTTGCTTCAAAGTAGTTGATATTATAAACATAGTAAGACTTTCAGGAACTGATGTTCATTGCATATTTAATGCTAACATATTTTTCTCAGTACAGCACTGCATTTTCAACATACAAATCAATATGTTTATTGGAAAATTTGCTTTCAGTGGAAAACATGCATAGAATCATAGAATGTTTTGGGTTGGAAGGGACCCCTAGAGGTCATCTAGTCCAACCCTCCTGCAGTGAGCAGGGACACTGCCAACTAGATCAGGTTGCTCGGACATCTTGACATCCTGATCCTTTAGGTGAAGAGAAGCAGGCTGAGTTTAAACACCAAGGCTTAGAAATAAAAATAAATTAATTGGGAGGTTTTTTGGTAACAAGACATTAAGTACTTCATCAACAAGAAATAATTCCACTAGGATCAAATTAGCTGCAGTAACACTTATGGGCACTCTACTCTCTGCTGGACAATGATTAACGTCAGTTTGGTTCTTCTCACCTCTTCAACCAGAGGTGTATTGAAATTGCTGTACCAAATTTGAGGGAAATATGTGTTGAGAATAGAAGAATACCAGGCTAAGGATGGGGAGACAGAAAGCAAAAAACTTGGCCTGAACAGTAATTCAGGAAACATTACTTCTCCTTCTGAAGATATATCACTATTTCAGAGACTTGTTATAAATACAAACAAAAGACTTTGTTTGCATTTTTTTCTTTACTGAAATATTTAATAAGGTTATGGTGGTTTACTGGACACCTGACCCATACAAATGTATGAAGCAGAAGTGTGAAACTAAGTTGTTTAACGTGTTCAGCTTCCCTGGCTCATGGATGTTGAGGGCACTCGGTAATACTCTGAACAAGGTCCGAGCAAAGTGGCTTTAGGAAAAAAAAAAAATAGCTGTACTTGTATCATGTAACATTGTATGGAGAAGACTAAGTAAAAATTTTCACTTTCTAAGTATGATGTATAAAATTCCAGGTTTAAAATTTAATATTTAAACATAGCCATGAGTACAGTTTTCCATGTTTAGAAAAGTTGAGGCAGAATTAAATCAGTGCCATTTACAGCTCATAACAATGATATCCAATACTAACTGTGGTATCATCTGAGAATGAAAGCATATACCAGCACTACATTAATAAGATTATAATAAAGCGTGAATACAGTTTGTAGCAGTGTTGTAATAATAGGAGAATAATATCAATCACTACCTTCTAATTTGATCTGCAAGGTGCTACACGGAGGAAAAACACTGTACTTTACCCAAAAAGACTGTTTTTATGTTAGGGAATATTGTAGAGTTTCCTTGGGTTTATTCAGAAATGTCCACTTAAATTTTACACTGAATTTCTATGCTAGGACATAGTTCCAATCAGCATATTTCATTTTGCTTTAAATAAATCATTCCTTTTCAAATACACACCCCCCCCCACAGTATCAGTCAACATTTTTTTTAAGTGAGAATATGATCTTAGATGGTTTAAATTATTATGTTTTATAATCACAAGACAACAAAAGCACATTGTATCCCATCAAAGAACTGGGACATGCAGACACCTTCAGTTCAAACCTTCAAAAAAAAAAATTCAAGTGAAAAGTAAGTTTTACTACAAAAAAGGAGTCCTGTCTTCTGGTATATAACAGTCTCTCCCAAAATGAATTTAAAAATGAGTCCACATATACAAATTATTTTGTCTACCTATTTTGCGTCCATACTAAAAATAATACAATAAGAATAAACACACAAAAATGTCACCAAAAATGATACTATACTAGAGTTCTACTAAAAATGTTAACAGAACCAATAAAGTTATTTTCTCTATTGCAGCACCTCTCACAGCAGGAAAAAATGGCTATCAATGGCGGCAGAATTTCTTCTGGTTCAAAATGAATATATTGATTTCTAGCTGAAGGGCAAAAGATCTACTGAATTTCTCAAAGTCAGTCAACAAATCACTAAAATCCCATTTAAGAAGTTAGATGAAACTAAATATTGCTAATAGTTTAATAAATCACTAGGAAACAGGAGAAACAACTTAAACCAGATGTTGTCTGCAGCCTTCAAAAGTGATTTTGTTCCTTAAAAAATGACAATAGATCAAATTGTACTTACCATATTCCAAAAATATTTTGGGAAGAATGAGGTGTTTACAGTTTCCTGAATAATTCTGACCAAGCCATTTCTCTAACTGCACGTAATTCTGCTTCATGATAATTTTTAACATATTTAAAAAAAGAAAAGTATTTATCATCAATCGACTATGACACTTCATACCTAATACACAGATAGCTTCTGCAGAAGGCTGGCCATGAAATTCTAATCTTAATATAAAATAGCAAAATGTATGTTTAGATATAAATTCCACCTATTTCTGTTTCGCAGCATCATCACTGATGGCTACAGGACTGAGTATACATGCCTTAAAGAAATCATCACAACAGTCTTTCTGGGCATAGAAAAGAAATTCAAATATAGGGTTCAGTTTGGTATCTCTTAAAGAGAGTTCAGAGAGCTCTACCTGGCAGTCATTCATACTATTTCCTTATTTAAAAGACCCAGCATATGCATACCAACAGCCTTGCATTTCTCCCTCAGCCTGTATTTGAAATGTTAGTGCTTTACCCTCATGCAAGATTTGAAGGGTAAGGAATAGATCCTAGCGCTGCACCAAAACTCAGAACCCCTCTGCCACTCTTCAGCTCCCCAGGGAAGACCTCCACTGTGACTCACCAGGAGCTGCCCTACACATGGAGCAAGTGCCTGTGTGAGACACCTTGCAGCAGCTTGAAACACGCTACCTAGGCAACTGCCCACCTCTCCTTCAGACCATCTCACCTACACTAAACTGTTGTAGGGAAGTCAGACACCCCTCATCATCCCACCCCTCAAACCGACTCATTCTCTAAGAATGGACTTAATGCAGTCTTTTTTGCTCTCCTTGTCCTCTACATCACCTCCCACTATGACAGCTCCAGCTCTTCCATCTCTCTCACTAGGCAAGGCAGAGTAAGTACGTGATTGTCCGCAGACCAAGATTCATTCACTTCTTAGCTTGTGTGTTGCTAACAAAGGAAACATTTAACTTTTGAACTCTGCTTCTCTCTCTATATCTCCCTCTCAATGCCAGCACTGAGTCATGTCCTACCCAGCTACTGATATTCTAAGGCTTGTAGGAACTTAATTATTTGGGAATCTCTACCTCTGCTTCTGATTTGATTAAAACTGAACAGTGAATTCAAAAATCATTACAGACTATGCTACAAAAGATAGATAGACTGAAAGCAGACAATGAAAGAGGAGTGTTTACAGCAAAACTCTGACCCTCGCTCTCTGCTCGGGGAGGCCGGAGGCACGCTTCTATGCATGAGGCTCATACTTTTGGGAGGCATGCAAGAAAAACAGCTCACCTAAGGTTCACACACCACCTCTTCGTGGCTTGCCTGCTCTCTGTTTTCCAGGAGAGTAAAGGAAGTTCTTTTGTACAGAAATCTACTTTGAGTCTGCCAGAAGTTATAGTCCCAAAATAGAACACTGTTATGAAGCTGCCCTCTGAAAATGCTTAAATAGTCATAATTGTTAAAATTGTGGTTCTCATATACATATCTTTGGGTGAAATTGAAGTGTTTGCTTTCAATTAATTGCTTTATCAGAAAATACTAAATAACATGAAAGAGATGCAAATAATGTATCTTTGGATAAAGACAGATAGGAAGCCAGGATAAATACCAGACCATCGAAACATTTAATGAGTTTGTACAAATTAACACATCAACTAAAATGCATCATCCCAGTGACTAGACAGAAAAGGAAACAGAGGGTATAATTAAAAGCAAAACTAATCTATTGTTATTACCAAAAACCTACACCAAGATTTTCTCTGTTGTTGTTCTACATGCCATAACACTTGCATATATTTGTTTCTATGAGAGCTAGTCCTGAAGCATCTCGGGTGTTTCACTCTGTGTGATAGATAAGCTCTAAATCTTGATTACTTCCCAATTAAGGACACTGCTGGTTGTCAAACTTCACTCACCTTAATATGAAAACGTCTTATGAACAGAGCATCAACCCTCAGATAGGAAGAAAGTTGCAGTGAGTTCTGGTGAGAAAAGAAATAGTTTCCTGCAAATGGAGGTGAGAGGAGTCCAAATTCACTTAGGTCCTGCACAGTCTCTTTTATGTGAAACTGGGCGTTCACAAGACAGAATAAAAGGAAAGCTAAGATTTAGTCACAGCTTTCAGATGAATGAGACCCCCACTTTTCCTTATTCTAGAATCCCTGTTTTCTGAAGGGTATAGAACTAAAGAGGATTATGTGAAGTACAAATGGTGTCCAGGTAAATAACCACGCAGGAATGATGGCAGGAGGATACTTCCCAGAAGGGTTGTCAGTGATAACATGCATAACGCAATGGGATTTTAAATGAGAATGCAGCTTCTGTAAATAATATACGTTCTTCAAGATACTCTTGAGACACTGGACAACACAATTCCTTTAGACAGATATCGTGCTTAAAATACTGTTTTTCTCAGTGTACATGATCTCCATTAGAAACTTAAGTCAGACAAAAAGGAAGTGGTAAGAAACATATCTATAAATATAAATCTTATATATAAATCTATAAACATCTAACAGTATTTCAGAAAACTATCCTAGACCAAGGACAGCGTTGTTGCCATTTCCTTGTTTGTGATTGCCTATTATAGATCACTCCTACAATTTGTAAAAGAAAAAGGGAACTTTTACTCACAGAAATACTCATTCTGTTTTAAGTCCTCCACTTAGAGCCCATCCCCACCCCGGGGAAGGGGGGATGTCGTTCTGCTCAACCTACTCCTTGAACCACTGTAAACAGTGCAATTCAGAGTCTTAAGTCCAACAAAGACAGATGAGCTGTTTTTTCCTATTTAAATAAGTGTTGGGTTTTGAATAATTTGAATAATTCTGAATCAGTGAGAGCTCACTTGGTAGTGGAAGACGACAAGTTATCTTTACTTTAGCTGAAAATGGAAAAAATACATTGAATTCTAAAATCATACCCCTATCTCTCCTGTCTTTAAATATTAGCCTCTCTGTTACATCTCATTTCCATTGCTATACTTTTGTTTTGTCTGTTAGGCAGCATGGAAGGATATTGCCAGGGAAAGCAAGACCAATATACTCACAAGATATAAAAGCACTATGGTACGGTCATCCCTTTTTCACTGACTTTCTTGGTCCTTACCCTTGCCAAGATTTGAGATCTCTCTTTTTAACAGACCGTCAGCTGGGCTAAAAACAGCATGTAAATAAATCAGGCTTTAAAGACAAAACACTCTTTCCACTGATCTCAGAGAAAATTCTAGATATAGCAAGGAACAAAAAATTGGGACACAGATGAAAAGCAAATGTCTTTCACACTCATGACTCATAGTGTTAACACATACGCAGGCTTGTTTTCTTCTCTGGGAAAAGTGGTTAGAGTAAGTATATTTGTGCTGCTTTTTCAATTGCATTACTATGTGTTGTATAGAATAGTATATAGTTCTGAAATCTAAAATATATTTTACAGAGATTTACCACTGATAATTCAGAAACACATGAACTCTCCTTAAAGCAAAACAAAAAAAAAAAAACCCAAACACAACAGGCAACAGAATTGCCTGGTTCAAGTTACTGCTATGCTTTATTTCTTCACGAAGACCTAGGAAAAGGTTTATAATTTTTTTATTTATGTGTATTTAAGAAAATGGACTAGCAAACTTAGGACTTTTTCCTTTGTTTGTTTTTATTTTCTCTGATCTATTTTCAAAAGCTCATTTCCAACACTTACTATTTCCAAAATACCGTAATGCTAAAAAAAAAAAAAAAAAAAGACATAGAAGTATATTTATGAGTTTAATGAGAGTTCTGCTCATGCAGGCAGTGCATAAGCTTTGAAATGTCACACTTCTTTATATTGATGTAACAAAGCATTTACACCAAAATGGTGTTTCCCTATTTGGATACAGAAGAATGGTACAGTGTTACCATTATTAATAAACTCTTTCCTGAAGCTTTTCAATGTATGTTCCTCTGAAATCTGGACATCTCAGGTTTGCCTTGTTGAAGTGAAGCAATTAAAAACATAAAGCAGCCTGATTTTTAGCATTGCTGGCATCTTCTAGTTACCTTTATTTCAATTTTAACCTCTGAATCTTGCTATTGACATGTTATTAATATTAAAATGTTTAAACTTCTGTCACTTGTCCTATTTACTCAACTGTTTTGATATTTTATTATTACTATATTAGCCATATTTCTTAAGAAATGAACAAGGTACATAATTTGAAAAAAAAATCTCAGATACTTTTTACCTCCGTTAAATGCTTCTATTAAGTTTTGTCTTTACTGCTATCATCTCTCTGAGCCATTCCCATTCATTTACCTAGCACCCACTAGATAGCCAGGATAAAGCTGCTTTCTGAGAAGTAGCCTAGAATTTAAGTATAAAAACAACTAAAAAAAAAATATTAATCTAGCATCAATTGTCCTTCACAGAAGCATTGTCCCTTAGTTGGTGACTATAAATCTGCCCACAGGTGTTTAGAGACAGTGCTTAAACACCCAAGCAATCCCCTACCCCCACCTTTAACTATACAAGAAATCTATATCACAGCCTTGATATTGAGGTTGAAGATTAAGAGAGGATGAATCGAAACAAAATAAATAAGCTTCTGTCAAGTTTCAAAACTTCCTCGATGTTTGAAAAACATCCCATCAACTTCTTAGAGTTATGTTGCTTATCTTTGCACGTCCTATTTTTGGCTGAAATAAGATGTATGTGAAAACAGAGTCCCTTAACAAAGTAGGGCTACTCAAGAGAACCTGAAATGAACTGAACAGCCAGTATTTCACACTGCTTTGCACCACTACTGATCTATTCTCCTTGGCATAAAGGCACAAATGAAATAATGTGGCAGCTGTGGTTTAGAGGTCCTAGGAGCTAGCGAGGATTTTCATAAAATCTGGGTGACATTCTTGTGACAGTCATAGTTAAAATTAGCATAAAATAAAGAAGAGTGGTGTGGGGGGAAGCTATTATTATTAGACTTCGGAATGTCTCTCCTTCAAAAGGCAGGCTGATTTAAAGGGAAAAAAAAAATACACCCCTTCACTCACTAGAGTTGTTGAGGACTACTTGGTTACACTAAGTAACTGCAATCTGTATTAAACAAAGATGTGGTTAAAGCCTCTCCAGATGAATCTACTGGGCAGCTGCAACAACAGTCGTAGTACGGTGCAGACATGGACAACCTAACTGCAAACCGATTGGCTCAGGTACAAACTGTAGCCTACTCAGAGATGCCCAAAACACCCTCAGTCGCACAAGTCTTGCTGTGTAGGTGGTTCTATGAGCGCCTCAACAGGGAGTGAATTTATTTCTTTAGAAAGGGAAGTCACCATTCATACCTTGCACTTTTTTTTTTTTTTTTTTTTTTTTTTTTTTTTTACAGTAAGATTCATTAAGAATTTGTTCTGTCTTCAGAGAGCAAAGAAAGAAAGAAAAAGTTAAAATGGTTTTCCAGTCTTTGCTGTCCCTCCCTTCTAAGATGAGCCCATCCGGAAACTTTTCAGCCCAGTTTTTATTTTATGTGCTTATGGAAGAAAGTTACAGCATCATCTTTTCTCATTAAAAATAAAATGTTTGCATGAGGTTTTGGAGTAAAATTTCAATCTGTTCATCATAATTTCAAAAAGTCCTGACAGTATCACAAACCTGATGCATTGTAAAGCCTCATGTCTAATGGGTAAATTCACTAAGAATGGAAGCATTGAGATTTGATTGTAAAGGGAGCTGTTTTCAGATTGGCTACATGATTAATGTAGTTTTTATAGACTTTATGTAAAAACAAGATATATTACTGTTTGGGGATCAAGCTACCTTTAAAGAAAGGATTCTTCAGGAAATTTGACTGCCAGGATGAAAATTAAAGCTATTATCAAATTACTCTTTGTCTTTCACATGTTTTTAGGTGGACCTGCTACATAATTCTGATTCCAAATTCAATTATTTGTCACATTCAGCCTTTACCACATAAACATTCAACAGTTCCAACAAAAAGAACATCCTAAATCTTTAATCATTACAAAAAACAGAGCACCTTGACCTTGTATTTTAAAGTTAAATGGAGTGACATTAGAAAAATTAAATTGGTTCTTTCTCATTTCCATAATATCCTTTAAAAAGCCTTGCCTAGCCTGGAGTATATGTTCTATTTCTTTATCTTTCTTGATGACCCCTTATGCCTGCAAGTCAGCTCGTTTTTCTCTGCTGAAGACTGCACCCTACTGCTGCATGCGCTCTAAAATTTCCATTAAAATCTAGGGCATCATCATTCATTCTTATCTGCAGCAGGCTGCTGAACAGTGCGATACCAGCAACTGCATGCGAACTAGTCTCGAAGGACAGTTTAGTTACACACATCACCATCCAGTATGGAGAAGAATTCTACCTGCATAATACGTTATCACATCCAGTACACCGGGAATCTTGAAAACACCGGGTCTAGCGTAGGATGTTGTTATTAATTCTCTTGCAACAGCAAGTCTTACTTAAACAGCAATTTACCAGCAGGCAATTAGCTTCTCAAAGAACATTTTTATTAAGTTCACTTCACAATGAAATGATCTGTCTCATCAGCTATTGAATATTTGCTGTTTAAAGCATTATTATTTTAAATTAGCATATTACGAGTACCTGAGGGTATTTATACTTGTCTATGTGTTTAACCTTCAGGTTTCTAAGTCCCTCTTCTTCAGGCTGATTCTTTAAGCAGTTCTCATACCCAAAGTACATGGACACCCTGCAAAAGTGTTTTAAGCTAGCTGTGTTCATTCCTGTTTCTTTAACTTTTCTCCTTTGCAAGGAGAACTCTTATGTGTGTATGCATATAGGCGTGCATGCATGCACACTTAAGAGTGCACATAATTACATACCATTCTCTAATTTATATGCTTATATAAACACACAGTCTACAATACTGCAGATGAACTTCGTCTTTTCATGCTATTTTGCAGCATCTCGGCTGTCATAATGGTCATGTTCACCCCTTATTCTACAGCCTGATGAACTTTTTTTGTATCCTGAGCCCAAACCATTGCATGCCTTGAAGTCAGAGAACAAAAATTTAATTATCTATTACATGCAATGGATATCTTGTGTGCACTTACATACACAACAAAAGAGAAGGCTGATCTGTTTGCAGATGCTGTTGAGATGTGCTGCAGTGCTCTGTGTAGTATTGGTTGAACTGACCTGTTGGCTAACACCTCTGTGGCTCAGTGGACAGCTTTGCTATTGTCCGGGCAAGAGAAGAATACAGAACACCTAACTGCAGTCACGTCAGGATCAGACAGTCCTGCAGCTATCTGCACCAGAGATGATTTGCCACTAGCAACTACCGCTACAAAAGAGCTCAGCATCCATGAGAAATCCAAGATTAGATTGTTGGCCAAATTGATCTGGTTTGGTATTTTGTTTTTTAAGTGACATGTATTTGTTTGTTGCTACAACCTTTTCCACATTCTTTCCAGTGGCCACCAACACCTGAATCCTCCTGGCACACAACACAAGCAGCTTTTGTTCTTTTTGTATTCATAGGCTTTTGCCCCAGGACAGCACAAGCACATCAATGTTCTCATTGCAGTATGAGGCAAAATTATATGCCAGCTAGGTACCTCTGCTTCTCCCAATGGATGATTGCATACATTGGCTGAGGACAGTATAATCCATTCAAGACACTATTTAAAGGGTTTATCAGAGGAAGCATAGTCTTTCTTTTTTGTTGTGTGGGTGTGGGTGTGTGGGGGTGTGTGTGATGGGAATGGCCATCTCCTTCAGGAATACCTGCAACAGCATTTAGCAAAGGAAGCCATAACTCATGATCAGCTCGAAAAGACAGACGGATAGGAGAGCTGATGTCTCTCCTTCATCTATTAACATCAAAATACAGCTAATACAAAATAGAGCTGATTATAGTCTGTGTCTGTCCTGAATCTATATATTGTCTGAAGACTGGACAATCTTTACAGCAGGTTTGGGTTAACATTTTTATAGCTGTCTCACAATTAGGACATTTCAAAATTAACTATAACTAACTAGGTTGGACATATCCAAGGCAGTATCATAAAACTGTTCTTTCTGTTGAATAAATGAGCAGTTGCAAACCAACCTTTCATTGACTGGCATAGAAATAGGCAGATCACAGAGTACATGATCTTTTCCCACTGAGCAGCCTAACAGCACTTTTAAAGAGAAAAAAGGTCATTGAGCTTAAAGTCGTCAGTGATGCCAAGACATGTTAACTTTCGAGGCAGGAGGGGGGGAAAAAAAAAATTAAGTCATCAGTGATTGAAACATAGTACTGACAGACTCCAGTCAGAATGAATCCCATTTAACTAGGACTGTGCCCACAGCATGGCTTTCAGCTGTGGGCAACATGTCACATAAGATGCTCTCACCAATTTCAGCGGGCTTCCCACACTGAGTATATCTTTCCCTACTGGTTCCACAATACATATGCCTTATGAAGCATATATGGGTCAAACAGTATCCATATGGCAACAGGATAACCATTGGCTTTATATTTTTGCATATAGGTTACACATGGTAGTCAATAAACTGACAAGATGAAATACAGAGCAGCATATATACGTGGTTTCATCCTGCAATAAAGAACAAAGCAGTCTTGCAAATTTTAAACTTTTTCTCGTACATGATTTCAAAAGGCATCATTGAGGAAGATAAAAGACACCTTGATATTTATGTTGAGAGACTTACCCCATTATTATAATTTCACTCCCACCCCCCACTTTCTCTGCTCAGGACAAGGGTGCTATGTTCTCTAAGGAAAGCAATTGTTTTTTAAAAAGCCTAGAAATAAATACTTAATTGCAGAAATTTAGTGAATACATATATTGTTAGGGAATCAAAAATAGCATAAAGAGCCAAACTGTCTTTAAATAACCTTCAAAAGATATAATATTTGTCACTTGGTTTGTTCTAATATTGTAGGATTATACATTACTAGTTTTAGTCAACGTAGCTATACCCAAGAACAATTCCACTGCATAAAAAGGTAATGTCCTCTCCCAAAATAACTGCATATTATTTGTAATAAATTTCAGTATAACTTATTTAGGTGCAATCCTACATCTGAGTCCTATAGCTGGAAGACCACATAACATAAATGAAACGTACCGTTAGGAGGGCAATACACATTATTGACAAAGTGTTATATCCATTCATCTTTTTCAGAAGTATGATAAACATCCAACTAAATACCTTGGAAATGTTATGAGGGCAAGAGAAGGATGTGTTCATCCACAGGCTCAAAATAGGATAACAGTAAGGGCAAAGAGAATGAACTTTAACCACTGTTACTACAATACTGAGGCTGAAACAGCCAGTAGCATCAATGAGCCTAAATAAAATGGCATTTTGATACTTAAAAAAAAATAAATAAATAAACCCTCTAAATTTACACAAATTATATCTACTATTATCAATAATTGACTGTGTTTCACTGTATGCCTTTTCTCTGTAATATGTGTGCAGCTTATTAATTACTTGGGACTTGAATTGTCTCTTTCAGTATCTGCTGGGCACCAAGCATGTTTTTCATGGTATGTAGTTTAAAAACATCACACGAACACCAAAATATTATAATTGTTTAGTTAGAGAGCAATATATTTTGAAACAGCACAAGTTATAGTCTCTATAACAACCTTTAAACATTTAAAGCATTGTGTGACAGCAGGACCTTTGAATCAGGAACTGAAGTGGCTGAATTTGATTTGAAACCTCAGTTGGCAAAGTTTTGTACTTTGCACAGATTCAAACATTTGTTAGATTGGAGACTTAATGCTTTTATGCATCCACAGACCCATCATGATGTTGCTACTACCTTCGCATTATTACTCAGAATTAATATGACTAGCATAATTTTAACAATTCCACATGACACTTCTAATCCTTAGTGAAATCTAGATGTAAATTAATTCAAAAGAAATTAAGTAGTCATGTCAAATTTTCAAACCTTTATGAAGTACTTTATGTAACTAATTAAAATTTTTCTTCCAATCTTACCCTTGTCTCTGTTACGCTAAAACATTTTTAAGACCCTTTGGTAACAAATCAAGAATAATTTACAAAAATACATGTTAGGACATGACTGTGTTTTATAATTAGGCTGAGAAGAAACAGGCCTTTTTGTTCTCAAAACGCTGTGCTCCTTAAACTGAGTTAGCTTACAAGCCACCCTGGTTAAACAAATGCAAAATATGTACTTTTTTTTTCTAATTATTTTAAAATTTTCCAGTTGATTGGTATGCTTATTCCAGAATAAGAGAGCCTACATGCTCCTTTTCATAAAATTGTTTCAAAAGACATCTTTCATTTTACTAGTTTACCCTTCCTGTATTGACAGGAAACCAAAATGCTTTTTTTTGTACAACATTTATTCTAGAGATATAATATTCCCTTAAGTACAGTAATGCAACACATGCAGCTTCTCAACACAGAATTTAAAGAATGCCTCTTGTTAACAGATACTTTGCCTATATGAACCTATTCTGAATAATGTCACATTTTTATGAGTTTCCTAAAGAAATGAAGCATATGCAATTTTTGTCTTGTTTCCAACCACCTACCAGTCATCACTTTGGCACCAGTAATTTTGGGGTGCACTGGCCCATTTCAAACAGGTCAGGAAAAAGAAGAGGTCCAAAAGATAACTTGATTCCTACACATTACATAAAAATTGATGGTATGCTACTAGAGGACAGCCCAAATCAACACCCTCCCATCAGAAACAAAAACTGTAGAATGAGAGCAATAATTGTATATTTTATGATACCGGCAGCTACTCAGTCAAATCTTACTCCACTTGCAAGCAATGACAGTGTATGCTTCCTCTTGGCTGTTCTGTAATTAGGGGACAAGGGCTAAAATGTGGGGGTTCTTTGAGAGGGGAGTAGAGACCTTGCAGGAAAAAAAATTGCAGGGAATTTTAGCTCATGGGTGGGGTCTGTGGTGAACAGAGTTCCAGGAAACCCGACTGTGTTATTGGTGCTACTCATGACCTGCTTGCACAAACTTTAAATATTTTTTTCCCCATGATGCTTGCTTTTTTTCCTTATATGTAAGATTTTTTTTTTAGAATGCATTGTTTCCATACAAAAAAATTGCTTGGAAAATTAATAATAGTGTTTGAAAATAACTGCAAAAATACTAGATTTACATAAGCAATTCCTTGATAAGAAAAATAATTAAGGTATAAATTATGCTGCTCTTTTTTCATATGTGGTTTTAAGCAGGAAGAAGCATACCAAAGAAGTTCACCATAAAAGCAAGAGGAAGCTATGGGATCTAAAGTACATTCGAAACCTTTCTGACCCTTAGGTGCTGCTAGGATTGGAGGATCCTTTAAGTGAGAGTGAGAAGAGCTTACATGGAATAACCAGTACAGGACTTTTGTAGGTCTTGTGATATGCTTCAGTTCTTTTACATGCATGCACAGGGCAGAACAAAGGTGAGCGGGTTGTCAGACTAAATCTGTCCCAGTGTGTTTTTTAGCCTGTGTTAGGACAATTTCCTAACACCAACCTAGCCATATCTAAATTCCAGGTTTTCCTCTGGAGAAATGTGGGTTCCACATTAATAGGCAAAATTTCACTCAGTAAAAACAGGAATGGAAACCTGAAGCTCCCAGTTAATTGTAAAAGGGATTTTTTTTTTTTTTAAGCTTTAATTTTATTTTGGTTGATTGGATGTCATAAAGTTTGTTCAAGATAAGACAAAGGTTTTCTCCCTCTTTTATAACATATTCCATACCCTTTCACTTCTGAATGAGAAGGAATTTATTATTTTGAATAGAGGTTGTGATATATTAGGAATGAAAACAGACCTTTTAAAAAACCTAAGCAGGATTTGAGTTTATCAATTTTGCTTGAATAAAATTGAATGCATATGAGGACATGGCTAATCACAGCAATCAATCTTCATGCATTAAAAGATACATCTGCTATCACGCTATTTGATTTTGTATTACATTTTATATTATAGAATACTTAGATATATACAGTGTGCAGTTACTTTAAAAATAATGTATTATTTTAAAAGCACGGATGCAATTGTAGAAAAATTATAAAACTCATATGCATCCAATTCTGATAAGATTTCTATAACCTCATTTTAAATACGGACAGAGAAACAGAAAAAGAAGAATCAGGATGTTTTCCCAAATCTTCACCATGAGACCACTCCCTTGATTTATTTAGCCTGCTATCTTTCTCAGATTTAGTTAGCATGCTGTCTTTCTTGCAGCTCCCAATCTCCAAGCCTGTAGAGAGGTGGACAGTACTACTCAACAAAAACAAACACTCCAAAAGAATTGAAACTATGTCCCTCCAGCTATCAGAGGTAAGTATTTAACATGCTGAAGCATAAGATTTCAGGAGTAGTTAATAGTAGAATATGATTGTCTAACCCATTTAATAGCTACACCTATGACTGAATATAATGTCCTGCAACAAGGAATACCAAAGATTGACTTGAAGTATTTTAAATTTGTTAGACAAATGTATTATTCTGTGGTGCTTTGTCTATTCTGTCATTTATTAGAACAAGCTGGAGGTAGGCTTTGACCAGTTTGCTTTATTTTTCTTCCATAATTGTAAAAAAAAAAAGAAAAAAAAAAAAATCCAGGGATCTTTCTCTCTAATGTTTGTTGACTCAGTTAACTTTTTGCAATCTAAAATACAAAAACTGTGTTATACCCATTAACTTTTTAGTTCTGTTTTCTTTATTGCTTCAGTCTGTTATGGTGGATCTTTTTGAGAAAGAAAAATTGGGTACAGTGCAATAACTATCAATGAAGATATACAATAACCAGTAGCAATATTCTATCCATTTTGCCAGACCACAAATCCCACTCCTCCACCACTCCCCAGAAATATTACAGCATCTTTGCCAGGTAACTTAATCAATTTATCAAAATGGAGTTAGATCAACACTACTTTCTGCATTTGAATTAGTAGCTTAATTGAACCTTATCCAGTCATTCCTACCCTGTGCTGCCTTTCATGTGGGTGGGTTCTCTTGGTTATTTTTAATCCTGAAAAAATTTCCTGTCCAGTTCACCATGTGGCAGCACAACCTTTTACACCAGCACAGCTAGAGAGGCACCAGAAATCTGGAGGCACCTGGGGATAGACAAAGCCTGTTTTATACTTCTGGTGAAGAATACCTGAGAGTTAATTTAGGCTGCAGTTTCTCATATCTTTTGACATCATTATATACAGGATTTTTGTACAAACTCGTTAACAAAACACACGTGTTACAAGTCAAAATCCTATAGGTATACACGCAAAGACACTCTCTCTTCCCATCCCTTCATCCTTACAGGAGGGATACTCCACTATCCAGCTGTACAGAGCAAGCTTGTCATGTACACATGCGCAGGAGGGAAAACAGGAGAATCTGTTTTCTGAATCAGCATCTGAGGCACAAACTAGGAGCAGTGCTGCCACACATCACAAGCCTCCTTCAGATCTCCACTGCATCTTCCCTGGGAGAGCAGCAAAGGGAGTCCACCAGTGACAATCCTCTTACTGGCAAGAGGTCACCGCTAGGCAGCAGCTGTCCCCACCCCTACCTAGCACATTTGAGACCCATCCAGCCTTAGGAGGGACAGAGAGTCCATGAGGAAATCTTTGCAGAACTTTTCTTTCTCTACAGCTCTTTCCTGATACTTGGCAAGAGGAAGCAGCATTTGGGAGGGCAGTCAGACAAGCAAAGACCCCGTGTAAATCACTCAGCTCAACTGAAGCACCACAGCCAAAACTGTTTGATACTGTAGGCAAACAAAACTTTGGGGCATTGAAGTCCACGGCAGCTTTGCCATCTTTTTCATTAATTTCACAGTACTGTAGCAATCAGATACAGAAATGCTAATGGTTTAATTTTTATGTAATGAGAACCTTATGAAAGCTTTCAAAAGGTTCAGGTATGTATTCTGCATGAGCTTTCTGCATGATGTGCACACATAAATTAGCTTCACGTAATGATTACCAATGCTTTGTGTCCAGATCAGCTATTATCCTGGTTCAAGCAGAAAATGAACACGTATAAAGAAGTTTTCAACATCAGGTTTAAACTTTATTCCCAAATACGTATTACCACAGTACTTTTAAGATGGAAATTTAGCAAAAATGAATATGCAATACAAATTATATACCTTGGCACTTTGAGACTGTCACAGAAAACCTCTTTGGAAGTAGATTTTGAAGTTAGTTTTAATTTAATCCTAAGGCCAGAATGACTACATTGTAGTCCAATCACATCATTCTATTGTCAAACACACTATAGTTATTTTGGACTTTCATTTTTCCTTATTTTTTTTCTTTAATTTTTGTGCCACTTCTATAATACATACCTTTGAGGATGAACTCTAGAAATGGTTTCCCTACACTTCATTGAAAGTAAATGATCAAAGAAAACTTTGCTTGGTAAACTGAGACTTTCAAAGGTACTGAAAGGCATGAAGAGTACAATCCCTCCATCTAACTTCTTACAGAAATCCCACCCTTGAGATAGCATATTTCGGAGAAGTAAAAGCCTAACAAACTCCCAAATAATAATAAAAAAAATCACCACACCACCTTTTAGAAAAGTTTGAAATTGAA
Organism: Gorsachius magnificus; assembly: GCA_034008185.1. Lineage (NCBI taxonomy): Eukaryota > Metazoa > Chordata > Aves > Pelecaniformes > Ardeidae > Gorsachius > Gorsachius magnificus. Next base: position 92,030,014 of record CM067081.1, read on the forward strand.
CTGTTAGAATTTTGACCAAAAAAGAAAAAGTGTACCTAGTCTTACAATAATTTCAAAGTCTGGATGATATACTTTATTACTAAAGAATAGAATTTGGTCTAGCTAAAAATCATGTTAAAGACTGGTCTGAGAACGGTTGGGTTATTGAAGTACTGGTAAATATTGAAAAAACACTTTCTTTCTCCTTTATTCATTATTGTTTTAGTTTGTTTTCTTTATTTTTCTTCTTTTTAGTCCCCAGTTAGAACTCATTTAAGAGGGAAATGTTTTGGTGTTTTTTGGAAGAAATGGAGGGGGTGGAAAAGAATAAACCAGCCCTCAGGGAAGGAGAATGGAGAAAGTGAGCCTAATTCAGATGCTTTAATGTCTGTGTTAACAGACAATAATGAGACATTTTCAAAAAATGCAGTGATTCTAGATCTTCGTGGATAGAATTACAATAAAGTTAATGGTTCTTTCACCTGAACACCAGAGGTAATCTGTTTCCTTAAAATGAAAACCCATCTCTGCTTTTCTTATCACCGTTTCCACAAACGGAGTAATATAAGTGTGTAAAAATGTACCTTTGCAAAATAATTGCCATGCCATACAACGTTACTTATGTATACCTCTCTGTCAATTTTAATAGCTCATCCTCTTTTTATTTTGATACCATCTTGTTTATGAATATCCAGTTTAATATCTTAAATCCCCATCTCGATTATATTTTTTAAGATATTGTTTTCATTTTGGTCTGATTTTTAAAAAGCCAGTTGCAACTTAATGGGAGAAAGACTCCTCCTGGCTGCCTACAGAATGAATAGAGGCACATGCAGGTGATACTACACCAGACAGTGTCTGTAGCAAGAACTTAAACCAACACTTTAATGCCTGCACCCTGGGCTGCATTAGGCAGAGCACAGCCAGCAGGTGGAAGAAGGAGATCCTTCCCCTCTGCTCAGCCCTGGTGAGACACATCTGGGATGCTGGGTCTGTCTCTCAAGACTTTTTAGACTTTAAGACAATTTAAACAGATTTAGCTTTTTACAAAACAAAGTATGATAAAACTATAAGGATGTTCATAACCTAAACAAGTATTGCATAAAAGAATTCTGAACAAGGTCTGTTATCAAATACAGGTACCCAACAACATTCATGATCATTAAAAAAGGAACAAAGCAAACCAGCAAGAAGACCTACCATCTTCAGACATTACTTTCACTGAACACTAATTTTGGACAGTACTGAAAGTGTATGTTGGTGATCTGACTTTAGAAATAAAAGGCTTCATCTCCTATGTTGCCCTGAATCCTCGAATCCATTAGAGAAAGTTTCAGAAAACAAGTCTAAAGAAATGTAAGCCTGGATTCCTGGATGCAGAGCTAGAGGACATCCAGTTATGTTCTTTCCCTGGCAGAAGGAGATAGCAGCTCATTCCCCTCCTTGCTGAGACAAAGAACCGACAGTACAGTTTTCCAGCAATGTTTTCAGCAACAGCAAAAAATGAGAAACTTTTTTTCTTCAGCTAAGGTCATACAAACCATTCAGTTCCCTGTTTTCCTCCCTTCTCAGCAGGCAAAAATAAACAAACCAGGGTTACACCTTGCTGAGGCTGAATAGACAGTGAGGCTTCTCTGCAGGGGAAAACAAACACAGCGATTCCCCTCGGGCCGTTGGACAATGAGCAATCACAACTCCTTCTTACCACAGAAAGCATACAAGAAACAAGTTAACCCCAAACCCTACCAGAGCCCTGGTGCCTTCGCTTTAGTGAATATAAGCCATAAATTTCACACTCCACAGAAAAGCAAGCTTTACAGCCAGGCTGACAGCAGCAGTACTCTATTTTCATGCTTTTCCAGGAGAAAGAAGTTTAATCCACCTCATAGCAAGGAGCTATGGGACCAGGTGTCCATTGAGGACATTCAGAATTAAATACTAATGATTATTTCAGTGTTCTTTGACAAATAGCTGACTGCAACAGTCTGAAACAGCTATAGTCGGTGAAACCTCACGTGTATCACTCAAAAAAAACCTGTGACAGTCTAATAAGATAGAAACATAAAACTATCTACATCAAGCTGTTGATCTAGATGAATCAGTAGAATCTGCCACAAAACCAGAGTTAACCTTTGACAAGGTCCTCACTGTCCTCACTTTTGCTGACATAAAAGGATTTATTTTTTTATGCCACTTCAGGATTCTCCCAGAGATATAAATTCACAAATCCTTTGAAGCAGCATGAATCAGATTCAGTTGTTTCTTCATATGTTGTGATAAACAACAGTTTACAAGGATAGTACAATACCTTTAGATCTTTCTAACAATGATTTATATCAGCACATAATTTAATTATCACAAACTGGCAAAGTAGAACATCATTCTTCTCAAGAAAAACTAAGTGCAGATTTGGTGGTACAATACACAAAAAAAAAGGAAAATGTTATTTAATTCATTAAAATGTACTCAAAACATTAGCTAGTGAATATTGAAATGAAAATTAATTAATTCCCACATAAAAACTATTCAAAAGTACTGTGGATGTAGCCTTTACGGTGTCCAAGAAAGGTGGCATCATGAGGTTTTACCAAAAAAAATAAATGGATGGTACTGAATTACTTATTCAGATGAATGCACTTGGAACAGAATGCAAAATTGTTTGGGCCTTAAGGGTTTACAGCAATCATAGGTTGAGAGTTATACCCCCTACAACTCTGCATAATAAACAGCGCTGACCAGAGAATGACAAAAGATGGGGAACAAAGCAAGGCCAAGAAGAAGCAGCAGACCACTTCAAAGTTAATCTAAGTTTGTACTTAATTAGTGTGTACCCCCCACCCCCGTATTAGTCTAAATCTAAGTATACTTCAAAAGCTGTAGCTAGAGACAGTTTTTAATAACCAGGGGAAAAAAAATACCTTATGACAAATTAACTACTTAACTGGAATCTGGAGAAAGAACATCGGTTGCTGAACAAGCAGTTACAGCAAAAATCTCAATTTATGGAAAGGCTGTAATATTGCCAATATTAACAATAACTAAACTATCCTTTTGATCTCAATTCTGACTGTGAACTAAAATCAGGCTTTAAAAGGGCAGTCATTTAAAAGCCAATTTATTAGTGACTTGATGGATATCTTTATCCCTCCATGAGACAAAAATGCTCTGTATGTATACAACATTCGCCAAACCAGAACAGACACTTAAGCATAATCTGTTGGGCAGGGAAAAAACCCAGAACAACAGTGAAAGTAAGCATTTTATTTTGATTATGACACATTTAATTTTGAATTTTAATGCAACATAAGATTAAAAACTAAACCACAAACATGTTCTGCAAACTTAGACATGTGACATTTGGAAAAGGAACCTTATGATTTTCTTAGAACTTGATTTCCAGTCTTTTCCTCCCCTCTGAAAGAAAATAGTGTGGAATTTATAAATTTTTATATTTTACTTCTAATACAATTCTATTATCCAAAGATGAAACTATTTTCACAAGCAGCTGTGCTACTCTGCTTGCTAATTGAATTTAGTTTTGCCACTTCTCCTCAGCCTCTAGCACATCTGCTCTACTGACAGAAGGGAGATCCAAGGACAGGGATGAGATGAGCAAGCTTTTAACAATGAAGCACAAAATGTAAGACTGAAAGTAAAGAAAAATAGTACATGTATTGTCAACATCCAGAAAATAGTTGTGACAAACAGCATTTGAAAAACTGGGTTGTTTAGAAGAGAAGACACCACCCATGAGCAGTGATCCTGAATGTTTAGCACCATACCTTGTGCCTAATTGTTCTTCTTCCCTCCATAAGTAACCTCATTGGTAACTGTCAAATCAGTAATCCATCTCACTTAAAATACATAAATTTAGAACATTTCAAAACAATTTGAAAACATTTCAGAAATTGTTTTGAAAGCACAATAACACAGTTGTAGCCATTTTTCAGTTTTGCTGTCATATCTGCCACTTTAAAACACATTAAAGTACCCCGAAGCAAACATTTAAATAGCTCATCTTTAGCTTTCTTCAGCAGAAGTGTGCATCTTCCAAGAGCAACTATTTTGTGTGATAACATTTTCTACTAATTACATGACAGTATTCATCGTGCTTCTTTTATTCTGAACTTAACAGTGCATTAAATGTGTTTAGAGAACAAAATGTTTGCTTTACAAATGTATTAAATAATGTTTGTCCATTAACCTGTGAGTTAGTTACCATGGACTTGATAACTGCACTTCAAGTAGACAAGTAGACTTTTCTTATGATTTTTAGACAGATCCATCTGTTGTTAAGAAGATCTTTAAATTAACTTCATCTGGATATTACATCAGATATTATTTTTATATAATGGCAGAACTTAAGGCAGTGTAAAATTTTATTCTTGGCCAGAATATGATGCCAAAATGCCAACTAGTAACGTGAAAGAAATATAAATATTTAAGTAAGATGTATAACCTTTTCCCTTACTATAAGTTTGCAACTTTTACTCTATTTTTTTTTAATGCTAAACTTGTATGTACTTTGTTTCAGAATGATCTAATGTTACAACTAGTGAAGGTATACTACAGATGTGTTAGTGTAACAAATCTGCCTGCTATTAGTATGTGTTTATACACATAGTTGCATGGCATATCATTTAACACCTAATTATTTGTAGGATTTTCAAAGAAATCATATCACACCATCTAAAATTAAAAAAAAAAGAAACCCAAACAAAAAAATATTTTAATGATATAGACAATTTTAAAGGTGTAGGTCCATGAAATAAAATTACAGTTTTGGTGAACAGACATATACACCCTTAGAATAGGTATCTATTTAACTTCCCAATGTGCAAGATGTTAAGGCTTTCTTCCCAAAAGTTTGACTGCATGATTTTCACAAAATTCTTTGGCCGAACAACTAAATATCTATTCAGTTCAGTGGTCTTTAGGTAAGTGGAGCTGTCTGCTCATATGAAGTTCACTGCAGAATTCTGACACTATATTCTGGAACTTGTACTTTCTGTAGCCCAGTTAAAACAAGCATTTTAAAATAACTGAAAAAAAACACACTTTAGAAATTAAATATCTATGGTAAAAATTATTGATTCATCCTAGGCATCATCATCTGTCTTTCTCTTTGCCTCAGACACATACACTCACACATCCCACACAGCAGTCTCAAAAAAAGCTCAGCTTGTTTCCAGTTATACTACTGCTTACCGTCAGGTTTCTTATCTTTACTTCTTACATAGATAGAAGAGTCTTTCCAAACAATGGAAATTTGTAAGAACATCTCCTATTTTTCTGTGGGGGAAAGAAAATGAAAAAAAACCCAACCAACAAACCACCACCACCAAAACACACAAAATTGATTACATACTTTTTAAGTGCCCAACACAACTTTTTTTGGCATTAGTTCAGATCCATATAGGCATCACATGTACGTCTGAACAATTAAATTGTTTTTAGCGCATCATGGACCTTTCACTGTGATTATTACTGTGTGCCTACAGTGGTTATTTTTCACATCTGAATGTAATTACCAAATACCATCTAGCTTGAGGGAAACTGAAAATAGATAATAAATCTTACAAGTTTTAACTCTACAAAAATTCCTCGTACATTATTCTCACAACTCTACAGGAGCTACTCGTTCATCACCTAGGAAAAAAAAAAATCTTAAAAGGATTTTGGAGTGCTTCTTTTCTACACCATAACTTAACCTAAAATTCTGTCATCTTATGCTAACCTTTACAAGAAGCCAAGCAGCTTTAATTAGCCATTGTGCAAATAAATCCTAAAAGTTTGATGTTATGCAGGACCTTAAAGTGCTAATATTGCACAACAACCAGAAATTTAACAATTAATAAATTTTAGATAAAGTACATAAAGAACTGTGATAACTCCTCAACACTTCAAAAATTAAGAACACGTTTGGTTTTCTAAAAATCATGTTTACACCAAATGAGAACTGATTGCAAGCAGTCCTTTTACATGAGCTATGTAGGCAGTTAGAGCACAGCAACTTTTTCCAAATTCAACTTCAGATATCTAAGCCTGAAATCATAGCCCACAGCTGTAAAGTAAATGGAGAAAAGCAGACAGCACCAATAGGCAAGTCATCTAACCTAGCCTGGCTATTAATCTTGAAATGAACTTGGGTAGCCTGTATCTCTGCACAGTTAGGGCAGGCCCATCCCAGCTGTAAAAAACAAATTGCAAAACTGAAAAAGGAATGTGTTATAAAAGAGCTCAAAAAGTTCCTGAATTATTCTACCTTCATAGATAGTACTGGAAAGTTTCTTAATGTTGTGCAGGAAAAAACCAACCTAATAAGTTCTTCTCTACACAAGGGAATTATGTCACTGTAGAAAAAAAAAAATTGCTTTAGAAAATGATTTAGTTAAATCAATGCGAGCTTCTTTGTGGATAATGATGGCTTATGTTTACTTTATCTAAATTGTGATAAGACACTCTTCCCCAAACTAAAACTGCCTACACAAGAGGGCTGAGCTAATTTATCTAAGTTCATTCAATTTTCTTGCATACACAGGTTTAATGGACTCCATCGTCACTGGGAATGTAATGAGGCAACAGCAACAATAAAGAAAAAGCATGTGCTCTACAAACCAGTCATCCCAGCAATCAAATGGCAAAATGTTGTTCTCCTTGATAGCTATAAACAGGTTTTCATATCCAAACAACTATGGACCTATTTAAAATTTAAGGGCGTGCTAACATACTCCTAAATGCAAAGGCTATGTAAATATGAGTAAGATTACTGGTACCTGGATATCCTGGGGATGTGAATGCCCCAGCACTGGGCAGTAAACCTGAGTGGTGGCAATTGTCAAGGGAGGGATTGCACAGGAACAGTAAGATCCCTGCTGCCTTGGAAGGGTTTGACTGTTCCCTGCTGTGTGTACTTAGGAGTATAAAAATACAGAAAATAAAGGTTCAGAAAGAAGGAAACCTTAACAGAGCTTCTTTTAGGCACAGTAGTCACCAGAAGGGTAAGATTATAGTCAAGGCAAGACTGTTAATGTTGTATTTGCAGACAGAATTGAAACTGCAATCACCAGTTAAATGGTATTTGCTAGCAACAGCATGATAATCCGCTGTTAACTGGAGTAGTTAAAATGGTGGAATAAGTAATCTGTAGTTCAATTTTATTTGTAAAGTAGTTTTCTTTAAATCAAGTGTATGTTAATATCTGAACAAATATATGACCAATTAATTCTAGAGAATTGGGCTAATCTCTTTAATCCCTTTTGTGGTTCTCTTCTATTCAACCATTGTCTAGAATAGTGTAAACAAATTATATGCCAAGACTTTTTTTAGTTACCCATTTTTACCAGGATCTTGTTTTCTACAATATTCATTACAGGTAAATCAGTATAATAGTAGTTTTCAGCTTGTAATGTTTCCTAAACCACATTATTCCCCAGTTGGTTACTGGATGCAAGAGGAAATCCACTAGAAGAACATCACTTAATCTCTAAGAGAGTAAAGTCTTTACTTTCAAACTAGTTATTTGACAACTTATTCTACTTTTAGTAGAGGGGTATTTTTTTGTTTTGTCAGTGTCCTGCAGAATTAGAAGCGTAACCAAAAGGATGTCAACCTGACAATAGAGCACTGGCCACATTGCAATAGCCAATCTACTCCAAGTTTGCTTTGTCTCAATCCATGGTCCCCTCAATGCTATTATTGAACCGTAAAAATCAGCAGATGCTGAGAAAGTGGAAGGTAAGTCAGACAGAAGCATTAAAACCAAAAGGATGCTGGGAAAACACCTAATCTTTCCTCTGAATCTTGTTGGTTCTTTTCCCAAAGAAAACTAAAAGCAAAAATTTCTTCCCAGCTAGTTAGCTAATTGGTATTTGTTGGTACAGTCTGCAACTCTCAAAGAAAACAGTGCATAGAATAAACTACCTGGAAAGATGAAGCCTTTGTATTATAGCTAAATGGAGGTGAGGCTTTCTTTCAATTAGATTGTACTTACATGTTTGCATGTTACTTCTGAGGAGTGGAACAAAAGCCACTTGAATACTCCCCCAGTGGAAACATAGTATTCGATCATCTACTTTGGCAGTTGCATCTTTATCATGCACTGATTTATGCACAGACACAGCAGCAGGACAGATCCTGAAAGGTGCTTATTAAAAACCTAAAAATGCACTTGCAGACTTTCAACACAGCTTCATTTGAAACGATATTATTCCTTTCTGAAGTGGCATTTTTTCTGGCCTCTACTTCATAACTTGTCCTCCTTGTTGCAGCATGCATGTTAATCTTTTTAAAAAAGAAAATCTTTCAACAACTGCAGTGAAGCATATCCTTCATACCATAGAGTCTCTGAAGTTTTGTTGCTAATATTTATGTCAGAAAGATGCAGCTCATGGCTATCAAAGTGGGATGTAAAATAAAAACATACTCCAGAAACAGACCATTCAGATATTTAACTTCCTTACCATCGCTTACACTTTTTTTCTACATGCAGCATCACTAGCACACTTCCACTTGTACACAGGTCTTCCCATGCTCAATCAATTTTCTGGCTTGTACACTTTAAAAGATAAAAAAGAAAGGCCATGGAAGGACAATATGATGTTACACATTTTGTTGATTACACACAGTTCAGTTCCCCACTGCCACCCTCTGGAACGAGCTTTAGGCAGCAGGGAAGGAGGGCTAGCAGAGCACCTCCACAGCCTTCGCATTCTTTCATGTTCAGAGACAGCAACATTCCTAGAGGGCAGCCTGAAATTAGGCTGCTGGGAGAAGAAATTCAAGTACAGTAAACTTAGGTACAGTGTCGGTTCATTCTACCACAGTCACTTACCACTAGAAATAGTTCCTATACTTACACCTCATTTTTGCATGAATTACCCCTTTATACTCAACCAGTACATCACTGGTAGAGGTACAAAGGCTCCTCATTTAAAGAGAGAGTGACACAGAAGTATTCTTCAGGCAGAATCTCCAGACTATTTCCTCTATGTTATATTAGCAGTGTAAATTGAACTAGCACGCAACCATGTCTTTATTATTATTATTAGATTTTATCACCAGGAACTATGTTAGATTAGATGAACAGCTATCACGGGTAAAGAAGTCATCCCTTAAAAACCTGAAGGTTAGCTGCAAACACTAAGAGTTAGAAAAAAACAATTAACTTGCAAGTTACTTTTCCTCTGATGTGCAACAGCAAAAATAAAGCTCACTATTTCATTTGAATAATCATGAAAGATAAGCTCGAAGGACTAGGTTACTAATCCTGCCTCTGACATTTAACAGTTCTGTTGTATCAAACAAACATGGTTTCAGTTTCTTTGTAAAGCAGAAATGCTAATACTTGTCTACTTTCCCCAGTGACATTGTGAGGATAAATGCATTATCATAAAGGTCTTTGAAAATGAAAAGATCTAAGCATTTTTGCTGATTTTTTACTTCCCAATCCACTAGATTATATTAAAAATAATTCCAAAATTGTCATGTGCAACCTCTACCTATAAATATTTTTCCGTTTACCAGTCCTTCTTCCTACAAATTGCAAAGATGACAGAACAGCTCAGCAAGCATATTCACTAGTCAACACTGCTTGTGTGCAAAGAATAAAATCAGTTACTGAATATGATCAAAAAAATTTTAGCTAACTGTAGCTGATCCAGTTTGCCTTGCCAGTTGCAAATACACCCAAATGATTTGGGGATTTGATCAATCAAATTGATCATAACTACTACAACAAACAGAAATAGCTTGAACAAAGAATATTTCTATTGAGGGGTTTTTTTCTTTTCCTTCTTCTACAGAGGAGAAAAACAATTCAGAGTCATAAAGAAAAATTATCCAGGTTAAAGAGTGACTATCAAAAGAATTACTTACTGATCTGCTTGAAAGAATTCTGTCTATTTAAACTGAAGTTGGGTATTACGCAGGCCAGTTTTAGGGCAATGAGGGCATAGTTATACTGGAGAGTATAAAGAGTTCTATAGCTATGTAACAGTAAAAAAATATCCAAAACACAGCTAGAGAAGGGGAAGGAAGAAGGGACTAGGAAAGCATGTCCTTAACCTTAGTCTAATGCCAGCTTTCCTCTCGCTTACCTTTTGGAGGGCAGTTATTTGATATATCCCATAACGATTCACTCTGAGCGAGTCCCAGTTTAGTTTTGTACATGCTCGAAGATACCTTTTTAGTCCTCTGTGAAATGACTGCATGAGTTCTTTCTCCCAAGGTATCCAGTGAACACACTGGATTATTCCCAAATATGTCTTTTTTTTTTTTCTTTACGAAAAGGGTCCTCATTTTCCTCTACACATGTATCTTTAGTATATAATAAACAAAGGAACATGACAGAAATTAATGCCTGCAGTGCAAGCAATGAAATACAAAAATAGTTGCTTGGCAACCAGCATGAGAAATGAGAGTTTATGCCTGTACAAACAGCCAAGTGAGTGGCACAAGTACCATTTGTGACTGCTGTGAAAAAGATGGTAAGTGGGGGAGAGGATAGATGAGGGGGTTTTGTTTTAATTAAATTTGACTCTGTAGTTTTTCCTAATTTCTGTAGTTTCCTCACAAACATCCAAGTGTCAGAATGCAATAAAGGTGTATTTTAGATCCCTTTCTTTCTACGTCCTTATAGTACTGTCTTTAATCAGTAAGTCAAGTTTTGTTTTAAAAAGCTATGCTTTTTCATAACACTTGAAAACATCTAAAGAAGTATAAATGAATACTGATTTCCATTTGTACTTTCCTTCTTAAGGATTAATTAATTGGACATTTGCAACTACTTTCCTAAGGAACAATGGATCCATCTATAAAATTTCTGGCAGCTAGGAACAATTCATCAGCCCGTTGTAACTGTAAATTCATTCATCAAGAAACACTGACTTTTCAGTAATAATATACATGCAATTGTTCATACATCCAAATGATACCAGACTTTGACCATTTGGAACAATGGAAAAAATGTACACAGGCCTTCTCTTCACAATACGTGAGGGTTTTCAGTAACTTTGTTTATATATACCAATATTGAAGAGATGTACTTCCTCTGGCCCAGCAAATCCTTGTACTACAAATTCTTGGAGGCAAGAGAGAATTTTGAGGAATTGTCATTTTATGCTTACTTTGTTCTTACACTTCTCCTTAAGCACCCATTGTTGGCCACTGTTGGATGAGACTAATACAGACCTGTGGTCTGATCCATATGGTCATCCTAATGTTCCAATTAGAAATGTTATAAGTGCAAGAGACATTAGATAGAGCTGCGTTCAACACGAACATTTTCTTCACCACAAACAAGACTGTATGAGTCTGTTATGGGAACACCTAACCTGCCTGTTGTATTATATGCCATGTTGTTTCTCTGAATCCATATGCCCAACACCACTTGAAATTGTATCATGTTCTACAGAACACCATGCATTAGTACTGACAAGTAGGTGATCAGCAGTAGACTGCATTAATTCACTTCCTTTTGGTGCACTAATTCATCACTATAACTGCCATGCTATCTTTTGCGTTGTCAATAGATGTAGTCATTCATGACATTATCTTAGTACCACAAGTAAAAGCAGCAAGTGGAAAATCAGAGAAAACTTTTCTCTAGATGATGCAGTAAACAATATTTTAGGAATCTTTGGTGCCAGTTTAGGGAAAACCAAAATTATTCAAGCAGTTGCCATAGCATATCTAAAAATCCCTCTTTTGTTGATCATACCAGGACAGTCCTCCAACTGATATAACATTACCAAGCAGGCAAGGAAGAGGATAAATATCATCAGCACAGGAAATATTTTAATTCCTACTGAGGACTAACAAAAAACCCAATCAAACAAAAAACAGAACAAAACCAACAAAAACCCCAATCACAATCAAGCCACAGTGCACTGCTACTTGTAGTTTGGGTAGATTTTGATTTGTGGACTGAAATTATTTCAAACTACTGACAGAGAAAAGAGAGATCAAAGAATGTATTTTTACTCTTTACAATCAATATTACCTTAATGCAATCTTCAGTGAGCTACAATCTCCTTTTGAAGACAGAGACACATCTAAATTGCAAATTTCATTAGAATGTGTGGGACTGAGGAAGATGAATTAACACTGGTAAATTCTTCCATTTTCTTCCTCCTGCCCATGCAGAATTCTGAAGAGTTATTTCTCTCATCAATTACTAGAGTAATACTCTACAGCTGGTTATTCATCTAACTTCTATTGTTCTGCATTTTGATTTACTAATAAATGTTATTCCAGGTCTAACGTATGCGATCTGTTTCCACCCGTCTAGCACAATCAGTATTACTCTTAATCTATTTACTACCATGCTTTAACTGCTCCTTCATGCTATCTTGAATACAACGCTAAAAGATTCAAATAAATTTTAGCTTCTCGTTTCTCAAAAAGTTGATAAAAACAGAAAATTCCAACCTTCTTTTAAATAAATAACGGGTGATAATTACAGAGATGGTCTCATTGATGGCAAATTCCCAGGGGGAAAAAACCTTCTTGTTTTGTGCATCACAAGACTTCATTACAGTTTGAGCAGGTATAACGCTTGCAGAATGAACAAGTAAGGGACTGATGGATTTCCACTCCATTTGTTTTACAGTCCATGCAAACGCAAGGTAACCATGGACAATATTCTTCTTAAAGCATTCTGACTACATAGGAGAGCAAGTCTTTCAGCTTCATTCAGTAGCTTCCAGTGAGCTCACCTGCATAGTATCCTTAGAGCTACCGCAGTTCATATATCAAAGGAGGCTAATGAGATTGAAATTTAAACAGGGGGTAGGCACACAACTTGAAAGTCACTTCCCAAAGAGAGCAATGACCAAAGGTATCAACATGTTTTGAACGAAATAGAAAGCTCTTTGTTTAGATGTTCCTCAAATTCTGTTCAGCTCAGCATGTCAACACTTACTTTCATTACCACAAATATATTCTAATCAAGCTATTGATCTTATCCTTGGGAAAGAGATCCAAGTTTAAGTCTGTTCCATTTTTAAATTCTTGGGAAACATTCTGCAGAACAACAGGCTGAATGGAAAAAAAAAAAATACACTCTATAAGGTCTTAATATTAATTATCTATACCACCCACACTAAAATAAAACCTTACTAGGAAATTTTTTTCATGAAAACCTTACTAGGCCAAATTGTAATCTTATTTACATTTATTTCACACTATAAAAGTGCTAAATGCAAAAGCTTAGATGGCTAGAGGCTTGTTTTATATTTATGAGCTATCAGGATCAGCCTTAGCAACATAACAGAGTGGAATAACAGTAAGATGTTAGAGATGTGTCAGCAATAGTTAACACTGTCAGCGTTACTCAGCATGAAATCTCCCATCCTAGAAATGAGAACTTCTGGTGGTTGTTCCACAGGTGCTGGACAATACAGGTATGATGGAACAGACTCTAGACACTCATTACTTTGCTCAAATTTTCCAAACTAACTTCCTTGTAAATGCAAGATTCTATTGAGACATCAGTAATCTTTAATAGCTTAGCCAAAATTCAGTTTCTGAGTATCACAGAGGATAAACCTCCAGCAGTCTCCACGAGTTAATAGGCTTAATCATAAAGACCATTCAGCTTCTAAGATTTAAAGCATTTGCCCTGTTAGAAACTTAAACCAAGCCATTTTACTTATGTAGTTAGTTGAAAAGCAATATTGTATTTCAAAAGAAATAAAATACAAATATAAAATGACTGACTCTTTTTTTGTCTCTAAACTTGCTCTAATAGCAGCAGAATCAAAATATACCTGCCAAGCACTATACAAATATGAATCAACCATTTTGTATGAACAGCATCCCAATAAGATCAGTGATCAAATTACAAGAAAGTTATCAGGGAAACCACTTGGTTTAACTGAAGCAACCACCACGCAACGATGGTGTCTACATGTAGTGTGCAGGTACTCAGGTGGAGCAGGTGATCTTGCTTCCCCAAACCCAAGTACAGGAGTGCAAAGGCAAGAAAATTGATGGCAAAACAGGATGGACTCAGTCCAGCCACACAGCAAGCATACCAAGGATATGGTCTGGATTATCCTGCTTACAGGAGTTACATGCAGTAAGTATTTCCAGGAATATAAATTAGCTTGTCTGAATTTGGACCTAGCAGACTCCTGGTTTTAACTCTTATCAAACCACCAAAACAAAACAAACCCCACTCAAAACCCCCCAAACCCATCAAAACACAAATAAAGGGCTTCACGTGTAGTATCAAGAATGAAATAACAAGCAAGAGAATCTTTGTCAGCAACTGTACAAGCAAATCGGAAAAAATACTGATCCAAGAAAACAAACAAGAAATGAAGAGTTTTATTCTCCACAGTTTTCATGGGATTGTTATGAACAGCTAATTAGGATGACATTGTTCTAATGGCTTACACTATAGCAAGGTAATACATCATTATAAACAACTTCTTCGCTAAGACAGCTATTATGTTCAGTTTAAAACCATGTTTATTCAATATACAGCTAAGAAATTTTAAACTATACATATGTTAGTCTGAATAAACCAACCAAACCAAATTCCCAAAAGGATCTAAGGAAAGGGCAAAAAAATCAGCTGCCATTATCCAAAATACATTCTTTTGTCCAGAAAAAAACTATTCGAAGATCCTTTGGCAAAAATTGTTATGTTATTGGAAAGTAACAGCCTAATAACATATTTTGTTAGACTACTTCATCTTCCTATCCCCAAATACATCAGCCCTTCAAAAAAAAAAAAAAAAAAAAAAAACAAAAAACAACCTGCTAAAGAATAAAGAAAGCAGTTGAAAATTGGGATTTTAAGCTTAAACTGGTGGTTATGGTAATATTAGATTGACATTATTCTAAATCTTTCCTCTAGGAACTAGCTAAAAGAGGAGTAAGTCCCAGTACTACCTATGAGAAAGAATCCCTTTGGGGTCCTGGAAAAGTGGCTAAGGCAATTCAGTAGGTGTCTTTCCCATGACCATGTATGAGACACATAATTAACGTGCAATACTTTGAACACAAGAGCTAACTTCTAAATTGCACTTTAAAATTGCACAGGTTGCAGTTCTAGTGTGAATGAGTAATCATGACAAAAAAAATACTATGCTTATGCTAAAAATTAATAAAATATACGGAACATAGGACAAGCAAAGTATTTTGAAGTATAGCATAACGACTTCAAGGTTAAAACTTTTCAAAGACTTCATTACTAGAAGTATGCATAATGTATTCCCTATAATATATAACTATATACAATGCATCTCTACGTACAATTTAGTCTGATGACAATCACTCATGATCTTTTCTGTTCTACTATTTTTGCAAAAGCTGTTTAACTGCTTCTAATAAGAATATAAACTTGTTTTCAAAAAGAATTATTAACTGTCACTAATGGGGTAATACAGGATAAGGAAAAGCTTGAAAGGGTCCAAAGAACAATTCTGCACTTTTTCTGGAGGCTGAAATGTCATGAAGCAAACAAGCTATTGGCCCATTTCCTGTATATTTCACAGGAAAGAGATCTCCATGAGTATCTAATTGGAAGAGAGCTTTGGTCTAACCGCAGTTTTGATTGCAAAAACATAACAATTGGTGTTGCACTCCAATTAAAAACATTTCAGTCAGTGAGATTAAGTGTGGCACTGAAGTTCTTCACCACTGTATTTTATTCTGCTTTTAGCTAATACACAGCGACATAGTTTTGCTTCCAAAAATCAAGGAGATTTTATCACAGATTAGCTAGATCTGTGGAACTTCAATGTGGAAATTACAAGGCACATATATCACTTCTTTTAATTCAAAGAGTACAAGACTGATCTGTCCTTCAAAACACTGAAATTCTACCACACGTCTGATGAGGAATAAATGCTTCTTTCCTCCTCCTCCTGAAACTCTGCTTTGTAGTGTGCAATTACGCTTGACCCTCCAGCAGAGAGGATGGCCAACCCCAGCCAGCAGCTGGGACCAGACCTGTCGCTTTGTTTGAGAGAACCTCTATTCTTGACATCCAAGTAACAGGGAGTTGGGCTGCACCAAGGGGGACAGCAGAAGTACCTTTAGTTTTCTGCTCTGCTGCATGTCAGGAAGCAGCAGATGGAAAGAGGAGCAAGAGCCCAAACAACAACTGTGAAAAGCTTTGTAGTGCTGCCGGGGAGCACCAAGGGCCGGAGGGTACATGGTGCTCCTTACCTTGACCGTGGTGAAGCCCAGTGTGCCCACAGCATTTCCCCTGGCAAAAAAAAAATCTTACTGAGCAGCTTTTACAAGAACAAAACAGCTATTTTTTTTTTTCTAGCTACTAATGCAGGCTTCTGGTTCGCTGAAGCAAAAAACTTATAAAGAAACCACCCCATTTCTAATAGACAAGATGCAACCATTTGAAGAAATGTATTTTGATTTTATTATCTTGCCCCATCCCCTGCACCCCAAGTACTATAGATTTTGTTCAGTGGTAGAAAGTTGAACACTGAATCATGAGAATTTTTACCTAACCCTCGTGCACAGAATAAAAGCATTAGCTGTTTTGCCATCTGTGCAGCCAAGCATAGCTACTTAAGTGTTTTCATTAACTGTGATTTAAATATATTTAGCAGAAATAACTATTCTATTTTAAGATAATAATACCTGCAAAACCCACTTTCCTCCTATTTGTAAGCAAATGATTGACGCATTTCCTAGGCAATAGCATTTCTCAGTAATTACATTCACCCCAAGTACTAAAAAATTCAAACAACTAAATGGAAGAGATAAGCATCTACCTATGCACCCACTAAAGCTTGTTTGCTTTGTCTTAAATAAGCTTCTGGAATTGAAAGCAAACCTCCACTGATTCATTAATACCTTTTATTTTTAAATCACATTTTCATTTAAGCAGCTTAAATATTTTAAAAGCAGCCTCTGGTTCTGTACATAGATAAAAGAATGCAGCAATATCCTTTAAAAGATAAGATGGGAAGCAGTAAAATCAACTACGTTATTACTTTTCTGTGGCAGATTGCATTCTAAAGGGAAAAAAGTAATTTCACATATGGGAAAACGAAAAGGTAAGTTTAACATGCTTCTATTCTTTGTAGGAAAGACATCAGTGATTAAAATGACAGGTTAATATATTTCCTAGTACATTTATTCATGTGCTTGTTTTGCAAGCCATAGAGCCAACTGTCAGCTTTTTGATACAGTTCAGTAGATGGTGACTTTTGCTAACACTTAGTGGATTCCAGATGCTCAAGAGAAAAAGTATAAAACAAAACAGATGCCCATTGACTCTTCAAATACGTACACTGTACTGTAGTAATCAGACAAAGAATAGAAATAGGACTTTTAAAGACAGAATAACCAGGAAATAGCTTAAATAGTTTTCAAAAGGAGAATCAGGCTTTTAAATTTTTTGAAAGTGAGATCTAGCAAAATACAGATATAGATATTACATATAGGTTCCAAATTCATACTAAAACATGTTTTCTTATAAAACTTGTTTATATACCTATGCACGAATGTAAGGTACATGTATGTATTTATAAATGTAAATACATCAATACATGCACAGTCTATGTGAATATGCTTTTTTGCTGAAGGATACTGAAGCATTTTGATTTCAGCAAGTATTTTAAAAAAGCAATTATGCAGAAATACAAATCTTCTATAAGAAATTATGTTATTGGAAAAAGTACTAGTACCTGTAGCAACTATATCTAACTTCAGTATTTTACAAATGTTAAACCTCCCTATTGCAGAAAGCATAGACTAACCAATTGGTTAGAAAACTGTACCTGTAAGTTAAAACCTTATCTTTTTAAATGCTATTGTAAAATTCATCTTCTGCAGAATATGATACAGATTGTTGTTTTAAGGCACTGAAATGCAGAAATAGTCCCTCTGATTTTGGAGTCAGGACCGTAGCCAAATTATTGATTCATACTTGAGCTTTCTAAGCTAGAAGTGGAATGACAATAAAACCACTTTCTCAGTCTCAGACATTTTCTCTGGATTTCTAATATTCATTTGTCATAGTGATAGAATTAGGATGACAAGTAAATCATTGATGAGTGAGCAGCAGGAAGCCTAAACTACTAGATCAGAAACACATAAACAACACTTCTTTTTACCACTGACTTATAGAGAATAAGGCCTCCATTAAATGCAGATTCAGGTTCATGAAAAACCATTTGTAGTTTTATAAATTAATCATTATTATATCATCTGGAAAACAAAACATACTAAAGAAGTAATGCTAAATTTGCCATTACTTGTAGAAAACCGATTATCCTTACACATAGGCAGAATAAAGCGAACTGCCTAAGGTCCACTGGAGGACTTATGATTTCTATCAGATTGCTGGTGCCTTATTTCAATATTTTATGTTTATTTCATTTTATTAATGCAAATCCTTAGCCACTTGGCTACTGTAATACTTGAAGTCTCTTTAGGCACATAGGAGTGCTGCATAATCAACACTACAATAGATTTTCTGGACATTTTAATTATTCTCATGTGTTCATAGAATTACTTGAATGGGGAATAAGGATGAAAAAAAAAACTTGGTTTATTATTAATGTAAAAGTTGCCAGACTAAGTCCTATAAGATCACTTGAGCTATTACCAGCATATGTCTACACACCTGTAGGAGACAGGGCAGGGCCATGTCATCATACTTGCTCAGTTCCCAAAGGAATAGAGCTGCATTAAAGGGCTACATTTAAGCTATTAAACTCTGCATCTCACCAGAGCTTATTAGCTAGGGCTCAACAACACAACTTTTCATAATGAAACTGTAACATCAGCATAGCTACTCCTGAATAAAGTCATCATTTTAATGTTTAAATATTTATTAAGTTTGTATTTGCACTACTTCATGTCATATGCAGTACTTAAGAGGTCTGCATGAATAAAAATCCTTTTCAGAAAATGGAAAAATATAATGTCCAAGTATTTTTCTGTCATATTTTTTCAGCGCATGCAATATCAAAGCGTTTTGGTTATGAGTGACCATTGAATAACTTTGAGGGGAAATAATTAAATCCCTAAAGACTTCTCTGAAAGAAACATTTAAACTTTAGTCCAGTAAAGATCACAATGTTCTGGGTGTGTCCAAATCAGAGGCAAAAACCCTGTGACTCCAATGAAGGCAAACATAGATTTGTATATTTAATGCTTTACCCTTCACGCAGCAAACTGAATAGTCTTTAAGTCATAGCTATTCTATTGGGTAGGAGTTATAATGACTGAACAATATGCTTATTCAATACTTTAACTTTTATATTATAATACTAATTTTAAAATCTATGGTCTTTTACCTTTCACTGTGTTCAAAATGCATAAAATAATAAGCATTTGTTTCACAGAAATATTTAATCTTTTTCTTTAGGGATACTTTCTCTTGAAAGCATCACTTTTTAAAGGAGTGGAATAACTAAGTAAAATTATTTATTAAAAATTGAAAGTGAATTTTGTGGTTAATGAAAAGAATTTCATTTCTTCCCATTTGATTAAAAATATTTATGTGATTAGTGTAATTATTCCACCTGAATATTAAGTATATTTAAACTATGTGAAATGACAGTCATCTTCAGCTGTTGAAATTTGTGCTAGAATTCGAGAGTTGTAGAATACCTAGCTATCCATAAGCACCAGCCATTTCCTGGCATTAATTGAGTTTTAGCCATCAAAAAAATTCCTTACATTAGCTTTAGCTGCAAATTTTCAGTAAAAACATGCATCTATTTTCATTCTACTTTCATACAGAAATTCTGAAGTCTCATGACTGCTGTTTTAAACGAAAACTGCTCTCTCTGGCTTATAGGAGTGGGTCTTCATTGCAAGATTCCCCCCACCCTTTTTTAAACAGTTCACATATTAACCATTAGCATGATACTTCAAAGACTATTCTGTAGTGGTTTATTCCAAAGAGTTTAGACTATGTTTAGAATATGCATGTGTGATCTTCCCCAGTTGTATGGCCCTTTCTTCAACTCTGTTTCTCCCATCCTTATTTTTAAGGCAAAAGTCGAGTTCTCATCATATGATGAAAGGTAAAGGTCCTACTACCTTAATTTTCTACTGCTTGAAAAAATAAGATATTGCAAATAAACACAACAAATATATACATGCAAATCTGTAACAAAGTGAACAATTGTACAGCAAACTGAACAATCTCAGTGTGATCTTCAAGCACTTTAGACTACATCGTAGTTAACCAGAACTAAGTTTTCTTTCAAGACAGTGAAGATTAAGACAGCAGAAGGCAGAAAAAGTTGAAATACAACAAATAAAGTATAATTTATTTACAATTTATCCAAGCTGCATGCCTTTCCAGGCTCTGCTCTAGCAAGAGTTACATAAGAAAAATGACTAAAAGAGTCTCATGGGCTAAATGCTCTGCTTTTCAGGAAACAGCATGAAGGAGAGAAGACCCAGGAGAGAAGAGTGATGTGATGGCTATGTGCCATTACAGAGACATGTTGAGTACCAACCCCTATAAAAACCAGAGGAGATGCCAAGGAATATCATGCTTGCCTATGAACTACTTCACAGCCTAGAATAGATATCTCGCTTAGACATACTTTGAATCCTATTCCATGCCTACTCAAAAGTCCCTGTCACTGACCTTATACCTAAAAGAACATTTACTAGCTTTGTACTACAGAAATTCCTGCGTTGAGCCCTGTTTCCTACATTTTTTAATATCAGAAATATGCTCAATTATTGTGATCTAGAAGTGGAAATGTCCTTCACATGATCTTTGATCTTTCTTATAAGTAGATACTGTGATACTGAATACTTCCTTGCAGTATCAGAGTACAATACAAAAACAGGCTTCCTCCAAACTTTTGCCCATCCTAAGCATTTATGTTAATGTAATTCCATACCTTGCTCTGTATGCTCCCAAGCCACACACACCTCTCTCCCTTTCTTCATAAACATGCATTCTTTCTCTTTTTTTCCTCCCCCACACCCACACATAGACAGTGTGTCAAGATAAGAGAGATTTCTGGCAGGATATTTTAAAATGAAGAGTGTTAAATTGGTAAAGGCTAAAAGTAAAATTTTGATAAAGTAAAACTCTCCTCCTAACTTTTTAATGATTATTTAGTTAATGAAGAGAGGTAGCATTTCTTCTGAGGTATAGACAACCTCCACTCCCATTCCCACTCATATCCACTCAGTATGCAGCATTTTATGCTGCATTAGCCCTAAGAAACGTCTTCTAAAAGATGTTTCGCTTTTGTATTAAATTTACACATTCTTTGAGTTATGCCCTTGAGTCTCTCTACTGTAGTTTTCATCACATCTTTAGTTTTTGTTTTACAAGTATTAAAAGGTACTGAAAGAGATTTCCAAACCATGAGACTGAAGGAACTGCCAAAGTTCAGGTTTTACTTTTCTCACAAGTCCAGCAAATAAAGAGAGAACACAAGGCTTTTAGTAACGCCATTCTGTCCAATGTGCATCAACAACAGGGAGCTGTCAGCGTAAGCTTCAAATCAAATGTGACATTTTCAGTATGTAAATGCCAGAAGATGGGGGGGGAAAAAAAGATATATATTCAATTACGCTGTTTTTCAGCTAATTGTTACTTTCTTAAAAGTGTCTTTTATAAATTTTAATGAAATTGGAAGACTGCCTTTAATATTGATACACTGATTATTATTTTATCAAAAGTGTCTTGCTCAATGCAAAAAAGAATTATCTCTACTTTGGATAAGTCAATCATCATACACAGAACAAGATATATACAAAATTAAATACCACACCCATCTCTGAAACCTAACCTATTAGTCTGTTAACTCTTTCACTTTGACCAATTTTAGGAAAATCCAGTTTGTGGGGAACTTCTTATGTCCCCGCAAAGAGGGTAAGCCTTCATTCAACTTTTCCATTTGTACTACCAAGGACTACAGAAGAGTTGATAAAATTGGGTGGCGATGACATCAAGTCTATAATATTCTAGGTGACTTCAAATAATCACATTCCAATTTTATTTATTTATTTTTTAAATAGCGCATCCTGGTAATACTTTACTGTTCTTTTCATGTTACATTACTGTTTCTGTTTATAAAGAGTTTAAAACCAATTGACTGTTTTAAACATGGTGCTTATTCAGAACAGCAAGAGACATGCAAATATAGTAGTATAGCAGTACAAAGTAATGCTAAAATACTAAAAGTTTAATTTCCATTATATTTTATAATAATCAATTAACTCTGTGCCAGTTTATTAACTCTTTATGAATGGAACATTAAGGCAAAGTCTAGCCTGCATTTTAAAGAATAAATTTGGTTTTGTTGCCAAAGTTTGTGAACACAATGAATATGTGCATCTGTATTTTTCTAAATGACTGTTCCCATAACACCCAACTGGCAGTGGACTACTCTAGAAATATTTTGCAGTGTCATGATTTAATGTTTTTCAGCAAAAGGTGTTGAAAATAATGATTTTAAGGCTTTGATTCCTTGTTATGCTATTAGCTACAGAATTTTGACAGTAGTGGATCCTCTCATATGACTGCACCAGGCATACAGTGATGCCAAAAGAAGCTGCAGTGTAAGATACTGCCATGTTTTTTTCCCCTGAGTTATCCACTCTACCCTTTTAATCCTGTGCAACAGAGTTGGCAGGAGCTAAGTTGTGCCCACAACAGTGACGCTTACATTAACAGCCTTGCTTATTTGAACAAATCACTTGAATTAACCATTTTTAATTATGAAGTCATAAGTGTCTTGTGTCACACTGCGATAAGCAAAGGAATGAGACTGACAGCTGAAGTCACTTTTGTCACAATGGCCACAGACCCACCTCTCACAGCATATTCAGAGGTCTGCGACACCTGCTAGATGAGAAAATGAACTGCTGATAAAGAGGCCGTATGACATGGGATGTGGGACTTCTGTGAACTCCAAGAGCCTAGTAGTCAAATTCATCTCCACACGCATAGTCGGTTTACACTGCGGTTTTCTTCATCGTAGGGCCATCACACTAGGCCTTTCCCAGAAAATGCCAAACTGATTACACACCTTAGAAAGATTACAGTAATTGCTAACAGTTCTAGAGAAATGAAAGTTAGCATTGTTGTACAACAAACGCTTCAGCTAGCGAGCTGAGAACAGATTTCTGTAAACAACAAGACAAAGACATTCAGATGTTAACTAATCACAGTGAACTTTTTTTTAAATCAGTTGTGTGAAGAGAAACCACCTCAGGTGGGCTGGAAAATAAACTGTAAATGCTTACTCAACACAGTAAGAAACTGTTAATGAGAAAGGGATCAAAGGACTTAACTCAAATTCTAGACAAAGTAGGCTTCACAGAGATATTTCCCTGTAAGATTCTTGGAAACAAATGCGTCAGTATAGATACAGTTTGTGTAGAGGTCCATACATACACTTGAAGAGTACAAATTTATTTTTGACTGACTGAAAACTACTTGCAGGGGAAGCTCAAGCATGTCCCACCCAGCACATGAGATGGCAGAGCAGGAAAGAAGGCTCCCCACAAGCAGAGGGCTCAGCAGCTCTTCAGAATGGGACAAGATAAAAAATCTCAGGTGTATTGCCCACAGCTTGACAAGTCTGCCTACTGCAGGTGGCTTTAAGGTCTAATGACCCCATGACTTGCTTCTCAGGTGACAGCCATCTAGTGGCCCAACAGGGGCAGACACTGGGAGCATGCCTAGGTGCACCTATCCCTGGTGACAGGAGCATCCCACATCCCCATGGCAATGTCTGGCAGTCCTGGGGCCCCAGCCCCAGTCACTGTCTTGACTCTGTTCACCTGCCTCTGGTCAATGTGGGACAGGGCCACTGGGGGAAGACCCTGCCCCAACCTGCCCCATGCCAGTCTGCCTGAGCCCCAACATACCCAGGGGCTCCCCACTTGCCATGTGGTCTGCTGTGTCCCTGCAGGTGCTGCATGGCTCACAATTTGTGATAAATTACCAGAAGCAGACTTTGATGGGCTCTGCAACCTGTGGTTCCTCGACACCCAGAATGAGGGAGGTTGGATGCTGTGGTTCTGCCCACCATGTGCGAGTCCACACATATGCCAAAGGGTCAGGGGTGCACATGGTGCTACCATGCCTAGTCACACAGGTCAATGCAATCAGAGCCTTTATTGGAACCCATGTAAACACAAGCAACACTCACATAGACACCACAGGCACAGTCAGCCCGATCCCATTCAGGGATCAGGACAGGAGGCCACTGGCAGTCACATACACAGATCCCTGGCAGCTGGCCCTAGACTCCTGGCCTTTGTGGTAGCTGGTGTCATCCCCCCTCACACACACACACACACACACCCCCATCAGCTCTCCCTACAGTTACTACCCCTAGACCTATGGCCTCCTGTGACTCATGGCCCTTCCTCCAGTAGCTGGACTCTGAACTCCCCTCCTACTCACTGCACAGTCCTGCTTTAAGGTCACAGGTGGTCACACACATGTGCACGCATACACACAAGAGCACACTCACACAGAAAATAATCAGGAGCAAAGTTTAAAACTAAGACAGAACAGACTGCACCTAACTACATTTTTCTCACTAATTCCAGATTTGCTACAACATTTCCAAATTCAGGATTTCTGATATTGTTACCCAGATCACCTCAGCCTTACATGGTGTCAATGACACAACTACCAAGCCACCACTTGCCTTGCAAGGTTTCACTTCCCAGAAGATTTTGAATACTCCCCCCAGTTATTGGTGAGGTTTGGCTACCTTTCTTATAACCCCTAAACAACCTGTGAAACCCAGCCACTCCTCCCAGTGCTATCTGTAAGTCCTGTCATTTCTCACCCTGTTGCTCCATAGGTCCAGTGATTTCTCACATCATGTCTTGTAGTTTCTCACCTAAATATCTGTAGGCATATAATCTGTAGGCATACCTTAACACTACATTCTTGTGTCTCATGATTTACAGAAAGCCTCTGAAAAATCAGAGAGAGTCCCCAAGAGCTAACAAAGTACCTTTACTCTGTCCCATGAAATTTCACTCTGTTTACCTGAAATAGATGCTGAAAAGAATTACCATTTCCCTTCTGAAACTGATGTTGGCAAGACCATCTGGCAGCATGCCAAAAGTTTACCTGAATATAATTTATAATAATGGCATTCAAAATTCTGAGAAAAACACCAAAAAATACCCCAAACAAACCCACCCCCCCCTCCAACACCATAAAAATATTTGCCCTAAAAATTGGGAGTTTCTAACTTAAAATATCTATTTTCTTTTCTTCTTCCTCAATTTTGAGCTATCAAAATTGAACATTTACTACTGTTTATAGACGTTTATGGGAGAGAACCTCAAAAGAAAGAAAAAGCTGAAATTTTATTCATCCCTCCAAACAGGTTTGCTCACAGGAGAATTCATTCTCTGAATAAAATTTATTCACATGAGGTTGTTTTTAAAAAAGAACATAAAAAAGCATAGAAAGATGCAGCAGTGAAGAAGAATGTTTTCCTAAGAACAAGGGGAAATAAAGTCCAAATACACTGCCTTCGTTCTTTTTCTATGCACATCAAGTCTCAGTGGCCCTACTCCCCTCAAGAGTACTAGATGGGAATGAAATTTAGCAGCCTAAACTAGCTCTCCTCACACTTGTTGTTGCTATTAATGTTAATTTTCTCATTCAGGCTGTATCATAAAGCCGAGATGAAAGATTCAGACTGCCAAAGAATAACTAGCATCAGTGAGAGGGTGCCTGGGGAAAAAAAGACACAGTTGCACATCATATAGTATAATTTTTTCCATCGGGACTGGTTGAGGATCTGTAGAGAAGGCAAGGGGATGGGAAGGAGAAGGAAAGTAGCACAAATTATCCCTTTTATCCCTTCTTCATGTCAACTTATTTTTTGTTTCAGAAAAATACGGTAGCCCAAGTGCAAGATTTTAATCTTATTAATTTAACTGAAAATTATAAGATTAATTCAAATATCATAACACTGAATATATTCTGCAAGCTAATAGCTACATTATTAAGCCATAAACATAGTTACTCATAGCGAGTCCCTTAAAAAGTGTTTTCATTTCTAATGCCCTGTTCTTATTTGGGCCTGAGAAATTTGAAGGGAATAAAGGCTTTTAGAATAAACTTTTAGAATTAAATATAACAGAATAGTCCAGTTAGAAGGGACCTACAATGATCATCTAGTCCAACTGCTAGTTTTAAAAACTTAAAGAACAATCACTATTACTGATAAAAGGCTATTTAAAAATTTGTAACTTCACTACTATCTTACAGCATTTATATGTAGAGCCTCAGCACATATCACGACTATCTCTACACATATTTTTTAGTTTCATTGTCATATGCTTTACTGATAATCTTACTTTTATTACAGCCACATATAGTGCCTGTTCTGCTGCTTTGCTTAATTTTCCTGAAGTTGCTGTAGTACACAAGGAAATGTTGTTCAAAACTTAGTATGTGCCTGCCATTCAACAGCCATTACTTTAACTGATCGAACAGCCCCCCCCAAAAAAAAAACCCCACCAAAATAAAAAGTTGAGACAATGGGTCAGTATTGATACCAAGTCAGTCTTTCACTTCTCCATTTTACCAACTCATTGCCAATTAATAGTAACAATAATATTGTACTAAACCTGGTGTTACTGTTAAGAAATGCCTCCAGCAGTTAAGCATAAAGGTAAGGAGAAAGAACAGACATTTTGCTGGAGCTGCACAACACGTCACTGAAATAACAAGAGGGAGGCTACAAACCATCAGTTCCTTGCTCACAGAACACCAGCTTGCTTCCTGCAAACTGTTAGCAACACCTGGGCCACTAAATTCTTAACTGCTTACACCTGCCATTTCAAAACAGCCTGAAAGCATTAGCGTACACACTGCACATGTTGCCACACCGCCAACCAGTAACACATTCTATTCTGTCATTTGGGGCTGGAGTTTAACCAGGAGGTGAATGATTTTTATCTACTTACCAGCACCTTTGAGCATTCCTAGTTTTGTTTGGTATGGGACACAACAGCAAAGGGATTTATTGTTTGTTTTGTTTAAAAGTGTGTGAACACCAGTTTCCTGTCTGTTATTAGGGATTAGAGGAGAGCAACAAAGGAGAAAGAGGAGGAGAAAAATCCTCCTTGACACCCAGTGCAACTGGCTGACTGCATGTGTTTATAAACACCACAAAAGATGCACTTCAGGATGTCTTCCCCAAACATGTCATACATTATATTGTTACTGGTCATAACTTCAGTGTTTCTGTTACTTACTTTGCTTCAGAATGGAAAATTTGCACCTACTGTATTTTGTGAATTTCTATAGTACCATTTTAAAGATCAGACTGGATCAACACCTGAGCAACTTGATCTTACCCCATAGCTGACCCTGCTTTGAAGAAGAGGTTGGACTACATACCTCCCTAAGGCCTTCTCCAACCTGAATTCTCCATTATTCTAATAGCAATTTACATCTGAAGAACAAAAACCAATAGGATGGCTCGTACAAAAAAAAAATAAAATTCTGTATATAGATATTTGCAGGTTAGTTAGCATTTAGATAACTCAGCAGTTTACAGACATAGCTGTTTCTACAATGACTATGATGGTAGGCCAAATTCATTGTAACATTTACATAGTCTTGGAGTTGAACATTTTCACATTTTAGTGCACATAAACACTAAACAATGAACGACCATGGAAGGGTCTTCCACATATGACATTTTAATCATTGGACACAGCTCAAGAACAGAACAACTGAGGGAAGTTAGTATACAATTTTATTAAATAAGAAAAAAAAAAGAAAAATGGAAGCAAAAATATTGCCTCCCAATTAAAGGAGTTATATGCAAAATGGGTTTTAAAAAATCAGATACAGCTGTATATTCCCTACCGGAACTGGGTTTCTTCTTGCTGTATTGTTACATCTAACATAGTCTAACCGCTACTGAATGTAACTGTCTTCATCCTCACTACCTTCAGCTAAACTGGTCTGAGCTTTTTTTGAGAGATTAACCAGGCTAAATCTTACTTAAGTAATGAGCTAATTCATAAGACAGAGAATGGATCATGCAAAAAGTCTATTCCTCTCCAAATAATCCATCTCAAAGCGCATTAAATCACCATTCTTAAAATTTGCACAAGTAAAATAAAACCAAACTAACAGAGTAAGGTTCACTGCACAAATATAGATAACGAAGTTAGAACTGCCTATATGGGTAGTTTCAGTTTCTTAAAAGAGGATAAATCTTGTCATCATGGAGTAAGAAATGGTAATAAATACATAATTAAATGGCATCCAGCAATATTCTCATATTTTTCCACACTAAGATTTTTAATATATACCTGGCTTCAAAGGCATTACAGTTTATATCCTTGAGGGTTTAAAGATTGGCTGAACACAAACTTGAGATTCAGCTTTAAACATATTTTTGAACACAGCGAAATAACAGCATCTCTCATGGGATATACCAGTGAATTAATGGGCTCAGGGTCTTTTTTAGTAACAGTTACAGAATCAGCACTCATGATCTTATTTGGTCCACATCTCGAGCTACCACGATCACGGAAGCAGCAGCTAGCTCTTACTCTAAACCTCCAAAATGGGATGATCTGCAGGAAAATGGGCACCAGAACACCAAATGTTAGGTGTCTGGCTCCCACGAAAAAAAGATTCGCATGACATTTGGGAAAAAGTGTCAACTTCTGTACCAGATTAAGAAAAGTATTCTCCTCATGGAGGATTTCCCTGAAGGAGGCATACCTGCAATTGTAAGACTAGAGAGCATGTAAGAGTTGGCAGGTAATAATGTAAAAGTCTACATTTGATTTATGTTTTTAACACTTAATTCTGCTAACAAAGAATAGAAAGCATTTATTCTCCCAAGTAAGGAGGGTCAGAGCTTAGAGCACAGTTGTGCAGCAGATACTGTAACTAAGCAATACAAGGATCCTTGATTACAATTGTTCTCTTTTGTTTCATGGACTGCAATTGTGGCAAATGAATCAAACTTCATGCTTAAAAAAAAAAAAATCCCCTAAGTTTTAAACACTAAACTACATTTGGAGGGGGAGAATGGGAAGAGCGTCATCTTTTCTAGAGAGGGAAAAAAAGTGTTAATTAAAAGTGGTGAATTTTTCATGTAGCATATAATAAGTAATTTTAAATTCCCAGAACTTCTGATTTATCTCAGTTATTCTTTAACAGAAACTTTAGCCACTTTGCCTGCCAGCCTGCTGCAATCTCTTAGTAACTAGTTTTTTCCAAGACAGTGTAAGCCATTGTTTCTCTGCTCTGTCATAAATACTGCCTACATATCCCAGTACTCAAATTACAGTCACACACATGCACACTTTCTTTTTGAGCTATTCCCCTATTTCTTCAACTCTTCCCCAATTGTTTTTTCACTGCTTTATTAAGGTAACCAATATTTTGCTCCCAAGCCTTACACAAACTAAGAAAATTTGCGAGAGGTTAGTTTTTGTCCAGCCTCGTTAATACTAATCCTAAACATCCATAAGAGCATTCAGAATAATATTAAGTGTACAACCTTATTGCAGTTCCTGACTGGTAGAATAAGGGAAGATTATTTTTTTTTCCTATGACTAATATAGCCATTTGAATTATCCTAAATCTTCAACTGTATTGCAATAAATGTGAAACCACGCATACCTGTCTTAGAGGGAAAGAGTTTATGTGCTTTTATTTATGCTATGCAGCTGTTTGGGTTTTGGTTTTGTTGTTGTGTTTGTTTGGGTTTTTTATGTGGGGTGGGTGTGGGTTTTTTCCTCCTTTCCTTTTTCTTCAGTCCCTCTTAAACATGGTGAACCTGTCTCTTCCTCCTCCTTCCTTTACAACCCTTTAACTTTGGTTTGTGAATCTCCTGAGCAAGTGAGTTGAACAGTGAATTGAAATACAGTGAACTGGAAAAGCATATTATACCCTTCAGCAGACCATATAAGATGTGACTGAGCTGAAATGAATTGTTCTAAGAATTTATATTCATTTCTACTTTCTTTGACTCAAAAGCAATAGTCATTTTTAAGTATGTCCATAACATATCAGTATACTTTTTCTCCCTGAATTGATTCCTGCCTTATTGTATTTTAACTTTTTTGTGACCTATAATATATATTATAGCAGTGAAAGTTGGCAGGCTCTTGCCTTTTTAAAAGGTGTCGTCCCCTTACATTGGTGTAAGCATTTTACCTTGGTGTAAAATCTACCTTAGAAATATGAAACTCAGAGTCTACACAAAAGATTCTATAGCACATATATTATAATATAAACATATATATTTTTTTAAAGGCACTGCTGAGTGAAGAGTGTGAAATTCCTCCCTCCAGCCTCAACAAAAACTGCCTGCAGATTATCAACATTTCTTAACTTTAAAGAGAAAAAAAAAGTCTGCATGTCAAACATCAAGAGGAAAGGTTGTCATAGTTCCACCAGAAAGTACAGCAAAATCCACTTGAAGGAAATTGAAGGATTAGACATATTTTCACTCATCAAGCAGCAGCATCAGTTTAAGCCATAACCATAGCCCCATCGTTTGCTGCTGTGCCCCTGTCTCAGATACCCATTTCACTGACCCTGTTATCAGGATGACTTTGTGAGTGCTTACCAGCTATCTTAGGGCAAGATCTGGCTGCTTAGCTCAAACCACCTGGAGGGTGAACTTTACAGCAAAGTAGTTGAGGCATGCTGCCCAGTTCTAATTCAACATCACTGTGTGCACGCGCCAACATCTTTAACTGACACAGATGTTTCTTAAGTAAATGTATTTCTGAGTGCTTTAACAATTTAAAGAAAATAATTTAAATTTAATATACTACTCTCTTGACCGAGTCTTCAAAGGCACCACTGCAACACATTCAATTTATTGGTTATGTCAATTTGTGGAACATATGCTTAAATTAATTAGTAATGATCAATTAGGATGGAAAACAAATACACTTAAGTGCTCTTCTCAGAAGAAAAAGCAACAAAAATCCTTTTAAACTCCCCAATGCTGTATTTGGGCAAAGAGCCAGAAAACATACCAAAAAACCAAATTTAATTCCTATGCAAGTCAGATTTGCATTCAATCTGCATTTTTCAAGGTTAAAAAAAAAAAGAAGAAAAAAAAAGCTGCTGGCATAACCAATACATGCTGGTCTTAATTAAAGCTCTATATTAAGCAATTCAATATTCTACCTTTCCTTAGTGGATGAATACCAAGAAATTTAATTGGAAATACTGATAGATTCACACTATAAATTTCATGTTAATTTTCTAAGGTACCTTGTTGATTTTTACTGTTTTGAGAAAGTTTGTAATACAAGTCAGTCCAGCATGAAAGGATTAAATAAACAAATACCCTGGACTTGGCGCCTCTTAGATCACCCTGTGTTTACCTAGAGCCATCCATCCAATGAGACTAATAAAAGTAGTTCCATAAGCGCTTTGCTCTGTAGTTACATCTTTAACTAGCCAACAGCACTTCCCTGCCTTGAGAAAAATACATTAGTGGGAATAGCAGTTGACCAAATCAAACATTTTATGTGAAGAGGCTGTGGAAGGTTTCTTCAGATGGAAATGAAATATATTTTGTTGTAAACCAGAACTCTACTCTAGCAGATACTGCGTTTCACCGTTTGGGTTTTTTTCCCCAGAAAAATTTGTTTGACCTTTTTCAAGGAAGTCACTTGAGTCAAACAAATCCCCCTTCATTCAAACAGGGAAAAATGATCATTTGAGCCAATCAGGTTATTTGATGAACCCTATAGACAGCTGACCTCTGAGGTTTTTCATTCAACAGATGAAAAAAGGAGAGGGGAAAAAAATAAAATAAAATCAAACTCTACTTTGGCACAAAAGCCATGACGTGGAAGTGAAACGAAGGCCTGTAATACATGGTCTTTAATCTGAATAAAGTCATACAGAGGCTGTTGGTTTACGAGTGCCCAGTTGCACAAGGAATGTGAAGGAGCAGTCATTCAATGTTAAAGCAATATTATTTCCTACAATACCAACATTCACATAGCTACATTGGAACTGCTACTGAAAATCTAAAAAGGAAGATAGTCTCTATACTAGTGGCCAAATTAACTCATGTTTTCATGACAACTCTATGTCAGAACTGTCTTAAACATTTTTGAGGTCTTGGGCACAGAGATAGTTGGGAGCTTTTACATTTCCAGGAAGATGAACTCCTAAACAATAAGCACATCAGACTGCATGGTGATAAGTCCAAATAAACTGTTTATGTTCAGCATATGTTTCATTTATAAGCACACAACAACTATTCTTCTAGAAAAAAGTTACTCAAAAACCCCTTTAAGAGCCATGAAAATATGGAAATACCATACTTTTCAGGAGAACACTGCATTCTGTCAGTTTGAAGAACCCTTTCACTGGTTCTGGATCTTTTGACACTCAGTCCTGTAACCCAAACTTTTAGGATAGAATTACTGAAACAAGAACTGATTCTAAAGTTGCAAATATGCAAACAATTCATATATTTTTTCAGCCTTTTTTTCCTACCTAAGAATTAATTATCTGTATAAATCTTTAATTATTTTTTTAATAGACTTCCAACCTGCTGTACAAACAAGCAAAAAGTACCACATATCAGCCATTCCCATACTTGGAAACCCTTTGACATTCATGGTCACAGAAGTTTTATGATATAGCTTCTACACCCTGACTTAAAAATAATTTAAAAAAAAAAACAAAAAAACAGAAGGAAAAGAAACAAAAAAAAAAAAAAACACCAAAAAACCCCAAACAACAAGCTTTTACAAACAGAAAGGAAAAAGAAGTGAAAGCAATCTCAAGACTTCTGTCCAAACACAACCTGCATACATATCATGAATGGGACATACAGCTTCTCTAAATCAAAAAACAATCTGTGCCAGTCACAGTATCACAAATAATGCTGCAAGTTAAAACAGTATTACTACATTAACTACAGATGCCTAACACTGAAGTCCAGCTGAAAACTACAAGATGGTAAGGAGAAGATATTAGATCTGTGTGACAGACATACTTGGATATATTGCCTTTTGGCATTGGACTGAAAGTAAAAAGAAGATCCTTTACAGTATGCACACGTATAGGTGCTAAGACATCTCAACACAAAAGACTAGCTTACTCAGAAGGGAGCCTGCTAAGAAGAAAGTCAAAGAGAGTCTGAAATTCTAAAAGACAGGTTTACTCTAAAAAGTTTTGAGATTTCCTGATTAGTTGTTACAAAAGAATTACAGATTTTCCAATAGGTAATGAAAACTAAACTTCAGTATTTTTTTCAAGATATCCTTTCTATAAAATCATCCACTTATTTAGGGACTTAAAAATATAACTGACAGCCTTTTCAGAACAGCTCTGCAGGTGCAGCCCAGTGATTTAACACTTTTGGGTACTTTCATCTTTTAAGAATTTGTACAAAATACAAATGCCTTCTGGAGCTGGTATGAACTAATTACTTCTTTGCAGGCCAAAGGTACACAATACAAGACTGGGTCCTCCTGTAATCCTGTACTCATCTATACCCTGCCTGCCCATTCCTACCTCCACCCCCATCTCCAAATCCTTTTGTCATTTTATGATTGCAGTACCAGGTACTTCTAGAGATTAATGACTTGCTAGGGCTAATGGCCTACAGCAGTACCACAGGTTATCAGCTTCTTCCAGCTGCTCTTTAATCTCCAGACAATCCCCAGCACCTTCATCATTATTGGATAATTAGCATTAATGAAAGCTATGCATACACAGTGAGAGGATAATACACCCTCAAGCTTGCATGTCAGAAATCCTTACTTAAAAAAAAAAAGGTATCCTACATGAATCATATTGCATTGTTAAATGAAAGAATATTTCCCCACCTACCCAAAGGCATAAGCATCAGTTAGAGACTAATGATCTGTAAAACTTTATGAAAGATAACATTACTGCAGACCTCAGAGATTAAAACAGAAGTCAGTCTCACTTCGTCCCCCCCTTTATCTTCATTACTTTTCTCTACCTGTTCTCAGCCCATGCCCTACCTACCTCTGCACCCAAGACATTCTTTACCTCTTGTCCAATATGTTATCCACAAATATTGGCCTTAAGAAATTTTAGGCAAATAATTTTCACATTCATTACTTCAAAAACAGAAGATATAATCTCAAAAACCCCTGAAAAATATGCTGCACTAAACTGCTTCGTTTGAGATGTGACAGTTGTCTCCATATGTTACATATAATATTAAAACTCTACTGGTCTATAGGGCAATTACCTATTCCTGGTATTCTGCCAGGATTTATATAGATATGTGTGGTCTGCTCTCTTCTACTTACTCACCTACTAACTGAAGAGAAATATACTTTCAATTCTCTGTGTCCAAATTCACAGTGTTTGGACCTATGGTTTCATCACACCCCCAACCTGCTAAGCTTTCTAACAATCTCATGCGTTGGAAAACAAAATAGTATGAATCCTTAGATATAAATACTTCAAGAAAAAGGACGTGGAAATAAATATTTACCTTAACAATGTAAATAGTGATTAATGTTGTAAATCATGCCAACTGCATTTTAATTCCGTGTTCACAGAATCAACATTTGTATTTCAAAACTTTCCTTCTGATTAAACCTCTTTCAAAAACTGCAAGTTTAACTTGCTTTTGTTTCTCCTAAAGGCCATTAATAGTCGCATTGGTATATTTATTTCTTTACTACAAGGCTACAGCTCAAACTTCCTTTTCTAAGGAGCCTGTGACTTTTATCCAATGTAGCCTTGCACCTCCTGCCATGGCAATCCAACTACAACAAAAAGTCTTAATTTTTGCCAGGAAAGGGGTAACTTCATTGAATCAACATGAACAAGACTAAGATTGCTTCAAACTAAACACTTTAGATCATGGATATTTCTAGGGGCCAGGACCACAGAGCAACTCCTTGACTAAACTCTGAATTGTTCTGCTGGAAAGTTCTTAATTTTATGAGCTAGGAATCAGGCTCTCCTATGAGCACCATCATCTACATCAAGTTTAACATGCAGGGCCAGTGGTACTCTGCAAACTTTAAATGGCTCATATGCCCTGTTGCAATCTCCTTTCCAGCACTAAAGAATGAAAACACAAGTTTCTATGAAGCTGTCTATTATACTGAGATAGAAAATACTATTCAGATCATTTGGTCAACAGAAATAAATTGAATATATTTTTCTGAGAAACTTTTAACTAGCCTCACACGAAATTTAAGGGTTATACAAAGAAGATTTGGTATGACTAATTTTGTAGCAGACTTAAAATACTAGGAAATACTACTTAATATATTTAATTAAAGTACAATATATATTAAATGCTTCAGAATCATCTGCAATTTAAATCAGCTAATCCTGCATTTATCTCTGAATATTAAAATCCTTTGCACTTACTGGAATTTACAGAGAAGTGCTCTTAACATAAGAATGTATGATCATATGGGTGGTCATACCAAGGGTTTCTATAGCCCACTGTTCAGCCTCTAGATGCAGCTACAAGGAGATGCCTAGTAAAGAAGAAAATTAAGACAAGCATAGACAATAGTTCCTAATTAATGTCTTCATAGCATCCAGCTAGATTTCCCATGCCAAATTTGTTTTTCATACTTAGTGATCCCAGATGTGTATCTCCTCCAAGTGTTTGTCCAGTCTCCTGCTTAACCCATGTAAACTTGCATCTGCAGTGGGTATTACAGAAGCACCTGCTATGTGTTATTTACTCACTTTGGAAGTAATAAAACAAAACAACAACAGAAAAATCCTCACACAAACAGGAAATACATTTAAATAAAGAACTACAAAGGGTTGCAAGCTTTTACAATTAGAGAGCATTAGTATTCAAAGCTGAAGGACAAGAGTTCTTGTAATTTATTTGCCCTGCATTCATTATTATTTCCAAAGGCAGTAAAATGCTAATTTTAGGTTTATCTCATCTTCTTAATTTCTTTGTTCCAGAGACTAAGATCCAAAAGACCTCTCCTGAATTAGCAAAATATGTCTCATGTATAATTCAGCAGTGGACTGGCCTCCACTGAGATTGGAAACAGGAGTCAGACTGGAGAAAAGTGTGAAAAAAAAATTGCTGCCAACCCAAATGGATATGCAAGAGTTAATGTTACCGGAGCCTTGCTTGGGATAGGAATTAGAGCAAGCATCTCACACATGTCAAGGTTTCATATTAATGTGCTAAATCTGAGTAGAAACCACCACCCCACCCCCAAATTCTAGAAACAAAGTTATTTACAAAGTTTTTATATAAATGAAGCATCTCCTGTATTCTTTAACTGGCAGTTTCAACAGTTTCTTTTATCCATTCAAAACATAGCAGAGACAGTGCCAGTTTATGTACTATACTGCCAGCAGGAGTCAAACAAATATTTTTATTCAGGCTACACTAGAGGACTAAATTTAGAAAGCCTCGCTACATTTCCACCTACACAATCACCTCGTCTAACTCAAATGACTAATGCCTTGAAGTTTCATAGAATCATAGAATGTTTTGGGTTGGAAGGGACCCCTAGAGGTCATCTAGTCCAACCCCCCTGCAATGAGCAGGGACACCACTAACTAGATCAGGTTGCTCAGAGCCCCATCCAACCTGGTCTTGAAAGTTCCCAGGGATGGGGCTTCCACCACCTCTCTGGGCAACCCGTTCCAGTGTTTCACCACCCTCGTTGTAAAGAATTTCCTCCTTATATCCAGTCTAAACCTACCCTGGTTTAGTTTAAAACCATTACCCCTTGTCCTGTCACAGCTGGCCCTACTAAAAAGATTTTCCCCATCTTTCCTATAGGCCCCCTTTAGGTACTGAAAGGCCCTAATCAGGTCTCCCCACAGCCTTCTCTTCTCCAGGCTGAACAAGCCCAACTCCCTCAGCCTGTCCTCATAGGAGAGGTGCTCCAGCCCTCGGATCATTTTAGTAGCCCTCCTCTGGACCAGACTGCATTGTCTTGCCTGCATTCTGAAGTTATATTTGCTTTAAGTTTGGGGTTTGGGTTTTCCATGGTTTTTTGTTGTTGTTGTTGTTTTCTGAAGTCACACAACTTTCATGTAACATGTCAATTCTGTTAAGGGGGTCCTCGTTAAACGCATTTCACCAAGGGAAACACAAAGAATAAACTAAAAGAATGAAGAAGCAGCTCCTCACCAGAAGTAGGCAAGCTATGAGAAAGTCAGAAACAGAACTTGTATTTCCAATATCACAAATTCTTCCTATAATTTAAAAAATGCATTCAGTTAAGAAACCGAGGAGCTTTCTTCTCCCTTTTTAGAAACTGTGTAATTTGAAAAAAAATGTACATCACATTTTTAAACAAAATATACTTTGGGGTTTTAGCTCTGCTATTATATAAATTCCTTCTTAATTTTTTTTTCCCTAGCCTAGACACATATTCTTATGTAGAAAGCACAGTTGAAATGTATATACCACCCCCAATATATACACAGCAAAATTAAGTAATTATTTGTGTGGCTTTGTGGCTTCCCAGATGATTCTAGGGGGATACAGAACATATCAGTGCAAATTAGCAAGCAATAGTAATAATAAAAATAAAATAAAATTAAAAAAAAAAAAAATAAAAGAAAATCAGGGGATGGGAGACAAGGGAGGATGACACAGACGGACACCAAACCAGAGAGGAACAATTTATAAGGAAGGCTAGTCCATAAAAAGCTGGTTTATAATATATGTGATCTTAAAGTAAATGAGCAAATCAAGTCCTATCAGTATTAGTGATAACAGCTATAAAATTACGGTCTATCCCACCTGATGTTCTCTTTTTACAGCTAAGTACATTTCTCACTAGAGTAGCTGAGAGCAATAACTCTACCTAAGGTAATACCTGGAATGGTGCTACTATATCTGAAAGATGTTATCACTTCAAAAATTGTTAGAGCATCTCACTTCCTTTATTTGTTCCCTCTGTATTCTATATTCTTTTTGTGTTTGTCATATTTATTTTGAATGCAACACCAAAGGTTTAGAAGTCTATTGCCATTTATCTACTCAACATTTCATGACAATATTGCTTGCATAGAATAATGAAGGTAACATTCCTTTTTTTTTTCCCCCTCACCATTTCTATGCTTCATCTTCTCTTCCCAGTTTTGTCTTCCATGTTATCCTGCTATCAAAATTCATGTGTAAATGCAACTAGCAGACAAAACAATGTAGGACAGCACTTAAGTATAACTCATTTTGTGCTGGCAAATGAATCTCCAGAGGGAAACAAATTTTAAAAAACCTCTAAAGGCATCTTATTACTCCTTTTGAGGTTAAACAAATGCATGGACTACTAAAGAAAAGCATTATCTGAAGAAAATTTGGACAAACTGATTGCACTGCATAATTTCTAGACATGTACTTATCTCTGTTCACAATTTGTATCACAAATAAACAATATCTTAAAAAAAATCTTGCATCTTTGACGTGAATTTATTTGCAATAAAATGAGATGTTATTTACAAGATAAACAGAATTTTGATACTGTAAGTTCATAGAAAAATAGAATCTCTCATGTTGGAAGGAACCCATAAGGATCATTGTGTCCAACTCCATGCTCCTCGCAGGACTACCTAAAACTAAATCATATGACTAAGAGCATCATCCACACACTCCTTGAAGTTATTTTTGGAAAAAAAACCCAAAACCAAAAAATAACCAAACCAAAAAAACTTTAAAAAATGGGAAAAGAAAGTACAAATAGTAACAGTAAAGCTGTATATACTCAAATATTTTAATAGATTTAAATTTCAGAACAATATCATGGCTGTGGCTAGGTATGGAATGATAACAAAAACTGTTTTCCAGTAGATTTTTTTTTAATTTTACTTCAAAAAAGGATTTTTTTTTTCCCTAATGAAAACGTCCTAGAAATTTCTAATCATTATGCCTCTGTCTAGTAAGCAACTAAGTATTCATTATTTTTTCTAAAATAATTTCATATTCAAGCACAAACTTAAAATTGGAATAAGGATAAAGAGTTAAAAGAAGCCACACCAGATCTTCCTGATATAGCACAGATTTGTGTACTCAGCTTCCAGTTGTATTAGCCTATGCCTGGATAATCAAAGACTTAGGACACACTTCCAATTGTTTCAAGAGGAATTATATTTCCAAGAACCTTCAGTACCTTCAAATTTTTTGTTCACTGTCTTTATTTTCTTCTTGTGTCCCTCTAACAGACATTAGTGTATTTTCAAAGTTATATTGTTTCCCAGATACCATTTTCATCAGCACACTAAGCTAATATTTCACATTTTTGCAGTTTGGAAAATGCCTCAGAAAATGAGCAAAATAAGCCATAAAGCACAGAAAACACCCGCTCATCTTGTGTGAGATAATTAACAGACTTTCAGAAGCTTGGGTGTGGTGGTAGTTTTTTGTTTGTTTGCTTTTTAACTTCCAAGTCATGGAAGCAGACCAGCTGTTTTAAACAGGAGTTAAACCACCACATTTGTAACACCTAGTTTTGCTTATTAACAAGGACTACTTTATGGATACTCTCTGACAGTCCTTCAATATCATGGTAAGCATTAATAAAACACTATAACCTTCCGAAACAGTTTCACAATACTTTTAGAAGCAAAGAAGCTTCCAAATTCAGCCAATATTAGCCTTATAATTTATTTCTCTGACTCGTAAAAATATTTTTTTTTTTTTTTTCCCCCCACAAAAAGTTTAACATATCCATAAAGTTACATTTTACTTCCCCCTTGGAGAAGTAAGGGCTTCAGGTAGAAACAAAAACCTAAGCATTATTCTGCCTTTATTTGCCATAAATATATATATACTCTAGTCTTCCTGCTGTAAACAATTTAAAGCATGAAGCTTCCACAAAAGCAAGTAAACAAGATTGTTTATTTTTCATTTCCCAGAGAATGAGGATTCATTTTTGGTTCACTTGCTTGTCTTTCAGGAATACTATGATAATGAAAACTCTTTGACCAGGTCCACTTGCTAAAAAAGCATTTGTACTGTTTCACAAGTATAAGAAGACTAGAACAAAGTACCTGTCAACAGTGTCAGAACCAGTTATACCTGAAGGTGTAAACAGAATATAGTTTTTTTTTTTTTAATTTTTTTTCCTACTAGGGCATTGGAAGAAAACATTATTAGACCATGCAGCTCTAGACAAGAGCAGAATATTCTTCTTTGGTCCTACTTCTCCTGTTCTCTCACCAATGGCACAGAAACCTTGTTGGAGACACATGCAAATATTTGTGAAATATTAGATGCTTGTTGTATGCAGCTCTTCAGAGAGATTGTTCAATTACTACACCAGTATGCATACAGACATATTAGAGTCATAGATACATGTATATACTAGAAAGTCAAGAATTCATACTAAGAAATGGTTTTACACAGGTAGGAGGTCTCACAACAGCCAATTAGGACTCAAAGAATAAAAGCACAGAAATTAATTCCCTGAGATCACTTGTGGCAAGGATGCTGAGAGTATGAGCAAAGTGGGTGGGACTATGGCCTAACTTAAATTTTCCTTATGTTTTGCATCAAAGATATAATAGGCTTAACTTGTTTATACCTACATAATACAATATCATGTGTATCTGCATAGACAACATCTTACACTAGACACAGCAATCAAAGCCAAGAGCAGTGGAAGAAAGCGTGCTTTGTAAGATAAATACATCAAGGATACTGCATGTTCTAGACTGAGGCTACGTAGTATAAGCTGTATAAAAGTAGAGGAGCTGCCGTACCCTCGCAGTCTGAGTGAGAAATTGCCAATTGGAAAGAGATGGTGTTTTTTTTTCCCTTAAAAGAGACTTGAAAGAGTATGACTTTATCACCTCATCCTTTCCCCCAACTCTTACACATTCCATACTTTTGACATCTATCCATCCACCAGCTATTAAAAAAAAAAGTTCTTAACCATTCCTCAGTCTAATCTTTGTGCTACCCCATCTGTAAGACTAAAACACATAGATGTGAAATAATTCTAATACACACCACACTAACATATTTAAACAAAAAACCCAAAACAAATCCAAAGACACACACACACGCGCCTATCAGATTCTCTAACCCTCTTCTCTGAGGGGAGCCAGGTAAGATTAAGAGCTTCTTCAGAGTAAATATGAAGCAGGAAGTGTATTAATCATGTTAAATCTAATTTTTTTAAGAGGTTTTGTATATAAGCACAGTTTGGAAAGCTGGCAGGAATCCCAGATTTTGCCTACATTGCCCCCCTAAGCCTTTCCCCTCAAACTGTCAAAATAACAAAATAATTGTGTCAGTTGCATAACTTCAATCATCCTACTTTACCACCAACATTTATGACTGTGGATTTAAGAAACTTCTAAAAAGGCCCACAAGAGATATTTTTCTTTGTCTTAGGAAGGGAATATTATTTTGCTTCATTCTATATTTAGCTATAAGTCTTTTATTTTTTTTAACCAAGGTCCACAGAAAAAAGTTAAAAAGCATTCCCCTGAATTGTAAAACTTTAAAAAGCATGTGATATCCATAGGGGGGAAAAAAAAAGTAATCTCTGTATTTCAAGCCTGGGGCTAGAAAATGGAACAGTTTATCACAAGGAAAATACATGTATGACAAAGGAGAAATACAGCCCTTGACCTTCCATGTACACTCTGCAGAAATCCCAAACACTCAAATATCCCTAATGGAAACCTAAGTCACATGGTGTGACTTCACATAATGGCAAATTTATAACAGTTCATTACAAGAGTAACTCAGTTGCAGATTAAGCTGACATTATTACACACACACACGTCTACATTGAAAAAAACACAGCTAAGATTGCAAAATTGAGTACTCTAAGATTGGGAAATGATAGAGTTTACTCTGCCAGGACTTATTTTGGTCATCTTCTGCATATGCATTATGAGAAAATCTTTTGCCATGTACACAAGACCTTTGCTTCAGTGAGCAAAAAGGATGGAAGGTGTTCCCATTGTGAGAATCTACACAGTATTTTATTTCACCTTCACAGTTCAGAGGATGGCCTTTTCAGCGACACACTCCTTGCATAGCTTGTACATCCCAAGCCACCCTTTTCATACAAAGGAGACGGCACTGTACCGATTCCAAACAGAATTGAGAGACGGTGAAATTCAGGTCAGAAATATCTCCTTTCTTGTATCAGTTTGAAATGCCTGTCAGAGTATCCAGTAATGAAAGAACAGTTAGTAAGTTCAAAATCCACCAAGTGGAAGTGAAGTTGTGGAGTTTGGGACTTCTGCCAGTCAGATTCTGAGGAATCAAAGTCAGGCACCAAGGAAACATTTGCACAGTATCACAGAGGATCTCTTTGGCATAGATGTTTCTCCAGCACAGCGCTCAATTATTTTTGTCTTGTCCTTTCTCCTTCCAAAATCCCTTGCTTAAACATGAGAAGTTCCCCTCATTTTAACTTATTTTCATGCAAGTCTCTTAGAAACAAATTCTGTGTGATTACTATTAAAGACTGAGATTAATGCTCTACTGAATAACCAGTAAACTTTATAACTGGCCCTAATCTCTCCATAAAGAACACCTCCTAGGCTCATTTCATCCCAGATATTGCAGAAACATTGTTCTAGATATGGGCTTTCCTGAGAGATAATCCCACTGGGCTTCTATTAACAGTACAGGGAAATGAGTCATACATTGTTCAATATGTGCCGATGCCAAAAAGTAACAGTGAGGCCAAGGAAGCTTGCATTCTAATTCAGACTATGGAAGGGCAGGGACTTGAAAGGGAACAGACTTTTTCTACCTATTCTTTCCAATGCTTATTCCTGCAGCACTTATTCTGATCCTGGTCCTTTCCTAGTTCTACTTAATTCCCCACCCCAGCCCAAGTCTCTTCATGGACTGGAGTCACTGTCTCATTTCCATCCCAATCCTTCGTGCAGCATGACCTCCTCTCACTCCTCAAAATGCACCATTACAGTTCTCTTGACCCATCCTGGATCCCTTTCCAATTTCTTTCACTTTTTCTTCCAAATCAAGGTTCTGCTTTTTTCTTACAGCCCACATTTCTAATTAATTCCCTTTCATTTTAAAGGCATCCAGTTTTGTAATCTCAGATTCTTGTCCCTTCCCCATGTAATAAGCACTAGTTCTCTGCCATTTTCTGATCCATCTCATCAAATCACAATCTCAACTTTCTTCTCTTTAAGGTCTCAGTATCAACCAGTTCTTGTTGGCCTGACTGGCTCCTAGTCACCATTTCCTATTCTCACGTAGCTTCCAAACCCAACACCCTGTCAATCACTGTACGGGCACTATCCAGCATTAAGGTTTAATCTCCTTGCTGGTCAAAGTTTCACTGCCTCTCCCCATCAAGTTCTAAGCCCATTTTTGTACTCATATTAAGCCCAATTCACCCTCTGCAACTGATAAAGGCAATTTTGTTTTTTAGTTTGGTTCCATTGTCTTCATTTCACATGTAGCATACTGGATGTGAGACATAGCAGAAACACAGAATGGGACCCAGCATAGCCTGAAATGTCGAACTGTAATTGTAAGGAAAATACTGTTCAATCTTGAACTGGAATAAGCTCATTTGGTTGGAAACTTCAGGGTACATCTTGCAAAATTCAACCAAGCCTTTACTAAACCATGTATAACATGGTTTTCAAAAGCTCATAGCTTGGTCAAACTGGGGCGTTTCACAGAGTCCTGGGAAAATGCACCTATAAAGGTCATGTTTTTAAACAGACATGTATCTCGTGTGCTCTACAATGATGATAGCATTTTCCAAAGAAAAAGTCATCAATTTTTGTTGATTCCAAACCCCATCTGCACAATGGGAAAAACCAAATAACTTTTATCATCCTGAAGCAAATAAATTGAAAATCTCAAACTTATTCAGGCTCAGTTAGATGCTTGATGTAGAAACGGTCAGTCAAAAAGTTAATCTACACTTAAGCTCAGGTTTGTAAAGAAGGTACTGTAAAGAGAAATTATGAGAAAACATACTAATAAATGGGTTTACTTCAACACTTACTCCCAGTAGTACAGTCTAGTAGAACATATGGTTTACTTCAGCGTAAAGACAGTTTTGTCATTTGATTATCAAAACCGTGACTCTGTTTCAGCTCCCCTTCTGTATTCTACCT
The DNA here is from genome assembly GCA_034008185.1 of Gorsachius magnificus. Lineage (NCBI taxonomy): Eukaryota > Metazoa > Chordata > Aves > Pelecaniformes > Ardeidae > Gorsachius > Gorsachius magnificus. Next base: position 92,074,034 of record CM067081.1, read on the forward strand.
AATTGTAAAGATTTCTGTACTCTGCCTCACATTAAACACCTTAACATTTAATCCATTATCACATCCTGATTTAGAGACATGACATTTTTAAATTTATTTTTCTGACCAGTTAAGAAAAGGTTCCTCTTTTTTTATAGGTCTATTACTCTTCCTTATTCTTCTCTTGTATACACCTGACCAGAATGTACAACAGCGTCACAGGCAAGGTTATAAATGGAACTATCCCTTCTGGCAAAGGCAAATCTTGGAAGAATAATAACATGTACACTGAATTCAAATATTTTCAAAGGACTCTTAGTTCCTTTATTATGGATAGTGTTGCGGTTTATATATCCTACCACCTGATGAGCCAAATAAAAGTGAAGAAGCTTACAAGTCTATTGCTATCTACCAACACGTTAAACACATTATGTACCTCAGCATGAGTTTTTTCTTTAGAACAAGAAAAGGAAGTCTGTGACTTTTTCATTTACTCTTTGTAGATAGGTTGGGGTTTTTTTAATATTCACGCTAGTATGCTACTGATGCCTTTGCTGACTCTTAAAACTGTTTAAATTTCCTGGAGTGCAATGTTATCAATCCATGCTGATAATCAGAGGACCCTCAACTAAGTACCTACAAGGCAACCAATGGTAAACAAGAAAACAGGCAAAAGGACAAGAGATGAATTCTTCCCTATCCCAATTCTCAGCAACTATTCAAATTCTTTTTGCCTTAGATTTGAAATTCAAATTCCAGTGAAAATTCGTTAAATGTTCATAACAATATAAAACCTGAGACAATCAAGTGATTCAGTATAATAAATCATACTGAAGACAGAAACCACAAAGAATTGCATGAGCTATGTACATCCTAAGTCATATCTCACTGTTATCTGTTTGATCAAATTACACATTTCCTCAATAGCACCAATAAATAAAGACCCACTGTTACCAGAATATTTCAGTATGAATGGAAAAAAAAAAATTGTCAAAAAATAATTGCATGAGACCTCATTGAAACCAGCCCTGGCTTGCTTAGGAGAGTTACCATATGTTTAAATATTATGTGAATTTTACAACAGTAGCTTAAGTCTAAATCTATTTCCTCAGAACAGGACAGAGAGAAAGTAAGTGGCCTTCAGGGTTCTATCACTTTTGCTGATATGCAGCAATATGTTTTGAGGCTATAACAGCAAGTAACAGGATTAATCACATGATGCCAAACCATTAAAAGAAACAGAATAATGGTGTGACGTATGCAAAGCCACCAACAGAGAAAAGAGCCAAAGGATTTGGTGCTTGTGATAAATGTGAAGGGCAACTGGAAAAGAAGCGTAATGGACAGAAAACATTTGGGAATTTTAATTTTTCTGAACAATATACCAGGTGTAGAAGACATGTTACTCTCTGTAGCAATGCTGGGGAAAAAAGAAACCTTAAGAGGGAAGACGTACTGTAGTGAAAGCTGAAACCACATATAGCATTGATATATTTTATCACAGTCTTCCATCAGTCTTAGAACTAGGTACTACGCAACAAGACTGTAACTTTCCCTGTTTGGCTCTGTCTTAAGATTAAATTCTTGTAATAACTATTGAGGAATTCAGATTAATACACAATTATCTACTGTAAATACCTCCAATAACTATGACAAACAGTAAGTGTCTATCCTCGGCCATGTAGATAAATCAGTTTCAAGCTATTTGCTTTTTCCATCATTTAAACTTGCTCCCTCTCAGTTTTATCCGAGAACAGTGTTAGTGTGACTCAGTGGTGCAGTTGTATAAAACCATATGCTCAGAAGACTAGGGCTGTTTAAGCCTGTCAACAGCCAGACATATCACTGCTGACATCTGCACCAGTTGTCAAACCGATGACTATGAATGTCACTGGTCATTAGGCTGATTTTCAGTCATCCAGCTACAGCGAACACGACCTGCAACTCTCTTCTGCTACTGTGAGATACAAGGACCAATAGTCTGACTCACCTAATTTGAGAAATAGTAGAATGTGGCTAATATCCTCAGTTGCTATGACAGCATTCCAGGCAGCGTGTGATCCCAGATCCACAAAGCCTGATAATGGAACAAACAGAGTCCAAGCTCTAAAAGATAAGGAAGATGCTTTCGTTTTACTTTTTATATACATTTCTATACAGGAGGAGAGGTCAAGCTGTATGAGACTAGTAATAACCACCCTTCATAAAATATGGTTTCTCCTAGAGCTATTTTTCATATATGCAAGGAGAAAAATGAGAAGTCAAGATGGCACAAACAGCTGGAGATCCCAAGAACAAACCCCTGGTCCTTGTGTTCATAAGAACTGGTGTTGTGATCACCAATGAGCAAGGGAAACATTTCTTTGGTTTGTTTCCTAACTGATAATGTGGGAACTATAAAAAAAAAAAATCAGGTCAGAAGGTATTACTTTCTAAACATAACATCCAATGCGATCTAAATTGTAAATCCGATAAAACATCTTCCAGTTTCACAAACGTTGTCCAAAACTTAGTAAAAACACTTTGCAATATTGAGTGGGAGCATCTCTCCTTTTCCATGAACACCATATGCTGTATTTCAACCTTTGTTTTCAATGCTACCTCACTAAACTTGTGAGGTTCACTTGTTCTTAAAATTAAACAAATGGCATTTGTTTATTTATTCCAAAAATGTAGTAATTTTTATCCTAGTACTTGACAGAAAATTTCTATTGCATAAATACAAATCTTATGTCAATCATTTACCAGATATGATATATTAATATTAAATTATTTGTATAACAGTATCTGCATGTATACTACTTTATTCAGAGAAAACTTTATGCTTAAATGTCATACTTAATAGTCCTTTCCTAATGATATTACCAAAAGTGATACAAGCTAATCAGGGCAAATGACATGACCAAACTATTCTCCCACAGGAAACAGATCTTATATATGAGCGTTTCTTCTGTGGTCATCAGGCCACAGCTTAACAGTTTGTGGCACAGTAATCTGCAACGTGACCATTCATCCAATTACTGCTGAAATAGTGATATTAATCTACTCATAAAGGGCAAGTTAAGGGTCAATTGCCAGTAGTGGAAAATACTTGGTATGGATAATGTGTTACAGACCTAGCTTCATCTGCTCTTGCTGATTTCAGCAGTCTGCACAATTTGACTTCATTTTTGAGAGAGATGATAAAAACCCCACAGTACCCAAAACTGGGTCAAATCACATCTGCATATTACCTGTGATGAATATCTTCAGCATCACTAATGGCATGAGACAGTCTCATACTCTCATCTATCGGGCGTAGTCCAGCAATGTGGACTCCCAGCCTGACACATCACCGCATGGCACACAACTCCACAGACAAGTCACTCTTACCCAGAGATCTTGACCCGGACCTCCCTCAATACTTCAAATTCCTAGACACATCTGATCTCCCCTAGGGCTCAACATTTATAACTGATGTTATAATTATGGTCTACAGTTTAAATCTTTGGAGACTGTTTGACAGGTAGCAATACAACACTTGCCAGGGAACTTCTGAAACGCATACGCTTTTTCTTAGAAAGCACACAAGAAGCTACAGGTCCTTAGGAAAACAATAAAAATCATAGGTTTTCGGAGGGAGGGGAGGATGTATCTGGGACAAGGTAGCCCCAGAAAACTCAGTTTCCATTCTTCTTTTATAAGCCACAATTCAGGCTCAGCACTTGCCATGCAGAAACTACACACTTTTAAAAGTGAGCCTGAAATAAGTTTTTCTGCTCCTCATCACATATTTATATTGCCTGCTCTTTAGCCCTCAAATGGGTATGTGGCAAAGAATGACTGAATGCCTCAGCTAGTGACGCTTTTTACTTCTCTCCTTGCTTGTGAAAAAGGCCAACAGACCTTTCTGAACTGCTCAATCTGTTTCACTTCATAGACAGAATGTTAAAACCCACACTAACTTTCACAAAATAAATACTGTTTATACAATCCAATGACATTCATGGTTAATAGAGTCATATTCCCCAAATCATGTTACAAGGAAGATTGTGTTTCTCTATGAATAACAATACAACAGAAATATTAAAAGCATCATGGAAAAATCATGTTGAAATAGATCTGTGATAGTAAGATTTTGCTTAAACTTAAGTGACATTCATCTTGCCTTAAAGACTTAATACAAAGTAGAATTTAAAATCTAAAATTTTGATTAAATATTTTTTCTATGATTATATGGTAGTATCTTATTGCACACAATCTTATTCACTTAATTTGCTTCTTTCAATTAGCTTTCCAAAGCTACGGACTGGGGAGACATCTTACTACTGCTCCTGTATAATCATAAATCATGTGAACTGGTATTTAAGGTTCCCATGCACTGCTCTTTCCAAATTCTGCATCTCCACAGACAATTTCAGAGGTGTAATTACCTTTAATTACATGCACTGGCAAATTAAGACTTCAGCAAAATTACTCAGTTACCTTTTCTAGCTGTATACCAGCTCAAACAATTGTTTTTATTTTGTGGTTGCACACTGCCTTTTAAAGTTATTTCTATTATTCATCTCCCCTTTTACTTCAAAGTATTTTTTGGTAATTGCAAACCTGCCAAACTGTAAGATGAATAGAACTTTGTAATAAATAATGGCATAATCTATAGGCCTTGCAAGTTTCTTTATAATTTACAATGTATTTTTACTTTGTAAATCAGAAAATAATCAGCTCTATGATTTATTAGCAAATGGGGGAGGATAACCTACTTCATTTTCAGCAAAGATCCTCTATTGATTGATTTATAGTTATGCCTTAGTTTTAAAAATTAATAGAGGTTTCCCTTGCAAAGGCTCTTATTCTCCTCTGCTTTCTCAGCCTGTACTTCAGAGTTTTCCTCTCCCCAAACATGCTGTGTTACCATCTATGTCCTATCTTCTCAAAGACTGTGTGCTTTGCACAAGAATGGAAGGAAAATTTTTTGCCATATAATATACTACAAATAAGCAAATTAAATGGATACAATTTATCACATTCATAAGCAGTGTTCCAATTTAACCTTTTTATTATTTCTAAGATATGAGATCACAGCAACTATGCTTTACATTTATACAAGCTAAGCTACTATATTGACCATTCAGTCATTCCATAATTAGCTATTTTGTTTTCAAATATATTTTTTACTTAGTACTGTTTTCCTATCAAACTTATAAACAAAACCCTTTACAGTTGATCCAAAATACCATAACCTTCTTCTAAACTCATCATTGGAGTCAAAATAAGATTTAAACTTACTACTTGATATTGCAAGTTACAGTTAGTAGCTCTAACACATTAGTGTTTCCTTTGGCTTGATTAGCTAGGCTTTATTTTAAGGGTTGTCCTGCTACTAGAAACTGAGGAACTGCCTAGATATCAGCTGCCTTATAACTTCCTTTAGTTCAAGTAACTAATATGCATCTGAGAGGTGCAAATTACTAGGGAACAACCTGTATTATTGTACAAGGTCATTATCTAGCGAACTACTAATGGAGGTCAGGATTTTGTAAAATTATCATGCAATGGCACAAAGAAATGTGAAACAGGTGCAAGTGTTACAAAACCAAACTGAAGTACTAGGCATCATAATGATGAAAACAAGCATTGCTCTACGATGCGTGTTACTGTATGGTTTACAATGGAGTAATTATGAGCGTTTGAAAGAAGAGACCTGTATGTTGTCTTTGATTAATTTTGTCTTGAAGCATCTTTTAAGGCACAATATCTTAACTGGAGGAGCAATTCCTAAAGAAATACCACTGGTAATTTTATATATGTACTTTCAATTTTTTTTATTAGGGAGGAAAACAACCTTTCCAGAAAGATTGTGCATAACTATAATTAATTTACAATAGAACAGTTTTTGAAGGCTTATCTGCTTGTTTGTTTGCTGCTCTACTCCTATAAAAACTTCAGCTATAGGTGTCAATTTTCTTGAGGTATAATTTGTTACATTCAGGTGTACAGCTTCAGACAGCATTACAAGAACATTTTGTTAATCATACACCACAATCTAAAGTACAGATTCTGTGTTTGGTTTTGTTGATGGCAGGGAGCTGTACAGCATTTGAGCTGGCTGCCTATAGATGGTCTGATTTTCACCTCCATATATTGGAGAAAGAACACTTCAGCATCCCAGTGCCTACATGTCCAAGCTCCACTCAGTTTTGTTTCTCAATATTTCTTTTCTGCTTTGCTTTCATGTTCTTATTCCATTAGAATAATTTTCCCAACCTCGTACTTCCTTGCTTGTGTTCTGTTCTCTGAAGCAAGCTTTTGTTTCCTCCTGCTGCTCTCAGCACATCTCAAAGTGGATCTGAAAGTTGAGTTTTTCCTCAGTTATGTGTTTCTGGGGTTTTTTTTGCTACATCACTAGGGAGGGACACTGAGCTTTTACTTATTAGTGCCAGTCCTGTGTTTTATATGTGTAAATAATTTTGAAATGGGACACATTCAAAGGTGTCATTCCTTTTGTTTTCTACTGCAGTTATTCCTTCTTTCGTTTCTTGTACAATCATTAAACAACTGAGTAAGCATGGTGAGAGCAGAAAGCAGCGTGTACACTTACATCTCAGTCTGTGCCACTACACAGCACTCCTATGACACAGGACCACAGGACCACAGAGGAAGGCACCTCTAGAGATTGTCCAATCCAACCCCCTACTCCAAGCAGGATGCTCAGGGTCATGTGCAGTCAGGTTTTGAACATCTCCAAGGACAGAGACTCTACAAGCCATCTGGGCAACCTGTGCTACACGTGGACTGCCTTCCCACCATAAAGTTTCCTCTTACTTTTACAGAGAATTGTGCCCAGCATCCTGTCACTGAGCACCACTGAGCAGGTCTGGTTCGGTTGTCTTTACTCCCTCCCCCATCAGGTGTTCATGCATATAGATAAGATCCCCCTGAGCTTTCCCCAGGATGAGCTGTCCCAGCTGTCTCAGCCTCTTCTCATATGCTCTGGTCCCTTAATCAACTTCAGGGCCCTTTTCTGGACATGTGTCCCTGGCTCACATGCTGGGGAGTCCAGCACAGGACACAGGAGACCTGGCAAGGCTGCATCTGCAATAAGTAGGGGAAAAGTATCAAATCCCTCAGCCTGTGACACCACCGCAATCACCAGGAAAAACACCATTCCTAAACAGACAGAAAATCTCTTTTGTTGCTCTCCTTATATTTCATTCAATACTTTTGAATATACCACATATGATTTAATTGATAGTTTTGCTACTGCATTGTATTCCCCTCACTATTACTTTGAAGCTGGAGAATTAAATATTATCTTCATTTAGTTCCAGAGTATTATCATTGTTTAGGATGCAAGCATGATGATGATGATAATAACAATAATAATAAATTCACAACAGAAACACAGGAGCATATACAGACTGTAGATTCTGCAATCCTGAAACTTAAACCCAAATGCAAACAAATAAAAACATTCCCTATCAAACACAATTAATTAAAAATATTCTGTATTAATCAAAACATTTTAACTTTGTTCTTTGATTATTTTTCATTAAAATATAAAATCAAGCAAAAATTGAGAGGTGTTTCAAAATAAAGAAATCTTTTTCTTCTGAAAATGTTGATACAAAACTCTAATATTCCTCCACATTTTTCAAAACAAAATTGAAACATTCCTCAGGTAAGTTCTGTCTGTGACTAAATGACACTTCTAAAACAATAATTTCATACCTGTAGATTTAAAAGCAACTGTTATCCCTGGATTTCCATTTATTCTTGATACAACTAAAGGCAAATAATTAAGACTCAGACTCTCATCTGGTACAAATTAGCAAAATTCCATGGGAATGAATATAAATGCAAAGAGGCAAGCAAACAATAACTTAGAATCTAACTATTAACTTCAATTAAAACTGCTCTGTTTGGCAGTTTATCATCCAGCCAATTATCAGGAAAATTAATTACTTCCTGAAAATCATATTGGAGATCATTTGATATAAAATATAAAATCTGACAATTATTTTATCTCCCTTCTGCAGTATGTATCACTTTAATTGGTATCTATTTTTAAATCCATTCTTATCACTTCACAGATTTTGTCATTTCTCACAACATCTGAAAGAATCCTAGGATTTCGGGGCTTCTGATTCAAACCTTGTCTTTAAAAACACTAGCTTCAGCTTGGAGAGTATATAATTCAGTTTTTAAAAGGTAATCATCCTATCCAACCATCTGAGGAAGAAATATAACGAGCCAGATAACAGAACAGAAAAACCATAGTATAGTATAAAGCTGCTTAACTCATTTAGGGCCAGATTTTATTACTTTTGCCCATGTGGTATCAATTATCCCCATCAGTGCTTATATGAGAATTAAAAATATTGTTTATAAGAGTAATAAAATGCTTTTAAAACTCAGGGCCTCATAACAAATTTAACAAGTTTTACGAACATAGTCTTGTCATATCCTTAAAGGTGTCATTCCCACATTTAAAGCATGAAGGAATAATGCACAGATTGAAGAGGACCCTAATTTTTACATGAGCTCTAAACAGACCAGTGTTGTAGTACAGATGGTTAGCATCTTTGCAGATACATCCAATCACTTTATAGTTTTCTGAAGATTAAAAAGGGAAATCAGCACTCGTAAAGAAACAAGCTTGTTTAGATTTGCTACCATCTATACAGTAATTGAACCAGGTATTATAGCAACAACAAAAAGCACAAAGCATTAAATTAAAGAAATTCTTACTCATGAGAATGCAAATTGCTTTTTAATTTTCTGACATTATAGTGCAAGAGGATGATCACTGCAAGTAGATTACCATATCACAATCTCATGGAATTAGACAGGTTAAATACCCAGTTACAAACACTCTGCGTGGCAAAAAAACTAAAGAGAAAAATATACTGACTAGTCTGAAAGTGTGAAGCTGACTTTTTTAACACAGCAAGAAAAAGATAAAATTTTGGGTTACAAAGCTACTCGAAAATTTTAAAATGTATGCACCTCTTAAGGAAAATAACTTGCTGACATCAAATGTCTCCCGGTAGAAGTTACACTAGTTTTCGATTACACTGAAATATACACAAATTACACACACCTCCCTTCATTCTAAAGGTCTTTTCAAAGAGCCTTGCTTTGTATGCACCAGGTGTGTATGTCTGACGGTAACACATTTTTTTCTATGCTACTTGCCAGAAAGACTACTCATGAGCACTCCTGCACTGGGTCTGGCTAGGATGGAGTTAATCATCTTCATAGAAGGCTGTATGATGCCATGCTTTGGATCTCTGACTAAAGCAGCACTGATAACACACCAGTGTTTCAGCTACTGCCGAGCAGTGTAAGCATCGAATCAACTCTTTTTCCCCACTCTTCCCCTCAGCAAGCAGGCTGGGGGTGCACAACGAGTTGGGAGGGGACGCAGCTGGGACAGCTGACCCCGACTGACCAAGGAGATATTCCATATCACATAACATGAAGAACTGGGCAGGGGGTGTTGGTCTGGGAGGTAGCCATTGCTCAGAGACTGGCTGGGCATCAATCTACTTGTGGGAGGTGGCGAGCAACAGCCTATGCATCACTTGTGTTCCTCCCTCCACCCCCTGTTCCTTTATTTAGACTGTCTTTATCTTGACCCACAAGTTTTACTCGCTTTTGCTCTTCCTGTACTGTCCCTTGTCCCACAGGGTAGGGGGGTCGAACATGTGAGTGGCTGTGCGACGCTTAGCTGCTGGCTGGGGTCAACTCACCACAACCCCCTAGAAATACACTGCCCTTGTGCAATTCTTCCCTATTTTCCTAAATCAGTTATAGCTCCATAGCCTCTGCAAGTGTTGGCTGATATGGAACTTTACAGTACAACCTATGGAAATGACTGCTGTCCACAAGATCAGCTTTAGCTTAAGACCCGAGTCACATGCATTTGGACTGGTGAAGAAGCAGTGAATACTGCAAGTGTGTGCTAAGAAAATATTAAAAAAAAAAAAAAAAAAAAAAAAAAAAAAAAAAGGTAAGGTCACAAGGCTAGTCCTTGTATTTTCCATTCCTCATTTACTGACATCCCTTAGATTTTGTGTTAGGGTTAAAGGCCTGCAGTTTTGACAAATAACATCAATCAATATTCATTGGACAACCCAGACAGATAGGGCCTTCCTCAGACCTTGTCTGTAGCCTGTTTAAGAAGTTAGTAAAATGTGAAACTAGGATGAAATCAAAACAGAAAAGAAAGTTAGTTACCGGAGACTCAAAGTCTGCATTGTCTACATCATTAATAGACCTCCACATAGTTTTTCTTTTCTTGGTATACATGTAAAAGCATCACTATGCTTCTCATAACTCTGACTAGCATGAAGTAACTGACATGATTTGATACACTTTAATATTTTAAGGAAACAGAAGCATTCTGAGAGTTCAAAATAATATGGTTTGTCTACTATAAACAGTGAGTTGCAGTAGTGACTGTATTCATAAGCACTTGAAAATTTTAACAGAACAGAACTAACCTTAAAATCTTATTTTCCACTCAGCTAACCTGGTTCTATTTTAACTCCTCTATTTTCTATGAAGTTACGTTACAAATACAACCAAAAAGAGCCGTCTTGCTGAGACTTTCCAATATTCTAGTTCAATGGTGAAGCCTACCTCCATATTCCATTTAATCTTTAGCATACAGTTTACTTTCTTAAGACTTCTAATAAGAAAGAGAAACTTGAAATCTGTGTGTGTATATATATATATAAAGATAAGGAAAATGTTTTTATATGTGTACATATGGCTGTGTGAATTATGCTACAAAAGGTATATTCCATTAACAGTATCCTAGCACTTTCACATATCAGAGTTATTCGGGAACTCTTGCTCAGGCTTTATGAAAATTGAGGAAACTGGCTTGAAGCCCAAAAGCAAGCATCTCAAGGATCAGTCTCCTTTATTTTATACAGCATCTTTCATACAATTATTTCAGAAGACTTTGCAGGAGGTACAGAATGGTTAAAATAAAAAGGCAGATGAATGAGATTGAGATCAATGCCATTTCTTAAACAAATAAGAGACATTTCTTAGTGTCTTACAATCAGGATGTGTTAAATCTGAATTTCCTTAACTACCAAGTTACTGTCATTATAGTGAAAATAACAAAAACATTGCCATTTATGCCTCACGGATTTTACAGCTTTCTCTAATCAGAATTTTACCAAAGATTCCTTCAGAATTACTTTTATAAGTAGCTTTGTTTTCTAAATAAAATTAGTATTTGCTGCTTTGATAGAAAGGGTAATAACTCTAGAGAAACACAAGCAAAATTATTAAAGAAGTGATGTTAACTTGAAAACCTGGCAAACGCATTTAATTTAGGAACTACTACATTACTCCTTTAGTTGTTTTCCATGTCTATTTGAGAGTTTAACAAGAAAAAGAACCTCAAGTATAATAAAATTCCTTTTATAAAAAAAGTGCTAGTTAGGAGTTTGTTTGGTTTTGTATCTGGATTCTGTTTATTAAACTTGATACTGTTCATTTATCATGAACACATTATACAAGACCTGCATCTGCAGAGAACCTCACTCTACATATTCAAAAATGTCTTCTTCTGGGCTACTGTGCATATAACTATTGACATTTCTTGTAAATATGATTTCTTTTGGAGGTTTTGGTGTGTGAGGGGAACCACATATATTCTCATGGGGTTCTTTCAATGTAGTAAAGCTGCCAGTGGATGAAAATATTTTGTGCTGAAGGCCTCAAGACTTGTAGACAGCAGATCGGCCATGCCAGGATGGAGAAAGAAGAGAAGACAACTGCTTGATGACAAATGAGAAAGCAGGAGTTGACTGACAATGAACAATTACTGTTTAGAAAAGATAGAAGGTGGTAAGTACCTCTGCTGTAAAAACTGACCACTGCACAGATGCCATACGCTTTGGAGCTGCTTGCCCATCTGGAAAATTGCAGTCAAAGAATCCCCCTCATGCCAGCCTTCCTGCCAGGAATGTTTCACTCCTGCACTGCTGGGAAAGAAACGTCCTTAGACAGGGACTCACCACCTCCTTTACAGGCCACACTACCTACCTCAAGGCACAGCAACTTCTCAGGTCAGATTGAGTTTTACTCCAACCTCAGTTCAAGCAACAAAATCTCATTATTGGGTCTTTTGAGCTTTTAAGTAATTCATATTTAACTATTAGGACAAGAATATTACTGAGTGTAAACTGAGACAGCTACACTGATTTCAATCCTATCATAGTGAAAATATGAAATAGTGTTTCATTATTAATGAGTACTGAGCATACACATGGCATGCACTTAGTAAATCAACAAAAAGTGTGAAAAGCTAATATATTATTTCTGTAGGCTATACTGACCTTTAAAACTATTTCTGAAATTTTTTCCCCTTCATACTATAAGGCAGCTTATACTGGTGTTTTCAGCCTCTCTGGGTACACTTAGACCTGGGGAAAAAACCCCTAATAAATAAAAAAAAAAATTGTACTGATAAAATTGTAGTGTTCAGGCAGATAATGAGTGAGGAATGAAATTGTAGCCAGGATAGCATGGAATGAGCCAGGAAAAGTTTTCAATATTCTCAAATTTTTGTCCAGTGAACAGCCCCAAGTCTACATTGAAGTGGGCAAGTGATTCACAATATCCTTGTCCTTGCCCATATTTTTCAACTATTCTAGTAGACTCAATTCCTGAGACTAGGGTAGATAATCCATATTTCCTTCATTCAGATATCAAACACTCCCATTTCTCAATCTCTGTTTCCTCTTGTAACAAGCACACGTTGCATCAGCCCTGTAGGCAGGGAAAGCTCTGTGCACTGTTACTCATCCCAGAGCTGCTCAGCCCTACGTTGGCTTGGGGCTCCTCTGAACATTCCTATTTGCTCAGTTTTAAAGGCAGAAGAAACTACAGTTTACCACAAAAATCCAAGAGAAATATTAGATTAAAAGAATGTGAAATACAGCATCTGCTGCTGCTACCACCTGCCGCTGGAGCAATCCAAGTATGACAAAACCTGTGCCTGGGGTGCTTGGCGACCATCTCCACCCACTGCAGCCACTAAGGAGTTTGCATAATTATTATACAGTACAACTACATACAAATTCAGAGCAATTGTTACAGAATATATTTAAGCTACTAACTATTTTTCAGTAAGGCAATATATAACACCACTCAAGTAACACACAGACTTTTGGTGTACTCAGGATTAAAATATTCAATATGTATATTATTCAAGAAGACTCCTTAAAAACTCAAGCCACCACACAACATTTTAATTAAAAAGCAGTATGGTGCTTTTGAAATTACATCACATGCTTTGTCCTTTTTGGCATTTATGTATCTCCTACCTTAAAGCTCGTGAAATAACAAAATTTCACCTCTACCTCATTTTAAAAGTATCTATTAAAATCTGAAAGGACACAGTTTACATCAGAGCTTAGCTTTTTTTAAAACCAATTCCAAATGTTTTTAAACAAGTCTTATAATTCTGGCGCCATTTGTTTATTTTAAATGTTTGGACCAAAATCAAAATTGTAAATTTAACCTTATTTCTATGTTAAAAAAAAAAATCAAATATAAATTTTAAGACAATCAACAGGTATTTGTTGAAGACACATTGTATTTTCTATGTTGCTATACTTTTTACAGACCTCATATCTCCACTTCTTAATGGCCTTCATAAAGCATCTTACATTCTTTATATTCTCACATCTAGCTGAGGTTTTCCTTCAAACTACTCTTTTTAGTTAGTTAGAATTGCTTTAAATAAACAGGCGCCTATCTCTATATAACATTAATACCGAATACTGCATTACAGTCTAGACAAGTGGTCTGTGCGGTGGGTGGGGAACTGGCTGACAGGCTGTACCCAGAGGGTGGTGGTGGTAAATACCTCCTTTTCAAACTGGCAACCTGTCACAAGTAGGGTCCCCCAGGGATGGATATTGAGCCTGATGCTGTTTAATATCTTCATAAGTGATCTGGGTGATGGGATCAAGTGTACTGTGATGAAGTTTGCCAATGATACGAAACTGAGTGGGGAAGCAGACATTTTGGAAGGGAGAGGCACCCTGCAGGAAGACCTGGATAGGCTGGAAGAGTGGGCTAACAAGAACCTTATGAACTTCAGCAAGGACAAGTGTAAGGTCTTGCACCTGGGAAAACATAATCCAGGAGGGCAGCACAGACTGGGATCTACCTGGCTGGGGAGCAGCCCTGTGGAAAGGGACCTGGAGCTCCTGGTGGACAATGAGCTCTCTGTAAGGGAACAGTGTGCTGCTGTGGCAAAGAAAGCCAACCGGATGCTGGGTTGCATCAACAAGGGCATCACCAGCAGAGACAAAGAAGCCAGTATCCCACTCTACTCAGTGCTTGCCAGGCCACATGTAGAATACTGTGTTCAGGTTTGGTCCTCGCTATCCAAAAAAGTTGTGGACAGGCTGGAGGTGGTCCAGAGAAGGGTCACCAAGATGATCCGAGGACTAGGAAGCCTGCTGTATGGGGAAAGGCTGAGAGAACTGGGTTTGTTCAGCCTTGAGAAAGGGCGGCTTAGGGGAGACCTTATCACTGTGTACCAGTATTTAAAGGGGGGCTACAAAGAAGACTAAGACTCCCTTTTACAAGGGGTCACATGGAGAGGACAAGGGGTAACGGATACAAGTTACTCCTGGGGAGATTCCGACTGGACACAAGAGGAAAATTTTTCACAATGAGAACAGTCAACCATTGGGATAATCTCCCCAGGGAAGTGGTGGATTCCCCAACATTGGATGCTTCTAAGGTTCAGCTGGACAGGGTGCTGGGCCATCTTGTCTAGACCACGCTTTTGCCAAGAGAGGTTGGACCAGATGGTCCTTGAGGTCCCTTCCAACCTGGTATTCTATGATTTTGGAAGTGGTGATGAAGGAAATGCAGTGTATATAACACACTACCTACAGAATTTTGTTACCGTAATTAATCCTAACACCATCATTCCCTAGTTATTAGGACATCACATTCTTACACAAAACTTAGAGACATTCATACCCTTTTCCTTAACTGATTATATCCAACTAAAAAATCCCCAATATATTTTAGAAGACTAAAAAGTGATCACATGTTTTCACTTCCTAGTTATTAACAGTCCTGACAATACACCACAGCCTGGAACTTTATAAAGGGCATCAAGTTTTATAATACAACAAAGTCAGTAACCTCTCATGAAACACAAGCTCATAACTGAATGGTGATCACTTCAATTTTTATTTTTAAGCAGGAGGAAAAACATAGACAAGACTGCCCTAGACATGAATTTATCCCTACTCTGAGCAGATAAAACCATTAGCTTTTGATACATATTAATAAAATGCTCTTTTTGTGACAATCCTCTTAGAACAAAAGTATAAGGCTACTCTAGTGAACTTTCATGCCTCACCAGGCCTCCGGACAGATGTGAAAGTGGAATCAATGAAAAAACTAATTTATGTGATGTGGCCTTCTGCCCCCCCCAGGCCAGTTATCAAGCTTGGCACCTTTCCTCTGCAGAAAGAGCAACTCTTCGTCTTAATGAGGGTAATGATGAGCTTCTTGCCTATAATTACATTGAATTTAACATAAGATTTTAAATTATACCATTAGAGGATAAAGCAATTTTTAAGTTTAATGCCATCTGAAACTAAATTTAACTACCTATGAATTTCAAATCTCCAACAACAACATGAGTTACATCGTTGAACCTTTTTTTTAAGTTGCAAATTAATTTGTGAATCCTTCAGAAACAGTTGAAATGAAAGGCTCCTTAAGAATGTGAAGGAACTTACTCAAAGTATTATGGACTTCTGAGAAGGAAGTGACAATCTTATTTGCAATTGAGTTTGAGGTCCTAGCATAGGGCTAAAATAAATAGAAAAATAAGCTTTATAGCATATGTAAATATTTCACAAAGAAATCTTTCCAAATTAATCCGGGAAGAAGTGTGGGGCAGGGGTGTGAAGACATACATACATACACGTGCATATTTTAATATATATCAAAATATAAAAATATGCACTTAAGCATCCTCCCACTCACATCCCTAAGGGAGACTGTACCATTTAACCTAATGACTACTACATGAGGGTTCTTCCACCTGAGCTGTAACATCTGTCCTTCAAACTCATCTATTAAACTAGCTTAATTCATATGAAAAATGTAACATTCATTATACCTTAGGGGTAGGCTAACTCTGTAATTCCATGGCATATACGTGGGAGTCTCAAAGACTTAAAAGACAGTAGTGGTCCAGTGTTGAGTGTCACATCCCTTCTTGGTATTTAGTAACAGTCTGATGGCAGCAGGACGAGACCATGGTCTGCTGTGTAGCTCAGAAAAGTCTCAAGGTATCATTTACTTTGCCATGGTGCTTTTTTGGTTCATTTTTGTCATATATACCTCTCGCTTCCTGTACTATACTTAGACTGGAAACTGTCTTTAGTATTTGTACAGCACTCAGACCAGTGGTGACCTGGCTCACAGGCAGAGCTCCTTGTATTAATTTATTAATCTATTAATACTGTAGAGTACAGAAAAACATCATCATAATTGTAAAATCCTATTAATGGAAATATGCTTCAAGGTTTCAGTAAGAGCAAAGACATGTCTAGTTAGTTAAATAATCATAATGTACCTTTTAAGTTTTCAGAAGTATTCAGTATTATTTCAAAAGATTCTTTAAGTTTAGATTTGACCAAGAAATCCATTTGAAATTAAACAGGTAGACTGTGAAAGGAAGAACAAACAGAGATTAAAAGAGAAGAAAGAAACTATTTGTAAGCCTGTTACTGGGAATACAAGGAAAATAAAAGCTTATGAAACAGATAAGCATTCAACATCCAGCTGGAATATAAATGAACCCTTAGCTCTCCATTGTATGCAGTCCTCTTCTGTTGTCCCTCCGCATGACTCTATGCACTGCTTATTCAGTGTTTTGCTTGCACTGGATTCCTTTGAGCCAAAGATACTACAAATAACCTTAGTCTTAATCAGTACAATCTATATGGACCTATTGTTAGTAATTATATTAGAGTACTATTATAGTAGTATTATATTTAGAGTACCACTGTTGTACATTGCTAATATACACAGTAGTTTTTCTTCTTTCTTTGATCACTGAAACAAACAGTATAGTTCAAAGAAAGTAAAGCAAATCTGTAATTATGACAGTTTATAATATAATTTTTTTTAAAAGATCAGTATTAGTACAATTTCTTTCTGAACTCAGCCAGTCATTGTACTTGCATGCTAGTTGTAAACAGCGCAGTCAGCAGGAAGTATAAAATGGGTCCTGAGGCCAATTACAGAAAATATTTAATTATCCAGTTATAACAATTACAGCTTGGATGAAATTAATATTGGCTATTGTTTTTCACAGGTACAAGCAACTGTATCTGTTAATAATCACTCCTCCTGGCAGATCTCCCCTAAGCACTGAATCCAGGCTTTTGGGAACCAGACCTGCAGGCTGCCAGCAAGGGATCCCCACCCACATCCCCATCTCCACTGAGCCGCTAGCTGGAGTGAGCAGAGATCAGTATCTTGTGGGAGAATGTGTCCCAGCAGGTAAGCAATCAGCCTCAGAGCCCACACCCTCAAAGTCCTGCTTCTGAGGGAAACAAGGCCTGGAAAGGAGCATGATAGGAAGAGATATAACAAGAGTTCACATTAATAACTTGGGAATGTCCAATTTTGGTTACTTAACAAATGAAATTGGAGAAACTATGCAGAAGTATGAAAGGTTATTGTTAAGAAACTTTGGTATTTCAATATTTGCTTTTACCTTAGACCAGGACAAAATGTTGAAATTCAGAAACAGTGAATTAACTTCCATAGTTTAGTTAAACTAAGTGAAAATTTTTTACATTAACAAGTAGTAAGAAGATTTTGTTCATTTGGTAATTCAAACTAGTGGGTTTTCTGTTTTTGAAAAGGAAAATAAGTATTAAGACACATGAGGATTAAATGGTATTTCCTTAGAGTGCCATGACTCCTCATGAGAGCTCTATATCAGATTCTTACCTTTATTCACTAGTGAACAAATTATATTTCATATAACATTCCCTCTAGCTAATAGGGAAAAAGCTAATGCAATGTGGATAAAGTAAAAGTTAAGGGCCCCTCACCCCCTAAACCAAAGACATAATTCCCAGCAAAGAATAAGGGGCCCACCTACATATCCAACTTGGCAGGGGAAGGAAGGGGAAAGCAGATGGCAACCTAAACTAGAATGTCAGGAAAATTGAAGTTTTCTATAAGAAATTATTGATTTCCCAGAAGCCACATTTCCAGAGGAAAAATTCACTGACAGATCATTAGGAGTTTGTCATTAAAAAAACCCACCACCCAGAAGTAAGTGTATTTCTCAGAAGACTTGAAATCTTAATTGTTTCAGAGGAGACACACAAATGGAGTACACAGTATTACTCTCTGCAGCTCAAACTACTCATATGTCTTCTTACCGGTTTCTGTTTTGAGACTATTCAGAATATACATGAGCCACCAACTCAGAAACCTCATATTTCCCAAAAGCAAGGAAAAAACCCCACAAACCCACACAACCGAAGAATGCATAATTTTTTTCAAGGCATGCATCTTTTGAATGCCTACTAGCTGTTGAAGTCATACAGGCAATTAAAAATAGCCTTACAGAAATCTCTTTTCCTTGCTACATCTTACGTACCAGCTACTGTGTTTTGTTTGAAGCAGAGCCAGAAGTTTTATATTTGCAGCCAGACATTACATAGACTTCTGGGGCTAGCACGACTTCTGCCCTTGCGTCTCCTAGGAACACTACACTAGTGGTACTACAATTGGCAATACATGGACTTATAATACAGGGTGAGACACTAACCCTGAGACAGCTCATTTTATTTTTAAAATCCAGCCATATGTTTGTGTGTATATATGTAAGAATTCAGAAGGCATTGTGGACACATAGGCAATCCTGCAAAACAGGTTTTACATACAACTAACACACACCAAGACAGACACACATCAAATATAGGAAAGACACCTGCCAGATTTACCAAGTCACAAATCACATTCTCCAATATACACTCCACATCTCCCCAAAGTGTAGGTGAAAACAGTGTTACAACCATAAACTAAGACAACTAAAATGTAAGAAGAAAGAATTAACAGAATTAAGATTACTTCTGCAAATTTAATAACACCTCTTGAGCAGATACAATTTTGATACAGATTTTAAATACATAGTCACATCATTTAACTTGAAACTATTCAATGTTTAATTTTTACAACATCATTTAATAGGTGACCTCATGTCTTATTTGCCATGTACTACCAAACTGTGAATTGGGAAAGAATTATCAGTTCTCCTCATGAGCTGTTTGGTGGCACTCATCACAGTAGTATCAAAGTGCTTCCCAATTCTAATTATTTTCCACAGGCCTTCATTGAGACAAGGCTCTATTATTACCCCATTACACAGAAGGGAGTTAAGACAAATGGAGTATAAAGTCAAATTATCTGCTGATTTTGGATACGTAATCTGAGACAGATGGGATGTGATTATTTACTACTGTACATCACTTCATATTCCCAAACCAAAGTTCTCATTAATAAATTTAGTTAAACTTAAGGGGCTCAAGGACTGAGCTAAAGGCCATGAAGACTGTCTCTTTCCCCATCCTCTTACTTACGTCATCCTACTCTCACCAGCCAAGATTGCTAAGACTTTTTCTCTGCCCAGTTACCATTCTGTTTTCCCTCATGAGCTACTCTGCTCTAAGTTTCCGATGTCCCTTCTCCAGCCTGTTACTTTCACACCTTGTCACTAATGGACTTCTGAATTCCCTAATCTGTCTATCAGCACCTAATGTGCTCCCTTCCTTTCATCAAAGCTACCTCAGTTTTTTTCCCCTGCATTTCAGGTCCATTATGAGGCTCATCTTCTCTACCCCTGCAGGACTGATCTTAGTCTCTCATCCGTGCCCTGATCTCTCTTTAAATGTGTGCATTAATCAAAGTTTTCACTTATTTTTCATAGGTAATAGATGCTATTACAAAATAAGTTAAGCATAACAGGCAAGAATTGACAATTACTATCTTCATTAAGTTCGAGCACAAGGAAACCAAATGACTGTAACATGGGGTTATCATAGGCCTAAGAAATGACACAAATATCTGCAGACTTAGAGGACTAATGTTTTCATTAGAAAAAAGAAGTGGATTGTTTAAAATATTTATGCTTCTCAAAGAATCAAAAGAAAGCATACCTAAAAGCATCATCAATATTTGTAACAGCCTCTACAAGTTTTATGGCAAATACATCTAGACATGCAAATATTCTCATTTGTAAGCATATTGAGGCAATGAGGAGTTATGTATTCTTTACTGGCCAGCAAAGAAGCAATAAAATAAAGATAAGCATACTTTCAAAGCAAATATTCCCCCAGCTAAGTAGAAACTGTGAGTTACAACAGCATAATCATCTAAATTTTTAAATATAAAGCCTGCAAAGCTGAAATTCTTCACAAGTATATTTAAGTAACAACAACTATTAGTCTAGGACACACCACAGACAACTCTGCCCAACAGCCCTAATAGAAAATGAAGACACATGGCCCTGAATAAATCCCACAGTTTGAGTAGCATCATCATAGTGAAAGTCAAGACTATGGCAAACAGTCCCAGAGGCAAACACTCAGACATGAAGCTAAAGTTCATCAGCCTGTTCCAATTTCAGTCACTACCACAAGAGATTCTTACTGTAGTAAGGAGACACTTACTAAAGGCACTGTCGACACTGAGTCCACTTTTCCAGTAATTCCAGACCAGCACTGGACACTGCTGAAAGCATTTATTTCTTCTTATGAACAAATCTTAGGACTCAACCATATTTTGAAAAGCATACCCTGTAATTTAGACTATGGGCTCAAAACCATGAAGGGTGACAGAGACTGGCATTTTATACTCAACATTGGCATTACTGCAATAACATAGGTATAACCCCAAAGCTCTAACAGACTCCCTCTACAGTGCTTCTTTTTTTTTTATGAAGACAGACTACTAATTTATGCTAAATCTGCCTTTTATAGTATACTCCTTCATATGATAGCATTAATTTATTTTCCTTAGCCATAACAATAACACAACTCTTATTATTAGAAAAACAAACAAATAAACAAGATCAAGCTACAGTTTGCCAGTATGAAGTATAAAGAAACAAGAAGTCTTTAGGGAATAGCTCAAAACCATTTCTGAAGGCTTGACAATGACTTATCAGAATCCTCACATCAAAGAACAGTAGCCCTAAATCAGTCTAAATCAGAAAATCCTGCTCTCACCTTTCCCTTCGTATTCCTATCTGAAGAAGCAAGCTCACATCACACAGCTTTGGCATTAGGTAGTTGATTGAGCACTCAACCTGCCCTTAGATGATTACTGCAGATGGTCTCCAAAAAAAAAGAACCAACCCCCAAAAAACCAACAATAAAGACCCAAAATCAGAAGCACCTGATGCTATGGCAATTCTTTCACAATGGCCTGGCTCGCAGCTCCCCATAGATGAGATTATTTCATAGCATACAACAATGCTAGAGAAAAATAAGTGTCTATATAAAACTAAGGGTTAAATCCTGATCTTATTTACAACAATGTAAATGTCTATTAGACTAAGAGCAATGCAGGAGTAGGAAAGTTACCTTGTTTTCTGTGAAATTAAATACTCCTGTGACGAACTCAAGGTGATCTATACTTCTGACAAAAGTGTTCTCTCTCTCACCCAATCTTTGTTCATATTTCCCAGTTTGTGATTTTAAAAGGGATACATACTTTAGGAATAGTATTTTTTGTGTTAATTAAAATTACACCTTAGAATAATTATTTTATAATAATTGATTATCACAATAAAGATGACATAATGAGGTTGAATTGTTAAAGACTGTTTAAACGGAGCTGCTAAAATGCTTTCCTTTCCCACCCTCCTCACATCTGCAACATATGAACAGATGCCTAATTTACTGGCACAATTAACTTTCTCCTTCTGCGCTACAGATTTTTAATAGTAGTATATATAGAAAGAAAAATTAATAAAAGTACTGTATTCCCCCCTCTAAAAATACTGTCTTATATTTAAATAAAGAAACAGTCTGAAATGCACAATTTGAACAGGAACTCTGTATTCAGCACTATAAAAAAATCAGGCCAACCCTTCCAGGATCCTACATTTAAATATACATTTGCTATTTAAAAAATTTTGTTAAGGGAAACCCAAACCCTATGTATTTTACTAAACATACTCTAATTCTTCACATGCAAATAGACAAGTTGTTCACTGAGAACAGGGAAATATCAGTTTGTTGTCCACTAAAGATACTTAATACCATGTTATGAAGTGAGAGTTCTCATTTTCTGAAGCTGTTATGCTTTGTAATGTAAATGCACGAATGAAAGGAGGGTCTCATGACTGCAGATGACTGCACTACATGAGTGAAAATAATTACTGCTGTTCTAACAAATGAATTTGGTGACTTCAGCACATTTTATATAATGATAAATATAAGCAGCTGGTGCAGGTGTTCTCAGACAGTAGAACTATTTCTTCACTATTTCAATTTTACTGATTTCTCTGCATAATGTCTTGCATAGCCACATGCAATGAGAAGATCTGAGTAAGACTGTAGGTTCTGAAGAAGCTAGTTGATATAAAAATAACTTTTAAGTATAGCAAAAATAAGGGAATTTTCCTCTGAAACATTATGATATGATATTTATTATTATTATTAACATGCAAATAGAGAGCTATATTGTGAGACTTTGAGGTGGCAAGAATAAAAGATAAACCTTTGGAAATGTAAATATTAATGAGGTGAATGGGAAAGAGTAAGCTGTAAGAAACAAATTCCTACCCCAAATAGCAATAACTATAGACTTTATTTACCAGGGTGGCTCAAATCTGGTGCTCTTTGCTATATTAAATACAGCAATATTCTGAGGATCAGTACATACATATAGGGAAAATAAAAATTTTAAAAAACTCACAAATTCTACATCCCTAAAATCATAAATAACTGAATTTTAAAAGCACTTTACGTACTTGTGCATACAGTTTTGAGCCACAGTTTATTAATATTTGATATCCATACTACATTAGGAAGAGAGACAAGGATCTATAAATCAATGCCTGACAAAGAGATATGTCCAGTATCATCTTCTTCCTGGCTTTTTAAGACTAGAGGCCTCCCCTGGCATGCACATGAAAAGAATGTATAAGCCCAGTGATTGTCAAGATTATACGTTTAAGTCTTAATTACAAATAGTGATTCTTCATCACAGCCTAATTCAGAAATTGACTTTAATGTTTCATTCGAGACAACAGTTATATTTTTTTAACTGTTCAAAGTGCCAGATAAATTATGTGCTCACATCTACATATAGAAAAAATAAGAAATCTGTTTTCTACAGAATTCTGTGTAGATTTTTTTTCTATTT
Organism: Gorsachius magnificus; assembly: GCA_034008185.1. NCBI lineage: Eukaryota > Metazoa > Chordata > Aves > Pelecaniformes > Ardeidae > Gorsachius > Gorsachius magnificus. Next base: position 92,097,467 of record CM067081.1, read on the forward strand.
ACTACAAAGGAATACAGTTTTATTTTTGTTTGTTTCAGAGTACTTTAGCATGCAGTGATGGAAGCACTACCCTACTTTTCTATCCCCATTTAGCAGAATTCATATATCTATATGGAATGATTTTCTGTTTTCATTTCCTTTGTCCCGCTTACTCAACATATTTTCTATCATCTTCTATTTTATCTTCTATTGCAAAATGTCATCATAGATCCTGCATGTCTACCTATATTTAGACATCTGCAGACAAAAATACAATGAAGAATTTTTTTCACTGGAATTTGTAATGCTTAATAATAAGAACATTCCAGAGAGAATGCTAGGTTTTGACATAGCCTTGACAACTGTAAACGCTTCTTATGAAAGTCTGCTTGCTTTCCTTCAAGCTCATATGGCTGGACTTCTGATAGATCACTTTATAAGCATTAGTTTCCCCTGGAAACTAAAAGGAAAATATTTATATTAGGTACACAGAGGAGGAGTAAGAAGCATGGCTGGAATGTTGGTCATGGGCAAGTGGCAATGCAATACAAACCAGTGAAGGAATAAGGACAAGGAGAAAGAAACAGAGAAAATAGTGTTCAGGCATGAAGATAAAGAGCTTAACCTTCTGTTTGTAAATGTAAGACAAGACATCCAAGACAGAGGAAGAAGGATGATATAAATTTGGCCAAGGTGCAAGTATTCAAGTATTTCACTTAAGTTATGAAATAGCTGTTACCATTGCACTTGAACCTGTGGTTTGAAACTTGTAAATTCAGACCTGAACCTTTCCAACCTTAAGAGTTAGTTCTGATATAAAACAAAACATTACATACAAATACATGCAAAATAAATTTTAGGAAGCCTTGAAGCTGGTCCCAAATAAGCTCCTCAGATTTTATCCTTTTTTTTTTTTTTCTTAATATGAGAATGCCTGATTGCTTAAGATATTTATTTGATGTATAGCTTCATTATTGGGGAGCTAGTATTTCCTCTAAAAAGTTTATTTGAGTTTAATCTGAAATGAAATTGGCCTATTTATCTGATTTTTAATTGTATGAGAAGACATTACTGTGCATACCTGATGGAGATTTACTCTTTTAAAAAAATTTCTTTTTATATTGCCACATTTTTTCACTTCTTTGAGGGAATAGGCAGGGATGTGGCAGCATGAACATTAAGTTATTTGCCCTGAGCTCTTTCTTTTTCACCACTTTTTATGGGCAATTCTCATTTGTACCTTCAATGTTTTTATTAAAAGCATTTCCTTCTGATCCTGCAAGTAGTGAAAAGAGTGGAGTACAAATAACTCCATTGTCACTATATCTTTTAAGTCACAACAAAATTGTTTCTGTCCAACATTTCTTGAGAACAGAAAGGAAATAACTTACATTTCATTGGTGTTGTTTTGTTTTTGTAGTTTCCTTATTTATCAGACTCCATGTATCTTAACAGCCTTGTAAACTGAAGTTACAGTCTAGCTGAAATGGAGAGAGAATGGTTTCCTCTCTTTGGTAGCAAAAAACTTTATTTCTTAGGATTTGATGGGGTTGAATTTTTTTGGTTTGTTTGGTTTGTTTGGTTTTTTTTTCCGCCTTTTTTTCCCCCAGAGATATAAAGGTTAAATTACCTAGTGTAGAAACTTTGTAACTTCTGTCCTTTTTGATCATAAGATTTTAATGGATACAATTTGGCCATTCTATTCAGTATTTGGAGTCCACTATTTTAAATAGTAATCTTTCTGTAGGAATTTATGCAGTGCTGTCATATTAAATCCATGGATATAGTGCATATAAGTATTCCAACGAGATCAGATTGTACTTAATAGTTTAGGAGGTGAGGTTGGCCTTGAGTAGCCAAGTCCATGAGAATTAACAAACCCTTTAATATATTTATTTTTTTAATTAATAAACATTGTTTGCACCCTCTCTTTAATTCTCCTCCACACAACTAATCCTGTTAAGCAGTCAGCAGCACTTCCAAATGATTTGTTTTGCTCTACAGAGTGCTTACAATCAACACAGCTATCCCCAGCAGTTAGTACGTCACGATAAGATGAATTTACATTTTAAAAAATGGAGGTGATTTTGACATGATATGCTATACTTGGAGCAAATATATTTTAGAATCAACTGTCCCCAGTCCATTTCCAGCCCAAAATCATTGATTACCATTATATATGGTCCCAATCAGGAGTCATGAAGGGAAATAACTTTTACTGTTCATAGGTGTGGGATTTTTCAGTCTTGCAAGTCCCACTGCACAAGAAAAGTTTGAAGGAAACATTTGACCTGGCTAGATCCACTGCAGGACTTAAAATCAAAATCCAAACATCAGTCTATAAAATCATTTAGCATGCTAGAGAATCTGAGGTTCTCTGTAATGGATACAACCTGAAGTATAAGGTAAGCAGAAACATGTGATCCTCGTCTAAATAGCAAGCACGTTTGAAAGAGGGGAAAAAGAGCTTTCTGATTATTTTGGACTGTGATTGCACAGTACAGATTTAAGTGAAACAAACTGCAGGCTGCCACTAAAAAGGATGATCCCAATCTTTCATGGCATCCTGGCATTACAGTCCCACTGTCACAAGCTGAATCTAGCAATGCTGTACTGCTGATTCAACCAACTGAAACTAGAAAGGTAAAAAAGGATTATAAGTACTTAAAACAGGTAAGTACAAGAACCAGAAGTGATATGAGGGAGAGTTTGGGAACATGTTGCTGGAGAGGAGGATGGCAGAGGACTGTTCCTTTTGACAGCGTCCTGTGTTACAGCAGACTGAATGTACTGCAGAACCTTACCTTCAGTGTTAGCAGAACAAATATAGGATTTTTCATCTCTAGTTTTTATTTTTCTTTTATAAACACTGCCAGCTGTTTTCTATTTGGATGTTGTGAATACTTTTCTTTGCATTGTGTCATAATCTAAAATGAATTGAAGTTTGTCTTCACCTTCTGCCCCATTTATTTCTCTTGCTCTCCAGTACATATGGCCACACATCACTCAGTATGACAGCCCCCACCGTCATTTTTCTTAGCAGCCTACCAACCACCAAGTGCAGGTTGTTACTATCACTTCCAAAGTTTGAGAAAATCTCTATGCATCACCACTTACCTACATTGTTAAATCTTTTGCTATACAGCCTCTGTAAATATTCCTGTATCTGCTTGGACATTGGCTGATTCTTGCAAAATTACTGTTCAAAAAACCTTTCCACTTTATACCAGTTTCACTTATTTTGCTCTCTACAACTACCTGAAAGGAGGTTGTAGCGAGGTGGGTGTCTGTCCCTTCTTCCCAGTAAAAAGTGATAGGACAAGAGGAAATGGCCTCAAGTTGTGCCAGGGGAGGTTTAGATTGGAAATTAGGAAAAATTTCCTCACCAAAAGGGTTATCAGGCACTGGAACGGGCTGCCCAGGGAAGTGGTCAAGTCCCCATCCCTGGAGGTATTTTTAAAAAGTGTAGATGTGGTGCTTAGAGACATGGTTTAGTGGTGGAGTTGGCAGAATTAGGCTAACAGTTAGACTCAATGATCTTAAAGGTCTATTCCAACCTCAGTGGTTCTAGCATTCACAAATTAATCCACAAACATACCTTTCTGTTATGATTTAAAGCCTTCCAAAAGCCTTCCCTGACTATATTTCCTTAAAACAATGGTTGTGGTTTACACTTCCCCTAGCCTGCCAGTGGGCAGGGAGCATTTTGAGGTTCCTGAACACTTGGATACCATTTAGCACATTGTGGATTCCACTTTCAGCTAAAGAAATTATAACAGAAAATCTCCCCAGTTTCCCAAATGAAAAAGTAGCTCAATGTGTTACGAATGAGTCACTTATTGTGAACTTTCAAGTAACTTAAGATTTTTTTTAAATGGAATGTCTTACTATATTATTCAGTACACATTATTTACAGTCTTAATTATGTTTCACTACACATCATATGCATAATGCAGGCATGCACATGTATATTTCTGTAATGAAACCTGAATTATGCAACTAGTGAAAGGATGTTAAGTGGACCCTTTGCTGGTGATATTCTTTTAATAGAATTGTTTTATAACTTTAGTCCAGCAATGAATATATAAAATGCCTGTGACACTGACTTGTGGAGTTAAATGAGAATCATCACAGGACTGAAGCAGATACTGCACTTGCTGTTGCATTTTTGTGGTCTGGGTGGTTGAGTTCTGGTGGTCTGTAAACAGTATTCCTTAGCCTCATGTAACAGAGACTACTTTAAAGGCCATTTATTTCATTTACTAGAAGCTAAAACCTTCTCTGTTACTCCCCAAATCCTTTCCCCAAACCTACAGTCCTTCAGCTCCATTTGTTTCACCTTCTCTACAAATTATTCAAATCAGTTTGACATTTTCAGCAAGAACTACAAAACATGCAGTATAAAAATATAAAATGTATATGAAGTCTCTCATGATACACATTTTTTATATATTATGTACCCAAGCTGTCCAAACTATATTTTTGCTAAATACTAGCTGTATCTGGCATACATTTCTACCAAAATGTTTATCTAATTCTTCTTTTTACAGGAAGACAAGGAAAGCAGGCCTATATATATTACTTAAAGATCTTAAAGGAAGTTTAAATATATGACTAAATTATCAGTATTCTAACATTTTGGACTAGCAATATGAGTTGTTTGGGGGTTTTTTGTGAGCAGTTTTTTTCCCTGCTTTTAATTTCAGTCACAAAGCATAAGAATCACTTGTCTGAACACAAGTATTAAGTTCCAGTTTTCAGACACTGTCTCCAAGGTATCCCAGCTATCCTCCAGCTGCTGCTCTAAAAAGTCTCTCACTTGTAATCTCTATACATCTACCAGCCCTATGTGGCCACCTCAGACACTCAAAGGTACGTAAAATGGCAGTAGGTGCCCACTTTTGGAGAACTGAAGCTACTGTTTGATAGACAACCTTCTAAAAGGTTAAATAAGGAAAGGCTTGGGAGCTGAAAGAGTCTTGTTTTCAACTGAAAAGTTTTATGGAGAGTAATGATTGTTATATGTCGTGTTTAAAGAATTAATTATTCTAGGGAGTCCTAAACACAGGAAGGTTGAAGCGCCTTCACTACTGTCACATCAAAAGATTTGGCCTCCATTTCAGCCAGATGTGCTGTGTATGTGCTTCCATCTCAGGCAAGATACACACACACACATGCATGCACACACACACACACATGCATACCCACAGAATGCCCAGATTTCTTGGCTTTTCTTGATTTCATGACATGGCCACCTTTCTTTTCCAGACTCTTTATGTAGATTTTATAAATCCATCATAATCATCAAGTCCTGCTGACTCTTTGTGAAATATCCAAGTCATGAAAAGGAAAGAGTAGGGATTACCACACAAGTAATTCTACAAACGTATTTCTTCAAATGACAAATCCTTCGCTGGCCATCATTATAGCCCTGTGTCAAAGAATCAATAAAAGTTACAACATTGAAAAGAAGATAGAAATAAATAAACCTAAAGCACCATAATGGAAAATCCTTCTTTAAGGTTGTGCATGTAAGAACCTTGTAAATAACTAGATGTGGTCTCCTTGATAGTAATTTTAGCTATAGAAATACTACTTCAGTTTTCCCCCTTTTCTTAACAAGGATACAAATTAAACTCTACTGAGTTACCAGGAAGCAGGGAAAGGGAATGTGGAAGTTATTCTACATAATACACAAGATTAATACACAGTGGAGTGTATTCAGAGAAGATATTCAGAGCTTTTTCAGTAATAAAATGTTCTCCCTTACTGCTCTGTGCCACAGGCTTCAGGGAAGATGTTTGGCATCTCAAGTAATGTTAAGACACTAAGTGATTTATATGAATGGGTTGTGTTGTCCAGACCAATGAATAATTATTTGTCCCTTGAAGGGTTTGGGCAGCAACAGTATCAACACTGAAGATTCCAAGGCAGTAAGACTCTCTGCTGAATTTTGCCATTAGACATTTACTAAAATATCACAGTCTACAGTTTTATTACAGAAAGCCCAACATTATGAAAATCTAATGATCTTAGACAAAGGATAATTGACTAGATCCTCTGGTAATGCAGTAAAAGGCCAGTGCATAGGTAACTGAGATTTTATACACAAGGCAAGTAGATATCTGAACATTTCTAAGCTTGTCTGAAGCAGGTTTCTGAATTTGTATTTTAAAACATACAACTCACTATCCATATATGTCACTTTTATTTATCATGAATTAGCTTTCTAATTCTCAAACAAAATATTATACTGTTGTTTTAGTAAAATAACTGAAATAAAAGTAAAGGAAATTTAAATTTCCACAGTTACATCTTTTATTTTAATTGGATTTTTTTCCCAGAAAATGCCTCTGTGACAGAAACTTATCATAGTATCACCGCTCTCAGTAGAAAAAAAAATACAAAAAAATTCGTAACAGAATTTATGATTATGCTGTTATTAATTAGTTCAATCACACAATGGTACATCCTTTTTTCAATTTTTTTGAACTACTGATACTTAGCTTTTATCCTGTTCTTTTGGTTATTGTTTTAGAATCTTACACATTTGACCTAAGTTCTGCTTTTTCTTCTATAAATTCATACTCTGAATATATTGGGGAGTTAAGTCAGTTAATTTGAATATAATTAATTCCAAAACATGACTGTTCATGTACTTTGATATTTTAAATGAGGTTTCAATTGAATTGCAGGTCCTTTGGGAAAATGGAGTTCAGATCTGTTATTTTTAGAATATCTGTATTGTGAAAACATTCTTGAACTTGAAATAAATCAAGAGTCCGTATTGATGGAATAACATACAAAGACTTTGATAGAACACAATTACTCCACTTCATTGTTTTATTACTGCAGCATATCTTTACGAGCCAGAAAAGCAAGCTAGGTAAAAAATCCTTAAAGAAAATAATTTGATCATCTGTAAAATATATGTAACTATTCTTGCATTAAATTATACCTACATATAATTATTTATACAGGAATCTCCCTTTCTAAAGTCACCTTTCCAAATAAATAACTCTAAAGTTAGATTATAAACAATCAAAGCTGCTATCGTATATAACTGTCTGGAGAAAAAAATCTGGAAAAAGAGGCTTGACAAAATGCTTCGGTAACCAGCTTCATGTCTTTCACCAAAGTCAATGTAAATTTCATTGTATGTGTCAGAACCCAAGTTTCTTTCATAATGTCTCTGAAACAGAAAAAGTATGGGAAGCCTTATTGTCCTAGATTGACATACTGACATAAATTTATCTGAGAAAAAAGCAAGGGACCTAGTGACAGAGAGTTACCTCATAAATGAAATGACAAGTTATAACTTAGAAAACAAAGGAGTAAGGATGAACATTTCACTTTTCCCTGTAATCCCTTGAGATTAACATAAGTATGATTTTTCCCCTAAATTAGAGCATATGAAGTAAAATCTCACCTACTATAATTAACACTTATAGCAACTCAAATTGGAGGTAATGAAATTAAGTAACACATCAGTTAAACACTCATTATTTTTATGTAACCCAAATGATGTGCCAAATAGTGAAGGTTTTGAACTGGAAGACTAATATCCTCTTCCTGTAACTGTTACAGTGTACAAAAAAAAAAAAAACCAAACTATAAGGAGAGAGGAAATGTTTGAATCTTTAATTTAAAACCACGCTTCCTCATTAATCATTGAATCATAGAATCATTTAAGTTAAAGAGACCCTTAAGATCATCAAGTCCAACCGTTAACCTAATACTGCCAACTCCATCACTAAACCATGTCCCCAAGCACCACATTTACATTTCTTTAAATACCTCCAGGGATGGTGACTCAACCACTTCCATTAAGGAAAGGAGTAACTGGGGGTCCATATCAATTATGGGGTCAGACTTTCTCTGCTGAGGCCTGAATCCTCTGCTCCTTCACACTTCTTCATGCTAGAAGACTGAGTGACAGAGTAAGCAAGAGAGAAAGAGGCCTTAAATTAGTGCAAATGGCACAGAAGCATATCTGCTGGGGGCATGTAAAAACTGTTATCAGTACCACGTTTGTGTGTGTCTGTTAGTTGTACTGGAATGATATCTCATGTTCACTGGTCACCATTTCTTCTCCACAACATGGCAGAGAAAATTATCCCTCATAGCAAAGACTATTTTCTTTATGAATTTGGACAAAATTGTTTTGCTAAATGCCCTGGCACCTATGCCAAATGTTTGGGGTTTTTTTAAATCCTTTAAGTTTACGCCAGTCATCTTTAATGAGGAATACAGGACTACTTTAACCACAGATATCATTACAAATGAAGCATTTAACAGCAAAAGTTCAATAAACCCTGTTTCCTTATAGTTGAGTCATGTTCTGAAAAAAGCAATAACCATACACCAGAGTTTAAGAGTAATAAAAGTCTGTTGCAAAAATCTGAGTATCAGCTGATTTTCTTCATATAAAATCACTGATATTTGGAAGCAGGGTCAAAATACAAACCAAGCAACAATGAAGAAAAAATGTAAAGATCTGTTCCTCACAGTGCCTAAGATCAGGAAATTTTTAGCTGTCTTAAATAAATAAATATGAAAAAAACCTTCTCCATGTATATTACTGTGTTATATAAATGAAGTCCATAGTCAAGGAGATATAAAAGAAGTATGTCTATTCTCATGTATATGAGACTTATATTTAGATCATAAAGAAAGATTATTAATAGTAATATCATAAAGGAGAAAAATTAAAATCTACACAAAAAGCATTCCTAACAGTAATTTAAAAACTGTACAGAGAAGAATATATTTATTCCATAATGTAGTGCACTGTACATTTAATGTACATTAAAAATCCCAAGAACATCTATGTCCCCAAATACATTATTTTATAACGACTGTGGATAGAAAGAAAACCCACTATGTAAAACCCTGACATGTTTGTGTTAAAATCATCTTGAACATAAACGTACCATATCATGCATGTACATCTTTCCTTTTTGCTAGTGAAAAAAGCTAATCAATCTTTCTATATATTTTATAGCTTATAGCTCTGTTGTTTTTAAGACAATACAGTGGAGATCTTGCCAGTTTGTTAACAAAAAGATAGCATTTGCAACTTTATCATATAAGTATCAATCAGTTGTGTTTGAAAATTTCTGTGGCACTGATGAACTATGTGCTGTCAAATGTCAGTTTTTAGTGATCCACATATCTGATACATTAAAATGTTAAAATTTAATCCTGTGTCCTACTAATTTTTATCTGAAATGGAAGAAATTAAGGAGTTTGTTATACTCTGAACAGTCTTCAATTTGTGTGCCCTTCAGACAGACATCAGCATGAAAGCTACACAACTACTAAAAACCTGGCAGTTTGGGGTGTCATTCTGAATTTCTAGTTTGAGTTGACTCCAAGGTCAGAAGCTACTGCAAGGAAAAGAATTATTTTAACAGAATAGCTAATGATATAAGTCCTGACTGATGAGTTATGCCTAAATCTCAGGAGGTTTACTGACAAATCTGTAAGAACAAACTTTGACAAGTCAGCCAGCAAGTCAACAGTGATTAAATGTATTCTACTTGACACAATTTCAGGCAAATTTTTGGTGTCAAAGGTTGACTCCTTCTTGTAACACTTTGCATTTCTTTAAGTAATGGCTGTTCCTCCAAATATCTTTTGGCTCTCCTGAGACGAAAGACTTTCTTTCACTCCAGAGATGCTTGAATATAGAAAAGAAATAGAACTTCTGAATCACCCAGACTGTTTAGAATGTAAGAAGGCTTTTTCCCCCTCCCCTTCAGAAGTGAATGATACCTTGTTAAACATGCTTTCCTTAAGATGTAACAGCCTTTTCCTTAAGATATAACAGCCTTATTGAGAGGAAATCTGTGATAATGAAATTCTACTTACTCAGTTGAAAAGAAACAAAACAACACAGCTATGTTTTAAATGTCGTCTTTCATTGCATTAACTGGATTCTCTTTTCTAGTTTTTTTTTGTTGTATATATCTTTATGTGTGCATACATTTTACATCCACATCTACATAGCAATTTACATTTGCAATAAAATTACACTCTTGCAAAATAAAACTCTTTCTCTGAAAGAGCATTCAGCATAGGATGTAGGATGAACAGAAACCAATAATGATGTAACAGTGAATTTATTTTCAATACCACTTATTTATTCATGTTTTGTAGCTTGGGGATTTACAAAGCCCCTGCTAGTAAATAATTCATGATTCTCAAGAGAATTCTTTCTGTACTGTTGTACTGTAGGCAAAAATATAATTTGCAGATTGCAAACAATGGCTAAAGGTCAGGTTTGCACCAATGTTATCACTTTTTTTTTTTTTTTTTTTTTAGTTTTGGGATACAACTATAACAAAGATAACACTGACTATTCCCAGAAAACATGTGTTGTTGTGCATTCTTTAATAATAGCTGTACAAAATTCCAGTGCTATATAAGATGAGCCATAGCGTGTAATTCTAGGTATATGGAAAACTGTCTATTTCCATTTCAGGTAGTACACATTTTCATGAAGGAAAAAAGTGTTCTGGTTGCTTTTCTTCTGACGCTAATAATATATAAGACTTCAGAAAAATCTTAATACTAAGGATATGAAGCTAAGTAGAAAACGAAGCAAGAATCAACATGGGGCTACTAAAGGCAGTTTATGTCAACTATACTGACACACACTCTTTGTGTGATAATATTCTTCTAGAGGAAAGAAAGGTAGCATATTTCACTTACCTGGAGTTCAAGAAAGAATATGATACTGTGCCATACAAATGGTATGTATATTGGAGAAATTGGGATTAGTGCAGTAGAACTGACAAAATACTAAAAAATGTAGCAGGCTTATCACCTATGTCTTTCAAGATCAAAATTGGAATTTATATGATTAGATACTTTCCTTAATGACTGTCCAAGTAATGAGAGCACATTGATGAAATATATTTGACACTAAGTTGTTCAAAACAGAAAGAAGAGTTGGGATGCCCATCTTGAAAGAACTGGGCAACCTAGATCACCACAGTAACAAAAATAGGACTCATAGTAAAATGTGACTGCACTGCAATTTCTGCCATAATTACAAAACTAAATAAAAAATAAGCAGAACAGAGCATATCTGCATATAGATAATGAACCGCTTTCAGCCCTGAGTATACTGGAAAAGAATTCAACAAAACACTTCCTTGTTCTGAGGGGGAAAAGTTAATAATAGTGCTGATAATATATTCATTGAGACAAAACTGAATGCAACTTATATTGCTACTGCTTGTATGTTTTGAACTAAAGCAATAGCTTATTCTAAATGAATAAACAGATGCGATAACTTTTATGAAAAGTCACTACTTTCCTGCCTTGCTCAAAGATTTAAGTATAGCCTAAACAAATGTAATGGAAAACTGGATTGTACTCTCATTTTTAATAATATATGATTTTCACAACTGTTGGGGGGGGGGGGTGGTTTGTTTTTTTTTTTTCTTGTGAACAACAAGCCATCCCTTTATTGGTGCTTTTGCAAAAGGTGCCAGGAGAATATTAAATTTGCCATTTTTTTTTTAAATGCAGCTGAGAAACATCTATCCATATAAAAACTCTCAGGATTAGCTACATTTAAAAGCTATCTGTATCGTTCAGAAATGACAGGGTTTTGTCTTTTTTATTTTATTTTGGAGAAAAGCAATATAAACAGGCTTAAAAAAACCCAAACCAAACCAAACCACCACCATATTTGGGCCCAAGAAAGTTATTCTGGTGGAAATATTGTAAAAGGCACCAATATAAATATGTCCTTAAAGCCCAGTGAAAGCTGTGACATAGGAAATGTATGTGGACAGAAATATGAGGAAGGACACATTAAGGACAGGGGCTGCATGCACGTATTTTCTTGGAGACTCCAGCAGCTCATCATCTATAAAGATGTCACAACCCAACCCTAGGAGACACATGGGGTTCATACCTCCCCTGTCTTCAATGTGTGTATGCAATCTTCTGAAATCATGACACAAAATAACATGCTGGCTTTTTAGTATGTACCTTTCAGTTTTAACATATACAAATACGTAATATTGATGGGAAAATCCTTGGCAAATTATTAGTAAGGCTTTAGAATAGACCAACCCAAAGGGGTAATAAATTAGTGGGGTTATTCAACAAATCTTTCAGACTAGTAACCACATGGCAGCAAAATAAAAATATAGCCACACACTTACTGCTTGATATTGTCCAAATTATTGATTTCTGACCAATGTCAACATTTCCGTAGGCTGCCAACAGAATTAATGAGGCAAAGCATACACTGAAAGGAAGATGAAAATCTTACTGTCAGAAGAGAGAGGATGACAAAAATGCATGTTTGGATGAGGGGGTAGATGTTGTCTCACTACAGGAACTTTGCATAAAGTGGATATTTTAAGTCAAACTGCAGCAGAAAATGGTTGGAAAACATAAGATTAGACCTGCAATGACTTTTGAGGATTCTTAGTCCATGATCTTTCTTCAAAATAGCTAATGGAGGAAAATAATAACACCCTGACTAAAACCTTTTCTCTTAATTATTTCTTGGCAAGTACTTAGTAAAAATGATGTTCAAGCTGAATACTATATACCAGTTCCATTTTTTAAAAAATCTTAAAAAACTCTGCATCAAGTTACAGTTAAAACTCACAGTTCTATACTCTTCTACATTCTGACCAAAAGACAGAAAGACATGGAAAAAGTGGAGAGGAGAAAATGATAGGAAGGAGAAAGATGAAATGAAGTTTGAGTTTGTCTTTTCATCTTGATTAACCTGTATACAGGAGCTCTTTACTCTTCACTAGACCTCAAGAATCTTCACAGTGTAGATGTCATACATTTTTTTACTTTAGTAAGGTTTGTAACATTTTTTTCAGATGACATCCTCATAATTGAGGAAACGTGGCACCAATAAAACTGTTTATTGGTTTGTAGCAAAAATCATTAGATAGCTCTATCCAGAGAATATCTCCAGTCAAATACTGAAATGGAAGAATGTATTGAATATGGTTCTACTGTCCTAGTCTAGTTTGTCCTGGTTCTACTGCACTTCAATTTTTACATTAACGTTCATTTAAGTAAATCTACCTATGACACAAAGCCAGGAGTATGCTGGAGGACAAAATAAGAATTCAAAGTGATCTTGGCCTATTAGAGAAGTGATCTGAAAAGATACCAAAAAATTGAATTCAAATACATGTCTAGTATAACACATAGGAAAAATAAATTGCACAACTGTGAACTGGGATGCAGCTGGATGTATAACACTACTTTAGCAGATGATCTCAGATTACAGTGGACAAAAGAGGAATATGTGTGAATAATGTTCTGATGTTGCAACAAAAAGAAATCAAATGCCCTGTTGGAACACACAGAGGTTTGAAAGATAAATGTATCTCTGCACTTTACTCATCTGAAATACTGCACCTAGTTTCAAACACTGTGCCTCAAGAAAGATGAAGTGCTGTAACCCAAGTGAAGGGGATGCAGAAAAGAAAAAGGGAAACATCAGAGATCTAGAAAACACAACCTACAAAAGAAGAGAGGAAGAACTAGGTACAAGTACATAAAGGGTCACTGTAAAGAGGATAGAAATAATCTGCATAAAATGGTAACAGACTTTTAAATGTTGCAAGGAAGATTTATGTTAGGCATTAGGAAAAACTTTCAACAGGTGAGGTAGCAAAGCCACAGAACAGACTGGAGAGGCTGTAATCTTCTCAAAGAAAAAGATAAAAATCTGTGAGGAAAGATGCAGGTTTAGTGATGTTGCTGTAAGGAGCAAAGGAATTGGATTAACTTTCGAGATCCCACCCTGCTCCACATTTTTTATGGTTTTTAGGCATGTTAAGAGACACCAAAAATAATCAGTCAAATTTAACAAATAAGAAAGCTTTGCTCTAACTGAAAAACTAGAGTGCATACAGAATTTTCGAAATAGCCATTTTAATCCACTTCTACACATATATTAAAGCAAAACCAATGCATTTACTGTAGTGAAAAGAAATAGGGAATCTATTCCAATTTTATTTTATTGTATATAAGTTTGCACTACACTTAGTCAGCATGAATTTAATTTACTTAGCAATTTGTTTAATAAAAAAAGGCTATAATAACTCCAATTCAATCATCATATTTGTTGCAACCTATTTGGACATTTTGAAGAATTTTCATCTTTGACATGACAGACTACAATGGGGTTTTGTGCCATTAAATGCTGTAGTGATAATAGGCATTAACTATAACTTCTTGAAAAATCTCCTGAACTTTATCATGTCACCTGAGCTACCCCTTCTTTACTGTACCCGTTTACTAATTATTCCAATAATTTACTCTCCAGACTTGGAGAGTAAAAATAATAACAATTTATATAGTTTTCTAAAAAAAAAATATTTTCCCACTAAACTTAGACTCATTACTATATATTTGATCCTCACTTTTCCCTTAAATATAAGAAGGCTTCAACAGGCATTTGTTAACAATTCTAAGTTGTATCCTCAACAATATGGTTGAGGACCAGATTTTATGAAAAGGTTGAGAGATCATAAATCCAACTTTGCACCTTCTAAAAAGCATTAATTTACTTCTCTAGACTCATGACATTTTTAGAAGCACATTTCCAAACCCAATAATTTTACTGTTTAACTACCTCACAATAGAAAGCAACAGGCTCTGCTCTCGGATGCTCTAAAGTCTACGTCTTTAGCGTGGGACACAAAGCACTTCATTGTCCTCAGGTCTGTTTGTCTCTGTTGTGATGAAGCATAATGTTGATATAAAACCTGGGTTCATATCTTCCTTCTGATAAACTGGCAAAATAAGCCATGTAACACTCGCTAGAATGGGTTATTGTCCTCTAGCAGATCCCCTAATCTGGGCAATCTCATTGATTAAGATTTCTGAAATTTACCAAGAACTGCATCAACTCTAAAAGGGAGATATAGTAACCACTGACTGGCAGCATATAAAAGAATATGTGGAAACATAAGAAAATAATGAATATTCACAGTTTATTTCCAGCTATCAATTGCAATGTCCTTTTCTTAATGAAAAATTGTGTATTTTTTTCATGTATAAAATCCTCCTTCATGTTGCAAACTACTAAATCCTTAATCTAGTCCATTTCTCAATAGGGATCCGTATATAAATTCCTTATACACTCACTTGTCCCTTGGCAGGATAAGGTTCTTTCCATTACAAAAATGACTGACCTAAATCACATTAAAATCCTCTTCTTTTTTTATGTACTTATGCAAAAGAAGCTGAACAATCTTCTCTCTTGTAGGCCTGTTTTGTTGTTGTTCCTTCTACCTTTTAAAGAAGCATTACAAAACACAGTCTCCAAAAAATTTTCACTTTCCTGTACAAAGTCTGAATCATGATTAATCTTGCCTTTGAAGTACAAGGCACATTTACAATAAAAGACATGAAGACATTAAAGAAAAGAAAGATGTCTCTTTTTAAGGTGAAAAAGCTAATTCCACCATCTCTGTGTGTTATCATGCATGGTTTCTATCAAGTGCTTGCACTTGTTGAATAATTTCAAGATTTTGTAGCATTCCAGAAAGGATATTAAATACTATTTCTGTTTTAATCATAAAGAAAAGCGGGCATAGGGAAGTAAACTGACTTGCTTTAGAGTACACAGCAAATTGTAGAGCTAGGGTTAAAACTCAAAACAGATGGCTAGAGTTACTGGGAAAAATAAATCATCAGAAGTGTAAACTTTACAAAACTCAATATTTTCTACAAGTAAGGACTAATTTCAAATAATTTCCTGATGGAATACCCAATCATTTTCTTTTAAAATTATCCTGTGCCATAGAATCATAGAACAGCCCAGACTGGAAGGGACCTTGAAAAATCATCTGGTCCAACCTTTCATAGGAAAGGGAGCCTAGATGAGTTTACCTAGCAATCTCGTCTTGAAAACCTCCAGTGACTGGGACTCTATCATGTCTCTGGGAGCTTGTTCCAATGAATGATTGTTCTTATTATAAAAATGTTCTATTTCATCATTTTACTTAATTAATAATTATGCATTGTTGATTCAAAGTGTGCTTTTTCAAATAGGTTAAAATGTATGTTATTTAAATTGCTAGAAATGTACAAAGATCTGAAGTAAAATAAAATAACTAAACTTTTCAAAGCAAAGGGGTTTCAATGGATGTCCTAGACTTACTTTTCCCTCCTAAATTTTGGAGGTTTGTTTTTTTGTTTGTTTGTTTACGGGGGATTGATCCTAATTCAGCAAAGCAAAAATTTTAAGTCTCAAACTCTCTCAAAAGAGGAAAATTATTTGTGGAATATTTGTAACCAGCAGCTGATTTGACTTTAGGGCTATGTACTTTTAGACACCTAAACATGAATCCACATTTTTTGGTTAAAAAAAAGGAACAAGCAAGACTTGCTGTTGAGGTTGCTTTTGAAGTGGTCAAGTTATTTGGTTGCCACATTCCATGGACTTGTTGCCATGTTGGTCTAAGGATATTGGTTAGCAAGGTTTATTAAAAAATTTGTTCTCTCTTATAAAACTAACTGTTTTGGAAAAACTTGGTATATTCTTTGGAACACAAAAAAAAAGTACAAAAGCTTTTGCAATACAGTTTGCATCTTACTGTTCTGTCACACAAACACAGCAGTTAAGAGTAAGAAGTGCACCAAACATTTCAGTCATGAAAAATGACTTGGTTTCCCTTATCAGTACTTCACATGTCCTAGTGCTTCAATTGTATAATAAAATTGGACTTAGGCTGTACTGAGATAATGACAAGTATAGCTGCATTTGAGCCATTTTATTGTAGTTCCTTTTAGCTAAGAAGGAACTTTGAAAACAAATTATAAGAAGTAATGGTTGCAGTATAACTATTGATTTGGTAGCCACACACTTCTTCAGTCAAAACTAATAGTGTAAGCCACTGACGGTTGCTCTGCTAAGGATTTACAGTTGAAATCACCAGTGGAAATGGAGCTGCTCACAGTCAGTTAAGTCCCAAAAGAGAAGTGTCACAAGTCTCCTGGATCAACTCAGAACAACCACTCCAGAGATAAACAGGATATAAACTATACTGTTAAGAAGGGTTGCTTAAAGTTGCTGTAAGTGTTTTCTGTATCAGGACTTGAGGAAGATACCTCAAAAAATACATATGGTTTTCACATCAAAAATAAGTAAAAAACTTGCCAGAACCTTCTCCTTGCGTAAAGATGCTTGATTGGATATAAAAATCCATGAGTTCTGTAATGCAGTCACTACTATATGAAGCAAAAAAATAAACCACAAAGACTATTTTTAATCATTTACTTTTGAACAGTAAACAATCAACTATTCTGGGGGGGAGGGGGGAAAGAAAAACCAAAAACCAAAAAACACACAAAAGCTTAACCTTTAGGACAGTGAAATCAAGGGGGGAAACTTCATGCCCAAAAAACACAAAAAAGAGACATGGACATTTAAAGTCATGACTATGTAAGATTTTCATGCACATAAAATGTTTTCATGCATATAAAATGAGATGAACACTGTAACTGAGTGCATCAACAGCACATCAGGAAGAGCAAACTGCAACTGTGGATTCTCTCTGTCATTTCTAGTTTTTCAAAACTTACCTGAAGTGCATAAATTCCTAGCATACCTTCTAGTTAGCAGTATGCACATTCAATTTTATTATGTCTTTGACTATTTGATACTTTTGGAATGTGGTTGATGTTTTCTTAAAGTAGAATGGATTTATATGCATGAATACATACTAAAAAGACATTTAACTTCCCACAAGATGGGCCTAGGATTTGTAAAGGTTTTGTTTATAATAGTGGATTAATTTTAAGTGTGTGAAAAAAGCTCTAGCATTCAGAAACAAGGATATATCCAAGTGAACAGGTCTACTCTTGGGGTTCAGGGAGACTCATTTTTATCCCATGGAAGATTTGAACATTTTGTATTTTTAAATATGTCTTCATAGCTCCTGTTATGCCTATCTTCTACTTGTAAAAAAAACTTTTACAGCCATCTGCGTATGTGTCATCATTTTTCAGCAGTAATTAGGAGTGAATAAGAATGCTTCATAGACGACCCAGAGTATTTAATTAAACTGTCAGTCAAGATTTTTTTCAAGGCCCCTCTAGTGGAGGTAAAACATCGTAGTTATGATCCACTTTTCAAAGCCAAACCTTTGCACAAGAACAAAACTAACTTACAAGGTCAGTTGAAAGTCAATGCAAATTCTGACCCTATGGGATATACATATCTTTCAAGAAAGTTGTATTGTTCCTGCACATACACTCACAATAGAAGGAAGATAAAAAGTATTTGAACACCACAGGATGAATAATTCTAGATGTATATCAGCATTCTGATAATTTGGAACTTAACCCAAATTGTATATGGTTTTGGCATATTCTGAACTATTGAATAAATTTCAATTCTAATCAATATATGCTAATATACTACATTATCATTCTTTGTAATTATATCTAAAGAACAAACAAGAGTATAACTGTTCCAAATTTTTGCCTGAACAGTTCCGAATAAATAATTTCAAAGAATGTCCTCCCTCAAAAAGATATTCTGAAATTGAAGCCTGTATAGAATCCAAAGCACTAGATTTACGTTAAAATGATTGAGTCTGATTCTCCATTTAATACCACTGATCATGTAATTGACAAGAAGTCATAATGATATCCATAGTCTTGTTCTTACTAATAACAAAGTTGCAGTAGAACAATACAGATATGCCACTGATTGTCTCTCACTATTGACTTAGTCATTAGACATACTGGACCAGTTTCTGACCAACTACTAATGTGGAACACAGCAAGCAGCTTTATAAAAATAAACATGGGTAGGTTTGTCTAAATTTACTAAAATGCAAGTATCGTAAAAAAGCCAGTTCCTCATGATAAATAAAAATATCAGAAAATGTGTAAGATATAAAGCCTTTCTTCAGATAACTATCAAAGATAAATTATGCAAAGTTATATTTGTCAGAAGCTGACTGGCATATTCTGCAAATTCACTTATGCTCAATTATCTTAAATACACAACAGAGATATCTTAATTCAAATGGAGGTTTGAAATTTTATACTGTGATCTGCCAGTGTGTGTGTCTGAATTCTGTGTATGCACCTCAAATACCCTTTACCATAATTTTGACCTCTGACCTGCAGTTCTGCTTTGGTTAAATGTAGGCTAAGCAGTAACTTGTGACTCTACATTACAATTAGTCCATAGGCAGCTATAAAATTTCTTCTAAGAATGCTAATTCATAAATGAAACAAAAAGTAAATTGCTACATCATATTGTTTCAAAACTAAAAAGAAAATCATGTATCAGAAAGGAAAAATGAATGTTAAACTACAGCTGAGTTGTCTAAGGATCTGTTTTTTTGGGGGGGTTGTTGGCTTTTTTGTTTTCCTTTCTTAACTCTAGAGTGCTTCAGAATCCTGTTATTACAAAAAACATGTTTATATTTGGCACAGATTCCAAAGTTGAATGAGAACTGAACTAAAACTAAAAGAAATAGGAAATTAAGATGAATCTTACAAGAAAGATTATTGAAGAAAGAATATATATTGAAGAAAGAACACATTTAGGGTTGTATGGGGTGCAACACTTCAGTGACAAAGTTGGCTTTTTTTAGTTCAAATTGAAGGCTACTGTGACTCTTCCGTGAAATGTAAGGTATTGCAATAAAGACAGCACAAGACAACAGTATTACAGTTTCAAAATTGATTTGCTTTTCTTTTATGAAATCTAATTTACTTCATCTAAACTCTAGCTCAGGTGCGTATGCTAAGAATATCAGAAATGAAGTAAAAATGCCTACTGTCCCCTTTTGTTCCTTGATGAATGACATCATGGAAATTTCACTCTTCACTAGCGGAAAGAAATGTACTGTATAACAGAGAACTGGTTCTTCTTCTGTGTACTGGACCTGAAATTAAGTTTCCCAGGAATTAACTGAAACCCAAGCAGAATGCACAGTATTAACATGTGGTCACAGATGGGTTTTAATATTTTTTTCCACTTTAGGAGGAAAAAGGAAATTTCAAACACTGTATATCATGCCAGTCAGTCTTTTTTCATCAGAAAGGTTCTTGGGTGAAAAAAATAATCAATTATATCTTACCTACTCACCTTGAAATGTCACTTGGAATTTAGAAATATAGAACATAACTGAGTAACTCCAAATGACTTCAGACATTGAGATTAATAATAATCATAGTATCTCCCTGCAAAATATGGAGTCATTACAGAAGAGGATTATGAAGTTCTTATTAAAATACATAGATACCATGGTTTCAGCATCACTATAATTTTCTTAGTCAGTTGTCAGGACTCAAGGCTATCCTTTCGGCACATCCTCCCTCCTTCCACTTATTAAACAAAATGAGAGTCTACATAAAGAGCAACCTGGTCTACAAAGGCTTGGTTTTCCATTTCTGCCTCCAGGCAAATGCAACTCATAAGTTATCTCCTTGATATTCATACATCACCTTAAACAGACAAGTGAGCTACTTATCTAATTTGACTGCATATTAGCAAAATTACAAACTCTGCTTACAACATCAAGCTTTTAAATTGCTATGTTTGTTAACCTAAACTAGCACTCTGTAATGCTGCAGAAGAACAAATGTCATTCACCCTTCCAAAAAAATAAACTAACTTCCCTAAAAGTTGCACTAGGCAATTTCTCAGCCTTTGATAGAGAACAAAATTTCCTCTGGATCCTTGAACTGGTTGTTAGATTAAACAACTAGCTATCAGAAACACAATCCAGCCTGGTTTAAGACAAAAAGAATTGTTTCATACACAGCACTGAGCAGTCCAAGGAAGAATCACACACCTCATTTTTTTTCGTGACTTGGCCAACAACTTCTGCATGAGCCCAATTTCCCAGGTCTCTTGGACTCAAGGTGGGGAAGGGTTGAAAACAATTAAGTTTTTCCTTCTTTCCAGGAATCCAGGAGTTATCTATTCCAATCCAAAGTCGTGCTTCGCATTTTTCAGGGGAGGTGATTTTTTTTAGTTACCGGGTCAATGAATGCTGGTCACGTGTACACTAAATAGTTGCCTGCTATATGCACAAAATGATACACAAACTGAAGAAAATTTAAGGCCAATCATAAACTTAGCCTGAAGGGCTAAATTCAATACTATCAGCAAATACATTAATACAAAGTATAGCCCTAAAATCATTGAATCACTCAAGACTTCATCCAGTCCAACCTCTTGCTCAAAGCAGAGTCAACACTGAATGCAGACCAGGTTACTCAGGGCCTCACCCAACTGGATTTTGAAAACCTCCAATAAATGAAGATATCACAACTTCTCTGGGCACTCTGATCTTAATTTTTCTCATGGCGATATTTTTTCCCTTACATCCAGTCAGACCAATCCCTTTCAGTTCATGATCATGGTCTTCTGTTCTCCTGCCTGCCTCTGTCTTCTTGGTGACCTTCCCATAAGTAAGGACAGGTGGCTGTTAGGGTTCCCCACAGCTGTCCCTTCTCCCGGCTGAGCAAACCCCATCCCCCAGCCTCTTCTCACTGGATAAGGTCTCCAGCCCCCTGACCACCTTGGTGGTCCCTGAATACACTTGTTTATCAACAGCATTCTTGCACTGTGCATGCCAAAACTGGATACTTTATTTGAGATATGGCCCAATGAGTGACAAGTAAAGGCGAATAATTGATTCCATGATCTACTGCCTCTGCTTCTGTTGGTACAGCCCAGGATGCTGCCAGCCTTCATTGTTGTCTGGTCACTGTTGCCATGTGTTCACCAGTTAAAAACAACAAAAGAAAACAGCACAACTCAGATTTCTAGCATTCATTTTTTATTTTTGCTGTTTGTAAATCTAACCAAAGTGAACAAAAATGCTTTGATCTTCTTAAAATTCAAAAAACCCCATATCATTAAGGTTAGGAAACTAATTAAAAAAAACAATCACTTTTTCACATGCATATTTTTGTTTCAACACATCACTTTCCCCTGATCTACTCCAAGTGTTTGTTTTTTTCTGTTTCTTGCTTTCAGGATCCTTCAGAACTGGGATTTAATTCCTCAAGGTGTACATGGGTGTGGTGAAAGGAATGATTAATTTATTATATAATCAGTAATCATCCCATTAAAGGATTCAGTAATGATATTGGCAAAGGCAGAATCATCAGTTTTAACATGTTATTCCAAAGTATGGAAATGAATATATTTCCCATTTATTTTCTCCTGGATATCTTGATAGCGATCACCCGTCACTAAAGGGTATGAAGCAGAGGTATAGAGAAAGGACTGCGTGCCTTCAATCATAACAAGTTTACATTTTTGTAGAGTTCTGAGTGTTTGCACAAAGGTGCCTAAAAGGCTATTCACTACTTCCTCTGGACCACTGGCTGATGCAAATTGGTTGTGTTGGGGTTTTTTGGTTGTTTAATTTTTAACATATAATTGTATGGAGCAAATTACAAAAATGCACTGTGCAAATTAAAGGCATTATTAACACTTTGTATTTTATTTAGCCAGTATGCTATATCTTGTAACCATGTTTGAAAGATAAAGAGACTCCCATTACAAAGATAGAAGAAAGAAAAAAGGAAGAGAACTCAAAGCTACCTACCGTGATGATTTTTCATCTAACTGGTTACACTCATTTCAGCCTGTAGACAAGAACAAGCACAACTACTCTTTTGTTCATCTCAGTTCTGCTCATGATTGAACATCCTATGAGCTCATGAGAAAATAAAAAATCCACACTTTGAGATTCCTGCAATTCCCCTTTTAATGAAATTAAAAATAAGTTTTCAAAGTCTCTAGCTTCACTGATCACAAAGGTGTCTTGAAAACAAAAACTTCCAGTAACAATTTTTTTTATGGCAATAATCATGACATTTTGAAGGAGCTGATCTCATTTTTACTACTGACCCACTGCTCAGAGAAAGGAATTTATAACTATTATTTAAATACATGAATTCACACCGACTTCAGTGTGATCAGCATTTAATTTTAATTTCTATTCTAAATAGAGACTTGGATACCTGGAAAGGAATGTTCTTTTCCTTCCTGCATGTTGTAAATTGTTGGGCTACAACTTATCTTTCTACTTTCAAAGAGATACAGTAAATAGCCTAAAAACAAAAGAACAAAATCTTATATATCTTAAAGTTATACACCGGGTAGTTTTAAAAAATCATATCTGATTAATAAGATAATACCCAATGGCATTCTGCTAAAGCGATACAGTTAATTTGATCAGGATCTAAAATAATGAATTCAGAGTAATGACTGATCAAAACAGTGAATAAAACCTTAAAGCTTTTGTTTAGTCTGCACAGTGTCTTGTCCAGGTGAAAATTCAATTTAATTACACTGCTTTTTTTACTGTATGTGATCAGCATAAACACCACTGTGCATTTAGGATATATAAACACTTTATTTTTTCAGAGGTACTGTAATGAGAGGATGATAGAACAATGATCAGTTGGAAAATTAAAAAGTATTTTTCAGAAGTATGCCTCAAACATGTCAATTTTCAGGAATGTCACTATTACAAAAAAATAATTTCTTTATAGTAGGAATATTCAGTTTGATAAATAAATAATGGTTATACACTTACTTTTGACATACAGTAAAATACTAATTCCAATTCCAATACCAAAATACATAAAATATTAAATGTTACAATATGCTTAATATTTTATTATGTTTTACTATTTTCTAAATCAAAATTATTCCATATGTATCAATCTGGGTTTTTTTCACTATATTAATTCAATTGAGAGTTCAAGTTTTAACTTTTCTTCCTGATTTAAAATAAGGAAAAAATTCTAGAATCTCCAGTTCTAATTTTTTTTAGTATGGGTGGCAGGTACCATTATGACAAGGTATCTTTTCAGAAACTAAGGTTGTGTATAGGAAGTCATGGAAAATGACAACAAATTAGGATTTGTTAGGTATCACTCAAACATATATTAAAAATACATATTTAGTAACATACCTTCAAGAGTGAACTATCTGAACAGACGGCAGAAAGAATGGGGAAATATATCTGTTTAAAAGAGTTTTCCTCATTACTAATGTTCCCTTCCTTAATGCAGATGTTATCAGAATTAACACATTGCAAATTTGCATCTGTATTTCCTTTACTAAGCATAGGAGATCAAGTAGTACAACAGTTCTGTAGCAGAATGGGTATTTTAGTGTTCACTGTCTAGCCCTTTTTTAAGCTGAAAATATAAGTGATAGGAAAAAAAGCAGAACCTCACATACTTCTCTACCTGAATCAACAAACTGATCAACAAACCCCTGCACGGGAAGAAAGCTCAGAGAAGATGGGCATAGGTGATGTGCTCATGAAGCTCTGAAAAGAATCCAGGGAGTGACCACAGCTGTTGTAAAGGAAGCTGAACTCATCTCAACACCAAGGGGACCGGAAGGTGGCCTTTGCTGTAGATAAAGAGCTGTATTGGTTGAGTGGGTCAATGGATTGTGCAAATGGCCTTCTCTAAAATAATCAATAGAAAGTATTATCTCCCTGAGACAGCCAGACCAGCATGGGGGAAGTGTACATGCTCAACACAGAGCAGAAAAATCGAACAACCAACAAAATTAACTTTGAAGACAGCAACGGGCTTGAGCTGGCTTCAAGCCATGCATGCCTTCCAAGCATCTGGGGATATCTAGCATCCTGAAGGTATGCATATAGAAGCTGCTAATGGGAATCATATTTGTATTGCGATTCAGTTGTATTGCAATTGCTATATTATGCTTGTGTCATGATTTCAGTACATTGCTGTATCACTCTGCCAAATCAAAATATGGTGTAACATCAAATATCTTCAAGTAAGTACATCTGGTATTAAAACATTAAACCCTCTTCATGTGGAATACCTAAAGGTATCCCGTCACAGAGTATTGGACTCTTGACAACCTGCAAAGGCATATGACTTGAGGAAGACTAGAAAGTGGCCCTTCAAAGTAAACAAGCAAATTAAAAACATTATCAATCATTCCCTGTTAAGCCAAATTTCTTGAAAGCACATCAGGAACCAGACCAAACAAATTATCCTTTTCCTGGCACAATACATCAAGTCAGAAGGGAAGAAATCTGACAGAGAGAAGACAGGTACAGCAAGGTGCACAACAGCATACTAAATTTTGCTAGCATCTGGAAGGAAGTTATATAGGTGCCTATATTCAGATGATTGCAGCTTTCCAGATTCAACAAGACATGAGCCTTTAGCTACAGTAAACAAAAGAACTTAAATATATGAACTGCACCTGGTTTACATAATACTAGCTTCTGCTCTACTGTGTAGGTGAATGGAAACAAATTACCAACATGCTACCCCAAACAGTTGATTATTTCATGCTCTATTCAGAGCAGACATGCTAACTGAGAAGAGAAAGAGGCTGTACTACCTTGAAAGGGTACATAAAGTATGCGAGGTGATCATCAGAACCAAATAGCTTAACAAGATACAGGCATCCTTCTTACAGCTTATAAATTATCACAAGTTATAAATTGTCACCAAGTATTTTGTCTAAACTTATAAGACACATAAGAAACCCGAAGAAAAAAGAATCAAAAAATATGCATATCATACAAATAAAATTACAAAATGCAAAATGCATTTTACAGTACCACACAGAGTAATGCCACTGCTGTTGCCAGTGCAATAAAAATGTTTGCTGATGTTTTCTAATTTTTCTTGAAAGTTTTTGACATGTTCTTGTAATGCCACAGGCTAAGTCTTTGATCTTCATAAAAACTTTTAACAAAACTATATTAACTGGTTATCATAAATCAAATCCTTTTAAAAAATAAATACATCTTTTCACCATTTTACTAAAGCCAGATTTCAGGATGATTCTTTTTAAGTTTGTTAATAGCAAGTCTTATTATTTCAGAAGTTACACAATGATTCATATTTATTTACATGACTACTACTACTACAATTCGCCAGTTATGTGTTATAGGCAAACCTTCCTTTTCCTGTAACATCCTAAAGCAAAATCCCAAATCAATTCTATTTAGTATTTGTACTCCTAGTTTGATTCCAGATTTACTGACAAGCACAAAAATATGACCTACTGAGGGTATTTTTCAGCATGGAGTACTTTCAGCATGGATTACCGAAAGGAAAAAGGTATACATTGTTATTTAAATTTCCACCATTCTGCAGATTGCGATGGACAAATCCTTGCTTTACCTTGCCATCTCAGCTAGTACCTCTGCACAGTTTTGATTTTTTTCCTTACTGAATAGCATCTGACAAACATCACAAAGATAGAAATAAGTGACATTAACAAGACAGGCTATAAAGGTGGAATGGGACAACTGATTTGGTAAAGCTTGACATAGAAGATACTTCTAATAACCAGTCCCAGTGTGACAGATACACAGTACAATGACCGGCCCCAAACATCTAATCTTCGTTTTTATGAACAGCGCGAGCCATTCTGTTTCTCAGGCTACTAAATCTCAGTTAGAAATTAAAGTCTGAAAACATAGCTCTGAAAACTGAGGTCCATTTCTGCTTCACAAGAGAGTAAACTTCAACTGGACCTAGGGATTAGACAAGGTATTTGGTTTTTTTGTGTGGATCTCTACATAGTTCAGAATTTACCCTTGGTCTCATAGCAAACAATTTCATATGTTTAGATTCATTGTGGTTTCCACTGGTCTACCTTATAAATACCAGACCTCCATTCCTGAAGATTGGACATATCAGAAAAAAACCACCAGTATAAAACAGCAAGGACAAATTTTAGCCATCAAATGTCTTAAGTTAAAACATATTTGTTATCTATTTATTATTAATGCTCCTTTCCTGTGACTGCTAATTAATATTACTATAAACAGTCATTTCACCCCTGTATGCACAACTTCATATTTTGTTTTTAAAAGTACAAAAAGGGTATATGATGTTTTAGCATTGCACTGGAAATACACACTTGTGCCCTGAAATTAAAATACTGATTATGTATGTTATTTTTTCCTACCTTCAGCATCTCTGGGGATTTTTTTTGCTACACAGTCCAGAAGGGAAATTAGAGAACTCAGAGACATAACAACAGAATTTTTGTTTACTTTAACCTGCTGCATGAAGGATTATATTATTAAGTATGTGTATTATTACCTATTCTATTGTTGAGTATTAGCTCAAGCAAACATAGCATTCTTAGTTTCAAAATCATGAGAATTTTTTCTTAAAGTAATATCCTATTCCCCTTTTCCATGTTCACTATTAAATTATTTTATTTATGCAGTGGTGAATGTTACTAATAAAACAACAGAAGAGGGGAAGAACATCAGAACGATGGTACCTTAAACTAGCAAATTGTTCCTTTCATAAACAACACTCATGCTCAGTAAGTCTCACAAGCATATATTACCCTTTTACAGCATAACCTGCTCGAGACAGTAGCTACTTAAACTTAACTGAGAAGACGAGTACACATGATATTTGAGGCTGCTCCTCCCCCAGACTTCTGAAAATGCCAGCACCTCTTGGGGAATGCCCTGTCCGAGGAAGGCAAGCACAAGCCACTGCCAGGCATCCTTCACCCCCGTCCCTGGTCCCAGCACTGGTACTCCTGCAACCACATGGAGCTCTGGATCAAAAAAACTTCTCCTCCTGGTTAGTTTTCAGACAGGTTTAATAGAAGACTAATTTTCAGCTGGGAAGTTAATTCCAGTTTGCTAACCCTACTCAGCATACACTGGTGAGAAGAGTACTTTCAGCACAAAGGAAGGGGTGAGACTGCAGCTTTCAACAGCAACCCACATTTCTGGCTGTCTGAAGTGACTGTGGCACTGCAGCACTCCACACCTCTCAAGGTAGATTAAATACACTTTTGCATTCAGGGGGAATAACAAACTGCTGTTTCCCCACTGCGATCAGTGCCTGACTAAACGAGCATTCCTCTCCTCTGCCACCCGTTGCAAAGCAAACAGGTAATTTCGAAGGCTTACACTAATCTGCCTGATTTCACGCTGGAAAAGGAAAGGAGTGCTGTGGCAAGAGCTGATCTCAGCTGAGAGGCTGCACTGAGCAGAGGGTTCAATGCTTGCCACCTTTCCAGGCAAGATGCCTTCCCTGGGCACATGAAAAGGGAGCTCGCCAAGTCACAGCCTCCGGCTGGAGCCTGGGAGAAGGGAAGCACACGGACAGCTGTTTGGGGGCTTTTCTCTTCTCTCAACCATAGCACAAGGAATAGATTTCTGAAAAGGAGACAGACCATTGCTATTCCACATATGGATTCTCTGGAGGTTAAATTCCCACTGCCAAAGGTAGTTTTCCCTCCTGTTGCTGTGATGAATTTGAGAAATACATAATACTCATTGAAGTAATACAGTTATGACTGTGAATTTGTATTACTAGCTGAGATTTAGCAGTGATCTAGAAGAGCCTAAGGGGTACAGCCTTACACCAATCCAAATGCTAGCATTAAGGTTTGTTCTATGGTTGCTGCTTCCTACGGAGTGCGTTTCTCCCATGTGGAGTAACGTGTGAAGTTATTCCAACAGGAAGTAAGGAACCAGCAGTGCTGGCAATGGGATTCAGGCAGGCATTTTTAAATTGGAGTTAACCGCCTGGGAGGGTGTAGCATCCATACAGAATTCAAGTGATACACCACATTTGTATCTGTCATAAGTTATTAATAAGATAAGTGGTTTAGAGCCCCTCCTGGGGGAAAGGTAGGAAAAGGTATTCTCTCGGGCTTCTGCTCCTGCAGGCAGAGTACAGGCTACTGTCAGGAAAGACACGGGGGCGGGGTGGGGGGTGGGGGCAGTGTTTCACATTTGGAAAAGTAGTATCAGCACAGTTAAAATCTCTTGAGTGTGAGCTGAGCTGTAAAGTTCCTAGTGTCACTAGAGCCTCAAAAACTGTATGTGCTATAAATAAGTTCTCACAAAAATGTGTAGTGTAATTTATCTGCTGGTTGTTTTAACTTGCACTTACAATCTCACAATCATACACATGGCTCTACTGAAATGCTAGTAACCTTCAAGAACCATATGATCTGTTAAAATAGCTATAGGTGGCATCTTAAAACCCTTTACTCTTTTCTAGTTATTTTCTCAGACTATGTCTTCCTCAAACCTTACTTAGAGACACAACTGCGTGTTTATTTCGATACTTTTGTCTAATTTTATCAGGATATCATCTTTTCTTCAAACTAGAAAATACCAAATCCTTACCTAAATTACTTCTGCTAATCTCACCAGACAGAAAGAACCCCTTCTCTGCCCTCTATGTCATTTTTTGCATAACCTTAGGAAAACTCTGTAGCTAGAATAATCCTACTCTCAAATCTTCTTGAGAAATATTTCTTTGTACTCTGTGGCCTTTATTCCACTTCTTCCTCCTCCCAGTCTTTTTTTCCAAATTTCCATTCACACATTGATAAACTCTGTTTTACTTACTGCCATTCATTCTTTTTTCATAGATCAGCATCTTCGATGTGTTGTACCCTGTGCATGTTATGGATACATATTCTGACATATGCCAAGATTTCAGACATTTTATCCTTCTCTATGCCTTTAAGTACCGTGTTGATCTGTCCCAGCCTTGTGTAAAATGTCTGACTTACCATTAAGCACAATCCAAAACCCTTACTTCATCAGCCTCTATATTCCATCATTACATGACATAAAATTAATGAAAAGCAGCATTATCTTCTATGGGGGTGTATGCAATAGATGGTAGCAGTGTTTGTTTGGTAGTGCAAAGCTTACTGTGCATGTACTACATACTACACTTCTTTAAAATGCAAGTCCAGCTGGGCAGTAGAGAAGAAGTCTTCTTGCATGGTGCTGGCTGCAGCACTGCACATCCACTCTGTGGAGAGAAAGCAGACTGCTCCATTCCCCAGAGAATCTCAGCACGCTCTTTGGGGCAAAGCTTCAGGGCACGGAGCAAGGCAGGTAGAGGCAACCAACATGGAAGCCAGCCAGAGGAGAACAAACTGCAAACCTTTGAGCAGAGTAAGGATGTGCTGTCAGCAGTGAGCAGGTTTCTTTTCAGCCCAAAGATAACGTAGGGGAGGAAAGCTTCCTAAGAACCCAGAGGGATGTTTCAGAGTTAATTCAACTGAGAAGCCACTGGAAGTCATGGGACTCATAGGGAAGGATGGAGAAAAATACCACCACACAATCATGTAGTAATTTTTGTTTTAGATACTCTTGTTTCATCTGTCTCAGCAGATCTGAATTTTCTAGCTCTCAACAGCCACCTTATCCTGGCTTATTAGTTTGTGCTCTAATACACTTAGCTTTAAAGACTGGGAGCCTTTTGATGTCTTTTGTTATGCTCACTTCAAAGGAAAAGGTGGGGGTAGTTCTACTTCAAGGCTCTGGGCAACCCAAGGTCCTATCACAGTGGGGGAAAGAAGAAGCTAGGCAGATGTTAATGTTGGATGCATTTTTGATGCACCAGAGCTAATAGGTTCAGTCCTCCAGCTGGAGAAAGGCAGAAAGGATAAATAAGAAGAAAAGTTAATCCCATCCCTTGTAAATTGGAGCATAAGTTCTGCAGTAGCTTGAATAAAAACGACTTGAGAGACTGAGTAACAGTAATGGTACAACAGCTTTATCCAAGCTCATAACTTTTAGATGGGTGCCAGAAGCAGCAACTTAGGCAGAGACATTCAAATAGTAGTTTAAAATAACTTCTAGGTGAGAGATGCATAAGCAAAATATTGCGAGATTTGTCTTGATATACTTATGCAAGACAGATGTAAGCTGCACAGAAGTTGATTTTCTCTAGGTTGATGGATACAGTGGGACTTGAGAAATCCCATCTCCTCAATCCCCCAACAGTCCTGTGAATTAACAACTGCTTGCCTCAAGCATTTTACCAAAATTTCCAAGTACATCTCCTTTCTGTCCTTAACTCACAATACACTTTCAGACTACCTCTTTCCAGGAATACCTTCCCCATACGCAAAGCTAACTTTGCCCTGCCTTTAGAGGTAGATATCTACCTCCCCTTGGTTTACTGTATTGCCTCCTTCCTTTTTCCTCTGAGACAGTGGACATCAAGAAACAAAGTGTTTTCTTCTGCTTTTTTGGACTATGTCTGTATTTCTTTCTCTTCTGCCTCCATTCTACCCCACTAAACAACATCTAAAATTTTTATTTCATTGATGTCTATTTTTCATCCTTCTCTTACCAGACGAACTCTATCCTACTTCTTACTGCACCACACATGTTCTTTCATCTGTTCTTTCTTCTTGTTTTCCCACCTCAGTTCTAATTTGCAGATGCATCTTCCTTGAGAGTGGAGGCAAAAAGCAGGCATGTAAACACCTTTGAAGGATGAATAGTGCACACTTACATTCACTTACAGTCTCCATGCTACACTTTGCACACAGGCATGCATCTGTTATCAATCCCTTTCTAAATTTTCCAGTTGTACAAAATTGTACCCAGCTTATCAAAATCTTCTAGATGGGGATCCCTGTGCCCCAGGGCTTTAAATATCTGATTGCCTCTCCACAGCTTCCTCATTCTCTTTGCCTGGCTGCAGCCCAGCATTACAGGAAAATGCTGTATAATGGGTGATAGAGGTTTCAAATAAAAACATGCAAATCATGCACAATTTGTCTAAATATGCTTATGCAGGCCAGATGCAATCTGCAGCTGCAGCACAATCCTGTTTATATTCTTGATGGGTAGAGTTTACAGTCAAAAAGTTCAGCAATATTCTCAAAACGTAACACGGGCCTCACTATGTCCTCATCAACAATCCCTTCACAGCCTACATAGCTATCTTGTGTAGAAATAGTAAACAATTTTAAATTAAATACAAATGTTCCATTTCACAGATCAGTGTGCTTTGAGTCAATATGAAACTAACCATGCTTTATTGAGCAGCTATTTACATATCTAGTTTAAACAACAATAAAATGGTCTCAGGAAGGTAAGGGGCTAAGAAAGCTATTCCTGTCCACATGGTGTTTTCCACACTACATGATCAGCAGCTATAAGGCTCCTTTAAAGAAGAGTGCCTCTTCTCTTGGAAGGCCCAAGATGGCACAAGTCAGCTCGGAAAAGGGGCATATTGCCCTGCTGATGTGTTAAATATCTATTTAGCTCCACAGTGATAAGACTCAGTCTTTCCAAGATGAAATATGGGATGCCTTCCATCTAAGTCATCCTCAGGGACAGCACTCTCAGAAGACCAATCCCTGATTCACCACTGACCAACTACCAGGAGGACAGAACATTATACAGCCCTCCACATCTTTCCCTCCAATGTGATGCCACTCTGACTTCAGCCTCCTGGAGTTTCAGACAGCTCTTTTAATCCTATTTCTTGTCACAGATTTTCATTATAAGATATAGTAAACCTTGCATTTCCTCCTAGTCCCCCTCTGCCATTGACAGGCTTCCTTAAAACTGACTTTATTGTTTCTCTAAACATGTATATTTTTAAGAAATAGTATCATTTGCTGCTTCTTGAGACACACCACTTACTCATTTCTATTCATATACCTATCTAAATTCAACTGAAGTGATTTAAAATAGTCAGGAGAATGTTTAGAATGCTTGCATGGGGCATGGAATAATTCACATTTCATTTAAATGTCTCATCAAGATATACTAAGGTAGCATTATAAAACCCAATCAAATAAAAACTACTGCATCTAAGTTTCCCTAATTACTAATTTTCACTGTATATGTAAGAAAATAAACCAGGAAGTTAAACCTTTGTATTGCAGCTGAAAAGAAAGGTCTCTGCAAACAGTGGTTGAGTACACTCTGACAAGATCAATAGCTTTAAGTAACTGTGTGATATTCAGTGGAAAAAAGGATACACTGAACACAAGATCAAGAACCAAGGGATTTGATTCCTCCTATGGTCCAAATACATGAAGAAATGCTAGACTTCATTTTGCTGATCAGGGTATTTTTTCCCCTTTTGCAACATCAAATAGAATAAAACAGTAAAGCAAAGCACATAACACTTAATTGCAATTTCCTAACTTTGAAGATGCTTAAGAAATAAAAATCAAAGTAACTATTTCATCAATCAAGGCATGAGATTAGTATTTTAGGCCTTTTGCCTGACAAAATAAAATCAATTATATGCCTGAAAATTTTGAAATATACCTTTTTTTTGACAAACTATACATTCAAAAACCTTATGAACAAGACTGGTAGATATGTTTCATTTAAGGTCTTGAATGAAAAGCCTCATTAAAATCTTAAAGAATCGGCTCCTGATAGATCAGAAACTATCATCTAGAAACAAATGGCTATTAAAGAAAAGATATAATTTTGTCTTTATAGAAAGATTACTTACAGTGTCATGTATACCATCTGTGACAGCTTATTTCTATACTATAGCGAGGAACCAGGAGGGTAAACTGAACATCATCTTTTCAAAAGGAGAAATTGAAGTAGCCATTAGGCTACCCATTACATACTATGTAGGCATATTTAACTGCATTTCTGTACTGGTCAAACCATAAAGACAAATTGCATGTTTGGGTGAGCCAACTTTCACTTCTGACATTCGCTCACTATTAAAGCATAATGTCATATAGAAGACCATACACACAGGGAGCAGGAGGCAAGGGAAAACTTGTTAAGGCAGCACTGCATGAAATTTTGCAATAATAAAGGGTTTAGACAGTATACACATTAAGACCAATTCTATTATGCTGTCTTTATTAAAACTGGGTCGTTGTCAAAAAATTGCTGATGTTGGGGTTTGTTGTCATGAGTAATAAGAGCAAAAATGCCAGAATGTACAAGTCATAATAGACTAGGCACATAGAAAATCTTATGAATGATGGTAACATTTGAAGCTCGCTGTAATGTTACTAGATATGCCCTCTAACTGATGCTATATTTAGTATCAGTTAAACTTCCTTGGCATCAAACCTGCTGGTTCTCATGAAACTAGAAAGCAGAGGTGTTTTAAGTTCACCAGAGCATGCTACTGCTAGGATTCAGCAGCTCTGCTAATTCTCTGTAAGGTTCTAGGTTGAACAAATAATCTCATATGGTGAATCTAATAAGGTGAAGAATCTGTATGACTATTAGGTGAATTTCTCCATGGTTCTCACAGTTTGAACATTTAATATATATACCTGAGAAAAAACATTAGTGGAATCAAGTATTCTAACTTACAATTACTTTCATGAAAAAAAAAACATATTCACAGATTTTTAAAATAAAAAAAGATTAGTTGTCTATGAGGATTATGCTTGTTATAAACATATAGCTTAAAAATGTAAGAGGGAAGAATTTATAAGGTTTCACTAATGTTGAAGCTGTAAGCAAAACATACATTTAAAAGTTCTATCTATAAATATAATTTGTCATAGGGACTTTACACTTGACTTTACATTTCTTTAATTCATGTTAAATTTCTAGTCCTCTACATTTCTTTTGTCCCTTCACAAAACCTCCGAGATCTTTTAATCCCCATAAAGTAAACACTACAAAGGGCAGACCGCAGTTCACCAGATAACATATTGTAGAAGGAGACAATGCAAGGGAAAGCATATATCTGCTACTTCAGCTTTGTATCTGTCCTGTAACTCTGTCAAGAATGATGCTCCAGGACAAGAGAAACATCTCAATGGACCTCAGATCTGCTTCCTGTTTTTTCTCACCTTGCTTCTTTTATCACATTGCTAATATCCAATGCAATTTGTGTCTGTGAACTAAAATTCCCACATAACTTAAATAATCAACAACACCGTATCTGGCAGGCTGATTGTGTTCATAAATGTAATAAGGCATTATAGTTATTAAGACATCACTCATCTTGGCTAGTCCACTAATATTTCAGAGAAAACTTATAAATATAGTCTGTTCGTGCTAAGGTTTGGAGAATAGCTTCTTTCTGTTAAAACACCGGTCGTATGATACAAAGTCTAAAAAGGATGAAATAAAGTAAAATTACTTTGCATAAGGAATTACTGACACAGTTTTTATCTTCTTCCATTCCACTGGAGAGAAAGTCAAGAGTATGCAGTATCCAGAAAGAACATCTATACTTCCGTAGGCAGCGTCAAGGACACTAATTGCTCAGATTGAGTTATTAAGGATTTCTAATGAGATTTATGGGTGGTTCAGCCTCTGCAGGACTGTGTGTGCCCATCTTTATTTCCAGGAACAATACAAAATCTAATATATGATGGACAGAAAGGCATGACGCTTCAAGATGGTAGTTCCTCCCACTTATACCCATGTTATATCTAAGGCTGGTGATGAGAAAGGACAGAGCAACATGAGGAAAAGAGCACAATGTTTTCTAAACATCACTTTCTAAAATTAAGATAGGATAGCAGAAAAAGAGCTTTTTGGTTCCATTCTAACTCAGGCATAGAAACTTAGCAGAGGTTTCCTCTGTGGCTCCTTGCAATAACACTGATTGTCGGAGAGCAGGCAACAGAAACTGCTTTTGTGAAATGAAGGTAGGTGCAGAAGTTAGGTGATCTAATACTGCAGCAGGCTGGTCATGGACATCCATATAGCTGATCAGAGTCCAGATAATATTACCAGCTATCTTCAAGGCTGTCCACAAGGCAGTTGGTAAGAACCAATGGTAAAAGCTTTATTGATTCCTTTACAGTCTGCACTGGGATGTGTATTACGGTGGTTACATTGCTGCTATTAACCAGATCGAGGTATGCCTATGCTGCATATAGGCAACCACAAATTTTACCTCAAGACAGGCCTTGGCCTCTTGGCTGAATGATTTTGTCAAGACAGAAGACAAATTCTTGTGGTTTCTGTTGTACAAAAAATTGTGAAGGTTGGTCAAATGAGAAAGGAGAAACATAAAGCAAACGAATAATGAAATCAAACTGAAAGATGAAAAGCAAGAAAGGCATAGATATACAACAGTGCCAGAGTTTTAGTAAGTTATTCAAAACAGAAGCAAAATCTGTGAGGCAAAGAACTGGAGGTAGCATGACCTATGTAGTATTACTAACTACAGTGCCCTTCTGGCATCCAAAATTATGCCAGCTATGTTCTTTTCTCCCTTTACATGGGAAAAACACATTTGAAAATAATTATATATTCACAACAATGTATACTACCATTTTAAAACAGTTGAAAAGTCTGACAACTACCATATGCCTCGGCACAACTAGAGTCCAGATCTCAGATTGCACCCAGAGATACACATAACTGCCGTTTGGATGTACTGATAGGCTAATCCTGCACATGCGTACTGCTACTGCCATATAAAAATGCATGCTGCACTAAACAGTGCCAAAAATGGGGGCTTAACCCATAGGTCTTCTCAGAGTATGCTTAACACAAACTGATAGAATTGGGTTTCTTGCAAAAAGCAATTATGGCTGCCATTTTCTCTTAAAAAACAAGAGCCTCCCTTATTATGTTATAGCCTAAAGATTAAGTTACATGCATCCAAGAAGTGAGAGACTGAGCTTGAACCCCCTCTTTTGCCAGAGGCAATGCAAATCTACATTACTGGCTACAGAGAAGTTAGACTAAAAAACATTACTTTGCAAAAGGGATGGTCATTTATTAAACCACTCTAACTCGATCAAATTCATCACACACTCAATGTCCATCAATGAAATTGCAATGGCATGCTTACCAGTGTACTTAACATAATGTGAATGTGTTTTACAGCTTCTGCACAATATAATTTCTCATTCTGTCCTCACACAGAACTTTGAGTAAATAGTCAGCATTTTGGAAGACTAGGCTGAAAATAAGAATCTATGGAAAAACATGTCAGGAAAACTCTATTTACCCATAAATAAATTCAGCTAATTTTACAGCCGTTATGCTGTCCATAAGTAAGCATAGAAATGCAAAGATGCGCACTCATCTGTTTTATCAAACTTTTTTTTTTTTTAAAATATGGGTATGGAGAAGAAAAAAAAGAAGGAAAATAAACCAAGAAAGGGTGTCCAAGGCTTAATATATTTTCAGTAAGATGTCATTAATCTTCATTAAATATGTGCTGGAGGTAGCAGAAATGTCTTAGCTGTTTTCTGATGAACCAAGACTAAGAAGACATCTAGCCAGTCATTGCCAGTGGCCAGAACCAAAAGCAAGTAAAAAAATAAAGAGATAACATTAAGCAGGAAAACAATGGGATGAAGTGGCCTTAAGACTCATTTTTTTTACCTTTTGCTAACAAAACAAAGAAACAGTACACAATATGATTTTAAACTCCACTAAAAACTAACAAAAACCAGTGCCTCATAAAGTCACTAAAATATTGATTGTGTGATGATGAGATTATATACCTGGGAAGTACAAGACCATATTGGGCTCTTATACTCCTTGTCAGAAACCCACTACTATTTACATCAGGTACAGAACGGTAGGCTATGCAGATCTTTGGTCTGGTTTAATACAGAATTTGTTTTGTGTGCTTTCATAATAGTTTAGTTAATTTAGTTAAGGGAAGACATATATATTATTGGTTTTGTCAGGTAGAAGTTGTATGGTTTCCTATTGACAGGCAACGAACTTTTCCTATTAGTGAAACTCAATAGTGCAAGGGGTTTATGTAAGAAATGTGAATGACTTATATATCTGTGAAATTATACCCAACTGGTATTAACAACATTTTTTTTTTTTTTTTCAGATATGAATGACACATAGCAACAACTGAAAATTTAAGCAGAGATATAATTCAGGTCAGATTATGGCCCACAATGTTGAGGTTTTGTGTCTCTAAATAGCATGAGTAGAACATGTTTGTAAGAGCTACCTAATATAGATTCATGAATGGTATCTGGTTTTTTCAGTCTTTCTTAAACAAAGTTTTAGCTAAATCTCTCAAAGGGAAAGAAGGAAGATTTTAGTGACTTAAGGTTTGTGTTGTGGGGTTTTGGGTTTTTTTCCCCTGAAAATGATTAGAACCAATGAACCTCAAAAAAGTTGTGCCGGAAAGTGGTTCTAGTCTTGACGCACCTTGTTATTGCCAGAGAGAAATAATCAAAAAGTTACCAAGCTAAAAATATTGTTTTTTTTAAAAAAAGGACAAATAGATATGGAGACTTGGTATGAAAAAATAAATATTCTTTGAATAATCAATACAACAATGTAAAAACTGCTATTATGCAAGATACACAGCTATATTAATAAGTACATATCTTGATTAAAAATTATACTATTTAACATAAGATAAGAATGTTAGGCCAAACCCATGTCCTGTGCCCAAATGCTACCTCCCTAGGAGCTGCACTGTGACACCGTCAGACAGTGATCTTTATCCACTCCCCAGATCCCCCATACCATTAAAAAGTTGCCTGTGATCCACACCGGGTAATCTATTTCCCATCTAACTCTCAGCTCCCCGGAAGGGAACATCCTGAGACCTAATTATTTCATGTTTGCCCAGACCTTTGAGACCACGAGACAAGGGGGTCAGGGCTCTCCTGGCGAGCGGCTCTGTTGCTGGACAGTTCCCCAGCTTCGCTAGCAACGGCTCTGCCAGGAGAAGAGATGAGATGTCAGAGAACCTGCGGGGCCAGTAATGGTACCCAGCCTTTTTGCCACGTCACCTTTTGTATGCATTCTATTCTAAATAATGCACGAATACAGTTCTGTTCTTTTCCTTATTTAAAATCAACAACAACAAACCAATAACCCCTCGTTTGATCTTTACCCACTCTTGCAGGACAGGAAGGAAGCACTGATCTCTTCAGCAATTCATAAAGACTGGTAATGTGAATGAAGTGCACTATCTACAGGCAACATCTGTATCTTCTTTCATGCTTATTTTTGGCAAAAGCTACTATTTTCATGTGCAAGCAAGGTATGATCTCTGTCTCTGTTATTTGATAGTTTTCTGAGCTCATTGCAAGCAAAAATTCGTGCAAATTTTTGAACTTGCAAGAGAGTCTAAAATTACTAACATTTGTAACTGAATGAAATATATATTCTAGGGCTTTTCAAACTTAAATTGATATGTAGTCCTGAAACAGTCCTATAAGTCGAAGGACAGATGGGAGACATGCAATTGACTGTAAAATCAACATTTCAGTGCAGTTCCAGTAAATGCTAATAAGAATATTTTCTGAAAGGTGCACATACATACATACACATCTATAGAGAAATTATATATAGGCATTTTAAAAGATCCCATTGTACATTTCAAATATCTATTAAAAAATAACATCTGATGAAGATTAGCTTTACATGATCTGTAATTAAATACAATACCTATATGCTTATGTATAGATATTCACATAAAAATAGATAGATAAGAGATAAAAATGGATTTTCTATCTTTCTGTCCATTTAAAGTTAGAGACCGACAATTATACTGGAATATTTAAAAGAAAGTAAGAGGTAAAAATGCAGTATTCCAGCACCATGCTATTTAACTTGCCAGTATATAGCTAAATGAAAACCAGTGCAAGCAGATTTTTATAGATATCCCTGTAATATCTTTTTTCTTAAGCTTAGGCTGTAGCTTTCCCAATTTGTTTACTAAGATGTTATGTCTAAGATTAAAATTATCTTGGTGACCCTCCTGGTTTGTGTTTTCACTTATGAAGGTTGCTTTTACAGATTTTTGTCCTGAGGAATACTTGTTATAACCTATCCACATATATTTTAAACTAAATAGTCTATGACCTAACAGTTTGTTTTCTGAACTTTTATAAGGAAGAGGACAAATATCCATCATGACGAATGCAAAGCACTCCCTCACAAGACCAAAGCAACAGTGCATGAAATTGAACTCAAAAAGAGCCTCCATTCTGTATGACTTCTTGGCTGACACAATTTAGATATTTATAGCTTTACGAATAGGCCACTGGAGAAGAACTTGAAGGTTTTTCTAGCCAGGAAGGATTAATGAACATGTGCACCTGGTAATTACAGCACTCCATCTTTCTCAAAGCCCTCACACTGCCTCAATGGCAGAAATTGTAATGAAAAACCACTGAAAATATCAATCTGCAATTCCACAAGTCATTTAAACATTAAAATGTATAATCTCTTTTCATACTTTCAAAAGGAAAAAAGATATTTTCTGCTTCATGTTATTACCTGGCATGCCTCATTTAAAATGTAAAACTCATCTGATATGAATACAGGCTTTAACTTACTCTAGACACAAATTAGAAAATGCATGAGAATGACTGTCAAATACTTCCTTAAGTAACAGCAGAGAGAAATATCAGCCTAGGGTAACAAATGCAATTCTGAGAAGACAAATTCCACAAGAAAAGTTTACTAGAAAATAAATGTTTAAAGAGTTGGGAAAAAACATTCTGTAGTTTTTTTCTTTAAAAAGGTTTTCAGAGGTATTGTCAGGTGGAAACTTTTTAAGAAGCATGCATGCTACCACAAACGTTTGTCTAATACGCGTGCTACTAGAAATCTACAGGAGTGGGAAGGCTGTTTGTTAAAACATTACTCCGAATAACTTGAAAAACACTTGGATTTTGAGATTAAAAAATATTGAAAGAATACTTGGAAAATATTGCAAAACATAAACCCCACTTCACCATCAAAGTAGTAAGAATTCAAATAGTCTATGAGCATCAATATTAGATTTCTTTTTTTTTGGTATTACTCTGATGCTTGATATACCATTAACCTGAAGCAGACAGGTACATTAATGGATGAAGTAGAACACCCAGAAGTAAAAACAGCATTACTAACACAGGTTATTTTAAGCAAAAAGCCTGAACTGCTTTACAAGTGAAATTAAATTTTAAAATACATTTTAGTGAAGCGCTTCACTATTACAACATTTGAATGGAAAGTCAATTATGAGCTAAATACACAGGCATCTATATGGCTCTAAAAGTAGTCTTTTAAAAGATATTTAAGGGCGGTATGGGATTTGAGCATTAAAAATGGCCTTTTATTGTAAAAACATACCGTTCCTTGGTGGATTATAGGGACCGAAAAGACTCCAATAGAGGTAAGTGTGCATGAAATGGTCTCTCCAGAGTATTCACCCAAACTGACGGCAAAAAGGGGACTTCAAACAGCAGCAAGACAAGAGATGTCCAAAGCACCTTGCAGCTTTGGGCTGCTGGCCTCTACCGCTGTTTTTAAGACAGTTAGGTTTAAGTTGGGAGCAGATAGGTAACTGATGGAGAGATTTCAGAAAACCTTTGATCCCCGCACCGTTTGTCACCAGCTCCAAAGTACTCCTTACAGTAACACCTAATCTGGGGCTTCTTATTTCAAGTGCAAAAGCATCCCCTCCCACCTACTACTCGCAGGCTCCTGCATCAGAAGGGGAGACTTAAGACGCAGCCGGCACGGCACGACCACACCACCCTCTCCACCGGCAGATTCCTTGCTCCGGCACGCCCGTTTTCCCTTCCTTACCTTTAAAAGGCTGTCCAAAAACCGGCTAAGTTCCCCCCCAGGACGGTGTCAGTTCAGCGCATCCAGCAGCGCATCCACACAAAGCTTTGCCATCGCGAGTGTGAAGAGAAAGAGCTGCTGGGATGCTGAACGGCACATCAGCCAACTTTGTCTGTATCCGCGGCTCCCTGAAAAAGCTGGACTGAAATTCGCCTCGCCTGCGGATTGGATTCAGCAAGCAGCACAGGGGAACAGCGAGGGAGAGCAAGGATTTTAAAGGGAAAAGGCTAGGGGCGGGAGGAGGGGGGAGAAAGGAAAAATCCTGCCCGTACTTACTGGGCGAGCCTTGCCTGTGAAATGCAGGCTGGTCTTCCGAGTCCAACAAACACTTGTGAAACTACTCCTCTTCGGGAATGTTTTGATTGCACCGTGTGCCATAGGAGGCCGTCAGTTTAACAGCTGATATTTCGATATAGAATGTGTTAACTATTTGCATTACTAATATATTACGGGATAGCATAAGCTTTTCAGCCTTCACGTTTATCATCATATAAAGAAAATGCAGTATGTGAAGAAAAAATTATTCAAGATCTACTTAGACCTCAATTTTACTAATTTTCTGTGGGTTGTTTTCGTGCTAGTTTAGATTCGATTAACTATAAAAAAAATGTTTCCTTTCTTCCCTGTTACATACAGATATTGACATTCCCATATAACAGTGTAGACTATTTCACCTGCATTACTTATTGAGTCCTTGTAGAAAATCGACCTATAATGCCGAGTCCTGGCCTTACACATTTCATGCTACATTCAGTCTAGAATGAATCACAGAGTTTGTTGAGACACTATTGGGCACGTTGCACCATGATAAGGTTTTAAATATTCTTCAGCAGAACACTGCTTACACTATTCTGATGAATCTGTCTAAAATAGAACATTTTTTTCTGTTATAACTAATGTTGTACACATGATATGCAATATAAAGTTTAATTTATATATCTAGTAAGATTGGCTTCCCCCCCTCCCCCCCCAAAATTTTAAGAATAATGTTGAAGAATACGTGCTTTATCATATATTCTTTTTCAAACCATAACAGTGTACAAATTTATTTCCGCTTCTAGTGGCTCTACTCTTTGGCACTGGCACAGCAATTGGAGGTTAGAAGCAGAAGTAAAAGTGCCAGGAAGATAAGAGGCCAGATGTACCACAGAGGTGATGACCTCATTTGGCAAGAAATGCACTTTGAATATATAGTTTAAATAGCGCAGTTTATTTCAAGCAGTACCTATTTTTAGTCAGGTTGGGTGAGAAGGAACGCCTCTATCACCTCCAAGGTCTTAGGCTCTATTAAAACAAGGCACACAGTAAAGGACAAGCAGGAAAAAGGACCACCGAGGTAAAAGGAATGGCAATTTTCACAACTATCTATCTATTCAGTGTATTTTTTTCTTCACAAACATTTTATCTGTCTAAATGATAAGGAGTTCACATTCCAAGTTTCATTGCCAATTATGAGGCGTTAAATTGGCCTGTATAGGTTTTTTGGCTCCTATTGACCTCATCAAACAGCTGTGATTTCTAAGCAATCAGTCTCTAATGAGTTTAGAAACAATAAACAGAAGTTAAAATGCCAGATGTATTTCATTTATCTTTAAAAAAAAAATGAACTCTCTTAAGATGTACATCTTGAAAATTTTAAGTATAATATATACAGAATGTTCTTTGGTTTTACATTTTTTTGCTAATGCATGGAGGAATCATCCTCTAGTGTCTGAAAAGGGAAAACAATACTTATACTCTGCTTCTGTCTTTTTAATATAGTTAGTGCCTTATCAGCACTCAAACACACTCCTGTGAGCAGCTCTGGAAAACTAGCTAGAATGCTCAAATACTTTAGCTCTCTCAGTCTTGTCTAATTTTATATAATGCAAACATCTAATTTATAATGCAAACATCTGTAATGTACTGAAAACTATATTGCAAATTTTAAAACCAGGTAAAATACATGCACCTAATGAAAGGAACATCTCAGAGAAATACCTGAAATGCACCATGTAGCTATTAATTGCAAGAGAAAAATAACTTGCTATACACCAATCACAAGTAAATATCTTACAATATTGATAGATTTTTTTTCTCAGAGAAGCAGGGTTTTGTCAGTACTTGTTAATATGAGTTAAGATTACCAAAATACAAAAAAAAAAAAAAAG
Source organism: Gorsachius magnificus (assembly GCA_034008185.1). Lineage (NCBI taxonomy): Eukaryota > Metazoa > Chordata > Aves > Pelecaniformes > Ardeidae > Gorsachius > Gorsachius magnificus. Next base: position 92,140,938 of record CM067081.1, read on the forward strand.
TTACTATATTAAACACTTAAATATATTAACTGAAGGTTTGAATACAGGCTCATTGAAAAGGTCAGAAGATAATTCTCAGCTGCAAGCTCAGTGATTAAAGTATTTAGCATTTAAGGGCTGTTAGTCCATCACCTTTCCTGTGCACAAAACTAATTGAAAGCAAAACAGCCCAACACTTTAAATGGGTTGTTTGTTTATGTTTGATGACTCTTAAGTAAGCAGGAATCCAGATAACCTCTTGGCAAAGCATTAATACGTAGCTGTTACAGTACAACAGTCCTATTTCAGGAATCATATTGCTAATCCACTTCTTGACTAGCCATGTGCACTTAGCAGTCCACTTTGTGTCCTATGCAGAAATATTGCATACACATAATAAATATGCATTCGTAGTTTCTTTTGACTGTAGTATACTAGGACCGAATGTAAAGCAACTTCCTTGCAAAAAGATTCATGCACTTATCCCAATTTTGGTTTATGTCATACCCTAAAATAGTTTTACTTTCAACCCTGACATCTTGCAGCCTTTCAGCAGAGGATAAAAGCTAACACATCCCCAACTCCCCAGTCAAACACAGTTCTCTAAGAAAGCCACAGAACTAGACCCTGGAGGGGAAAAAAAAAAAAAAAAAATCACTAAAATGACCCTGTTGATTGCATCTATCAGGGAGTTACAGAGAGATAAAACGGTTTCTAAGTTATCTAAGCTTAAGTGTATGGAGAACAAATACTTTGACTTAGCAAATGAATAGGAATTCAACAGAGAGCCGTGGCTGTGTTTGCTATGAGCTCTCCTACAACAGACAGGCAGCTGCATGTTTAAACAGATGTAGATAATCCACAGCAGTTTCTAGATAATGTAGAAAACATCTCATCTGAATGTGAAAAAAAGCATACATGAGTGTAGAAGGTCCATATCAGAGAGCTTTGTGGCCACCCAAACCCCACAAGAGTTTCCTCCTTGCTCTCGGATCCCCATTTGGAATAACTCCATAATGAACGTACAAGTGATCTTCTCCTGATTACTGACACTTCTGGTTTTGACCATCCTGGAGATTATATTTTGCATGTCAAGACAAGTCTGTAGTGCAATGGGTAGCCAAAGGCAGGAGAATTGAGGGAAACTCTAGGGAAAAGAGTGGCTTAGGTTAGAGGCAGTTAATGTTACTAAATGAGACTGCCAGATCTATCAGCTTTGAAAATTTGATTCACTGTCCTGCTGAGCCTGACAGGTTTTGGTCGGGCAGGTATCATAATACGAATACAGAAGAAAAAATAATTTCAGCAGCATTAAAAGGACTGTATCTCACAGACAGCATTCATTCTTTGCAAAAACAGTACAGAAGTATAAGGCAGAAGGGGCACTTTATAGGTATTATATTTGCCTAGGTCATTTGCAGGAGGTATTAAAACTTCACAGGTAAAGGAGGCATAGATGGATAGATGATCTACAAAAGGTTCCTTTCTATTACTAATTCTCTATTCTTACTGCTAAAAATACTACCATTTTGGCTTTAAGTTGCTCTTGCCATTTCTTAACTTGGCCAAAGATTCTTGAAAACAGAAATTATACAAAGGATGCAGTCACACCTGAAGTTGGCATAGTTTATAGGCTACTCTGGCACACAGGGTGGAAGCAACTGCAATATTACCATTAAGAGTTGTAGGTTCATGGTATTCTTTATCCTTTCAGAACTTAAATCCCTGTTTCTTACTTCCCATGATTGTGACAGAAATTCAGGTGTTAGCAGAGTTAGAGCCTTGCCGCTACAGCACACATGCCAAGTACTGCAAGTACTACAAGGACAAAAGCAGGAATGAAAAATTAAATTAAGAGTAAAGAGTAAAAAGAATAACCTTCAGTTAGCCCTGAAAATGTGAACACCCATACACAGCAGTGGTCCCTGGTCAGCATCATGTTAAAACATACATCCACAGGAGACAGTGATCCTTCCTCCCTCCCACATGTGCTAAGCAAAGTAAGGAGGCAAGCTCCCTTTTATTTGCTATATTACAGGCTGGTTATCTATTGGGAAGTAGGTATTTCCACCTTCCAGCTCTTAGGCAAGAACACGTCTAGTTACAATCTATTATAGGCTTTCCTGACAGGGCAGGTTTTTCTGAACCTGGAGCAGGAGGTGCCATAGAGGAGTAGGACTTACTATGAAGTCATGATTTACTTACCCCCACCTAGTGTTTTCTTCTTGTTTATTCTAAGTGACTTTTGTGTGGAGGAAAGTCAACAGTCTCCACCTTCGGCAAATCACCTTTCAGAGCTACACCCATTTCTACGAGCTGTATCAGATCATCCAGATGAGCTTAGAGACTTCCTAGATACCATAAGAAAAACCATGTGCTTAAATTACATGGACTTTTGCTTTATATAATTCAATGTCAAGCACCATTCCTTGGTTTTGCTATGCTGTATGTCCCTAGGTATGAAACCCTTGCATAATAGGTGAGATATTCTGCAGGTGTGCATGGAGCTGAAATAAAGCCAAAGACTCAAAAACTCTCATGGGTGAACTCTCTGAACTCTCTCACTCACTGGAAAGTGTGTTTTGTTTTGTTGATTTCACCTTTAATTTTTCCTTCTAAATAGCAAAGTTTTTAAGTGCTGTAGATCTTTCTGCCGATACATTGCCTGTTCCTGCTGATATGACTGCCATCCCTTGTCTTCAGCACTTGGCACGTGCACAGATTACTTCTAGATGTAATAGCAAGTTTATTTATCTCAAAATTTTTCTTTGACTAATACACCTGAAAAAATAATACAGTTTTATCACATGATCCCTCTTTTTTCCAGGCAAATTAATACATTTGCCAAAAGTTTGTGTATGGACTACTGGAGATTGCAGAGGGCACTGGGTGCTCTAGCCATGTCTCTCTGTTGATAGCACCAATAATGATCACCTGCCTTATTGCATGATCAAGTGACTGTTCACCTAACAGACAGTTATTAGGGAGGACGAATTAGCACAGAATTCTCATCCTCTAGTTCACATTATCACATCTCAGTCCATTGGGTTGGGCTGGGCCACACAAGAACATCAGATACAAGTTTTTATATATGAATACATTTTTACAGAAAGATTTATTAAAAGACATAATCTACCATGACAGTAGTTGCTTCCAAGAAACATAAAAAAGGCTTCATTTTTATCTTCAAATTATAATTTTCATCATTCCAGTTGAGAAAAAAAAAGTCAATAATTGTTTTGCTGCCTAGTATTTTTAGACCAATTGCCATATGTGTTGAAGAAAATTACAAAGTACATTCTAGGAAGGTTGTCAGGTACATTAAACAGCCTGAATAGTTCCAGTAGCTCTAATATATAAATTTACATATGTAATCTTACCACTGAAAAGCACATTTTAAAACTAATATTTGATTTTTCTCCTTCTGCACATCTTGTGGTTCCAACCAAGATGAAATTTAGCATGAGAAATTGTTCTGTGATGAAATAGACCATCACTCAAAGGGTGCACACCAGTTAGAAAGATGAAATTATTCTACTTCAAAGAAATGCATGTTCTATTTAGACTTGTATTTTATCACACTGGGCTTGGATCTTAAATATTCATTTTGATGATGTATTATTTCACTGATTTATTCCCTCATTAATTCACTCCTATAGTAATGTGATCAACTTCAATGGATATATTTAAGCTGTTACATACATCTTATCTCCTTGTGCTGCAACAAATTCCTCCATCAAAATAATTAAGAAAGAAAATCAAATTTCTCTTAATCTCACACTAAAGCATATTTTTTTCCTTCGAAAAAAATACAACTTAATTATGAAAATGAATCCATGAATTATATGAAGACATGTGGATAATATTAGAAATGAGCATAGCAAATGAAAAGTCAACACAGTATTCATGTTTGATTTAATACATCAAAAGTGAAGGAAGAGTGTGTCTAGAGAGCTCACTGGTCATATCAACTGAGAGATATATAGTACCCTAATAAGTATTGATAAGAAGATAAAATGAGATATATCAGTTTTGCTACTTTATGCTTTGTAATGTCTGTTTATTGTTTGTATTCATTTTGGTGTCTGGGTTACAAAGGCAGCTTAGTACAAAAGGACTCGGGACCTCTGAATTTTTTCTCCTTCTCAACAAGATTTTTTGCTGAGACTTAGGGCAGAATCAGTAAGTCTGTTTATTCATGATTTTCAAAGAGTATAAAGGAGTTAAGTTCTCTTATCTCGGTGGAATTGATGATCTTTTAGCCCCCTTCTTTCTCAGATGACTTTGAAAATCCTGCGTCCTTTCCCTGATCATCCATCTATTGAAGAGAACATTAAATTTACTTATCTGGAGTATCCAATATGAAAATGTGCGCACATTGCTGAAAGATGATGGTGATGCGAGTATGATCATAGGGAAACATGGAGTTAGATTCCGGAATAAGGACATGATAATTCAACTGCTTCCTAGCAGACTATAAGATTGTTTAAAAAAATCATCTGCTTTTTTTCACTAACAAAAATGGAGGAGACTCTAAAGCTGTATCTTACGGTAAATACAATGCCATTCGATTTACAGCCAGTTAAGCCACTGAAGGCAAATTCTTCCCTTTTTTTTCTTTTTTTTTTTTTTTTCTTTCTGCTTTCTTCTTTCTGGTTCTTTTTTGACTCGGTCACCAACAGCAGCAACAAGACAGTAAAAGCAGCTACAGAAACTCCACATTTTCAGGAGCAGAAAGTACTATCATGCTGTATTTGTGTCATAGCTGTGGTCAGTGTGACAAGCTAGAATATTACAAGCATAAGTCATCAGTGAAGAGCGGTATTTCATATCACAAAGAAAAAAATTGTTACACAGAAGACAGCCCATACTTAGTAACTCCCACTTCTGTTCTCAGTCTAATTAACTTACATATTGATGATAGAGATTTCCAGGCATGACTAATGCAAACTACTTTTTAATTACTTGAAAGTATCTATGATTGACAACAGTTTAATATATCAATTAAAAAACTCCCAACACTTCTGCTAAAGTGTCTGCAGTTATTCAGTATAGATTTCTTATAGTGCCATGACTAGTTTTTAAATTTCTGTATTTGGAATCTTTGCTGCCTCCTTCTAATGAAATAAACATCAGCTACTTTTTTTTTTTTTATATGAAATAAAATAAACAGAACATTCTAGCAATTTATTAACATTATTAACATTAACATTAATATTTATTAACAAGTCATCTAATTGTTTTGTTATTGTATGCCTTTAGCGTTTATTACCTGTAAAAACTTGGAATTGGGGTTGAGAAGATATATATATATGTAAAATAAATAAAATCATTGCTTATTGTGTTAGTATTATGAAGGTGAATAAAAAAAGATAGCATCTCAATTGAATAAATTCATTGTTACAGGCTTGAACAGAAATCATAATAGGGATAGAATACTGCCACAGTTTGGCTAGATAATACAGTTGCAGATAATAGACAGTTTTATCCATCTTAGAAAAGCTGTAGAAGAGTCACTGAGCATCTTCAAGGTCAAACATAAACTTGACATCATATCACTTATACTGCAATGTCAGAAAATGATACATCACAGCTATAAATTTATTAGTGTGAATAAACCCTTATACGGTATTTGCATTTTGAAAGCAATATGGAAACATTAACTCCTTAATCCTCAAAATGCCCTAGGAAGATTGTTAAGTACAATACAGTAGAACAGGTCATGGAAATGAAAAAAGGAGAAAATGAAATTCACAGTTATAAAAAAAGCCTATATAAAAACTGAAATAGATTAAACATTTCCCATGTTTCTTATGTATATGCAGTCCATAAGGACACACTGAAAAATTTCCCTTAGATCAAAACAGCAAAAGAAGAAACTGCATGGCTACATAGATTCCAAATGCCTTAGGATCCACTGTTACTGAAAACAGCTTCACAGCCTTCTACATGTAAAAGTAAAGACACCGATGAAGACCACAAAATTAAATTTAAAATTGACTGATGATTCAGCTGAAGATCTCTGTTTTGTTAGACTGAGACATTGCTGTTTCCTACCCTTCCTAATGTCTTGGGCAGACATATTTTTTTAATGAGAGCTAGTTAGGAAGTTCACCCGATAACAGTCATGAGACATCCCAGAAGATATACTAGAAGTAGCATCTTTCCCCCTCTAATTTAAAAGACATAGTTATTTTCTTAGTTCTGACTTAGTTTCAACAGTAGGGGAGGGCTACTCATATGGTATTCCAGATCTATTTTACTCTAACGTTTCCATTGTCCTAGACAACGGGTGCCTCCCATTCTCCTGATGTCTTAGGTAAAATTAACACCAACATATAAATACCTTGGTTATCCTGCCCTAGGATTTTACTTTACACTACCTTTTGATATCTAACACTACACTACTGACAAGTCCCTATTTTCCACCATCCACCTCCAATCCATCTTTGCCCAGGACAGTAACTGCATATGTAAAAACAATTACTTACGCCTTTGTTGCCCTAGCACAGTTTATGTCAAGATAAATTTTGAAGATAATTCAAAAGTGGAAAATCCAAAGTTTATGGAAAATGTAGCAATGAGATTTACCTCATATCTAACTTATCATGTCTACAGCACAGATCTCTGTATCTGAGATAGTTTCCTAAACTCTATAGCCAACAGAAGTAAATAGATACTTCTAGGGCATAATGTGTCTAATGTTAATGTGGATATTTAAAATACATCAGAACTTTGTCTCAGATGCACCTATTATTTTCCATTAGCTATAAACAGAGTTCAGAATGATCCCCTGTCTACACTGTAGACGTGTAAGTTAAGTGAGATGAATCTCACCTTATGCATCTATGTTAAAAAGAATGAAAATGCCTTCTGTACACTGGAATGGCTTTCCTCTTTATAATTCTTTTATAATTTTTAGAAAGTTTTAAAAGTTTTAAAATTTATATAATTTTGTTTCACAGCCTTTTAGGAATAGGGGTTTTATATTTTACTCTAACAATTCTGTTCCTTGAATTTCGAGCACAATCTTTTCCCTGAATATAACTACATAAGAGCTTTAGCTTCTAGACATGTTGCACATCAGCATGGTCTCTTAGAATTTCCCAGAAAATTTACCAGAAGTAAGTTAGTGAAGCTCGTGACCTTAAAAATATTACTGAATGCCAAATTCATTTTCATATCTGCTTTGCAGTCCACTTCAAAAGCCTGATTCAAAGAAAAATGGCTACTTTCAATGGACTTTGACATCAGACCTAGAGTAATTACAACAGATGCCACAAAGTTATATGTTGTTTTATTTACAGAACAAATCAGTGGATCTGTGTATATACAGTGAACAAAGGATATATCTTTTATATGTTGTAATAAAATTGCTTAGAAAAATAAATTTAAAGAAACTAAATAAAAATTAATGTTGAAATAAAAAACAGAAATTCAAATGCTAAATGAAGGAAATACAACCTATATCGAATATTAGTTAGATATCAGGAAATGGCAATCAATGGCATCCACCAAAACAGCAATTTTAATACTGAATCTTTTCAGTACAACAAAGACCCTATGAAGTCAGAAGTCAGTAGTCATCTACTAACTGTTTGAAACTATAGTATATAGAAAATGTTTTTAACAAAGTAAAAAATTGGTGGAAAAGACAAAGCTGAATTTGTCTGAAAGTATTTTACACTTTCCCCAACAGCATCTATTGGGAAAAAATGATGCAGGCATCCCTTTTATGCAGTGTGTTCACAACTTATTAACTTTGCCCCAGTTCGATCAAAACTAGCTCCACACTACCAACATTACCAAGCTAAAAACTACCAAGCAGTCATTTTAATCACATTACCTATATTCACTACTTATTTTTTATAATCACAACATACTGTAAACCTTAGTAGATTAATATTTTCAAAACCTGTCAGCTATTTTTATGATGAATGCACTACACAGTAACTAGCACTTAGGTCTATCATTTAATATCTTTTTAGAAGGAAAACTGTGAGTAAAGTCCATGTCAAGTATGTATCATGTAAAGTCAAGCTTCTTTCTTCAGTGTAAATATAAAAGTCTCATTGTCCTGAGCATAAAGAGTAGGCATAAAGCTCTCTGACCTTAGTCCATCCAGTTAGCAGATCTATTTGACATTTGAAACATACAGAAGGTTTCAACCAGTAAATATTACAGATCTTCAATCTGGAGTGAAGTAGCTGTTTAAACTATATTACATGTTAAAAACTGTATCTCTTAAATGGATTTTTTTTCCTCTTTTTTTCCCTTCCTTATCAGGGCACCTCAGATTAGAGAAATATAACCAGGTTTATAAAACTAGAGTGTTTCTTCCAGAATAACAACAACAAAAGAAAAAGTCTGTTTCTGTCCTCATGTTTTATTTGAATGAATCACTCACTAGGACTGACCCAGACCTCATTGCTTAGGAGGCCTATTTTTCTCAAAACTAAGTATTATGAAAAGGATAATGATGTATGAAATAAATCAAGTTTCAGTGTCAGTTGCTGCTGCAGACTAGGAAAACAAATGCTTTAAGAAAGCATTTGGTGTTGGAATTTGGAAAAAAAAAAAAAAGGAAAATTTAAAATACTTGCATGCTGCTTTGCTTCTTGCATGCCGCTTTGCTTCTTGCATGCCCCTTGTTTGAGCATGTTAATGTCTTTATAGCATAGTCTTGAACACTGTGCTTTGATCATCTATTCCACCTACAGTAAAGACCTCCTGAAGAAAACTTATGAATCACTCATTTAAAATGGATAGCTCCCACCAACCAGAAATAATAAAATATATTTGATCACTTCCTACCTGGGGTCTATGAGTGAAAAAAGAAAATCCAGCTTCATCCATTCAAACAAGCATAGATCTACATGAACGATGGATATCTGAAGAGGCAAAGCTCAAAGCTCAGTTTATTGCACCTAACAATTAGACTAAGTGCACTTCATTTCACAATGCATTTGTCATTTAATATCATAGAACTGTTATGCAGGAAGACTATGGAAGGATCTTTCTGATCTTTGGATAGGAAAAGAGCAATTTCCAACTGACAGGGTTAATCTAAGAAAGAAGAATTCCTGGACACAAACCCACTTGTAATCCAATTTCTGCCTTGTCATTCAAGTCCTTATATCCCACACCCCTTCTGTAGGTTGTGCTAACTGAAGGATGCAGTTTTGCACATAATGGGAAAATCTCTCCCTCTCTGGGATTAGGTTGACCATGACCTATGCACCTATTAAGAAAAAAAAAAGGAAAACCAAACCAAACCCTTTTATATGGTGACATTACTATTATAGAGGAGTGATACTGAAAAAAAAGGAATAATTATCTCTGTAGTACCAATTCCCTGAGCGAACTCTGAAAAAAATTCTATTTTCATTAGAAAAGCAGGAAAGCATACAAATGGATCTTTGTCATTCTGTCTGAGCAGATTAGGCTGAGAAGGAAAAATACAATCCAAATTTTTCACTGATGTTTTATATGCATACATAATTGTTGAAAACATCTTAGACTATGTTGCTTTTTGCAACCAGAAAATTTGTTGGAGAGCAGGAAGTTAATATTTACATTCACTGTATCACACTCATAATCATCTTCTGCAAATACTCTTCAAAATGAGAGACCTAAGTGGTAGCATCATTCTCACTATCAACTTTCCTGGCAATAGGTATCTGTGCATTAAATCCAAGATCCTTCAGGAACTTTATTAATCTTGGCATTTTTTTGGCTCTCTAAATAGATATCTAATGATAAACATTGTCCACAGGGGATCAGGGGATTTTACCTGGACAGGCTGGAGAGGTGGGCCTGTGCGAACCTCATGAGGTTCAACAAGGCCAAGTGCAAGGTCCTGCACCTGGGTCGAGTTAACCCCCAGTATCAGTACAGGCTGGGGGAAGAAAGGATCGAGAGCAGCCCTGCCAAGAGGGACTTGGGGGTACTGGTGGATGAAAAGCTGGACATGAGCCGGCAATGTGCACTGGCAGCCCAGAAGGCCAACCGTATTCTGGCCTGCATCAGGAGAAGCGTGGCCAGCAGGTCGAGGGAGGTGATTCTGCCCCTGGTGAGACCTCGCCTAGAGTACTGCGTCCAGCTCTGGAGCCCTCAGCACAAGGAGGACATGGAACTGTTGGAGTGGGTCCAGAGGAGGGCTACAAAAATGATCCGAGGGCTGGAGCACCTCTCCTATGAGGACAGGCTGAGAGAGTTGGGGTTGTTCAGCCTGGAGAAGAGAAGGCTGCGGGGACCTGATTGCGGCCTTTCAGTACCTAAAGGGGGCCTATAGGAAAGATGGGGAAAATCTTTTTAGTAGGGCCAGCTGTGTCAGGACAAGGGGTAACGGTTTTAAACTAAAACAGGGTAGATTTAGGCTGGATATAAGGAGGAAATTCTTTACAGTGAGGGTGGTGAAACACTGGAACGGGTTGCCCAGAGAGGTGGTGGAAGCCCCATCCCTGGGAACATTCAAGGCCAGGTTGGATGGGGCTCTGAGCAACCTGATCTGGATAGCAGTGTCCCTGCTCATCGCAGGGGGGTTGGACTAGATGACCTCTAGGGGTCCCTTCCAACCCAAAACATTCTATGATTCTATGATTCTATAATTAAGATGAAAAGGCAAATCTGACAATGGACTTACTCTAATGTTCGCTTCCAAAGAGGTGTGTTTTCTTACCACATGTCACTAGCACACTGCAAAATCATCTGTTTGCCTTTCCATCAAGTCTCACTTTTACGAAGTGCTAAGGTTTAAAATTACTTTTATTATGCCTCAGCATAGCCTCAGCATTCCTGTTTAACTAGCAAACCATTTTCAAAAAGATAAACAATAAATCTAATGTCCATAGATAAAGCCTCCTATTTTTGTTTGAAAAGAATCTGTCCTACATTTTATCTTACAACATTGTCTTCATCGGCCAGGTGTTTCTTAAATTGAAAGAGACCGCACTTGCACTACTGACCATAATACTAATTTATGGAAGTACATGGATGATTTGCAGGGAGAGATGACAGTTCATATTTTACTTTCGGTGCCTTGCTTGACACCATTTAAATACTTTCATGCCCAGTGGTAGGGCACAGGACCAAGTCTCCCAAAACTCTGATTATCCTGTGAAAGACAGATTATGGAGACCAGATTCCTAGACAAATTTCTACCAAACAGAAATGGCATGTCTTGACCATTCATTTATGAGTGGATATCCAGAAATCTTTTAAAATAAGGCCAAGGTAGATGGAAAAAAGAGCCCATATATACTGTCACATTCACACATTCATATATACAATCACATTCACTCAGAACTCTACTATAACCATCTTCTGGAATAATGAAGTAGAAATGGTAGCAATGCATGGCAACCAGCAACCAAAGGTGGAAACAATATTTTCTACCTAGTTTAGTGTCGCATGATTTGGAGTCATATCTGAGTATGTCTCGTATATATATCGAGTGTATCTTGCACAGCTTTTGCTTCCAATACAGCCTTGTAAAGTTTCTTCAAAGAATGATTTATGCAAGGTATAAAAAGTGCTACATTCACATGTGAAAATTATACTACAGTATTGTTCTCCCAGGAGCCATAAACAGATCACAGTCCAGTTTGTGCTATGAAAAAAGAAATATGAACCTCATTGGGACTTTTAATCATAATACGCTGCCTCTGAATTGAAGATCCATTTTGTATCATGTCCCACTGGACTAACAAAAATCTTCTTGTTTACAGAAGTTAATTTAAAACTTTTAGCAGAAAAAAAGGATACTGAAGGGGTTGCCCAGCTTTCAATCAAACTTGGTCTTATTACAGACAAAGCCAGTGTGCATTGTTGTGCTGCATTTTCAAATCAATTGTTCAAAACCATAGCTACTATTAAATTTTTTTTTTTCTGTGTTCCAAGATTGTTAGGAAATACCCTTACAGAACTGGGAATAGTTTTATTCTGTACAGTCTTCTGTGGACATAGAGAAAATTGTAAAATAAATTCTCATGTGGTCTTTTCTGTCCATGACTTCAGCCTCAGATCTGCACTGGTAAGTTCACTTAATTGCAAGAGAAAAGCAGTGAAGCCACTAGAAACTTAATTCTTTAGCACTGACTTTAATTCTTAATTCTTCAGCACTGATTTTATTTAAACAGATTACCATAAAAAAATCTGACAAAATACCATTCAGAATGTCACTCCATTTAACAAAGAGAAGCTGTTGAGATTTTTCCAATAAAAAAAATGAGATGGCATAAAACACAGTAAAAACCCTCTAACCTCTCTGTATTATTTTTGGACTTCTGGGTAAGGCTCGAATATAAAAGTTCTGTACCTAAATTATAGTTAAATTAGGGGTTTTGTTGCCTATAGACCACAGGATAAGCAGCTAGGAGGCGATGACATAGATTTCTAGATTATCCCCCAGATTATTTTTTTTATTATGAAAATTGAACTATTTTTATATACTTGATATGGTATGGCAGATGATTTCTAACTCACACTAGGATTGCATATGTTGGAGTGACAACCACAGTGGATTGGAAATATGGAATGGAGAGGAAGAGTTTGCCTCTAAAGGACATATTGGTCATTGTTGTGAACAACTTTAATGGTAATGATAATGTAATAGGAATGATTTTATTTTAAATCGTGCTTATCACTGGTGAGGTGCTTCAGAAATAATTCCATGCAGAAAGCGAATGTTCCCAATCTGTGTTATGACCACATACTCATCCACATACCATATTTTATGCTGAAATATGGATATTAGTTACTATTTGCTAAACTCTCACTGGTACTTGTCCTCATCTGTCATTGTTTAAAACCTGGTATGTTAGATATTCAGATATATGTGTGGAAATCACTGGTCCATGCTCTCATGTCAGATAATTGAGATCTGAAGTTTTCACTGCTGTTATCACAGCTGTGCAAGACTGAATTTGTTTGAATGCACAGGACATCACTTGCCCTGGCTTTTCTTTGTTGTCAGAAACTTAAAACCTGTATTATGCAAATCAATGGCAAGCAAAGGACGTTAATTTCAATTTTGAACATTGTGAGTTTCTGTTATGCTACTTCTTAGACTTGTTTTAGATTCTTTCTGATATGCAATACTTAAAAATATTTTTTCTCAACCCTATTATCTGAGAAAACTTACCAGAAGTCAGATGATAAAAGAGCAGCAAAATCTTAAGAGATCTTAAAAAGATCTTAGAAACTATACATACTTAAAGCCAAAGGTCTTAAGAACTATATACTACTGTACAAATCAAATCCAACAACCCATTTAATAATGGCACAATGATAGATTCAAGAGGGTTAACTGTAATAAAGTAAGAACAGCCAAAAGTGAGAATAGTCAAAATTTGAAGTTTCATGCTTACACACTCTTAAACATATATTTTAATGCTTTAAAGTCAGGGTGGTTTTTATTATTTTTTAGATTTTTTTATCAATTGCGTAGCAGAACGTTGGAAAGAATTACTTAATCTACTGTTATATTACTTCATCACTTGCTTAATGTGTCTAATTATTATGAAGCTATTATGATATGACAGTCTAGTAATATTCGAAATCATTACCTACCCCTGTTTATACAGTTTCTAAATTTGTCTTCATGAGATCAAGCGTAGCTAATATGATTAATTTCTGCCATCATGATAAACTGCCTCTGAGGTCAAGGGTCTTCAACAGATTTTAAATCAATATTATATAATAGCTGCTGAAAGTAACTAAAAAAATAATTATATACTACCTGATAGCATTATGAATAATACAAAGATAATATAAGCACCTAAAATGAAATAAACCAACTTAATTAGGATTCTAAAATTCTAAATAAATTTGAATACCTATATCCCTATCACAGAAACTACTGCCAAAACAAAACAGTAAAACAATCTATATATTACGTATTACATACTGTGAACAATTCTGACAGGTCTACAATGCATAATAAAATATGGCATAGTAAGTTCTTGTGTCATGTTAATTTTGATTTTAAAATACACCTTAGAGAAACTTCTATGTTAAAGTAGAAACTAAAATTTCTAGACTTGTTACATTTTAACTGATGCTTTTTTTTCTGCATCAGATATTAATCATAAGGACAATTCAGTGACACAGCAATAAATGTTACCATATTCTGAGCTTTTAGAAAAAGAATTTAGCCTTATATTCTGAACGTCCCTCTGCAATATTATTTCATGTTTGTAAGCTATTATTCTGGTTTTGGAGAAGTGTGAACAATTTCAGAACAGTTGTAAGAAATACGGGATAGCATGTGCATACATGCCTTTTACAAATTTTCTGGTCATAAATGAACTTCAGAGAATGGGGACATCCCATCGTATTATAAAACAGTTCAAAAATCCCCCTTTTAATGAGATCATATTGAACATAACTTCACTTGCTGTCTTTCCGTTAATTGTAAAATGTAATCTCAATTTAAATATTCACAGTAACTTCACTAAGCTTATTTTTTGCTTGTCTCCTGCTGCCATGTGCTCAATATAATCAGTCCTGCTGTCAGAAAGCACATGCTTTTTTCAGAGCTACCAATATGAGGGTCAAGTAGACGGGGATGCTTTTAAAAATTTGCGAATAGGCCAAACAGCCATGAGGTAATTAGAATTCATTAAAGTGATTTTTATTTCTAAATGTGTTATTCTTTCCCCCAGTCACTACCAGTATTCTTCCAAATGATCTGAACATATAGGCAGGACAAAACGTATCGTAAGTCATAATGTCTGTCAAAATATAAGATGTATGTATTCTTTTAATTAGAGAGATTGGATTAAGAACAAAAGATTTGCTCAAAGATTGTGTTCTGAAAATGCACTGAGCAGGTTACCCTAAAGGTTGTATCTGAAAACATCATGTCTTTAAAATGCATAAAGTCTTTTGAGAGCTGACTAGAAACCAATCAACTGAAAAGAAACAAACATAAACCTGGTAAAAACATTCAATATTATCACTAGATTAGCTCTCTAATTTCCCAAGGCAAACAGGCCTATGACTTCCACTGAATAATATCCATTTTGTCAGTGCTGCCCTCCCTCCTTTCCTGATTTTTAAATTCATCCCACTTATTCTTTTAGATTTATCAAATTAAAATGTGAAAAGAAGGCTATTTGCTCTTAAAAATAATTTATCTGGGGAAATGAGAGTACAGCAATGTTCCTACCTGCTCCTTTTCACAGTAGCATGCTTACAACTCAAAATCTGTATACAATCCATTCTTATTTTAAATTATTGGGGGGGGGGGGGGGAGGGGAGGGGAGGGAGGAAGAAGTAAATCAGCCCTGAATGCAGAATAAAGCTCTTACAGAATTACAGATTAGGGGAAAGACGACTAATGCAGAGGACCCATCACTGATAGAGAAATATAGATCAATTAGTAACCAAAGAGAAAATGAAGCAGCACATGCATCAGTACAATTGAAACTCCAGTCTACCTCTAGGAATAAAGAATGCAAACCTTGCTCACAGCCTTGAGGACTCATTATAATGGAAAACAACAATTCTGAAAAAGATCTGAAAGCAAGAGAATACTGGACAGAGGAAAGTGATAAAGAATCAGTTATGCCTGGAGTTTTCATTGTGACACAGACATAGGAGTTAACACAATCCTTTCAAGGCATATAAAGAAATGGGGAGGTTATGCTTCCTCTGTGTTTTGCTCAAATACAGCTGTCACAGAAATTCTGCACCTACAGTACAAGAAAGATGTTATAAAAGATGGACAAAGTCAGGAATGCCAAGTCACCTGCAAAATCATTAGGTTTAGTCATACACTAAACAGTATTGAAAAATCTGTTCATTTCTTTATGAAATTAATTAAACAGTGACTATAAATATGTGAAAAAAACACGGAAAACTTTAATCCTAGTGTTTTCTGTGGCTTTTAAAAATAAACTGGAATACTATAATGGAAAAACATGGTAACCTAGACATAGTGTCAGCAGCATTTCAAATACAAATGAAGTACAATTATCCATTAAAAAAACATTATCTTTCAGTTTAATAATAAAAATTTTTTATTAATATGAAATTTAAACATTTCCTGAAGAAACAAAAAGGATACAATAAACGTACTCCTTTTTATATAGTTCACTTTTAAACTAAAATGATTATCAGGATGATACATTTATTCCTCTAACTTCCTTAAAGTTTACAGCAGACCTCCATAAAAATCCCTTTATTAGTCTCATCCATCATAAAAGAAACTACAGTAGTAATTTTAACAGATCCACAGAGTTTTGACATGTAAAACCTCAATAACACAACAACCTCTTGGCTATACACTAAACGCTACCTCTATTTGATATTTGCTGATTAATAATTTAGGATTTTCAAATTGTCAAAGTTGCTATGCTCCAAAAGCATGATTTCCTCTAGCAAAGACATCAAGTGACCAGAATTAACTGTTGGATTGCTTTTCTATTATTATTTTTAAAACAAAATGTGTACTCTTTGGGTCATTACATTTCTTTCCTTTTTAAAACAAACAAACGAATACGAAGATAAGTTTAGCAGCCTAATTTAATTGACTTGATATTTTAGCAAAGTCTCTGTATTATTCAAACTTATGAAATCACTCCTGTTGTCATCTTGCAGAGCATTCAGAGACAAAAGCACGCTCACATAGCTTCCCTTGCTTACGGCAGGGTTGGAGAAGGGTTTTGAGAATCATCAGTCTTGTGTAACAGGAGCCATTGCCGAAGGCATTACAGTTACAAAAGAGGTAATGAAATAGGGTAGTGATAGTAAATTTAGAAAGTACTAGAGCAGGCTTTATTTGAGGCAGCTAGGGGTTGCAGCAATATCGCTAGGTACCTTCCTAGGTGCATGAGTTGCTCTGCATCTCTAAATCCCATAACACTCGGTAGCAATGTAAGGGCTAACAAAAGACGCAAAAGAAAAGATGTTGTACGTTACCATCAATGAGATTGGTGTGTCTTCCGAAAATCAACAGTACATAAACAACACATCCTATGGGTCTGGTATGCTAGAGTACCCACTTTAATTCACTATATAGTTTTGACAATATTCTAAAATAATCAAGATAAATCACAATATCATAAAAACTAATCACAATTAGTTATTTTCAGTCTACTCCTAAACTCTTTGTTCTGTATTGATCACAAATGCAATGTCTGCAACCAGTACGATTATAGCTCTGAGCTCTCGAGAAAAAGCGCAGCTAAAACTAAGGCCCCACTGCACCAGACAGTGTGCAATTACAGACAGACACTCCTTGTCCTGAAGTCTTCATAATCTAATAGAAAACGCAACAGTACTTTGTGTTACTGGAGTGGTTCCTGAGATCTAGTCTACTCTCACACAAGAGCTAGCAAATACTCATTCATTCAGAACAGATTTTAATGTCTGCTAAGGATGCGGGTAGATTACTTAAAGACAAAAAGCTCTTGAATGGTTTAGCTGAACTTAGGAAGAATCTTGCTCTCTGGAAAGTTAGGTCTACTAAATCAGATTGCTGGGGGTTTTTTTTATAAAAAAAAGTGTATTCCGAAAAGGATTTTTCTTTTGAAGGCACAAGTAAAAGTCTCTCACGCTGTTTTCAGCCTCAGACACATTTATAACAAAATACCCCAGTTGTGGTTTCTCTTAAAGACATCATTTTACTAAAATACCAGTACTAAAACCATCACATAAACACATGTTAGCAAACCCTCCCATTAAAACAAATGGTTTACATACAATGTACAGAAGAGGTCTTTTCCATTTCAGGTATTAAAAACAACTCTTAAAAGAAAAATGTCTTGTGCAAACTATTTCAGATAGGTGTCATGCTTATTGCAAAAGTACGGAAAGAAAATTTTTGTGATCAGAATCCTTAGTTAATCTTACAGTCTCGAGAAATAAACTGTGATCTAACGGCTCCACAAAGGCTGGACAAATGGAACAATATTTGATTTCCGTTTCAGACATGTGTAAGGACTGAACCATGGGACACAGGATGAGCTTCATAATAAGAGATAGAGAGCCAGATATTTTAGCAAAAAAGCAGTAGCTGGCATTAATATGTTCTTAGAGTCTAGCCATAGTTCATAGAATCATAGAATCATAGAATGTTTTGGATTGAAAGGGACCTTTAGAGGTCATCTACTCCAACCCCCCTGCAGTGAGCAGGGACACCATGTAGTTATACAGTGCCAACATATCATGAAAACAAAATAAATAACTTATATTAAAGAATCAGCATGTATTTCCAGCTTTCAGTAAAATAAAACTTGTATGAACTGTCTTACATAGCACAGGTGAATAATAGTTCCCATTTCCACCACACTAATGGGAAATTAACATTCAGAGAGCCTTCTGCTCATCTTAGGACCCTGCAATTCAGAAATATTCTTATTACATAACCAAATTTTTAAAAAATTAATTTCAGTTCTAATACTACCCCAGTAGCAGAACCTTGCCCACCTTCAGTAGATCTCTATAAACGTTCTCTTATGCTACATTTCCACAAAAATGACAAAAAATAACTGATTTTGACTGTCCACTTTTGAGGCGATATGGTGAAACACCTAATAATACTGTGAAATTGGCAGATATTTGCCATCTTAATATAGTAATTGTATATTTGAGAAGCTGCTCAAAATATGTTCTCTTTCATTTCTTCTTTCCCTTCTCCTAGCATTTTTTGACAGGAGTGTCCTGTATAGATTATTGTACTGTGAGGGTTTGCTGCCTTCATTAAAAAACAAAACAAAACAAAACTCAAGAAAGAATTCTGAAATCAGCAAAATTCGGAGATATGTACATCTCAAATTAAATATAGTCAGGTGATGAGTACAACAGTCTATTATATTCTTGTTCCAATTGGTGCATAAACTGGAATTTGCCACACTCCGTGATTCATCATTACACATGCTTAAATAATTCAATAAAAATTGAAGCTTTTAAACAGTCTGTGTGGCAAAAGAACATATTTATTTCTCCTTTTAATCAGAATCAAGGCAGAATTATTGTTTGAATTTAGAAGATATTCAGCAAATGAAAAATATTCAGACCTATAAAATAATTAAAAGATTTTTTTCTATAGTGTTGTCACTTGCATTATGAATAGTAAAACATACTAAAAAAATGTGTAGTTTTTACAGGGTTTTTTCCATCCATTGCAAGCTTAGATTTTGAGTGAGAAGTTACAGCATATCTGTATTGTGTTCATTTTTTAAGAGAGTAACTGCCTAATATAATATTTGCTGCCTGTAAAGTATAAGAGAAAAAAAAGATTGAGATCAAACCACGTCTACTATAAATATCTAATGTTGTCCCGAAATTCTGTCATAAGCTTTACTGAAACAATATGACTTTTTTTCTTTTTTAGTTTTTAGTTTTAGAAAGAAAATTAATTGCATACACCATGCAAGCCAGCAAGATGCAAGCAACAAAAGTGAGAACAAATTTCTTCAGGGAGTTCTAAACAGGACAAAAGAAAGAAGGGGCCTCCATCTAAATGTTTTTTGACAAGTAATTGTTGGTAATGAAGTATTTGATAACTCTTTAACACAACAGATCAAACGGTTTTAAAGAAATTACTTTTAAAATTAAATTTAAATTAAAGAAATTACCAGTTTTTAGTCTCATTTTTTAAGTTTATATGATTGAGTTCTCTGATTATCTGTCGGCTTGTGTCCACACTAACCTTCCCCCATAGTTTTAAATATTCTAACTTTAAACAAATATGTCAGAAGATTAGAATTCTAAAAAATAATGACATTTTATAATTTATTTTTAAAAAGGCAACCAGATAAAGAAAAACAAATACCATTGGTCAATAACAGGGGAACAGGTCTAAGTTTGTAGACTTTAGTAAACAGCTGAGAATTCACACAAAAAAGAAACACTTTATAAAGCCCCCCATGGTGGGAAACATTTCAACTGGAACTTGCAGATAAGTACAAAACACAAAACCCTAGGAATTCTAGCTTCAATACTTCTGGTGTTCACAGAACACACTGGAAACACAATTCATTTAGATATTTTTTAGTCTCTTCTGCTGCATGCAGTGAATCATTCAGTGAATTTTATCTTTGTACCGTGGCAAAATATCCAGTCCAATTATGAAAATATATTTATTTCAGCATGAATACATTACTTTATAATACATTCTGGCTAGCCTCAGTGCTGGTTCACTAGTACTAATAATCCCTGAATATTCAAAAGTGAAATATGCATTCAAGGGAGGAAGAAACACACCTGGAGTAAATTAATTCTTAAATATTTTCAGGTTCTTATGTTTTTATGACTCCTCATCTTTTCTTTAAACAAAACCAATAAAATATTAATTCGGTATTTTCTGGAGAAGTTAACACATCCAATGCTGTAGCAGTTAATTTTCAAATATTCTGGGTATCTCAGAAAGGCCAGGTGACCTTCACCCTAGAAGTGCCCATTTTTCTTTTTTTGTCTACAAAGGAAGATCAGGATGAGGAGCTCAAATACAGATGCCTACTCTGGACCTGTTTTGGTGAGATGGATCTCACATCCAAATATTAAGTAGGAAAGAAGTACGTTGGAAGTTTGCTGGAGGGCAGAAGTAAATATTTTATTTAAACAACTCAAGCATGTTACCACTATTTCCACGCCTTCTACACTCTGTCTCTCTATATAACATAACATCTCGGAGATAGAAATGAACTGACAAGCTTATCTCAAATGAACAATAAATAGTAAAACAGTCTGGCCAAAAACTTCATTTTTCAATATCCACCTACCACTGGTCAAACTCATGCCCAACTCCCATTACTCCTCTCCTTATATTAACAAACAAGGACCTCCATAAAGGTGTTTATAAACATTGCCAGTAAAAAGGAACTCACTGTAACAGACCTAAGTGCCAAAGACAGTTCATCACAGCCTGACAAAAATTGACTTCCAAAATTAGGATAAGTAAATTTAGCTAAAGTATTTTTTAGATAGTTTAAGGGCAGATGCTGATCCTTTGCTGGCTGCTCTGCATAAACATTAAGGCTTTCATAATGTAAGTTTTTATAATGCAGGGGTTCTTTTTAAAAACAGTTCACTTTTTAAAGCAATATAGTATTAACCTGCTGTCTTGTCCCGCATGCTTACTATATGGCTTTACTTTATGCCTTTAGTCTAAAATAAGATGGTAGTGAAAAGCTGTATGTGATGGATAGAATTTGCAAAATCTGTTGGGCTGAAAGGTTCTAAATAAGAGTAATAAAACTATCCATGAAAAGGATCACTGCAAGACCTATTTGTACTGATTTATATAACTGATATGTATAGAAAGTTATTCCCCAAGAGTCTTACCTTTCCCTGATTGTTTTATGTAGGCATTTGTAATGGCTAATTTTTCACATCAGAAGACCTAGAAAGACTCCCAGGATGACCAGGCATTAAGTGACAGAGTTCAAGTCTCCTAATTTTATCTTATCTACACATCTATGCATCAACACCCACAGATTTAATCATATGCCGTAGTGATCTCCGATGCAATACGGGTGTACTTTTGAAAGACTTATGGAAGCAAAGCAGATAAATGTTTTGTTAGGCAAAGTAACCAATATCATCCTCCTTCAAAGTAGTCATTCGTTTAGTCACTCATTTCCCCAAACTTCCAAGACATGGTCAGGTTAACTACTCTATTTACACCACAGAAAAAGCATTAATAAATCTGCTGAATCTGAAGTGTATTATCTGTAAGTGTCATTGATTATAAATGTCCAGATTAGCCCTGAAAGTGAGACAAATTTGCTAGTATGAAAAAATTGCATCCTCCACCGCCTTTATTTTTTTAACCACACACAGAAAAATGCTTTTGAAGTGAATATAAACCTCAGTCTCTTTCCCAGATCCCCATGTGCTAGTACTCTATAACCATGTGAGGATGAATCCCCCAAACAGTGAGGCAGTTACAATCAAGTACCAAGAAGTTTGACTGATCCGGTCCAAGAACATTGTTTTCTCCAAGACAGAGGAAAAAAACCCACCATGTTTATTCATTCTTATTATGTAGAAAAATTACATCACTATGCACCTACATGTGCTAATAGTTATTTCAAAAAAGTTTCATAATGAAAATTTTGAAAAATGCATCCTAATTAATTAAAGATTTAATTAGGTTACCTGAATAAACAATGCCAGGATTTACAATAAAACCTAAATATAAGCTATGAATTGTCATCTAATGGTGCAAGAGCAGGCAGCATCACACAAGCAACTTTAAATTTATTATTTCTCATAGCCTTCAGGCATTGTAATGTCCCAGTACTAGTAGCAAAAAATTAATTAAAAACTTTTAATAGAATACAGTAAACTAGGAATGAAGAATAATTTAGAACTGTGTGCAGTAGAGAAGAATTAAATAACAGATATAATTATGAAATAATACTTTCTATAGCTTGACATGACAAGAAAATGACTACATTTCTTATTACAGAATCTTACTACAATTTCAGGACAAACCATTTTGAAATTTCATCACTTCCATTAGTAGTAGCAACAATAGTGAGTCTTTTAACAGTGAAAGAAAGTTTTTAGGGATTTTATATATCCAGAAAAGTATTACTTATAAAGATTACAGCATTATTTAATATTTTTCTTGGCATAAGAAAGAAGCAGTAACTATTTTATTAGGAATTGTGTTGTCGTCCTGTTATTAAGTGATAATGAAGTCCATTGCTATAGCACTTGAGTCAAGAAAGGCCCATGAATTTCTTTTTACCTTAAACCAGAAAAAGAAGTGTTTTGCTCATTTAGGGCACAGGTGTCTGATGCAGAACTCACGCATATTATTTGAAATGCTTCTACTGAGACCTTAGAAACTATGGGCAAAAACCTGAAATCCATGGGATATTGCCGAGTCTAGGTTTTCTTCCTTAGGGGCAGTAGCATGCTGCACTCAGAGGTTTTTGATGAGAGGGAGATATTCAGTAAAAAGAAACTCAGTAAGCTTCTCTGAATAAATGGTCCAGCCAATATGTAAGTAAGAACTGATGGCATTCATATAGGCTGGATATCATGTTTAGAATATTTTACTGCTTGGTTCAGAACATTTAGTCAAAGTACTAAGGATGTGTAAAATTGTAAGGAGAGCCTTAATAAAAAAAAAAAATAAATAAATATATATATATATATATAAAAGAGACTGTAGAATCTGTTTTCAATACAAAAGCAAAGGATTTTGTGCCTTTGGTATTAATAAAATATTAGCCAATAATCATTCCTGCCAGATATATATATCCTTCCAGATATGCCCTTGCAATATGAAAAACACTGTAATATGTACATTGTTCATTCTAATTAAAAATTCCTCCAAAAGAATGCTAAATTGGTTTCTCATTGATTGTAGAATAATTAAGCAATTATAGACATCTCTTTGACCAGAAAAAAAAATTTGCTACATTTCTACTATTTCTCTGAAAATATTTCACAACAACAAAAAACACTAATCAAAATTGAACCAGGTGGAACAACATTGATCCAAATGGAACAAAATTGAACCTTCTGAATCCAAACGGAATCCAAACTGGAACAAGAAGAATCAGAGGTTATTGGCATAACCTTTATCACTCAGTAAAGCAGGAAATAAATCTAAAATACAAACTCTAAAATATGAAAGCCACAATTATTACATTAAAAATGTATTTTTACAAGTTTTTTATTTCGGGGAAAACAGAGTAAACTATCCACCCACTTACCACTGTGTTTTCGTGGTATGAGAATATGTGGCCTCAAGCACTGAAACACTTCTTTCCTCCCATATCCTCTGATTCTATTTGTGCTGTATTCCAGAAAGAACTGTTTAAATTTAGTGGTTATTAACTCATCAATATCCATATAATCCAATTTAGATATAAAAGAGAGAAATTATTAGCATGACCGTGACTTTCAGCACTGAAGCCTTGATTGTCTGTATCTTTTTAGTTTAAACATCTGCAAGACAAAAATGTGATGGTCCTGACATTATAGTGCAGGAGAAGGAAGGTCTAGAGAAGGCATAAGTCATTCACAAGCCTTTTTCAGGCCTGGATAAGTACTCTAAAATATAAGTGTTGGATAATTCAATGTATGAACAATTTAAGAGAGATCTGTAATTTACAAGCAATTTCTATATCCACAGTATCCTCAGAAGGCTGAGTATAATTAATAAGGCCACCAGCCAATAATTTCTAAATCTTACCAATTATTTAAGGTCCTCTGTGACCTTAAAAATAAACAAATATTTAAGATAGATGATTGCAAATGATATTCTAACATTCAGCAATGGTAAGATCCAACCATAAAATACAGCACCTGAGCTATCTTGATGTTGGTATGGATGATATTTCAGTTTGGATAATAGTGTGCTGTTTTGAGAACTCATGTTCCAGAAAGAGGAACAGACACAGGAAATAAGAGTCAAGTTGTCTAGCTATCATATGAAAGCAGATTAGAAAACTGCAGCTTTGGTTTACCAAATGAGATCCAATAGGGAAGATGACTGCTACCTATAAGAACAGAAGGAGATAAACATCAGGGAGTAGATAAAACTGAATGAAAACTCAGTCTTGGCGCAGAAATAAATAAACTAATGACAAATGCAGGACGTTGAAGAAGTTAAAGTCACCAATCAGTAAGGAGTGAAGAGACAGAAAAACCTTTCAGTCAGAATAATGAGAACAAAAAAAAAATCTTTAACTACTTGCAAGACAGAGTTCAATATGTTTCAAAGGGATTATACGATGTGCTATCTGTAAAGCATCCTTTTAAATCCTGTGTCTCCTAATCACAAAAGAAGTCAATTACAGTTTCTTAAAAACTGAAATGTGATATTTCTTTTCAACACTGCAAGTTCTGCTCTCAAAAAGTCTTAGTGAAAAATTCACAATAAGAGTATTTAAGTATTCATGACCTGAAATGAAACAATTCTATTATTAGGTTTTGTTCACATTATATATAATGCATAAATGTTGTTTAATATCATGCCATTGTGCAGCAAAAAGGAACACACCTCCTCTCCCCAAATATACCTAAAATAATGTAATTACCTCTTAACCTATATTAACATAATCACCTAATCATACTGTTGACTGCTTCATTTTAGATTAACATTTGACTCTATGTATTTACTGAATGTTAATGAACACATTAATCTTTACATTTCCAAAGTAGTCCTACCTAGAAATAGCATTACACATCTGAATGTTTTGTATTTTTTTCTGAAACAGTTCCTTGTTGAATACAAGACTACTCACTTGCTTGTGAAAGCATTTTCAAACAAATCCTGTTAATTCTGAATATGGTTCACTAAGCAGCATGATCTCATTAATAAAACAAGTTGCTAATCTAGTAAATCAAAACGCTCAGCTGTTTTAACTGTTTACCTAATGGAAATTCTAATGATTACTTCTGTCAGCCTCACAGAAGCCTAATACTTTTCAAACAAACCCCAGCAAAATAAGGCAAGAACCAATGAAGAGAAGGGGAACAATGCAACTGCAGACCAAACATGCTTTCACAAATAAATGATAACTAGCAATGGGTCTGCATTCTTGAGGTTAGTTGGAATATTTTCACACTACGTGAATACTAGAAAGGTAGTTTCATCTGTTGTACTGAACTAAATGAAATGTTTGAGAGACAAATTTGTGAGTTCCTGGGATTTCTAACACAGGGGAAAAAGGGATGAAAGAAAAACCTTGATGAACTGCAAAAAGAAAATCTTGGTAGACATCCATTCTGCAAATGTTCAAAATGTTCTCATACATTGCATAAGAAGATGACAAATGGATAACAGATGAGAAGGAGGCTAGGTCAAAGGGAAATGTAAACAGCAGCAGTCTTGTTCTACACTGAAATCTAACCTTCTAAATAACAAGGAATTATCTCAGGGTCTTTCAGTGTGATGTGCAAGTCAGTATGAACTTCTTTCTCAATGATGACAAGAAAATAATGTTTCTAGTCTGTTGGGACTGTGAAATGTGCGTTTATAACATCTATGGTACATCTTACCTTGGTCTAGGCGCTCTCAAAAATGAACCTCTTCTTAGAGAGACAATACTGGTTTAGAAAGGGGTTATAAAAAAGGAAACAAACATTTTTTCCATGGATCTGGTTTTTTTTCTAAGTGATCATCTGAAGCTGCTCAAGGATACCGGAATAGTGCCAAGAAGAGTGATGTAGCAGTGGCAAAGCAAAGAAGAAAGGGTAAGGTTTTGTGACACTGTATTAGTAGATACTAATGTCTTCAGTATTTTATATGTTTTTCAAAGAGATGCTTAAAACTGTGGGACAGAGAAAGGGAGATGAAATTTCACTGGAAATACACGAGCTCTGCTACCTTTTACATACACAATAAAGAGCATCTTTAATTCCTTGATGACATTCTATTTTGTCAGCCAGATCTTAGTCTTCAATGTTCAAAGCGTTGATAGTCATTGCAGAAAAATATTTACCTGCTATTTTAACTACTTCAGCTTAATGTACTACTGAACAGTTATATAATTTTTTTCATACTTGCACTGCATGATTTAGTTTCCTTTTCAGTTCAGCAGTTTTACAGTCAAGAAATAGCAGCCTAAATCTTAAAAAGGTGACTTTAAATATTAAAATTCAAAAGACATGCATTTAATTTTTAACTGTAGGCCAAAAAGTAAATTAGTGTTGCATTCAAAACAAAACTGTACCTTTAATGTTAGATAGACCTAACTTCTTTCAACCTGAAATCCAGTAGTTCAATCCAGCAATTCAAATGTAGAAATGCTGATGAGTTTAACAGATTTATTTATTTTTTTTAATGCACAGGTAGCAATTTATAAGATGAACCCAGAGTTTAGTCAAGCCGTGTTATTCACTGAACCTATCAACTTGCAAAACATCAGTTTAGAATTAATTCTTCATACCCATTACCATTTTAATCATACAAGAGAGAAATGAAATAAACTACCAAGAATCTAGAGTTATTATTTTCCTTATGATGCTCAAAGAGCATTTTCAAGATGAAAAGCATACACATTGGAACTGGATACATAAGAACTAAGTGGCTATTCTGTCACACTGCATTTCACAAAATGCATCCTCAAGGTTCTTTGATTAAAACATGAAACAGGCAAAATAAGCAATATTTGCAAGACACAGTTTATGGAATATCTCTACTACAGCTCAATAGTTAATCACATTTCTTCCACAAGATTTTAAAATTAAGTCTGATACTTCTGCTGCTCATAAGAATCAAATGGAAATTAATGAGCACTTTAAATAAAGACCAAGCAAATATGTAACTATGGAAGTACCATAATGTACCATATCCTATATTTTACTTCTTTTCATAATGTATTTAAAAAAAAAAAAACAAAACTAATGAAAATTCTTAGTTCACAAGAGCAACAGAAATATCTGACCAAAATTTCCACTGGCCACTCAACACTAGAAATCCTCCTTCAATGAACTACAAAACTATACAGAGTACCCACACCTGCAAATTTCTAATCACCACAGAAAACCAGGAAATGGGTTAATCAAATCATACCTGAAGAAATTGGTTGGTTTTTGCATGACCGACGTCTCCAGCCTCTATCTGTGCTCTGGACAGCTTGTCTTCAGTTTCAGTTAGCCAGTGATTAAAGTTCTTCATGTCACAATGAAAAAGCTGCCACTTTTCCAAAGATTTGTCAAACCGTCTGTAAGTATAAAGGAGATGAAATAACTATCTATTGGTACTTTATTTATTGATTACAGAAAAAAGGTTAATTTGGTGTGATGATGTTGGCATCATGTATTAGCATTTCCAACAGTTGTATCAAATGGAACCATGGTAATACTTCTGAACAGGGAAATTATTATCAAGCATATGTCACAAATCAGTGTTTTATCAATTATTTAATCCTTTTTAATGCTTCAAATGAATTCCATGGTCAAAACATGTTTTCAATTTACAGCTTTATTAAACTCACATCATAGGTACAACTCCCACAGGCCTCAGTGTAATGACAGAGAGGGTATACCCCTCTGTCAGGTGCTAGGTTCTAGCATGAAGAAAACACCAGTGCTGATAAAAGGCTCCGAATGCACCTAATTATTTGCTGTAGCTACCAACGCTGCAAACAGTCACTGCTGGCTAACATACTGGCTGCGTGTTGTGGCTATACAATGATTTTAGGTCCCTTTTCAAAGGGAAAATAGCTTAAAAGATCTGTGATGCATCTGACCTACCATGTCAAAAGACAAAGGATGGAAAATCAGCAAAAAGATTATTAAATCCTTAGTTCCCAACTTTAGTCCCATGATCCTGTTATGATAAAAGGAATTTTTTTTTCAGTAGAAATATGAATTGTAATATTATATGTAATACAGATGCAAAAGACTTTTTATTAATGGAAATTCCTGTGATAAGAGACTACCCCAAAGGATCCCAGGTGTATAATACAATTCTCCAGTTTTACTGAGAGAAACTAATTTTGTCTGCCTCTCCAATGGATACAACTGTCCCTTTACTATTATTGCAAAGAAAATGCAACTCTCTTCAAAGGAATTTCTACTTGTATTGTGTAAAGCGACCCTTTATTAAACCCTTTTTTCTATATAAGCTTCACTTCGAGTATTTGATAAAGATAGTTATGCAAAAATAAAAATGCCTGAAATACAAGGTTGATTGAAACAAAATTAAAATATTAAAAAATAGGGGTTTGTACAGTAAGGATGAAAAATATTACTACCATGTCTGCAAGTCTACAGTCCACTACAGAAAAGATCACGTAAGTACTTCTGGCACTTTGAGATGATCTAATCTGTTTTTGTCCAGAGTGACTGATTGATCTCATGGTTCAAGATCTGTTTGCCTTAGCCACTGCCAATCACTAAGAAAATCAAATGAAGACAGAATTTGGGGGGTTTTTTTGCAGATCACTTATGTTTTAAGGAATTCAGTTATCCTATTTTTTGGATTGGTGTCGAAATGTGATCACTGCTCAGAGATTAGCTAGAATGTTTTGTTAGCAGATCATCATTAAACCTGTTACTGTTGTTCAGTTAATAATCCTCCTTTATGGGATTCTAATAGGTTTTAGGATGTACTTAAAGGATAAAAACAAAGATGCTCAATTATTTTTCTAGGAAGTAATCTGGTTCTGTATAGACAAGCTATACAATTGTTTGAATATGAAAGAGTTTAATTCACCAAATACAATCACATTACTATCAGGAAATACAGACCATCTCTCCCATGTACTAATGATTTAAATTTTTTAGAAGAAAATACAAGTTTTTAATCTCTTCTATTGGTTATATGTTCCCACCGTGGTTTTCATGTTTTAAAATCTTTTAATACCATACAGTATGAATAGCACTATATCCATTCCTAATCATCTAGAGAAGGTTATATACTTTCCCCTAGACCTCCTTTTCTGGTAGACAAAGAATATTTATTTTGCTGAACACACCCATACAAAGATGCAGTTTTCTTACTTCTAACATACTTTATATGGTAATCACTTTTGATGAATAATACGCAAAATACAGTTGGACCAGCAGGCAGTGAAACGGAGACTTTATACTTTGTTACATTAGCTATAAAATATAGAAAATATAAAGCATAGAAAACCCCCACAATTAGCAATCCACGAGAATGATTTTTTTTAAAAAACACCATTTGATCACTGAAAATAGTTGAGATAAAAATATTCCTTGTACTGTTCTACTAGTTTGGTCATAAGATGCTGAAGGAAAAATAAGAATTATTTAATTAAAACTTTTAAAAACACATTCTGAAAGAACAGAGAAGACTTTTCAGGGTCTAAATTCTGCATAGAAGAATAGTCCTCTAACTGTCTGTGGATCAACTCTTTTCCTTCCTCAAGCAGAACTTGATTCATGGGCCCTGAGGTTAATAGCTGCTAAACACCAGAACCTTCGTTTGATTTAAAAGAGAATAGTTACTGCTGAGTCTTACGCAGTCCAAACTTGCATTCTAAACCACTCTAATAGATGACAATGTATTCAGTAAATTTCATTGGAAATGGACACAAACTATCAGAATAGATCAGGTAATTTTTATTCTATTGATTTTAATATGGCTGCATGTCTGATAAAGTCACAGCAAAGAAGGTGTCAGAGCTCAGCACTGATTGACCAAAGATCAGTCATGCCATTAATAGTGATGACAGATAACGATGGAGAAAGATGCAGCCTGGGACAAAACAATACATTTTAACATTGAGAATACAGAATCTTACTAGTTAAATCTAAAATATATATAAGAAAAAAAAAGAACTTAAAGATCAAATAGTAGTTTATGGAAGGACTCCTTTAAGCCTTTATGGGCTGACAGCTTTCCACAGAAGCTGACATAACTCTTTTCTCCCTATAAATTCAAGCTGTAGTAAGTTTTTAGTATACTGTGAAGCTGTTATTCAAATAGCATTCTCATAGATTTTTATTTTGAAATCCAGTATCAGTCATCTAAGAAATTGTTAGAAAAGACGAAATACAAAATAACCAATGTACAAAACCTGTGCCTATTTAAGAATGAAAAATAGATACAAAGAATTACAGTAATTTTACACAGTAGCAGTTGGTGGAATTTTGCTGTTGAGGCATCAAAATGAGTACTACAAAATATCTTTCAAGAATAAGCACAGCTCATGCACTCAAAATATTTTTGTTGAATACATTATGGCAAAGTATCATTTGAAAAGACATTGACAGAAAAATAATTATGGTAATTAAACACCTTCTACACTGCAATAATATCTTATACTGTAACTTTCTTCTATGTTCTCTATCCTTTGTGTAGTATAAGGCATCTCTTGAGATGGCTAGGTATTTGTTTCCACCTTTGCCATATCAGTTGTGTCCTTTGCACTTTTCTCTCTTTCTCAAGCCATGCCAACCAGAGACATCACAGTTTTCAAGTCACTGGCTTGAATGTGGTCTACTTTTCATTGCTGTTATAAAACCTGACCACAATCACAGTAAAAATCTTATGTAGGTTTAAATTAAGTTTAAAAAAGATACATTTAGATTCCCAGTTAATGTTTATGACTGCTCTGCTTAGCTAAAGATGAACACAGGCATTGTTCAAGATCTGTCATGTGTGTTGCATTTCTTAGCAATATTGTAAGTAAACAGACTGTAGATCCAGTTAAAAATTGTAGTCACCTAACATTTATTAAAATGATTGTGATCTTTTATCACACTTATACCTTATTTTTCAAAACGAGTCAAACCATAACTGAAAGGTACATTATAATATTTTTTTAACTACCTTACTCTGAATTGCAAGGAAAAGTCTTACACTTAAAAAAAATCACTTAGAAAATAAAAGTTAAACTCCATTTCTTCTGGTCCAGTATGGTTTCTCATTTTGGACACTACATTAAAACAGATTTCCTCCTGTTCATCCCAAAATGAAATTACTCATCTCAGCATGAGGAAGTTTATCAGCAGCTTAAATGCAAAAATTCAGTAGGGGTTGATATTAGTATCACTGAATTTGCATTCCAGCACTTGCAAATTAAATCTCCCATCACACTCCATTCTTCCTTCCTTTGCTCTGGCTAATAAGAGTTGCAAGAAGAAGAAAAGAGAAAAGCTGCAGTGAGAAGATATGTATATTTAAAACTTACAAGTTTAAATACTAGTGTTTATTGCTCATGTCTTAATAAAACCTTCTTACTCTTGGTATAATAAGTATAAACCAATGTCAGTAAACCCCAGGAAATTTATGGACAGGAAAATCCATTAAAATTCAATGCTCTTTCAGTGATTAACTGTACTTAAATACTGTTACAATGCTAGCAGAAAATGCGGTTGTTGCTGCAGTGGCAGGTGCAGGTCCATTTGAAATGGGGGGTGAAAGGGGACATCACCATGCAGCTTCATGCTCACACTGTGTGTTATGGGACAAGCCTCCCAGATGTACCTAAGTGAGAGCTTCCCCTGCTAAATCTGCGTGTTACATCCTTTTACATACAGTATTACTTTAAATAGCTTTTTAAAATTTAAAAACAAAGACGCTTTTGTTTGTTCGTTTGTTTGTTCTACCATTTGCAATCCTGTTACCAGATGGCAAGTTCAAAATCCACAGAAGGAGAAGGCTAATTAACTACAAATGTTGAGCAGCTAAGTCGTTGAAGTCGTGGCACAGCAGAATGTAGGTGGTAAAAATTCATAAGTGAATTCATAAAAGAGCAATGCTCTGAGGACTATGAAAACTCAGAAAGACTACGGCTGCCTCAGGAATACCCAAGCACACAATTTGGAGGTTAGGAAAGTGTCATTACGGGCCTTGTGA
Source organism: Gorsachius magnificus (assembly GCA_034008185.1). NCBI lineage: Eukaryota > Metazoa > Chordata > Aves > Pelecaniformes > Ardeidae > Gorsachius > Gorsachius magnificus. Next base: position 92,173,171 of record CM067081.1, read on the forward strand.
TTCGTATACTCTTATCTGGGGAACCACCTTTGTTTGCTGTCAGAGACAAGTCATTGAGCTAAAAAAGCCCAGTGTATGCATTCAAACATATCTTCATCTCCTTGATCCCTTCCCTTTGATAGGCATAAGCGAAAATGGTGTGAACAGTAGGTGACTGATATTTGGGCAGTATTTCCTTTTTGATGTGTCCTCCTCTCCTGTTTGTCTTAGCATACACTTGATAAGAAGATACAAGCAGGCACCTGAAGCCAAGTGTTAGGTTCTGTATGGACTCCAGACTAGAATGTATGACTTGTATACACTGCAAAGGGCATAAGCATTGTATATGAGCTCTGACACTTAGTAAGCTAGCCTTATTCCTCTAATTTGAGTAGATTAGGGTTGACAAGTGAAAAACAGCTGGTACACCAGCCTAACTTTTTTCTATATGCACTGACATTCCAGCCAAGAATGTGTTCAGCAATGGCTTGAGGGAGCAATTTCCTTTTTTGTCATTAGCACATAATAGATTTATTTTGCCTCTGGAAAGCAAAAAAGTAACCAAAGACAACTGCTTAAGTAATATGCAGCACAATTTACATCAAGCCATAAAAATATTGGTGCTTTTCTTCCTTCAAAGATTATCACTCTACTAAACCTTTGGACTTGACTTGTATAAGCAAAATTTAATATTCCTTGGTAGTATTGTAAATGTAAAAAACCCAAAGATTTACAGATGCCAATTTGGATATGCTGTCAGTGGGACTCTGTACAATGGGATTGAACTTGGTGTTCCATGTCCCAAGGCTGCCATTTTTAAGAAGCCATGCAAATGTGGAAGGAAAAACTTTTGAATACAGAAAAGTCACAAACATGAGACGGGATACGAAAGGTTATTGGTTTGTTCTTATAAATCAAATCTGTGTTACAATTAATTACTTGATATATTGATAACATTCCTTGATAAACTATGAAACCCACTTCTATGATACATTCTGCTTTAGCAAAACTTCACAGCCAGCTGGCTCACATGAAAAAGAACACGATTAGTTATAAACTTTCCTAAAAGTCATTATTTATGTAATGGAAATTATTATTATTAGAAACTCTTATTCACCTTATTGGAAAAACATTCAGTAAACTTCATTTCTATAGTGTTGCAAACAATGTACTGTAGGATTATGCTAATAGTAACCTACAAATTATGCAATTTTGTCAACTTGATTCAGCACAATTAGCACCTTGTAAAAATACACAAAACATCAAAGTAGCATAAATAATTATGTATTAGTATGTGAGAGCATTAACTTCAATACTTAAGGCTATTCTTACAGATAATAAACCAAGAAAACTTGTTTTTGTCAAGCAACTTCTACAATTAAATTGCTTAAAGAAACAGCTAACCCATTTTCAGAGGTTTTGATGTTTTCATTTTGTTTCATGGAATTCATGTCTTTTGAGTGCTTAATTTATATTTAATTTACATATCCTCTCTGCGTTTGGACTGAAGATGATGATCTCTTTTTAGACACTGCTACACCTACATCTTACTCCCAGGTTTTGCTGTAGGTTCACTCTGGGACAAGACTCAGCTGTACATATTCTATTCACACCCCTACACCCTGCCCTTCACCCACAAAATAACAAATGATCAGAAATAAGAAATAAACTGCAACAAAAGTAACAATAACAATGCCATCCATCATTACAAAATGTAATTTCTCTCCCCTTCCCAGAAAGTAGGTTCTGCAGCTTTACATATAAATTAAAAACATTATAAGTTACAATTACATTATAAACATTTTTATATCTTGAATTGTATTGATTGTATTATTGTTCTTGCCCCTGTAGTCTGCAACTCAATTTCTCATCACATAGTTACTGATATCATACCATTCAATGTCAATCACTGTATCAAAGACAATTACAATTAAATTAGCTATGAAAGAGAAAGATCATGTCAGTCATTGCTGGTTTTTAGACACACAAATTCATTTTTATGAAGCATGAGAGACCAATAATATTAATAACTAATTACAGTTAATAATTATACAAAAACTCCATTTGGTTCTAATGGATGCCATGTGTCAACAGTGAAAAAAGAAACACTCAATATAATTTATAAAGCATACATTCTTCTTCCACGCTAAATAAGGTTATTTACTGCACATAAGAATTTGAACTTCAAAATTCCATCTTTTTTTTTTTTTTTCTAAAAAGTTTTCCTTCATCAGAATGGAGTTGAAATGATATATTTTAGAGAACTTTGCCTAGACACCTGGATTAAAAGCAGGTAACAACTTTTCCCTGGAGAAAATAAAGAAGCATTTGATTAATTGTGACCAAGGTGAGAGGTAGTATATTGCAACTCCCTTATACAAAATATAATATTAATACAATTGGTAATAAAACTACAAATTTCATAGCTTGCCAAAGTGAAACTATCAAAAACTGCCAGGATAAGAAATCCCCAGATCAAACATTTTACATGAAAAGAGCAGTGGCTCAATTTTACAGAAATCCAAACTAGTATTTCTGCCTGCCTGTAAAGGGTATGCACGCATTTCGTCCTCAGGATGGGTGACAGTATACACTGCACTTCTGAGCCAGGATGCTCCAGCGTGTTATTATTACCTACCCTAGGATAGCATCCTCCTGATAAAATGAAATATGGGTGAAAAATTGCATAAACTTCTGACTAACTGTCAGGGCCCTGTGGGACCCCCCCCCCCCCCAGGCTCTCCAGACCCCTTCCTCCACCCCAGGGGGTCTGGCCTGCTTAAGGCCAGCTCTGATGTGACACCACAGCATGGACCTGTCATCAGGCTTTTGTAAACCCAGCTACAAGGCAAGAAAAAATTGTGAGAAACCTCATCTGGGGTTTCTGCCCAAGGCTTCAGAGCCATACTTAGGCTCAGGCCCTGACCTGGGTTACTCTGTAGGTATGCCCATGCACACCCTGCTTACTGCACCCATCTCAGCTCTGCTCCCACCTCCAGGCACAGTGGGACCATGGGGAGACGTCACTGCCTGCGGTCCCCTACCCCAGCCTCGCTGTGCCCTGTACTCCCAAACATCCCTTCAGCACAGCTCCCATGCCCTCTTCTACCACCAGAGCCCAAAACCTCAAACAGCCTGTGTGCTGCTGTTTAAACAATGCACTGAGCAAGTATTTACACCATCCTTCAAAATCCCAGTACCTGTGACTACAGGATGGTGGCTGAGGGTGGGGCAGCTGGCACCAAGGACACAGCCGTGTTCTGGATAGGGGTGTTAGCCTGCCTGGCCTGCCCAGCTGCACCTGCATCCCACAGAGCAAGCACCCATTAACTGCTGGAGTGCATTAGACAGGCTCCTGGGGAGGAACTCTTCCAGACTGGTTTAATCTGAACTGAATCCAGTGGACTTTTGAGTGTGAGAGACCATAGCAGCATGTGATCCCGATCCAAATTAAAATACTCATGGTCAATATACTCTAATATATAATATATATAATATATATAATATATAATATATCATGGTCAAAATACTCTAAGTCAATACCAGTGAAGCCCAGCAGCACGATGTGGCTCCCAGGTTCTGCTGCAGTTCAGATCCATTCTGGGACAAGATTCAATGACAGTTTCTACAGCCTGGATGCATAAACAGGTGCAAGACCCGGAATTATAGAGAACTGACAAGTCATACCCAGTTGGGGGAAACCAACTCTCACAAATTCCTCAAATTTCCATAATAATTCATAAACAAAAAATTAATTTCAGTGAATTCATGGCCCAGAGCATAAGCATGTGTAATTCGATATTGGAAGTATATATTACAGGATATTCCCTCAGTATTACCCTGTAATTACTATGAAGTGCTTAAATCCTATGATTTCCAATGACAGAATTCTTAGTTCAACCTGTAATAACACATTTTATCCACCAAAATTGTCCTGTTCAATTCTCTATTTCCACTGCCTATCTCTGGTGGCTTTAGAGCAGGAAGAATAACAGAAAACTGATGATACCGGTTAATGCTGGCTGTTGGCTCCCTGAGCCTGAAAGATGTTATTTATCCTGTTGAAGGTGTGGCAGATGTGTACAGCACTTCCTCATTTCACTAAAAATCATAGTAATAACAGGGTGCTTAGCTTTATCTTCTTAAAATACTGATGCCTATATTTGTGGTAGGGTTTTTTTTTACATTTTAGAGCTTTTCAGTCAGCTAAAAGCCTTTTTAATAAGTGGTTGGGTTTTCTAGTTTACAGTAAAATTTCATTTAAAACACCTTTTCCCTTTCATTTAGAAAACTCATTTGCAATGACAAACTTAGGTCCAAGTAACAGCTACTAGGTCTTATTGGAAGAGTAGCAAACAGCTCTATTTTTCTGAAACTAAAATGTTGATCAATCTTACAGAAATGATAGGAATGGGGAAAGCAGAGAAAATTGTATTAATAGAGGAGAGAATGTATCATACTGCTAATTGGGAGAAAATATTTCTGAGTTGTAAAGAGCCTGTTCAGATAAAATACTTTACAGTACCTTTTCTGTGTTTAACAAAAATATCTTAAATAATTCCAATACCAGTTAGCACAACAGAAAAACAAAAATCTCTACTATACACAGAAAACCTATTTTTCAGTACCATTAAACCTTGCTAATTATTTTTAGAATGGTGGCATTTGAAAACTTGCTTTTTACCTTTGACTAATGTGAACGATGATCTACCGTAGTTAAACAAAGTATTTGCAATATTCAGGATAAACAGAAAAAATACAATGTGTTTTGTTGAAAAGCTGAACGATGAAGGCTACCATAACATTGGTAACTACTAGCATCTAAAAGCTAAAAAAATTAAATCAGGTGGCTATGAGGGATTTTACATATATGTATATATACAAATATATACTCTTTATAAATATATACGCTAAATATATGTATTAAATTACAAAAATAAATGTTCAGAGCAGTACGTATATTAGTCTTGTGAATTATGAAAGACCTTAGACACTGTAAATTATAACTTAACAAGCTAGAAGTTCTTACTTCATGAATAAATAGCAAAAGCGATTTTGGCTAACACATATGATTGTACTACTGGTAATATGGAGAATTTAAACAATGTACAGCTGCCTAAAAGGGTCAGTATCAGGAATTTATTACCTATATTCTAAATAACATGAAATAGAGAACAGGCTGCTCAGTAACTTGATAACTCGGAGAAAATTAAAAGAATAATTGCTTTCACTCTGCTTGTAAAATTATGAAATTAGAGACTAAAGACCCAAGAAAAGTGCCTACATGTTATTACAAGCCTAAGGAACATTTGCCTTGTCATTTATTTTCAAGTTAATGTAATATAGTCCCAGAAAAATAAAACCTTCTAATGACAAACCCCATGTATTCTTTGGTGACCTGGAAATGCATTTGCTCATAAACTCCTCTTTTTGTTATTGATTTGGAGCATGTTGACACTGCTACATTTTCTGCATTACATAATTGTATAACTCAAAGTAACAAAGCAATAAAAGATTTTAATTTCTATACTTCAAAAGTGCTTTAAAAGCAAACCCCCTTCCCTTCAGTTTTTGCAGAACTGGCTGTATGCGTCTGTTTGGAATGTGGAGTTTCACTGTGTGTGGTACATGCAATGGAGTAAAGAATCTCAAATGTATTTTCGGAGCAGCCTGCCAGCCCTACCAAATCTGGTTTTAGGCATAATTATTGTACTCTTTTTGAGTGGTGATTTACCAGGTTTTCACACTCTGGCAACCAGGGTAGCCTGGATGTCCAGGAATCCCTGATGAATGGCTACAGTGTCTACGTGGACCAAATTTACTGTATACAGACAGCATATCTCGCAGTAGCACCTGGACGCTAGGTTTCAGATCTTCTAACTGAAAAACAGGCGTGTAGACACACAGGGTCAAACTGAGAGTTAAGATATAGTTACCCTTATTAGCTCAGCGAAGCTGGCTATATGGTTTGCAAGATTATAATCTTTCAGTTTACAATTTATTAATTTTTTTAAATTATTATCTGGGAAATAAATTAATTCAAGCTTAATTCTACCCCTACCCTTTCCTTCTCACTTGACCACTGCAAAAAAGAACAGGAGGATTGTCAGGTTGTTGAAATGTGGGACATGAAGTAGGGATATATGGATAGAGGTGCAAGCAGCATTTTTCCTGGGAAACCCATACCATTAAGGTTTTATGGTAACTGTAATCAGAAAAGAGTACTTAGAAGAGGACAAAATGCCATGTTTGACATAAAATGATCCAGAAATAGGACTTATGTTATTCAGCATTGAATATATACACTATATTTCTCATTTAAATATACACATATGTTTACCTTACATATATATATGAATACATACACGTATATACTATACTATATATATATACACACTATATTTCTAACATCCATCCACCAGATTAGAAAGCTTTGCAGCAAGAAGGGATAAATGACAAATAATCCTGAGAAGAAAATAAAGTTGCTGAGATTTTTTCAGATCGCAAAGTTGCAAAAACTTTTAACTCAGAAACTGCACAAAAAGATTACCTATATAGCAACTGGGATTGAGATCCATCTGATCAAATGGACCTTAACTTATCTCAGAAAGCATCTGGTCATTTTAATCTTCCTTTATAGTCCTCATAGAGAATAGATAATACAAATACCTAAATTCAGACATAGACAGTATAGAAGTAGTACTATGTACAAGTATACTGACACTGCAGGGGCATTCAGTTCAGTATTCACTGATTCCTTTGATGCTGAAAACACTTGCAATCTTAGCAATACCCAAAGAAAACATTCGCATTTCTTCCTGTTCTGTGAATGTGATATAGAAAGGACAAAGCAAATTCTGTGCATCCAGCATTTTGTCTAGCCCAACAGTTTTCTGGTCAAAAGGAGTCCAAAGCTATATGAAAGCAGGGAGTTTTGAACTTTAACACGTTCAGCAGATACAACAGGAATTTGATAAATATTGATAAGTAACTTGTTCTCCTTTAAATGCTTGCCCGTGTGTGTAAAGTCTCCTCGTGCATGACTTAAAGTAAGATGACACTCAAAACTGACAACTCCAGAGTGCTTTGGGGCACATAGTTTTCAACCTCCTACTTACGACAACATCATTCAGATCCTTTAGCATCCTAAGCCCTCTTGTTTAATAGACTCCTGAGAAGTGACTCTGACATTGAATGGACTAATTTCAGAAATCAGCTGTCTTTCAGTGCAGATGAAGGGACTCCAGTCACCATACTTGCTTGTACAGCACAATTTAGGAGTATTGTAACATGCTGTGTTGGGAAGTCAAAGAGGAATGCATGACATGATCTGACAGTCGAATATGCTGGCGTAAAATTTGGAGACCAAAGACCATTTGCCCACAGACTAGCTGAGCACATTTCCAGGCAAGGAAAGAGGTGTTTGGATCTGGTTGGTTGCTGAAGACAAATGGGCAGCCAGAAGGCTCAACTTGTTACCACCAAATAGAAATAATGATGGATAGTGGAATTGTTTTTTATACTTAGACCATGCTTGGGCTGCCTGAAGCTGTGACAGGGTACAAATAAGGGTGGAGTCAGCAATGCAAGTATTTGCTACCACTTGATCCATCTCTGTTAATAAAGTTTATAATGACTTAATTGAATACCTTCCAGAAAACCACTATCAGTTATGGAGGTAGCTCTCAGAAGCATGAACTGTGGCTTTCCAGTACAGGTCTAGTAAAGAATCCCATTCACATCACCCTTCTATCTGTTCATCATTGATCTCAAGGAATAAAATAGGTGTGAAGCTAGCTCAAATTATGCAAGCAAGTTATTAATTAAAAAAATTGTTGCTGAGGTGACACTAGCGGCCAGCTCTGTACATGATAAGATGGTCAGAAACTGCTGCAAAGGCTTTCATGAATCTTTCTGGGCGGTGGAGAGTCCACACTGCACATCCTATTTTTCAATCACCAAGGGAAAAAAAGCAGAATATCATTGAAACAGACTCTAAGGTTATGCAGATTAAGACTGTAACAGGTAAGTTTAATGCAGTTTCTGTCTTCAGTTATCTCCTACCTGAAACCACTTTTTTTTTTTTTTTTATAACACAGAAGCTAAACAGAAGCTAGAAATCTAGAAATCTAGTCTTTCGGGAACACAGCAGTACAGCAAGAATCAATAGAAGCTGAACAGACATAGCCCGTTTATCAGAGAAAAGAAGTTCACATTATGAGGCTCTGATCTTTCATACAGTCCATATGTCACTCCCACTGGACAGTGAGAATTAGACACAAAAGAAAGGATCTGAAATGGAACTTAAAAATAAGCTTCATTTAAAACTGACTGGTTCAGTTTAACAATACTTATTCACTTACAGTAAAGAAAGTAATTAGTAGAATATATGTGTATTTAGATTAGCAGTGCTTAAATTAGTCACAACAATATTATAAGTCTGTTTACTCATTCATTTAAAGTTTGCATTGATATATTAGAGCTCTATTTAATACTATAATGCATATGTTCCATTTTCCTCTGATTTCAGTACAATAACTTTTATGTTCTTGTACAACGACGTGCAATTATGATCCTAAAGAGCTATAGCAAGATTCCAGGCATAAGAAATTATGAAGAAGAGGAAAAGATGAGATTTCCAAGAAGCTGCAATTAATTTCTAGTTATTAAGTGTCCCAGCTGGAGACATTTTTAGTTAATACTTGTTAATTGAACTGTCAGGTATATTAAAACAGACTCGATAAAAATGTCCATACTTTGCCACTGCTGCTGTGACCTCGCTATTTAATAAAGCTTCTTTTATTTATTTGTAGATAAACTAACCAAAGAAAACTTGTGCATAAAGCTATACATAATAATTGTAGTGCATATTTCACTAGATGAAGTTTTCATAATTCATATTTTGATGTTTTAGAGAGACCCACTTTGGTATGAAAATTCACAACTATAATTCTTTTCAGTATTATATCATAACAGAAAGCTTCGGGTGTTTTGTTAGCATAAAGAGCTGGGCAGCATGATGGAGCTGCCCATGTTTTAAACACACAAACAGGGTCATGTTAGTTGGCACATACTGAGTTCGGAAGGAGGTCTACAGCAGTAAGAGTATTTAGGGTCTTTATCGCCCCTCTGTGGCATACAAAACCATTAATTAGGCACTATGAGAGATTAAGCCCAGGAACATTTTTGGAGTGATGTACATTTGGCCTATTTCTTTCTGCAGCTGCAGCTCCTGGGGACTATAGCTTTTTTTGTGTCATAAAAATCCCCTGAGAACTCTTTCTAGGAAAATTGTCCAGGATCCACAACAAGAATTTTAAATGTTATAGAACACAGCCTTAAGTTGAATTTAATGTAGATCTTTTAATTTGCCCACAAGATCAAGGAGTTTGGAATCTGGAAATAAATTTTTCAAGAAAATCTGCACCTTACCTCAAGACAGAATAATTAGATAGCTTGGACTGTGGCAACATTCACTGTTTCATTAATTTTACAGAAAAGTAAATCTAAGCAGGAAAGAATACTGAGGAAGGCGGTGAGCAACACGTAGGGAAGAAGTGGTAATGTTTCTGCTGCAAAAATATAAATTCCTCTATTTCAGTAGTGATCCCCTTTGTTAGAAGGAAGTATGTCTTCTATGTTTATTAATATTTAGTACAAGGAACAACTCTGCTTTCACAGGAAACAATGAGATGCTCCTAAGAGCAATAAGTTACAACTAAAAAGTGCGGCATTAGTTCCCTTGCCCTTATTAATTATATTTCCCACCTTATGTTGTGGCTGGCATCCCAGGGATTTCCAGCCTAGCAACACAATTCTTCTCCAGCTCTTCAGATCTGCTTTCCAGATCAGTTAGAGAGAAATGGCAGTCTAGGCAGCAGCCAGAAAGAAATGGCAGTGTCTCCCTGAAACACAACCTAACATCCCAATTCCATTCAGGGCACATGACGTACCAGTGGCCACAAGAGTTACGGTTTCTTGCACTGCTAGGACAAATAACCAATGATTTCAAAATATCATTACATTTTGCTTAGAGTTTGCAGAACTGCAGTTCTGTGTTACAAACTTATCAGTAGAAAACAGCAATTAAATAGATTTTCACAAAAAGATCTTGAGATTCCCCCTGCTTTGTCTGCAGTGCTAAAGAAAGTCTTGAAAATCCCTCCTTGCTTGCCAGAGTAACCAGCTAACTGCAGTGGAAGATCCTGCAATTGGTTCTCCACAGCTACTTTATTCCCCTTCCTTCTGTAACTAGGAAACACAAAGCGATAGTCCCCCGAGTTTAAAGTAGTGACAGAGAAATAGCTCTTTAAGCTACAGTAACTTCCCCTTTCAGGGAGGGGGGAGAGCTGTACAGTTCCATTTACAAGACGACAGTCAGCTTGATTTTTTTCCAAAAAGAAAACCCTTAAAATAGTTTAAAAAAGGCTCCCAGTCTCCTGCCAATTCCTGGGGATCAATACAGCATTATCCCATTCAAATAATCTCTCCCAAATTGCTATGGGAAAAGACATGGTAAGTTGTTTAACTAGGGAAGAACAGGTTTTTTTTTGATCAAGCTGTAGTAAGCTACATTTTTAATTCTCTTGCCCCTGAGTATTTCTGGTTCAGTCCCAGGTAAATCTAGCGGTGGTCATAGGCACATTCCAGCATCAGCAAAGAACTGTAGTGATCCTAATGGGGTTTCTGCAGTAACGCATCTGTACAGAATGGACTGAAATCATTATGAAAGTGGTACATAACTGCAGAAGAAAGAAACAGCTGACTATGCACACCACGCTGTGTAAACACAGGTAAAAATACTGCAGTCACCCCAAAATCTGCCTTCTCTTTCCTAGAGAAATCTTACTTTCATTGTTCCTTTAACAATAGAAGGTCAAATAAGTAAGCTGGGACTTCAAGAAAATAGTGTTTAAAATTCCAAAATTATGGCTATACCTACTTAAAAAAGTAGAGCAGGTGTTCAGCTTGCTTGAAATTAGGCAGGAAGAAAAGACACTGCTCATGTGTAAACACGTATATACAAAAGAAAGGGAGGGAGATGAAAGGTGGAAGGAATCCTACTACTTTCTGTGCTAGCCAGGAAAAGCCTCAATAAAACAAGCTGTAGAAGAATAAAACAATCTTTCTTATTTTGGGACATTACCCCCGGGGAAAAGCTTTGACATAGCAGCAAAGTCTACTTACCTATGCTTTGCTTCCCTTACATGGCAAACAGCTGAAGGCTCCACTTCAGGGGGTTTTACTAGATGGAATTACATCCTTGTATTACATGGTTCTGTAATTAATTTATTCGACTTACTATAAATATGTCTCAGTAGAAAACTGGATGACAGAAGGAGCTGCATATTAGTAGAAATCATACACAACACACCATTTATACTCCTTACAATATCAAGAGTATTAAAATAAGAATCCCTAAAATCATATTTAATCCCAATTGTTAGATTCTTCATTGTCACAAGTAAAATCTTCTTAACATCTTCCATGTAACTTTGAATATTTTTTTTTAATAGCAATTTAATGCAACAGCCATCCCCACAGAATAGTTCAGCTGTGTATGTGCAATATACATATGCACACTTGTCTGTATACTTATAAAGGCTTTACTTCAATTTTTCAGTCTTTTCCTGGTATATACTGATGACTTCAGTGCATAATTTACATTTCAAAACATACTTCAAATACAAAAATGCTGACTATAGAAAATGTTTAAATTCAAGGATTATCACGCCACTGTAGCCAAGATTTCTTGTGCTTTTTACCACTAAGTGGCAAAACCAGTGATGCAGTAAGAGCCCAGGACTAAAATTCAGACTTCCCATTCAGAATCTGTGGGTCACTCTGCATTAGTAACCTACCTTTTTTTTTGACACAAGCGGTACTAACATAAAACCTAACTGCAAAAGGTCTGCGCAGATGGAGTGCAAAAATGAAATCTGTTTACCACTGTCAAGGCTGAGGTGGCTGTGTGCTGGGCCCCGTCCAGCGTGGACATATGCTGCGCAGCCTTCCACCTTTCTAGGCACACAGAAATAGCCCATCTGCAGTGGCTCCACTATTCATCAGGCGGCTGGCTAGATCAGGGGTTATGTAACTGGGTAATGGATGCAGATTTGGGAAAGCTTTAAAAATTAAACCAAATCTAGTAAAGCTTTCCAAATCCTCTTGTCTAGTGATGGTTTTGGTCTTCATGGCTTTAATGCTTTAGGCCGCAGCCAGGCTTTGTCCTTCTCCCTTCATTAGTCACCAGGCTTAGAGAGAAGCAGGATGAACACTCACAGGCCTCTTTCAAACACTCGTGAAAAAAAAAAAGGTAAAACATAGTTCCCAAGGTGACAGCTGAGCTGGAACCAGTAAAACCACCAGAGTGCCAGGGCACCGCAGGTATCAACCGGCCTTACTGGCACTCACCAGACTCACTGGGACCCACACCCCTGCCCATGGGCCCAGGAGCCCCTTTCCATCCCAGGCCTGGGCTTGAGCTACAGCATATGGACCTCAGACCTATGCTGTAGATACCTTGTCTCCTGGAAGGACCCCTTGTCTGCACTCCTATCACTAGCCTCATCTCCTGAATGAACTTTGGACCCATGTTGTAGCCTGGTTTCCAGTCCTGTCTCTGACCTTGTCTCCTCTGGCTCCTGACTAGGCCCTCTGGGTGGCCCCTGGTCCTGGTTCATCACTTTTTGCTTCTGCTGGGGCTATCCATGGACCCTGCTACCTGCACCCACCTCTGCCCACTCAGGTCAGATGCTGTGGGACTGTGCCTCAGTAAGGGCACTGCAGGTACTGGGGTTACCCTTTGCTCCTGGCTTGTCCTCTCGTGTAAGAGTCCTGTTCCTCCTGCTACCTAATACAGAGCTCCTAACCTACACTAGTATTGTATAAATACTGACCAATCATGAAATGCAAAATGTTTTCATGACATACCCTGGTTTAGCATGGCTGTTGCAATCATGATTTTCTGTTAATATCATAAATATGGTATGCTATATTTACAAATATTCTATAAACCTACATCTATGAAGCTAGTTCAATCCCACAAAAGTCAGAACAGGTCTGCTATGACCATCTACTACTGTAGTTGTAAACTTCACTAAGCATGAAGTGGTCCACAGTGGTCCATGGTGTTAGTCAGTGCCATTGCTGCAAGTCTTTAAACCTAAAATGATGTCATTAACAACATGTGGCACTAACAATTTCAAAAATAAGAAACAAGAGGCCAATAGATTTCTATTGCAGAGGATGAAGAGGTCTTCAGTATCAAGGGAAGCTGAGACAGGCCACGCTGCTCTTTAGTTTGGCTTCTGATTTCAGGAGTCTGAAAACTGTCAGTAGATCCTCATTCTCATCTATGTCTTCATCTCATTCCCTGTTATGGGAACATGAAGTTGCACTTTGTCCTTCTCTCCTTTAGCAAATGTAGGATTAGGCTAAGCAATCATCAACCTTGAGGTCACATTTGGCTTACTAGACGATTAGCTGAATCTGTATACCTAGTCTCCTTTACAAAGGACAGGCTGAGAGAGTTGGGGCTGTTCAGCCTGGAGAAGAGAAGGCTGCGGGGAGACCTTATTGCAGCCTTTCAGTACGTAAAGGGAGCCTATAGGAAAGATAAGGACAGACTTTTTAGCAAGGCCTGCTGTGACAGGACAAGGGGTAATGGGTTTAAACTAAAGGTGGGTAGATTTAGACTGGATAAAAAGAAGAAATTTTTTATGGTGAGGGTGGTGAAACACTGGAATGGGTTGCCCAGAGAGGTGGTGGAGGCCCCATCCCTGGAAACATTCAAGGCCAGGTTGGACGGAGCTCTGAGCAACCTGATCTAGTTAGTGGTGTCCCTGCTCCCTGCAGGGGGGTTGGACTAGATGACCTCTAATGTTCCCTTCCAACCCAAAGTATTCTACGGTTCTACAAAATATTGCTCACAGCAGCAGAAAGAATACTGTTGGGCAGTTTCGGAAATACCAAATGGCCAAAATAACTATGCATTAATGACAGTGGTGCATTGTTTACTCATCCTTCTCATTACATAGGACCAAAGCAGAATATAACAAAGCTATCCTGTTAGCTACTGCTGTTCCTTCTCTGTAAAGGGTTAAGGAATCTGGAGTATCTTATCAGCTCGACAGTCTTTAAAAGTGCTAAGCAAACAACCTGCTGTCATTTAGCCTAACTGGCAAGGAACCTTGATTGCATCCCAGGATTTACATAGGTGATAATAATGAAAGAACAGTATCAAGAAAAGAAAATAAAAAGGAGGAACAGAATGAGCTTAGCTGTCTGGCTGTCTTGTGCAAGACAGCAGTATTGGTTTGAAATTACAGAGAGAGAGAAAATTTTAGGGAGTTAAAACTGCTTTCTTTTTTTTTAAACTTCTGCTATAAAATCCACTGTTTAATGACCAGACAATTCAAAATTAAGGTAGAGAATAATCATTGCATTACTTTAATCAAAGTTGCAAGTTTATACAATATAAAAATCTTGGATAACGATAGGTCCTAGAAAGCTACCAGGTGTTTGGTTTCTTTTTTTTCCCAGTATGATCTTATCCTACTCTATTCATGGACAAAACATATTCATGATTACAGAAGCATGCACACCTCAGAAGTCAACTACATGGTAATCTTCACAAAAAATGTGCACCTCCTCTGTCTCCAGCAGAACCTTGGAGAGAGCAGAGAGGCTAAACACAGCGTGCTCTTGGAGTCACCAGTTGCACTAGCACAAAGGGCCAGCTGAATCAAGAATCCCATACTCAGCTTCAGTCTCACGTGCCTCTCTCCCATTTAAGCACAGGGAGAGATCAAAGGCAGTTCACTGAGGTGTCCCAGATGACTATAAATGCCTGGCTTAGCATGTTATACAACACTCAGATGATGTCAAGAATGTACTGCATTACTGTTTCAACATTTCTAGCAGCTACTCTCCATGCTATCTATTCCTTCTTTCTATGTTATTATGCCAGTCTCTTCCTTGATTTAGCTACTTTGGAGGAGGATGACTAGACTAGAGAGGTAACAGTAACCAGTTACTGCAGTAAATTAAGTTGGTGAAGAAAAAGGATGTGGTGACTGTGATTAGTTCCTACCTGTCTTTCACCAGACAAGATGTTACATCTTTGTCAGATTCTTGTCTGCACTGGATATCATGGACTTGATCTCAAAAACTAAGCATCTGTAACTTCTGCTGATTTCTGCCATAGCAGTAGATGACAGCTCTGAAAAAGAGGCCTAATAAAATGGGTGAATCCAGGTGGGATTGACTCGGACACTCAAGCTGACTGATAAGTCTTTTTCTATAAATATTTTCATATATGACTGTACACTACTGCTCCACAGACCATAAGCTGAAATAAAAGCTTGTTGCAAAATGATTCCTATCTCTTTCAAGAGTCATGAGTTCTAGTTCTCCTTTCCTACTGGTTTTATGGTAGTGCAACTCCACTGAAAGCAGTGGAGTTGCTTCTGACTTACAGTGTCATAAGAAAGAGAAGAATCAGCATTAGAAGCACAAATAGCAAGTGGTTACAGAGCCCTTGTATTTTCTTGCCATGGAACGATAGAACTCTTCCTCTTAGTCTAGTATGGACAACTGCCCTCCCGTTTTTACAAAGGAAACAGACAAACCACCCAACCACCCAGGTATTGTTTACAAATCTAACTGCATTTCCAGAACTGACTGGAGAACTGATGCCAAAGCGACATCATGACCAGCTCAGTATGCGCTATTGAGACTCCATACTGACGTTATTACGGTATGTGATGACTCTAGACCAGACATGTACTCAAGTTACATGCATTTCCTGGAAATTTTATAGTTTTGAAAAGGAAATGTTTGAGAATTGCCTTAATTTTCTTCTCCCCCATTTTTTGTTTGAATGCTAAATAAGGAGCAAAAAAGGAGAAAGGGGAAATGCCACACACTATTCTTTGCATGTCAGTTACTTACTCTTCTTATGATTCAAAAATACTACACTCATTTTATTTTTATTTTGAATGAAAAGTAAGGAGCAAGACAGCATCAGAGGCTGGAAATGGTGACTATAGTAGTGCATTATACACATCATTAGTGGATTTATGGGATGGATAATAGAAACAAATTTGCTAATATATTAATGTCTAGCTATGTTCCCATCTTGGAGGAATCTAAACACTTTTGCTCAAAGTACTTTCACATTTTTCCTTCAGTGAGGAAAGAGGAAAGTTTTGTTTCCCAATCTCATAATACAAAGGGTTTTTAGTCAAGAAAACTTGGGAAGAAATGACAGCAAAATGACTGTGATCCTAAACCAGATTCATATTTCACAGGATATTCTGACATTTGGAAAGTTATTGTCTGAAAGAAAAGACAATCCTATATATTTACGTATTCCCAGGACAGAGAATTCAACTCTTTTTGGAAAAGCCTGTTTCAAGATACATCAAAGGAGCTGAGTAGGCCCTTGTGTCCAGAGACTTGAGGGAATTCCAGCTTGCCAGATTCCTCCAGCCCATACTCTAAGGTTATATGTGGGATCACCATGCTTTTGGGGTACTTCCCAGACAGGCATCTTGGAAATAAGCTCTTCACTGCTACAGGATGTGGAAGATGACATCAGTTCACAGGATGCATAAAGACTCGGGGAACTGACCAAATGGTTGTGCATCAAAATTGGAAAGAAGAAATGCAGTTTAACTGGAATTACTATTGTGCCAGAGGATTTTAAGACAGTAAAGAGAATTGCTGGTCTGTTTAGTGCACTGCAGGGACAAAGATACTCTCATGGTTATAAGAGGAATTTATTTCTAGGCTTGCAGACTCCCACAGTGTCTACTAAAGAGTATCAATTCAGAAATGCAGTGACATTTGCTCCTTTCTGTTACTGGCAAACTACAGTGCTTGTCATTAATCACCCTGACAATATGAAAATACAACATTATTCTGTTAAGTATTACTATGCCTTCTGGTTTTTCACTGATCTACTGTGTTGTCAAATGCTATAAACACACACAAAGTGCATGGTTGCGTGTAGTGCAAAAGGAAAAAAGAAAAATGCTTAAAGGAATCATAGTTAAAATGTGTTTGATCCTGGGGTATCTGTATTGGAGTTTTAGTTTTCTAATTTCATTTTCTTGCTTGATGATGGTAGAATTACAGATTCTAAAAATAATATTAATTGTGAGATCCTAGCCAGTCTTTCAACTGTTTAGGAATACCAGGAATACTTTGTTCCACGGTATAAAAACCTCGATGTACATTCTTAATCCCACCATTTCGACACTGAAATCAGAGGGAAAACAGAAATAAGTCAGGAAGGATGGAAGCGCCTTAGAAAGTCCAGGGAAAAACATTCCTGTAACAGCAAGGCATCTGTGCTACATTTTTGCTGTACACGAGGGGCCCGTGCATCTGAGAGGGAAAAGAACAACTCGGTGATCCCCCGGATTTACGTTTTATCTCGGTTTCCAGCTATCCAGAGCGTATCTTGTGTTCCGACAGAAAGAGAAAATTACGCCAGGAAGATGGAGAAAGCGGCTCTCGCCCTTGTTAGTTTTGGGCGCCGCCGCGAGCTCTGCCACGGCAAAAGCGCCCCCTCGTGGCGCTCCCCGCGCGGGGAGCGGGCAGCTCCCCTGCCGTGCGGAACCCTCCGCCGTGCCCCGTCCTGCCCGAGAGACGCAACGGGCAGAAAGCGGCGGGGGCGGGGGGATGGAGGGAAGAAAAGAAAAGGAAAAAAAGAATAAAAAAGGAAAAAAGAAAAAAAGGAAAAAAAAACGGAAGTGAAGACTGCAGTCTTCTCTAAAGCAGGAAATAATCCACAACACTTCCTGACAATCCTTTCCCCACTCATTAAAATGAAAACAATTTCCAAATGCTTTGGTATTTCTAACACCTACTGCCACGGTATCTCAGCCCCTCTGTACACTCATCAAGACAGTACATGAGAGAAATGGTGCTCTTGTGGGCACAAGGCTGGGATGGAATTTAAGGTTCTCTCCTTGGCAAATCAGGATATTTATATCTGATCTTAAAAAAGTGTTTGAATATCACAGCTTTTCCCTTCTTATTTATAAAATGAGAATACTACATTTTTTGCAGGATGCTGGCAAGTTGTTTAGCCAGACTTGTGAGGGAAACTAAGCAAGAGGCTAATGAGACTATATATGGAATTAATTTAAGAACTATTTAACATGTAAGACAGCTTCCATTAGTGCTTACAATATTTTTGCATGTCATCATTAGCCATATGGCTCCTGAGTAGAAATGTCTTGTGTTACACAGCCAGGAAACATAACTGAAGGTTTTGTCAGAGAGCAGTAGTCAGCAGTGAATCTCATGGGTCATGAGTGTCTTGAGTGGCCCTACAACACCACAACTTAAAACTTGAATTGCAGAATGTGTACCATTTAGGAAAGCATGATAGTGCACAACCTTACAAAAGGGCAGAGTTTGGCCTTGAAATAGTAAAATATTCAAAAATCATCTTGACGACTTTTAGAAAGCTCTGTTATTCAGCAAAACCTGCAAATCCTTTTGAATTTGCTTATTTCTTGGTACTACACAGAAATTAATTGCAGTTACTGTGTTTTATGTGCTATAATAATATCTATAAAGCCTATATTAAACACTGAAGCATGTTAATTGATACTTCAGCAAAAAATATTAATAATTAAACAATTAATTTTTTTTTCCCAGCCTACATCCCTAAACTACTAATCTTCTGAGTTAATGAGTTCAGACTTTCTACTGTTTCAGAATGAAATGACAATTCTGGAAGTTGTGATTTACTATTTTTTGCAGCATCCTATTTTCAGACATGCTTTTTAAAAATCAAGGTGATGTTTTTATCATATTGAAAGTTTGGAAAGCACTTAGATTTTGGCATACAATTCTGAGATAATGGATGAAATCTATGACAGCTACTGAACAAATACTAAATACGCAAATCTCAGTCATCTGAATTCTTTAAAATGTGCTCGTTTATTCTAAACAGCTATTGAAATGATGAACATATGGGGTTTTTTTTCTCTGAGAACAGAAACATGAGCATTTCCTTCTACTTCAGGGAATATATGCTGCAAAATTGTTGATTTTTACAGCTGTTCAAAGAATATTTAGAATATTCTTCAGCTATGTTTTCCTTATATTTTGTTTTTCACTAACTATGCTACCAGACAAAACATACAACTATTGATAGCCTATTTTGTTCTTTAGTGTATTCTCTCATTTTGTTTGTAGAAAATTCAGTTTTGTATTATCAAATCACTCCATAGTTAAGGCATTATTGTGAGATACTGACAGACTCACAGGACCTGTGAGTCAGGAATCCACAGAACTCCTCATATTTGTATTTTTGCATGGGGAGGAGGGAGGGAGGAAATCTCACTGAAAATAATATTATCAGAACACAAGGCAGAAATTCAGTTCAAGTAGTTAGCACCACTGCAAAAGACGAAAGGGAACAGGGGAAAAGGAAAATCTCCCCTTCTTGTCCAGGAAGTAGCACAAGCCACTCCTTTCTTAGGCTGGCATTAAACTGCCTAAACATATGCTTAACTGAGGCTGACTTACACATTTGACACGTTTGGAGGTTTCACTTCAAGCTCTCTAGTTTGGGCCAGTAGACTAAATGCTCAGTTGCAGCTGGAGCACATTAAGTGCATTCCTGGAGTGCATATTCCAAATTTGTTTAATCCAACAGGAATCTGTTTCAGGTGCTCCAAGATGGTGGGGACAATCAAATGAGTTTCAGAAGTTCTCTTCTGAACTAAAGGAGTAACATGTCAGATGCACCACTTGAAGGCCTCCTATTGCCCAGAAAGACCTCCTTCGCAGTGAGTGCTCTTAAGGCCTGTACTGCAAGACTAAGCCCACAAAAGCACTTACAGAGCTAAGCTTTATGGCACCCAAGTGCTATGCATAGATATGTTTTAACCTGAAACAACTATACTTCCAGTTCTGCAGAATAGTGGTGCATCTGTCAATAAAATCTGGACCACAAGCTTTATAAAGATCAACAGTTTCTTTACCCTTCTTTTCTCAAAATGGTTCCAAATATTATGCCAATATCTCTCAATCTGAGATGGCAAAACTAAAATGGAGTGACTAGAAGCAGTTTCATACAACCACACACACAGATATGTGTACAGAGGATTAAATTTATAACAAAACACATTATATTTAGGAAGGCAAATTTATGACTAAGAAAAGCAGTTCTGCAGCCAGACATAGCACCTTAAAATAATGGGGACCCTTTGTTGATCAGTGATGAAGGAAACTTGAACAGTATTGCTTTTAGAATGTTATTAACTAGAACTGCCAGTAAAGAGTTTGCACGTTTGAAACAGTTTGAGTGAAATGATGAAGGATAAGAAGACTTAGAAGACATTTCTGAAAGTCTGCATAGTTAGAAATTACATTCACTGTTTTTGGTTTGCTGAGAAGCAGGTGCTTGCTATTCTGAAGCACTTTCAAAATCTTTAAAAGTTCAAGAAATCCGAGGCCTTCCTTTGTTAAATAAGATGGGCAGATACCTCAGGACCACAGAACAATAACCTCTGATTATTAATGTATTCCAGAGGTCTGTATCAAGCAGGTTCTAGACAGACTGCAGGAAATCTTACTGATGAATGGATGACACTTTAGATGTCTTAAGAGGCATTCTTATATCAGAATGTCCCGATTTCTTTGCAGAATTTTCCACTGGTTGCTGTACTTCCTACCATGTCAGATAAGTATTAGTATTTTCTTTGTGAGTATGACATCAGATTTCCATGAAAATAAAACTTCCAAAAGTCTGAAAAAGATAATGAGCCTATAAAGAAATGAGAAGTACTGGCAGGGTCTCCCAGCCCTTTGTGTTTATAGGCATGACTGAAGGAGAAGGGGAACTCCTAGAAGTAGATGATGGGCAAGTTGAGAATTATGTCAGAGAACTCAATCCATACAAGTCCATATGACCAGACAGGCTGCGCCTCAGGACACTGAGAGAGCAGGCTTATATTTGGGAAGGCTGCTTGGCTATCAGTTCTGAAAGCTCATGGATATCAGGGAGAGGTCCCTGACAACTTGAGAAAGGCAAATGTTGCATCCATCTTCAAAAAAGGCCAAAAGGACGATCCAGGGTACTACAGGCCAGTAGTAGAGGGAAAATCATGGAGCAAGACCTCTTGCAACAAATTTCTGGGCACACAAAGAATAAGGGGACTGGGAACAGTCAGCAGGGATTTACCAAGGGTGAAGCCTGCTTGACCTATCTGATCGTACTCTACTATAAAAAGTTGAGGTTTGTGGTTGATGGAGAACAGTGGATATCATTTACTTTGACTGTAGGAAAGCTTTCAATACCACCATGCACATCCCATTTGGGATGCTATGGTTTGGATGGGTGGACAATCAAATGGGTAGAGAGCTGGTTGGACTGTCAGGATCAGAGGGTAATTGTAAATGGGTTGTACTCTACCTGGTGGTCAGAAAAAAAGTGGAGCATTAGAGGTGTCCATCATCACTGTCCTCAAGGAGGCAATAGAGTGCACCTTCACCAGATGCAGATGACGTCTACATCACAGAATCATAGAATGGTTTGGGTTGGAAGGGACCTTTAAAGATCACCTAGTCCAATCCCCAAGTACTAGGGACCCCAGATCTGGGTGCAATAGTTCAGGTGAGGTGTCATGAGAGCAGAGTAGAGGTGGAGAATCACCTCCCTCAACCTACTGGCCACAAGTCTTTTGATGCAGCCCAGGATAACATTTGGTTTCTGGGCTGCAACTGCACATTGCCTGTTCATGTCTGATTTTTCATCTACCAATATCCCCAAGTCCTTCTCCACAGGGATGCTCTCAAGCATCACCCATGAGAATGAAATGAGGGGTGAAAACATCAACATGCTGAAGTATAGAGCTGTCATTCAGAAGGAGCTAGATAGGCTGGGGGGCAAGCCAACAGGAGCCCTATGAAATTCATCAAGGACAAATGTGAAGTCCAGCACCTGGGAAGGAAGAACCCCTTGCAACAACATAGTTTGGGATGTGGTTGGCTGGGAAGCAAAAAGGGATCTGGGGTCCTGTGGGCAGCAAGTGGGACATGAACCAGCAGTGTGCCGTCAGAAAAAATGACCAAGTATATCCTAGGCTGCATTAGCAGCAGCACAGCCAGTGGATTGAGAGAAAATACTACCACTTTTCACTCAGCACTCATTAGGCTACATCTAGAACACTTTGTCCAATATTTGGCCTGCCAATACAAGACCTTAACAAACTGGAGTGAGTTCGGCAGGCCACCACCAAGCAAGTCATGGGGCTGGAGCACTTGTTCTGTGGGGGGAACTGTGCAAAAAGATAGCTTCAATAAACCCAACAGCAGCCTTCTCAACACCTGTGAGGAGGTTATTTGAGAAGATGCAGCCAGGCTCTTCCCAGGGGTGCATGGTGGGAGGGTGAAAGACAACAAGCATAAAGGGAAATGAAAGATTCAGATGAGATATAAGAAAAAAAAAATTCACCGTGAGGACAGTCAAGCTGTGGAACAGGCTCCCAAGAAGTTGTGCAGTCTCTGGTTTTGGAGGTTTTTAAGACCTGCCTGGCTAAAGCCTTGAGCAACCTGGTCTGGGAGAGTTCCTGAGGTCCCTTCCAACCTGAATTAGTCTGTGATTCTATGACACTAATTAAGGAAATTAAAATCTCCCGTAAATCACCATAGCTAGATCTTAGATAACACTTTGATCAGTAGCTCAGGACAGATGAAAAACTAAGGAGCAAGGTGTAATCACACAGAGATAAGTTCCTAAAAGGGCCTGAAATGAATTTCATAATGACTAACAGGCTAAGCAAATAAAAGATATATTTTCTTTCTATTTTTAACCTAAGGAAATGAGACTTCAGTAATTGTGCTGTTCATCACTCATATCCAGCAATAAATTTTCTAGCTTCTTCATCCAATTTCAACCAAATTTGACAGAGAAGTATCAGTCTCAAAGGTAATTGTGCTGTTACAGGATTTTGAAAAATTGGTTGCTGGAGAGAAGAAAGAACACCCTATTTGTTTCACCACTGTGGAAAGACAAGCAGAGGGTTGCTCTTTGGCATCTGTATTCCAGCCATCCAGTTAATACATGCACAGATCCAAAATATAGATTTGCTCTGTATTCTATGGGAAGTATATGTGAATTTTTTGTTACCGTTTTCCAACCTTGGCACCCCACTTCTTTTTAATTTTGTTGCTGTCATACAAGACTTGTGGACAGGAAGAATAAATCAGATCATCTGCCCAGAACTGAGGCTATACAATCTTACAGTATTATCCTCATGTTGCCCTAATAGATAGAAAATTGCCTCAAGGTCTTAATGAAGTTATTACTAAACCAAATTTTCCTGAGTGATATCAAGCATAATGATATAGGAGAACAGCAAAACAATTGTCACTCTTATTTTATTTTAGTGTAACTTTTGAAAGAACATTTTCAACCTCATGCTATGAATTAATCCCTCTTTTACTGGAAAAGCATCTGGACACTTAAGATAATTACCGATCAGATGAAATATCTTAAAATGAAAGTCTACTCTAAAAGGAAATTATATATTCCAGGAAGCAACAAAGAATATCACATCAGAAAGAACTACTTGCAATGGATCAGTGGTATAGTCCCCCCAAAATAACAATAAACAGAAAAAAGGCATTTTAGATTTTACCTACTTTTACAGAAAATCTCTGGAATGCTCTGCTTCAATTTAAGAAGGGAATTTCTTTTCTGTATTAAATATACAATATTTATCATTCCCCAGATAAATAAATACAAGGCTAAATTAGTCTCAAGGGCCTAGATTACAAAATTTTCTGGAATAGAGACTGCTCTAGCAATGTGCAGTGTATCTAGTGCTGTAAGAATGAGACAATGCAAACAGTTTTTTTCAGGTCAATTCCCAATATTCTGGACCAAACCAGAAGTATTGACTGGATTTTGCCCAAATCACCTCAAATACTGACTTGCACTTCAAGAAAAGGAAATTTGAAAGTTGACCAATTCTACTGAATTACTGAAGGTCACCAGGACAGAAGACCGAACTTCTAAGTCTCAAAACTATTAGTACCATGGTCTATGACTACCACAACTTGCTGCTTTCTACTCCAAGCATAATGTGTGTCTTTGTCTCTTTTGCACATAGGGGTATACGGAAAACATTCAATAAAAGAAAAAAAAGCATTCAATCTGCCTTGGAGGAAGAAAGAGAAAATTATATTTATTACATGATAGCTACAACATCAACACAGCTGAGAAACGACAGTGATGAAAACCATACAAAGCAGAAAATTGTAACTTTTGACTTTAGCTACAGATGTTAAGACTAGGCTCCCTCTACTGTCAAAAAATGCTCTCCCTTAAAGGTAGGTGTACACTGCACCATGGCACCTAGTGAGCAGCAATTCCTTAGAAATTTCAAGGGAATTCTGCAAAGGAGCTCACCTTAGTATATACAACACGTGTTGGACTTAATGGCAGTTCCTGCAACATCATCCTTCATTCAGTGCACCATTGACCCAGCCAAATATTCACCCAGCTAAAAAATTCTTGCACAGCACAACATAATGATTCAATACCAACAGTGAAAGTATATTTTAATTGTCAACACTTATAGAAAATAATAGAAGTAATCACAAATAAAGCTTCAGACCTGAGGATATACTCCAACTCTCTCAGGCTATGCATAGCACAGATGGATGTAGCTAAGCATGAATGAGCTCTGCCAGTGTTTTGAGATGGCTGGATATAAATCAGGACTATCTGTGAAATTACATAGCTGCACTAATGCAACACTGTCCCTAAAGCAAGTATACTCTGCATTTCAGCTGGCTCTCATAGCTTATGACACTGACCACAGTGTCATGTTATTTTTTTATATCTGACATGAAAGCCCAAAACAGTTCATATCCAGACAGCTCACAGCCCATTTGCTTCTGCCCATATTTGTCTTCATACATATTTCCATTCCCATAGTTCTTCAGCCCACATATTCATGACTAAGCAGTAACATTTCCCAGGCATTTCAGTGAAATTCTTTTAGTTTGTATAGCAGAAAAAAGTCACTACAATAAGTCTTGTATGAATGTAATGCATTTTTGCCACTGAGCATTTTACAGAAAAGTTATGCTAAGATATGCTAATTCTCAGGCTTGGGGGTTGATGGTTTAAAAACATTCAAGATTCTTTTTCAGCTGAAATATTTTCACAGCATAAACACATGCTACTTCAAATGAAATAATCGGATCTACTTATTAAAAGAAATTCTGAATTAGTTATTTTCACCTCATTTTACTATACAGACACCTTCAATTCTCATCTCAAGAACTGCCTGTGTTCAGCTCTAAAACCACCTGTATGACAGTGATTTAATAAAAATGACTCTCTTTCCAAAAGCTCCAGTATTATTTCTCATCCTGCCTCAAATTTGCTATTTAAGCTTTAATAAATAATTTTAAATTTCACTATTCTATTTAGACAATGTTCTTATATACACTACCTTATGAAAAGAGACATTTTAATGGCCACAGAATCATATAATCATAGAATTGTTTAGATTGGAAAAGACCTTTAAGATCATCAAGTCCAACCATTAACCTAACACTGCCAAGTCCACTACTAAACCATGTCCCTAACCGCCACATCTACACGTCTTAAATACCTCTAGGAATGGTGAATCAACAGTTTCCCTGGGCAGCCCGTTCCAATGCTTGACAACTCTTTTGGTGACGAAATTTTTCCTAATATCCAGTCTAAACGTCCCCTGGCGCAACTTGAGGCCATTTCCTCTTGTCCTATCACTTGTTACTTGGGAGAAGAGACCAACGCCCACCTCACTGCAACCTCCTTTCAGGTAGCTGTAGAGGGCAATAAGGTCTACCCTCAGCCTCCTCTTCTCCAGGCTAAAAAAACACAGTTCCCTCAGCCACTCCTGAGGAGTCTTGTGCTCTAGACCTTTCACCAGCTTTGTTGCCCTTCTCTGGACACACTCCCATGCCTCAATGTCCTTCTTGTATTGAGGGGCCCAAAACTGAACACAGTATTTGAGGTATCACCTCACCAGTGCCCAAGTATAGGGGCACGATCACTTCCCTACTCCTGCTGGCCACACTATTCCTGATACAAGCCAGGATGCCATTGGCCTTCTTGGCCACCTGGGCACACTGCTGGCTCATATTCAGGCAGCTGTTGACCAACACCCCCAGGTCCTTTTCCACTGGGCAGCTTTCCAGCCACTCTTCCCCAAGCCTGTAGCGTTGCATGGGGTTGTTGTGACCCAAGTGCAGTACCCAACATTTGGCCCTGTTGAATCTTGGCCTTGGCCCATTGATCCAGCCTCTCTAGATGCCTCTGCAGAGCCTTCCTACCTTCAAGAAGATCAACACTTCCTCCCAGCTTAGTGTTGTCTGCAAACTTGCTGAGGGTGCACTCAATCCCCTTGTCCAGGTTGTTGATAAAGATGTTAAACAGAACTGGCCCCAACACTGAGCCCTGGGGAACACCACTTGTGGCTGGACTCCAACTGGACTGAACTCCATTCACCACCACCCTTTGAACCTGGCCATCCAGTCAGTTTTTTACCCAGCAAAGAGTATGCCTGTCCAGGCCATGGGCAGTCAGTTTCTCTAGGAGAATGCTGCGGGAAACAGTGTCAAAGGCTTTACTAAAGTCCAGTTACACTACATCCACAGCATTTCCCTCATCCACTAAGTGGGTCACATTGTTATAGAAGGAGATCAGGTTGGTCAAGCAGGACCTGCCTCTCATAAACCCATGCTGACTGGGCCTGATCAGCTGGTTGTCCTGTACATGCCGTGTGATGGCATGCAAGATGATCTGCTCCATAACCTTCCCTGTCATTGAGGTCAGACTGACAGGCCTGTATAGTTCTCCAGATCCTCCCTCCAGCCCTTCTTGTAAATGGGCATCACATTTGCTAACTTCCAGCCAGCTGGGACCTCCCCGGTTAGGCAGGACTGGTGGTAAAGGATGGAAAGTGGCTTGGTGAGCACTTCCACCACCTCCCTCAGTACCCTTGGGTGGATCCCATCAGGCCCCATAGACTTGTGTGTGTCCCTACTGTCACCGTCATTAAGTTCAAGGCAATCAAACCACTCCCTAATATACAGGGCTACCCCACCACCTCTCCTTCCTTGCGTATCCCTTCTGAACAGTTCATAGTCATCCATTTACAGCACTCCAGTTGTGTGAGTCATCCCACCATGTTTCCGTGATGGCAACTATGTCATATTTTTCCTGCTGCACAATGGCTTCCAGCTCCTCCTGTTTGTTGCCCATGCTGTGCGTACTTCAGTTGGGCTATATATGCGGCTGTAAATTAAATCTTTCTAGTTATAAACTAGGCAACAAAATATTCCTATATATCTTGTGTTTCTTTACATTATAAATATTGACAGAAAACCTTATCTAGATTACCAATAATAAAAGCATTTATACTTTATATTATACCTGTTTGTTATACACTATTTTATACCTATTTTCAAGCAGTTAAGGAACCAATGAAACTTGCTAATATGTTAACTTGATGATATAATATTACAGGGACAAATGAAGTGGCAAATCTGTTGCAAGAATTAGATTATAAGACAACTGCCACGGAGAGCATTTCTATACAGAAAGTATGCTATGGAAATAAATTAACAACTAATGTTGACTGTGAGAGACAACTATTATAAGTTGTCTATGTTCTGCCCATTTCAAAATCTAGATGAGCAATTTGAGTTGCTGTGAAAGAAAGAAAAAAAAAGAGCCTACCCTGCACATAACTAAAGCATGGTAGCTATTTTGAGATTAACAATAGAAAGGAAATAATTTCCTTCTGTCATTGAGGATGAACTAATCTGTTCTGATTTTCACTTTCATCTTGAATCCTGAGCCAAGGGTAAGTCTAATAACAAGACTTACAACCTCAACAGAAATATGTGAGCGGATACTCTTAGATGAGGGACGAGCCACTATTTCTGCCTTTCTCTCAAAATACCTAGGCCTTCCACAAGTTGGTCTTCTCCCTGTACTGAAACAAAGCCAGTTAGCATTCATTCTTGTCATTGACTTTGTCAGAGTTAAAGCAAGGAACAAAGAAATGCTGACTGGGTTTAGTGAAAAAGAGATATATAGCAACATGTTTAAATATAAATTAAATTATATTGTTTCGTTATACTTTCTAGGTTAAGATTAATCTCCCCTAATTTTATCTATCTAAAAGTCATGTGTCTAGTCTTATCTTAACTCATCTAGTCTCCCTGAAGAGTCAATGGACCCACTATATAGTGCAACAGACTGTTAACTGTGAAAGAATTGCCTGGGAGTATTTAATTGAGAAGGAACCTAGACAAGTACTGTAAAATAGGTAACTAAAATTTGGACAGTTGAAGATAGGTCAGATGACTCATGTCTTCAATGACTTCACATTTGCAGAGCATTGTTGGTGCCACAGATGGAAACTGGGAATCCACAACTGAGAAACTTGGAGAAGGAAAACATAAATAGCCTAAAGAGCCCCATAGGATATCTAACAAATAATGAAAAAGTCACTTACAGTGATTCTATTTTTATGTTTCTTAAGATAGATCTGACAGTCAAGGATACAAAACCATTTTCTTAAAGGTTCTAAATGTGACTAGTTTATCTGTTGTTTTGAGTTTGGATGGTTGGATGTTTTGCAAGGTTAAATAGTTGTATAATGGACAGTCACACGGGATTCAGTCCTAAACATAGCTTCATAGTGGGGCGTTAATGAGAAATCCATTCAAAATTGGCACAGGATGAATGAGAGAGTTGTGCCCTTCTGAAGCAAGAAGCTGAGGCCATGCAAGATGCCTTCAGGCATCTAAATGTTTCTAGAAATCTATATTCAAGCAAATAGATTTCCTCAGTATTTTAATATTAACTGGCTTTGCACTTGTCAGTTGATTATAGATATTACTCCAAGATGATAACTCATATTCTGAAAAGAGAACTATACTCTGAATACCTCACTTGGGCTGAATCCAGATGTCTTAGTATCATATCTATACATTTTCATCTAAGTGAGCAGAGCACAGAAGCTGGATCTGATTCACGTACTATAAACAGGCAAGTCTTCAAGGCTTACTGGTGTCTGGTTCTGCAGCTATACAGGACATACACAGGTTACTTAAATTTGAAAAAATAATGTCTTGCATTTCTTTTTCCTAATATCTTGATCCATGCATCAGGTTAGTTCTCACCTCAACAGAATATATCAGTAAGGGATTACAACACCTGCTACTATGTGGTGTTAGAAATACGACCACAAAATATTATTTCTCTGCCAATGGATAGGGTCTTTATGTATAATACATGTTTTTCATTAGGCCTTATCAAGCTAATCAACAGCTAATTTAGGGCTACTCAGAAACAGTTGATGCTGTACTGCTGTCCAAAAATTAAAATAATTCTCAGTATTAGCCTATTAACTAGTTCTTTATGGTTTGCTCTTGTTACTATAAAAATCGTTAGTTGTTTGTGACTTTTATAAAGCTACCATTCTGTTTTGGCATCATTATTATGGATTTGGGATATTTTCTGATATAAGACTAGTATATCACTTTTTTTCCTCTTTTCAGAATTAGCAAGAAACACTTTGTAAAGATATCTGGTATCAACCTTCCCACATTCTCTCACAACATTTAATTTTTAGTAGATTTCAGATTAATTAGAAGAACATTAATATAGTCTATAACGTATGTCATGGAAGATAAATCTTAAGTAAGACATGAAAAAGGCAAAAATGAGTTGCCTGAAATTATGATGAAGGTTCAATTAGAATTTTAACCATAATCAAGAAGCAGTTTCAGAAATGTTCAAGGTCTACAATATCTAAAAAATCTAAGTATTTTGGTTTTTAAATTAGATTATTTTGAGTATTTTTCTCTTTTTTCTGCCTTGTATTTTTTTTTTGGTACATTCTCTGTGAGTGATTTGCAATTGCTATAGAATTATTTAAAATGAATATATTGTTGGTCTATTCTGGAAAAGTTAGTTGCACTTTATTGATTCAATGACTTCTGGCACTGGTAGAAAGGAATACTTTTACGGAGTATGTGTTGTTCTCAGAAACAAGACTGAGGCATAAATATCCTGAGAAGACAATGTCCTGACAAGAGAAAAGGTCTTCCACACATGGTAAGTTCATAAGATAAATAGTTATACAAGACAATAATTTAAAAATCTATTTCCTACTATCTATTGAATAATATTTATTTTTTTCTCCAAATATTATATGTGTTTTCATTGAAGATATATAGGGACCTGGTGTTAGTGTCACTTCCTAAATAGTCATGATTAATATAAAAAAACCAGTATCTAAGGCTGCTGCAAAGAAGGGAGTCTTGTTAAATTCTGAGACAAGGACAGGATGCTATAGCATCTAAATGGTTATACTTACTGGCACTGTAATTTAACTCTACCTTACAAAATTCAGATTGTATTACCTTAATGTGACTATTGGAAAAGACAACATAGAACTTTAGTATCATGAGAGCAAAGGTTGAAGTTATAAATGAAATAATAAATTACTCCTTAGCTTACAAAAGATAAATCTTGCCACTGCTGTTGTTTCCTGCAGTTTGCTGTGCGCTCAGAAAACTAAAACCAAAAAACCAAATTTCACTTGGTATAAGATGGTGTGACCCCCGTATATCTGTTGGAAACATAACCAATTACCATGTTCTAAAAATAATTTGTACAGAAAAGAAACTTACTTCTGTTAAAGAACCATGCTAGAGCTAGGCATTACTTTAAAAATTAGTCAGTAGAAGATGAGTGTTTCAATGAGTTTGTGAAAAGAGTAAACATTTGCATTCATCTGAGGTTTCTAATACAACTGAAAGAGTACACTAGGATGATCACAGCATTATACTTTTTCAGTGAAATATTGCCTGTTACCTTACAGTAAGTATAGTATGAACACATTCAAATACAGGAAAACATGCTAAACTGACAATGTAAAACAACAAGGTTTTAAAATACTGTAGAAGAACTGGAGTCCTAAAGCTATTTGAGTGTTTATCATCACAATGAATTTCTGTCAAACTGGCACGTACTTTGCTGTAAAACAAACTGAAAAATATTTTTATTTCTAATTAAAAGGAATTCACTATAAAGTTAATTAAAAATTATCATGACATGAATCAGGACTTCCAGGAAATCTATTTCACACAAAAGAATTCAACTTGAATGTTTCTACTAATTTCTATGAGATTTAGAGTAAGCTCTCTGCTAGTAACTGCAGGGGTAAGGAAAGTTGTTTTGTTCTTCCATCTATCACGGTGATAGCTGACTTTGCATTTACTTAAATAATAATTTCCATGTTATTACAACCCTTTGATTTCCTAAAACCAATATTCAGAAATTAACATAGTGTAGTATATTTGTTTCTGTAACCTTTCAAACATGGAATACTCACATTCGCTTAGATACACTCCCTTAAAAGCAAGACAGAGCTCCAATAATAATTCCAAACCTGTTCTAAAACATCATGATCAATAATATATCTAATAAACACAGCTTCATCCATGTCTCAAGGGCAGGCTTACACTGACACTTTTACCCCTTACAGACATAAACTGCTAGAAGCAAAATGCTAAAGGCCATATTGTCTTCCTTCATCTTCTCCCCAGCATTCATGTGCAGTCCAAATGCACCTCACAAAACTGCAGAATCTAGAGGGATCATCTTAGAGTTCAAACAAAAACACTGAAACAGTGACACAGTAAGACTGACATCACAAACAAAAGATTTAAAAGAAAAAGAAAGGTATGTGATTCCAGACGGCAGTCAGGCTTATCATCACCTTGAGTTGCTGTTCATTGTACTGTAAGAGGATGACTACCCCAGGCAAACGCCAGTTGGAGCGTAATCATACGTTATAATTCTCTAGTGCCTTTATCTGATGACCTCAAAATACTTGACAAACATTAATTTATTTCACCTCAGAATACTTTATGCTGCTGGCTAAATATCACTGTAGTCTAAATAAGGGATAACTGAGTGGCAGTGCTGGTGGTCCAAGCTTTCAGCTAACAGTAAGTCCCTCTCCTTCCCATGCACCAGTGGTAGAAAATGCATATGGAGGGATTCAAAAGGTTTCTCAAGAGCTCGGTCTACTATATCAGAAAGAGTTTGGGCAAAGCCAGAATCTGTGAAAAGCGCAACACCAAATATCCCCAGTTTTTATTATCTGTGTGAGCAACTTTGTTCCAGTATCCGCTGCTAACAGCTTTCATTTTTGTACACAGCATCATGAGAAACAGAATCTTTCTTACTACACCAGGGCCAGGCTTACTATTTTTTAAAAAAGTACTGTACATGGGAGAACCTGGACACCTTACCAGATTATAATGTGTCTCAGTTTCTTACACTTTAGATGTTGAGACAAAACAGAGATGGCATGAAGATTACTGAATTATATTTTTTACTATGTTTCTCTCTGATTATTATTTTTTAAAACTTTCTCTCTCTCTTCAGCAACCTAAAATCAAAACTAGTGACTGGCTGACAGTGGAAATAATATGTCTGTACAAAGCTGCAAAGTGACAGTTGTTGACCAATATTTCTAAACAAGAAAAACACAAAAGTTACCAAGACTTGGATTGCAGGACAAAATCAGTGCAGCTTAAGCCCACAGGAAGTATTTTTTTTTCTTCTAGACACTGCTGATATGTTTAGATTCATATCTCTTCCTACTATACAACACAATAATTATTTGGACATTAAGTTAATTTTTTTCAGAACAATTATAATCATTTTAAGAACAGTTTCTGAGATAAGGAATATTTCTAAACATATGTGTAGTGTAAAAAAAGGATATTCTAGCAAATTTCAATCTATGGTCTTTTGGGGTAGCATATCAAACGAAACTTTTAATGTCAATTTTTCAGCATTGTCTGAAGACCCAATTCTGTAAAATTCCTACGAATGGACAATTTCAATGAATGGAACTAGTCATATATATAAGAATTTTCAGTAATGGTTTAAAATTAATAGTTTACATTCTCAGAATAATTGTCAAAGACTATTATGTTGTTATTCAATAATGCTTGAAACTATGACTTTTTATTTAAGGCAAACTTATTTGTTAACTCTTAAATTACTCATACTGAACAAAAAAGTATATCCCATAAATCACAGAAATTTCTGTATCAATGCCAGTATCATCTGATATATCATCTAATTCAAAAAATTAAAAGAGGCAGTATACACCTAGGTATTTTATTGCACAATACCAAAAATTTTAAACATCAGATATCTACTACAGAGTATAAATAAATTACTGGATCACTAGCCTCTGTTGTGTTACTAATATGAGCCATGCCTGAATTAACAAAATTGTTTTGGCTACATTTTGCATCACAGTAAAATTCCTAGATTACAAACACCACAAATAATATGTAAGGAGAAAAGTAATTATATTATACGATATTGTAGGAGATCGCAGCTTTATTTATTATCATTTTAATGTTTTCTATACTTTGCTTGATTGTCCTGCCTTGCTCCATAATGTCTTATAAAAAGACTTATAAAAAAGACTTGACATTGGATTTAAAGCTACTAACAATTGTAGCTGTGCTTCTTAGACATAAAGTGAGAACTGCTCCTTGAACTAGTAAATCCTCTGCAATTATAAAGGATTTTAGTCTGATGCACCCACCACAGATTCAGATTTTTTAATCAATAGTAAGGGGACAAAACAGGAAATGCCTAGTACTATCTCAGGGTGAAGCATTGTAATTTATAATGACATAGGAATATGTATTCAATATTATGTCAGGTTTTAGTCTAATGCAAGTGATAGTTGGTCAGAATATTTTCAATTTTACAAAAATGCTCATAAATTAAATTACAATTCCTTATAAACATTCTACGCTTAGTCACAAGAAAGTATCGTTTGAGACTTTAAAAGGTATTTCCACAAAATGACAACTAGGAAACAATCACCAACAGTAAGCCAAATACTAATGGATGCCATCAGAAATAACAATTTTTAAAAGTTACTTACGCCTGTCGGTCCCTGTACATCTTGTTAACTTTCTCCCATTGGAAATTAAGCTGAGTCAGCTTTTCTTGTATATTTGCCGCTTCCCTTGGTGTAGCACTTTGCAAAGCCGGTATCTTCTTGTTGTGAATAATGTCTATATGACCCAGAAGTCTTCCCAGGCTATCCTTAATACTCTGTAATATCAAGATTTTAGAAAAGAAAAAAAAACAAACATTGTTTTTACAAATAAAAAAAAAATGTTCATACGCAAAGGAAAGAAGGGCAAAATGCAAATAGAATAGAATAGAATAGATTATTTCTGTGGAAAAGGACCTACAATGATCATCTAGTCCAACTGCCTGACTGGTTCAGGGCTGACCAAGTTAAAACATGTTGTTAAGGGCATGATCCAAATTCCTTTTAAACACTGACAGGCTTGTGGCATTGACCACCTCTTTAGGAAGCCTGTTCCGGTGTTTGACCACCCTCTTTGTAAAGAAAGGCTTCCTGATCATAGAATCATAGAATGGTTTGGGTTGGAACGGACCTTAAAGATCATCTAGTACACATCCATGGTACCTCTCCCGTACAGCTTTGAACCACTCCCATATGTTCTTATCACAGGATACCAGGGAGAAGAGTTCAGCACCTCCCTCTCCACGACCCCTCCTCAGGAAGCTGTGGAGAGAAATGAGGTCATCCCTCAGCCTCCTTTTCTCCAAACTAGACAAGCCCAAAGTCCTCAGCCGCTCCTCACAGGACATTCTTCCCAGCCCTTTCACCAGCTTTGTTGCCCTCCTCTGGAGGCATTCAAGGACCTTAACATCCTTTAACGGTCGGGCCCAGAACTTCACACAGTACTCAAGGCAAGGCTGCACCAACGCTGAATACAGTGGGACAATCACGTCTTTTGGCTGGCTGGTTATGCTACGTTTGATGCAGCCCAGGATGGGGTTTGCCCTCATGGCTGCCGGGGTACACTGCTGGCTCACACTGAGCCTGCTGGTGACCTGCACCCCTGGATCCCTTCCTGCAGGGCTGTTCTCCAGCCACTCCTCTCCCAGTTTATATTTATGCCTGGCATTACTCTGACCTAGGTGCAGAATCTGGCATTTGTTCTTGTTAAATATCATAGCCCAATGCTCCAATCTATCCAGATCCTTCTGCAAGGCCTCTTGCCCCTCAAGAGAATCAACAACAGCTTTGACAAGAAGAACAGTTTTACAATAACCAGGTCATAATGACTAAATGTCCATCCATTCTTTGAAGACTTAATAAGCTATATCTGAGAGAGGTGATGGCTGGAGGGGAAGCAAAGCACTACTGACTTCAGTCACTCATTAATTTGTCTACACCAAGGTTCATTTGTTTTAACCCCATTTCTTCTTAATAAAGCAGAAAAAAGTCCCATTTTACAGATTTATCTTTAAGTTTTTTTAATTATTTTGCTGTTTATGCTTCTCTTTTATACTTGTTTCAGCAGATATTAAACAGATATTTAAGTAAGGTATCACTGGTTTTGCCTTTTTCTGGATATTCACAATCCAACATTTACCATACTTCAAGTAGTCAGTTCATTGCTGTTTCAGAGAAAGACAAAATACTTCACAGCACACCTACCTAACTGGACAATGCCATGTGTTGGAAGACCAAAAGGAAGAAAAACTGAAATTACCCTGGACTTTTAACATCCTTAAAATGTGTGAAAGCATTGAAAACTCCATATGTTGTCAACGGCCATTAATTATCCATTTGTCAATCCATTCAGTTCCATGACTGGATTATACCAGTTTTCTTTTTGCTCTATAAAGCAATACCTAAATATGCTGTTTATTTCTTTCTCTGAACTAGCGAAGTATTCAACCTCTCTCTTTCTACTAAACCTTTTAGAATCATTTCAATGACTGAATTTGTTAGAAAACCCAATGCTGAGGAAAGATATTGTCAAAAACTGTGTGCTGGCTTAAGGATAAAAGCATTAACAGTAGTAATAAAAAGTAATTATCAGAGACTGTGTCCTTGTGAATCAAGACTGATGTAATTAAATGCTCATGCAGAGCACTTCCTGTCACATTTCAGTCCACTATCCAAACAGGCATAACTTGGTACTTCTGTGATTTCCTTGTCCTTTACCAGAAAGACAACACAAATATTTTTTGAATCAACCAAAAACCATGGGTTACATATGCTTACCTTTCGGCTCCATGTTACGAATATCAAAAACATAGAAATAAATGCAGGTTTTGGAGGAAAAACATGTCTTTTATGCAACTAACTTATACAGCTGTCATTTCTTTACAGTCCTGGTGACATACATCATATGTAGCATTACCAGAGAGGAAACACAAGAAAAAAAAATGTTTCTGAAATGCACTTAATCACTAATTCTTCACATTTTCATTTCCAATTCTTGTAGGTGGCCTCAAACAGCCTCAGAGTGACAAGGCGTATGACACTTGTGATGTCCCAGGGATTTTATTTTTCTCTCTGTGGTATTTGTGCTTGGAAGGAAAATGCTCTCTCTTCCAGACTAGTCAAGACACCAACATAAACCAAGAACATGTCACAGTTGCAGATTTTCTGCAGCCAGACAAAAATCCTTTTCTCAGTGCAATGAAGTCCATTCTTTTGAAAAAGCTATGGTCATGGTTCCTTACAATGGTGAACTTTGCACTGTACTCTTACTGAACTCTTACTGCTGAATAAAATGCAGCCAGGCATGAAAGAGTTCAAATGTTTTGGATTGATGACTGCATCAGTTTGGTTTTAGTCTAAAGTAAGTTAGGCCTTCTTTCTACAAAGTTTTTAAAGTTAAGATTTTCTCCTTTTCTCTAATGAAACAACTAATCAACAACTATGAGATTTTGGACATTCAAAACAATACCTTGGATGGTGCAAACAAAGATCACAAAAATTTGTACCAAACTAGACAAAGGATCCAATATACCACTGAGCCACTAGAAGCCTCAGACAATTCTTGAGATAGGTATATTCAAATAGCAGTGTAAAAATAAGTGTCTCCCTACTCCATTCAGTGTCATAATATTTAGCCATTTTTTACATTCCTGCTTTTTAATGAAATCTTAATACAGGCATGCACATGTCTCACGGAAACTGCTGCACAGCGAAAGGAATATTCTCCGGATACAAATCTACAGCCATATTCAGCTTCTACCACAGAATCATAAGATAGTTTGGGTTGGAAGGGACCTTCAAAGACCATCTAGACCAAACCCCTTCCATGGGCAGCTACATCTTTCACTAGAT
Source organism: Gorsachius magnificus (assembly GCA_034008185.1). NCBI lineage: Eukaryota > Metazoa > Chordata > Aves > Pelecaniformes > Ardeidae > Gorsachius > Gorsachius magnificus. Next base: position 92,210,436 of record CM067081.1, read on the forward strand.
CAGGTTGCTTGAAGTCCCACCCAGCCTGTCCTGAACACTTCCAATGATGGAGCATCTCCAACTTCTGTGGGCAACCTTTCTCCAACCATTTCTTCGAACTCCCTAAATTTCCAATAGCACTACCTATAATTCTTCTACTGTGTTTCCATTCCTTATTTTTTCTGAAATACATAAGCCTCCAAATGGATACTGACAACTTGTACCTGAGAACTTATCAGACCAACTGACCAAAGACTCACTGTCTCATTTAACACAAAAATATTCTTCAGTTGCTCCACACAACTCTGCAGCAACTTTGTTCCAGAGATAAGGGAGAATGCTGATTTCACAGAGTTATGAGAAATACAAATTGCTGGTTTGTGTGTGAGAAGCTCTTTCACAATACCAGGACTTTTGAAAGGCAGTTTCAAAGCATGTTGCATTGTTTTGCAGTAAGCAGAGAATAATGAGTGGTAGAAAGCCAAACAAACAAACAAAAAAAATTTAAAATTTTCCTCTAACGCTCCATCGGTCTGGTTAGCTAGTCTGTAGCTAGAATCTGATGGTTCTATTTTACCATGCATAAAAAAATCAGGTTTGCCTTTCCTTCATTTGTGAAGAGCATGCATCAAATTTGAAGTCATACAGGAAAGATTTTGAAGGTTATAATGTACCAGAAATAGTCAAAAAAGACCATTAGCATGAGTGGTCTCTTCCTCAATCTGCTGCCATTCTTGTCATGGCAAATGAATCCATCCAAAGAGTCCCTCAACCGTTCTCTTACGTGGACTCAGATAGACATGGGAAGTCAGCACTGAACATCTGTGTTTTATTTCCCCATGGGTGGTTAGGAATAAGAATGCTGTAGTTATTTAGGTGCAACAGAATTCTAGTCTACACACACACTATCCAATGGAGTTATTAAAGAAAATAAAAGCTGTACTAAGCATTGACAAGCACAATTTTCCATCACATTGTTTTGCCTTCCCTGCATCTCCGCTAAAAATTATGTCTCAGATATATAGCCTGTGTTTGGTAATACAAATGAAAAGTAAAATTGCCTGTTATTATTTCAGCCAGAGACAGAAACACAGCTGTCAATTCAATTTTGGGGGGGGGGGGGAAAGAAAAAGTATGCTAAACCATGTTTTAATCTACTTTAAATATAAGTAGATAAAAAAAGAATAATTTTGCTTGTCCAGTGTCCTTCTGCTCACCTAATTTGAAGGACAAGCATCTCATTTATATGTTAACACATTATAAAAAGGATGAAATAGAGGTCCAATCCTGCAAACTTCTGCTCTTTGGATTAATCTCAACTATACAGGCTGAAGTCCAGAGAATGTTCTTGTGATAGCATCTTTTACAGCTAGGAAAAAAAGTTCCTTTTTGCAACAGTTTGTTGCTTTTCTTTTCAGTATTTTAAACACAAAAAAAATTCAAATAATACATTTTAAAGACAGATTTATGATCTTATATTATAAAAAGTAAACTATATGAAGCATCTAGTAATCACAAATTACAACAATTTAAAAGTTTAAAGGGTAATCTTATTTATGAAAACTTCACATCAAGATTTTGCTTTTCATCTTTAAGGTTTACTAGTATTACTGAATAGAAGGTGAGGGAGTATATTCCTTTCTAATAGTTCTTTGTCAGAAATAATGACACCTGAACTTTATATGCTGGATATAAGACTCACTTAATAAAAAGTTAAAAATCACAGCTCCATTCATTTTGTTAAATTTTTGGGGGGTTGTGCTCCTTTTTTAAATGGAATTAACTTTTTAAATATTCTACACATTTTAATTAATACATGTATTAATTATTTTAATTTTAAATATTCTACAGTTCTTGAGCTAAGTCAATCATAAAATGAATAGTGCTATGCTTAGAATTTAGCAAGTAGACTGAAAGCAAACAAGAATTAAGCCAGAGGCACAAAGTCAATCAAACTGTAAAGAAGAGAGAGTGGCTTAAGGAATCTGCTGCCTCACATTTCTACTCATTATTGCAACACATGAGCTTCAGGAAAATTTTCCAACTCTAAATCTGTTAACTTACATGCTTTTTGCACAAAGTAAATAATGTAAGAAATGGGAATGGACTTTGAATTGGTGTAACTATTATTCAGTAAAATATCTTGTAGGATTATGTAAGAAAAAATATATTTTAAATCTCAAAATTATTATGACATGTTCAGAAAAGCTAGAAAATATTGACTTGAACCTTAATATGCTAAGAAAGATATGGAAGCAACTTCAACAGGTACTACTCAAGAGAAGTATGAAATAAGCCATCAATTTTTTTTAAATACAATGATGAGACATAAATTACCAATAAACCAAAAGTTAAAGGTTTATAGTAACAGCAGATTTTCCCACATTTTTGCTATTAACAAAGCAATGAAAATTTGAATTATTTTATTTTTGTTTGGATTGTCTTCTGTCATGTATTCTAATAATGTTCTGAATATAACATGATATTCAGACCATAAGATATTTATGATTTACTATTAAATATCTAGAAATACTGTTTCCCTGGCATAGGATTTTAAGTCTGGGACCAAGAAATCCATTTCATGTTATACACCTTAGTATTTATGTGTGTTATCCAGCTAATTAAAAAATTAGGTTCTAAATACATATTTGAAAAAACCAAAAGCTCAGAATTCCACATTTTCAAAATGTAGAAATGCAAAATCTCTAAAGTTTTGCATGTCAATATTTACATTTCCTGTCCTTTCATTTCCCTTTACTTCCCAATTCAGAAACCATTCCCTAGAGCAATCACCAGGAAAAAAGCTTGAGCCCTGTAATCCCAGGTGGAGGATGCTGAGGTTCTGAGACTGTCTTTTGTATGTATAATTTGGTCACTGCTAGGAGCTGCAGGAGAACTAAGTTGAAGGGAGAAAATCTTTAATAGCCAATATGAAAACAATGATCTGGCAGAAGGCGTGTCAAAATTGGCCATTAATTTCACTGGGGTGGCAAAAAGGATAAACCTGGTACAAAAATTACACTGTGTCAAATTTCACATCCCTGGGAAATGACAGTTAAAAAAAGTGTCTCTCTCAATGGTTTTTGGTTAAACTGAAGACAATGGTTTTTTTTTCACTATTCATGTTTCCTAGAATGGAACAAACAAGTTTCTTGAAATCTATACAAAATGAAACAAAAGAAATGTCAGACAGACATTCAGCAAAGGAAATTTCAGCCCTGTTGATTAAAATACAACATAGTTTTAAACGTTTGGGTTTTCATATATGGAATATCAGTATTCAGTTTCAGTAACAATTCAGAATGCAAAATAGATACCTAGTAATCCAAAATCTATTTCCTTTCATAAACAATGAGTCATACTTAATTTAAGCAAATATCCACTTGTATCAGTGTTATTAAAAAAAAATTTTGATGAATGATCTCCTTTGTCATGACACCAATTCTTCTTCCCTCTCCAAAAATCTGATAAATTTAGCCTCTACTCATGTAGGTCTTGTTTACATGGCTCTGATCTTTATTTTTCTCTTCTCTGAATATTTTCTAATTATTTTATATACTTTCAAAATATTTCATATTCTTTTAAAATTAAACATAAGATACACAGCAAAGCTGTACTACTTACTGAGAAAGTGTTCTATTCTGAATAAAATTTTTTAACTCTTACTACAGAACAACAGCTGCTTTCTGGATAAAAATTAACACTAAGAAAATATTTTGAAGTTATAATTCAGTCCACAATGAACTGAGCTATCCAAGACTCTTAAGTGTCAGGTGTAATTGAACTTATTCTTTTCGCTATGCCTTATGTTTTACCTCTCTGCCACCATTTTCTTATCATTGCTCTGTTTCATAATTTAGCACTGCTGAATTTATGTTCATTCCTTGTTCCTGGTTTTAGTCAAACTAAACTGTCACTTTCAATTTGTTCCAATTTACTGCCCACTCTACCCAAACATTTAATAACTGCAGCAGATAATACTAGTTTTCATGCAGGTTTTAAGTGTTACCATACAAGTAACCTTTCATGTATAAAATTTGGTATACAATAAAGTTGCTGCAGAGATGTGTGCAGCTACTAGGCAGAAGCTTTTAGTATTAGAAAGCTGTCATAAACTGGACAGACTTCATGGATAGTTTGAACTAAACTGAAGCTCTTCCCAGCCCATGAGTAGGAAGGCCGCCTCTCTTGCCTCTCTTCCTTTAAGTTCTGTATTCTAATATGCATCTTCTGTGCATGTTGACTTGACTTCTAACTCTGCAACTCCTCATTTTTCTTAATAAAGGAACTTTAAAAATATCCATGTAAACTATATTACCAATTCCTCTTTATTCAGCATTTATGAATTCTTCTGATTCTACTAATGGATTTTTATTTTTTTTTTTAAACACATCATCCACAATATCTCATGTCTAGATATGTTCTGCAATCCTATTGTAATGAATTTGATTTAAAAAATCAGTATTTTAGAACCATGGGTATAACTGAGTGTACTGGTATATTATTAGTAGTACAAATATGAAGTGACAGGGAGATAATGATAATTATCCAAATCATTTTCTCCTCAAAATTACTTGAGAAATATTTTAAAAACAACAGGCACTTAAGACAAAAATCTGAATGCCTCTTTAAGCGACAAAATGTTGTTGTCATTTTATAACCAATCTAAATGATTGCACTGTATTTAGTATTTTGTAAAACATAAGAATCAAAATCCTTATGAAAATACATGTGACAAGAATGCTCTGAAATAATTGTGTACAAAGAAACCCTGACACAAACCAAACCAAACCAAAACTACTCTGTGTTCCTAAAGCTCTAGAGCTGCAAATAATAAATGTTATTCTCTGCCAAAAAAAAGGTAAAGGAATGTTCCATAAAGCCCCTTGTGACTAGTAATTTGAATCCATAGGTCCTGAGAAATGTGACTTACATTTAGCAGACTAAAGGAAATGCTTATAAATAAAAAGACAACAGCAGAGGTCTTGTCCCTAGGATGATTCACAATAAAGAACATGTTTCCTCCCTTGTCAGCAATCTATCATCTAGAGCGAAGGTTGGCTGGGTCTGTGTCATTGCCCAACAAACCTCATCTGACTTTCCCAGCATATCTCATGCTCAGAGTTCCTTACTCAGGTCTGCCTAAACCTTGGTTTTATATGCTCAGGCCATGGATAACTAATGTATTCAGTGTTATTGATTTGAATATAAGATATATCAGGTGATAAAAAAACATAAAATGCCTCCAAATCTTCCAAGATTATGTCCCTTGAATATAAAGGAGGCAGCATCTTCACAAAACCTCATCCATGACTAAGATTTTGCATATTTAAAGAACAGGGGAAAATGTCATTGAAATGTTAAAAGCTGCCAGGACACACTTAAGCACTCAAGTTAAGTAGCCTTCTTTTCAGTAGGTCTGAATATCAATGCATCTCATCCACCCAAGAATGCACTTAGTGTATTTGACATGTTTAAGTAATCAAATTATGAGTAATGTATGTGCCTACATATGTGGAAATTGTATGGCTTTTGACCAAGTAGATCAAATTTCTAAATATTAAAAATAGATTAAATACATCTTTGCACTTCAGAATTGATAAGTGGCATATCCTTAAATGTTTAGAATTAGTGGTCTATGAACAGGCATATAATTTCTGATTTATACGTCAGATTTTTGCTTTTGTTTAAAGCACAGCTGCTACAGACAAAGAAAGATAGTACAGCTGGCCTTCTGTAAATGAAATCCACAACTGGATGGCGTAAGAATGTCAAAGAAATAAAAAAAGAGAGATCATTTATGTATGTGTATGCACAAACCCACATATCTTACATACATACCTCATCTGTCTTTCATGTTGAAGAGAATAGCTTCAAGCAGTTAGTTATTAATGATGCCTTGGGAGATTTTGTAACATGGTTAGGAGAAGGCACAAAGCTTTAATTTTTAAGAAAAAAAGGGTAACAGAAGATCATTAGCAGCTGAAGTGACAGTAGCCTTTGGGGAATGATCCATCTCATTGCTCTTGAAAAGAGAAATCTCAGTTTTAGAGACTCAACGACCAGTTCATTTTCACTACCTGGAATTTGTCTTTATCTGCCAGAGAAAGACAACTTTCTGTAAAAAATCAGTTCCTTGGCCATCTATGTACAAATCAGCCACCAAGCACTGCATTACTGACAGATCTAGTTGTAGACTGCATTTGATTATATTCAGTTCTAAGTTATGATTAGTTGGGTTTTACTGAGCTGCAGCAGAAAACCACTCTGAAAACCATGTTAGGTGATGTTTCTTGATAAGAATCACTTAATACATACCAAATATGGATTTCAATGTGCAAAAATAAAAATATACTTTTGGCAATCCAAACATATGTAGAATAATACTTTATAATCGTGTGGATAGCAGATTTGTTACAGTATTTCATGGTTTTTGTACTAACATGAAAACCAGCAACAGCACAGTTGTTAGTAATCATGAATGTCTGGAAATTTTCCCAAAATTACTTGTATTTTAAAATCTGTATAGAACTATGAGTTACAATATCCAGTATGGTTATTATTGGTTTAATAAACCATTTTGAAAGGCGATTCTGGCTGCCAGAATCACAGATGTGTAAAATTTACAGGAAATTCCCTGTATCCTGAAGTAAGACACAGTAGAAAACTGTGCAAAACCAGTACTCTATGTGTCAGTAGATGAAAGAAAAGTATTAACAAATGGGAAAAGAGGAGGAAAAAAAAACCCAGAGCATTAAAATACTTGTATTTTTTAAAAAAAAACAACAACAGCAAACAACCTAATTTTTAATTAACTAAATAAAGAGCCTACTGGAAATGCAGGAGAAGATGAACTAGGAAGACAACTCTTAGAGCGATTATGCAAGAAGTTACATATACAAGAAAACTCTTTCTCAAAGAGCCAGATGGCTTTCCATATTAAAATTATTACATCATTGAAAAATATTATAGCTAAATGTATAATTATATTCTACAATACCATGTTCCTGCTAAAATTAAGAAGATTGAAGAAAAAAAAAAAAGAAATTTCTGATATGTATGAGCCCTACTACAGGTTTGCAGCATTAATTATATAAAGCAAGTATCCTCAGAAAATAAGCTTTGAATTCACAGTTAATATAATTAAGTGACGACCAAGCACAACTATACCATGACTACGACAGTGATTCTTAACATGAAATTCTACTAAATACTTTCTCACATATGGCTATAAATGCAAATTAGACTTCCTAAACTCCAGGTAGACTGTTTAATTTAGCACACTCACTTTTGCTATGTTTTAGCAATCTATGAACTGTGATTTTTTCCATACAATCAATTGGAGTTTCATGTTTGACAGAACTGTTGTATTTAAATTGTTTTATAAATGCTTTAAGTATGGTGATGAACAAAACCAGAGGTACTGTATGTCCTAATACTTAGAAGAGCTTGTAATAGGATTATGGAAGCATTGCAGTTGCTGACTTTATGAGACAAAGAGACAAGACCTGGTTTCTCTACCTGATTTTTCCACTCCCTAAAACTTGAAATGAAGAGAACAACATTCCTGTGAGCTGGTTTCAGCAGATTTACTAAATGTACCCATAAAACCATTATAATTTACTAAATGTTACAAGTTTTCAAATTTTTTCTGCAAAACCTCATATTTTGTTATTTTACATTACTTTGTTATAAAAAGTCCATCCTAGAATTATCTAGGACAATTAATAAAAACCAATTTTGAATTTGTATTCGATATTTATCCTATTGGATAAAGAGAAATCAGGTTTAAGTCTTACTATATGTATTTACTTTGGATAAAAATGTTCAAAGCAGTTAGCACTGAAAGATTCTTGTAAATAAACATATTTTTCCTTTTAAGGATTAATTAAAATGGATTCTTTCTGAATGGGAGTGAAAAAAAAAAATCACAAACTCAGTTTTAAAACACAGAGTTATTCATGACAGTTCTGTAATTTGATTCATGCAAATCTGTCAGGGATAAAAATCAACCACAATTTAATTTCAATCCTTTCCCAACCAGCTGCTGAACAATTTATGCACTACTTTTCTATTTTTACTGCAGGATAATGACAATGATGAATGCTTTTCCTTGGAAATAAATATTCATTAAGCAGGCTCAGATCAAAACTGTACCCTTCCAAAAGCCCACAAATGTGCAAGATCCATTTGCCTCTTCTAGGAGATTTATTTGGGAGAAAGATGGAACTGTGCCCACAAATGCATCTCATAACAATTCAATAGTTTAGTTAAATTAAACCTGTGGCAATACTTACTTGTAACCTCAGTAATCAATACTATTAAAGTTGATGTCAACTCTAATAATACCAAATACATGTGGGTGAACAACAGATTAGTTATGGATATAAATCAGATAAAGATTGCCCAAATGTAAAGCATTAAAAAGCACTTAAAGGAAGTCAACTGCCAGTACAATGCTTGAGGTAGGTCACTGTTTTTCCATCCAATCTAGTAATGAACATAAGTTCATAGACAAGGACCAAGTGGTAGCTCATTAGCCACGATTTACATGGTCTATGACTTTTTTTTCTTGTGCAGAAGAATCATTCCATCAGAAGGGATTGTTTAAAATTAAGAATGACAATAACTTTGGCATGTTTTGTGCTTCAATACTCAGAACCACTTTATTCTACTGGTACTAAATCAGAAGTGGTAAAAGGAATGGCCTACTGTTATTTCACACGTTCCTATTATCAGTTATATGCTTCCTTTGCTCCAATACTTAACTGTTTTGCTTCACTGGACATACTATACTGCCTTGCTAGGAAACTGAAAACACCCTAATTTTCAAGAGCCAATAAAGAATGCCTATATATGTGTGTGTGTGTGTATACAGATGCCTAAAATGTATAAGATCTATGCATGTATAAGAATTATAACAAGATACGATTTTATAGAAGCTAATAACAGCATATAGATGTGGTGGTGTTACATTTCCTCTGTTGTGGAAAGAGATAAATAGGTTCCTACAGAGGACCATTCAGAGCACCTAGCCAGAGCCCCTGTCCTGATTCTCCCTCTAAGCTTCTTTCTTATAGCTGACTGTAGGCAAATTCCACTCTCTTTAGACTAATGTTTCCTTTTGTTAAAATCTTTCCTTCCCCAAAATAATCACAGAAAAATGGAAATGTGGTCTTCTCTTCATGCTGGATGACAGTTTGAAATTGCTGTAATTATATACCGTACTTAAGCATGATTTTTTACAAGGCTTTCCTCGCACAAACATTATTCTGCAAAAGCTGATAACTCATTCATCTACTTAGGCTTACAACTTTAATCTTATTCCCTTCTTATGTCAATTCTGTGTTGGAAAAATTCCACCAATTTCTAAGGATTTCAGTGTTGCAAGCAATGAAGAAACCAGACAGTAATATTTAAAGTCATATAAACAAAGCTGAATTATTTTTTTCTTAACTACATTATCTATCTATTGGACAATATTTTCTGTTAGTTAATTAAACTGTAATAATTGCACAGAGCACAGCCCCAATCAGACTTCAAGATATTTTGGTCCAGCATGAATGGAACAGCTAAATTTTTACTTGGTTTTGTTGCTGTTTTAATAAAAAATATTTTTAAATCAAACACTAAAAGATGCCAAGATTGGGTGTGGATAGAGTTACTTACTAATTACTTCAAATTACAAACACACAAACAAAACTTTAACCACCATTTCACAACTTTAAATATAATACTACCCCTCTCCATCCTTTCTCTCCCATTCAAGGACGTACCTTGCAGGTATCCTAATGCTCTTGTCTTCCAAATACAGGTGGAAAGAGACAAAAATGAATGAACCCTTCAGTGATCTTGTATTTTGGACCAATGTGCCTTCATATATAACCATCTGCATATGCATACATCACAGAGAGGGCCTGAGCACTTATAAAACAAATGTCTGAGAGTGAGCACAGACTGCCAATATACAGAAGCCCCAAAATAATGGAAACTTATCCTTGTAAGAAAAGCTTTCTTTCTTACCTTAAGAGACTCCTCTTGTTTGAGGAGATCCTCACAATCTTTAGCCTGCAGAGCAGGAGAATTAAGGCGCTCTTCTACTTCAGACAAGGCTTGCAGAAGGTGAAGAATCTCTGCCAGGTATGTAGAAGGCACGTGAGTGGTTTCCACAGTCATAGTTTCAGTCACCACAAAAGTTGTATCTTCATGAACTGTTTGCTAGTATAGATATACAACAGAATGCTTTCTTTAGTTTCTTAACAGTACACAAACTTATAAGTTAATGCAATTTCCAGTTCACAACCTAGAAACAATTAAAAATAATTTCTAAGGACAAATGCAGGAAATATTTGAGGTTTCTGGCACAGATCACTCACTCTCCACTAGGCTGTTTGAAATGGCAGGTACTAAAATTAAACATGCAAAACTGTACACACTTTTTTTCTCCTACTCTCCAAGAATGAAGACAGGAATTACAAGACTACTCTGAGATTACGGTGTTACTGATATTGTAACACAAGCCCCTTCATTTTAAATCATCACACTTCCCTAAGAATATATCCTTCGTTGTAGAAATTCCATTCACGCGAGGCCTAAAATACTAAATAATTTCAAGGTGTCAAGTAAAATAATGACTTGTGTGATAGACACAATTTCTTAGCATGCAACACAAAACAACTAGGTCAACTCAGCACTTTCAAATCTATACTAAAACCTTTATCTTTAAACTAGAAAGTACAATTTGGAATTTCGTGATTTGAAAGGTCTTTAATGCATTCATATTTCTAAAAGAAATCCCAGCAACACACCTCTCAGAAAATTAAGACTTTTTTTTTTTTTTTTTTTTTTTTTTAATCTGTACAATTATGAAATAGACATCCTATTCTGAAAGCACATGCATACACCAAGTGTAATTAAATCCCAGGATATTTTGGTTCCAAGAAAATAGATAGCTGGTCTATGGTATTTGGAAAGATAGTGACATATAAGGTGACAAAATAGTGACCATTTATATCAATTCTCTACATTTCTGATTGATGTTTTTATGGATCATAGATAAAAAGTTTAGTTAACTAAACTCCAAATACATGATCAACTGCATCTCCATTAGAAAAGGCAAAAACTAAAAGATATAAAATATTTGTGATTTCATAAGCATAAGTTATTATTTATTTGTTTTGTCACAGCATACAGAATTCCTAGTAGGGGACCAAAATCCATTATGCTTTATGTCTGTCTTCTCAAAAATATAAACTTCACTTACTGAGGACCTCAAAGAAATTTTACAAGCAATTGCTGGTAAACTTTCTTTGAAAAATACTGTTATTTAGATGCTCCATTCCTAATACACTCAGGGATTTTGGAGCCATACATGTGAAAGACAATGGATCAATGGTCCTGAAGAAAATAATATCATTAGTTAGCTACACAGTATGTAAAAGAAAACAAATATGAACTTTATCTTGCACACACTACTTCAGCAAGCTGTCTCTTTTTAATTTATCTGTTTGCCCTGTCCGTCCTTTCATGACATGTTTCCTCAGTTACCAGGCTGAGTCATCTGGTTCTTTGGTTTTCTTTAGAGTTTTAAAATATGCATATACACACTCTAGAAGATGTATGCGTATCACATATAAAGCCCATAAAGTTATCTGTAGACTTGTGTTGCATTTCTTATGCAAATTTAATTGCTTTGCTTATACTTTTCTCACTAAATGACTATCTCAGTACATCTGCTAACACTGAAACCTCTCTAATTACCATATCACTGCTATCATTTTTATTATTTAAAATAAATTGCTTAAAAAAGTTCTGATTGCCCCCCATATGTTTAATGAATCACACACTCTGCAAAAATAAGAGTTTACCCCAGTAAACCTAAAGAAAAAGCTGTCTTAGTTGATTAGAAAATGGGAGATTCTCAACAGGCCACTGAGGCATGCAGGAATATATTTTGATTCCTCAAGACTACACTGTGACAATTCTACATGTAGCAAAGAACCTTAGACACATATGAGGAACATTTTAACTATAAGTATATATTTCTTTTTGACTGAGAAGATAGGATATTTATATTCACAGTACTGAAGAACGTGATAGAGGTGCAAGGTTATTCACTCAAAATGAGGTAACATGAATATGTAAAATGATACACAAAATATAATTAGTTTCTGTAGTTTTATTAGTTTATTTTTTATCCCAAATTTAGGCTAATAACTATGTATATATGTACACATACATGCACACACATACGTGTATACATGTGAATATAAAATAAAATCTGTGCCTGCCTGCTCTAAGTTATTCCTGAAACCAGAAAAAAGTCAAGTGGAAATCTGATGTGTGAGCACTTCATGGATATCATGCTTAATTATTTATAGTAGTGCCAAAATTGGGTATCTTTCAAACACTGCTATAGAGAACTCATATAAAATCACTCTTCAAGTCAAAATTAATAAAAACCTGAAGATAGGTCTGAACCTTGTATGACATACATGGTTTAGCAATCTCTTAAAATACAAGTAATATTTAACTAGTATCAATGTTAATGAGATGTATGCAACCATGTATTCATACTGCCTGTTACAGAAAACTTTACAATCATATTCCTCAAAGCTGGACAATTACTCATATAGTACTACAGGAAATGTAATTCAGGAGATTTCTAGTTCAGGCAAACTATTAATGTTTATATTACTAGTTAAACTGTAAAGTACTACAAACAAATAAATAAATGGATTGATAACTGAAAGTAGAGGCTTGCCAGAACCTGCCCTCATATTTGGGAACAATATTTATACCTTATTCTAAAAAAAAGAGTAACAATCCAAATTAACTAGTTTCTGAATACTATTTAAATAAAAGAGTTGAAAATTTGATACAACTTTAGAAATCAAGGATTAAATTTCTTTCCCTTTAGTGGGTTTTTCAATAGATCCCAGGTGTTTCTTTCCCTCACTGACAGTAGCACAACAGAACCCACGGCAGAAGTTGGCATCATGCATTAAAGAATGGAGGATAGGCATATACAGAACTGACAATTTTAATCAACAAAGAAAGGAAAAATTTTTTGGCTTGTCACGATGTTTGCTGGAATTGCCATACTGTAGAAGATACAATGGGCAAAGTCCTTCCCCGTATTCTAGACAAGAATCTTTACTCAAAATGTATACCTGAAACTGAATACTATACTAACACTGTAATGAGAAAAGACTTTAAGAAAAAAAAGGAGATTGTAGCAGCTGGGAACCACTACTAGTAAAAATAATATTACTTCAATAAATATATGTCATTGCTAATGCCAAAATGGTTCATCAGAAGCAGAATCGGCTAGCTTTTTATAAGGTTTAAAAATAAATAAGAAAAATGAATTAAAGTTTTAGATAATAATTTAAGAATGGTTTTGAATGAGTTGAATCTGGCAAAGCGGCAGAATACACTAGATAGTTACTTGAAAATACTCAAACCCAAATATTTTAAAATAATGCATACTACAGATAAACTATTCAGAATGATGGGGAAATACTGGTGTATGTGGCCATTTCCTATATTGTTATTTCTGCAAAATACATTTTTATTGATATAAATTTATTTTGTATTTTTACTTGAATGTCAGTGATATAGTGATATGAAAATTATTTCTAGTCTCTGAAAAAAACTCTTATGGGTAAGGCTTAACATTCCATGCAACCTATTCACCAAGCGTTATCATCACTAGAACATTAAATTGAATTTTCTTTCTCATCATTACATATTTTTAATTAAGGAATAGGATCTTTACATAAACATGACTACCTACACACAACAAACTGATTTTATTGATAGTTACGCCCTAGCAGGTGCAAGGCAAAGACAAGGCAAAGACTTCCATGAACTGGCCCTTGCAGAGAAGACCAAGAAGCAAAAAAACAAACAACCAAACAAAAAAACCCAACAGAAAAAAGAACTACAGGAATAATGCAGGTTTTCCCTACAAAATCAAACATCCCCCCAAAGAAGTATCTGTGGTGATTATTGCCTACATCTTGAACAGTATTACCTGGTGGCGTCAGAGCTAACTGGCCTTCAAGTATGCTGTTAATTTCCTTTTAGCACTGGAAAACTCGGTGTTTAAACACATTTCACCCATCTCAGTATATACATGTCTTTTCCTCTTTCTGCAGAGGGAACAATCCCAACATCACTTTTACTGCTCAACAGTTTACACCCAGAAAGCCTCCAACCTTTTTGGTTAGGCTTTGACAACTGTTCCATTTTTGGTCCCATTCTCACCATAGGCCTCCAAACGTATAGTGGCCTTGGTGCACTGTGCTTTTTTGTTAATAACTTCACAGAAGCAGGATATGTGGGAGGAGTAAAGTGGCAAAACATACCTATTGACACTACTGTACCATGACACTGCTCCTAGCAGCATCCTGATGAAGAGTTCAGGAAAAAAAAAAAACCAACATGTGCCTCCTCCTGAAGTGTACTAATGTTTGAGAAAGTATTCTTTGCAAGCAGCTGCAAGATATATGAGAGTGTAAAAACTCAGTCATCACGGAAGAATAAACATAGGTGTGCTCATACGAAAAATAGAAGCAGCTAGCGGACACCTTCTGGACAAAGGCAGACAAAAAGGCCAATAAACTTTGGGACAGTTTATTGCTTTCTAGAGCAAACTCTAAGCTATATGATATTTGCTAGCCCATAGTTAGCATCAATACATGAAATGGAAAATTAAAACCACAAAAGTATGATCAAATGCTATCAGAGATCAAGAAAACCACTTTCAAGTACATTTATATGTAAATAAGTTTTTATTCACCCCTTTCTATGTCAACTGTGAGTGATGATGTCAGCTAACATTCAGAAAAATAAATTCTGCGTCTACAGTACTGCTAGCACATCTTACCTGTAAGTGTGTATATATGTAGAAGGTAGATCAAAATTACACCAGTAACATGGAATTTTCATTATGAGATTGGATGGCCTTAGTCAATCACAAAATACTATCCATCAGTACAAAAAGAAGCATCTCTTTCAAGTACAGAGACCTAAATCCTCACTACAGGATTAAAAATTTATAAAATGCCTATGCAATTCCATGAAGGCAAGGCTTCAAAATGCACTTGGCAGCATTAAAATCTATTTAAAATAATTATTTTTTAAATCATATTTTCAAGTAAGAATGTAAATATTGTCACATGTATGTGATTTTTCTACTCATATATGATTGCAGTCCACGAAAGCCTGAATGTTGCAATACTTAAAACATGCGTTTTAATGCTTGTATCTGGCTTTATTGGTGACATATAAAAATTGAAACTTTAAAAATACACGCGATTATTTTCAGCACTGTTCTTGGATGGAGAGTGCTTTATGTCTTCACATTACTGCCAAGGCATACATTACTGGTTGAGAAATGCTGCACTAACAATTTTTATTCTATGATAAAATGACTCTATTTTATTTATATGTAAAATAAAATAAAGCTACTTACAATTAAGCTATTCTTAATAATAGCATTAGTTAGAAGACATTTCAGTAAATTTTACATGCTAGGAATAGCATTAGAAAATTGCAACATTTGATTTTGAAAACCATCAATCAACAGGGATAGACCAGTGTGAACTTGCTTCCACTGTCTTATTTTTGACCTTCAAAACTTGATTGAAATGCAAAGTTTTTCTCCATAAGAAAATGCTTGTTCCCTGCACTTTTAGGCTTAAGTTATGAGACATCTCCCAAAGCCTCAGATAGTCATGCTACACTCTGATGAGCTCTGTATGGTGGATTGGATAGATACTTGTGGTTGCTTGGCTCAAAGAATTAGATGAATACTTATTCCAACCCCATTTTTTTTTTTCCTATGAGTGTGTTATTTTCACATTTAGATGAGGAAAAAAAAAAAAAGAAAGATACAGGCAAAACCTGTAACAATTAATTTTAAACATTAAACCCAGAGGAATTCATCCTTATATTGGTTGAATTCACAGTTGTAACTTTGGGGTTTTTTTTCTTTCTTTCTGTTTTTCTTCCTTTTTTTTTTTTTTTTTAATTTTTTCATTTTATTCCAGGAGGTAAATACATAAATACCTAGTTTTAAAACTGTGACAAAGCATTTTGGCGCTGCAGCTAATCCTCTGTGCTCTGTATACCCGCATGCCTTTAGAGCCCTCCAAGATGTCAAATACATTGAGTCGAGTGGTAAAATGAACAGCGTTGGTAATACCTTTTCCTTTTCTAGTTGCTTAACAGTGCTTTTGTTTTATTCTTGCTTAGATAATTGCCTCCAGGTATGGACGCTCCTCAGGCTGAGGCATTGCTATATATTGAATTTAGCTGCAGCTTAGTTTAAAACTTACCTATTGCTCCTTACTAAAGACCTGCCAGCATTCACACAAATAAGGGACTAACACAACTAGCACAAATTGGAAATTCTAGCAGTTCTGCTGTTAACTTTTAACCCTGACAACTTCCATTGGTGTCTATTTGTTAATCAAAGAGAAAAAAAAAATCATTTCAGCTATGGTGAGACCGAGACATAAGACTCTCATATGCTGTACTGTGTGTGATATAAACCAGCTCTTTCAGAAAAAAAAAACCCAGAGCACTGTGTATCTTATGCTATAGCTACAATGCCACCATGTCCTGAAGAAACCCAAAATCTAGGAGCATTATGGCATAACTGACTAATTGGAATTACTGAGATTTAGAAAATATCTCTTCTTTTAAATAAACTATGTATATATGTTAATTACTTCTGATAAAGATGACATGTCAATCTTAATAATTGCAGTAGTTCAAAATTGACAAGTAAAAGAAAATCTGTATGTCTGTCGTGTAACTTTAAACAGGTATTTGTAACTTTATAAAAGGAATTATTAAAAAAATAAAGAGTATACCTCATAAGCATTCAATAAACACTGCTCAGGCCACCTATAGTCATTAGCATTTTGCGGGAAAGGTAAGCCTTTACCTACTCATGAGTCAAAACAGATAGCCATTCTCAGTACTAGAAATCAGTAAATAATCAAATACTTAGGTACTCATGTTACTTTTTGGTATGAAAAAAATGAGGACATGTTGCAAAATCTACATCTAAGGCTGGTTCTCAACAGATACTTAAACCCGTTATTTAGAATTTTTAAGAGTTTACCTGGAAAGGACTTTTGTAATTGATTTATATGTGTTACCTTCCAGTATACAAAATGTATTTGAAAGTTTTTATATGCTAACTGTAGAATATGTAAATCCATAGAGTAGATAACCATTTCTTGTAGTAATCTTGTAATATTTTTCACAGCTGAAAAAACACATACAGATATTATAAAGGAAACATCATAGTTAAGGAAGTATCTAGTTGACACTGTAGAAGATTAAACTCTTCTACACAGTCCTATATCATTGTAACCATTATGTCCAGCTGTAACAGTTGTCTACTGATTCTGTTAAACCAACATTATGCACTCAAATTTACCTGCACAGCAGGAAGTACCTGAGAGAATGGAAGGAACTTCAAATTGTTTTTTACTCAAAATAAAATTTAAAAATTGTGTTTTGCAGACAGTGTTAAGCTATAGAGAAGAAACTGTATATAATGGTAGAACAAGCTTCTACATGATATGCTTGAGGGCAGCCTTCCTAGGATCAGACTTTGGTCAATGCCAACTTATTTAAATGCTGATTTATTAAGACTATAGAAGTGCCCTAATCTTAGACAGCATTTATGCATGAAGTTTTAGGGCTCTCTTGAATAATAATATGTGTAACTCCACTGACTGATCACCAAGGAACCAATTAATGTTAAATAAAGCACAGATATGTTAGAATTCAGTTCATCTGATGACTAAATTGACTATCCCATTTTGACATTGACTGTTGATTTGTGATGCTAACTTTCCAGGTATTTATGCAAACTACACCTGTTAGCTGTTTGCTGAGGTAATTTAGAAAATAATCTAAAAATACTATTAAAATACCAATTAAGTGTTGAATGCTAACATCTTTGAAGAGCAAGGTCCTAAAGACCAACACCTTTCAGAAATGTTAGAAGGCATTACCTAATTATTTTCCAGCTTTATGTCTTAAAATAACCTTTAATCTACATTTATAGAGATGCAATCATACAGAATAATAATAGGGTTTGTCACTTAGGCTGATTTTGTTACTCCAAGTCATAGATTTTTTAAAATAATGTGAATGAAATTGCTGTCAATCCAGCAGTTTTAAAAACTAATTAAATGTACAAACATAGATATTCAGCACTCACACTGTATATATACAAATTTAATTCCTTCTGCACCTTTATGAATATACTCAGAATCATCCATGCCAAAAAAAAAAAAAAAAGTGACGCTGACATCCTTAATTGTAGACAGGAAATGAACACCATCTCTTCAAAAGACACTGTCACTTAGGGCCAGATCAATCTGCAGCAGGTCTTTTCCCTTATCACTTAATTCAATATTAACCCAAGTAATTTTGACACCAAATTCCTCACGATATAATTTGTTATGTTAATAAATTAAGATATACTGTATCAGAGAAAATAAGGTGGTAATTAGCTGCCTTGTTTCCCAAATAGCCTGGTAATTATAAGGAAGAAAATACTATACTAGTATAATGCTCAATTTTGTCCAAAGAATTTTGAAAGGAGAGCGAACCAAAGAATTTTCATAGGAGAGACAACTGGGTGTTATGTCACACATGATTCTTTAACCAAAGGCTGTTAAACCTTGTCTCCATCTTAACCATACAGAGAACAGAGAAAAGTCTGTGGTGTGGCTAAGACTACATTCTTATAACTACTTCAGATAATTTAAAGACAGCACCCTAAAACAGCCTTAGTCCAAGTTGCAGCAAGAGTTTTCATTCCTATATGATGAGGTAAAGATGTTGAGTTTGTACTCAATATATGAATGTAATTCAGACCACTTCACTGAAGTTTATCACAGATAATGAAAAATGGCAGAGAAAAATCTTTTCTGTAAAGTTCTGTCATCTACAAAACAAGATTTTTTAACTTCACTCTATTAAAATACTGTAAATTCAATAAGGAAATACAAGAGAAGACAAATACACTTTAGAAGGAAGAATTAAAAATACTGTAGCAAACTGGTCCATTTTTACAAAAGAAGGCTACAGATGGTCTTTATTTAAATTTCCACAACACTGTATGCATTCCTTTCGGACACAGAGACGGTAAAGTACATTTTAAAATGCATCTATAAAACGAGCCGCTCTTCAACTATATCAAAGACACTATTCATCTTCACTGTATTTCCCATAGCTTATCTTAAGTTTGACGTAAAACTAAAGTATTTGAAATAGAATTAAATTATTTTGAATAAATTTCCTAATAGCAATTTCCAGGTTGATGGATGATAGAAAATGGGTGTAAATATTCAGCCATGATTCTCTTCCCAAAGATTCTCATTCATCCTCATCCCTTTTGCAGACCACAGTCAAAAAAGACCAGTCTTTAGCTGTGCTGTGTAAAGCTATTTGTTTAAAAAGCTGCCACTGTAAATGTCAGAAAAGTCAAATGGTGTCACAGGATCACCTCTGTCCTGTCCTTAAGAGACCCAAAGGACATAGGTGAAACAGATACTAATCCATCACTGTATATTTTCTCTCTTTTATTTGTTCCCCTCTCCCACTCATTGTAGGAATAATGAAGAATTAGTTTGCCCCTTCTTCTTGGCAACCATTACTTGGTTATTTACTCAAAGAACCATTTAAACAAGGATAAGGGAACAAACCCACTTCATTCCAATGCTGCTGGTTGTGAAAACTATGGAAAGCAACAATCAAAAACAATGGTAATGCATTACCACTGAAGTATCCATGTTATTTAGATGCAGCAGATAATTAGAACACCAAGTCCTGTGTTTATCTGTGACAGATTTATTTCAATTAATGCTTGATTTATATTTTATAAAATACCTTTACATGTATACAATTTATCAGTTAAAAAAAATAAATTTCATTAAATGACTAAATAGAGCTCCACAGGGAAATATTAACTGAAAACTGCAAGATGCCCTTAAAAGACTGAATTTAAACAAACTCTTGAATTTCAGATGTAAACTTGATCGATCCTTAACCTGGTTCCAGAAGTTGTTCACATACTCTCTCACCTGAAGTGATCATCCACTTAGGAGACAGGTGTTTTGAACTTCTGAATGCTTCATAGAATCTTAAACAGAACAATGTCTTTTATTTGGAAAAAATGAAGCTTATGATATTTATTTCATAGTAAGTACTAAGAGTACTGGTATTTTATTCATATTGCAGATAACCATTGAACTGCTCAGATTATATCACTTACCTTATAAATACATGTTTTGTATAGCTATTTTCCTTATTCTTGTTCAACACATAGTCTAACTGGTATGAAAGACAGTCTCTCCTGATGTTTATCATTTGATCAACCAAATATTTCAGTAGTAAAATCAACATAAAATTCAATAGAATGTTCATGTGCGTCACCAATGAAATTACTGAAATGACTTAGGTAAGCCTATTTTTTTGCTTGTACATACATTTATCGGTACATAATTTTGACAGATGTTAATAGGTTGCAAGAGCGATATTCCTCCTGTCATAAAAATACTCTGTCTTACTATTTACAGCATAGTGCAGCTATGTGATGAAATAATGTTGGATAGCTTGATAAAATATGATTATAGGACGTATGAAATAAGAATTTCTAGTGTAGACTTCACCTGTGTTCATCTAGAAAATGTTTTCTCATGATACTGGCCTTCAGTACTCTCTACACAAAGAGTAATTTCAGTCAGCTCCATAAAACCTAAACTGAGCCATGACATAAACATGCTCAGAGACTGCTGAAATGAAAGCATGGAAAAAAAGAACTTCTATAAACCAGGCATTGGCTAAAGCTAATTTAATTAAAAAGTAATCAATATATCAATAACTGATTTTGATCCTGATTTGAATTAAACTATCTGAATCTAACTTTTTCTCTGAAATAGATAACTATTTTCATCACTCTGGAACAGTGGCATAAACTGTTGCAGAAAAATAGCAACTGGAAGATTTAGGTTTAGACTGTAGCAAAGGGGATTGATAACTTTTCTGAAAACAGTATGACTGCCAAGGCTTAATGATTTTAGATTCTGCAGAGATACCTAGAAGTAAATGTCTGTTGATCTCTCCAATGTTATAATTTTTACTGAAATGATTTTTTTTAAAAAACAAAAATGTAATTTTAATATGCAAAAATTGCATACTGTTCTAGGATTAAACTTTAATGTTTTGGTTTTTTAAGAAGATTTTAAGCTTCCATGAATTTCAGTGGGATTTAGTGGTTAATCATCATTTTAAAACATGATGGTAAAATATTCCACTCTTTAATAAGTTATTCAGATTTCACAACTGAAGTTACTACTGACTGATTGCAAATGAAAATTTTTAGCAGAAATGAAGTAGAATGCTAGACAGGATTCTGAAACCCACCCCACTGAAAAACTGAATTTTCTGCCCACTGTTTATTTTGTCACATATGAACAAAGACACTGGGTAGGAGAAGAAACTTGTACTCCATGAAACAGGAACTCCAAAAAATTTTTCCACTTACTGTCATTTTAGGTTTTGTGCACTTGCATTTATGTATTTGTGTACCATTTTAATCTGTTATTGCAATAAACTCACCTTTTTCCCTATAGAATGACACACATTACTCTCTCACAATTTTTACATAAAGAGATGACCACTATAGCAAATAGAATAATGTCTCAAAATTGGCATTAAACAAAACATGCAGTGTTTGAGGTAATATAACTACATCATGCCTTATTATCAAAAGCGGTGACAGAAAATTCCTTTTTTATATATATACACCCATATATATTTGTCAATTAGTTGCTGGATATTTACTGCTACGTATTTGTGGGACAATCAGGATTTTATGAGAATCTGTCATGCTAGAGAGAATCAATTCTTATATGGTTATGGTTCCTGTATCTTTCTGACAGGTCTTCCCAACAAATATTGGGGAAAAGTAAAATCCAGGGGGGCATGATCATTCTAAGTTCACACTTCGATATCAGAAATATATTAGCTCCAACAAAGGTAAGAAATGCAATTCTGTCATTAAGCCACATAATTAAAGGTTGTCTTCAATGCAGTCTTGCTATGTTTATTCAATGAATCATAATGAATTGCAAGATATACAGTACAACTAAATCCTCATTGATTTATAATAACAACTTTCAAATGTTAAATAAGTCTGTTATTGAATACATCATCAATTATAAATAAAAAATGCAGCAGGTTTCTATTTCTGTTGCTTTAAAATAAATTCTTTTTTGTATTTTTATTATATGGTTTTATTCAGTTAGTGGTTAACAGAAAATCTTTGTCAAAGTTATTTTGCTGGTATATGCATGTGTTCAAGTGAATAGTTTGAATTTTCATTTTTCTTTTTGATTTTCAAGTCTTGCACAATTAATTTATCCTCACAACATCCCTGTGAGGTGGGTACTTCAACTGTATTAAAAAAAAGAAAAAAAAAAGACTCGAGAAATTAACTGATTCAGCAAAGCCAAAACTAAGACTGTAACAAGGCAGTTGTGCTTCTCACTCTGATTTGAGTCATGAAAATATACTGCCTCTCACCAGTTTCAGTAGCTTCTGTAAAACTTCATATGAATATCACCTTGGTCATTGTCAACAGAGAAGGATATTTTTCATGAAAAATGAGAAGGATACAGTAATTACCCTGTACACAGGTAAATTTAATTGAATAAAGTCCTCATTCCCCAGATAAATACTAACAAGTAGCCTTTTTGCATTAAATATTTGAGAATATTTAAAAATTTAACCATTACAATAATATAAATATATTATATAAAAATATATTTTAACAATAAAAATACATGTAATGGTTACATGGCTTTAAAAAGTCAATGACTCTGATGTATCTACCTTAAATGTTTTAAAGAATATGCCAATATATACTTTTATTTATAATGGATATACCTATCCTCTGTCATGGTAGGTGGTGGGTGACATAAAAAGCACATTGACAGCAAAAAGTTTTTATATAAATTGCATGCACATTCTTATTTCTTACTTGCTTATCAAAGAAACAAATATATTCATTATAAGAAAAGACTCATTTACAATACAAAGTGAAACCTGCTTTAGCTCCATGCCAATATAAACGATTTGCAACTGATTACATCCATCAAGTTTAATATAAACCATAATAATCTGAAAAGAGTAATCAGATGGAACAAGATTTAATAACATACAAACCAAAGTTAATGTTTCTCTGATTGTTTCCATTAACTGCATAGCTATCCCAATTATTATTTTTATATATACATTATGTAACTTAATAGCAGAAAAGTTAAAAATACACAATATACAGTACATTAAATAGAGGACTGTATTGACCAAAAGGTTATACATTATTGCTGATTTTTGGAACTTTTTTTTTTAAAAAACCCATAGTCAACCATATAGATCAATTAAAAAAACCACTTAATGTATTTAAATTTTAATTATCCTGTCAGTATGGCCCCTCTGCAAACTAGGTGCATCTAAAACTAAATAAATGAAATTATATTTTTTTGAAATGCCCCTTCACCACTAGCACTTTTAAGATTACAGAAGAGCACATAATGCAACAACTTCCTTGAGAGCAAATCTTATCTTTCTTCATATAAAATCAAGAGCCCATATGACAATGAGTGGAGTAGTAGGAATGGTAAGGGAAAACTGCCATGTAAATGAAAAAGCAATCTCTGCTAAGCTTCCAAATGGGTAATACCCAATACCTATTTTGGTCATAAAACTGGAATAGCAATGGTTTATTTCCCTTTTATTTATCCAGTTATTGCAGTGTGTATAAAACAGTACGAAAAATTATATTTTATATACAACTAAACAGCTCAAAATCAGAACACATGAAGCTTGTTCATAAAATTATGTTTTCATCCTGCCAAATTTAAAAGTATATTTTCTTGTAAAAACTCCTTTGAGAATTCAAGCATTTGAAGAAGACATGTATATATAGTGTCACGAGATTTTTTTTTTTTAATCGCTTCCTAAAGTGAGTATAACATGTTATGGACAAATAAATAAACAATTAAAATTGGCATGGGATGGGTAGTTTGAAAAAGACATTTCTTCTGATTTACACATTCACTGAACAAACTAGATGGCAAACTGACATTTTTAAACTGGCAAATGTTATGGAAAAATAATGAGGCAACAGAAATAAACATGAATTTTTCATTGTTGACTTTTTTGTAATTGGCTGATTTAACTTCAGGGCAATTTTAAGACCAAAGCAGAGAACTATTGTATTAGAATATAAAGATTCCCCCACTTGCAGACAATAGGGTTTTCTTACTAATAAATATCTGACAAGTTGACACTGACCCTGAAGCTCTCATTGTTAGTAGGGTGCTGTTAGTAGTAGCAGTTGCAAACATATGGGTTTGCCAGTAACAACTCACAATTTGTGCATAGTTGAGTCTTCGAAACTGAGCAAATTTGCTCTCAAAATCTCGCCAGCGCTTGCTGAGCTGTATCAGGGTTGGCTCCACTGCTTTTGCAGCCCCATCCTTAGACAAGCGTTCAGCCTGCCTGTGCACCGCATTCAGATCTTCCTTCTTCTTCTCCAATTCTCCATCAATCTCCTAGTGAGCAAAACCAATACAGGGCCCAGGACAGTTAGCTAACTAGATCAATCAACTTAAAAGTAGCAAAATACTTCTGTCAGAAATTCCATTTCCATTTTATTGTTACAATTAAAATTTACAGATATTTCATGTCTTATTTTACATTTAAATGAAACAAAAATAACTGAAATTGAAGAACCTTCTTGGAGATCGGCTGTAGAGATAGCAACGGCTAGTACACACTGAAAACCAGTTAGCAAAGGCCAACAGTTTCCACTTTCAGATTCTTGCTAGTACATTGTGATGGGCAATTGGAGAAATTCTTTCCTCAATAAGGGTCAGCATATTCAGAATAAATAGTGTTTGGACAGCTTACAAATATATTATTTGACTAATATATTACTTAACTCCTGTTTTACTCTGTGGGAAACTCAACAGAGAATGAAGCAAAGAAAGACGATGTAAAATAAACTAGGAAAACTTTTGACAGTATGTAAATAAATCTATAGAGTTTGACAGTGACATATGAATATGTTCTGATGAAAATGAATGTGCTAACATGAGACAGAGGTCATCCATATATCGGTAAGTCATTTGTTCATCTGGAACAAAGATACATAAAATCAATTACAATTTTTACTAGAAAACATTTGATGCTTCTTAATACATTGCACACTTTCCATGTTACCAACAAAAAATTTTATTTAGTGTGTTTCAAATTATTCATGTAACATTCTGTATAACAAACAAATACAAGATATAGTACAATAAAGAAATGTCAGATTGAACACAGATAATTATGTTTTGTTTTACTATAAATAGAAATAAAAAACTGAACTGATAATTTTCTGTATCTATTCGAAAATTTGTTGCATTTGCTGTCTGTTAATTTGATAAACTATCACTCAAAAAGATCTACCATTGCCATCCCAAAACAACATTACCTTTAGCTTCTGCTCATCTTTGTGGTCTGGTAGACTGGCTAACTTTTTCTCAATGTCATCCAGCCATGTCATTAGGTCATCAGCCTGCCTCTTGTACTGATACCATTGATGAGAAATCTCTAAAGCCTTTTTTCTTCTTTGAGATCTCAAGTCCTGTTCACAGTGTAGACATTATTAGAATATGAATTAAAGGTTTATAAAATATGAATTGGCATGTGCGCACATTGAAAGGGAAAGTGCACAAGGCCACTATTTGTTTTAATTAAACGTTGATATTTAAATTAAGTATATACGTATATGAATGCAGCATATTTTCATCAGTTTAGCAGATTATTTTTTCTTTTAAAGGAGGTTACCTAATTCAGGGTTATTAACATGTTGAATAAACCACTGAGACAGTCACCAATATTCAGAGAAGTTAAGACTCTTACATAAATGTCAATATTTTATATAAAAACACTTCTGCTCAGAATACTTACTGGACAGATGGAAACACAGCCCACTTAGTATCTAGCCATAAGTGGGCTTCCTGTGTTTTGTGGTCTCCTGTGAAATTCTAGCCTGCATGCAAACTCCATAGCTATTCAGAAGAAAATTATTTCAATGCAGAAATATATGCAAAGACAGGTTTCCTATTTCTAAATTAAATACCATTTACATAACAAATGTCTTGTGTTTGTGACTCAGCTTTATAAAATTATTAAAACCTCTCTTTAAGAGGAAGTTAAAAAATGTTATTTTATTTCATGTAAATATTATTAAAAATACTCAATTTCCATTTGCTTTAACTGTTAATCACTACTGTATCTTCTTACTAAGAAGTAAATTTAAAAATTACTGGTATATTTTATATAAAAATATTTGGATGAATTTTATTGAATTTTATTTGACAAGGTTGAATGCCTTAACTGAGTCACTCAAAGGGAAATCAATCACTCTATTCCATAAAACCAGACAGTAAGGATCTGGTCAATAGCATGGTTCTAGAAACACTTTTCTTGTTTCCATAAAAATTATTAATTACTTCAATTTAACTTGGAGCAAAGACACCAAATAGATTTCAAGTTTCTTTTAAATGTGGAAAAAATAACGGTATATTCCAGTTATTCTTTTACTGAATTCACACAGATCTACAAAATTGTAAAAATTAGAATGAAAACCACAGGAAAGGAAAATGCTGTTTAAAAATAAGTAATAATATGTAACCAGCCCATGTTCCCCAAGTCAAGAACAACTTAATGAAAATTTTAAAAAGAAAGAAAAAATTTGCTTGCCAATAGGATGAAAATTTCTTCTACAGTAGCCAGAGCCTACAGCTCCAAGTAGGTGACCAAGCTGACTTCCCAACTGTAATATTCTTTCTTTCCTTACTTATATTTTTCCCTGGAAAGACAACACTCCCAATTACAACTAGTAGCTCATCCAAATAAGTCTCAGTGTGGTTGTTTCTAGGAACAGTATCATACAGTTATACCTCGAGGTGCATGGTAACACAGAATTTTGATGTGTCACTGGTTTTCAGTCTCTCAGCTGCTAGGTCTATTGGTACTACCACCTACCCTATTTTAAAGAGCTGGAGCCACTTTTCCCACTAAAAGAGCACAGCATGTGAATCTTTTACTAAAGGATAAAACACCTTGGTGCCAGAAATATGCTCTACAACTGAAAATATAAGTTTGTGAGAACTGATTCTAACCAAGATCTTGACTGCTGTTGGAGAGACTTAAAACATGCATAATGTGTTAAAAAAAGGAATTACTATCAAAGAAATGATTGTAGTCCAACTGGCAATCACACAGCTGTAACACTGAGGGCAAACCAGTACTTGTTAAGCTGGAGATTTAAAATGTCTTTTCCAAGGCATCAAGAGAAGTATATAAGAAAATATATAAGAAAATATACATTTATAGCCAAACAGTTCTAAAATACTCATCTCTAAAGAGTAATGAAGATTCATTTAATTTAACAGAACAATGCCCTGAAATGAAGAAAAAATGGTTTTAGTAGCATGTGCTTATAATTGTAGCTCCTATACCTTGAGAGCATTATGTTTAGTCTGCAACAGCTGCTGTTTTATCTTTATTTCCTCTCGTTTTCTCTCATCTGTGATTCTCTTTTGAAGTGTGTTGCCCCTTTGCAGCAATTCTTTCACTGTGCTCTCGTCGTCTTCACTCTGATTTAAAAATATAACAAGTATAATGGGTATTTTAATCTATTTAATTATTGTGTAAGTACTAGGAGAAAGAGACATATAAAAACTACACTTCCTTTGCTAAGGTAATCATCTAACAGATACTTGCAGTTCTATACTGAAGACCAAATAGCTTTTACTTGCTTTCTACAACACACGTAGACACTTGAGGAGTACAGGTAAAACAGCACTTGAAAACCTACAGAAGTTTGATATTAGATTTTACACAGCATCCAGGAAAACAGGATGAAAACATTAAAGGCAAAAAGGTAAAATATATTTTACTTTAAACCAAAAAGAATAGAAATTTCTAAAATATTCTAAATTACTGTCAGTAGTCGCTGAAATTTTCAGTATGCTAGGGCGCCTATTTCATGTATCATCACAATGCAAAACAGCTGTTCTGGCAGGGAAAATGATACCACTAAGTACTTTTTTACATAGAAGTTTAATCTATGCCAGAGCTTCTGCGAACGTAAATCTTGAACCACACTAAACTTCATTAGTAAAGAAAGAGAACAAAAGATGCTCAGGTAGTGGAAGCTGCCCTGTCAAACTTGATTCACTTAGAATTTACCACTGCAGTACAAACTGCCTTAAATTTTAATTTTCCTGCATAAAAAAGAAAAAAAAAAGTCCTGTAAAGATTCCTTTCAGCATTGATATAAAATAGCTTTCTTTGAAGAATTCCTTAAAAGGAAAAAAATATTGCTTTTAAAGAAATATATATTTGATCTTGCAGACAATTCACAAAGAGAGGATACTAAAGATGAATCTGTCTTGTTGCCCAGCCAAGAACTGCCATCTCTCTGAAAATCACTCTGGAGAAAACACACCACAGTGGCAACAGTAGCAAAGCACAGCAGTATTTTACTCTTTTTTCTTTTTAATTTTTTTACCTAATATGCATAAATAGTTTTACTACTTGCAAAGACCAAACATGAGTAATAAAGCTTACCACAGCCACAAAAACTATTTACAATAAATGGTCAAATCAGATCTGTTAAGAACTAATAGGCAAGCAGCATTTCTTTCAATGATCTTTGCCTAGCATTTGTTTTTAATGAATGTCTTCTTTTACTATATTGGCTATTTAGATACATAATTCTGAGTTTTCTTGGTCTTTATATTGCTACAAAAAATTTAATATTGATTCCCTTTTCTGTAATATTGCTGATACTAGTATCAGACCTGTAGATAATATTCCTGCTTTGCTTAGAGCTTGTGCAAGGGTCAAAAAATGTTTTTCTTACAAGTTAAAAATTAACTTATCACTAAAACTTTTAGTTAATGCTAACTTGGGACTCTTGATTTTATAATATGTTAGCACAGTAAAATTTTTTTCAAGTCATATCTAAAGATCCCAATGTAAATATGGAAGTTCCTAATTTTCACTCAGGTTTTTTCATCTCCCTGTCTACTTCACTCAGACTTCCATTTCAACCAAATTACCATATCTTTATTGAAGTCTTCCTCTTTCAGATTCACCCCCTGCTGAATTTCAACCTCCAGTGGCTCAAGCAATTTTTGTATATCGAAGTCAAATTGCTCCAATTCCTTTAAAGGAATGAAGGGCTAAAATGGGAGAAATACAAAGGTTATTTATTTAAATCACATACTTAATAGTTTTATTAGAAACATAAATGAGAAGAGACATCTGTTCTACTCCCTACTGCTAAAACAATGATAGACTTTCCATCATGTGGAAAAATATCTACACCATAGAAGTCAAAGTACCCAAAGATACAAGTAAAGATAGGTGTTTAACAGTACTGTAGAATATCCATATAAGAAAACATAATTCTATGGTGAATGAAAATTTAAAAAAATATTATATTCTCACATTTGTATGTAAGAACAGATTCAAACAAACAAAATAGACACAATTCCTCCAAAATTAATGGCAGTATAATTACAGTGCTTTAGCTTAGCATTCATTTTTAAACTCTAAAACTAGCACCACTTATTAACAATAATACACCGCCTTTTATCTGCCTGATACCTGGGTGCCTGTGGATAGTTAAATGTACAATAGGCAATATACTTAAGTGCATTGCAAAGGATCAACAGAAAAAGCTTTCTTCTTTCAAAGCTTTAAATGCAAGAACAAGCTACAAATTCTTGATGATTCTTGCATAAAATTTAGATTTAAAGATAATTAATGCTTTATGATGTTCTAGGAACTCTTGGACATAAAACTGTCTTCTTTCTAAAAACATAAGCACATTATATTCTAATCAGATCTCTTTTACTCTTTCCTCCAGTACAATTGATATTTATTATAAAACAAAAGTTTGTAATGAAGATGATAACAATCCAAGTTAATCAGCTAAAACAAAAGAGTCTGGGCATCATCTATTCTCAGCTGTTCCATAGATGACTTGTGAGAATTATGGTAAAAATACCTTAATTGTATCTGTTTGATTGTTTTAATGAAAAAGATTTTGTGCACTTACAAACATTAATGGAAATATAATAATCTACAATATTTATAGAGAATAATACTGTGTTCACAATTTTTCATCAAGAAGCTCAGAATTACACTCAGCAAGCACTTCAACTAGGTAGAAATAATAGCAAACTACAGAGTAATTTATTCTCAAGGATGTCTTCTAAAGGATGTCTTCAAAAGTACTTAAATTTCGCTAAAAGACAAATCAACTAATAAAACTGGAACATAAAATTACAATTAAATAAAAACAAACAGAAAATGTAAGGAAAAATACTAAAGAGGTTCAAAGACCACTTGAAAATGTTAAGTCTCATTTTAGTACACTATGACCATTTTGTTAATTAAGGACACAACAATTACATACTACTGTTTACTGACTTCACAGGTAATTTCTTATTTACTTCACTTTTGTACTGATAGTTGTTAGTATTTGAAAAAATATAGCTAATTTGAAAACAGATGAGAATTGATTGAAAATAGATTATGAGAGTTTACTATCTTCTTGAATTGATTATTTAACCTGTTATTCACCAAGTGAATAATTTTACCTAAGCATAAAAAACCCCAAACACTTAGGAAGCTAATATCACCCTGTAAGAATAATAATTTTTAAGCCCATGAAGCTGAAATCATTACTAAGGCAAGTGTGGTTACCTACATTATACAGGTGGACAAAACAAGGCACCCAGAAATTTAGTCCTTTATCCAAACACATACAGCAAGTCAATAGAATCACCAAGAACTCAGACAAGCTTTTGGCACTCTATCTTATGCGATACCTGGAACTATAGCTCAACCATACCCTAGCTGTCCATTGCCCAAGGTCCTGGAAAATGTCCCCTAAATTCTAATTTACCATTAAAATTATGTGCTGTAGTTATTCCTCTCATCTTCCTAGATACGTAGTGTCTAAAGCTTAATGAGGTGCTGCCATTCCAGCTCATCTTGCCTATACAGTCATAAACGGGAGAACACCTGAGAGAGAAGGTTGCCAGGTGGAAGACGTTTGCAGGCTGTGTTCTGAAGACACTTCATCTTGACAAGCATCTTTTCCCACTTCTTTGAGTGAGCCCACAACATGCAATGCAAACAGTTAACCCATGATAAACCATCTACAGGCAGTCCCATTGTTCCTTAAGATGAGCAATAATGTCACACAACCCTATCAAAGGCTGCATCAACCCTGTATGCTTACAGCACTGTGGAAGTGCAAGGTAAAACTGAGATGGAAATCCAGACTGCAGAGATCAGATGTTCAGAATAAAATTGACACACGACACAGTTGAGTTTTGTGCCAAGACGTTCTCTGTCTACAATTTGTACTTCTGTAAGAAGTACATGAGAAGCATGCTGGAATGGCTGAAGTACTACTGATGGCCAATAGGAAAAAAAAAAAAAAAAGGATTACCTTTATTCATAGGACATACTCTTTTCTGCTCCAGAAATGAAACTTATCTAAACTCAAATATCCACAATGAACGTGCTGGTTACATGAGGTATTGAGCCCTGTGTAAACCCTAAACAACTAATGAAAACCATGTCTCTTTGCTTATGTTTTTTGCAAAGCTTATTTCCTGCTTGCCACTGATCCTCTGTGCATTCATTTCCAGGGCTACTACACTAGCCCAGCAAAACGGAATTAAGATCCATGCATTCCTGTTAGCCTATATACCTGTATGGCTGCCTGCTTTAATCTGTCAAATAGCTCTCCGCAATAAAGTCAGCAAATACAATAGAAACAGTAGGAGGCTTATGCCCTCCCTCATTCCAATTCAGAAGTCACAACTAAAGTTACCTAATCCATATTGAATTCAGATATCAAACTAGTTGTACAGATGAGTAGCTGAAGTATAATTGATACAATCTATGTATATCTATCTATCTATCTACCTACCTACTTATCGATGGATCTATCTATCTATCCATCCAATCAATGTTGGTCAGTCACAGCCTCATAGGAACAGGCTGGGTGCCTTTAATGAAAAATTATCCCTCCAAAAAAAATCTATAGCAGGCTACTCATACTTTGAGAAGATTAAGAATCTTACTGATTCCCTGATGTTTCTCAATCTTTATAAGTCAGTGAAGTAATCACTGTTACATTCACATAAAGTCAGTGAATACTTCTGATGCTGAAGCAGTGAAAGACCTTAACTCCAAAAAACCCAAACCTTCACACTTTAAACAAAAAAAAAAATTAATAGGTTCTACATATTTTTTCCTTTAAAAGTTTAGTTTT
This sequence comes from Gorsachius magnificus, assembly GCA_034008185.1. Taxonomy (NCBI): domain Eukaryota; kingdom Metazoa; phylum Chordata; class Aves; order Pelecaniformes; family Ardeidae; genus Gorsachius; species Gorsachius magnificus. The sequence goes on from CM067081.1 coordinate 92,242,882, forward strand.
GGAGAAACCGCAGCCCGCTACATAGTTGTAATTGTTCACCTTATATAAATATCATTTTGTATGCATCTCCACATGTAAGCAAGTCCTCCTACCTTTCCACTCTTAATTCTTTGCGATATAGTTGCAAATCGCTGGTTGATCTCTGACAGTTTAGGCTCTATTACTTTCTTGCAGTGATCTCCGTAGTTTGTCATCAAGTCTACTGCCTGGTCACGTACAGAGTCCACCTTTGGATGCATATCATTCAGCTCAGCCTTTAAGCGCTACAGTCCATGAGCAAGAGACAGGGCTTGAAGTTAGTAATAAATGCAAAGAGAGAGAAAGAGAGAGAGAGAGAGAGAGAGAGTGTGCAAAGGAATAGGGAGCAAAACCACAAAGCAAATTCAGATAATTATGCCTGAGTGTGTAAATCCAGTAGAAATACATTAGATAACATTCCCACTCATATCCCTCAAATTTATAGCAGGAATGAATCTACATGTCTGTCTTAATATCTCCTAGAGGAAATTAATGGTGAACATTATTTCTAGGCAGGTTCTTATCTGCAATAATACAATCTTCAGCATATTTCAGGATACGCTAATTTGTTTTATGTTCCTGAAGCTAAGAAGAGCTGCTAATTCATGTATTATAGAATTGGACGTATAGTTGTTGCTTTCCTTACTGTCCATGCCCATAGTTGAGGCAGGGAAAAATGACCAGAGGAAAAACAGTGGGAATTTTTTCTACAAATCTATCACAAATTACAAACAACTGAGGGCAAATACCTTCTTCCTCTGCAATAGTAATCTTAACAGTAGATGGGCAGAGGCTGAAAAAGACAGCCAGGCATTCAGGAATCATAAACACAGTTGGGCATTAAGAATTACATTTCACCATCTGTATGAAATGCCTTTGTGCAACACAAATACATATACCTGTATTGATGGCAAAGATAATTGTACTGCATACCTGATGGTGGCAAAATTGTTCATTCAACTACAAAAGCCTGTCCTGTAATCCTGCTAAGATCAATGAGGCATTGATTTATGTTCTGCCTTGGCATTTGTAAAGTTTTGCTTCAGCAAATGGTATCATTATGTTAGTGCCAGTAATACAATTCTGATTTTGATTTGCAAACTGGTCCTCAGATAGTATGTACTGCCCATGGAGTTTAATACAAAGTAAAATGTCACACTGAATTCAGAAGAAAAAAAAATCCATATAGATAATCTTAACAAAGAAGGTATTTTAAATAAGATACTTTAAAATTCACATCTATCTTGCAAGTTAACTTTTCATCAGTTGGTCAAATGATGCAATGGGCCAAATAAAACCTTCTGATCAATATACTAACCCATTATTATACAGCTAGTTCACCATATAATATGCTTGTCTGTGGTGTTGGTCTGGCATCAGTGCAAGCAGTGTTTATAGAATTAAAACAATCATATGACAGAGATATCAAATGCAGACACCATGGATATCAGAAAAGTATCACAGAAAAACAGAAATGAAGAACATAGAAAGAAAGGATTTTGTTCAACCAGATGGGCTTAAGGAGTATTTTGCAGCAAATACAGGTATAATAAGCTGCTGTTCTACTCACCAGGAAGTCCCCAAGACTTACAATAACATATCTGGTTTTATTTCTGCAGGGATTTAACTTTTGCAATGCAGTGCAAATTTATTAAGTAATCTACAAGCTGCCTGAGGGGTAGCTTTATCACAGAAAAAAAGAATGTTAATCAATCTATGATACCTTTCAAATTAGGCTAATTTTGACACATTCCTTTGCAGAATAAAATTAATGTTTTCCAGAAAATCACATTTTTTTACCTTAAGAATTTCCTCTTTTTGCTGGGGCTTTTGTTTATCAGATTCATCCAACAGTATTTCAGCACGATAAATCCAAGTTGTGACATTAGCTACATTCTGATCAAAAGCTTCCATGTGCTTTTGATATTCCTGTATGTGGAAAAGGTAAATACTGCATACAAAAAAATAATCAGAACTGAAATAATACCTGTAATTATGCCAACTGTGGCAAATATGCATACATTATGAAATTAAACTTGTTTATTTTACACAGTAACTGCTTGTTTTGTGAAGGACAGAATCTGTTGTTTGTTTGCTCTCACTTTATATATATTGTTTCTTTAAAAAGACATTCTAGGAGAGAGAGAAGCTTCCGAAGTGACAGGCAGGACGGTGATACAGTCGCAGCAAGACGCAGGTGTCACAGCTCAGCCAGGCTGCTGAGAGGAACAGGAAGCTGACAGTCAGACCTACCAGAGGTGGAGAGAAGACTTTCCCGAGAGCCAGGTACAGAACTTTGGAAGGCCACCAATTTGACTGAAACTCAGGCGGAAACAAGGATGGACTTGCAAGGTCACAATCAAGAATGTGAGCTTTGCACATAAAACTTTTATTTGCACTTCACCTAACTTCTTTGCTTTAAAAAGCTTTGAGACTGCTTTTTAAAAAGCTATTCTGATAAATATTTTTTTTTCTCCTTAATTTACAAACCTTTTGTCTTTTTTGGTGACCTCACTAGAATCAGGTCTCTGCATATCCACCTCAGAACTCCAGGAGAACCATGTATAGTTTGGCATAATACTAAGTAAGTAACACTTTATGGCCAAAAGGAACAGCTCAATGACATGTTGCACGTTACCACTGGTACACTACTAAAATATCCATATTCAGTCTGTGTTTACAAGTTTTCCAACTGTGGAAAACATGCATACATTATAGAATTAAACTTGTTCATTTTATACAGTAGCTGTAGAATCCACAGCAGAGAGAAAGTAGAGGAATACATAACTGTATCAGTCTATAAACCCCATTGTATATTTCTTATAATCAGTTTATAATCACATTGAAGCTGAGGACCTACATCACACTGAATGAAATGCTTAAGTTTTCCAAATAAAATAGGCACAACCAAGTGCTTGCACTTGTATACTGCATACAGCCGAAGAAGCCCTGTAGTGATGGTGTATATCATTGCAGAAGAAATCACAAAGTAGCCACACAGACTGGAGTGGACCTCTAATGCATCAAGCTCTGAAAAGTCATGATAAAAGCTAACACACTCTCAAGACCCACTTCAGTTTCTCTGGGCTGAAACTGCATTCCCATTCTCTCAGCACCTGAAACAGCATACAGATTTCCCAAAGCATTCTGGTAGTCAAATAGTTAAGACTCTTCTCTGTTTGAGGGTTCAAGCCGTCATTTCTTCATGGCAGAATTAATTTTAAGGGAGAATATAGTTACATGACTATCAGCAGCTGAAGTAGTTGGGGCTGGGGCTCCTGCATCTGAACTAAATGTGGTTTAGGGATTTTACTTTGGACTAAGCTTGATCTGGTGCCCTTAGCTAAGTATCCCCACCAAAACAAGCACCACAATACATGCACATCATGCATTTCTGAAAGAGCAAATCATAGTCCTTGAGCACATTAGGCGTGCACCCTGAGTTTCTGATTTAGTTGACTCTGAAATTAATCTAGTTCACACACACCAAAGCTACCCTGTGGACCAAGCCAACATGCAAGCAGGGACTGACTTCTCACTTGTACTACTCTTCCAAACGGAAATGTTAATGTAGCCAAAAGCAGACAAGGTTGTTGGTATCAATACCAAGACTAATTCAACTTATTTGACTATTTCTTTGAATTGATTCATGTTCAAGTAGTCTAGGTCCTTGGGGAGAAACTGCATTTCATTCATCAGGAAAAAAAATAGTTCAGGAACTACTGAGGCAGACAGGAATGGGCACTAACAGTAAAGACTCCACAAATCCATCATTCTGTAAACAGTCAGATTCTTAAAATATATACAATGTATTAAACAACAATCAATCTGCTTGTCTGTGTACCTATGTACTCAATAAGCGTAGTCCAGTACACCAGAAAAAGCACTCCTATAAGGCTGAGCACCTATGAATAGGCACCAACATTTCCTCTATGTGAACAAATGCATTTTCCTTACCAGTAACAGATTGAACCATTCCTCAGCACGTGAAGTTACTGCTATCCAATTACTGTTCAGTAGGCTGAGTTTATCCTCCACTAGGCTTTCCTCTCCTTTCAGCACTGTCTTCAAATTCTCCCCTAAATCACTGATGCTCTTAAGATGGACCTGGCGTTTCTCAATCTCCTTCCGTGTTGCCTACATAAGCAGAATAAAAAATAAAAGTTCAAAAAATAAAAAATTCTCCACATTAAGAACATCAAATATTAAAACAGCCAGAAAGTTCATACTACAACACAAACTCTTGCTTCCTATAGGAAGAGAAAATGATCTGTGAAGAGCAGTAAGTAAAAAGTAAATTGTTCCTCTTTAGCTCTGATGAAATTGTAGAAGTTCTCATAGTCTCATAATCATTTTTGCTACTAGCTTCATTTTAAAAAGTGTGAATTACCTCTCATTCCAGTGTTCAAAATATAGTTTTAATACTTAATTATTAAACAAGAATCCACATTTTACAATATTTATATTAAGATGTTTTAGGTTACTTTGCTCATAATAAAATGTCATAGTTATCAAATAGCACATAAAGCTTACACAATAGATGGGACAATAATAAAGCATCATGATGACATCTTAAGACTTAAAGAACTCCACTGAAATATTCTCATAAAATATTTTAATATTCCTTTAATACTTTTCAATGCAATCTTTTTCAGCAGAAACCATGTTCTTCTCTCCTGTTAGACTTCTTGTTTCCTATCTGTAGAAATGCATCTTTCCTTTCCATTCACTTGGGATTTCACTCTGAGAACTAAAATACTAAAATAAGCTATTATCCACAGCAACTCTAAGCTTGAATGATTAAAATACATATGCAGTGTTACAAGATTAGATTTCCAGCATCTCCTCCCATTATTATCTTACCTTATATAAACAGATTTAAATGATATTTAAGGTCACATAATTTACTCATTATTAATTTCTTAATATTTGTTGCAACATGCAAGTTTAACAAAAGGAGCAAATCCCAAAATATTTAGACAATGTGTAAAAAAGCAGGAATTTAATGCTAAATACTGAGATGACACATGCAGAGTATAACAGTCTTGCTGAATACTAAAGGAGAGGCACAAATTCCTTACACCTAATATCACATATAATCAGTTTTATGAGAAATATTTATCTGAGCTCTTTGGCACCTGATAGCAATGATCCAGACATATATGGTTTCTGCTTATAGAATAAAGCTCCAACTAGAAATGAAGTGGTCCAAACAGAAGTAAGTTAGGAGAAAATTAAGAATCACATCCAGAGACATTGATTTCTCACAGATGACTTGAATACAGTGAAGAAGAACCACTTGTAATCAAACCACAGTCACAATTCTTCCACCTCAGAATCAACACTGTTATTGCACTAGAACTACACCTTTATCACCTCCATAACATCACACCTCTCACGGTCAGTTTGTAATAAAGACAGTATAGAAATTACTTTTTGGTACAATATAATCTTAATAGTACCTCCAACTTACTTGGCATATGTGATGCTTAAAGCAGCTACTCAGTTCCTATGCTTAACAGAATTAATGATCTAATTTTATAACGTTATTTCACAGAAAGGGTTTTACACTTGCATTTCATGTACGTATGAGAAATTTTCCATGTTCTACCAATTTTCTCAAATACAGAGGATTTGTAATGGAATCAAGACATGATTAATGCAGATTATTAACTATAAACTAAAGAATTAAAGAATTTGAAATGGAGAGTTTTAAATTTCAACAGGTTCTAGTCAGATTAAAGGAAAAACATGCTGCCTTCTAATACAATTTTATATGTTTCGCAGCAGGTACAAAATGTCATCACAAAAAGGAACAAGACAGAATATAATTTACCTCCAACTCTGCATGGAAAGTTTTGAGCTGCTTTATTACCTTTTCAGAATAAGTTACTTCCATTTGGAAAAGAATCTCTGAAGCACATTTACTATGGGTTGTGGTTTCCTTTGCATTTTACATGTATGAAAACTCAGACCAGTCTTGGGCTAAATATATATAAATATTAAGCCCAACTAGAAATACAAACAGATGGATCAGATAATTAAATATCTGTTAAATAAAACTGCTACCCAAAAGCCAGATGCATAATTCCCCATCTATAACAAAAAGTGCATCAGTACTTTGCCTGATCCCAGGAGTAAAGCAAAGACTAGGTGTACCTCTGGGCAATACAAATATTAACACTCCTGTGTATCAGCAATTAAGGGACATAACCAATGAGATAACTAAAGAATCACACTTCCCCCCACCTTCTTAAGAAAAAAAACATTGAGGCCTTCAACACAATATTGACGTCAAAAAGCTATCTTCTGCAATACTTCAAATCTCTAGTAATCAAAGTTCTAATATATAAAAACCTGGACACATTGAATACAGTTCAAAACCTGGCAGGGTCTGTAAAGACAGAGGGGTTCCACACTGCATCATCAGCTAGGACCTAATCTGTATGATATAATGCGTACTAGGTAAACTAACAACTTTTTTCCAGTTCTTTGACAACTTTGATAACATGGTTTGGTTTGGTTTTGTTTTAATTTGACATTTCTTTATTATATTATGCAGAATTCTCTTTTCAGTATTTCCAGGCAGTGACAATTTACATATACTTTATCCAGCACAATATAACAGATAGTGTTGGTAAATTTTCTGTACTAACAAGACAAAAGGACTCCTATTATTTTAACAACATTATATAAAACAGATGAAAAAAGGTCATGATCCCAGGATTATTTCATTAAAACTCAGGGAATGGCTTTCAAAATCTGCTAATTTTTGAAGACCAACTTCTAGTATTCAGTGAATTGATCTTCATTCATCACTTTTCCCTGTATTTTCTTGGGGAATAGAAGAGCATATTTCAAAATTAAGGTAAAAATCCCCAACCTTACAGGATTTAAACCCCCTTCTGGGTGCCCTAACATCAGACTGCAATTCAGCTGTGGAGTTTATTTGAAAATATGTAAGAAATATATAGAATTTTAACTATAGAATCAAAAGCTTTGTAATTTAATTAACCCTTAAAAACCCAAATCCTAATATCCCAAAACCACTACAATGGGTACAAAAATTAAAAAAAATTTTCCCAAGGGGTTTTTTTTTTTTTTATGAAACTATGTAACATAAATAAAATACATAAACATGTTAGAAGTTGGGAAAAAGCTGGCATTTTAGGGAAATCATGACATCCAAAATTCGACTGTAGTTGTGAAAATTTGTCAGCAATGTTCAACAGTGTTTTAAAACAGATTACATTAACACTGCTATTTGCCATTATAGTGAAGTCATTAAATTGACCTTTTTTTTTTCCTTAGGACTAGTATATTTATTTATAAAACAAAAGTTTATTCACGTGTGTATTACTTGCTGGAATACAAAGGTTCCATAAATAATTTCAGGAAAGACAGATCCATTAAAATATGTATACAAATTTTAGAGCTTATATTAAGGAGAGAAAGAGAGATATCTAGATGGTCATCTCTTCTTTGCATATGCCTCCATGTGGGATTACATCTATCATCAGATACAAGAGTTAAAGACGATTGCAATCTCTCCATTCAGATTGCTGTTCTAATTTCTGTTAGACAGAGTTCTGAAATATCTCTGAAAGAAACTCTTGTACTTCCACTTTTTTGAAGTACCAGTTGTGGCTGTTTGGTACAGGATACCACAATAGAAATTCTTTGACCCCAAAAATTCACTCGTATTTCACTGAATGGAATCTTTCCTTAGCTTTTAAAGGAACCATTATTCTTTTGTCATTTGTGTTTCTCAGAAAAGTGCTGGTAGCATGCCTTAATCAAAACTGGGGAAGCATGTCACCACTGAAGTCCCAGAATATGAACATTTGCAAGAGAAATGGCATCTAGGTTCCTGGCACCCAGGAAATGAAAGCAACCAGACAGATCCTTCTTCTCTGTTAAAATTCTGCATCCAGAACATGACTCAGGTGACCAGTTTCTAGCCCCATCCCAGTAAAATCAGAAGGAAGAGAGGGAGATAAGACCAGCTGAGCTTCTATATACCAGTCCCTACCATCTAAACCTCAGGAAAGAAGTTGCAGTGTAAAATAAAAGCTTTATTCAAGTAAAACAGATTTGGATGGCTTGAAACTTGGGCAGAAGGCAGATTGCTTTGCAGTGTTGAAAGACATGGGGACAAGCAAGTTGCATACAATAGTATTTTACCTATTTTGCATATGGTCCATAGGATGAAAGAACGAATCATGTTAGTATAAATAAATGCAGTTCCCTGGCAGCCATATACACTTTGAGCGGCATTCACATCTTGTTTTCTGACCCCACTGTACTGTGGCACACTCTTTATCTTTCAGTTTAGTAACGAATACTACTGGGGTTTGCTGTTTTGTTTTGGTTTGGTTTTACTTGATGTTTCATAAGGGAGGGAAAATCATAACCTCCTTCACATTAGCAAATACTAACTAGGAACAAATGATGTTTGAAAACAGAGGCTACGTAGGAATGGCTTTTACTGAGGACGTGGTGGAAAGGGTTTCTGAACTATACTTTATAATGATAAAACTATCATATATGAAATTGAACTACTGATTTTTTTCAAACAAAACAGAGTTGTGACTAAATACAGAGGATAATATTTTATTTGTGCTGGTCATTAACATAGGTAGATTAAAAAGATTCAACAGCAATGAATGATAGAAGAAAAGTTCTATGTGCCTCCACACTGTCTGTACACTGTGGATTACTTGGAAGTAATCTTTGCAATTTAAACCTCTCTAAAAGAAATGGTGGCTCAGCTCTCACGGGTGGGATTACAAAATTAATCAGAAGCTGACATTATGGCCTTCTCAGTGGCTGATTATACATATTTATTTGTTTATTCACAGTACATCTTTCATTTTATTGCATTCTGGCCACTGACTATGAATCAGCTGACGCAATTTTCAGATCATTTTCATCTACTGATTTTACTGACAGGAAATATGCTGTTAAATGTGTTAGCTAATGTAATTCTAAGTACTTCAAGTCAACTTTATACTCACTGGTATTATACACTGTGCTAAAATATAATATTAAAGCACTGGCAGACTCATACTGCTGATAGTAGGGAGTGATACAGGACTTTTCCTTGTAAAACCAACTGCCAATTCCTTTTTGAGAACATGGTTTTCTGGGAACCTAATTCATATTGGGCCAGTTCCTGATTCAAAGACAAATAAACCCTGCAATGGTTAACGTCTTCAGTGATAAATACGTTCACTAAATTAGACTTCTAATTATAAACGGATTTATAATATACAATGTTTAATGACTATCTTTCCACCCACATGTCATTTTTCTTATCTATTATAACAGAACTGAATTCAAATGGAAAGATTTAACTTGTCTCTACTGAGTAAAAAGGCAGGATTTACAGTCTTCAATATATTGCCGATCTCATTTCACATAACTCAGCCAATTTTTTGTTCCATCCTTAGAAAAATTCTAGACATGAACAAATAACACACTTGCCTTCATGTCCAGATTAATGCTATGTTTCATTAACATAATTTCCTACTCCAGGTGGACATTCCTTTTTATTTCTAGGTGTTTATACCTTGAAGACAATGTTCTCATGTATAATGTTTTTATTCTAGACTCTATCTCTAAAACCCTCTGAGTTGCTTTCACTTTTAAGAAGTCTTGAGTACTGAAAATGAATTAGAAATAAGTGCAGTAATAAATATAACTGTTTCCTTGTGGGGTAAAGAAAAAAGATTATGAACTCTCTGCTTAGTTATATCAACAGCAGCACACATCCAATTTTCAGTTCATTCGCACTATTGAGTCCTCCTCTCCCCCCTTCTATTTTCCATCTTATTTTTTCTGCAGACTTTCCTCACAATGGCAATCCACTGGGCCTAATTCATCTCCCAGTACATTTCATTAGATCGGTTACTGTCTTCGGCAGCCTATTTACCTGGGAAGTCCAAAGCCCAAAGCTGCGACATTAATCAGATACCCTGAGGCCCTGGTTCTGGGGACTGAATTATTGATGTACGATTTTATATGATGCCTCATTGAAATCCACATAGGAGAATCGGTATCGTACTTGTTTATGAAGTCCTCACAATAATTTTGAAGTGTCCAGGATAACATGCAGCAGTTCCTGCCTCTTAGTGGGAGCAGATTCTTTAGGAAAAAGTTATACTCACATCACATAATTTCTGCAAATACTTATATTTGGAAGGCTAGCATCTGCCACCAATACTATCTGTTGGATTGATCAAAATTAAAAGTGTGTTTATATTTATGTAAATATTGGTTTTAAGAGAATCTTAATAAAGGAATTTTGAAAACCACTCAGTGCGAACATACTTCAACAACAGGCAGCTGCTCTCATCCAAAGTGGTTTATTCTTATTTTAATGATGAACTGACTGAAGGAGAAGAGCTGAGGTATCATATGAGGATGGACTGCAGTGAAGGTTTTGGGCAGGATTTGAAGCCAAAATATGCTTTTTACCATTTCTTTCTGCAACCTTTATGTAGCAATTCCTCATGAAAATTCACACTATTCAGTGGAGTTCTTCAAGATTAGTAGATGGAGTGGTTCCCCTGTTTGATATATTTTTCATGTTAATATTTCTTATTTTAATTAGTTCTTTTTACCTTTTTTGATTGTCATAAGATGAAAACATGTTGTACTTGTTGTAGGAAGTGAGAGACATAACAAGGACTTCCTACTGTGTAACTGCACTGATCATCAGACTTTAGGTTCTAATTATGCAACTTCTGAAGCATGAAAGTTCACATCTAACAAATTATATTAAGGACAAATCTTTCTATTTAAGCTGCTGTGAAGCTGTATACATCTGGATTAACTTTCCTGAACATACATGCAGGAACATACAGTGTACATTTCTGTTTGTAGAACTGTACCGTGTAGTTTAATACCACCAAAGATCATTCTTATTTTCATGACAGGGTAAATAGGCTGAGTAACTGGCAGCTTAGTTCAGGGACGTTAAACCCGTATGATTGTCTAATGCATCTCTTAAAAATCTGACACTTGCCCTTTATTATGGATGTTAAGAACACAATATCAATCAAAAGTAATAAGAGGAACTGCTCAGAGTTTACTTTAGGAAAGGCACAAATTGGAAATGAGAGAACTTCAAGCAGCAATGGTTTTTTTAAGGATTGAGGTTTTGATTTTAATGTCAAAGCAACAATAGTCAAAGCAGTAATTTAAGATAATAGCAAAAATTGATCTTTATATATTTTTGGATACTACTTTCAAAATATTGTCATTCTTAGAGACAAATCGCAGAAGACTTGTAGACTTTCTTTTTCTTGTTATTTGTTTGTAAATCATCAGAGTAGGCCAAAAGACATTTTATCGATTTATCATTTTATCAAAGACATTTGATCAAGCTCAGAAGGCTTGAAAGGGGCAGTTAAAGAAAAACAAACAAACAAACAAACCAAACCACAAACCAAATTCTACTCCAGTTCCTTTAATCCGCACAACCTTTAAAAAACAGTAGTAAGGTTGACTGTGTATTATTCATGACCATTATGGAAATACCATAATGCATGGTGAGACGGGTAAAATGTTTAAGGAATTCTTCATATTAAAAAAACCAGAAGTGGTAAACATTTACAAAATAAACAACACTGTTTAGGGTTTTGTTTTGAAGTTATATAGGAACACTTATCCAAAAGGTTGCTGGTTGCACATAATTATTTGAAATTTGGAAGCTTTGGATAATGATGAGCAGTTTTCTTTAAAGCACAGATTTTGTTATATGTGTACAATGATAGCTTGATTTGCTTATATTCTGACTGGATTTTTATTACATATGCAGAACTAGATTAGCTAGTGCTGAATGATACTGTGCTAAGTCTTAACATCACAGGGATATGCAGTTTGATGTATAATTCTTGCACCCCTCAGTGATTCTGTAAGATGTTTATCTAAACTGTGGCACTCATAGTAATTTTGAGGAAAGTTTCCTGTTAGGCTTTGAGTTTTAACCCAAAATAAGCATTCAGGTTGAAGCCTCATGGAAGTAAGAAACCCTCAGAATGAAAACGAATGAGCTACAAAAAACGAAAAAGGGTGAGAAAACGAATCATAGAATCATTTAAGTTGGAAAAGACCTTTAAGATCATCAAGTCCAGCCATTAACCTAGTACTGCCATCCCACCACTAAACCATGTCCCTAAGCACCTTGTCTACCCATCTTTTAAATAACTCCAGGGAAATATCCCACCTCCTGGCAGCTAACTGAACATGTGGAATATATCATGTTCCTACATCTTTAATCGTTCATCCACTGGAACTGTTTTACTGTTTAATAGTTGTCTAATCATGGTAGAAAGGGATGAGAGAGAAATGCATCTCTATTTACAAGGATACTGGATGGATAATTTATAGTACTCAAAAAAAAAAGGAATTCTAACTTTAAATTCATCTAAGTGAAGATTACTGCAATATGAATGTGAATTTTGCTGTTGATACATGCAGAGACAAGATGGTTTAAACTTTTCTGAGCACTAACGTTAGGGTGACATAATGCCATAAGAGTTACAAAGTTCCACTAATTAAAAAACCAGAATTGTTATTCTCTTTCTTTATCAAGAAAGAAATCTCTCTTTCTGTAATATGCATAAACTGAGATATATAAAGGTACAGTGTGTGTTATGTTGTTACCTTGCCCCAGGCAATTTCAGCATCCAAATTGCTAGGCATCCCCTGCACAGCTGATCTCTTTGTCAGTTCTGCATCTGTCGCTGCAAGCCATTCTGTCATAGCATTAATTTCTTTTCGTAGCTTCCGGGACAATTTCAAGCATTTCTCTAGCTCTTGCTTTTTTTCTGTCACCTGCAGAAAGAAAACATGTGTTTCTTAACTCTTCAAACAAGTTTAATGATTTTTATATACCATTTTCTATATGCTACTTTTCTATAAAAGCTTAGCTTGCAATTTTACAAGCCAAGCTGCACTTTTAATGTAGTTATGGCTTGCCTTAGTTCTCTCAATATCTGTAATATTGTTGCTAGAATGCAAACACTTATAAGAAAAAATGTGCATAAAGATGCATTGAGTTTGGACTAGCAGCAGACCTGTGCAAACCAGTTCCTCTGTTTTGAAGTCATGCATAGAAAACTAATTTGGAAAAAATGAATTAAAAGGCTTTCCCTGAGACACAAAACAGATGTCAAAAACCCTTCAAAGATTATATTTTCATACAGATGGCCATAGTGTGATATTGAATCCTCAATGTTTTCTCTACATAGTTACGTTACACAAAAGAAAAAAATCTCTGCCAAAGAAACACCATCTTCTTGAAACACAGAAGTCACTGAATGATGTCAAACTAAGGCAGCACAGTCACCTTTAAGTTCTTAATTTCTCAGCATATTATTGTCAGTATATTTGTTGTTTTTTTAATACTCTTTCAATGTAGGGGGTTGCACAGGAGGTTGTATTTCTTTTCTTTTTTCAAAGCAAACTGAAAAATAAATTAAAAATCAGCAGAAAAGTGTCTCATTAGCAAATCCTTTCCATGGTTTAATAACATTTATTTGGGTCACTGCAGAACAACTCATGCAGTCTGCATTACATTCTTCGATGCATTCTTTACTAAGCTCTCTTGCCCCCCTCCCACCTCCTTATCAAAAATGTGTCTGACACTTTAGTATGATGCAGGTTGCTCCCAGCATGCAGTCAGACTCACAGCCATCCTGCAATAGGAACACTTGTATTTTGGTTATATAATGATTTCACTTTCTTTGATACAGAGGGGGAAAAAACAAGGTGTCCTCAAGTGTCCTCATGCGATTCTATTTGGCACTGACTAAATATTAGGCATCTCTGTTCTAAATAAATCAACAAAAGAAAGTTGAAATATACATTTTCTAGAGAGATTCACAAGCATTTACTATCAGTAGGCTGCATTACAAACTTTTTGAAGAAAGTTCAGTCTGTAGACTATAATCCCAAGCTTCTTTACCACAGTCCCTCCGTCTTCCATCACAGTCCCCTTTCAAATTCTTCCTCCTATCTGCATTCTATTTTCTCACTTCTAGTTTCCTTAAAGCATCAACCTTTATTCACTTTTTCCTGAAAATTCTCACCCAGTTTAAGTCCCAGGCACATCCAATGGAACTGATTCCCAGTCTCTTAGATGGGAGTCTTCACCACAGACTTATGTGCAGCAGCTTTCTGCTTTCTTCTACACTTTACAACTTTTCAGACTATCCTAAGTCTTAACCTCCACCACTAGCTTCCAATCTTCTAGATCCCCATATTCACCTCTTCACACTCACAGCTTTTCAGTTAGCCTTTTCATATGCTAAACGAAGTACTGTGGACTATCTCTGTTTTATTAGTTAAGGCCTTTTAAGCATATTACATGGTACCTGGAGGGAAGGCTGAGTGTTTAGGTTGTCTTGACTGTCTTACACTACATTTTGGTATAACCTGGAGGAATAGGGGAAAATAACCCTCCCTGCAAGCCCCTGAGCATATTCAGGGAGAGAAAGAAGGTTTCACATAATTAGTAGAAAAGGCAGAAGAGTAAATGATCTCAGACATTGGGCAACTGGTGGCTAGAAAATACAGATTAATAAATTATGTTGTCCTGAAGTTTAAAAAAGGTCAATCAAAGAAGGTGGATTACAAGTGTTCAGTAGGTTTCTAATATTTAAAAGAAATTACTAATTACCTTGCACATCAGTTAGTAATCAATTGACATTGTAGCCATCGATTTTTATTTACATATTTTTAAATAGAAACAAATTGTCTACAGTAGTGTCAAGTATCCAAAACTGGTATCGATAGCTACTAAAACCATTTTCTGCTTTGACACTTTTTGAGTACAAGTAGCAGTGCAAGGAACAACATTGATTCCTAGCTCTACTGCCAAGGAGATTTTGAGGTTTTAAAATGTAATAGGATGTTATGAGGTTAGGGACATCGCTTTTGCTATCCCTGGGTAAAAAGATCAGATTTGCCCAGGGAATAAGCAATAAAATGTCCCTGATCATATATTATCACTCTGTGGAGGCTTAATACTAAAATCTCAGAACATTTCTTCACTGAATATGCTTTATGTGCTTTCTTGTATGCCAAATTTATTAAATGAGACCTCAGAACTCACAGTCAGGCCAAGAGGTAAATCCTTGTGAAGGACCATAAAATTCAGCTTTTTAGAGCTCCATTCACACATGGATCCACGAATCCACACAAATTTTCACCTCTTCTTCTAATGAGTATTAATTGTCATTATAAATAACTATATGCAGGTACTTAGCAGCAATATAATGCAAAGTGCACTATCCTAAGTGTGACTGCCTGTGTATGAATCCTAAGCACTTGGTATACTACAAAATGAAGTACATGCCCAAACACAGAAACAATATTTGTGTTGCTATATACATCTCTAATTCTGTATATAATATCATTAATATTACACTATTTCCTTGTACTTTGTGTATATCCAGAGGTTACTGGTTAATCAGTTTCGGTTTGTAATTCAAATGTAGAGATGTCTTTCTAAAGAAAAATAGGAAACAGTGCCCTCTAAAGGCCTTCTGTTTCATGCAATGATATCAAACTATCTCCATAAATTTTCTCTATATTTTAAAGCTATTTTAGCTATGCTAAATAGCTTACTCACAAGAATCCTTAGATGTAATAAATAATAAAAATAAAATAAGAAAAGCAGACATTTGAATCAAAAGAAAGGTATTTTACAGCCTTTTAGTCTTACAGCCAAAAATTCCTGTGCAGCGGTGCTATTGTGAGGAAAGACCTGACCTTGTAAGTAATAGCCCCTACTGCACACAATGCCCTTAGGAGAGCAGCAAGAACCTTATTACTGCCACTTTCTTTTAGAGTCCAGCTCCCTGTTCTGATGAATTACCACAGAAAGTTTTGATGCAAGGATGGTACGGACCCTACCTCACAGCCACTCACAACTAACAAACTACCTGAGCTTTAATATAGTAGGTTTTGTGCATATATGTATATGTGCCTGTGTCAGAGAGAGAGAGAATAAGGGCAAGTGAATGCATAAGCAAGCACATGCATGGAATATTTATCATAAATGCAACTGCTACACCATGATATTCAAATGACATTTTGGTTTCTCGTCAATTCATCTCAAACCTATTTACATTGAAGCCACTGCTGAAGATTCAAAATTATCAATCATGCTTTTAAAGCACATTTGGTGAAGGATGAGGGGCAAAACTTGATGTTCTGAACAGGTAAAACTCATTCCTAGACCAAAGAGAGGTTTAAGGTCTGATACTGCCTAAACAATTTGACTATTCACAGGTATGTCAATCCATATGTGTATATGCCAAAACCAAAAGGAACAAATGAAAAAAAACCCCTACATCTTCCCATTCTTCTTAGGGGGAAGAATTCCTAGGTTGACAGCATCTCAATATATGATACCTAAAATATATAGAAAAACTACACTAGGCATTGCATGAAATTATTAGAAATAAGAATAATTTTCCTGTCCATTTGAGAGCACAATATTTCAGCACATGTTTAAATTAAACTATTCCACATGCTTCAAAATGTGCTGAAGGACTGTTTCAAATATGAGGGTCTTCCGGAAGCAGTACATATGAAATCACACAAGCAAGTTTACACTTAAAGATGTGTTTTACACTCTGACCATACAGTTCAGTCCTGAGACTTACTATTAGTTATAACTATTACCATTTTTTTCTTTAAAAGGCAGACGTTGACTCAATGCAATCAATTAGGGCTGATAATGGCTAACTGATTCATTTAGTTCTATATCTCTGGGCCTTGTGTATCTCTAAAACTGTTAACTACCATGCTATATAGAAGTAAATGTGAGAAATTACATCTAGGGCAACAAAGCTGAACACAGCACTGCAGATTTTTGAGACCCATTAATTTGCAATATGGCTCACTTCAGATCACTAATGGCACATTTTTATCCCTTCATTAGTTAAGAGAGGTTTCCTATAACAATGGCACCTGTCTGCTGTTACGTTAAACATAATGTAGGCATAATGTAAACATAATGCTACAGTCCTTTCTAAAATAATGGAGGAACCAAATATATTGTCTAATCTGAAATGATAGCTATCTACACCTTAATGAAGCAGACTCTTCAGTTTTCTTGACACTCAAAAGATTGATGTCTATTAATACCTTTATTTTCTAGCAAGAGAGCGAACTGTTTTAATTCAAGTTCCCAAATGAGTACTATCTCTGCCAAAAGTAACATTACTCTTACTGCTATATCATACTGTATTCAGTGGGGATGGTTTAAACCACATATTGAATCTCAGCATTACCATGGGTTTATTTTCCTAGCTCTTAATAATTAATGGTTCTAATAACTTATAATCTGACTAAATAAAGAATTTTCAGTCTGTCCTAGTTCATATTTGAAGTATATAAATTCTAGAAGGAAACAGACAACTACATCTGTCATTTACAATGTTCATTCAGCCAGTTACAGCACCAAATTTACTCTAACCCTATAGTTTTTAGAAGTTCTGTGGATAGTTTTAATGAAGGCAAGAGGAATAAAACAGAATAATGAAGGATAGTTGTTAATTGATTTGTGTCTTCTTTAGGAAAATGCCACAACTCCTCTTCAGAGCTCAAAGGTCCTTGTAGAGGACTGTACTTCAGAAGCAGGCAAGATACTCCACAGATAATGCAGACCCAGAATAAAAAGCCTTTAGGATTTGACACACAATTTTCTTTTTTTTCCAATCACAGTCTTATTAATATTGGTTAGTAGTCTGTCTTTCCTACTGTCTGTTTAGTTGACTTTTAGGAAAATTTGAGTAAACAAAAACATTCTCCTATTGGGAAGTGTAACAGCATTTAGCTGTAGATGAACTGATAAAGAGATAGATGATGTATAGATGGAAATTTTACACAAGCAATGACAGTGCTCAGGAAGTTAATATGCATTGATTCTACAAACTTCATTATGTGTATATATATATAAAACTTATCTTTGACCTCATAAAGTAAAAGTATGACAAATTTTGAGAGCTATATGATTTTTGCTGTAGGTGAAGCTGAGATTATATAAAATAATATCGGGAAAGTATTCATGTAGTCCTCCTAATTATATGCTGACATTCACTAAGTGGTCAAACTGAGTACTGTATATATATCAGATTTTTTTTATTTTAAAAAAAAGATGTATTCCAAGGCAATGCATTCCTTTTTACAGAGCTCAAAGGATGATGATTCACTTTTGCTCAACATGAAGATATTTGATAATCCCTATGAAAGGGAGGATGACAAATGGCTAAATTCTGAACAAAGGTTTGCTGATATCCAAGATATATAACAATGGGACAGTTATTCCACATACTCATAACTAAACAATATTTTATGTGGCTTATATATTAAGATAAGGTAAGTCAGGGTTGTACATGATTTTAAAACCAGGGAACG
Source organism: Gorsachius magnificus (assembly GCA_034008185.1). Classification (NCBI taxonomy): domain Eukaryota; kingdom Metazoa; phylum Chordata; class Aves; order Pelecaniformes; family Ardeidae; genus Gorsachius; species Gorsachius magnificus. The sequence continues at coordinate 92,261,338 of CM067081.1, forward strand.
GTTATGACAATAACTGAACACATGTAGTTAAACTCAAAAGTGCCAAAGAAGCAAATCAGTGGCACACAAATGTTTAATGAGGAAAGCTGCAGCAGCAAGAATTTTTGGTCAACAGATTTTTGAATAGTAACACATGGAAATTATTTACTTAAAGATTTGTACAGTCAGAGGCAGAAGGAAATGAAAAGGTAGAATTGTCTCTTTTATGAAGTAGCTCTTTAAGTAAAATGTGAAAAAAATCACAAAAAATATTAAGTATTTTTCTGACATGAAGTGTTTTGAAACAAGTCACTGTGAGGCATTAAAATGGAAAAAAAAATCCCCCTCTGACCATTAAAAACCAATAATTAGTAGAAAAAAAATTAAGAAAATATAATTTTCAATTGTAATAAAGGAATTTTATATTTTTCTAGAAGGTTATTTTTTCTCAGAGCAACTGAATAGCCATCCTGATGACTGCCTTTGCCTCCATTCTTTCAGTACCACTGTTTAGAAAGTGTGAGGGCATCGAAAGGAACCAATGAAAAAACCCCATTTACTTACTATACCAAGACTATTCTTCACTTTGCCAGTTAAAAAGAGGGTATAGTTTTGTATTAAAAACACAGTGCTTACCTTTGCACCCAATTCATTATATTGCAACTTCAAAGCCGTAAGCCTTTCATCCAGTTCTTTTGGGTTCTCTGTCTGCTGCTTTTGAACAATCTGCCTCCCAGTTTTTATCACTGTTTCCACTTCAGACTTCACCTCACTCAGGCTTTTATATAATTTCTAACCAAATAGAAATATGAAAGAGAAATAGCACCATTAAAACAAGTAAACCAGAAAAGACTTTTGAAGATATTATAAAGGCGCACTAGAAGTCTTTGCATTATTTGCTGTATAAAACCACCATCGTGCATGACTCTGAGCACCTTCCACTCCCATTGAAAGCTAAAGGAGTTGAAAGGTACCATGGTATGCGACCTAAGAAGAGAGAAAACTCACCCTGACTGTGTGAGTGTATTAAAAAAAAGTCTATGAGAAAAATTGATCAGTTTCTAAATCAGAATTCAAATTAACAGATTTGGAACCCCCTGTCTTTACTAATATTGGCTTCAAAGAATTGTCACCAAAACCAAAGGTAGAAATGTTATAGATAAGAAAGTACACACCACCACTAGTTGTTTTAGTATAGGACAAAAGTTGTTTTCAAACTGATTTAGATAATGCAGTATTTAAAACAACAAGAGGTATCTTCTGTCAATTTATACAGCTTGTTGGATATATTTAAACTACAAATAGCCACTAAATTAATTTAAAAATCTGACAGTTTTTCATAATACTAAATCAAGAGACTGGTAGGAGAGAGGATTTCCCTTACATTTACTAAGTGTAATACTGTTCAAAAAAATAAATAATTAAAAAAAACAAAATTTAAGCAAAAAATAAGGGATAAATACCTGTTCAGTAAGCAATGGCATACAAGAAATCTGTAAACACAATACATTTCCCTAATATTTCAAATAAGTGATACTGAGAAAAATTAAAGCATTCTTTCTTTCCATATGCAAAAAGTTGATATCATCATCAGCTACATAAATGCCCGGTTAAATTTTACATATGTAGAGCAGAAGTTGCACCTTTTTTTTTTTTTTAATCTAAGAATAAATTCTGCAATGGCATGGAAATTCCACTGAACTCCAGAGTGGAAAAACCCTCCACAGAGATACACAGTGTCCATTACCACACAGGTATGTGCTGTTGAGAAGCTTAACTGTTGACGTGCCTAGCTTAATTCTGCGTTCCAGCATTTTGCCATCATGTATTGGAAAATAAACTTACTGTCCTGTATACCTAGACAGAACTGCAAAATAAATTACACTGAACTTTTAAAATCTGTAGTTTTTTGAGCTTTTGTTTTAGCAGCAGTATCTCCCACAATGAAAAATCTGTGTCTATTATATCTGGACATCAAAGACATGACTTTGCAGCAGATCCAACAACAAAAAAACCCACAAGTGCATTTTTTCCATAATCTAAACTTAATTACTAAGCCAATTCTTAACACAGTTGTTATTTTATTTACTTAAAGGTAGCATGTATACAGTCCAACTACTTTCCAGCTGCTTAATGTGATAAATACATTCTTCATCACTGAAAACCTGCCAACAAATTAGGAAGCTGTTGTATGATGCACATTCGGTAATACCTGATGGGATACTGTGGCTAGATTTTTTTAACAGAAACATCACGGGATCCTTTGTAGATAAAGATGCTCTAAGAACACTGTATGTATTCCATAGAGTATGACAGGGCTGCAAAAACTAGTCGCCAAGTGAAGATACTTTAATTCAGTACATGGCTTCTAATTACAGGGCTTCTTATCATTCTGATAAGAACATAAATTTAAGGGTGATTACATTTAAGAAAAACCCAAGATGTAAAGAAATAACATCAACTTGTTCTACACTTATTTTTAAAATTAAGTTATTATATTTAGATCTGAAAGAGGTTGAGGGAAAAAAAAAAAAGTATCTGCAGGCATGTCACCACTCCAGAAAAAAACCAAACAGCTAAAGACAAGGATCTGATTGTCCTGATTTTTGCTGTTAAAGTCTTCATTTTATCATCAAGCACACAGTGTTCATTTTTATCTTTACCTCACTTCAACAGTAAAGGGGTACAGGATTACAGGGATATTAAAGGGATACAGACATATTTTCCTCATATTCTTTAGGACATATTCAGGTCAACTTTTGCTCTTGAACTGTAAGAAAGTCACAGCATGCCATCTCATAGAAGCTGTAACCTATGGTTTTGCTCTATGTTTTGTGTTTCCTGGCTAGAATAGACTCGTGGACTGCAACATGTCTTTTGATTACATCATGGAGTTCCATGACCATAGCATATTGTGGAAAGTTGAGCGAATCCAGGGAGATAAATTCATATGCAAGATAGGAAGGGGCAATTAGAAAGGGATCCTGACTGGCCTTCTCACATAGTGAAAGTGCATGACCATTGTTTGAAAGTTCAATGAAATAAGAACATTTTGATTTTTTTTTCCCCAATTTAATGAATAACTGATACTTTGTTTCTCATCCTGAATTCAGGACATCATTCTGTAATTTTTAGCTTTCTCCACATAAACAGATAACTTCAAAATTTTTCATTTAATTAGCATGCCATGCTTCTGAGAGGTCTTTGCCATGGCAGAAGAAGAGAACAACATATAGAGAGGAAAAAGTTACTGTAAGACTCCTAGAACTATTTCACTGTGTTGTTATATCCTGGGAAAATTTGAAATTTTAAATGTACAATATCCTTCTAACCTCATTTGCAAATAAGAGAAGTAGGACAAGAAGGATAAAATACTTCTATCTTCTTCTCCTTAAAAAAAACCAACAACTTTAACTAAAAAGATTCCTATAACTTTCATTGTGTAACTTTGCTCTTAAATGTTTCTCAGAATGTTTCCTAAAATCTCTTGAAGATATATTGACATCGTCATTGAAAATGCTTTAAATTTGAAAGGTAGAACAGGCAGGAAACAAATAGAAAGAAAGCATCTTTAAATATTCACCATGCAATGATCCAACTGTGACTGTACTACTTCCTGCTCAACACTCTTCATCTCCAACTTGGGCACCTGCAATTTCACTTCATCTAAAATTCTTTTACATTCTTGTAGGCGCTGTTCAAAGTTGGCTGGCTTCTGAAACAAACGAAACTTCATGGAGACATCCTGCAGCTTTTTCTGAAAAGTAAGATTGAATGAGTATTAAATGTGAAATCAGATCAACACTGAAGCCAAGTCTTAGACCCATTTCAGAATACTTAAGAGTGCATTATCAACTGCAGCTTCTTCTTTAAAGAATTTGAAACTTTTGGGGGAAACACCAGCAGCAGACAATCTTGGTCTTCACAGGAGGAAAAGAATTCCTATATCATCTAGGCACTGGATGCAGCAGAGCCAGTGAGACCATATACTCAACTGAAAAAAGGGAGTGATTTTATATTTTGCAATATGTAAAATGATGGCGGGGTGAGGAGTGAACAGTAGTTTAATGGCTTTTTGTCCCTCAAAGAAACCCAAATAAAGTGTCTGGGCAATAAGTAGGTCTAGCACAAAACCTGAGATTTAGAGTATAAAATTGATTTCTATTTCAATTTAAAAAAGCATAACCTAGAGTAAAAAGAAAGTAATTTGAATACAGAAAAAACTATGACAAGCATGGCTTCTAATTTCACAATTTGTTATCTTTGTCCATTAATTATATAGCTTGCTTACATGATCCCTACTTCAGGTGGAGGGGAAATAATTAAAAATAAAGCAAAGAAGGAGCATTTTCATTATCTACTTGAATAAGAACTAATTTCTCTTTGGAAGTACAGCACAAAGTACTAGCAGAATAAGTTTTTCTACTGTTTGGGAGAAAAAAAGGTCACTAAGAAATGGATAAGTAATTAAATAGGAACTCAGCATCTGCAAACACACTTTTGATTTTTTTTTTATCTTCAAATCATGGACACTTTATACCAATATAGTGTTTTCTGTACTACACATAGGCATTAGGAAAAATGCTTCCCACATCTATCAGATTTCTGTGAAGGAGGCAGGAATCACAAGCAGAAAACAATTCTGGGTAACACAGAGAACTGTGTAGATTTCAGTCATTCCTTCCAACAATTTTCCTCATTAAATACATTTAATGAAATTGAGATCCAATGGGTTAAGAAAGTCAGTCTTTCCCTAGATAAATAAGTGAACAATTGAATAAAAATATGAAATAAAGGGTAGGAATAAGTGGTCCTATTTTCCTTCAGTGTGTTTGCATACACTAAATTCATACTTAATTAGTTTTTATCTTCTTGTGACACTTCAACTTGACAAAGATCAAGTCCTGTGGGAAGCTTGTAATGCCACATCGGTATCTGTTAAAATTTGCATTGGTCAATACATTAAAAATGATCTAGAAAAGAGAGGGAATGACTGTATTAATGGTAGAGAAAATCAAAGCCATCTATGAAGAGTCACTGAAGGATTGCACAGTACTGAGGATCTGTAGGAAAACACCAAGCAAATTATATTTAATTCATCCAAAAATTATGTAATGGACATCACAAAAGAAACACTAAGCTTGATATACAAGTGGGATCTAAATTATCTATTAGCACTCTCACTGGAGTTATAACAGATAACTATAACAGTTTTATTACATGCTTATAATTAACTCCAACAATTTTAAGAAAATATCAGCTCAATACTTAAAAGCAGCCAAACAAGCAAAGTGGGTATTTGGAATGATTAGGAACATAAAGAATAAAAAAGAAAATACCTGCCAGAGTATAAAAGTCGTTGTATAAATCTATATTATGCCTGAATAATGTGTGCTGTTTTGATCAACTCATCTCAAAAAACAAATAGAAAATGTGTAAAGAATGACAGGACAATCAAAGCTATACATCTAAAGGTCTCAGTATGATTTAACATACTAGTCAGTCTGGAAAAGAGACAACTGAAGGGGATTAAAATTAGTGGTATGCCAAATGTTGCCTAGCAAATGATTGTTAACTGTTTCTCAGAATTCGTGAAGGTGACAGCAAGGTAAACTGTTACATATGGAAACCAAAATGAACAAAAGAAAGGACTACTTCACATAGCATTCAGTTAAACTGTGTAACTAGCTGTTAAATGAAGTTGAGGATTCCAGCTATTTAAAAGACTTCAGAAAGCATTCAGACATGAGCTTTTGAATACCTCTGCCCCCAAAGTTGCTCAGCTGCAATTCACTGGGGAAGCATCATATAATCTTCACCTTACTGGACCTCATCACTTGTCTTCTGGCTACTATTGTGGATATGGTTTTGGGCTAAACAGATCTTTGGTGAGAAGTAACATGAGCATTTTTAAATGCTAAAATGTGTAGTCAGCTGAATTTACTTCACATCAACAGCTGAATTGATGGCAATACTCAAACTCCATGGTCAGTAGGCAGACCTCGCTGGCCTAGATAAAGAGCATAGCAACAACTGATGGGAGAAAAAGAAAGCCCACAACTAAGTCAGCGTAATTCCTTTTTTTTGATTTGAAACTAATGTCTTTAGAAGCAAAGTATCCTGTAGCAGAACTACAGGTAATTAAATATTTTTAGAGATTTAACATTCTTATTACATTAAATAATGTTAAAATATCACTAGGAATAAGTAATGCAGTAAGGGAAGGGAGTCAACTATCTTTTTACCCTGACAAGTGTGTTTACCTTAAAAGACAGATGAAAATAATAAAGAAACAAGAATGTTATTTGTCTGCTGTGTAATTTCTTCCTGCAAAGAATTTACTGTTGAATTTCCCAAAATAGCCCTTCCTCAGAGAAGACTTTACTTTCATGTAACAATTCTTAGCCTAGTAGGACTAGCTAGGTCTTAAATTGCTCTGCAGAAAGAGACTTTTATTTTGCTAATTGTCCTTTTTTCCTTAAATTTAAAAATCAGAACTTAACTCTCAAGCTACAGTAGTCCAAAAGGCAGGATAAATTTTGTCATTTAACCAATGTTTTGTTATTTTTTTCACAGTCTCATTGAAATTACTTATTTTCATAATTATTTACTTTCTATCTAGATAATGGAACTAAAATTAGTATAAATATATGTTGAATTAGAAATATTACTTAGGACAAGAAAAGGATATGCATGCAGCATTTATTTATAAGTGAGAATGCTCTTCAGAAAAAAAGAAAGTAAAGACAAATTTGTGAAGTAAAGACACTCTTGTGAATCTTTACCACCAGAAGTACTGCACAATGATGGAAAATAATTTAAAGAGTTCACTGGCCTAAAATAAAATATAGTCATAAATATTTGGAATCAAGGGTTCAGCTTTTACCCTTTTTAGTAGTTGACATTTACATTATGCATGTAAATTAGCTATTTTTTGTTCATATTTTATCTGATGTAGGCAAAAAAGATTCTCAAAATGACCCCACCAATTTGTCAAAATGCAAACTGATGCATATGATCATCTAGAGAAGCCTTCTGAAAAAAAAAATATCTGTACAATGATGTTTTAAGAAAAAAAAAAGGCATCTAGGAAGGGTAGTGCTCCCTTGCATGCTGTTGACTATGTAAATGTTTAGATACAAAGTTATCTGATACCTGCTTTCACTGATGAAATACAGGCAACATCACAGATGCCATGGAGACCGTTAGAAGGTGAATTAGTGTGAGGACAGAAAAATAAGGAAACATAAATATTCTAAACAAAGAAAAGCTAGTCTTGTAGATAAGAGGAAACATTAAAAAAAACCCAAACCTCAATTTTTAAATTTCAAATCAATTAACTGTTAAAAAGCCATTAATGTTATCCATAATAAATATAAAACTGAAGCTAAGATACCTAGAAATATTTGACAGAGATGAAGTAAAAGACGTACTTTTTTGTTGTTAATACCATAATGAAATTCTTTGTCTTTCCTATTGTATTTTGACAATTTGTTTTGCAGCCTGGGAAACTTTGGCAGTAATGCCAAAAACAAAAGCAGCAAAACAGTCAAGAACCCATCACAGATTAATGGGTAGAAATGTGTATTGTTCCTAAGTGTTAATTAATTTTTCTCCAGTTTCAAACAGGTCTTTCTATGTCTATTAAGCTAGATGAAATAATGCATTAGCTAACATTTTAAATTGATGACTGCAATGCAGTGCTCAGCATAGATTTGTCTTTCAAATGCAGTTCTACCAAATATATCCAAAATTTTAAAATACTTTTAACTCTAAATATTTTGAAAAGGTATACTAAAGAGCCTCATGGTAGTTTTATTTCTTGCAACCACAGCACATTCAAAACATCCCTTATATAGTGTCCTCACCAGTTGGTTACATCAGCTCTGCGTACCCTAGAGCCGCTTCCAACTGGCTAGGAAGGCTATAGTAGAAAAATGAGCAGTAAGAAGGTATGGATGGTATGCTTTATCCACTCTAATTTCCTCTCCAGAAAGGAGCAGCAAAACCAGGAGAAATACCTTAAGAACATTTCATACTATAGTAATAGTATTACTCATGCAGTTTGCTTGCATGAGTGAAGGAAAGATGGAGGAAATAAAGATTTGCATACCTGTGCCACATCAATTTGGGAAAGCACTCTTTTGGCAGCATCTTTACCCCGGTTTCGTTTCTTCATTTCTTCCAAACTAATCTCATGGCTTGTTAATTCAGATTGTATTTTCTATTGAAAAACAAAGACAGTAGTCAGCAGGATTTGAAGAAAACGTTTATGTTGTTAATATTAATTTGGAACAGTTGATTTTGAAAATATTAAACAGAAGTACTACATAATATACAGGATCATTAGAAGAAATTACTCAAAGAATTACTTGTTCACCACCCTGTAAATTATTCAGTTTAGTTTCTCTTGATCATAATACAAACTTTTCCTATTAAAACTTATATAACTCTGACATTGTGGCAGTAATGACATAGTCTCGCTAAAGAAATTGTGATTAAATTATAGGCGAAAAAAATATAGATTTATTTTATGTAAAGGAAAGATACTATTATCATTGGGAAGAAAATTAAAAATTAATCATAGAAAAGAAAAATACAATAGAAAAGTTATTTGCTTCACTATTCTTATTTCTTATTATTTCCACAGTATCATCAGGCAAGTTGACAAAAAATCAATCAAAGTATCCTGTACGTATAACAACATCTTCTTCTCACAGAGTTGTGATATGTCTAAAACAGCATAGAATTTGTGGCATATTACTGATCAGTATCTATGTTCAGTATCTGTAGATATGGTAAATGCATAATGACATGTAGTTCATTAATACATTCATTTAATCCATTTTCTAACACACATTTCTGTTTATGACTTTCTGCAAAACCAGTGTGCAATCAAATCATCACAAGAAAAATATCAGCTTTGTTGGTTCACCATAAATCAACTTTACACAAAACAATTAACTTAAGCAGTGTTGGCTAGTGCAATGTAATGGAAAAGAATTCCCATAGTGTATATTAATACAACATAATTTAGAGCTATTCCCATACTTTTATCTTTAAATTGTTAGAAAATGAGAAACTGTTATTAGAAATTGCTACGAAATAAAGACAAGGTATGTCCCCACCAGGAAAGGTATTTAAGGCCATTGTTGCTGCATGAAAAAGTACTATTAGATTTAATCCTTTATTTCTATGGTATAAAAGAATTTCTCAGATACACTAAAGACTAGCTATAAATTTAAATATATGCATATGCATTTATCTTACACTACTACTACACTTGTAAAATGTGAAAACTACGTAGTTCAAAAAAGACTATAAAGAATTAAGAAAATGAAGAAAAGGGATTTTTAAATTACAATTTGTTCCTTTAAATTTTTATTATAAGTAAAAATTAATATATAGGTATTTTTAATAATATCTTCATACATTATTAAGTACAAAGGTTTGTACACTGTCTGTCTTTTTTTACATCTACTTTATAGGAGTGTTACATGGTTATAATGACTTGTATAACATAATGTCTTGTATATAGCAATATTACAAGGAAAGCAGTTATTCACATGTTATACTGGAAATGTATTAAAGTCAATTTTAAGAGGAAAAGACTTACAAAAATACAGAAAATTATTGAGTCATTACTAAATTTAATTGAGAAAATATATTTACAAGTCTAAACTATCCTATATTATTTAGAGAAATATTTTTGTGAAGCAAAGTATTTTTAAAAGTAAAATATTTGACAGAAAACTGTCTATTTAGATTAAATTTTTCATTTAAAATTATCATAATTATACATTTTCTATTTTTCATAGTGAGTATTTTGAGTTCTCCTTGTCAAGGCTATGTACTGAATGGCCAGTATTATTTGAAGCAAATAACAGAATTTTTCAAGATATGATATTTTAGTCTGGAGAAAACAAAGACGGTCAAATAAAAGGACAATGCAATACAAGGAGAGAAGGGTTATTAAATAGTTTATTTTTGAGTATTACTTTAGAAGTTTAAAATTTTCCCCTCAAAGCACACTAAAATTGTAACAAGATTATCTTCTGTGTTTGTGCAGTCACACAGACCCAATTGTTGGTGGTGACTCAGAAATTAGCTCCTGAAGCCAAATCATGTCTTGATGCCTTGGAAGTCAGAACATCCTATACACACGGATGAAGCACGTCTGAATGTTAGAAAAATATACTGTATCACATCCAGATTTCATCTGTTTGCTTCTGCACCTCATAAATTAACTGATTTTTGGTTGTATTTTCCAGTTTACTTTGCTGAATGTCAGAGTCACTCTGGAAATAATATAATTGAACAGTTCTTATCTGAATAGGTCAGAACAGCACAGTACAGATAAGAGTAGTGTTTAAGTAACTAGGTATTATGGGACATAATCTCCATGCAGAAGTTTAATCTTTTTTAAGTTGCTCTGCAGAAGTTTCCTCTAATATGTTTGTTCTCTCTAATTCCATATTTTGATGTCAGAGTAGGAGATAAAGAGTAAAAGCTTTGCAGCAAAAATTGCCTTTGTTTAATTTCTAGAACATTACAATATAATTTAGTGTATGTTACTAATAAATATCACTGTGCTTAAATGATTCTGTCCTACAGGTTAAGTATTCTCATTTTCCATCACAGGCATTCTTTTCACAAAGTTTATTAATTTGCAATATATATATAAACTAAAATGTAAGTGTATGTGTGTATATATATAAACTAATTATACTTACAAGACCAAAGGCACTGATTATGCCTGTTCTCATGAGGACCACTGCTAGAGCAAAAGGATTTCGGCTCCAAGGGCATGCAATACATTACTTTTCTCAATTACTAGTCTTTAAAAAGATGAACAGTGAAATGCAGAGAGTCTTGCTGTATTGACAGCAAAAAGCAGAAAATTGGCAATGTAGCTAACTCTTGGAAAAACCTTTCCTATCTTGAATCACAGAAAGAAAAGCCAAAAGAACCAACATGACTATTTGTCTCATTTGAAAACCATCACAAATCTAGCTGCAATCTCATGCTTCAAGAGCAGCATTTAGAAAAAAAGTTAACAGGGCACAGAAACAAACTCTTTAACATTATTTGCAACAGAAAATTGAACTAAAAGGCTTGATTATATGTCACTTCCCATCAATACTTACTACCATAATTAGAAAAACAGTCATATTTATAAAAAAAAAAAGAAATGCCAATCAGCAATAATTAGAAAAATCATACCAATACAAAGTAATTTGGAAAAAAAACAACAAGCCAAACCCCCAACTTTCTGTGTTTAAAAGGAAGTGATTTATTTAAACCAAAGGATAAAAATACAAACCCATAATATACATAGAATTAAATGGTGGAATAATGGCTGAAAAGACAACATTAGACGGGTTGTGCATCTAATGGGCAACCACAGATTTTCATATGAGTAATGCTTAAAAGACAGCTGACAGTTCCAGCTGATGTAGTATCAGCACGTTGAAAAAAGTTTGAAAGACAGTCTGGAAAACACAATGGTGAAACTGCTTTTTCATGGCAGGTCTGGGATAACATTTTCCACCCCAGAACTGGGGGAAACCTCTCGTCTCTCTTGTCTGCTCCTTAAGAAGGAAGAAGACTGTTGGTTCTGTTATTTCAGGAATGGGGCAAGGTCACAAGACATGTGTATTATAGTGCACATTATCCTCCAGGCCATCTTAGTTTCACATTGCTGGACATCACTGTGTTGTATTTTATATTAGTTGCCAGAAATTCACAAGCAAGGGAGGAATTACTTTGCAGTCAATATTGATTATACCACCAAGATCAGAAAATTGGTAAGTTCTGAAAAGCAGGATAAATCCAGAAAAAGAAAGATACAAGTGATATGTATATTAACACATTCTAAGATGGGACAGGGAACCCTGATGTCACTTGAACTTAGAATAAGCAACGAATAGGTGAAATATTTCCTATGGGCATGCACTATAATTTGAGTGGCTAATTTACTAGTCTCAAATTGATTTATAAGCTTCCACAAAAAATACACTAAACATAATGAATTATAGAATCATAGAACCATAGAATGTTTTGGGTTGGAAGGGACCCCTAGAGGTCATCTAGTCCAACCCCCCTGCAGTGAGCAGGGACACCACTAACTACGTCAGGTTGCTCAGAGCCCCATCCAACCTGGCCTTCAATGTTCCCAGGGATGGGGCCTCCACTACCTCTCTGGGCAACGCATTCCAGTGTTTCACCACCCTCATTGTAAAGAATTTCCTCCTTATATCTAGTCTAAACCTACCCTGGTTTAGTTTAAAACCATTACCCCTTGTCCTGTCACAGCTGGCCCTACTAAAAAGATTATCCCCATCTTTCCTATAGGCTCCCTTTAGGTACTGAAAGGCCGCAATCTGGTCTCCCCGCAGCCTTCTCTTCTCCAGGCTGAACAAGCCCAACTCTCTCAGCCTGTCCTCATAGGAGAGGTGCTCCAGCCCTCGGATCATTTTTGTGGCCCTCCCCTGGACCTGCTACAACAGTTCCATGGTCCTTCTTGTGCTGAGGGCTCCAGAGCTGGACGCAGTACTCCAGGTGAGGTCTCACCAGAGCAGAGTAGAGGGGCTGAATCACCTCCCTCGACCTGCTGGCCACGCTTCTCCTATGCAGCCCAGAGTATGGTTGGCCTTCTGGGCTGCCAGCGCACATTGCTGGCTCATGTCCAGCTTTTCATCCACCAGCACCCCCAAGTCCCTCTTGGCAGGGCTGCTCTCGATCCTTTCTTCCCCCAGCCTGTACTGATACTGGGGGTTACCCTGACCCAGGTGCAGGACCTTGCACTTGGCCTTGTTGAACCTCATGAGGTTCACACAGGCCCACCTCTCCAGCCTGTCCAGGTCTCTCTGGATGACATCCCATCCTTATAGTTCATTAAAAATTGTTACAGCAAAGGGATTAGATTAAAATAAAGTTGCCAGAATTTACTGCACTTCTTCCTTTTTTTTCCTTTTGGTTTCTCTTTCTCTTTAAAGTCAATTGCAGAAAAATATTCATTAAATTCTCATTTATTAACAAAAAACTGATTTAAAATACCTGTTCCTGTACAAAAAAGTTTCTTTTCATTCTGCGACAAAAAATTGTCCAAATTCTCAAGAAGAAGCATGTCCTATTTTCTCCATGAGAAGCTTAATGAAAGACATTGAAAAGCTTTCTATTCTAAAGCAAAGATTTATGGAGACACAGGGTGATGCATTAGAGACAGGTAGGTCCTTAAAGAGGACACTTAAAATATGTAGAGAACATTCTGGTAAATAAATCTCTATAAATGGAAAGATCATGATTCTAGCAGACATAAACTTATCTGAAACAATTTCAGAACTGTTAGTTGGTACTTCTGAAAACTCTGAAAGGATAAACAAAGTACCGGATTAGAAAAATGAAGTTGAAGCGCCCATCTTTAAAAGCAGAAAAAGAATATGTGCCAATGATGTCACACCTTCACAAAAAATGAAGAAAAACTTGTAATACATATCAATTATGATGTTGTAGCATACAGGTAAGTCTCAACAAGAACAGCATACTTAGTTTTGGACACTACTCTTCAAGAAAAATTAACTGAAGAGTCCAAATGAGAGTCAGAAGATAGAAACACGATTGGCAAGGCAAGACTGAATACGTTGGACAAGACAAATGCAGTTTGTGTAGTTAAAACGCAGTTCATGCAGTGTTCAGATGCTATGAGATGCGTACAGTGTGAGAACCTGTATAAAACAGAAATCTGCATTGATATTAAAACTTAATACATGACAAAATGTAAGCTTACACTTCTGAATAATGCTTATGAGCTATTGCCTCTTTGACCACTGATCTACACATGGCTGAACAAAATAATTCCCACAATTTCCAGCAGAGGAAAAGTAAGTGTAAATATCTTTAACATTAGATATTTTACTAAGTAGACAATTGTGAATTCTTTGTCCCGAAATATTAGTCTGAAGGCAATGAAGCATAGCATTATCCTTGCCAATTAACACATTGCACAACTGAACAACTCTGCCATTATATCACCACATTAACTTTAGTTTTGAACATAGCACAACGATATTTTTAAAACAGATTAATAACCAACTTCAATTAGAAAATAGTTGGGTGTGTAGTGCTTATCACTGCAGAACTGAAATTATTCAAGGAGTTTATTGAAAAGGCAAAGTATGCTACTTTCGCTTTTCTCATAAACACAATATGGTTCATTTATTCTCCACATTGCATTTAACATAAGTCTACAGAGAGAACAACAGACAAGTGATTTGTCATGGGCAGGTGAGAAGTGAAATACGTGTATTTTTCTCTCCCATAACATAACCCCCCCTATATAATCGCTCAGACTAAATAGAAGTACAGAGTGGAGATTCTCTCTTCCACCAGAAGTTATTAACAAAGCTAAAAATAATTATCTGGAAAATATTTTGTCACATAAATGTAATATTTTCAGTACAGATTTATTTTCTTCCTGTCAGTTAGAGAGTACTTGGAAAAAAGTCAGCAACTGGCAAATTCCTGTGATGATGACTTCATTCCCTGTAAATATTGTTTTAGGCTTTACCTCATTCCAGTTTTCTTATGGCCACACCTTGAGGAATATGAACTGATTTATCTGCGTGGTTGCTGTTAGATTGTTTTGTCTGGATACAGCATCTTTAGTTGTAGTCAAAATGAATTGGGTGGCAGTGGCTCTCTAGCCTTAAATTCTCAGTGCCACATGGTGGAGTAAGAAGCACACAGAATTTACATTCAAAAAATGATCCAATGGAGAAGTTGAACAGCAGATACTTAACTCCCCTTTCTGCCTGTCAACTTTCTGAATAAACTAAACTGATCATTTAATTTTAAAAGAGGAGCTAAATATAATTTTGTTTTCTCAGATTCCATTTCCAATCAGCTGAACCAAAGATTATTGCTCCTATCAAAGCTCTAAACGGATTTGAATTTTTGAAGCAAATACACAGAGCTCCCAAACCCTCAACAGCTTTCTGATTATAAATTCTCCCATATGTTCTTTTAGAAATGCAACACATATTGCTGAACAGTTTGCTAAATCCCTCAGCATGGATAAACTGACCCCTGCCCAGAAACCATCATCGTCTGAAAGATTCCCATTCCAGCTGTGCAGACTCTATAGTAGGATATCTTATATGAATGAACTGTTTTCTGCTCTGCTCTACAAAAGAGCTGTGCCAGCAGGGCCTCTGCAGGAGATGTGGCCATTCAGCATGTGCCTATTCTGCTACCAGTTGGCATGGCCATTCACTAAAGGAATGACTTAGTATATTTACCTGCATAAAATTGTTTATTCCCTTTCCCTCTAAGGATTTTAAAGAACTTTACAACCGAACTTCAGAGAACTTCAGTATTTGCATTGAATCTGTTCAGTTGTTAACCAGGTTTTTTTCATTATGTCCCACTGGCATCTTAAAATAAAAACATGAAAGGGAGAAACTCAGCAGCCTCTACAGTGGTTTCCCACAGTGTATATAGTATAATCGGGTGAACTCGACATCAGACAATAAATTCTCAAGAACAAAAACAAGTCCTGCAAAAGCACTGAGCTGAAATTTTCCCATGAAAGTGTGCTAATTAAGGTTGGTTGAGTTTTATGCTGCTTCAGTTGTTGAAGTTCTGAATTACTTCCTCTTACACAGCCTGTGATCATTGCCAATATTGTACCTGAGGACACACATAAACCAGAATCGTCCACGGGATATATGAAGCACCACTGAAAACTGCTACAATGTAAGGGTCCAAATACATCACAAAAAAAGTACACTTTCATATAATTTTTTCTTATGTATTAGATTTATATAATTACAAGATGAGAAATTAAACTGATACATCTTTAACAAATGCTGATTTATATTTTATTTCATCAAAATTGGTTTACACTATTCACATTGCAAGGAAGGAGAAAAATAATTGAGGAGGGTAAAGTAATAGCTAACATAGCTTAGGATTCAAAGTGGAAAATAATATGTCTGAATCTGATCCTGTTCTTATACTGACATAAGTTAGGAGAAAATAAATTAGAATCAGCTTCAGAATAAGTCTAAATGAAAACACAATCCTGTTTTCTAAATATAACTTTTTTAAAATCAGACACACACACACAAAAATATCTCCATGTACCTACGAGCATACATGCACTAGAAAAGCAAGTGAAAGGTACATCTATCTACATTTAAATTCAAAAGACATAAACCCCTTTATTTTTACAGAAATAAAACATGATTTTCAGGGTTACATGTATTCATCTCTGAATATATTTAAGATCATCTAAGCTACTCCATACAATAAACTAATTTTTTACAATGATTTAAAACTCTACAGGCATGCCAGAAAAAACACAATTGAATGCCTCTTCTAAATCATTATAAAGCATTTGCTTTGAAATTGTCTGTAGCCTTTTTTTTTGGTTGTTATTTTTTGTTATCTGACTTCCTAAATTCAGATGGAATTTACAGAAAAGTTGCTGTAATAATATTGTTTTGAGATGGTTTTATTTAATTTGTATTCTTACCATTTTAATGCTGCAGTAAAACAGATGTTATAGAAGAAACAATGAAAGAGTAAAAATGACAGTTAGATGTACAATTTTATTTCAAAGGCTCAATAAACCATTTCTAAAGAATGGGAAAAGCTGTTTCTGTTAAACTAACATGAGCTGTAAAAACTGAAGTGTAAGTACATTTATGTACACATCATGAAATAATTAACAATGCTGTCTATGTTGCAATAATTTAGTAACAATCCCTAGGCCACATAATCAACCTTGTAAAAGAGCCATCTAAGAATAGTGAAGATGATGAGTTTCTTTTCTAGGATGGGAACTGGATTTTAAAGAGTCACATTGTTTGTCGTTTTAAAGTTACTGCAGTCTTCCATGACATTTACAGTTCTTCAAATTTTCTGGACAGGTATATAATATGAAACAGGTGGAAAATATGACTTTACTAGAAAACTAGCTTGAACTTCTCAAAGTAATCCTACCTAAAATTTACTTGCACTTTCATAATGATCATGTTGCAAATACCCGTTATTAATATGAGGCTGAGGGACAACCAAACACTCTTCAGTTGATTGAGAAAACCAGTAAGCCCATCAGTTCAACCTGTATATAACTTACCTGTGCTTCCTGAGGGACCTGTGCAGCATCAACTCTGTCTGCAATGTAGGCTGTTAGCTGTTTGTCAATAACGGCAAGAGACTCTTGGATTAAGCGGAGGGTTTTGTCAGTCTCCTGGGCAGACTGAATGCTCTGTTCAAGACTCTTTTGTCTTCTCACAGCCTAAAAAAAATGACAACGTTATCAATATTCACAGTAATAATACTGTAATATATTTTTTCCACAGTTTTTTTTTTTTTTTTTCAAAACATGCAGGCTAAGAATCAAAAATAGCACTCCTCATTCATGTTCATCCACCTTTTTGTATGATAAGTTGCGCATCTTTTTGCCACCCATTCAATTCTTTTCAGTAAGAAACAAACAAAACCCCAGATCTAAAAAATGCAGGACCCTGAAAAACCAATGCATGCATTGAGGATTTCTATACAGAGTGGAAAGTGGCAAAGCTGCATAATAAAACCATCCTGATAGTGCAGTCTTTCATTCTGAGGCATAGAGGTCCTCCTGATCTTATTATATAGTTCAAGAGATTTTGTTTACTGAGAATAAGGTTACTGTCATCACAATCCCATTCGAGAAAATCCACTTCAGTAAGTGAGAGGGATAAAGACTCTCTTGAGAAGGAGCTCTCTCATATGAAGTATAAATAGCTGTCTGGAACAGAGGCAATACCTACCCTGAAAAAAAAACCAAGAGATGGATCCTTGTCTTGTCTTGTGTGTGGACTTGCCCAATCTCTTATCACTCTAACCACAGTCTCTTTTAGTCTAGGAAGCTGACTTTTGTTTTTACTCCACCATCAGTGCCACAGTGGATTGCCTACCTTTTATACAATCCATTTTTTGAGAAGTATGCTTTCCTTTCAAAAGAGCACCCTTCATGGTTTAACAAATTAGAACAATAAACTCGTTCCAAGTTGTTCTTAAAACACATGTATATTTAAACACTTGAAATAAAGAGGTTAGCTTTAACTATTATTTATAACAGTTTAATATGGCATTTACCAGGACATACATAACCTGGTCCTTTCTTCCATCTGTCACTGTGTCCATCTGCAGACTCATATTTTACTTAGACTACAGCTTCTGCCTAGCAGAGTTTCTGCTTTATGCAAAGCACATAATAACTACCAACAATTGCAAATGCAATACAATTTTTCTCTGTACAAGCCTAGCCATACTGCTGACCACAAAATAAAGTGACTTTCTTTAGCATGAATCAAAGGAGGAGGGAGAAGGCAAGCACTCTTTAAATAACATTGCTAGGTGTCCTGCTATTTTTCAAGTCAAATCACACTTTTTCTGTTCAGTGAGACAGCTATACTTTAATTTGATTTCATAGCTATTACGGAACTCTTGCCTTGAACAAAAATATATCAGCAGTTCAGTGAGAATCCTTGATTTATCGTACCTCCTTCACAGAGCTCTGATTCTTACAGAGCTTCACATTTAACAAATGAAAAAGATTATTTTTTGCAAGCATTCTTGCTAGTTGTTTGACTTAGTTAAAGGATAGGTATCCAGCCAGTATTTGCTATATTTGTGTTTGTAAGCTGCTTTGTGCTATTTCAAAACAGCTGATCAGATAATCTTGTATCACTGCCAGTTTCAGGAACCTTCTGAGGAACTGAGCAGCTTTACATATCGGACCCATGCTGTCAGTGTTAATGGAAGCACTTGAACCTCTAAGGTATTACTACCCCACCAGATGAACCATTGAAACAGAGTAACTTCCCAGTACAGTACTAAGGCTTGCTACTTCAATAACTTTTAGCTTCACCCAATTTGAGATTTTATATCACAATGTTCTCAGCCTGTTCAAAGCAGCGGAGTTAAAAAGCACAGCTCCCATTTACCTTGGCAATCCTCACTACTAATTTGTAAGCCTGGCTAAGATACAGTTACTCTCTACCTTTCCATTTGCATCACTATACAGTAGATTGAAAGACACAATAGATCAGAAACAGGGTAAGTGTCTTTCTACAGCTGATGGGTAAGGACGTCCTCCTGGAAGCACAATAAAAAAGCTCTCTGCCTTTACTGATCTCTTTGGATAACTGGTAAGACTAACCTACATGCATAGTCCATTCATTCTGAGGACTGCAGTGTCCTGATGTTCAGAAAAACACCATTTAAAATAAGACACTGGGAAAGTTCCATTCTCATTAGTCATTAAAATAAGTGCCTGCACTTTGTGAAGAATTCAATATACTGGACACAAATTCGGTACTAAGCCCTTCTGAAAAACTACTTTTATAGCAATACTTGGAGCTTTGAACCCTTGTTAAACACTGACCCTTTCGAAGTACTATTTACAGTGAGGCACTTGCTTAAGTATAGATAAATTTGCTGCCAGCCTCAGGAGCAGCCTGCATGCGTGCAATGAAGTAGTTAGCACTTCATGGAAACTTATAAAAAGTCTTAAAATTGTATGACAAATATGTGGTGATTGAAAAATTGTCATCTCTGTACTGACATCAGCAGAAACTACATATATCAAAATCCTGGTTTAGAATACAACTGGAAAAATAAAAACATTTCCAAACTCATTGATCAAATATTAAAGCAGATAAAGTT
Organism: Gorsachius magnificus; assembly: GCA_034008185.1. Lineage (NCBI taxonomy): Eukaryota > Metazoa > Chordata > Aves > Pelecaniformes > Ardeidae > Gorsachius > Gorsachius magnificus. Next base: position 92,281,036 of record CM067081.1, read on the forward strand.
AAGACAGGATTACAAATCCTTGCCTGAGTCTGACTGAATTTTTATGGCTAGTTTTCAAACAGATATGAAGTCAGATTATATATGCATCCTTGTGATATCTTTATGTGCACGCAAAGTATTTACACACTCACACAAAGACAAAACACCCCCCTTTCATTGCCCTCAGGGAGAATTTGATTACAGCCTGAGAACCTGTGTGACATTTTGTAGCTTCCAAGTGAGGTGAAAGTACAGCTTTGCCAAAACCCATAAACAGTCTAGATGAATGAATGGATAATACCAGACCAAGATGTGAATGCAGTGGTACAAGAGAGGGATTATTTTGGCAGTGGGAGTAGAACCACACAGCTGAAGGCTGGGAAATGGCACCTTCACAGTTGTGGTGATTTTCTCAGATATAAATGGGTGCTGCTTTAATTTTTTTTGTCAGTATTGCTTACTGGGAACAGACCCTGTCCTGCGTGCTTCCCTGAAGTCAAGTCTCTGCCTTGATCCTGTTCAATTCACACAATGAATTTAATGAAAGAGTTTTCACAGTAATCTTATAAAAGGTACACTATATTCATGTAACGTAAGATATTTCGCCAGTACACAACAGCTTACTAAAAAACTTAATCCTGTTCACTAAGCAGGTCTCTAGCACTATCACTGGCATTGCAGAATACTTATCAATTCAACTGTGGGCAATGCCACAATATGGAGGAGGCTTCTTCCTCTCTGTCAGTATGAAAGAGAGTGACTGATGAAGGTAAGCATTAGAGGGCTTTACAAAAAGGAGCAGACATACTACACCCTTACATCTGAGTTTAAAATTTGACCTTAAAACTCGTATGTCTGGTGTGAGAATCTATATATGCATATTTTTAGAAGACATGTGAAAGTTGTAATTTCATATATCTATAATATAAAAATATTTTAATTTATGGTGTTCTGTTTTGGGGTTTTTTGAGGTTTTTTGGGGGGTTGGGTTTCTTTTCTCTGAAAGATTGTGGTTTTTCTATTCCTCTGTGGAAGAAATAAATGGTTTAACATCACAGTGTATAAATGGGTCTCAGGACATTAACAGGAACCTCTAGCTCTGCTATCAGATCATAGTCAATAAAGCTGAAAGCTTTGGTCTCTAAAGTGAAGTGTCTGACAGTTAATTGCTAAATAGGAAATCTCAGGAAAATAACCAACTCTTTAATTATTTCTGAGCCAGTGAAATGTTGACAGCTGTCAAGGAAAATAAAAACAAACAAAAAAATCTGCTGTTAGGCACTACCAGAGAAAAGATAAAAGTATTTATGGACTGGATTTTTTATTAAAGTCTCTACAGATTTTCATAGATTTTTAGTTATTTTTTATGATTAAGCATAACATTTAATTTTTATGTTATAGGGTATTGCATAAATCTGTTTACAATTTAACAAAGATCAATGGCAAATGCAGGAAATGGCAACATTTCATATTATCCATATAAAATGCCATATTAAGAGAAAGGCTGCACTGAGAGGCGATCAAATTATCAGGAAAGCTGGAAGTGCTTAAACAGTTATTTATGACTAGCTCTTTTTCTTGTGTTGAATATTATAAAGCTATAGCTATAGACATTGTCACTTTTTCCTTAAGTAATACCTTTCATGTATTTAATGACATTAGTCACACGTGCTGTTACCAAGATGATGGTTAGAGTTTTATGGTTAAAACCAAGCAGAGTTTTGTTGTTGAGGCAGTATTAAATAGTTGTGCTGTGGGAAAATAGAACAAAACCTTTCCAAAACTGTAGTACTTTTACTACAGGATACATGTATTTATAATGCAGAAGCCAATTCATTAATTAGCCTATAAGTTACAGCTCATGGAAAGGGGTCTGTTAAAATAGGCAGAAATATGTTAGCTCTTTTTTTTTATTTTTGGCTCAGTTATGCTCTCTAATTATTGAGAAATGTTACCACAGGGTAAATTTAAAAAGTAAAAAGGTTAGAAAATTTTAACTTTGAATTTCATTCTTGTTTAAATTACTTTAAAATTTAACCCAAATTCTTGGTGTTATAACAGTTGTTTCTGAGATGCATTGCAACAAGTAATGTATGTTGTGCATCAAATTGTAAATGTGTTAATCTCTGCTTTTTTTTTTTTTTTTTTAATCAGAGTGGATTAGTGTTTAGGCAAACTAGAAACACCTTTCTACCATTCAAAGCATTTATTTTGGGCCCAGGAATTTTTAATACCCTCCAAGCCAGAAGTAATTCTTCTGCAAATTCTAGTAATATTTCACAGTGCATTTTTAAAGCAAATGGCTACAAATATCATAGAATCATAGAATGTTTTGGGTTGGAAGGGACCCCTAGAGGTCATCTAGTCCAACCCCCCTGCAGTGAGCAGGGACACCACTAACTAGATCAGGTTGCTCAGAGCCCCATCCAACCTGGCCTTCAATGTTCCCAGGGATGGGGCCTCCACCACCTCTCTGGGCAACCTGTTCCAGTGTTTCACCACCCTCGTTGTAAAGAATTTCCTCCTTATATCCAGTCTAAACCTACCCTGGTTTAGTTTAAAACCATTACCCCTTGTCCTGATACAGCTGGCCCTACTAAAAAGATTTTCCCCATCTTTCCTATAGGCCCCCTTTAGATACTTCTCTTCTCCAGACTGAACAAGCCCAACTCCCTCAGCCTGTCCTCATAGGAGAGGTGCTCCAGCCCTCGGATCATTTTTGTAGCCCTCCTCTGGACACGCTCCAACAGGTCCATGTCCTTCTTGTGCTGAGGGCTCCAGAGCTGGACGCAGTACTCCAGGTGAGGTCTCACCAGAGCAGAGTAGAGGGGCTGAATCACCTCCCTCGACCTGCTGGCCACGCTTCTCCTGATGCAGCCCAGGGTACGGTTGGCCTTCTGGGCCGCCAGCGCACATTGCCGGCTCATGTCCAGCTTTTCATCCACCAGCACGCCCAAGTCCCTCTTGGCAGGGCTGCTCTCGATCCTTTCTTCCCCCAGCCTGTACTGATACCGGGGGTTACCCTGACCCAGGTGCAGGACCTTGCACTTGGCCTTGTTGAACCTCATGAGGTTCACACAGGCCCACCTCTCCAGCCTGTCCAGGTCTCTCTGGATGACATCCCGTCCTTCTGGTGTGTCAACCGCACCACTCAGTTTGGTGTCGTCCGAAAACTTGCTGAAGGTGCATTCGATCTCACTGTCTAAGTCATTGATGAATATATTGAACAGCACCGGTCCCAGTATGGACCCCTGAGGGACACCACTCGTCACCGGTCTCCATCCGGACATCGAGCCATTGACCACTACCCTCTGGATGCGGCCATCCAGCCAGTTCCTTATCCACCGAAGAGTCCACCCATCAAATCCATAGCTCTCCAATTTAGAGAGAAGGATGTTGTGGGGGACCGTGTCAAAGGCTTTGCAGAAGTCCAGATAGATGGCATCCATTGGTTTTCCCTTGTCCACTGATGCTGTCACACCATCATAGAAAGACACTAGGTTCGTCAGGCAGGACTTGCCCTTAGTGAAGCTGTGCTGGCTATCTCGAATTATCTCCCTGGCCTCCATGTGCCTTAGCATAGCTTCTAGGAGGATCTGTTCCATGATCTTCCCAGGCACAGAGGTGAGGCTGACAGGTCGGTAGTTCCCAGGGTCTGCCTTTCTACCCTTTTTGAAAAGGGGCACAATGTTTCCCTTCTTCCAGTCACCAGGGACTTCACCTGACTGCCATGACTTTTCAAATATCATGGAGAGTGGCTTGGCGACTACATCGGCTAATTCCCTCAGGACTCTGGGATGCATCTCATCAGGTCCCATGGACTTATGTGCGTTCAGGTTCCTCAGGTGGTCACGAACCTGATCTTCTCCTACAGCAGGAAGGGTTTTGCCCTCCTGGACCCCCTCATCCCATCCTTCAACTCAGGAGGGGTGAGGGGAAAGGTTGCCAGTGAAGACTGAGGCAAAACAGTTGTTGAGTACCTCAGCCTTCTCCTCATCTGCTGTTACCAGCTTGCCAGTCTCGCTCATCAGCGGGGGTACGCTTTCTTTAACCATCCTTTTCTGGCCGATATACCTGTAGAATCCCTTCTTATTATTCTTTGCATCCCTAGCCAAGTTTAGCTCCAGCTGCGCCTTGGCTTTCCTGACCCCATTCCTACACAACTGGACTGCATCCCTATACTCTTCCCAGGATGCCTGTCCCTGCTTCCACTGCCTGTGCAGTTCCCTCTTCCTCCTTAGTTTGACCAGCATCTCTTGTCTCAGCCATGCCGGTCTCTTCCTTTCTTTGCCTGATTTCTTACACCTAGGGATCGAGAGCTCTTGCCTCTTGGATCATCCTTAAAGATCTGCCAGCTCTGTTCTGTTCCCCTGTCCCTGAGGACCGTTTCCCAGGGAGTCCTTCTGACTATCTCCTTGAGGAGCTGGAATTTTGCTTTTCTAAAATTCAGGGTCCTGACTATACTCTTTGTTCTTCCCATTTCCCTCTGGAGCTTGAGCTCTACCAGCGCATGATCACTGCAACCCAAGCTGCCTCCGATCTTGACATTTCCGATGAGCTCACTTGCATTGGTGACCACCAGGTCCAGTATCGCATCCCCTCAGGTAGGGGTGTCTATTACCTGGCTTAAGAAGTTGACCTTTCAACCCCCAAGTGATATTAATCTTTGATCATCTGTATTCCAAACCTGCAAACTATACCAAGGAGGAGTTTCTTATCTCTTTAGGCTATCACTGCAGACAGATAATGCCTAAGAGCTTGTAAAATCAGCCCTCTTGGCAGCCTTCAAAGCAACCATGTGGAGTTGGGGCATGAAGAATTCTTTCTCCTCTTGAGAGAAGAACAAAACAGAAAAATTGTGTCAAATGATGAATGTGTGCTCTTTGAAAGAAACAAAGGGTAGTCTTGAGGGGAGTCCTAAAAGAAATTAAGAGACAGTCCCCAAGAATAAAAATTTAATCTTGTGTAAAACCGAACAATAATGTTTTATAGAGTTTTTTGCAAGCTTAGTCTCAAAATATCTAGCTGACATTTTTGAAGTTTGCTGGACAGGATGTAAATCACTTTCAGCATTACAGGGGATGATAGCCACTTGCACTATTAGCTTGAAGTTCTTCAGGCAACAGCAATTTTTAGATCCAATATATAGAGTTGTAAGTGAATCAGTCCTTGAAAAGTAAAGATAGGTTTTATGTTGCTTATCGATCAGCCCCAGATGTCCAACAGCAAACTGAACACACTCATTCATTGTTAACTAAAGAAGATAAGGCATACAAACATAAAGCCATTATCTGCCTTTAAAAATGCATCACTATCTCAGTGGTAATGCTATATTGTCTCGCAGCATCATTCATATGGCAGTGGTTTTGTTTGGTTGCTCTATTAGTAGTGAATAAATATTTCACATATCAGTTTCTGCCCACATGAGCTTATTGTCTTGACGATTACCTGCACAATTATTCAAATAAAAATAAATAACTTAACCACATTAGGATAGCCTATTAGTCTGTCTGAAGTAGAAGCAACCTTGAGCACAAGCTGAACAGTATTACGTGCCTGCAATGTATTTTTATGCAAGGAGAGTGCACGCTGTTTGGGTTTCAACAGGGCTACACAAACAGCACAGAAAATTCAGTGTCAGGAATCTATGAAAAAAAGTGTGTGAGGCTTCAGTGGAAAAAATTATAAAACATTTTGTTGTAGAAAATATACAATAAAGCAGCAGTGTGACTGAGTCATGATTGAAATAGTTTCTTTACAGCCCTTATATTCATACACAGATCTCACCATTAGTATTTGAGTACTAAATATCAGATCAAGCTTTCAAAGGAGGAGGAGGGCTTTGTTCACTGCCCCTCTTTTGTCTATATTTAAATTAAATTGGAAAGCAGTGAATATATTTTGCTTATATACTCATCCAAATTGTCTCCAGAATATCACACATCATCTTCATGTTGTACTTCCCACATTTAACCCCTGCAGCTGGCATGAATTTTGATTTAATGCCTATTACTGTGAAGACTGAATAGTATTCATCCATCACTCAGCAAGACTATTTGAAAGTCCTGTTTTCACACACTGGAAGCCCTCTGCGTATTCCCAGTTTTCTCTTCCAAGTCAGGAAAAAAACAATAGATAACAAGTAGCAGAATTCCAGGGAAGGTATCTGCTTTAAAACAGAAGTTAGATGTTAAAAAATAATAAAAAAAAGAGCAGGTACACAGAAGGTTATGCTTAATTTTCCAATATGGCACTGTGCAGCTATATGGGACTATGTGAATGCCTGCACTGCACCAGAACTACCACCAGGTAGTAGAGGGAACCAGGCTCTTTCCCTCCCCAGCCTTCAATTTTAAGCTCAGAACAGCTAAGGACCCTTCCTTAAATTTTATTGTAGTGGTTTTACTTCCACTGTTTTTAAGAACATTTCAAGCACCAAGAAAGAAGCAAAAATGATATCAATGCCGTGGTAGATTGTTATCATTCTAACACAGCTGCTTTCCAAAAATCTTTGCTTGTGCATTGTTTATATCATTTAAACTGAGCAACTTTTGATCATCTTTGTTGCTTATCTTTGAACATGATCTGATGCAAGTCATAAAGAGGGTCTCTGTGTCCTTCACTAGGTCTTTCCCTAATAATTCCTTTTTGACCTTTACCAAGTACTGAGCTGACATCTTCCTGATATTTCTCTCCATACCTCTTCCTTCTGAATAGTAAGTCAGCTCAAAAGTTACAATTTCATACATGAAGTTAGAAGTCCTCCATGAGCATAAATTTTCATGTATTTGCACTGAATACTTCTGTAATTTAACTGTCTTGTTACTCTGTCCTGTAGGGTTGTTCTGTGTTTTTTTTAGAGTTTTTCTCCATCTTTGTTAGTAGTAAACTACTAGTAGTTGAGCTATTTCCTTACGTATCCTTTGGTTAACTTAAAATTCTTTGGTGAATTCTGTTTGGACCTTCCATAACACACATACACACACATTTGTAGTAGTATGCACACAAACATATGTTGAATGAATGCCTAGTATTAAAAGTAAATATTCATGCACAAGTATCACAGTTTTGAATTGATTTACCAGCAAAAAAGTACAGCATCCCACTAGTGGGATTTGTCAAAGAATCACTAAAGATCATGGAGTCTGGGTAAAGATTGCTAATCTAGCATATGGCTAGATTTGACTCCCCTTGTGCTAAACATGTTTCTGTATTGAAGTGTCTTTATAAAACTTTTCACTGACACAAAAACTCTAACTTATTTTTAGTAAAGAATATATCTGTAAGAGAACGTTACTTATATACATAATTTTGAAAATAGTTTGCTTCTCAGGAAGACTTTTGTCAGAGAAAGCATCTCTAAATATGCAACTGAAGGTTAAGTCCACTAGATGGTTGCTTCAATTTTGGAATTTCAGGGTTGTACTTGTTTTGTCTGGGATGGAGTTAATTTTCTTCACAGCAGCCCCTGTGTGCTGTGTTTTAGATTGGTGACCAAAACAGTGTTGGTAACACTGGGATGTTTTAGCTATTGCTGAGCAGTGCTTGCACAGTGCCAAGACCTTCCCTTTCTCATTCTGCCCCTCCCAGAGAGTAGGCTGGGGTGGGCGAGAAGTTGGGAAGGGACATAGCCAGGACAGATGATGTGAATTGATCAGAGATATATTCTGTACCACACAGAGTCATGCTCAGCAATAAAAGGGGGATGAGGGGGAGTTTTTCCAAAATTGCCATTGCTCAGCAACCGGCTGGGCATTAGTCTCTTGATGGCGAGCAACTGGTTTTGCATCACTTGATTTTTCCCTTTTATTCTATCACTTATTAAATTGTCTTCTAAAATAAGTCTTTGTTAGTGTACTGTTTAGGAACTATACCAACAAAATAACTTTTTATTTTTTTTTTTAAACAGTGCTTGACTGTCAGCTGTTTAATGGGAGGACAGGACAGTTATTAAACATACCTCTTGCTCAAGTTCTTCCCAGCGAGTATTGAACCTCTCAAGTTTCTCATTGATCAATTCATCCAAGATTCCACCATCAGTTAAAGTCTGAGCCAATTCCCGAATCTGATTGCGATTATCTTCTGGATGTCTCATTAAGCGTTCCAAAGACTGAAAAAAGGTCAAAAAAGTAGTTTGTTTTCCTTTCTGCAGATAAGATTCTACAGAGCAATCACAATTCCCTTTAAAAATATAAGAAAATTCACATTTCATACACAATAAAAGTCAAGAGAAAAGATAAAAATATCAATGTCCTATGTCTTGACAACAAATGTTCCATACTAATTATTACTGAAAACAAGAAAGACTTTTCACAAAGCAATAAATTGGGTGCTTGATTTTAAAAATGTGGACTACGCCCAATGAGTTCAGTGAGAATATTTGTGTACTTAAAAAATTTGTTTGAGTTTCTGAATGGATGAAGTTCAACAGCAAAAATGCATTATCAATTCTGATAATGTTTTATATTTTGATCCACTAGGAGTATTAACTTAACTTCTACAAATTTGAAATGTTCCATGAATAAAAATCAAGTGATAATGGAGAATTGCAGTGCTAGGACGAAAGCTTGCTCTCTCTGAAGTTTTCAACATTTTTTTGAGTGGCTTAAGTGAGGCCATGTTTTTTAAGAACATGTATCTTATTGTCACCTAAGATTGTCTACGACATCAGGCATAACACATTCAGTTACTCTGTTTCACTCAGGTGGATTTGAATTCAAAACCTCATTTGTTGGATCAAGTGAGAAAACAGGACTTTCCAAATATTCTGCATCTTGCTCGTGTAATGTTGACGTATAGTTTGTTTTGAATGTAATGTGATTTACAATTTATCAATACATGTGATTTGATGTTATTCAAGCCAGCACTTACATCTAGAGACTCAGAAATCTCTTCTGCACCTCCCTGGATATTTTCAGTTGCCTTGAGTTTTAGTTCAATCTCATTCAACCATTTATTTTCTGCATCCAAATATGACAATAATTCATGCCAACATGCCCATACCTCCTGATGGAAAAAAAAAAAAAAAGTTTCTTGAGATTGAAAATCTCACAGCTAACTTATTAAAACATTGAAAACATTGCAGCCTTCATCCCCAAATAACATCATTGATACTTGATGGTCATGGTGCCATATAGTTGACTTTTTCCCCAGTATTTATATGTTCCAAATAAATATAATGCACAACCAAAATATTTTGATTAAACTGAGCAAAACCACAGATATAACATGAAGAAGTGAACACTTCTGCAAAACCCAAATTGAATCTTCTGTCTCATGAATTATCCACTTCATAGGCTTTTCTGTAAAATTTTCTTGTAATAAATATTCAAATTATCAGAATTTTTAAAGACTCATGTTAGAAGTTTATGTCTTTATTACAAGATGTAGTTAGGTTGCTTATGTGTTCTGTATATTAATTACTTAAAGCACAGATTGATCAAATGTCTAAAAACATAGCCTTCAAGAATTCTGACTGAAATCTCTATGGAAATTAATTCTAAACCACATTTAGTGCAATTTATAGACCACTTAAGTGCTAGAGTACTAAACGTAATGTTGTAAAATGAAATTATGTTCTTATTCTCCTGGAATTAAGTTATTGTCTAATATTTTATTTTTACAGTGTCAGAAGATACTTAAATATGCAGATAAAAATGGCACTTTGCACACAAGCAAAACAATTAAACTCTCCATAAACCATCTTCTCATTGTTCCTTCTTTGCTAGTAGAAGTTAAAATAATTTTATTGAGATGAACTAGGCTGTCTGTAGATCAAGTTTCCCAGAACGCGATTCATCTCACCTAACTTTGGTCATATCAAATACAAGTGTCTGGTCTAGGAGGAGGTTATAGAGGGATATTACCACACAACAAACATCAATGATCAGGGGAAATATAGATTACCAGCTTAGACTATACACTGAATTTTCCACAGTGAAATTTAGGGGGGATAAATTTTAACTACATAAATAATTGTCCTGTAATGAAGTTATTGTAAATTAGTTCACAACAAAAAATCATACCTAATTCACTGTGACCACTGTGTAATATGCAAATAGTCCTATGGCAAGAATCTGTAATGAAGTTGGCCAAAATGGCAGGGTCAACTCAAAATGCATGAGACATATTTAGCTTGCCAGCAGATCAAACACTGTTCCCATGCTGAGATAACACCACCTGTTCAGCCTCAGGGCTATTTAATCAAAATCCTTAGCCATGGAAGAAAGAAGCCTAGAGGAGCTGGTGAAGACAACAGCACAAGGTTGCTACAGAAGCCAGATGCTTGGCTTAATCTCAGGAGGGATAAGAATCCTGAGCAGCCATTGCTGTCTCCCACATAAAAGCCATGTCTGAGGCTTCTCTTTCAATATGACTCTCCAGCATATATGATTCTCAAGAAGTTTAGGTATATGGCTCATACCATGTGGTATTTGGCATATGGCTCATAAAGCACAGACAGCCTTGGGCTACTCATGATCCCATATGATAATATGTCTTCGCTCTATACCTTACTTTTGCAGTTAGAAGGGCTATAAATACAATGAATGACAAGATATCCAACCTCCAAAGTTTTGCACTTTCCATTCAATCTGCTGCAGAGTCGCTGGTAGCTGGTAATTAGAACATCAAGCTCCTTTTTCAAAGCCTCATGAGCTGCAGGTGGAGCCTTTGCTATAAAATTATTCACAGAATCAGTAATAAGTTTCACTTTCACTTCTTTCTGCATGGCTTCCTCCTTTGCTCTCTGGAAAAAAAAAAAAAAAAAAAAAAAAAAAGAAGTTGTAGTCCTGGTTTAAGAAGGAAACATTTCTAACAACTGTTAGAATTCTCTCTGAAAATTCTGTCAGAGGGGAAAAAACCAACCTGGCAACAAAAAAAAAAAACAACCAGGAGCCATTTAATTCCCAGACTTTCTAACAAAATATTGAATGCATCCAAAAAACTTTTTTTTTTTTATTTTGTTGCCAAAACACAATACTTAATACAATTTAACATCTTCTCACGTCTATTTAATTTTCTGGTGCTCTCAGAATAGTAAAACATTTCAGTATTTTACTTTTTTCCCAAGAAATGCTCTGAATACCTTTATCATAATACCTTATGAACCACAAATGACAAAAAATTCTGTTGTGTTACAAATTCATGTACCCCGGTTTAAAGGTACAATCACAAGCAACAAGACAGAAAAAAAGGAAAATACTTCTGGCTGATTTTCCTCTCCTTGCCACTGTCATTAGCTGCATTTAAGGAGAAATTGAGAAAATAATTTTTCTCCAGTGTATATTTCACACTGTTATCAGACCATTAATGTTGATTTCATTCTCTCACTTTACAGAGAGATAAAAGTCAGTGCCATTATTCACTGCCAGTGAACTTAACCTAACATGAAGAGAGGACAAAGTGAAAAGGGAGCATCCTCCCAAACAGCATTTTCTGTGTTAGACCGTAGGCAGAGAAGTTTAACAAAGGACAGACATAGGAAATACAAAGATCTGAGGGACACAGAGAACCACAGATGGATGGTGAATTAAAATCAGTAACTAACAAATCCTATGTAGCTGATCTGGAACCATCAACCTTCCACCTTTTCCCTGTTTTAGCCTATGTAACCACAATAACGGATTAATCCAATTCCCAGCTTTCTTTGGCCACCTTTTGCTACTTTCCCTTGTCATGCCATCTCATTAATAAGATACAAGAATGTCATACTCTTACATATTTGTTTCCTCTGAGCACCTATAATGGGATGGTGTCTATGACTGGAGTCATATCACTACTAGAAACAGAGTAATGGTATATATAGTGTCATCAGAGTGTACAGGAATTTAAGATAAGGACTCCCTGGCCCAAAAACATGACAACAAAACCTTGTTTCTGACAACCTTTGTTCTCTCTGGGTCTGAGGAAGTCCTTGAACCAGATAAATTTGGATTAGGCTGCCATTGCCAGAGGAAGTTTACTAGGTTCCTCTTGGCTTTCCTCTTCCCTATCTGTGGGAAGAAAAGGACTGCAGGATGAACAAAGAGTTCTGGTTTAGATTTTGCCTGCTGTGTGACAGGAGAGATGGCTGCAAGCCTTTGGGCAAAGGATCATCAGGGGCAGGTGAAGGGATGAATGACAAATAATCTGGTTATCTGCATAGGTCAAGGTGCCAGTCTGAACACACCTGTACTTTACCTGGAAGTAGAGAACATTCACTGGGAAATCCATAATGGAGTTGTGTCTAAAAATATACATTTTATCTGTTTTATTATACAGTGCAATGTATAAATGTGAGTTTTATTATTTAATTACTAAAAAAGAACTGTCTCTCTAGAGCAGATGTTTACTTTTGATACAGTTTTCTCATTTACAATGTATCAAACTTGTTCCATATATTTCCATAGATTCCACATATTCTGACCGGCATCAAGCCATTTCTGTCAGTAAATAAAAAGATCATCAGTTGCATGGTCAGATATCCTTATACACTGGCAAAACCCTATGGACAATGAATGAAGAGTTTGAGAACAAAGTGTTGGACAGATTGTTAAGGCCATATAATCTGACTTCCTGAATATCACAGGCCAAACAATTCACCTATGAGATAAAAAATCAAGCCCACCTCCAGTGGCTGAGTGAGATCATATTTGATCATGTATAACAAAGTAGTGTTTTTGTCCAAAGGCCATATTCATCCAAGATGAAAGAAACATTATTTACTTGAGACCAAAATATGCTGTCCCTATATTGCTATATTAAAGCAATAATATATCATGCATGCTTAGTGCATACCAACCTGCATCCTGAAGTCCTAAATCTTTTTTTTTTTCTCTCTCTAATATAAAAAGAAGACATAAAACTGATTTCACTCTATCAGTTAACTGCTGCTGGCACCTGATTCTTAGGAATTAATCCTTAAGTAAAAGAATGTTGAAGCTGTATCAAAATCAAGTATCCAGTAAAGCAAAGAGGAAAAAAAAAAAAAAAGCAATGCAGTATTGTGAAAGATTAAATATCTTCCAATATACTCCAAATAGAAATTACTTCAAGCTCTCTACTGATTTAAATTTTAGGCTAACAAGTAGATCTCAAAAGCACCCTTTCTAAAAGAAAGTGTAGACTTTCTTTACAATAAAAGCTTCAGAAAGAACTTTAAACACAGCTCAAGGAATTAGTTCATCTTTTACCTTCAGTTCCTCAACAGCTTTCTGTAACTCATCTGGTGTTTTATACTCAAAATCTCTTTCCAGATATTCTTCCTCAGCTTGTGATATCCATTCATGCATCTCTGACAAATCCTTTCTGAGACTCACAGTCTTATCCAAGCCACCTTTTAATGCTGCCTTCTTAGCATAGGCCTTTAAGAAAGAAAACATTACATGATTGAAACAAGGCTACTGTAAGAACTTGACAATATTTTAGCCTGAAAAGAACCAAATTAAACCCTATACTAATAACATTGCTGTAATTAGGCAGATGTTAATAAGTAATTAGATAGATAATAATAGGTAATCAGGACAGTATTACACATGTGTATATATCCTTTTTTGGCAAGTTATTGCTGTGTAGAATGAGTTTTCAGTCATCCTAGGACAAGGCTCTATACCATATGCTGAGGTCATCAGAAAACAAATATGAAAAAAACATCACCCACGGACTATCTTCTAAAAGATGTATAAAGAACAACCACAGGAGACCTTGAAAGTGCATCCAAGGATGAAACCAGAGGGTCTTGAGCTATAAAATCAGATGACGCTCTAACCAGTTTGAATGCAACTCGCTAGAAAACACAGCAAAGTGCATATTTTCTTCTACTGATGAAATAATAATGGAAACTCTCAGAAGGGTGTATATCCTAAAAATAGGTAATTAAAAAATAATATCCTACTGGAAGAAACTACTTACCTTACAGGGAAAAATACTTTTGTTAAATCCTTTGCCAATCACTATATAAGGGTGATATAACTTATGTTATACAGCTCATGTGTAGACCTAGAACTAGATGATATTTAAGGTCCCTTTGATCCCAAGCCATTCTATGATTATATGAATTGTGCATCAACCTATCAAAACTGTCCATAACTGACTGAGCCATTGACTGAGCCTTCTTTCAATGGTATAAAGAAGTCTTCAACAGAAACAGTTGCACTGGTGCCATTTTGCAGAGTTGGGTTTGCAGAGCTGATTGCTCCAACATCCTGCACTGTGATGCTACTTCAATAAATGTTATTTTCAGTAACATCAGAAGGAACTGTCTCTTAGTATTTGGTTTTAGTTTCTGACTGTTACTGGTTTTGTTACTCATCCTTGAGGACTGGCTGTTAAACTTGAATGTTGTTCTACATAAATGTTGTTTTACAGAACAAAACAGAGCAACAATACAAAAGTGATGTTCAACAAGTATAAAAGCAGAACCATGTGCGGCCCTGCAAAATAGCCTCTTCCTGAGTCACAGCACCAGGAGAGAGGGTAATCTCCCATCACCAGGAAAGAGTATGAATGCCAAATTTTAGCACTCTCAGTCATATTAACTGCATGCGTATCAACTCAAGCTGACTTTTCCAAATCCTTTCAAGAAATTGCCACAGACCAAGCTGATTTTTATATTTACTACTCATGTGTTTTAATAGCTATTACTAAAGAAGTTGTGTTAGAAATGCCCACTGAGAGGCAATAATTTGTGCTGTGTATTGAATGGAACTATTACAGGCAGATTTTCAGGGTAGTCAGAAGAAAACTGTAACAGACTTCTAAACCCATAAGACATTACTTGAAAATTCTGTAGGAAGTATAAAGATATCCAACTTATTAATATTACAAAAATCAGCAATTGAAAACTCCACTTTAGTCAAAGGGGAAAGACTACAGAACTGGATCAATAAAATGTCTTTCAGATTTCAAAGATCAACTTTTTTGATAACTATGTTTATCAAAAAAAAATACATACGCTATTTTTCACATGTAAAATGACGAATAATAACTGTAGAAAGCATTAGATCTCCTTGAAAGGTAATAGTTTTAGTGTTATGCAAATAAACATTAAAAAAGGTAGACAACAGAACGAGCAAGTAGAAAAAAAAGGTAAAAGTAATACAACATGAAAGATACTTCCTTTGAACTGTCATAAAGAAAAAGAATCCAAATTCCATCAGTGAAATAGCATTTTTTAGCTTTCTTAATCTGTAAAATTATTTATTAAGAACTTCTTTAATTAAAAAAAAACTCCTGTCCTTTCTTGTTATGCCCCATTCTCTCAAATTCATGTTATCACCGGAGACTGTAATTTACACACATGCATCTGTACACATACTCTTCATTCCAAGTTATTGAATCCTGAACTCTTCACTGCTTTAGCATCTTATTTCATCTAGAGTAATGACACTTGAGTACAATGATGCAAAAGAAAATGTAACACTAAATACAGAACTTGATTTTTTGGCAAATGCCTATATATCACTTTTAGAAAGCTAGTTTTGCAGGAGCCATAAATTACAATTGTTGTTAAGGTCTAAGATATTAGTATGTAACTTTGTTACAAAAATAATAAGATATTGTATTATAATATAAAGAAATATACTTTACATGCATTGCCACATGTGAAATAAAATTTCTAAACTGGAAGTTTAATTAATGGGAACCAAATACGTCTAAATTCAGTTTCATATCTACTGGATATTCATAGAAGGATAAATTCTGCCAATGAGAAACCTGATTAATCATTTAAAATGAACCAATCACAGCAAGAGACTTGATACCTGTTGGCAAATGTGTTCCCACTGAACATTGAGATCCTTCAGTTCTGTCTCTATTCTGGAAGCAAATTGTGGCTCTGCTTCACTCTTCATTTTCTTCCCAACCTCATTAACACTGTTCAGACTGGGCTGGATTGTCTGGATATCATTTACTAAAGCCTAAAGGAATAGCAGAAGATTAGGCAAGCAGAATTCACACAGATTTTCAGATACGCTATCTCTATCAAAACATGTCTATGTGAGATTCTGACATGTCTTTGGTCCTGATCTCCAGTCAACTAAGCATAATTATTGAAAGTAAATAAAAAAGCAATGAGCAGCTGTAGTGTGGTAAGCTATGCTATATCTGATAAAGTTCATTTGCAAAATATATATTATGCAAGTTTTGAATGTTCTGTATATACTATATATATACACACACATATATAATGTATTACATATATTACATCTATTACAATGCTTAGAGCTTTTATTCACATTTGTGAAAGAGCATCCCATCATAATGGTGGAAAACTATTTCTGAAACCAACTTATTAGCTATGCCAGCATTACTCTTAGGTTGGTAATTCACCTGATAACTTCCTTAAAATAATCTGAACGGTGATATTCTCTGATTATGTCCAGTTATTAGAATTTTATCTGTGGCTGAATATTATTTAAGCCCTGAGGTAGTTCTACATTGCCACTTCCAATTTGATTTACGAGGCCTTCTTCAATGCTGCAGATGTTACTTGGGCTTCCCACAAAGTGGAAAAGGCTGGAAGTGTAAACATATAAAAGATGATGAAGATTTTTGTAGCTTTATTATATATTTGACAGTAATGGCTAATATTTGTGCAAACTCTTAATAAATTCAGGTGACAGATTCTAAAGGAGTTACATGTAACTTACTACTCTGTAGAGATAAAGAGTTGTCCTACATAATTTATAATCACTTTTTATTTAAATAAGGGGTAAGAGAGAAAGTCTGAGCTCATAGTTCTGTTACGATCAATATGTTTCATAATATTTACACATCCTGCCAGAACATTTACAGAACTTGTAAATACCACTGAAAATATATACAGGAACTATCATGAATTACAAGATTCACTGCACTTACACACTCTGCTGGGACAGGCAGAAAAATTTGTAAAGCCTGTGATGGAAGTATCAATACTTCATGATGCTTTAAAACTCAACTGGGACAAAATCCTGGAACTTGTAAGTTTAGTGAAAAAAAAATGCATATAATTCACCATACCTGCAAGTTCTTTCGGTACAGTCAGAAAAGCTAGTAAATTGTGTGTGAATAATAGATACAGAAAAAGAATTTATTTTTAGGAACAGTAATAATTTGTGTAAAAAAGGTTTTAAAAAACCCTTTTTTTCCTCCTCTCTGTATTAAAGTTTCCTGGTTTTTAACATAATTTTCCTTCAAATGCAGGAGAATCAAATACATTGCAGAAGACAACCCCCTTAAATAATTTATTTTTAGGAACAGTAATAATTTGTGTAACTTCTGTATAAGCTAGGCTCATAGAGAATAACTGAATAATTGTCAAGCAGGCAGGTAATACTCACTGTACATTGCTCTAGTTGCTTTTCCAGTGCTTCTGAATCACCAAGGGCAGGCCACTCTTCCTTCAGAAAAACATCCACTTCAGCCATCCACTTCTTCAGTGTTTTAGTGTCATTCTGTTTATTAAAAAGACATTTTATTGCATTGCACAGAACCTGACTGGCAATAGTGTAATTCATCCTGGCACTATGACTAAAACTCATCACAATGTAATTTCAAGATTATTGAATTGTCTGAAAAATACAAACACAGCAAACAAGCAAAAGGAATTTTATCTAGAGCTGTCATTGACTCTTTAGCTTGCATTCTGACCATTTCTGCCCCAGTTTAACATGTCTACAAGTGGGAAACTTTCTGGCTCGCAACTTTATGCCTTCCAGATATCACATGCTGCATGCATGTTCATTGCTTCCTTGTATGGCTTCAGACTATTCATACTTGGCAATTAATTCAGGATCACCTATCAAATCCTTCTGTGCTTCAATTTAAAATACAGGCTCATTTTGGAAGTTGCAAGCTCTATTGCCTATTTCTCTCCCACAACACAAGGAAAAACTCCTGCTCTCGTCCTGCTGGGGGACTTCAACCACCCCGACATCTGCTGGCAAACCAACATGGCAAGCTGTAGGCAATCCAGCAGGTTTCTCGAATGCATTGAGGACAACTTCTTAAGCCAGGTAATAGACACCCCTACCTGAGGGGATGCGATACTGGACCTGGTGGTCACCAATGCAAGCGAGCTCGTGGGAGATGTCAAGATCGGAGGCAGCCTGGGCTGCAGTGATCATGCGCTGGTAGAGCTCAAGCTCCAGAGGGAAATGGGAAGAACAAAGAGTATAGTCAGGACCCTGAATTTTAGAAAAGCAAAATTCCAGCTCCTCAAGGAGATAGTCAGAAGGACTCCCTGGGAAACGGTCCTCAGGGACAGGGGAACAGAACAGAGCTGGCAGATCTTTAAGGATGCGATCCAAAGAGCGCAAGAGCTCTCGATCCCCAGGTGTAGAAATCAGGCAAAGAAGGGAAGAGACCGGCATGGCTGAGACAAGAGATGCTGGTCAAACTAAGGAGGAAGAGGGAACTGCACAGGCAGTGGAAGCAGTGACAGGCATTATGGGAAGAGTATAGGGATGCAGTCCAGTTGTGTAGGAATGGGGTCAGGAAGGCCAAGGCGCAGCTGGAGCTAAACTTGGCTAGGGATGCAAAGAATAATAAGAAGAGTTTCTACAGGTATACCAGCCGGAAAAGGATGGTTAAAGAAAGTGTACCCCCACTGATGAGCGAGACTGGCAAGCTGGTAACAGCAGATGAGGAGAAGGCTGAGGTACTCAACAACTGTTTTGCCTCAGTCTTCACTGGCAACCTTTCCCTTCACCCCTCCTGAGTTGAAGGATGGGATGAGGGGGACCAGGAGGGTAAAACCCCTCCTGCTGTAGGAGAAGATCAGGTTCGTGACCACCTGAGGAACCTGAACGCACATAAGTCCATGGGACCTGATGAGATGCATCCCAGAGTCCTGAGGGAATTGGCCAATGTAGTCGCCAAGCCACTCTCCATGATATTTGAAAAGTCATGGCAGTCAGGTGAAGTCCCTGGTGACTGGAAAAAGGGAAACATTGTGCCCATTTTCAAAAAGGGTAGAAAGGCAGACCCTGGGAACTACCGACCTGTCAGCCTCACCTCTGTGCCTGGGAAGACCATGGAACAGATCCTCCTAGAAGCTATGCTAAGGCACATGGAGGCCAGGGAGATAATTCGAGATAGCCAGCACAGCTTCACCAAGGGCAAGTCCTGCCTGACGAACCTAGTGACGTTCTATGATGGTGTGACAACAACAGTGGACAAGGGAAAACCAATGGACGTCATCTATCTGGACTTCTGCAAAGCCTTTGACACGGTCCCCCACAACATCCTTCTCTCTAAATTGGAGAGCTATGGATTTGATGGGTGGACTGTTCGGTGGATAAGCAACTGGCTGGATGGTCGCATCCAGAGGGTAGTGGTCAATGGCTCGATGTCCGGATGGAGACCGGTGACGAGTGGTGTCCCTCAGGGGTCCATACTGGGACTGGTGCTGTTCAATGTTTTCATCAATGACTTAGCGAGATGGAGTGCACCCTCAGCACATTTGCGGATGACACCAAACTGAGTGGTGCAGTTAACACACCAGAAGGACGGGATATCATCCAGAGAGACCTGGAGAGGCTGGAGAGACAGGCCTGTGTGAACCTCATGAGGTTCAACAAGGCCAAGTGCAAGGTCCTGCACCTGGGTCAGGGTAACCCCCAGTATCAGTACAGGCTGGGGGAAGAAAGGATCGAGAGCAGCCCTGCCGAGAGGGACTTGGGGGTGCTGGTGGATGAAAAGCTGGACATGAGCCAGCAATGTGCGCTGGCAGCCCAGAAGGCCAACCATACTCTGGGCTGCATAGGAGAAGCGTGGCCAGCAGGTCGAGGGAGGTGATTCAGCCCCTCTACTCTGCTCTGGTGAGACCTCACCTGGAGTACTGCGTCCAGCTCTGGAGCCCTCAGCACAAGAAGGACATGGACCTGTTGGAGCGTGTCCAGAGGAGGGCTACAAAAATGATCCGAGGGCTGGAGCACCTCTCCTATGAGGACAGGCTGAGGGAGTTGGGGTTGTTCAGCCTGGAGAAGAGAAGGCTGTGGGGAGACCTGATTACGGCCTTTCAGTACCTAAAGGGGGCCTATAGGAAAGATGGGGAAAATCTTTTTAGTAGGGCCAGCTGTGTCAGGACAAGGGGTAATGGTTTTAAACTAAAATAGGGTAGGTTTAGACTAGATATAAGGAGGAAATTCTTTACAATGAGGGTGGTGAAACACTGGAACAGGTTGCCCAGAGAGGTAGTGGAGGCCCCATCCCTGGAAGCATTCAAGGCCAGGTTGGACAGGGCTCTGAGCAACCTGATGTAGTTAGTGGTGTCCCTGCTCACTGCAGGGGGGTTGGACTAGATGACCTCTAGGGGTCAAATGCTTGTAAAGAGGGAATCCTACCAGTCCCAGACAACTTTACATAGATAATCTAATACCTTGAAAGGCAGAATGAGATTTAAAAAAAAGTCACTTAAAATTACCTGAAAATGCCACCTTAGGTAAACTATTAGATGCACATGTTAAAATAAAAATTATAAATGGCAAAAATTTGAAAGGCAAGTTATAAAATATTTGTTCATCAAACTGTTCTCATTACCAGTGAAGTGCATATTGATATTATATGCAGAATCCAAAGTTGAATTAAAGCAAAAAAAAGGACATTTCATTAGAATATACCATGCCTTATAATGTGTGCAAAACTGTCTTAACAACTATTATGAGATAGATAACCAAAGGGAACACTTTCCTAATGTGCTTGATTTATTTAATAATAACTGGTTATCAGGGAAAATGAACTGAAAATAAAAAAAATTATTATTATTATAAAAGAAATTATCAGCATACTTCAGAATGGCAATTACCAAAACACTGTTGAAATGTCTACTGTGCATTCCGTTATCAGTCAGTAAAAATAGTTCAGAATCGTATTTCGTGATGAAGCTTTAATATCTTTACATGAATACTTTAAGTATAGTTCATTAATGCTGCAAAATATAGATCTGATGAGATTTACTTAAAAAGGAATCAGTCTCCAGCTACCAGTAAAGATCAAATGTATGACTTGCTTTTTGAACCAGACTGTAAATGCATTTTATTTATCGACACTGATTTCATCGTATCCCTTGCTGACACATTCCATAAATTGCAACAGTTAAAACAATCACCTGGAAGATTAGTCATTCAAGGAGTTGAAAAGACAATGACTTTTATATTAACTGTGTACTGCAGTGACTCCGGCAATAAATATAATCGCTAAGATTTGTATGCTTTACATACATATCCGAGTATGACTTGGATAGCTTTAAAAATACATGCTGTACAGAGCATGGTTGTGATGTTCAGGACTTTCTCCTTTTAAGAGCAGTGGGGGAACCTCTAAAGATCTATGCAGAAAATTCAGGGGGAAAAAAAGGACAAAAATTTGAATTTCTTGAGCAAAGTGTATTGCTCTGTTTTGTGCAATTGCAAATATTTAATTATACTATTGATAAAACCACTCTCCAGTTTTCCTATTTATATTGGGTTTATGTGGCAAGGTTTTGGTAGCAGGGGTGGCCTCTGTGAGGAGAGGCCAGGTGCTGCCCTGTGCTGGACACAATTGGTTCCAGCTGCCTCCAGTGGACCCACCACAGGACCCAGCTAGTAATGCCTCTGTGATAATATAGTTAAGAAAGGGCAAAAGAGAGAGAAAAAAAGTGAGAAACAGCCCTGCAGACACCAAGGTCAGTGAAGAAAGAGGGAGAAAAGGTGCAGAGATTCTCCTGCAGCCTGTGGTGAAGATCATGGTGACTCAGGTTGCCTCCCTGCGGCCCATGAAGGTCCATGGTGGAGCAGATATCCACCCTTCAGCTTGTGGAGGACCCCACACTGGAGCAGTTGATGGGCCCTAAAGGAAGCTGCAGCCCATGTAGAGTCCCCCACAGGAGCAGGTATTTCCTGAAGGACTGTAGCCTGGACTGGAGCAGAGGAAAAGAGCGAGGAGGAAGGAGCAGCAGAGAAGAGCTGACTGCAGCTCCTATTCCCCATCCCCCTGTGCCCCTTGGCAGGAAAGGAGACAGGACTAAAGCAGTGGAGTGCAGACTAGGAAAAAGAGAAAGGGGGAGAGCTGTTGTTTTAATTTTGTCTTTGTCTCTCACTACCCAGATCTATTTTAATTTTACCCAAGTTGTTTCTGTTTTGCCCATGATGGTAACCAGTAAGCTATCTCCCTGTCTTTATTTCAGTCCAAGAGCTTTTCCATCCTAATTTCTCCCCTTGTCATGCTGAGGACAGGGAGTGATACAGCAGCTGGAACATCTGGCTGCTGGCCAAGGTTATCCCACTATACCATTAAACTTCGTTTCATGGCCAGCTTTAAACATCAGAGATGTAGCTATAGAGCCAAAGTTACAATTTAGTAGCTAAATTATAAATGGTGCTGATAAAATGTTTCCTCCTTATTTGGTCTATGTTGCTTATCTAAAACTGATGAAACACTAACAAAATAATGAGTACTGTTTTTCTTCTCTAAAAAGTTTTTTTCCTCTACAAAAGCAGAATACTTTGTCAGAAAATTTATTCCTGACCAGACAACTCTCTTGAATTAAGAAGAAAATAAAAATTACAGTTCACATGCTATTGTATTGTAATTCACAACATGGAGCGACTCATGTATCATGTTCTACTACCAGCAAACCAAAGCCAAGGACAGAAATATTTGATGTTGTAAACAGAAGAAATATAGAGAGACAACACTGAGAAGAAACACACTGTGAGAACACAGCTTTAAGTATGGCTGCAGGATGTTAACCTTCAGAATTTTCTTTGTGATATCCCCCATGAGTATGTAAGTGTTCATTTGCATGGGGGTGAGGAGAGAAAGACATCAAAAAATTAAAAATATTTTCTCTGGTTTTGTGACTGGTTGATCTGAATTCCTCTGAAACCTGTCCTTTGAAATTATATAGAAATAGAACAGTATTATGTTAAAAATAGACTTATTTTAAATCTCATAGCATCTAAGTCATAGACAACCCCTGTAATGCTGATACATGCCTGATGAAGTTTGTAGATGACGTCAACGGAGTGGGAAAGTGGACACTCTGGAAGGGAGAGGCACCCTGCAGGAAGACCTGAATAGGCTGGAAGAGTGGGTTAACAAGAACCTTATGAACTTCAATATGGACAAGTGTAAGGTCTTGCACCTGGGAAAACATAATCCAGGAGGGCAGCACAGACTGGGACCCACCTGACTGGAGAGCAGCTCTGTGGAAAGGGTCCTGGGGGTCCTGGTGGGCAACAAGCTCAATATGAGTGAGCAGTGTGCTGCTGCAGCCAAGAAAGCCAACAGGATGCTGTGTTGCATCAACAAGGGCATCACCAGCAGAGACAAAGAAGCCATTATCCCACTCTACTCAGCACTTGTCAGGCCACATGGGGAATACTGTGTTCAGTTCTGGTCCCCACTATACAAAAAAGATGCGGACAGGCTGGAGGGGGTCCGGAGATGGGCCACCAAGATGATGAAGGGCCACCAAGATGATGAAAGGCCTGGGAAGCCTGTTGTATGAGGACAGGCTGAGAGAACTAGGTTTGTTCAGCCTTGAGAAAAGGAGGCTCAGAGGTGATCTCATCACCATGTACCAGTATTTAAAGGGGGGCTACAAAGAAGATGGAGACTCCCTTTTCACAAGGTGTCACATGGAGAAGATGAGGGGTAATGGGTACAAGTTAATCCTGGGGAGATTCTGATGGGACATGACAGGAAAATTTTTCACAATGAGAACAGTCAACCATTAGAATAATCTCCCCAGGGATGTGGTTGACTCCGTCACACTGGACACTTTCAAGACACAGTTGGACAGGGTGCTGGGCTATCTTCTTTAGACTCTGCTTTTGCCTGGAAATGTTGGACCAGATGATCCTTGAGGTCCCTTCCAACCTGGTATTCTATGATTTTATGTGATTTATAAATAAGCATAAGCAGGAGATCCTCACAATGAGAGAAACAATTAAAGTCAACACGGTTACAGCTACTTCAGCTGCATGAAAAAATAGAGGAATATTAGTAGAAATTTCACTGAAATCAAAGTTAAGTTTTGGTATTGAAACAACATAGGCAGAAACAGCCACAAAATCAGAATTCAAAGTAAAATCTTGGACCCACCAAAATCAAGCAAACATTTTAATACATTTTATATACTCTTGATATTTCACTTTGGTGTTATTTCTTGAGGTGTATAAATGTGTTCTGCACTAGTCTCACAGCCACAAATAGTTGAGCCTGAAAAAGTTTGGTTAACCTGGAATCGCTGGAGTTTGGTCATAAGCTCCTCAAGTTTCTGACAATGTTCCACCAACTGCGCTGATAATTTCTTCCAGCGGCCAAGGATCACCTCAATCTCTGATCGATATCTTTGGCTGACTTCTGCAGGGGCTTTCCTAGACATGTCTTCCACAGTTGTGCTGAGATAGTTCAAGCCTTTTTGCTGCTCTTGCAGAGAGCTTTGTAGAGCCTATGAATAAGAAGCAAATAGTATCCTGATTCACATGTTGGGCAATTCTCTTTGTTTCACAAACACGTGAGACTGCTGAAGAAAGGACTGCAAGCTAAAACTGTAGGCCACTTTTGCTAAAATATGCAATGACATATTCTACTGAGAAGTTTGGAATTGTTTTTCTCACACAGCCTAGAAAGTACATTTTTTTAGTTGAACAGAGAATATAACCAGAGGTGTTTATACTTCTTAATAGAGGTGATCCACATACACTTCATTAATGTGAGATAGCAATTTACTATGGCCCTAATGATTACACTTTCAAAAGAATCAGACTATACATGGAGAAAAAGAATAAACTTAGAACTGCTTCTATGATTTAAAGTTTTTGATAACTTCCCCAAACCTTTGCAATTTTTAGCCCAAATTTGCCACATCTAAATTTTTTTTCTATATTCTACTTTTTATTTCTGCATGTGCATTACTAGTTGCATCAAACGACATGATCATTAGCCATCCAACAGTAGAACAATATCAAACATTGAAATGCAGGGAAGGTTTGTACCCACTGTGCTTGTAAATCCGACTGGAAATCTGATAAAGCCTGTGCTGTATTTTGCAAATCACAAACGTTTCCGTGTCAGCACTGGAAAATTAAATGAGCTAAATCTGTACTTAACTACCAGAGCTTTCATCAAAGGAATATTCTATGTACCATGGGGACAAACAAAGGCTTTTCCTTAATATGTTGAATATCTTACAAAATTGGCTTCGATGGTGAAGAACACTTTCAATCCTTCAGAAACTGATAAAAGTATCTACTGTGTCCTGAAGCCCTTGGCTAAAAACCAAATGGTTATAATTCACTCACTATCTGTAGTGTAAGCTTCAGCAGACTCATGACAGCTTTGCATTTGGTTCCTCTAAACTTTTCATTTGAGTCATTCATTCCCTCAGACTGACCACTCACCTTGAGCTCCCTGAGTCTCTGCTCCATGATTTCATATTCAGCAACTGCAACCTGAGGCATGGACAGTTTAGCTTCTGACTGCTGGATCCACAGAAGTATAGTGCTCATTGTCTCTTTGTAGTGTGCAGGAGGCAAACTGTCAGAAACTACATTCAATGGGGAAAAAAAAGGAGAGAAAATAATTTTCTGCTTCCCTATTTGTTTTGCTGATGGAAGATATTTGATAAAAGACTAAGCCTTACTGAACTCAATGGCTATTTTGCATTAGATTGCAACAGGCCCAGTATGGCAGTATCAGATTTTTCGAAGAATTGCGGAAGCAGAAAACTTTTGAAGAATGAATGTGCTCATTATAATGTTTATAATATTTCTGTCATTTTATCAGTTATGTGTCATTTGACTCTCTTGTTACAGGTCACATGACAACTTATATGGCCAAGATAACTACTTTAAATATGTCTGTTCAGAGATCAAGAGATAAACCATTGTACTTAACCCAAAATCTAATTTCAGAAATGCAGTAAGAAATAGCATTCCCTTTTATGGCCCATGTTTGTGTGTCTAATGTTTCTGTTCAGGTAAGATGTTCTGTTTAAGACATCTGTTAAAAGCTTAGAAAATTAATCTTTCTTCTGCATTAAAACTGAATTTTATTGAACTGTGCTTATTGAGCCAACATTACAGCTGCTGTAAATAGACAACATCTGGCACACACATGAGCAACTCATTAGCAGAGATGCTCCCTCTTCCCTCAACAACAGTTGCTTCTATACTCATTGAGAAACGTACAGACTGCTGGTTGGAAATGAAACATTTCCAACTGGTACCACATAATAATGAAGTATATGAAAGCTCAAAAAAAAGTTACACCTATTTGTATCTCCTGTATGTCTCCATTGTTTCAGAAAGAACTGTAGATAAGTGATATAGCTGTCCAAAACCCAATTTTGACAAACAACACAGTTAAGTTCAAGCTAGCTTACATTCTCATACAGTAATGCTTAGCAGAATATACTTCAGCATGAATGTCTAAATTCCCCATGCTCATAACATAAACACACATCCAGACCTGTTTATTTTTATCCTAAAATTTGCTTTCTGATACTAATGTTTGTGGGTTAAGTCCACATTATAAGCACAGTGCATTAATATGAATTAATATGAATTCTGCTAGATTATATGAAATTTTGAATTTGTAGTCAGAAAGACTCAAGCTATATCTGAGCTAGGCCCACAACAGAATTTTAACAAAGTATCGCAGAAGGAAAATAAAAATATGTTACTGTGAAATACCAGAAACATATTAGGAAAATGTTATTGTATTAATCTACCCCACTTGCAGGGAATGCATTTTGGTGTGACCAACATTATAAGCCCTGAGAACTTACAGGCAAATACACTTACACTTGCATATTTATTTTAGAGAAAGTACTGAAATTTGGAAATACAATGTGCAGATAGATATTTGGTTAGGATATAGTTTTAATAAGTAGAAATTTTTAAACATGTGAATATAGCTTTCCAAATAAGTAATTTTTTTTTTCATTTTTCCTCCCAGCTTCCTTTTTTGTGACCAGATTTTCCAGTCAAAAATCTTTTCCCAAATCAGAAATGAAATGAGAATACAATTATCTCAACAACTATCAAATCACAGTGGGTATGCTGCAATGTGTATCTCCTACAGTCAGGACAAATCCCACTGTTCATCACATCATTGTGAAAGAAGAAGAAAGGCAATAAATATAATCTATGGGATCATTTCAGTAAAGACTTATTCCCTGAAATGAATGAACTAGATTGAACTGCATGTATTTCCCATAAAAATCTCCTCAGTAGTAACTGCACTGTTTAAAACCCTGCTGATTTCTCACGACTTTGTTTTGCTTATTTTGTTATACAAGCACTTGAAGTCATTCATCAAAGTCTTTATATTGATGACTTTTTTAAAGCTGTGATTTCCTTTTCCCACATCTTTCACGAGAAACTCAAAGTGGTATCATAAGGAATCTTGTATAATACATAATCAATGTTCTGCAAGTGTTTTAACATGTCCAATTCTCCTATTAATTAACCTCTTAAAACAGAAGGGAAGCCCTTCTCCAGTTCTACAAGATCTAATATAACAGTAAATATCTTTCAAGGATACAAAATTTTTTAGGTGGTTTTATTTCCCGTTGTTATAAATTTTCAGTTTTACCGTGGAGGAAAAAGACAAGGTGACTTACAGGGTAGGGGATATTATCTCATACACATTCATTTCACAGGTTGCTTTGTCTTTTTATTCTTTATTTAAATAAAAATAATTACTGGAGGAAAAGAATGCTGAAAAAAAATGAAATTATGTGCATGTTACTTCTTAAAGTAATATTTTCTAACACACATCTGAGCTATATCTTCAGCAAAAAAGGCACATTCAAAGGAATTTCAGCAAATTTTATCTCTCAAAACCAAAGAGCAATGAATTTTAAATTTTAAAAAATTACAGTTATGAAATTTACGGGACAGTTGCTTAAATTTTTTCTTTCTCAAGTATGCAATGATTGGTGAATGATTATTATGCATATAACAATTTTACTGTCACTTATAAACCATCTCTAAGACACTTAGAGCATGAAAATAAGTCAGCAGTTCAAAGTTTAAGCAAAAGCATACAAATGCCAGACTAAAACTCCAAATGGTCATCATACTGTTATGGTTACTGCACTTTCTGGTCTTATAAAATTACGCCAAGTCTGAGTTGCATGAACTCTACATAATGCAACCTTCTTTAAGATACTGTACTAACAGATCAGGGAGAAAAGTGGTGTACATGCAAAACAACTGTGAGCATGGGGTGGGTAAATAAAAAGTCTAAAGAATCTTGACATGATATAGAAGGCAAAAAATTCTCTAGAGTCCTTCTTGAAATAAATAGGAGAAGAGTAAATGCCAATGAATGATTCATCAACCATAATAATAATAATAATAATAACAACAATGACAATGACTTCTCCTTCAGGAATTACTGATCCTACAAAGGTAGAATCAGAATTTGAAAGGAAAGCACAGCACATGAATTTATGAAGCAGAGAAAAACAGAAGTAAATTTGAATTTTCCTTTGCCATCTCCATCTTGATATTTTTAATTTAATCTGCTACAAAAGCTTTTTTTTTTTCAGTTACTGTGTAAAAATCTAATGACAGTCCCCAAACACCCTCTGAAGAACAGTCTTGTCAAACTCAGAACATGTATCAGAATGCTTCTCACTGAAGACCACAGCTGGGTAAGAGTTCACCACAGCAAGACTAAAAACCAGAAACACCTTAATGGAGTTTGGTCCAGTCACAGCGCAGGACAAGTGACGAAATGAATCAGCTGCCACCTGGGAAGTAGTTTGAGACAGGGAATACTCACCTGACACTGACTGACAGCTCTCCCTGTGCTGAGAGGGAGTGGGAGGCTGACCAGGCTGCTCCCGAGAAATATCTCTGACCAGGCAGCAGTTAATTTCAAGATAAGTAAATATAAAGTTTAACCCCTCATTCTTCACTAGGGCAATTATAAAAATAAGAATTTCCTTGGGAAATCACATTATTCATATCCGAATTATTGCCATGATTGTGCATTTCACTCCCTTGTGTACGTTACTGAATAGTTTGAAGCATTGTCTGACCTCTGGTTTTTCTATATACCATTTATTCCAGAAATGACTCTAAATGTGTTTGGGGAAAAGGGAGAGCTGGAATGATGGATACAGCATTTTCAAAAGGATCAATTACCTATGGATGTACAGACATTCTATAAAGTAAGAAAAATGAGGTCATAATTCCTCATATTTTATGAGGTTGTATTTCTTTCATAAATAACATTGCAAAACAGTGAAAACACCAACCAAATAGGTTTCAGAATTGGCTTTAAATTAGGCTTTATAACTGGAAGTGCTAATCAAATAATGAAGAAAAATATTTGAGAAAATTGAGTAAATGTTTAATAATATTTTATTAAGAAATCTACTGTGCAGCACAGTACTACCAAGCATTCTTGAACCTAAAAAAACCCCAAAACACCACCAGCCTCAAAAAACCCCATGAAAACCCAACCAAACAAAAAATATTGGAGGGAGATACATATCTCCTAGAAATGTATCTCCTAGAAATAGAGAAAACTTTTTTTGGGGAAAAACTCCCTTGGAAAAAAGAACAGGATAGCTAAATACCCTTTTTCCATCAGAAAAGATAATGGAATAATAGAACATTTAAAAAAATAAAAACAACAAAAACCCCAAACCCCTAATGATGAATCAAAAATCCTTTTAACATAAAACAACCCCAATGATGAATTAAAAAAAACTTTCTAGCACATGTACATTATATGTACAGGGAAGAAAAAAGCAGAAAATACTACTACTGATCTGAAAAACATCATTCAGTCTTTAAGAAATTCTTCTATCTATAGAAAATAATTATTTTCAAATAATTTGTGCAAATAAAGATGGAAATATCTAAAATGCTCTAGCAAAACTTCAACAATTTCTATTAAACTAAGGCTAAAATAAAGACATGGAATATGGCCTTTTCTTCATCTGTTCAACAGAAGAAAAATAGTCACTGGAGAAAGCAGAAAAAACTCAAGACTCAGAGAGCCAAATTTTCTGTGCTTCAGCTTAGGGTTTTTTTTTTTCAAATTTTTTGATTCATAAGACTTTCCTGAAACAAGATTAGACCTAATGCAGTATCCCAAGCACGATCATTCATACCTACAGCATAGTTATGAAACGAAGTTAGCACCTTGGATAAAACCATGTATAAAATTTCTGAAGATAAAATATGATTGACATAAAAATCTCACCTAAAATACCACTACAGGTATGTACTGTACGGGATAAACCAGTTTCATTTTGACAGCTGAACCATTTGAGATGAAGAGCCTGTGATGCAGAGCAGCAACATAAAATAACAACATACCATAAAATATTGATTCAGGGACTTCTGTTCTCTAGCAGTTTAGGAGACTCCCCCCAGCCTGGTCAATGCTGCCATCTCAGGATAGCTGCTCCTGCAGCTGGCCAGGACACTGGAAGAGCGTACCACAGCACGGGAGCGGGAATGAACAGCTACTGCCAGGGAGAACTTTACCAAAGCTCCTGCTTGGTTGCATTACTGTTCAGGCAATGAACACTACTCACCTTACAGGACTAACTAACTGGTTAGCTCACAGGATCTTGTTACAGTAAAATTAGGTGAGGCAAACCCAGCAATTACACAAAACTGGACACAGAAGAAATCATAAAGAAGCTAGCATTTCCAATATTTTCCTGATGGCAGAATGGTAACTGATTTCAGCATATAAACTGGTGTGGCATTTAAAATTTTAAAATCTTATCCATTTTGTGGCCTGACTTTAGAGTCACAAATCAACTTTACACTTCTTGACACTAAATTTCTACAGCTCATTCTTTCATCACATGCTATGGCACCCCTGCATTTTTTATTTCTTCAGCCCCCCTATGCACCATCACCTCTTCAGTTTGCATGTGTGTGCACATGGGAAATAACAACAGCAGCACAATAACGCAGTGCTGTTGAAAAAAAATCCATCTTTAAAAATGGAATAATGTCAAACCTCTTCATGAAAGAATTTAGTAGGAATACTACAAAGATCCACTAGAAGGAGCTAGCAGTATGTCTAATTTCAAAACAGTACAGTCATTTACAGATATCACTGGTTTAAGGGGCAAATTATCTCTTTGCTGTTGAGAAAAACTAAATTTATATTTTTATCTGATCCTTTTTTAATTTTGTAATCAAATACAGAAAGTGTACAGTAGTCACTGACATGATACATCTATTTAATAAGGAATAAAATCAACTTTCTACTTTGATATAGCATTTTCCCCTTTTGAAAAATGCATTTTATTACAAATACTATAAATAATGTTATAACTAGCAGTCATATATTCTGTGTTGCAAAAAAAAGGAACAGTTCACCAGATGATGAAATATTAGATACCCTAAAGTACCTACTCTCTTTGATGAGCTTTCTGGAGTTAAATTTCTATTCTATGAAAATCTAGAGCAGATTCACTCCTGCAATTAAATTCTCTCTCCTCTCTACTGACACGAGATAGACAGCTCTGTGTCATAACCCAACTAAATACAGACAGTTTTAGGTTGCCAAAAAATATCAGTGAATCTGTCCATAAACATGGTAACAAGAGGAGTTCTGATGGTAGATCTACATTAAGTATAACCTTTGCTTCTGAATAGTGTACCTTCCCTTGTTTTCCTATGAAGATGAAATATATAACACACTGATAACTTCTGAAAGACTAATTAAATTGCAAAAAAGAGCACCTAAATTGTATTACTTGTTTAGCATGGCAAAGGCAAACACAAAAGTAGGAAATCAAAATATATACACCTATTCTTTGCACGCTAGTCAGGCAAGTTGACTTCTTGTCATGAACACTTACTGGTCTGTAGCTGCTTTTCTCTGACCTGCATATCAGCAAGTATTTGTTTGAAATGGCTGGTAAAAGCAGCAAGGTCAACATCCAGAAACACTGGCCCTTGTTCTTTCTCTTTGAGCGCTTGGTTTTGAGCCGTTAGCCATTCAATTTGAGGCTGAAGGGTTGACATTCGGATGATTTCATCCTGCATTTTTGAATAAAAAACATCAAGATAAAGCTGTCCAATAAATAAAATCACTAGTGCTATGAAATCACCACTATTTCTATGCATGTTACACAACTGTTTTTCTTCCAACTACATCAGTTACAATACGAATGAAATCAAGATGTTTAATCATTTCTCACAAATCAATACCTCTGCTCCCACTAGGATGGTCTTACCATTGTTTAAAGTCACTTTCACGTGACACCATCATATTAGAAGTGCAATGCTCACAGAAAACAAGACAGATTGTACATTAAAATTTCATGCCCAAAGAGCATCCTTTTCATGTAGAGCTGGGAAGATAAAAACTCCACATGTCCTGTAATACTGGACTCATCTCTGTTAGATTATTTACAGGCTAAATAGCATGATGTAGAAAAGGAGAGGTGAAGATGCACAGTGATTTCCAGCATCCCCACAGTAACACATTAGTGGTTGGGGTTGTGCTTTTATACCTTAAAGAGAGCTTGTACACACTGTGACACTTGCAACTACTAAGTAGAAAGAAATGAGGAAAGTAAGCCTAATGTACAGTTCATAGTAGAGTTACTGTTAAAGAAGCTTTCTGCAAGAAAACAGAGAACACCTGTAAGCACAATGCCAGATTGGAAATGCCTGAAAATAGAAGTAATAGCATAGATCTATATTTGGGGTTCAAACATTGGTTTCAGTTTGAGAGCTTCTGGAGCTAGAGATTTCATAAAGTCAAACTTCTACTGGTATGTCGTGCAATTTATAATTCATTACTATATCTCAATAGATTCCTATCAAACTATATTATCTTGTAAGTAATCACCCACAGAGTAGGTGGGTATCTACAGTAAAAGAGAAAAGTAAATTTCTATTATGGTGCAGCACAAAAATGAAAACATTTAGGGAGAATAGTAAGTGAATTGGTGTGACTGTTTTTGTACTACTATTGTAATTCTGTCATATGATGACAGAAGAATATTCCTCCATTTGACTACACAATTCACCCTGCATCAAAATGCAGGCTATGTAACAAGGAAAGTGGTCTGCAATGGCAGAATTTTGGACTTGACCATGAAGACAATTTTCTGGCCCAGATTCTTATCATAGAGGTGATAAGGAAGAGTTTCTTAACGAAGAACCAAAGACACAGACTCTTACAGGAAAAAAAAAAAAGGAAAAAGAGTTTAGGGGCATAGTACCCTAGCTTTAGGTATCTAACTATCTTAATAATTAAATGTTTGGGGCAGAGTTTTGAATACCCGTAGGCTAGGTTGTATTGCCTCTTTTTTTCTTTACCAGTCTTTCCTTTCCTCGAATAAATATTTTCAGTAATTACCTTGGAAAGATAAGGAGTCCATTTGCCACTTTTATATTGAAATAGTGTAGGTCAGAATCTGGCTCACTGCTGGAACACCTATGAAGTACAACATCATAAAAAAATTGGAGAAAAATCTCTAACCTTGCATTTTTCCAACTGAGTTTTTACTGTAGCAGGATCTGTTGCTGGTGTGGGTTGTGCTTTCAGCCAGTTTTCTGCAGTAATTGCTGTCTGCTCCAGTTGCTGCAGCTGGGAGTAGAAGTCAATGATGCTATTTTGGTACTCCAGCCATGCCAGTCTTTCACTCAGCAACTGACAGAACTCAATCCAGCGGCTCTTCAGCTGCTCTGAGGCTTGTCTAATGTTGTCAGCATTCAGACCCTCTAGAAAGAAGACAAGAGAAGTTGTTTGACACGTAAAGATAAACAAGGCACAAAGAAAAGAAAAAAAAAAAGTAAAATAATTTAACCATTCAATTTCTGTACTTGAGAGCTCATAAATCCAGTTAATGATTTATCATCAAATAAAGTCCTAAACATACAGATGTTACACATTAGTGGAGAAAGCATTTCAAAAATATTTTAAGTTGCTGCCAGGGTACTCCTGTTGCTATGGGAATGAATTATAAATTGCATTAAAGTACAAGAATGTGAATAAAGCAGAAAGTAGAGATACCATACATAAAGCTAATTAAAACTGCTTTAAGAAATAAGAAAATGCCTGACAGCTGAATTCTGAAAACTATGTCTGGACTGTAATTAGATTTTAATGTACAAGACTGTTGGGGTTTTTTTATAAAAAGACTGGTAATGGGAATTATATTCCACAGTTATTTTGATCTTTCTGATAATCCAACCCTTAAGTTTTGCATTGTTATTTTAGAAATAATTTAAGTACTGAGGAATAAACATATGATTAGATCAAAGCTCCATCTAGGCCAGACCTGTGTGTCCAACAGCAACCATCAGTAGACATTAAGTAGACGGAGAGCTGCGAAGCCACAGGTGACCCTTCTCTATGATTATTTTAAGACAGTGTTTGGTTTCTCTGATCTAGTTTGCCTGTTTCTGTCTGTTGTTCAATAATCATCCTTAAATTAAAGCTCATAACAGAAAACTGACTTTAGTTATTAGAGACAAGGCAATTTTTTAGAACTATTTAAAGGTAAAAGAGCTGTGTATATTCTGTGAAGAAGATAAGCAATTATTCCAAAACTTGAACTGAGATTGAGTTCAAAATAATACATGAAAATTATACTCTGGAAACAGGATGGCACAGTTTAAAGGCTGAACAAGGGCATAAAATGAACTTCAAAGCATAAACAGTATTTTGACACATCTTAATAAAATCCAACAGTGATCTTGGTTTTTGTGTGTGTGTGTGTTTGCATCTGGAGATGTGTTATGCATAACTACATTCCCTTAAAGTGTAATGTCTACTGAACATATAGCAATATGTGAAAAGGCAGCATAAACCTGAATGGCATAGCATGTCTGCATAACAACAACCAAAGATGACCAGGCACATAGATACTGAATCTTACCAACAGCAAGAACAAACACATATATAGAAGATGAGCCTTTAACTATGCTATATTTCAAGAATTGCTTCTGTCCTGTTGTGACTTTGGTTATAAAAATGCTGTATACTCATAACAGAGAGTAGATACTTTTGCCGCAGTGTTCTCTGAACCTCTGAACCTAGAAGACACTGCCTATATGTTTGGCAGAGTAGATATAAAAAGAACACTTTTATTTATTCCGCCATTCCTCTCTTTTCAGCTGCCACAGTCTCCAAAGTACCCTTAGGCAAGATCATTATTACCAGGGGAAGTGCAGTCATGGATTCTCCTTACATAATAATACTTTTCACCGTAATATTTTCTTCAAGGATTCAGAGAAAATCTAGATTCATCAGATCCTATTTTCTTTTCACTCATATGCCCCTCTTAATTTAACACTTAAATATGTGAAAATACCCAATATTATTCTATTTTCTTTACTTCCTTTCTTTATTATCTAATCTTTGAGTCTAAATGTGATTCCACACATGCACAGATGAACAAAGAAAAGCTTTTGCTCTTCATGTAACTAAAGTGGACAGTACAAAATTGGAGTGTGCAGAGTCATGTTTGGTAAAAGATTGCAGAGGTGCACCTCCATTAGGCAACACAATATCCTACTGAAAGGAAGACCCATCAGAAAATCTGCATAGGATGCATTTTTAAAACTCCCTTAATTCATGGTCCACTCAGGTAACAACATCTGATAGACAATTTTGAGTTACGTAATTTCCAGAAGGATGCAAGAAAATGACCATTACTTGCACCTGAAATTGAGTAAATTTGTCAACATTTTGTTTTATTTTGCAGAAAGTTAGTCTTCCATCTCATCGAAAATGACAAATTAATAACTATTTGAGTAGTTGATGCAATGAGGACGTAATTTTAACGTTTTTATTTGCTCATTAAATTGGAGAAAATCAAGAATTTGAAACTTATTTCCATGATAAGGACTGATTTCTTCATTATCTTTAGCAACCACTAGCTTTCATTCATGACGTTAACATCGGTCCCCTTACTCTGCTTCATTCATGGTGACAAGACATATCAAAAGTTGACAAGCAGGCGAATAAACAATATGAATCCCATTCTCTGGTAAAACAATATTATTTTAGGAATAATGGTTTATAATCTTTTCATGTTTCATACTCTAAAAGCTTCTGACATAATCAGTGAATAAATATACCGAACCCAGAGGAAACAGATCATTATCTGAAGTGCATCCATTAATTTTATTACCTTGCGTACTGCACATAACAAATTGTGTCTGAAGGTGCAGCAGCTTACATGCAAGTAATTTGGAATTGCCACTTAATATGAAGTATATCTTATTAGGTGCATTTATCATTGGCTATGGTTCTATGGTAGAATAATGTTATATTACGTGTGGTTTTATACCTTTTGACTCAAGCATATTTGGAATGGTAAGTCACAACATAATATATTTCTTCCACAGAACAATAGCACTGAACAATTATGGTTTTTATCACAAAAAAATAATTTGTATTCACTATAATGCTGCCTATCAAAATTCTGTGAGTATTCATTTTGATGCCCTATTTATTTTATTCTAAACTACTATTATAGTCAAGTGTCCACTCAAACTGCTAAACTGCTCCACTCACGCATCAACAGATTTGTTATTCTCTTTTAGAATAGAATTTAGGAAAGAAAAACAATGTAATTTTTTCCTAGAAACACTGGTAAACAGAAGATGGAAGTTTTCCCTGATTGTAATTATCAAACTTCTTTAAAAGCATGGGCACAGAGAGGCAGAGCATGGCCCATGTAGAAAATGGATGGTTGGGTAAAGAATCATCCACCAAAAGCATCAATTATTCCCCCTGTTATGGGTAAAGTCCTTCAAATGGCAATATCCAGACACACTGCTTACAATCACAAGAATAGCTGCACTGTGTGAGCTAGCAGTTCTTTCCAGGCCAAAATACTTTTGGTGACAATGGCTGAAAGCATTTACATAAGGCAAGAATAGTGATCTGAATAAATACACTTCCTCAGGAAATTTTCCTCTGTGCTAAGGAATAAATAAATGAAGCCCTAAATAAACCAATCCACTTTGCTCCAGAATTTGCATCCTATTTTTTACTTACTCCCTCTCTTATCACAGTAAAAATAAAAGCAATAAAATAAATGATAGAAGAATGAAATTCACCACAATTCTGAACTTTCTCTTATAGTCCACCAGAGGCCTTAAACTTTTTATGCTCTGGGTCTATTACATTCAGAATCTTGTTTATGAGCAAAGAGGAAGCACATCTTATATATAAGTAAAGCCAAGAATTAAGTGAACAGCATAATTGGAATCTTAAGGGTCTAATCATTATTAGTCCAGATCTAATTGATACACAATAAGTAAAAAATAACAATGCAGTTAAAACTGTCATCACTTGACTTCACAACTGATCTATGCCTTAAATCTGTTTGCCTTGTGTAGGGTTTTAATAACAGATTACACTGCAAATGCATGACAATCATCAATTGTATCACTGACTGGTTTCCCTAAAGAAAGTACCACACAGAATAATGGTGGGGCTATCATAATTAGTGATTTGTAAATTGTGATATCTAAAAAGGTTTTTTATTCAAGATA
Organism: Gorsachius magnificus; assembly: GCA_034008185.1. NCBI lineage: Eukaryota > Metazoa > Chordata > Aves > Pelecaniformes > Ardeidae > Gorsachius > Gorsachius magnificus. The sequence continues at coordinate 92,318,484 of CM067081.1, forward strand.
ACGTAGTATATCTTCCCTCCATTAGATGTTAAACTGCATGTCTCCCACAAATCCATAAAGGCACATTAACTCCAGTTCCTTCCCATGTTATGGAAAAGAGTTCCTGCCTTGGAAGAGGAAGGTATGTAGCCATAGTCAGTCTGCTCTGCTAAACTTTATTTTGGAGATTCTGATGGGTTAAACCACAACACTATGCTATATCCTTTCCTCTTATTCTTAGTGAATCCAAAAATCAACAAAAAAAAAAAAAAGTAACAGAGATGAAGAATGTATGTCCCAAATTAATTTCCACAAGCCACACAAAGACTACTTAGTTGAATTACTGTGGAAAATATAAAGCTGCAGAAGTTTATTAAAGTTCGAGATGTAGTTCAATATCAGTTTAGAGATAATCCCATTGATTGCAATTGCATTAGTTCATAATGATTTGGAAGAAAAGACAAAAGGAAAATTTATTGTATTTAATAGTGCAAAGGCTGAACATGACAGTTAACTTCCTCTACACTCAAAGCGTAATTCTGAACACCTAGCAAGATATTCCATTTACAAACTCTTTGTTAAAATCATCTTACAGTTCTCCTCAACTAATATTAATTATTTAATTCTAGTCTTTACCATTTCCACGTGGTGGTGATTACTGAATTATTTAACCATTTCATACACTATTCTTCAAATTGCCTTTGCAGCAGTGGAGTACCTGGAAGTCCCATAAACATTTTAGGCTTCAAGTCCAGATGAACGTTTCTCTTTTCCAAGGAATTGTTTCTTCCCTAAAACCGTGACAAAAAAGGATCTTCCTTCTCACAGGCAACTATCCTGTCATCCTTGCTAGAATTCTCTTGCTACCAAGGCTACCACAATATATGTCATGATACAGAGTTCAGAGCTGTTGATAGGAAACAGATAAAATAATGCTGTCTTAGCTATTCTAACCTGTGCTTGCACTCCAACTGGAAGACATGCTTCCTAAAAAAAGGTGTGATTTGGGAAATACTGGAACTATTTATAAGAACATCTAGCCACAGTAGATATCACAACATCTATAAACCATGAATAAGCATGGACCCATGGACTGAATGAGAAAAAGAGAATCTTGAGTTAAAACCATGAGAATATTTAACACAGAATCTACTTGACGCTAGACATGGTAGGTAGTACACTACCGGAAAAGTAACATATAATGTACTTGAAAATTCTGCAACTAAAACCAAAATTAGTCACCAGAAAGTACTACACAATCTAAAGAAATTGAAGCTGGAATTCTTGACGTGCAAGTCTGCATTTGGCCAAAGGAAGAGTGGGGCACTGCTAAATGTGTCCTAGATAGATTTTGCCCAAAATAACAACCTTTGTGTGGGAGCACACAGTTTCAAATACTGCCTTAAAAGACCTGTACAACCAGTACTCCCAGGAATAAAACTTGTCCAAAAAAATTGACAGGATTTTTTATATGATCAGCCATAGAAAACTGTGCAAATTATTTCAAAGAGGGTGCAAATCTTACCAGACTCTCTTCAGTCTATTCACTGAGCCTAGGAAGGGAACCCTTGCAACTGTTGTTACGGTAACAATAATTAAATATGTCCCACACATTAAATATGGTCACTTCTGAAATATTACAGCATCATACTTAAGCAAGATAATCTTAGGTTTCCATCAAATTTGTATAGCTTGGCCAGTTAGTACCTCAAACTCAAAACATTTCATTTTTAGCAATTAAATTCTTTATCCTTCATTATAACAATTTAATATAAAATATATGTTCTGAAGCTCAGTGCACTCAACATCTATATATCTGGTAATCATATCAGTATGACAGACATTGGCCTGTGTTTAATATTTTATTGCAAAGTTAGACATTCTTTAATATCAAGGACAATGCCATGACTTACAATTTTACTTCCATCTACCTTTCTTTGTTTTTTCTTTTTCCCTTAAAAATATCTAAAAGTTCAAAGGAATGACATAACAGAACCTTTTTTTTTTTTTTGAAATATCAGTAATAAAAATAAAAACCTTACAACTAATTTTCTAAGTTGTATAAGCTTTGACATTTATTATCCTTGAAAGGCTGAATGCCAAATATCTCTTCCAAAACCCAATAAGATCTTGTATTTTCTATGATACAGAACATTACAGCAATATGTATATTACAAAACATACACTGTGTAAGTCAAAAAGCACTTTTTTCAAACTGATCAGAGTAATGCCTTCAAAGCTTTCTAACTCAGATGAGTTAATATACCTTCAAAAGCTTAGCATACTCAGAAAATAAGATTACAACTTAAGTCTCTGTGCAGAACAGATTGTTAATACACAGTTCATTACTGTGAGCACGTTTTACACACATTTCTTTTAATGGTACTAAAGCGCTAATTTTTTTTTCTCTTCTCTAATTAACAGATTTAACATTCAGAAATAATAAAAGAAATATAAGGTAATATTACTTTACTGTTCCATTTAGAGAGTATTTGCTAATATAATTCTTGTGATAAATATGAACCTGTGCATTTATGAAATCCCTAAGAAGATTATCTAAATCAACTCCCATGTAATTACCATTCACCATCTGTTCCACCAGGGCCTCAGCTGATCTGCTGGCATCTTGCAGTTTTCTGTACTTCTCGGGCTTTTCTCGCTGGATGGCCTGCAGCACGACAGGAAAGGTGAGTATTTCAACAGAGGGATTTTGAAGAAGAAAGTAATTAATCTCAGGGATGTCTTCTGATTTCTCGAGGCCATTTAGCCTGTCATATTGCCCTCCCAATTTGCAGTGAAAGCAGCAAGTACCAGATACCATCGGGAAGGGAGTCAGTCATAAAGTCAAATACATAAACTGAGAATCAGAACACAACAGAGCTGACAAATGATACACGTCAGTATTTTACAGACAAATAAAAGACATACAAATTAAGAGCTATTCAAAGCCCAATATTTCAGAATAAAAGTATATGTTCAACAAAAATTCCCTGTGGAGGAATAGATTTGCTCATTTCTCATGCAGCTTCTACTGATAACAGTGAGAATTGAGCGCGCTAACCAAATCACAGGGTTTCATAACACACTACAGTATTGAACCCATATAAAATTTGATTCCTTACTTTTTTGATGGCAAAAAACCCTCTGTAAAATGCATATTAAAGTAGATATCTAACCTATATATGAACATATATAGCAGACATCCATATACGAACTACTAAGGAAGAATGAGAAAAAATTGCAGACTTAATATAGGCTTCTAGTTATGTAATGTATCTAATACTTTCATTTCACCCTTCTGTGCTCAAAAATTTCTCACATTCAGACTAGCGCTCAGGCTAGCTGGTAATGGCTGGTAAAAGCTAGGTGCTAAAGTTTCAGGATATAGTATGAATCTAAGTTCCTCATTTCAAGTTAGTAGCCATACAGATGGAAAGTAAAATCATTTTAGACCTGAGAGCCCCTCAATGCTGTGTCATAATTAACATCATGAAGTCATTCCATTGATTTTAAACTAGTTATATAATTTACGTGTAATTTAGAAACTCTAAATCAGAAGCTCAAAGAAGCAACATAGCACCACAGCCAAGCTTGATAACAAAAATAAAAGACTATATAGAATCATAGAATCGTTTAGGTTGGAAAAGACCTTTAAGATCATCAAGTCCAACCATTAATATTTCCCAGAGATCCTGACCAATCAGAGTCCCTCACTTTATCACAGCAGATACACAAGTATAAAAAGATATGCCACTGCAAATCCTATGTGACATGTACAGGGAGATAACACACATCGCTGGCTACAGCTTCTCAGTCTGGCTGACCCCACTAGGCTTCCTGATTGCCCTGTTTATTTCCACAGGAAAGGTGTATTCTGTGTGACTTGACTCTTTGGGTGAAAAGGCTCCTTACAACTGGAAAGAAACCTCAAGTATGTTTCTTAGGTGTCTAAGAATGCATTTAGTGGTATAATCTTATACACTTACATTTGAAAATGTTATTTTTCAAACGGATTGCTATGCTTGGGATGAAGCTATATAAACGCCTTTGAATAAACTCTCTTAAAATGATTTTTTAAAGTGTGATGCTTAAAACATATTCAGTTTAATAAGCAGCAGCTCCCTGGAAGACTTTCCTAGGTGTGGAGACACTCAGAAATTTGAAGAGAGATTTTCAGTTAAATTCTCACATTTCCACAGCCTACTTGTAACTGCCATTCATTTGCGTATATAGAAATGATTAAACATCAGGCTTTCTAACAATATGCCAAAGCTTCTATCAAACAATAATACAATTCTGTATAAATAAAATACATTATGAAAGATATTTAGAGAATAATTAAGGATGGAAATATTTTGGAATTATCACTGGAAGATTACATTTAATCCCAATGAGTTAAAGATGAATGTATTATTTATCTATAGTTTTTGTAGGTCAATAAAATCTACCATTCCACTGTACAATTTAAATAATTTCCAAATTAAAAAAAAAAAGTCTATTAATTCTCTGCAGAGTTCCAAAATTTCTTATAGAATCTTAATTAATACTACTCTGTCTATAATGCCAGGTATAATTAGCATGAGTGTAACTACAGAGAACTCAAAGGCATCATAAAAACACTAAAATATACTGAAAATAATTTTATTCCGTCTGTAATGCCAGATGTGTAATTACCATGAGTGCAACTGTAGTGAGCACAAATGAATCATAACTCCCCTCCCCCCCCAATATACTAAAAATTAGCTTTTTGAAATATAGAAATATGACATTGAAGCCTGTGGCAGTGAAACCTTCAGTGTCTAGTAATACGTGTCTAGAAAAATGTAGGTAGATGTCCACCTCTTTCCTGAAAGATTAATGCTTCCAGGTCCTGATAGCAAATACAAGAACTATATGCAAAGCCCTTAAAAATAAACATGAAAATTTCGTACATAACAAAATTTCTGTCAATTACTTTTCCCCATTTATTTTTGTGCAATTAGCATATATTATAAAAATGAAGGACACAGAAAATACAAAGCTAGACAAAAGAGAAAAGACTGTCCTCTTGGTCCTCATGCAAAGACAAATTACCTGATCTGGGGAGAAAGGAGGAAATGCACTCTAGTTACTTTACTGTACTAATCACACAGTCCTGCCATTACTCTGAACACACTACAACTGTTTGCCAAACCTGCAGACTGCGTCTTGGATTTTTAAGCCCCTTAGAAGAAGGATTTCCATTAGCACGTGTACAGTGTCTAGAAACAAAAGGAGTAGGAGCCCTGTAACACCTCCTGCTTATCTCTTTGGCTCTGTTTTGTTAATATTTTTTCTTTTGCTGAAAGGGATAAGACTCTAGATCCAGGTTCATTTGTGACACAGGTAGGCTGGGATAAGTTTGAAGAGGTTTGTGAAGTTTTGAAACTCACAGATTCTGTACATGGTAATCAACACTTTTTTTTGATCAAAAGTTGTAGTAGTTGCAAAGTCACTTCAAAATATTTCCAAATATATAACCTTCCCCTTTTCTACTCTTTTTGTTTTCTAGAAAAGATTTTTCAGAAAAAATACATCAATATGAGGAAAAAAAATTACCTTTACAGGCTTTCATCCAATCAGGAATTAATTCTCTTTTAGAGTATTTTGTAACTGGCAATGCAAATGTATAATAGCTTAGTTTTAACTGATTAAATAACACTAAAAATTCATCTTTAGCTAAACACCAGCCAAAGGTGAAGAGGCTATTTTCACAATGCTGTGTGTTTTATTTCACCCCAAGAATTTAGTTGGCAGTTAATGACTTCATAACCTAGAAAACACTGATGGTCTGAGGAATTTGGATGTTTTTCATACCAAATCAACATCCTACTTAGAGAGCTCTGTGAAAGGATGCATGGTAGAAGTACTCCCTCACCTCCTGTGACTCTGACCAATTACCCCCGAGGGCAGGAGATGGCAACATTATCATCACTGGCTCTGACAGTGATTCAGCTTTCAAATATCCAGGCCCAACAAAGCATGCCTGAAAAAGGTCACTAAAACAAAGCGAACAAACAAGAATGGGGCTTTTCAGAATGCCGAGAGAACAAATTTAATTGTCTGGGATACGTGATGTTTTCCCTTACATCTGTTCCTTATATGTTTACCTTTGATTCTGAATTTCTAGGTGCTACTTCTTGGCTAACCAAAAGTCCTTTCAAGGAGTTTTATTCCCAGTTTATTGATGTATAGTCTCACACCTGACTTATTATTAAGCAGGACTTTCTATCTAGCAAGTTTTAATTTTTTGCACCTGAGCCTTCATATACTTAAATTTGCAATATTGAAAGCTCATTATGGCTTAAGAAAAACAAACAAGGCTTGAGTCATTGCTAGGTCTGTTTTTAATAAAATATATGTACTAACTGGAAAATGTTAACAGTGTGATGCAGCATAACGATATTTATGGCATTAATGTTTGGGTGTCTTCATTTGTTAGGAGTAGTATGGTTGTTCCACAACGAAACTTCTATAATTATGGCATCCAGTCTCTCTGGCCAGGTAAGGCAAATAGCTTTCTTTTGTATCAGGGAAGGGCTATAAATATTTTTGCTTCCCCCCAGAGATAGGAACGGACTTTTTGTGCAGTCTAATATATCCAATCTACATAATACATCTGCCAAAGGCTAATTTTCTGCCAGTATCTGAAGAGCAGCTGTCTTAGTAAACACAGTGAGTGCATTTCATACAGCCTGCTCTTGGCTCCATCTCCCCCAGGCCTCCTCTGAGCTGGGATGGGAGCGGACTTTTGAACTTGATGAATCATCAATGATGGCAAAAGAGCTTTCCTTGTGCCTGTTGTTTCTGAAGTCTGCATCCCTCTACCACAGAGCAGATGCACTTCCACTATATCATATGGAAGTCACCCCTTGTCCAAGAAAAATGATGAGTAGGAGCAAGCTGACACAACAAGAAAATAAAAAAAACCCATCCAACTAGCAACCTGTCCTCAAAAGAACACGAGAAAAGAAAGTTATTAGGAAAAGGCCCTAGTACTCAAAACCTACCGTGGTGGGCAATAAATGGTAGGTCTGACATCAGCCAAGCATGGGTGTTCTTTGCTACATGAATATATATATTGTCACATAGGGAGAAAACTAAATGATAGCCAGTAAGGGCAAGGTGGGACTTCTGCGTGCAGGTGTACATGGTCACATGCATGTGTGTTTCAGTACAACACTGGGATATGTCAGTACAATACAATATTTTTCAATTATGACTAACATGTTTTCCTTTCTGGCATTTCAACTTTTTTATATATAAGTTCTACAACTTTACTAGAGATTGTAATATATTAAAACCCACACTATCTTATTTTCCATTGATTTGAAGCTCCTTTTGAGGGAATTAGAAACAAAGAGTGTAAACAAACAATGAAACTGCTCAAATCAATGAACTGGACAGTATTTCCTACTTTGGCTACTAGCTTTACGGATGGAGACAGAGACCAGACCAGGAAAAGTCACATCAGGACAAGCTTCAAAACCTGGCATTTTAAAAACTGGGGTGGTTGTGCTTTTTTGAAAAGCACATACAAAGACTTCCATTAAACTGAAAACCGTTCAACACAGAATCCATGTAGTACTTTTCAAGTGCCATCTTTCAGAGTTCTATCAAATTAACACATGTAATCAGAATGTTTTCTCCCTTAAACATCTAGAAACTTCTACACATAACTTGATTTTCTCAATAAAATGTTCATTTTAAAAGCAATGATACTCTATGAAATCAAAACCAGTCTTGGTCTCTAAAAACATTTTCAATGTTAATGAAGGATACATGTTCATTTCCCTTATTTCTATTTAGAGTTATTGTTTTGTCTTAGACCCCTCTTGATACAAAGCAGAACCTTTTTCTGCACTACTTTTCAGTAAAAAGATCTGAACAATTGTGGTAGGTGGTGGCCTCCCAGCCACACATATTCTTCCTCAGCACCAACAAAAGCAAAGCAAGAGCTGTTGGGGACTCCAACTGGGAGAAGAGGAGGGTCTGTGGTTCACCTACCTCCACCCCTTTACTTGCAGCGATCACCACCTCCTCGGAAGCAAAGAAAAGAAAGAAGGAGGAAGGTGAACCATGGCTCCTGGATCCTTTAATGCTTTTATAAAGTCTTAGAAACTGACAATATGAGATGGAACATCATATTGGTTAGGGAAACCTGACAGTGCAGGTATCCAGTGTAATATGTATCCAGTGTAATATGTAGGTCAGTATGAGCTAATTTGCTTTCCTTGAAATTGCTATGTTCCTCAAAATGGGAATATATGAAGGGAAGATGTTTTCATCAATGGCTTAGCGAGATGGAGTGCACCCTCAGCACATTTGCGGATGACACCAAACTGAGTGGTGCGGTTGACACACCAGAAGGACGGGATGTCATCCAGAGAGACCTGGAGAGGCTGGAGAGACAGGCCTGTGTGAACCTCATGAGGTTCAACAAGGCCAAGTGCAAGGTCCTGCACCTGGGTCGGTGTAACCCCCAGTATCAATACAGGCTGGGGGAAGAAAGGATCGAGAGCAGCCCTGCCGAGAGGGACTTGGGCGTGCTGGTGGATGAAAAGCTGGACATGAGCTGGCAATGTGCGCTGGCAGCCCAGAAGGCTAACCATACTCTGGGCTGCATCAGGAGAAGCATGGCCAGCAGGTCGAGGGAGGTGATTCAGCCCCTCTACTCTGCTCTGGTGAGACCTCACCTGGAGTACTGCATCCAGCTCTGGAGCCCTCAGCACAAGAAGGACATGGACCTGTTGGAGCGGGTCCAGAGGAGGGCTACAAAAATGATCCGAGGGCTGGAGCACCTCTCCTATGAGGACAGGCTGAGAGTTGGGGTTGTTCAGCCTGGAGAAGAGAAGGCTGCGGGGAGACCTGATTACGGCCTTTCAGTACCTGAAGGGGGCCTATAGGAAAGATGGGGAAAATCTTTTTAGTAGGGCCAGCTGTGTCAGGACAAGGGGTAATGGTTTTAAACTAAAATAGGGTAGGTTTAGACTAGATATAAGGAGGAAATTCTTTACAATGAGGGTGGTGAAACAGTGGAACGGGTTGCCCAGAGAGGTGGTGGAGGCCCCATCCCTGGAAGCATTCAAGGCCAGGTTGGACGGGGTTCTGAGCAACCTGATGTAGTTAGTGGTGTCCCTGCTCCCTGCAGGGGGGTTGGACTAGATGACCTCTAGGGGTCCCTTCCAACCCAAAACATTCTATGATTCTATGAAGACAGAAGCATTTTCTTCCTTTTATTATTCCTCTTTGTTTCTTTTTTTTAATTTTACCTACAATGAAGACTGAAGCACTCAGGAAATTAACTGTATATCTATTTATCCCATCACCCCAGTACGGAAGCATTTGAACCCATCAAATCTCTGTATATTTGATCCATTTTGCATATTGTTTTTATATATATGTGTGTGTGTATATATATATATATATGAATATTTCACATAATGTGAAGTGGTGCCATGAACTAAATTCAGGATAGTAAATTCTAGTGCATACTTAATAGCAGTAATATTATGAGAACATTAACAATTAAATTAAAATTATTTTAAGAAAAATATGATTTAACATGAAATTTTCAAATTTATATTTACAGTCACTAAAATCAGTGTTCCTCAAGCTGATTTATGATGGACAAGGACACAGTGAGAAAAAACTAACTTCAATACAGTAACTTTGTTCCCTCTGTTTGTGTTCTAGGAGTATGTATCACCACATATTTTAATGAAGTTTTATGATATACCATGATACTATACAAACTAAATATAAAAAGAACTCCCCTCTTTCTTTCTCGGAAAAAAATAAGCATTTTTGCATCTATCTACAAAAACTAAATATGGAAGAAAATTTGTAATAGTTTCATTTTCGAGAGCTAAATTCAGAGTGTATGAAACACATACACAAACACGGTTACTCCTTAAGAAGTGCAGAATCAGTCATTCTGGCAAATGTAGAAAAGAATCATTTTTGGTTCAGGTATGGTACTACAATACTACAATACAGTGAAAAAAAACATGTGGAGCTGGTGATTTTCACATATATTTTGCAGCACTGTAAAAAGAATTAGATACAGATTTTCTTTAGCATACACTAAAAGATGACACTTCAAATCCTTAAATATATGCATGTATAATGTCAAATTGGTATATTTAAGAAATAGTATATAGGCTTTGATTCAACTTTATGAAAGATTTTCATGAATCCATAATACCTCAATTAAATATGAGTATGTATAAATAAAAAAGAAGACCTCTATTCAAACAGCCTGTTTAGCAATCTGAAATTTACAGAAATAGGGAGCACTTCTAAATTTCTCTTGTACATATGGACAATCAATGCTTGCCAGTCTACATTTGAACTCATTTAAACTTGGACTTTGAAAGCACTTTGACACGTTAATACAAACTAACAGACACATATACAAGTACTTTCTCCTACATTGACTCTTTCTCTGAGATCTGAGATATTGCCTTCCTTTCGATATATTGCAAACTCAGGACTCTGAAGCACTGCTTCTGAGCGGGTCATCCAGCTATGGAGCTCTGTTGTATCTGAGTCAAACCTAAAAGACAGAGAAGTGCAGTAAGACATTTCATTTCCACAAAGTTTCCCAAAATAGCACTGGCAGTAAACATGTTTAACTGGTTGTTTAAACAAGTCAATAAGCAGCAATTTCTCTCAGCAAAAGACAGTTTTAAACCCCACATATTTCATTAGGTAGCTCATAAAACTATTCACTCTAAAATTTGGAAACATAGAAATAGTTTTTCATTTTTAAGATGGTGATTTGACAGCTGAACAGATGCAACAGTTTGCACAATAACGATTCTAATTTTACAAGCTGATGTTTTTGGAAGACATGAAACAAGTGTCTCTCACAGTGAAGAAAGTGTATCACAAGTCCTGTTGGCTCAGCTGAGGATGTAAGGCCTACCTGGCTCAGCAAATGCAGCTTGTATACCTGCAAGATTTCTGTTCCAGCTTGTGCTGATGATATTATGAAAGACATTCAAGCAGGAAATTTGACCGTTAGACAAGAATCTTCTCAAATTGACTCAAATTTGTGGTAGAATGTAATTACTAATCAACAGTAGATTCCTAGAGCTAAAATTTTAGAAACTGAAAATTAAGATTTCCAACTCTGCATACACTTTTTAACTAGTTTTCACTCTACAGCCTTTTTTCTTACGGTCTGGATTCTCTCATCAACAGCTTTAGAAGGCAGCAGTTCAAAATGAAGGTTATCATATGTAGATATTTAAATTGCTGATGTATAGGAAAATCAAACTGTGATTCTGTATCTAATGTAGCTTTTAAAACAAGAGGCTTGAGATTTTTTTTCCTCAGTTGTGCTAAACTACATTCTTGCTTGCATATCTTTATTGCACTACATGGTCTTACATTTATATCTAGTTTATAATTGACTTTCCTTTTGCAGCAATACAATGAAAACAACAGAACAGAAAGACCTAGAAAAAAAGAATCAGCTGTATCTTTCAGTTTGCTTTGTAAATACAGGTTGTATCATTTATATAAAATTGAAAATCTACTAAACCCAAGAATTTGAATGACAATTATATCTTTGGAGGAATTAATTCTTTTATAGCGATATACTCCATATATATAAGAACTAAAATACAAGGATGTAAGGTAAAATCAGGTGCTACAGTAATCTGCATATACAGAAATTAAAATTGAATACAAGTAAGAGTTCCATGTTTGATCTGGTATTTATGCCTCCCTTCTCCTTTTTCCCTTCTCCACTGTGACTCCATTTAACAGTATGGTGTGGAAGACTGAGTAATAAATAATTAAAGCAGAAGAAAGAAGAATTACACACTGTCTTAATCCCAGCCCAATATTCTATATTCAAGTTATAAACTCTTAGGAATAATGTTGATAAAGCAATTCCTAATAATACTATTTGAACACTCATTAAAGGAGAAAAAATATGATTGTGAAGTAATGAAAGGTGCATAAATCTTCATTTTATAAAGAATTATAAGTTCAGAGGTGGAAGACAAAAGAAAATTCCCAGATGGTTCAGGCAATCTCTGTACTGGTACAAGAATCTAATCCCTGAAATTGAACTGCACTGCCAGTTAAGAGCTTGTTACTTCAGCTTTATTTCTGATCCTATGTGACAGTAAATCAATTGTAACTCTTGAAATATAATGTTATCCTCTGTTCTGCATATAATAGATGCATATTTAATAAATGTTCTCATGAAATTTTAAGACTAGGAGACAGAAAAACTGTGAAATCCAGTATTCCCACTTAAAACTGGAATACTGCGTATTCAACAAGTTGCAAGCACTAACTGCATCTAATCCCACTGATTTCACCAGGAGAATGATGAAAGCATGTTTTTGCAACTATGATTTAGGACTGTTCAACACATCTTAAAGAGGAGAACACTCAATTTTAAATCTAATGGACTGGGCTACAACATAAAATCTCAAAAATTCATAGATCTTCCTAATATAATTCTGTATATAAATTACCTATATTCAAGATCTAATGATGATTGCCACACCTCTGTTCAGTGTAAGAGCGATCAGTGGCATGAAGTTCTAAAGTAGTCTCTAGGACAAAGTAGAGTTCCTGAAGTCCACAGTAAGGAGTACATTAGGTTACTTAAATTAGAGCAGCTGCCTAAGGACTGTTATGTCGCTTGAGGATTGCTGAGCTACAAGGAAGCCCCTGAATCCAGTGTATACTTTTTTCAGAAAGACAGACTAGTAATGCTATACTACCCTCTCTTTCACACAAATGTCTGGTTTGGTGCTTGTCAGCAACACAGGCAAAATGAGAAACAAGGGAACCTGTTCTGAATAGTCAAGACAGAATTTGGTCAGCCTATAGGTTCTCAACTATATGGGACTGCCACTTTCTCCACCTCTGGCTCTTCAGACTCAGTAAGCGCTGTAAAAACCAGTCCCCTGAAATTAGCAGCCCACGTTAAGGGAAGGTGCTGCCACTCGCTGTTGCCAACATGCATTTCATTCCCCACTCTCCTCGTGGTCAGCAACCGTATAGGGAAAGTACACAAGAAAGTAATGACCACTTCTTTCACCTTACTTAAATCTATAGCTAAAGCTGGCTCTCATTGCTGTCAGTTACTGTGGCACCTAGGATGTTCTATAGCACTGGCACAAAGCAGCAGTAAACTGGAGAAGACCACAGAACATCAGACATCTGATAACAATTAAGACAAATTTACCAGTCCCTCAGTACCAAACTCCCTTGACTGCAGGCAAAATTGTATTACTTCTCGTGTTCACTCCATTCTCAAACTGCAGGTAGGTAGGGCCACAGAGACCAAAATTTGGAAGAGCCCGGTATTAGCCTGGTATAGGATGGAAATTGACAGAGCAAGATGTTTACCAGTGATCATTTCTCCATTTCTTAAACAAAAGGACTAAGCCCCTACCTCTTCAACATCCTCCCTGGAGAAGGAATGGAAGAATTTGGGACAGTTATGATAGTACAACAAAATACTCAGGAACACATCCCATGCCCAGAGATTCATCAGATGGTGGTAAGTATTAGCCACAGCAGACAGCACCTTGACAGAGCTGATCTCAGACAACAGATTGCTCTGTCTCTTGCAGTTTCTTCTGGAGATAAATATAACCCCACAAACAAAGCCTCCTGCCCAAAAAAAAGGCTATAAAGAGGGGGCATAAAAGGATTAAGAGACTTGAAAGCTAATTCTAAATAGCTTTTTGCAGCACATAAATATCCTTAACATAAAGACATTTTTCCATTACCTTGAAAAAAAAAAATTCTCTCTTATGTTCAGATTGTATAAAACCATGAAATACAGGTAGAATACAGAATTTAATAATTCCACTATGATGATCGGACATTTCCTTTCTGAGCACAGCTGCAGTTACAAACTATATTAACTCTAGATTGATATCAAAGGATCAATACAGTCTTTAAATCTCCTAAGTACAACAATACTTTTGACATAAAACAGTAATGCAGTATTACCTTTCTGACCCAATAAAGTTGAATACATGCAGAATTTGTTAAAATAAATCTATGGAAGACACTAAAACAAAACCACTTGAGAAAATTACCCCAAATAATGATCTTAGTTTAATGTGCATGTTAGCTTACTCCCCACCTAAAAATTCAATATGAAGTAGAGGATTTATTCTTTATGCAACTGTATTGGGTCAAGCTGCATAGTGCTGTGCTTTCTACTGGTATGTAGAAAGGTGTTGATAACACACCAGTGTTTTGGCTACTGCTGAGCAGTGCTCAAACAGCATCAAGGCTGTCTCCCCAACATTCCCCCCAGTGGGCTGGAAGGGGGCAAGATCTTGGGAGGGGATGTAGCCAAGACACCTGACCCAAACCAACCAAAGGGATATTCCATACCATATGATGATGTCGTGGTTTAACCCGGCTGGCAACTAAGCACCACGCAGCCGCTCACTCACTCCCCCCCCTCCCTCAGTGGGATGGGGGAGAGAATCAGAGAAAAAGAAAAATAAGTAAGACCCGTGGGTTGAGATAGAGACATTTTAATAAGAGATTAATAATAATAATAATAATAGAATATACAGAATATATAAAACAAATGATGCACAATGCAATTGCTCACCACCCGCTGACCGATGCCCAGCCCGTCCCGAGCCGCGATCACTCCCCCCGAGCCGTGATCACACAGCCTGAGCTGCGACCACTCTGCCCGTGACCGACCGACCGACTAACCCCCCCCGAGCATGACGTTATATGGTATGGAATAGCTCTTTGGACAGTTTGGGTCCTAGCTGTGCTGTACTCCCAGCTTGTTATGCACCTGGCCGAGCAGGAGAAGCTCAAAAAGTCCTTGAGCAGTCTGAGCACTACTTGGCAACAACTAAAAACATCAGTGTGTTATCAACATTCTTCTAGTACTGAATCCAAAGCATAGCACTATGCTAGCTTCTGTGAAGAAAATTAACTCTATCCCAGCCGAAACCAGGACAGATGTCAGCTCAGATACAAAAACTAAGGGAAAAGGAAGAGGAGGGGGGCATTCATCTTTTACGATGCTTTGTCTTTTGGAGCAACCACTACACGTATGGAAGCCCTGCTTCCCAGGAAGTGGCTGGACATTGCCTGCTAATGGGAAGTAGAGAATAAAATCTTGTTTTCCTTTTGCTACCATGCACAGCCTTTGCTTTTGCTTTTTTTTTTTTTTAATTAAACTGCCTTAATCTTGACCTACAAGTTTTCTTTCTTTTCCATCTCATTCTCTCCCCGCCTGTTGTGCTGAAGAGGGGAGTGATAGAGCAGCTTGGTGGCACCTGGCATCCAGCCAAGGTCAAACCACCACAGCAGCACTCATGGTTTAGTTTTCCAATTAGTCTTTCCTTCTGTTATTCCACAAGAGAAATACCATCTTGTACTGCTCACACTGCCCTCTCTCTACAGGCCAGCACACGTCAGCTGAGATCAAATACAGTCTCTTTTTACTCCAGAGCATGTCTGAAAAACCATCTTCACGTTTTTCATCTATGGCATTCAAATTTTCTTGGAAGTACCCCCCACAAATTGATTTTCTGGATCATACTAAGCCATATGCCCACTTCAGATTCCCATTCAAAACTCTCCTGCTGAGATCACCACATGTACTTGTTCAAAAATATTCCTTGTTCTAGCTTTCACTTCCTTTTCTGTATTAAATACATGATAAACGTCACCTTTAAGGCATTTCACAACTGAGTTGCATTTTGTTTTTCTCTTTCTGTGCAAGGAATTTCTAACCTAAATACCCAGCAGAACATGATACTTAAGTCCTACTACAGTAGGATTTACCTAATGTCTATCTAATAACTAACCTAATGTATTCCCTGTCTAATCAAGTATCTCCTGGGAACAACTAGGTAAAGCAAGCATTAATTTTTTGCAATAAAAACAAATGCAATTTTTATTAATAATTGAAGGGCTGACTGGCTATAAACATTCCAGCTGTACAATATACCTTATACAGGCCTACTGTGGTTATCACAGCCAACGTCATCTAGCGAAAGACAACAGTATATTTTAAACTCATAATTTTGCCTTTTTTTACACACTACCACAGTAAGAAGATGACAGTGAAGTAATGTGCATGCACCGGCCTTCCAGATAGTTATACAAGCAATGTGAATGTTGTACAAGTTCATGTAGGGACACAAGTTGTTAAGTACCCTGATGTCATGGGGCCATCATGGTGTCTACTCTTTTCTCTAAATTGAATGAATCTCATGTTGAAACTGCTACTGCTACCATGACTAGACAGGGGTTTCAGGACTTCATTCTTTCAACAGATACAAACTGCCTCACAATTTCCTCTGCTCATTTGTTTTTTCCTTCACTCCCCAAACAAAACCACACTGGGCATGTTACTACTGTGTACCTTGGGCAGGCATAAGACCATTTGCCTACACATTGAGCTGGCAGGGAATGATAGAACTCTGATCCAAGAACCACATTACTGAATTACTGCATTTCCGTGGCTGGACTGAAATACCCATCTCACCAGAGGTGTTCCTCAGCTTGTAGCTCTTCATTGTCTAGAACACGTCAAGGAACAACTTTGCAGTATACAATGCCCATTGGCAGGATTATTTTGTGATGAACTAATTCCCTGATGTCTGTCTTCCTTCTCTGTATTTGTAGCTGATGAGCTGTTAGTTGATAAATGGACTTGTTCTTATCTCCTAATTCAATGGATTATTTGTCCTGATAAATATTTTTTCCTTCCTATTTTTTTTAGTTCAGTCCTCAAATAATTATATTTTGTGTCTGAATGATATTCTGGATCTCCCTCTACACTTGTGATACCATTCAGTTTAGTCTCAGCAACATTACAACCAGCACATTTGTGTAATGCACACCAAGGCAACAAAGAAAATACTAGATCGATCCCAAGTGTTAATCTCCTTCACATACTTCACTAGTATCATCCTATTAGCCTCATAGTTCTCCTTCTGTAGCCAACTATCCATCTTACCACTGGTAAGGTATAGTTATAAACCATTCCTTCCCCAGCCTGAGCAGTAATTCCTGAACTGTAACATGGAATGCTTTGCAGAAATTCTGGTAGATCCACCGCATTTCTCATATGTAAGCAAATCACTTATGGCTAAGGCAAATGCAAATCTAGAGTTTGTTGTAGAATATGTTCATTACACCATTTGCCTTCAGCAAACAGCCAGTGCCTAGAGATGCAGAGCAGTTTTAAATCCCGTCATCATGCATTCCAGTGAGTGCCAAACTGGTACCACTCTTATAATACAGGAGGTAATTTCAGACATTAAGTGTTAAGAATAATACATATTCTCAGTGTATTTGTCACTATGCCATTTCTCACCTCACAAATAGGGTAACAGGTTAAATACCAATGAGCACTAAGAAGTTATAAATTGTCCATGGTTATAGACCTCAATATACTCATACCTATTCTTACACTCTAAACAAAAATGTTTATAAATGATGCCTCCTGTAAACAAAAGGAAACCATACTGTTGTCTCAGTCACCTTTTCTTTTACTCTGGCACTGACTACACAGACACAACACTGAAACCAAGGACCACCAGGAAAATTGAAGACATGGCCTTCCTCTTTTTTGACTTGCTAAGCAATGTTAAATAACAATACAAGAGCAAAAGCTGCATTTCAATAAGGTGATAAGGGTCAAACAGCCCAACAGAGTTGCTGTAAAAGTGCTAAACAATCCGCGTTTAGTTCTGACTAATATAATTAATTGGACAGCAATGGGCTATTTGAAACAATACCTATCAAAAAACCCACTTTGAATAAGTCATTATAATTTTTCCTTTAATTTTTTTTTCTACAAAAATCCAAACTTTCCTAAGTAATGAAGCATTAGAATCCCAAATATAATAATTTTCAAAGAAATGAAGGCTACTCTCTTTTCAAAAAATTGTTAAGTTACCACTTGTTAAATGAAAAATTCACTAGATGGAGCAACTATCCTATTTTAACATGCCTTTCTCTTCAAAGGGCATAAAGTCTCTTTCAAATCTGAATATTACATTATAGCCATAATAATAAAGGTATCTTTGGACATTATTCAAGAACATTAATACTACAAATATGTTTAAATTAAACGTTAAGAAGCTCTAACCTGCTTGCTATTTAAAAACCTACCATGAAAAGAGTAATTCTCAGATTTTTCTATGCTGCACAGCTGACCTGTTTTTCCCAGAATATGTAAACACCATGAAAATGAAAGTGTTACCTTGCAACCCTTTCTCCCATTTGCAGTTTTTTTTTCATCCTGAAACTTCAGCTATGTTACATTTATCTCTAGTCCAAATGCCTAATAAATTCTTTCAAAACCTTTATTATACAGCTCCAAGTGTTTTTCCCTTCTTGGTTTCAAAATAATTCCTCTGGGAAAAGGAACTTTCCTACGACCAGTAACAGAATTTAGCACATGCCTGAATTATTCTGACATTTTAAGCATTACTTGTGAGGTGATTTTAGATTTTTGGGGGGAGTGGTGGGGGAAGGAAAAAAAAAAAAGTCATCTGCTGCTCATCTCTGCTTTCCACCACTTATGGTAAAAAGTTGCTTTACGAGCCAAGAAAAATCAACAGCTTCTTTCCCATGCATTTATGCCACAGTGAATTGGGGCAATGGAAACGTGACATTCACTCCTGTGTATGCTGTTGGTCTACAAGTCAAATTGCTTCCATAAGTTTCTTCAGTATATAGGGAGACTGTCATACTTCTAATCCTTCCAAAGCACTTGGAAATCAAAAATAAAAAGCATCCTAAAAAGCTTGATGCTTCAGTCTTAGCCATCCATTGTTTCTCCTCAGCTAAGTAGCTGGAGACCATACTCTTATGCAGTCCACTAAAGCAATATCCACAGAGTATCCAAACTACTCTTTCTTACTCCTTGAAACTAAACACCAGCAATTCACACTGCAGGAGCACTGCATCTTTAAGACGCCCTCTAGTCTTTCTAAAACATTTGGATCACAGGAAAGCAAATGTGGAGCACAAATCCTTCCAAACATGTGGCAATGGAGCCTGATGAATTTATTTCAGGCATACTCTTTTACAGCAACGATGCTGACTAAAGCTTGAGAACAGATGAAAGAAGCTGACAAAACCTGGAAGCATTATTCACTACTTCAAAAAAGCTCCAATCCCCAGTATGCATTCCTGCCCCAAAAATACCAGGCAAAAGCACACAGTGTATTGTACCTAACTGCAGAAAGCAGCCAACACAATCTAGTTATGCACCTTCAGAATTTTCTGGCAAGCATTCAATAATTGCTGGTTTTTTTTAATCAAACAAAACCTAAGCAGTACAGAATCATCAGCTCTTAGTAATTAAGTGCTCGGGGAAAATGTTGAACATAAACACATACACATACAATATAGAATGATGTAGAAAAGGTAGGTTGAGAACCCCCACTCTCTTAGTTTATTTCAAAAACCAATAGCTACTATGTACTATGGCTTTGTTTGTCCTTGGGTGTAAGTACAACTAAATATACACAAAAAAAACGTGAAAGATCTTGCAGCCAACAATGGACCCAGAAAATAACCAACTGACTGTTTGGGAATACAACCATGAGATTCCCCAAAAAAACATTGATGAAAAAAGTGTCTAGCCACCAATGCACATGGACATTTTAGCTGAGCACCCACATTTTAAGATGTTTTCTTCTCTATTTTTAGGCTTATGTTCAGTATAAATTTATTATGCTGGAGAAAGACTGTCAACTGTATTAGTTTCTAAACTGCATTTTTATATTTTAATAAAAACAGGCATGATAATCATTATTCCAAGCTGAAACTCCGTCCTGAAGTTTCCTCTCAGTGTTTCTTTGAAGCTGTTTATTGACTGGTCCTCCCACTCTGGAACACCTGATTGGACTTTCTAGACAGGAAAGGTACATAGTCTTTTTTTGGCTGTTTAGTTAGAAATGCCAAAAAAAAAAATTATCTAAATGAAAAAACATTGCCTTCAGATAATATAACCATCATTCATCCTGCTGCATAGCTGTGAACATTTCTAACATCATTTACTTTGCACATTACCACATTGTGGGTCCACTCACAGGTATTCAGCAGTCATACTGAACTAGTTCTCATATGATTGTATGATTGCATTGTTAAAACAAATCTAGTAACTCCTGCATACAAAGCAATACTCCAGCTAGTTAGACCATACTAAAGTGTATTAAACAATGAACTCCCTTCTTCCTGCTAAAATTCAGTTTCTTTCCTACCAGATCAAAATAAAAATCTGATCTGTGCAGCAATGAAAAGGACTCTGATTTTAAGTATATATAAGAAATCACAACCTATTCAATTATCTAAAGTCATCCTAGACAACGACTGAGAACTACAGATTGTTCCAAGGTTCATATCTTGATTCTTATCCAAAATTAAACAGAACTTATATGGTGACTCTTTTAGGTAGCACAATACATAAATCAAAACCTCTCGAAACCTATATGCAACGATAAAAAACATTAATACTCTGTAAATTTGGCAGCAGATCTGCTGATATTATAGCTGCAAGCAGTCATAGTCTCCAATTTGATAATATATCCTATTTCCTGTACAAGGATCTAACAAATTTTTATATATCCTTGCTTAAAGAATAAATACGCTTAAAGAATTTATAATTCTCAGCTTGTATAAAATTAGGTGTTTCTGAACATAAATAACTCCTGTAATCCAGCTAATGCCTGCCCTCTGGGAGTTTCCTCATATGATGACTTATAAGTCTGTAGTCTGCTGTACCCTGCCAATTTTACTTTCAGTATTAAGGCAAATCAAAAGAATATGAGGAAGAAGGAAAATAGACACTAATATTACTGTGCTGGTTTCAGCTAGGATGGAGTTAATTTTTTTCACAGTAGCTAGTATGGGGCTATGTTTTGGATTTGTGCTGGAAACAGTGTTGATAACACAGGGATGTTTTCATTACTGCTGAACAGGGCTTACACAGAGTCAAGGCCTTTTCTGCTCCTCACTCCACCCCACCAGCAAGGGGGCTGGGGGTGCACAAGAGGTTGGGAGGGGGCACAGCCGGGACAGCTGACCCCAACTGACCACAGGTTTATCCCACTCCTTATGACATCATGCTCAGCATATAAAGCTGGGGGAAGAAGGAAGAGAGGAACGCTGGGAGTGCGGGTGTTTGTCTTCCCAAGTCAACGTTGTGCATGATGGAGCCCTGCTTTCCTGGGGATGGCTGAGCACCTGCCTGCCCGTGGGAAGCAGGGAATGAATTCCTTGCTTTGCTTTGCTTGCGTGCGTGGCTCTTGCTTTCCCTATTAAACTCTTTATCTCAGCCCATGAGTTTTCTCACTTTTATTCTTCCTTTTCTTTTACTTACTTTTACTCTTCCTTCACTTTTCTACACTTTTACTCCACCCCGCCAGGGGTGTGTGAGTGAGCGTCTGGGTGGGGCTTAGTTGCCAGCCGAGGTTAAACCATGACAACTGCATTCTTAGTAGATGAGAAGGAATTTCTGTTGCAAATTGCTCTCCAATTTCATAAAAATGCATAGCTATTAATAGCAAGAAATTTCTTGAAGGATTGTAAAATGCAGGTTTAAAAAAATCATCCTATTTCATTTAGTTTTAACTAAGATAATGCTTTCCCTTATAACGGTAAACTCGCATTTCACTTCCTTATACATATGTCAAGTAAGATCATTCCTAAAACATTGTTTGGGTGGAAAGTTATTGAAACACTTTAAAATTTCAGGGGAATTTTCAGTCTTAATTTTTCAATTTCAAAATTAAGAATGCCAATATTTTCAAGGCAGGAACCATTCCTTAACATAGATTTATTCCTGCATATAAGTCAACAGGGCCTCGATCCTGTTTGAGATCTTCGCACATTACTGCCAAAACATTAACAAGAATACTAATGCTTATAATGTCTGTTAAGTAAAAACATTGCCATCTAACAATTCCTTGAACAAATTCAAGAATTGTGAGCCTGGTGATAGTTATTGCTACGGATCATTTTGAGTGCTTGGGAATATATTAGCAAAATATAATCCTCACTATTTTTTAATGGTAACCTAGGATATGGGAAAAAAACCCAACATTCCAAATGAGGATTCTGGAGATTAGATTCAATTCATTCAAATTTAGCTAACAAAGTTTCTTATTCAGTCTAAGAAGTTTCTATAGGAGGAATAGTCATCCAATTTAACAAAACAGTGGTGAATCACTCTTCTTACATCACATATAGTGTTTTCAAATAACGAGGCTAAACTAGAAAACTTATTTTAGAATGGCTGAAGAGCAGTAAGATAAATTGCACTTCAGATGCCTATGTATATAAAAAGGTGCCTCTAAGTATCCATTTTTTCAATGACATACTCCTTCAATAAAAAAAAAAAAGTCATCAGATTTCTCCTATTCTTGGTGCATCTTATTCTTCTTAACAAGTTACAGACGATTTTACAAGAAAATAACTTACCATTGAAAACACACTGGACTAAACAAAGATATTTTCTATAGAAATGGTCTCATTTCTGAATGCAGTTTCACATTTCTTTCAGTCCTTGAATCTGTTAGCTTGGATTTCATATGTTTATCTGAATATCAAGAAGCATTTCCAAAACAAGCATTACAATGAGTGTTTGAAGTCTAGCTTCTTAGCATCTTATTCAGAAATATAGTGCTTGAGCCAGTTCTACTTACACTTATCATAAATTTTGCTTGTGACTTTAATAAGTGTTCAGTATTAGTCTAAAATCCCTTGTCACTTGTGCTTGGAGTTACACAGGAAAAAATCTGAAAATGATACTGCATGTTTCACCAAATATTAGCTCTGCCTCTCTGGAGCTGCTATTTCTACTGCTGATCCACAAGCCAGAAAGAATACAACTTGAACTTTAGAAACTAGGCAATATCTGCGCTACTAGTATTCTAACTATTAAAAAATTCTTTTTAAAGAATGCAAAAAGCTGAGAACTAATGGAATGCTTCTTGCCCTTCAAGTTTCAAGACTATAGGCAAGTGGGACCCCCCACAATGCCATACATGAGGACTTCTGAATATAATTACTATCACAATGGTATTGACATAATGATTAATATTGCATACTGCAAAATAGTATGACTTGAAGCACAAAAAAATCCACAACTCATCCTGAGTAAAGAAAGATAATAGTCAATCGGTACCTTAATAGAGAACAGAAATACAATTTTAATCTCAAAAAAGTATACAGCAAGCTATTGCAGTCAAATGACTATTTTTGCATTCTCATTCAAACTCTGTCAGCATTCTCTCTCTGTCTCTTAATGATTCTCACCTCTTCCTAATTTCTGAATCCACAAGGAGTTGCCTCTTTTTGTGAGGTGGAGGTGGTGGGAGTTCCTCTTTAGCATGCTTAACCAGGATCTGTTCTCTTGTGGTCACCATAGTTACAGTTTCCATTACAGTTGTCTGTGTTAGTGATGTCTGAGTGGTAGTGACAGCCTGCGAAATCTGTGAAAAGTATTAAAACAGAGGTCGCACATTATTTGAAAGACTTCAGTAAAGACTGTTTGGAGTAGCAATAGAAAATAATAAGAAACTGCTCCCGTCTGATCATAGGCTGACCTTCAGAAAAAAATAACACTATATGCAACTCAAATCAAATTGTTTTATCTGACTCATGCTGTGTGAACAAGATATCTGCAGAAGTCAATATCAAAATCAGAAAGGATCCTAAACAGAATTAACTTATGGCTCCCTCTAAATCATGCTGGATGAAGAAACGAAATGAACGGTCAATTTTATGAGGGAATTGAATTATAGCAAATACACAAAATGTTATTATTGCTGTATGTTACTCTGCTTCCATTCTGAAGATTTATTCCTTGAGAAGTAATAAAGGCATGGTAACAGCACTAAATTACCGATTGTTATTTTAACCATTTATAATAATTTTCAAACTACAATGTAATTCATCGCAACCTACTTGCACAAAAGGGCAGGTTTTTTTTTTTCTGCCAGGAAAACTCAAATTAGAAAACATGCACTAGAAGGCAAATTAATTTGCAGTCCATAATTAAATACTAATGTTAAGAGGTCATAGCAGATACTGATACACATAATATGTAACACTGTAAACACTACCAATCTAATGCATTTAACTTTGCCTAGCAATATGAAAACAAAACCTTCATATTGTTCAGCTGCATAAAAAAAGGAATTATGAAAAATATTTTCTGCTCATATTTGTTTGAAAGATACTGGTTGTACATGTACTGCCCATTTACATTTGTTTCCCTATAACACCAAACTACAAACATCCTTCTTAAACATGGGCAGCTGTTCTTAAGTCCCTTAACTCACGAGAAATGGGTCACTTCTTTTTTTGTTTCTGTCAGATGCTGGCTCATTTGTCAAAATGTTCTAGTTACAGCTCCAATGACCACCTCACAGTTTAGGGGCAGTGAAATGGAAAATAAAAGGAAGAAGTTATATCAGGAGCAGGAAAAGCTGTGCACCAGATGAGCTCTGCTTCTTTGCTTATTGTCAGTGTAGAAGAATTAGAAAGACTTTCCGATTCAGTGACAGGAATGCCAGTATCTAAAATTGCATGAAACTATATACACATACATAAATAATCTATTAGTTCTTGCCTCGGAAACTCCATAAGAGTATTGAGTTACCTTAGTTAATTAACTATAACTCCTTTCCCGCAATACTTTCTTATACTGAAAAAATAGTGACAACGAAAGGGGGATACCATTAGCAACCAGTCTCTTCTCAGCAGGTAACGCCAATAAAGTTAAACAAGTTGAAAAAAACCAAGTTCCTGCCAACAATGCCAAATCTGTCACATGGTCTTCAAATTAAAAGTCTTCCTGCTCTTTGTCCAGTCTGCCAATGAAAGTGACGAGTAGGAAAGTCTATTACCACTGCAATTCTTTCTTAAAGCAGTCAGCTCAGTGCTGTGCTTCCCCCTCTAGAAATGACCAGCTCTCTAGCGTTTAGAGCATAATCTGGACTACTCAGAAGACTAGAAAATTAAGATTCAAAGCAGATTTTTTTTTTTTTTAAAAAAATATTTGGCTTAATTATGTCCATTGGAGTAAGCTGCTTGTGAACTGAAGGGACTTAGCTACCATATGAACTCTATACATTTTTGGGAGAGAAAAGCACCCAGTTGACTTTTTAATCACTATAATATTATGTATTAATACTCTTGCTTTAGTTCCCTCAACAAGATGTATTGACTTTGATATTTTCAAATACACAAATCATGGTAATAATAAATAAATGTTTCCATGTAGTTTTATTAACATTATACAGCGTTCTTTTTAATTTTGTTTTTAATTAATTGTATTTTGGGGCAGAAAGTAAAAGCAAATTAAAGCTTCTGAGGTCTATGGTTCTATGAAATTTGAGGATAACACCTGATGTCATCTTTCTCTGGGTTGACTCTGTAGCTAAGAATACTCCAAATAATTGCTTGCTCCTTATATACAGTTTTGGGTACAGTCTCCCTTTTGTCTTCTCACAAAACTCTTATTACACCCGGTTTTATCAAAAAATCGATGATAGGATGATGTTTCTGACACCCGAGGTCATATCCTGTCATGTTTCCACTTGCCAATCAATACCAGGGCACAGTTTACAGAGAAGAAGGTGTAAAACAGAATAAACTGCAGCTAGGGTGCTGTAGGAGTCATCTGCAGCATACTACCAATTATACAGGAGTAATAGTTCCAGCTGGTAACTGGGAACAGTGCTTCAAGAGCAGGCAGTGCAATTATCAGATGTCATGTGCTCAGAACAGTCAAGTCATGATGTTGTGGGGGTAATGACTTACACGTCAAAACAGTAAAATAGTATTTTTCACACTTAATCAATAGGAGTGGAGGTTGAATACTATATACTTCAAAAGGAGAATGGAGATGTGAATTTGAAGTTCATAATCATTCTAATTAGAGGCTGGGAAAGACCAAAATGTACTGAAGATTACACTGCAATGCAACTCTGCAAGATAAAGTTGGTTCACATTTAAAGAGTGTACACACTTTAGAGGGTCTCAGGGGAAATTCCTTGACAATTCAAGGAAGTACCAAAAAGGAGGTAGCTTTTACTGGCTTCCTGGAGGTGGGGGGGTAGGGGAGGGAATGGAACCAACAAAAAAAACAAAGAAAAAAACCCTCTTAAATCTAATCACTGAAGTGGTGTGTTTCATGTATTATTCAAAGACAGTCCAAATAATGAAAGTATAGTTTCCTCATCCCTCTAAGTTCTTGACAAACAGATATTAATCTGAGAAGGGGTGAAACAGTCTAGGCCTTTAACCCAATAGAAAATCATATGGAAAGTGCTAAGGTGATTCACAAGGCTGCACATTAAAAGGCTTCCAAAATACAATGCTTGCCTGCAATTTCACATCAGCAAGGTCATCTTAGAAACATGCTCTCATCTCTTTTCAGAGTGGACAAATTTAAATCTTCCTTGTCATCCTCTACAGGCAAACGTATGTACAATGTGTGTATAGCACATCAGTAGTTTTATGTCATTTTATTTCTCTTTTAATAGCAGCCTACTTTTAATGCCATCATTTATTACCATCTTTGGAAGCGCCCTCAGTCCTGATAAACTCATAATTTTCCTTAACACTCACTTTTGGAGCTGTCATCTGTTCTTTGACGAAATGTATGTATGTGAGTGGGGAAGTTCAGGTGACAAATGGTGTTTTCTTTATTTTGGAAGGTTTTCAGTACAATTTAGTGAAGCATAATGAACTCCCCAATGGTGGGGTTAGAGTTTCTAGAAGTTAGGCATCTAGTCTAAGCAAGTTGTCCCTGTCCTTGTTTTCACTGTGTTGTCAACGAAGGAAAGTTGACATTTTCATGATGAGGACAAACTGCTTTTTAAAAAAGTATATCTCTCTCTCTCACCCTTGTCATCCACTCATTTGCAGGAGAAGCTTCAGCCATGAGTTCAGATTAGATGCTTAAATTCAGCAGCAATTAATTCAACTACATGTGGGAGGACTCACATTCTACTTTCTGCACTTTTCCTTTGGGATGTATAACTGCTTCCTATGACTAGTTGGAGAACCAGCTTTGAACTGAGGCTGAGGTTGCCTCTTCCATTTAATTTCTTATTTTGTTAACAAGTTAATAATTTAGTGGCACTTTAGTAAGAGATGGAGGGGAAATAACTAATGGGTAAAGATGTAATTATGAAGGTACTATGAGAATTATTAAGTAACAGAATAAATTTCATTTTGAAGTCAATATCTAAGATAAATAAAATGTGCATTTTCAGATAGATTTTAGTGAAAAATGTTGTATTTGTCACTCTCTTCCAACTCCCCCCTCCCCAGTTCATGATTAGAGAGAATAATTAGATCTTTTAGAGGCATTTTTTTCTTGCAGTCTAAATGTATCAATAAGCTCTGTAATGAATAACTGTATAAACCCCACTAACATTATCTGCCCTACCTAGACAGAAACCCACAGCAAAAAGGACACCATTAGAATTTCATGGAGGTGACTGTGGAACAGTGCCTTAGGAAGCGCTCCTTCAGTTAGCACTGAATGTGCAATGTCTCCACAATTTGAAGTGATATGCCCACCACCGCATACTAACTCTGTGCCAAGCAAAGTAGCTTCTCCTTGGAGGAAAAGCTTATCAACTGAAGTATGCTATGATAAGACAGTTATACTGTTTGGGGAATCCAAAGCAACTCGCATCTGTTGCTGCTCTATGCTGTACAGATGTACAGCCTCAGGATTGCTCCCTTCATGAGGAGGCTATCTTTTCTGTAATCTAAGTTCCATTTTCAAAACTAGTATCTGCTTTTAGGATCAATCAACAATATAAATAACTCCTGAACTCTTTGGAGTGACTTACTAACTTCTTCAAAACTTGTTACCCTAGCCATTCTAAATTAAAAAATGCATCTCTGCATTTTCCTCTGCATTGAAACAGGTTTCCTACAGCAAATATACAGGAGTTAAATCAAATTTTCAACTGTTATAAATGCCGCGTAGCACAAACTGGTTTTGCCTTCTGTTACTAAGTGAAGTTGTACCTTTTCCCCATTTTCTTTTCTTCTGTTCTCCCAAATTGATTTTTCCAGCTTCAGCTACACAAGAAAATTTATCACAGAGCAAACTAAAAGATTAAGGTATGAGGAATGAGTTGGAAGCAAGGTTAATGAGAGGTATTCAGATCACTACAGGAAGTACAGTAGCTTTCATTTAATTACCCAAATATAAGTTGGAAGAAGCATTAGTATATACCAACAAAAAAGTGCATCACTATCAAAGGAATTGAATGAAATTGACCAGAACCATGAGAGGCCCTCTAGGGACAGGACAGAGGTGTGTGCAGCAACATTCTGCTCCATGTTATCATCATAAAGTCTTAATGTCCATTACCATTTCACCAGTCATACAACGATAGCAAAAATAACTCAATATTAATGAGATAATGGAATGGAAAAAAGTGAGCTGATTTGGGTTTAATTCCAATAAGAAAGTGATGCTGACAGATGACTAGGAAAAATAATATGATATGGTTTTGATACTACACCAGAGCACTGATTTTGTTATCTAGTTTAAAAAATTTGAAACTTTAAAAATTCAGTTTGTTTTTCAATATGTTATGGTTAACACAAAGGTGCTGGGCAAAATAATAGCGAATTATTTTTTCATTGACATTTTGGCTACAGGTATGGATTTATTTCTTTATTTTTCCAAGAAACTTCTCTTTTATGGCCTCTCTTTTTAATCTGTAGATCAGCATAACATAAACAGAAGTAAAACAGTGATCTATTATAAAATTTCAGCATTGAAAACAAAAAAAATAATTTGTCTTTCACTAGAAAACAGTTCTTACACTAATTTAAGACTAAGTGCTATTCCACAGAGGCAGCCATAAAAACAGTGCATTTGAAGTGACCAACTATTATAGGTTAAAACCAAATTAAGGAAAAATTTTAATACAATTCTGGAAAGTTATATTACAGTTGTATTATGTTGCATAGAAATAAAATATGTCTTAAGCAATCATGCCAGGAGAAAAATTAAAACAATATGACAAACAGCACCAAAACTACTTCAAGCATTTGACTGGCAAAGGATTTCAATGTCACCAACTAACAAAATGACGCTTTGAACAAACCTGTTTAGAATTGCTCTCCACCTTCTGCACAAGGCTATCCCAGCGCTGGGCAAAATTTTCGAGACGACTTTCCAGCTTTTGAGCCACTGCTTTATTTTTCACAGCTGTAAGGAGGTCTTGGCTGAGTGACTTCAGCTTACCCAACATTTGCCTTTTCATTTCTAGATCTCCTTTTAGGACCTATTAAGCAAAGTAACAACAGGAAAAACAGTAATTCTTACAGGGGCAAAAAAAACCCCCAAAACCCCCAAACCAACAAACAAAACAAACAATCCCAACAAACTTAGAAGAAAAATCTTAAAGAGAGCATCATAAAGAACCAAAAATGGGTAAGGGTATTTCATACAAACTCCTATACTTCCATGCTCTTACTGTAAAAACTGCTGGCAGAGCTGACATGGTGGGAATGGACACATTGCACTTCACAAAGCAATTTAACATGTCAGGTGGAGCAACTCCAGATATCATGGCATGCCTCAGGTGGTGACATAAATCAAAAAGCTAACAGCTGTGTGACATTAATAACCTTAAAACTGGCTAATTTTAACAACAATATCAACATTTCAAACAATGTTTCTTTAAAGTTTTTTTGTACTTTGTCACATATAGCATATTGAAACTTGCTGGGACAAACTGTTTTCTAGGAAAATAATATTTGACCCCAAACCACGATTAAAAAAAAAAAAAGTTCAACGAAAGTAAGTGTGGTTTTGGCAGTATGAAGAATCATGTATTTCTTATCTTCCTTGGATCTTGGCAGGCTCTGGTTACACAAGTCTCCCAGGGAATGGGGAAGCCTTGGGAACCCCAGGAGCTCTGCTGAGCGTGGCAACGAAAGGGCCCTGAAGGTGGGAGCCTGGAAACTCTTGCATACAGCCTCTGCATTCTGCAAGCCACCGTACAGCTTGAACCCATGGATGTTAACGGAAGAGGAGAAATCATCAGTCTTCACATCTCTACTTCAGTAAATTTCCAAGGGGTCTCAAAACTCCTGATATCTGCACGCGCAGACCTCTCTATGAAGTAGGCTCTTCACAGATCCAAGAGTCATCCATAGCTCCAGTTCTCACATGGGTTTATTTTTTAATGCCTCTACTGGTTTACTCCATTGATTTCCATACCTCAAGCATTCATTCTCTACACCATAATCTGTGCTAACCATGGCCAAATTTTGAACTCTATGCAGCTGAGGATTGCAATCTAATCCCCAAGGCATGAAAGGTATAATTAAACAAATAGTTAGACAAAAGAATTTAGTCTACATATACTTTCCTGTAGCCATATAATCCAAAATTGTTTTCTAAAATACAGATCACTAAAAGAAAGATTCATAGTCTTTGTAATCAGTAATCTTTCCATTCAGATGTGGTTTGAAACATCATAACTACTATTGTTAGATACAGTTAATATCAAAATTTAAATTGATATGTCCCTAAGAAATAGAAGCTAACACACTTTATATTTAAGAATGTGTTTGCATAGTAGCAGATCTAACAGAGGGAACAGACTAGATGTAGAACAATTTACCATCTTAAAATGTCAAGGATTGCTATATTTGACCTTTTTTTCCTTTTTTTTTTTTCTTTTGCTTACAGTGTCCAGAAAAGCTCACATGAAAGCCACCACATACACTAACTGAAATAACAAAAAAGGGTACCCCATGAAACATGATCAGTGAATTCTAAACAGCAGTGTTTTATTTCCAGTCTCAGCAGCTGACAACAGCTGTATAATACTCAGATGAGTTCAGTATTAACCCCAGATACATGGAGCATGATCAGTAAGTGAAAGACTAGAAAGAGAAGGATGCTAAAACTTTGTGTCAAAAGTACCACTCACTACTACTGAACATGCTTTTGCGATAGCTACAGTTAACCTGTAAAAATATACTGGGGTATTCTGTTTTCACATTTCCTTACTGAAAACCTGTCAATGTGCTCCAGTAACCAATAATATGCTCTAGTTTTGTTTTTTCTGGTACAAGAATAGACCTAAAAATACTAATGAGCTAGCAACAAAATATGTAATTTACAAATCCGCAAGAAAATGGTACTATTTGCTTCATGAAATAAATTCTCAAATAACTCAGTCATTGGTAATGCGATTCTACTAGGTTTTTTTGTCCAGTTTTTCATGATTGCTGTTTTTCTTTTCCTTAAATGTCACCAAAAACTTTCTTTGCTCATTGTAATATTCTAATCAGCAACATTTGCTGTAAAGTAATTTTTCAGCTGCTAAGAGATTTATTCCAGTAAAAAATGGTGTAATGTCTAATTTATCTCTTCTAATAATTAGATTTGCATTAAATGAAGCAAGAGAAGATTTAACTCTATATTAATCAAATATCTACTGTAAATATATAGATATAGATCTTGTATACCTTTGCAGTTAGATCTCAACACGTTTTACGAAAAAGAGGAACATCACCTTCATTTTACAGGCTGTAAAACTTAGACATAGGACATGAAAACAACCTATCAAGCCTGTGCCATAAATGACAGTAAAATTTCACCTCAGTCTGTCCACTTATGTTCTACATTCTCAAGGCATCACATCCTCTAGCTTAGTCCATGCTCTGTGTCACCCTTTGCCTTGCATAAGTATTTAGAGACAATTATAGTGACAGCGAATAAATGGTAGGTGGAAAATTAAAAAAAACCCAAACAAACAGTTGTTTTAAGGAAATATTTTTAGAACTAGAGCAACTATGTATGAACACCAGAAAAAAAAATGAAGAAAAGGCAGTATTAATACACGCACAAAGTAGCAAAGCCTAAACAGGTTTTCTGACCTTTAGAGTAAGCAGATCCCAGGAGAAAGTTAACAACAAAGGAGATAAATTTTCACATACAGATACTGAATGAATCCTCTGAAACAAGCCATTTGAGATTATTAAAACACAAAAATTTCTTGCAAACCCCAGTTTTATCTGAACAAAAATTCTTACAAATATATATTATGGGTACAGTAAATAAATTAAGAAGAAATCTAACTGACTAGTTTTAGCACAATGTTAGAACTGGGTGATTTCCTACACTGACCAAAAATATATTTTACCCATTCATTTAAATAACAATGAAAATGTGACTGCTAAAGCTGAGGAAAAAACAGGGGCAGCATCTGTACTGGGTTTACATGGCAAGATTTTGGCAACAAGGTGGATGCAAGGATGGCTTCTGTGAGAAGACACCAGGGGCTGCCCCATGTCGGATAGAACCAGTTCCAGAGGGCTCCAAACCAGACCCCCCAAAGGTAAGCCCATTGTGACTGGTGGTGAAAAATAAAGGGAAAAACCACTCCACAGTAGCTGTAAGGGAGAGGAGTGAGAAAAATGTGAGAGAAACAGCTCTGCAGACACTGAGGTCAGAGAAGAAGGGGCAGGAGGTGCTCCAGGTGCCGCAGCAGAGAATCCCCTGCAGTCCATGGTGAAGAACATGGTGTCCCTCTGCAGCCCATGGAGGACCCCATGCCAGAGCAGATGGATGTGCCTGAAGGAAGCTGTGACCCTGTGAAGAGCCCACACTGGAGCAGGTATCCCCATGGAGGCCCGGTTTTCCGGAAGGACCTGTGGCACCGCAGGGTCTGTTCCTGAAGGACTGCACCCTCTGGAAAGGACCCATGCTGGAGCAGTTAGTGAACAACTGCAGCCCATGGGAAGGATGCATGTTGCAGCAGTTCATGAAGGACCATCTCCTGTGGGTGGGACCCTATGCTGGAGCAGGGAATCAGAGGAAGTTGCATCAGAGACAAAGTTTTATGAAGTGACCACAACCCCCATTGCTTGTCCCCCTGCACCACTCAGGGAAAGGAGGTAGAGAAGTCAGGAGTGAAGTTGAGCCTGGGAAGAAGGGAGGGATATGGGGAAGGTGTTCTAAGATTGTTCTTATTTCTCATTATACTACTCTGATTTAGTTGGCAATAAATTGAATTAGTCTTCCCCAAGTTGAGTCTGTTTTGCCTGTGACTTATTGGTGAGTGATCTCCCTGTCCTCATCTCAACCAATGAGCTTTTCGCCTTATTGTCTGCCCCTGCCTTGCTGAGAAAGGGGAGCAAGAGAGTGGCACCTCATGGCCAGCCAAGGCTAATCCACCACAGCATCATAATCTTTGGAACATCCAAAATCTCTCTTCTGTTAGATGTATTTCAAAACATTTTGTCTTCCGCTGCCCAGTGTATCCCAATTTCCATTAGGGTATTCTGACACCAAATTGAATATCAAAGTTTAGTTTACATAGTTTTATTTCAAATGTTTTAACTTGCCTCCTTCTTCCAGTTTGGGAGAATCACATCTGAGAAAGAATCTACAGAGAACTAATATTTGTTAATAATGGTAAGCCTGCATTCAAATCATTAGAAAGGATCAAATTTTGGGGAAACGCATGCTTGTTTATACTAAGTCAAATAATCAGAATTTGGGCTGCAAAAATCTTCCAGCAATCCTAAAACAGGAATCCATGTATGGAGATTTTGGTTCAGGAACAATATCAATCTTTCTGCTTATTCAAAATCTTTATTACTGTCTGAAAACATATGCATACCGACTACCAGTTTAACAAATGCTGATAAATGAAAGCTTACTTTTAAGCAGTATTAGTGCTTACTATCAGAAATCCTTTCTTAAATAAAATTAACAGTATATTTCCTCCCACTTGAGAAACATGATATAAAATTCCTGTGGAGAAATTTCTTCAGAAATATCCTGAACTGCAAATAAGCATGAAAACTACCAGCTGCTCTTTCTTATTTTACCTTCTATTTGTTACTAGGTGATGTAATGATTAATGTGATGTAAGTGTCAACATTTTTTTCATACTGTGAACATCATTTCAACAGACCTATTTCACTTCAAGCACTTTAGAAGGCTTAAGACCTTGTAGGTGGGTTGTAGAATTTCAAATGAACAATCATAATGTTAAATTCAGAAATTTCCTTCAGGCTTAAAAGACTAAAGTCTGGCTAAAGAACACAACCTTATTCTTGCCAGGTTGTGCATATAAGAGAGACAGGAAAAATAGGCTGGAAGCTCTTATCCAGTATCATGATATCAAACCTAAAATTCTTAAGATGTAACAAGACAAACTAATACTGTAATTTCCTGCCGGAAGAGATTAGATAACTGAGGGACCCAGCTACCATCTGTTAAGAATATAAACACATCAATATTAGCAAAAGAATGTATGTTTCTTGCCTCACAGACTCACCTTTACAGTTCTGGGAAAAACTGGCCTAGTTATAAATGTGATTTTTTGTGACAGCACTCCCTTATTACATCCAAACATATCTCTATGGCCAAAATAACATATGCCAAAAGACAGGCATGATTTGCCCATGACACGGTCAGGATACCATGATCCCATTTTTCCCTATTTCTAAAAGCTAGCCCAAGAGTAGAAGAATATATTCCCTGATAAGAATTTTCATGTGGGTAATGCATTAATAGAAATTCCCCACGATTCAGAGAAAACTAAAATAGTAAATCTTCATCGACAAAATTCCTGACATTTGGCATTGTGTGAAGGTAAAAATACATACTCACTGGAATTTGGAGATGACTGCTACTAGGTCTAAAACCTGATAGAGGAATTCCAAAAGTAGAAAATATTTTGCTGCTACAAATCAAAGACACTAAAGAGACAGTGTTTCTCCAAGCATACCATCGACATTTAAATGTCTAAACTATCACATTATGGATTAGCAGTTTCAAAAAACATCAAAGTTATTCATGTGCAAAAAAGATTAAGTTGCTATTAACAAAACCCACCTGTTCTGTCAAGGATGACATGATTATTGTTGAGGTTCAGGGGTATGGAAGAATCACTTTATTTACTCTGGTGTTCAAACATTCAGTTTCATCAAAGACCATCAATGCTTTCATGAGAGTAATGCTTAATAATTTAAGCCAGCAACTAATTAACTTCATAAGAGTGTGTATTTATTTCATTAACCAAATTTATGAAAATACTACTAAAGGAAAGTATTTCCTTCTTAACATCATATTTCCAAGCAATTCTGAAAGCTACCCAAACTGGTATTACTCTTAACGCTTACAAATCATTAATAGCTTGCTACTTCACAATTTGTGATAAACATTTCAAACCCCAGTTCCTATTTCTCCTCCAGCAACTTGCTGAAATCCACAAGTACTAATTTATTGACAAAATCTGGTTTTCTTGTCATAAATTTTTCTCCATGAAGGTACTGTAAAGCATCCTGAGTTGCTTTTAAATCATTAAGCATTAATAAAACCCTGGCTTGAAGTTGATTTCAAGGCTGCCTCCACTTTAGATTACCAGAATTTCCAAGAAGCATACACACTGAGACAACTGACTACATGAAGAGTTCCTTTCCTTTACAAAGAAATTGACTTAATCCTAAGTAATCTTTAATCAAAATCCAAGTCTGTGCTTCTAAAAATATATTTTTTATTAGCCCCTAAAGAGTTAGTGCAGTAGCATAATAATTACAGTTTCTTAAGATTATGATGACAATGATACTTCGGGGTCTTGAATTTTTTTTTGGGGAAAAAAAAAAAAAAAAAATCAACAAATATTAACTTCCTACCCCTTCTATGAATCAACATACCACTAATTCTGGACCAGCTGCAAGGTAGTTATGAATTAAACAACGAAGCTCTAAGAATTTTTTTTTTTTTAAAGAAAAAAGCATAGTTTTGTATATGTGAAGATAAAATACAGTAGATTTTATAACCATCAGAGTTACCTAAACTTCAGAAACAGCATGGCATTTTTTTTGACCAAAAGCCCAAATGTATCTACTTTTAATACAGAAGGAGAAGGACATCAATTCTAAAATAATTTATAAAAATCTAAGGTTGAGCCTACTGTATAACCAAATAGTTAATAATAACTTGAGAATCTTTCATGCCTGAAAATTCTAGTATATAAACTGTAAAACCAAGTCTTGAAATAATGCCTAGGACACTTTTTCTCTCCTTATTTGACTAAACAAATAATAATTGTTCTGTTTAAACAGAAGATTACCAATGAAATTCCTATTTGCAGCGATAATAATTTACCTATTTTAACAACAGCATGCACATGAAAGTTTTCTTTCCTCTGAATGCATAGTCATTGTTATGTGCAAAAATAGCACATACCATAATATTTTCTTTACAAAGGTCCTAATGCTATAAAACCATTTGCAAGTCTAGGCTGTGACAAATGTTCTGCCTTTACATGCACAGCATCTTTCTAGGACAGGCAGACCTACATTCTCTCCATAAAGACGATGCATAGTAAAGTATTTTCTGAAGAGTGAGGTAGACAGTGTTGAAAAGGGTGCATTTTATGTATGTAACTAGATTCCTGAAATACAGTTGAAGTACAGTTGGAAAGTAATACTAACGTCAGCATTTCACAACTTTTGAGTATTTACATTTTCAAGTTCAGGGAATGTGTAACAGATTTTGCTGTACGATAAGTACTTGCTCATATGCATATGTCTGTACATATAATATATACTCAGTCTCACACACACAGCTAAGAGAGGAAGTAGAAAAGGAGGATCAGGGAGTCTGAGAAAGAGACAGACTGGTGGAACCAAGCTCTGCCCTCCCTGAGACAGAAACAGGAACAGCCCCTCCTCACCAGGCTGAATGCAGTACCTTAAAAGAAAAGAGTGAATGGAGGCAAGTCCATGCTTGGGGCAGCAGGCGAACACCCTCCTTGCCCAGCTTGCCTTCCCAGGTACCTCTCTACAACAGGTATGAGGCTTTGGATGTGGAAGGCCAGTCAATGGATGACGTGGATGACATCCCATCTACACCAGAGGTGTCGCCAAGGTCAGGAAGGCCTACACCCGTATCACGACCATCTCCACAGGGAAGAAAAGATGGGTTATAGTTGTCAGTGTCTCCCTTCTGAGGGAAACAGAGGGTCCAATACACTGGACAAACCGTCCTCTTAGGGAAGTCTGCTGCTTCCCTAGGGCCCAGGTTAAGGACATCACTAGGAAACTTCTTAGCTTGGTACAGCCCTTGGACTATTACCCATTACTGCCCTTCCATATGGGTGGTGATGAAGCCACAACACATAGTCCAAGGGCAATCACACAAGAGTTCCGGGCCTTGGGATAGGGTAAGGGAATCTGGAGTGCAGATTATTTTTTCCTTTCTCCTTCCAGTTGCAGGCAGCGACATTAGAGGAAACAGACAGACCCAGTCTACTAATACATGGCTCTGTGGCTGGTGTCACCACCACAAGTTTGTTTTTTTCGATAATGGGACGACCTACATGGCACCAGGCCTGATGGCATCAGATGGGATTCACCTTTCTCAAAGGGAGAAGAGGGTCTTTACTCAAGAGCTAGAGGGGCTCATTAAGAGAGCTTTAATCTAGACTTGAAGGGGGAGGGGGATAACATCATGCTTGCCTATGACAAGCTGTGGGATGACGTCCCAAGGTTAGAGGGATGGGGTGCTAGCGAGGGCCCTCAGCCTGTTGCTCTGACATGTTGGCTACACTGGAACACACTTGAAGTCTTACAGAGGCGCTCATGAGGTAATAGGAGCCAAGAGGGAAACACCATTGAAATACCCCAAAGGAACTAAGAGGTGTTCCTCTAAGAAGGTGACATGGCTGACAGCCCAGCTGAAGTCCTCTACACCAGTGCACACAGCATCCACAATGAACAAGAGTAGTCGGAAGCCACTGTGCTGCTAGAAAGCTACAACGTAGCTGCCATCCT
Organism: Gorsachius magnificus; assembly: GCA_034008185.1. NCBI lineage: Eukaryota > Metazoa > Chordata > Aves > Pelecaniformes > Ardeidae > Gorsachius > Gorsachius magnificus. Next base: position 92,356,332 of record CM067081.1, read on the forward strand.
GAAACTTGGTGTGGTGAATGCCACCACTGGAGTGCAGCTATCAATGGCTACAGGCTATTTAGATGGGACAGGAGAGGAAAGGAGGGGCGGAGGTCTTTCCCTCTACATCAGTAAATGGATAGAGTGTGAAAAGCTATCTCTGAAGAAGAGCCACGAGCAGGTTGAAAGCTTATGAGTAAAAATTAGAGACCGAGGCAACAAAAGGAACCTTGTGGTTGGTGTCTACTACAGGCTGCCTGATCAAGGAGAGACTGTTGATGAAGCCTTCTCACTGCAGCTACGGAAAGCATCATGCATGCAGGGTCTCATCCTTCTGGGGGTCTTCAACCACCCTGACACGTGCTGGAAAAGTAGCATGGCGAGCTGTAGGCAATCCAAGAGACTCCTGGAATGCATTAAGGACAACTTCTTACGCCAGGTAATAGATAACCCTAGAAGAGGGGATGCAATACTGGACCTGATGGTCACCAATGAAAGTGAGCTGATTGGTGACATCTGGATTGGAGGCAGTCTGGGCTGCAGTGATCACACACTGGTGGATTTTCCAGTCCTGAGGGATATGGATCAGGGAAAGAATAAAGTCAGGACCCTGAATTTTAGGAAAGCAAAATTCCAGCTGTTTAAGGAATTAGTCAATAGGACCCCCTGTGAAACTGTCCTCACGACAATGGAGAAGAGAAGAGCTGGCAGATCTTTAAGAAGCTTTCCATAGAGCACAAGAGCTCTTGAATCCCAGATGTAAGCAATCAGGAAAGGAGAACAAGAGACTGGCAGCTGAGTTGAGACCCGCTGGTCAAGCTAAAGGGCAAGAAGAAAATGCATAGGCAGTGGAAGCAGGGACAGGTATCCCGGGAAGAGTATAGAGACTCTGCCTGGTTGTGTAGGGATGCAGTCAGAAAGGCCAAGGCACAGCTGGAGCTGAACTTGGCAAGAGATTCAAAGAATAATAAGAAAGGCTTCTATAGGTATGTCAGTCAGAAAAGGAAGGTCAAAGAAAGTGTATTCCCCCCGATGAACAAGACTGGTAAACTAATAACAATGGATGAGGAGAAGGCTGAGGTAATTAACAACTTCTTTGCCTCAGTCTTCACAGGCAACCTCTCCCACATCTCTTAAGTGGATGGACTGCATGGCAGGGACTGGGAGAGCAAAGTCCTTCCCACTGTAAGATAAGATCAGGTTCATGACCACCTGAGGAACCTGAACATACATAAGTCTATGGGACCTGATGAGATGCATCCCAGAGTCCTGAGGGAATTGGCCAATGTAGTCGCCAAGCCACTCTCCATGATATTTGAAAAGTCATGGCAGTCAGGTGAAGTCCCTGGTGACTGGAAAAAGGGAAACATTGTGCCCATTTTCAAAAAGGGTAGAAAGGAAGATGCCGGGAACTACCGACCTGTCAGCCTCACCTCTGTGCCTGGGAAGACCATGGAACAGATCCTCCTAGAAGCTATGCTAAGGCACATGGAGAACAGGGAGGTGATTCGAGACAGCCAGCATGGGTTCACCAAGCGCAAGTTCTGTCTGATCAACCTTGGGGCCTTCTATGATAGAGTGACTACATCAGTGGACAAGGGAAGAGCTATGGATATCATCTACTTGGACTTCTGTAAGGCCTTTGGCACAGTCCCCCACAACATCCTTCTCTCTAAATTGGAGAGATATGGATTTGATATATGGATTGTTTGGTGGATGAGAAATTGTTTGGATGTCACTTCCAGAGGGTAGTGGTCAACAGCTCAATGTCCAGATGGAGATCAGTGTCAAGTGGTGTCCTTCAGGGGTCCATATTGGGACCAGTACTGTTTAATATATTCATTGATGACATAGACAGTGGGATTGAGTGCACCCTCATCAAGTTCACAGACAGCACCTGAGGGACAGGATGTCAACCAGAGGGACCCAGAGAAGCTCAAAAAGTGGGCCCATGTGAACCCCATGAGGTTCAACAAGGCCAAGTGCAAAGTCCTGCACCTGGGTGAAGGCAACACCTGTTATCATCAATAGAGGATGGGGGGATGAAGGAACTGAGAGCAGCTCTCCAGAGAAGGACTTGGGGGTATTGGTGGATGAAAAGCTGGACATGAGCCAGCAATATGCACTCGCAGCCCAGAAGGCAAACCCTATCCTGGGCTTCATCAAAAGCAGCATGGCCAGCAGGACAAGGGAGGTGATTCTGCTCCTCTACTCCACTCTGGTGAGACCCCACCTGAAGCACTGCATCCATCTCTGGAGTCCTCAGGACAGAAAAGACATAGACCTGTTGGAGCAGGTCCAGAAGAGGGCCACAAAAATGATCAGAGGTCTGCAACACCTCTCCTGTGAAGAAAGACAGAGAGCTGGGGTTGTTCAGCCTGGAGAAGAGAAGGCTCCAGGGAGACCTTATTGCAGCCTTTCAATACTTAAAAAGGGGGCTTATAAGAAAGACAGGGACAAACTTTTTAGCAGGGCCTGTTGTGATAGTACAAAGGGTAATGATTTTAAACTAAAAGAGGGTAGATTTAGACTAGATATAAAGAAGAAATTTTTATGATGAGGGTGGTGAAACACTGGAACAGGTTGCCCAGAGAGGTAGTGGAGGCCCCATCCCTGGACACATTCAAGGCCAGGTTGGATGGGGCTCTGAGCAACCTGATCTAGTTAAAGATGTCCCTGCTCATTGCAGGGGGGTTGGACTAGATGAACATTAAAGGTCCCCTCCAACCCAGACTATTCTATGATTCTCTGATTCTAATATATACATCAGTAGTACCAACAAAGACACTTTCAGTTTAAAAGTATACATATTTTTAAGACACCCAAATGCTATTTCAATTCATAAACTTTCGACTGAAGAGAGCGCCACGGAAAACATGTTCCTATGGGCTCCTTTATCAGCAAGGCCATGGACCAACCTATTCCATCCACATGAGACAACACCCATTCCCAAAGTATGAAGCAGCTGTGCTGTTAAACCATATTGTCTGAGAGTGGAATAAAGCCACCTGCACTCAGACTCACAAATAAGAAAGCTGAACATAAAATAGGATAATCAAAAATACATACAGTTAATTTACGTAGATTTGCCAGCATTTCATTTTGATCTTTAAAGCCGATTGTATGAATTTTGTTCACAGCATCCTCTTTCTCAGTAAGCCATGCATCAAAAAGGCACTGAAAGAAAATTGGAGAAGAGAGTGAAAGGGCTTCAAGTCAGGCCTTGCCTAGTGCAATTTTTTTAAGAACATTCCAATTTATAACTGCTAAAATTACTCACCTGCTCTTCTGCAAAGTGCTGCCATTTACGAAGAATATCTTGCAGAAGGACCCATCGGTCTTCTGTCCACCTGCAGATGGCTGCCCACCGGTTTCCAAAGTGCTAGAAAGAAAGAAACACACAATAGAGGTTTGCATTGTTTACTTTTTTTTTTTTTAAAAACAAGGCAACATGATTTTCCTATGGCATTTCAAATTTCTATCAAAACACTTCCATAATTTACTTTTTACAATCTTAAGCCCTCAAAATATGTTGCAAGTCACACTGAAATGGATCATATCACCATTTGAAATAAAACCAAAATGAAGTGAATAGGAAAAAATACGGAGCTAAAAAGAGAGAGTTTTAATACTGATCTACAGACACAGTCTTCTCTTGGGTCGCTGGTACTACTTTCTCAAAACCTCCCTCAGTTTCAAAATTTTACAATGCCCAAAACATAACTACTTGAGACATAATTATGGTGGCCCAAAGATGTGATCAAAGCAAAAAAGTATCTAGTTCTTAAGTTGCACCATCAGTCCAGTTGATCTAAGTTCTTGCCTACAACACCCCACCTTATAAGCCAACACACCAGAAAAAATCCCACTGAGGTTTCCCAGATATTTGTAGCATATGCCACTATATATGTTTTAAAATTACACAAAATGCTACCTTGTTCTCTCACCCTTATTTTAGCTGAAAACAAGAATTATTACTTTCTTTTCATTTCCTACTAGCCATTACTGAAAAAGGCATAAGACAGAGGATGAGACTTAATAGTACTGTGATAGTGTGACATGCTATACAACTTTTATCACAACGATTTACAATTATTTAATTACCCCTGAGCATCATATGCAAATTATTCAGCTCCTCCAAAATAAAAGACCTGCTAAAATCTGCAAGAGATTCTATACTACTGCATTCTCATTTTTTCACCTACTTCAAAAGAACGCCTTGACAAAAGGAAAATAGTTTCTTCCTTTTTTCATATCTATTTATTCACTTGATAATTCTTATGGGCCCCTTATAACTTGAGATATTCTATGATTCTATATTTTTCATACATACATAGCTTTCATAGAGATTATAATCCAATTTTAGCAAAAATGTAGCATCCAAATGGTGAATTTTTAAAACCAAAAGATTAAAATTTGAACTATCAGGAATGAAAGAATCTTATCTTGCACTGCCTAGGAAATGAAAGGTAAAATTTCAGGACACCATTTGAATTTGTGGCTTTACCAATTTTATGTCAAAGTAAAAAGTTAGCAGATACCATATTTTTCATTTAGTGAAAGCTAAAACCATAATAAATCTTGCAGACTTAACAAGCAACTGTCATGCCATGGAGTTATATCATAGTAGATATTGGCTCAATTTAGAAAAATTGAAACTATTCCTAATCAACTAGCATAATACTAATTTAAAACCATGTCAGTTCTTAAATAGCTCAAATATGTTATACAGTAATACAGAGAAGTATTCCTTTTCAGTCACTTACTGCATAAATACAAAGTAGGTTTTGAGGAAGTTGTTTTGTTTGCCTTTTTTAGGCTTAATATTAGGAACATGGGTTTGGTATATGTTTGGAGTTATGTAATGGGTATTTGTTTTCTTTCCTAACTAGATCTAGAAAAAAACTAAGGAATTTTGCAAATCTAAGACTGTGATTTCTTTTCACATTAAAATCACATTTGGAGTTAGTGTTTGCTTGTCATAAACCACAATGTGATTAAAGATCACCAATTCAGGTAAACACAAAAAAGTTCAGGTTTTAAAAATTTCAATAAAATTTTGCCCTTAACTTACTAGGAAATATAGTGCAATATATTTTACCCATTCATCATTAAATAAAATTGCCAGATTGTATGACAAAGAACAGTGCAGAAAATTATTCACAGCCAGCTAATCAAAATTTTCTTTTTATAAAAAAATTACCTTTTTCCTTTTATAAAAAATTCATTATTTCATAAATAGTATTTATTAGCCTCACAGGCTAAATACTATGCATACCATAATGCGTACTCAGTAACAACTGTTCTGCAAAAATTGTATTTTGACTAACTTATTTGATTTGAAAAACTCAAAATATTACTATAACAAAATGGTTAATTATGTTTAGTTTCCTTTGTTCTGAAACTGATTACATTTCCAGTTTAGTTCATGACAGCCTCAATTCATCCATCCTTCTTTTTTTCCAAGCTCAGAAGACAATCTAGCAGATTTGTAATATAGAATCATAGAATCATTAGAAGCATTAGAATCATAGAAACATAGCATCATTCGGTTGGAAAAGACCTTTAAGATCATAGAGTACAACCATACCTGTCTACCACTAAACCATGTCCCTAAGCACCTCGTGCACCCATCTTTTAAATACCTCCAGGGATGGGGACTTGACCACTTCCAGGCAGCCCATTCCAATGCTTGACCACTCTTTCAGTAATTTTTCCTAATATCCAATCTAAACTTCCCCTGGTGCAGCTGGAGGCCATTTCCCCTTGTCCTATCACTTGTTACTTGGGAGAACAGACCAACCCCCACCTCGCTACAGCCTCCTTTCAGGCAGTTGTAGAGGGCGATCAGGTCTCCCCTCAGCCTCCTCTTCTCCAGGCTAAACAACCCCAGTTCCCTCAGCCGCTCCTCATCAGCCTTGTGCTCCAGACCCCTCACCATCTTTGTTGCCCTTCTCTGGACACACTCCAGAGCCTCTGTGTCCTTCTTGTAGTGAGGGGCCCAAAACTGAGCACAGTATTTGAGGTGCAGCCTCACCAGCACTGAGTGCAGGGGAACGATCACTTCCCTGGTCCTGCTGGTTACACTATTTCTGATACAAGCCAGAATGCTGTTGGCCCTCTTGGCCACCTGGGCACACTGCTGTCTAGCATTCGTTCAGTTTTTTATATTCAATTGAACATTTATTTTTTTTTTACCTCAACTGCTTTGCTTGCTAATTACTAGTTAAAAAAATAATAAGCATATCATTCCTCATAACTCAGACACTCCTGATCTGAACCCTGATCTGAGACTCTGTCTTTCCTAATAGTTCCCACAAATCAGGATCATTATTATTAGTTAACTACTGAAAAACACTGTGCATGATTCAATGGAGTCATAAGAAGTGGCTTGTTATTCTTTAATAAGGTCCAAGCCTAAGTACTTATTTTTTTCTATATGCCCTTTCTTCCCACTATCATAGAAAAAAATCTCTTAATTTCTAAAATTCTATGTATACAGATTTGAGGTGAATCACCTTTGTTTGCTTTGGTGCCTGATTTACACTGAATTTTATGGATACCAATTGCGTACTGCATTTTAAAAATATACTTACAGTTTTTACTGAAGGATTCATAAATCATCCCAAAGTTAAGCAGCCAAGGTTTTGGCACCTTTGATTTAGATTAATGTTTTTAGAAAAATCTTTTCATGACCAGACATGTCTCCATTGGTAATGCAGGTGTAGATCAGAATAAATTACACTGCACAAATCTAACCAATAGCTTGCACCTGCCCCAAATTTTGAATCCTCATACAAGCCAAACACAAGGTCTTTGACAAGAAAAACGTTTAATTCAAACACAACCTCTAAAAAAGAATGAATGGACTTTCAAGTCAGAAATATCATGTCAGGACTGCCTATTTATAAACTAGATATTGACTACTAAATCATATGGTGCTCAACTTTACCTCGTTATTCACATCAAATAGTAGTTGATGCTTTAAGTAGCCTGTGTGATGCCCAGAAACTCAGAGTGCACCACAGGTTTTGTTCCCAACACCTGGGAAAACAAGTCTCCAGAGAAACTGAACTGACTGAATCCAGAGTAAAAAGTGCCTTCCTGCTCCCTTGAAATGCCTCTTTTTAGAGCCCGAGCTGGAATTTTCAAAGAAATCTGCATGTAAAAGGAAATTTATTTTTTTTTTATTGAGAGGACTCTGAAAGAATATTCTTATGACTACAAAAACCAGAAGATTAAATATTCCTAGTCTGCAAAAGGTCAAAGTAAGAAAACACGAGAACAGGAGAAAATGAGTAAAACCAACACAACTCTGGGGAACACTGGACTGAATGTATAAAACATGCCTCAAGTCTGCTACTAATAGAGTACGGTTTTTGAAATATTCTTTTCTAATAAAGTAAGGCTATCCACTCCTTAAAGTAACGAGAAATAGTGGAAATATGTTTTTTCTATATGCAAAATCAATTTTTTAAAAAAAGAAATATTTAGTACATTCACAGAATTTGTCCCATGTAGCAATAAGCAGTGTCTGTAGTTCTTTAACTTTCTTCACTTATTTTGACATATTTTTACAAGAACTATCCATACATTACCCTCAATCAAAGGACAGTAGCTTGAATAATATGAATATATAATAGACAGTGTAAATTACACTCTCAGCTCCTTTCCCTCAGCAGGGGAAAAGGCCATCAAGAAGCATCCGATACATTTAATGCAGATGCCTTTCCAGCATCTCCCCCTGAAGCCTGGGGAGGGCTCTAATTTGAGCTAGCCCACAAGAGTCCTTAAGCGACCTATTGTCTGCTAGGTATAATTAGGAGAACAAACTCCCTGCCTTCATGGTTTCTGAATGTTATTCAGCTGTTTCTCTGGGCTGAAGGTAATTTCCCACGTTTTCCTAAGAAATGAGTCAGACTACTGCAGTAGATTAGCTAGTATAGTCCTCTGCTTTTGAGGCATTAAATGAGCCTTACTCAGCTGCTGCCTTCTTGGTAAGGCTCTGGATTGAACCTAATGGGGTCTAGGAGTTATGAGTCTAAACAGTCAGTTCTCAGCAGCAGCATAAATAGATAGAACCTCACATGTCATACACTGATATGTCAAGTAATGAATGTTATGTAAAAGTAGTTTTAACATTCATATTCGCCTAGCCCAGGTGTAAACTCTCAGACTGCCTCTTAGGGCAATGACTATTTGTAAGAGAAGTACTGTAATTGTGTTTACTTTTATTTTTCCAAGCAAGTTTAACTTTTCTATGGATAAGTTATTTCAGGAGACACTTTTGGCTTCTATGTCATTAACTGTCTCTTAAATAGGTTTTGGGGGGGCATATGCAATAAATCTTAAGAGCTTCTATGATGTTCATTTGAAGCCAGTATAGATTCTTGTCTTCCTGTTGAGAGTTTTAAAATCTGTAAACGACCTTTTTATGGCTTTTAACATGGTTTTATACAGATGCATGCATAAATACATACATTATATATGTATTTATATATATGAAAATATTTCAGGAAACACCATCACAATCCTTTTCAAAAAGAAACGCATAACTGAATTGCAACTGCTTGGAAAATGCAGCCTTGACTATTACATAGCAATAACTGTTCACTTTCTTCCAAATCTTATCCTGACCAGTATCTCACTCAGGCAGCCTTATTAAGCTCTTTTGTCTGACAGTGCATGCTCTTGGTTTGTTCTACTTTTAAAAGTCAGACTGGCAGATACATAATCAAGCTTTGAACTTTGCTCCATTGTGCTTTTTGTCAAATGCTCTAATGGTTGTGGCTGCCAACACATTGCATCTCCTGTGCTTACATTCAGTTTGCAAGTGACGTGAAAAAGATAAAATAAAATAAAAATCCAAACCATCTTTCTGTACACTCAAAAAAGGAGATGTAACATTTTGCTAGGATAGTAAGCAGACTGTGGTAACTCAATTCTTCTGGGCATAAAAGTATGAAAGTTTGCACACCTCCCTAACCCCCTAAATTCCATAGCTTTATATCTATATTTGGTTCTTATTAACATCTGTAATACTGTTACATATTCTGTGACTTCCAGAGCAGTGCGATTATTGAACTTTTCTTTCAGGTTCTTCTCTAAGACAGTGTAATTCAAGGAGGTAACTGAACAGCAGCTGGATTGTTCCATGCCACCCCGCGCTCTGCTCAGAGCATGCCTGTGCTGCAGGGTACTGTGCCTCAGGAATTGCCTTACTGGCACCTTTCAAGGAATACACTTTCCCAATGATAGTAATAATTTGGGCACACTTTATCCCAGTAACAGGCACCTTCTCCACTAGTACAGTTAAAAATGGTTATTTCTGTTGTGTTCCATTTACACTCGTCATTCTTTATGTTTCTTTAATGGGGTAAACGTATTACAGTAATGTCCGAGTTCTATTTCTGGTTGGATTGCAATATGGGTCAGCCACAGAAATTGCACAGGATACTAATGGTACCTCTACTACTACTGTTTTACAGAAGGATGCAGCTGTATTGCCTGATGTGCTCTTAATTGTTCAGATACCTTTCTGAAGACACAAAATTAGATTAAATGTGCAATAATCTGCCAGCATTTCATTTGTTTTTTCACACTATTAAAAAAAATCAGTTGTAAATCTTCTAAATCATGATGTGCAGTAAATACCAAATACCTTTAATCCTTTAATCATTTTCTTTTTTTTTTCTTTTTTTTTTATTATACTTTACTATAGGCCTCTGTCCTGGTTCCAGCTGGGATAGAGTTAATTTTCTTCATAGTGGCTTGCATGGTGCTGCATTTTAGATATGGTACTAGAAGAATGTTGATAACTCACTGATGTTTTAGTTGTTGATGGGTAGTGCTTAGACTAGTCAAGGACTCCCCAGCTCTCAGCTCTGCCAGGTGCACAAGAAGCTGGGAAGGGGCACAGCTGGGACAGCTGACCACAACTGGCCAAAGGGGTATTTCAGACCATATGACATCATGCTCAGTATATAAAGCTGGGGGAAGAAGGAGGAAGCAGTGGATTTTTGGAGTGATGGCATTTGTCTTCCCAAGTACCCATTATGCGTGATGGAGCCCTGCTTTCCTGGAGATGACTGAGCACCTGCCTGCCCTTGGGCAGTAGTGAATGAATCCCTTGATTTGCTTTGCTTGCGTGTGTGGCTTTTGCTGTACCTGTGAAACTGTCTTTATCTCAACCCATGAGTTTTCTCACCCTTACCTTTCCAATTCTCTCCCCCATCCCCCTGGGGGGAGTGAACGAGTGGCTGGGTACGGGTTAGTTGCCAGCTTGGGTTAAACCACAACACCTCTTTGCAAGAACCTACTGTTTGCCAACATAGAATAATATCCTCGTTAAACCTTTTCCCATTCATTTTTGTATTTCATTTAATTTTTCTTCCTCTTCCATTCAAGATATTTTCCTAGTTTAGTTTAGCTTCCGGAACCATGTGCTTGCAAGGGATCTACTTTATACAAGGAGCTGGCAAGAAATTCTGGAAGGTTCAGACTGTCTTAAGCAGGTACACCACAGTTCTGACACTTAAAATGAATTTAAAATGAAGTAATAATTGATAGATCAGTAGAGGCTGCATTGTTACCTTGGCTGGGTTGTGCTCCCTGAGGGATTAAGAAGTTGCAGAGAAAACTGACTTATTTTTGAAGTGGCAGTGCTCAGCATCTTAGCCAAACATGTACTATCTACTCCAAATTCCAGACTAATTACTGATTTACTGGTATTGATACCCAGATCAGCTAGATTCAAGATAGCACACATATCTGTCTGTGCTACAGCTATACCTTGCAGATGAATGCATTGATAGCTTCTCTAAAGAAACCTCAGGCTTTAATGATTCAAAAACCTTTTATTTTCTTGGGCAATGAAGCAAAAATGAAAAAGTACTTTCTTCTTTCTGAAAGAGAAAAACAGAAGTAATCTTTACTGAAGTACTGCTATACTTCTTGAGCAGTGACCCTGGAGATCTGACCACCAAACAGGAGTATCCTTCTTGATTTCAGTCAATGTATCTCAACACTACTTATCCATTTTAGTTCATTCAGAAGTTACAATAAGAGCACTGCAATATAAATAATACAGTAAGAGCCACTTTTTAAAGATGTGAGTGAAATACTAAACTTTCTTGTAAGAAAAGCTAATATTTGACAAATTTTTAGAACATATAGGTTGCTAAATTATCACAAATGTATCTCATCTCCAATGTGTCATTCTTTTAAGGATACTCAAGTAATTCTGTTTAGAAAATCAAATGTATGGATGTTTTTGTCTGTTGATTGTTTAGGCTTTGGGTCAAAAAGCAATTTAGAACAGGTTTGGCTTGCAAGGATACTGCTGTCTTCTCCCAGTTCTTGTTCTCTAGGAAGCCTTGTCATAACAATCCTAAATGATAAACCATTGTAAAAAACATGTAAACCGAAGAGGATATACACTGAAACAGAGAAATGAAACTAAGAACAGACTGAGATGATTCCCTTCATTTCCTAGGAAACCTGTCCATGAGAAATTAATGGGAAAGAAATTATGACTTTCCCCCAAAAAAGTGTTTTAGAAAAAACAGCATGTTCTTAATGTTTCCTGATAACTGTTATTTGTCTACAAAAATATGATCCTGTACACATTCACTATTTAGTTTTGCTTATTTTTAAGAAGTCCTATTTCACTGAATCACAGAATCACAGGTGTTGGAAGGGACCTCCAGAGATCATTTAGTCCAACCCCCGTGCTAAAGCAGGTTCTCCTAGACCATGGTACACAGGACTTCATCCAGGCGGGCTTTGAATATCTCCAGAGAAGGAGACTCCACAACCCCCCTGGGCAGCCTGTTCCAGGGCTCTGCCACCCTCAAAGTAAAGAAGTTTTTCCTCATATTCAACTGAAACCTTGTCCTGTCACTGGGCACCACTGCACTGTCTGGCTCTGTCCTCGTGACTTCCACCTTTAAGATATTTGTATGTGTTGATGAGGTCTCCTCTCAGTCTTCTCTTCTTCAGGCTGAACAAGCCCAGCTCTCTCAGCCTTTCCTCATAGGGGAGATGCTTCAGTCCCCTCATCATCTTTGTTGCCCTCCTCTGGACTCTCTCTAGGAGTTCCTCATCTTTCTTGACCTGGGGAGCCCAGAACTGGACACAGTGCTCCAGGTGGGGTCTCACCAGGGCAGAGTAGAGGGGGAGGAGAACCTCCCTCGACCTGCTGGCCACACTCCTCTTAATGCACCCCAGGATATCATTGGCCTTCTTGGCAACAAGGGCACACTGCTGGCTCATGGTGAGTTTGTCATCCACCAGGACTCCCAGGTCCCTCTTGGCAGAGCTGCTTTCCAGCAGGTCAGCCCCTAGCCTGACTGGTGCATGGGGTTCCCCCCCAGCACTTGGCACTTGCCCTTGTTGAATTTCATCAGGTTCCTCTCCGCCCAACTCTCCAGCCTGTCCAGGTCCTGCTGAATAGCAGCGCAGCCCTCTGGCATATCAGCCACTCCTCCCAGTTTTGTGTCATCAGCAAACTTGCTGAGGTAACACTCTGTCCCCTCATCCAGGTCACTGATGAACAAGTTGAACAAGACTGGGCCGAGTACTGAGCCCTGGGGAACTCCACTAACTACCGGCCTCCAAGTGGACTCTGCCCTGCCGATCAGAACCCTCTGAGCCCTACCGTGCAGCCAGTTCCCAATCCACCTCACTGTCCACTCATCCAACCCATACTTCTTGAGCTTCCCTATGAGGATGTTATGGGAGATAGTGTCAAAAGCCTTGCTGAAGTCAAGGTAGACAACATCCACTGCTCTCCCCTCGTCTACCCAGCCGGTCATGCCATCGTAGAAGGCTATCAGATTGGTCAGGCATGATTTCCCCTTGGTGAATCCATGCTGGGTACTCCTGATGATCTTCTTTTCATCTACTTGCTTGGAGAGGACACCCAGAATGAGTTGTTCCATCACCTTTCCAGGGACGGAGGTGAGACTAACCGGCCTGTAGTTCCCTGGGTCCTCCTTCCTGCCCTTTTTGAAGACTGGAGTGACACTGGCTATCTTCCAGTCCTCAGGCACCTCTCCTGTTCTCCACAACCTTTCATAGATGATGGAAAGTGGCTCAGCAATGTCATCTGCCAGTTCCTTCAGCACTCGCGGGTGCATTCCATCAGGACCCAGGGATTTGCGGGTGTCCATTTCAATTTTGTGGGACTGGCATTGCCATTATGAGACACACATATTGGGCATTATTTAAAATGAACGTGTCTTTAAGTGCTTGCCAGGGGATAGTGACACTTTATGTTACTATAACACTAAAATATTCCACATATACCAAAATTTTCCCATCCAAAGGAAAATCCCCCATTCTTAATAATGCATGCTCTGCTGAATTGTGTAGATTCTAACATGCAATACCCTTCTCCTTAACTACAACAGAGAATCATATTACTTCTGTCAGGAGTAATGAAATACACATAAGAAGTAAAAGATAAACACTTGTCCTTGGATAGATAAAACAGGTTGATACTGAAGGAATACAAAGCAAAAAGAAAGTTCTTCTCAGATATTTGTTTTTTCTCAAAAATGCATGCATTTATCCATCTATGCAAAAGTCATGTCCTACAGAAATATTTAAGATCATCCTCAGAATTACCTCCTGAGATACACTCAATGCTACTAGTACTTCTTCTTCAACCTTATTAACACTTAATGCCACTCATAGCTTTTTGTCTGAGGGACAGAAGTTTAGTTGTTACCTGAAGCTGCTCTTCCAGTGCAGCAGTAGCTCTGTCTCCACTGTTTTCATCCACCACCACCACCATATGAGTTAGAGAATTCACCTTGACCTGTTCTTGTTCCAAGTCTTCTTGAAATGCCTATAATTAAAGCATATGTGTTAGAAAATATGTTCCAAATTAAGAAAATGCTGTGTGTTTGGAGTCCCACTGAATAATTAACCTGCATAAACATAAGAACTTTATAATCCTATTGCTGTTAATGCTAAACAATTTAAACTTATTCTGTTACCTTAGCATATATATGCCAACACAAGCATATTGGGCAGATTTCCATTCCTGTCACAAAAATAGCTTACTGTTACTCACAACTCCTAACTCTTGATACAATATTTCAGACTGAAAACTTGGCTCGAGAAAGCATTTGTTGAATTGATGTAGTTGACTTACAGATATCAGTATAGCATGTATACATACCAATAGCCTGCAAATTTCAAATAGCCACTGCATTAGATTTTGTACTTCCTATTAATATATTAAAATATTTTCAATTTTTAAAGTTATAAAAATATTAAAAATTATATAATTTTTCATTAAACTACAGCAGACTATCTTCAGTTTGGCACTCCTACAACATTAATAACAGAGGAAGAAACTGCTCAGGGATGAAGATTAGGAAACACATGCAGCACCCTTGATTCACTTGTTTCAGAAAGAAGGAAACAAAGTGAGAGAGGCTTTTTATGACTTCTGAATGTCTGAGGAAAAATTTTCTTGCCCTTTTAGCTTTGGTACCCAGTTCCAGCCGCAAGCTGCAATAAAACTGAGGACAATCTTTTGCTGAGAAATAGTAAACTGCTAAAAGGGAAGAAACTTCCCTCACACCTGCACAAATTGATATTTGAATAATTCCTAAACTTGCCAAATTTCTACAGCTCTTCATATCTCTCTGACTCTCCCACATTCCCCAGGCTTCATGTATTAGATCTAATCAATTGTTGCCTCCCTCCTCACAGTGTGCAGCAAAGTACAATGACAAGTCTACACATATTCACTCTTCAGATGATGGTTTATAGCATATTCACTGTATACTTAACCTACATCACAAAAAAAATGTATAAAAAACCCAAGGTACTGTAAGGTACTGTAACACCTTAGTAACACCTCCTTGCTGGGTTTTAGTGTCTTACTTTGTTTTTCCCTTTCTTCTCACTTGCCGTGAAAGATGGAATCACTACTTTGCTATATAGTTTGTTAACAAAACCAAAATCAGCCCAGCTCCTGTCAGGCACAAGGGAACTGAGCAGCTAGACCTATTTGCTCCTTCCTTTGCTGAGATGCAGCAAGAGGACAGGTGACGAAGATGGAAAGAAGAAGAGCTAAAGAAGTGTTGGTACTGAAAATTGAAGCCACGGAAAAGGCACTATTCAATTTCTTTTAATAATTTTGTCGCCTATCTCCAGCTTTGTATTAGTGTATTAAAAGCTGAATGTACATTTTTAACTCCCAATAGTTAACCACTGTTTTACCTTACTGGGTTTTGTGCTGTGTTTCTTAAATAAAACTTGAAAAAAACCCTCATCACACTCCTCTGAAAAAACCCCAAGGTATCCAGGACCACATCCTGCTTCACATACTTTTTAGGTGTCTGTAGCTAGCTTCAATGGGAAGCCAAAGTCTTGGATTGTGCCCTCAATACTTCAACAGACTATGTTCTATAGTATGATAGTCACAGTCTGAAAAACAACATGGCTAGCCACCTTTGCCTTGTCAAAAAGGAAACCTTGACTGTATTATAAACTATGTTGAATTTCACCATACCATTTTTTTCTGCTGGTTTTTGAAGTAGAGTAATTCACTTGGGTATGAAGAGCAAGCCCTTGCTGAAGATTAAGTCATGCATTTAAACCTCTTGGTTAACCATCTTACTTTTATTTGAAAATTTAAATATATATATATATATAATTTGGCTATAGGCAGTAAGAAAGGAATTCACAGACTACTTTATTTTTAAGGCATAAACCCCTTACCCTAACACATTTCACAGTTTGAATTCCTTCATGGGCATAGCCTTTGAGCCAATATATTTACAAGAATCGTCCTTTTTTGACTTCCGTGCCTTGATTACAATTTGCTTCAGAGAGCTAGACTATAAAGCAATTCTCAAGGACTGTGAAGTACACCAGATCATTAGAGCAATCCCTGGAACTCAGACTCCTCCACATTTTATGACCCAACACTTGATCAAGGAAGAGGAGGCAGAGAACTCATGGATCAGACCATATACCACAGCTTGCTTCCCTTAGGTTCTATTCCCTCTTTCAGCAATATGACAATAAATACATTGCTCTCTAAGCCTACAGCCAGGGATAAGGTGACTTTTATTTCCTGATTAGAACAAAACCAGAGTTAGCAATGCTCTCCAAGTGCAGGAGAAGGGCACTTTGGAAGTGGGAGTCTCACACACAGTATGAAAGACTTGAGAAGTCAGGGAACTGATAAAACCAGAAAGTTGAGTCATTTTCTAATCCCCAGACAGATATAATTTGCCCTGGGCTACAGGCCTGTTCTTTAAAATCCAAGTGTCTCTTTTTACCATAAAGTTCATTGGCAACAATTGTTTGTACACGGGAGCTTGATGAAACAGGAATTTGCTGAGAGCAGTCTCAAGACTAGACCATGCTCTGTTCAAATCATTTAAATTGAAGTTTCTAATAAGTTCTCCTGAGCTTGTAGAGATACCAAATTTTCAGGGACTTAAAACGTAAGATGGATACAGATGTTGATGCATGGAGATAGCAACAACAGAAACTCATAAAACTCCACAGGTCCTATCTATCAGATAACAACTGATGTGATTCTGACATAATCTACTTCAAAGTGAATAAAAATGCCTACTTAGGGTATCCAAGTACCCAAAGACAAATCCACCCTTGATACCTGAACAGTTATAGGAAGTGTCTCATTTTACCTTTGCAATTAATTTGAAGTACTGAAAAATCCTAACACTAAAAATTTTCCAGTTTCTGACATTTTCATAAAAAATAAAAAGGCTCAGCCTTCCAGAAAAAGTACAAATACCTAAGCAGCTTAGACTTTTTTTAGAAAGTTAATAAAACTATAAAATCTACTAACCATAATTTGTACAATAATAATGTGGAATAATAAAATCAGTTCAATTAAAAGCACATTTCTGCTTAATTATAAAATTTCTAATATACTATTCTGCTTAGACAGCTTAATAGTCCTCAGATTTTTATTGAAAAGCAGCTTTCTCCCTTTATAAAATTATAAAGGGATACTTGAAACAGCAGATAAAATACATAAAATACTGTTGCAAATAAAATACTGCAATAATTCTTTACTGAAATTTTGACTATTACTCCAAAATATATTGACCATGCCAGATTTCTGACCAGAACTGTGTACCTTGCTAATGACATAAAACCTTCTAGATTTCACCTCTATTTCAGTGCACTCAGAAAGTCTTCTGTATTATCAAAATATTAACCTCATATACCACTGAACTAAGCAGCATGCTGGAAAAAATGTTGTGTGCTTTCCCTGGTCTCAGTGATGGGTGCCTCAAATACACATTACTGAATGTTTTTGGTTTCGTCTTGGGTTTCTTTTATTATTATAGGGCCCAGCAGGGAAACTGAAGTGTTAGTCACAAGAACTCAAGACCAATATTTTGAGACAACCTTGAAAAAAAAAGCTGAATAAAAGAAATCAGATGTATGGAAGTTATAAGTCAAAGGGGGATAAATAACATGAAATAAGCAGAGTGAAAAGTATTTACTATTGAACAGATAAAGAGGGAAAGTCAAAATTATAAAGGTAAGGAGGAGAGGGAGACAGGATGACAACAAACCAAATCTATCAGCTTTGGTGAAGTCTGTTTAATCTGAAATTATCTTTGCCTTGTATACCTTCTAACTTCTGGTTTCTCCCATCAATTTTGTACAACATAATTTCTGAGCTGTCCAGAGTAATGTGAGACTAAGAAAAAGTATGGGGTGTGTTGGGTTTTGCTAGTTTGCTTATTTAAAAATGAAGTAATAACTGTGTTATTAAAATGACATTGTTTTAACTCTTTTTATAGAAGGTAGCTTTGTTGCATACAATATATAATGAAATTATCTGAAACTTTCACACAATATTTGAAAGAATGGAAAACATCTTGTTTGACTTATGAATAAGACAAAATATACATAAATAGAATTTTAATTGAAGTTAAAACCAAAACGTTTTTTTGCACCTTATTAACTAAATAGTTTCTTGTACAGAAAATAGATTTGAAAAGTAATACACATAAATAATTAATGTTGACTAACTCTTCACACCAAAAATGAAGGACAGTGTCCTGGTTTCGGCTGGGATAGAGTTAATTTTCTTCACAGAAGCTAGCATAGTGCTGTGCTTTGGATTTAGTACTAGAAGAATGTTGATAACACGCTGATGTTTTTAGTTGTTGCCAAGCAGTGCTCAGACTGCTCAAGGACTTTTTGAGCTTCTCCTGCTCGGCCAGGGGCATAACAAGCTGGGAGTACAGCACAGCTAGGACCCAAACTGTCCAAAGAGCTATTCCATACCATATAACGTCATGCTCGGGGGGGTTGGTGGGTCGGTCGGTCGCTGCTCGGGTACTGATCGCTGCTCGGGACGGGCTGGGCATCGGTCGGCGGGTGGTGAGCAATTGCATTGTGCATCATTCGTTTTGTATATTCTGTATATTTTGTTATCATTCTCATTATTACTATTATTATTATTTTCTCTTATTAAACTGTTTTTATCTCAGCCCTCGGCTCTAACCTTTTTTCCCTTTCCCGATTCTCTCCCCCATCCCACTGAGGGAGGGGGGGGAGTGAGAGAGCGGCTGCGTGGTGCTTAGTTGCCAGCCGGGTTAAACCACGACAAACAGTTATGTGGGAGAGGTGGATATGTGCATGTCTTGACTCAGAATATTCAAATACAAGCTAAATACCTATTTTTCTCAATATTAGAAAGAAACAGCATAAAGAGACTGCATAAATAAAAGGATTACATTATATGTTAGTATTCAAATAAAAATGCATAGAAATAGGGGAACAAAGTTATTCAAATCTTAGCACTTGTATTCAAAATCTTTCAGGTTTATTTCCCTAATTACCATTTCATAATTACCTGCTGTCTTTTTTTAAAAAGAAAATTTAATGTCAGAATATATGCTTAGCTAGTAAACGCACATACTGAAATGCATTGTCTCCTCACAGGGCAAGCACAGATACCACAAATAGCAGCAGCGGGCGTAGGATTTGTATTCTTCTGCAGTAGCACTCCTTAATCAGAATGCAGCAAAATCAACACAGAAGTGGACCATGCAGTCTTTTGCAGCTTTTGACCTCTGTTTTAAAAAAAAACAACTGTAAAAGCTGTTTTCAGTTTGAATTGTTTTTTTGGGATGATCTGCCCTTTAGAACCTGGGCTAGCACTGACACAGGCCATCAAGCATCAGATGTTTAAATCGCTCAAGATACTATGGAACTGAATTCCTTTGAACCACTGATGTAGAAACATTAACTGTTTATCACAGTAAATCTCCATGACCTCAAAAATCACCTCTGTTTTCTGCACTTTTCTGTGTTTCCTTATCATCATCAGCATGTGTTATGGATACAGGCTGGAGAGTTGGGCGGAGAGGAACATGATGAAGTTCAACAAGGGCAAGTGCCAAGTGCTGCACCTGGGGAGGTCGAACCCCATGCACCAGCACAGGCTGGGGGCTGACCTGCTGGAAAGCAGCTCTGCCAAGAGGGACCTGGGAGTCCTGGTGGACGACAAACTCACCATGAGCCAGCAGTGTGCCCTTGTTGCCAAGAAGGCCAATGATATCCTGGGGTGCATTAAGAGAAGTGTGGCCAGCAGGTCGAGGGAGGTTCTCCTCCCCCTCTACTCTGCCCTGGTGAGACCCCACCTGGAGCACTGTGTCCAGTTCTGGGCTCCCCAGGTCAAGAAAGATGAGGAACTCCCAGAAAGAGTCCAGAAGAGAGCAACTAGGATGATAAAGGGATTCGAACATCTCACCTATGAGGAAAGGCTGAGGGAGTTGGCGTTGTTCAGCCTGAAGAAAAGACTGAGAGGAGACCTCATTAACACATACAAATATCTTAAGGGCAGAAATCACGAGGATGGAACCAGTCTCTTTGCAGTGGTGTCCAGTGACAGGACAAGGGGCAATGGGTACAAACTGAAACATAAGAGGTTTCATTTGAACATGAGGAGGAACTTCTCTACTCTGAGGGTGACGGAGCACTGGAATAGGCTGCCCAGGGGAGTTGTGGAGTCTCCT
Organism: Gorsachius magnificus; assembly: GCA_034008185.1. NCBI lineage: Eukaryota > Metazoa > Chordata > Aves > Pelecaniformes > Ardeidae > Gorsachius > Gorsachius magnificus. Next base: position 92,376,353 of record CM067081.1, read on the forward strand.
TCTCTGGAGATATTCAAAGCCCGCCTGGATGAAGTCCTGTGTACCATGGTCTAGGAGAACCTGCTTTAGCAGGAGGGTTGGACTAGATGATCTCACGAGGTCCCTTCCAACTCTTGCCATTCTGTGATTGATACATATACAAATATCTTTCAAAATTTAAATTAATATGAAGCCAGACAATTTAATCCAGTAAATTACACAAAGCCATTACACAAATTATACAGTCTCTCTCTTTTTAATTCTTAATTTTTCCAGTTAAAGAATTACCATCATGGAATGTGGAAAAACTTCGGCCAAATTCTCTCTTACACTCCATTTATTAGTTTGTTATTTTTCATTAATTAAATGCATTACTGGAAAGTACTTTCTATAGTTAAAAACTATAGGGTTTTTTTATAGTGCTGCACAGTTACATATTCAAAGTCCCAGGAGTCCTAACAAGATTATGCAGTCTAATTATGACTACTGCATCATTGCCACTACAGCATGCAGGGAAAAAATGCAACATGTAAAAAGATGAAAACACAGGTATTAAATCATCTGGTATATTCTTATTGTTCTGTGTAATGAAAGGAAGTTACAGTTGCCTCACATATTCTAGTATATTGTTGATATTTAAAAAGGAAGTAATTTATTTTTTTATATCAGGATAAAAGATTTTTGATAAAATTACTATATAAAAGCTTGCTAATTATACAAAACAATCAATATTAAACCAAGATTCCATATTACTGTGCTATGTTCTAATGACAGGAATAGAGTTTTTAAAATGTCAAAAATTCAAATTGTTTTTTATGCCTTTGGAAGCATAACACAGCATACCTTATGCTCTTCTACTTGACGCTTTAGGTCCTCTAGATCTGGACCTAAGGGCTCCGAATCAATTTTCTTTGTCCTTTCCTCTGTTTTTGTCAGCCAGTCAGCTAACTGGGCTAGCTGCTGATTCTGCAGATCCATTAGGATTTTATGTAAACTGTAAAACAAAGAAATAATAATTTCAATTTATACATGAAAGAAAACAACAGGCAGATATATCTGCCCTGCATACTCTTAACTGATTTTCATGAGGTTACATCTCAAGCCAGAATAAAAAAAAATATATATACTCTCAAACAGGTAACTGAAAATTTTTTGAAACAGTTTTGAATTAGGCAAACTGTTTTGCAACTTTTTTTTTTAGAACCTGAATACTACATATAATTTAGTCCTCCAGTTGCATTTCTGTTAGAGCTGTTTGGAATTTCAAAATTTCTATTGTTAGGTTTCTTAAAGCTTGTATGTCTACTACAAGTACTTTAAAAAGTGCTCAAACAGCTGTACTTACCAGGCTCCCTCAAATTTAGGATATTAAATAGGAGACAAATTTTCACATATTCAATGGATAATTGAACAGAAAATACTTCAGTTTTGCCTAAACAAAGTATTCTGCAATATTAAATTTTCACATATTCAATGGAGAATCAAACAGGAAATACTTCAGTTTTGCCTAAACAAAGTGTTCTGATAGCTCTAAAATTATCTGTCCAAAAATCAGTTACAAATCCTTCACTTATACTTGCCATCTTTTGAAATTTTCCAAATTTTCCTAAGCAAAATCCTCATCTCACCAAAAGTATTTTAAAAATAATGTGGAAACTATTGCTGAACAATGGAATTCAGGTAGTTAGTTGTATTACCCATCTTTCACATAACATACAATTTTTAACTTTACTTAGAAATCTAACAGAAATCTGACAGACCAAAGTCACTTTCCTCAGTCACATTGAGCTGGTGAAACTATTGTAGGCTATAGTGTGTTACTTACATCTCAAGCACAGCCCTTGTGGCAAAAGGTTAGTTAACTACTTTCAGAACCCGGAGATTTGAAAATCTGAGTTGAACTTTCAGACTGGAGAAAACTGCCATGTAAGAAAGATGGCACAGTCCTATCCTACTCCATTTGTTTCTCAGTTGGCTTCTTGAAAATGTAACCCAAATTAGAAAGCTATTGTAAATTTTATCTCTCTGTGACCAATGGCACCTAGAAGTGTCCAACTTCACACTGACATTTCCCCCCACAAGGATATTTTAAACAAACACAACGTAAGTATGTTTTCTCCCACAGCACCTGAGAACTGCAGACTGGCAGAAGTGCAATGTGAGCACACTGTTCCAGAGAAGTGCAAGAGGTCTTGTCCATGACCAGGTAGGCAACATAAGAAATGCTCACACAAATCCAAACGTGCAGCTTTTCAAATTTAAGGTCAAGTAAAACAAGTACTTCTGAGTTTGTCCAAACAATTTTGGATTTTCCCAAGACAGTTTGAACACAAAAATTTTAAAATTTTTAAAAGCATAATTCTGTATTTTCCCAGACACAACTAATAGTCTTCAAACTAATTACCACAGAAGATTGCAATGAACATGTAGATGATTACTTTTTGGTACACATTTAAATTCATCTGAACTACCACAATTTAATATCTGCCAACACCATGCAGATGTAATATGTGAAATCCCATATCTGATTTGTAGCCTGTTCATATTTTAAGGCATATGCCCGAAACTTCAGCACTTCTATTGTTGGTTGTTATTTATTTTATTTCCTACCTTTTTTGAAAGAAAAAAAAAAAAAAAAATTCCTTCCAATTTTGAATCTTCTCAAAATGAGCATTTGGTCTCTCATGAAATATTTATACAATTTATATTTGCTATTTATATAGTTAAAAATAAGTACTTTATAAGCAGTACTAACTAATATTGTAAAAAGAAATCACTGTTTCCAGTGTTATTTGATGCTTTATTTGTATGTATCTCAGCTAACTCATACTCCATTCTTAGATACTGTTCCTCAGTTTATAAGCAATTCTTTGGATCACCTATAAATTCAGGAATGCAAAACACTCTGAATCCTGGGTATATACTAATTCTCACATTTTACACTCAAGGGCAGAGCTACCATTTAGAAGGACCTAGACAGGCTGGAGGGACAGGCCAAGAGGAACCTTACGACATTCAACAAGGACAAATGCAATGTCCCACACCTGGGAAGGAAGAACCTCTGGAGCAGTACAGGCTGGGGACTGACTGGCTGAAGGAATTCCAGCACTAAATCTAACCGAAACTCCATCACTCTGCTATTGTCTTTCTGTCCCTGAAATGGCCTTTGTTTTAAAAAGAACAGGGCATTAGATAAAAGGCCTTCTCAAAATAAACTTTAATTTCTTTATGCAAATGAGAAATTTAGTATTGGTAAATCTTTGCTAAATAAGAATTCTTTTTTTTTATCTAATGGAAGTTTAAGCACATAACACAAACACATAGACTTCAAATACACCAAAAGTAACAGGCAACAAGAATGAATGAGATATTTTTCAAATGGGTGCAAAAGGAATTATTCAAAAATTCCTAGGACTTGGGTATTTTAATCATAAAAACTTAGCTGTTACAAAAATAAGCTGTTTGTACTTGTTGTTCCTTAGGGCAGCCTACACCACTAATAATTTATCTCAGGATTATCACTTGCATCAGGATAGATTAAAAAAGCCAAAATTTGCTGAGGACTCTGAAACAGAAATAATCAAGTAGTATTAGTAACCATAGGAAGACAAGCCAAACCAGAGTTTTTTGAAGCAGGAATGGCAATGGAGAGAAAATGTGAAAGGCAGTCTGGGAAACAAAGAAAGCGTGCAAGACATGGTCAAAGAAATCCTGAGAAGTACACGGACATGAAGCGTATCTTGTGCAGAGCAGCAGATACAGAAAAGTGGAGAAACTGCAGGCAAACACCAAGATGACCTAACTTTATGGAAATAAAAACTTGCAAACAATTTTTTTAAAAAAATAAAATTTTGTGTTGAAATAAGGTTTTAGTTACATCTGTTTCCTGACTGGTACCTCACTGTTTCCAGATGGCACTGAGATAGTATTGGGTGTTACACCGGGAGCTCTGTGAAGCAATGCTACTTTCTCAAAACAGTAATAATTTTTAAAGACTCCAGTTAGTAGCTCTTGGAAGGGAAAAGCCAAAGAAAACAAATCACAGGAACTATTATAAGCAGGAACTGAAACTTCAACAGAACTTGAGACACTGAAGAAAAAAAAGAAGGTTCCAAAAAATGCGAAGGGCTCCATTAATCCTGATCTCTAAATAATAGACATCAAACTGTAATGTTTTTCTGTATTTTATCTCTCAAGGTTTTTGGTTTTTTTTCTAAGAACAGTGCCATGGATCTTAATGATGCACTGGATATTGTGTGTTAATTATTGATCAAAATGACCAAAAGAGACATGTAGTTGTTTTTTTTACTCCAATCTCTCTCTTTCTTTACGACTGAAGTACAGGAAGCTGACCCCTGCTTTATTATAACCCATGGTTCCCAAGGGATTGGCTATCTCAGACCTAACTCAGTCTTTCCTCAACTGTGTATTTTATTGTGTTACTTGATGTTCTAAACCAAGGTATTATAAATATTAAATACAAAGCTTCATCCTAGAGATAATTTTTTTAGCTATAAATGAAATAAATGGTATAGAAAACCTGCTAAAGTAAAGAGAATTTGATTTAAGAAAACCAAGATATGATGAAATAAATACTTATTATATAGAATATTGATATTGTTCCAAAGCAAGGAGCATAAACTTGAAAATGAAATAAACACAGAAAATAATTTGATCTCACTTGATTCTTAAGCAAAAGAATGTTTCTTGTTTCTTCCCATTCTCCAGGTACTTTCTGGTTTTCAAATTACTTCTATAAACATCTGATAGAGGTTTTAGTACTTATTTATATACCTCAGGAGATTATTATAATCTTTGTTTATGGTATGGCCATCATAAGTTTCAAATACAAAATACTTTTCCATTGAATTGAATGTGTTTAAATAGTTGTGGAATTCCCCATAAAGTGGTAAATTGAATTAAGTTTTTCTCTCCAGTGGTTCATTTATCACTCTAAGATGCTTTACACTACAGAGAATCCTATTCAGGGAAGGGCAGGAGAAAGAAATGAAAAAACAGACTGTTTTCCTTCAGCTTGCTAATGCATTACTTGCTAGAAGAGTGAAATACTTTCAATACATAGTGAATACATGGGAAATCCAATTTGGGCTGTTTTTACACAATGGCATTGCTGGGTTCCAACCTCCTCTGATATTCTGACCTCCTAAATCACTTTTCATAAGACCCTACTACATTACAACAGAGGATAGACAGCCTTGCTGTTCTTATCTTCATAAAAACCATCTCTGTTTGGATAAACGTGTCACTGTTGCCTTAAAGACTAGATTACAGCAATGTGCTCAGATTATACTTTAAACTGAAGTAGAACATAGATCCTGAGAGTTTAAATTGTGTATAATAACCCAGAAATATATTACATAGTGATATGAAAGTTGTTCATAACCCTCTACCTGGTGCTTGAGACACAGTGGTTTGACCTGGTCAGAATTAGCTATATCTAAGTACATCACTCCCAAGAAATTTTCTCTTGCCCTAACACCAATTTCATTGAATTTATTGCAGATTTTTTTTTGTGTGTGTAAGAAATTAAGTAGTAGCACAACATTCTCTGTGAAGCCCTTATTCTGTGTCTTCCATAGATTTCTTATTACCTGAATATGACATGCTTCAGAAGATACTAGACCATTCAGTTCCACAAGCAGTGACCTATAGCTGCATCTGGGAGATGAGTTTAACAATTGGTATTAAAGGATATTTTAGTAGATACAGTACCACTTAACACAGAGGTGAGGTTGCTACTTGCATGTGTTGATTTAAATGAAAATAAATATGGCAAATAAAAACTGCCTACAGTAAAGTATTGTAGAGTCTTCTCTTCAAAAAAACAATAAAGCTTGAGGAAGTTAGGTTGAAACATCCGAAACCCATCAACAATTTTACTGACTGTCAAAGAAAGATATAATAAAGAAACCAATCTCAATACTCAGTAGCAAGCTGAAAAGCAAATATATATTTGGAATTACCAAGAACACATTGCAAAAAAAGAGAGCAACATGTTCAGATTGTTGAAAATCATGGTTTGCCCTTTAATATTGTTGGCAATTCTGGTTCCCTCAACTCCAAAAAGATAAGTTTGAACTGGAAAAAGCTAAATGAAGAACAACTTGAATAACCAAAGGCATATATGTATGGAGAGAAGAAAGATATACACTACTGACCCTCACTTGTAACACAGTAACTAGAGGGAATCACTTAAGCTACCAGTAACAAAAGAATGGAAAAGAAGCCATTCCTCAAAAAGTAGCACTCATACTGAATAAGAGGCCTATGGAATTCACTGCCAAAGGATCCGGGTGCTAAAAGGTCATGGGGGATATTGAATAAACAGATGGAAGAAAAGAAAATGAATAGCAGGTTACCAAATGTGCAAAACTGCTTCCATCTCAGCTGAAAACAGCTCAAGGTCAGGAGAGCTCATAACATAAGACATGCTGTATTAGGTCAGAGCAATGATCCATACAGCCCAATATTTGGTCTCCAGAACAATGGGTCCATGCAGCCCAATATTTGATCTCCACCAATGGCAAAAGGGAATGAGAAGATGGTGCTTCATGAGACATGTATCTCCCCTAAAGCTTATCTTTTCTTGTTCTGTTACAGTCAGGGTGCAGGGCTAGACCACTGACCTCACTACTAGAGATATTCAGCTTTTACTAAAATCATATTTGCAAAAGGAGTCACTCTCCAGCTGTACTGAAGGAACAGACAGAAGAGTTTCTGACTTAGTACATGTTCATTGGGATTTTCTGAGAGAAAAATTAAGACCTCAGCATAAAGATTTTAATGAAGTCTACCTAGCTCAAAGTCCCTAAAAAGCCACCAGGGATGTCAGATTCACATTGTTTTCCACTGCATTTATTTAGTTTTACTGCAGAGAACAGCTATATTCTTCAGTAATTAATACTGTTTGGCTATAAACAAGCTCCTAGTGACATTCAATTAATTTTAAAATTTCCACTGGATTTGAGTATTTATGATAGTTAGTAATCTTCACCATCGGTTCCCTTTACAGAAAGGCCAATAGGCATACAAAATTCCTCATGACAATGTAAGACTTCGTCACATGAGTTTGAAATGGAATTATTATATCAGACAGGGATTAAAAGTATCCACATAAAATGAAAAAAGAAGAGAGGCTGAGAAAAAGAAATGTGAAAGATCAGGTAAGTAACAGACATTTTCTTAAGATATGGAAGGCAACTCACACAAATAACACCTTCAATAACTTTCCTGGTTTAACCACTGTGTATCCTGCAAAACAAATTACTCCACTGTGGCACAATCACAAGCTCTTACCTTTATGGGGTTTCTTATAATAGATAACACTATGTAAATCAAAATTTCAAAATATGACATAGAAATCTTAAAAATGTGTCACAGACTAATATGACTAATTAATAGATTTTTTTTCTATTTTTGATTGTATTTCTACTTTAAGCTATAGGACTTGACCTTTTTTGAATTATGTAATGTGTCTTCAGATAAAACCATGACAATATTTCCTGGAAAGCTAACCTCTCACTTACTATTTTTATAGGATCAAGTTTTACATGCCTTAAAAGATTTGTTTCCCTTTTTCTTTTGTATCTCCTTTGTAGCTAAATATTGTGTGATACTTGTTCAAACAATCAGAAAAAGTGAGGTAGGCTATATAAATTTTGTTAAAATGTTATTAGTGTCCAAGCTATTGATAGCTGCTGATACATGCGGCTTCCAGTCTCAAAACAACAACTTAAAAGTCACTATACATCAAATTTCAGGTTCAAAAGATATGAGATGGAGTTTTGGTCATAGTGTAGCAAAAGAAAATCCCAACTGTTAGTCAAGTTCATATTTTTTCAGTCAAACCCCATATATTACTCACTTGCTTTGTTTTTCCATACTTGCTACCCTGAGACTTTCCCAACGAGAATTAAGTAGATTCATTTGTTCCTGGATTTCATTCTCTTCATCATCTGAAAGTTTTCCAGTTGTTAGAAGTTGACTTCCAACTTGCAAAACATTGCCAACACGTCCTTGGTGAGCTGTTAATTCCATCATAAACCCCTGACAATAATAAAATAAAAAAAAATAAAAAATCCAGTTTTAAGTTTGATTCTTTGGAAAGAAAGAGAAGGCCTTGGAGAAATATCTTGTATTCCACCACTTTTCAAAACTGATTTTCAACTTTGCTTTTTATTTTCTCAATCCCTCCCCAAACCTCGTAACACAGAACAGAAATAAACACTTTCATTTTTTGCATAGGGCAGTCTCCAGTACTACTTTTAAATTCCCCAAATCAAAATTAAAAACAAGGAAAAGAAATAAAATAAACTATAAATATCTTTGTTTGCTATTTTTGACCTTATTATGGGGTACAAGCAGATAAATGCCTAATGAAAGGTTAGTATAAACATACCTCATGGGTGTGAAATTGTTCTTTAACAACTTCTACGTCACTGGATATATCTCCTTGTGCTTGTAATGCATCTTCAGCAGAGAGAAGCCATGTGAGTACTTCTTCTAAAGCAGTTTGGTAATTTTCAAGATCCATTTCAGACCCCATCCGCATGGTGCTAAATGTCTTTTCTTCAACGGTTTCTAAAAACTGATCAAAACCAAACTAAGAGTAATGCAAAGAGCATCTTCTCAGACAATTCTACAACAGAATAAATAAAACACCACTGTCTTGAATAAAAATGAAGCTCTTTAAAAAACTAAAAACTATCAGATGGCTAATGTGTGGAAGTAGTTATTAGTATAAAATCAGTTAATTGACCAAGATCAGATAAGATTGAGGGAAATAAAAAAAAAATCAGATTAAAATAGATCTTTTACACTAGAACTCAAAATTCCTAGTAATTATTCTGAATAATGTCAATATTTAAATTATACTTGTAAAGTGCTGTTATAATTGCTTTTCAATAAATAGTCCAATATTTCATTTCTAGTTTACTGGGTTTTATTTAAGTATTTTATCTTGAAAATGAGAGAGAAATTTATTTCCCACAGCAGCTAGTAAAATTATATCATCAAAAAAGCAGTAAGTCGCATGCTGACATTGCAGAGAATCTATGGAAAACAGAATATAAAAAGGAAAAACAACCCTTTAAACTACATGAAATACTGGGCTTGAGCAATCCATAGACACCCATTCTGTTAAAACCATTCTAGAAAGTTGAAAAAGCTCAGAAATCTCATGCCAAATCATAACTTTTTTTAAAAAAAACCAGAGGTGCATTACTGTTGATTTCTCTTTCCCACAAAATCCACCTTTTTATTTATACTTTAGAAGCCACGTGACTCTTACATGCACAGAATTCACACTTATGCTGTACTGCTTGAAGTGAAATCAATAACAAGTATTTATGGATCAGTACAATAGCAGAAGACTAGGACAAAATGGAGGCAAGAAATACTGGTTTGCTACAGAAAATGTCATTCCATAAATTTTTCAAAAAGTTCTGAAGAAGTTTAGTTTGCTAGCAAGTTATTACAAAAACAAAGTTTGCACTAAAATATGCTTATGCTTTTTCAAAAAAATGATACCAAAACTCTTAATGTTTTTACAGGTAGCAGCAATTGTCTCTACTGACATACTTGTGCCAATAAAACACTCAAAGCAACATCTAAAGCATTTCACTATAGTTTAGGATAGAAAGTCAAAGTCTATCATTAGAAAGCAGGAAGTGTAATGAATGTAACATGATCATTTAAAATGAAATCTTCAGTCTTCATCCTCAAAACAAATTAATTCTGAATTCTATAGATCTAATAATCACATGCAATTTCTGTGAATCCCTCTGTCATATGTATGTTAGGCCAATAGAAACAGCAGTCTTAACGTCATCACTACATATGCGTGAAAAACAATGTTCAGTAAATAAATCTGCATCAGAAAAGAAGGCTTGGAAATCTGATTAACTCAATAGTTTGGGCTTTTGTTTTGAAGAAAGTACTATCTTAGAGGAATATAAACAATGAAGCACAGAAAATGTTCCACATAGATTCTTGCTGCACAAATTAATATTTGAATTGTGTGCAGCTCTGGATTTTAAGTAGTATCCAATGTATATAAGAAATTACACCGAACTACATCACATTTCTGCAGCAAGACAGGTTTTTTGTAGTATACAATTGACTGTGGAAAGGGATAACTTTATCATTGCTTTTGCATATGTAATGATCTTTTCCTTCCTATAACAATACTTCACAGAAAATACCCACATCTGATACACTGGGGAAAAAAGATGCTATAACAGCTGAGTGAGACCTGGGATATCATGTTTGCAGAGATCTGTGACGGTCTCTGTCAGCTATTTGTCTGAAAAGTCTCCATCTGAAAATACTTCTTTCTCTAGATCTGATACAGACTATTGTCTCATGTATAGCAAGTGTTTAAACAAAGCAACCCCTAACAACTCTTTTTTTCTGAGGAAAAACTACTCAGTGTAATTTTCCCTAGTCTTGTTGACCATCATTTTCACTGCTTCCTCATGCTATCACAAATATTATACGGAATTTCATTTAAAAAATCTTGGAACTCATGACCATCAGTGGTAAAATAGTGCAGACTAACTTCTGCACCATTGTAATAACTCTCAAATAAATGTAAGGACAAGCACTCTAACACAAATGTAAATCAAAATAGTTTCTTGGCAGGTATTCCAAAGTATGTTCTCATTCAAAAAATGGCCATTTTCTGACAGAAGGAAATCGGAAAAGGGCTAGAGGAAGCATAACCAAAGGACTTCGCAGAACAATGTCAGTAATCCTTATATTTGGTAGAGGGAGGAAACAACAACTTTTTCTACCTTCCCTCAAATCTTACAGCATCACTGCCAGCAGAGAGCTGGGATCAGTCATGAAGTGCAAAGCAGAGGAATGGGTATCTGCTAAAGTTGAAGTATAAATAGTTAAAAAAAAAAATAAAACAAATATTAGTTTATAGATAGCACGATTGACTTATTCTCAATTGCTAAGGCCTAATGAAGTTACTAGATCATGATGCCTTCTCCTTCCCCATGCATTTTGGGGAAAATAAAGGTTAAAATGAAGAGACTAATCATCAGAAGCTGAAATAGTAGTAGCACCTTGTTATTCTAGAGTGTGATGAGCACGCAGAGTATTTGTGTTCAGATTTGACAGTGACATATGCAGGGACCGCCTGGGATCGTCAAATGAATTAAAACAAATCATCCTCACTGATTTAACTGACAAAATCAAGCCATAGTAACACACTTTTAAAACTGTGCTAAATTTTCTTATGCAAGCCAGAGTAGAGCAATGGCCACCTTGATCTCAATCTACATAAGGTAAGAACATTCACATTGTAAAAAGTCTACAAGGGTAAAAAACATGCCTCAGAGTCAACAGTTGGTTTTGACTTGACAAAATACATATATTTTAAAATCCACTGTTATACTGTAGCTTCACTACTTCCATCAGAGATGTTAGCTCTCTTAAAGATAACTGTATATCCTTGATCATCCTGCATATGGAATGAAAAACAACTACTCAAATCAGCAGAAATTCAGACTGCTGGCTCAGCTGTAAATGGAATATCAAACACCAGGTTAAATATTCACACTTGGAAGTGGACAACTACTGACCTAATGCCTATGCCACACACTTTGTATTAAAAAAACAAGAACAAATAAAAAAGTGCCTCAAAGTAATGTTCATCTACATAAAGACTATTAATCCCATAATACAACACAAATTTAAGTATGCAGATTCTACAGCATCAAGACTAATCCACACTGAAATAATCCACATAACACAAACAACAATGAAACCCCTGAATTTTGTAAATCATCATGGTAGGCAAATACATTTAGAAATAATAAAAACACAGACACCAAAAAACCACCACCTCCTGTGAGTGTCCTTATTTCTGAATTTTTATGAAAACTTTTCAGAATTCCTAAAATATTAAGAAAAATTAGAATTTTGAGGTATTGTGTATATTACATTGAGAACAAAGACATAGAGTTATTAACAGAGACATCTAATATAAGTTTTGATGGCTGTTTCTAACCATAATTTTTGAGAGAATGAAAACAATTAGGACACAATGAAGTTAAATGTTTGTAGCCATATATTGCTAGAAAGGCTATACTTAAGAAAAAAAGCTGCTTAAATATGCAAGCAGTTTCATTCTTGAATCAGAAACTATTCTTAATAAAGTATTTAATGATTATGCACAACAAAGTTGATTAGGTGCAGTCAAAGCAAAACATTTACAGAGAGTAATCTCCTGAAAAACAATGCATGCATGATGACATAAATGTAAAGTGGAAAGACGACATGAAATATTCAGATGTTTGATGAAGACTGCATCACATCTAGCTAGGAATCAGTCAGCCAGTCAGCTCACAGACTATTTTGAAAAATGGCCATAGGTTTTTGCATAGAAAATAGTCCTGGTTGTTATTGTGGACTGACTTAGAAGGACAAAAAATTCTCTGGGCCCATACACTGTCCTCTAGAATATGCCTGGCAGCTGTATGAATTAATTGACAGAGTCTAAACCATGAGCTTGCAGCTGCTTCAGAGTAAGAAAGTGAGGGGAGGAAGTGTTCCTCACCTGCTGTTGAATTATATTACTAAAGGGAGGACAAAGATTGGACATGTACTAGTAAATTCTCCAAAAATGTTTTCATTAGTTCATAAAGACTGCTTCCAAGTTTTAGAAAATATTTGGGTAGGTTTAGAAAGTAGTTTTGCAGTAAAGATTTAGGGTTCATTCCAGCACTCTTATTTACATTATATATTTTATTCCTTCAGAAACTGCCTGTCTCACTGTAAAAGATGCAGAATCTGGCCCTAGACATTTAGAGTTTTAGAACTCAGAGTCATAAAATTTTAAAGAAACATTTTTTTAGTAAAGGCAAATTTAAGTCAGAGTAGTTTTCTCATTTTGAACACTCCTTTTGCAGGATTACAGCCTCAGAAAGTAGCACACATTATTCACCCTCTAACCATGCCTTCTACCAGATTGAGACCGATACCACTGCTTATTCTTTCAGTTCCTCCAAGTTTCTCATTATAGAATTGTATTTTATTTGTCTTTAAAATTTCCAAATTATAACTGTTAAAATTTTAAATCCTAAAATATTCTTTGCCATAATCAAGACTGTTTTCTTAATAGATAACGTCAAACAGAATAGTTCAGTCATTTTTGGTAATAAAACTAAGAATCATAGAACTGTTTAGGTTGGAAAAGACCTTTAAGATCATCAAGTCCAACCATTAACGTAACCCTGCCATCCCACCACTAAACCATGTCCCTAAGCACCTTGTCTACCCTTCTTTTAAATACCTCCAAGGATGGGGACTCCACCACCTCCATGGGCAGCCTCTTCCAATGCTTGGTAACCCTTTTGATGAAGAAATTTTTCCCAATGTCTAACATAAACCTGCCCTGGTGCAACTTCAGACCATTCCCCCTCATCCTATCATCCATTACCAGGGAGAAGAGGCTGACCCCCACCTCGCTACAGACTCTTTTCAGGCAGTTGTAGAGGGCAATAAGGTCTCCCTTCAGCCTCCTCTTCTCCAGGCTAAACAACCCCAGTTCCCGCAGCTGCTCCTCATCAGACTTGCACTCCCAGATCCCTCACCAGCTTGGTTGCTCTCCTCTGGACATGTTCCAGCAATGTAACATCTTTCTTGTAGTGAGGGGCCCAAAACTGAGCACAGTATTCAAGGTGCAGCCTCACCAGCACTGAGTACAGGGGAATGATCACTTACCTACTCCAGACTGTTATTTTAAATTTAACTATATCCAAGTTCTAAATGAGGCTGGTATTTTCATTCTGCTAAGGAGTTAAAAATTGCCTTTGTGAATTAAAACATCTTGGATGAGGAAGAAGCTTTTTTTTTTTTTTTTTTGCCATTCATATGAAAATCCACCCAGGTTTGGCCTTAAAATAAATCTGAAAATCTGCAGGTTTTGCTTTCTCTTTGTGTTGAGACAACATAGATTTTTAGTACCTGATTTTCTCAGTGTTTCCACTTGTATTGCAGATGTTTCCACCTGTCCTTGCAACTGCAGTTTTGAGATGCAGTAGATTATTAGTTCATTTCAAGTCAATAGAGCTTAGGCAATGTGCATGCTAAGAGGAAAAAAGCCAAAACCAGGAAGTATGACTGAAAGTATGTTACAAAGGAAAGAAAATGCTGCAACTATTGACAGGAAAGGTCAAAGGAAAATTAATCTCTTCAACTACTCTATTAGGTGCACTTGGTACAAATGAACACTGGAAAAGACAAATAAAGACTTTACTGGCACTAAAGGAAAATTTTTTTACCTTGGGATTTGGAGTGTAGAACTTGGCTGAAGTCAAATGAAAGCAAGTAAAAAAATTAAACTAATTGTGTTGGGAAAAAGGCTTAGACTGGGAACTGAGAGGACAGGTAAGACAGTATTAAGAGTTAAGAGACAGGAACCAAGGCTGCCAGCTACCTGGAATGATCAAATTTTCTAAAAATTTAAAAACTGTTTGATTTTACATACATGGTCAAGTAAGTCAGTGGTTCACAAAAAAGATTTTCTATTTAGCTTGCTTTCTTCAACACACTTGTATGTGGAAAAAATATCAAAGCAGGTTTTGGATAGTAGCTGCTTGCCCTTTTTTTCCACAAACTTTATCAAAACATACTGGTTTTATTAACTCTCTAGGGAAAATTTTCAGCCTATGTTTAAGGGTTTTAATTATACTGAGTTTTTTGTTCTGACTATAAAATGTATTGCTGTTTGATATATTACTGATGACAAGAAACACAGTACTTGTCTCTCTAAGGAAGGCACTTCCCATTCAAGCAATTAAGAATCATGGCTCCAAACAGTAACATGACTTGATGTGGATGTATTAAATCAACTGACTGTGACTGAATGGATTTACTTTCACCATGCACCAACAATAAAATTATGATTTCTTCCTGTTGAAATGCCTGGTCTACCTACCATTCTTCAACCCCTCCCTTTTCTGATCCAGGAACAAGGCCTGTTCTAAGGGGACATATATTTCAGGTGCTGTCATGCCACTCAGTAGACTGTGAGGTCATTTGGCCTCTACATAACACATAAATAAAAGTACTCTTCACATAAAGAAAAATGAAATTTTCACCCTAGGATAAATTTTTAGTATAAACTAATGACTCTTCACAGAACTGTCCAGTAATAAATGGTAACAGGGTCCTGAAAGTATATCTCAGATCAAGAAGCATAGGGTCTGTTCCCAGTAGTTCTACTAACAAGGTAACTCCAAATCAGCAGATTCAGCTCCCTTGTCAAATGTCTATTGTTTTTTGTAATGTCACATACATAAAAAAAGGAAAAGGCAATTCTATCCATTGATGACGATTAGTCCACCTTAAAATTCAATTGTGATGACGGTGTCATGCAATAGCATGAAAAATATTCAAAATGGAATATATAATATAGGGTCATGTTTATTTAATTTTAATTTTTAAAATGTAAATTCTAAATGTAATAAGGACTTAAGTAACAGCCACTTTAAAGTACACTGTTTTGATAAAGACCTTTTAAATGTTCTGTGTTCTTAAATTGTATTTTAAAGATGTCCATAAGCAGAAAAGCCATTAAATGTGTAAACAGAAAAATGGGATGAAGACAGGTGAACTATGTATTGGCCAAAAGAAATACAAATGGGTTATCCAAGAGAGTTTTATTTCTTTAGCATGTCATGTAGGAGATTGAGAAACAAACAGAAACTTTATTCCTCTTCTCTCTGGCAACAGCTGGACAGATAGAGAAAGAGAGACATGAGAATCTGTAGGAGAAGCTGTAGGCAATCCAGCAGGTTTCTCGAATGCATTGAGGACAACTTCTTAAGCCAGGTAATAGACACCCCTACCTGAGGGGATGCAATACTGGACCTGGTGGTCACCAATGTAAGCGAGCTTGTCGGAAATGTCAAGATCGGAGGCAGCCTGGGCTGCAGTGATCATGCGCTGGTAGAGCTCAAGCTCCAGAGGGAAATGGGAAGAACAAAGAGTATAGTCAGGACCCTGAATTTTAGAAAAGCAAAATTCCAGCTCCTCAAGGAGATAGTCAGAAGGACTCCCTGGGAAACGGTCCTCAGGGACAGGGGAACAGAACAGAGCTGGCAGATCTCTAAGGATGTGATCCACAGAGCGCAAGAGCTCTCGATTCCTAGGTCTAAGAAATCGGGCAAAGAAGGTTAGAGACCGGCATGGCTGAGACAAGAGATGCTGGTCAAACTAAGGAGGAAGAGGGAACTGCACAGGCAGTGGAAGCAGGGACAGGCATCCTGGGAAGAGTATAGGGACGCGGTCCGGTTGTGTAGGAATGGGGTCAGGAAGGCCAAGGCGCAGCTGGAGCTAAACTTGGCTAGGGATGCAAAGAATAATAAGAAGAGTTTCTACAGGTATACCAGCCGGAAAAGGATGGTTAAAGAAAGCGTACCCCCGCTGATGAGCGAGACTGGCAAGCTGGTAACAGCAGATGAGGAGAAGGCTGAGGTACTCAACACCTTTTTTGCCTCAGTCTTCACTGGGAACCTCTCTCCTCACCCCACCCGAGTTGATGGATGGCATGAGGGGGGCCAGGAGGGCAAAACCCCTCCCACTGTAGGAGAAGATCAGGTTCGTGACCACCTGAGGAACCTGAACGCACATAAGTCCATGGGACCTGATGAGATGCATCCCAGAGTCCTGAGGGAGTTGGCCGATGTAGTCGCCAAGCCACTCTCCATGATATTTGAAAAGTCATGGCAGTCAGGTGAAGTCCCTGGTGACTGGAAGAAGGGAAACATTGTGCCCATTTTCAAAAAGGGTAGAAAGGAAGATGCTGGGAACTACCGACCTGTCAGCCTCACCTCTGTGCCTGGGAAGATCATGGAACAGATCCTCCTAGAAGCTATGCTAAGGCACATGGAGGCCAGGGAGATAATTCGAGATAGCCAGCACAGCTTCACCAAGGGCAAGTCCTGCCTGACAAACCTAGTGACTTTCTATGATGGTGTGACAACAACAGTGGACAAGGGAAAACCAATGGACGTCATCTATCTGGACTTCTGCAAAGCCTTTGACACGGTCCCCCACAACATCCTTCTCTCTAAATTGGAGAGCTATGGATTTGATGGGTGGACTGTTCAGTGGATAAGCAACTGGCTGGATGGTCGCATCCAGAGGGTAGTGGTCAATGGCTCGATGTCCGGATGGAGACCGGTGATGAGTGGTGTCCCTCAGGGGTCCGTACTGGGACCGGTGCTGTTCAATGTTTTCATCAATGACTTAGACAGTGAGATCGAATGCACCCTCAGCAAGTTTGTGGATGACACCAAACTGAGTGGTGCAGTTGACACACCAGAAGGACGGGTTGTCATCCAGAGAGACCTGGAGAGGCTGGAGAGACAGGCCTGTGTGAACCTCATGAGGTTCAACCAGGCCAAGTGCAAGGTCCTGCACCTGGGTCAGGGTAACCCCCAGTATCAGTACAGGCTGGGGGAAGAAAGGATCGAGAGCAGCCCTGCCAAGAGGGACTTGGGGGTGCTGGTGGATGAAAAGCTGCACATGAGCCAGCAATGTGCGATGGCAGCCCAGAAGGCCAACCGTACCCTGGGCTGCATCAGGAGAAGCGTGGCCAGCAGGTCGAGGGAGGTGATTCTGCCCCTCTACTCTGCTCTGGTGAGACCTCACCTAGAGTACTGCATCCAGCTCTGGAGCCCTCAGCACAAGAAGGACATGGAACTGTTGGAGCGGGTCCAGAGGAGGACTACTAAAATGCTCCAAGGGCTGGAGTACCTCTCCTATGAGGACAGGCTGAGGGAGTTGGGGTTGTTCAGCCTGGAGAAGAGAAGGCTGCGGGGAGACCTGATTGCGGCCTTTCAGTACTTAAAGGGGGCCTATAGGAAAGATGGGGAAAATCTTTTCAGTAGGGCCAGCTGTGTCAGGACAAGGGGTAATGGTTTTAAACTAAACCAGGGTAGGTTTAGACTGGATATAAGGAGGGAATTCTTTACAACGAGGGTGGTGAAACACCGGAATGCGTTGCCCAGAGAGGTGGTGGAGGCCCCATCCCTGGGAACATTGAAGGCCAGGTTGGATGGGGCTCTGAGCAACCTGATGTAGTTAGCAGTGTCCCTGCTCACTGCGGGGGGGTTGGACTAGATGACCTCTAGGGGTCCCTTCCAACCCAAAACATTCTATGATTCTATGAATCTATTTTGTTAAAATACAATTGGAGATTTCAAGAGCAAAAAGTTAAACAAAAGCAAAAATCAAGCTTTTTTTCATTTTCATATGCACTTAATTATGAATTCTATAGCCTTATAGTTCAAAAAACTATAAAAATGTGTATTTATGGGTCCATCATTCTGGAAGAAAAAGTAGCCTTCTTGTTTTAGCATCCTGTTTAGTTGTTGCTCTCTCTTCCTTTCCTTTGTTTTATATTCTCTCTCTTTTCTGCTATTGCTGTCAGCAAAATCAGTGTTATCCCATAGCATCGTTTACTTTGATTATGTCAGTCATCTGATTGATTACCATATTCTCTCTCCTCACTGATTTTATGAGAAAATGTTTCTCCTACCTGCACCTCACAGAAGCGTAACTTTGACAGGTCCTATCAATTGCACACACATATACTTGTTCCCTCCTTCCTTATTACCTTCACTAAGTTTCACGTTTTCTTCAGTATTTCAAGTATTCAAATCTTTTATTCACTCTGTAATACTTCTGCTACTCACGCTACCGAGATAGCGTTCCTTTTCCTACTGTCATTTTATCTGAGGGCTAATCTCTGCCAGAACAACATGTCTTTTCTTCTTTTTTGAAGGAGAAATGTGCTTTTCTTGTATGTTTGAAAATTATTTCTTATGTCTGTTCCCACACTGTTTCAATGTCTCCTTTAAACTCATTCACATTGATTGCTTTAAGAATCTTTATCCTCTCAGCCCAAATAATGCTCAAACCAGTTTAGAATCATAGAATCGTCTAGGTTGGAAAAGACCTTTAAGATCATCAAGTCCAACCATTAACGTAACCCTGCCATCCCACCACTAAACCATGTCCCTAAGCACCTCATCTATCCTTTTAAATACCTCCAGGGATGGGGACTCCACCACCTCCCTGGGCAGCCCATTCCAGAGCCTGACAACCCTCTCAGGGAAGAAATTTTTCCTAATACCTAACCTAAACCTGCCCTGGTGCAACTTCAAACCATTCCCCCTCGTCCTATCATCCCTTACCAGGGAGAAGAGGCCGACCCCCACCTCACTACAGCCTCCTCTCAGGCAGTTGTAGAGGGCGATCAGGTCTCCCTTCAGCCTCCTCTTCTCCAGACTAAACAACCCCAGTTCCCTCAGCCACTCCTTGTAAGACTTGTGCTCCAGACCCCTCAACAGCTTGGTTGCTCTCCTCTGGACCTGTTCCAGCAAGGCAACATCTTTCTTGTAGTGAGGGGCCCAAAACTGAACACAGTATTCAAGGTGCGGCCTCACCAGCACCGAGTACAGGGGCACGATCACTTCCCTACTCCTGCTGGCCACACTATTCCTGATACAAGCCAGGATGCCATTGGCCTTCTTGGCCACCTGGGCACACTGCTGGCGGCGGCTGTCAATCAGTACCCCCAGGTCTTTTTCCACCAGGCAGCTTTCCAGCCACTCTGCCCCAAGCCTGTAGTGTTGCACGGGATTGTTATGAGACCCGGCACTTGGCCTTGTTGAAACTCATACAATTGGCCTTGGCCCATCGATCCAGCCTGTCCAGGTCCCTCTGCAGAGCCCTCCTCCCCTCAAGCAGATCAACACTACCACCCAGTTTGGTGTCATCTGCAAATTTACTGAGGGCACACTCAATCCCCTCATCCAGGTCATTGATAAAGATATTAAACAAGACCAGCCCTAGAACTGAGCCCTGGGGGACACCGCTTGTGACCAGTCGCCAACTGGATTTCGCTCTATTCACCACGACTCTCTGGGCTCAGCCATCCAGCTATCACGCTCATCCCTACACTTCACAGCATAAAGGAAAGGATTTTGCAAGCTCTTTGCATAGGCAACCACCACTTGTAGGGAAGAATGTCTTGCTGCACAAAGGACTAAAAATGCACCTATGCAGTCAGGACCAGGCAGATACAGGCTTGCTCTGCTCACATAGAAGCTGCATACCAACATTGGTTTTACCATATGTAACAGACATTAGCCACATGTTTACTTTTTTGACTATTCTATCACATTGCATTATGAAGACTGGCTGGGCTACGTGGAAAGCCCTTGGAAGAAGGGACGTTACTTCTGCCCGATAAGCCACTGAGCCTGCTCACAGACAGAAAGCTCTCTAGGTAGCTCAGTGCCGCATGTGCTAGAGAAACAGCACAGACCTTGGAGCCAGAAAACCCAAGGCTCACAATTGAGCAAAAGAGAAATTGTCCAGGAATAAGACAATAGTTGGTTCCACTTGCTGAAATGCAAAGCCACAGAACTGACCGAGATAAAGGGCAGAAGCAAGAACCAGCCTGTACAGACATAGCAGGAAGGGGAACAGTTTTCAGAATTTTAAAAATTTCTATTTCATCTTGTAGAATCACTTTTTTCTATTTAGTAAGGGCAGCCATCTTGTAATTTATTAAAAGCACAGGTGTGTGGGTTGAGCCTCCCCTTACACAGGTACCTCTGGCTGGAATTAGACATTGTGAGCCTTAAGAACCTGGGCATCCTTTATAACCATTCCAACCTTTCAAAGTTCATCTCAGCCAATACACTAGAAAAACCAATACCCAACAGCATGATGTAAAGAAACCACATTATATTTTTCCAGCTATCTGAAGTAGCTGAGCATAAAACAAGGAATGTTCTCTGTTTCAGACAAGGCTTTGTTTTCTATTATTGGAAACCTTCCCCTGCAGTAATCTGTAAAAAAATTTCTTGTAATTCTAAGTTATAATTCCATTATATAAGAATGTTATACTTCCAAAAAAAAAAAAAAAAAAAAAAGGCACAATAATGCCTATTCTACCTTCTTTGGCCACAAATAACAACCCTCTATGGCAGAGTAGAGCACAAAAAACAGTAATCAACCAGCTGCAGTAACACTGACGAAATTTTGTTAGTGGAAAATCTGAAAAAAAAAAATTCTTATTCTTTAGAATTTCTCCATGTAAATCAGTTTTATAATACTGTCCTTCATAGGTAATAAAGCTGTCTTTACTACACAATACACAAATGTGACAGAACAACATCCTCTTTTTGTGTATACTTCAGTTGATAGCTACTGTCTGAAACTTTTCTAAGTCCTGTCTTGGCTAGGGGAATTTCAGCTTAATTAAAAAGAATAAAAAAAGGTCACATGGTGCAGCCTCCCAGCAGTCTGTAGGAGGCCTTACCATAATTACCACTGCAAACACATCAGCATCTCAACACATCAGTATACTGTTTTGCTTAATTACAGGAGTAATATGGTCCACCGTATGGTACCCACTAGAGTTATCACTACTGTTCTTGGTTATAAAGTTCCCCAAATAAATGGAATTCAGTAGTAACCTGTTCAGGGAGATAACTGAAGGCTCATGAAATGATAATGCTGAGGACAGCAGCCATCTACATCTGCAGAATTTGAATGCAGGAAAAAGAATCATGATTTGAAGAAAAAAAATATTGCCACTGCTCTGAAATAGTGGGGTTTTTTTTCACACTATGTGTCCTTGGGGAGAACTATTCACTTAAGGTCCGTGATCAACTTCTATAACAAAGCAGCAGAAATCAACAAAAAAAAAAAGGACCACCCAATAAATTTGATTTTAATTAACTGCTGGAATACTAGGGGATACTAGATAGCAAATGCAATGACGTACAGGAAGAATTTTCCCTGCTGCTAGAAAATTGCCTTGAGCATTTGGCTCAATGTCTCAGAAGGAACAGTGAGGAAAAAGTTATATAAAAGGCAAAAATACAGCAATATCAATGGCCAAAAAGTACTAAAACTGACAATCTCATTCAGTGCACAGAATGAGCAGCATTCAATAAAGGTCTATTTAATATTGTATTTTACTGTTATTGTTCAGCGTGCAAAGCTAAACCCTTGTCTCATTGAACTTTTTTTTTCAATACTCCAAAGGGTATTTTGGTGGTTTCCTCCCAGCTCCAATAGCCCAAACACTTCAGCAGGATCCACATATTCCCTCTATTTTACATGCATTGAAATGAAAGATAAAATATCCGACAGTTCAAGGCAACTGATTCATGATGTATAAGGTCTGATTTCTCAGGGTCCTATAAAATGATTTAGTTTAAACTATATTTCCCAGTGAATCCAGTTGTATCCAAGTGCTCAATGCTTCATTGGTTTAGACCTCACATCTCACATAACACACCAAGACCTCAGGAACATCTCTGAAAGATTACTTTGCTCAGAGGGAACTCTGTAATTGAGGTAAAGAATATTTCTGAGCAGCAGACAATGGTTTTAATCATGGAACTGTCCTTCTGCAATCCCCTGCGACTTTACTTAACACCCTTCAGAAAAGCATTCAGCTGCACTGCTGACCTATGGAAGAAGAGAAGTACGCAATAGGTTAGTAGAGCTATGCAATAGGCAGGGAAGAGACAAAGGAAAAGATGCATAGCAGAAGTTTAATTGCTTTTCTCTCTCCTCACCCATAGAGTCATGGGCTATTCAGAAAGACCTTAACATTCCCTCTCTCTTCCTACCTTCTAACTTCTGCAGTAAAGAAATTGATGTTCACAAAAGCAACAGTCTCCATCACACAGTCAGACTTGTTTTTTCAACAATCATCCAGCTCACTGAAGGATATAAGGATACCAATTCTGTAAGTAAAAGCTCTGTCGTAATGTATCTATATCAGATACTCACTTTACAATATTCCATGCACCCTGTATTCTACTGTTTCTCTACTTCTAGGCAGTTGACTTTAATAATACTCCTTTAACAGATGGAAAACCTGTTTTATATGTGTGTGATTTCCATGGATTTTTTTTTTTTTTTTAAGCAAACTTTCATACAAGGAATTCCATCCCTTGCCAGTGCTACATAAAACTCAATAGTGTGATTTGGGAGATATTCACTGACAGTTCAAAACAAAAATGTACAAATTCTGAACTCTGTTACTACCTCTGAAGCTGCATTTTTGAGCCACCTACTTAAAACCATCCTTGTTCCAACTTTATCTAATCACTGTCACCAACCCTTCAGGTTAGACCCATTTTTTCTTGGCAGCTGATTCTAGTTTCTACTGCTTAGGTCTCATATGTCTCTGTGTCTATAGTGTTAGCTGTTAACAAGTTTAAGTATAGCCTGAAAGCGGGGAAATTTATGATTCTGCAGAGATTTATAACTCAGTTAAATCTGAGCCCTCTCCTGAAATAACAATTATCCCCAGGCTAATTTAAAATCCCTTGAAGAACACAGAGGTGTGAGAGTTTTTCAAGAAATGGACAGTTATTTTATGATACAGGCAAAACACTTAATTGCTTCTTAATCTGCTCTTCAGAAACAGATTAACTGCTTTGTCTGAAGTTCTGAATTCAACATGAGGCAAACACACCTGAACTACAATGTTTTCTCAAAACCATTAGCTTTTGGTGAAGTTACGAAAAGTTCAACCATTTTAAACACCAGATGAACTTGAAGAGTCACACAGTCTTATGAACTGCTATTACTACAAGGCTGTGTGCAGCTTTCCCTGGGAAAAAATACTAGAGTACGTGCTTTTCTGAAGCATCTTGTTATATGGCTACATGCTAGTTTGCTTAATAAGACAACAAATGAAAAAGATAATCACAAGCTACAGAGGTAGAGAACAAATAAGAACCAGATATTGACAAGGTATATAAAGTCCCCAATAACAATGGAGTGAAAAATATAAACCTTATAGCTGCTACAACCATTTTGCATTCACTTTATGCTAGGCTAATCTACGTGCAAGACAGTGATAGTTTTAAAGAAGTCGATGGAAGAGGTAAAAAAGTATACATAAAGGTTGATTTTTATTTATTTATTTATTTTAATTCATCACTGTATATACTGTGAGGGACTCTACTTCACAAAAGGCCCTACTAGTGGATAGTCTACTGATTTTAACTAAAGCTGTCATTTTTAATACAAATTATGGAAACACATTCTCATCGTATATATCAATCATGTCATTGCTTTAACACATTTTGTTTATTT
Organism: Gorsachius magnificus; assembly: GCA_034008185.1. Classification (NCBI taxonomy): domain Eukaryota; kingdom Metazoa; phylum Chordata; class Aves; order Pelecaniformes; family Ardeidae; genus Gorsachius; species Gorsachius magnificus. The sequence continues at coordinate 92,400,512 of CM067081.1, forward strand.
TACAGTTACAGAACCAGTAATGGTAACTGAAAATACATGCAACTAGCTGAGCTTAAAAACTGAAGTAAAAAAAAAAAAAATTGAGTGCACAAAGGTTATTTAAATAGCATTAAATTTGCTAGGTTGCACATTCTTTCAATCCTTTATTTCCAAGCATGCTAACATATTTCCAGTTGAATTTACTTAGAAGAGTAATCTGCAACCCATGAGCCACATATGTAATGGAGCCAGGCATTGCTGATTATGGGCCAGCAAAATCAGCTATGAAAGTAAGCCTGCTGTGCTTCAGAGTTTGTTTTTCAAATCTTGCAATTACTATGAACTTCCATGGAATTTGTAGGTGTTAATTTATAAATCATGCAATTAGTTCTTTAAAAGGTGAGGACACTGGGAAATTTTAATTAACAAATCTGATCAACTGGACTTTTGTTGCTGAAGTTGTTCACAGAATAGATCATCTCTCAGTGTATCTCACAAAAGATACCTGTGCTGTAAGAGAGCTGCTGGTGAAAAAGACAACATCACTAATTAATGTCTAGAAAAAGAGCTAGATGTGAAATCTAATTATTTATATTAATACAGCTCACATTCCGAAACTAAAATCCATTACATTCAACAAATAGTGACAATACTGTTTTTTTTCTATCCTCAGAAGATGAATGAAAATTATTCCTGAATTTCAGCATAGAACTCACAGTTTAATAAATAAATTAATTGGTTTAGGACATGTGTATGCAATGAACCTATAGATCTTTGAAAATGCATAGATTTTCATGCCAGAGTACTACTTTCCATTAAAGTCTGCTACTGTCACAGATGTATACAGGAAGCCAAAAGTTCTACAGTATAAAGACCAGAAGACAAAATAGCTGGCAACCACGAAATTTTAACTTTCTTTTACAAAATTGCAACCATATAAATCTTAATTGACCTGTACCCTTCATTGCATTTAGCTTTATTTTCTGTGAGTTTTAACAAAGGCAACTAATTAAGAAGTATATCTTGTAAATCCAATCTCAAATATATCACAGCCATAAACTATACTGTTTTTTAATGTAAGAAAATCATTTCTCAGTTCATTTTAATCACTGCAGCCAGCCACCAATCCTGCTATTATTTTGGACTACTAAGCCTTGACAGTTGTCATCAGGATTGTCAGCAAACACCATCTAGTCTTCACAATAAGAATATTTAACTCCAAAACTCTTTTCATTTTCACACAGTACAGTATCAAAATGCCTCCAAAAGCATTGACAGCAAGAACAATTAACTACAAAAAGATACATTCACAATATGACTCTCTTTCTTTTGAGAAATAAAGACTCTGGGACAAGAGCCAATTAGTGGACATACTGATTAGTTTCTGTGAAGTTGAAGTTGAGGTCCTGGAGATTTCAGAGTATTTAATATTACATGCTACTAACGTTGGAAGGCATTAAAAAAAGTGGTTTTGCAAAGTCATCTAAAATCTTAAATACTCAGATTTGCTTGAACAGGCTGAATAGCCCATTCATGGCTCTTAAGTGGTTTCTCCTCGTTATGCTTAAACTTTTCCTAAATATGTTTTAGCTTTTACTAAAGAAGCTCTCCTTCTTCAACAGAAGCCACTTCAAAAAATATATTTTCAATTTAAAATTAATAACTAACAAAAAAGCTGTTGCAGAAGAATTTCAAGTGACTTAATGTTGGGTTTTGTTTTTTTTTTTGGTTTTTTTTTTTTAGTTTTTTTTCAAATTCTGTAACATGACTACCTTGCTTGTAGCTACATGCTCTGAATAATAAATCAAAAGCTGGAGAGGAAACAAAATGATAAGCAATCATCTAACAATAGGGGTTTTTTCCTCTTCTGAATGCACCTCAGGTTTTTAAATTGGGTAATAATACAGAAAATATTACAAGTGTTTTCCATAGATAATAAGAGCAGGAACTACCAAGCAATATTTCTGGACATAATGAAAACTATATAAAAAAACTTTTCTAAATTTTTACAAAGACAAGCAACTGGATGGAAGAACAGCATAAAAATCCACTGAGGACTGTTAAAGACACCATCTCCAGCTCAGGAAATTTCTGAGCCACAAATAAGGTGAGGGTAAGTGAGGATACACAGATATTTTAATACTTGTAATCAGTCATACCTCTTTTCCTGTTCCCATGTACCTATTACTGCCACTGCTGGGAACAAGATACAGTGCTGGAAGAAAAACCCTTTGCTCTGACTGATTTAAACTATTTCATTGTCACATAGACCTACTACAGAGGCTCTGGAATTTATCTGGAGGTGTACAAAAGCAGAAATTAGTGTATTTTCATGCTCCATACCTTAATGTTAAGTTGGTTATTTATAAGAGATCCTGCAAAATTCCATCATATGGGAAACAGAAGAATTAAAGATGTCTAGATTACTATCAGCTATTCTTGCTTAAGCTATTTATTGACTGCCTTTCCCTCCCACATTTCACAATTATACTGTCATTGTGGCCTTTTTTTCCCCCCGTCTCATAATAAAGGAAAATGCAAAGTCGGAAATTAAAAAAATAAACAAATAAAAGGAATTATCATCAACAAAAATAACTGCATCTTTTTTTAACTGAAACAGAATATTGTCACTGTGACTTCAGTTAGGAACTGTGGAGTAAAACATTGCATTGTGGATTTACATGCAAAACCTAACATTTTAGGGTAATAAAAGCACCCTAGGAAGCCTTCAAATAATCTGGTTTTAGGTCAAATTTTTTTGCAGCTATATATAATTGCACATGCTATTCTGAAGATTTTGGCATGAAAAATGCTTCTGACCTACGAGATAAATATTAAACCATGATTGCTATTTCAGGCATAACATGTTTCTAGTTTATACATATACACACATGTATATATGTACATAGCATACATAATGAATTAATATAATCCTATTATTTATTCTTTTGTAGATACGAACTATACCGCACTGTTATTTTGAGATGATGAAGCAAAGGCATCCTAAAATAGTTTCATAGAAATATATTATAAAGACCATTATTGTCTCATACATTTATGTTCGCAGTTCATATTAAATTATACCTCAGTTAACTGGCTAGAATATGAAACATGTTTATTAAGAAAAATATAATTGCAGCAAGGTCATTTGTGGTGATGTGACCTGAATTTACCTTCAGGTTCTGTTAGGAGGGAATTTGCTTAATTAAAATCACTCCTCAGATATAATTACTAATGAGGTGGGCATGAAAGCATACTTCAAGAACAGTGAGTTACAGGGTTCTAAATTCTCATTATGGAAACAATGTACAACTGATGTGTAGTTTGTGTAGATGCTAAATTCTTTAACAGACACTAAAAATTAAAAAAAGTCAGTTTAAAAAGTAAATTATAAATGTACTATTCTGTAGCCATATTCTTCTCTACATTTGCTCTTTCTTCCTCAACACTTCCTTTTAACCTTCCACTTATCCCCTCTCCAGTCGAGATCTAGCAAAAAGCAATTTCTTAGTTCTGGAACTGCAGACCTGTTGAGATTTTTTTTTTTCTGGTTACATTCTCCTAGAACTAAATTAACTATTTTAGTTCTTCAAATGAGTATCAGAATGTTGAAACAGAATCCATACATATTTCATCAGATACTTTTTCCTGACATCCCTCATGTTCCAGACCAGAAAATAATTACAGGTGCTTTACGGGTGAAATTTTGCCAAGCAATATTATATTTCCTCATATCATATAGAAGCGTACTCATATTTAATAAAGTGTCATAATACATGACTATAAACTGTAGGTATTAAATCACATATGCATTGCAGTAGCCATCGTACATGTTCACAGAATAGGTACAAAGCCAGAAACAAGGCTAAACAGTGAAGAGAAGTTAAAATTGGGAAAACCAGGAAGCTAAATATGAATGAGTTGTTAAAACTTAGTTTAAAAGCCATCAGTGCAGCAGAGAATGATTCTAAGACTGAATTTAAAAGAGAGGAGATCCAGAAACAGACTAGAAGTAGGAAAACATGGCACAGCATAACAGAGAAAGCATTTACTTGGTGACACAGAGAAGATACAAGAGCATTGTGATTAAGAACATGAGTAGAAATAAATGAGGTTAGAGAAATAATCAAGCTAATTTTTAAGATCACAGATATTAGAAGGAAACTGAATGTGTTCTGAAAAGGAATGGATAATTATAAGTAGATTAGAGAATGTTTTTATAAAGGTAATCATACTGAAAAGTGCATAATGAGATTAAGGGGCTGGAGTAACATACAACATATAGTGACCAGTGGAATTAATTTCTTATTCCTCACAATATTTGCAAATGTAATTCAGGTGGTGTAATTACTACAACCATGTAGTAATTTATTGTTATCACACCTCAATACCTTTTAGAATGGACAGAATCTCTATTACTTGATCATACTGTCATATTCAAACTCAACAAGTTACTTCTAGTAAACTAATACTGAGTACAGGAACAGTGCAAGTCTCCTAACAGCTTCTCCAAAGAGCACACATTTCCACTAGCTTCTTTTCTGTGCATATAATTAATATCAGCCTCTTTTTTATGACATGCTGGTATTGGAAAATACATAAAATTGAATAATTCATATTTTCTATTTAAAAAAACAAAACAGACCATTTATAATTACTCTTTCATATTGGATTGGATGTTCTTAGCTTAAAGCCTTCACCATAAGACTAAGACAAATAATCAGTTTAAAATTTGCAAATTGCACTATCAACTGAAAAAAACTTTTTTATGAAATTATCATATATACTTCTGCTACTGATATATAGCCTGGTATGTCTCTTAAATCACTTTTTCTTTAAAAGACAAGGTACTTTTCTATTAAAAAGTTATGTATACTTCTGCTTTCAAACTTTCATAGCAGTGAAATGAGAAAGCATTTTAAGTTGAATTAAAAGATGTGAGCCTGTTACCTCAGATAACTGAAACTAAATAGTCCCTGGCAATGTACCACTACCAAAACATCTTTGTACAATTTACCAGGAAACTGAGTTCCATACAATAACACCGCCTAAATATTGCAGTCAGCAGCACTGTTCTGTCCAGCCAAAGTAGATGGACCATTACTCCAATATGAAAGAATCCAAAGCTCACACACTACATTAATTCACTCTTAAAAGTTAATTGCGTTAGGTCACCAACACCACACCATTGGAGTCAAATGAAAAAAATGAAAAGGATAAATTAAATGCAACAAAAATAGAAAGCCTACAAACACTTCAGAGTGTAGCCCTTATACTTCACAGTCTTTTTAAATCTAGTGCATTTCTGCTCTGAAAGTGCAAAAAGTATTTCATCATTTTGTTCACTGGGACGACTTGAGGTATAAACTCTAGTATACTTTAAACAACTGTCCCGGTTTCAGCTAGGATAGAGTTAATTTTCTTCCTAGTATAGAATCATAGAATGTTTTGGGTTGGAAGGGACCCCTAGAGGTCATCTAGTCCAACCCCCCCGCAGTGAGCAGGGACACTGCTAACTACATCAGGTTGCTCAGAGCCCCATCCAACCTGGCCTTCAATGTTCCCAGGGATGGGGCCTCCACCACCTCTCTGGGCAACGCATTCCGGTGTTTCACCACCCTCGTTGTAAAGAATTCCCTCCTTATATCCAGTCTAAATCTACCCTGTTTTAGTTTAAAACCATTACCCCTTGTCCTGACACAGCTGGCCCTACTGAAAAGATTTTCCCCATCTTTCCTATAGGCCCCCTTTAAGTACTGAAAGGCCGCAATCAGGTCTCCCCGCAGCCTTCTCTTCTCCAGGCTGAACAACCCCAACTCCCTCAGCCTGTCCTCATAGAAGAGGTGCTCCAGCCCTCGGATCATTTTAGTAGCCCTACTTTAGTAGCTGACATAACACTGTGTTTTGGATTTAGGATGAGAATAATGTGATAACTCACTGATGTTTTAGTTGTTGCTGAGCAGAGCTTACACCAGTCAGGGACTTTTCAGCTTCCCCTGCTCTGCCAGGTGAACAAGAAGCTGGGAGGGGGCAGAGACAGAACAGCTGACCCCAACTGGCCAGAGGGCTACTCCATACCATATGACATCATGCTCAGTATATAAACTAGGGGGACTTGGCCAGGGCGCAGCAATTGCTACTCGGGGCTGGGCTGGGCACTGGGTGGTGAGCAGTTGTAACATTTGTATTTCCTAGGTTTTGGGGCTTTTTCCTCTCTTTTTTTTTAAAATTTTCATTACAATTTTTAAATTATTAATATTATTAATAATATTTCAATTATTAATCTGTATCATCCCAACCCATGAGTTTTCTTACTTGTGCTCTGATTCTCTCCCCCATCCTACTGGGAGGTGTGGTGGGGTGTGAGCGAGCAGCAATGAGAAATCCCTTTCTGAGTTCAGACAACATACTATCAATCTAGACCTATCTCCTAGTCCTCTTCCTGGCCTGGAGAAAGGATAATCTACATTAGTTGAATGCTGCTAATTTTATTGAATTATCATCCTAGGGAAAAGTTACATTGAAGACTAAAACCAACCAAAAAACTGGAAATCAAACACATTTTAAATTAGCCAGGTTTTATGCAGAGACTCAACACATTCACTCTGTAATGAAGATGCTGTTATACCCAAGAGGGAAAAAACAAAGCTCTTTTCCTTAGATGAGGTAAAAAGTAAAAAGTCAAAATTAATAATAAAAAAGTTACGCTGTCATTGGATATATAAAACCTCAATGATGAATTTCCCTTTTTAAGTGTATGAACCAAATAGCCAACAGGCTATACTGAACAGAATAACATCTCAGCACAAACGGCATGGAAGCATAGTACACACACAGAAAACATGCCTCCTCTGCTATTAATGCCATAACAGACAGTCAATTTCTTGTTCCATCTCATCCTCCCCTTGTCTGATAGTATTTGACTTGCATCTGAAGAGGCTGCCCTCTGTATGTGATGCTGCTGATACAATCAGTGTATACATGATGGGTTTTTTTATTTTTTAAAGGAAGGAACATCTTTATAGCTTCTTATCTCCACTTTCTCTTTCTCCTCTCCCTTTTCTGCTTTAGGTTTTTGTTGTTTTCTGACAGACAGTGGAATTTTTTTTTTTAATTCCTTTGTTAATACTCCAGAAGCAAAGGATCAGAATACAAAATGAAGACAAATCAATATTAGATTTGCTTTATTTGTGCAAAAAGATAAAACTGAAATTGAGATATGTTCTCCACTGAACAAAGCACACAAAAAAATATTTCAAACTGACAGATAGAGTACTACTTCTCAAAAAGAAAGGAAAACTTATTTTCTATACTTCTAGACTGAAAAAATATCAACCCTAATATGTCAGAAACGGCAACTCAGAAGCTGACACAAACAATGTACTGGACCAACAGTACATAAGTCAATTGCCATTTTCTTCAAATGAAGATGACAATGCAGTTTTGCTAGAAGCTGCATATATTGTTACAATAGCTAGGATGCTAACTACTAAAGACAGAAATAAATGTGAAAGATCATAGTAGAAAAATATAAGCCTGGAAGACTGTCCATATAAAATATCAAACAAGAAACTTACATATTGTATTTTCACCTGTCTATACACTTGGTTGTTTAGACTTCCTTTAAACACATGTGCTAATTCCACTTACATTAATGGGAGCTATGCTTTGAAGTTAAAACATTCTCTTGAACAATGACACAAAATACGATCTCTATTCTTATGTCTTATTCATGCTTGGGAAGCAAACATACTTTATTTTAATATAATTTCCAAATTACTTCCAAAACACTTTTCAGAACTCATTCTATAAGAGTGCTACTCTTTTATATAAATAACTTTGATCTGTTAATACCACAAGAAAAATTCCATTTTCTACCCTTTAAAAAAGTATATTTGTTTTTTAAAGTTTGATGCCTCGTTACATAATCCACAGTTATTTAAACCACCATTTCTGCTCTAATGACATCACTATCAGGCAATTAAATTTCCTTTTGTATTTTTAAGAATGTTTTACTCCATCAAAATATATGTATTATTTCTTTGCTACAGCTAAACTAAGTTCTAATAAAACAAATGTTTTGTGTAGAAAAAGTGTGGATAAATTCCAAACACCATGTTCTTCAATAAAATTTACATATTTTTGAAGTTCTCATTTTCTGCTGTTTTATTGTGCTTCCAAGACTGGAATTTCCGATGAAGGTTTGAACATCTAAAAAAGCATTTGCCCCAAATGTATTGTTCTTTTAAATGGTATTATCTCTTCCTACTTCTCTCTTTAGCTCACTGATCACCTCAGGTTAACAGCCATAATAATGATATTTAATGATTTATTATTTAGAATCCTTTTAAATCTCAGAAAAGTATAAAGCAAAATTCCTTGATACTACTGTATATACATATTCCTTTCCTGTTTGTAATGAGCATGGTAAAAATCTATTAGTACCTTCCTTTGTACTTGAAGTCTGTACACGCACACCAAACCCACGAAGTACACATGCAGTATCTCAGAGGGAGAGTCTTCTACACAAGCATTACAATACACAGGTTCTATTGCATCAAAATCACTGGGGAGAAGAAAGAAACCAGCACTTTGATGATCAGTAGAGATAAGCAATCTGGCCTTTTCAAAGGTCACTACTTCAGGTAAACATGCAGACCTGCCTGCCGTACAAATGTGAACTAACAAACAATCCATGGCATTTCCTACAGACCCTGAAAACATACAACTCTGATGCTATTGTTATAAACACAGGGGAAAAGCTGGTTATCCCCTTTTCACAGTGTAATGACTTAGGCAAAAGGACAATCAGGAAACAGAACCATTGATTCTCTATGGAAGTGGGCACTTAACTCTGTTCATTCACTTCTCAAAATCCATCTTTTGCCTTTTAAACACAGAACCATTTCCCATGCACCAAAAATAATTTAGATTTTACCATGAAGAGTATTATATGCACCTGAGGGCAGAAAGGTTTTATCCACAGAAATCTTACCATTTTCTAACAGAGCAAAACATGAAGCTAATTAATTCCTCAAAGTTACAGCTACACTGGGGCACACACATTTCAAGGGCACAATGCATATTCTGTATCCATTTTTTGAAGCTATCTTATTTAAAAACGCTATTCAGTCCTACTTTAGCTAAATAAAAATCAACCATGTGATGGTGTAACATGGGATAGGAAATTTATCTAAATTATACAAAAGTAGTGCAATTAACACTCACCAGAAGTAGTTCAAACTAGAAAATGCAATCCTTACTGTTTTCATCATATTCACATACATTTAACCAGCACTTCAGGTAGTACTCTGAAAGCCATTATATGTTAAAATAAATGTCTTCTCTGACATTCTGCAGAAAATCAGGTGGAGAAAGCTGAGATGAAGCTACTGGGGTCAAGGAAGCTTCTCTCAGTGATGAGGGCCAGCAAAGCCATTGAGAAAGAGCAGGCTCTGGAGCAAGCTTTCTCTCCTATTCCTAAGCATTGGAACAAAATGTGCTGCTACTGCTATATCAGCATCGTAGTATTTCTTCGGGATTTGTTTTTTTTTATTTTTCCTGGTGCTATTGAAACATACGAAGTAGATAAAAATATCAACTAAAATGAGATTATTTTATTAATGTCAAATCTGGATAAATTAATCAGCAAGAAAAATTGTCAGTAAACTAAGATTTAAAATAAAGTAATGCTATCTGAAATGATGAACCAAAATTTTATCATACTATTGAGAAGTTCACCTGATATACAGAGACTAGTAATATTGTAACAATAAAGCTGTTTAGAATGATGTTAAAATTTTATCTCTGGACAAATACTTTAAATTGCTTTTGTGTGGTAAAATCTCCTGTTGATTTGAGGTTTTTCCAAGAGATGAGAGTTCTGTTTTAATTTTCTTTCATTTGAAAGGTTTAACTAGGTGCAGTGTGTGAACCCATCTTTTAAATCAGATGAAATAACAAAGGTGAATACTCAAGAAAATGCAGTAGTTCTATATATGCAGCCAAAATTCATGCTCAGTGCATCTTTCAAAATCACTGAATGCATAAGCTAAGTATGAAAATGTTTGACAGTCTCCCTGTTATTTGACTATTTATATTTAAATGGAACTTAGCATTCCCATAAGAGAGTGATATAGTATCAATCTAAGAGGAAATAATAGTCTCATCTTTGACAAAATTTTATTTGGAAAAGACAGAATATAAGAAAGGAAATACTATTGCTACTTTTTTTTTTTTTTTTTGTCTTTTTTCTTAATCAGCCTTAAAATTTTGAAATTCCAATGCTCAGAAGCCAAAGTGAGGAAATGAATGGGAATCTTGTATCTCAGTCCAGTTAAGAGCTCCTGTGTATAATGAAAAGGAACAAACAAATCACAATAATTAAGGTTGGTGTGCAGATGCAGATAGCCTTGATTTAGATACTCTGCCATGTGAGTTTTCTGCATCAGAAGAGTTAAACTATAGCACGCCATCAACTTACTGGATTTCTTTTCAAAATAAGAGAGGCAGAAATACTTAAAATCGCAAAATTCTTTCAGTAATGATTTTTATTTTTAGAAGTGAATGCTTTCACTCAAATTTCATGAGGTTTGTAATTTGGCAATAGCAGATTTTCACAACAGATTAGAACTTGTGTAACAGACCTCTTTTTAAAAAAAATAAGCAGTTCTATCACAATTCAGCTTCAAAATTAAGAATCTCTTGGCAAGCATGCTTTCCAAAAAAATATAGATGAAACATAAATAACACTGAAGCTAATTAAAAGCATCTAAAAATAACCCATAGAAAAAAAAATCAAGAACAAAGCATGTTATTCAAAGTACGTACAGTTCTCTGTTAGAAATACATTCACTAATAATGTAATCAGGGAATGACCTGTATATTTTTTCTGTGTTTCTAACAGTAAAAAAAACCACCAAACAGCACGAAACAACTTTAAAAGTACGTACAATCAAATTCATCTATTACAAAATGTTTTTGTTCTTTGATATTGCCAACCAAAGATAGGTAAACTCACATGATTATTAGATTATCAATTTATTCAGATTTATTATATTAAATCCAAATATATAGCAGATAAAGGTATATTTTATCTAGGATCTTTTACTTTCTGAATATCACATTAGCCTTTTTTATTAGTCAGCAAGGAACAGTCTAATAATTCATATGGGACATACCACATGGCATTTCTACTGTTCCTATGTTTAAACAAGCTTTATAGCTATTTTAAGTAAGAAACCACAGTTGAAAAAGCCTTAGATAAAAATTAAAAAATTATCTCATATGATTTTTAAGGTTAGTTAAAAGGGAAAGTTAACAAGCAATGGAAAAGTCAGTAAGAAATTGCTTTTTATGTCAAACTCTGAAGAAGTGTCATAAGCTCTGCTTTCACCTCCAACAGGTAAGTTAGCGACTGTAAGCAGGTATGTGAACAGGCATATGCGTAGGCAGCAGATAATCAGGCATGGGTGAATGGAGCAGGGGTTGCTGAATGTCTGAAATTGCACTTATGAGCTCTGAGGCAGATTCCCACTACTTGCTAGCTGCAACCAGTAGGGGTGGTTGTAAATTTTGATAACAAATGGTCTAGACAAATGCAGCATGTTCTGAATCTTCCATTAATGAAGAGGTGTGAGACAGAAGCACCAATTAGGAGATTGATCATGGTTGTGCTTCTGCACACAGGCTGGGAAAACTGGGGGCTTAGGGTTATGGAAAGAAGAGCTGCTGATGAAAAGAAGCATCCTGAAAAGAGGAATTGTTGTCAGGGAAAATGAGGCTTGGAAATAGGGTGGAGAAGATGCTGACTAGAAGACAGATCCTGGAAATGGAAGAAGATTCTGTAGATCAGAGAATCACAGAATATCTCAAGGTGGAAAGGACCCATAAGGATCATTGAGCCCAACGCCCTGCTCCTCACAGGACTACCTAAAACTAAATCATATGACTAAGAGCATCATCCAGATGCTCCTTGAACTCTGACAGGATTGGTGCCATAAGCACTTCCCTGGGAAGCCTGTTCTAGTGACTGGACCATGCTCTCAGTGAAGAACCTTTTCCTAATGTCCAATCCAAACTTCCACTGACACAGCTTCATACCATTTCCTTGTCCTGTACCCACTGGTCACCAGAGAGATATGTGGAGACAAGCAGTGGGAGATGCCTGTGGATCTTGGATGGTGATGACCAACATCTGTAACAGCAAGCAGTGGCACAGCACAAACTGACAAAACTTTCTGCCCAACCTTCCTGGGCCAGCAACAACCTCTCGGCTGGGGAGGGAAGTTAAGACCTTGAGAGCTTAGCTCTAGGGGGCACCAAGTGAGTGAGTGAGAGATAACCAAGTAGAGTAAAAGCTCCAGTCTCATTGGGTTCTTAAATACCAGGATCCAGACCCGCTCTGAGTTATCACTTACTCAGTCTCACCCATGAAAGTACTAACATTTTTGACAGTACAAACACTAGAGAAGAGTCTACGATAAACATTCAAAGCAAAGAAATCACAAAAATTAGTTGGAACTGCTGCTGAAGTCTATACATGAAGCAGTGATAGGAAACTGAACTGTCATATTGACAACCTTTCAGGCTTGGAGAATAAGTCATCAGTTTGCCAGACTGTTATTGAAAATAGAAAATATATAAACATGTTTGAAACCATTTGCTTTGTCATTTTGCAAACTATTCCTTGAAGACACAGCATTCAGGAGAGCTCCCTAAGAAAACCAAAAGACATGCTCTTAGCTTCACTTTTCCATCTCTGGTTATCCTTGTTCTGACCTCTGGTGACAGATTTTGTTATTTTATTATGCTTAGTCTGAATCCTAAGGATCTTACTTAGCTCAACAGAAACAGTTTCTAGCTTTCTGAATGGAGAAAGTTTCTATTTAAAAGAGAACACCTAAGCTAACAGCTGGGACTATGGTTATACTTGTTGCCCAAATTATAACCACCAAGATGTTATGATTAATGTGCAGATAATTCAGCAAGTATTTTCTGAAGTTTCCTGACTTCTACTTTAAATTATCCCATAAATCCAGCATCAACATTCAATGCTGACAATGGGGCATTTTCTGTGCTGAGTGTCTTACCTTAGAAATATTACCAAGAAGTTGAAATTAAAATTCTATCTGTTTTTACTTTAATCTATGAGAGTTCTCTTCTGATGCCTCTCCAAACCACAAGGTAAACAGGATGGTATTTGGATCACAGCCTTTAAGTACAAGAAAGTTTCAAAGAAAAGCAATACAGCAATTTTATGATGCTGTACCACTAAAGCCTGTGGCACAGATGAACCCCCAAGCGTCCCAGAACAGAGGTCTCACAGCACTTTTAAATAAGTTAACTTGATGGCAGAAGAGCAAGGGTGTGGCAAATTAAGGGTCTAGAAAACCAGAAATCTCAAGGGCAAGGATTCCAAAAGGATTGTGTGCTGTGTGTGAGTAAATTCAGCTTAATATTATAATGAGGTTTCAGTGACCTTCCGATTTAGATACTATAGTTGTGAACTGATGGAGAAATTCCAGTACAGTAACTGTAGAATCTATATCACAAAACATAGAACATATGTTACAAAACATAGAAAAAATGTGTAACAAAGCTTCTGTAAAATAGGAATAATTACTGGGGGATTAGGAATTTCCCATGAACTAATGACTAGAGGTAAAGCCTCCAACTCTTAAGTCCCAGATCAAATGATTAATTGCTGGGGAATACTGTCCCCATTAGCCACTACTGCATCCCAAACGATTTTAATTCAAATCTACTGAATCTTGCCAGTTTAAATGCTGAGTAATCCTGCACACAAATTCTGTATTTCATATAACATAATGTAGAAGAAAACATAACTCCTGTGAAAAGAATAAAAATCTACAATAATATCGATGCAAGGGGCTCGATTTTGCATAATAGCTAATTTAAGGCAGCCAGACTCACATTTGGCCTTTTAGACAGGCTTGCCAAAAGTTATTTACAAAAGTACCAGTCTCAAAACATACACAGATTTTTTTTTCCAATGCTTACATTTTCAGCACTGTTTTTCCAATATATTAAAAAAAGTTTCGTTTCTAGGTACTTCACTGCTTTACCTTTTTTTTTTTCTTCACTTGAACCCTTTTAAGACAGTATATTTTATGTCCTGTGGAGTTCAGGTAGTAGGTAGTAAGTTAAAAAAAAAAAAAAAAAAAAAAAAAAAAGGCAGTGAGATAGGAGTTTTTCTGGGATCAATATTAGAAATGGCTCTGATAAAACATTTTTTTTTTAAATTAGAAAGTAAAACTATAATTCTTCTTGGTCAGGTGTTCAATGAGATTAACCAATATAACAAAAAAACAAAGGCTTTCATAAATATAAAACACAAGCAAAAAGGTAAAGAGGGATTTTGAAATGCCTCAGAAAATTAACATGAGGATCCTTTTTTTTCCTAAGTGAAGCTAGACAGACTGTCTCATTACAGAGACTGCATAAAAGACAAAATACAGAGCTGCAAAATCAGGCAAGCCAATTACCAAGGAGTAACTGCCATCTGCAACCTGTCAACGTAAATATTTTCTCCTTGGCCTTTCTTAGTGTTTATACACGGAATTCAAGGATTTAGGTTTGAGAAGTGGATTCCTGTCCTAAGATCTGCACGAGTTTATGAACACTTTTTAAGCAAACAAGGTAAAAGAGGAAAACTTTTCCTGAGCACTAGCAAACTGCTATTTATGTTAGCAACAGCATTTAAAAAGGCTTAACTGTTTTAACCAGAAGTGGTCAAGCATGGACCAAACAACAAGCAGGCAGTGAGTGAACTGGTTGGCAGAACAATGATTTTCTTTGAATCTGAGATATGTCACAGTTAAGCAAAGCAAGACTTGTCTGGCCAAAGTATGTTCAACTAGAATACTAGCCCTTGCAATTGTACCACTGAGCAACAAACAGAGTAAGAATTCAGAAAGGAAGGGTGAATTTAATGACACACAGGTTGTGAAAGTATTAGGAATGTGAAGATAGGGAGAGTGAAGTGAAATGTGACAACGAGGAATAGACAAGGGTAGAAGATAGAAGGGAAAGGACTTTGACAGATAATGGTGTAATAGGAAATGTTATTTCTTCTTACTAGTACAGAGCTCAGAGACTCATAGAACCGTAGAATCCTTTGGGTTGGACCCTAGAGGTCATCCAGTCCAACCCCCCTGCAGTGAGCAGGAACACCGCTAACTACATCAGGTTGCTCAGAGCCCCATCCAACCTGGCCTTCAATGTTCCCAGGGATGGGGCCTCCACCACCTCTCTGGGCAACCCGTTCCAGTGTTTCACTACCCTCATTGTAAAGAATTTCTTCCTTATATCCAGTCTAAATCTACCCTGTTTTAGTTTAAAACCATTACCCCTTGTCCTGACACAGCTGGCCCTACTAAAAAGATTTTCCCCATCTTTCCTATAGGTCCCCTTTAGGTACTGAAAGGCCGTAATCAGGTCTCCCCGCAGCCTTCTCTTCTCCAGGCTGAACAACCCCAACTCCCTCAGCCTGTCCTCATAGGAGAGGTGCTCCAGCCCTCGGATCATTTTTGTAGCCCTCCCCTGGACCCGCTCCAACAGTTCCATGTCCTTCTTGTGCTGAGGGCTCCAGAGCTGGACACAGTGCTCCAGGTGAGGTCTCACCAGAGCGGAGCAGAGGGACAGAATCACCTCCCTCAACCTGCTGGCCACGCTGCCCTTGATACAATGCAGTGTAGGGTTGGCCTTCTGGGCTGCCAGTGCACATTGCTGGCTCATGTCCAGTTTTTTGTCCACCAGTATCCCCAAGTCTCTCTCGGCAGGGCTGCTCTCGATCCTTTCTTCCCCCAGTCTGTATTGATACTAAGGGTTACCCCGATTCAGGTGCAGGACCTTGCACTTGGCCTTGTTGAACCTCATTTCATTTTTACAATTTACAATTTCCGACAATTGACATGTGCAGTAAATATATGGCATATATGGTCAAATTTGCAGGATAACATTCAAAATCTTCGGAAAGAGGTGTTCTTCCTTCCCCCCCCCAGTTTCCGTTGGCTCATGCTTGGACTACAAAAATCTATTGGACCATTCTTCCAAACTCAGATCTTTAAAAATATCACCCAATTAAACACTATGAAGTTTCAGATTAATCTTAGCAGCTAGAACATCTAGAGAGAAGCAGGTGAAAGAATTTTTGCTGATAGTTGCTATGTATCTTCTTTGATATCTTGGAGAAATTACAATATTCAAGTCCTGTAAGATGAAAATTTGTAAAGATCTGAAGAAAAAAATTACATACTAAATCTACTGATATTTTTCTTTGATAACTAGATGGAAATGAGAGACAGTTTCCTAAACTTCAAAAAATCAAAAAAAAAAAAAAAAATTTGACTTTGTCTTGATTTATTTAATGCTGTCCCCCACAGAAGCAGATTTTATTGAAAAACCTACATGCAGCTGCAATACCAGTACTGGTGTCCAAAAACCGTAATATAGCTGGCAGAAAGCTGGAATGCTAACAATTGAAAAGGAAATAATATTTTTTTGATTGAGACAAAATAGATAGGATTATTAAGGTATATCAGCTTCAGATATCTAGAGAAAAAAATATTAATCACTACTTTACCAGGGTTAGAAATTTGTTTTAATAGTTAGATGACGGTATTCTTCAAGAAATACATGCCTAGAGGCAAAAAAAATCATAAAATCATTACTACTGAATGAAGAATTGCATATATTGAATTGGCATATTAATTGGTACTATTTGCAATTTGCTTTTATCTTGATGATAATGAGACTGTGTCTGGTGATTCTCACTTAGGTTTTTTAGGTGAATGTTTTTCATTTGTTAATATTTGTTGTGGCTATAGCACAATAGGACTCAATGCCAGTTAGATATTCAGATTCTGCCAAATAGGCAGAGTTACAGTAGAACTTATTGAATAAGTGTAATAAACAAAGCTTCCAAATTTAGGAAAACGATATTTAAAAAATGGAATGTAAGGTGAGGACTGAGTAATAGAAGGATATTTTCTTACTACATTTTAATAACTACATTTTGTAGAATTGACTTCAATTATATCAGCTTGTACATTATGCTTGATAGTGGGGGTGTTGACAAAACCCACAATCGATCACAATAAAAGTAGTTCAAGAAAAAAAAGCTATATCATGAATCCTCATTCTTTTCAATTTTCAGTATAGTATCTAAGTAGAACAAATCAATTATACCGGTTTTAAACACCTTGTTTAAAAGTTGTATTAATCATCACTGCAACACATTTGATGTTAGTATAATGTAGCAGGGCTCATGCTTATGTGCACCGAATTTCTCTCCTGGAGTATTTAAAAGAAGTCATTATTCAATAAAATTACTATCACTCGAAGAGTAGATTCAGAAACATGGTGTTGAATTAAAGTGTAATTTTGCAATAAATTTTTAGAGGTTAGACAGAATTAAGTCACCGCAAGAGAACTCACACTGTAGTGCCAAATACATGCGGATCTCTTTTCCCTGAAGTAATGAAGGGAAAGTACTTTGCATTACACAATGTGACCTTTGGCTCTCACACTTGTCAAAAGTTATAAAAAACTGACTACTGAAATGCTCATTATAAGGATTGCTTGAAACAAGTTTTATTAAACTACTGCATCTATTTAAAAGTCAAAAAAAAAGAACACAAAACCCTAACCTGAATGTTGGCATGGTGCTATTTTTGACAAACTGACCAGCTGTTATTATCCAATAACCCAGGTCATATAAAGAATACTACATTTAATGTTGCCTTTCTTTTCTGTCCAACTTCAGTAACGTCCTGAAAAATGTCATCACTTACTCTTTTCTTTAATAGATATGCAGGTTAGGAAAAGCAATAGAAAACTAACGGGTTTTATTTTTCTATAGTCAAACCTGAGACAGAAATATAATTAAATATCAAAATACAGCTTATGTTTGGTATATTCTTCTAATACTCTTTTAAGGCAATATATGTACTATTTTCAAAAATGACATAACAAAGGAAGCAGTTTATAATTATAAACCAGCAGTGTTTGAATGCTGTTCATCCCTAACAATCAGCATAACACCTATTGTCAGCCATGCTGAAATACACAGTAAAAAGTAACCACTTGACAGATGTTAAAAAAAACCCTGGAAAAAGTAGGTCATCAAGATCAGGTACAAGCAAAATGCACAAACTCTTTCACTCCAAGCACAAGCTTAATAAAACAGTTTTTAAAACAAATAACAATATTGACAGACCTGTGGAGGAACCTGCCTCCTTTCTTGGTCAGGGGATGCGACATACACAGCTTGTGTATATGCATAACTTTTGAACCGCGGCTTAGGAGAAGGTGAAGGTCCCTGGGGTACACTGACTGTGATCTACAAAGAAGAAATTAGAGGTGGAAAGAACAGACATATGGATAGGAGCATGGATTATAGAAGTAAAGTAATGATTTTAAGAGTTAGTGAAGAAAAAGAAGTAGGAAGGTCATTACCAGCTGTATTTTTCAAGGACATTCTTGGTGTTCAGCAGTCAAATTTGGGCTGGTATTAAGGAAAGCTCTCACTTAATCTGACATCCTTTCCAAAAGCAACAAACTGTCAAGGCTCAATGCCAGCAGAATATGAATGGAAATTGAAGGTTCTTTATAATTTGCAAGCAAAGGCTCAAAAAAAAAGTGAACTTGTAGCAAATCCTGAATAAACAGAGCCAATACTCATCTCCTTAGTACTCTAAAAGACTGAGCATCCCAAAAGCAAGATACAGATCAAGACAGACAGACAAGCAAGACACAGATCACACACGCACACTAGGCCTAAAGTCCACTAAACACTTCAGCAGAGACTGTGTGATGATTTCAGTCAAAAACATAACTGACATAACAAGCATAAATTAATTCAAAGTATTACATGAGCTTTTTGAGAGGCCAGCTGTGATCTGAGAACAGATGATCTTAAAATACAAGTCAGTGTAAATAAAATGCTAAAAAATTAAAAATGTATCATGAATAGGGAGAAATGTCAATTGCTATTCTCTAAAAAAGGTAAGAAAGTTTCTATGTGTCTGTGTTTAAATGTAAAACCTCCTCCAGTTTCTGTGTTCATCCTTGTGGTGCCTTTCCACAATCAAAACACCCAGTGCTGTGGAAAAGAAGCGCAAAACACTTATTTGCTGAATAGTTACTTTTAAAACAGCCTGGCGCAAGGTGAAAAGGAGTACGAAAGTACAGTTCATGCAGACAAGTACATTTGACTTGCCTGTGGGGTTTTTTTGTGCCTGTGGGGTGTTTTGCCTTCCACTGGTCATCCAACATCAACCTTATGGGTTAGGTAAGGGAAACAACCACTTCAGAGCAGTGAGACAAAAGCAGAAAAGTGAAAACAACTCACTTCATGTGAAAAACGCTGTTGGTGATGTACTTGTATGTGCTCTTCTCTAGTGACCCTTGAGTGTCGTGGCAACATCTCCACCTCCCTGATGGCTTCCATGGTGACTTGCTGGGGCAGAACTTGGAAGAGTGAAGTCACGTACATTAGGATGGACTTCTTATCTGGACAGGCAGTTGCAATGTCTGGAAGGCAAATTAACATGCATCATTTCAGTTTCCACATAAGACACGAGAAATAGCCAATCAACTTCATGGAAAGATGATAGACTAATGAGCAATCTATTGTCCACCTGAGTTCTCTAGAGACTAATTAGAACCTTACAATGTATTCCAAAATTACAGACTAAACCTGCATACCAATAAGGAAGAGACAAAGTTTATAAAGTTAACTCATTCAACATGAACTTTCCATTTATATTTAAATAATCAAAATACACAAAGTATAAAATTTGACACTGTGATCCTAGGCATATGAAAAGGTGTATTTTCTTGTACTGTATAAATACTGCAGTTAAAAAAAGGACAAGCTCATTTTCAGAGTCATGCCTTGTACGTTCTCTTCACGTCATTTAACCACTGGGAGTGATGATGATGTAGGAAAAAAAAAAATACAGGTTTTTCTGGCAAATGGATCCATACAAAACAACTACTGAAGGCAACCTCTAATACAGATACATAGCTTTTATATTCTACTTAATCTTATATTCTTCGTGAAGTCTGTGGAACTTCTAAGGAACATGGTATTCACAGACATTAAAATACATAACAGAACAAACCTTTAGAAAAAAGCCCTCCAAAATCTCTGTGGACTTTAGCAGTAAGTACAAGAAACTTTGCATGAACACAATGATGTTTTCAGGTTTTGCACATAGCCACAATATACATTAGCAGGAAAAGTGATTTATCTGACTCAACATTTCAAGTCAATAACAATTTGTAAAAATGTAAGGCATGTGGAAGCTCTCTGAAGTAGTTACTTTGTTATTTGGCATTGACATTTACCTCCTACACTCAGTTTAGTGAATCAAGATGTAAAAAGTCTGTTGTACAAGAAATTTATCATTAATTCCATAAGCGTTTTAACATTAGCGCTGGCAGAAAGCCAAGAGCTATGAGTTTTTACTGTCCTAGACCAATTCTGTCTTAGCTAAGATTTCAGTTCAGGGAAAAAAAAGAAAAAAAAAAAAAAAAAAGAAAAAAATCAATTAATATATTCTCACAGACTCAATAATCATACAGGGTGGCATCTCATTCTCTCTTCCTAGAATGCATAATACATGAGGGAAGGCACCTTATGTTAAAAGCTTCATGTATATTTGGAAATCAAGAAAAGATATCCTATCATTATTTTTGGTTTGGCTTTCTGACCTTTTTCCATGCCTTTGCTTGATACATAATGAAAGAGAGCTGAAGGTTTAGTTCTACTTAGAATTGGCTCGAAAAATGGTACATTCCCTCCAGCATCCCCACCACCATAAGATATATTGTCTCAGTGCCCACAGTATATAGAATATGCTCATTTTTTTAAAAAGAAAGAACATCAATTTTCCAAATCAAGTCACACTACATCCCTTAGTCTCCACAGGATTCACGTCTGTGACAGAATTCAGTCCTGGAAGTATTTTGCTATCAAAATCTTCTTGTCTTCTCAATTAATATTTTAACAATATTTTATTATACTCTGTGTCCACTAGTAATTGATTTTTACAAGAATATCCATGCCTTTACACAGGCAAGAGTACACACTGAAAGAATGGGCACTAGTGCCAGCTGTGGTTTTTCCATTTGTTTTTCATTATTTTCCTTTTCAAATGGTCTGGTAATCAAATAGGCAAATACACCTTATAATTTATCTACACAAGTATCTCACACAATAAATAAACAAACAACGTACATGCCAAACATTGTTTACCTGTTCTGACAAATAAAAAGTACATATGCAGCTGTCAGAACCCACTGACAAATAGGAAAAGTTTTAATTATTTAATCACAACAGCTAGACAACCATTGTTCAAAGCCTGAAATATCAATCAGTCTCTCAATTTTTTTTTTTTTTTTTTTTTTGAATCCTAGTCTAATATACCCTTTTAAATGGATTTGAAGTCCTAGTAGTTAGGCAGTGAATAAATTTAAATTTAAGCACTTCTTCGCAAGGAAGTTCACTAATTCCTTGGAAATATGTCTGCTTTCACTTCTGGGGGCAAAATATCCGTCAAGCCAACCTAGACCTTCTAAAAAGTAATGTCCTATTCTTGGAAAATACAGAAGATAATTAAGAAAATTAAGTCAACATATGTAGACTGTGCCATTATTCAGATATTGGTAAGTAAAAACAAACAAAGGAATTATCCTGGGATTTTTTTCAAAACCAAGGTATATTATCCAAATTCAGCTCAGAATCAATATTTCCTGAATATTTTCATTCATTTTCTTGACAAGGACTTTCCAGGATAAGATTGAAAAGTGAAAAAAATTAACTGATTAGAAAGATTAAAAAAAAATGAAAATCATTCCAGCTCTTTAAGATGATACAGTTGTACAAAAGTATTCGAAAAGTTTCCAGTCTGAATTGTCAAGCTATTGAGAGGAATATTCCACTGTAGGAAACTTTTACCCTAGGAGACTAATATTTTTCAAAAGAAAACAGTGACTTTCTGGTACTCAAACTGAAATATGTGACATGAAGCATATGGTTCACAGAACTAGTTTTTGATACATCTTGTGATCCATAAGCTTACTTATTAAGACACGTGGTTTCTTTTAGTATCTTCTGCAGTGAAAGAAACAAAACTCCCTTGTAGGATACAGGACAAGGCCCTGACTCTACATGCTCTCCTTGAAAATTTAGAGATTAGTGTCTCCAGGGGAAGTCTCCAGTCAAATTGAGAAAGTAAAGAGCAATAAAAACAGTTATTTTAATACAAAGCTGAAAAACTTGTCTGATACTAAGGAGACACCGTAAGAGCTAGAATTCAACCATGAATTTTAATGCACAATAACATCCTCTTCATCTAGAGACACAGCTACTTGATAACTAAGTCCCAAAAGAGCAAAAAGAAACTCGTTTAACCACAGAACTTTAAAGCTATGAAGTAAATTAAATAAAACCAATCCACCCCTGTTTAAGTGCTGCTGCCTTTAAAGGGTTATTACAGGTTTAATTCAGGAAGCGATTTGCCCAATAGAAGTTCACCACAGCTTGATTTTT
Organism: Gorsachius magnificus; assembly: GCA_034008185.1. Taxonomy (NCBI): domain Eukaryota; kingdom Metazoa; phylum Chordata; class Aves; order Pelecaniformes; family Ardeidae; genus Gorsachius; species Gorsachius magnificus. Next base: position 92,423,073 of record CM067081.1, read on the forward strand.
ATTAGAAAATATTTTTCTTTTTTTTTGATGAACATAACTACAAGTTTGATTGTCTGTTGAGGATGGGCGAGTATAACAAACTTTACATGTTCCGAAACCAATTATTTTCTGTAGGATGCAATGCCAAAAACCCAAATAAATAGAGTCAAACTCTTCATAGTGATCCAACAGTCAATTTTTATATGCCTTGCAGTTTACAAGTGGTTTGTTCTTGCATCCGCATGTTCTGTCAACAAGCAATATCTTACCAACATTCCCAGTTCTCATGGAAAGAAGCATTTTTAAGAGATGAATGAAAGCGAGGGTGATACAAAACACCTAAGTAAGCTCCTGTTGTGATTTAACCCGGCTGGCAACTAAGCACCATGCAGCCGCTTGCTCACTCCCCTGTCCCTCAGTGGGATGGGGGAGAGAATCAGGAAGGAAAAAAAAAAAAGTTAGAGCCGTGGGCTGAGATAAAGACAGTTTAATAAGAGAAAATAATAATAATAGTAATAATGAGAATGGTAACAGAATGTACTGAATATACAAAACTAATGATGCACAATGCAATTGCTCACCACCCGCCGACCGATGCCCAGCCCATCCTGAGCAGCGATCACTCCCCGAGCTGCAATCCCTCTCCCCCCCACCAACTGACTGACTAACTCCCCCCCAAGCATGACGTTATATGGTATGGAATAGCTCTTTGGTCAGCTTGGGTTAGCTGTCCTAGCTGTCCTCCCTCCCAGCTTTTTATGCACCTGGCTGAGCAAGAAAAGCTCAAAAAGTCCTTGAGGAGTCTGAGCACTACTTGGCAACAACTGAAAACATCAGTGTGTTATCAACATTCTTCTAGTACTAAATCCAAAACACAGCACTATGCTAGCTACTATGAAGAAAATTATCTCTATCCCAGCCGAAACCAGGACAGCTCCACATTAAAAAGTATGGTACATGTCTACCAACAAGAACAAAATCCAGCATTTTGTTATACAGTGTTACATTATATAAACAGAGTGCAAATTACAATAATTCATTGAAATATTTCTTCCAATTTTCAAATACAGGTCTACTTATAATATAGCTTCCATTTTTATTTTCTTTCTTTCTCAAAGCTTTGACCAAATAACAGTTTTGACACTATTTGTGCTGATTCCACTCACTCTTTGTATCAAATTGGAAAACTTAAACCCCCATTCCAAAGATATTACTATACATAAATTGGTTTTTGAGAGAAAAATTAAATTACTTTACCTTATACAGTGCTGAGAAGAAAGATAAGACTTGAGCCCTAAAAATATATTAAATCTTTTGTCCTCAAAAGAAGTAGGTAGGATTTTCAGATAATCATAAAGTAGAAAACACAGAAAACTGTAACATTTAAAACCTATATACCACCTAATACTGTTGGCTTCCATGATGACAGTAATAATAAAAAATCCCAATATTTTATTATTTGCTGCTGTCCGACGTAAAATTTTAAAATCTGTACTAAAAAAACATTGCTCTCCCTTCCACAACACTGAAGGAGATTCTCAAAGGTGATTTGAATTTTCAGACATTACACAGCTTTTTCCCCTGACAAGTGGAGGCTGGTTTTTTTTCTTCTATCAAAGATATTTTGCTTTTTAAGACTTATTAATGACACTAACACAACATTAACATTTATTAGAATTTCTGGAAACAATCCTACTGCTATTTCCAAATGCATCTATTTAGAAAGGAGTTAAAAGATGCACGGCAGATAAGCTAACTGCAGAAGCTGTCAGATTGTTGAGATAAGACAGTATCTAACTGATATGTTAAAGATTATTTTCTACAATGTAAACTCGTTACAAAAGGGATTTCAATGTTTGTATGGCAACTCCCACTGTGGCACCAACCTCAACTGCAGTATCTAAGATGAGGGCAAAGTAGAAGTATTTAAAAATGTGCAAAGACAACTTACGTGTTATTTTTATTTATTTATTTTACGTTTTAGCCTCAAGAACAATGGTGAACTTGTCAAATCACATTCAAATGCCTGTGATAATCTGTCTGACAAGGCTCACCAAAACACTTTGAATGAGCTTCCATAAAACCTAAGTCGTCCTTTGATCATGTTTTGATGTGGATGAACCTAAATCTGCAACTGAAACTGTATGAAAGAGTATGAGACTGTACTAGTAAAAAAGTAACTGCTTGGTCTTAAATAGCGAGAAAAACAAGTAAGATTTCATTCCCTGATGGATGCATTAGAGTTAGCCTAGCACAGGTAAAGAGATCTTCAAAACACTACCCACAAAAATAAGAAAAGACAGAAGAAAAAGGGGGAAAAATTGTAAACTTGGTAATTTGTACTCTAAATATATATTTTTGGTCAGTTACTAACAAGTGTATTTTCAGACATTAAGCTATGACAGAATCACAAGGCCTGTCTTAGATTTGCTGTCACTGGTAACTTCTTAATTTCCTGACTGTGAAAGCATGAGACTAAATATACATTGTTTTTATTTGAACACCAAGAAACAAGCAAGATTATCAGGCAAAGAATATAAGTTGTTTTTCTTAAGTGTACAAAAACTTTTCCATCAGCTAGCACCTGGTCCCAAAACAATATTGTTTTGCAATCCATGTTAAGATTAAGACTACACTAATGGTAATGATAATATCAGGAACAAAAGAAGTGGCAACGGTTTACTCAGTCACAGCTGCCAGTAAGACCTGGAAGCAATAAAAACTGTGCAGTTTCTCAAAGGTCAGCCAGTAGCTGCAGTGTCTGCTCTGCAATTATTGACCTTTTTTTGCTTGTTTTTTAAACTTGTAATTATTTCTTGCCTTGTTTTTGTACTCTGTTAGTAAATTGCATGTTAAATTCAAAATGAAAGAAATCTTTACAAGTAATCTCAAGGAATAGTGGTGGACTTGCAGACAGAGAAAAATTGAGTCATTCATGAAATACTGCATAACTGTAAATATTGAATCATGGAAGTTTAAACTGACAAGAAATTTAAACTGAGAAGAAAACTGCTGTCCTTTTTCTCAAATGAATTCTTTAGTGTACTTTCCAACTGAGGGGAAGATCTATGTGTCTCCAGTCTCTTGGGGAGAAGACAGAATCTAAATAGGAAGGCTGTGTCATGCAATTCTGCGTATTCTGTTCCCCCCTGGTACTAAGGTGAATTAAAGTCCTCTTAAGTAGAGAGGTAAATAACTCATTTAGCAAAAAAAAAAAAAAAAAAAAAAGCAAAACTGAATGGCTCCATTTCTTGCCAGTGATATAGTCAAGCAACCAAAATATTATCTGGAACAGGACTGAGCAAAAGCCAAAATTTTGGAAGGCTGTTCAGCAGTCTACATGAAAAAGCATGATGATCAGAGTCTATTGTTTTGCAGAATAAAATTCACATTTTACAAAATTAACTGTTAGCAAAAGGCATAAAATTCATACAGGTGATTGAAGTGAGAGTGTAAACCTGGAGCACAGCCCAGTGGCGACCTATGCACAGACAGCGGCACTGTTCTTTTTCTTCCTTTCTGTAGATATGAATAACCGTTTACCCAAAACTTGTGTGAAATTCCTAGAAGAAAATGCCATTAATTTTTCAAGAGACTTTTCATTAAGAAAGTAAATGTTTAAAACCTTATGGTTAAGACCTACAGAATACCTTAAAACACTGACCACAGCTGTCCTTTGTAGGCTGTGTTGAATGAGGTCACAACAGCAGTGTGAAGAAAATCTCTCAGAAGATTAATACATTTGTACTTTCCTTTTAGAATTATGAAGACAGGTCAGGATTTGTGGGATTAAAGTGTTGTGGGATTTCAGTGTATCTGGTATTGAAAAATTCAGTGGCAGAGAATACCTTAAATCTGTCTGAATGTCTGTTCTCATTTGCTGCATGAGTGTGAGGGAGTCTTGGACTGATACACAAGCACCATCCTGGTTGAGTGAACTTGACACTATCTCTGGTTTTGAAATCTGCAAAATCAGACTTAACACCTATGCTAAACAGGCAGGTGAGACTTTTTTTTTTTTTCAGTTTTCTTACAATGTTAAACATTTATTCAGTAACACCGTAACTTTTGTGCCCTAAGCTATATCTAGCATAAGCATCTTCCTAGCAGCAAAGATAGAGATAGAAAGAAATTAAGTCCGAATGGCAATGGAATAAAATGCTGGTTTGAAAAAGCAGGAGTGCATCTGTTAACATTTTTATCATACGTGTTTTATACTAATATTTTTGTCAGTGAGTAGGAGCGAACAGGAGTGTGTGTGGTTCATCAATTTGCTGAAATAACAAATAAAAGGCAATATTTCATTTTCTCACATCACTGACATACACTGCTGAAAGCTGCAGTTCAGTTATTCAAAACTCTCAAATGCAAATACAGTCAGAGGCAAGGCGGGGGGGGCAGGGGTTGGCAGGGAGGGAAGAAAAACAAAATACACCCTACAACCTAAGCCCTATTGAAGTGTCCTGAAAATAAAGATCAAGGGAATTATGCTGACTGATGTCTAGAGTCAGGAATAGTGTACAAAAATGGTACATTAGCAGGCATCCAAATAGTAATTTGCTACAGATATTTGAGATATCAGGAAGCAGGCCATTATTTGAGAAAGGAAAAGGGGCAATGTTTCAAAATATTGTACATTTTCTATTTTACTTTTATAAATATTTAGCCCAGAAGAGTTTTTACTTATACATTTCTCTCCTATCAATCCCTGCTAAAGGTACATTTCATTCGGTATGGAAACTATGGCAACAGTACTCAAAGACCAAAAAAGTATTTCTACCATAAAATTTCACAAACCAATCTGTAGGTATTCTCCAAAAGCTAGACAGTATTGATTCCAGTTGAGTCTAAATTATCAGTTACTGCGGTATCAGGAAGATTTTGCCTACTGGGACTGGCTGTATGTACACACACAAAGTAAAAAATTGTTGTACACTAATGTCTTAAGAAGTTTAGCTCCAACCATGACATGTTTACCTGCTACAGAGTTACATACACAATATATGCTTTGCTGATCCCGTGGTTGCAAGAATTGTGAAATATAATGGAAGAACTTGAACTAAATCAGTATTAGCAACTTCCAAAAGACAGTATTATCAGAGAGCAAAAACATAACATCAACACTAATTAATTAAAATGGCAAATGAAGTGGACGAGTCAAAATGTATGAATTAACATTCAGCCTTGTTAATAACATCTACTATAAATTTCAGTCAGACTGATTAAGAGAATCTATTTAGTATGTAAGGTGTTTTGTAGCCAGTAATTCTGAAACTATGTAACTAGGTAACTATGAAAAAAAGTAAATTAGAGACCGAGCTCAGGTAACTAGAGATTTTTTAAGTTCTTTTGGAAATAGACTCTTTACTTTTACTTCATTGTAAGAGCTATCATAAAAATAATATAACATAAATGGAAAAGGGCAATAGAAATCTAAACAGACAACTCAGAATAGACATTGGAGAGAGCATTACGCATACTGGATGGGTGATACCACATTTAATAAAAGAAGGTAATAGTTCTTCAAGTGCAGTCAAAAGCCACTGGAAAACATAGGATTCTTCTGAGATATGAGGTGTAAGGGAAGACAGAATTAGAAACAGTTCATCACCTACTAGTAAGTTTTCTCAATATGAAACAATACAGGATTTCAGTTGGGATTAAATTGTGAAATTGAGATCACAGTCTCAAAGTTATAAAGGCATTCAGAGTCAGAACTCAGTTTCAACCTATTCTTGTAAAGTATTTTGGGAAGAAATTGTAATGGCATATATTACATTCCTTGTTTTAATAGCATATGAATAAAATAAAGATGGATTTGCTACTTCTGTCTGAGATCTAATAGGAAGATTGTTTTCCAGCTCTGATATATTTATTTAGTAAAACATAGGATTTCATTCTATAAACCCTATATTGCTCATACAGAAAAAAAGACCAGGGGATGCAAAGGGAAATATGAATGCTGTCAAGGTAGAAGAAATTTCGCTGTATCTAACAAAGAACCTTCACTGGTATCTGCAGAAATACAGGGATTCTGCCTCTATGGTATATACCTTCCTTTTATTCCCATCTGAAATGGGATATTTCTGACATCAGGGCAAGGTAAAGGTCATCTGAGGTTAATCTCTTCCAAAACTGACACAATAAAATGGTGCATGCTACTTCATGTAGCCCATACTTTTCCCCTCTGGAACCTCATGGACAACCGGTTTCCTATGAAACCTGAGAAAAGCAAAATGGGGAAAAACCAACAACAAAATGCCAAAGATAGACTTATTTAGATGTAAGTAAAAATTAAGCTATTCTTGGCTTTATTTTGATTTATTAAAAAAAAAAAAGTAGAAGAAAGTTTAAGGAATATAGCTTAATTTCTATCTGGAAAAATTCCTAACTTGAAGTGAACTTCAGAGGTGTAAAATTGCTTATAGATATCTTAAAAAAAAAAACCAAAACCAAAACCAAACCAAACAAACAAAAAACCCCCAAAATTTATTGTGCACAATAGTGCCTTCATTGAAAATTCCTGTTTTTCACTAATTTAGGCACGAGTATTTCTTACAGATACAGTGAATGTTTTTTATATTTAATAGACCATACTTTCACAGTCTATGCAAGTTTGATTAATTAAAACTGAACAAAAATCAGAAAATCTTTCAATATTATTACAAGAGACTAGAGAACTTTAAGTATTAAGGTTTGGTTATACGTGGAATATCTAACATGAAAGAAAACCACTGTCAGGATGTAATCTGTACAAACTGATTTGATGCATCAGTTTTAAATTCAAAGAGGAGGTTTTCTGATGACTCCTCTGGGTATACACATTGGGTTTTCTCACTGGATGTGTTGTTCCTGCATCTAAATGAAGACCAGTTACCTAGTTAATATTGGCTTCCTTATGCATGACTCACACAGTGCATTAAAATGACAAATAAGTCTTTAAAAAAGTTAACTGTAGCAGATTCAAAAAGGCTACCTCCCTCCACTTTAAAGGTGTGTCTTTTAAAAATACAAATACAACTTGAAAAAGTTGAAACCCAAGTGGTTTGATTTGATACATAACCGTAATTATTTCTACTTTAAAATGCTAAAAAACAGGTTGGAAGAATTTCTTGTAAATGCAGTAGGGGAAAGTTTTCTAAGTTTTCAGGGATTATTTCACTAAGAACACAGCAAATAGATTAATGTGCTGATCTTTTTTCTTTAGGCTGATCATGAGGAAAACCAGTCTAAAATATGTCACACCAATAATTTCTAAAAATACAAGTTTTGATCAAATTGTTATTCATTGTATGCATTCCATCCTCCAGAAAGTTTTTTTTTAAACATAACTGTTTTGTAATTTAAGTAGAAAAACCTTGACTGCCATTATCGGAGAGAAGAGAACTGTTCATGCTAGACAGTCAGAATATCTCAAGCCCATATTCTAAGGCATTTAATAATTTTTCAGCTGGAAACATCTGCTCATGTTTTGCATAAAAATAAGCTTCTATTCACATTTCTGGCGTGTTATCATCAAGACAGGCTGGAAAAATACATTTTGTAAATGTATATTTTATCACCAGCAGATCTTGAATTAGGGCCATGCTGAGTCTATCAGACCACATACTGGGACACCGTTCTGCTTGGGGCAGCTCTGCTCTCCTATCCTCCCTTCACTTCATGATCAACTTGTTAAATACATTCAGGAGAGATACTAGTGAATATAACTCCTAGCAACAGCTTCTGTGACTGTGACATGGCAATCTGTTTTGAGCTAGTAATCTGTTCTGAGGTGAACTGTTACACATTTTATTCTAATCTCTTCTCTTGCTGTCCACTTTATTATTTTCTTAGTGAAAATGTGTAATTAGTATATTTCTACCTTTGTGCCTTGTAAAATATTTTCTGTATGCTATCTTACCATGTGTTTTCTGTCTTTAAGGTATTAAAAAAAAAAGGGGGATTCCCCCCCCCCCGAACAATCTCTGGAAAACTAGTTAGCAAACAGGACATCTGTCATCTGGAGAAGGTGTAGGAAGGAGAAAATAGAGTTATAATTGCGGCAACAGAATCTGTAAAGGTTCAGAATGGAGAGTCCTCCTTGACTGTATGCCAATGAACCATATGTGAAATGGCAAGAGCATTTCAGGATATGAATGAATACTGGAGTGACAACATGAATAAATATGAGAACTTGTTTTGAGAAACCCAAAATAAATGAAATTTTATACGTGGATAGTTTTGGAGAAGTAGTGAAATAAATCAAGGGTAAAACAAGATATCTTGTAAGCAATACCTATTTTAGACCAAGAAATCAACATTTAAGTGGCCCCTATTTAAACAGGCAGCAGCAGATGTCTTGCCCATACTACCCAATGCAAGCCTCAGCCTAACTGATTAAGCATAAGTGTACATGACACTAACAAGCATAGAGCAACATCATGTAAGACCCTATGGAGAAGTGAAAATGCTACAGCTCAGTGGAACCAAGCTGGGTTTGAGGACATCGTATCTACAACACCTACTTCAGAAGTTCCCTGCAAGCTGGAATAGTTGTAAACATGCAACAACAGCAGCCGGATGTGACTGGGATGCCAACTGACATATTATGTGTGTGTCAAATACACATTAAAATACATATACCAAATTTCAAATGTGCAATGCAATATATTAATTTATTTCATTTATTAAAACATTAAGACAATTAGGGTCTAGTGGCTCTTATCTGGTCAGCAGAATAGCAGCATTGTAATGCTTTATTGTGTGCCTGGATAAAGGAAACCCTTTTTAGTATTCTATCAGTTTCTTAACTAGAGAGATCAAGTGTTCCTGGATGATGGGAAAGGCAAATTCTGAAGGAAGGGCCTGCACGGGATTCATGAAATCAGTTCTGCAGTACTAGTTTGTTTATTAAATCTGTTTCTGACTTCACTGTCAAAAGGTTCCTCACATTTCCCAATTCAGAAGTATTAATTTTCTCCATGGTCTTCTCTCCCAGAAACAAACGGATAACATGATTTCAGTATTCAGACAGCTAATTCCAGGAATGATTTATGACAATAGCAGTGCAGAAGCAACTGAGAAAGAATTGCAATCTTTTTGTGGATGGCTTTATTAAATAACACTAATGGATTACCTACAGATGTTGCAGGAACCATGGGAGAGACCATCTGGACAGCCTTGTTCTGTTAGCCTTCAGCTCTTTCCATCCTTAAGCTGAAAAGACGTGAATATGGACTGAAAGTAGCTCCCTGAAAGTTCTGGTTCCTCCTTCCTTCTCCAATTAAAAAAAACCCCACAACATAACTAACCTGCCATAATCACTTCAAGGAATAATAGAAGTACACAAATAAGTGGGGAAAAATGATAAATTACCACTCAAGACTGAGCAACAGCACTTCAAGAGCTATGAATTACACAGCACAGTACCTACACTTCTCAACTCAGCTGTCTACAAACTCTGCCTGACCTGTTTTTTTTTAAGTTTAATCCTATTCCTACTTGTCTCTCCATTCCACAATGACTTAATCATGCTTTTTTTATAAGCTCTGGCTGTTCACACTACTGGGAAAAAGAGGGTTTTGAGAGGTGAAAGCACATATTCTGTGGGATAAGATGTGAAGAAGAAATATACTTTGACTCCAATAGTACAGTTAACATCAATATAAATAAATCCAGTACATATTCATAATTTATTCATTTTTTAACAGTGAAATCTCCATTTCCCTGTGCCTCCCCTGAAAGACGACTAAATGTTTTTCATGCTTTAAATACATCACCTAGTCCACCACAATACATTTAGTAACTAAATCAGCATTGTAGTAGTGTGTGAACATAATGAGCGGCTGCATGGCAGACTTTAAAGGCAGGTTGTTGAGTCTGTCTGGACTCAAAAATGAAAGGCTAAGGAGCGGTAATTTACTCTTTTCAAGAGTAAATTTGGAGACTTTGAAGATCAAAGCTGTCAAACCAGTCCATAGATACTTTAACTAAGGAAAAGAGAAGAAAGCTGTATTATTTGATTGGACAATTACTTTAAGTCATAACAGTGACGTAGTCATGGAGGAATGCAAATTTTGATCTAAAGAGTTATAATTTCTAGAACTGATACAAATTTGGGGGTACACTGAATGTAACCACCCTTCAGATTACACAGGAATGCCAGTCTAAAGCACAGCTGCTTTTAAGGCCCAAGCGGCACATGTCCAACTATGTCCAGTGAATGCAGACATAGCACATGAGATCAGATGTGGGCAGAACTGAAGCCTGTATCTCATGCATGTTGTGATACTTGCAAAATTAAGCTTGTCAAACTTCGTAGAATAGCTGCAGCTATGGTAAATATATGTTATTCTGTACAACAGCATCTTCTGAAAATACCTCATACTTCTGAGCATTCAAGAAGCCAGAGAAATCGCAGCCTTAAAAATGCAGGACACTTTTCAGATATCAATTTCAAAAAATAAACCAGATTCATCTTCAAGAAATACAATATTGATTTTATTGCACAAAGCATTAAGAAGATCTGATCTGTAATTCTCTGTTCTGATCAGACATGTTCAAGAATGATAAACCAGATGTGCAAACAGAAAAGAGTTGTTAGTGTTAAGTAGGAGACAATGTAGAGGAGAATGAAAACTTATTGAGACTCTAGTCAAACAAAGGCTGAGAGCAGATATGAGTGTTCTTTATAAATATATCATGGGATAAAAACAATCAGAGCAAAAGGCATCAAGCTCAAGGACAATGGTAACACAAGAACAAAACAGAACAAAATAAACTTGAAGAAATATAGTCTAAAAATGCAGAAAAGTTTGTCACCTTCAGAAAGTGAGGTTCTGAGAGGGGCAAAGGAATAGAAGCAAAGTGTGCAACTGACTGTGATGTAACTTGAGGAATTTAATAAAATCATTATAATGAGACATTTACCTGAAATTGCAGGCAACAACTCAATGCATCTTCAGGTCCCTCATGTTCTGTTCCTCCCCCTCCTTTTACAGTTAATGCTAATTATTTTTCAGCTATACATTTTTAATACAAGTTACTGCTACAGTTTCATGATTTTCTTCCTATGAACTCTGCTCCCTTGATGTTTTTTAATTAGTCAATCATGGGGAAATATGTGGATGCAATAACCTAGCAAAAATAACAATAAAAATAATGTGCCATGTCTGACTATTCTTAGAAACTCTCACAAAGCATTACACTAAAGATGTGACAGAGCTTTTGCATATATAGTGTACATATACATATTTACCAACTAATAGTACACCAACAGAGCATGTGAAAGCAAGCTGGAGATTAATTAGTGCAGTCCATATAATGTACATAGGAGTTAGGAACACATTAGAACAACCACCGATTTCATTACATATTTATCACTTATTATGTTAATGAAAAAAATGCAAGTAATCCTCACAATGTGTTAGACAGGACTATGAAGCAACACAGCAAAAATTGTCCAGGTTAAGTCTAAACATTAGTTGGTGCATATTTTAACAGGCAGAAGAATTTGGAAATAAGGAATAGGGGCTAAGAATAACAAAAATAGAACACGTAGAAGTTTAAGAAAACATATACTCCTGGAAAGAGATGATAGAGTTCTACAATTAGTATATTAACCCTTGCTCTAACATACCAGTATTAAGTATCATTTCTGGAACCATCTCTTTTTAAAATGGATGGAATTACATAAACTTTGGATTCACCAACTGAACAAATATACATTTATCCAATTTTTCACCTGAATGTCTACTTAACTCCTCTTTCTCACAGTCAACTGTGTAACTCCACTTTTTTTTTTTTTTTTTTTTTTTTTTTTTTTTTGCCAGGACCTTGCAACTCATTAATAGAAATCTATTAGAGCACAATGATATTTCTCCTTTCTCCTGCCTCCTTCCCACTCTCCCCCCACCTCTAATTAGCTGTTCCAACTCAGATTTGAAGGGATGGCAAACCTGGTTTCCCCCTATCCCTAAATTCTTTAAGAGTTATTTTTTGCAGATAACAGAATTCACTGCAGACATTTATCCTGAAGTCAAGCTACCCAGCAGTTTTACTATTATTTTGCCTCTTTTGAAGCAGTCTTACTTCTTTCCATGACAGTTAATTATTAATAGTTAAAGAGGTTATGTCATGCCAGGACTTAATATATGCTCTTTGAAATAAAATATATTTTTGAAGTCAAAACAACTTAAATACAAACTTTTCTTAGCATTTTGGGTAAAAAAAGTTCGTTAGAGCATGTCATCAGAGAGTTCTGCATGTTTGGTTTTAGAATTGACTTCTCTAGGCTGAACAATTAAACAAACAAGCAACGCTACAGGTACAGGGCTCAAACAGAGCCATGATGGGAATAAGTAACATTCAGGATTACACTAAATGGGAACAGAATCTGGGCTTATAAATGAGAGCAGTGCAGGCCAACACTTTATTTTTTGAAGTCTTTCTTTAATTACCCAACACTAGTGAGACTGATCTTAGTCCATTCATAAAGAGAGGATTTAGTAGTTATTAACTAAGAAAACATATAACATCTAAAAATTATGCAGAAGAGGTGGCCTTTGCAAAGAACTAAGAATGCTCAGAAGACCTGAGATTAGGCTTTGAAAGAGGGCCTACATCATCTGATAAATACCTAAATACATGAAATACGTGTCAAATCATACTGGGAAATTTTCATTCCTTAAGCAGAGTACAGTCTTGCAGTAAATTACAAACAGACTGTAAAACAAAGGCTACTGGTCTCTTCTTTCATTAACTTGTTTCTCTTGATTAAAAAAACCCCAAACAAACAACAAAAAACACAAATGAAAACCCCTCCAAAACAAAAGGAAAAAACAAGCAGCTCTCCAAATTTTAAACTAACAATATGCAATGCTTTCTTTTTTACAAATAACCTAGTAAACTTCCCAAAATAAATATAAGATGTCCCTAATTCTGCTTAGGTACTAATTGTTTGGGGTCCGTATTTAACAGTATAACTACTGAAAAATCTAGGGCCTGGTTGTGCAATCATATTCTCCCAAGCAGATGAGCAAGCTGGCCTGGCATCGTAAGAATTTAACCTGCCTCCACAAAAAGACAGCAAGCACATTAAAGATGAGCCTGCAGGATTCAGATAGGACAAGCATATGACACCAGTCACAGAGAAATGGCATGTTTCATTAACTTTCAATATCAATCGCTTAGTAATACATATTCTGGGCCCCTGAGAAATATGTTTCATGAAACATGAAAAGTTCTAATGGCTTAGAAACTGCACATTTCCAAGTCCAGAGCAACAGACTTGGAAACTGAAGCTGTTCAGTTTGCTTCAAGGATGGACACAGTAGAAAGTGGGACCAAGTGTCTTCCCTACACTGTTCCTCCCATTAAGTTCAAACTGACCAGAGACCCCAGCATGAGAGCAGAAGGCATACTAAGATCTTGTCAACTCTGAGGCACATTGATATGAATGAACTATATTTTAAACTTTTGAATAATTACCTGAAAACATGACAACTTCATGCCACATAAACAACAAAGCTATTCAGTAGATGTAGCTATGACAGCAAAAATGCATTCTTCTGCAAATCTGAGTCGAGGCACACCAGCAGAAAAACATAGTAATTTACATCTCCCAAAACTTTCCAGTATACCCAGACCCTTCCTTCCAATCAGACTGCTCGGGTAAGTGAAATTACACTTAAACACTGCAGCCTTAACTGCAAACAATAAGTAATAAGTCCCATGTCTCTAGAACTTAACTGTGTTTCTGAAATCCCAGATAACTAAGAATATTACCCTGTTAATAAGGCATGACTAAGTCTCACCTACACTACAATTTTAACAAAGGGATGCAACCGTAGTGTACATAGGTCCTTACTCTTTCTACAAATTGTTATGAGTTCCACTGAAACATCAATGCTAATAAGGTTATCATTTAAGAAAGCAACTTGTAAAAATGGTACTAAATACACAAATAATACAAACATGAAATATCCTACACCAGGATAACTAGAGGAAGATAAAGCAAGCAGAATCAAAGAAAAATACTGACCAGAAAAGTACATTGCATAGTCTCTATGTGTTCCTGGCAAATAATGAAGAGTAACAATTGATAGTGCATCATTACTGAAGCATGTTCAGAGATCTTACAGGTCAGCCTCTTTTTGTCATGTTTGTGTTCTACCATAAAATTTAAAAGTGTACCCAAATTTTACAGCTTTCTGAAGATACTGCTAGAGAAAATACAGAGGAGGCAGATCAGTATTTCTGGGCAATCTTTTAAAACAACTTGGTTTTATAAATGTATTTTTATTTTCTTGCTTTTATAAAATGTTAATATGCCATAGACATTGATATTTTCCTCATTAAAATGTCCCAGATTTAGCAAGTTACCCAACAGAGAGTTATTGATGTAATACAGAGTTTGATTTTCTAAGTATTAATTTTTTTTTTTTTTCTTAGTGCTGCACTGGGCATTGCACCAGATAATATTCAGGAGAAAGTCAGAAGTAGAACATTATAAAAAAATTAGTTTAGTGAGAAATAGAAATCCATAAAAGACTTTTAAATTTTCTGTTTCTCTCTTGCATGTGATCAGAGTAGTCATAGAAGTTAGTGGTAGTGGAGACTTTAAACCCTTCAGAAAGCGCCAAATAACTTATGGACATACAATGAGGTTTCTCACCTCTATGTCACTTCTTTGAATAAAACCCCAGCAATTAAGAATTGAAAATCACTACTATCTGAACAACTCCTGACTGTTTGGTAGCCAATATGCAATAAGTCAACAGTGTCAGTTCAGTTCCTAGTGGAGTACATTAAAGAAAAAGTTCTAATCCATCACTCTTAAAGGGAACCGCAGCAGAGAGGGACAGGGCTATAAAGATACCATGATTCACACCAACATTAAAACCTTCCCAGGTTATGTAATATGGACATTATGGTGTATACACAATCCAAAGATGAACTGATAATCTTGGTTACCCTAACATTTCCCAAAGTTAATTTATTAACCACCTCAATGATAACATTCTCTTCCAGTTGCTGAAAATGCAGTGCTGCTACATTGGCTGGTCTTCCCCTTTTCCTTCCTGGAATTTTCTCCAACTACTTTTTTGAATGGAGCACAGCCTCTCTTCCCCACCTTCTTTGTCTGTCTTTCCTGAAAGTGTATATCCATCTGCTACAGCACTCCAGTCATATGAGCAATTCCACCATGCCTCTGGAATCCCAGTGAGGTCACAGCTCTGCAACTGTGCATGGACTTCCAAGTCCCCATTCGTTTCCCATGTCATATGCATTTGGGTACTGATTCTCACACGGGGAAAGGGAGAGCTTCCTCATCATGCTGTCTCCCAAGCACTTCTTTACTGTCCCACATGCCTTCCCTTTTCTTCAGATTATGACAACCCTTCCCTGACATAATTGGGTTAAAGCTGTTCTCACAAGATTAGAAGCTTGCTGTCAAGGACTTTCTTGTCCTACATTGTCAGACAATCCTGATACTGTTCAGCAGTCCTTGTTCCTCAAAGAGGCTCCACAGTGAAAGAAGCCAAAAGTCCTGCCTAAGACACCAGCTCTGCAGCCAAGTGTTGATCTGAAAATTTGTCTGCTCCTCCTTGAGCCCTTCCTCTTCACCAGCAGGACAGAGGAGAACACCACCTGCGCCCCATGCCCTTTCACCCTCACTGGAGCTCTGTAGTCACTCTTTATACACTCTAGGTCACTCTGGCAGTACCACTGGTGCCCAAATGAATGATCAACAAGTGATAGTTGCCTGAGGGTCAGAAACACTTTTGGAGTCTCTCCACAACCTCCTGGATCCAAGAATCTGGCAAGCAGCAAGTCTCCCAAGACACCAAGTCAGGTTGGCAGAGTGGCAGAGGAATGCCCCCATCTCCCATAGGAGACACTCTCCAGTAACTATCACCCTTCTTTTCTTCTTCACCTTGGCTGAGATGCAGCTGCCTCTGATGCCTCCTGTGACAGAAGTCATCTTCCTCAGGTGTTTGCCCAACTCTTCTTCAGGGGATAACTTTTTCAGGGATCATCTGGAAACTGATGTGGGTTAGCTTGCACAGTCTGCTACAGGTTTTTGCTCCTGTCAGCTCTAACAATTGGCCTCTGGTGGCTGCTCCTTTACCAGCTAGCACTTAAACATCTTGTCTACAACAGCTGATCAGGAAGCATCAAGCACCTATTCAACTGCTTAGGAAGGACTGATATAACCAGTGGGCAAGAGGCAGAGAAGAGTCACAGCAGTTTCCAGACTTCAGAAAAATTTAAGAGTAATAAGAAAAATAGTTAGGGAAGGGTAAATTCTTTCTTGCATGAATAATCAGAGTGTATATTTATAAACACTACAAAACATTTCATGAACAGATAATGTATATCCAAGAGTTTTAGAAGAAATGGATAATGGTCCTTACAAACATTAAAATTCATTCATAACTTGGAGCATCTGGTTTAACCAAAACATTTTAACATTTTGACAAAATGAAGTATTCCATAAAATCACAGTAGCTTACATGAAACAGATCAATCTATAATTATTTAGCAGAGAAAATTCACTATCCAGAGAAGTTTTCCAGTAGGGTTCCAGAGGAACCTATACCTAGGCAGGTGACAGGTATACGTCACCTAAAACCCAAGGCACAGCTCCAGCCAAAGTTAGGCATAACAGAGTAAATTACTAAACAAAATTCTTTCATGTGTGGTATGCATGAGATTAGACCATGTGAACATAATATTTCAGTTTGGCCACACAATCTGTGAATCTACAAAAGAACTGCAGTGGCATTAAAAAAAAAAAAAAAAAATCAGCATATTGCCAGCTTGCATAAAACAATGAAAATACCAAAGCATTTCTATTATTACTCTTTGCAGCTTACATTGATATAGCAGATAATAATGCTGATTATATCCTAACATGTTTCTGATATAGTACTTTTAAGAGGAAAAACAAAAAGTGATAAAGCACTCTGCTTGGATGTGGACAGTTTGTCCCTATGATCTAAGGAATTAATAAGAAACAAATCATGCATTGACTTCAAAGTGGATGTTAGTAAGCACCTCCTGCAACTGGAAAGCTAGTCAAGAAGAGATTTTTCTCTTAATCTACAACTTTAGTTCTGGATAAGAAAACTTATATACATTTCTTTGTGGGAAGTAATCTGACAGGCTGATAATTTTTAAGCTCAGTATGCAGTTTCACAACAGTTTTAGCCTTATACCTTAGCTTAAAGAATGAAGCTAGGATATTTTTCATAATTCCCACCTTTTAAATGTTTCACAATCCTTATTCTTTTCTTTGAGAAAGCACTGGCATTTATATTGGTTCTGAAAGAGCAGATTCAGAAGCTAAACCAGAATAAAACCAATGGAAAAAAAAAAACAAACAAAACACCCCACACCACAACGCTCCAAAAAACCAACCACCAACTAAAACCCCTCCACAACCAAAGAAAAAAAAAAACCAACCCTAAAATAAATATTTATCAACCAGTTTAGGTCCCTGAACCATTTCACCATAGAATAATAGGGAGGAACAGTGGGGGAGGAAGGAGTGACATCATTACAGAGCTGAATGGCTTAAATGCTGAGCAACCTTCCTTACAGTTGCACCACCAGTTCCCAGTTTCTGACTGAAATAAGGCTAATGGGATTAAAACCAGAAAGTTATACTCATGATTCCACTTCTGTAACACTGGACTACAAGAAATACAGTTATTGGAAACACCTATTAAAGTTCCTGCTCAAATGAAACAGAAATTTAAAAAAGCAGATTTTCTCTAAAATAACATTTCATAAGAGTTATTGATATTCAGTTAAGGTTTTCTCAGCTCATCTTGTCCTCAAACACAACACAGAAGCACCATAACAGGCTGAAGTTATTTTTTAGATATCAGACAAGATTTTATTCCTTCCTTCAGCTCTTCACCTAATTTTTCCAGTTTCATTGTGCACTATTTCTATTGCAATTCTGTGTGAATGATTGTGAATGTAATTCTCCCTGTTCCACATTCAACTATTTAAACACAGTAAGGTGTTAAAATTACTGTACACACTTGTGGTGGCAAATGCTGATGTTTTAAAATGGCACTTGGTGGACCTGTTTAATAATTATTCATAACGAGCAGGAATGTGGCAGAACTGTTCTGAAGGGACTTCAGCACTGCAATTTTCCCATGCTCTATGAAAAGTGGTTGCATTCAAAAAATTACCGTACTAAGTTTTTGTTTCTTCCACTCCTGGCTTTTGATAAGGGTTATACACACCTTGAGGATTTATGCAATAAAGCTGATTTGCCGAGTTAAACAGCCATCAAAATCAGCAGGTTTTTATCTGAGCTTTATGACCTGCTACAGATTTACAAAGCATTCTATAAGAATACTACTGACTGCTGAAGTAACACAGTCTCTTAATTTTGCAATACAGCAAATTAAAATAAGGTATCTGAAAGAGAAAGACAGCCAGCCTTCTGGAAAAGGGAAAAGTAAACCATTACACTCTGCAGCACATTAACTGCTCTAGAGAAGCAAGTAGCTTAATCTTTCTTCATTTCCTTGTAATCAACAAGCAAGTTTCTGGGTAAATAAATAAAGGCAGTGGTGCTGTGCATGCTTGGCTATCATTCCAGTCCTCCATGAAACACTGGTACTTTCTGCTTTCTTGAGTCCTCTTTTCCCACTGTGCAGTAGAAACATTTTCTTCTATCCAATAAAACTGTCAAGAAAGCCTTAAAAAAACCTTTCATATTGACCTACTTAGTAACTAGTATCAAAATAAATTTACTTTAAACCAGAAAAAAGTAAGTACAGGACTATAATGCCAGGTTAACAAGGGATTTAGTTCTATCAATGGCAAAAATGCTGTTCTAATATTTATTTTGCATGTATTTGCATGACACAAAAAAGCCAATAATATAACTCACCTAACTCAGCCTTTGCAAAATATCATAAAACATATTTAATATAATTTTGAAACCCAGAAGCTAGCAGAGAACATGTGAAAATGTGCCAAACAAATGCCAGAAGATAAAAATTAACACAGGTTGTGACTTAAACTGAAATCCCATTCATTCTCCCCCATTCCTTTCTTGAAATGAACAAGGTTTTTTGTATTAACATGTCACCAAGGCTTGAGTTTTCAGAACATATTTATCAATGCCTAACAGTTTTCCTAATCTAAAATTGGCATGTTCTTTGTGTCAAGTTTAGCAGAAAGTATATGTATTACTTGTTTGGAAATACAGTTTGAGTGCATACTTCTATATAATGTTGGTACACATGCTTTATTGCTATACATAATACGTAGAACACACACTATGTATTGTACTATATGCAAGTATAGTATGTGTCTACCAAAAGAAGGTGCAATCACTCTCTAAAGGGGAAAACTTTCTGTTCATATTGTTCTGGCAGAACCAGTCTGGCTGAGGTGGACTGCACTAGAGAAATAGAAGTTTGTTCCTTCTTTGAAAGTAAAATTAGGAGGTGTTTCTGGAGTGCAATAGTAGTCAGGACAGCAAGCTATGAGCTTGTATCACAAATTAAGAGAGAGATTCCAGAGAAAACAAATGGGATCTCAACACAAGCCTCAGAAATGCTGAAACGAGATATTTTTCGCAAAGACTAAGGAGGACAGCAAAGAGCTCATTGCAATCCAGAAAGGCACTAAAAATTGATGGTCAGAAAGCAACCTGAGGAAAGAACCTGTCTTTCGAGGACCCAGTGTTTCCATTCCTTCTCACTCTGCAATACTTCTGTTCTCTATTTTCGAAGTTAACTACTTGTGTCTTCTGTTTTTGCATGGTGCTGCAAAGAAAAGGTGCAAGCAGATGCACGTCAAAAACGTGGTACTCAGTGTCTTATGATGTAGCCTTTCCTTACCAAATTATTTCCATAATTGGTTCATAGGCTTCATCACAAAAAACAAACAAACAAGCGAGGTGCCTATCAAAGGCACAAAACCTTGACTGACAAAACACACTGGGTACAAACAAATCCCATGGACACACCATCATTACAGTGCAGTTTCAAATGAAAAAGGAGAAGATTCCATTAACATGTAAATACTTCTAAGACAAAGGAAATGAATTTATTCTCTAAAAATGTGTTCTTATGCTATCACATTGTTTATCCTATCATTGATTAATTTTTCATCCATAGTTCCCAAAAAGTTGATGGCAGCTCTTTCAGAGAGATGCTACATCTTGCCATTTTTAAAGAACCCTCAGACATTGAAACCCACTGACTCACAAAACCATTACACCACACAAGGAACAGGTTCCATACAGACCAGAAGCCTTTGTTTGCAAAAAGTAAACCCTTTACTTAAGCATCTCTGCTGATGTAGTTCAGTAGGTAAAATGCCTATTTATATTAGTAAACTGGAGGTTCTTGGCACAAGAGCCTAGCAGCAGTTTTTTCCTTTATTAGGCTCTACTCAAAAAGCCATTATAGAGGTATGTGTTATGGCCCTCTTAGCACAGACTGCTCCATGAACTTAAAGAAATTAATCTCTCTTTTAGTTTTATATTCTAATTTTAGTCCAAGGATCCAAGTCACATGTCATGGAGCTGTGTAAGATGCTAATAAAAAATTCATAATTTAAGCTTTTCTTCCATTTCAAACATAGACTTACATCAGTTGCAATAACAACCAACAAAAGCAAGAATGTAACTGTGAAGTGACATGCAATTGCATACATTGCATTGGCACAAAATGAGAAATAATTTAAGCATAAAATGTTTTGGTTTATTTTAAACAATACTGTTTAGGACATAAATACATATAACTACAAATATATAAAACAAGGTTTGACAACTACCCTACAAATCGTAAAGTTTTAACAATTAATAACAGGAAAGTGACTAATTTTTGCTTCACTTCAATCAAGTCATAACTAAAACAGGTTATCCTGTTTGTTTTGCTATTTCTAAAGGGCTCAGAAAGAAGATTCTTCTATGGAAGAATCCCCCAGAGTGGTGTAAATAATAGGTGATGAATTTGGAAACTATCCTTTTGTGTTCTGACAATGTATGTCTGCCAGGGAAACATTCTGTATGTCTTATACATACAATAAGTTAGGTAGGTAAGCTATATATAGTAAATGGCTGGCATTTTCCCAAACTGTTAACATGCACTGGTACACTGAATTATGCTTACACAGTTGGTTAAGCTTTTTACTGCAAAAAATAAAGTTAACTTAGTTTACTCAATCCAGAGTGCTTTTTGGCTTGAAACAAAACAGATAAACTCTTAAAACATTCCCTTAGCATTAGTACTGAGTTGTACAGAATCTGATTATTCTTTTGTTTTTGTTTTTAAACACAAAAGCTAATGCAAGGAAACCTCACCAAGAATCATATTTACAGTTACATATTGACTTGAGATTGAATGATTAAAAACAATTTCCATGTCAAGCTGTGGGTCGGAATAAGGTGTCATACAGTACTTCAGCCACTGAGGCCAACTATCTGTTTGCTTCAGTAACACGAACGTGAGAATGAATTCTGGCACTTGTCAGCCTATGATAAGTTACTACCAGACTAATACTTGCCAGTGGAGCAGTAACTGATTATACAGTAAAAATGTACTGAAGAAAGGTGATGAACATTCCATGAAGGAAAGATTTAAAAAAAAAAAAATATCACACCAGTCACTATAGTCCATGGCAGAGTAATTCTGCAGTTCCCTGTTTTAATTTATCAAGGCAAACTACCCAATAACAATTTTACCCAATATTTCTCAGTAGAATACTTCCAATAAAAAAAAAAATATACAGGAAAAGCAAATGTCTATGAACTTTGATATATCTAGTAGCAAATTAAGTACAGTAGTCTTGACACTACTGTCAGCCTCTATTTAATAGGATGGATGTTCTTCCATGCCACGCTCCCAGTCTGTACAACTGAGAGTGATGAAGCCTTCAGGAATCAGCCTGTACTCACTGATATTTTCCACTTACATCTGATGCTTCAGAGCAACCTAGAGTCTCTTCCAAAAAGAGCCACCTTTTCATAATACTGAACAATCATCTTCCTGTTGAGAACAGGATACATTTAACAGGACTCTTTGTTTACTTATGCCCCATGCTGCAGCAGAAATGAAACACATGATCTAGCAATGCATTACAATCCCACATCTAAACACAGGTAACAGAGCCAGATTCCACCCTTTTTCTCATGCTGAATACCAGGAAAGGAACAGAACGGGATAAGCAGACCTGACACAACCTGCAAACAGCAGTTCAGCTAAAGCAGCTCTCTCTCATTACACTCAAATAGAGCTAAAGGACTCAAACTGTAGGAATAAATGTAAAGCAACAGCTTGGTTCTCAGTGATACTGAGCAACCTCAGGTGACGTGCAAAGCTCTAGTTATCAGATGCCTTCCTCCAGTGGGTGCAGAGCAACTTAACTTCGGTACTAGTTATTATTAGCTATATTTAACACTGACAGAAGACATTCAGTTGATTAAAGGACTAAGTCTTAAAAAGTTTTAAACAGTTTCTGAACAAGAGGTTCAGAACAAGAACTATATGACAATGTACTGCTGCCTTAATCAGTTTATCATATTGGTCATTACCATATAGAGTAAGATGAATCTCTATTAACACATTACTATTTAATACGTACATAGAATCAGATACAATGTAAATCAATCTCCAAAGTAAATTTCTGTTCACATTTAAGAAATATTCTAAAGACCCTGATTCAGAGCAATACAAAAATGAAGGAATAAGTAGGTTGATCATAGATTAGCTGGCAAATTTCAAATATGAGAATTCAAAGTTAATTTTCAAATGATGTAAAGAATTACATAAAGAATGAATATCAAAGAATGTTTTTAATTTTAAATGCTAAAAATTTTCCAACCTCTGATACTTAATTACAAGTAATTTTAAGCTACAGCTTTAATTCAAAGGATGACTGACTGGGTCAAACACCACTCTACTGTTTTATTAAACCATGTATCAAGGAGTCTGATTCGGTACAGCTAAACAGCAGCCTACGTTCAGAAAACTAGCAATTGGATTGCAACTAGCTCATCCATGACCAAAACTAAACTCCTCTGAAGTTTAAAATAAATAATCTTGAATTCAGAGCAGCAAATTTGAAACAAAGTCGGAGGTATGGAGATATAACAGCCTATTAAAATCCAGAATGTTTTTTCCACTTCACAGCTACCTCAGTAATGATAAGTTTTAGCTGTAAAAACATATCAACAGACTGGATGAGCTTCTGGAAACAAAAGTTGTTTTCTCCAGCACTACTGGAGAAATGTTAACTGCACTTACCATCTGTAAGAGGATGATAATGCTTGTGTACAGTCCTCACAGGGATTTTGGTGAGGATTAATTAATATTTTTAATGTGCTTTGAAGATTAAACAGTCAATAAGAGCACAGTTTATTATTCATTTACTTTAGGAAAAGTAGAGTTCTTTACAACAAAAACAAGGAACAATAATTGTAATATCATTGCACAGTAGGAATAATATTATAAAATTATACACTTAAATTCTATATAATAGTTGAACTGCAGCTTTTAATAAATTTCCCCTTTCTGAAGTTTTTAAACCAACTTTCAGTACTTCAGAAGTTTGAAAGCATCTTTCCTTACATTTCCAGGAATAATTTATAACCTGGAACTCAGGCCTAGTCATGGGTACTTCCCAAAGCAGTGAGTCCTCAACTTTTTTTTCAACAGAAGAAATCATCCTTCTTGACAGAATATGTTCTTGTCTTCAGAGTAAGAATACTCCCCCCACTGCATCTGTAGCAGAAAAGTACTTACACTCTTCTGTGAGGTGGGTAAAAATCAGAGGGTTTTTTTCCAAATTAATCTGGAGAGAAGGCTGGATCAGAAAGAATGATGCTTGCAAGCTGAGAAATTTCACCTGTCCACCTGGTATAAGACACCTGACACAAGACTGACATGCCAGGAACAAGATCTTCCAACCTGCTTCCACCTCCTGGTATTGTGTCTGATCTGTTTCACATTGGATAAATATTGACGGGTGGCCATGTTCTCTGCAGGGTGTATGCCAGGTGAGAACAAGGCTATTAGCATCTGAAATGCTCCCTAGCACTTGGGAGTTGAATTCAACTCTTCACTGCCCTTAGAAATTACTAGTGGAAGAGTAACTCGGTCTTCCAACACTGTAATGAATGACAGACAGAGGATTTTCCCCTCTATCTGATTCTTAATCAGCAAGCATCATCACGAAAACTTGTACTAATGAAGTATAAATCCATGGGAATTTCTTAACTCTCAGCATAAGGCGGAGATCTTCCAATGTATTAACTGGAGTCTGGGCTCCTTCTAATCCTGGCAATACTCTGTTCAGCTCTATTACAGTAATTTAGGACAATTACATCTAAATTCCAGGCAACAGAACACGTATCATTTAATGTTTACTGTTTTAACACATGCGTGCTCTTTTTTAATACTGTTGTCAGCCACCCTTCTAGAGCTTTTTCCGCCACATTCATGCAGTGCTTACGTTGTAATATAGACCTTAGTGAATTAACAGGCAAGTTTCAAAGACAGGATTTGTCCATTCAGCATGGAGACAATGTATGCCAGCTACCAAAGGACTTTGCAAACACACAAAAAAAACCCGTATGAAAAGTTACAGAATTCAAAAAGCAGGGATTTTATGGTTGTGGTTAAAGACACTAAACTACTAGAAGAAGGATTTTATCAAAGTGTGTCAATTTAAGGACATTAGAGCCATGTCAAAGCTCTTTATTATTACATCAGAAACTCCAAATTATTTTCCAATTTCTTTGATGTAATGAAAGACAAAGATTTTTTTTCCACCTCAAGTTTAATGCTGCATAACATCATGTCTAGGTGGGGTGTTCGTATAAATTGAAAAGTGTGTCACACTAACAAATAATACTATTGGCTGTATCCATTATAATAGAAATAGATGAATAATATCATAGGGAGCAAAGAAAGAATGGCTACAAAATATAACTAAAAATACTGAGTATTTCTTAATACTTCTTCATAAAGGATAAAGAAGTTAATTGCTCCTTAAAGAAAATAAAAATATAAAAAAAAAAAATCAGTCTGTCCTTAGCTATCTACCATTGTTTAATATAATTTACTTCAGGAAGCTTGAGGGAAAAAAAAATAAATATATTTCTGTTTTAATAGACTTCTTTAAAAATGTGTTGGTGAAAAAAAAAAAGGAACAGCTTAAAAATAATATTTGAGAGGAAAAAAACCAAAACACTGACATTCATAGGGCTAGCAAGTAGAGGAGAGGCAAGAGAACAGTTTCACTGAGAAAGAAAGAAAAACTACTGTAGAAGAATCAGTAGCTAGGACTATAAAGGACAACTGCTAAAGAAATAAAGGAAGTTAAACGGCTGCTTCCAGATCATAACTCCAGTCATGCAGGCAGCACAGTATCCATTTATCACTTTCAACATTGAGTTTCAAGAGAAGAATCCAAAAGCAGATCACGGTTTAATCGCAAGGGAGCAGGCAGCAAATGAACACCTTGGAAAGCAGAGATGAAGGGAAGGAACGAAGACTCAAATAAAAGCAAGCCAGGAGGGCTGAAGAGCAATTTACTGGAAGAAGCATCATTCAAGAAGCTAAAATCATGTCCAAATGGAGAAAATAGAAAGGATAATAAATTCTGACAGGCACAATGTAAAAAACACAAGAAAGACTTGCCAAGAAGGAACAACTAGCAAAACACATGAAATCTCATAATAAATCTTCCCTCAAATACATCCAAGTAGGATCCTCCTAGAGACTGCAGAATGAAAGGATCAGCACAACAGGAGCATGCAAAGACAACAAGGCAATTGCTGAGAATCTGAATGACTTATTTGAATTTGTATTCAGTGTAGAGCTTCCCATGCTGAAATAGTCTGCGAGGGCATGGAGAGTGACCAGCTAGAGGAACCATCTCAAACTGAAGTACACATAGAAAAGACTGTGTAACTAATTGAAAAAGGAACAACAGCTCATAAGAAACAAACATCGTTTATCCAGGGATTACTAAATGAACTCAGGGGTTAACCAGAGAACCGCAAACTGTGATATGTAACATCTGCTCTAAAATCACTTCAGAATATGAGGCCGGGAAGGTGGCAGATGCAATGGTAACTTCTAGAAAGGCTCCTATATTTACTACTCTATAGATAATATGTAATAGAAGTGGCAGACAGATAAAAAAATATTATACACAGTAGACATGTCAACATCGCTTTTGTAAAGGGAAGTCTTGTTTGACAAGTGATAGAATCACAGAACATTTTAGCTCAAAAGGGACCTCTCTAATCCACTTCATCACAATCAGACTTTAAAAAGGGCTGATTTCTATCAGGTTGCTCAGTACCTTGTTCGGTGACTTCTGAGTATATCCAAGAATGGAGATTCCACAATTTCTCTAGGCACCTGTTCTGGTGTTTGACCACCCTCAAAGTGAAAAAACAAACAAACAAAAACTGATCTTTACATCAAATTTTAATTTCCCTTGTTGCAGCCTGCGAGGAGACTCTGAGAAGAGTCTGTCTGCCTTTCCAACAATCTCCAGTTAGCAAGTTGAAGACAGCAATGCTGAAGGTGCTGGTAGATGTCACTGTGGGGCCATGCTCTAACATCTTCAGAAGGTCTCCCCTGAGTCTCTTCGTCTGTTTAAGGCTAAACAAACCCATCTCTCTCAGCCTCTTCTTTTATCTTATGTGCAGAAACCCCCCGAACTTCTTCGAGGCCTTTGACTAGCCTTGTTTTAGTATATCACTGTTTTTTTGTTATTGTACTGAAGAACCCAAAACTGAGCACAGTATCCTAGAACTGGTCTCACAGGTGCTGAACAGAGGGGAAGAATCACTTCCCTCAACCTGCTGGCTACATTCTTACTAATCCAGCAAAGTATGCAACTGGACTTCACTGCTGCAAGGGTGACATGCTGACTCGTGTTCAGCCAGAAATCATCTGCAGACTTGCTGGAGTGTACTTCGTCCCATCACGCAGGTCATTATTGAAGATATTAAAACATTACCAGCCCCCCATCTACTCCTGAGGAATGCTTAGCCACCTGTTGGGTTTTGCACCACTGATCACAACCCTTTGAGACCAGGAGCCTACCCAGTTTTCTAGCCACATCTCTCTGATTTGGTTATAAGGACACTATGGGAGGTCTTTCTAGAATAAAGGTAAAAAATATTAATTGATCTCCTATTATCCACACCACTGGCCACCTTATCAGAGAAGGATGGCCAGGCACCGTTTGCCCTATGTAAAACGTGCTGACTGCTTCCCAGCACCTTCTTACTCTTCATACATCTGGACAGAGTTTCTGGAAGAACTGGTTCCACAATCTTCCTGGTGACAGAGTGGAGACAGAGCAGACTGTATTCCCTGCATCCTCCTCCTTGTCCTTCCTGAAGACAGCTGCGATATTTGCCTTTTTCCAGTCATCAAGAACTTTCCCCAAATGCCATGACCTTTTGAAGATGGTAGATGTCACTGTGGGGCCACTCTCTAACAGCACCCTCAGGCATTTCACCTGGTCCTGCTGACTTTTGCACATTCCATCAGTTTATAAGGTCCCTAACTGTGTCTTCTTCTACTGCCTGTAACACTGAACTCCTGCAGACTCTACCATGAAGTCAGAGAGGCTTGAGGACAAACCACGCCAGCAAAACCTAAGATGAAAGCAGCATTGTCTCTCATTCTTTCCTGTATCCTTTGCTATGAGGTCTCCTGCCTCACTGGGCACTGGAGCCACGATTCCCTATGTTTTCCTTTTGCTGCTGAGATACTGCAGAAGCACACTGTAACTCTTTAAAGTGTTAACAGTGAACTGGAGAAAGGAAATGTGACCAATACTGTTTATTTGGACTTTCACTGGGATTCTCCTTGGAGAACAGCTCTCTTCTGGTAAATAAATTTCATGGATAGACCTCGCTCAGGAAAGACCTGTCACTAGAAAATAAACGCTTTCACAGTTAACTCCATAAAGCTCCAATTTCAGTATATTTTTAGGGTAAGTAGGAGCACTTTTTATTACCCATCTACAGTTTTACTAAAATTGCTGCCTTCTAACACTACTGAAAAAAAAAAAAAAATCAGTTTCATCTACGAAATTTAAATGGAAAAGATTACTGCCAAAGAATAATAAAAGCTTCACACTTGCCAATTTACTTTTCATCACCATTTTTTTCACACATGTACCCCACTTCGCACCCAAGACTGCTTCGGTTTCAAAGTAGGAATTTCCTAGCTGGTGATTTAAAAACCAGAACAGTACCTCTTCACATTGGCTATGTCATGGGCAAGAGAGAGATATAAATGGGTACTCAAGGAAACGGGTCTGGCAGTGTTCCTTGCACTATTTGAAAGACTCATGTTGCCTAAAGTTAAAAGGTAAAGGTAAATTGTGCATTCTTAATGCAGAAAAAAATACTTGTCTCGGTTCATTGAACTAATGTGATTGTTCAACAAGTGCTTCACATATACAAATATACAGTTCACATAACACTGAAGGTCAAAAGAGAGGAGAACAATCTGAATTTCACTGGCCAAATATGCCAGATACTTATTTTAAACTTTTTATGTAGTAAAACCAAATACTAATGACAACCACATAAGAACACATAATAGGTGCCACATTTGGAATATTCCTTATCTTTTCTCCATTCCTAAAACTTAATTCCCAGAAACTGTTTTAAGACAAGTGCTGTGCTAAGTTATAGAAAAAATAATCAAAATGCTGTATATTAAGCACAGGAAAGGTCTAACTTATGCATTTATGCATACAGTGAAAAATATTTATGCATACAGTGAAAAATATTCATAGAATAATCTACAGACAGAAAATAGTGCTAGAAGTAGCACAGGTAAGCTGGGAAAAGCATGAAGTTCTGCTGTGCCATCCTGGAATTTTTCTATGATGATAACCATTCAATACTAAGTAGAATTCAATGCATATTAATACTCTAAGGCTATGTGTTTCTTCCACACACAATTTCTCCTTAGAAAAGTCTCTCAAATTCTAGTTTTAGTTTCACAACTGAATCCTTTCCCTTAATAAACATGCGCAAACCCCTTGATTAATAGAATGCTCTCATTAGTGATGCTGGGGGAATAAGTCCATAGAGCAACACATCTGAGCTTTATACAGTCTTTCAGCTGGCCTCAAACACCAATTTGTAGAATTCCTCTAGCTTCTATGTTACCTTTCTGGAAATTTGCTCCCGTCAGCCATTATCTTTCATTCTTTACAAGCAGAAATATCTAACATCAATACATCGGTTTATCAATATGAATCTTGAGATCTGTGTTTCTAAAGGACAATTATCCCCCCAGAGGCAATCTACCAGTGTTTGTATTCACAGAGGGGAACCACAGGAATTCAGAATTTACAGAAGCTCAATCAGAAGAATAAACAAAGGCTATGTGTACACCATTACCTCATCATATTCAGTTTAATTCAGTTAAAGAGATCTTCTTATATACTGGCCTTGTGGGTCGTGCCCACATTGAGAAAGCAAGCTCTAAGCAAACAACCTCACAGTCATACAAGATTGAAGTCTAACTGTATTTCTGATTTTGGTCCCAGGTGCAACAACGTTGGTTTTACATTTCTTGCCCTTAGGAGGCCATTGCCAATTACAAATAGCCCAGACATTGGCAGCCATCACACCTCTGAGAAAACTTCCTTCAGGGATAGGGGAAGACATGATTGTTATCTCTTTTAGAGGCCAAGGAAATCTCAGATTACCATCTGCACAGTCAAACAGTTCAAAAAAGAAGAGTCAAGGACAAATCAACTGACACTTAGTTTGATTTGAATTACATCTGTGCTTAGTTCCATTTAATACATTTGGGTGTTCTGGGTTGACCCTGGGTAGCAACCAAGCACCACCCAGAAGCTCACTCACTCCCCATGGGACAGGGGAGAAAACAGGAAGAACAAGAGTAAGAAAAAACATGGGGCAAAAGAGAGACAGGGAAATCACTCATCAGTTACTGTTGTGGGCAAAACAGACTCAACTGAGGGGATTTAAGTTCATTTATTGCCAATTAACAAATCTAAATTTAAATACTGATTCAAGTATTGGAAAACAAAAGATGACATTTAAATACTTAGGGAAAAACTCTTTCCCTCCTTTCCAGCCAATTTTCCGGTTAAAAACCTTTTCCCCTGAGGCAAGGGGGACCACTGAGGGCTTCTCTCTGCCACTCCTTGTTTCTCACTCTTCCTTCTCACTCTTTTCCTATGCTCCATCCTCCACAGGTTGCAGTCCCTTCAGGGGCATACCTGCTCTGCCATGGAGCAGCTCCTATTCCTCTGACTTTGTTGTTCCCTCCTCTGCCCTCAGTGTTTCGTGCCCCTTCCTTTTTTCACATAGGTGCCACCAACTTGGCTGATGGGCTCAGCTGTGTCCTATGATGGGTCTATAATGGAGCCGACTGGAACTAGATGTGTCCAGCACGTGGCAGCCCCATGTCTCTTCTCACAGAAGCCACCCCTGCAGTCTCCCCTCCCTACCTTGGCTACCAGCACCTTGACATCTGCACTCAATCCATTTGGTCAGGTCTAGTTCAACCCACCAAGAACCCTTCTCTGGTTCATTCAAGTTAGAGACCACAGTTAGATTTCAGTTGACATAAATTGAAATAAAAGCAGAAACTTAAAACAGAAGCTACTGGGGTTTAAAATATATTTTTAAACTTCAGATTTATTGTCTGTGAGTTCTGAAACTGCCAAATACAGTTATTTTTATGAGAACTAAGTTAGCAGCAAATACTGTTTTAATTTTCTTTATCATATAGAACCTCTACTACAAAGGGCATACCAGTCCTGAAAAATGCTCCTTCTACATTCATTTGTGAAGTTAAAATTGGCAGTCTAGGTTTTCTGTCACACACAAGTTATTCCCAAAAGTTTAGTAAGTTTTGTTGCTTAAACAAAATGGAATTTGCATGCAAACGATCCAGGAACTGTTTCAGTCACTTTCTAAGCTTTCCTTCACAGAGATATTATTTCTAATTAGAAGGACACCTTGCTATACAGCAATAACTTTAAACATCATTATTTTAAGACCCATTCAGAGATCTGTTTTGTCTATGTTTGCTCCCCACACACACTGGTTGCTGAAAGGTGGCCAATTTGCCTAAGTTTTTTTTTTTTCCAGCATTTAGTGTAATTTTCAGTCACATATTTTCCAGAACTGAGTCACTGCTGTTTGCAAAATTTTTAAGCCTCTGGCTGCTTTTCAGCATCTGGGTCCAGTAATATACTTTGGCCACAGCCTGACTACATGTCACAAGATGATATGGGTGCATTTACACATGAAATCTGACCATGGAGAACAGAAAGGACCCATGAAGATTCCTGGCTCAATAATTAAGGAAAAGGGCAGTGAATTACAGTCTCCAATAGCTTTAATTGCCTTTTGTCAAGCATGATCAATGCTATACAACTATGTAGGAAGGGAGATCACTGACTGATGGTTTGCTATTGCAGCTCTGAAGACAGATTCATGACTTGTGTGGCTGTCAGGGATGCTGTCACAGTGTAACACTATAATAAATGAGGGATTTAAATTCCTCTCATTTAAACCCTGTAAGTGTTATAACAGCAATTAATGTAGAAACTTGAATCTTTTTAGCCATCATTAGACAGTGATTCCTAAAGAAGCCGTACAGCAAATACTCAAGAGCAGAAGCAATTTTCCATTGAGTTCAGAGCAGCATGCAGGCTTCACCAAAAAAAAAAAAAAAAAAAAGCCAAGAACCACTTTGCTTGGCCTTAATATATTCAAATTCAACATGATTGATGGTATTCTGTTTTCCCTGTTGATACAAGTATTTTTAAGTCACTGTAATATTTAAGTAACTTTGTTACAAGAGAAACCATTGGCTCCAAGGCTGAAGTCTTAATCATGGCAAGGCATTGGAGTGGAAATATTAAATATTTAAACTTTTTGAAAAATTCTTGCAAGTTTCTTATTTATTTAAGCAAAAATATGCAGTCATAAAGCACATTTCCAGAATGCAAACAAAATACTGTTTTCATGAAGGGGAAAAAATTATTGGAAAACACTTCAGAGAGCAGTTATCCTTGCCCATTACCAATGTACACATCAGTCCATTCACTCTAAAGTCTTTTTATTTCAAGCACTGCAACTGAATCACACTATGTTGTCTCTGCTTATCACTGTATCCTTTTAAAATGTTGGCTACTAAAAATAAACCCAACACAACAACCAACACTTCAGTTTACTCCAGTTCACGTTCAGAGAATTGTTTTGGTAATGGCTCAAGTAGTTTCTCCCTGTTTCAGGCTGATTTTTTTTATGTAGCCACTTTACCTGTTTGGCAGAGTACTCCCTAAAAGTCACATCTCAAAAATATTATCCACAGAGGGTTTGATACACATTAGCAATATAACCTCTTCACTAACACACAACAACCTTTCTGGCTATCTCTCTATACTGTTGCACTAAATAATGTAACTAAATTTTATAATAAGAAGAGCAATCAGAACTACCAGAAGATAATCTAGATCCTGCTTACTGTAAGACACTATGCAAAAGAAGACAACTCTCCCAAGAAGTTGCAGCAAACTATAAGGAAACCAGAAAAACCTAAGTTCCAAAAAAACCTTCTTTAGAAGTAATTCCATGACCACTCTTAACAATGAATGTCACTCTCTTGGTTGGATTCCAGCTGAAAGCTGTGACGAAATGATCCTGTATTCATGGTATTCATAAAATGGTTACTTCCAATATCTACCGAAAAGCAAACACAGATTATAATTTTTCTGTCAAGAATGCATTCATTTGGGGCTGTTTCTTTCCACCTAGGTTCCAGAAGGTAACTACCATGCATGGTGGTGCATCCCCCCATCCTTCCCTTTTCTCCTGGACCTCTTTACGATCTCAGAAACTCCTGTCAAAACTTGGCCTTGGTGTAACAAGTCGGGGGATTAGGTGGTACTGTCTGCACCAGGAACTCCTACAAGTCTGAGGCCGGGAGCAAGAATGGGAACAATCAGTTATCCCCTGGTAGCCTCAGAACATACCTTATCTGAACTGTAACTCAAGTGGCACGGTACCATCATTACTGAAATTCCAATGATTACTGACCTGGATTATGGCCCCAGTGGAAATTTACTGATGACTAAAGCCAACCATCTCATGATCCTATAAAACAGCAGTCCTAAGTGAGGCCTTCTGAGCTCTCCTGGACTGCAGCGGGCTGCGACCAGCATCTCCCTCTGAGTCGAATGCCTCTCAGAACTTGCAAACTCATTAAAGTTTGCTAAAGTTGGAGGTCCATTGCCAAAGACCAACAGTGGAGCCTAGGCCGAAACCTTTCACTCCTTGAGGTTCAACCCTTGCCTGCTGAGAAATGCCAAGACATTTGGTGTATTTCACTGAACTTATGGGGAATTTTTAGTGGGTATACCATATTATATATATAGATGTATATATAAAAAATATGGATATAATCATGTCTGTGTGAATCAATTCAAATAGTCTGTAGATGTATGATTTAACTGCAAAATGAGTCTTGAACTGCTGCTAGATGGATATGTTATCCTTAGACATAAAACACTGACCAAGTCTAAGATTGGACCTAGCTGCATTTAGACCCCAGTGCAAAGGAGTTTAGAAAGCCAGGGGTCTACTCTGAACGTCGTAACTCAGCAGGAGGGTCCTCCTTATCCTTTGCATCCACAACAGCTCTGTGAGTCGTTCTAACTTGAGTGTAACTTAATTTTCCTTTGTGTACTTCTTCCATGCCATCTTCAAATCTTTAACTAAGTCGCTGTTTTGATTAGTTTTGTCAAATCACTTTGTTAATTAACTAATGATTGAGTGCTATTGCAATATCACAATCAAATCCTGTGATTTGCTGCAAATAAATTCTAAACTGCTACTGAATCAAATTTTTTAAAGTCACTCATTTGCAACACCATAAAAGCCACTGCTCATTAAGCCATCAGCTTAAAAACTAACAGATGGAAATGAAAGAAAACATTAGAGGAAAACAGAGAAAGTATGATCTCCTAAAGCCTTGTTCCTTTATTAATGTATTTATTCACTTTTTGCAAGTGTCCCATCAGTGACTGCCATTTGCTATTCAATTGCCTCAGAACTTTCCATAAAGCCTATCTGAACTTTGATTTCTCTGACTGAACCAAGGTTTTTCAAACCACATTGCTTAAATGAAACCACTATAAATTATCCACAACAATAGACTACAGTTTTTAGACTAACAACAATAGACTAAAGTTTTACAGTCATTTTAGAAACAGCTTATGCCTTCTGTGCAAAGCAAATAATCCTCAGAAATGCTAAAAAATTAATAAACCCACTATCTTCTATGAAGATATGACAATATGGCTTCTTCCTTTTTTAACAGTGAACCTCAAAACGAGAAAAATTTGGAAAAGAATTGAGAAACACTAAGCAGGTTCCTCCTGTAGTCCTGCCTTCCATAGACTTTCATTTTAATATCTTAAGAATGCAAGAGCTGCCTGAGGATAGGTGACTCTTTTTTCTCTTTCTAGATTCAATCATTTCAATCACTACCATGTGTTCTCTTTGGAATCAGTAGAAAAGAATACTCACTGTATGGAAAAAGGAAATTCCTCTTTCAAGGTATTTTTTCTGATCAGATTTCTGTACAGGAAAGCCATTACAGTGCCCAGAAATTTTTGTCTGCAGGATTAACACAGACACACTGAGATACTAATGAAATTAATTAAGACTTTAGATACATTGTCTTGTTATGGAAGAATGTCAACTGAAGATGAAAATCACTACAGAGGGAACTGTAACTCTTAGGGTCTTTTTAGAAATTTTTATCTTGAGACAGCCACACTTAAAGGTTGGGATGCATTTAAAAAAGTTAGGCTTATGCACACGAACAAGTTTAGATTCAGTCAGAGGGTGATGGGTTGACCTTGGCTGAATGCCAGATGCCACTAAGCTGCTCTATCACTCCCATCTTCAGCAGGACAGGGGAGAGAAAATATAACAAAAGGCTTACAGGTTGAGAAAAGGACAGGGAGTGATCATTTGCCAGTTACCATCATGGGCAAACCAGATTCAACTTGGGGAAATTAGTTTAATTTATTACCAGTCAAATAAGAGTAGGAGAGAATAAAAAATTGAATCTTAAAACACCTTCCCCCCAACCTGCCCTTCTTCCCAGGCTAAACTTTACTCACAATTTTCTCTACCTCCTTGCCCTGAGCAGCACAGGGGGACAGGGAATGGGGGTTGTGGTCAGTTCACCACACCTTGTTTCTGCAGCTCCTTTTTCCTCAGGAAAAGGACTGCTCACACTCAGCCCCTGCTCCAGTGTGGGGTCCCTCCCATGGGAAACAGTCTCCTGAACTTCTCCAACACAAGTCCTTCCCACAGGCTACAATTCTTCACAAACCGCACTAGCATGAGTCCATCCTTTCCACGGGGTGCAGTCCTTCAGGAACAGACTGCTCCAGCATGGGTCCCCTGTGAGGTCACAAGCCCAGCCACAAACGTGTTCCAGTGGGGGCTCCTCTCCACAGGGGTCCACAGGTCCTGCCAGAAGCCTACTCCAATTCCCTCACAGCCTCCTTCAGGCATCCACTTGCTCTGGCGTGGGGTCCTCCCTGGGCTGCAGATGGAGATCTGCTCCAGCATGGACCTCCATGGGCTGCAGGGGGACAGCCTGCCCCACCATGGGCTGCAGGGGAATCTCTGCTCCGGTGGGCACCTCCTCCCCCTCCCACTGCACTGACCTTGGTGTCGGCAGGGCTGTTTTCTCTCACATCCTCTCACTTCTCTCTCTCCAGCTACTGTTCCTCAGCAGGGTTTTTTTCCCCCTTTCTTAAATACGTTATCACAGAGGTGCTACCACCATCGCTGATGGGCTCAGCCTTGGCCAGCAGCAGGTCCACTTTGGAGCCGACTGGCATTGGCTATATTGGACAGAAGGAAAGCTTCTGGCAGCTTCTCACAGAAGTCATCCCTATAGCCCACCACCCACTACCAAAACTTTGCCATGCAAACCCAATACACAGAGTCAGGGCCAAAACTAGAACTTATCCATTCAAAGTAGTTATCTACCCTTAGGACACGATTCACCTCATCCTAAAGAAAACATCCACCTTAGATGACTCAAAAATTTGGATCTTCTCTGACTACAGAATCTAAGAAATCAGCTCAGATATCAAATTCTGGTCTGGATATTAAAGGTCAATTACATTAATTCTACCCAAAAGATTAATATGAATTTCTTCCTTCCATTTCTTCCCCAGAGGCTTCAACTCAAATTTGTTTCTTCTTCCAGATGACCTTCTGATAACAAGTATCAGAATAAGAAAGTCTAGCATTTCCACTTGGGGTATAAGGATTTATTAAGATTTCATAAAATATCTCCACTAATGCACATGAGACTTTTTCTGGATATGACAATTATCAGCAGTTCCATAACTGGAAAACACACAGGCAGTTTGACTGTAAAGAGAAAATAGTGTATTTCAGCAGAAACTACGACCTTTCTATTTACCTGCCAATGAAAGAACAAAATCTTATTCCTTTCCAGTGGACCTTGCATGGCAAACAAACCAGATTATTAGCATGGCTACACCCAGAAATACTCATCATTTCAGGATGGCTTAGTCAAACAATGAATATTTCTTTACAGTAAATGGAGGCTATGCAACCTCCCGCTCTGCATGGGAAGTAAACAATAACTTGCAAATTGTAACAAAGCCCTCCTTTTCCTCTGGCTCCCAAACAAAACACAAGAAACATAATTTGTCTTTTATACTGAAAGCCTTTGTCTTTTTAGCTGCAGAGACCATGGCTTACAGATGCTATGAACTTATCACACATCTTTGGATTTCTTTATTTCACAGAGTAGGCAGGCTGTTGCAGATAGGAGCAACTTTTTCTGTAGGACAAGAACTGCTTAAAAAAATAGCTGAATCAAATGATCACTGTCATGATGCATCCCACACAGAACTTATTTTCCTGGCTGACACAATGTCTCCAAAGTAGCTGCCTTATTAAAACTAGAAAAATGTTTCGACAGGGAATGAGCAATTGAAATTATCAGGTCTAGCACATTATTGAATGACTTGAGAGAATTATTTCATTACTTTCAAAAGAGAAAGTTCTGTACATATCCTAACATTAAGTGATGGTTTTATTATTGTTATAACCCTGCATACTCAGGCAGTATTGCCCCCATTTCACAAAACTGCTATAATTTATATAGCTTAACAAAAACTATTGCATTGAAGTTCAAGCCCAGGGGCCACTACACTTTTTATGGGATGTTTAACTCTTAAAAAGTTTTAATAACAAAAGCTACTTTTACTGGGTTATTATTGCAACTGGCAATCTTTGCAATTGTCACAGTATTCATGCTTTAAGTAAATTTAAGAAATACTTTTTTCTCACTCCTTTCGAGAATTTTAAATTCAAGAAAACCTTTGCTATCTCTTCTGTGCTGAAATAGAGAAAATTATTTTTGACTGTTTGAAAACTCACATTCTTCAATTCATAAGGTTCTGAAATCTGTCCCATAGAAGGGAGATAGAATAAAGAAAGCAGCATGCAAATATTCAGGTTTCTTTTATTGGAAAGAATCATTCCTATCTGCAGTAAAAAATCCTTTGCTAATCTTTCTCTGTCCTTTTGTAGCATATTAAGACTGTCTGTAATCTAGAGAAGAACTAAATTTTCACAGTATTGAAATTTTTTCAGCTGAAGGGAACTTTCAGAACTAGAGCACTTCATTTCCAGTCACTGATAGTGCTTTTAAACAGGCTGAACTCTATTTTCACTACAGACAGTTTTGATGTTTAAAAAAAAATTAAAAAAATTAGATGTTACTATTCATATTTTCTTGGTAATAATTTTAACCAGATTCTCCTTGCTCCTAAAGCTATTTTTTGTAGTTTTCAGCATTTCTGTCTCTCTCTCCTTCCCTGCCACTGTGAAATCTTATTTCTCACTAAAATGTTTCACAGTCTATCATCAACCCATTCTTGTCCCCTTATCAAACATCCTTTAGCATGAGAAGTAGCAGAACAGAAGCTACCACAAATTCATCAGTAAAACAAGAAATTTCACAGCTTAAAATCGTAAGCTTAAGAAGCAGAATTAAAACAATGACTACTCCACCATCTTAACTAAGTTCTTAAAATTTATTATTTCCTCCCATGTACAAACGTGGAATTTCAGAATTGTAGAGCTCAGATTTCGCCTTAGACAGCAAGTATGTTCCTTACGGCCCCCATTTTTCCTTTTAAAAATGTCACCAATTAATGTTATTCATTCCTACCAAGTAAACATCTTAATCATCCTTCCGTTTCTGACCAAATTAAAAATCCAGAAGTCTCCAGATACCTGTATGAATTTTTCTCTTAAGTTAGGTCATCACTTTAGCAGCTTTTCAAATCAATGTTAACAGACAGGCAGATAGTCCTATCTTTGCAGTGGAATATCCCAAGTTGCTTATGAGTTTTCTAAATAGAGAAAATCCTTTCAGTTATCAAAAAACTGAAGGATTTGAAGATACCCAGTAGGGGTTTTTTTGATAAATTTTAAGCCAAAGTACTCCTTTAAGTGTTTCATAGAGTCTTAACCTTCAAGTGTCATCTCCCATACTCTACAACTCTTTACATGAACCATGTATTCCAATGCTGAAGGTACAGATTTAGGGAATGCTATTGTAGGAACTGGGATTCTAAAACCAAAGCAGAATATTTTGATCTGGGTCTATTCTTAGCTGGAAGAACTACTCTTTAGTTATAATAAGTAGATTTAAACCTGCTTGAAGAGATAAAGCTCCTTCAATTGAAATATATTTAAAATCTAATACAGACTTTTTGTTGGCTGAGCAAGTACTGTGCTTTCACATCTTTTTTAAGTTATCATGTGACAAGATATCCAGTAAAGATATATTCATTGCTATGCACTTGATGTATCAGACAACATAGTTCTGTTCTAATTGATCTCTTCTCACTTGTCTTCCATTAGAGATTATTCTGAGCAACCAAGAACTATGTGCACAATTCCAAAGGGCTTTATTCATTAAATAACAGAGTTAAAAAAAAAAAAAAGGCATGCTATAAACAAACATCATTAATTTTAGCTTAAAGCATGGATTAGGGGCATAGCAAGTCCTAGTGGAAGACACAATGTATAAGCAATTAAAACACATGAGAAATTTGGGAAGGAACTAACACAATATTGAACCTGGATGAATATTTAAAAACATTTATGGAAATTATTTATTTGGAAAAACAATGCTAAAACAGAGCATTAATAATGATGAGCAGAAAATTACACATAATGTGATATAGTGGCAAAGAAACCGATGTGATTATTTGTCAGAGCAGACTAATGATTACAATTTGACAGATATTTCTGAGACAGTGTGACTGCAGAATATTAATATAGACCCAGATATTTATAAAGAACTCAGAAAAACTAAAAAAGTAACAACAAACAAGGTGGAGAACTGTAAATCCACAGGTAGCTGAAGGACAATGTGCTAAGGGGGGATATGGTCTGCTTAAGCAGGACCAGGAGGCTACCTTTAGAAGTAGCATTTCGAAATCAAGAAAACGAGTATTTAGAGTATCACTGGTTTTGATGTGTGTGCATGTGCTTGGGGATATGAGGTGGTAAAGTGTGCTAAATACACAAAATTGAAAAAGAAAAATTTGCCAAAAAACAGGCTCAGGGTGCAAACACCTGTGTGTTCTTTGGAGTACCTGCAACACCCAGTTTCATCACCAGGTTCTAGTCTGAAGACTGATATTGCTGCTCACCTCTTCCTCCTACCCCAATTCCTGTTGTAGCTCAACAACATAGATTCGCCCTGCTCCTTCTCACCTTGGGAGCAGCTGCACAGAACCTCTAAATAAGAAATGAGGGAAATCTTTACAGTACCTCATTCACAGTATTCTCAGCAACATGTGAAGAACAGTAACTGTGGCCACTGAAGCGTACCGATTTAAAGAGTAAAATTGTTACAAGATATGACATAGTTTTACAGAAACGTGTAGTGGTATGCCTGAATTATACCATCATTAAAAATCCAAGGTGAATATGATGATCATCTATAAATATGAGGGTACTTATTCTCTGTTCACTATACTAATACTACCCCTACCTTTAGTTATAAAATATAAAACATTTTATAGGTATCACTGCTGTTAGTTTACTCATGTATTTTTATGCAGTTCTCATTTCTTTGGTCTTATGCATTTAGGCTCATCAAGACATTAATGGAAAAATATACACACTTTATTTAGATTTTGCATTATTTGTGTTACTATGATCCTATAGAGGTATTTAGTCAGCTATTAACAGGGCAATAACACATGGACTTGGCATCCAAATTCCTGTTATATTATGAGCTTGCTTTCTAATTTTTTTAGTTTATTCTTGCTGGATCATGCATTTAGTAGTGGTATTTATATATCTATCTCACACACATGTGCAAGGGTGGACAAAATTTTAAGATATGTCCTGTAGAAGACCATTATGACCTAGATGAAAGGCTTCTTAAGCCCTCTTCCTCCTAATGTTGTTACTTCTGTTCATATGATCTACATGACCTCTTGCGTATCCCTTGAGTCTTAGCTCTCCATAATTTCTAGTAATCACAACAATCAGTGGTTGTTCCTGTCTTAACATAAAAGAAAAAATTTGGATCAAGGGAAGAACAACTAAGTTTTACATTATTTTTATTTTTATGCACAACATATGAAACCTCCTCCTTTGCTATTTTTCAGAAGGTCATCAGGAAAAAGACTATTTCTCTATTTCTATTTGATGCATAACATACCAGTTAATAACTATTGTTTTATGTCATCTCCATTGCTGTAAAAATATATCTGTAGAGAAGAAAAAACTTAAGTTCTGGCTAACAAGTTTTGTTTACTTGTGTTTTCCTACCACATGGCTCTCTGCAACAGTCTTTATTTTCCTTGCTTTTAACAGGAAAGCATTACTAGAAGTCTAAAGATGGAAATGTGCTTTTATGTGACACATATGCTGAGGTCACAGATAAAACATTATTACTCACAGAACACACCTGAAGCAGAGCAACAACAGGACACAGAGTGACCTGGTTTCAGCTGGGATAGAGTTAATTTTCTTCACAGAAGCTAGCATAGTGCTGTGCTTTGGATTCAGTACTAGAAGAATGTTGATAACACACTGATGTTTTTAGTTGCTGCCAAGTAGTGCTCAGACTGCTCAAGGACTTTTTGAGCTTCTCCTGCTCGGCCAGGCGCATAACAAGCTGGGAGTACAGCACAGCTAAGACCCAAACTGTCCAAAGAGCTATTCCATACCATAGAACGTCATGCTCGAGGGGGTTAGTCAGTCAGGTCGGTCGGGTCGATCGGTTGGTTGTGGGCAGAGTGGTCGCAGCTCGGGCTGTGTGATCGCGGCCTGGGGGGAGTGATCGCTGCTCGGGACGGGCTGGGCATCGGTCAGCGGGTGGTGAGCAATTGCATTGTGCATCACTTGTTTTATATATTCTGTATATTTTCTTACCATTATTATTATTATTCTCTCTTATTAAACTGTCTCTATCTCAACCCATGGGTCTTACTTTTTTTTCTTTTTCTCTGATTCTCTCCCCCACTGAAGGAGGGGGGGGGAGTGAGTGAGCGGCTGCGTGGTGCTTAGTTGCCAGACAGTCCTATTTTGGCGCCCAACGTGGGGCTTGAAAGGTTGAGATAACGACAGA
This sequence comes from Gorsachius magnificus, assembly GCA_034008185.1. Lineage (NCBI taxonomy): Eukaryota > Metazoa > Chordata > Aves > Pelecaniformes > Ardeidae > Gorsachius > Gorsachius magnificus. The sequence goes on from CM067081.1 coordinate 92,464,787, forward strand.
TCTGAACATTTTTTAAAACGAATTTGTGATAAGCATTTGTTATATTAGTCTAATAGTCGCTGGTTGCAATGTTGTTTTATTTGCTCTCAGAGTTGTTGTCCTTGTTCATGGAGTTCTTTTATATATCACCTTACCTGCTGTATGCACTCCCTGTGCTGCTGGTTGTCACTTTTCAAGTGGATTAAAGCTACTGTTCTGCTGTACTGTGTAATACTGGCTTATGCTATGATAAAATTATTGGTCAGCAGATTAAGCTCATATTTTTACTCAGTATTGCTGTCACCTCTGTATTTTGGGAACCATCTATTGGGAATTATGAATAATTACACATTTTACTTTTTATCCTCGGAGAGCCAGCCTGTGGGGGAGTCACCTTACTCCATCTTCCCCTTCTTCTCTGAGCTAATTAAAACAGTTCTTGAGAATGTTGAATATCCTTGGGATGTTCCAACTAGCACGGCCCTATTGCTAGGTCTCCTGAATATAGTTCAGCTTTCACTCAGGGTTAGACTCCTACGTAAATTATATACCATCCAAAGATCGACTCCTGCAACAGGCCCTGCAGCTACTCCAACCTCAGTGACACCCACTGCAGCTACTTCAACCCCTGTGACACCCACTGTAGCTCCTCCAACTGCAGACACAGGCACCGCGGCTACTCCAACCCCAGCGACACCCACTGTAGCTACCCGAATTGTGGACTCAGGCACCGCAGCTACTCCAACCTCAGTGACACCCTCTGTAGCTACTCCAACTGCAGACACAGGCACCACAGCTATTCCAACTTCAGTGACACCCACTGTACCTTCTGTAAGCTAACTCCAGCTCGTGTGACACAGGCACTGCTGCTACTCACCTGCACCCCTGCCGAACAACCAGGCACTGTACTACCCTACACGAACTGTAGACACAGGCACTGCGGCTACTCCAACCCCTGCACACCACTGTACTACCGAACTGTGACACGGCATCGGCTCCACCGCACTACCCGAACTGTGACACAGCCGGCAGCTACTCAACCCAGTGACACCCACTGTAGCTCCTCCAGCTGTGGGCACAGGCACCGCTGCTACTCCAACCCCTGCAACCTGCACTGCAGCTACTCAAACCCCAGCAACAGGCATTGCAGCTGAAACAGGGAGCGAACCTGTGCCAGTATCAGTTGCCCCTATACACAAGAAGAAATCTTGGAAGCGAAAGTCAACTCATTTAGAAAGGGAGGATGAAAGACCAGGACCATCACAAAAGGAGGAGGAAGAGGAAGAGCTCATAAATGAGACAGAAACTACACGGTCTCTATCCTTGGGTGAGCTGCGAGATATGAGAAAAGATTTCAGCCGTCGTGCAGGAGAGCACCTTGTCACCTGGTTGCTCCGATGCTGGGATAATGGGGCCAGTAGCCTGGAACTGGAGGGTAAGGAAGCCAAACAGCTGGGATCCCTTTCTAGGGAAGGGGGCATTGACAAAGCGATTGGAAAAGGGACACAAGTCCTCAGCCTCTGGAGGCGACTACTGTCAGCCATGAAGGAAAGATATCCCTTCAAGGAAGATGTCATACATCGCCCAGGCAAATGGACCACTGTGGAGAAAGGCATCCAGTACCTGAGGGAATTAACTGTCCTGGAAGTGATTTATAGTGACCTGGACAATGACCAGCTGCCCAAAGATCCAGCTAGTGTCCGGTGCACACGACCCATGTGGCGGAAGTTGTTACGGAGCGCACCAACTTCATATGCCAACACATGGGCAATAATGAGCTGGGAAGCTGGATGGGGACCAACAGTGGATGAAGTGGCTAGCCAGCTCCGGGAATACGAAGAAAGTATCTCTTCTTCCCTCGTCTCTGCTGTGGAGAAACTGTCCCAAAAGGTTGAACGATTCGAAAAGCGTATGCCCTACTCCCCTCCTGTACAGACCAGTATCTCAGCCATTAGAAGTAAGCGCCCTTCTGCTCAAGGAAAAGAATATCGAGGGTACACACCACAGGGCACTCTATGGTTTTACCTGCGTGACCATGGAGAGGACATGAGGAAATGGGATGGAAAACCTACCTCGACCCTAGAGGCACGAGTACGCGAGTTGCAAAGAAAAACAAGCACAAAAGGGGGCTCTTCCAAGAAACTTGTTGCTCCAATTTCCAGAAAAGGGGTAGATCGTCATTTTTTCAGACAGAATAGAAGAGCTGATCTTAATTCTGATTGTGATGAAGGAACTTCTGACTCATACATACAAACCATGAGCAACAGTGACCAGGATTAGAGGGGCCCTGCCTCCAGCCGGGTGGAGGAAAGGGACAACCGGGTCTACTGGACTGTGTGGATTCGATGGCCTGGCATGTCAGACCCACAGAAGTATAGAGCTCTAGTAGACACCGGTGCACAGTGTACTCTAATGCCATCAAGCCATATAGGGGCAGAATCCACTTGTATTTCTGGACTGACAGGGGGATCTCAAGAGCTGACTGTATTGGAGGCCGAAGTGAGCCTAACCGGGAATGAATGGTAAAAGCACCCCATTGTGACTGGCCCAGATGCTCCGTGCATCCTGGGCATAGACTACCTCAGGAGAGGGTATTTCAAGGACCCAAAAGGGTACCGGTGGGCTTTTGGTATAGCTGCATTGGAGGCATAAGAAATTAAGCAGCTATCTACCTTGCCTGGTCTCTCAAAGGACCCTTCGGTTGTGGGGTTGCTGAGTGTTGAAGAACAACAAGTGCCGATTGCCACCACAACAGTGCACAGGCGGCAATATCGCACCAACCGAGACTCCCTGATTCCCATCCATAAGCTGATTCGTCGACTGGAGAGCCAAGGAGTGATCAGCAAGACTCGATCACCCTTTAACAGTCCCATATGGCCAGTGAGAAAGTCTGATGGAGAGTGGAGACTGACAGTAGACTATTGTGGCCTGAATGAAGTTACGCCACCGCTGAGTGCTGCCGTGCCAGACATGTTAGAACTTCAATACGAACTGGAGTCAAAGGCAGCCAAGTGGTATGCCACAACTGATATTGCAAATGCTTTCTTTTCAATCCCTTTGGCAGCAGAGTGCAGGCCACAGTTTGCTTTCACTTGGAGGGGCATCCAGTATACCTGGAATCGACTGCCCCAGGGGTGGAAACACAGCCCTACCATTTGCCATGGACTGATCCAGACAGCACTGGAACAGGGTAAGGCTCCAGAACATCTGCAATATATTGATGACATCATTGTGTGGGGCAATACAGCAGAAGAAGTTTTTGAGAAAGGGAAGAAAATAGTCCAAATCCTTCTGAAGGCTGTTTTTGCCATAAAACAAAGTAAGGTCAAAGGACCTGCACAGGAGATCCAGTTTTTAGGAATCAAATGGCAAGATGTATGTTGTCAGATTCCAATGGATGTGATCAACAAAATAACAGCTATGTCTCCACCAACTAGCAAAAAGGAAACACAAGCTTTCTTGGGCGTTGTGGGTTTTTGGAGAATGCATATTCCAAATTACAGCCAGATTGTAAGCCCTCTCTACCAAATGACCCGGAAGAAGAATGATTTCAAATGGGGCCCTGAACAACGACAAGCCTTTGAACAAATTAAATGGGAGATAGTGCATGCAGTAGCCCTTGGGCTGGTCCGGGCAGGGCAAGATGTAAAAAATGTGCTCTACACCGCAGCTGGGGAGAATGGCCCTACCTGGAGCCTCTGGCAGAAAGCACCAGGGGAGACTCGAGGCCGACCCCTAGGCTTTTGGAGTCGGGGATACAGAGGATCTGAAGCCAACTATACTCCAACTGAAAAAGAGATATTAGCAGCATATGAAGGGGTTCGAGCTGCTTCAGAAGTGATTGGTACTGAAGCACAGCTCCTCCTGGCACCCCGACTGCCGGTGCTGGGCTGGATGTTCAAAGGGAGGGTCCCCTCTACACATCATGCAACTGATGCTACATGGAGTAAGTGGGTCGCACTGATTACACAACGGGCTCGAATAGGAAACCCCAATCACCCAGGAATCTTGGAAGTGATCACGGACTGGCCAGAAGGCAAAGATTTTGGAGTATCATCAGAGGAGGAGGTGGTGCGTGCTGAAGAGGCCCGCTGTACAATAAATTGCCAGAAAATGAGAAGCAATATGCCCTGTTCACTGATGGATCCTGTCGTCTTGTGGGAAAGCATCGAAAGTGGAAGGCTGCTGTATGGAGTCCTACAAGACAAGTCGCAGAGCCTGCTGAAGGAGAAGGTGAATCAAGTCAATTTGCAGAGGTGAAAGCCATCCAGCTGGCTTTAGATATTGCTGAAAGAGAAAAATGGCCAGTGCTCTATCTCTATACTAACTCATGGATGGTGGCAAATGCTTTGTGGGGGTGGTTGCAGCAATGGAAGCAGAGCAGCTGGCAGCGCATCTGGGCTGCCTCACTATGGCAAGATATTGCTTCCCGGGTGGAGAACCTGGTTGTAAAGGTACGTCATGTAGATGCTCATGTACCCAAGAGTCGGGCCTCTGAAGAACATCAAAACAACCAGCAGGCAGATCAGGCTGCTAAGATTGAAGTGGCTCAGGTAGATCTGGACTGGCAACATAAGGGTGAATTGTTTCTAGCTCGGTGGGCCCATGATACCTCAGGTCATCAAGGAAGAGATGCAACATACAGATGGGCTCGTGATCGAGGGGTGGACTTAACTATGGACGCTATTGCACAGGTTATCCATGAATGTGAAACATGTGCTGCGATCAAACAAGCCAAGCGGTTAAAGCCTCTCTGGTATGGAGGACGGTGGCTGAAATACAAATATGGAGAGGCTTAGCAGATTGATTATATCACACTCCCACAAACCCGCCATGGCAAGCACTATGTGCTCACCATGGTGGAAGTGACCACCGGATGGCTGGAAACATATCCCGTGCCCCATGCCACTGCCTGGAACGCTATCCTAGGCCTTGAAAAACAAGTCCTGTGGCAACATGGCACTCCAGAAAGAATTGAGTCAGACAACGGAACTCACTTCCGAAACAGCCTCATAGACAAATGGGCCAAAGAGCATGGCATTGAGTGGGTCTATCACATCCCCTATCATGCACCAGCCTCTGGGAAAATTGAACGATACAATGGACTGTTAAAAACTACACTGAAAGCAATGGGTGGAGGAACATTCAAACACTGGATACACATTTAGCAAAAGCTACTTGGTTAGTCAACACTAGAGGATCTGCCAACCGAGCTGGCCCTGCCCAATCAAGCCTCTTACGTACTGTAGAAGGGGATAAAGTCCCTGTAGTGCATGTAAAAAATATGCTGGGGAAGACAGTCTGGGTTACTCCTGCCTCAGGTAAAGGCAAACCCATCCGTGGGATTGTTTTTGCTCAAGGACCTGGCTCTACTTGGTGGGTGATGCGGAAGGATGGGGAAGTCCGATGTGTACCTCAAAGGGATTTGATTTTGGGTGAAAATAGCCAATGAACTGAATTGTATGATGTTAATTGCTGTATAATACAGTATGTCATCATTTTTACTATTGCTGTATATTCTATCAATGGTATAGCAGTAGGAATCGCCCAGATTAAGAAGAATGAATTCTGAAGAAACTGAGGAAGTGCAGCGGATGGAACCAGACCTGACTTCAGCATGCGACAACCCAACACCAGACCCCATCTCTCCTGCCCTGAAAGACTGTTACGACAGATGGAGCCCAAAACCGTGGACTATATGAACCCAACGGACATTTTAGAGGGATGGTCCATAGACTAAGGGAATGATATCTGTGTATGTACCAAAAAGATGAGAAAATGGTGGTGATTAATTGGAATGTATTATAAGGGTAGGACCTAAGCATGACGTAAATGGTATAGAATAAGGGGTGGATAATGTCCTGGTTTCGGCTGGGATAGAGTTAATTTTCTTCACAGAAGCTAGCATAGTGCTGTGCTTTGGATTCAGAACTAGAAGAATGTTGATAACACGCTGATGTTTTTAGTTGCTGCCAAGTAGTGCTCAGACTGCTCAAGGACTTTTTGAGCTTCTCCTGCTCGGCCAGGCGCATAACAAGCTGGGAGTACAGCACAGCTAAGACCCAAACTGTCCAAAGAGCTATTCCGTACCATATAACGTCATGCTCGGGGGGGTTAGTCGATCGGTCGGTTGCGGGCAGAGTGGTCACAGCTCGGGCTGTGTGATCGCGGCCTGGGGGGAGTGATCGCTGCTTGGGACGGGCTGGGCATCGGTCAGCGGGTGGTGAGCAATTGCATTGTGCATCACTTGTTTTATATATTCTGTATATTTTCTTACCATTATTATTATTATTCTCTCTTATTAAACTGTCTCTATCTCAACCCACGGGTCTTACTTTTTTTTTTTTTTTCTTTTTCTCTGATTCTCTCCCCCACTGAGGGAGGGGGGGGGGAGTGAGTGAGCGGCTGCATGGTGCTTAGTTGCCAGACGGGTTAAACCACGACACAGAGAAAAAGCATTCACAGTGTTAAAGATCTCTTGACCCATTTCAGCTGAGAAAAAGGGTCAGCCAAGTACATTTCACGTTGACAAGATTACTCAGTAGTGTACTGTCAGCTCCAATGCATTTTCCATTACCATGTGCTCTGGGCTTCACTAAAACAGGGAGGTAACATTAGAATATATGCCCTTTAGAATATATGCAGAGCTCCTTACCTGGTCAAAGCAGATAAAAGCAGATGTGTACTCTTTTACAATCTTTATTCTTACTTCATATACAATGCCTTTTGACTGTTTTAAGATCATCTGCTATTCCCTAACATTATCTTTAGGAGTGAATCTTTGTAAAAAATATAAGAAGGAAATAATGTTTCCCAAATCTCCCCCCACCCTTTTTTTCTACTGATTTTTTTTATTTCTTAATTGAAACAATGGTCAGATGCAAATATTTTAGAATATAAGACTTCAGAAAGCTCCATTACCTGATAACAGAAGTAATGGATATTATTTTTAGAAGGTTGAACTGTCAGTGGTGTCACCAGCTACAACTTCTCCCCAAGCAGCATACCAAAAATCCTCCAAATTCAACTTTCTCTGCAAAGTTCTTCTATGGTGGCTTACATACTGGATGTATAATAGCTTAATTTTTCTTCTCAGGGCAAAAGACAATAGTCTTCACTATTGAAAGAAAAACATGGAATATTTTGGACAGCATTGTATTGTTCATTTTTACATCTTGCCTACACTGATATTACTGACATGCTTATCTATGTGTTCAAAAAGAGGCTGAGTGACTCAAGAGTCAGATTCACAATCTAAACACTCTGGAAACCTGTTCAACTCCTTTTGCTAGAATTAGCTGTTGAGAAATATCATATGATCTGTTCTACATTCCAAATAGTTTCAGACCTTCCATATACTGACCTTTATGTCTAGCAGTTGCTGAACTACCTACAGTGCAAAGTTACTAGAGCTCTTTATAATTCAAGTTCAGTATTTCAAATGATGTTATAATCTGCAAATCCATTGTGATAGAAAATCTCATAATTTCTTTTGTAATGTATGTGCCTTGATCCCAATTAAATCCCAGTTATTATAAGTTTTCCCAGTGATAAGAGGAAGGACCTGTTTTGTCCTTGAGTCTCTTAATACAGCACCCTTCAAGTCATTTATTTCAATAAAAACCTGTAGAAGTTACTGATTGTCAAATAGATTCTTGATAATCAAATTGCTCACAGGTCAGTGAGGTAGTAAAAAAGCTATTCAAAAATCGGGAAGTGGTTTTAGAAGGAGGTTAATGAATTTAGTATTTTTGCTGACTATTTCTGTTTGCTTGAGACTGCAAAGAAAAAGCATGACTTTCATCGTATCAGTAGGAAAATAAGAAATACAGTTTAATTTGGGGGGCAAATATTTCTCAGAGGGAACTGTAAAGGAAAATATTACAACAGGAATACAGATCAAACTAGAAACCACTCGAAAAACTCATTTGTATTACAAATTCATTCAGAAAAATGTTTGGCTATTGCACTACATAGCCAATAAATTGTATACTTTCACCATTATTTTCGAAGGTATTTCCATAGTCCTTCACTTGCTCTGCATTTCAGAGCTGTGCTACAAACTAAAGACAAAGTACACAATATGGTACGATAACATATCCAGCACTTAGAGCTGCAACTCATACTGACAAACAGTAAAGTAATAGTTAAAGGGTTGTGCTTTTACTGTTGTGCTTCAATGCTGCAATGATGCTAATGCCAGTCCACCACTGCTTAATGTAGTTCCAGTAGAAAGAATGCTTAGAGATAGGCGGAATTCATATGCCAGAACACGAACAAGACTTGAAGGGAAGGACTAATTCAAGGCATCTTTTCTGTATTTTTTTTTATAAAAAGGAGAATTGTAAGACTCAAATAAAAACAACAGGGAGAGAGGACATGATTAGGAGTTCTTAATTCCTTTTAACAGATTTATCATTTTCTTGTTTTGAACAGTACTGCTAAGAGCTAACAACTACTCACTGACTAGCTTAATACAGGACGTAATTTTAGAAGTCAGTGTCTGAACCAAAACCATCCACTAATCATATACTCACACAGAATCACAGAATCGCAAGGGTTGGAAGGGACCTCGTGAGATCATCTAGTCCAACCCTCCTCCTAAAGCAGGTTCTCCTAGACCATGGTACACAGGACTTCGTCCAGGCGGGCTTTGAATATCTCCAGAGAAGGAGACTCCACAACTCCCCTGGGCAGCCTGTTCCAGTGCTCCGTCACCCTCAGAGTAAAGAAGTTTTTCCTCATATTCAACTGAAACCTCTTATGTCTCAGTTTGTACCCATTGCCCCTTGTCCTGTCACTGGACACCACTGCAAAGAGTCTGGCTCCATCCTTAAGATATTTGTATGGGTTGATGAGGTCCCCTCTCAGTCTTCTCTTCTTCAGGCTGAACAAGCCCAGCTTCCTCAGCCTTTCCTTGTAGGAGAGATGCTCCAGTCCCTTAATCATCCTAGTTGCGCTCCTCTGGACTCTCTCTAGGAGTTCCTTATCTTTCTTGAACTGGGGAGCCCAGAACTGGACACAGTACTCCAGGTGGAATGTTTCCACAGAAACATTCAAAATGCACAGCGGCAGAATACCTCAACAGAGCAAGTGACAGTGCTCAGGAAACACAAATTAGATACAATAGCTTTGATAGTTTATATGAGTATATATTTACACTGCATTTTATACTGTTACTTTTGAAATAGAAGGAAAAGCAACCCAGACATTAGATATTTTTATATATATATAACTGATGACTTACTATTAATGTAAATTTTTCTGACCCTCAGATAAGGCATTTTTATTTTCCATTACCTAGGTCATATACATAGGTTCAAATACTGAATATTTGGACCAGAAAATATGCAGAGAGGTCTCAAACACAATCTTCTGTTGTCACTAAAGATATGGCTATAACAAATAACGTAACTGGCAATCTTGCAACTTGATAAATTGTTAGATTGGCAATAAGACTGAAGACCCCTGCAGATCTGCATTTGTTTTCCTAAACAGCTGTACAACAGATAGCAGATACGATGACAGTTTCCCAACTGAAATTTTACTGCTGGTAAGAAGCTGGTGGCATTAGTCTAAAAGGCAGCTCCAGACCTAAAGCTGTCCAAATATTTACAGCTAAAGTCCAGCAATAATATCCTGTAACAATTAACTTCTTTATTATTGTGAATCCTATAGACTTTCCTCTTATTTAGCCAAAGGTATTCCATGATTTCAGAACTAAAAGGAGCCTGAAAAACAATCCTTTTTTGTTTCATTTTCTACCCATTTTAAGGTTTTTCTGCAACTACAATAGTAATTTTTAAGCTTGATCCAGCATTTTCCTTGACGATTCTCATCAGCATGATACTGAACATAGCTCTTGTGACTTGTCTCCCCCAGTCTTTAAAAAAAAAAAAAAATCCCCCACACTGACACTGTACTAGGCAAAACATTTCTAACAGAAAAAAAATAACTTCTCATACTCCCTTGACATGAACCATATCAGGAAGGGCAATAAAATGAATTGAAGAAGAGTATTACCATTGTATACAGCTATTGGGTACAGACAGAGTTAATAACTTCACAAACTACAACACGGACAGTTTTTTTCCCCTCTTCTCTGTGCTACAGGTATGATAGAACTCAGTACTGCTGTTGAGAAACAGAAGTATGCAAAGTCAAGATCAAACAAAAAAGTTATCAAATAGAAAACTGTCCGAGTCTCATTATCACTTAATAATGGTGTCAAAAATTCATGTCATCAGTGCAAATTAAGGAAAAATATGGAAAATTTGACTGGGATGGATTAAACGAGGTTTTTAATCAGGCTACACAGTAAACTATAAGAAAGTGGATAATTACTTCACCCAAAAAGGACAGCAGACATGCCATTATATAACTTCACAGTCTATTTATTATCAGGCTAGCACAAACAAGCACAAGACCCAGAAAAATTACAGCAGGGACAAGTTCATTAAACCAAGAATCAGATGTTTATTGCTAGAAGGGAACACACAGACACTTCATCTCCTGCTGCTACCACACTCACACTCAGTTGTTGTTAAGGGGAAAGAGGACACAGCTCAGATGTATTCCCAGACTCAGTTTCTGAGAGAGTATAGAATCATAGAATGTTTTGGGTTGGAAGGGACCCCTAGAGGTCATCTAGTCCAACCCCCCTGCAGGGAGCAGGGACACCGCTAACTACATCAGGTTGCTCAGAGCCCCATCCAACCTGGCCTTCAATGTTCCCAGGGATGGGGCCTCCACCACCTCTCTGGACAACACATTCCAGTGTTTCACCACCCTCATTGTAAAGAATTTCTTCCTTATATTCAGTCTAAACCTACCCTGCTTCAGTTTAAAACCATTACCCCTTGTCCTGTCACAGCTGGCCCTACTAAAAAGATTATCCCCATCTTTCCTATAGGCCCCCTTTAGGTACTGAAAGGCCGCAATCAGGTCTCCCCGCAGCCTTCTCTTTTCCAGGCTGAACAACCCCAACTCTCTCAGCCTGTCCTCACAGGAGAGGTGCTCCAGCTCTCGGATCATTTTTGTGGCCCTCCTCTGGACCTGCTCCAACAGTTCCATGTCCTTCTTGTGCTGAGGGCTCCAGAGCTGGACGCAGTACTCCAGGTGAGGTCTCACCAGAGCAGAGTAGAGGGGCAGAATCACCTCCCTCGACCTGCTGGCCATGCTTCTCCTGATGCAGCCCAGAGTACGGTTGGCCTTCTGGGCTGCCAGCGCACACTGCCGGCTCATGTCCAGCTTGTCATCCACCAGCACCCCCAAGTCCCTCTCGGCAGGGGACCTACCTTGGCAAGTCCCCTACTGTTCCTCAAAAGATCCTTCTGCTCCTATGTCATGGTTTAACCACTGAAACCAGGACACCTATATGGCATGAGTGTTTTATCCAAAAGTAAAAAGTAAAACTCTGCATACGGCCAATAACATGTAATTACTACGTGCTGCTGACCATAACACATTTGTTGCTGTTTGCTTGTCCTATTCTTTGCTTGGTAATATTTAAAAAGACACTCATAAAAAGCTGGACACACAACAAGGAACATAGTAGCCTTTAGTGTATTTTCTGAAGTTTTTATGTGAAGACTGGAATCATGTTCCTCCACAACTGCAATATGGATAAAATGACCATGAAGAATCAGATGACTACTAAAAGATGTAACCCCATGTATGGGTAATTTCGTGTTATTAAAGCAATACAGACTAATCTTAATGGCTTGATCAATCGTTCGAACTTTCATATATACAAGTTATAATTACTAATGTCATCATCATTTGGTTGATTAGCTTAAGCTATTGTGGTTTAACCTGGCAGGCAGCTGAACACTACACAGCCGTTTGCTCAACTTGTGGGTGGAGATAAAGGCAGTTTAATGAAACAGCAGAATCTTAGAATGTTTTGGGTTGGAAGGGACCCCTAGAGGTCATCTAGCCCAACCCCCCTGCAGTGAGCAGGGACACTGCTAACTAGATCAGGTTGCTCAAGCCCTTTCCAACCTGGCCTTAAATGTGTCCAGGGGTGAGGAAAGCAGAGGAGGACGACAACTACAACTACAGAATATACAAAACAAGTGAAGCACAATGCAATTGCTCACCACCCACTCTGATGGATGCCCAGCTCATCCCTGAGCAGCAGTTGCTGCCCCCCAGCCATCGCCCCCCCCTCAGTTTATATACTGAGCATGACATCCTATGGTCTGGAATAGCCCTTTGGCCAGTTGGGGTCAGCTGTCCTGGCTGTGCCCCCTCCCAGCTTCTTGTGCACCTGGCAGAGCAGGGGAAGCTGAAAAAGTCCTTGACTGGTGTAAGCCCTGCTCAGCAACAATTAAAACATCAGTGAGTTATCAACATTATTCTCATCCGAAATCCAAACCACAGTGCTATGTCAGCTACTAGGAAGAAAATTAAATCTATTCCAGATGAAATCAGGACAGATATTAAGTCTTTTTCTGAAATTAGCCAAAGTGAATGCTTACCAAGAAAGACTGCAAATACCTCCATCAAAACTCATTCCCCAAACACAACAATAACTTAGAATAACAAGTGAGGAATGTAGGGCGCTGAAGACTTTATGTTTATAATTTTTAAAAGAAAAATGTTCTGAGGTTATATCTTTTATGTCTAAAATACTCTAAATTCAAGAGAGCAGTCAGAGATTAATAACCCGAGTTATTTACATTGAAAACAATCAAGCAAAATCTTTTCAAAAGTCAGCAACTCAAACTTACATTCAGAATACCAGAATAGTCATCACAAAGGTGTGAAACAACAGTCAAATATTTTCCTTAGTTGTACCAAGTGTAATGGACTTTAAAAAAAAAAGTAAATAAAATAACATTTAAAAAGTACACATTACTGTAGTAGACATTTTTCACATGCTAGCTTTGACATTGAAATATGAACAAAAATCACTATTAAAATGACCTGCGTTTGGCAATGTTCATTGCATGGTATTTTGAGTTGAACGAGACATGACTGGAAGCTCACAAATATCGATTTTGAACAACCAAAGGAAAAGAACTATTTTTTCTTTGAAAGGATCACAGAGATCATTAGCAAAATGTAAAATATCTTAGTAGCATAATCACAAATGTCTCACAACAAAAGGTCACTATGAGGCATACTTTGGCCTAAAAAGTTCAATTTGCAAACACATTTTCCCTTTTGAATCTTGCTCATGGACCTCTAGGTCTTTATTAACTTTCTTCTACATAACATTTTCTACCATCCATCAATTTCCCCCACACCTTCTTATTTTTTTCCTTATCATCTTTTGTACACTATGGTAGTGAACAGAAGATAGACATATAAGTCTGCTTACATTTCACTCACTGTCAATATTCAGTCAAAAAGATCATAGAATATCTAGAGTTGGAAGGGACCCATAAGGATCATTAAGTCCAACTGCCTGTTCCTCTCAGGACTACCTAAAACTAAACTATATGACTAGAGAGCACCATCCAGATGGTCCTTCAACTCTGACAGGCTCAGTGGTTCCACTTCCCTGGGGAGCCTGTTCCAGTGACTGGCCACACTCTCAGGAAAGAACCTTTTCCTAATGTCCAGTCTGAACTTCCCCTGGTGCAGCTTCATTCCATTTCCTTGAGTCCTATCTCTAGTCACCAGAGAGACATCAGCACCTCCCCCTCTACTGCCACCCCTGAGGAAGTTGTAGGCTGTGAAGTCACCCCTCAGTCTTTGCTTCTCCAAGCTGAACAAATCAAGTGACCTCAGCTGCTCCTCTTAAGTCTTGTTCTCCTAAGAGGGCTTTGAGGCCTTATACCATCTTGGTTGCCCTCCTCTGGACACACTCTAATAGTCTGATGTCCTTCCTATATTGAAGCACCCAAAACTGCACACAGTGCTTGAGGTGAGGCCACACCAGTGCGGTGTACAGTGGGACAGTCGCCTCCCTTGACTGGCTAGCTATGCTGTGCTTAAGGCACCCCAGGACACAATTGGCCCTTTTGGCTGCCAGGGCACACTGTTGACTCATGTTCAGCTTGCCATCAACCCAAGCCCTTAGATCTTTTTCCGCTGGGCTACTCTCCAGACTCTTATCCCCCAATTTGTACATACAACCAGGATTACCCAATCCCAGGCACAGAATCCAGCAGTTGGTGATTGCCCAGCTCTCTAGTCTATCCAGATCTTTCTCTAAGGCCTCTCTACCCTCAAAGGAGTCCACAGCTCCTCCTAATTTAGTATCGTTGGCAAACTTGCTTAGCGTACATTCAACTCCCATATCCAGAACAGAGTTGAGTCTTCCACTCCTTTTTCATGACAAAAGAGAAGGAGAAAACCTGTCTCTTATGTTTTTCTACACAAATTTTCAACATCAAAGGAAAAAAAAAAGCAAACAACAAAACCAATAGCTAACATATTTAAAATTTTTGATGCAGAATGGGGTCAGCTTTCTCACCTCTTCTGGCTAAACAGGAAAGGAAAAAGGCTAAAATAAAGCTCCCACCACATATCTCATTCTTGCAGACAAGTTTGTTTGCTTCCCCCCCCCCCCACAGTATCATGAACATTCTGATTGCAGAATAGCTCTGCAGAATTTATTCTATGCTGCCTATGTAGCCTATTTTTGGAATTTATATAAAACCACAGTATCTTCAGATAACACCTGATTAATCACAATCTTTCCTTAGTTAATTTTGTTTAGAGGAAAGCTATAAGCAGAAAGACATACAGCTTGCTATTTTTAAGAGGACATCAGTAAGGTTACATACTCCGTGAAGACATTATCAAGCTTCACAGACAATATACAAAGTCAATGTATCAAAACAGGAACAAGACAATTTTGTCAAACTACTTTAGGTAGGGCTTGTGTATAAAATAAGAATTTAAGATGAAAGGACACACAAGAAGCCTTTTACAGGAGGTGCCTTATGTTTTCATCTGTGTTACATTCACTTGCTTAAAAACTAAACAAAGTACCTGCTTTAAGATATACTGCTGATATAAAAAAGCATTCCTATTAGTCAAGATAAGCAAGGAAAATAGCAAGAACCATTAACTCTGCATGAAACAAAATTCAAAAGTTTTAACTTACACAACGTGGCTTCTACAGGAAATACTTAAAAATAGTCCATCTCTTAACCACTTTAGTGACTGAAATGGAGATCAAATTCTGAAACAATGCTTTAAAAGCTGTTCATGGGACAGACTTAAAATATCCACAACCTCAGAAGCAAATAAACAAACCTAGAAAACCAATTTTTGGCTGAGTAAAAATACTTACTTTTCAAAATGTAATTGCTAAGACAGACTCCCTAGTCTTCTGTTTCAAGATGTATCAATCATCAGTAACTCAGAACACAAACAAAAAAGACTGAACCCTTTCTTTTTTGACTACCATATATGGTTGCAGAAGAATAGGGCTTTACTGAATAGTGGCTTCCTTTCTACATGTTTTCAAAATATCAAGACAGCAAATATTTAATTAACAAAAACAAATTTTAAAGTGTTCACAGATTACGTGTGCTGTTTTGACAAATATTAAGTTACATTAAAATAATGTTTCACCACTGAATGAATACTCCCTTTTGTCCTAATATAGTAATACTTTGCAGGTTCTATTAAGTTAACAGCCAGAGAATAGGGTGTTGTTACACAACACACTTAAGTGATATTTGAGTATCTAATTAGGAAAGGTGAGAAATATACAAAGTAAAGTTACAGTAGTAGTATGCTGGAACCTGCAAACAAGATTTCTCACTTACTTATATACCAGTAATTCTACTTTTCAGTCTAGGAACAGATTTTTTTTATCATGAACCAAATTGTTACAGTTTCACAAATTCATGTTTGCAAATAGGTACAGTACTTACTTTTCCTTTGGAAAAGTTTGCTGATTTTTATTTGTGGAGGAAAAAAAGAAAAAGGTGGCAAGCACCACTATTTACAGCACTGAATAGCAAATAATTAAACCAGACATTTGGAAAAACACCAATGTGTGAGAGTTTTTCAGTTGTTGGCTAAACAACTGCAAGTATCTTTGCCAAAAGCAGAATAAAATGTCTAATCAAAAGTGACTTTCGCATACAGAAAATAACTTATTCTCTAATCTATTTCAAGAAGAAAGTTCAATCAATTATAGCAAAGACTGCAACTATATCTATTCAGTTGTGCAAACCAGTTTTCCATTTCCAATCTCATCCAGAGCTTACAAGCTTCATCTTATGCTTTAGCACGTAGCCGAGCCTGTTCTTCCTCCAATGGTTCACACAAATTCAGTTCTAGAGATGAAAGATAGCATACTAGCAAGCAATGCTGTATTGGTTTTACTGTGAATTTGTCCCACAAGTTTCATTACAGATACCCCATACGTTGCTGTTACAAATCTGACTGCACACTCAGAAGGCGCTCATGAAGCCTTTACCTATGAGGTGGCAAGTCCCTTTCATCTTTTGAGTCCCAAATCTTACTGCGCCAATTGTGAGCACCACTTGAGATGCTCCTCTTTTAATTCTACACAGGTCAAAACATCACCATCTTGAATTAAACCATGTCCTCTAAATCGTTTTTCACTCTACAAAGCAGTAAGGTTACAGAGCAGAGAGGTTTATGATGTTCAACTACAGCGTAAGTAGACAGTTTTTTCATATATTTCTCCTAGGTAAATACAAGGGATATAAGATTATTAATTCAATCTTGATACATGCTCTACTACATTTAAACATTAAGAGACCCGATGTTAACTTTTAGACTCATTTTTACATTTTATTAAATTCTGGTTCTTCCCATCAGAAACTCACCGCTAGGTGAGCCACTGAGAACAGCACAAACATATACGAAACTGCATTTATTAGTGGCTTGATAGGCAAAGAGTAGGAAATTGCGTGCAAATATAGCATATGGATCATGATGTGGAAAAAACCACATATATATATAGAGAAAGGCATACATAAAAAGGAAATATGACAGCTGTTCAACACTGCTTTGTAGTAAAGAATGTTTTAGAAATGTTCTCTGAGGGACAATTACTTAGGCTGTCAGCAATGCAGACAGTAGGGCAGAGAATATAGAGAAATGGACAAAATTTAAGAGATCATGTGAAAAACAAGGAACCTTTCAAACATGACTGCATAAGGAAATACAAAACATAGAGCTAAGGTAAAATAGGCACGTTATTACACATAAGATTAAATGACAGTGATATCAATCATTCATCCTGGTGAAATTCCAATATACAGAAGATGTATAAGTCATATTTTAAAGATCCGAGTATCTAGAGTTTGAATACACATTTTAGATGTATATTAAGAGGTAATTTGAACTCATGATCTTTCCAGAAGATAAAAAAAGCTGCAGATGCTCTAAATCTTTGAAACAGAAATCAGCTACTTATTGAGATACCTTTAAATTATTGCATGCACATTAGAACTCTGGCCCCAAAGCTGGAAAAAAAATTGCTTTAGAGCATGTACATACAGGCAGTTCTTATGCTATTTCAATAGAGCATAAAGGTAACATTAAAACAAATAAAGGATTTAGCTTCAGTTTATGATTTATCTTGCAAAACGCTAATTTCTTGTGCAGAAAAGTCAAATTAATTTACTATTAAATGCATGAAAAAAATTATTTTTACACTTAGAGAAAAGAACATAACTTGTACTAACCTTCAGCATCAAGGAGTTTCTCTATGCCCAGGTGTTGCCTGGCTATGTTGAATGCATGGTCTAGTCGTTGTACAGGTGTCTGCTGAGAAGCAACAGCATTCCAATCAAATAGGTCTGGTCTAAAGCAAAGATAAGAGGAACAGTAAGTTTCTTCTTTTTTAGCATTAGATGCAATTACATATTTCTATGGCTTTCCATCAGCATCAGCTACTACTTTTTCATTTTCTTAATGCAAGAACGTGTTCAATCAGTGCTGGAACTAATGAAGCTTGGTTTCTAATGGGTTTGCATCCTATACTCATCCATCTTCATCATCATCACATGAACCACATTTCTTATTCTCCACTAAGTCCCAACAGCCTACAACCTCACTCCCCAAAACTGCCTGTTTTCACCCACAGTACTCTGCTCCTGTCATTGCCCAAAATTCCTGCAGCAGGCTTCCTCCCCTCTTTCACTCCCAAAGAGTGCCTGGGTGAGAAGGATCATGTCCTGTGGCCATGCACACTTGGACTGGCTCGTGGCGGGCCAAGTGGGACAGATAACTGCCGAGGTAATTTTTCAGCCTTCCTCCTCTCTCCAGCCACCAGTCTTTCATTTCACTTTGCTTACTATTTCTAAGTAGGTAACTGCTTTTGAGATTACCAGCTCGCTGTTATATCCAATTGAAATCGGTCAACAGGTTCAAAAATTCATGACCTAGGAACATATGCAGCATAACTGCACACACCACATTTCTTACCAAAACTTTTAGGAAAATACGCACTTTTCAGATGAGTATAGAACTGTAGCCCAATCATAGGTTTTCACTAATAGGAAGAAAAGCTCTAGAGCACAATTTAAATGCTCTTACAGGAAAAGAGAGAGTGACCAAAACTGAATTATAGCTCAGATACACAATCTAAGCCCTTGTATGATCAGTTGCACTATCTGCAAAAACTGTGATCTTTGGCATTTCATCTGAGTTATCCATTAGGAGATAAGAATTTATTATCAGGCACTCCGGAAAAAAAGTTTAATCAGATATAATATGAAGAAAAACAACTACACTATTTGTGACTTTACAGTGTTCTAAATCAGAAAACATTTAAACATATAATTTTACCTACAGATAAATCAAGTATGTTATTTACACAAATTAAAATGTTTCAATTAGTTATGACAGATTTACTTTCAGTTTTATTAATTTTAAAAGTTCATTTTAAACAGTCTCCTGTAGCTACAAGAGATGGCAAAAATTTTCACTACATCATGCTGTAATAACATCAAGACAACAAAGGAAAAATGCCATTTATGTAGTAGTAACTTCCCAGTTTCTCCTTCCCACATGCAGAACAACTCACTGAAGCAAGCAGCTCCAAGACCAGCACGATTGGCAGCAGAGTGCTCTAGCACAGTGCACAGGGGGGTTTCCCAAACCAGGGGAGCCTCAGGGGGACTAAGAGCCACTGGGCACCCGCAGCTCACATGACAGTGGCTGACAAGACCTTGGTGGTGCCAGCAGCAAAGGCGGCCGAGCGCCCCCACACATACAAAAAGTCCTTGGGGAGCACTGGCAACCAGGAGCACTGCCAACGGGGCATGGCGCAGCAGCAAAGGCATGGCGCAGCGTTTGGCGCGGCAGTTGGCTGGAAATTAACAAATGTGATGCCCATCTACAAGAAGGTCCAGAAGGAGGATCCAGGGAACTATAGGCCTGTCAGCCTGACCTCAGTGCCAGGGAAGGTCATGGAGCAGATTGTCTTGAGTGCCATCACACAGCACATCCAGGACAACCAGGTGATCAGGTCCAGTTAACATGGGTTTATGAAAGACAGGTCCTGCTTGACAAACCTGATCTCCTTCTACAACAAGGTGACCTGCTTACTGGATGAGGGAAAGGCTGTGATCTAGTGTACCTGGACTTTAGTAAAGCCTTTGACACTGTTTCCCATGGCATTCTCCTGGAGAAACTGGCAGCTCATGGCTTGGATGGGTGTACCCTTTGCTGGGAAAAAAAACATCTGGATGGCTGAGCCCAGAGTGTTCTGGTGAACGGAGTTCAATCCAGTTGGCGGCCAGTCACAAGCAGTGTTCCCCAGGGCTCAGTTCTGGGTCCAGTTCTGTTCTAATATCTTTATCAATAATCTGGATGAGGGGATCAAGCGCACCTTCAGTAAGTTTGCAGATGACACCAAGTTGGGTGGGAATATGAGTCTGCTTGAGGGTAGGGAGGCTCTACAGAGGGATCTGTACAGGCTGGATCGATGGGCCAAGGCCAGCCGCATGAGGTTCAACAAGGCTAAGTGTCGGGTCAAAACTCCATGCAATGCTATAGGCTTAGGGAAGAGTGGCTGGAAAGCTGCCTGGCGGAAAAGGTCCTGGGGGTCTTAGTCAACAGCTGGCTGAATATGAGACAACAATGTGCCCAGGCAGCCAGGAAGGCCAAGAGCATCCTGGCTTGTATCAAAGAGAGCATGGCCAGCAGAACTAGGGAAGTCATCTTTCCCCTGTACTTGACATACATGAGGCTGCACCTTCAACACCACGTTCAGTTTTGGACTCCTCACTACAAGAAAAGCATTGAAGTGTGTCCAAAGAAGGGCAATGAAGCTGAGGAAGGGTCTAGAGCACAAGTCTTACGAGGAGTGGCTGAGGGAACCAGGGTGGTTTAGCCTAGAGAAAAGGAGGCTGAGGGGAGACCTTATTGCCCTCTACAACTGCCTGAAAGGAGGCTGTAGCGAGGTGGGAGTCAGTCTCTTCTCCCTGGTAACAAGCAATAGGACAAGAGGAAATGGCCTCAAGTTGCGCCAGGGGAGGTTTAGGTTGGGTATTAGGACAAATTTCTTCACTGAAGGGTTGTCAGGCACTGGAACAGGCTGCCCAGGGAAATGGTTGAGTCTCCAGCTCTGGAGGTATTTAAAAGACAGGTAGATGAGGTGCTTAGGGACGTGGTTTAGTGGTGGACTTGGTAGTGCTAGGTTAATGGTTGGACTCGATGATCTTAAATGTCTTTTCCAACATAAATAGTTTATGATTCTAACTTGAAAATTTTAAATTTGGCTGTGGGTGGGCAAGAAGCTGGAAGGAGATGCAGCCAGGATAATTGACCCAAACTGGCAAATGGGATATATAACTTGCTCAAGGGGTAAAGGAAGAGGGTGATTGGGGGGGTGTGTGTGTGTGTGTGTGTGTGTGTGTGTGTCTTCAAGTTGGCTGCTGCTTGGAGACTGGCTGGGCATCAGTCTGCTTGTGGGAAATGTTGAGTTACTGCCTTTGCATCACTTGCTTTTCTATTCTTCTTTCCTTCATTTATTGAATGGTTTCTATTTCAGCTCATTATTATCTTGCTTTTGCTCTTCCTGTCCCAGTGGAGCCAGGGGGGAAGAAAGCAAGTGGCTGTGTGGGTGCTCAGCTGCTGACTGGGGGTCAACCCACCACACTCCTACATCTTACTCTACAGGCATACAGATATTCTTCAGTTTTTTATTTTCTCCAAATTTAACACTTTTTGGCTAGCATATGGCATAGGATGCATAAGCTCATAAATCAAATTTAGCACAGAGAACACTATAGTAACCAAAAAGCTATTATGAATTTCTTAAAAAGCTCTGCAAGGATGTGTTGCACAAATACCACAGAGACTAGGGTGTAAAAAGATTATTCAGTGACAAACGCTTTTAGGACAAAGAAAGAAAAGAATGATATCCGAGGGACTACCTCCCCCCACCAAATATTTTCGCAGGGATTTAGTTTGAATTTCTCATCACACTTGGGCTGCTCAGAGCAACACATTATCTTCACACAATCATGACTCGTTTGGCGATATAAGATTTTATATACAGGAACATGGTCTCTTCTAACCAGTCAGGACTCCACTGAGCAAGAACAATAACATTTAGAATTATTCATTGAGGAATGACACAATATTGTGTTATTCCTCTTGAAAAACCTCTGCCATCATTAGTAATATCTTAAACATTCAATTTCATCCAGCTTCTCAATTGCATAATCCTGAAGGATATTTTCAAGTTAATGTGTCCAGATAGGCCAAGACTATTATCATCACGTCCTCTGTACAGGTAGGATTCTCAATATAAGACACAGAGAGAATGATTTTTTTTTTTTTTTTTTTTAAACGCACCCAAGCACTCAAACACAGAATTTTCAATGGCAAAATTTCAGATAACATCATGTTGTAGAACTCCTTAATTGAATTTGCATGCTTACTAGCTCTACTGCATATGCATGTGCCTGTGTAAACATACACAGCATCTCTCTTTTTACACTTAATACAGAAGGCAAAAATTTGAACCCTCTGAGACATATTTATAAAAGAGAAGCACAAAGCTTCAGTAAGTGACTGATGGGTTTCTTATGAATTTTCTTAGTATTGTACATAAAGAAGACAGCAGAGATTTCAAGCCAACTTAAAAGTACATAGCCACCTACTGCAATTCAGCTCTGACAAGCATCAACTTAATTATAAAAAAAAAAATTAAAAATTAAAAAATCTCTCCCTATTCCAACAGCAATTTAACTTTCTATATTTTCCCTCTGATGAAGAATACTTGAGTATTACACATTTCAGTAGCACCACCAGTAGAATAAGAGCATCATAACATCAGTTTGAAGCATCAGCTTCTCAGTGCTATGTGTCTAGATGTTTTGCTGGGTATATTTATGTGGCAATACTGCCAAGTATGACTGCAGGAGACATTACAGCCTAGAAGATTAAGAATTGCGATATATGGCAAATAGCTTTTCAAAATCCCTGAAACAACACCGAAACAGAATATCAAATAGCAACCACTATTAGCTTTCTGAGGAGTTTTAAATACAGGTGTGAGCAGGTATGAAATAGGAAAGAAAAATAAAATGGAAAACTGATTCTCTGCCTTCATTTGTTCTCTCTGTATTGTTCAAATTGTACAAAAGGGAGAGGAAGTTTTTCTCACCTCGGTTCATGTCTGACAGGAAGTAAAGCCAAGGAGACATAACTAGCAGTCTTCACTCCTCTCCCCGAACACATACAAGCATACGCATGTTCAAAGAAGTTAGAATTAACTAGAACATGTTTAACTCCATCTAGCCGTTCACTGATTAGCTACAACAGCACGGATCTTGTATTAGTTTATGACAAGATCATGGAGAGACAAAACTGAAAGGATTAAAGGCTTCAATGGAGACGTTTTGTATTATAAAATAAAATAATCTCAAACAAAAGGTAGTTTTTGTACTTACAGTTCTTTCCTATAACAAGCAAAAAGAAGAAAAAACAAAAGGAAGGAGAAAACAAACCTGAAATTTTTCAAAATATATTTGCAACAAAAATAGTTGGTCATAAAGTGTAAAAAGCATTTCCTCCTCCCCCCTCCCCCAACCAATTACACAATTTATGGTGGAAATAGATCAGGCAGGGTAAGAAAATTTAATCTGGAGTATACCAAGGCCAAACAAATCCTGACATATCATGGATAAGACAAACCACAGTAAACTACAAAAAGCAACAGGTTACCATCAGATTTAAGGAAGCAACAAAACAAAACTCAGAGGCAGCAGAAACTATGTCCACTAACTTCACCCCACCACAGTGCTCTGTTCCTAGCCAGAGCCCCTATCAGCAATACTGTTTCAAGACACATCTTTGTTTACTCTTATTTTTTCCTCAGAGACCACCTACTAAATCTTTGTCAAAAAAAGGAAAGCTAATTTTCATGAGTGCAGATATAGATATTGTGACCAAATAGCCCCCACAAGAGCTTATAAGCAGTGAAGAAAAAATAAACAGAATTTCTGGGAGTTGGTTTCTTTACTTACTAAAGAACATATTTATTCATTCAAATAAATTTTTTCCATATCAACCTGAAATTAATACATTGAAGATGCATATGGCAGTGAAAACTGAAAAGCTAATGAATTTTTGTAGAGTCAAGAAAAGTAAGAGAAATAAAGCGCATGCTCCAGCCTGAGAATTCTGAAGGAAGGATGTGAAAAATTTTGAAGATACTTTAACATCACAGGATGTATTGTTTTAATTTCTTCAGAATTTCTGAAGTGACTCATTTCTAATGTAACACAAGCCTTTAAAACAGCAACCTTTATACCAAAAGTTATGCAAGTTAAAAAATAATTACACAAAGGAAATTATGCATATCACGAAGAAACACCATGCATGTTTTGTAAGCCATTTTCTTAAGCTGTATTAACATCTACCTAAGATTACAACACTATTAGAATTAGGCCACAATGAAATAATTTAGCAAAAGAGCAACTCACATATCTAATTCACAAAAGCTTGCCATCATTGTATGTAGAAAGGAGCCACATTTAGATCATAAGTTACCATCTCCTTTTCAAGAGAAAAGTTGTGGCTTTGTTGTTGTTCTAGCTTTATTTATACAAGAATATCTCATCTTCAGCACTCTCACAATTAAAACAAACCAGGAGCCATTAACTAGCATGTAACCTAGTAACTTGTTACAACAAAAAATATTTACATACCTCTTCATACCATTGCTCTTACTTCTACTTTTCCTTTAACTTTCTGAAGACAAACTTTTGCTCCTCTTACCTAAGACCTCTTTTTAATACCATTTTCCTTTACCCCTCCCCACTATGGCACCCTGAAGCAGAAACAGCTGCAGTGAAGTGCTCATTTCTAAGGCTGTCACCTGGCCTAAGATCAAGCATTTTAAAGAAGCAAGGAGGAAGCTAATGCATACCACCTGTTCCCTCTTCAAAATTCTGATTAAAGGGCAGGGGGGAAAAAAAAAAGGCCTCAACAAACTTAGAGGAAAGATGCAAAGCTCTGTCTGATACCCATCTGGAGGAAAAAGTTTACAAGAAGTAAATGAGAAAAGCTCTCTGTGATCTGGAGCCTGGAATAGGGAGAGTTTCAACTGTAGCAGGACCGACCTCTCTTCCTTAGCAAAGTATTTTAATTTCTGTACATTCCTAGGGTGATGGTGCCACTCCAAAGCTGTGGAGCTCCATCATTCAGTTCAATGCAGAATGTACTGTTCAAATAACCATAGCCCAGGTTTATCTTTATATTATGAAAATTTGCTCATTGATGTGCCCTTGTAGCTTTGCCAAGTAACCCGTGCTCCAGTGCCCCTCACACTCAGTATTAAAAGCAATTGTTTAAGAGCCCAAATGTCCATAGAGAGATGGTGATTATACAAATGGGAATATCTACTCAAAGTAACTCCATTGTAAAATGGCAGAAAAAGGGCATTAGAAATACCTGATCAAAACAAAACAGTCAGCTGTAAGCAAGGGAATGGCGAGTTAAAAGACTATGAGAGATAAAGCTTCCCCCTATGAGTACTGCTCTCTCAGTGTATTATGTCTATGTAGTTAGTGCTTTGTGCCAGTCTCTTACTTTCTTTTAATCCCTTCAACAAAGCACTGAGAATATTAATCTAGATACAAATTCCACACTACTGTCTGAACCTCTTAAAAAACAAAAACAAAAAAAAAACAAAACCAAAAAACCACCTACCCATCACTGAAAACATTATATAAGAGAAATGAAAATATCACCACTTAAAGAATAGGGATTGGTTTGATTTTGTTTTATTATTTAAGTATTATTAAGTTATTTCATTATTATCAACCATCAGTAAGGGAACCATATTAGATTTTTATTGGTAAGTCATATGTAAAGCCAGTATCCTCTCCTTAACAATAGCATTTAAGCTTTCCACATCTCAGGAGTTTAAGGAATTTTGGAG
Organism: Gorsachius magnificus; assembly: GCA_034008185.1. Lineage (NCBI taxonomy): Eukaryota > Metazoa > Chordata > Aves > Pelecaniformes > Ardeidae > Gorsachius > Gorsachius magnificus. Next base: position 92,490,117 of record CM067081.1, read on the forward strand.
TTGGAGACATTGTGTTTGTACACATATATTGTTGTGGGAATGCAACAAGGTTGCCTTAACTCTTTTTTTTTCCTCCATTCTTGAGCTTTTTGCACCTGGACCATGTACAAAGATGATTCAGTACTACTTAGGATGTTTTTGAGGGCAGATACCTAAAATATAACAGTCATATAAACAGAAGAAAAACCGAGGTATAACAACTTTCCAATGTGTTTATTCTTTGACAATGAGGACCTTGACTATGAATAAGATGAACATAATGATGTTTTCTGTAATGCCTGTTCCCAAATGTTTCACACAATCACTCAGCCTGGATACTTTATGGTGAAAGTGGTATTTAGCAAGCAAATTGAATTATATACTTAGAAAAGCACACAAATATAATGTAAGAGAGGCTGAGGGATTTTTTTTTTCTTTTTAAAGACCAGATGGATACATGGAATATACTGTTAATAGCAACTCCAGAGTGTGTTAACATCAAAACCAAGAAGACGTGTAAGCCTATTCTCCCATCTTCATCTACTCAAACAATTTTCTCCTGCTATTCTTCTCCTTCCCCCATCCCCACCCTCAAAAAGAAATGACTACAAAGCTAGTACAACCAAAATGTAACAGAGGCTGTAAATTGAGGCTGAACATTAAAGCTGTTGAAGGATAAATCAAAGACATAAAAATTACTGTAAATATAAGATAGTGTATAATCTTATTTATTTTAAAGTTTATATGTATTTCCTTCAAAATTATTTGCCATTATCTGCTGTGAGCTGCAAAAAGTTGTTTGCAAAAAAGTTAATTTAATTTCCCTGAAATCACAGTAAAACAGTGTGACTAAAAAAATTACTACTTTCTGCATGTAGGGTTTTCTGAAAGTAGAATTTTAATTAGATCTCAGCCAGTATTGCAGATGAGGCAATATAAAGACTACAGTGTAGTGTATGTTTGAATGCAGTTATAAAAAAAGGCTTGAATTATTTTTAAATGAAAAATCTAATTGTAAAAATAGTAGTGTTTTAGATACACAGTAGGACTAACCACAACATGTAGTAACTGATCTTAATAGCTTACTGCTATATGCCAAAATATCATTCTTAACATTATACCATAAAAGTATTATGAAGCACTTTTTAAAAAAGCAAATGAAACAGGACTGAGTTTAGAAAAGAAAATTTAAGGTTTGCATATTGTGAGAGACTGATTCCTGCAGATGTCACAAAGAAATTACTTTAATGCTACTAGGAAATCTTGCCTCACTTTCAGAGAGCCTAAATACTATGGAAAAATTTGGCTAGCATCATTCTTTCAGTGTGGGAGATATTTTTGTTTTATTGGGGTTTTTTTGGTAGCAGACAGTCCAGGAATAGTGCAAAAACTGGAAAAAAATACATACACCAGGCACCAGGTTCACCATATGAGTTCATTATCATACTTGATTTTCAAACGATGTCTAGTCTTTTTTCTGACTAATTCTGCTTCCACTCCTAAGAACATCAAAATGTGACAAAGGCTGTGCACACAAATTACAGGATGAGGGTCAATGTGGAAGGCTTACAGCTTACCTCTACAATATACCTGAAGGAAAGGCTAAACTCCAAGACTTCAGTGTAAAAAGGAGAAGCTACCATTTGCAGTAAAGATTATTTTTGACAATTAAATCACAAAAGTCTTTTAAGTTCCAGGAACAATGTACAGGATTTAAATCTTTAAAAATAAATTTTTCCACCAATGTGTTTTATATATGTACTAGTTTTTTTCCTAAGTAATCATAAAGACAACCGTAGCTGTTCTGACAATTAGAGCAAGAAATGCTTGTTTTTCTTCAAGAGCCTATTTCAATATAAAAATTGCTGGAAGAAAGAGAGGTACTAAAAGGTATTGTAGGAAGGGACAATAATGAAGGATGAAAAAAGACAATGGTAAAAGTGAATTAATGAAATACAGAGGAATAAACTCAGAGGAAGTCAGGAAAAAGAAGACAACATCTGGACCAGACTTTATGGAGAACAAGGAAATGGAAGAGATAGAAATAGAACAGGAGAACTGGAGAAACAGAAAATCAAAGAGGGAGAACAGAGGAACTAAGTTCAAGTGCTTTTCTTCAGAGAGCTTGTTGTTCTATGTGTGCAAAACACAAAATATTATTAAAGCATAGAATGTGTGAGACACCAGGTTTCTCTGAGATTTCACATAAACCTGCGTTGATCAACTTTTCTTGAGTGTATATTCAAACGGTCTTCTTCAGACACAAAGCCCAGTCACTCTGACACCCAATAAGTAGGTACCTGCATTTTAGAGTGACTAAATTAGGTGTCAGTGCTTCTTAGAGAAGGCTTTTTATTCTTGTAGGATAGATCTAGGTGCTCCTGAACACTCAGAGTGTCTTAGTGCACCTATTTTATTGATTGCATCTTGAATCTTGAAGGGCAATTCAGTGCTCCCGCATACTGAGCAAGAAGTGCAGTCAACAAAAATCAATATAGAGGACACATCTAAGCACAGAGGTTCATCTTAAAAATATCTGACTCAGGGATTCAGAGAACTTTAGGTCTTCCTCTGAGACTTTTGCAGAATAACTTAGCAATTCAAGTCCAGAAGACAACAACTGGTGTGTCTTGGAGTCTTGGAGACTTGCCTCAAGGAATTTGAATGCACACTTGCCATTTCCCAGATGAGCGCATTAACTACTGGACAAGAGACAAGCCTTCTGTGGAGTAATTATTTTTCAATTCTACTGGAGATAAGCTCACTGTGCAGAAAGCTGTGCAAGATTTATGGCAGCAGACACAAGAAGAGTAAAAGCGAGCTTAAATTTTGCAGCCCTGTTTTAGAAAACCTGAATAAAGTGCATAAATTGTAGTGAGCAGGAAATGAATGTTCACAACTGGTGAACTTCACACTGAGCTGAACACAGCAGTGCATAAAGTATGGCATAGAGACACTTAGAGATTTGTCTACACATTCCCCAATGTGGCTTAGGCAGGCAACTGCTTTCCCCAACCAGGGACTCCTCCTGAATAAGAGACTGTTCAGGCTTCTGGAGCTCTTCTTACAGAGAGGGACAAAAAGGAATTTCTGATTGCTGACTTCAGACACCAGATGATATTACATGGTCCTGTAGAGCACACAGTCTGAATATCTGAGTATCGGATACCCTAATCAGGAAACAGACAGTCTGATATTGTGTCTAAGTGAAAAGACATGCAACCACTTTGGCCTTCTGCTGCACTGATTTGCTGAAAATTAAATCAAGGTAGTTACAATGCCAGACAGTACTACTGGATTTAGACTTTCAGTCTACAGTAATAATTAGTTATCCAATATAATTTCAGCATAACTTTTTGGGGGCATTTTTGAAATAAAGTATTTTCCCTTTGAGGTGTATCTACTTTTTCTTAGATGTATCCAATGCAACAGAGGAAGCACTTTACCACCAAAATTAGTAGGAATCACTCAGTCCTTTTTGTATCACAAAGTTCTTATGTGAATTAAGTAACCTAGTGTTTGAGTTAAAACCAGCATTTACCTACTTAATAAGGTTGTGTAGACACAATGTTTTAGGAAGATGAAAAGGTATTCATGCCCACAGAAATTATGTGTAAGCTCCCACACTGTAACAAAGCTTCCATGAAGGCAAATGATGCAGACAGAAGAGTATGCCACACAAAGTTTTTTTTTTTTTTCCTTTTTTCTTTTTTTAACATCTACAAGTATGGAATCAGATCTTTAGAAAGAAATAGATTAATTGATTTCTACAGGATAATTGCATTCTTATATTCAGGTCCATCAGAATGAAACCACTTATGAAATGAGAGAGCAAATTAAAAAGAGAAATGATCATCAGTGGAAATAACAAGTAAGCTTAGAGAATGTTTGAAAAAAACCCACAAACCCACATTTTAATGAATGACCAATGAATAAAGTAATTATAAAAAGTTAGTAGTCACGATATTCTAGTTCTTTTCTTATTTAGCTCTGAAAACGCAGTTTTCCTAATACCTGCATAAACACCTGCAAGACGTGAGCACATCAACGGCAGAGTAACACCAGGATGGTGGGAAAGCCAGCTGTTAATGTTATAAATACCGAATGCAGGTCAAAGACATACAATAAGCCCTTTTAGAGTACAATAAATTCTTCCTTAAGACAATGCCTCATTCTTAACATTACACGCAAACAACACTTGTAACTGAAAGTTCCTGGACCTTCAGTACAGTCAGATCTACTCAAGGCTCCCAGGCGTATGCAGGGTGAAAAAATGGACTCACAGCAAGAAATACCTACTGTGCCTGGGGTGGTGGTGTAAGGCATAGCCACTGTAAATGGCTGTTACTGTTAGTCTTTGGACTACAACAGCAATAGACTTAATCATTTTCATTCAGAAACAATTACATGAGCCAGTGAAAATTTTGGAAAGAAATATCTGCAGGTGTTCACTGCATCAGTTGGAAGCCATATATTGTCTCAGACTATGCTTTTAGAAATATTTTGCCTTATTCTATTTTAAGCCTTTAATGCAACCAAAAAAAAAAAAAAAATGCCCTGACTTGTTCTAGTATCTTGTAAAATGCTGTTATCTCTTACTAAACAGGATATACCCACTCAACTGTTCAAAAACTCAACTCACTGATAATTTGGAGTAGTCAGCCACCTTGCAGGATAGCCCCCTTTCGGAGAGATGGAGAAGAGAAATCAGGAATCTTACCACACTGGAAAAATACCTACTGCTTTAAAACCAGTGGTAGCAAGAACTAGACCTTTAAGATAGATTGGCTTGCACGTCTTCCTTAAGCCAAGTGCACAGAACCACCAGAGAACTCTGAATCTCTAGAAGTAGAGTCTTATACAGCATACACTAGAACAAGACAACTTCTGAGAGAGGGTGAAAACTCAGATCAGCTGGGGCAACAACATGAAAGGTTTTGAAAACAAAGGCTACCTTCTCCAGCTGTGTCCCTTCAAGGCAAGTCCATACTTTCAATCCAGCAACTGTAAGAGGCTTTCAACACTACATTTCTCCCCCTCTAAGACCCCATGGGAAAATCTCCTTCTCCCTCGAGGACAACCTCAAAGGCTTGGTTTTGATTCTATTCCTTGCTCTTCTCAAAAGTTTCCAAGCCTATACTCCCTGAGACTATCTACTTAGTATATGCATTGAAATTCCAGAAAAGGACCTGAGCTGAGCATATTCGATTGCTCTGTGAAAAGCTCAGACCTTCTCCCTCCACAAGGGGATTCAGTCTGACACTAAACATGGCACCCTGGTCAAAGCAAACAGGCGGCCATTTAAAAGAGTGCTGAAACACCCCCATGGCAAGCAGGTAAAACCCTGACATAATAGATACACCATCCCCAAGCCCTTTCACAGCCATCTGTTACAAGCTCACTGAAATAACACAAAGTTAGTTTTCCTACCTGTGACTGTGGAGGAGTGCATTGAAAGCCAATCCATCAGACCAGCTACTGGTGAAATTGATAACATTGACCTGTGGGTAATTACGAGTCGATTGGCGGACCCAGCTCAGCAGAATCTTTTCACTGTTTGTCTGCTGCAGTCCAGCCATGATGTTTTTCATTACATCTTTGACCTGCAAGAAGAGACAGAATTTCATCAGTGATTGAACTTACTCATTAAAAGCTGAGGTTTGGTTTTTTTTTTGGACACAAAAAAACTTCAATTGCCTAGATTTAAGCCTTAAAGGAAAGCCTCCTAAGTAATTATAGAACATACTTGGTGTCACAGTATAATGACAGCAGTCAGGTCTGAATGCTTAAAGACAACTGATATTGACCTGTTGGTCACCATTGCTAGTGCATTCATCCTTGTGCCACGTGAAACGTTCTGTGGATGAATAGAGAAGGCACATTTGTTTGCACTCATGGGAACAGAGTTTGTTCAAACTAAGTATCATTCCTTATGGTTTTCTTTGCTCTGGAAATATATCCTTAGTTAGCATGATACATTATAGCAAAAGTTGATAAAACAATGAAAAGCATTCTTCTCTCATTGCCAGAGTTGAAGTACTGAGGCAAAATAAATGTGCTCAGTGCACGTACAAAATGTTTTTTGACGTAAACGTGCAAACTATATTTGCACGCATGCACTTGGATGAAAAGTGAATTTCAGTGCATGAATTAAAAGAGTATTGTATATGTTTAATTTTTAAACTTTTTAAAATGAATATTTATTATTATTCTTTCATTAGAGAAAGCTCACCGACCTACAGTTATTATTTTACAAAAAGCCATTAATTCTGAAGGCTTGTAAAAACATTAGCCTGGAGTTTGACATAATGCAGTTGATTATATATTTCTTAGCAACTTCTTTACTAGTGAAAGAGCACCCAAAATTTTATTAAGAATTTATAATTTTTTTCCTGTGAATAATCCCTTTTAAATCACTGCTTTCTCCATATATCTTGTAAAATTAGAAGCTCTTTTAAAATACTCCCTAAATTATAATTTAACTATGAAGTTGCTTATTGTTGCTTATTCACTTATGAAGTATATAATTTCATTATAATTCTCCACTTGAATTGCTCTGCAGCCAGTATCAGTCAAAGAACAACATTCAGTGTAGAAGCTACTTTACAATAAAGGATGGACCACTTCAAACCATAAAAACCATAAGATAAAATGCAGAAGATGTAATCTCAAAGAATAATCAACCACAAAAAAAATTAATTACTATGATACTGTAGAACAAATCCAGATACCATTTTATTGTTCAATCTGTTAAGTTGATTGCTAGTTTGAATAAGCGAAGATCTGAATTACTAAAAGAATGTCTCATTTTTACATCTCAGATGCATAGTACCCAAAAAGTATCAGTGTCTTCAATTTTGCTTTTGAGAGTTGGGTATAAAGTTAACTTTATATGTTATTAGTTTTTGAGATGGGAGAAAAACTGATCCTCTCTAAATTTCATGGGACACCTTCCTGACTTTAGTCCATTTCAGTTTGCACGAATGAAAATGAATATAAATTCTATCAGATAAGAATAGCAGCATTTTATAGTTGCCTACATTTCTACAGCTGGAGACAGAAAGTAAAGACTTTAAGAAAATTAGGAAATATATTCTTTAGTTTTGCTTCATAAGTCTGAGCGGGTATTTTGAGTTTCTCGTTAATATTTGTAGTGTCTTCATTATTGAGAGTTGCCAAAGTAGATTCACATAATTCAGCAAGTTAAGAGATTTGCCTCCTGTATTTCCAGGCAAAACCCCTTCACTATTATAAAAAATATAAAATTTTGGTTTTCATGAATCCAGGTGCTAAAAAGAAGAAAAAATTCGAGATTAGCATCTATTGCACCAAACTTAAACAACATGAAAGACTAGAAAATATTGAAGTTATGGTAATGGAGAATCGTCCAAGCCAGGATTTCATTGTTCATTTTGGATTTTTATCATGTGCTTGTATTTACAAATGCAGATTTATCTGAATATTATAAGCAAACTACAACATTTGATTACTGAATGAATGCAGAAACACAATATTCAGAAATATAAAAGTTCGTAACATACAGAAAAGATCAAGTGTTTGAGTTGACATTAACTTAAGAGAGGAGCAATAAGTATGAACAGAGGAAATTAGGCAAAACCAATAAAACAATGGCCCATCAGGAAGGCTATTAGTCAGAAGAATATGGGTGATAGTTTTTCATTTGATTTAAAAAGACAAAGTAAAAAATTTAGCATTTATTTCTACTTTTGAGTAAACAAATACGAAATAGTTTCAAACTCATCTTGTTGAGTTTAGTGCGCTGGCATTGGGTAGTTACTCTCAGTTTCCGGCTTTTCTCCGCAGCGGTGAAGACTGTTATATTTATGATTTCTTTATGGTCTCCTAAGAAACGGCAGGCATTTAAAATAACAAAGGAAAAGGGTCTGATTTCATCCTGAAGGCTAAGGTCACTTCCTATTCAGTGAGAAATGGTGGAAAACTCCACTTCTCCAACTGGACCCACCTTGTCTTCCTGCACGCCCCAAGGGGCACTGCCATCCCCCCTCCCACCCCACCTGGCATCTCAGAAGTACGATGCAGCACTGTGCCACACCACGCCACACCACACTGCTGCGGGTGCTGCACCACGCTGCCTGCAGGATGGCCGGGCCCTGAAGCAAGATCAGCGTCTGAGCGGAAAAGTGCTGGCTGACACCGAGGGTAGAAGGAAGCTTTTTGAAGGCTTCTCAGTTAAGATGTACTCTTCAGGAACAGTAGTAGTACATAGTGGTGTGCTCACGTTAGCCTGAAGAGCGTTTGGGTGGATAAGCTCCCTCAGCACCCAGGCTTAAAACCTACAGCCATTTCAAAGTGTCTAGTAGGCTCTGCCTCTTGCTGTCAAATGATGAGTTGACCTCTGATACTCATTTCTTTATTACCTCTCCTTTCTAATGTGGTATATCCTGTCAGGAAACAAAGCTTTAAGATGTAGGAAGCTCCAGTTTCCAGAGAATAGAAATACTTGCTCTTCTCAGGGAATGGACCTATATCACGGCAATAAGATTCAATTTTGAATAGAAGGGGTAAAAAGGGCAAGACAGACATCACCAAGATGAGTTCTGAAACATCAAACTGCCAAACAGGAAGCTGTGGACAGAATGGGAACACTGCTATTCTCCTCACCACACTGGGAAGTGGCCAAAAGCAGCACACCCAGGCCTGGCTCATGGCAGCAGCAGACCTCTGATCTGCTTGCAGCAGGACCATGTACTGGAGTCCATGCGTGTGTAGCTGTGTGCATGCGACTAGGAACACAGCACGGTCTCAGGCTTGCAGTACATCTGTTTCACCTAAAACCAACACTCAGGTGCGTAACATTTTATAAGACTGGCACTTGACTTCAGGATGCCAGTCCCTAAAAGAGAGGGAGGGAAGAAGGGAGAATCTAAAAAAAAAATATTCTCAGAGCAAGGTGTTTTCATTTTTCTCAATCAAATAGGGACCTTACAGCTCCCCAACAGAATGAATTAGTATTTTTTACTTGCTGTATTTCATGTATTCTGGCTGCATAGATTACTTTTTTATAGTTACAACCCACTAAACTCTTTCAAAGCACATTTTAAAGAACTCTTTTAAGAACATTTTCATAGATGTTCAAGTCACCTATCAAAGTAAATGATATTCTTTGCTCATTGATTCAAGGTGGATTGACAGAACTGTTAGTATTTCATTTCCACCATTATAATTAAAAATAAAATAAAATGGTAATTCCAATTAAAATACTCATTCTGCAACAAGCGCAGAACGGGCCTGATGCTTTTAATAGGTCTCCAAATGAGGCTGTCTGGTTGTTGAAATGCACCTCTCTCTGAAATATTTGCCTTATATATATGTCTATTATTTTGCTTGCTTTCTGAAAATAGTTGAGATTTTGGCTGTGACTCTCACCAAAGATTTTTGCTAGGGATTTTTTTTTTTTCATGTTCTACATGCAAATAAGTTTGCTCTTAAAAACAAAATAAAACAACTTGCACACTGCAGTACAGAATGTTTTTCCACTCTTAAGAGTCTTTGTCAAATGTAACAGTTCAGAAATGAATGGTTTGGTTTTGGTTTTGCTTAAATGTTAATGCTGCAGTGAGGCTGAGATCACAGAACTGTGAGAAAGAGGGCAGCAGGTTCAAGGAAACAGACTCTGATAGATTCAGTACCATAAAGATCTTTGGCAGCAGGTGCTCAACTCAGAATGATGGTTCAATTTCAGTGAATCTTTTAATAATAATCTGAAAAACAGGCTAGATAAGAAAGGACACAGTCACCACAGGGGATATGGAAAGCCATAAGATTTCTACTGAACAGAAATGAGAGTGGCAAGAATGAGTCAAACTTTGTCTGCTGCAATGCCTCTACCCCTGCCTTTCCTCAGTGGGACTGCTGATACCCACTCGGACTGGTACTGCTTTATTATTCCTTTCATGAACCTTTCTTCTACCATCTTTTTTTTGTTTTACATTTTGCACAAAGAGATTGGCATTTTTGTAAGATACAGTCTTGTTGTCATATACAAGTACAGTTCTGTCCCAAGGTGGTCCTGGCTGCAGCATGTGAAACTGGAAAAAGGTTCTTGCCTGTCCATCTGCAACAAAATAACTGTCCACGTAACTCGCATCTTTTTTTTTTTGTTTTACCCAACTGTGGACAACTGGTAGATAAATTTGGTGGCCCTGAGTCCATAATTTAGTCTTTAACAACAGCCTGTCATGCTTCCAGCTGCTTAGTGCCAAGAACATCTGTGATTGATAGGCAAAATGGTACCAACAGGAAGAAGTACCCTTTCTTAAGAAATTACAGCCTCATTTCACCAGAAGTGCTGTCAATGTGTAAGACAGTACCAGACTAAAACAGGGAAGAACAATCTCAAACATATTCTAAATCATGCAAATCACTTCAAAACTTGAAAGAAAATCTGGAAAAGGACAAAGACTTTCTCCACGGAGCTGTAAATAAGCAAATTCCAGTCCTTTGACGGAAACAGGCAGTGAACCAACACCTCCTGAGTTGTGTTTAAAAAGAGAAAAGCCCAGGTAGAAATCTGGCTTTATATTATTTTTTAATTGTTCATCATTATGCCACAGCAACAGGGTTTTTATATAATAACGGCTTCTTCTTGCAAACCAGGCTTTAGCTACACTTCAGAAAATAAACTGAAATTAAATCCCAGCCAAATTAGAAATTTATTTACAAAATTTTGAATGAAAAGAGAAGTCCAGAACATGCAGGTCTCTTCCCTTCAATAATCCATGAATAGAACAAACTGAAACACAGAACTCAAAGTATAGAGTAAACATGGACTGAATCATTATGACTATGCTGAGAAAGTGTCACGCCTTTAGCCATTGCTTTGTAAATATGATCCCTGGACTTTTCATACATGGGTAGTTCAGCTGAAGCCACAGGTACCATCACAGCTGCTGTCACAGTTATCATTAAGCTCAGGATGAAGCTTGAAACAAATCACCTGTGTACTGCAACCAAGCAGTACTCTAAGAGCGCATGCCTGCTCTCAAAAACCTCACCAGACTATACCAGGGAACATGTGTGTCTTGTGTGTGTGTGCAAATACAAGTTAAGAAGAATGGTGGGAAAAACTGAAAGAAAAATTAATAAGTACAGAACTAATACTAAAGCACATCTTTAACACTTTGCTTCAGGATAAAATATGAACAAATCAAAATATGAATTTTGTCATCTCAGTCCATAATTCATATAAATTAAAACACAGTGATTCAAGGATTATTGGCAAAAGTTGCACAACTAGGCTTCATATTCCATCTGCTCTTAATAAGTAGTTTAGAACAATATTATGCAATTAAACTAGGAATATTGGAAGAGGAGACAAGGGAAGAAGTGATTTAACTATTTCCAGCTTCTGTTTATTGTTTTCACTACAACATGTCCTGTGAAATCAGAAGAAAAATTCTGCCTACTTTAATGAATGATACACATGTGATTTTTGACAGGAGTGTTTAGTTTTTAATATAAAGTATTTTAGGCTTTTTTTCCCACCATCTTTACTTGTAATGCTACAAAAAACTTGTAGATTATTGCTTGAGGAACAGAGCCAACACAAATGGACAGACTCTTAGCTCAGATTGATACAAACACACAGACTCAGATCATCTAGATGCTAGTTGTTTTTGAATTTTTATTTTACTGCTGTCTCAGAATTTGTTTACTTCAGTGTCCTTATCGACCATGTTGGTTTTTACGAGGTCTACATCATAATCTCCCCTTTCTCTCTAAAGAGAAAGTTAAATGAGCCACATCTTCTTCAATAAATTGCCAGAGTAGCAGTTTTTCAGTGTTCTAAAAATAATATTTGGTAGACTGGGTCAGCAGCGAAAAGCAACAAATGTGATTATTTCATTAAAATATAAAATAGAAAAGTCACTCTAAGGTACTAAAACGAAAAGTGACTATGAAAGCTATATATACACATTGGCTTTGCCTATCAATTTTTCTTACAATAACTGTATTATCTATTCTCTTGCAACATCTGACTGTGAAATTAGAACCAAAAGAGCTGTTACTAATGCTCTAAACCCTATTTTATCTTAAGATTCTTAATATCCTAGATAATATGTAAACAGATTGCCATAAAACTTACTGATTTATGACATTTTTTGCAATTTTTATGTTTACTTTGTATGTTGTGGCTGGATAATAATAGAAAAAAGATCAATGGAATAAAGGTGCTTCATGGAAAGTAAGCAGCAGTGCCACTCACCTGCCAGTGGAGGATTATATTCCAGATCAAACCAAGGGTCAGCTTATGATTTCCATCCACAATATCTGAGCTCCCAATATTTACCAGATCAACCTATAAAAGAAATGAAAAAAAGTATTTTTTGTAAGATTAATAGCAAGCATAAGAAGTTGGTGTTATTTTCATACATTTGGTGTTAAACTTTCTTCGTGGTGAGGGAGAGGGACGTATGGGCTAGGGTAAACCTCTCATTTTGTTTCTGTTGTTTAGTAAACATCCAACTCATGTTTTATAAATGGCACAATTAATGTGCTGGCAAAAAGCAAGCAGTGATCTAGAGTTCCAATTATTCCAGTTATAGCCTGTTGTGAAAACATACAATTAAAAGTAATAGTTAATAATAATTCAAAAATGACTAAAGGTTTTTCACACTCAAAACAAGCCTCTTTTTTTTTCTAATTTCAATGCATCTATGTATAGGTCATATTTTCTAATCACATACAAAGTAGATATTTTGTCAAGAACTGTAAAACTAAGAACTCTTTTCTTTAAGAATTCATCATTTTGTACTGAAAGCATATGAGACAGGCAGTTCATTCTAACCAGGAGCATCTTGGAACATTTCTCAAGTGGAATTTAGACTTTATATCCTAAATTTCAAATGGGGTCCACATAGCAAGTGACTCACTACAAAGCTTATTAGAGTATCACCTACATGTTCTACAGGCAAAATCCTCCATCTGGTTTTGGAAATAGAAGCCTGAATACACAGAGCCTACATTGGTTTTACTGAAACAGAGGAACACTTCTGGGGGCGTGGAGGGGGCAACACCCCACCCTAACACTATCAACTTTTCATAAGAAAAAAAAAAAAATCTGCAAAATGGATTGACTGGAAGCAGCAGCATTTTTCAATCTGTTAGCACCCAGATGACTGCAGAACCTCAGAACAAGGATGGCACATACCAGAAGAAAAATCTAGATTAGTCACAGGCTTTAAACAGCTTTAGAACCATTGCTTTTGTATTCCTGAAGTCCCATAGAAATAACTCTTGAGATGATTTTGAAGGGTGAGGAAACTATTTCAGAGGCAGATCTTTTGGCTTCATGCTAATTTGTTATATTATATATATAGACTATACTAATTTTTATATTGCATATAGCTTATAAGGTTTTCATTACATGAATATGATGACTACCGGATGACCACTTCACTTTCTAGAAGAAAGTTTTTTCTTCTATATTCTTCAGTTGGAATACTCTCTCTTTTCTTTCTATATTTGAAAGGGACTATTGTGTTTTGGAAACTGAATGAAAAGCACATTAATGGATTTAGCTGATACGTAGTGAATAAACACTTTCAAAAGCATTACTATGAAAAGTTGTAACCACATTCCAGGTAAGCAATCAAAGCCTTCTTGTATACTGTGAAATAATGTATTGCTGTTTTTTTTCAACAATGTCAGATATTGCAGATTTTAAAGAATTAGAAGCTTTTTCTTCTAATTTTTTATATGAAATTCCATTTAAGAAAGAAAACTCAAGCTGGAGGTCTTTATGCCAGTCTGATAAGGTCACTTTCATTTATGCACAAATCTTCAGATGGATAAGCAGCTGAACTCAAGCATGTTTAGTGACCTACTGCAGCTATCAAGAAATCCAATATAATATGCATCACAGAAGACATTATCACTGTTCCATCACATCTTACTGTTAAGTTTAAGTGAATGTTATAGTTTATTTGAATTTATTCTTGAGGAGGAGATATGATACTCTGAAAATGTCTCCTAAAGTTATGGGTCCATTAGAATGCTTGCATAAGGAAGATATCATAAGAATATTTACTCAAAAATGATGCACAGGAGGCTTGAAAAGTCAATCTTGACAAAGTATAATGGAAAGTGGTTTTGATATGATTCATTTCCTTAATGTTATGAACCATAAGGCACAGACACCAATGAAAATTTACCAAAAAGATTTCTTGTAGGAAAAGCCTCAGTTTTTCAGACTTCATAATTGTCGAGCTTGTGAGTAGGTATTTTGATAGGTAGCATTTTCTAACCAGCTATGGATGACTTCTTGTAATTAACCTTTTAAAATGTATTTTAAACACCATGTATTACCATAAAATTGTGCATGTTGGTCTGTCTTCAGATATCATCTGTTATAGATATATTATTCAAACATTTGCTGGCAGAGGATTTTAAACTTTTTGAAATACATTCCGTCCTGGTGCTGACTGACAAAGTATCCAAGTCACATTAATAAAACCAGCCTTGACTCCAGTAAGTGTACATTATAGGCCAGTGTTTGATCCAACACTTACAAAGCATTAAATATGCTGTCTATAGGATGTTCTGTCCCTGACCATTTGATTACTTACGTTATTTCTCTGCAAAACCTGCAGTGCTTTGTTGACATTGTTCAGAGCATGAACTCTTGTGGCACCTTTTTCTTTTGCCTGCAAAGAAAAAACAAATTTGACTGCCCAAAATCAGAAACTAGAACACACTATATTGAGCTCAAATGAAATTTTAAAATATTCAGACTTCTAAAAAATAGTTTGCACAGGCCCATATCAATGGCAGAACTTAATGAATACCACCTACTACAATTATCACAACATCAATACTTCAATATACAGTAAATGCATTAATATACACATACAAGTTTTTGGCCTGTAAGGCATTCCAGGAGCTCCAGAAGTCTTCGTCCATCTCGAAAATCATTAAAAAGATCTTCAATGCAACGCCTTCCAAACTGAAATGAAACAATGGCTCTAGTTAGTTCAAACACCAAAAAAAGGAAGAATCAAATGACTAAAATAAGACCAGAAAGCTGTAAAAGCCACTGCCATGCAAAGTGGTGTTTTCCAACTGTGTAAATACACTGTTCTAATTAAGTAATAAATATGAAATCTATGATGCAAAGTAAAGGAGGAAAATATCCTACAACTAAACTACTAGGATTCTTTCACGTACATCTGTTTTTAACAGGATTCTGTTGCATAAGAGAGATTGGTGCCTACCTTATTTCAAGTACTTTTCTGATGGTAAGGAATGTACATTCTTTATTCCCTCTTAAAATTTTATTATTAATATAATTTGTGAGAAACTACTACAGATCCAATCATTTATAATTTATGCACATACTATTAATTCAAACAATTAAGCCAGAACTAAATACTAATGAAGCTAGGACACAAACTGGACTTGGCAATTAAGGTGCAATTCAGCAGAAAAATAGGAAAAATAATTTTCCAAATGAAAAAAAAAAAAAAAAAAAAATCCAAACACCCAGAAAGAGATATCAAGTTTAAGCATCCAGTAGGTGTCCTTTCACGTGGAAGAAACAAACTTGGAATTATACAGAGAGAGAGAAGTCTCAGGCTTATTCTAGTGAGGATCTAAGAAACATATCTAAGTTAATAGGACATACTTGGAATTGTACTGAATCAGGGCCTCATTACCCTAACTGGCTAAAAGAATTCACATTTTGTACGCAACATCAGCAAAAGACGAATGGAAATACTTGGGATTTTCCCCCATGTCACAATGGTAAAAGATGATTTATTCTTTCAAAAATTCAAGCCAAGTTTCTGATCTGATGCTTTGACTAACACATTAAATTTTAAAAATATAGAAATATAATTTTATATAGTGTAGTCACTGTGCAACTTTTATGTGCAGCTATAAATTTTGACATATTTTTGTATGTATGAGAGCTATTGAGAACCACAATCAAAACCAGTGATTATTTTGTGCAGTGTCAAGTAGATTCACATGTCCACATTATTCCTAATTTATGAATTTTCACAGATGCTTTGATTGATTTGAGAGGAAGTGTCTATTCTTTAATTTGCTAGAATTGATAACATGCTGACCTACATCACACATCTTCCACTTTTGCCATGAAGCAAAGTAGAATTGGCAATCCATATTACACAGAAAACATTTGCTTTCCTGTCAGCAGTGTAGGTCTGGATCTAGCTGGGAATTTTATGAAAAACATATTTTGTCAGAAAGTATCAATTCCTTCAGAAGGTTTCTTAAACAGAGGACAGAATTAAGGACAGTTTCCAGTGCTAGACTCATTTTTTCCTCAATCAATAAATATTTATGTGTACAGTACAAACTTTAGTGCTAGAGGCTAGTCTGGCATTACTCTTTCCCTCTTACTTTCTCTCTGACTGCCCTTCCGAGGTAAGAGCTCCTTTCAATCCCTTCATTTTTTGGTAAAGTTTTGTTTCTATTTCAAGGAACAAAAAAATCAAAACCATAAAAATTTTCTACAGCAGTGGGAATCCTTGTTTTCTAGCCAGTTTTCACATCCTGCACAACCCATTCCGCCTTAGCCAATTTCTAGTTAACACATGTGCTGCCACTTGACTACCTAAAATATCTGAAAACAAGTACTGAATAGATTCACATATGATTCATTCACCCTGCTCAAAGTCTTGAATTATCTGTTTAATGAATAATACTCAGCAACTCTATTTTCTGCCTTGTGTTTAGTATGAGAAATAGTTTTGATAAAATGTTTTAAATTATGGTATGAACAATCATGTGACATTATGCAAGTCAAGTCATGCATGGTATTCCTGAAGTTGTCTATTACTTACTCTATACAGCACAAATTTAAAATTAAAACATATGACTGAATCAGAGAGATTTTATTTTGTTCCCTAATCTTCCAGAACAAAAATGGTCTTTGCTGAGGGGAAGCACAAGACCTATGCACTTCTAAGGGAACATTTTAACATTCTTTAGAAAGTTGAAGTGATCAATAGGCCCTTCTGTAACACTATGAAAGAGCTGTACCCATAACATTACTGAATCACTCTGGGAATACAAGCACAATGACGTTTTGATAATAGAATATAATTATATTGCTTTGTATCATAAGGGAAAAATAGAACTAGCCTTCATAACTGCCTGCGTGTCTGTCTGTCTTCTTTTTTGCAGCATTTAAGCTATTTATAAAGTTTTGATTGAAATCCATCTAGGACAGCCAAAAATTCTGCTTGACAAAATAATATGGGTTTGGGTTTTTTTTTTGGTAAAGCTTTCAGAAAGAAAATAAAGACACAGCATGGTAGCATCCCCAGCAGGACATATTAAATACAAATGCATTACAAGTTATCCTTAAAACAAAAGTTACCATTGATTTTTCAGTGTCTTGGAAGTATACCTTCCATAAATCAGCAACTAAAATTACCTTAAGACATCGTCTACTACTGCCACACATATCATCCCTAACCTGAAGAAGGTTGCTATTTTTCCAGTAACAGAGTAATTAAGTCTTCTTTCAAATATATTCAATATCTTCACTGGATCAACATTGCAGGCACTGGACCGACATTGCAGTAAGTCTTCAGAAACAAAGGGCTCAAAGATGCATCAAGAAATTCACTGTGTCATTGAAATGTGTCTGTTAAGTTGTACAAAGCTTTGAAAACACTGAAAAAAACAAGCATGGCTAGTCAATGCCTTGCCAAAATAAATGCCTAGTCCTTTATTATGAATTCTTGTTGAAAATAACCTTGTTTAAAATGTTTTTTTTTAGGTTGTGACCTATAGCCACTGCCCTTTACCTACAGAGGAATAAAAATGTTCAGAAGAATCTCCTGTGTCATTTGTATGCATGTTGATTTGTTATCACAAATTTATCTAAAACCTAACTTTAAAAAATGCCCAAAGCAGCCGTATGCTGGATTGTTGGTTCACACTTAGTTTTTCTTCTTCCAGTGATGGAAGAGATGGGGGAAATGAGAGAGAGAACAGGACAGAGGAAGGACTGCAGATACCGAATGTGAAGCACCAGGCGACTTTTCAGCAGTATGGTACTAATTTCCCAATCAGTAGTTTGACTGGCAGCAACATGAAACTAGAGATTATTGTATGATCTTAATATATAAGCTGTATATAGCATTAGTCAAGTAGATCAGCAAAGTAATTAACATCTCTTTCTTCCTTACTTGCTTATTTCAGGGAGACCAACAATTAATGGGAGGGATTTGGGGGGTTGGGGGCAGGGATGAAAAGGACAATGAGAAAAAATATACAGAATAAAAAAAAAAAAAAAAAGAGTGAAAAACTGTAAAACTGAAATTATGTAAAAAAAAAAGCAGAAATTACTCTATAGAAGTAGGACTAACAAAAAAATCTAAGACACACATTCACATTTGTTAGAATATTCATTACTAGACTCTAGGGATTTAAGCATACAGCAATTTTATGTATTATTTTAAGCTACTGTCTTTGTGTTAAATGAAGGTCAAAACACAGACAATTTTCTTGGTTTAGCTGATACGGCTGTAGGCTGGAAGTGCTGATCTTTACATAACATATGCACAAAGGGTAGAAATGTACTTCTATTACCTGAGATTCAGGAACACTCAAAGTTTCAAGCAATGAGTCCACAATAACAACTCCAGTAAAATACATGATAACAGAAGATTCTAACACAGCTATTACTTGAGCTTCTTTAACATGCTTTTTTTTTTTTCCTGTTTTATAAAAATGGCATATGATATATAATTTTTCCCATTTTTTCAGAAAAATTACAAAGGGCAAAAACTTGGCTGAGGAAGAGATCTCAGACTTTCCATTTTCCTTTGCAGACAAGTATGAATTCAGATTATAGTTTTCATCTGAGGGCAGACTAAACTGTAAGAAGATTATTACAGTAAGACAAGTTGGATGCTTTATGCATTTTACAGTATTACTGGATTATTATTATCAGTTTATCTGGGAAATCTAGCAACTGAAAATATCAACAGATGGAGAGAGACTGAGAACAAATTAAAAGAGAAAGGGCACTGTAGAGGCAGAGAATTCAAGGTTAGGCATGACACTAAACAGAAGATTTAAGGTTATACTAGGCATAAATAGGAAAAATCAGCTTACAATAAAACCAGTGGACACCGAAGTCCTGCAGACTCCTGTGACAGGTAAATAAATGAGACCTTAACTTGGGACAAGACCTGTGCCTCCAGGAGGGGCAGGAAACCTGGACTGCAGAGCCTGGAAAGGAGCTTCAGTGCGGTCCAGTGGTGCCCCCAGCATGCAGGGCTGTGGAACAAAGAGCCAGAGATGCCCTGCAGTTTGGCTGGGACCTCAGGCTGCTGATGGATTACTAAAAAAATGAAACTACAAGATACAATCCAGAAAAGCAGCAGGACATAAGACATAAATTGTCACACAACTTTTTCAAGTAATTGTCTCAGGTCCAGTTTGTAAAGCTGTAAATTTTGCTGAATAGACATCAGTAAGAAAGAAAGAAAGGAAGAAAGAAAAACTTGGCTGGTTTACAGATGTTACCCTTAGTAAGACTTTAAAGAATCAGCCTTTTCTTGCAGTCAAAATATTTGATGCCTCACTCTGTGAAACAATAAAGAAAAGCCACTGAGCTAATCTCAGCAGAACTTTTAAGTCAATTTTAATAAAAGAGGGATTATTAATACTTGCTCTTGCTCTGCTAAATATATTAAAGGTTGAATTTCTCTCCCAAACATCCTCGTTTATGGTTTGTTCAGTTCTGCTGGGAAGTTCCATGAAAGTCACTGATATTTTCTTTCATTGATGCTGGATTACCATTACAGCAGCAAAAGATATTGTCCCAGTCACGAGGGAAGAAAGATGCACCAAGCATAGTTTAATTAGACCATAGCTTTACCGACTCATGGGAAACACTAAGCAATAACTGGAGCCCCACAAGCCATCCTTTCTGCCTTCATCCTTTTCTCGTGTTGGAACACAGAGGCATCCATTCTGCTGCAGGTAGGATGGAAGGCCAGTTGGAAGTCAAACACTGCACAAGCACTTTGTCTCTCCACTGTCAGAGCTCCAACCTGTTTCCCAGCCTTTGTGGTAGACACCTTTTTTTGCAGTTTAACTTCAGCTTTCAAGGAATTACACAGAAGAGTACGTAATGAATGCCAGTATTTTAAAAATTACTACTACTGACCAACTGAAAGGATGGTTTAAAACCTGTCTCTAAAGATGCCACAGTCTTCTCACAGGCAATGAACCAAATATTACCATGCATTTCAACCAGGCAGTTGTCATAATGCCTGCAGCAGGCCCACAACACCCAACTCTACCCTCAGTAAGGGAATCAGAGGTAGGTCTTACCAACTGTCTGAAGGCAGTTCATATTTGTGGGACATATCCAGACTCTGATATTCAGGTAATGACATCAGACCCTCCTGCACTTCTGTTCAGTTCTTATAAAAGAAAAATTTCCCTTCAGCACAAGGAGTCACTCTACTTTTCTAGTGTCATTACAGAGGGGATACACACCCCTAAGTTCCTGAAGAATACTTTGTTATTTCCATTTTAAAATAAACCAGAAAATCTCACTGCAGGGGCCATACATGTCTAGAACAGAAATACAGATATATTGACAGACACAATTATGTTAGTATAGCTATCACTGGTTTCCTTAGCTCTCAGGTGTTTGTCTCTAAACTAAATGTAAATCAAAGAATAAGCAAATAAATTTGTCATAGTAAGTCATACTTCATCTTTGGTTTACCTTCATCTAGCGCTTACCTAAGAAGGATAGAAAAGTGCAGTAGGAGAGCTAATCAACAGGTGAAGAGCAGTCTCACCACAGTCTCCAATTATTGTATAGGCTCTACAGATAATCTGTGTTTTATCTGTGTTTTTACTTTGTCATACTCTTCTGAAGCCAGTACATACAGCCTTCTGAGACCCAATATGCAAAAATATTTTCTTTGTAGAGTCTTATAATTTACCTTCCTTTTGTTGAATTCTACTGTAAGATTAATTATGGGATAGTTAAAATATTGGAAGTTTCATCATGCATAGCAGAACTTCCTAAAGTTATGTTGAAATGTTCCCCATCCTTGAGACCAGTGAAATTCATGAAGTTGAATTATTTTCTCTGCTCTGCAAGCAAAGGGAATCCATTATTTATTAATTAGACACATGGCATTTTAAAAGTCAAAGCCAAAATAGTTACTATGTATCCTATTCTCACATAAAATTTCCTTATGAGCTTTACTCAATACAACTTGAATTCACTTTAATTAGGCATTCTCTCTTATCTATTAATGCCATTTGAAAATGATATTTTGAAATAAGTCACATCACTAACCAAGTTTTTTTTCCAGATTCAGTGTGTTATATTTTTCATAAGAATGAAACTAGATTAAGAGCAGATATGAATTTTAATAGGGTGATAGTATTAAAAAACTGAAGATATGTTTGAAACAACAAAATAAAATCTACTGATACAGTCTCCAATTAGAGCAGGGAAAATATAATGATATCAACAGTAGTTTTTTAAGATCACTACAATATATAATATTTCAAGAAGGTATATAAACTATAATGGCAATTGCTAAAATGAAAAGATACAATTTCAATAATTGAAATATTATTTTTCAAAAGGTTAACTAGTCCCATAAAAGAAAACATCTTATAAACAATTAATATTACTCATTGTGTAGACTATAAATTGAAATCAAAGCATGAACAATATTTTAGGCAAAATTTTATGGGCCAGTTCTAAGCTGACAGAGATGGTATAGCCACCTCTGGATAAAGACACCTGAATGTGGCAGGGTTGAATGTAATCAGATATCAGTTAACAAAGAAATAAACAAAACCTTATTATTTCATATATGGTGCATATATTTCTTATATAAGTATATATGTCCCCTTTAAAATCTGAATCAAGTCACGTTATTGCCTCTGTGACAGGATCAATGGAAAAGTATTTTTTGAATGAAAGGTTACCTCTATTGCAATTCCAGCACGGCTTTATTGGAGATACAAATCAGGTGAAAAAATGACCAAAGCAGCTCACAGATGATGGGAATAAAGATTTGAGGATTATTCCACCCTTCACTTGAACCATGAAAGCTGCACTGACCACCCAGATAATTTGCAATCTGGTTCTTTAGGATTTTTAAAAGTGTTCTGTGACAGATTTTCAGTTCTACTACCAACCTGAGCAGGAATTCGACTTAGTAACATAACCATTCAACAACTCAACTTGTGCATTAAAAAACAATTTGAGTTTCCCCAAAAGTAACAGGTTTCAAAAAATATTAAGCTTATGCTCACTAAATACACCTATGCTAATTTTCCCAGTAATTATTAAACGACGTTTCTATTTGGTAAGCAGTGGATGCACAATGTTGGCATCTACGACTTTGCTTTTATGCATATGATTATGCCTCCCACCTGTGCAAAGAAACATATAAGGAATAAAAATACCGTGAACTAAAACCTAATTTTATTTATAGTGTTCGATATAGCTTTCAAAAGAAGATGGAATGTTAATTATATTTACATGTTCCAGAATACCTGTATGTAGGTATTTTTGAGTTTATAGAGAGTAGAGTTTTATAACCGTGTTTTTAAACAATGAGAGTTGCATTGATGAAAATGCAGGGGTTTTGAAAGGAAGAGCCAGCCCACTTTCCAGTGGAGAAGCACAAACTCTATCTAACAGATGCCAAATGCAACAATTTTCACTAAAATTCTCATTTAAGGGAGCATCAGTTGCACAGCAGACTGTTTCCACGAACATTTGTTATTCAAGTAATTTATTTTTCCATGTGCGGTTATTAGAAAACAGAAAAAAAGGCAATTTCTTAGTCTTGATTAAAATCACAAGCATTAGTGCAAAATCTTGGACAGCAGAGAAAGGTTCTGAAGTTTTTGTCTTTCAGCTTACTGATGTCCAGAAAGCAGTTTAATATTTACACAATGAGGTACAGAATACTACAATTCCCTTGGGAAGTCACCTTTCCCAGAGTACAGAGGAATGGGCTAGTTTGTGATAAATCACTGAGGAGGGGGGATCTTCTCAGTCCACAGTGAAGTTAGGTCTCTCCTTAGGGCCACAAACCCTCAGCAAAATGCCGAGCTGAATTACCTGAGAACTGGCTTTGTCAGCATATACCACATGGGGAATTCTGGGGACTTCCTACTTCTGCAGCCTAAACTTTCAGTTCTTACTGCTTCAGACACCTTTCTGATGTAAAGAAAATGTCTACAGTTATCAGGATCAACACAACAGTTTGACATGTCTCAGAGAAAGTACCCTAACTTGGACAACTGGGTACACTTAAGTCACTGTAGCAAGTCATCCAATACACTCAATTTGACTTTTTCTGTGAAGGAAGAGCGCATAGCGAAAGTTCCGGCAATTCTTGTCATGCTTCTACTCCTACTAACTCTGATATTTTTTTGGCTTTCATTAACATTTCTTGATTAGGAAACACCTGAACACTATTTTAACAAAAAAGATGAAGGAATGCTGAAAGGGAAGAGGGGTATCATACAGAAAAGAAAGAAGTAATGAAATTATGTCTTCGCTGGTGAGAAGTCATCCTCAAGAACAAACACATTTTGCTAGCTGAATCAAAAACAAACTCTTAGTGCATCTGAGGTAGCACTGCTTTCAAACATACTTTTTCAAACATATTCTCATTGACTCAGCTGAACCTTTAGTACTGACATACAAGTGGATGACTCATCCTCCTTTCTAAAGGGTTACAAACATTTAGTCAAACTCATTGGATTTTCTAGCATATGCACGTACTCACTCCCTGTCAACTTGCTACATGGAATAGTTAAATTAAGCATATATTTGCTTTCAATATTGCCCTTTAAAGCTGCGGCAATGGTAAAATCCATGCAACCACATCTGAGCAGGTTACACAATGCATGGGTTTATACAGTTTACGAAGTTTAACCTCAACTGCTGCTATGCATGTTAATCAGATATTCAGACTCCAATCCACATCAGCACTAATTAGAAAGTGTTATTTACTGTAGAGTGTAGGCTTGCTTGGGCTACCGCCTGACATTAATTATTCTTTGAATGCTGGAATTTAAACCAAAAAAATGTAAAAAATGTATGAGTAATGCTGGCTTTGTTTAATGTCACACAGTGTTAAATCAATGAAGACTGTAATGAGACTTTATTCAGCGATTCTTACAAAATAAACAACTGTTTTGCTGGAGTTCATTACTGCTTACCAAATTTGCTGTTACCCTCAAATCTAGGAAACTTTTCATACAAGTTGTAGGAAATTTAGTTATTTTACTCTTAATAAATGATTTATGCCCCAAATAATGGTAGATAATGTGATATGGTGACAAATGTCACCTTCAGATTTTCATTTTTCCTGGTATAGAAACAAATTTTGTGCAGATTCTGAAGTATTTACAGCAGGTTTAATAGGTTTAATAATTTTGTTGAGCATTGTGGTGCTACCACCTTAGAACTATTCTACATGGGGACAGACATTTTAATAGGGCCTGTAGTGATCGGACAAGGGGTAATGATTTTAAACAAAAGAATGGTAAATTCAGGCTAGATATAAGGAAGACTTTTTTTTAAAACGACAGTGGTAAAACACTGGAACAGGTTGTCCAGAGAGGTGGTGGATGATCCATCCCTGGAAACATTCAAGGTCAAGTTGGACGGAGCTCTGAGCAACCTGATCGAGTTGAAGATGTCCCTGCTCACTGCAGAGGGTTGGACTAGATGGCCTCTAAAGGTCCCTTCCAACCCAAAGCATTCTGTGATTCTATGTCTCCATACCACTGGAACAACCTGAACGCAAGTCTCATCCTAGAGGGAGTTCTGCTATGAGAGTCCAAGATGAAACCTTCAGCAGGATACACAGTCTGAAAATAGTTTGAAATCGCACAAATATGCTTTTATTATCCTACCCAATTGACTAGTGGGAGAAATGGGGACAAAGCTCACTGAGTCTCAAACATCCTCACTTCACTGAACTTTCAGTGTGCTGTAGTTCTAAATAAATTTTGTGAAAACCTGAGCAGAAATATTTAAAATTTTTTTTAACATAAATTTGTGTAACAATAAATAAGAATTGATTTCTAGAATGCATAAAACTTATCTTAATGGCAATAATTAAAAGAAAAATTATGATATAAAGAATGTTTTGGCAAACACAACTTTCCTGTTTTAAAATCATGTTTACATGATTCTAATTAGCTCAAATTAATGTACAATAAATTGAAAAGATATCGGTAATCAAGTATGCATTTTAAAATTTAAGAGGTGTCTTGACTAATAGCTTGCTATTCATTCAAAAAGCTAAACAGCTGCTGTCTATCCTATGTTTCTTGGTTCACTGACATTTTAGAAAACTTGTGTGTCTCAAGAGCTCCAGTAAAAAGTAACTGATTTTGAATTGACTGTAAATCATTTAAAACATGTTCATTTAAATGCATGGGAACCAAACCTTTTGCAATAATCTACCTTATGTTAATTAAGTCCTCCTTAAAAGGAGTATAGTGTTTATGATCAAAGCTCACAATTTTCTAGATGGAATGGTCCATATGTGCTGTCTTGGCTAAAAAATAATGGTGCATATACTTCTACCTGGATGGCTATGAAAGTATATAGTGTTCCAAACTCTTACAGTATCTTTCTCTACACTGCTACATAAAATCTCAAGACCTATTAATGTCCATGTGGTTTCCCATCCATGCAGAAAACATGATAAGACTCATTTCACTGAAAGTGGAAGGTGGATAACTTAGCACCATAAAAGAACAGAACTACTGTTCTGTAACATGGCATGTAAATCCCACGCCATAGGTTAATATAGTAACTGTGTTTAAACTAGAGTCTTGGGGACTAAGGGACGTGTCAGGAATGTGAAGGTCAGGTGCAGCTCCTGCAAAACTGGCCATAAGGTCCTGAGAAAAATGAACAGGACAAATAAAAGAACTACAGTGCTGGTCTTGAGGAATGCAAATTTTGCCTTGTTCAGAGATTCCTGGAGATATTCAAGACTGGAGTGGACAAGGCACTAAGCAATCTGATCTAATTTGACCCCATATTAGACTCCAGAGGTCTTTCTATCTGTAACTATTCCATGATTCCATGATCCTGCTCTTTCTTTGACAGAACTATTTTAAGTCAGTGCTGCATGCTACCTATAAAATAAATCAGGTTCCTAACTCACACTTGGTGGGAACACATTTCTTGGAGCAAGACAGTTAACACATTATACAGCAAAGAATTTTTTAAATAAAAACTGTATTAAAGTTCCAGTTTCACCTGAATAATTGTTACGAGCCTGGATCTTGGGCTATAATATATCATAAATATTTCAGATTTATGGTGATAGAAGTAAGCCAAAGGTCTTCCTACATGCTAAATCTCAGTCTACAAATAACCTTCATAATTTTACATGGATCAATAATTGATATGGCCATACTCAAGTAAGTTAGCAGAAGGAAACAATTATTCTAGGCATGTTCTCAAATAGATAATTAATAAAGTGATGCTAAGAAGGGGGAGTAAACATGCCTGAGAACTCTTAAGACAATTCTAAATGTAAAGAGATATATATGAGACCCTCCGGTTCCACATTCTATGTAAGAACTATTCCAACAAACTCAAAAGAGAAATCCTATTTAGTACCAGAACAATTTTAAAACATTTTTAGTATTATTCCTCCTATGTGTGTAGCATTAGTCTGCCTCCAAGCTACAAATGAGTGAATTAAATTAATAAATAATTAAAACAGATTTCTGTTTTGTCATAAATCAAATCACTCTTTTGTGGGTAGACCACACTTTGACCAAATTACCTCTAATGACAGCAGAATCCCCCACAGAAAGAAAAGCAACTGGCAGGGACAGATGCACATATCACTCTGACAGATTATGGACTTCAGTGAGACACAAAGACTGAATCAGCAGAACAAGGAGCTGGTCAGTCACCCTCCTACATGAGAAAAGGCACATAGTTCAGGGCTGCAGTATTTCTAACAGATCTGTGCTGTCATAAGTGATGTCATGAGTGAACAGTGTTTAATTACACATTGCATCATCCACTAAAAGAAGCGGGGGAGGTCTGGGATGAAGCTAGCAGGTGGCAGCTGCAGCACAAGCAGAAGAACACATTTCTTCACCCAGTGATTAGCAAAGCTGTGGAACACTTGGCCAACAGAAGGCTGCAGATGCTAAAGCTGACCTGAATTTAAAGAGTTACTACGCAGGTCCACAGAAGAGAAATTCACTGAAGGTTATTAAGCTCCAAAAGCTATTGGTGGATTGGAAAGTCCTTGAGTTGCAACTACTGGAGACTGTAAGGTTATGGAAAAAACCAAATCATGATATATTTGCTCTACTGATATATTTTTCCTTAATCTTCTGCATTTGGACACTGCTGGAGACAGGATACTCAGCTCAATGACGTTTGTTTTTACCATAGAGCTTTTCTGTATTTGCAAAGGACTTTTTTGTATTTTTAAACTAAACCTGCAGCTATCAATAGTTTTTAGCTACTGGGTGTATTGGGTTTCTGTGGCAAGGTCTTGGTAGTGGGGGGGCTACAGGGGTGGCTTCTGTGGGAAGCTGCTAGAAGTATTCCCTGTGTCCACTGCTGGCCAAGGCCAAGCCAATCAGCAACAGTGGAAGCGCCTCTGTGATAACATATTTAAGAAGGGAAAAAAAAACAACTGTCTGTGGCTCAGTAGCCGGAGAGAGAAGAGAGGTGAGAGGATGCGAGAGAAAACAGCCCTGCAGACACCAAGGTCAGTGAAGAAGGAGGGGGGGGTCTCCAGGCCGAGCAGAGATTCCCCTGCAGCCCAGGAAGATGGTGAGCAGGTTGTCCCCCTGCAGCCCATGGAGGTCCACGGTGGAGCAGATCTCCACCTGTAGCCTGTGGAGGACCCCACGCCGGAGCAGGTGGATGCCTGAAGGGAGGAGGCTGTGACCCCGTGGGAAGCCTGCACCAGATCAGGTTCCTGGCAAGCCATTGCGGACCCATGGGAGGAGGAGCCCACGCCGAAGCAGGTTTGCAGGTAGAACTTGTGACCCCGCAGGCGACCCAACGCTGGAGTAGTCTGCTCCTGAGGGACTGCACCCTGTGGAAATTATTGGCCCATGCTGGAGCAGTCTGTGAAGAACTGTAGCCCATGGGAAGGACTCACGTTGGAGAAGTTTGTGGAGGACTGTCTCCCGTGAGTGGGACCCCACGCGTGAGCAGGGGAAGAGTCCTCTCCCTAGGAAGAAGCAGCGGCAGAGATGACGTGTGATGAACTGACCTCAACTCTCATTCCCATCCCCCTGTGCCGCTGGGGGGGAGTAGGTAGAGAAGCTGGGAGTGAAGTTGAGCCCAGAAAGAAGGGAGGGGTGGGGGGAAAGGTTTTTAGGATCTAGCAGTTTTTCTCCTCTCCTCTGATTTTGATTGATAATAAATTAATTATTTCTTCCAAGTGGAGTCTGTTTTGCCCATGATGGTAACTGATAAAATGATCTCTCCCTGTCTTTATCTCGACCCACGAGCCCTTTTGATTTACTTTTTCTCTCCTCTGTCTGGTTAGAGGGGAATGATAGAGCGGCTTTGGTGGGCCCCTGGTGTCCAGCCAGGGTTAAACCACAACACTGGGTCTGACCTGGCTTTATCATGACATGCCTTACTCATGTGTCCTTCAAACTGCCCTCTAGAACTTCACATTTAAGGACCATGTGTAGTTTTTTCAACACGTGTATTCCAGAACCTCAGCAAAATCTTTCCTGAATACTGCATTCACTTTGACAAACATCCACCCTGACAGAATTTCTAACATTATCACTATTATTTTTATTTATCAACAGCTTGCTCAAGCAAGAAGTTGAAAAAAATTTTCTTATTTTGGGGGTTTTAAACGTCAGTAGTTTCCAATTGGAAATAACGATTCGCTGCTAAATCTCCAATAACATACTGAACTACCTCATTTTAATATTCTACAGTTATTTTGCCTAACGAAGCCAAAATTTCTAAATGCATATGATTTAAGGCCATAGTCTTTATTAAAAAAAATTAAAATCATAAGCTTAGCTTATTAAACATGAAAATGTGTAACAAGAAAATGACATCTTGGAATCTGTGTATTCCCAAATCTGTAATGCTAAACTCTCAGAAATTATAAATATGCACATTTATGTAATCATTTGAAAATCTTTTACTGTCCAGAAAACTACTGTGCCAACCTCTTTCTTGACAGCAAGATCTTAAAACTTGAGGTATTAAACAGCAGAAAATTATAAACAGAGAAAACCTTAAGTTGCCTATGCAATCTCTCTGACCCTGAATTTGCCTCAAATATGGTATCTGAATACCTGCTCTATTCAGTAATCATTCAGAGAGAAGGAGACTATGAAAGAGGTTTGTTTAATTCACTGTACGAGTTATAACAAATTATTATTACCTATTATGAGGCTTTGAAGAATATAATTATAAATTCCAACTGATTGTGCCAACGCTTCTTGAAGAAAAACTTCCTCACAGCTACTAATTGGCAATATCAAAGTGCTTCTGAAGAAAGCAAACTCACCACTTGTACATAAAAGCACTCTCATCCTCAAGAAACACCTATGTATCACAGTGCTCATCAATCAGTGGAAAAGAAATATATAGCCTGCCAGCACTCTACTTTCTGTAAGAAAGAGAGCACTAACATGCAATAGACAAACAAAAAAGTAGAAGAGAAGGAACCAAAGACAGTTTGAATTGTTTGGAAAATACAGATCTCCTGGGGCAGCATGATACCTTTCTGATAGATCAATCCACTAGCTCTGTAAAGAGAGTTTACTTACAGGTATAGTGCTACAACTTTATATTATACGTGTTTAATCAGCCTTTATTAGTATTAACATTTGCTAGTATTCCTCTGGCATCTAAAGGCTTTGGTCAAGCACTACAACCATATTTTACTATGCTCAGAACATGGGCTCAAGAAGTAATGATCATTGTCCTGAAGAGACCCAAATCTAATCTCAAATACCATGCAAGTTTCCCACTGACTTGCTTTCTTTGATGAAAGTCTATGTTCCTGAAGGCCAAGTTTTGACTTTATATTCCTGTAAACACTAAGAACTCTGTTTGCCAGTAAGAGGCATACTGTGATGATGATGATTGCAAGACAGATGCATCAAGGATCCTATCTCAATAACTGCACGAAATCAGTATCTTTTCTCTTGGATAGGAACTCACTCCAGTTTTAAGTCCCAAGCTTGTATAAAATATCTGTATTTGAGTCACATTCTAAGTCAATCTATAGCAATACCTTTACAGTAATTATTCAGATCTGAAGACAACAATACAGTCTCATCGATGCACCTCTCATATTTTCTATGGAAACTCACATAAAAAGTAAAAGTTTCAACCCTGCAAAACACGTTACACTTGTTTAAGCACTCAGTTTCCCATAGAGGAAAATCTGTACCTGCCTTTAGAATCAGACACCCTAACAAACGTTATTTTCCTGCTTGGGTGGTAGGCAAAATAATGTCAAGTTTTATACTAGTTTCAGTAGTAAGGGCTCATCATAAGTTTCCATTTTGTGTCTACATTGCTTCTCTCTAAAGTCCCCTCTGATACATTCCACATCCCACAGTTACTTCATCATACCCTAACAATGTAATAGAAATTGAGTACACTGCACAGTTATATTAGATGTGGTTCCTCCTTTTTTGTTTCAGCATTTTGGTTTTTGAGTCTTTTTTTGGTTTTTTTTTTGACTGAAAAGTGGGTCCATACTATTTTTATGGGATACAAAGGATTTATAGAGATATAAACTACACCTGAAATGTTATTTTTGGTTATTTTTTTTTTTTTTTCAAATGTTTGGTAACTTCTTAGTAATGCTACTGAGAGGACAGTATTGTCCCATTCATCAGTTTACTGAGAGTAGATCCAAAAAGCAACGATGGATTAGGGTAGTGGTCAATGGCTTGATGTCTGGATGGAGACCAGTGACAAGTGGTGTCCCTCAGGGGTCCGTACTGGGACCGGTGCTGTTTAACGTTTTCATCAATGACTTAGACAGCAAGATCGAGTGCACCCTCACCAAGTTTGCGGATGACACCAAACTGAGTGGTGCGGTTGACACACCAGAAGGATGGGATGTCATCCAGAGAGACCTGGACAGGCTGGAGAGACAGGCCTGTGTGAACCTCATGAGGTTCAACAAGGCCAAGTGCAAGGTCCTGCACCTGGGTCGGGGTAACCCCTGGTATCAATACAGGCTGGGGGAAGAAAGGATCGAGAGCAGCCCTGCCAAGAGGGACTTGGGGGTGCTGGTGGATGAAAAGCTGGACACGAGCTGGCAATGTGCACTGGCAGCCCAGAAGGCCAACCGTACCCTGGGCTGCATCAAGAGAAGAGTGGCCAGCAGGTCGAGGGAGGTGATTCTGCCCCTCTACTCTGTTCTGGTGAGACCTCACCTGGAGTACTGCATCCAGCTCTGGAGCCCTCAGCACAAGAAGGACATGGAACTGTTGGAGCGTGTCCAGAGGAGGGCTACAAAAATGATCCGAGGGCTGGAGCACCTCTCCTATGAGGCCAGGCTGAGGGAGTTGGGGTTGTTCAGCTTGGAAAAGAGAAGGCTGCGGGGAGACCTGATTGCGGCCTTTCAGTACCTAAAGGGGGCTTATAGGAAAGATGGGGATAATCTTTTTAGTAGGGCCAGCTGTGACAGGACAAGGGGTAATGGTTTTAAACTAAAACAGGATAGATTTAGACTGGATATAAGGAGGAAATTCTTTACAATGAGGGTGGTGAAACACTGGAATGCATTGGCCAGAGAGGTGGTGGAGGCCCCATCCCTGGGAACATTGAAGGCCAGGTTGGATGGGGCTCTGAGCAACCTGATCTAGTTAGTGGTGTCCCTGCTCACTGCAGGGGGGTTGGATGACCTCTAGGGGTCCCTTCCAACCGAAAACATTCTATGATTCTATAAAAATTCAAAATGCCCAAGAATTTCACAGATGTTTCTTTAACTTAAATTCACATTTTTATGGTTAGACATTAAAATGCAGATAATACCTGTTTATGTCTTATATTACAGCATTATGACCCACCAGGGTGTATTTTCGCAGAACCTCAGATGCGCTGAAAGCCTTCTTGGGTCATCAACATCTACAGTGTGCATTAAAGGACTACTTAAACATATGCCAGACAATCCTAATAGCATTAAAATAATCTACTTACAGGGAAAGTAGGTTAAACACACAAAAACCCCTACTCTCCTATAACTAGAGCCAATTCTCATATCACTTGAAACTACCTTTTTAGGTCAAGTTTCATTTTATAAATGGAAAGTGAAACCCACCCTTCACCCTATGCAGCCTTCTTCTGAAGATAACACTCAATTCACTCACAATTTTTACTTCAAGATCATGATGGCCATATAACCTTAATCTGTAAATTATATACCAAAGTCTTCATATGGCTGGGCATCTTAATAGCATATCTATGTACCTAATACCTAATAGAACTGAGAGTCTAAAAGCTCTGTGTGTGGTTTCCTGGCAGAGGACCACAAGCATAAAATGGGAATGGAGCTGAATTGTAGAGTCCCCACCTGCTGGGGATTCAAATGATTCAAAAGCCCCACACTTATGTCCTCTTCCACCTGCCATAGCCTGGTGCCTGTGGAGGCAGACTTGAGCTGCCTAAACACTTCGGCAGCTCAAACTCATAACCTGGCATCCCTGTTTTAGACAGCAGAATACAGAATGAAAAAATAAAAAAAAAAAAACCAGTGGATCTGCAGATAAAAGAAAAACATTTTGGTGTTACCATGCAAAGTGGGAAGGGAAAGAGATGTGTGTAAGTAAATAAAATGGCTGCATGCTGTAGCATTTTAAAATTATTGGAAATTGTGTATTGCAAGGGCTTTCAAAATTTAAAGAGTGTTTCTGGATCATTTCCTCCCTATATCTGTTGAAATTTTTGAGGAAAAAAACCATAACGCTCTGAAGGGTGTTTCTTTCTCTGTTCTCATCCATGATAGAAGTTTATGAAGCAAATATCCACTATATGAATACTCTCCTAGTAATATAAAATTCTTTAAAATTCCTTCTGTGCAAAACCTAGAGGTAACTAGACCATTAAATTCAGGACTTAAAATACACAGCAAACCGAAATTATGAATATTTTTGACTAGGTGAGGGGAAGGCAAAGGTGACAAACTTAAGAACATTCCTCAGCCTTCTCCTATACACTGCACTTATTGTCAGATTGGCCTGTTTCAAATATCTTAACCTAAAAAGCTAAGTGAACAGTAAACATCTACAAGACAATCTGTAGGTTTGTCTTATTTTTATAAAGGAGACAATAAAAAGATAAAAGTCATTTGATCAAGAAATGATACAGAACTCAACAGACTGTTCTTTATAAGTACAAGGTGGTGGTAGTGTTGATAAGTAGTACAATCTGCAGCAGGTACAGAGTATTTGTGTCAGTTTGAAGGATCTTTTTTTCTTTTTCCCCCTTAACTCACACAGTTGTCATCCCCTCCCTCACTAGGCAAGTTCCAGTAACAAGAACATTTTTGAGAATGGAAAGAAAAACAGTTCTGGCTGGTTACTCAGTACATCATGGCCTAGTGAACAAACCCGAGATGTGAGACTAGAAGGTGTGAGGAAACATAGTTTTTTTGGTTTGGTTTTTTTTTTAATTAAAGTCCTTTAATATCTCATTTAAAATACTAAAGTGTGGTTTACACACATACACGTAAGGAAGTTTTCTGAGTGGTTTTTTTTGCCATAACAAAATTAAAGCACTCACTTGAAACCCACTGTGACACTATCAGGCAAACCACATCATTCAAAGGCCAGGTCAGTCAGTATAACACAGCTGTAGATCAATCGTTCCCTAATTATGGTGCAATATAGGGTGCAAAAAATTTAGCTGAAGTATGGTGAAAATATTTATTTTGAAGTCTTTTGTTTCCCAGGTTTAAATCTGGCCTTTTGTGTTCGATTTCTTTTTATAGGGAAGTAGGAAAAGATGTTTGAAGGGTTTAAGCTTAGTCTTAATACAAATTCATGTACCTCTGAGGCATTCGGATTGGACTGTATCAGTGCTTAATATTTTAAAGGTCCTTAATGAATCAAAGACTCTGGAAACTGCTTTTGCAAAAACTATGTAGCCTGGATACAAGGACTCAGCTTTGTTAATTCAAATTTTAAGGTTCTTTCCTATTTTAATGGGGAAATCTCAACAGAAACATTTCCAAAAGAATGGAATCAAAAGGATTTATTTTAATGACGCATCATTGGTATTGGTAGAGGTCATAGATAATCAGCGAGCAAGCACAACACTGACACTATTTTCGGGGATTGCAGTAATGGCATAACTCAAAAAAACTGCTGGAAACACATCGGAGCCTTGGGCAAAATCCTTACTGAAGGTACTGTGATACTGAATATGGGTTCAGGATAAAAAGATTTAGATGGAGACTTCTGGGAAGCCCACGGAAGATCTGTCAGCAAAAGGACAGATCTTGCACTGCTTTGTGACACATATGTGAAGGCCCTTCCCCTAAAAGATCCCAGGCAATTTCATTTGACCATGTTGGAGCAGTCCCTGAAAAGCAAATGTGTGTGCTTCAGCCAAGAATGTTTTTTTTAAAGAATGTTCAGAAAGACTCATGAAAATACAGGTGAGCTTGGAACCACCATTAGCTTCCTGTAGCACTGGAAGTTAGTCACAGGAGTCACGAGCTCTAGCTGGCACCTCTAAGCTGCAGGAGAAGATCCAGGCTGCTCTGACTGAGGATGGTATAGAATACTTGCCAAGGAGCATTTTCTTTCTTTTCTTTTTGTACATGAATCATTTGAGCATATACTCAAATACTGTACGTTACTGAGGATGAAGAAAACTAAATCATCCACCTACAATTAGTAAAGTTTAGACTTTTTTTCCTAATGATTTTCCCTCTTTTTTTACCACAGAAAGGCTAGTTCCAAATTCTCACCTTGATGTTGCCACGATAGTATCAAAATTCCTTACCCTTAAACATGCATTCCAATTATCAACTGGACAAGCTAGTTGGTCTTATACAATGACATCTTATTGTCTAATAAAATTAATCATATATATATATATTCCCATGCAATGGACAATTCAGCAGCAATTATTTCACTAGAGCAATGAACCCTCTGACCCAGAAAACTAGACAAAGAATGACTTTTCTGGTAACAATCTTCCCTACCTTAGAGCACTGAAAGCCCCACACTGTAAGAATTATACATAAGTCTTAGCTGGCTATTTGGTCAACACAAGGAAACAAATCTTTGTACTATCTTTTCTGAAGGCTTATAGCAAAGTTAGCTTTTAATGGACACCCCTGCTCCATATAGAATCAATAATCCCCACTTACTCACTACTTTGCACCAGTTTCAGTCATGCAGATGACATGCTAAGTACTGCCTCTTAATTTTAAAGTCTTTAATAAAATTATATTAAAATACCCCAGACTAAACCGATGTTTCCACAATTTAACAAATGCATCTAAACCAGTATTTTCAAAAATTGGAGGAGTAAATTGGTCCTGCAATAATATTCCACCTGCCAAGTTTCCACCCACAGAAACTGAAATGTCTGGATTATAATTGAAGCTCTCTGGAAAAAAAATAATAATGACAGAATACCATCTAGTAGAAGAGTTGTCATTAAGCCAGTTTTCCCAAATGCTAAGCTACCAAAAGCACCTCAGGGATGACTCCTATGTTGGCAATAAATAATACAAG
Source organism: Gorsachius magnificus (assembly GCA_034008185.1). Classification (NCBI taxonomy): domain Eukaryota; kingdom Metazoa; phylum Chordata; class Aves; order Pelecaniformes; family Ardeidae; genus Gorsachius; species Gorsachius magnificus. The sequence goes on from CM067081.1 coordinate 92,525,880, forward strand.
ACAACTCTGTGTGTCTGTATATATAGTATTCTACTAAATTACTATAGTATTTATTGTTTTATATTCTTACATTACACTTATATATATCTATTATGTATTATAATTTTTCTTTACTTTTATTACTATAACTATAATATGAATTTTACTGTAGGCACCCAAATAGCTGGTGCTGCTGATAACAGAGAAAATTCTGCCAGCCACAGCATACATACTCATCACTGAGAAACTAGTCAAGAGCCGCATTATGCCTCCAGCATGAATGCTTTACTGGTATAAGAACAAATTATTCTATGTTGCAGAAACTGTGCATAGAGTAGACCATGAATATAAAGAAGCATAAACCCTAATTTCATAGGTATGCCCAAAGAAGCACCGGGAACAGGAGCAGTTTTTTCAACAAAACTCTACTTTTTACAAATACCGTTAGGATCACCGAGGAAGAACAGTTTTCTACAACACCACAGACCAGACCTTTGCCAGAGAGGTAGCTATATCTGAAGAATATTAAAACCCTATGTGTGATCTCAGCAATTTCTTTGGCCATTATACAGAATTAGAAACAATAAGCCTTTGAAATTAATATGGTCAAGCTCTGTGTGAACATATGACAATGCAGATAGAATGGATCTGAGTATTTGAGTTGCATTTTGACACACAAAAAAAACCCAAACCACTTTGATAGGATATAATATTTAGTTCTTTTTTTCCCCCTTATTCTTTGACATTTAAGACAGACATTCTATCTCAAAGTTCAGTGAAGGTGAAAGAGGCCTGACTTTCAAGGAGTTAATTATTTCAGGCTAACAGCTACTGTGCCTGTCAGTTTTTTTCTAAGTGTAGTACTACAGATCAGACTGTGGTCAGGAACAGAGACAGTGGATTTAACTTGAGTACGACAAGCAGTAATGTATGCAGGATAATACGCTTACCTAATATCCTTCATTTAAAATGCACAACACTACAAGGAAAACACAAACCACTTTGAAAGACAATCAAAGCTATTCATATTTAATACTTCAAACAAGAGGTCTAAAGTGTTGCAGAGGTGACAACATATTAGAGAAAATGCCAGCGTTTAGGCTTGTCAAATTATAAAATAATACGCTTCTATTTTTTTTAAAAGGAATTAATTTGTGCCTGTCAGAGACTAATGAACAAAATAGATATGATGCATTATTTGTGTATTTTCCAATAAGCAAGTGCTGAACCATAAACTGCAGAGCTTTCTGTGATGACTTCTTTTCAGTACTACAGATACTTTAAGTAAGCTCAAATGCTTTATCCATCATCCATTTAGAAGTACAGTGAAAATATCATCAGTGATCTCCCCAGGTGCATCATCAGCATGTCCTCAAGGTTTGACTCTCAGATCTGCAGGAAATTTTCTTCCTTTATTTTCCATGGAGGCAAAAGTAGGGGAAAAAAAAAGCATAATAAAAAATGCAGTGTCAAACAACACTCATATAATAGGACATTCTTCTGTATTCACACATTAAGAGATTGTGAGTAAGTCTCCAAATATGACATACTAATTATATTAACTGTTATAATAATTTTTATGGCCTGATCAAATTCCTCTTTTCAAAAGGTTTTTTTCTTGGAAACCTAAGAGACAATAGCCTCTATCAATTTCTCTGTGAATGAATAACTTCTAAAAACATTTGCAGCTCTGTAGACATTGACTGCATCTCTGTATTACTCACACACAAGGTAGTAAGAGTTTTTTTAGGGGACCAGATTTGACATCAGTAACAAGAGAATCTTTGCTGAACCAGGTACAGCAATTTCTACTCAACATGCTAGACCGTTAAGTAAAGCACAGCCAAACTAGAAATCTCTTTGCCAAGAATTTTCTTACAGTAAATTCTGAGCAGAAGAAAAATGAGACTATCTGATTGTACCATGCCCATAAAGACAAGATCCTTTGGAGAGTTATTTATGGTTTAGCATATCAACTAATTTTGCCTTTGAGAAGAATATAAAATCACTGCAGATGAAATTCACAAACAATCAAATGATTTACATAGTGAAAACCAGTAATAAGCTAGTTCAAATCTAATATTAAAATCCAACATAAAATAAAATTAACATAATCTATTAAATTTTAGTCTTAATTTTAGCCTCAAGGCATTCTCCCAATCCAGTTTGCCAGTATCATGAACTCATTTGACAAACATATTTTAATATAGCCAGCAAGGTCATATACACAGGAAACAGAAAGGAATTTCTTGTATTTACAAAATGGAAGTCAGAACTGAGAAATATAGGAACGCTAAAAAATTATTTAAGATTCACAGCATATATGTGGTTTCTACATGGTGCTACAGATAAGACAGTGAATATGATCCCTGACTTTATACATGGGATAATATCAAGGTATAAAGAAACTCTATTACATCTGCATTCGTTATTATTAAGACTATTAAGGGACCACAAAAGACAGATTTATCAGAAGTGCTGAGGGAGCTATTGTCTTGTCTCTTTCATTTCAGCTATACACTCCTAGATGTGTAGCTGAACAGAGACTTTTTAAATGCCTCATCCGGACTGCAGCTGCATCCATCTTTAAGGCTCCAAATTCAGTATCCTGCTTGGAAAAATTACACTGTCAAATTGGAAAAGATTCAGGGAAAGTCCTATGACAGCAATACACCTTGAAAAAAACATCTGACAATGACAGATGGAGATAATAAATCTATTTAGTTTATTCACTACAACCCAGATATTTCTTGATTCTGCTATTTGCATTATTTTCTGTATTGAAAGCCTCCAATATCAAAAAGCAACAAAATACTGTCCTCAAGTGTATAAAGCACTAGAGATTTTTTTAAAGCTTTTTGAGGGAGGAGAAGCCTGTTCAGTTGTGCTTGCACAGCTGTATTTCTCTCAATACATGAAGTATCTTCACTGCTCTGAAAATGAAGTATTTATGGTAAACACCCTTTAATTTTCTTTTGCTTGTATTTAGAACAACAGTTCAAGGGCAAAATATCTGTATATTTTGTTACAGAAAGCATGTGATTCAGTAACTCTAAAGTATTGATGATCTTGCTGCACTACCATCATGAAAATTTTTGCTTCAAGGTTCTTTCTCCTTTTCTCTACATAGTTAATGCTGTGTTTATAGGAATTTAAAAATTCTTACTCTTACGTTCATTCTCTCCCACTCTCGTCAGCTTTCTTTACCCACTATACACATTGGATCTGCACTGTTCTTGGGATCAGAATGTAGGTAACCATTTTGGAAGAGGCTTGTATCAGCACTTTTAATCTCAGTTAGGAGATAAAGTATATATATATCAGAGAGACAAAAAAATTACAATCCACGTGCCAATATCTTTCATATTTTGTAACTTTTAAAAGCAGTGTTACTGCAGAAGGCCCAGAAGTAAGAATCAGCAAGAACATGAGAACTGAGTAAAGAAAGTGACACACTTTCTGCCACTGCAGACATCCATCCAACAAATAGCCACCTTATCCATTAGATCATGCTATGTATCAATTTTGGGGATGTCACATTGCATTTCCTACAGATTATTCCTGTGAGGGAGGAAAGGTAGCAGAAAGTAAATAATTTATAAGAAATTTACCAAGGAGAACCTGTTAGTGCCTTTTTTCCCCTACGTCAATTAGTTTATTTTCCTAGGAAAAAGACAAATCTAATAGCTGAGAAAATGGAATAAAGGCAACAGAAAGACCAAGAGCCATGCATTCTGCAGTAGAGGACTGTAATGGGATTCAGTGACAATTTCTGTCAACTCTTCTTCTTTCTGAAAAAAGGCCATAGGCAACATGTACAGGAGACACTGTATGCAGTGCCTTTGTTATATGAACAGCCTCACATTATTTGGGATGGTAAATAGCAATATATTCACAGCCAGGTGTATAATGGAAGCATTAGAGCTATGTAAAGCACAGAGAATTACATGAATCACACAGGAAAAACATAACATGCAGCAGCACACAATGTAAAGCCCGTTATGCAACGGAAGTGGTGGAACCTCTAAAAAGATGCTAAACCCATTACCTTTCTGGCTATACTTTTTCAAATTTGGACACTATATTTTATTCTGAAAAAGATGCAACTGTGGGCCTATTTACTAAGAGCGCAGAGTCTGAATCCTTCCCTCCCATGACAGAATTTTAAATATGATTAAAAGTGCTTACTCTAAATTGTTTTGAAGTAACAATTTTCCTGGACAAGATTACATTGATACTTTAAGAAATTACCTTTTACAATGCAGATTCTTAGCATAATAAGATAAAACATTTTAGGCATGCAAACCTGAAAAAAAAACCCAAACAAACAAAACCTGTGAAACTGAGGGTAAGGCAGCCCTTGGATTTTTTTCTTCTTTAATATATCCTCACACTAAGATACTTTTTTTAAAAATACCTTTATGAAAATTTAAATCATGGCAGCCAATATTCAGGACTGAGGTGGATCACTTCATTGAGATTGTGTTCACTGAACACAAACCTTGCAGACAGTCAACAAAGTTATAATTACGAAATAACAAATGCCTTACAGAACAAGTTTAAATGTACTTTGACATGAAAAACCCTAAAAGCAGGAGCTCAAAGACTCAGAGAATTTTTCAGATTTATACAAATAAAGTTCCTGAGACTATGACACAAATAAATAAATAAATAAATAAGTGGCACTTGTTTCAATGTGGATGTTTACTTGCTTGTAAACATTTACAAATATAAAATGTATTGAAATTCAGTGATCTGAGTACTAAAACGAAATCAAAAAAGTTTTCACATGATACTCAATCTTATACCAAATCTTTTTATTTTGCTATCTTCCTCCTTCTATGAGATAGTGGTTCCCATGTGCTGAACTCCTGTGCCAGACATTATTTGCCAGCTCGCAGTTTGAAAGCTAAAGTTCAAATTCTCATAATGGGTATTGTCACTGAATTAATGTAATGTTAGGCATAAGCAGACATGCGTGCAAGATCAATTCTCCAGTTCTATGTGAAGAGCACTGGGGTGGGGAAAAGGGGCTTTCCACTTTCCATTTCAATGCCCCTTGCTGGGTACAAGTCAGAGTATTATAACTTTTGAAAGAGTTAGTGTGAGACAATGTGCTGGCGTCAGCAGAGAGATGCATGACAACAGAGGTTCAGTATTTAGCACCATATATTCACAACTTTGCCCCATGCAGCTGAGAAGAAGGTCATAAAAGCAGAAGGATGGAGAGGAACTCAAGCATATTCCTTGAGAAGAAACTTCTTGAGCCAGAATTGTACATCCTTAATGTGTTTAGTAGCTTGTCAGGCTTCCAGTCTTAATGGTTTCCTAAATTTTGAATATTTTTAATACAGAAAAATGCATTCAGAAACAATGGTGGCAATGTTTTAAATATGTAGTGATTATAAATATATAGTTTTATTTAAATCTGCTTCTTCTGTTTTCCTTTCTTCTGTGTTTTGCTTTCTTCTGTGTTTCCTCCTTCTGATGCTGTAGGAAGGAGTGAATATTTTTTCTCTGTTCATATTTTCTGTATTTTGTGTACTTTCATAGACCTTGATGATATTTCCCTTCAGCTTTCTTTTTGATGGAAAGAACCTAAGTAGTCATCTCTTGTACAGACTTTTGTATACAATCTGCTCCATAATTGTGGTCATCCTCCTGTAGAAAATGCTACACTACCCTTCCCCCCACCTTTTCTGTTTTAAGAAACATTTCTACCATCCTTTCTGGTTTGTTTTTATTTTTGAATACTCTTAGCAACTCTGTAGCAGCAGAACACTTCAAGTCACTGATATGCTCTTCCAGAACTTTTATTAATATGTTGAATAATGCTGGTACTGTAAAAGACATGCAGTTAATCCTACTGGCAGTCTCCTCCACTTGCGAAAATTGGGATCTTTATTCGTCACCTACATCTGGTATCTGTAAGTTCATCATCTCAAAAAAGACCTTCCTTCTTATGACAAATTTCCTTAGCTTTTTTAGTGACAGACCTTGTTGAAAGTATTCCAAAGCTATGTCCACACTAGTAAGTAAATAAAAAAATCTTCCGATCTCTTTTTGTTAGTAGATTCAAACAATTGGAGCTATGATCCCTACACTTACACTCTATGCAGTTCAAAAGTTTTATATCAGATAAAATTTAAACTAGTGCCCCCAGACTGAACAGGACCACCAATGTGGTTTAAAACTGTCTGTGAGACCTAACATGGCTTTTGGTCTTAGAGGTCTCCTCACCATCTGTGGTGCAAGATAGTACCTGGAGTGGAGCTTCCCATATGTTGCAAAATGAAATCTATTTTAACCCCCCCCCCCCAAATCCACTCTTTGAGCTCAACCAAAAAGCAGTAAATGAGCAGCACTAAGTAATTCTTTAAAACAGTAGTGCTGCTCCAAAGCAAAACACAAATGAAGACACAGACACACTTGGTTGGAATCCTGCTATCCAAATGCTCAATGATTCCTTCAAAGAATTTGAACACAGCAATGAGGCATGGCTTCCTTCTGCTAAAATTGTATTGTCTCTTCTATAATCATGTATTTCGATTACTTTACCAACTGAAGTTTTTGTTATAGTTTCTTTTGGTTTTCTAGAAGTCAAAAAAGTACTATATGACTTTTTGATTCACACCTGGAGCCATTTAAAAAAAAAAAAAGTAGCATCTCATTTACCATCCGATGGTCAATTTAAGTTGTACGATACACAGTACACCTAGCAGTCAGCAATTTCATATTTGAGTTTCTTTAAAATTTTGGGGTGAATATCAATGATTTGGACTAGGAAAACTAGATGTACCATTGCTGATTTATTACTACTAATTTTATCAATTCTGTTGTAAAATGTCTTGACATTTTCTTACTAGAGAAGTCGTCAGATATGTACCCTGTAGAGAAAGGCGCTCCTAAGCTTTTCACAGAGAATTCAGAATGGTTCATTAAACATAATCGATTTTCAAGATTCAAATGCAATGAACACAATCACTTTCTCAACCCAACACTATATGCTTAGCTTCTCCTCTCAGGCTTTCTTTCTCTGCTTTTTAAAGCATTGTTGAAGTACATGAATATCAGATTTTCACTGGGCTGACTTACAGATAGCAGAAAGACAAACACAGAGTTTGTGAGAAAGAGGCAGACAACTGGCCCAAATATTGCTGGTATACAAACCCAAGTTTCCTTTATTACACATTGGTCTAACAATGCATGAAGTCTTAATTCCTCATAGTACCAAAGAAAGATCATATATTGTTATTTACAAGTGGATCATATCTGCGTAAAATAATTGAATTAAAAATCTGCTTAGAAATTAAAGCCACAAAATAATCAACTTTTGTGTTCAAACAGTAGTATTACAATTAGCAACATCAGCAAAGGGAAAAATAGGAATTTATATTTGCTGTTGACAAAACATCAGTTCTTACTCATTCACAATGTGTCAGAAAGGAGCCAACTCCAGTTAGTGACAACACTGATGACTGCTGGTGAGTCACCAACTGAAGACAAAGGCATGAAAAATCTGGCAGATGATTAATAAGAATATTCATACTCTTATTTATGCTAAGTGATTATGTAAAAGTCATGGCTTTTTGGGGGTGATGGTGGTGTCAATCGTGTGATGGAGAAGGATCACAGCACCAGGCTCAGAAACTGCGTACCTTCTCTCAGGTTTGCTTATGTTCCCACCCAAGGAGATATACCCTGCTGAAGCTTAATACTGACATCACTCTTCCACACTGGGACTTCATGCAAGGCAGGCTCAGGAACCCTGAAGGGATGCCATGTAGTGCCACTTTCTGAGGGACAGACACGGGAATTCTGTCTTTCTCATCTCAAAAGTAATTTTTCATCTAGATCTGATCCAAAGAACTGTACTCTCACATGAGTTAATGAAACTGGCTAAGCTACAATAAAATATATGTTTCTACAATTCACCTGGTTATGAATATTTCCACATTGTAAACCACTGCTTTGTTTTACTGCAAGTCAGTAACATGAATAAACAAGATATTTTATCAATTCCAGCATTACAAGAAATTTACATCTTGTCTCCTTAATACAAACTCTGTCTGTATTTGAACATTTTCTATTTTTCCCCATCTTTTCATTCTTACCACTTTAACCAATGTCAGTGTGCCACTGCACCACTGTTTGCTGACACCTGCCCACCTCCTTTCCCCCTGTTTTGGCATTCAGTACTTTTTTGGGAGTTACTGTACAATTATATTCAAAGCCTTCAGTCTGGATGAAAGTTCTCTCATTTCTATAAACATATAATGAAAAGCAACCTTTCCCAGATCAGCATGGTAGCGAGTGCAAATAGTGTGTGTGTGTGGGGAAAGGTAGTTTAGTAAAAAAGTGCAAGAGGATTTACACAGAAATAATACAGAGTTTCTTTACAAGTGAATGAGTTTTATAAATAGTTGAACATCTTACAGTAAATATAATAAAACCTTTTTAAATTAGCCTTGTGTTTCTGCTAATATACTTCAGAGCAATGTTGGCTTTGAGATCTGTTAATGCTTTCTAATAAAGCACACAAGATGGCATAAAAAAATTAAAAGTCCATTTAAATACACTTTAAAAGATTTCAATTTGCACATGTTAGGGGAGTAAATTATGGCTAATGTGTTAAAGTTCTGGGGTTTGTTATTTCTCCAATGATGCAATTAGCCTCCAAGGTCAAACTCAATGTTACATTATAACTATTTTTAGCAAGTAAAAAATCACTTTACATCTACAGTTAATTGCAGTTAATTTGGCCTTCAAGATGTACCAGTATGAAAGCAATAAAGTTTTTTAATAACAATGACAGTAAGAAATGAATGACCTACTTAGAAAAAAAATGAAACATCCATGGACTCTGAATCTATCCACATTTCTTTATACTTCTCATTAAATTACACCATTGAAAGATGTTTCAGATCAATATATGAAGTAAAGGTGAAGATACAGAAAGGATCCTTTCAACCTCTTTAACTTCTCAACATTACTCTTTACTTATTTCAATCAGTGAAATATGTGTCAAGGTAAAAGTAAAATAGTTTTCAACAGTACAAACTTGTTTGGTAACCAGTGAGGTCAACCAGTCAGTCATAATTCTCCAGAAGTACACACATCCCCAAAGTAACACCATTGCATGTGTAGCAAGTAGCTGGACAAGAGGACCTTCAGAGGTCCCTTCCAACCTCAACCACTCTGGGATATCCAGTGTGAATTCTGCTGTTACCTTTTGTAGAGTTTACTTCTCTTCTTGCTCCACTTCCAAGAAAACAGAGCTGCATTCAAAAGAACTAAAAAAATCCCTCCGCAGAAGGAATAACATGTACTCTTCCTGAAGAAAAATACCAAAGTTTTTGTAGCTCCACTTCTTACAATTTATGCAAATGATTTCATAAGCTAAATATTTAAACAAGCATTCAAACAACTCATCAGAAGAGGCTATGCAATCACCATCACTCAAAATCTTCAAAATGATATTGACTATTCAAAAAAAAAAACAAACCCCACCAATGACTTTAAACAAGGTTTTGGGACAAATCACAGACTAAAGTACAGTAAGACACAAATTGGATGCTTGTCCTTTTATCCTTGCATTCTAGTCATCCCTTTAAAAAATTCTCTTCAAGAGCAATGGAAGGGTAGGATTCCCATTTCTGTTGTCAACATAGTCATGGAGTGAACAAGTCTCCATGCATCCATATTCAGATGACTTGTCACTAGACTTCAGAAGGACTCTGAATACAATAGGATTTTTATATCCTTCCCTTCCACCTCTACCTCCCCTCACACATAGCACATAACTAAGTATTCTGGTTTTGGGAAGTAGAGGGGCTGGCTTTCATTTTACTATATTATTTACTCTGCTAGATCACACCTTCCAGATATTCAAGGTTAGCCTTAGTTAGGGCAGTACACTGAATGGCGGGGCTGAGGCATATCTAATCATTCCCATCAGCTGTTCTCAAAGTTTATTGGGGAAACAAAAATAGTGCAAACTTGAAGGACTGCTTAATGTAATGAGGTAAATGTATACATAAACAAGACATCTACAAACAATTGCTGAATCCTTGCAGATTCTACAACAAAAAATATGAATTTGAAATGTATATGCACAATGGAAGTCAAGCTTAGTGATCCAGAGTGGCAAAGCCAATGCAGCACAATACTAAGGAAGTGGATTGGAAGAGTAGCTAATCACAGTAAGTTATTGATATTTTATTGAATAATTATGGTTTGGGTTTATGTGTTTTATATGAGCGATCTGTGATGGCTATATACTGAAGAGTAACCCAAAGCAGAAGAAAGGGTAAGCAGAACTCCAGTGTTAGCTGGAGCTTCAACAAAGGAAAATGCTATCGATGTGTGTCCAGATGCATAACATCTTCACTGTTTTTTAATAAAGTCACAAAAAAGTTTCCAAATCTTTCTCTGGCTGCACTATATACAGGAGAAATACAATGGTTTTTTTAGTAATTTGCTTGCAATAATACGAAAAGACAAAAAAAATATTTATGTGTAAAGATACATTGAAAAACCTCTTCTATGGAAAACACTGATCCTTGTCATCACTAAGTTAAAATATAAAAATTTGTATTAGGATGACCAGTTGTGACAACAGAACATTGTGCAACACATTGAATGAAAGACATTCTTATTCTGACAGAAAAAAAATAATTGCCTCCTCCACTGAAGCGATTTCCTGTAAATTTTGCCTACAGCTTCCAGTTATATGTTCCACGAGCGGTAATTTATTTTTTTTCAATGCTGAGAATAATAATTTTCAAATTCACATTATATTTTTGCTCAGTATAGAAACTTACATTCCCACAAAGACAACTTCATAATAAAATACATTTTGACAGGGATGACTTAACCCCTCTGTGACACCCTAGAAGTGAGTAATCCAGCTCTAGAATTCCCTGACAAAATACAAGAAAATTTAACCAATATTAAAGTAATTTTACCTGTGGTTTTCATTGTAAGAATAAGGCCTAAAAGCAGAAAAAAAAAAAAAAAATAAATAGCTAGTTAGCTATGATTTTCCAGAGGCTTAAAACTGTGTACTTTACAGAATGGGTTTTTTTTTTGAGAGAGTGGGAGTTTTTTGTGATTTTGTTTTCTTCTTATCTCTTTTGGCTATTCACTAGTCAGCTGAATACCAGAGTTCTTTATGCCTCTTTCACAGCAACATATTCTGGTCTAGTTTTATCACTAGTATAGAAAACTTGCAGTATAAGTTCGTACTCAATTTGTAAATTCCTCTAGGCTGAACTGGGTTTGTTATGCATTTATGTAAAGGTGTTCTTAAGCCACTGGCTAAATATTTGATAGGATGACTCATGTAGGTGATCAGTTTGTAGCTTGAAAGAAAATGAGTATCATGTAACTGAATTTATTTATTACTTTTCTTCCTTTATGTTTTATACATCAGTATATTTTCATTAACAACTGGGATACTTATATGAATCTCGCATAATGAGGAGGTAATTTCTGGCTATTTCTTCAGAGTTACAATAGTTGAGAACAACCTCTACTGAACTTAACAGTTATGACCTATAGGGCTTAGCCATTGTGTTCAGAAATTAAAAAAAAAACAAAAACAAAAAACAAACCAACAAACAAACCAGAACACAACTGTTCTTTAGTGATGAATTATTTTTGTCCTTATTTTGTCAACCAAATGCACTACTGAATTGAATAGTAATCTACAATGACTAAGGTAAAGCAAATGACCTAATATTCAGCCACTGCTTTGACTCAGAATTGCTGAATTCCACTTTCAGGCATATAGATATATGTTATTTTTAAGAAGGTTCAAAGAGATAGACAAGTATTTACTATATGTCTTTATAGACATGCTAACTGTTCTCCTTCTAACTATTACAAGTTTACCTTCTAAAGCTAAATCTGGCCTCCATGGCCTTTTTTACCAGATAGTACAGCTTTCCACATGAAGTATCAGGAAGAGTTATGTTCTAACTGATTAAATGGTATATTATGATACTTTTAAGTAAAATCTACTCCTAAACTAAAAAGCTAATAATTTATCATTTGATGAACATGGGCCCAAATTTGAAGGGCCCAGGTCCTGGGCACAATCAACTTTAATTCATTATTTATTCTAAGAAAACAAGAAAATTCTGTTTTATGGCCAAAAGCCAATTAAAGTAAAGCATATTATCATTATAGTTCTCCGAGTCTTTATTCTGGCGTTAAGACAGAGTTTAAGAAATAGTGAAAACAAATAATTGCTACTGAAAGAACGAATGAGTGGGTGGACAGGAAGGACTGGACAACTAATTAGATGGATTTAGAAAATGTTTTGATGATTTTATGTCATTAACTGGGTCAAAATTTCAGTTCTTACTAGCCTACACCCATCATCTGTCTTGTATTTCTAGAAAATCATTGGAGCATAGTTTACTTCTCTGCTGTTTTTTAGAATAGAAGATCATTAAATAAAGGGGGTTTTTACACTAATTTAAGGGGTAAACACTATCCACAACCAAAGGATTGGGCCATAGCAACTACACAGGCATTTTGGGTCCAGGTAATGGGCTCCAAAGTCAGATAAGCTTTTTTTTGTAAGAAACAATTCCATTAGAAGTACACAAAAGAAAAATGGTTCTTTTATCTCACTTGCATCACCAACACCATCCAAAGCGACTTTTCCCTCTCCTTCTGGGCAGGCTATCTATAGAAAGGCTACTGTCAGAGGTAGCCAAATCCCGGGAGCAGTGGTTTTCTGTCCCCAGCTCTATCCAGCAGCGACACTTGAGTACACATTCATGATGGGCACACAGGCGTGCATATGCATGCCCATGTGGCTGGCCACCCAGATCTAAACAGGGAGCAGAGCCTTTTCCAGCACACACACAACCAACACTCATGTATACATGCAGCACAAATGGTATGATCCTCCTCTTCCTCTTTGTCTGATCACGATTGAAGGCTACTGCTAGAATAAATATACATACAAAATGGGTCTTCCTGGTAGCTGGTCTTTAACCACTTTATCCAGTAACCAGCCCTCAGACGACAGTCCCCTCCAGTTGCTGGTCTCTGGATCTATGAGTCCCTGAGGTCTGTGGCCACATTCCAGTGGCTGGTATCCTACTCACAGGTAGTCAGGCTTGAATTTCACTACCCTTCACATATCCACACTTAGAATAGAGAAAACACCCCCACAAAAGATAGACTGCTGTGATGAAGCATAGGGTTCAGTCATGTAAGCATGCTGACCGGCAACTTGTTTATGCTCAGGCAGCCCCCTCTCCTCCTTTTTAACTCTTTCTTCACATGCTGCTACTCTGACCCACCTTGATCCTTTCCTTTCCTGGCCTTTGCTCCTTTCCTAAAACATCCCATATTAATTCTCACACATTCCCACAATACCCTTAAAACACCTCGCACAATCCCCAAATTCTCCTTTATCTCACCTGAAACCAAAAGCCCTACACACCTTGAAGCCATTAGCCCCCTTCAGTTTGCACACCATCCTGGTAAGAGCTTCTTTTGTTGACTCAGCTCCGTGGGTTCCCCTGATTCCAGATACCAATAACCATGTGATTTAAATATTTTTGTGTGTATATCATGTGATATGTTGCCTTTTAATCAGTACTTTTGATTTATGGAGGAAACATCCTACCTGATTTGTCATAAGTGTGTTTGTGGGGATGAGCATGTGCTTGTGGGTGAGACACCTTTTGCAGTTTTGTAACTATAAACCACATTGACTTAATTATGGACTCATTGAGCTAGTTCTTAGACTGTTTGAGATTCAAACATTGTTTTATTTAAACTTTTCTGTTGTGCATGTCTGAAGTGTTATTATGACGTTCAGTTATTGAAAAATGTCTCAATTGTTATGTGCACAAGGACAAACGAAAGACTGGTTAACGCGTATGAGTAAATATTGTCAAAGTTAAAACTAAAGTGGAGTGACTCAAGCACTTTTATAGCAATACTTCTAGAGGACATCCACACTTTGGGCTGTCTTCTCCAGGACATATCTAAGGAATAATGGACACTTACACTGTAGGAGCAGTTGCATCCTGTGGATTAACTATATGCTTCGCCAGAAAGGTCTTGATTGACTAAAACACTGGCAAAGGCCTTAAACTGAAATCAAGCAGACTCTGCCTTGAATATTCTCAACAGAAAATTACTGCTTTTTTTTTTCCTAAGGGCAACTTCTTAAATACATTATGATTATCTGTTTTATTAATAAGACTAAGATGATTTGAAAATATCTTATTGACTTGTTCCCAATTGCAACCTTTATCTGATGACAGCATTGTTGTATCTTTTATTAGTTTTCAGAACTTGTACTAAATTTGCTCAATTACATTCCTGAATAATTGCAAAATTATTTTCTTGTTCTTTTTCATAAAATCAATAGTATCAATTAAAGGCTGGTGTATTCTATCAAATTACATGATTCGTGAATGCTTTATACAAAAGTAATGTCAGGAAGGAAGGCAGGAAGTCTGAAAAGGCCTTGCATTAATTCTAAATAAATACCAAAGTTGCTGGAAAGGAAAACTTAATTTAGCAAATACTTAATGTAGAGGTGGAAAACACTTCTGCTGTTGTCTTAGGACTGCCATTAAAGCATGGCAACACTCTCTATTATTACTAGACATCTGTTAGCAATTCCAATAGAAAGTAATTAATTAAAAAATATTCTTTCCTAGGTCGTTATATTTATTATATTACTTTCCATTTGGTCTAATGTGGATATCCGTGAAGGGAAATTGTAGAGCTAATTACTAGTATGGTTTCCAGAATCCAACAGTATAAACTTCTTTGAAAATAAATGGAGAGAATTCATGCTTAAAGGGCAAAGTAATAACTGTTCTCCTTGTGTAAAAAAAGAGGAACTTGAGAACTCTGGGGTGATGACAAATTAAATTGCACAAATAAAACCAACGTAAAATGGAAAGCAGTTTGTGTGAACTCTGGAAGAGAAAGCATGAGGAAAGAGGCATCTCTGTTGACAAGGAAAGATATTAATTTTGCTGTCAGCTGTGGTGTTACAGCAACTCAGGGAACAACTGAGGAAGAATGAGTAGATGAAGTATCTAATTCTACTGAGAGTGACTCTTTGCAAGTAATCATAAACCGCAGTAAGAAACAGTTGATCAAAATCATTGCTGCTATATGCCTGGAGATTGTTCACCCAAAACATAACATTAGTGAATTTGTAACAGGCCAGTCTGCACAAGGCTGGAAATGAAAACATTCTTATGACTCAAGGAACTAGTAAGAGAGGGACAGTAAATGTATAACTCACTAAAATACATTCACACAAACAAGACACCTTAAAGCTTTGTCAGCAATTTCATACAAATAAAATGTGTGGATTCTTCCTGCATGGTCAAAAGAGAATGCAAAGCAAGGCTTGCTTTAGTCTCACAAGAGTGGTCAGGACAGCAAAGGTTCAGCTTATGTATAGTGACAAAATCTCATAGATGTCAGTTAAACTCGGCATTTAAAGAGATCTATATAAAATTTCTAGAACTGTGCTGAGAGACTAAGAACAAATGCAACTTATCAGCTTCTTCTACCTAGAAGTGTACACAGAAATTTGCTATAAGCTAGTTGCCTATGTACCAGTACTACAAATAAATTGCTGCAAATACTCGAGCCATAACTAAGGTTGTAGCCTGGCAACTTAGAATCATAGAATCACTTTGGTTGGAAAAGACCTTTAAGATCATCGAGTCCAACCATTAACGTAACCCTGCCATCCCACCACTAAACCATGGCCCTAAGCACCTCATCTATCCTTCTTTTAAGTACCTCCAGGGATGGGGACTCCACCACCTCCCTGGGCAGCCCATTCCAGAGCCTGACAACCCTCTCGGTGAAGAAGTTTTTCCTAATGTCTAGCCTAAACCTGCCCTGGCGCAGCTTCAAACCATTCCCTCTCGTCCTATCATCTGTTACCAGGGAGAAGAGGCCGACCCCCACCTCACTACAGCCTCCTTTCAGGCAGTTGTAGAGGGCGATCAGGTCTCCCCTCAGCTTCCTCTTCTCCAGACTAAACAGACCCAGTTCCCTCAGCTGCTCCTCATCAGACTTGTGTTCCAGACCACTCACCAGCTTTGTTGCTCTCCTCTGGACATGTTCCAGCAATGTAATATCTTTCTTGTAGTGAGGGGCCCAAAACTGAACACAGTATTCGAGGTGCGGCCTCACCAGCACCGAGTACAGGGGCACGATCACTTCCCTACTCCTGCTGGCCACACTATTCCTGATACAAGCCAGCATGCCATTGGCCTTCTTGGCCACCTGGGCACACTGCTGGCTCATATTCAGCGGCTGTCAGCCAGTACCCCCAGGTCTTTTTCCACCAGGCAGCTTTCCAGCCACTCTGCCCCAAGCCTGTAGCGCTGCATGGGGTTGTTGTGACCAAAGTGCAGGACCCGGCACTTGGCCTTGTTGAACCTCATACAATTGGCCTCAGCCCATCGATCGAGCCTGTCCAGGTCCCTCTGCAGAGACCTCCTCCCCTCAAGCAGATCAACACTACCACCCAGTTTGGTGTCATCTGCAAATTTACTGAGGGCACACTCAATCCCCTCATCCAGGTCATTGATAAAGATATTAAACAAGACCGGCCCTAAAACTGAGCCCGGGGGACACCGCTTGTGACCGGCCGCCAACTGGATTTCGCTCCGTTCACCACGACTCTCTGGGCTCGGCCATCCAGCCAGTTTTTAACCCAGTGAAGAGTATATCCATCTAGGCCATGAAGTGCCAGCTTCTCCAGGAGAATGCTATGGGAGACTGTGTCAAAGGCTTTGCTGATGTCCAGGTAGACAACATCCACAGCTTTTCTCTCATCTACCAGGTGGGTCACCTGGTCATAGAAGGAAATCAGGTTGGTTAGGCAAGACCTGCCTTTCATAAAGCCATGCGACTGGGCCTGATCCCCTGATTTCCTCCGCCGGTTAACCCCAACCCCGAGGTCAGGCTGACTGGTCTGTAGTTCCCCGGATCCTCCTTCCGGCCCTTCTTGAAGATAGGCGTCACATTTGCCAACCTCCAGTCATCTGGGACCTCCCCTGTTCTCCAGGACTGCTGATAAATGATAGAGAGTGGCTTGGCAAGCTCTTCTGCCAGCCTTGGGTGGATCCCATCCGGCCCCATAGACTTGTGGATGTCCAGGTGGCATAGCAGGTCAAAGACTGCTTCCTCCTGGATTATGGGGGGTTCATTCCACTCTCTGTCCCCATCTTCCAGCTCGGGAGGCTGGGTACCCTGGGGATAACTTGTCGGGCCATTATAGACCGAGGCAAAGAAGGCGTTGAGTATCTCAGCCTTTTCCTCATCTTTAGTGGCAATGTTCCCCCTTGCATCCACTAGAGGATAGAGGTTCTCCCTGGCTCTCTTTTTGCTGTTAACATATTTATAAAAACTTTTCTCATTATCCCTTACAACAGTGGCCAGGTTAAATTCTAGCTGGGCTTTTGCCTTTCTAATTTCCTCTCTGCATGACCTGACAAGATCCCTGTACTCTTCTTGGGTTGCCTGCCCCTTCTTCCAGAGCTGGTAAGCTCTCCTTTTTTCCCTTAGTCGCACTAGTAGTCCTCTGTCCAGCCAGGCCGGTCATCTTCCCCACCGATTTGTCTTATGGCACATGGGGACAGCCTGGTCCTGTGCCTTTAAGACTTCTTCCTTGAAAAATACCCAGTCTTCTTGGACCCCTTTGCCCTTCAGGACTATCTCCCAAGGGACTCTCCCTTGGGACTGTTGCTTGCATGTGAGAAGCTCTCTGTTCCTGTGCTGAACCTCACTGACATAATGACCTCAGAGCAAATGGAAACATTTCCAAGATTCAGGCTAAAGGCATATTTCAATTAAAAAGTCATATTTCACAACCATCACTCAGAAATCACATGTTAAAATATTATATTTTACTCTATCACTGCAGTAAATGAAACAGACTTTCGAAAGTGGGTCTGTGTACACCTGAGGGTTTTCTGCCACAGCCTTTTCCACATGGGATAGTGATGAATACCACAGCACTAAGTCAGAGTACATCTGGATGCCAAAACAGTAAGATGATAGCACTTGGTTAATGTCCTCTGATGTCAAGCCCTGTGGTTACCACTCTGAGCTCAAACAGCACTCAAAAGATCCATGCTGACTGTATACACTTAAATGTAAAAGTAACAAACCCAATTAAACAGCAATTGCTATAAATATACGTGAATATATATATAAATGTACACATGCATGCATTGGTTTGATGTTGTAATGACAGTAGTCCTAAGGAGGAAGCAGATGATTCCATTGCTCTAGAGGAGTATTTCAGCATGCCACCCAACTGCCAGATGCAGTGTTACTGCAAACTTTATAGTACTTTACCACGTGTATCTGATCAATGTCTACACCTATGGTTTATATGTAGCCCCTCCTTGTCTCCTCAAAAGCACCAAGATTACACCTAATTTCTGTGAAAAGCGAAGGACCAAAGAAGAAATGAAATAATCATTCATACACATCCTGGACCATAAAAATCCCTGTAAAGACAAAGGCACCCAAACTATATAAATATCTGCCAGTTAGTAAAGAAGAGATGGTTGACTATTGCAATCCCACTGAGAAGACAGATCCTGGCTAGTAATGGATCCTGACAGCCGATTTGGCAAGCCGGTCTAGTAAACACTAATGAAAGTTATCAAACAACGGAAAGTTTACTGTACCTAATACATCGTTATAGTATTATAGTTATTAATGTGTTATGATGTGTTTGCCTCTGTGGCCATATATCTTGGTTCTCTAGCACAGTGACTTCCGTTGTCATACCTCATTCAGCGTTTGCATGAAAATGGCAATGGTGTCATAGTTTCATCTTTACGACATTACAAGAAGAATGGAAAATAAAAGTTGTCTGCCTGAAAAATTATTTTAAAGGCTGTTGCCTTTGGCTTTTCATAGCAGTAAAAACTGTATGAAAGTCGTATTAATCAGAATGACCATTTCAAGCTATTGCTGATAAATATGGAAAGCCCCTAAAAGTTCCCCTTTGATGTTTTGTTTATAATAATGACACCCCTCTGCAGTGAAGCAGAGTACCTCAGCTGTGTACTGTCTGTACAGAGAAGCAGAAAAACCATTGACTCTGTAACATCTGCCCAGAGGTTACAGAAGACACCACCACTTCTGTAAACTGCTTTTTTGAGACTGTAAAATATTGCAAGCTACAATTTCCATGTTTAGCATAGTGAAAGGTAATAAAAGTGGCTAGGTAGAATACATGAAGTTTGTTCTGACAGTTCCTGTGCAATTTTCCATTCAGATTATTTTCAATTATTTGCTACTTTGATATGGCTAATTTATAAGATAAATAATAAGAATTTCTAGGAGCAGACAGAGCACAAAGCTGTCTTGGCTACAAATCAGTGTCATGCTTGCTATCGTTACTTAATACTACTGCTTCTAGAAGGACCTATCTAGAGTTTTTGTAAGAAGTAAATCTCAATCCAATTTTCCCTTAATGGAGAAAAAACCCCACAGAGATCTTATTTTTATTGAGTCTTTCTGCAACAGTTCACAGAAAAGAATATTTTATGCTTATAAACTATGGTAAACTGGAGATTCTCTTTAAAATTCAGTAAAGCTAAACCAGCTTTTTTTTTTTTTTTTTTTTTTTTTTTTTTTTCTGTGCTGCACTGTGTTAATTTCTGTAAAGGAAATGCAATTTTACAATTTTTTAAATCAGGCAGGGTTACTAATGACCATACCTTGAGAGAATCAGATTAAATAAATGTATGAAATGAAAAGAAGCCAATCTTCACACTTATTCAGTTAATCAATAAAATTTATATAGATAACACTCAACTATGTACCTGATTTATTTCTGAAGCTAATACACATATATTGTTTGGCTGGTTCTTCACATCTACCAGTTAAAATACTCCTATGAAATGTTCATTTCCTACATCTCTGGCTTTCGGCAGTCTGCATTCTGCTTAAAAAGACTCTAGCAACTGCTCCTGGAAAGTACATAGAAAAAAAAATTTCACCCTACCAATAGAAGTGTAAGATGAGATAAAAGGTTAGGGATTGATCTGTCCCTGGTTTATGCCAATAACCACAAACAGCTCACATCCCAGCACTGAAAACTATGCCAATTCCACATTGTCTTAGACACAGTTTCAACTCACTGTGGAGAGGCACATAAAACCACAAAAACATGGGTTTGATAATAAAATTACAAAAATCACATAGATTTTCTGTAAGTCATTTACATTTAAACAGTAATATGAATCACAGAAGTCATCACACATGCTTTGACATTCATCTTAGTCAAAGAGTCTTCATCATCCTCACACATTAATCATTGTCTTCTTCCATCAGCTTTAGAGAAGCTGAACTTTTGACTGAAATGCAATATTTCCATGCCACAGGTGAAACCAAAGTAATTGGAAACGTGCCAATTAATTGCATGCGACATGTGCTTATAGTGGTGATGCAGGATGATGCTGGATAACAAAGTCTCTCTTGCTGAGACTTAGGGCTAATTGACAGTGTGTTCCTTTGAACTCCATATTACTTGCCATTTCAGATATTCGTGTGGAAAAATACCCTTTAGAAGTCTCCAAAATTAACTGTGGTTGGTAAGAAAGCTATCTGAGACCAAACTGACTGAAATACAGATCCCACATGGATCACAACTGTCTAAGCTTGAGATTCAGTCCCATCATCAAGTTAATTTTATTTTGTGTTGTTTTCTTTATTGCTGACTGGGGAACAATGAATTTCAAATTGCTCTAATCTCAAATTTAATTTGAAAACAAAATCAGTGGAGAAAGATCTAGTCTGCCTGTTTAGTGAGTAGTCTTACCACAGACACCACTTTTTAAATAAAATTATTTATGAGATGTGTTTTAGGGGAATGCAATGGAAATTATTTCACCCTAAAGGTAATGAATGGATCAAACTTAAGATGTACATACAGCTGTTCCTGAGTTAATATTTGCTAAAAATAAGTTCTTTTATTTTGGATACTTATATTCTCTGATACTCTGGATGCTGTCTAGTCCCTGGTAATCATGTCCACCTCATCCTGAATTACATGTGTCTATGCAGCTACAGTTATTTGGCATAAAATCCAAACTTTGATTCAGAAAAAAAAAAAAAAAAAATATAAGTATCAAGGTGACCTTCCTCTTTATACTCTTTGATGTATCAGTATTTAGTACAATAAAACCTGTTCTTTTGAGTACGCTTCAAGGCATTGCTTCTTACTAACATAACTGAAGATACATTCCTTTTATAAAGCACTAATTGGATGTTACTTCTGACCAGACTTGCAGTCAGAGGAAAATTATCAAGTAACCTTGTACATTCACACCTGCTTTTATACATGCATATCTTGCTGTTCAAAATGTTTTATAGCTCCAAGTGTAGGTCAATTGCTTATGCTTTACTCTCATTACTTGTGTCAAATGCAGACATCTCTCTTCCCAACTGCTTTGCATTTCCTAGCAACTAACAAGGGTTCCCAGTAAAACTATTCTTAAATTTAACGATGATTCATTGTAAACCTCTAAATTACTTCTTTCAACGTTATGAAAATATACCACTGTATTCCTATATTTGATGGTCTTTTTCAACTGGAACTAAAGGCATCTGAGTCTTGACACAATGTCTTCTGAAGTTTACCAGAAAGTATTAAACTACAGGAAATATTTTGCAGTGCAGACAGAAAACAAACATATAATATTCACATAGTAAAAGATATTTATGCTTTCTGTGACCATTTCCTTCTAGTTGGAAAAGTTGGAGAAACTTTTCACACACAAAAAACCACCAAACCAAACCCTGTTCATTACCAAATTTCAGAGAAGAAAAGCACAAATCACAAAGC
The DNA here is from genome assembly GCA_034008185.1 of Gorsachius magnificus. Lineage (NCBI taxonomy): Eukaryota > Metazoa > Chordata > Aves > Pelecaniformes > Ardeidae > Gorsachius > Gorsachius magnificus. The sequence goes on from CM067081.1 coordinate 92,547,748, forward strand.
ATATAACCACATCATGCCTACAACAGTTACTTTTGTTATGAAATACATGCTAGTGTCCAACGACCCTACTCAAAATAATACTGGACTTTTCACATGAAAAAAGTTTAAGAATACGTTAAGGGTATGTTGAAAATTGAATATTTTGTCCTTGATGGAGAAAAGATTATTGCTTGGAAAATCATCTCAACTTTTCAATGATTTAAATCAGTAACAGAAATTACAGATATTTTGCTGACAATAACTGCCACTCCCAGACTTTCAAACATCTCTTTAGAAAATTGTGAATTACTAATCAGTGAAGGATGAACTAGAAAAAAGAACCATTCTTCAGAATTTTCAAATATAGGTGTTATGCTTCCCAATAAAATTTTAAAACATGATTGTAGGAAAATAAATGCTGGATTTTTTCCTCAATAACCAGCAGGATTTGGTTTTCAAGCTATTTATCTTTGATTCAAATGGACTCTTTGTAGTCTTCATTATTCTCAATACTTATGCACAAGAAGATTCTCACATACCTGTCCTATAAGGGCAGTGATTTCCCTTCTGTATTTTAGATTTGAAAGAGAAGCAAGTACAGGGCCACAAATATACCAAAATATCCCTTTATTTAAAAAAAAAAAAAAAAAATTAACATAGGTTTAAAGAAGGGGACAGTTCTACACTTCAGTCTGTCTGTAGAAGAGAAACTTAGAAAATTTGTTGAGGTTTCAAATCTTACAATTTCTTTTCATATTTTATATCTCACAAATTGATGAAAGCATTTGAGAAGAAAAGCTTAACGACACACATAGCATATATAGAATATCATTCTTTTTCTTACGGGAACATGATGGAAGTCGAGTTTAGACTTTACCATGACATACATAGAAGATTTTTTTCCCAGAATATACTAGCCCAAAGAAGCTTTCAACACTAGCAAGACTTACGAGCTCATAATTTTTCCCCTTAGTGAATGTTGAAGCAGTCCGAAACATATCTCTGTAATCTAGCAATTAATTTTTACTGACAGAATCACTGTTTAGGTTAGAGTTTCTAGTTTCAATTTGCTTAAAAGAATAATAGAATAATAGCTGTTCTGTGAGTGCTTTCAATGTCACAATCCTTACAATACCAAAATATATTTTCCTACTTGCATGTTGCATTACTTATTTCAGAAGAGTGTGATCCAAAGTATGCTATATTTATAAGTGACTAGCTCTCAGAAAATAGTAATTTTTTTTTTTATTTTCATGTTACAAATAGTGTCTTAATGCATAGCTTCAAGCTTCCTTTTAATTTTGGAAGGTAACAAAAGCTTTTAAAATTTAACATGACCTTATTTATATTTGAATATATTTCATGCATCTGATCAGAACTATGAATCTTTCTATTTTTATTTGGCACTCAATTTAAAAATATGATTTATTGCTCTTAAACTTTTATACTGTAACACTGCATTATTTCCAATATCATCATTTATTAAAAATATTTTCCAATCACAGCTGAAAAGCAGCAAGAACAGTGCTTCTGTACACACAAATGTAAATCTCAGAGTAGAATTCATAATTGATATAGAGGAAGTAGTAATAAAAAACCTCTGAAAATTTCATAGAAATTTTGCCATGTTTCTGTCAGAGGACTATTATAAAATGCTAGACCCTTAATAGAAAAAAAAAAAAAAAACTTAATGAAGAACAGGATATATTGCTTTCCAAAGAAACCTCAAAACTTTTTAAAAAAAAAAAAAAAAAAATATTGAAGAGATTGCATAGACATCACTTCAACATGCCTAACTACAATCTGTATTTAAAATCAGTAAGTAAGAAAGCAAAACAAAGGTTTTCACCTGAGAATTTACTCTCAGAAACATGGGGAAACTGAAAACATCACAACTGCTTAATATTAATCTTTCTCTAGATAAACAGGTGCAGCTTTATTTGACTTTAGTAAGTTTTCATCAACATGGTTCTCAAATTGCTCCATCCATATCTGTGTAATTCAGATCTTGGCCTTCATTCATATTATTACAAAGTTTTGTTCTTCAGTATGACACATATGAAGCCAGTCCTACTTTCAAATCTAAAAAATATTTACCTCTGACCTCATCATCACTGCTCAGGAACAAGATCCAGGATTTATAATACAAAATACCAGCTCAGGACTGACTACTGATCACAAAGGCAGATCAGTTTTTAGAACAAGGAAGACAGGAAGACAGAACACCACAGAGAACATAATATTACTAGCTCCATAGTGTGACCTGCTTATTAAATATCATGTGGGCTTCTCATCCCCTTTGTGTCAAAGAAGATATATTAGAACTAGAAAGGGTCCAACAAAGGACAGCAAGAATGATCAAATGTATAGGAACATACATGCTAGGACTCTTCACCACTGGACAGAGAAAACTGTCAGTAGGGTATGAACAAGGCCTAGAAAATTTTCAATATGGAGAAGGAAGATAATTATTAACATTTACTGCTTCTCATAATACAGGAACTCCAGGTATCAAAATAACCTAATGAAGCAACAGGCTTAAAATGAAATGAAACAGGGTTCTTCATATAGTGTGTACTTAAGATGCTGAATCCCTTGTTTCAGGACACCATGGAAGCTAAGAATTTGCAAGAGAAAGCCAGACAGAAAGAGAAATCTCTTGTAGATTACAAGGCACATAGAAACCAGCTCTGGGGCAGCAAGTACTCGAGATGAAAACACTAAGAAGTTCAGAAAATCTTCAAGGGAAGTTTCATACAATCATGAAGTAATTTATGTCGGAATGGGACATAAGATGTTCTCTGGACCAAACCCTGTCCACAGCTGGACCAGCTTCATGGTATGACCAGATTCCTCAGGGCCATGTCCAGTCAAGTTTTCAGTATCTCAAAAGACAAAGATCCTACAGCCTTTCTAGGCACCTGTTTCAGTATTTCACTGCCTTCAACAAGAAGAATTTTTTTTCCCTATGTCTAAAAAGAATTTCCTTTGTTCCAACTTGTCCTTGTTAATGTGCATTGTCACAACACACCTCTGAGAAGAGTCTGGCTGTATCATCTCTTCACCCTCAAATTAGGTAGTTGTAGACACAATAAGCTCTTCACCTTCTCTTCTGAAGAATGAACCAGCCCACATTTCTCAGCCTCTCCTTGTGTCATTCTAAATCACCTTGGTAGTCCTCCACTAGATTTGCTTCAGTATGTTCATGTCCTTCTGTTCCAAGGAGCCCAAACTGGACATAATACTCCAGATGTGGTTTCATGTGTGCTGAAGAGAGGGGAAGGATCACTTACCTCAACTTGCTAGCTACAATGTATTAACAAAGCTGAGTAGGTGGCTAGGTTTCATTCCTGCAAGAGCACACTGCTAGATGGTGTTCCACTTCTTGCCCACAAGGGCTCCCACATTCTCTTCTGCAAAGATGCTTTCTAGCTCTTCTTCCACCAGCCTGTTCTGCTGTATGGAGTTCTTCCATCGCTTGTGCAGGACTCAACATTTGCCTTTGCTGAGCTTCCATGACATTTCTGTCAGACCCTTTGAAAGGCAGTTCTGCTCTCCAGTATACCAACTACTTCCCTCAATTTGGTGCCACCACACACTTGAGCATGCACTCCAGTCCACCAGGTCATTAATGAAGACTTTCAGCAGTATTGGCCCAGGATTGATCTCTGAGGGACCCACCACCAGTTGGACTTTTAAATGTTGACCACTATCAGTCTGCTAGTCATATTAATTTCCCATCCACCTTATAGTCAACTTTTCCAGCCCCTGTCTCATCAATCTGGATATCTTAACAGAGGAATCCAAGCCAAAAACCTTGCTAAAATCAAAGTAAACTATATTCATCACTCCCATTTTTGTCACTTGCATATGGATTCATGTGTCAACAGGTAGAACTTACTAATCTTATTGGTACATCAACATGGGAGATAAAAAAGGCAGAATGCAAAGATAAGAAAAACTTTTTAGGAGGAAGAATTCCTAAACCCAATTGTAACAGCATCCAATGTTTTGGACAGTATAATTTTGCCCAGACATTTAAATGAGTAACAATAAAAATACAATAGAAGCTAGTGTATCACCTATATTAGAATATACCTATTCAAGGCTGTGAAGATAAAGATGTTAAAAAAGGTCATTAGAAGTGATCCTAAAGATAGATGAAATGAGCATATAGTTTTGGGTTTTAATGGAAATACATGTTCAGATACCTCAGAGAAAGTGTAAGGCCATGAACTATCTGTATTTTGAATAAAAGACACCTTAGCCACAAAATATGCTAGTGTCCAGAAACCCAAGTATTATGGCAACCCAGTCATGACAAAGCAAAGACATGAACACACAATTTTAAATCCTTTGTCCTTCTTGATGTGTAACAGGTGTTTTTCTGTTAGTTTTTTTAACTGATAAAATTAAGCGTAGGAGACAACATCCATCACTGTAATTAGAAATGCAAGTTTCAAGAGATAAAATATGATCAATTTTTGTCTAATTATGAGGTCAGTCATACTTATTGGGAAACAAAGTAAAAATGTTGAAATCTTTTGTGTACCTTCTCCACTAAATAAATAGCTAAAATAAAAACTTATGGTGAAAAGTGAGATAAATTAAGACATATATTTGGCATAAAACTACTTGATGCTCAATTGATAAGGTTTAGAAGAATAGGAAAGCAAAACTAAACTTTTGTAATTACAGATTCTTATATTACATTAACAAATCTGCTGCTTTAAAAGAGCTGATATTCAGCAGATTCATTATTTTGTTAGGTCTCAATATTTTACAAGATGTTAATGGAATGAAACAAAATATAAATCAGTAAGTATATTTGCTTTGGAAGTATTAACTTTCATAGTTACGACATTAACATAGTTAAGTTAGTTAAAGCATTTTGCTGCTATTTCAGATGCCTGCAAAATTACACTGTCCAACATTTTGAAGCAAAGAGATAATTCTCACTTATAGTTGTTATATAGTAATTGACCACAGTTGCAGTAACTGGAGCTCATTACTTCTGTATTTTTTGTTTGACTTTTAGTCACCAAAGGCAATCTAATGATACCTTCTTCTAAGAAGATTCCACTATAAGCAAAGAAATAAAAAAAATTATACCTCCATGCAGGTTTGGTTGTCATGAGAAACTACATATCAAAAACCCCACAGAGAGTTTTCAGAAAAAAATATAACAAACAATAAAAAGTATGCATTAAAAGCAAAAAATTATCCTTGGAAAGTAAAGAAGAAAATTCTATTAAAAATTCTTTGTATATTCAAAACTTGGCTGGATATGACCCTGAGCAGCATGATCTAACTTTGAAGTTAGAGCCAACTTTGAGGTTGGCCCTGCTGTGAGAAGGAGGTTGGACAGGCTGACCTCCAGAGGAACCTTCCAACCTAAATTATTCTGACTCTAGGCTTGGGAAATAGTACACAGGGAAAAAAAAGATTTCAGAACTAAATTAGGAGAGAAAGTAATACCCTTATTAAGCTTTCAACCAGAATATAACATGAATTTGTAGCAATTTCTGGGAGTAGGAAAGAAGATTATACAGTGTGTGATTAAAGTGATTGATACTAGAAATTAATTTTCAGTAGTATTTTCTAAACAATATGGCTTTCTTAGCATTAAGTTTATCACTTTTTATTATTTAGCTCTTTTCAGCAATGTTTGACTGACAAAAATACCAGCTGTCCAAGCTAAATAAAGATCTCTGGGTCATGTGTCCTTGCCCTGGGCGTGTTTTTATTTTTACGTACAGCTAGAGCATTTCTGTCAAAACGGTTGATTTAAAATTTTCACACATGGAGAGAGGAAGTAAAGTCCTGTGAAATGGAAATCACTTTGACATCATGAAAACAGGGAAAACTTCTGAAAGCTCAAACATCCAGCCAATGCTACTTCAAATTGGTTTATTGAATGTACTGTAGATACAATAAAAATACAAGAAAAAAATCATTAAAAACTTGAAATGTGGATTAAAAAAAGTTTTAAAAACATAATAAAATATATCCAAATACTGTAAAAATATTTTAAAGCCTGCAATAATGTCTAATACATTGGATAAATTATTAATATTATTAAATTGGAAAACTTTTATCACTAAGTAATTAGATTTTGGAATGCAAATGCATTAGTCAACATGAAAAAGGTCTATATTGGTTACAATGGAAGGTATGTTATTTTAACTGTAAAGAAAATTATTAACTGCCACAACATAAAGACTGGATGTTCAGGATTGCCACGTGTTGTAAAGAGTCATAATATTGACTCATTTAATTTTTATTTCCTTCAAGCATGGTTTGCAGAAAGCCTGCCAATATGTCACCAACTCCACTTGCATTCTAAAAAATCATTGAAAACTGAAATACTTAAGATGAGTTGGTTTTGTCATAGCTTTCTATAAGGTGTTGTTAATGTGCAGCTTGTTCGGCACACAAAAGTTTATTTGGCTCCAGAATCATATAACTTACTGCTTTTTACAAATACTAGCAGACTAACAGCAAAAACTCATCAGCTGTGGTTTTAACAGTAGTTTCTTTATCACCCAGTAACTGTTTAATTTATTTAAGGACCTCATCTGTGTGAAAACCCATAAAACATCTTGTGTTTCACAGAAGTCCAAATGAACTGTATCTATGAATTATTCTTAATCCGTTTTGAACTGAACTGATTCCTTAGAAGACTTGTACTTAGCTACTACTACCTACAATAAAGCCATATTACTTTGCTTTTATTCCATAATATTCATATAAAACATCTTAATAGGGATATGAGGAAATAGTTTTCCAACATGTGATCTCCTGCACACAAGAATGCTAGTCAGCATTTTAAATTATTATGATTGATGTCCTTTATATAGACAAGACTACTAAGCATAATACAAACACAATACTACAAAGATAACGCTTCCTGTTCCAGCTCACCGGATCATAATATATGTTGAGAGTATCCTTTTTGGTTTAGTTCTCATTACACAGTGATTACCACACTGCTTTGTTTTCCTTGTATCCTGATAAACCTTGTGATATAACCTCAGCTATTATAGGCAGGTTGTATTTAAATTATTTAAACCCTCTTTCTAACAGATTAATTCAGTGGTAATTGTTCCCTTAAAGTTAATATACAGATTGCTATATACTTTTTGGATTTTACTTCTTCATAGTAGTCTAAACAATTCATGGATGCACTTTCAGAATGCAAATTTTCTTTAGGAATCAAATTTAGTAGAACTGGTATAGCCTTTTGGAATAAAACCCTCCTATGATCAGAAACACTGAATTCTGTCTCACTTAAAGACATACAGGGCATTACAGAGTCTGAATACAGTTATTTGAAACTACTAACAAATCATTCCTTTAATGATGCACATGATAAAAACCAAGTGCACTGCTCACTCATGTGCTGCTGTCAGAGGATTTTTCAATAGCAACGTATCTCAGATACATGCCCTGTATGTAGAAGAGTAAGAAATTGCTATTACAGCTACAAAACGCTTATAAAATATTGTTTATTGGCCTCTTGTGATTTTAAAAGTAGTGAATATTACTTTGACACACAGATAAATAGTTTCTGCTTGCTTTCTTTGGGGTAGTTACAGTTCAGTGTTTAAAAGTGAAATATGCATCTACTCTATCTTCTATAGCAAGATGAGAGTTAGTGCCAAGGCACTGTATAATAAATAATAATAAATCTGTCACTTTTATTGTTGTTATTACATTTTGAGACATGTATTAAGTCAGGTTGTTAAATGGTGGTGTCACAGTCTCGGGACTCATTCTAGGTTAAAGCAGCAGCCATGTAATCTCACAGTCACTCTGACTACAGTATATGAGGCTTTGTGTTGTGTAAAGCGATTTTATTTCTTTTGTGAAGGTGGTGCTGGTGATCCTTTGCTCATTTGCATCTCATGCAGCATTCTACCAAAAGTATTTCAGGGGAGCATGATCCCCCATGAGCATATATCTACTCTTTGTTGTTCTTGAGAACAGTATCAAGACTAGCAGCGGCTCAGTTATAAACTTTTTTCACATGTGTGACACCAGAGTGAAAAATCAGATCTCAGCTACTGCATTTGGAGATACATCACCTTGCTATTGTTATCAACCTTCCTAGCTCTTTGATCAGCACATTAAAATTCTCACATGACCTAGAGCTACCAAACATACTTCTTACCATAAGAAAAAAGAACAGGTGAGCTCTGACAAGAGTTCACAAGCAGAATATGCTGGCGTTTTACAGAATCCTATGGCTACATTAGGTCAGGTACAATCTGGTTTCCAGGTAGCTACCAGGTCACTCAGTGACATCAGTCTAACTTATGTCTTCCTAAACTTGACATTCACATTATGCACCAGCTGCAGACTCTGCTACATGGCATAGCTCTGGCAGAGAAAACACATTTAACATCTCCAGCTGCACAAGCCAACCATTCCTTCTTCATTGGAATTTCACCTGTCTTCAATTTGCAGATGACTTATTTAATATATGTAACTTATGAACACTTGTTACCATGAAACTATATTACTTTTTTATAAATAATCCATTGATTTTTTATGTGAAGTGTTTTAAAATGTATGATTTCAAATGTCTGAAAATTAAGCAGTTACAAAAATCTATTAAAAAAATTAGAGTCATCCAGCTAAATCAGTCTAAATCTTTTACTCTTCTGGCATTAATATTTAATTTACACACACAAAAAACCTTTGTGCATCAGAAAGGTTTATTGCACTGTTAAATGTTGTAAACTCCAGGAAAGCTAGCAAATCCCACAGTTTAAAAAAGAGTCTAATATAGATCAGAAAAAAAAGCCTCTTGCTAAAAGAAGGGGGGACAACACACCCTTGAATTATTACTGTTCAATTTTTGTTTAAGAGGAAAACTAAGATAACAAATCAATAGGATAACATTCAAGCTTAAGGATATATAATGATGCCTGAAAACAGCATAAATAAATGGGTTATATCCAGAAAACTTCCAATACATGCCAAGGTTGCAGGGTATTTTTGCACACGAAAGCAACTCTGCAATCTCAGGATTACAGTACATTCTCTAAAATCTATTATAGCTTTAGATCCCCTGCTACTTTTACAAGTTCCCACAGTTCAGAATTACTGTGAGTATTGCCAATTATTGTATTTTTCTTAGAATTCTAATTCCCGGAATGACATAATAACTGTGACAGTCTTAGCTCTCTTTATTGATGACAGTTTGCATTTTAAAAATGTGAAACATAAAGGCTAGAATAGTAACAGAAGGCACAGATATATTAACCAAATATTATTATTTGCAAGTACATATTGACTCAAGCCAAGCATGAATAAAGACAAAATAAACTTCCAGAGAATAAACCACTGTGATTGGCAGGAAATTACACTGTTTCTGTGAAAACTACTGAATTCTACTTTCTTGCTGTTCCACCCAAGCAAACCAAATTACAATTTTTTTTGACCTACATGTAATGGGAATGATACTGAAATCTCTTTTCATGTCATTGATTAATTACTACTATTACTTTTTCAAAAGGAAAAAAAAAACCTGCAGGAAATATTAATTCCTGCTTAATTGAAAAGGACAAAAAGAGTGACTGACATATTTATATTGTTCATCATAATTCTATGAAAGTATATCCTATTACCAAGAACTTTCAGACAATATAAGAGTCAAAACCACTAAATAATCTCGCAAGAAAAGCCTATAGTGACTTCCTAAAAAAAGACAGAAACTTTGAAGGCAATAATTATTGTATTAGTGAAATTTGCAATTAAATTAAACAGAACCAATACTTAGTTTTCTTTTTGAATTCTAGTGCACAGGAGAGAATAACTGAATAGAAAATTATAAGTAACAGTTTACCAATAAGTTGATGTTAAATACATTTCTTTGTCATTATTGCTAATCTTAAACATATACTAGTAAGCGTGGAACAGTTTCTTTTCTTCTGGTATTTCTGTCGTTTTTTCAGTCGTAAATAAAAATCTGGTCATAACCACTTAGTCATGTCTGAGATAACATCAGAAAGGCCACAAATCTTACTGTACTCAACAGATCCGCTGAACATTCCACAATTATGAAATACAAAGAGAAAAGATATAGATTTTATAAAGGTCAAGGAAGTGCAAACAGGGCACTTTTACTGGTCACTATTTAATAGAATTATTCAAATATTCTCTACTAGAATATCTCCGTGAAGCTTTGAACGCTGTGGTAACTGAGCAGAGGAAAGCATAAGCTACTAAATATATAATTAATTAGTCAACAAGTTGGAAAGCAGGCATTTCTCTTGATGTCAAGTTCTTAAAAAATTGAGTCAGATTTTCATTAAGCAAATTTAAAAGAGTAAAATGAAAATTGGGCTCAAACTACAGTATCTCAAAGTATCATGATGTTATGAATGAAACTCAAGTTTTAAAATTGAATAACTTAATTTTTATTGTACTATTCTATAACATTTTAATTCAGATATAATCAAAGGTATTATTCAAGAGTGATCCAGTCCTGAAAAGCTTTAACTTTTAAATATTGTGTTCTAAATCCATTTTCACATTTCCTTAGATTATCCTTTTTGTTTCCAGTAGAATATAATGGACATCTGGAATTCCGACAATGAGAAGTTTAGCTCTTTCATGTGGAGTTGTTAGTGAATTAGTCCAAAACTGCTATATTGGCCCACTTACCCATACTTTACCATGAGCAAATTGTAGTCTGAGAATGCAACAAGGTATGACTGCCATTGCTGATTACTGATTTTTTATGAAAGGGCCTTAAACAAGGTACATCAACAGATGATAACATCTTCCAGAATAATTTTCTAAGCTTTAAGAATACTGACTTCCCCCACATAAAATCTTTATCTTAAAATATTTTCTACTCAACTGCCTGTAAAGCCAATATTTGCTCATTTTTAATTATAATCTTTTAGTGTCTCTAATACTTTCCATGGTATAGTCCTCCTGAATGCCAAATATAGTCCTCCTGGATGCCAAAATGTTTTAAAAAACATAAATAAAATAGTACAACAAGGAGAAACAGTAAAACCTTTATGAACCACATAGTAATTTTTAATGTCGATATAGAAAATCAGTACTTGAGAGAAAGGTAAGTTATCTGGGAAACAATTCAGGCTCCAGCTGGTGTTAGAATGGGCTCTGAATCAGACCACTGATAACAAAAGAACATATCCTCAAAAGTGGACTTCAGCACTGGAAGAGGAGAGAAGCAGAGGGAGGCAAAAAAGGAGGCTCCTCTAGGAGAAGATGCACAAGCAGAGGATCTGAATTTTAGGCAGTCATTCTGTTGACTATGGAACAAGCCTCCAGTATACTGTTTAGATCCCAGCTGACTACTTCATACCATTTCTCCATCTGCATCCAGTCTCTTATTGTAAAATCTACTTTCACAGACTTCCCATCAGACTTAAGTACCCTGGGCTCTAGTACCCTGGGCAATATGACACCAGGTTACAGTGTTAATTTCCTCTCTACGCATCAATTTCTCATGCAATACAGCTTCTCTCCACTTTTTTTCCCTAGCCACCTTCCAATCTCTTCATTAAGCTAGCAAGAGCCTTCATCTTCCTTGTGCCTCCATCTTCTGAGCAATCAGCCCAGTCTTCCTTCATCTGAGACAATCTATTTCCATTTTTTTCTGTCCTGGTTTCGGCTGGGATAGAGTTAATTTTCTTCACAGAAGCTAGCATAGTGCTGTGCTTTGGATTCAGTACTAGAAGAATGTTGATAACACGCTGATGTTTTTAGTTGCTGCCAAGCAGTGCTCAGACTGCTCAAGGACTTTTTGAGCTTCTCCTGCTCGGCCAGGTGCATAACAAGCTGGGAGTACAGCACAGCTAGGACCCAAACTGTCCAAAGAGCTATTCCATACCATATAACGTCATGCTCGGGGGGGTTGGTGGGTCGGTCGGGCGCTCGGGTACTGATCGCTGCTCGGGACGGGCTGGGCATCGGTCGGCGGGTGGTGAGCAATTGCATTGTGCATCATTCGTTTTGTATATTCTGTATATTTTGTTATCATTCTCATTATTACTATTATTATTATTTTCTCTTATTAAACTGTCTTTATCTCAGCCCTTTTTTCCCCTTCCCGATTCTCTCCCCCATCCCACTGAGGGAGGGGGGGAGTGAGCGAGCGGCTGCGTGGTGCTTAGTTGCCAGCCGGGTTAAACCACGACATTTTCCTCCCCAAATCCCTGTCCCAGTCTACCTCAACATTATTTCAGCTGGCATCCCAATTCCTTCTATTTCCTTTCTTACTGCATCTTCTGGTCCCTCTTGTTAGTTCAGTAACAAACTGCTATTACAAGCAAACAGCTACAAAAAAAAAAAAAAAAAAAAAAAAAAAAAAGAAAAGGTCTTTGTTTCTGGCAAAAAATTGTATTTGCACCTGGAGTTTTTGCGAAGCTGTCTCTATTCAGATGTTGAAGCAGTAACAGGGCTTATCTAAACTATCTAGAAGACCATCCTGTTCCTAGATTTCCACAACTATCAATGCCATAAAAATAAGTGGTATAATTTTTCTGGATATGGAGTCCTTTTCTCCAGATTCTCAACACTGCACTACAGAAATGCAACTTTCCTGCTTTTTTTTTTTCTTCTAATTTTCCGTTCCTCTTGCTATTTTCTGGCCTCATAAACAATCTGCTGGTTAACTAAGTGAGACAAACCAGCCAGATGACTGTATGTGCAAGCATCTTAATGATGGTTACAGGCAGTAAGCAGTACTGAGTTGCCATCTAATTAGCTGAGCTCTTTACTTTCCCATACATTCATTTTGCACCCCATACAAAACCCATCTGCATTCAATCCACACCTAACTAAGACCTCATACTGCCTTTCTCTTATGCCCATACCACAGAGGTTCTATTTCACAGTTGGTGAACTACCACAATGGTTCTAGTTTTCAGTTCATCTGTTCCTTTTTCATTCGATCCTCAACAGAACTTGCACTTCAGCTGGGAACAACAGCAAAAGCTTTGTGACATCCTGCATTCAAGTTCAATGCTGACATATGGCAAAGCATGCCATGTAAAAGATGTGTAGAGATCACTCCTTGCTGACCTTAAGGGACTAGACAGAAGGTAGAAACACAAATTATTTAAAAGAAATAAATTGGAAATAATATGAGAGCTTTATTGCTCACTGCATAGTGAATGTTCAGAACAATACATGCCTAATGTCAGGTATGTCCACTTCAGTGATTTTTACTTCCTCATATTTCAGTAAAGCACTATGATGTCCACTGGAACAAGAAAGGCCAGGGAATTTGGCAGCAGCTAGACCATGTGATAAAGACAGGCAGTTTTAGATCTGTCAAAGCAGCTACTGCAGGAAGCTTGCCAATGAGCTATATGGCAAAAAAAAAAAAAAAAGGAAAACTGTTTTTCTCAGATCATTAGTTAGATTGTGTTTTGGCCAGCTGCAAGAGAAAACCTAGTTGTTACAGGTATCTTAACTGTTTTCACCTTTTTATCTTCCCCTCCTCATTGGGGAATGCACTGCCACTCTCATAGATAACCTTTCAATAATTGGGGCCTGGATGCCTCAGCTATGGGATAAGGATTCAAATTGAGCCAAGTCTCAGGGCTGCAGTTAAAAGCTGAGCTAGCTCAGCTGAAGTTCAGATCTCGCAACACCAACATTTCATAAAACTGAAACCCACAGGTCAGGTCAGCTGATCTCTTCGGGTTTCTGCTGCAAGTTTCTACCTTTTATCCCTAATTCCAAGGTAGCAACAGCTACAAATGAGATCGATTCAAAGCAAAAATGTGAGTTTACAGAATGCCTGGTAAATCTAAACCAAAATGTGCTTTGGTTGATGCAAAATTAATCTTTTAAATTCTAAAGCATTTCAAAATATTTTTAAATATATTTTAAAAATTCAAGATATGATTCACAGGTACTAAAACTGAAACAAACTAAAAAAAAACCCAATCTACGTTAATTCTTAAGCTTAAACAGAACCAGAACTAACTAACTAACTAAATAAATAAATAAAAAGCAGCCCTGCTTTCCTATTCCTTTATGTTGGCTATGTATCACCTCAATGGCAATGTATAATGGAATGGAGAAGAAGCCCTGAAGTGCACTGTACAATGTTGTTCAGAACACTCTATCAAAAAAACCCCAAACTGTTAAATTTGACATTCAAAGAATATTGATAGACCAATTAGAAATAACAGAATGGAAAACGTTCTACTTGGCTTTTCTGCGCCCCTTGGATTTGGCATGTAAAGACACACTTTCCCTTGCCTTCTTCAGCCTTTACCAACTCCAGATACTGAGATTCATCTATTTGAAGGATGAAGTATATCAAGAAGAAACACTACTATGAAGCTGCAGGCAAACATTACTGCACTCAGAGGAACTATCTTTTTTCAAGGGGGAAAGTAAGTTTTTAAATAATACAAATAAAAGTGTTAAAAGAACTTGTATAGTGGGAAATCCCAGAGACTCATTTCACTTCCATATCTTGTACATACTTTAGTATCCTATATATTATTACTCCTTTATGGTTAACACAATCCCAGAAAAAAAAACTTCAGTGATACTACAGGAACATAGAGAGGAGTGGTGGTTAAGATTATGTGGTTAAAATTATGTGATATTTCATGCTTTATTAATCTGTTTTTAACTGCTTATAACTGCAGCTATTAATTTTTTTTCCCCATATCTTTGACATCCAAGGTGGGGAACGTTGTGATTTTTGGGGGGGGGTTTCTTATGTTTATTTGTTTGTTTTAGAGTAAAGGGTGAACAAGGCAAAAATGAAAGGGGAATTATTCCGCCAAACAGCTTTGCTCGTCTTGAGAATCTTCTGGCATCTGTTAAAAAATGGCTGGGGAACAGCTCTGCTATTTTGCTGATATGAAACAAGGAGATTAGGCAGGAGGGAGTTACAGACTTTTGTATAGCAAATGTGGCTTTTGACATACCCATGAAAATCTATCCACATTTGCTAAATAGAGGTTCAAAATTCTAATTTTTAAAGGCTTATCACATTCTAAAACACACAGTCAAGACAAACAGCTAAACTTCTCAAAAACTCATTTACACCCTACCTACCATCAACCCAAAGAAACTAAATGCTTATTGGTCCAACACTCCAGGAGCTTAGCAAGGCTTCTCCTGGTATTTCTGAGTCCTTCCCAGCAGCTCTGAGTTAGACCAGAACCAGGTGGGAAACTGCAGACAGAAAGCCTGCCTCCCATCAATCTTCCAACACCCATGCTGAACTGAGAAGGGAGTTGTCTCTTTCACCGCCCGAGTAGAAAAAGACAGAGAAGATAAAGATGTGGTCAAGAAATATGGTGAAATAGGAAGTTTGGAAAGAGAAGCAAGAGCTGCCTACTATTTAAGAAAGAACAGAAAGAAGTCGGTAGACCAACCATCAATAGGAGGTCTCTGGAAGATGGGACCAAACTGTCTGATGGGTACAGATCAGAGACCGCTCCAATACCTGCACCATCTCACATAACTCTCTTCTGCTTTAACTACTGCAAGTCTGCCTTCCCTCATACACAGAGTCCCACTTTCTTCTTCCCTCTTGCAAGTAAGGAGAGTCTAGTAAGACTTGTCCCACTTTATCTCTCTTCTCTTTCCTGTCTGATTTTTTCCCACTCTACATTCAAAGCAGAACGTTTCCTACTGCATGCTGCCAGGGCAGTCATGCATCATGATACAACCCTAAACTGAATTTATTTTTTACCTCATTTCATTTCCCCAATCAGTGAACAGAATGGATCTACTCTTGGCATCCAGTCGGACACAAAATCCAAGTTAGAGAGTAAAGCTGTTTTCCATAGTGCCCATGTCTGAACTGTTGCTGAGAGTGGAAGCCATGTGGCAAATGTGAAATGAAACAATAATCCTACAGACAGTGCTGCCCTGAGGGATTAGCTTCTATCTCTTCTCTTCCTGCACATTATATCATTTAAACCAGCCCCCTAAGGATCACTATTATATGCTCTTGATCTTTTGGGTACTGAATTTGAAGAAGTGTTGAAAACTCATTGCTTCTGTTAGAATCAAAGAGAATGTCTGCCTGGAACAGATAAAGTGTTATGTAATAAAAAATCCTCTGAACTATCGGGCACAACTCATCACCACCATAGCACCCCAAATCAGCAGACACTTTTTACGTTTTGCTTTTTAGTATTTCAACTGCTCACCTGAAATACTCTCTCCACAATGGGTACTGGGTACTGTAAAGTCGACAACTAATAATACTTGTGAACTACTCGGACCTAAAGTGACAAGAGCCACAGAAAAGCCCAAAGGAAATTATTAATTTTGTCATCAGAGCATGCTTTGATTAGGGTGTAGTAAATAAAGCCTATGGCCACACACAGAACAGTGAGAATGAAACAAAATGATGAAGCCAGCAATCACCAAGTAAACATTATCCCTCCTGTGCACTGAATGAAGTGTAACTCCTAGGGGGAAAAAACCCAGTATGTGATTCTCTAATTAAAGACTGTGCCATTGTGCCTAAGCATAGGGAGGCCAAAATTAAGATTATATAAGCAGCTTTAATTCTTGACTTTCACAACTTTTAAGTGCTTCATTTCTCTGCTGTAACAGAACTCTTAATAAAGCTTTTCAGATGGAACTCACACACATGATAAAGCAGACAAAAATAAAAGGCAGAAATGAGAAACGTGTTTTAATCCCATGACACATCTTGTGCAAATGTTCAAACTAAGAAAACAAATTTCTCACTTTTTGTTATGAACCAATACAAGTGATAAAGTGATATCACAGCACTGAAATATAGGAGATACAGAAAGATGCCTGGTTTGTTGGGGTTTTTTGGTGGTGTGGCTGTTTGACCTTCCTAAGTAAAGAGTAGGAACATGGATTTTCAGCACCGCAACTGCTGTTACTCTCTGTAGTGAACTACAATTTGATTGAACAAAAATGCACAGGATCAAGGATATTAAGTTATTGGAACATCTCTCTATTTCTCTATTAAAACTGTCTGTTTAAAATCATAAAGTATGATTCTTTGGAAAAGATTGCTGTAAGTATGCAGAATCAAGATTTTTCTCCTCAAGACTTTCAGGATTAGTGTACAGGCACAAAAATGTTTTCATATAAATGGGCTAAAGAGATACCTGGTATATTAATATGAATTGGTTCTTTTTGTCACAGAAGTAGTTTATATAATTCTGGAGGTTTGTAAGTTACCGTTTGGGGTTTTTTTTCCCTTATGGCATAAGCCCAATTGAGTTTACTTTTTATAATTATTTACTTTTATATAACATCTTAGCCTATGATAGAAACATAGCAACTTTTCATGTAAAGTAAGTGAAATATAGTATTATCTAATGTTTCAAATTAAAAATAGAGACACTTCTGTAACTCTAAACATAAATCCACCTCCAGGTTCAGTAGATTTTTATCCAAAGAAAACCTCATATTTGCAGAGCTATTAGGGCCTTGCTCACTGCAGCTTGTTTACAAAAGGTTCATTAAATTATTTAAGAAGTTACTCTATAGCTTGTTCTGTAGAGTTTATGGGCTTTGCACCAGATGATCCTCATTTACATAATGTTAGTGGGTTTATATATGGAAAATGTATGCTATTCATCACATTAAGTTGTCTATAGTCATTATGGTCAGCACCTGAAACTGTTTTTTTTCTGCAATATGATTGCTCCCTTAAGAATTTTTCCAATATTATTTGCAATTAAAACATCTGTATTTGAATACATACTAAACCAAAGCTAAATGCTATTCACCTAAAGTTAGTCAAAGAAATGAGCACCTTAGAATAACATGTCAGGTATTTCCTCACAAGCTGCATGTTTTATTCCATTATAAGATCCAGCTTAACTTTTCTCAGTTTAATCTTGAGAGCATTTATTTGGTTGCAGAGGTGGGGTGGTGTGCAAAACAGCAAAAAAATAGCTATGATAAAGCACAGTTTTGTTTCCCAGCACACAGACTACAAATCTTCTACTGTTGCCACAATCCATTCCTCTAGTCTTTTTAGAGCTGGGAGTCTGCACTGGGACTCAGGGACTTACACTCAGGTCAGTTCCTCATAAACTATTGTATAAAACACTCAGAGATAACAAACACAGTATCATAATAACAGAGAGTACTTCACATGTTTGCCTCAATGTAATAGCTTACTGGATCAAGACTGAAAACTCTCCTTAAAACTAGTCTCAGTATCTTGGTAGTGTCTTGCTTTAAACGTATCTTGCCGGCCAGACTGGTATAACCTTCTTTCAAGTATTGCGAGAATCACAAGAGTCAGGCTTTAAGAAGTGAAATGGGTATGAAGTGCTCTATCTCTGTAACTACATGACAATTATCTGTTACTTCTCCCAAAACCAGACATAGAACATTAGTATTAACTGATTCCAATACTTGGTCTTTTCCAAATATTAGGATATATTCAGAACTGCAAAATTCCATTTTACAAGCTTGAGTAAGTGTATTAAATTACTAAGTTCTTTAAATCTTTTTATAAGCCTTCTGTGCTACATTAGCAGATTACTAACAGCTATACCACAAATCAATTGTTCTTTCAAACAACTTTTCTACATTTGTTATCAGCCAGGACATGATGAGACAGGAAAGAAAATTGTGTACACATAGCAGCTATGTCACTCTCATCCATTTGCTTAATGCATAATGGTTGTGACAATACCAGATTTCTTTGCTGTTGAAATGGAACAACGTAAATATTAGGCTGTGGCATCACAGAAGCAGCTTATTAGGAAATGACAGTGCTGGAGAAGCAAGCTACTTATAGAAAATAGATTTATCAGAAGCAACACATTACACAAAGAACCAACCAACCCTTCCCTTCAAAGAAACTATGCAACTTCAAGTACCATCACAAGTATTTTTAAGAAGACTTTTCAAACAGTTTCATCATTTTTCAGGTTAAGACAAAAATTCCTAAACATTGCATAAGTGTTTGGCTGTCTTCTCATGTTCAAGCTGGCCAAGATTTCCCCAATATATCCTCCATTCAGTTATATGGTGGTATATTTGTGTGCAAACTTTCAAAGAGCCAGCCCTCAGGCTGTTAATGACATTTGTGGATCTCTACGAATAGGTCATCACGGAACTACGTGGAACAATGACAACAAAAAAACCCCTGACTCTGAAATCCTTTGTTTCTTGCATTACATGAAAATTCAAAACAAAGATTTAACAATAGAAGACCTGTTTTAATTACAGTAAACATTCATGACTTGAATATACTATCTTGCCTTTTAAACAGAGCACGTTTTAGTCCAGTGTGAAAACTATTTAGTGAGATCATAAAAATATTAGCAATCTAATTATTTTCAAATATCAGGGATACTATTAATAATCTAAACAGCTGCAATGTCAGTAGATTTAATTAACAGTTAAAAATACAAACAACAGGGAGCAAGACAACATGCTGCTTTTAAAGATGTGCAAAATGAAAGTATCCTCTTCTTGTACCTGGAATATTGATGACCCAAATTTGCTCTAGCTCACTGCACAAAAGACAGGCACAAGCCTATTTCGAATTATTGAAAGGATGCAAAGGAATTTTAATTTATTTTCCTTTTCAAACCACTTCAGAAGGCGGACACTGTTACTTGTTCTTACACTCCTGAGCCTGCTTAAGCCCAGCTGACAGCTTGCCCTTTCTGAAGTTTCTTGAGATGACTGAGAACAGCTAGATCAGGCCTGGGGAAACAAACTCTGCCACAAGCCCACTCCAAGGAAAACAACATGGCTTAGACTTCTCCAGTCAAGATCTGAAATTTATCCTTTACTTCACCAGTGCAACAATGTATTTACAAAGTTTTTCACTATAAGAGTTGGTGGTTACTAATCTTATATTTCATGATCAACAAATATGCCAATGCAGACAGATTATGTCGGGAGTTACTCCCACCCCATCTCCTGACCATTTTGACTACGAGCACATGTATTACAGGAAAACAAAGAAGAAAATCTGTAGATTGTTCAGCTGCTGTTCTCCCTAGATGATGTATTTTTTGACAAATTTCCCAAGCTGAATCTACCTTGAAGGTATCTAAAAAATTAGCTCTGCACCTTTGCCCCTTCATCTCCACAATTCTTTTTTCTTTTTTTTCTTCAGCCCATAAGATTTAAAAAGAACCATCTTAGCCATTTTATTTTCTGGAAACTGAAATTAGGACAAATAGATCCTGCTTTACTTTGTAAAACAAAATAAAAAAAAATCTCACACTTGCCATCTGTATAACATTGCTAAAACTTCCTTCCATGTTTAAGAACCTGCAGAAAACTGGAATCAAAAGAGCTTCTGCTGAAGAGCTCAGTTTTCTGCGGTAGGCAATCGGAAACCACCATGTTTGCTTTTGTTCTGTGCCTTAGCAAATCCTAAGCCTATCTGCCAAGTTTCATGGTTTTAATCAGAGCATGTTTTTCATGTACAGAACTCTCAGTCCTCCAGCTAAGTCATTATTACTTACTGCTTTCATGTGTCCCAGTCTTCTTGAAATGACAGCCAGTTTGGACAGTCTGCTCTGCCTTTCTTGTGTCTGGGAACAGATGAATGGGAGGCACACCCTGCTGTTCGAGCTGCCTATCAACATGAGTTAAGACAGTGGGGCCTGATGATTATTTAGTACTGACGGGCTTTGAAGATAAATACTCTCTAGGCAAATAAGGAGAAAAAAAAAAAAAAGAAATATTTCCCAAACAACTTCTGCATGAAATGGGGCTTTCTCACTAACAAGAAATTTTCATATTCAATACCTACTTTAAACAGGTTAGATTAATATTTAAGTCAGTAAAGACCTACTGGCTATTCAAGTGTTAGGTATCCCAACGTGAAAAATCAAAATTTGGCATGGCATAATTTACAACCCAGGGCTGGCAAGCTACAAAAAAAGAAAAAAAAAAAGAAAAAAGGAGTTTCACAGTCTTGACTTTTATTTAACTGAGGCCTTGGTAAATCACCAATTAATATTAACTTTGTTAGCTCGAAACTGAATTAGGTTTGACTGCAGTACATTGCTTCTTTGGCTCCTTCTGTGGTCAATGCAAGCAGTTACTTCTAATGGTGTTAAATCTGAGATGAAAATGTGAAATAGAGGAGTCAATTGCAAGGTCATTACTTTTTTTTTCCAAAGTAATGAAAACAAAGTACTTCATGCAATATACAATTATAGGTTAATGATACAGTCCTACAGAGTGGCTCTAAGGCCTTGTTCAATTTAAAATACTGATTTAAACAATTTCAAAGTATCATTTAAAGGATTAAGTGTTAACGAGAAATGTTAGTCACAGTTTAAATGTTATAGCAAAGCTACCTGTGATTAAAGAAAAGATGAAAGGGAAACATTTTTAATGCAAACATTACAATGAGAAAGTGATCTAAGTTAGTATGAAAACAACACTCACTAAAACTAGATACTACAAAGGCAGAGAGAGAATAAATCTCGTAAAGCAGCATTTGCCTACTAATTCACCTTGGAATTTCTGCAATATGAAAGATCATTACCATAAGACAGAAAAACAACATTTGGGAAAGTATGCTGGCACTTTCTTTGCAACTACATGTTGCAATGCTATATGAAATTAACCCACAACAATATGGTTTTTAGAAACCACTTTTTTTCCTCTCACCTTCCGACTCGTTTCCATCACAAAGACACATACTACGTTCCCTTTCCAGTATCTGCTATGGCAACAGAGAAGACGTCAGGATATGTTTCACAGTGATTTTGACTCTCATCGAATTAAACCCCCCATCAGTTCTTCCATGCCACTACACTACTAGCATTTACCAAACAAGAAGGAGCCCCAAAAAATCATCAAAAATGAAAATACCAGAGTATTTCTATTTCTGAGTAACAGCAAGCTATAGATAACAGAAAGACAGAGATAATAGAGAATTTTATACAAAGACATAAACTTTTCTGAAATTCATACCCGTCAACCTCTGGCTAGAGTTCTGAATTAAAATAGCAAAGCAAAAAATAGAAGAATGGGATTCAGGGTCTCTCTGGGACAAGACCAAGTTTTGAGGCACCAGTAAGTATTCCTTCATCAAAATCAGGAACAAATTATAACCTGAGCATTTTATGCAGCATATTTAGAAGACGTTTTTATTGGGATAACCAAGATAAAAGATCTTTATGTAAACCATGTTCTTCAAAACTACCTTACGACTCAGAAACCTATGGATAAGAATCAGAGGCAGAGCACCTCTCATCAGGAACAGCATCACAGACCTTACATTCTGTTATCAATGTACAGCAATGTCTTTGGACATAACTAAATATTCATGTTTCAGAAGGAACCTGTCATGTCTAACATGAAACAAAACATTCTGGAAATTATTCAACACCAAACCAAAGAGCAGTGAAGAAGTTGTCCCTCGTACACCCCCTCTCTGCGTAGCCTCTGCCATAAGGCTCTCCCCAGCCCCACCACGTATTTAGGTACCTGGGCACCAAGGCCCCATGGGATAGCCCCAGTGTGGCACTGCTATGCCACATGGACTTAAGACTACTGAGAAAAAACAAAAGAAAACATCTGTTGAAAGATAACAGATGTAAAAAAATATAGACAGCGTTAGGACTGCTCAAAGGGGATTTAGTATCCGAAGGATTTAAAAGGGAAAACACCAGCATAGAAAGATACAAAATCCCACAGGAGAAGACATACTGGAGGCAGGCTGGCGCTTGCCAGGGGTGGTCAGGACTGGTCAGGCCCAGCTGTCACTGTCATCCGCACTAAGGAGGCTGGGGGAAGATGGCAACGCAGCCACACCAAGGAGCTGCCTCTGGGAGCCACAAAGGCTGACTTCCCCACTAGACTGGTGTCTGCCAGGCCAGGCCAGACTCTTTGGCACTTAGCCAAATAAATCCTATCCATCTTGTGTGCTAGCCAACACACAACTGCTTTATGCGTTAAAACTGTATATATCCTCCTTTGCAGAGCCTCTCTGCATCTCGTGGAAGATGCCTGAACAAGCCAGAAAGCCTGGCCAGCACACACTGTCTTCTGCATAGAAACACCTCATCCCAAACAATCCCTCCATGGAGACCCTTCCAAAGCATTCTCTCCCCACTCCCAGGAGTCATCCTGAGATCTGATGGAATAGCATGACAGTAGAACTGAACTTATGCAAGACCCTGTGCTAAAGCAAAATTGCTGAGAAAGAAATCTCTTAGCAAAAATACCAGTCGCTGCCAATCTGGACGATGCGCCCAGCTGCTCAACCCCACGAGCCTAAAGCAGAAGGAGATGTGCCAGTCAGAGGTTTCACAGAAGTCCTGTTGGATGACGCAGGGCGAATTGTATCCCCAGGGAAAAAAACAATGGCTGTTTGCCACCACCTGGGTATGTGTGGATACACGTACCATGGGGATACACTTTTGCAACTTGGAGGGATTGGCCTGCCAGACAGATGGCTGCGCTTAAAGGCAAAATAGTTGTACTTGTCACTGTAAACCAATACAATAAAATAGTTTTAACATGTTATATTACTAAGGCTTCTATCCACTCATTTCATTCATTCATAACAAAGTAGGTATCATCAGATTTATGAGTAAAATCACAAATGATTTTTAGTCAAAACTATAACATAGATAAGCCCTTACATCTGGGAAGAATCTGTTTTTTTCTGCAAGTAATTGTGCAACTTGTACAATTTCCTATGGCCTCTTTTCTAGTCTCTTTGGTGTCTATTAGAAATCAATATTACAATTCCATTCAGGCCTCCATTCTTGTGACACAGGCAGATGGAAGAAAGTGAGGTTGAAAGCACATTGGGATGCAAAGCCTCTTCTTCCCCTCTAGCCTCCTGCCATTTTATTTTTCTTTTGTAATGTAAACATCAGGAAGGTCTCTGAAAATGTAGAAACCTCTGAACAACTGCAGTTCAGGAGCAAGAGAATGAAGACAACATTAATCCTTCTGATTTCTCAATACATAGTTCCAGAGAACCAGGAGCTTTTGAAAATAACAAACTATAAATTTACTCCTTAATATATAAACAGGAGGTCTGACTCAAAGACTGGAAGCCCCAGGGCCAGCCCATACCTTTCACCACTGACAAAAAACTACACAGTCTAGAAGATAATGAGAATTTTAAACAGATACTGATGTCTATTTTTGACTCTTCCCTGTCAGAATAGCTGAACGGTAAATACCAAAGACTTCAGGTTCTGCAGTAAGAATAATGAAACTAGTCTCTGCTGCAAAATATTACAGTACCCAATTTGCAAAAGGAACTTTTTTTTTAAAAAAAAAGTTGCTCTTTTAATGGAGTGCTCCTGTAGGGAGTTAAAACAGACTTACACACAGTGCTTTTACTTACTTTGTCTTTTGATGCAGGAAGTTGGTAAGTTTTTGCACAGGAACTTTTATTTTCACAGTTTTTCATGCCACTGTTCTATATATCTGTCCTTTCCCTTTCAAATAGCTAACCAAACCAGTTGGTTTACAGAAGGCTTATTTAGCACGTAGTCTCCTCACTTAAGTCAATTCCCTTAAGCAAATATATAAGAATTTGGGTCCCAAATAACAAGTTTCTGAAGGTTTAAAAAAAAAGGCACTCGACACACACACACACATCTTTTCTCACATGCATTAAAGAACTCTCCAGGGAAGGCCACAGGGGAACCACCCACTGATTCTGTGTTTGGGGGACCCTGATGCATGCTAAGCGGACAAGATGCTCCCACCACATACGAAAGCCGCCAGTGACGCACCCCTCCGGCCAGACACAAAAAGGCGCCCAAGCCCAGTGCTTGAGCACACATCTACCACTTCAGGGCTTCGCTTACAGCAGATGGTCTGCTTTAACCATACTACAACCTTAACTGGCTCTCCAGATAGAATAATCTTTTTTATGCCTCACAAGAAACCTAACGTGTTTATGTTTTATCTGAAACAGGACATCTCATCTGTCATTCCCAGGCCACTGCAGCAAGTATAATTTCCACATTACCACTGCATGTGTGTCCCAGGAAAGTTTGGCAAGCTCTGTTTGAGCCTTTTGTCACCTGCTTTTAACTGAGCATGTACAGGAAGGCACAGAAATCTCCTTTTCACTGTGTATGTACGGGCAAGGCATGCAGCACATTGGAACAGAAACAAAACATGGCTTTATGGACTATTTTTCACACCACCTTCAAGGCTAGAAGGGCATTACAAGGAGGAATTGATTGCCAGGGATTAAAAAATAGGAGGTAAGTGCCAGGCCACATATTTGCAGCCTCTTTTTATTTACAGTAACCGAATGGTATCTACAAATACTTATAAATAAATGGTATCCATAATCCTCCCCCCACCCAAGAACAGGGCTGTCAAAATATTTTACAGATAACAGAGGACATGTTTTCGGTAAATGCTTACATACTTGTAGAGAGAGCGCTCAATACACCTTCCAGTGACAGCCTTACTTGTATCTGTGTGGCTATGTTGCCTTGTGCTTGCTTTGTGATACAAGCTGCAAGCAAATTGCGGGTCATTCCACACCCTGTGCTTGTCTATTCCTAGTTAAGTGTGCTATTTTACACTAGTCGCTATACAGTCCATTTATTTCTGGCCATTGCTTCAACTGGCAAAATATATTTCCTTCCAGATCTCACCTACCTTCCAAATTGCTAGTGGCCACAATCTCCATAAATTCGGAGTAATTTAATATTGGTATTCTCTATTTCCACTGTTCAAAATGCTCATGAAAATAATGGAAAAAGGTATGCAAGCCTCATTCAGTATATCCTTTCTAGCCCACTGTGCAACACAACTGGGCTAGAAAATAAGTTTTGCATGCTTATCCTGGTTTCACTTAGCCCATGATTTCCTAGCTTGCTGAGGAGAATATTATTCGAGTCTAAGTCAAACAAGGTACTAAGGTCAACATTTATAACTTCTATTGCAAGTCATATAACAGCACTCATAACCCATTTAAAATTATAATTGGCATTACCATAGTGCTTAAGAATCAATCTTGGGCCAGAAGCCCACTGGGCTAGGCACTGGATAAACATGAAGAATGAAACACCAGAGAGGTGCTGACCTATGGAGCTCACTGCCTGAGTACTAATAAAGATGTAACAAAGATGCAACAGAGCAAAAGGTGAAAATAAGACAGGCAACAACATACCCAAAAGCTATAGCATGCATACCTGAAAGAATTATGCTAAAAGAAAAACCAAAAACCCAATACCTAAACACCTGAAGATGTCCTTAGAAAGGAATGATAATCAAGTAGACTTGTAGATACGTATATGTGGAGCTTTTCTGATATATGAGGAAAAAAAGGCAGAGAACAGAAATTTAGCAAGTAGGTATTAAATCTGGCAGAATGGGTTGGTTACAGGCAGGAGTTCCCTCTCTTCTTATTTAGAGGTCACGTAGGACAGGGAGAAGCTGTAAAGGGTTTTGGAAGCAAAGAACTGCAGCCAGGAAGAGGATCCACTAAAAATGTGGAGCCTTCAAATACTTAGGAAACATCTAGTTTTGTACAAGACCAAACTTTTTAAATTTTGTGGTCTTACTGAAGTGACTCACATCACTTCTCACTACTTTATTCTTTTACTTTGATCCTCTGTCATGTTTTATTCTAATTACTAAGCTTTCAGGACAGGAATATTGATTATTTCTGTAATGGGCAGAAAAAGGTATCTGACTTCATTGTCATCCTCTGAACGCAAGACAACTAATTTCTCCTTCAAACTCCATATCCCACCTCAAAAAAAGCCAAACAAAAACACATATCCTGCTAGGACTCCCTGGGAGTCTCAGACCTCACTTTTGCCCTGTCATTGCAAGGGGTAGAGGCACTAGTGGTGCCTGAGACACTTCCATTTTCTACCTTTGTAATACACAAAAGTTAGACTGTGAAACAAAAGTGGTTCATCTACAGGATTTAGCTCCATAAAGGTGACGTTTAAATATCTATGATATATGAAAAGAGAATAAGACACATAGTGCTGCCTTCAGGTTTGGGGTTCAAGGAGGTAGAAGAATGTAAAGCATTAAGCACAATGACACCCCAATTTTTGTTCCAACCACAAAGAGAAATATATTAACCTTTTTTTAGAAAACAAAACCAAAAGCTGCTTGCAAAGCTGAAATTAAATGCAATCTATGACATTCTTTCCTGTATCAAAATATCAGGATACCAGTCTGCAGTTAAAGATGCTGGACTGCACTTAGGAAAACACTTCCACAGCACAGCATGATTTTTCTCCCTTCCGGCTCCCAGGACTCAGAAGAGCGAGCTGGAGGTACAGTGCAATGCCTATGGACATTTCCAGCTGTATAACTTTTCCTTTGTTTCAATGGAGAACATTGCTTAGGTTTTTCCCTAATACATGTGCGATTGCACATTAATAAATTATATAAAGCTAGAAAAATCAATTTTGTAACAGAAGACAAAGGATATCAAAGTATAGGGGACTAAAACTAGGAATCAATTATTCAGAGAGAGGGGCTAAATTGTCCTCCAAGTCTTCTAAAACTCTTCTTGCATTCATATTTAGATATATGTTGGAATGCCTAGTTTCAAGCCATCATGGACAAACCCATCCAGCATTGAAACACTGACCACCCTGATATTGTTGGTGGTGAAAGGTCACATCTTTCAGTATGAATACAGTCTACAGTTTTCTTAGTATCAATACTACTCTATTTTCCTTGATAATCACTAGCCGCTGCTCACATCATCAGCTACCAAAGTGATATGGTGTTACATGGATCCCCCAAATATTTATATTTTAACTCAACCACAATTCATTTATTGAACACTTTGATTCATTTTTCCCATGAATTTGAGACTCATGATTTGAGAGGCAATCTCTTTTTATGTGGAGAGTTTTATTGTTTATTATTTAGTAATTTGGACGAGGCAATTTTGCTTACTGCTCAGGTGGTAACTGCTTTACAAAAACTGAGAAACAATTCAAAGACTGAAAGGTTTTCTGAAGACCTTCTATCAGGTGATATTGTTTTAGTGCATCCATACTTTGTACAAGCAGACACATTCATTAGTATTGCAATTGCTAGGATTACCGTGTTCTCCAACAGAGCTGCCAACCCTCTGAACAACTCAAGTCTATTAATGACTGAAGGCAGAGCAGTGTGGAAGTTCACACAGCTTCATGGATGTGGTGTATTTCTTCACTAATGACACTGTGTGAACATACTGTCTCTTTTCTGAAAACAAGTTTTGAGTTATCCAATGTCTTTTGGGCTCATGTAGCATAACAACAAGGGAATATTGGAAGAATTATATATGCATGTTATACAGTTTGTGTGTGTATATATACACACAGAAATTAATGTCTCCATTCTAGATATTAAGAGAAAATTAAACAAACACAACAGAGACATTTAATTTCAGAGAATACCAATGATATAGTGGGGAAGAATAAGAAATATCTCTAGCTTAACTGAAACTATATAGGGGAAGCTGTATTATTCCTGCATTACAGGTTGCCTTGATAGATTAGGCACCTTTCGTCAAAGGTGCAGCTATATTGTGTAACGGTGATCACAGGATCCTCTTCCTTTTTTATCTAGTGAGCCATATACAGTACTAGCCCACAGTCATATAGTTCAAGCACCAGGAAAAATGTACTAATGTTGGGGTCACCAGACATATCTTGAATGACTAATTTCTTAAAAGATTTCCATGCTACACCAATTCATTTTGATTCACCACTCTTGTGGAAGTCATTATCCTTCTGCTTTTCAGATTCATTCAGATTAATTTTAAACTCCAGGCAAACTTCAAATGAAAACATGTTTTGTTCTAGAAAAGCAAGGGTTAAGTTCATTTGAGGTCTATTGTAAAATGGAAACAGACTTACAAAAGTCCCACACAATATTAAACCACATTTTTAGATCATGTTTAATGCCAAGACTTCTTCTCAGCTTCTCCAGTATTTCAACTAGGGTTTGAGAGACATGCATATGTTTTCATTTTAAATATAGCCTTTTTATGCCAAGCAATTTTCACTCTGTAATTGTTCATTTTTTATTTTAGTAGATACTTCTGTGCTTTCAAGACCACTTAAGGATTTCTCTTTCATGTTGATGCCTGAACACATTCAACTATAGTTCTTCACATCTTTCTGATGAGCATTTAAATTGTCTTCTTATAGCCTGAAGATAAACTAGGTTCAACAACTACTAATATTTTATAGGGAATTTCAAAATACCTAGCAAATAAGTTTCATGATGAACTGCAGGTCTCAAAATAAGGGTTCATCATAGACAAAAGTCACTATCAAAATAAACGAGAAACACTTGCACACGTGAGAAACAATATAACCTGAGACACCTAACTAATGAAATCCAAGTGAAAAATCCATGTAAAATATTGTAATATGCTTTAAAATCCTAATCAACCAAATGCACATGTATTCTGCCTTTTACTACATGCAAAGAACTCTTACAGAGAAAGAATGTTTTCAAGACCAAAATCTGCAGTATAATCAAGTTATATTCAGTTATACTCTCATTGACTTTTCCTTTTTTCTCCTATGAAATTTTGTTTTTCCTCCTTTCAGTAGGTGAAATAACTGAATTTTGGAAATTCCTTGAAAAATCAAATGTAGACACTATGAAGGCATTTATTAGATTTATGAATATTTCATTTAAAACTAAGATAACAAAATCTGACTCTTTCTACACTGGAATTGCATTTCGTATTTAAAGAAACCTTTACTTTTTATCAAGTAACAGATTCCACATTTATCTCATATGAAACAACCATTTGAAACAGTGACTCACTATGTTGTATGATTCACGAGATGTTTTGTACTTTGAAGTATATCAAGCATCTTAAAATTATTTGACACAGATTAGAACACATCAGCCTAAAAGCAAACCATAACATCATGAAATGTTAAGCCATGCCTCTTTCCCTTTCCAAATGTGAACTGTGCTATGATCATCTGAATTCACTGATTATATAGAGATTAAAAAAAAAGTTATTTAACTTTAGTATGGGAGAAACTGGTAATTACACTATTTTCCGGTTTTCTTATTATTCCAATGCATCAGTTGCAGAGCAGACCAAATATGCAGTACATCCTTTCTCTTCTGATATTTTCACAGTATTTCACAGATTTCAGATTATGGTATAAGCTTTTAAAGTAGCATAAAATTGCATATGCACACATTGTTAAAATTACAATTACTTTTACAAATTGGCCTACTATCATTTGGTACATAAGATATGTAACTATGAATGACAGTTTTCAGTTTAGACGAAGCATGTGATACCACTTTGAATTAAAATATTAACATTTAATGAAACATTTGTATAGAGTAATGTAATTTTATATTACTTATACATTCCTTCTGTTTATGATTAAAGGCAAATTCATGAATGCACAAGATCATATCCTGCCACCAGTATCTTCATTAGTAATACAAACAATAAGATAACTATTCAGAAAATATGCATTCTTCACTGGCAGTTAGTAGCAGAAGAGAAGATTCCTACTTTTATTTCCTTATATTGCTATAGTTATCATAAACTTTCGGACTAACAAATTCCCTCTCAAGTAATACATTCATCTCTCTCCTCTATTTCGCCATACAGGAATCTTAAGCAGACTAGCTCGCTAAATTCTGCCCTACTTAGGCAACATTACACATCCAGTGCTAGGTGGTATGAATATCTCCATACTTGCATGAAAGCTATATTCAGTAATCATAACCAAAATTAGGTGCATGTTGTGTTTGCCCCTTTCTACGCAACTACAACATTTATTACAACCAGCCAATGTCGTGCCCTGTTCCAGGAGAGCATGTGAGCGTAGTTGTGTTGTGCCATACATTGCCTCACAACTATCTTGATTGCACATGAAGTTGTTATGAAGCTTTGATTTCCACCTCTAGTATGACTGACCCCAGCTCAGAGATCTCTGTAATGTGCCCCACTGGTCAATTTATCAAAGTCCATACTTGGAGATGGAAGAATTGTCTCTGCAGGCTGCCTTTGCTGCTAGGGAAGGAAGCAGACATATTGCTAGAAAGGAAAATACATGTACACAGATTCATCATAATTTGTCTAACTGTACACCAAGGGAGACCTGTGTTGCATAACACTTCCCCTAATCAGATGATGTCCTCTAATATTCTCCTTCCAGAGGAAAAAAAAAAGAAACACAAGAAAAGTTATAGATTATTGTAAACATGGATTTTTCAGTGACCAAAGTAATTTTGTACTTGTATACCTCAAATATGCACAGCCTATACAGGAGGAAAAAAAAAAAAAAAAAAAAAAAAAAAGAAAAGTGTCAGGAAGTTTAATTGCAAAAAGGATAATTCTCCAGAAGACAACCAGCAAGCTAAAAATAGCTAACTGGCATGTGGGCCTAAGTGACCTAGATAATTTGAAGAGGATATTACAGCTAAATGAAGGGGGGTAGAAAGCTATTAAGAGTGTTTTCCTTCTTTAGAGGTAAAGGAAAAACATAAAGAGGGTGCATTTTTTCTATTAAGGCATTTTGTTCATAGTCTTATAGAACTGGAAAACATAAGATCTAAGATTCTTGTAACCTGTTTGACCTTCTTCACATATCTTTCTTGTCAGCCCAAAAACTGAATACATCTTTAATCAACTAGAAAAAAGCAAGGGAAAAAATAAAGCTTGTTTAACACAAGTTTCCTCCCTTTAGCTAATGGGGAAATCTAACTGAATAGCTTAGTGTGGTGTAGAAGGTCACTGAATATAGCTTAGGGCTCTGAAATGTAGAGGTTTTCAAGTGTATTTCCATTACTTCCTGAGAAGTTAATAAAAAGCATCTACTGTAATAACAAACAGAACATAGTAGTCACAGTGTCTCATATTCAAATAACTCTTTTTTTTAAAATCACATTCAACATTGGATTTTTAAGTGCAAACGAGAAAATTAATTCCAAAAAGACATCCTCACCATCCCAGATTCTCAGGGAAGACAGTTTGGTGCATTTTTATGAGGAACATACTTTCTGCTTTGATGGTTTAAGTTCTCCCCCTCCTTTTTTTTTTTTTTTTTTTCTTCTGGTTTAAGCAAGCATTTAATATTTGGGGATATTTAGTCAAAGTTTCCACAACAGGTCTCCAAACCTGTTCAATAAGCATTCTAGTACTGACTTTTGAGAGAAAATATTAAGTGCATTTCCAGTATTTTCTGATACACAAGGAGAGATCATTTTGGTTTCTATCCTTAATTTCTACAGTAATTAGAGAAGGAAAAATAGAAAACTGGTTTTGAATTGGTTACTTAAGGCAGGCTCAAGGACATATCGCAGTTGTTGTTTTTTGTTTTCTCTACCCCAAATCTCAGAAATCTCACTTTTCAAATTTCCATCTTCATGAGATTTATCATTCTTACATGATCAGAATTATAGCAGCAGCCATGTTTGTTTCAATTTCTATGTTCTATTTAACAGTTTTTTAGTACTGTATCATTTCTACCATTTCTTTACCACAATGTACCCTGCCCAGGGCTACCATACCTTCAGGTTTTTGCTAGATACTGCCAGGCTTTCCACTCTGGACCTTAATTTGGAGAGACTGCTTCATCAGGCACAGTCAACTCAAACTCTCCATCCCGGGTCCTAATGCCTACAAAGCCCTTCTCAGTTTCAGCCTGAATCAAAACAGAGGCTTGCATTATAGAATCTCTCTTTAAATTTATGCCGAGGGAGATGATGGGTTTGGGTAGCAAAGACTAGGAAGACTGCAGAGCTGAAGAGGTGGTGCACAAGCAGCTTTGGGGGTGGGCCAGCTGAAGGGGATAAATTACCACAGACCACTTCCTGGGCCAGCTACTTTGCAGCTGGACACTACGTAGAGATAAAAGCATCTGTCCTGCATTCGTTGCTGCATCCCAACACACTGAATTCCCTCACCTAGCCAAAAGTGAGTTGGGGTGCATTCATTATGCTGTTGCAGATGGAGTCTCAACCTAGCCTCCAGCTTTTGGATTACTATTTCTGTGTCTGTGAGGGCCATTTTTATGTTATGCTAAATATAGTGTCATTAATGTCTCACTATGGGAAGTGATTCTCATTTCCTGGAAAAAAAAATCTTGAATATTCTAATGCATAATTAGCATGAAATTATTATAAGAGACTATAATAAGAATTGCTATTTTGGGCAAACCAAGGGCTCTTCTAAATTCATCCAACTCTGATGGTGGCCTGCACAGAATCCTTAAGAAGAGTATAAGGATAGGACAAGTGTAAAATTGCATAGTGTTTCAGAATAATGCCCTGATTTATGTGAAATTATGGTTAGGAATTTCCCAAGATAAGGTGCTGTTCCATAACATTCAGAATATTAAAGATGGACTTACATTTCATACTGACATGATTTGAACTTTTTGAATGAAAAAATCAAAAACTAAGTGAACATTTTTTTTGAACTTCATAGAAAAAGATCTGTGAGTCACTGTCAACAGCTCTGAGTGGTAAGGTCTCCTTTAGGACACATAGTATGCAAAAAGGAAGGAGTAACATAAGCTTTATCTAGTAAAGTGTTTTTTTCTTTTTGTAAACAAATACTGAATATCATCTGCTATTTAATCACCTAGCCATTCAGTATCATGTAATCCCTCTGCAAGCCTTTGGTTGTTTTTACCTGACCTGAATGATTCTGAACCATCAGTAGACTCGCCACATCCCTTTACCAAATAATCATACTCTCAAAGGAAATTTGCATGCAACTCCACTGCTAGCCTTCCTTTGTTGTGTAAACTGACTCAATTTCTACCCTTTGTTTCCTGTTTTATAGCAGCTTTCTGAAACATGAGGCCTTTTCATTTCATCTTTTGAAAAGAAAAGATTTCAAAATATTTACGGATACCCACTTTTTCTGTTTCAGTCATATGCATGCATTTGTACTGACTCCTTTGAAGAATTAATGCAATTTTGAGGTATGGCTTCTTTGTAAAACTATATTGACTCTTCTCCATTATATCAGATTTATCCACATGTCTACTAATTTGCACCATTTCTGCCAGACAGAGAAATAGACAAAGCAATTTAAAAATACTTGCATCATTAGCACCCTCCTTTGGATACAAGGTTGAAATAAATCACAGAATATAAACTAATTAATGGCTTACAGTTATATGTTCAAGTTTCTTTGGATTCATTGCTTGATGCAATTTTATATTTTTATTTCTTTTACAAGAGGTGACTTTTAATGCCACTGAAATGAAGACAGATCCTCAGAATCATGCTGTGTAAAGAAAGTTATTAATGCAGGAGGCTCCCTAGGCTCCCTCACAGTAAGCAAAAGTAGAAACAAATGTTTAGCTACTAAGCTGTTACCTAAACTTCTATGAGCGCTCCTGCAGAGAGGAAACACAGCCTTCCCTTATCACCTCAATTTTGCCCCAGACAATCATGCAAACCAGAGCTTGACAGTGAGTGGTATACCACCACCAACAAAAAACAGCTGTTAGTCTTTAAGCTGATTTTTTAATTCAGAAACATACTGTCTGGTGGAAACCAAAACCAACTTGATAAAATCATGGCAAGATGAATGAAGTAATATTTGACTGAGACACCCATGGGATTTCTAGACCAGAGATCACGAAAATAAGGACTAGCTGTGGCATATCACATGTGGAGAGCCCAGAGGTGACCGCAGGTGGAGCCAGCTACCAAGGCAAGAAGCTGCATGTGCAGAGCCTGGTCCAGCTTGGTAAGAGTGTACTTTGGGATCATCAACACTCACCCAGAACCACCACCACCAGCCACATGGGCACCCTCACCCCATCTCCTGTCGGGCTGCACGGAAGACTGCCTACTGTCACTGATGGCTGAAAAGGTGGTGGGTCCTGTGGTAACAGGTCAGTAAACAAATGAGCCAGTGTGATTCGTGTTCCCCTGACTATGAAGGCTGTCATAGTATTAGGCAAGATGGCGATTTGTATGGTTGAGACATTAGTAATAAGATGTATAAAAATAACTGGAATATTGTTTTATGTGACAAAGGATAGCGTTACTCCATACAGCTTGTGTTAGTTGTCATCCAGTTCAACCCTCAGTCTCTGCAAATCAGTTGAAGGTGCAGCATTTTAGTTGCCCTGCAACACATGCTGTTTACAACCCAATCATCTAGCAGACTGTCACGTGCTCCCTGGCATGTTTCCTGCTTGTGAACCATTGGAAAATGCTTGCTTTATTAATTTTAAACAGTTAGCATAAAAACTTTCACCCCCACAACCCCCACCCAAAAAACCACCAAACTGTTTCGGACTCCCTGGTTATTGTTTTAATTGCAACTTTCCAGAGACAGTTTTTTTCTGGTTTTCTTATTCTTACACAATTCCCACTTTGTGAAGATCACATTTTTAGTTCTAACTGCCTCCAGAAGATGCATCACTTAGTCCTAACTCTTTTAGCAGATGTAACTATTGGTCTTAATACAGTATAC
Organism: Gorsachius magnificus; assembly: GCA_034008185.1. NCBI lineage: Eukaryota > Metazoa > Chordata > Aves > Pelecaniformes > Ardeidae > Gorsachius > Gorsachius magnificus. The sequence continues at coordinate 92,583,137 of CM067081.1, forward strand.
AAAAATAATATACAACATTTCTTAAAAGACCGAGCCAGGTAAGAATACAAACACTAATTTAGCCTCTGTGAATAATTAGGACAGACAGCATAGGTCAACTCAGTTCTACACTGACCTAAGTGGAAGTTAAAAAAAAATCATAAAATGTCAAAAGAAAGGCATACTGTGTTTTTCCCGTGGGCAAAAATATTAGAAGGAACTGCTTAAATGCTGTCTCCGTATTCAAAAGTATGCAAGATGAGATGGTAAAACATCATATTTGATAAACCTATATAAAGAAATTTTACATTAAGATTATTTAAAAAAAAAAAAAAAGCTGTTTCTAGCACTGACTGCATACCATTGTACTTCAGCAAGTCCTGTTCAGAAACCTCTTCCCTGAAACTTGACTGATGAACTTAGGTAAGTTTTTGCCTTCATAGTTCATTTCTGTTAATGTTTATTTGAGATAGTCTTTACTCTCGATTTTGTATCTTTCTATTTCTGTTTTCATTTTGTAATTATATAATCAACATTTTTATATATTTCATATATGCACAGGAATTTGCCACATAGCTTCATTGTTTTCTTCTGAACTTACTTACATTGCATAACAGAGTTAAGCAAATTTGGTTTAGTCTGTTTTTTTTTTTCTTAAACAGAGGTAGGTTTCTGATTTTGACAGGTAATACACCTTCATAGGTGTGTTCACTTCAGGACTCCAATATGTTGCTTCCAAAGTACCTGTTGGTACAGAACACTTTGATTCTTCTTTTGAGTTCCTTTTTTCATCTTCTTTTCAGCATAGCTCCAGGTTTTGAAATTAAATGTTACTATGTGGATTTAGTTTGCCTTGATTTCTTCTACAAAGACACCACCATTTTTGAATACATATTTGTCAGAATTACAGAAAACCTCACTGACTGCAATAGCCTTGTGTTTTGCCCAGAACTGAATCAAGACTTGCTTTTCCTCTTTCTGCGAGCTCTGAGTAGTTGCTTTAAGAATGGTTCCCTTACAATGCCCAGAAAATAAGGGTTTATATCTTAGGCATACAAGGCATTTACAAAATCTGTGAGACAGTGATTGAGATTTTTCAGTGCAATCTATCTGAGCTTTCTTAGTCTTTTAGAGTCATTGCTATCAGGGTGACTAGAAAATACTCCCTCTTTTTTGAGCGTGGATTTTAATGTTTGTTGCATTAGTTGAATACAACCCTACAATAGAACCCTGTTTCTACCAATATGATATACTATGTTGCTTATACCTGATTGCGGTATGTGTCTCATGTCTGACTTGTATCAGACATGCTTTTTATATGAATTTTTCATGAAGAAACCTAGCCCTTGACTTAAAATGCAAATTTGTATACTATTGAGAACATCAGAGAAAAGAAGAAAAAAAAAAAAAACCACACATTACAACCATACTTTTTTTTTTTTAATCCAGCACATAGTAACTCTGTTCTAAGATTATAGAATATATAGAACATACATATTGTTTTGCGCGCAGGCTGATTTATTGAGGCCTAAGACTAGGCAAAAAAGTCCAAAAGATGGAGAACAGTCTCATTTAGTATGTTTTTGATAACTGTGCTTACCCGTGTCTGTTAAATTCTTATAACTTTCAACAGATTGAAGTTAACCGATTGGAATTACAACCTCCTTTTATTATTCTCAAGGAGTAAAGTCACAAGGTTTTGCTGGGTTGGTTTTGGTTTTTTAATGGAAAAGACTTTATTGTTACCAACAGTTTAGGATTTTCAGTAACCTTATATATAAATATTTTAAAAACTACACCAGACTGAACAGAAGTTGTTACTTGTTTTATCTTTTTCCTTGAAATCTTAAGGTTCAATAGAAGCAATGCTAAGTACTTGAGCACACTAAAAAAATCCTATTTTTAAGTCAGCACTATGTACACTCACACTAATATTACCAGTAAATTTGATGGGTTTAAACTGGCAAATCAATCAAACACACTTATGAAAATCAAATAGAAAAGAAAAATGGCTATTCTGTGTAATAACACCTGTCATGCAGATCTTTGAAAAAAGTGAACCTATTAGCAAAGTTAGTGACATGAATATCAATATTTAATCAGACTGGGATACTAAAACAGAGGAAAAAAGATCTGCAAGTTAAGTAGCCAGAGCAGGAAAAATAGAAGAATTTTATTTTTTAATAACTAATTCTCTAAGCAAAGACTTAATACGGTGTCTAGGTCAATTTTGCCACTGCTGTTAGAAATAACTGCAGATATCCTGTACAAGGTGACAGTTTTTCGCCTTCAAAACTGCCCAAACATATGATCAGAGGAAGAACAGAGGTCAGCAGCTCTAAAAATCATACATATTCTTGACACATTTGTCACGAATACCTCCAAGATCTGACTGAGCCCCTTCATATATAAAAGGCAGATATGCAAGATGTTGTGCAAATATGGCTATTTGCAACCCTGTACAAATAAGGTCATTACTTCTAAAAATGCCCTTCCACCATAAGAACATCTATCATAATGTTGTTTTTCCTGTCTTCATGGCAAGTAGGACCTAAAATACGGGCGCATGGTTTAAAGAAATTAACCTCTAAAAGTTGTGTTTGATCCAGATGTAAAATCACATCCATCAGCACACCCTTTGCAGGAACAGAAAGTCTTTGTATACAGTACAGATATCTCAAAGCATAATAAAGTGATATGCAAAAATGTGAGTGCTTGCAGAGCTGTGGTAAGGACATCTCATCATCACCAATACTGAAATACCAACACTCAAGAATGCAGTCTGTAACACAGATGCAGTCTGCCCAAAGCTGAACACATCGTGGTTTGGAGGGGTTTTGTTTGTTTGTTTTTTTTTTTTCTCAGAGACATGCTTTTTAAAGATATTTTATGCATTTAAACACATAGGAGGAATGGCCAAACTTCCTGATGACAAAGGCAGCCTATAGAGAGAAGTATGTACATCTGAGAGGCATGAGATGTACCCTCTACCTCAGGCAGGGGGAGGCTTAAGAAAGGTATACGGTAGCAGGGGAAGGCAGTAGCTCACTGGAGGTCCCACCCGAGGGGTGCAGGCATGCAGCTGGGCTGGTGACAGACAAGTTATTCCCCGACTTTCAGCCTCACTGACTAACATGTTGTGGCACCAACACAAGGAGATGTGCTAGATCTGTTCAAGAGATGCAGAAAGCTCAAGAGAGAGAGGTGCACCGCTCCAAAGTCTACATACTTGCACCTTCTCTTTTCCTCTCTCCATCAAACCTTAGGTGTGTGATACCTCTTTTGCAGACAGGGGAAACGGTCGGTATGATTTGCTTGAGCTTCAGTACGTTTACATAAGACGGCCTTTACATAAATGAGGACAGTAGCTCAAATATGTTTTTTCCTCCTGTTTGTATTTTTGAACTTTCAGTAAAACAAAAATCGAACAAAGCCTTATTTGCCTGTATGAAGAGTTTCGTTTTGTGGATTCTGAAGATGATTAGATGTAACGGTAATGAATTCTGAGCACGGCAATGATGATGTCTACTGCCAGCAACAATCATGCAAATTTGTAAATGTTTACAAATTTGCAAGCTAGACATATGCACCACTGAGACCAATATTGTAGTGCTATATTTAGCTTGTTCCTATTCCCCCCTCAAGATACATATATAATAACAACTTCAAGAAAACAGCATGTATTCCATTTTGTTTAGATTAATCTTTTTTACTTAAAGTGCAACAAAAAAAGTATGAGAGTTTGAATAAAAGCCTAGGATGTGCAAGTCCAAGTATGAGAAGGAAAAGGTGAAAGAGCTCAATGGACCTCACTTGACTATTTTTCCCCTCAGTAAAACATGTCAGAAATGAAAGTCCAGTGCCCTCTATTGCCAACAGTAGTGATAGCTCTGCTTGCTTGGCATGTCTAATGCATCTGAGGAAAGTCCTCATTATTCTGCATGAAGAGGCTATAAAAACAAGCATGCAAAGACAAATGATTTTAACATAATGAAAATGCACGTATTTTAGTCTAGCTTCCTAATTTTACTAATCCACTCTGAAGTTTCAAATTAGAGGTCGGGGATACAACATTATCTTAGAAACGTTTAAAATGTAGCCTGTGCTCACTCAGATGTTTCTAATGGTCAAAGTGTTTTGTCATGCAGATGCTCATTTTTTAAGATAATATGCTTGTACATTTTTTGGAAGGGAAGTCACTTTTAATGGAGAACATTTAAGCATTAATATTTGATTTGGAAAAGGAACATAACCTTTGCACGTGCAAACAAAAGATTCTGAGAATATGACATAATCTTCAGTGTCTGGACTGCAGCAGTGACAGCTCTAATGCTTTCTGACCGGTGGGGGTTTTGCCCCCACCGAGGGCTGCTCTGCACATGGGCAGGGGGGCTGTGACACCAGGCCTGGAGCCTTAGCACAGGCACCTTAGCCTGGGAAGGGGATAAAAGGGGTATAAAGTTCTGGTGGAGGCAGCCCCCCACTGTGTCCCCAAGGAAAAGATGCTCCTGAACCGAAGCCAGTTTTGAATTTATGGCCACTAAGGCCAGGCAGAGAAAACATGTTGCTGCTTGTGCAGTCAAGGGAGCAGGCAGAAGCAGGTCATCCTTACAACCAAAAGGTCTTCCAAGAGACACGGCCAGTAACTACAGCTCTACCAAAAGTTGTGCAGATAATTAAGTGGAAGGAGAAGTTTCACTTTTCATCAAAGTGAAAATGAATCTGCTCTTCAGGAGCTGTCTTGTTTAATTGTAGTCATTTAGACATTTTTTGGGGAAAAAAACCCCAGCAGGCAAAGTTGTAAAGTCTCCTGGCAATGGGAGAATATTATGGAGGAAAAACATTAGAGAATCCCATTCCCTCATGCACATGTAATAAAAACTTCGCTGTTGGAACACCAAATTAAAAAAAATAAAGTGACCAAGAACAATATATAGTCCCATTAGCTTTTCATTAACCACAAACGTCTATCTTGGGGTCTTTGAAGCATAACCAAATACATTTTTGTCCTTTCTAGGATTTCAGTGAACAGGTTCTTTTCTGTGCTGACAGTTTTCAAGCCATCTCCAGCTGCGTGACTGCCACAGTGGGTCATGCGGCTTGCGCTTCTGATGTTAGCGAGAACAGAGAAAATCGAGAAGACCATCCGCTTAAACAGTGCTTTGTTTTTGTCATGCTGCATTGAGACACCGCTCAGCTTCTGGTGTTCCTTGCTTTAGTAAGTGCAAAGGGATCAATCCTCTGTTTTAATCCCTGCCAGCATACATGCCTCTACATTGGGTAGAGTTAAATATTGAATTGATAAGGGAGACATGCCATAAGTATTTTGCTAACAGTAAGCTGAAAAATTACTGTGGAAGCAAAATATAAAAAGTCATCAAGTTTATACATTTGAAAGCTTGCCCAGAGTTGATGTTATATGCAAAATTTAAAGAATGAGGATATTTGTGCCTTTAAACTGTGCCTGTTTCTGTTCATAGTAACTTTCTTTTCATGGTAACTTTCTTGGTCATAAAAAGAATCCATAAAATTATTTTATTTTATGTTATTAAAACAGTAAAATAATTCTTAAGTTTTTTTTTTTTTTATTCAAAAGGAATTTTATTTGAAACATCATAAATATTCACACAGCATGTATCCAATTTTACTGCATCATAAAAAAAAAAATCCAAACATGCAGAATATTGAGACCTAATAGGTAATTTACTATATATCAATGCAAATAATTTAAAGCATCTGTTTTGCTTGACACTTGCTTAGGTATATTGGATATATCCAGAAAAAAGGAAAATCACTTAACACTTAACAATGCAAAGGTGTTTTCTATACCAGGTTGAAACATCATTTGACTTCACAAAAAAAAAAAAAAAAAGATTAAAATCTTTTGCTTTAAGAATACAGAATACACATGGGCCTTTGGTGTGCTCTTGCAAGACGTAATATAAAAAGGTTATTGGCATAAGAGAGCCTGGTATTTTAAAACAGTATGTATCCCAAGGGTAGTATTGATCACACAGAGCTGGAAAGCAAAGTTAAGCACTATTAATCTTCAATGAGCTCTCTAGTTATTTGGCATACTGTTGCAGAGAAAAGTCATTTGGTTCCCACATTAGTAAACTGCTCTTTCTCATCACTTTCATTGTAGCACTTTAAAAGGCTGGAAACAGAGACACAGACCAGATTAGTAAGGTATTGAGGATGGGTGAATATAAATTGTCAATGTGAATATCAACATCAAATAATACCAACTGTAATTTTTTCAGATTTATCACAAATGATACAATTTTAGATCTGTGTGGTTTTCTGAAATTTTTCTTTCAAAAAAAAAAAAAAAGAAAATAAATTCTGAGGCTGCTCCAAAAGTACTATCAATGTTTAGTTAATGTACTGAGCTGATATCTACCATATTCACTTTTAATATGTAGTCATTAAAAATTTGATCAGGGTTTTACCATGGAAACAATTTCAAAATTTTACTAACAATCCACCTCTTGTTTGTCCTTTAATCCATGTTCTTAAACATGATACCTGATCGTCCTTGACACTTATCTCCAAATTAGTGCTCCTTAGATGAATAGAGCACAACTTTGGTTTTGGTGAAATTCAGCATAACTCCACTGACCCAAATAAGGAAACTGATATGGGCACAAAACCAGAAGCCTTTGAAGCAAGCTGTCACCTGAACGTGCAGTGTCAGCAGTATAATTACTATACAGGCTACTTTCTGACCTGGTGGATGCAACACTGGCTATTAGTGAATGTTGGTTGCTCAGCTGTACTACTCCTCAAGGCTTGGAGCAGGGTCAGCATTCAACCCTCATTTATTTTGACTACAACTACTCTTTTTAGGAGAATTTCTCAGTAACTCTTTTTACATTTTAATTTAAAAGAATAAGTTTTGGTTTGGTTTTTTTTCCCCCTGTAACTGAGAACGAGTGCAAGTGAGTTGAGTTTAGTTTGCATTTGGTTAAAAAAAAAAATTAAAATACCTCCTGCCTCTTTAATTATACCTTAACACAAAATGGTTTGGGTATCAGATAATGTAGGAAGAGCTCAGTCTGATTTCTGTTTTTTAGCTGAAAATGGTGATAAAGAACAGATGAATTGCACAGCTTGAGAATACATCTACACTGCAGTGCTAGGTACTGGTTCAACACACTGTAAAAACACAGGGCTAGATGCAAATGCTTTTGACTGGGAATGGCTGCAGGCTAATCTGTGGCAACATGGAGCTCAGCAGACTTTTATTTGCTCTGTTTCTCCAATAGGTTTTGTGCAGGCACTAAATTCTGTGTAAATGGCTAAAGCACCAGACCTATCTGAATGAACTTTTCTGAACTTGTCTACAGTGATATTAAAGTTTGTCCTGCAAAGCCGGTGTTGATGTACTATCTTGAACTCAATTCTAAAACAGAAATCCTACAACATCAGCACACCCTACTGATTACTTCTATTATGTGAAACAGCTAAGGATCTTTTCTAGTCTTCTTATAGACATGCATATGCAACTACTGTTCTGCTTTTAGAAAATATAACACACCAGCAGACATCAGTGGAGCTTGAGCACACTGATCTGAATCTCTAGGTATAGCATTTAATTCTAATTTTCCTACCAGTCACTCACCCATCTAAGCAGCTGCCTTCATTTGACCTATAGGTTAGTTGTCAAGACAGCAGTTTGGATAGGTTTAATACTGAACATTTTAACCTGTGTTTTTTTGATTTGTTGCCAACCTCCCTCCCTCCAGCTTCTTTTCTTGATTATTAATGGCAGTTCAGAAATATGGCTAAAGAAATAATACATCTGATGGAGTTTGACATAGATAAGTAACATGGGTTAACATTTCCATAGCAGTTAAACTGTAAAGAAATTTGACAAATGAAACTATTATTGTCTTCTCCACAAAGCTTCACCAGGTTAACCCCCTCCAAGAGACTGCAACACTTTGAATTCACTTTGTCATGAGTGGCATTTTAAATTTGTTTTAATTTGAAGTCTCTGTGAATGATAGCACAGAAAACTGAGCACATGTGCGAGCAAAAGCAGCACTGAAAATTTCCTCTATCAGATACTAGACATGGTAGTACGGTCTCTCTGTACCCCAAATATTTGATATACTTCCTCAAAAGGTCAGTAAACATTTAATTTGTATCAGTAGTTTTTGCAGAGATGCAGAAGGCATTTAATCTACAATCACAAGGGAACACTAAAGTGAATGGGAGGCTTGAATGACTTCTGAATACTTGAATAACTTGTCCATGAACTCAGAAAGAGGGAAAGAACTGAGACTGTCACCACACCTCCTATCATACAAGCCACATATAAACACTGTGTAATTAGGAAATTATTTTGACTGCTATGTAGTTCGACTAAAGTTGTAAGCAATGCCTCCTTCTGTGTTCTTTTATCCCTGCATATACCAGTTGTGTGAACAATCTAGCTGCTAATCAAAACAACTTCATTAGTAAAAAGTGTGTTTAATTTTGCTGACTGTTATTCTACTAGCTGCCTGTATCTTAAATTAGGCTGTCAACCTTATCTTAGTTGGCACAGGCTGTGTCTTTACTATGTTTCTTCACACAATCACTACATGAACGGAAATCTAATTCCACAGTCACCACACAAACAACTACCTCCTAGTATTTCCACCTGCCTATAAAAAACCTGTCATTTTTCATAACTAAAATTATCTATCAAAAGGATTGCTTACCAAATGATCTTGGGTTTTCATAAAGCTAAATACTAAAATATTTGGTATCCTTAAGGTTATTTTCATATTCTGCCTTCTTCAATAACAACAGGAAGAAAATCAAAGCAGGAGGTAGGGAAACCATAAAAACTTAGCCACTCCCCCCCAAGTTGCCAAAACTTAAAATGATTGGCTGCTTGCCTTCTCTCTACTCACAACAGATACTTTTATTGCTGGCATTAAAATTATCAGTACTTCGAGACACTCTTTCCATAATTAGGAAACAAAATAAATTGCCAATATTTCTTTAGTCATAGGAGTATGCTCTTTCTTTTTTAGAGCAGGGTAGGGTTTTTTGGTGCTGAAATTTTCAAGTTTTCATTTTAAAATTAATTGCCATTTACAAGCTCTTTCCTACATGTAAGTAAAGAACATTTCCATCTTCAGTAAAGCTTTCTATTTTGAAGCCTATTATGCAATGAACAACTAAAAATGTTTAACAAGTGAGGCAACATAAGCCCATTTACAATGGGGTACAGGCATTGTTAACGTCATTGTTCTGGTTGTTTCAGAGTTCCAGCAGAGAGCTGCTACACTTGAGAGCTCGTGATATATTTGCATTCTGCCAAAACACATAGTTAAAATGCTGTGTTTCATTTACAAACAAAGGTTTCAGTTATTTCAAATTTTAAAAGTTGAGTTCTGAGCAAAAGATGTCATACCCAGGACTACATATATCTCTTGTGAGAGATCTAATTACAGTTCTATTATTAAAAACTAGGTTACAATACATTCCTTTGCTATCATTACATACACCCTGCAGAAATTCATTATTTTATAAATAAACTTCTTCTGAGGACAAAGGAAAGCTCTTTCTGAATAAAATTATATTAAAGTAATATGCTCCACATTTTTAAAGTTGCTTTGAGTTTCAACTTATATCATGTCATTTAGATGGTAAACCAAGAAGGTATCACTAAAGAAAATCATGCACAATGTCTATGATTAGAAACGGGAAAACACAAAGGTCTCTCGGATTACATTCTCCCATTTCTCCTATACTTTTGATTTACGAAGTGGTTTATCTCCCAAACATTAAAAGCCAGCTTTTGGCCTATCTTACTGAAACAATGATGAACTGCTTATAGATGAGTCACATACTGTAATCTTTAAAGCACATATTTTCTGCATAAACCACTTTCCGGCTAGTAAAAGGAGTAGGAATTACAGAGAAACCTGCTCTTTTAAGAAGCTGTAAGAGAGACCTGCAAATGCATGTTACCCAGTTTTTCCATTTAGTGCACCCCGCTCAACCTGCCAAAAAAAGTTTGAAGAGAGACATGGCCTCACCGATAGCAATTGTAATCTTGCTGACAGTTCTGCTAACTTTCCCTAGATACCCTTTCACAGACTTCTTGGTAGTACTCCAGAGGTTCCTAGGATCTGCACATCACAGACAGAAAACTGCCAAGATGGTGTGGGTGAGAGTTATGGATTTCATGTTAGGGACTTGACTCCTTAGCTAAGAGGTAGCAGAGTTCATTGCTGAACCCAAGGCATCTGAGTCGAAAGTATCTACACATATTCCAACGACAATGCCACTGCATGCACGGCCAGAAGAAAGACTACTATTTCCCTCCAGGCTTGCGATTAAAACAATAGATAACTTTTCCCCCAACAAATAAAAATTCTATATTGGTTCTTAAATTATGCATAAATTAGAAAATTATTTTTCAGTAATTTACAACTTCTAACATTAAAAGAATTGTTTGTATTTACATCACTAGTCATCGGAAAGCAACTTGCAAATATAAGTGTTTTGAAAGCTTGGTCTGAGAAGTGTAGTGAGACACAGGTACTCTAGACACTGAATTTTCAGGAAAGGAATACAGGTCTTTGGAGGGCAATGCACTATAGACCAAACACAAATGAAGATTTAGAACATTTAGAACTAAGCTTTTACTTTGACTGCATAAGTAGTTCTTTTTTAACCTATGGAGGGTGGTGGATGGGTGGGCACTGCATAAAACAATTTAATTCAACCATAAATATTTTACAGTTAATTAATGACCTGGGTTTCACTATTCACAAATATGAGAAATGAGTGTGTAGTGCATTCCTCTATCTTAATTCCAACCCTGTAGGCTAATCTGCTCCAGACAGCACCTTTAGAACCACATAGAAGTGAATACAAACCAATTCTACAATGGAAGTAATTATTTAACAGTTTTACAAAGCTAACAATGATGAGAAACTGCTAGCCAGGAGTAGCCCATTAACGGAAGTCAATTCCACAGCTAGAAATGGAGATGGATTTGAACCACTGAAAACAAGTCAGGAGAAGACGGGGGATAAGGTGTAGATTTCATATGGAGGTCTACTTTCATGTTTTCAAGACCATCTCTCCCAAAATATCTTGTCTTTTAGAAGAGAGAGAAACATAGTCCCAGAACAGCACACAGTTATTAACTATGACCGCTCATGTTACAGTCATACAGCTCATACAGCAGAATACAAGCAGGGTCTTCTGCACTTCTGTCTTGAAAACCCTAGACAGAAATAAAGCTTACACTGTGCGTGACTGCACTAAGAGCAAACCATGTGTTCTGCATGTGTATCACAGAGGCAGCCAGCAGGTATTATTAAGCTTACCAATTGTGATTTCCAATCTCAGACCAACTATTCTGGTGTTATCCATAACAATTTTGTAGGGCAAGAATAATTTGTCCCAGATTTAAAGATCAAGGGTTTTTTGGTAGATTGATTGTTGACATAAGAAGACCCTGTCCAAAACACAGGTAATGCATGAGGTAAAGAAAAACTTGAACCATAGTGTTTAGAAGGTTTTCCTTGAAGTCCAAAAGAAGTAGAAGGAGATAAGTACTTCTCCATTATGATTATGAATGCATGTTCACATACAACTAGAAATAGTATTTATGGAACTGAAGTAAATGATAGCTAAAATAATATTTAAGTACACTCCACTGAACTAGAATTGGAGGAAAGACATCTAGATCATTCAGATGACCGAGTGAAACCTACCATTAAAAGTATCTGCTGATAGGTCATATTTTCTAAACCCCTCATAATTCTTGTTGTTCTTTTGCAGACTTGCTCCAAGTTTCCATAAAACAACCATTTCTGAGAAAGCAATGCTCTAGGAACATGTCATTTTCTTTAGATATAGAAGCAAGTTACTCTTAGTTTTCTGTAACTATTTCAGTGACCATAACAAGGCCTAACTGGCAATACATTTCAAACCAGCTTGTGTTAGACAACTGCTGCTGGGGCTACTTCATATATGGAACACTAAGATAGGAAGCAACTCAAACTAAAAATCTCACTACTGCCAAGTAAAATGAAATAATTAATTACATCTTTCGCCTTCTGTCAAGCACTTCCATTATCACAGCCATAATAAATTTGTCTTTTTTTTTTGCAATAGTACCATGATGCTGACTCATTTTGTTTGTGATTCACTGCACTTCCCAGAGCTTTGCTTTGCTTTATTATTGCCAGCCCAGTTATCCTCCCTTCTGTATGCATACATTTTACTTCTGTCCTAAGTATAATACTTCACGCTTGCCTTGTAATTCATCGATCAATTTGAGACCATTTGTTCAAGATTGTATTTCACCCTGATCCAGTCCTGCAAACTGTTGGATATCTCTGCTGTAAAGATGCTGAGCGCAAATGTGTGCTGTGTAAATCACTTGAATCACTATTAGAAAATGCTCCAGACCATGGAAAAGTCCTGTGGGACTGTTTGACTGAACCACTGCTGAGCATGTTTTTCAACATTATGGTGGTCATATTCAGATTACCTTACTCCTTTTTTTTTTTAATGAGGAGAATCAGATGGGACACAATCAGAAGCCAAACAAAACAGAGGATATATCACAGCTACTATTTCATTGTTGTCTATTGCCAATTATTCCTTAGCTGATAAAATGACAGATTATGAGATTAATTTAGTTTATTACTGGCAAATACAGTTCAGTAATTATCCTCCAGGAATTTCAAAAAAGTTTAATCAAATTAATAGTTTGAGCTCAATTTTTTCTGTAGATTAAAGATAAAATTATATACTGCCAGGGCAGGGAGAGGGAAGGCTCCTTTAAGTTAGTTATTTGCTCTTTTTTTCCCGGTACATTTACAATCTTTACCATTCTCAGAGAGTTCACAAAGATAACTATTTCAAAACCTATTACAATTGACTTTCATAATTTGCTGACTGGATCACACCTCTTATCTTTGACCTTGCTTCTCTCCAATTCATTTGGTTTTGTTAAATTTGTGATAGCAATTAGAAACAAGAAAAGACAAGTCCAATAGGAGAAATTCCTGCATATATTAGGAATATAACAAAGGAGTCCAACAAACAATAATACATCTGCATCACTAGCTTGAGAAAAGGCAAAGTAAATCAAGGCAGAGAACATTTTGAGAAGAGGATGGCTTCTTAAATTTCAATCCCTACTGAAAACAAAGGAATAAAACTTGGACATTTTTTTCTAATAAATCAGTCAACTGCATTCAGCAATACCTGAAACTTGTAACTGTTACCTTGAAAATTAAGCCTCAAGTGATGAATATCATTTTTTTAAAAAAAAAAAAACCAACAAACAAGCCAACTATATTTTGGTCTATAAATAAAAATATTTAATTACCTTTGCAAACTGTGCATTTATCCATTTTGTGAATGTTTTCTTTTGAACATCTTCCCGTTCATCTGCAAGAGTAAAAGTAAAGCATTCATTAGAATTGTTCAACAAAATAGTACAATGTTATTGGTTAAAGCTTCAGTCTTGGTTTGTGATATAGCTACTAATAATAATTCAGGGCACCTATTTGGATGTATTCCTTATTACATCAACATATTTTTGAAAGCCTACAGGTTCCCTTCATAGTCATGGTCTATATCCTTAGCTCATCTCTCCCATTCTGTGGCATCTTTTCTTCTGGAACAAAACATGTTGCAGTCAGATCTGAAATACCCCAGTCAAATCTTTAATTTCATATAATTAGTAAAAAGCATATTACCCAATAGTTTGGCAGCAGAAGACTCTACTACAGCACTTTTAGAAATGTACTTGAAATAACAAGTTTATATGCATGTCCTCAAATTCCTTGAGGAAGTGAAGGCTTCTGGACCACAATGATAGTTCTCCATTGTCAGCCCCTGCCATATCTTATGTCTTTTCTGCCTTGCAGCTATTTACCTGTCACAATTTGTTATATATTTTTCCTCCAGTGGAAAAAGAAAAAAAAAAAAAAAAAAACACCACCACAACAAAAATTTGTGCAGCCATACATAAAATTCCTTCCCAATTCTTTAATATGAAAAGCATTGTAGAGGGAGATGGTTATCTCAGGCCTTGATTTCTGTACCTAAGTTAGAAGTACAGTCTTGATGCAGAATGGAACTGAATACACAAAGGTGTAATTCTGATGTATTTTATGTAGGTGGAAAGGCAAAGATGCCTTCAAATTAGAACCTAGTAAGCATTTGCTCAAAAAGATCTACTAGGTATCACCACTGAAATAATACAGAAGGGCAGACCTCTTTGTATGACAAAGTCAAATCAAAATAGAATTAAAGGGCACATGTGGAAAAGGCTGCCAGAATGCTTATACTAAAGCTCACTCAGTGCTATCTTTTGGTTTTCAGTAAAATTCTCTACACTTCTTAAATAAAAAGGGATATTAAATTCCCATCTGAAATGTTCAGCAATTAATAATGTTAACGGGTTCAGCTGAATTTGAAAGGCAGGTATGGATGAGCTACATGAGCAATGCACAGCATTAATAATGTACTTTGCTTTCCCTCCCTCCACCCCTCCATGGAGACAAGGCAAATCTTTTTGATATAAATATATCTTTTGTTCTTAAAATCTCATCTCAATAGCACTATAAAAGTCCCTTTCACAAGAATGTTTTCCATTCTCAACAATACAATATACTCATGAAAAAAGTCATACAAGAGTTTGTAAGGCTACTATTTCATTATAAAAAAAATTTCGGCATACAGGAAGGAGCATATTATAATTGCTTTCAGATGATCATGAATGAAAAGATTTACATAGTACCTAGCACAGTAGCACGACTGGAAACATGCCATAGAAGTCAGGCATTATATACATTCTGCCACTAATATATGAGCATTTGCTACAATAAACTTTCTAGAGTTCTACTGCTATCTATCCCAAATAATGCTGCTTGCTTCATCCCTTGGCTGAAAGTGATATTTGAATATTGAAGAGATTCATCAGAAAGCTACGGCATGTGGAAGAGATGTGTGCTTTTGGTAATAAATTATGCTAACACTGTTAAAAATTTTATTTTTCCCTACAAGCATCGCTTGCCTCTTTGTTGGCTGTTAATAAGCTGTTTATTATATAGTTTTGACTTATTCCAGCCATATACAATACACAGAACACAGGAAAAGGAAGATGCATTTTATTGGTGGACGATGCATATTCAGTCTGACGTTGTATTACAAACTTCTTCATCAAGTTCATATAAAATATTACATATAAATAGCTATTTCTATTTAATAACCTCTGTTAAAAACACCACATGCAACCTTAAAGTGGGGTAAAAGATGAGTATATAGGATTTAACAGGGAAAAAAAAGAGGCAAAAATGCCTCTTTAAAGCTGTTCAAACTTTCTCTTTTCCACCCTAGGCTACTGTAATAGAATATTCCGTAACAGTGTGTGGTTTGATTCCCACCCCCACCCCGAAATATATACCAGAGATTTAACTGCTAGGCACTGATTAATTAATGTCCATAGGACTAATAAATAACAGGGTGTCCTGAGGAAAATGAGAGTTAAACCCACAATTTGAACATTTGAAACGTATTCAAAGTTTAGGCAATGCTCTGCTACCTTTGCAAATGCAAATCTATTCCACTGCTGTTATCTGAATACAGAGATCATTTCAAGCACTCTCCATGATATTTGAAAAGTCATGGCAGTCAGGTGAAGTCCCTGGTGACTGGAAGAAGGGAAACATTGTGCCCATTTTCAAAAAGGGTAGAAAGGAAGATGCTGGGAACTACCAACCTGTCAGCCTCACCTCTGTGCCTGGGAAGATCATGGAACAGATCCTCCTAGAAGCTATGCTAAGGCACATGGAGAACAGGGAGATAATTCGAGATAGCCAGCACAGCTTCACCAAGGGCAAGTCCTGCCTGACAAAACTAGTGTCTTTCTATGATGGTGTGACAGCATCAGTGGACAAGGGAAAACCAATGGATGTCACCTATCTGGACTTCTGCAAAGCCTTTGACATGGTCTCCCACAACAACCTTCTCTCTAAATTGGAGAGCTATGGATTTGATGGGTGGACTCTTCGGTGGATAAGGAACTGGCTGGATGGTCGCATCCAGAGGGTAGTGGTCAATGGCTCGATGTCCGGATGGAGACCGGTGATGAGTGGTGTCCCTCAGGGGTCCGTACTGGGACCGGTGCTGTTTAACGTTTTCATCAATGACTTAGTGAGATCGAATGCACTCTCAGCAAGTTTGCGGACGACACCAAACTGAGTGGTGTGGTTGACACACCAGAAGGACGGGATGTCATCCAGAGAGACCTGGAAAGGCTGGAGAGACAGGCCTGTGTGAACCTCATGAGGTTCAACAAGGCCAAGTGCAAGGTCCTGCACCTGGGTCGGGGTAACTCCCAGTATCAATACAGGCTGGGGGAAGAAAGGATCGAGAGCAGCCCTGCCAAGAGGGACTTGGGCGTGCTGGTGGATGAAAAGCTGCACATGAGCCGGCAGTGTGCGATGGCAGCCCAGAAGGCCAACCATACCCTGGGCTGCATCAGGAGAAGCGTGGCCAGCAGGTCGAGGGAGGTGATTCTGCCCCTCTACTCTGCTCTGGTGAGACCTTACCTGGAGTACTGCATCCAGCTCTGGAGCCCTCAGCACAAGAAGGACATGGATCTGTTGGAGCGGGTCCAGGGGAGGGCTACAAAAATGATCCGAGGGCTGGAGCACCTCTCCTATGAGGACAGGCTGAGGGAGTTGGGGTTGTTCAGCCTGGAGAAGAGAAGGCTGCGGGGAGACCTGATTGCGGCCTTTCAGTACCTAAAGGGGGCCTATAGGAAAGATGGGGATAATCTTTTTAGTAGGGCCAGCTGTGACAGGACAAGGGGTAATGGTTTTAAACTAAAACAGGGTAGATTTAGACTGGATATAAGGAAGAAATTCTTTACAATGAGGGTGGTGAAACACTGGAACAGGTTGCCCAGAGAGGTGGTGGAGGCCCCATCCCTGGAAACATTGAAGGCCAGGTTGGATGGGGCTCTGAGCAACCTGATCTAGTTAGTGGTGTCCCTGCTCACTGCAGGGGGGTTGGATGACCTCTAGGGGTCCCTTCCAACCCAAAACATTCTATGATTCTATGATTCTATCTCTAGATGTTTGCCAAGTTTATACCACAGCAATTTGTTAGTGGCAGCCTCCTAACCTAAAAAAGAACCAATCTTCTGGCATGACTTCCCCACAGTAAGCATGTTTTTTTTCAAAAAAAGATGTTCTCCTAACCCAGATTTATGACTGAATACTAGATGTGGAAGCTGAATGACATTTTTCTAGGTGCTGTAGAAACGTGCCAAGAACACTCAGCTGCCATTTTTATAACGCTGCGTTTATAACAGATCCTTCAGCAGCGAGCCGATGAATGCCCTTACAGGTGTTTTTACTGTGAGTCAATAAGAATAATCAAATAGCCAGGCAGGTAATTCCTTTGGCTGTTCAAGATTAATATGGTATGTTTACTTCTTTTCTTTCAAGCTGGAAGCGTTGCAGAATAGCACACTGTGTCTTTTCAGTTTAAATCTAAACATGAAACGCTGCATGGATCCTGAATTCCTTTATCGCAATAATAATGTGATCACTTCCCACAGCAAAAATATGCTTTTCTCAAAATGCTGGACACTGAGTGGAACAGGTTTAACCTTCTTTCTGTAGGCTATCAACTCAGAAAATGAACACACTGAGGTCTACAGAAAGCCTTCCAGGAAAAAAAATATACTGACCTGTGAGATTTATCTGATTTTCATGCACTATAGCCTCTAGTATCACTGAACAGACCTTGTTTTAACTAGAACACATTCACAAATGGATCTTGGAGTTCTGATATATTTCTGGTAGGATGAGCATCCAGTTTTGCAACTGTGAATGCAAACGTCTTGAATTAGCTAACTGCACATTTGACTTTAAAAGTATTATTCCAGGCTAGAGCTCATAGGAAATTATGGCCAGGAAAGAAAGTGCAGTATTAATGGAGCTAATCATCTGACAAAGGACAGTTGTAACATTTAATCAGGTGACAAGGCTAATAGAGACAAGTGGTACACTAAAGAACGCTTAGGAACATGCAGTCAGGATTCAATAGAACAAAAATGCTATTAATGGCAAGTGGTTACCAGACAACTTTCCCAGATAGTTAATGAAGTATTTCACGTTTGCAACCTATTACTCATATGAAATTCCCTTCTATTTTCCATGAAAAAGACAGCATTATGTTGTCCTCCCTTAGTAAATTATACTTACTTTTCTACCCTCCTAAGTCCCACCATTCTAAATAAAAATGGGAACAGCAAAAAGAAATATTTTAAAATATCTAATATGATCTAGATACTATTCTGAAAGCATACAGCAGTGTTAACAAGTCATGAAAAACCCAATACTTTTAAACAATGCGAGCTGATGAATACCAAGCAGATCTTAAATGAACCAAGGTTCAGAAACATATAGTATACATGCCACTACATTATTCCATTTGTCTGATAGAAGCCATTTCCCCCTCGAAAATACGGAGTGGGGGGAAGGATGCTTTCACTCTCTGGTGCATCCTTCCCTGTTTTTCTAGAGTATCTTCAGCCACACCTACTCAACACACCTGAATAAATAATGCTTTCATAGACTCACAGAATGGTTGACTTTGGAAGGGACATCTAGAGGTCATCAGGTCCAACCCCTCTGCTCAAGCAGAATCACCTAGAGCTGGTTGCCCAGGACCACATCGAGTCTGGTTTTAATATCTCTAAGGATGGAGACTCCACAGCCTCTCCTCCTATAGATTGCAACATCAAGACTGCATCCTTTCCTACCATCTGCAGTCTGCCTTCCACAAATGTGGGTGGTGGTTTCCAATGCAAGTGGCTTAGGAAACTCTCCTCAAGAGTAAGTACATCCCATTTTTGAAGATGAGAAGACTTTCAACAAAAGCGCACTGGCAGTTCAAGGATGTGGGAAACAAGCCATATGCTCAGCTTTAATTTGAAACAAACAAACCATTCCCTTTCAGGTGTCAATAAAGACATTACATAATGTGTAGAATATTTGGATCACTGCAGAGACTTGCAGCGATAGGAGGCTTGGTTGTGTGTAGAAGACTTTATGCAGTACTCAGCAAGCAGTTCCATCACCGGATGGAACACAAACAGGAAAGAAGGAGACTTGTCTTATTCTGTTACCCAGTGCTGCCTTGAGCTGGGTTAAAAAATAATTGAATGGTTATGTTTTGTCAACCAGGAATGATCAGGAAGAAAGAAGACAAAAGAAAAAAAAAAGGAAAAAAGGATTGCCATATGCGAGCTGGAAACTTTGAAACAATGGTGTTAAGGCAGGTGTCAATTCCTTCATTCATGGCAACTGCAGGTTCATCAGAACACTGCATTTCAGAGAATAAAACCATCAAAATTGCTATTTTTCTCGCAGCCAAATAATGCAGATTTATAAAAGGCCAGGATTTTCTTTGGTGAGTGGGAGTGAGTACCAGCAATAGTGGGAGCACCAGGAACAAAAGAGGCCACAGACAGTCATATTATTGATACTCTGGCTCCATTGACTCACTATTCTTAGAGATTTTTAGCACATTGTTACACTATTCTGCCAGTAACTACAACTGCTGAGAAATGTTCCCTTCCCATTCTTGCTTATCTGAGGGGGAAAGAAGGAATCAATGCAATACAATGACTGAATGATATTTCAGTGGACTAGCTTTGATTTTTAGTCATTGAGGTCATCCAAGACATTCACAAGCTGACAGGAAATACAATAGAGTGCTTTGACAGACAGCCAATGATTTTAAGTCTATTGCTCATGTAAGGCAATATGTAGCATGCAATTCTTTGTCCATCTGCTATAAATATACTGATGAGCGGTATGTTGACTTTATCTGAATACTGTTAAAACCCTCTGTTCCCTGTGCTACCCCTTGAGATTTTACTGTGGAACCCGAGTCAAATCACCATAATAAGACCTTCTCAGGCTTCTCAAAACACTGATGAACCTATTCAAAAGCTCAGCAGAAATAGGAAACTTCAGCATCCAGAAAACCCTCATTAATATATATATAGAAAAAGTACAAGTCAGTCCTCTGAGAAATAGTGTATCAACATTTTTGGAGGACATTTGGTAAGATTCAAGGCAAATTTGAAATAGGAAAGGAGCAGGGGTATTACTATACTGAAAAGACAATCTCAACTCTGCTCCCCCCATCCCCTCCTTCAAACACAGGAACTGAGATTGCATTTGCTGCTCAGAGAACAGAAGAGAGAAGGGATGTAAGACCCAACCTACAGGATTTCTACTGACACCATAGGCCTAGATTGAACCCCAGGCTAAGAAAGCTTTGTACTCTTCTCATCTCATTATGTTAGCTGGAATTGTTCACTCATTAGGAATGTTTAAGGGAAACTGCTTACTGACTTTTCTCCTTTTTTTAATTCTTTAAGGTATTACAAGTGTTTATATATGGTCTTGCTCTTCTGACCTCAGTTTGCCTAATTAGCTATTTAGGGAAAAACTACAGAGTGCTTTTGAGCTACATATGATCCCTAAAACAATAACAGGCAGCTGTGAAATGTACATATAGATCTAGGTTTGAACAAACTCAGGTAATTTGCTGCATGTTTGTTAAAAACAACCCTCCCTCCCCTTCCATTTCTCAGCTCTTTCCCCTAAACAAACTGTAGCATGTACAACTCCCAAGACAAAAGCAGGAGCACAATTCTAATGGAATAAAAAAAAAAGGAAATAAACAGAATTTCAGTTCATATTTCCAGCACGTTTATAAGTATACACAACATGGGGTATTCAGCTCCAATTCATACATTGGTAATGGTATTCCCAGCAGATGGCCTAGTCCTCTTCTGGTCCATCACACACAAACAAACTTTGGGAACTGATCGAGTCTATGGATTTGACCCAGGAGGAAGGAGCAGAACTGCTAATAGGCAATAACCTTCCTGAAAGGGCCCCGCGGGCTGGTAGTTGTCTTCTTGCTGGCTGGCTGTTAAGTAGAATAGCTAATGACTTAGCTGTACAGTTGCAAAATAAGTAGAGAAAGCATCAATGGACAGGAAAAAAAGAAAAAAAACCAACCCAAAACAAACCAGAAAAAAAAAAACCCATGTGTTTGGGATTTTTTTTTTTTTTTTTTTTTTTTTTTTAGCTTAGCTTCCTAAGACTTCCTTCTTTCTGATTTTGTATAGGAGGTAAGTAGTCTTTGGAAGAGGTCCCTGGTTTTGTGCCTATTGTCATCAGTGGGATAAGGGCATGGGAACAGAGTGCCAGCTGCTTTCTTCTACCATCTCATGTAACACCATGCTGACTGTCAGGACACCAGCCTCAAATGTTAGTGACCCACACTTGCCTTAGGCTTTCAAAAATAAGGACTTGAACCAATTTTGAACCACACTCTACCAAAAACACCCTGGTCTTCTAGTTACCAACAGCTTTGCAAACACAAGCTTTAATGGTTTGGTTGGTTTTCTTTTATTCTTTTCTAACCAGCAACTACTTTGGATCCAGAAAGTTTGTCCCAAAGGAAACTCACTCTGAAAAAGAGAAACCTAAAAGCCCTAGTGATTCAATACATCAGATTTCTCTGGAAAAAAAAAAAAATTATCAAAATTAAAGAACAAACACATCTCTGCCTGAGAAGCTGGTGCTCAAAAGCAAAGGAGTTCAGCTTATGGCTTAAGTTATCTTCATATGGAAATATATTAATTATTCATTTGGATAGTCAGCTGTGTATGAGCAGTGTCCCATTTAGTATCTATTTTTCTATGTCATACCTATATTGTGCAAATGCAAAGTAGATTTAATAACATATTAAGAGAAGCACATGCTATTTTAGCATCACACCATCATTATAACAGTATTTTCTGAACACTGTAGATGATATATTGCATCTTAAAAAGGTGGTAACATGTTTGCCTTTGTTTAAACCCCCATGATTGTTAGAAGTGCTGGACCAGCTGAAGCCACTGTATTTGCTGAAACTTGAAGAATATTGTACGATTTAACTATATTATCAATTTTTTGGCAGTCAGACACCAATGAAATCATGTTGCCAGTACATTCAATACCTTGAAAAAATACTAATAAAGATGATTTAAGAGCATTATTTTTTGTTAAAAGCAACAAAATGCATTTGCAGGATGAGTCTGCTTAGTGCTATAAACTGTACTAAATTCCTTATAAATTCACAGAAAATTTGGGAAAGGTTACCCATTGTTACCAAAATATGAAAGAAAAATAAGATGAGGAGGTGATACATACAAACTCCATCTTGTCAAATCAGTATATTTGGGGAAAATACCTTACTATTTCTACTTTGATGAATTATTTTGAATAGAATTTTTTATTATTGTTCCTATTCACAGATTAGGGAAGCACAAGTTAAATGCTGCATGCATGCATGTGATGTTACGTAGCATAAAATCAACAGCTATGTCTTTTGCTAAATGGATTTACTACTACTGTTATTATACATAAAACTTATTGTAGCTCCACAGCCCAAAGCTGCAGTTTTCACCACAGCTGATGGAAGACACTTTGACTCTTTTATTTCCCAAAGACAAGCAAGGACTTGTAAGGTTCTCAGCAGAGATTATACTCTGCTCAGAGTAAGGAAGCAACAGCAGCTGCTCAGCCCAATTCTGGTTGTTGGTCTGACTTGGACAAAAGGGTGGAACCTAGCTGCCTTTCGGTGGTGGTGGTGGGAGGTTTAACTTGTTTGAAGGAGTGACTAGTTGTGATAAGCAGATTAAATGTCTTGACTGTATTAACTCTGTTTTCAGATGGTCTTACTTTTAACCCATTTTTGTACCTTCCCAGAGAAAACAGGAATTGTTAGCAGAAGAAAAAGAGGGAATTGGTATCAGCTTTTTTTTTTTTTTTTTTGCCATCTTCGGATCACATACGTATTTTCATACATTGCTCCTTGCAGAGGAAGGACTGCAGCATCGGGGCAGACTGATGGGCCCAGACAAGTAGCCTGGCAGCAGCAGTCCCTCCACAAGCCCTAATGTACAGCCCAGTTCTGGGAAAATCCTCATTAGTTAAAGACTAATAAAATTGTTTTGTGTACACTGCGTGGTTAGTAACAACCATAATAAGCATAAGGTTACTCCTCTATACCGATGATCTGAGAACAGCTGGAACTAATTCAAAGTGAAAGCAAGTGCTCTCACCTTGGCTGCCGTCACCAAGCCATCTCAAAGCAAACCCCAGCATTAAAAATTTTCCTGTCACTGCTGTGGGAAAAGTTACATACCAGAAAACAGCAGCACTGGCAGATCGTGTATTTCAGCAATGTCACAAAAAAACCAAAAAAAACCCCAAAAATCCCCACAAAATAAGAAACGTATTTTTGAAAAACTTTAAATGGCCCTAGCCTTTATGGTTTTCATCAGGAAAGTTGTTATATGCACTGTGAGGAGGAAAACTGTGATAAAGGGGCTGTGGACAACAGCAAACTTTGCTTGCCAGGACATAGATGCTGTAGGTTTCTTGGGGTTTTTTTTGGTTGGTTGTGGTTTTTTTAAACTTTGGAGGGTAGATCAGCATTTAGTTGATCAGCAGATCACCTCAGAGTAAGCTGTGAGAGAGAGGTACTGTGTGGGAGTGTTATTATAGATAATAGTTATTTAAAATAAAAAAAAGTTAAGGTTATGTAACTAGATAAAATTACTCACAATTTTCATATTTGTAACTTTTATGAAAAATACACTATTATTTTTGTTTTGTTCAGGAAACAGTAGATAAATGCTTACTGTTAGACTGGCCGTGCCTTTTCTTAGCTAGAGATTTTTACCATCTAGGTTTCTATTTATGTTCAAATACAAACAATAAGGACAAGGGACCAAGGTTAGTATGGATTCAGGAGCCAGTCAGAGCAGCATACATTAAAAAAAAAAAAAAAAGCCCACAAACTTTCTGAATGATAGGCTGTTGCCTAAAAACAAATGAACGAAAAAGCACACATTTAAAACAGGTCATCAGAGTCTAAAATACCACACTAGTACTTGACATTCCACACAAGCTTCTGATGTAAAAGTGAAATTGCTGTACTGTTTTCAGCAAATGCCACCTAGTGATACATTGTTGCAAAGCCTGGAAGTGCTTTGATTTTTTTCTATTTTCTCCCAGATTTTCTGATCTGCAAGAATCAGGCAAATGCTTTACAAGGTCTCAGGCCATCAAAATTCACGTCACGCACATGCAGAAGACAGAGAGAGGAGAATGGCTTAACCATATGTGGAGGACCAACATTTGCTTTGGTTTGTATTAAAATACTCATTACAAATAACCATGCTAAGTACACGGTGGTAGCTAGTGCTAATCTGCAATATTTCAAATTTCTTTTTTGTTCCTCTGTCAAAAGCAATTAGAGAAGAGGCTAGAACAGTCTGCTTGAGTGACTGCTGCCTACTTTATTTCATCTGACCCAATTAGTATCTGAGTTAATTAGTAGAGGCTGCCACTGAGACATGTATCAGAGAAGTTTGTGATTAATGAGACCAAGATGTTAATATGCAATTGTTTACAATACACACACCCTGTTCTTACAGTGATGATACTGTCATAGCAAAGCTGATAACATTTACTGGCCCTCAGGTAGGCTTCACCTTATTGTACACTATTTGCAAATCTTTGAAAGAAAAGGAAACGTGCCCCCAAGAACACCTACATAAATTAAAGTGATTGGTGTTTTCCACTCTTGTTTTAATCTTATTTGAAGTAGCTAAGGTAATGATACATGTGTCTAACTGATTGATTTCATTCAGAAAGCACTATTGCAGATTGCATGTTGTCAGGTCTCCTGGCTTCCTCTCATTGTCCCCAAGCATCCCCCTCTCTCAAGGGGAGAAAAGAAAGGATAGTCAAAGGCTAAGATAAAGCATTGGAAAAAACCCTGTTAACATTGGTCAGTTGGAGGGGGTCTGTGGGGAAGCTAATAGAGTAGAACTTAATACCTCTAAACCCCTTCCAATTTCACAGCTTCTTTATACTATTTGTAGTGGCTCAATTGTAAAAGTGACTGAAGAAAAAATTTCAGAAATACACGTGATAGGGTCTGAATGTTTAATGAATTAGTATACTAAATGTGCTTGTCTCTTATTACCCCACATTTGGGAAAACTGCTTTGTTTCATACAGGCAAAGTCTAAATACCAGCATTTGATAGAAAACTTCGATTACAAAGCATGTTAAATATGCCTCCCCTACCCTCTATGATATAAAGCATTCTTGAAAGCAGAAAGTCATTGAATTTCTAGACAGCTCATAAGCAACACTTTGCAAACAGCCAAATTAGAGAAAAGCCTAAATACCATTGGGTATTACCCCACATTTGGGAAAACAGCCATAATGTTTGCTGTAGACTTTAAGCAGTTCTTCCTTCAGCTTCTTTTTGAAAGCTTCTGATTTTTCATTTAGTATCTTTAGTTAGGAAAGTGACTGAAAAAAATACTCAAATTAGAAGATTATTGGGGAGGGAGGGCTACTAATATATTTAAAAAGGAGAACACAACACAAATCAGCTTTACTCTTCATCATGTACATGGTGACCAACATTACAAAGAAAATGCACTTTTTAATACTTTTAAAAAAAAAATATGTTAAAGTTAGAATGCTGCAATGTGCCCAGAGCCACCAATAGTTCCAACCCTTTTTTTTTTTTCCCCCAGAAACCAGTGGGGAAAAAAAATAGCATTATATGTAACAGGTATTATAAGATGTAGAAATTAAAACACTGTACCAAGAGAAGCTCTTTAAATGATGTACCATCTTTGTCTATCAAGTTATACAGTTCATAGCACTGATTTCTGGTCCAATTTCTGTCTGTCAGGTACCATGTTCAGAGGTAGGCAGCCTACAATATACGGGGGAGGTACAGGCTGGATTTCTTTTTAAGCAGTCAGGCACAGGTCCCACTTAGGAACATTTAAATGTCTATAGTAACACTGGAACAACATACTCCACTATGTGTTATTAAACATATCATTATCAACTCTGCAGATACTTCTCAGATTGTTTTAAAATGCCTAAGGGACTAAATGAAAGTAGTAAGGAATTCTATCTGAAAACCATCTACTGGAATCAGTGTATTGGCATCTGTTAAATCAGCTTGGGGCTGGACACAGCTTTCATCCACACATATGAAAAGCTCAACATCTCAAAGTTATCTTGGGAGGGTGGAGTAGAAAGAATTGGTAAAAATAAAAGGAACAGGTTCATAGAGATAGCAAGGAAGAAAGAGGAGATACATAATTCCCATATTCAAATATTGAGCTATTTTTTCTGTACTAGGGAAGGGGAAAAATTAAAGGGGAAGGGAAATTTTTGGAAAGGTAACATCATTATATTTTGTAACATCTCCTTGAAATTATTACCCCACATCATAATATTTGAAGCACTAGTGAAATACTTCATAAAATTTGATTTAAGATTAGTACTGTTCATCTTCTCATTAAGTGGGCATTGTCTAAGGAAGTTAAAAAAATATTTACAAGAGCAAGGCAGGTTAATTAATTAATTAATGCAGATCTCATGCCCTCCCAATTGAAACTAGGATTTTCTGGCTGCACCAGACATGGCCACTTAAGATAACTAGCACATCTGCCACCTCTATGTACACTATGCGCTGATCAGGGATTTTTCATTTCATACATCATTCAGAACTGCTTGCAGTCAATGATTTCATATCTATAACATTAAGTGAAGATTAAGAAATATTGGTATTGATGTTAGGACAGTTACCTATTATAAACATTGATTTTTATTTCAATTCAGTGCCAACTCATCAGCTCTACTGAGAGGAGCTGCATCTCCTTAATATAGATTCAGTACAGAAAAAGAAGAAAAGCGTCTATTTTTCATTGTTTTTACAGCTGTTCTTTTCCAGTCTAGAAAACTCAAGGCAAGTGTGACATTTCACAACACCATAAACTACATTAAAGAAACGTATTGTTATTCAATTCCAATGTTTTTGCAACACTAAAGAACAGTAATTTTCTTTGTAGCCTAATGCCTTTCTAGAGGGACCTCAATCAAACCACATAGACATTTTGATCTCAACCATCCTAACAGAGAAAGAGAAGTGAATAGAACTTAAGTTTCGGCTTCTACCTTGGAGGATTGTACAGAAGACCAACTGAAAATATTCAGGGCTGTACAGGCAGGAAAACACCCAAGCTGGAAGAGGGAGGAAAAGGAGGAAGGTAAAAACACATCACCAAGAGAGACACTGCCCTCTGCTCTCCCTGCCACTGCGAATTGAAACCAGTTCCATCAGACCCCAGTAAAATATCTCCCTTCACAGAGTGAGGCAATGTTCCAGGCAACTGCTCTTTCACTACACATCCCAGAGTCTCCCCATGCATTATGTTTATATCACAACAATAAAAATGTGCATCACGGACATTTAAATTCTGGAAATAGAGCTCAGATCTACTGACCTCCACTGGTAAGTAGTTGTCATTTTACTGCTTTGTTTGCATATATTTCTAGTGAAATCTATAGGTATTTTTAATAAAGTAATAATAGAACTAAAGAAACAATAGAAGCATTAAAAAAGGACATGTATTATAATTTAAAAGATCTGAGTATGCACAAATGCTACTGAAGTCAGATGAGAATACGTAGGTGGTCTAAACCTTTGAAATCAAACTTGGAAATAGATTAGGATTTAAGGGATGCTTTCTAAGACAACTATATTTCTTCAATTTATAGCATAAGACACTTAAAAAATTAAAAGAATAAAGTATGTTTATTTTATTAGTGAATTTTCATACCTCTGGTAAGTTCAGAATAAACATTTCATTGAACAATGGCAAAATGAGATGGGAATGGGGATGCCACACAATGCATGCACATGGCAAACAAACAACTTGTTCTTCTACACAGCCTTTGTTTGACAAGGCTTTTGTTTTGCAGGAACCAGAATTACGTGCATAAGAAGGGGACATAATCTAACTGCATTTATATCCCATTCAGTAAGTTTTTCCAATGATCAGTCTAAAGCAGCAGCTTCTTGGTAGGAACATGCCAAAAGTAATATTTTAAATAGAAACCCAAAATATGTATTAAGCAAATATCAAAATACCTGGATAGCTTACTGGGAGAATAAAGAGAGAGGAAATGAAGATTCATCTCAAAAACTACTGATAAAATCTCACCCAAGAAGCTGAAGCTATTACATTGTGGCCTTAACAGCTACTAGAATATTTTACAGTACAACCATTTTTAATATCCAACAAATAGAGTCAGACTTTAGGATAGTTAAAAAGTAAACTTAGTACAAAATGTGAATTCCATATGAATTACTTACTTTACTGTTATAATAGCTTTACTACTTTGCAGTTCTCTAGTAGTTCAATTTCATAATCTCAAACAGCTGTATCAATCTGAATGAAATAAATCCTATACCAAAATGGAGCTAAGATTGAGCATGCCTCTGAATAACCACACAACCCAAAAAAATAAGAAAAGCAAATTGGACCACCTACAAATGTCATTTGACACAGCATGTGCAACACGGAGCAATGGAGCAAGGGCAAAACTTTCAGCTACTTCAACAGCAATGCTAAAATCTAAGCAGGAAATTAAGAGGGCTGAAAAAGAATTTGAGGAGAATTTGCATCCCTGCATAGGTTGCACAAACCAGTAGTAAAAAGTATGTAAGAAGGAGGCCAGATAGCAAAGCTGGTGGATGGGCACTGAGGGCTTAGTAGGCCATTGCAGACACTCATCTTTGCACTGGTCTTTATTGCTGAAGATGCTAAGGAGATTCTCACACCTGACACACTCTTTGTAGCTCATAGGTCGGAGGAATTGCATCAATTTGAAATAAACAAAGACAAAGTATTAGTACAGATTAGTAAGTTATATGGCAGTAAGTCACCAGGGCCTGTAAGCATGCTCAGACTTCTGAAGGAATCTTAATAAGAAATTGAAAAATAGCTGGCCAAGGCACATAACCTGTCATTACCAATGGCAGCTGAGCCAGCGTGGTGGTAGGTTGCCAGGGTAGAACTCATAAAAAGGGCTCTAGACTAGCATATTTTACTTCAATTCCTGTTACAGACACTTCCATCTTAAAGAGTAAGATCACTGGACATGTGGATAAACTGGGAATGAGTCAGGATGACTTCACTGTCAAGGGAAATCCAGCCTAAGACTTGCTGGGGTCATCTTATCCATGTGTTCCAGCAAAGCGTTTTACAATGTTCCATGCCCAAGGTTATTAAAGAAGCTAAATTTCTATGGGACTGGAGGAATAGTTTTTTTACAGATGGAAAGCAGCTTAAAGAATACCTAGAAAAGGGTGAGGATTTAAGAGACTTTTCAGGACAAAGACAAGGCAACAGATGGGACTTAAAGGCACCCTAGTGAGGGAGGAAACAGAAGGCTCTTTCAGGCCATAAAACGCCTGGAACATCATCCAGTGGTGAAGATGTGTGGGAAGCCCTCACAAAACTAAGTAAGCCAGGAAAAAGACGGCCATTGTCATTGAGGATGAAGTGGTGCATGAGGGAAAAGTGTTCTAAACAATGCCAACATGAGGCTGAGCCCAGAACGGGCAACTATAAAAGAGGCATTATTGACAGTTCTCTGAAATCATCACCTCAATGTGCATAACATAAAAAAGCCACCCAACATGGGGCATCCCCACATGTGCTGTGAACAAAACCGAATGCGTCATTTTGTTCCTGTAAAAGTCTGGTGTGCCTATACCTGGAGGACTGCATGCAGTTCTGGTCTCCACATCTCCAGGAGGATGCAGTGGAGTTAGAGAAGGGCAAGCAGAGACAATGAAGGGGGCGGAGCTACTGCTTTATAACCAGATACACAAAGAGCTTCAGTTTGGAGAGGAGAAGGCTCAGAGGAGATAAGACAGAGATGTGAAAAGCATGAATGGGGCAGAACTCCTACTAAAAACTCACTGTACATGAACCAGGGAAACTCACCAAAATAAGAACACGTTGGTTTAGAACAGATCAAAAAAAAAGTACTTTACCCATTTTTTATCAGAAAGTTCAGATAGCACTATACAAAACAGTTTAATGTGTCCACCATTAGGGAATGTATTTCCTCTTCCCCTGCCCATCCCAAATGTAATTCCTACTTTCTTCACATTTCTCCTTTAATTTATTAATAATACATCTCCTTCGCACTCTCTTTAATTTCTTTTATTTTTTTCATACACCAAAATTTGAATCTGGGTACCCATTCTACATACAGTTCACACTTGCACTGTGGAACTCCGAAACATACAAAATCCTTGGGCCAAATATGTAAAAGGATTAAAGAGTATTTATAAAAATTAATGATGGAAAGGTATTCAGATGTATCTGAACACAAGAATCCTCAGGCAGCCCTTAGCTTCAGTACTGACTAATTACTGACATACAGAAGCTACAATCTACCTGCAATCTACGTGCTTATCTACCACGTAAAGGATTCTTGTTTCACATTATTGCTAGATGCACCTTTAGGCTAATTTAGTGCAGATCAGGATTAAGAAAATTAGAATGACTTCTGTGCTTTGCTCCTTTTACTCAACTCACAAAAGAAGTATTCTTTGGCCAACACAAGAAGCAAAAAGAAGGTGTATTTTTGAGAATTTTGAGAAGTGAGGAATGAGCTGGCTACTCCTCTAATATTTGCAATGCCTAACAACTAATTTAGAAACCACATAAATAATGTCTATGTTATTTTTGGTATTTCCACATCACTAATTGTCAGGCATTCTTCATCGGGATCATCAGCTTGATGACAATGACACACAGAGGTTAAATCACTTGGATATCTAATTAGCCATCAGTAACAATGCTTCTATGACATTCAGGCTCCACCTAACATCACAGCAGAATCCAGAGAGTTTGTAACCAAATACTAGTTCTGAAAATTAAAAATACTGCCAGTCTTATAAGGGAACAAGTAGAAAATCATGCAGCAGGCAGCTAGAGTAGTAAAAGTAACATGGAAAGGATTTCTAATGAAAACAAAACAATTTACAAACAGCAAATTGACCCAACAGTCACATTTCAAGCAATGCAAATGGAACCTTTAAAATTCTCTTCTTCACTTCTGTTTTCCCAGTAAAAAGAAATGGGGTGCGTTTCCAGTCTTGGACATTTTTCCGCCATTCACAGTTCAGTCTTGAATGGAGAAAGAGCTTTGGGAAGGCACAGTTCTCTATATTAAATTGTCCATTAAATTGTCTCCATGAGGAGACTCCTGGGCATAAAACCTCATCTTTTTTTAATTATTTCTGTTCAAACTCTACTCAAATGTACCACTCAAAGATACAACGAAAACTTA
Source organism: Gorsachius magnificus (assembly GCA_034008185.1). NCBI lineage: Eukaryota > Metazoa > Chordata > Aves > Pelecaniformes > Ardeidae > Gorsachius > Gorsachius magnificus. Next base: position 92,614,443 of record CM067081.1, read on the forward strand.
AGATAACTTCTAAATTGTGTTTGTTGATAGAATTGGGCTTGCAGGTACTATGTAAAAGGAAAAAAAAAAAGCAGATATTTGCCTCCTGCTACATTTTATACATTGTAAGGAACTATCCAGAACACAGACTGAACTTTTGGGCTAAACAAAGTGAGCCTGATGACTAACTTAAACATAGAAAAATTTAATCATCATTTCCATTTTCCCATTAAGCTAGGTGTGGTCATGAGAAAATAATTTCCAGCGCTAACAGCAAATATATTGACAGAATTATTCATTGTGGCAGGGGAAGAAGGAGAATACAGAAGCAATATGAATACAAAATTTTAGAAGTATAACTATAATTTAATGTGGCTTAAATTATCTTTAAGAAAAAAGTAGGGAATTACACTCTTAGTAAAGAAAAAATATTACACTAAATGGAGGCATGCCACAATGTTTCAATTTTCTCGCCATAGAAGTGCATTAACACTGTAAAATAAAACTGCATGAGACATCTGTTTTCACTTCAAGTTTTTTAAATCTTTACACACAATTAGATGGATATTTGAGATATCCACATTCACTATGAAGAGCAAATAATCAGAGGAACACACACTACCTGTTCTTATTTTTATTAGCTTAATGAGTTTTGCTATATTTTTTGTAGTATTTTTACTGTCATCATTGGCTTGTGCCACAAACCTCACACAAAACATGAGAATTACTTTAATGACGCTACATTCAACCAACCTGTATGACATCTTATCATCAGAACTTATGTATTTTAAAAGCTGAAAATGTTTATAGTCTCAGAAATAGAACCAGCTAACTTTAATTGATCTTTCTTTTAGCTGTTTATTTATTTAAATGCACTTGATTTAAGGTGAGCATTTAAGATTTGGCTGGTTTTGATTTTAAATTGGAACAGATGTACACCCACTTTTCAATGCACTGCACTGTCAAGACATTCCCCACAGCACTCCTGTAGTTTAAGGATATGCTAGAATTTACGCACACAGAGGCACCTGCTGGATACTTCAACTTTGAAAAAATAAATAATAAAAAAACCCTACTGCATGAACAGGAAAAAAAAAGTAAAAAAAGTAGTTTCCTATTTCACAGATATTGCAAGTCATCCTCCTGGTTGGAAGGAGAGGAAAAAAGCAGTGCCATTCTTTGAAACAATGCATGTTGCTGGATTACTACATATGATTAGTGAGGATTAGACTCGGCAGACTATGCAACATAGATTGAAGTAACTGCAGCAAGTAGAATACTAATACCAAGAGATAAGCAAATGTTTCTATACTTTCCTAAGTAACAGAGTTACTAGGATTACAGTGAGACTAGCAGAGAAAAACACTCAAAAGTTGGCTTTGATGTTTATGGCAAGCCTTGTCAGAAATGTAAGCATTTTACAAGTTTAAGGGTTGAGATTAGATATTACTTTACAAAATGAATTATTACTGAGATTAGATGCTGCTTTAGAGAATGAATTATTACTGCCAAAACCATTCCAGGTATTAACATTTTGTGCACTTGCTTATACCATACAATGACACGAAATGAAAAACTAAGGTGAATTAATTTTAATTCTACAAAATTGGAATTCAGCTAGACAAACTGATTGTTAATTAACACAGACTTTCTATGCACATTCAGAAGACTAAAACCAAAGACATCAACAAAGTGATTCAGAAGCAAATTAAAAACAATAAAAAAAATCATCATGAGGTAATTTTCAAATGCATCCATATTCAAATTTTGCAGTATTTGTATCAAGTGAAATGTATCTTAAGTGACTACCCAAGGAAACAATTCAAACACAGACACATGCTCATACCTACACAGAAATACATGCTTAAAGTAGAAGAGTTTTTGTGGTGAGTTCTGACCTTCAGATGTATCGGAGCACTCCATGACTGATCAGTTCTGACAAAGCAAAATAATCGCACGTATGATCTTCATTTGTCCAAATGTTCAAGCAGCCACGTCTCTATATTACAAATACGCTAACATAGCTTATGTCTGAAAGATCATAGAATCATAGAATCACCTCGGTTGGAAAAGACCTTTAAGATCATCGAGTCCAACCATTAACGTAACCCTGCCATCCCACCACTAAACCATGGCCCTAAGCACCTCATCTATCCTTCTTTTAAGTACCTCCAGGGATGAGGACTCCACCACCACCCTGGGCAGCCCATTCCAGAGCCTGACAACCCTCTCGGTGAAGAAGTTTTTCCTAATGTCTAGCCTAAACCTGCCCTGGTGCAGCTTCAAGCCATTCCCCCTCGTCCTATTGTCTGTTACCAGGGAGAAGAGGCCGACCCCCACCTTGCTACAGCCTCCTTTCAGGTAGTTGTAGAGGGCGATCAGGTCTCCCCTCAGCCTCCTCTTCTCCAGACTAAACAACCCCAGTTCTCTCAGCCGCTCCTCGTATGACTTGTGTTCCAGACCCCTCACCAGCTTGGTTGCTCTCCTCTGGACCTGTTCCAGCAAGGCAACATCTTTCTTGTAGTGAGGGGCCCAAAACTGAACACAGTATTCAAGGTGCGGCCTCACCAGCACCGAGTACAGGGGCACGATCACTTCCCTACTCCTGCTGGCCACACTATTCCTGATACAAGCCAGGATGCCATTGGCCTTCTTGGCCACCTGGGCACACTGCTGGCTCATATTCAGCCGCCTGTCAACCAGTACCCCCAGGTCTTTTTCCACCAGGCAGCTTTCCAGCCACTCTGCCCCAAGCCTGTAGCGCTGCATGGGGTTGTTGTGACCAAAGTGCAGGACGCGGCACTTGGCCTTGTTGAACCTCATACAATTGGCCTCAGCCCATCGATCCAGCCTGTCCAGGTACCTCTGCAGAGCCCTCCTCCCCTCCAGCAGATCAACACTACCACCCAGTTTGGTGTCATCTGCAAATTTACTGAGGGCACACTCAATCCCCTCATCCAGGTCATTGATAAAGATATTAAACAAGACCAGCCCTAGAACTGAGCCCTGGGGGACACCGCTTGTGACCGGCCGCCAACTGGATTTCGCTCCGTTCACCACGACTCTCTGGGCTCGGCCACCCAGCCAGTTTTTAACCCAGCGAAGAGTATATCCGTCTAGGCCATGAACTGCCAGCTTCTCCAGGAGAATGCTATGGGAGACTGTGTCGAAGGCTTTGCTGAAGTCCAGGTAGACAACATCCACAGCCTTTACCTCATCTACCAGGCGGGTCACCTGGTCATAAAAGGAAATCAGGTTGGTTAGGCAAGACTTGCCTTTCGTGAACCCATGCTGACTGGGCCTGATCCCCTGATTGTCCTCCATGTGCCTGGTGAGCACACTCAAGATAAACCACTCCATAATCTTCCCTGGTACCGAGGTTAGGCTGACTGGTCTGTAGTTCCCTGGATCCTCCTTCCAGCCCTTCTTGAAGATAGGCGTCACATTTGCCAACCTCCAGTCATCTGGGACCTCCCCTGTTCTCCAGGACTGCTGATAAATGATAGAGAGTGGCTTGGCAAGCTCCTCTGCCAGCTCCTTCAGCACTCTTGGGTGGACTTGTGGATGTCCAGGTGGCATAGCAGGTCAAAGACTGCTTCCTCCTGGATTATGGGGGGTTCATTCCACTCTCTGTCCCCATCTTCCAGCTCAGGAGGCTGGGTACCCTGGGGATAACTTGTCGGGCCATTATAGACCGAGGCAAAGAAGGCGTTGAGTATCTCAGCCTTTTCCTCATCCTTAGTGGCAATGTTCCCCCTTGCATCCACTAGTGGATGGAGGTTCTCCCTGGCTCTCTTTTTGCTGTTAACATATTTATAAAAACTCTTCTTATTATCCCTTACAACAGTGGCCAGGTTAAATTCCAGCTGGGCTTTTGCCTTTCTAATTTCCTCTCTGCATGACCTGACAAGATCCCTGTACTCTTCTTGGGTTGCCTGCCCCTTCTTTCAGAGCTGGTAAGCTCTCCTTTTTTCCCTTAGTCACAGTAGTAGTCCTCTGTCCAGCCAGGCCGGTCGTCTTCCCCGCCGATTCGTCTTATGGCACATGGGGACAGCCTGGTCCTGTGCCTTTAAGACTTCTTCCTTGAAAAACACCCGGCCTTCCTGGACCCCTTTGCCCTTCAGGACTATCTCCCAAGGGACTCTCCCAACCAGCGTTCTGAGCAGGTCAAAGTCTGCCCTCCGGAAATCCATGGTGGCAGTCTTGCTGACCCCCTTCCTTACCTCACCAAAGATTGAAAACTCTACCATTTCATGATCACTAAGGCCTAGATGATTTCCAACCACCACCTCTCCCACCAGTCCTTCTCTGTTAGTGAACAGGAGGTCAAGCAGGGCACTTCCCCTGGTAGGCTCACTTACCAGCTGTGTCAGGAAGTTATCTTCCACACACTGCAGGAACCTTCTGGACTGTTTCCTTTCTTCCGTATTGTATTTCCAGCAGATGTCTGGGAAGTTGAAGTCCCCCAAGAGAACAAGAGCTCGCGACTGAGAGACTCCTGCCAGCCGCTTTTAGAATTCTTCATCAACGTCCTCATCCTGGTCAGGTGGTCTGTAACAGACTCCCAACAGGATACCTTTCTTGTTGGCCTTTCCCCTCATCCTTACCCATAAGCACTCGGCCTCACCACAAGCGTCAAGCTCTGTACAATCAAAACACTCCCTAACATACAGAGCCACCCCGCCGCCTCTCCTTCCTTGCCTGTCCCTTCTGAAGAGTTGGTAGCCATCCATCGCAGCACTCCAGTCATGGGAGGCATCCCACCACGTTTCTGTGATGGCGACTACATCATAATCATCCTGCCTTACAATGGCTTCCAGCTCCTCCCGTTTGTTGCCCATGCTGCGTGCATTAGTGTAGATGCACTTGAGCTGGGCTGTCGGTTTCACCCCCAGCAATGGGGTGACCCCCCCAGGCTCCTCTCTAGTGAGCCTGTTTATATCCCCTTCCCCCTTCAGGCCTAGTTTAAAGCCCTCTCTACAAGCCCCGCCAGTTCATGAGCGAGGAAAATAATCGCACGTATGATCTTCATTTGTCCAAATGTTCAAGCAGCCACGTCTCTATATTACGAATACGCTAACATAGCTTATGTCTGAAAGATGGCACATACACCCAATGATGTTTGATGACTTTTATTAAACTCTTCAAGCAAGAAGTGTTCTCCTCACTTCTAAGTATTTATGAAGATCGTTTTCAATTCTGACACTAAAGTGAGCATTAAATGTGGTTCTTGTTCCTTAATCCGTGCTTTAATCTAAGAACATAAACTTTAACCTATATGTGTAAGCAGTTCTTTTTAACTTTTATACCGTATATTTGATTGCAGCTGTCTTTTTTTCAATGTTATTACTAGCTGTCATCTTCACTTTACAAACTGCAATTAGACTTGATGGTTAAAATGCATGAACTACCTTTCTGAGAGCTGTTATATATAACAAAGGCCATAGATAGTGTATGTCATATACCTTTCCAATCACTGACTTTTTTTTCCCCGCACACTACTATCTTCAACCACTGAGATTAATTAGTGCCTCCACATTTTTCTGCAAGATATATATACAAGGTATAGGAGACGCATAATGAAATAGACAGCTATCAACAAATATTTCAAGTAATGAACCCACCAGTCAGGACTTTTGAGTGACCTTGCAAACATAATCCCAGAAGAAACTCTTTGAAAATGCCTGACCATTTACCTTAGAGCTCACAACAATTCATGAACATATTTTGCATACATTGCATTAACCCATTTTAAGTGTTACCCCTCCACCCCCTTTAACACTTCAAAACACTGCATCTTGCTTTATGCTTTGCACCTCTCTGAAAAGCTGCTGCTCCTGTAAGCGAGAAGCCATGCAAGCACTGCCGCTCTGCAAATCTAAAACACCATGCACAGTGTTATAACAAGTCTCACCACCCAAAAGTTATTCCAGATGTACCCTGAACCACAGCTAACTTACAAGTACTCAAAACAAGTCCACCTACTTTCATTGCCTACAATTTGGGTTGGTGTGCTGATATGTCTGCTGCCCTTCTCCCAAAACCTACACTTACATGCCAACAGAAGAGACAGTGCTGCAAAATTGCACCAATTATGCCACTGACATTTACAAGCAAGTCATTAAATTAAGATAATATGAATAGAAGCATGCCAAACCAAGAGAATAAGCCAAAGAAGTACCAGCAAGGATCTTGGTTCTCCACTTTTTCTTTTTTTTTTGGTAGGCAAAATTAAAAGCAATTCTACTATCTCTCTCAAAAAAAAAAAAAAAAAAAAAAAAGAAAAAGAAAAAAATCCTAGTCTGCCTTCAACTCTAGACTCTAGGTTGGGTATGCTGCCCTTCCTCCCTGGTTAGGAAGGTCTTCTCCTTGTATTTCTGCTTGTGAACCACCAGCTGAAGCAGCAAGTAGAATGGCTATTGGTCTCAGACATCTCTGATATAGCCATTGTAGTCACTTAGTCACATCTGAACAAGTGAAATATGCTGTTGCATTAATGAGAGAGATGTACAAAAATTGTTGGGTTTTTGTTTGGTTTTTTTGTTGTTGTTTTGGTGGTGGGTTTTATTTCCTTAAAAATTAGATGAGGACAAGACATTTTGTTCTTAATTTACATGAATAGTTATTAAGAGTTGCAAAGACGACTGTGTAAGGCTACGCTGGTTCATTAATTAAATGCATAGAAACACCCCTAGTCAAAAGGTGAATCCATCTATAGTATTGCTATTAAGGAGAGGAATTGCTGGAAATGCAATTTGTTCTTTTATAGCAAGTAAGGAAACCATCTATTGATTCAAATGTTATCTCTCATTTGAATGAAGACTACTATTGTTACATTTAATTAATAGAATGAAATTGCTCAGTCTATTCTAATAGTTGCTTAATACAGTTAGAACGAAGAGTTAAATAAGTACTCTAAGCTCCTTATGAAACTTCAAAAGCAAATTAACACGTAGTAACATTTCCTGACATCATAAGGTATATTTTTATGTACTTCATTTTCTGTTATACTCCACTTCCTAACTGGCAGAGAAGCAACATACATACTTCTAATATACTTTATATGCTAACTGTTACCAAAGCCAAGTATCATTTATTTTTCACATTAAACACAACTATACTTGCAGTATCACCGAACCAGTCTCTCTAGTAATAACAATGTAAGACAGCACAAGCTTTCACAGTGAGGCATAACTGCTCTTGTTTCCTTTGCAAAAAAAGGGTAAAGAAACTGATAAGATACAAGAGTCACTGCCTAACAGAATGAAAATAACTTCTATATGTTGAGCATTTGTGCAGATTTGTGCACAGGCATTACATATTACTAAAAATGACAAAGGCCCGTTTCTGAAATCTTAAGAAATTGTACGAAAACCTACCTACTTAAAATATGCTTATTTACTCACTGGTAAGTGATATGTGCAAGAAAGCAAACTTTTTTTTTTTCCGTATCTATATACATAAATATCTACATATACCAATATCTATACACATGCACACACACGTATATATCAGGACAGTACAAAGCAGAGCTACTGAAAGGGTCCCATTTGCCATAGCCATATCACCAACTAAACCTTCTCTAAGCTATGTGTGCTAGACTTCGATTCAGTCTAAATTAGCCGAGTTTATTACAGCATCCATTACAGGTGCTAGCGAGACATCACACCGTTCACAGGAGGATTTTCCTGCAGTACAGCCAAGTAGAAAGCAAGGGGAACAAGGGGATGAGAGCAGTGACTCAGCTGTTGCTTTGTTCTCCAAGGTTTTTTCCTTGAGGTGGCTAGAAGGGAAGACACCGTTCCCTGAGCAGTGAGGAGTAACACTGTCTTTGGTTCACAGCAGTTTGCTTCACTTACATCTTCAGTGAAAAAAATAAAAGCCAAGGGCTTTCATGCAATTGGGTCTTAATCAACCAACAAATAGAAAATTGCCCAAGATCTGCAAGCAGCTTACTCTGAGATGCCACCTAAACATATCAATCAAGGGACAAATGCTAATTGCTAAGGTGTCAGTCATGCTGAAACAAGTACTGTAAATATTCACTCCAATTCAAAACTTCAATTTGATGAAATATTTGTACTGCTAATACTGAGCCACTCAAGCTTTACTGTTGCAAATGGAGTAAGGTAAAAAAACCTCAGTTTTATATTTTCTGTGTGTATAAATCTCCAGCTGAATCCTACGGCTTAAAATGTAGCTCTGAAAACATAACTGGAAATACATATTATGCTGGCTAATTCAAAATTGTCTTTGAGATGAGGAATTAGTGCTGGTAATTTCAAAATATGAATTGAGAACTACAAATATTTGCAAATCCTCAATGTGTTAATAATTATTCACTGAAATTTGAGTAATTGTGGATGATGAATGTGTTGAAAAATTTTGTAGTCTGTTCATAAACAAAGACCTCCAAAAGCTAAGTACAGCATTTTAAGCAGATGTATACAATTTAACAGTGCCAAAAATAGTAACATTTTAACTAACCACTCACTAAATAGCTATGTTTCCTAAACATAAAGCAATCCCATTAATTCAGCCTTTATAAACTGCATTTTTGAAGTGGATACAGAATTTATTGTGGCCTTATTTTGCCTAACTTTGTTTGCAATACATCTGAAACCATCTTAATGAAACTAAGTGAATAATTTCAGTTTATGCCAATATGGAAAGACAACAGAATTTGGCTCCCTATGTTAAAAGCTGTCATACAATACCTTCAAAAATTAAGAACTATTATGGCGATTAATTTGCTGCACTCATTTACAACAACAAATATGTAGATATGATGCACCAGTATCACTTAGGTACTGTATCATGAGTAAACATATGACATCTTTATTAACAAAAAAGAAGATTGAGAATTATGAAGCTACTCAACCATCTGTGCTGTGAGGACTGCAGGCTTTCAGCATTATTTAAAACCAACTAGCTAATACACATTCCTGACATATAATGAAAACTTTTTTTTTTTTTTTACACTACAGGATTTTATTTTATTAAAGAAGTTTTTACACAGGTAGCAATTGAAACTATTCTGTCAAATTACATATACAAACTCAGACAAACTTTGAAAGGAAAATGCTTAGAATAAAATCTTAGTTTGGGCATCTTTGGAAACTCCTTATTTATCAGGCATATTTATCTTTTCCGTCAGCATCTGTTATAGCTCTCAGAGTGACATCTTTCAGCTTCAGGGGACTGAAGCTAGTTAAATTTCTGTGCCTATTCAGTCTCTTGTCCTTACTGAGACCATTATTAGCACAAAAAGGTAAGAATTAGGATTAAACTGTCTTTATATATTTGCAACAGATATTAATGAACCACTTCATTTAACAGAATTCAGGTGTTTAGATAAATTTTCAAAGAGAATTTTGCAGTTAAAAAGGAATGAACCCTTTAAAACACTAAAAATTATTAAAAAAATATAAAAATATAAAAAAGGGGTTTTTTTGTGTCACTGATATATCTTTGAAAAACATACTCTTCTTGGATTCACAATATTTAAATTCCTAAAAGTTTTTTTCTACATAATGATTATACTTTAGAGAACTTAATGGGCATCCACACAAGAAAATTTTGTATTTAAGTGTCTAGAAGACAGAGTTTCTTACCAGTGTTTGAAATTACACTAAAAACATTTTTTGTATGGACTTTAGGGGCTCTTTAGCAAGTATCTAGAAATCACATAATTCTGAAAACTCTCAACTGGTCTTGAGCTCTGCATGCCAGAAGGAATCCAGACACAGGAGAAAAAAAAAAAGAAAAAAAAAGATTCAATAGTGAAAAGGTCCCAGTTTTATCATGACCTCATCTTGATGTTACTTCTCCTATGTAAATAAATGTAAGCTTCTCAGATCTTATGATTATTACAAAAGCCTGCAATAGTTTTCTGTTCACTTCAGATCACCTCAAATCAATGACATTCCTATACAGGAGGAAACTGGAGATAATCAAAGAGAAAGCTGGAGCTTAAGTAGGACACAAATGCCTACAGATCTGCTTACCTGAACAAACTACGCATGCACCTCACTCCAAGCCCAGAAGCAGCCCCCCTGAATCAGCTGTCTGCTCAATGCAAAGGTCCATTTTTTAAGGAACTGCCTTCTACTAAAACATGTGTTTGGCTAGGGGAAAACAGAAGTCCATATATGAAATCCATGTTTCTGCAAGAATGTTTTTCTATGTTCTCATCAACTTTTTCCTTAAGTCTCTTCCAATAAGGAAACGTGATCTTTCAAAAACCTTGGGTTACATGTGGGGCTGTTCAAGATTAGGGGGAACTAGATTTCCACACACAATTTAACACCATTTCATAAGCCTGTAATTCTCAATCCCATCTTGACCATCCATCCTCCTATATAGAATCACAAGGTGAACCACTAAAAATGAAGAGCAACCAAGCAAGTATATTTCACAGATGTCCTGTGTTGCTCATTACAGTAAAACAAAATGCTCATATCTCACAGGTCAAGTAACCTAAAATACTAAAAAGGAGTAGAAAAAAAAGACATTGAAAACCAGATTGCCTTTGCCGTCTGCAACCTTTTGCTTCCAGCAATTCATGACCATACTTGCTAAAATTATGCATGTTTAGCATGTGTATTACCATAGCAGCATCTCTCTGGTTCTTAGCTTCCTTTTGCTGGGCTGTATCAGAGTATGCTAAATAATTACAGTTTCTTTTTACCCCGTTCCCAAAGTGCTTCCTTTTCCAAGCCTAATTAGAGCTGATATTCAATGTAATTAGTTGAATTTAGAAATTTTCTATGAAAAAAGGTTGATCTGCAGCTTTTCATCGGCTTGTATCAGGGGAAAAAAACCCATTGATGGTTAAATATCAACAATATATTTGCAGCTTTTCCAAAGATATTTCTACATAATTAAAATAAAATAAACAATGAATTGGAATAAAATTTAAGCTGCTTTACCTCTACTGGAAAGGGGAGGAACCCCCAATAACCCCAGCTGGGGATTGAACTTTGCAGAGCGAGTTAGTAAAACATTAGCTATGAGATCATAATAAAAGCATTTGTTCATATAAAGTCACGTACTCCTAATTCCTAAATGAATGAATACGTGAATAGGCACACATGTCAGATTTCAAGGATAACAACTGTCCTTTAAAAAAGTTTCAGAGATCAGATACAAGTCTTCCATCTAATAGTTCCTCTACAAATATGACTAGACTGAAACGCCTCTTGAATCCACCACCTTTTGAAGTAACATTTTTATAAACTTTTAGATACATTACTAATATTCTGTAACAATTTTTTAGTATAGCATAAAAGCAGCACATAAAAGAAAAAAAAGCGTTGGCTTCTCCATGGCATTGTATTAATTATATTCATAATTATTCTATATAGAAAACAATAATTTACAGGAACCTTAAGGTATATAAATTAATATTCTATTAACCACAAAAAAAAAAAAAAATCAAACTTCTAGTAGATGCAAGCTTCAATAAGTCATATCAGCAAAATTCAGAAATATCAACAGATTATGTCTTCATCATATATAAAAATTACATAGATATATTTGATGGGTTTTATTAAGCATGCTAACATCCTTAGTGCATTTCAGCTTTTATGCAGCCATTTTATTTTGTTCATCTAGATTTTATTTTCATGCAGAGCTTTCCATTTTTCTCTCTCTTATACTACCCACGGTTTTAACAAGTTATCTCAGACTTGAAAAGATATTTTTGCCATTGAGAAGAAGGAATATTTGAACTGAAATTATAAAAATCATACTCAAATCTTCCTTATGCTGTGAAGAAAGGTCCATTAATTTTCTTCTAAGCATAGCTTGGCTGACTAAAAGCTATCTAAATATGCAGGTGCATGAAGGCACAAAGCACTGAACAACTTAGATGCATACCAAATTCGGAAACTTTAAAATATATTAATGAGACTAGTAATTTTTGCTTCATCCACTGAATAGATTTAATTAGATATTCATACTCTCCATGCAAATCAGTGCTAGTGCAATCCCACAGCAGGGTGTATGGAAGTAGTTTTATTTACTGAATTATCTTTCTGACTAGTATTATCAAAGGGTTACTGGAGCACTGAAGACATTGTTCAGAATGTCTAAGGTCCAAAGAAAAAAAAAAAAAGGTTATTTACAGTGTTATATTTCTGCAGCCTCATTTTCTAGGGGTTCATTCTACATTACTGCCATACCAAAGTAGTACGACAACATTTGGATGAACAGTAACCACCTTTCGTTATGCCCTGCCATACGGCATGGCACATTTTGATGACTGGAAACCCCCTAGACTTATCCCCTTCTTCTTTTAGGAAGATAGCCAATTACTGTCTTTTCACTCTGCCTTCAAGACAAAACATCCATCCAATTCTTCTGCCATTCAGTGTTGGTTAGGTACCCTGACCCTGACTCCCACATCTCATTGTCGCACCAGTGAAGACCTTCTGTCCCTGTGGACTATACCAGGGTAACAGTTCTCCTGGGAAACACCAAGGAAGACCCAGGCAGAAGATCCAGCTTGCTAGGGACTGGGCAAGCTTAGGGTCCTAAAGCGTAGGAGTGATCTGCAACCAGCTCTTAAATCTGGGTGCACGTCTTCAGCAGTTACTGTTACTCAGCCCAGTTTTGTTCAGCTTCCTCCTCCCCCTTTCAAAATTGAATCCTGGATTCAGGAAGGAAACTCTCAATCTTGTTACCAGACTGAGTTGTCATCTATCCTAGGTGACAGAGAAGGGGAGAAAGTAGGCTCCCACCCCATTGTCAGTGTAGCCACTGAATTTCAGAAGAACATGAGAAACCCCTCTGCAGAAGCGAGCCGTGGCACTGGCAGACCTGGACCCAACTGCCTACAGTCTCAGCCAGGAACACTGGTACCATTTGTCAGTGTGGCCCATTTCCACCTGTCTCTCATGCAGGCCTGTAGTAACAATGCTATCAAAATCACGATTTTTAAAAGCAAGCCACATGTGGAACTTGCTTTGGAATAGCTACTTGCTGCAGATTCTTGCGTTTCTTTAGACACAGACAATGATACTTCAGAAGTAATTCTCGGAGATACAAATAAAAAAACCTCATCACTGTAATGAAGGAAAATACAGTTTTAATGCAAGGCACTACTACACTGTTGCTCTGAATTGCGTAAACAAAGGCATCAGTATTTATAATTCAGCATCCTGTCTGTACCTTATGGAGAGTAGCTTATTGAGTATTTTCATTCCATAGATTTATTACACTGTCCTTATATCTGAGGCTACAGGGATCATATCCTAAGTGAATTTGGAAATTAATAGACTAGAATTTCAGGGTCATTCATTACATTACATGTAGCCCAAAACTGCACTTTAACACAAAATTACTCATAATGGACAAACAAGTGGTTTTGTTGTTTTGGTTTTGTTTTAAATGACTAAAACACAGAATAAGGCTCCAGGGTTTGGGAGTTTTTTGGTTTGGTTTGGGTTTTAGGGCAAAGTTAAGTTATTTATGTTAATCAAATTTCCCAATGCCTTTATACAACTGAGCATTTTACATTGAAATATGAGCTCTGAAGTCAAGGAAGTTAATTGCTTTCACAGAGGAAAATAAGCCACTACCTCTGTGACCACGCTGCCCTGGTTTGGAGTTCTCCCTACTTGTAATAAAAGCCAACTTGTACTGATAGAAAATAGCTTTGTTATCCTCTCAAAGTCTCCAAGCAAAACATGACATCGTAATGGCCAATTATAGCTCAACACCTGCTGGCTGGGAGAACCTCGTTCCTACTTAATTTGAACAACAGCCACTTTAATATTTCCTGAAAAATAAGTAATAGCTGAGCAGCCACTTCACCAAGCTGGCTAACCCACTGGAAGCCTTCTCCAAGATTGTTTTTACAAGAAAACAAAAGTAGCAGCTCCAGAATCTCTTCCCTCTGGTTATCCAGACTATGTCCACCCTAAAGACAGTCTCTCAAAATTGTCATTCACTGCATGCTAATGAACACATTTAGAAAAAAAAAATGAAGACAAAACTAACCTAAACAGAGTCTTTTTTCTGGGCTATTGATTTAATGAACTTACATTGCCAGTAAGTTTCTCCCACTACAAAGTAACACCAGCTATATTAACAGATTGAACACAGATGATTTCTTGAAAACACAAACTGAAGAACATGAAGAGGAGATGCACAGCAAGTCACACAGTACTGGAAAGTCTATGATAATGTCACCTGCATGCTAACAAGTATGATGTGTTACTAACACCATCCTGTTGTATTGATTGTATAAGAAGGTAGGTTCCCCCCATCAGAACCACATACAAATATTTTTGTCAAATAGTGCATGAAGGTTAAAGGTAAGGTTGAAAGTGCTTCCAATATTTCTGATGCAACAGCTGTTTATAGCTAATGTTTTGACATGTATCAACAAGTTTGACTATAGAAGATACTAGCAAATAGTAGCTAGCTATCCCACTGCATGAGATATAACACACTTCTCCAATCCAAATTTCTCTTTTGCACCCACCCTCTTTGAGATGCTGTGTGACAGTGCACTTTCCATACTTGAAATGATTATATAGGTGATAAAGATTCATGTGAAAGACCAAAAGTATTGACTAAATGATAATTTGCATCTAGATCCAGCATACAGGATGGCTTACAAAAATTTACCTTCCAGTTGGTGTGGAATTATGAGTAATTGTAACAGAATAATGTTATTATATGAGATGGATTATTTTGCAGTTAAAAAAACCTCAGAGTCATGACATCTGAATTCTTTCTGCCACAATACAGAGTACAAGTTAAGACATTTAAATTCTATGTTTCAGCTGCTGCATCCAACTCAAAGCCAATGGTGTTAGTCTTGATTTATTAGTCATTATGAAGGAGATTAAGATTCTCCTTTGTAAAGCTATAAATGCCCTGAAAGTATGACTGATATGAACAGGGCTGATTTTATAAGACCTATTGTAGAAGTCATTGACACAGTCATGAGGTTTCCCTCCTACCCTGGCCTGGTCAGGCTGGAATTTCTATACTTGTGTTTTTACTTCTATTTTTTAAAATTATAGTTAAGAATAGTTTAGCCATTTTTGAGAGTCAAACTAGGGAAAAGGGTTTCTCCTGTCAAAAATACTATTCTTATAGCTATTTTCTTGAGAGGCATCAATATGTCCCTGGAGTTGCAAAGAAATTCAGTGTGCCTAGTCCCTCTGAGAGGACAGAGAGGAAGAAAATACCTAAACTGGGAGAAGTTGCAGTCTTCAGAAGAACCTGGCAACTGTATTTCAGTACTAGGCATATGGCAATGCACCAGGGAGTGGTCAGAAAATAATTTTTCACTTTTTCATAACTTTTACTGCTTCCTATTGCAGTGAAGACAGAAAGTGAAGCCCCTGTCCTGCTATTCCTCTCTCCCAGAAAACACACCATAGTGAGGAATGAAAGGTGAGAGTGGTCCTGGAAGGTGAGCTAAAAATAAAAGAACTACCATGAGAACCAGTGAAGAACTGAGGAACAAATGGTTTGCCACACAGGTTAGGTCACCCTCACCCCCCAAAAAAAAACTTGGGAAAAACCCTCCAAAACACAACCACACAAGTGTTAATGAAGTGTTAATGAAAATTAATTGCATTTATGTTTTAGGTAAATCCATAGAGGAGAACCTACATCTGCTAGAGCAAGATCCTGGAGGGTAGAGCCCAGACTGGTGAGCTGATGGACATGGAGGCTGATCACCAGGAGGGGCTTGTGGGTAGAAGGCAGAAGCACAACAAAATCAGAGAAACTAGGTCAGGCCCAGATCCCAGATCTCCCACTGCCCCGAACTGCACTGTTCCTGCACTGTCAAATACAAAAAAATGACCCTCAGGGATATTTTTGGCCCATTCCAGTGGATAGTCTATTGAGAGATTGCCAAATTCCTACAAATTTAACCTCAAAATCGCAAGCACAGACATATACCTACACCACATCCACCACAAAATTTTGCCCTAAAAACATTCAAACACACAGCAGTAATTGCTCTGTAAAACTGATTACAGACGCCTCTGAGATGGATCCTAAATTTAACACATACTTCTAACTTTGATAGCTCTGCACCATGGTTTCTTATTTGTCAGAAATATTAATCCCACATCACTTTGTTGGCAGAGTGAAAAAGCAGACTGTCCAATGTGAAACATTGAGATTATATGGGAATGAGCACCACTATATCATTGTGCGCTTAAAAGCTATATCAAAATGCACAGCAGCAATGGGAGAAATGAACAGTTGCACGAGTATCATCAAGTGTAGCATTTCCTAGTTGTTGGCATCACAAGTTCAAGACAATTTTGTGTTCATATTTGAAAGAAATACCAGGTGCCTCACAATACATAATGGACTTTACTTTTGGGGTATCTTCCTAATTTAACCTCAAATAGTTAAGTATTCCTGAATTTTCACATTAGGAAATGTTACAGAAGAGAAAGTTGCCATAGAGACACATATATTTTTTTCCAATTATTTCAAATATAGTTAGACTCAATTAATTATTCAGTTCATCACAGAACCATTTATACTTTTACATTACATATTCCAGGGTGAAAGATATTTTTCAAGTATATAAAAAAAGAGTGTCAAATATTAGTAAATAGTCTCAGGGGGGAAAAAAAAATGTTTAAAATAGTGATCAGAAATAATTTTGTTTACAAATTAGGAGAACACCAAGCAGTTATGCCTGTATTCTAGGTAACTCTGTATTTCCTTACCACTCTCATAATATGCAGAAGGTTTGGGAAGGAAAGGGGTTGTTTTTCATTTATTTTACAAACCTACAAGAAAAAACAAACCTGTGATGCTTTGTATGCATGCTTATTGAAAAGTTATATGAATCTTATCTTGAAAGAGGTAATATAAAAATAAAGACTAGATGTCACACTTTTTAATGGGAGTGAAAGCAACACAATACTGACAAAGAGACTCCAGAGCTGTCATGCAGAATGCAATCCTCTTGATTGGCTGCTGTGACTTGGTAATACTGAGACCTTGTGCTATTTGATTAAAACATCATCAAGATGGAAAGATCTCTTCCGATTAGAGGTCAGAAACATCAGTCTGATTTTTCTGCAGTTGTCAGAAGTGATAGGGGGTAATTAACTAAGTCTGGAATAATGTCAGACAGGTGGTACTTTTGAAGAAATTCATTAGGGAAGACTTGTCACTTGTGACATTCCTACATAAATCCTGGTGCTCGGCATCTTCTCCAAATCAGTTTAAATTGCTCTCTCAAATGTGAAAATACTTTAAAGGAGACTACATAGTCATCTAATACAACAGTTTAGAATAACAAAACAAATAAACAAAAAAAGCACAGTTCCCAAACCTTATATCTGGGTAACAAGAATTTGCAAAGTGAGAAGACCCACAGAAAACAGAGAAGCTGCTATCAGCAAGAAACCAAAAAAAAAAAAAAAAAATCGCCAGGCTGAACTTGGTTGGCGCACAAGTGCCATTTGAATACTCTCTCTGTCATTCTATCAACTCCACTAGGTTGCCTACTCTTTCCATAGTTATAACAACAGATCAAAAAAAGTTCAAAAATGAGCAGAAATATGATGCTATTCTGTAATACTAAGGCATACAATTCTATTTTTTTTACTCTATTATTGACTTTAAATAAGTCTTCTATAAAACTTGATCATCTATGAAACCAACTGTGTCACTTACATAAGCATCATACACTGAAACACTCAAACATGAAAAGCCACCAGCAGGCTGGAAAGAGAAAGGACACAGTGTCAAAGTAACTTCAGTTTGCACCTTCTAACTGGATGTCTTCAAAGAAAAATAGATTTCATTTTTCAAAAGATTGCTTGGTTGTTTTGCGTTTTTTTTATTTTATTTTAGACTGAAGGGAAAGAAATAACATGAAAATCCAACCCAAAACCCCAAGAAAATGCATATCTAAAACGCATTGCAGAGACCTCACTTATAATGAATATAATCTTTTAATACTGCAGGAGTCCAGCTGAGGAAACTCATTAAAAGCATAAGCAGTACTAAACTGTCCTAAATAATTTATTTTCTCTAGCACCAGTACCATCCTATCTTGCAATTAGGCATATTGAATGTCTCAGTAGGATAATGGACCTATTAGTTGGAAAGAACAAATTTTAAAAACTTTTATATGATGAATAAGTATTTTTAAACAGTTTTATTTCATAGGGTCAGGTATGGATCAAGACAGCCTCCTAGACTGCCTAGCATCATGCTTACTCAAAAATTTACTCATGCAGCTGCAAATATACATGTGGGAAATAAGGCTATGACATCAGCTCCATGCGGGGTTTTCAACAGTATCCATTATAGCTTGGAAATTTAATTTCCTTTGATTTTCAATATTCACATTAATTTCTGGACAGAAGGTCTTTGATTTATAAGCAGACGACTTGTTGCCTTACCTGAAGGTGTGTCAGATCCTTAGTGTTAATTTATCAGGGGATTTTAAGGAACAACAATGTCAAAGATTCAGAGGCCCTTAATTTAGTAGATAATGTATGTTCTGGTATTATTCATTCAAAAAAAAAAAAAAAATCACTGCATCACTGGCCATGATTTTGCACACCTTTTCTCTACAAGTAAATCTGTTTGACAGTAAATTACTGCCACGTTAGTCAGGAAAATCAAAACTCTTAATTGCTATGTGTATATGGTTTTTTGATAAGAGAAGTCACTCCCATTGTGTAGTAGCCTTCTCTTCTTGAGCCAACATTCACACCAGTCATCATTCTCTGTAGGAGAAACTTCCATATGCATGCAGCAACATCATCTTCGGGATTTAAAAAGGCCCTTAAATGTTTACCTTTAAAAATGCCAGAATCTTCTAGTGAGAGTATTTTTTTTTTTAAGTCTAACTAGCACTGTCAGCTGCAAAGTTACTGACAAGAAGCACTGCAGAAAAGCAGCTTAATTCATTTTGATGTGAAAAAAAAAAAAATCTTTGAACAAGACTTACTCAGCTATTGTAATTTCCGCTTCCACTGCAAAAGGAACTGGAAATTATGACAGCTTCTGGAGATAGTTCTGCCGTGGTTACCATGACTGCTTCGAGTTCCATACTTTAAACATGAATGTAAACAGTGAACAAAACTAGTTTTTTGTATCAGCTTTTCAGCAATGAAAATGTTGACTTTCACCAGATCAAAAGTACCTTTTTTAACTGCATGTGGAAAGACAGATCAAAAGGTGTGCTTGTTTGTATCAGGAGATTAGGACAAATTGTATATGCTGTGCCAACAGCTAACCTTTGGAAAAATCACGTTTTGTAAACAGTATTCAGGCGTCATGTAAAATGAAACATGTAGGAAATAGTTATCTTGCATTAGACTAACTGTTGGTTTCCATGACAAATGAAAGAATGCAGCAGCAAAGGTAACACATTTGCTTAGCTTTTAAGCTATGATGGTAGGATGCCTGCTGGGTGAGTTTCATTAAAGCCAGCCATACAAAGTCAAGTCTGTTTTCAGGAGTAAGCAGCAGTGACTGAACCCTTGCATTTTCTTTCTTTGGAATTAGACTTTGGATTTAACTATCTTTCTGGAGAGTACAAATTATCCCTGATGAAAACCAGAATATTTTTGAAAGAAAGGTCATTGCAGATCATGGAAAGCTGCCATTTCTTTCATTGTATTCAAACCACCATTTTTTTTTTCCACCTTTCCATGTTTGCATGTTTAGATTCTTCCAGTTTTAATCTACTCTGTAGCTTTTTTCCAAAAGATTAACTTTACAGAGCTCTTACCCCAAGAGATTCTCATAGTAAGTGATGGAAGTATTTTGAGGATTTCCACACTAGCTTGGCTGTAATTAATGAATTGGTTAAAATAGTAGGCCATGGCATCAATACAACGCTCAGAATGGTCATTTGCCTTATTTTCAAGTGTAGTATCCTTGGCCTTACATGAATTTCCACTGAAAACAAGAAAGAAGTGGGAATGCAAAGACAGGTGGGTCGAGTGAAATAACCCCAAATTGTTTCAAGCTGGACAAACCTGCAATGTTTTAAATCCAACTCAGTTGAGATGTTGCAGACTGCCAAATATGGGTATGTCAGCACACAAGTGAACGATTGGTCTGATAGCCCTTGCACAGCAAAAACATTGCGGGCAGCTGCACACACAGCAATTTCATAGGAGGCAGCGACAGCTTCTTCCAAGATGGATTATTCTTATGACATCTTGATTCCCTCACTACACGGTCTGCAAGTCCAGCCATTTTCCCAGGAGATCTGGTGCAGGTGTCAAGTCTCTTTAGACAGCTCGCAGCAGATACCTGCCCTCCACCCCAGCCTGCCTGTGGTTGCTCCTACAAGACCTGTGAGGGACCTCATGAGGAACCCCTGCGTCACTCAGCTGTGCAACGGGCTCGCATCAGCTTGAGAGTAAGAACTATTTTCCAAATCAAGAGTTGTGCTGTGATCTTCTAGGCAACTTCCCAGGGGCAAATGTGGGAGGAGAATGTCTCTCACTGGCACAGAAAAAATAATCCTGCACCGGTAGCACAACAGAAATAAGACCCGCTACAGAAGCCATCACCTCAAGCTAGGTAATCATCCATTTCAAAATTTGGGGAATACAGGAGTCTGCCCTGCCTACAACCCCAGATAGAGGGGTTTACCTGCTTTTTAAATATATTTGTATTCCCCTGATGAATTTCTTCAGGCTCTCTTTGTGCTCCAGTATTTCAGGCATCAGAGCACTTTAGGTAGGCTAGGTCTGGTGTCTTCAGGCCTGAAGCAACTATTAGAAACTGCATCTGGATTTTAGGACACTGCTTTCTATTTCTTTCTTCAGATACAGCACAATTCCCTTTTCTACAGTCTATGATATATAAATCTATATAATTCCTGAATCTGAAATATAGTTTCAGCAGTTCCTATACTGTACCTGTATTGTAACACATCTTGTATAACCATTCCTAGAGACATGATGGCAGAATTGGTACAATTCACTACTCCTTTCCAAAAATACTGAAGAAATTCAGTAATAAACAAGTGCAAAGCTAGCAGCTTCTCCTTGCGCTTCTCAGTCTAAGCACAACTGCCTCACTCTTCTCAGTGAGCTTTTACTACCTGCAGCTGACAGAATGCATTGCTAGATCTGGATGTTTTAACAGACGTGCAGTATTGACCATACCTCTAATGTATCTCCCAAATCTTAACTCCAGGTTTGGTATTCTTTGCATTGCAGTGCATCTAAATGATCAGCTGCAACTCACATGTTGGTAGGCATGTACGGGCACACAGAGTTGGATACTACGTGCATTGAGACTGAATTCCTGTAACTTTAGTAAAAATAAGAAGCAGAAGGAAGAGATGTTAGGTTTGGTTAGAAGACTGTGGCACAGATAATTAAGTGTTCCACCCAAATTCAGAAGCATCATCTGTGTAAAAGACAGCAATGTTTTCATCTTGAACCTCAGTCTTGATCATAAATCCAGATCTCTGCAAGTGCTACAGACACACAGCAAAAGACGGTAGCAGAACACAGGTTAACCAATCTGCAATAGATTACAGTGTTGCTCCTTAACATGGCTAGGAGTCATTGCTGGAAAGAGAAGACATTTTAATCACGTAATCCACAAAAAAAAAACCCCAAACCCAACAAAAACACCCCGCACAACTGTTAAGCATGCTTAATTTTGCCTACTTAAATCCATGCCATTAATGAAAACCATCACAGATACGGAGAATTACGTAATTTAAAAATCTCATCATGAACAGCTTGCCAGTTACATAAAAAGTACACCTATTCATGTTTCTAGAAACTCACTCCAGAAGAAAAACTACTCGACTTAAACAGCTTAGCTTCCCTACCTATCCCCACACAAAACTGTGTAACAAGCTAACAATTACTGGTGGCAAACGAAATGAAGTATGATTAAACAACTCAGAATTTTTCCTTAAAGATTCCTGAAAAAAACGGATATTCTCCCAGTAAACAGCTGCCATTCACAACTGCTTGCTAAAAATAAAAACAAAACATCCAATTTGACCAGATAATAGAATTTAAAAGGAAAAAGAAAAGTAGGTTCACTTTGTGGTTGAAATTACTCCTCCACCCCCAAAGCACACTATAATGCAGTCAATGGAGGTTTGGCACATGCTAAATACCTTTTTAGATAATGTAAGTGAAATACACCACAGTCAATTAGATGAATAAGTACCATTCTGCACGGCTGGCACAGAAGTAGCTGATGCATTTAGGGGAAGGGCTGTGAAGCCTTTGCGCCAACAGCATCCCACAAAGCCTCCTTTGGAGCTACTGTGGGGCTATCTCAGTTCTTTCCCTGCATCCCTGCCAGCTTGAAATCTCCAGCACAGAAGACTGAAATTTTCCTATAAAATTGTTACACACATTTTTAAACATAGGTAAAAACAAAACTCTCCATCTTCTTCCAGGAAAATTATTGGGTCGCCTTCAATATATAGCATTGCATAAAACAACTTATATCATGCTCTTCACTGTTGTACAGGAGAAAGTGCAGAGATATTTTAAGCAAAAATGGTCTTGGCAGTTCCTTAAAACCCCTTCATTTCCTCTACCACAACAACAAATTTCTGCCCAGAGCTAATGCAGTCCAACGTAAGCACATGTTCATATTTGCTTTAAAATATTCATGTATCAAATTAAATTTTGAATTTCATATGGCTTTGCCTCACTCCCATCAGTTCTAGTTACTGATTTATTTTTGGTACCAACAGCTTATACTTATACAGCATTCTCAATCACAAAGTCTTCAAAAGCAATCTGATAAAGAGATCTCTCGTCCACCACTACAACGTATACCCTATACCCCTTTGGGACTGAACTTTATTCTGGGTTGATGTTGTTATAGTTTTACAGAGAGATGAGAAACTTGGGTAAAATCTTATGGGGACAATTTAAATAGACACTACAGTTATCCCAGCAGGATTTTTTTTGCCAGGTGATTGAGGTTAACATCCCTAGCTCCTGCCAAAAAGTCACAGAATATTTAATAGTAGGAAGTCATCTCAGTTATATCCTAACAATTTCATAGTACAAATGATGTAATAAAATTTAACATAGGATATTCAGCATCTAACATTGAAAAATATGAACTGCTGACTTTATACAGTATTAATATTTTCATGTGCATGCACAATCACTGATTTTACATCTGCTTCCATTTTAAAAATAAATCCATAAAGTCCATTTAATCTGTACAGAGTTACCAAGGATAAAAGAGCACAGATAATTTGAATATTATAAATCCCAGAATTTGTTGTAGTGCCTCATGTAAATGGCTCAGTAGCCATTAAAACAGTCTCTTTTATTCCCAACTACAGCTTTATCAGAAATGCAAAGAGGTAAAGCTGAGGAACCTTGTAGATGTATTATGTTTACAGTCAAATCATTAACCTACATCTAATTCATATGAAATGTAAGGTAAAAAGTATTGAAGAAAGTAGTGCCACACCATTTTCCCCTCATAATTTAAGATAGCAAATCAGGGTGGAAAGGGGAAGAGACTACTGAAATGTTACATAGAGACTTATGTTTTTTACATGCTAGGCGGCTTTAAGCATGATGTTTCTGTTACCATATAATACTCTCAATAATTTCTCCTCCACCTTTTTTGCCCTCATTCTCATAAGTCATGCAAAAATTCCGCTTAACATACACTCTCACTTTCAGAGAAACATATGTCAACAGTGAAGGGACCAGAACACACAACAGTCCATATATTTGTAGTTAGCAGCATCCGTACAAGTTTGTTCAAATAAAAAAACCCCACCAAAACAAACACACACACACAAAGCTCACAACAACACCACCCCACTGATCTGAACTCAGTAAAGCTGACACATCCACACAATATACTTGATTATAAATGTCACAGATATGATACCGCACACAGAGTTCCATAAACCATACAAGCGTATAAACTTAGTATATACAGTACATTTAAAAAAGCATAAGTCCTACTACTTAAGCTAACTTGGGACAGCAGAGGTGACTGTGTGGCGCTGAAAAGCTAGGAGGCAAGTTTTATTTCCATGAGACAGCTGGTGCTGAGTATCTGGGAAGCAAAAGCTGTCAAATCCAACACTAGGTGTAAACCAGACAAATCCAACAGACTTAGACCCTGTCACACTGTCTGACTCCTTTGCAGGCAATTACAAGACCTAAATTTCCCAAAGTAAAAGGAAGTATTTATGAATAAGTAACTCATTTTTTCAGTACATGTTGCTGAAGTACTGTCATCGTTTCTTCTGGAAGAGCCAATAAACACAGCTAATAGGTTTGCATTTCATTTAAAGTCCATTTTCTGGAGCATAAGTGATTTTCCCTAAAGAGGTAACATACAGCCAGACAGTGCACCAAGCTCAAGCCTCCTCCACAAGAGAAGTCTTTATACAGGAAGAAGTGTCGCACACCATTTCATCCCATTTTTCTCTTTTTCCTTGCTACCTAAGGGTCAGAGGTAGCAACCACCCTTCTTGTTTCCGTGAACTGGCAGAACCCACCATTCTTCCCCCCACCGGCACTACCAACCCCGGCCACCACCAGCGAGAACATGTAGAACATACATTAGATACCATTGCTAGATATTAGTTGTAAAGGTTGCATTGAAGCAGGACTTAGCATGAAGACATGAAAAAGTTGAGACGCATCAAAAGTGAAGTGGACTGCACAATTCAAATTCATACATTTTCTCTGCAGGATCCCACTTTAATGGAAAGGAAGGGCTCTGCTTTGGGGATCATCAGCTCCATTGCTCAATCCAGTTTTCCTTCCCCGCTAGTCACCAACTCCCAATTGCATCCCACCTCACATCTTACAAGTGTCTTTTTCACAGGAACAGCTGTCGCTCCACTCATCACGAAGACTACTGCTGGAGGGAGTTATGGGGAGAAACCCTCATTTTCTATTGAGCTGCAATTCCACAGCAAGAACTTGCCATTAAAGAAAAGTGGCAAGGAAAGCATGGCCTGATCCCCGCAGCCCCATACTGAAGCACATTTGGGCCAGTCGCGAATCAGAGAATATCATTGACAAATACTAACACATCTTGACTGAGCAGATGCAGACTTTCAACTTGAAACCTTTTCTCCAAAGTGTTGTTTCTTCTCAGGAAGTGCTGGCACTTCATTGGGAAGACTTTTTGTTGCCAGGGGGAAAGGGAGGGGAGAAATAAATAAATTTTTCTTCATTATCCTGTTCTGGGAAATGGCTTGGACATTTTACATGAAGCTTCAAAATAAGCAAGAGCAATCAGCCTAAAGTAGCCAAACAGTCTAGGAAATGTGAGCTTGTTTGGCATCTTTTTGTAAATAACACCTTAAAAAGGGAAGTACCATATAACTAACCCAGGTGAAAGTGTAATTATCAACATAAGAAAAGGAATTAGAATCTGACACTAATCTGCTAATATTCTCTAACCAACAGCACAAGGAGCTATGTCAAGGTTAGTATTAGAAATTGAAGTCACCTCCAAGAGGGGTGAGACAGGAATGAGAAGGTGGGGGTTCCCTCCTTGATAAAGGTCCATGGATATTAATGTAATTCACTCATTAAGTGGACGTAGAGCTGAAAGCCAGATGGGACCATTTGATCATTTACTACAATCTGCACACAGATCATTAAGTTTCCCTACTTATCCATAAAGTGAGCCAAAAAAATAATGTTTGGCTAAAAAATAACATTCAGAAAGGTGTTGTTACTGATTTGAAAACAATGAGAAGTTAAAAATATAAAACATCTCTTCACCATTTTTTTTTCCAGTGGTTAATTATCTTTGTTGTTAAATAACAATTTTTTGAAAAGCTTTATTTACAGATCCAATGTTGAAAATTCATTTCCATCCTTTCATTTATGCAGATCTTTTCTAAAGGGAAAACCAAATTATTGTCCAGAATCTTCTCCCTCGTTGTTGTATGAACTATCCAGGCCTCCTCCTATGTTGAAATAAAAGTAACCAGGGACCTCATCTGAAGTTGTTTCTTCAGTTCATTTTTTTGTCAATTGCCTCATCTAATGTCCCTTGGAAACCTGACAGGCAGCGCGTGCTCTATGCCAGTCTCACCAGCAACCTGGACGAGTTGTACTGGCAGACCAGATGATGGGTGATTTCCCTCATCCTTGTTATTCGCAGCAGCAGACATCTCCCAGCCTCTTCTGACAATTTCCCCATCTGTACACGCAGGGATTACACTTTCAACCAACAGGACTGCAATGACAGCTTGTGTTTAATTGCTGATTCACTGTGATCCCCGTCTAGAGCCAATTAGAAACTTATGTCCACAGTTTTGATGTTTGCGTGTCAGAACATGATGATTTATTCACTCACAGAAATGCTCTGGGGCTAGCTGGTTTTGACAGCATTTCTATTAAGAGAAGATAATTCTGTGCTTGGGGATCGGACCTTCAAGACTGTACTTTGAGTGCTTTTGAGTAGGCACCAGAACCTCAGCCATCTCTGTCCCTCTGGAAATCCCTAAGCTTTGGGCAAGAGAAGCCGTCTGTCTCTCACTCTGGACAAATAAATATTTGTTTTTTTCCTAAGAAATAATGGTCTGGATTGGCTAGACAATGCTGAGGCACCAGTCTGCGGTTCAGATGAGGCAAAGCTGAGAACTGAAGCTGGGTGAGCTACCAGAAAGTCTGCACAGAGGGGATACCCCTCTCAGTTTTCAATTAAAATTCTGGAAATCCTCAACTCTGTTCTAATGAGCAATGAACAAAATACAAATTGTAATAATTTTTTGTAAGATAAGTAAATTACATTCTGACCATCCCTGTACCAAAATTCTTACCTGAGTTCTCTTTTTTTTGGGGTGTGTGGGTGGGTGTGTTTTTATGTCCCAATCTGCATTTATTAATTGATGCCCTTTCATATTATATCTATCCTATACTCTATAGTATAAAGAAAAGAATCCCTATTTATATTAATATATGCATTCTAACATGATTCAACTATCTTAAGAAAAATAAAAGTACTCAGAAACGTTACTACTAAAAAAGAAAAATGTCAGTGTTCCAGTTGGTATGCTTGTAAACCAGTGAACCATTATACAGTATACATAGTTAACTATTTCTGCTTTTAGAAAACAGAGTAATTCCTACTTTGACTGTAACTACATTGTGAACAACAGTAATAGATGTGGTACTTGTAGTATCAGTGCATGTTACATTATTTTAGTAATGTAATTCAATATCATAAACTAGAGGCAATGCTACATTATTTAAATAATCACTGAAATTTCTTCTATATGCATGCTCTTAATTACTCATTGTTTGGAGTCAGGTGGAAAAGAAAAACAAATGTGTATCCAAATAAAACAATCTATCTGCCTATACTACCTGACCATTTAAGGTTACCTTTAATTCTAATCAGTTTCTATGACATCTTATTACTTACCTGTGTTCTACATTCATGACTATTTTTTAATTAGCAGCTCTAATATAAACTGGCCTGTCTTGATTCCAAATGAAATAGCAACTAGCAGTTACAAACAGGAATATCTTTATGCCTCACCACATGGTTTATTTAATTTTTTGTTGAAAACTGAGCATTAAACTGAAACGAGTCACTTTGCTAACTTTTATATGCATTTGGCTATGGGAAGAAGACGAGCTCTACTTCTCTTTAAGATTATAATGTTATTGAAACAGTACAATCATGTTAGAATAATTCCCAAAAGAGACCCATGGGAAACGATTAAAATTTTAATATGCCATTAGATTAAAACATGTATTATTGACCACTGAAAGGCTACTGGCAATTGTACACATGTCAATAAAAAGGAACAAGGCCCTCCCAAAATGCAGCTGGTTAGAAACTTGTTACTAGGAAGAACAGAAATAGAAATAAGTGGTTTGGGTAACAATTTCTGGGAAATTAATTTCGACACCAAGGAATTCATTTGACTTTTTTGCACCGAGTAATAAAATGATAAATCTTTAGCTATATTAACATGTTAGAACTAGACTAGATGAAGAAAGTGTTTTGGCACTGGGTTACGAGATAGGTTAATAGGACATTTGTGAAGCTGTTCTGCTCTAATACCAAACTGACAACTATAACAATCATAAGTCATCACATCTTGCCAAGAAACGATGTTGTAAGGACGAAAGCAGTAACAAACTACTAACAAGACTTTAGAGTTCAGAAGAAATGTCACCTCTTGATTTCTGCTAGGGTAACTTGTGACTTCACACATATTTTACAGATAAAATAATTGTAATGTGATCACTTCAATTCAAAGCTAACAGAAGCAGGAAGCATGAAAAAAGCCATAATAATTTCAGTCTAATCATATGATCAACAATATACAAAGTTGAATATATTGAAGGTCTTAAGGGGATTCATAAAACCCTTCAGGAACTAAGGATAATTTTTTAAAGGTATCATAAAACTTATCTGTGGCAATTTCAACTATATGCTCACTTCCATATAAAAATATGTCCATTCAGGTATCACTGACTTTCAATTAATGTAAGTATCAAGTGATGAAGTATCTCTAATAAGATACTTCAAAGTGTTCCAAGAATCATTACATGACCGACAGCCATGTATCATTAAAAATCTGTACCCTAAATGAAAGGTTTAGATGAAGCAGTCATGGTCTACCAGAATCACTGGTAGAAATTCTGAAGTGCACAGGTATCTCTTTTTAACAGTTTTCAGCTCAAAATTCTGGGCATGACTGAATGGTGCACAGGAAAGAAAACTGTCTCTGATTTGTAATCTGCCAGAAAACAGTATTAATAAATACAAACCCCTTTCTCAATACAAAAAAAAAAAAAAACAAACACACCAACCCAACAAAAAACCCGACACTAAAACCAAACCCTTCACTAAACACAATCAGGTTATATTCATGAACCAGAAGATCTGAATTCTCAGTACATTAACCCAACAGTAATTTCTCTCCTCCATAAATAGAGAGGAAAAGTTCTGCAGATTTCAGACAATAATTCTGTGAAGGATGCTGGGATTAACTTTTTATGTATTCATTAGATTGTTACACTGGAAAGAGACAAAACAACATTGATTTTGGAAGAACTTAGGATATACAGAAATTCTCAAGGCGGTGATGACAAGCATATTTTCAACGGTTGAAGTGTCTCCAGGTAAGCCTAATACTATAGTGCCCTTGATATCCTATTTCTGTAGCGGTCACACATTTCCAGTTACTGATGATCCAAACCACTGCAACCAGCTGTGAATGCATACGGCGTAGAGCTGGCAATCTGATATTTCTACATAGACAGGACAATCTTCCACTAGATGCACAACCATACTCTCCCTAGGCATATCTATCACTTCACACTAGATGATCACTAACACAACAGGTAATCTTTGACGAGGAATAGTGTATAGTCACACATCAACAAAATAAAACAACTCCAATAAAAATATTCTAACAACAAGAAACTCTAATCTTGATACATAAGTATTGTTCAACCCTCCATCTTTCCTGTATCTTGTTACTACTGGAAACTTAAAGTCATGCCTAAACCCATTCTCCCCCCCCCCCATTTTCCTAATACAGGTTCTCCAGATTGGCTGAGCTATTATGCAAATGCAGTCACTGATACATCAGAAGGAGCAGCCATGACCTCTCCTCTTTCCAAACCTTCTTTCAGCACCGATGGACAGGTAGCCCTTTCATAATTGGGCTATCGCTACCAGCAATCCGATCACAGTTACATTTGGAGAGCCTGTGGGAAAGCATCCATTCCTGCTGCTCTTCAGTTTTCTATTAATCAGCCTCTCTCATTCTCTGCTTCCCGCCCCCCCCCCCAAACAATCCCCTGTTCTGGATGCTTTAAACTGTTCTGATTTGAGAACAGAGTAGAATTGCTGCACAACCATAAAAGAGTACGAAGTGCTACAACAAAATGACAGCTAAAGGGGCAGTCCCGAACAGTGACGTGGTTATCTGCACCTTACAGAAAGTTGCTGAGAGCAGAGAAGGAAGCTTTTCTCCATCTCTCACAACAACAGTCCACAAACCCTACAAAGCATGAGATTACTGCTCCAATATCCTCCACAGAAGCCCATGGTGTACAGCTAGTCAGCTCAGCCCATGCAACAGCCGCCAAGCTGGGGACAATATTGCTTCCATTATCTCTCTGAAGTCCATCTGCTGCAGAGCAGCCGTTTGTGGCTCATGCCACACAATGCTGGTGTAATATCTACAGGCTAACCCTGACAGAACTGAAAGGGAAATTATAAGTAAGACTCGCTTTTATCAGCCAAGATGCCAAACCTTAGACAATAAAATTAACTGATAAGTCTAATTTCCTGTATAAGCCACTTCGAGTTCAATTTCTTTTACAGCTCTCATGAAAAATTAACACTTTAATTTTAATTAACATAAAAAACCAAGCCATTTTTGTTCCTGAGAAAACAGAACAACCACCTTTTCCAGTTAAGAACCCATCCTTTGAATATAAATAATGACTGAAAGCCTCACTTCTAAGCATTTCTCATTAAAAACATTAATGATGCCTTACTAGACCTGTTATATGATTCTTTTCCTTAGTTTTTAGCATTATTGAGCTGAGCAAAAATTTTTGAAAGCATTTAAATAAATCAAGATCTTAAGTCTCTGAAAAGCAAACACAAACTTAAATCCAATTAGCTTTAGTGAGCATCTCCTTCTAAGTCGCTTTTGCAGCTGGCACTCAAGTGTTTCTGACTTTATAGTATTTTTCTTTTCGGCAGATTCTTTTGTAGTCTTTAAAGTCGTCCCTATTTACTTACTTAAAGCTATATGAAAGCAATAGTTCAAGCTGGTTGAAAATAAAAAATGGCCTTTTAAAACGTTTGCAGGAAAACAGTTTAGTAGTTGTAAGGATATTTCAAATGAGACCAATTTTGTAATATCATAAAGAAAGCATAATATAGCCAAGCTCTATGGACTGCATAAAAAATTGAAACACCTGAGCCAATGACATATTTCAGGGATTGAAACATACAGTCCAAAGACAAACATATATACAAACCAAACTTGACATATTTGAAAAAATATTAATAAAATTTGATCTGATAAGTTTTCTGAATAACACCATCTCCTTTGATTTTAGTCTCAGTCATTTCTTTGACTGTTATAATTATTTAAAATAAATGTAGATTTTCAGTTTCTAAAAATCTCTCTCTCTTGTGCCTGCTCCCCATTGTAAATGAAGCAGCACACCCGATTCCTCAAAACAGGTTCTTCAGATGTTCTAAGCAAACCATCAGCTGTTCTCTTATTCAGACGGTCTATCAAGAGCAAACTCATGGCCAAAAGAACAGATCTGTGGGCAAGTTCTTTGCGCATACTTCTGTATCAGTAACCTACTTTTCTCTGGACAACTGCCAATGCAAGGAGCAGACAATAATTCTTACCTGTCAAGCACTGCGCACCAGAGTGTTTCTTCTCAATTAACAAAAGCAATTAAGAATCATGAATATTAAAGGCAGCATTAAAACCTATATTTGCTAATTGATACTACATCAACTGGTGAAGACAAGAGAATTAGCAACAGTCAATTTACAACCTGCATAAAAGTGCTTCACATTCTTAACTCCTTATGGATAAGCTGAGAAGCTCGACTACCCAGGTACCACTTGGGGAATCCAATCAACAAACAGTAAATACACCTCTTCACGAGGTTGCAGTACTGTGTCTTTAACATTATTTAAAAAAAAAATCTCTTGAGGAATCACATTATTAGAGTAGGAACATTTCTAAACAAACAAAAGCACTAAGGGTAACTGCTGACAGGAAAGTAAAATGGGGTAGAAAAGGAGAAAACTTGTATACAAAACCAAAAAAAGACAGATGAACACACACAAATTAATATCAGTTAGGTAGGAAAGAGAATCTATTTTCCCATACTATGCAATTTGTAAGAGCCTTTTTTTCTTCCAAAATTAGGAAAAAATGTGGGCTGTATTTTTTTTTTTTTCCAAGTTTAAAATATTTTTTTTAGATTTCTGAGTTCATGGATATATCTACTGAGATGATTCCAAAACCTGAAGGGAAAAATACCCAGACAACCATGGTGTTTTGAAAAGAACAAAATGGAACATCAGATTTTTCTGAAATGGAAAATTTCCCATAATGAAATAACAATTTCAGCAAAAGAATCTATGAGTTCACATTTCTCCAAAATTGTAGTTGAAAAGTTGCTAACCCATTTTGATAGATATTTCTTCCAACACTAAAAGGGTTGCTTGACATAGTAAAGCTTCTAATATAATGCAGATTAATACAACTCTAGAATGAAAATACATTTGCAGGTAAATCCATCAAATTCAGTAGCTAAGCAATGACATTTTGAGATATTAAAATAAAATGGCTTGTTATTAATGGAATTATAAATTTTTAAACATTGCAACTAAGCCTTCAGTAAAAGAAATAACCAGTCCAGCAAAAGACCATAACTTTTCATAGCTCTTCTCTACAGTGCCCACATAATAAAAAAAAAAAAAAAAAAGAGGCTAATGAGAGGATAAAATTAAAGTGTGTGTTCTTTCTTGCTACTGATACCGAACTGATGCTCAAAGCATGCTGAGACCCTGATGCAAAAACTCCACTGAAAAGAGCAGGATGTTGTTACTGAGTTTCTCGTGGTACTTTTGAACAAGAGTACATACTCCAAAATACACAATTCTTATGTGGAGTCTTGAGTGAGAACCAATCTTGCCATGCCAGTTTGGCTAATGCTAGAATGAAGAAAAACCCTTGGAGAGGGAAAAAAAAAAAAAAAAACCAAAAAAAACCCACAACCCACAAAAGGAAATAAGTAGTTATATAGTTTAACAGAAGAGCCCTCCCACTAAATATCGCCCATTAGCCTTTTCTAGGAATGATTAGTAGATTTCAAACTCTTGCTCTAGAATTAAAGATAAAGAAAATGTTTGTGATCCTGGACCTGCAGGGTCTTCCTAACCACCAATACAAATATCCTGGCAAGGTCCTGTGAACCTCTACCCTTCTTCGCATGCCCTGACACTTTCATTAGCACCATCAAGTTGAACATGGTACACAGTGTGGTATCCCTACAGGTGTAGCATCACCAGATGGATCACAACACCCCTGGATCTTGTCCTGGAGCACGCACAGCATTGCTGTAATTTTAGGTCAGAAGGATGATACAACTCACTCTGAAACCACTATGTCACAGTTACTTCTCCAGAACTTCCAGCAGCCTCCTTGTCTGTACATTTTGGTTGCTTCTTTCTGACGCAGAAGTTAATCAGGGATACCTGAAGCTCAGCCTCAAGGAACTAGGGATGTCAGCTCAGCAATGCTATACCACTGCTGCTCAGAAGCAGCAATTTGCCTTCATCTGTCTCATAAGAGGAAAGAGCACACCCCTCCTACTACTGCCACAAAACTGATACACCCCCTAGTGTTCCGATTTACTTTCCAATTGCACAAAAAAAAACCCAAACAAAACCCACCAGAAAACCCACACACATTCAAACCAAAGAACCACCTCTCCCCTGCTGCAACATGACTTTTTTTTTTTTTTTTTTTTTTTTTTTTTTTTTTTTAAACAGCACATATCTCACTACATTCCTTTGCTTTGGTGTGAATTGCCACCCCCGCTGACCTGGATCTAAGGATGTTAAATATGCCTGCCTCTGGGAATTTGGAGCAATCTGGATATTCCTATACATAGTTCATTTGCCTCAATCTGTTTGGGATTTTTTCTGGGCTACTTTGTTATTCTAACACTGTAGTTAATTAGGACAAGCACCTATGTGAATCCCTGCCTAATGCAAGTATTATTGCAATGGAGATAAACAAAAGAATTAGCACACTGTGTAGGCAGGTCACTGGAAGCCACGTGTATTGTGCTGCAGGCACCTACTACACAAGGACAGAGAAGTGGAGAAGTAACTCATGCTGACCACTTACTCTGTGGTCAACAAGGCATTGACACTTTTACTCCCAACTTATCTGCATGACAGAGAAGTGGACCTCATAGGAACAGGCTCCATAGATCAAGATCCAAAGAAAGGTCAGATTAGGAGTCAGGTTGACACTCAGGTCTTAATCTCAGATCCAGGAAAAATTCAGTTAAGACAATTATTTGAGGACTACCATCAGTGAAACAACACATGGTATCCTGCTAGCCTAAAAACATTCAGAAAACAAAGGCTTCTCAGGTGACATGGTAGGGATGTCACCTGTCTTGCAATCTGAGTGGAAAGTGACTCTTCAAAAAGTCACATAGGATCAAGCACCCTCAGGTCTGAGCAAGATCTAATTTCTTGGTGACTCTTACAGCTTAATACAGCTCAGCTGAAACCTACCAGATAACTTCTCCTTTGGGATATCAAGATAACCTTTTAAATAATGATGATGTACACCCATTACTTGGAGCAAACACTAAGAACCATGACATTATATTGACACGTGTCCCAGTCAAACTATTTACTCTTCCTGAAGGAAATAGTTTTCTTTCTCTTTTGTATTGCATCAAGGAGAATGACTATCAGAGTCCACACAAAGAAAAGGCACGAGATCTACCAAATTTAAAAAACAGTTATGAAAAAAAATCACCTGGTTATTACACTGTATGTCCACCTGAAGTTTAGAAAGACTATCTGCATGCTATCGTACACATTTATATACCAGTGTGACTCCTCACTCCTTGGCTATGCAAGGCAACTTCTGAAACATGTAGAATAAATTCTGGTGAAAAGTAGAATCCAAGTGGAAGATGATGAACTGCATATCCACGTAACTAAAAAATAAGCAACTGAAGCTAACACTACAAATCTGGGGCAACAACCTTGTGTGTGTAATGAAGCTTGAGATAGCTGATATGAATGAAGCTGATAAAGGTCATATGGTGAGACTGTAATGAGGATTCATCTACTTTAGTCAGATCTTCTCTCTCTTTACCTGTAATGGCATCCCATTATTCCCACTGGCAGAGGTAGTCATGTTTGTACACAAACTAATTAATGAGGAACTCTACCAAGACTTTTAGTACAGAAACAATCATGCACGTTGACAGTTACTAATAGCAGAAGGGAATTCTCATTCATGAGGGATGAGGGCTATTCATAGCATTTAACTGTAGGCTAGTTGCTTCGTGGGGAGAAATGATAATTAAACTGTTTACTGATCAGAAGAAAAGGTAAGACATAAGGCACATTCAAATTATTTGTGCTTCAGAGGTAATGAAAAGTTTATAACTATTCAGGGATTTCCCTCCCGAAAATCATGAAAAGATTTATGTAGGCTTTCTTGTTCACTTGTCCTTTCCTTGCCCTTATTCCCCTCTTCTCTCCTTCTCTTTTTTCTGACATGCAAACTGAGAAATAGAAAACACTACCCTAAATTATGACTGAAAACGTGCAATACAATTTTCTGCACACACAAAAATAAACACCGTGAAAAGCATTTCTTCTCAAAACTGAAGAAAAACACCTTGAGGAGTTTGAAATTAGAACCTTAATTAAGGTGTCCACCCTAGAAATAAGAATCTACAATCTCATTAGAGATTATGAAGATGACCAGGCTATAGTGTTTTCTCCCACACAAGCACTTAATGCATGGGAGGTGTCTCGGAAGGGCTCACAGCATTGGTAGATATAAAAGAGGACCTGGCAGTGACATGCTTTTCTGCACAAGCTTGTAGAGCCCAAACAGGCAAAGCTACAGCATCTCAAGTAGCATGAAATGACTCTGTCAACACTGGCACTGAACCAAGATCCCAGCAGATGCATCTGCTGAGTCCAAAAGGAGCTGAACAACCACTAAGTGCCTGTTTTAAGGCTGCTCTCCAGGACTGAGAGACTGCATTTCCTTGCGGTGGCGTTCTGTTGCTTACATGCAGGCAGTCAGTGCTCTGTGGTGACCAATGACACCTCTGTGGTGTTCACAGACAGGACATGAGGCACAAGAGTCTTGTCCTCCTGCAGCGGCAGCTGGGGCCAGGCAGCACATCTCACTGCGTTTAAAATAATGCTAAGTGCTTAGGTGTGCGCAACTGAACCTGGTCCAAGATCTCCACTGATGATAATGGAAGAGAAAATGCTTACATCTGGGTGTCTTAATCTGAAGCTGCATTTCCCTCATTTAAGCATAAAGGCTCAACACCACCCTCTGCTTTCCACTCCCATCAGCTCTGGTGCTTGCTAAGGGGTCAGGCACTACCAGGAAATTTATTCTGTGAATGTTCAATATGCTCTTCATGCCCCCTAGTCTCAGAAGCAAAACACATTCTCTTTACTCAGCAGTTATTTTAAAAGAAAAACATACAAAACCTTTTTTTCAGAAATATGTGATGCCTTTCGATAGGTTTTAAAGTTAGGGTAGCAGGAAGGGGTGAAAATTGTATGCAGTACTGTGGTTGATAGCCCCAAATTAACACATCAGTGAACAGACAAAAATATTTCAGTACTAACATTTTTTTTTTCCTTATAATAAGGCCAGGTACATCTTAAATGTAATTATAAATTATTCTAGTGCACTACTTCTACACAAAAGCAAGCAATACAACTATTAATAAATTACACTTGGCATGATCTATGTAATAAGTTATAAAATAATTAAGATGGCTGAGATGCTACCTACTGATATTATTTTAATAACAGGTTATTATTAATTTAACAATTTCATTTAGTAAAAATTAGTTTTCCGTTTTCAAATTTAGATATTCCTTTCAAACTTTTTAAGTGAGCTGCTATGACATGACTTTGTTCCCAAACATGGCTTATAGAACAATCACATATGAAAGCAAGAAGTCTTTAATATGGTAAATTTGCACTGACTGAAAGTGCAACAACATTCTTAACTCTTCTTCCTCTGTTTTTTTTGTTGTTTTTTTTTTTTTTAATTTTGTTTTGGATCTTATTATTATTTTTAATTTTTATTTTAAATAAGAACCTGGCAAGGATGTCTGTGGAAGCTCATAATCTGATCATAGCCTCCATGAGTTATGATTGCCCTTGCAATTAGCCAAAAAGACAGATTTCTTCCTTCTTACAAAACTTTATTCCATGCAACATAACAAATTAGACCACTGCATAGGTCTAGCCAGGCACATAGAAAGAACAACTTAACAGACTGACAAACAGGAAAGGAAACAAGCTAGTGCTTTACAGCAAACACTAGTAACGACAGGGTGTAAATCATTATTTTTGTTCTTAGAACAAAGGTTGAAATACTTGTAATTTAAGACACAAACAAAATTCTGTCAATTAGAGAGCTCTTTTATTTCTATTTCTCAAGCAGGTTCAGAAGGATTTGGTTTTATTTAACATAAAATCAGAATCCACTACCTGTGGTTTGCTTGTGGCATAACTTAACACAGGGACAACCACAAAACAGAATTCCAAACATAGAGACTGCGCTGCTATCCAGGAAAGAAAAATATTATCCTTCTAGCATCTGGTACTGCATGAAGCCATTATAATGCAATTAGGTAGACTAAGGACCAGCTGCTAAGAAACTAAAATTAAAAGATTAAGACTTTGGTAACAAATTTCCTTCAAAGCATGTCTCTTACAAAATGTTTGCAGTTTGCTCTGCTCAGGACACTGATCTGGGTTAGGCTTCAAAGGTTCAACATAATACAGACCAATGATGTCTGCCCTTGCACATAAAGATTTACTGCACACTGACATACACTCAGCCTTCTCTTCTTTACACTCTGATGAAATTTAAACCGATTTTGCTACCTGTGCAAAGTGACAATAGTAAGCAATCACAGAATTTGAAAAGTTATTTATCCTTTCTTCCCCAGCTCTGGAAAATTTTGCTTCAAAATGTGTCTGGGACTCAAACGTCACCAACTTCTAAAAATAAAAATAACAATTAATAAGCATGACAGCATCATAAGAGGATTTAGCCAGAGCTATTTGATTTTCAGACTGATTTTTCTATCACAGTTTTCTTTATTCAGTCCAGGAATACTTCTGATTCCTTAGAAGACATATTTCTTGCTCTAGGAATCTGCATCCATCAAAAAAAAAAAACCAAAAAAAACCAACAAACCTACCACCAACAAAAAAACCACCAACACCAACACACCACCCCCCTCCCCCCCCCCAAACAAAAAAACAACCAAGTGGTATTTTAACAAAAAAGTACTGTGCAATATTGAAGTCTTAATATGAACACTGTAGCTAGAACTGCAGAACAGCTGAGGCTGGAAGAGACCTCCTGAGCTGCCCTTGTCCAGGTCCCATAGCCAGAGGAGGGTCAGCAAGACCAAATTGTTCAGTGCTA
Source organism: Gorsachius magnificus (assembly GCA_034008185.1). Taxonomy (NCBI): domain Eukaryota; kingdom Metazoa; phylum Chordata; class Aves; order Pelecaniformes; family Ardeidae; genus Gorsachius; species Gorsachius magnificus. Next base: position 92,652,649 of record CM067081.1, read on the forward strand.
TGTTCAGTTGGGTTTTGACAGTCTCCAACAATGGGGATCCCACAATGTCTTTGTACAATCCATTCCAGTGACCAACAAGTGAGAACAAGTTTTCCTTATACTAGACCTGAATTTCCCTTCTTCCAACTCACATCCCTTGCCTCTTGTCCTATTTCTGTGCACTTCTAAGAAGTGTCTGGCTACTTCCTTTCCACAAAACTCCAGCCAGGTAGTTGTAGATGGCCATCCCTCTCACCCAGCCTTATTCTGAAAGGTAAATAAACCCAGCTCCTCTACACTGTGTGCTCCAGACCCAAACCATCCAGGCAGCCCTGTTCTGTACTCGCTCCAGCACTTCTCTGTATCTGGGGAATCCCAAAAGCAAAGACTCTTTTTTTCTTCATTTCCAGAGAATGGTGGAAAAAAATCTCTTCTAGGCAAAAAATATTTTACCCTGTTTTTTAAAATATTCCTGCTGCTTCTATAAAATACATCAACTTGAAAACTTTTACTACAAATCACGAGAACATCCTCCATGTTTTTAAGAGATGGAACTTACTACTTGTCAATACCAATCTTTCACAAGTATTTTAGTCATTCAAATGATCACAACAGGATTTTCCAAGGAATTCCTTTTTAAGGCAAAAAATGGGAAACAATTGTATAAATATAGTAGAAGTAGAAAACAAGCTACAAATCTAGACAAATTTAGTTGTTTGACCCTGAAAATCTTGCTCGGAATTTCCCAGAATTAAATTTCAAGTTACATCACTCCAGTGCACTTCATAAATACCTAAAAATTTAAATGTAAGTGTTCCATGGACTGTACTGTCTCAACATTGCAAGTGATTCCCATAGTGATCTTAATGACATCTTTGTGGATATTGTTCCTTGGATGTCCTTTCATCACAGACCTCTGTTGACACATCTACAGCTAAATGCAATGCAGTACACTGACAACATTTGAATTAGTTATGCAGTAAAGCTCTCTCTGAGATTGCGGAAATTTCCCCAAGATGATAAAATATGACACTAGTAAGTTGGGGAACTCACTGCTCAGAAAAATCAGTCCCCTAGGAAAAGCCACAAAAAATAAAGTAACTTGATATGGTGGCAAAGTCTTCAATTCTCTATGAGAGAACAAGATGACTCCAAAGGATCTCAGAAGTACAACCAAGAGTTAGTTTCCCCTCTGCAAAGACAGAATCATAGAATCATTGAGGTTGGAAAAGACTTTTAAGACCATCAAGTCCAACCGTTAACCTAGCACTGCCAAGTCCACATCTATATGCCTTAAATACCTCCAGGGATGGGGACTCCATCACCTCTCTGGGCAGTCCGTTCCAATGCTTGACAACCCTTTAACTGAAAAAATTTTTCCTAGTGTCCAACCTAAACCTGCCCTGGCGCAACTTCAGACCATTTCCCCTTGTCCTATTGCTTGTTACTTGGGAGAAGAGACCGACCCCCACCTCGCTACAGCCTCCTTTCAGGCAGTTGTAGAGGGTGATAAGGTCTCCCCTAAGCCGCCTCTTCTCCAGACTAAACAACCACCAGTTCCCTCAGCCGCACTTCATCAGACTTGTGCTCCAGACCCCTCACCAGCTTTGTTGCCCTTCTCTGGACATGCTCCATCACCTCAATGTCTGTCTTGTAGTGAGGGGCCCAAAACTGAACACAATATTCAAGGTATGGCCTCACCAGTGCTGAGTACAGGGGCACAATCACTTCCCTACTCCTGCTGGCCACACTTTTCCTGATACAAGCCAGAATGCTGTTGGCCTTCTTGGCCACCTGGGCACACTGCCAGCTCATACGCAGCCAGCTGTCGACCAAATGGACAGACTTCACTACTGTAGCCTGCACCATTCAAATGCAACCTAGCTGTGTTGGTATCTCCTTCCACAGGCTGTGCCTCCGTTAGCCCAGAGAATACCAGCTTGAGTGTTTCTCATGAGGTGGTGTCATTAACGTAGCCTTACGGGCAAAACTGCATCTTGTGGACCTCTGGAATACTGCCTTGACTTTGCTGGCTGTGAGCCACGGCCTGGGTGTCATTATTGCTTGCCTCAAAATTAGGCGATCCTTCTGAAGAGTTTATGAAGGATAAAGTAATTTATTTTCTTCACTGACACAAAATTTAATTTTGTTGCTGGAGAAGTCCCAACATCGGAGGAACAGTAAGGTTTGTGGCCAGCAGTGGAAAAGCTGGGAGGATTTAAATGATTCCAGGGGATTTCTGAGTGATGACTGTACTTTGTTGGTGACTGAGGAGCATCCTCAGACACCACTGCCTAGCCAGCACAGCCCCTTGTTGGGGAAAGGGCAGGAGGGAAGACGGGGAGAGAGGAAAGAGCAGGAGCAGCCACTGATGTGATGATCCAATTTACAACTTTTCAGAGCAGCTGTCTGGAGCTTGCTTGAGTCCTAGGCTGATGAAAAAGTCAGTGGAGATCACAGTCAGATCAGTGGCACTAGACAAAGACTATTTTAACAAGGAATTAATCAGATTAATATTTCTTCTTAAAGCTTTGAATCTGGAAGAACCAATGAATACAAAATATGTAATGTATAGTTAAATGGTGAATATCTGAATTATCCAAATCATTTAGAAAGACAGGACATCTAACCATGGATGTGCTTCAAGTCACCAGTGACCAGGACTAAGGGGCTGCATCCTACCTCCAGTAATTACCAATACTGCTGTCTACAGGTGACACTTTATTAATTGTAACAAACAAATTAATATCCTCTTCCTTACGTATATGTGTGCCTTCAGTTTTTTTTCTGAGCCACAATTAATTCTACCAAGGAGCATTTTGCTTAATCCTCATCATTTCTGAATGTCTCAGGAAATCCCCAGATTAAAAAAAAAAAAAAAAAAAAAAAAAAAAAAAAAAGGTCCTTGCAGGCATGGGCTTTTTTCTCTTCACTGATGTACACATCTTTTCTTGCTGTTATGTTTCAGCCAGGAAGCACATGTTAAAAAAAAAAAAAAAAAAAAACACAAAACAAAACAAACCAACAACAAAATCAGCTGATATTATAAATGTAGAGATTAACCCAGAAGCCTGCCTCTAAACATAGCATCCTGTGACCTAGCACTACCTTCTCAGAATAAAATCCTGAATGAACAAAGAGGTTTTACATTTGTGTTCTCAAAATCAACAGGTCTTGCCAGACTAGTGGAAAAAAAGTGAGACCAAAGGTTCTTTTAAATAAGAATAGCATAATTCTAGACTCTATCATTAAGTACTCCAACAAAAGATCTTCCACTGACTGTGCTTCTTAGCAATGAAAGAAAATAAATATCTCAAAACCATGACATTGTTATAGCACAATTACATAAAGACTTCAAGCAGATAACTTAAAAAAAAGAGAAGCATGTCTTCATTTAAGGGCACACATGGCCACCCAGTTTTCTCTCATATGACCTTATCTCATTAAATTGGTTTTGTTTCTCAGGAAGATTTAGACAGAGATAAAAAAAAAAAAAAATAATGAGTAAACTGGGAAAAAAAAAAGCCTCATAAAAAATAATCTCATCACACAAATAAATGATTCTTATATGCTTGAGCATGTCAGCAGAAGATTCACAACCATCTTGCCTTGTTACCAACCTGGAAAACCATATACTCATTTTATATATTATAGTCAAGTTTTCATAGCCCATCCTATCCTTACCTATTTATCTGAACCAGGATTTTGAGATGGCTATTATTTTTTAAATTGTACGTTGTATTATTCATAATGTTTTTGCTTCCTACTAGCACTTAGGGGGCTTGGTGTCTACTGATCTAGACAACACAAAACAAGTAGAAAGAATATATAAATGCTTCAGAGAGAGGCTATTAAGTATTGTACGAACCAGAACTTATACTTGATTCACTACAATGGTATAAAACTGGCATGATGGCAACTTGCCTGAACATAGTTATCTCTGTCAAAAAAAGTTAGAGAAACTATTGATTTAGTTTTGAAATTTCTTGTCCTTTCTGTTCTTTCTATAAGATGGAGGTAGTTAGAGAAATCTATCTCCAGTTATTTATTTTGGTAATTTTATTGTACATTTCCCTCAAGAAACTTGATTACTTCCCTTTAACCCATAACTTCCTCTGAAACAGGCAGACAACAATAGTCCCCTGATTCTGTTAGGATGATTAAGTTTTATCCACAAGAAATAAAATATTGCAGAAAGCTTCTTTCTTTCCCTTCACCAAGAGTAAAGTCCTAAAACCTAATCAATTTTCAGCATTAGTCTCTATTCTGTTAAATAGGTCCATAAAATATACTTTGTTTTTTAAATGGAGGTGAATTTCTTAAATATATTTCTGTATAAACAGAAAATTTACTTTGAGATGGAGAGAAAAAAAAAAAGTAGAGGAACATCCTTGACTTTCTCTGTTACTTTTTAATGATAAAATGATAGCTTGACCTTTTAATTATAACCTTTAAGAAGCTAGTTCAGTAGCAACATGATAGCTTTTCACCCAAGATCTGTACTGCCTGTGCTTGTATTTATGACCTGACTATTTGAACTGATGCTTTCTAACGTGCAAAATAATATTTACTTTAAAATAGAGTTTCATGGGATGGGTGTCCTACTCTGTTGGATGAGGACTAAACTGCAAAAAAAACTTTTTCCCCTGAAACTCTGCTTGCAACTGTCATCGCTACACTTAGCTATGAAACAAACTGAAGTCAAACACATCTTGCAACGTTTACAGCAAATTCCCTTTCATTTGGTAGGAATAGTTATTTCTGTGATGAGTATTAAAAGGGGTATGCTCCATCTGCCACAAAAGAGGTTGGTGAACACATCAAGTACCTGACAAAATGCAGGGCTGAATTGCAAGCAAAGATGAACAGTGCATTTGAGATGTACATGTATATGATAATTTAAATACTGACTGCTTAAGATGGGCTTAATAAAACTTAAGGTAGAAATTTTCATAAGTTCTTCATTCTGTTCAGAACACAGTAAACAGAGAGATCCATATCACAGGGCTATCTATATTTAAGACTTATCTTGTTCAATGTTACACACATACTTTTAAGCACCCCACATACATCATATTTTTACATAAGATTGTTAGACATTTCAGCCTGAATCTAATACTGCCCTTAATCCCAGTGCTTTCCAGTATTTTCACAAGACTTAACTTTTGGCAGAAAAAAATTGGTCCTACTGTCCAATGAGTGCTAAATTAAGAACCTTTTACATACACAACACTGACCAATGTACTGTACAAAAATCAGCACAGACTGAAGACACTTAGAGCCCATGCATCTGCCTTTCTTCTTGGTGAATTCTCATGTAAAAAGGAAAATAGACCAAAGGCTGTTGCTACTGTAGGAGAAAAAAATTGACAAGCCAAGTTGACAAATAGCACAGGAAGAGAGTAGCTTGAGAGGTAAGAAGTAAATAAAATTATGAAAGTTAAGCAAAGCATTATGAAAGATACAAGCCTATTAAATATATTAAGACATTTCAAGCAGTTGTGGGTTTCTGTAGATTCCCCAGACTGACTTCAGGTGACCCTCCCACACACAGAGAACACCATTAACTTTAGAATTTCTGATGATGAATCCTTGCTAATGTAAACACTCCCTCCAAAGTAGGTTTCATTTTCTATAGAGTTAAGAAATCGTATGTAACTATGAGGGCTGACAGGTATTTTCTATATCTGCTTACATAAGCATGTTTTAATCAGATGGCAACACCTTGAAGTCATTCATACAAAGGTTCTAATAAATATATTGGAGCTTCCTCACTATCCAAATTCAAGCATTTTAGTTAGGAGGCTAATCTGCTAATGCACAGGCAGTTGAGAAAACGAGACACCAATGTTAATTTCTTCCTTGGACTTGCTTGCTGGAAGAACTTATTGCTCTCTATTGTCTAGATATTTGAGCCTAGTAAACCTACACAGATAATTCGGCAAGCTACATTACATAGCGATAGTTAAGCAACGCAGATATTCCCTCCCAGCATATTCCTATGATTTTCTTTTTTCTTATTGTACCCTTAGAACACAATTTGCATTTAACAATCAATAAGCAATTACTTTTTATTTGAAAAGCATAAACTCTTTATTCATTCATTGTTGAAAAGGAACCAAGAGCCCAATCAAAGACCATTCAACTACATGGAAAAATTCTCCAACTTTTTTTTTTTTAATATCCAATTTCACTTTTGGATGTTTATAACTGGCTGCGTACCCACAGTTCTAAAAGGAGAATGAACAGCTATGTTAACCCAGTTAATGGTAGCTATGAAAATGTTCACATGGGAAAACAGCTTCCCCTGCAACTTAAAAAGAAAAAAAGAAAAAAAATAAAGTTCTTAAACGATCCATTTTACTGGTGTTGAATAAATACTGCATAGGTTTCTGTTGCTTTTGCAGAGGTGCCAGGCAGTTGCATTACCTTTGATCTACTTCTGTTCAAGTTACACGGAGAAGTGTCTGAAACCATGATAATGTACACTATTGATCCAGTAATAGTAGTAGATTATATCTTATATAATATCTTATTGGCTAAAAATAGGGGTTATGCAGACAGGATGTTCTGGAGAGCAGCACAGAGCATGGGATGCTGTCACTGTTAAAAGCTGGTTGTTTTTTTTTTTAAATGGTATTTATGATCCTCTGATTCAATTTGCTGTTTACCCATTTGATATATCACTCCTCACAAAGTATGATCTATATGGAAGTAAGATAATCATGTTATTTTGTCCTGCAAAACAGTTGGATTTTGTTTTCAAATATAAATAGTGTTATGAACTGAAAATATTTATTCTGTTTATGAGTTGCTTTTTAAAGCCCATAAGATGCTACAGCCAAATCTGAAAGTTAATATCACAGAGAAGGACACACACTCACCTACCCAGATGAGATTGCGTTAGCCTACTCAGATTTCTCTAACATATCATGGTCAATGAACAAAAAGATCAACTTCATTGTCCTAACTGCATATTTTATGAACCGTGACAAGTTTGTTATAATTTAAACTTTTCTTCTGAGATTGCACAAGCACCAAGAGATAAACTCAGCAATGTCAACAAGCTCGGTGGCATAGTTCAAGCTGTGAAGGTTCAATAAATAGGTCCGTAAACATTGCAAATCAACACAGCTTTTGATGAAATGTCAAGCAAGACAGAGCTTAGCTATATTCAGCTCAGCTTGAACTCATAAACCATTAACTGGCCTCTGTAGTTTCCAGAGAAATGTGTCTTATGAATAAAGCACAAATGTTGAAATAGAAATAACCACCCTCCTTTTTTTTTTTTTAAGATAGAAGATTAATGAAAACCATTTAATAACAGGAAATGGTATTTTAATCACTCCAGTAAAGATTGATTTATAAAACCAGTCAATATGACAATGCTACACATCCTTATGATAGAGCAACCATTATTTTATACCTCCAAGTTAGGTAAGGATGTGAAAAATAGAAAGAGAAAATAAAATTAATTTTTAAATACCCTGAAGATACTTCATTTTTGAACCACTGCAGAAATCTTTGGGTTTTTTCCTGCATGAGACATAACAGATATTGCTTCTTTCAGAGAAAATGCATATTCTCCCTACATTTTTAGGAGGAAGAATAGAATAAAACTTGTTAAAATGCATCAAGGCACCTATTTATAACAGAAGCTAGCATTCATTTTTTTGCCCCCAGTGGAGCATTGCATTACATATATACAGTAAAATACTCTCTCAAGATTTATTTCCAAATGGCTTGAAAGATATGAAGTTACTTTAGCTACTTTTCAGTATCAATCCTCTGCAGACAAGTCTGTGCAATTACCCTACACTGAATGCAAGGTTGTTTTCACTCGATGGCCCAGTTTCCAAGCTATTTCTATATCATCAGTTGAGTAATTCATTTGACCATATGCAAATTTGTTTGCAGTAAACTTTACATCTTTCTGCTCTCTCTATAATGAGAAGCTCATTTAGTAAACCAACTAAATCCTCTTTGATCAGCTAGCATCTATAATCTATGACTACGCACTCACTCACTATCATCATTTGAACACACTGCACCATCCATCATAAAAAAAAAAAAATAAAAAAAAAAATCTGTTCAACCTAATCAAAGACTTACTGCATGCAAAAGTTCATTTGTTTTCCCTCCTGTATTAACACCCTGTTGATATTCTCCAATCAGTTTTGAATCGGAATTGAAAATAAAGTTATGCAAGGCATGGATATCTGGCAGAACAGAGCTGGCCCTGCGACGGGTCAGTCCCCTCCCAGGAGCCCCATTTGCCCTTAACTTTGGAGTCCTTTCAGAGGAACTTCCCGCAGCCCCCTATACGCAGCCGGCAGTGCCCCAGCCAGCCACAGGCATCCCGGGAGGCAGCCAAGTGACCTAAATGCCGTCTTTAGGGTTGCGTTGCTGCTGCTCTTCACTCTTTTGAATATTCCTTGTATTCATTTACAGCCAGTACTCACCTGAGGCATCCCCCAGCATCGCTGGCACGGCAGTGTCTTGCTACCTTTGTGGGGAAGAGGTTAGTTGATTTCCCCGTGGGTACTTCTCTCTAACACATTCTCCGAAGTAGGAGAAACCTGGAGGGAGACTCATTGCCAGGGGCAGGTAATGCAAGCACGCAATCTCCCTCCAGCTTTACAGGCACAAAAAGAGCACCCTCTTCTCAGCAGCCAACAGGAGAATTACGGCCAATTTTGTTTTCTTAAACAACAGCAAGGTACTCTCCCAAGGTAGGCAGCCAGCGTGTGCTGCACTCCCTCCCTCCTCGCTGAAATGGTTTCTCCCTACACAGGCTCAATCTACCTGATTATGTTCTCTCCTAATCAGTAATCTTAGTTTCCTCAGCAGTAGCGGCCCTCCTCTTTCACCCGGGATTTCTGGAGGGCAGGCTGTACCGTCAGAGCAGCCCCTGGTGCTCCGGGGAAGCAGGGCAAGGGAGGAACATTTTGGAAATGCTCACGTTTCTGTCTGCTTTTTGTTCGAATGCTGGAGTACAGCATAGGGCTGCCTGTGAGAGAGATTATTCTTCCTGCTTTTACAATGCTATTCAAATAGGCTTAAAGTCCCTAAGAAAAAGAGGCTACCTGCTTCATCAAAGTGTATCTGCTTTTCAATGCGGTCTTCTTTGTGTATCCTTTCCCTAAAACCAGCTTACATCTCTTTCATATATGACAGTATATTTCCACCTGCAGTATATCCTTCCCTAATTCTATCCAGCAAATAAAATAGAAGAGGTACAATCAATTCCCTTCCCCTCCTCTTTTCTTTTCTGAACTAAAAGAAGAGGTGAAGGATAGGTACATCACATATTACTGTAACCAGCTGTAACACCATCCGCTGTCTTTCAAACGTGCTTGCTCTAAATCTAAAAGGGTTGTTTGGGTTTTGGGTTGGGTTGGTTTTGTTTTGTTTTTTAATAAACGGGGGGGAGGGGTGACAGACCAAAAAAATTTCCTCTTTTCTCTATTTTTTTGTCCTGATTATTCCAGTTAACCTAATTATTACATTATTAACTGTTATTCTCCCATAAAACTCTTCTAATCCAAGTCTAGAGACTGTATCAGAATGAATTCAAAAGTTCCTTTACTAGCTAACAGGCTAGTTTTAAAAACATTTGTTGAGAGAAAGCAGTGGGCAAAACATTGATCGAGGAAAGATTTACACTAGTATTTCAACTGGCCTGTAGGGTGTAGAGTCTGTTAGGCACAGCACAGCATAAAAACCATGACAGCAAAGAGGCAGGTGATACAGAGAGAGTAAATACTTAGAATGACTCCATTCTGGGCCAGTGTTGTACTGTGTTTAAGCACTGTGAAAATCTCTAGCATCCCGTGATTTTATTAACTAAGCTAAATTGGCTTTTGTGGGCAGTATAAAACTGGGAGTTACAAACCTTGGAATCCATGTAGATTAAAAAAAAAAGATAATATTAATCAGCATTCATTTGACAGCAGTCACAATCCAGAAAGAAAAAAAAAAAAAAAAAAAAAAAAAAATCAATCACAAACTATATAGCAGCCTCCTAACAAAAGCAAACTCCCATTCTTGTCTGTTTTCAGCACAAAAGCCAGGTAGAGACATGCTTCCAACGGAACAAACAACCTGAATGTTACTGCATGCTCTGAACTTAAAGTAGCTTCTTCCACATTTACCATGGTCAACCACAACTCTTCCCTCCCCTTGCATCCTGCACTGAGAGTAGCATCACTGTTGCTGGGAAGGTCCAGCTTCATGGTCCTGCAAACACCGCAGCAGAGTTCATTAGTAAGAAACAGTTTCTTTCTCAAGATTTCCTTTTTTTTTTTTCCCAAAAACATGCAATACAAATGTTAAATACAAAGGTTATTTACCTCGTTGATTACCTGATATTATTAAATGGAACAAACCACAAATTTGGCAGTTATGCTCCTTTTTAAATAACAAAATGAAAAGTTAAAAAGTAATAGAAAAAACAAGTACAAATCTAGAAATTCAGATAAAAAAAAACCAAAAAACAACAAAAACCAAAACCATGCAAGCATTGATTTCACATGATGGAGATGTCAGCATGCCAGGTACATCTCCTATTGTGCCACCCCAAAACATTCAGAGAAATACATTCTTCCCCTACAGAACAGGGTATGTTTTCTATAACCCACTCTGCTTTTCACAGGGGAACTGCCACACAGAGTTGAAAGGCTACGGCATACATACTAGACATATTCATAAATGGGTCTGTTCAATTTGCTAAACTTTTTTCCACTTCAGCTGCAAGCAAATAAAAATATAATAAATTCAAGTAGGCTCTAGCTTGAACTTTACTGTGCTTTGTTTTTGTCACCTAAAGAAACATACTCAGCTTCTCTTTGTTCGCCGTAACAATCCATTCAACTGAAACTAAAGGTCATTTCATGTCCTGTTCAGGGTTGTACTCTGAATCAAGACTTAGCATCTTCTAGGACAACAGCCTAGAAGGTTACTTGAAAGTAGCTTTCAGTTAAACCTGTTAGATTTAGCCATTTGAACTATTCAGTGAGTCACCGACAGAAAGACAGCAGCTAAAGCTTTTTTAATTGAATACACAAGAAAATAGAGCATTTAGGCCACGTTCTCCTCACCATTTACAGCATGGGGAATGCCTTGGTGCCTACAGCAGGCTGAGTGCATCTCACACCAGAACACCGTGCTGCTGCGCTTCTGGAAAGCTCAGAGATGCAATCTCAAGCCTCCTTTATGAGCAGAAGTTGCGTGTTTTCTTTCTTTCACCTGTTTTCCAAACAAAATTCAGCAGAAACTGTTCATGACTGAACATGTATATGATGGCAAGCTTATTCCAGCACTAGCATAACACAGAACAAGGTTAGTAATTAATTACAAATAGGGATGCTGGTGATCATCACCACATGATATAGCTATCTGCTCTTTGTAACTCTGATAACATGGAGACCTCTGTCACATCCATGTCTTGGAGAAACAGGTACTGTAGAAACACAGGAGTAGACACAGTGTCTATTCTCAAGACCTTCAAAACTTTGACACATTTTGACATAAGCATGAAAAACAGTCAAGAAATAAAAGAGGAAAAAAAACGTAAACCCACTCAGTTACATAAATTAATAATTTACAATAAAATAATGGTTAGAGAGTATAGAGAAGTCCAGCATAAGCCAGAGCATGTTGCTCGATTTCTTAATTTCAGTTGGGAAGAAGACATAGCAATTTTCAATGCAAACTACTCTTCCTTACAGATTTATTTTTTTCCCCTGTCACTCTGCAAAAGGGCAGATCTGTGCCGTAATGGGCAGTTGCTTCCGTCTCTACTCTGTATGTCCATACTACATGAATGTGAGGACAGGCCTCACCTAGCAAAGAGGCTCTTAAAATACTAATTTAACAGAAGTGGTTATTTTTTGCTATTTATGTTTGCTTTGCATTTATCAAAAGCTTTTCTGTTTTTCCTAAGCTCCACAGGACGGGTACCTTTGCTTATAAGTAGTCTTGACTGGGATCATTAGCTAATGCAAGAAAAAATACCCCTAAATGTTTAAGCACCATTGCTTAGGTTCCCTTACACCTAGAGAAAGTTGTTGTTACTCAAAAATTAAGTCCTTTCTGCAGAAGGAGGTTTTGTTTTTTTTTTTTTTTTTTAAAGGAAGTATTACAATCTGTAAGCAAGAAGGTCTACAACTTTTTTTGTCATTTCCAAAAGAACCATAAAACTCCTCTGTCACACACAACCCTTTACTTCACGCGTGAAATATAGCTGCAAATCATCTGATGAGAAAAGCAAGCCTGAAATCATAAACCACAGCTTAGCTTTGGACTCTTCCCCATACAGAACTCCTAGCTTTGGAGAGCCATACCTTAGGGACACCAACTCTTGTTCTCTGACCTCTGTCTACCTTGTGGGCTGGAAGAGCTTCCCAGAGCACTCAAGAACCATCTCTCCCACTCTCCCCAAATCCCTTTCACCAGCTTCTCACCTTGCCACACCTGCCACAGTCTTTTCCTTCCTCCCACATCACTGAAGCCTCTCTACTCCCTGCTACCCAGCATGGGTTGATTTGGGGGTGGAGGGCGTTACGTGGAACAGCTGTGCCATATAACCACTGAAGAACTGGATGTTCTTACAAGGGAACTCAGCCACTGAAGAAATAAAAACCATGTAGGTGGTTTGGTATCAGAGCAGAGTTCTTGTTTATCTTTGTCTCCCTAAGTAATTCGGAACACAGGAGAGAAACTTGCATGGTTTTGCAAGAAAAATCAGAGTTTATACAAAGATTGTAAGTAATCCTTACAAGCTGCTGGTGAGAAGGAGCCTTCTACAAGCAAACCTGTTATATTCTTCTACAGTTGAGAGCTGTTACTACTGAATGAGCTTTATACAGAGATACCCATTTTCCTCAGGCTGAAGTGATCTTTGATAATCTGGGATTAGAAAAAGAATAGCTAGAGCAAAGAGGGGGAAAAAAACCAAAACAACAACCAACCACAAAACCAAACCAAAAATACGCAAAGGCTTTCAGAAAGAATAAATTGATAAAATCACAGGCAAAATCCTGATTCTGCTGAGGTCAAAGGCAAAACTCCACTGGAAATTGATTTTGCTTCAAGATCAAAAGTCAACATCTGCTCTATTTAGTGTCGTGTTATGGAAGAAGCTAGCTATTTTTTTGTGCTGTGCTCCAGAGGCCTTGCTGAACACTCAGAGTGTGTCTGTATACTTTCCTATAAATGGATACAAATAAAACTATTCTGTATTTTCATACATTTTCTTACACTTTTATATACTTTATATACATATATATGTATGTGTAGATAAACACCATTTTAATATATCCTTTTATTTCAGGGTTTCGGGGTGGGTGTGTATGAACCACAAAATTCTATTTTCATGAACCTGCTCCCCTGTTTTTGTACTTCTGTCTTACACTTTTTCTTGCCAGTGTTATCAAGTGATAACAGCCTGCCAAGGAAGCACACAGCTTTTATAGCAGTGTTTTCTTAAAAGTTACAAGCTATAATAATATTTTGACTTTTTTTTTTTTCCAAAAAGGAAGATACGAAAGGAAATTAGAAGATCATTACTGCTCTATCATGCTTGCAACCCTGAAAACATCTCAAATTACACAGAAATGTATCTCCTTACATCAGGCGGCTATAATTTTTCCATTTTCAGTTCCTTTATACATTAACAGCTTGGGCTACCTGATGATACTGTACATAAGCCTAACCCAAACATGCCTATCAATGTAATGTCTTGTTTGTGATAGTAAAGGACTGCCTCATTAGGTCAGGAAATCAAAATGTGTAAGCTTTGCCACACTGTTATAATAAAGCATAAAAAAGTTACGTATCTGTTGCAAAGGTTTTTATCCACCCCAAGTTAGAGGATAAAAAATGTTATGTTAGTGAGCCACTACTGCACTGCCCACTGTAATCTGCCTGAAAACTAATGTATAAATATATGAGAAATAAATCTTTGGAGTCAAGGGTGTTTTCAGGAGCAATATACCTAAAATTTAAGGTGCAACAAAGATCAGTTACATCCTAATTCCATCCAAAATTACTTCACCATTATAATTACATACATTCTGACTCAGTTTCTCAGGAATATTCAAGGACTGCTATTACTGTAGCAGTATGATGACTACTTGGTTGAATGGAGATAAAAAGCAGTTTCTGCCCTGGAAGACCATACATATTGAATTTAAACCGTGCACGTAGGAACTAAAGATATTATCAGATATAGAATAATTTACTGAAGCTTGTCCAATTGTCAGCTGGCGTTGTGATAAAGTAAAAGAAACGTTACTAAATCCTTATCTCCACGCAAACCCACTCTCAAAGACCAGTCGGACTTCCCAGGGTACCAAACTACCAAAAAAGCCAATCTTATCTACAGACCACTGTTAGAAAGTCATAAGATACAAATACTGTCTGCTGGATATAATGATTTCTGATAATTTTATAAACCACAGTTTCACTGAGTTTTATACTCCCAATTTGCTGTAAATTAATGTTTGCATGGAGTTTCCGTAATGTTGTAATTAGGCAAGCTATTTAGTAAGAATTATTAAAAGATATTCCAGCCCCTGCTTTCTCTTGTGAGGCTTTTCTGTTGCCACGTGCCTCCTCAGGCAGTGGCAGGGGTCTCTAGCAGAGTTCCCCAGACTTCTGCAGGGCAGTCTTTACTGTCACTTTCTTGTCATGCACAGTATTTTCTTCCTTAACTTTTGATCCAGTTACATTTATTTTTCCCTTTTCAGTGCTACATGGAGGCATCTGGGGCAGCTTCTAAGCAAAACCACCGCCTCAGCCTCCTCACTCCTCAAAAAATCTGTGCTGCCCCATCCTTCACATGCTGCCCTTCAAAAGCACTCTTGTCCTTTCTCTAGTTTCTTACGACAACCAAGATAATGACCAGGGTATTTGGGCACCCTCAGACTACGTCAGTGTTTGCTTTCAACTGAACGGCCTTGGCAAGATGAGTTTTAAACCAGGCTCCTCAGAAAGAAGGGTTCTCACTGTACATATGCTTAGGAAGCTTTGAAGGCTGGACTTCATCATCAGAGCTCCCTGCACGGCTCAGGAAAGACGAGCGAGCTGTAAAACCAGTACACTTGAATCAAGGAAACCACATCAGATTTTCCCTAACCTTCACTGTATAACTTTTTTTTTTCCCCTGTATTTCTCTGGAAATACAGATGCCTTAATTCCTTTCCTGATTTTTTGCCTTTGTTTTTCCTCCTTGTCTTCTGATTTTATTAGTTTGACTGAAAGTTCTGTTCATTTTATATTCCCATTATATGGTCTGTCTTTACCTAAATAAAAATTAGCTTGTCTACAAGAAGCTTATTTGGTCAAACTGATTTATTAAAGAAGGAACAAGATACTATTATAACAGCAAAAAATCTGTTTACATTCAGAAATATGCATTTTCTTCAGAATATATTCTGGTTTTCATTGACCAGTACCATTACTCTGATCCCACAACTATATCTGTGCCAAGAAAGTAAAAAAAAACCCAACCAAACAAACAGAAAAACCCCCACCAAACAACAAAACAAAAGAGTCCCCAAACCAAAATTACAAATATGGAAAAAGTAGTGAGTAGCACATCTCCAGCAGCACATTACTGACCCATTCTGGAGCACTAGTTTGGTAGTGAATCACAGCTTGTCTTAACCATTTTTTTTTTCCATGTTGTCTCACTCGGGTACGAAGCCCCATATTGTTTGCCTTGTGAAATCTTACGTGATCACATTTACAGCAATAGCCCCAGTGTGCAGTAAACCAAAACCTTCTTAACATACATCTCACTGATAAGGCTTAATTCAATTAAATTTACCATTAAGATTAGTGTAAATTGAATTTACTCAATTCTCTCAGCTCTCTCAGACTTGCTGATAATCGTTTGACAGACCAATAAATACAGGTTTTTCCAAAGAGAATGAGTTATGGTGCTTAATCGAATACTTGCCCCACTGTTCCCCTCCCTTACTCCTCCCCTGCAAAATGCCACAGGGATTACAAAGTAACTTGCTCTAGAATGCTTGTCAGAGATTTGCTGTTTTGATTCCAATTAAACAGTCCCGAGTCTGCATACAGAAAGCAAGTTGCAAACATTCAGTATGATAATACAAACTGACATAACATGTAAGACGTAGATTGAAAAATACATTAAAATAGTCATCACTTCAGTTGCAATTACACAAAAAGTAATGCAGACACTGGACTTGAATCCTAGCTCAGAAAGGTTAATGAAAGAACATAACCAGAAGCTAATCTGCTTTGTTCAGGGTTTTTTATCTTTAAATAAAAAAGTAATAATACAGTGGTAAAAGTAGTTTTTCTCTTCTAACTCTTCCCATTTTTTTTTTTGCCTACCCAGAGGATGGGAAAAATTATTTTTATATTGTAAGTAAATAGGTTTGTGGAAATATCAAACAATTGTTATACTTAATAGTTTTAGAAGAATGATTACCCCCAATTCATTGAATACTAGTTATCTTTAAAAATAAATGAAATGTAAGAAATTATGCAAATAGTAATGAATTCAACAATTTTAATAATCATTGGGACCTTGATCCTATGCTGTGGAAGCCAGTAGGGAGTTTTATTAATAAATTCAGTATGAACTTGGTCAAACTTTCTTGTTTGCAGTCTGCTTTCAGAGGCATGTTTAGAATACAGGGATTGGTATTTATCTAAACCAGACCAACACACAGATAGATTCAATGATTGCCTCACACAGTATTTTTGAATTGTCTCTACATTTCCAGATTAACCGATTATTTGACTAACTCAATTTTTCCCGTTTTTCTGCACAAGTCCTTTTCTTTTTTTCCCCCACATACAGAAGTAGCATAGTAATGCCATTTCTTAAGTGGAATTGCAAAGATCAGAGCTTTTTAAAACAGACACATCTGAAGTGACAAGGGGATTTCACCTTTGTTCACATGATAGAGGCATCATGTCAGGAAAAATGTAATCATCCCCATGCATGAACAAATACGTGCTTTGATTGTATGACTGGATATTCACAGTCCTGTGACAAAGACTGATTGAATTTTTATCACACAACTGGGAAAAGGTATCGGGCAGCACCTGGAATAGATTCATTAAAGAGTGAAAGTCATCTTTAAAAATTATAAGCTGGGCACCCCTGGCCTAGCTGAACCTCATTCATGGCAAAAAACAAAGTTAGAAACCTGTCTTATTTTGACCATTTTTGATTGTTATTTTATCTAGGCTGTTAAAAGAAGGTTAAGAGGAAATTACTGACTGAAAACATCCAAGTTGAAAGAAATCAGTAATAGTGGGGAGCAAAAGGAAATATATAACAACAGCATGATGAAGCTGGACAAGTTCAGAATAGCAACTGCAAATTTTAAAGTGTGAACAATGCCAAACAAGTATTTCTGGTTCTGGTGCTCCCTCCAGATCTTTAAGTCATGTTTTGATAGATTTCTGAAAGAAAAGCTGTAAGTCTAGCTTAAAACTATGGATGTGGTACAAAAGATACAAGAAGCGTTAGAGAAAAGTCGGTCTAATCTTAATGGTCACTTAACCCTAAGGAATCAGCTCCATTACAGCTTTCACTTGACTGTTTTGTGCCTTTACCTTTCTGCATGTGCAATGAATTAACAGAATAGTAATTACATAGTTCCTAAATAATCCAAGATTGACAGAGGTCCATTTGCTTTTCAGGTTGAATTTGACTCTAATTAAGAAAGTCTCACATTTTTTGAGACATCTTCCCAGGTCTAGATTAAGAAGCAGCATTTTGGGATTGATAAACTGTCATTAGCACATTTAAAAATAAACACACAGATATCCAAACATCATAAGCATAAAACTTTACTATGAGGCATTCTTTTTTTTTTTTTTTATGGAGTATTTCTGATGATATCATCCTTGTCAAACATTGCTTACTCTTGGCCGGGCAGACCCTGCTCTTAGGGAGGGGTCTGCTGCCTCCCAGAAGCCCGGGTTAGAGACATCACTAGGAAACTTCCTAGCCTGGTCCGACCCTCGGACTACTATCCCTTGCTGCTCTTCCTTGTGGGTGCCAATGAAGTAGCAGTGAGTAGCCCGAGGGTGATCAAAAAAGAATTCAAAGCCTTGGGGATGTTAGTGAAGGAATCTGGAGCGCAGGTTATTTTTTCCTCGCTCCTTCCAGTGGTGGGCAGAGACACGGGACAATACGAGCAGACTCAATCTATTAACATGTGGCTTCGCGAATGGTGTCGCCGCCAACAACTTTGGGTTCTTTGACCACGGGATTGTCTACACAGCACTGGGCTTGCTGGTGTCAAATGGGAGCCAGCTTTCTCAACGGGGGAAGAGGGTCTTTGCCCAGGAGCTTGCAGGGCTCATTGACAGGGCTTTAAACTAGAAGTGAAGGGGGAAGGGGAACCTATTGGGCTTGCCAGTGACAGGCTAGGGGATGAAACGCAAGGGTTAGAGGGACTGGGGGCTAGTAGGAGCCTTCAACCTGTTGCCCAGCAGTGTGCCAGGGGCACTGCAGAGAAGTTGAAGTCCGGCGGACGTGAGCCGGAGGCTCCTGAGGTAGTAGGAGCCAACAAGGAAAAGCCCGTGAAACACCTCAAAGTAAACGGAGGGTGTTCTGCTATGAAGGTGACGAGGCCGACAGCTCAGATGCCTCTATACAAACATGGCAGCATGGGAAACAAACAAGAGGAGTTGGAAGCTATCGTGCTGCTAGAAAGCTACGACCTGATTGCCATTACGGAAACTTGGTGGGATGAATCCCACGACTGGAATGTAGCTATTGATGGCTACAGGCTCTTCAGAAGGGACAGGCGAGGAAAGAGGGGCGGAGGCGTTGCCCTTTACATCAAGAAATCGTTAGAGTGTGAAGAGCTGGCCCTGAAGAATAGCCACGAGCAGGTCAAAAGCTTATGGATAAGAATCAGAGAGAGAGGCAACAAAGGGAACCTGGTGGTTGGTGTCTACTACAGGCCGCCAGATCAAGAGGTGCCGACTGACGAAGTGTTCTTCCTCCAACTCCGGGAGGCTTTGTGCTCGCAGGCTCTTGTCCTGCTGGGGGACTTCAACCACCCTGACATCTGCTGGCAAACCAACACGGCAAGCTGTAGGCAATCCAGCAGGTTTCTCGAATGCATTGAGGACAACTTCTTAAGCCAGGTAATAGACACCCCTGCCCAAGGGGATGCGATACTGGACCTGGTGGTCACCAATGTAAGCGAGCTCGTCGGAAATGTCAAGATTGGAGGCAGCCTGGGCTGCAGTGATCATGCGCTGGTAGAGCTCAAGCTCCAGAGGGAAATGGGAAGAACAAAGAGTATAGTCAGGACCCTGAATTTTAGAAAAGCAAAATTCCTCCTCAAGGAGATAGTCAGAAGGACTCCCTGGGAAACGGTCCTCAGGGACAGGGGAACAGAACAGAGCTGGCAGATCTCTAAGGATGTGATCCACAGAGCGCAAGAGCTCTCGATCCCTAGGTCTAAGAAATCGGGCAAAGAAGGGAAGAGACCGGCATGGCTGAGACGAGAGATGCTTTTCAAACTAAGGAGGAAGAGGGAACTGCACAGGCAGTGGAAGCAGGGACAGGCATCATGGGAAGAGTATAGGGATGCAGTCCAGTTGTGTAGGAATGGGGTCAGGAAGGCCAAGGCGCAGCTGGACTAAACTTGGCTAAGGATGCAAAGAATAATAAGAAGGGATTCTACAGGTATACCAGCCGGAAAAGGATGGTTAAAGAAAGTGTACCCCCGCTGATGAGCGAGACTGGCAAGCTGGTAACAGCAGATGAGGAGAAGGCTGAGGTACTCAACAACTTTTTTGCCTCAGTCTTCACTGGGAACCTCTCTCCTCACCCCACCCGAGTTGATGGATGGCATGAGGTGGACCGGGAGGACAAAACCCCTCCCGCTGTAGGAGAAGATCAGGTTCGTGACCACCTGAGGAACCTGAACGCCCATGAGTCCATGGGACCTGATGAGATGCATCCCAGAGTCCTGAGGGAATTGGCCAATGTAGTCGCCAAGCCACTCTCCATGATATTTGAAAAGTCATGGCAGTCAGGTGAAGTCCCTGGTGACTGGAAGAAGGGAAACATTGTGCCCATTTTCAAAAAGGGTAGAAAGGAAGACCCTGGGAACTACCGACCTGTCAGCCTCACCTCTGTGCCTGGGAAGATCATGGAACAGATCCTCCTAGAAGCTATGCTAAGGCACATGGAGAACAGGGAGATAATTCAAGATAGCCAGCATGGCTTCACCAAGGGCAAGTCCTGCCTGACGAACCTAGTGACTTTCTATGATGGTGTGACAGCATCAGTGGACAAGGGAAAACCAATGGATGTCATCTATCTGGAATTCTGCAAAGCCTTTGACATGGTCCCCCACAACATCCTTCTCTCTAAATTGGAGAGCTATGGATTTGATGGGTGGACTGTTCGGTGGATAAGGAACTGGCTGGATGGCCGCATCCAGAGGGTAGTGGTCAATGGCTCGATGTCCGGATGGAGACCGGTGACGAGTGGTGTCCCTCAGGGCTCCATACTGGGACCGGTGCTGTTTAATATATTCATCAATGACTTAGCGAGATCGAATGCACCCTCAGCAAGTTTGCGGATGACACCAAACTGAGTGGTGTGGTTGACACACCAGAAGGATGGGATGTCATCCAAAGAGACCTGGACAGGCTGGAGAGACAGGCCTGTGTGAACCTCATGAGGTTCAACAAGGCCAAGTACAAGGTGCTGCACCTGGGTCGGGGTAACTCCCAGTATCAGTACAGGCTGGGGGAAGAAAGGATCGAGAGCAGCCCTGCCAAGAGGGACTTGGGCGTGCTGGTGGATGAAAAGCTGGACATGAGCCAGCAATGTGCGCTGGCAGCCCAGAAGGCCAACCATACCCTGGGCTGCATCAGGAGAAGCGTGGCCAGCAGGTCGAGGGAGGTGATTCAGCCCCTCTACTCTGCTCTGGTGAGACCTCACCTAGAGTACTGCGTCCAGCTCTGGAGCCCTCAGCACAAGAAGGACATGGACCTGTTGGAGTGGGTCCAGAGGAGGGCTACTAAAATGATCCGAGGGCTGGAGCACCTGTCCTATGAGGACAGGCTGAGAGAATTTGGATTGTTCAGCCTGGAGAAGAGAAGGCTGCGGGGAGACCTGATTGCGGCCTTTCAGTACCTAAAGGGGGCCTATAGGAAAGATGGGGATAATCTTTTTAGTAGGGCCAGCTGTGACAGGACAAGGGGTAATGGTTTTAAACTAAAACAGGGTAGATTTAGACTGGATATAAGGAGGAAATTCTTTACAACGAGGGTGGTGAAACACTGGAACAGGTTGCCCAGAGAGGTGGTGGAGGCCCCATCCCTGGGAACATTCAAGGCCAGGTTGGATGGGGTTCTGAGCAACCTGATCTAGTTAGCGGTGTTCCTGCTCACTGCAGCAGGGTTGGACTAGATGACCTCTAGGGGTCCCTTCCAACCCAAAACATTCTATGATTCTATGTATGTTTATGAATCCTCTATAAAACGCCATGACTCACCAAATGTGACTGCTAAAATGACTTCCCCGCATCAAGTACAATTAAGATACAGCAAATAAAACAACTAACAGAAGGAGCTTCAGTTTCATGGTCGTTTTGAGCTTAAAGTGCAAATAATTGTACAATTGGATTTAAGACATGCCTACAGTTGTTTGGGGTTTTTTTTTTTTGAGTATGAACTGTTTACTTCTCTCTCCAGCTTTATGGGCAGTTCTGCAAACCTTTAAACAAGCAGAAAGGAAGCAGAGGTAGCTTAAGACAACTTTATAAATTGTTAATCATACACAAACATTTCAGAGCTGCTTTTTTTTCCCCCTTTCCATTGACCTACAATAACAAGAATGTCTAAAAGTAGAGGACAATCTTACATTTTATTCTTTAAAAACAAGATGAGATTCTATCTGTGAATGGACATAGACATCTTCACTACTAAGTAGGTCAAAAGGTGTGAAGAAAGTTTCTAACTGCAGCCACTGCAATGCTGCCATACTGCTCTTAACAACTCCTCCTCGGTTTTAACTTTCTGCTTGAAAACTGTACCGAGAATTAAAAAAATGCAGTTTATGCTCTCCTTTTCTGCCTTTTTGCTCCCTGCTCCTCCATTCCACTGTTCAGCAGCTATTTTTTCCTCCTTCCCTTGCTGGGGAGGGGTGGCAGAGGTGGGCCGGCACAGGTGCTGAGGAAGAGGGGGAGCGACCTGGGTGCACGGGGCAAGGCCATGCTCTGCTGCTGCTGGCTCTGATCACCCTCGTGTTTCCCTATTTCATACCTGCATCGGCACAGGCAGCATAGACACTGGTGACCTTCGGGAAATGGTCTAATTCAGTGGGAACAGGAATTGATCATTAATGTGCTTGCACAGATGCTGCTTGTCTTGTTACCTAAATTAGCACAGCATCAGAATAATGAATTGCACAATTGCGCAGCTCCCCCAAGTAAAAAAAAAAAGGGGTTTTTTGATCCCTCTATCCCATTTCAGTATATCCTTTGCCTTCCAACTTGTACATGACCTGCAGATTATCACTCTCCATAAAACACTCAGCTGCGTCCTTGTACTCTGTACATAGCGCTCTGTGCTACACTTGCATCAAATAGCAAATGGAAAGGAGAATGTCATTTTAACTAGAAACAAACTTCCGAGAATATCTCCGAGAATACCAAATGATGCCCTTTTAAGTGGATCAATGCTTAGTGTACTGTAGCTGTCAAAAATCCCACCCATTTCTGGACAAGACTTACTGAAGTAAGCATTAAAGAATATTAGCATCTAAAAGCTTCTCTTTTCCCAAGAGCTATCAAGTATTGACCAGGAAAAAAAAAAGTTATAGGATGCACTGACAACTTACTTTCTTCTTCAAACTAGGGCATATATTAAACAGATTTTTAAGTATCTTTGGCAGACTGTCAGCACTGACTTTCAGTACTTGCCTTAAGGAACGAGAAAGGGAAAAACCTGTTGTTCCTCTCTATAAAGTCCAATTACTTAGTACTTACAGGTAGCAGCAAATTCATACATTTACACTTTCATTAGAATTAAACCAACATCTTCCTATGTAGAACTAACAAAATTAAAAAGTCCAGCTAGCTCAACCAGAGTCCACTTCCTCCTTGCCAGTAGAGACTGGAGAACTTTGGAACCTGAAAGCTCTCCTATTTCTCAAACCTTGTTGAAACACTTGCACCTCCACAAAAAAACCCTGTGTTTTAAGAGGCAGGAAAAAAGAATTCTTCATATGGATGATTTTTTTTTCCAACCAGCTTGTTTGTTTTTTTTTTCCCCTACACAAAGCTACTTAGCCTTGGCCTAATGTTGCCATAGTGTAATTTCTTTTTTTTTTTCATTCAGATAAACCACAGTACCGGCAATGAAAGCAGAAAAAAATATCAGCAAAGCTCTGCATCAACATTTTTAAACAAAACAGACAGTGTTTTTATTGTCTAGGGTTTGATAATGGTGACAATAGGGTTGAGGGTTTATGGGTAAGAATCAGGGGGAAGGCCAACAAGGCAGATATCATGGTGGGAGTCCGACACAGACCACCCAACTAGGATGAAGAGGCAGACGAAATATTCTATAAGCATCTGGAAGAAGTCTCACAATTTCTAGCCCTTGTTCTTGTGGGGGACTTCAACTTACAAGACGTCTGCTGGAAATACCACGCAGCAGAGAGGAAACAGTCTATGAGGTTCCTAGAGTGTGTGGAAGAGAACTTCCTGACACAACATATGAGTGACTCAACTAGAGAAAGACCTGTTGTTTGCAAACAGATGAGGACTTGTGGGTGATGTGATGGCTGGAGGTCATCTTGGGCACAGTGATCACAAAATGATAGTGGTTTTGATTCTTGGAGAAGTAAGGAGGCGGGGGGGCAGCAGAATTGCCACCTTGGACTGCTGGAGGGCAGACTTTGGCCTGTTTAGGAGCCTGGTTGACAGAGTCCCTTGGGGAGGCAGTCCTGAAGGGCAAAGGAGTCCAGGAAGGCTGGACATTCTTCAAGAAGGAAATCTTCAGTGCACAGGAGCAGGCCATCCCCCTGTGCCGAAAGACGAACCAGTGGGGAAGACTGGCCTGACTGAACAGAGAGCTTTGGCTGGAACTCAGAAAAAAAAGGAGAGTTTATGAACTTTGGAAGAAGGGGATAGCCACTCAGGAGGCCTGCAAAGATGTCATGAGGTTATGCAAGGAGAAAATTAGAAGGGCCAAAGCCCAGCTAGAATTTAATCTGGCCACTGCTGTAGAAGACAATAAAAAATGTTTCTGTAAATACATTGGCAACCAGAGGAAGGCTAAGAAGAATCTCCATCCTTTATTGGATGTGGGGGGAAACAAGAGTGACAAAAGATAATGAAGAGGCTGAGGGACTTAATGCTTTCTTTGCTTCAGTCTTTAATAGTAAGACCAGTTATTCTTGGGGCACCCAGCCCCCTGAGCTGAAAGACAGGGACAGGGAGCAGGATGAAGCCCCCATAATCCAATGGGAAATGGTTAGTGACCTGCTACGTGACTTAGACACACACAAGTCTATGGGGCCTGATGGGATCCACCCAAGGGTACTGAGGGAGGTGGTGGAAGTGCTCACCAAGCCTCTTTGCACCCTTTACCATCAGTCCTGGCTAACCAGGGAGGTCCCGTTGACTGGAAGTTAGCAAATGTGATGCCCATTTACAAGAAGGGCTGGAGGGAGGATCTGGAGAACTACAGGCCTGTCAGTCTGACCTCAGTGACAGGAAATGTTATGGAGCAGATCATCCTGACTGCCATCATGCGACATGTACAGGACAACCAGGTGATCAGGTCCAGTCAGCATGGGCTTATGAGAGGCAGGTCTTGCTTGACCAACCTGATCTCCTTCTATGACAAGGTGACCCACTTAGTAGATGAGGGAAATGCTGTGGATGTTGCTTACCTGGATTTTAGTAAAGCTTTTGACACTGTTTCCCGCAGCATTCTCCTGGAGAAACTGGCTGTCCACGGCCTGGAGAGGCATACTCTTCGCTGGATAAAAAACTGGCTGGATGGCCAGGCCCAAAGAGTGGTGGTGAACAGAGTTAAATCCAGTTGGGGGCTGGTCACAAGTGGCATTCCCCAGGGCAAGCAGTATTGGGGCCAGTCACATTTAATATCTTTATCGGTAATCTGGACAAGAGGATCAAACGCACCCACATTAAGTTTGCAGATGATACCAAGGTGGGCAGGAATGTGGGTCTGCTTGAGGCTAGAGAGGCTCTACAGAGGGAACTGGAGAGGCTGGATTGATCAACCAAGGCCAACTTTATGAGATTAACAAAACTAAGCTCCGGGTCCTGCACTTGGGTCATAACAAGCCCTTGCAATGCTACAGGCTTTGGGAAGAGTGGCTGGAAAGCTGCTTGGAGGAAAAAGACCTGGGGCAGTTGTTTGACAGCTGACTGCATATGAGCCAGCAGTGTGCCCAAGTGCCCAAGAATGGTGACAACATCCTGGCTTGTATCAGAAATAGTGTGGCCAACAGGAGTAGGGAAGTGATCGTTCCCCTGTACTCTGAACTGGTGAGGCACCACCTTGAATACTGTGTTCAGTTTCGGGCCCCTCACTACAAGACGGACATTGAGGCACTGGAGCACATCCAGAGAAGGGCAATGAAGCTGGGAAAGGGTCTAGAACACAAGTCTCCTGAGGAGTGGCTGAAGGAACTGGTGGTGTTTAGCCTGGAGGAGGCTGAGAGAAGACCTTAACGCTCTCTACAACTATCTGAAAGGAGGTTGTAGGAGGTGGGTGATGGTCTCTTCTCCCTAGTAACAAGCAATAGTAGAAGAGGA
This sequence comes from Gorsachius magnificus, assembly GCA_034008185.1. NCBI lineage: Eukaryota > Metazoa > Chordata > Aves > Pelecaniformes > Ardeidae > Gorsachius > Gorsachius magnificus. Next base: position 92,678,454 of record CM067081.1, read on the forward strand.
AGTGGTGTCAAGTTGCACCAGGGGAGGTTTAGCTTGGATATTAGGACAAATTTCTTCACTGAAGGGCTATCAAGCATTGGAACAGGATCCCCAGGGAAGTGGCCGAGTCCCCATGGCTGGACGTATTTAAAAGATGTGTAGAATCGCAAGGGTTGGAAGGGACCTCGGGAGATCATCTAGTCCAACCCCACTGCTAAAGCAGGTTCTCCTAGAGCATGGTACACAGGACTTCATCCAGGCGGGCTTTGAATATCTCCAGAGAAGGAGACTCCACAACCCCCCTGGGCAGCCTGTTCCAGTGCTCCGTCACCCTCAGAGTAAAGAAGTTTTTCCTCATATTCAACTGAAACCTCTTATGTCTCAGTTTGTACCCATTGCCCCTTGTCCTGTCACTGGACACCACTGCAAAGAGTCTGGCTCCATCCTCTTGACTTCCATCCTTAAGATATTTGTATGGGTTGATGAGGTCCCCTCTCAGTCTTCTCTTCTCCAGGCTGAACAAGCCCAACTCTCTTAGCCTTTCCTCACAGGATAGATGCTCCGGTCCCTTTATCATCCTAGTTGCTCTCCTCTGGACTCTGTCTAGGAGTTCCTCATCTTTCTTGAACTGGGGAGCCCAGAACTGGACACAGTACTCCAGGTGGGGTCTCACCAGGGCAGAGTAGAGGGGGAGGATAACCTCCCTCGACCTGCTGGCCACACTCCTCTTAATGCACCCCAGGATATCATTGGCCTTCTTGGCAACAAGGGCACACTGCTGGCTCATGGTGAGTTTGTCATCCACCAGGACTCCCAGGTCCCTCTCGGCAGAGCTGCTTTCCAGCAGGTCAGCTCCTAGCCTGTACTGGTGCATGGGGTTCGACCTCCCCAGGTGCAGCACTCGGCACTTGCCCTTGTTGAATTTCATCAGGTTCCTCTCCGCCCAATTCTCCAGCCTGTCCAGGTCCTGCTGAATAGCAGCGCAGCCTTCCAGTGTATCAGCCGCTCCTCCCAGTTTTGTGTCATCAGCAAACTTGCTGAGGGTACACTCTGTCCCCTCATCCAGATCATTGATGAACAAGTTGAACAAGACTGGGCCGAGTACTGAGCCCTGGGGAACTCCACTAACTACCGACCTCCAAGTGGACTCTGCCCTGCCAATCAGAACCCTCTGAGCCCTGCCATGCAGCCAGTTCCCAATCCACCTCACTGTCCACTCATCCAACTTCTTGAGCTTCCCTATGAGGATGTCATGGGAGACAGTGTCAAAAGCCTTGCTGAAGTCAAGGTGGACAACATCCACCGCTCTCCCCTCATCTACCCAGCCAGTCATGCCATCGTAGAAGGCTATCAGATTGGTCAGGCATGTGGTGGACTTAGTAGTGTTTGGTTAACATTTGGACTTGACGATCTTAAGGTCCTTTGCAGTCTAAATGATTCTATGATTTACAATATACTTTAAAATTCATGAAGCATTTTGATTGCTTGATTTGTATCTTCCTAAAAATCTGTAATATTTCAAATTTAAGTGTTTGATATCCACTTGATAGGAGTCATATTTTGGAGTGACTTACTGATCACTGGCATGGCAAATATTCTAAGGCTACCCTTACTGATAAGAAAATGCTTTTCAGCCCCGTATGAGCGATAGAAAGACAGACAAATAAATGACTATACAGCAGAGTTACCAGTTTGAGACACAAACTAACTGCAAAATCTAAAAAACCTCCACATCCTACCTACTGAAAGGGGAAAGAGAACAGCATTAACTTGGCTTCTCTGTCTGTTCTGTGTACCGCAGGAATCAAAGGGAATGCGAGATTAAAGTTATGCCTTAGTTTTAACTGTTACATTATAGTGCATATGGGATGTGGCATACATTTAGAAGCAGCCTGAATTTACAGTATCTAGAGTCTTATATTTTCGTTGCCGATATGGCACTATCTAAAGTTATTTCTCCACTTCATTTTTTTTATTTAATCTGTTTTGTTATATAGCCTCAGTTTTAGGCTTTCAAATATAGATGTAAATAGAAAATGGAACAAAATGAATCATGAGTGTGCAAAAAGAAAATTGCACTAGATTAACCTGGTATCCTCCTCTCAGAAAGTAACTGAACTTCTAGACAAAGAAATGAAATGGATTTAGTCTCTCTGAATGTCAGCATTTGACAGTGCCTCAAGTACCTAAGCTCCTGCTGACTAGGTTTCACCAGCGGAAGCCAGCTACAAAAAAGGCAAGTTTAATGGAAGGTAAGCCTAAGAAAAATATGAATTCATTAAAGAATCACAAGACTAGTAAGAACAAGGGGAAATGTCAATTAGTGTGATAAAAGGGAATCACTTGCTGATAGTCAAGTTACTTGCATCGTTTCTTTAAAAAGTAGCCTTGGGCCAGGAGGCATTAATGACCTTTGCACAAAACAGTTTATGCCAAAGAAACCAAATGATAACAAAAAAAAATTGAGAATCACTGTCAAGACAGAGGGAGATTGAAATATTAAGGCAAAAGGTGCTGGGTAATGTTTGGGACCATGTTAATAGAAATGGGCCGAAATTCAGTAGCAGAAAAGGAAGAAGCAAAGAATACGGAATTTCTGCTGTATACTGTGGAATCAAGAATTGAGTACCTTAAGAGCAGATCCAGACTTATCAGTGGAAGGTGGTTATTAAAAAAAAAAAAAAAAAAAAAAAGAAATACAATAATTAGGTATATGAGGTGAAATATTTTCATTTCAGATAGAGCAATACTGGTATCATTAAGAACTGGGCTAGAGTCCAATGAAACAGCAACAGTAAGCTTGAACAGCAGCTCTCCATTCCTCCCAGAACATCATTACTGCTTAGACTGGATACTGCTACCTCCCCACAACTGATCTCTAATTCTATAGACTGACAGTCACCATTCCAGCAAACCTGATGTACATGTGTATTTACACAAATATGGAGTTGCAGAGGTTTGGCAGAAATGCAGAGAACCCTAGAGTATGTGTATACAAGGAGAAAAGAAAACCTAAGCTACGAAAATTACCCAGTTAACTGATACTGCATAACATAAAAAGTTCTCCAAGATATGCACTGCAACACATTCTTACAGCACAGACTAGGTCATGGTACGCTGCTTACAATAAATGTCAGCATATGAAATATAGCTGAGTTACAGCTGTGACAGTGAATTGGCAGATCCAAAATCATCTACTGCTTTCTGAATGTATTAACACCTAGTCTGTATTCCTTGAAAACATATAATTGTTTACTTTCCAGAAATAAAAATGAATTAAGAAATTCCATTTTCAACTTCAATCCATCTGTTTGTAGAAAGCTGTTCTAAATGGGATCACATTGAATGGCCTTGGCAAACTGAGAAATGTTTGACAATGTCCCTCACTCCTGAAGTAATTTCCCTCAATTTTCACCTGCTTTTATTTGTCCTGGCAAGAAGCTACACTGACCACATGACACTCAGTCTTGTGCACATACACCACACTCAATTCTATTATCAAATCCTATTTTCAGGGTTTTTTTTTATTTTATAAAATAAAATACTTTGTACTATACTCCTATACAGTTAGGGTCAGCCCTTCTCTCTCCAGTCCAATAAACCTATTAAAAATATAGAACTCTTGCCTTTACCATGAATCATCAGTTTTATCATGACCCTATCAGATATTATGAATTTATTCTACAGATCCACTTTACTTCCAAAACAGCTGTGTTCGCTCTTTTACTCTCCCGATACAACTGAAATAACAGGATAAACCAAGCATATACAGTTTTTAAAATTAAGTAAGACTCACGTCTGTCTTCACAGAGGCTTGCGAAATGCCCTGCCCACAGGTAGATTCAAGAGAACAGAATTTCCTTGAAACCAGAGCACACCACCTTGTAACCTTGTTAACTAATGATCAAGTCTTTAAATAAGGACAGTAGTATGCTGGGTAGTTAATAGCAGTGAGATTGCCCACACTTGAGAGCTGACTTAGTTCTTACTTGGGCACTTATACACCTCTCTTAGCATGCCTGTTTCCTTCATTCTACTACTGTTGATTTTAATATTCTACATACTTTAAGTGGATTCATATTTGTTGCTCAGTAGTGAGATGAGTGACTAAACCCCAAAGCTTTTGGTTTTGAACACAATGATTGTATTTATAGGCCATTGTACTTTCTGCCAAAAAGTTTCAAACTTAGTTTTCAGGTTGTTTTCAGTGATGTAGCATCCATCCTTGCTCTCATGCATTTTTATGACAGAAATATGCATTTTCTTCTGACAGAAATCCTTCTCCAATTCAAATTCTTTATTGCAAAATCCATTAATGCTTGTCATCAGCTTGTCAGCTGCTTTAAACCAAGCTTTTTACAGCAATCAGTCAATGTCTTGAAATCAATTATGGGTAATCTAAAAATATTTTAAATTAAATGTGTCATTATTACTTAGTCCAATTGCTTCAATTGATTTTATAAAAGATGAAAAAGTTGTTAAAAAGTCAACTCAATTTTATTTAACTGTGCTTTATTAAGTAAATAACTAGTTTTTAAAAGTTTTGGGAAGGCAAAAGTGAATTATTTCCGGCTGTTGCCAATTTTGTTATACTTAAGAAAAACTTTCACCCACAAGGGTAAGACACACACACGAGTGAGACAGAAAAGTATCAATTACAGTCAAACAGACACATGAAGAGAGTAAGAAGATCACTAAAAATTTAGCTTAGAATTTTTTTTCCATTTTTCACTTTGATTCTCCTCTCTAGAAGGTACTGGGGACAGCTGTGTTATGCCACAAATGCATTTAACTAGCAGCCAAACTGATGTGTTTACCAACAACATTTAGACCATCTTTCAATAATCAGACTTTTTTTTTTGTGGTAACTGGTAAGTTCACCCAGTCCTTTCAGCTCCACCTGCAAATTAATCTACACAATGCATTTTTGTTACCTTGTAATGAAATCAAAAGTAAATTTCCATAAAATATTCACAAATAACGTTAATTCTCTTTGAGAGACAGCTATGCAGATCAACTTCTTACATCAGTTATTTTACCTCAAGCACAAAAGATTTTAAACTTTGTACTTAAGAAAATGTTGAGGGCGAATTCATTTTAAAACATTCCACTTATGACCCAGTACAATGACTGATCATTCTGTCTTCATCCAGGCACAACTCTCTTTGGTGTCACGGCAAACGCTTTACAAAGGCCGCGTGATGAGCTTCACACAGAACAAAAATAAGAAAGTCTGTCTGCAGAGTGCTGTCAAACCTTTACCAATGCAAGAAAATGTTACAACTTTTTCTTTACCGCTGCAATTTATAAAGCTACAACTTCTGCTTTCTCTTCCATGTGCAACATAAGGGGGTTTTCCTTTTTTTTTCCCTCAGTATCTCGTTCTTTTCCTTGATATTCTACCTGTGGCCTTTTAATTTGCTCCTGACTGCTAAAAAATACATAGTAATTTATTTCAACTACAAAATACAAATAAATAATCAATTAATTTGTTAAATTACCATTAAAAAATAAGACATGGCTTAAAATTCCTTTGATATCCTAATATTTTATTTATCACTCAAAGCAAAACTCAGTATTTTAGTTGTTAGAGCAACAAAAACCTGCATTAGTTAAGGATTGCATGTGGTAGCAAGAATGAGATGCAGTAAAAAGTGACAGGTGTCCCAATCAGTGTGATGCCTCCACACTACTGAAGTCATTCCTCCTTGAGACAGTCAACATACATTTTTTTAATTAAAAGTTTATTTTAAAACAAAAATAAAGTATGAAGAAAGCCCATTTTAGAATGTCAAGCTTAAGCTCTGAATTTGGAGGAATACAAATTGGTAAAAAGCTCGCACTGGAGAGACCTAATAGCTAATAAATTGTGAAGTTCCTTCAGTTCCCTGCTCGGTCAGTTGTCCAATCCAGCTGTAAAACCTAACACTCTGTAATCAATTTAATTTTTGGCAACAAGGTATCCTATTTGTAGAATGAAAACCCAAGTTATGCAGCTTGAGCTGTGACTCAGGAAACAAAATCTGTAAATGAAGTTAAACAAGGGATTCAGTCAAGGCTTCAGCTACAGAAATTTCCATCAATAGCTAAACTTTTCATGTTTCCCTCCACCTGTGGCACATGGATGTTCTCCATACAGAAGAAGCTGTGGCCTGACCCAGTGCTGATCCTAGTCAGGAAAACTCTGCTTTGATTTAAACAAAGTTGAGCATAGATCAGTTACAGCCATTGCTAAATGTCATATAGTTTACAGACAACTGAAAGGATTACTCCTAATTATTTTTTTGGTACCCCAGAGTGCAGTATTTCCCCAGACAAGAAATACCATAAAACTGGATTTATTTCAAAATATACCATATGCTTTTGCCCATTTATCTTTCTTGCATTTACTGTCTGCAGTGATTTATTTCATTGTATACTTCTTCCAAAACTAATTAAATTAAGAAAATGGCTAGATTACTATTCAATGTCTGTCCATTTTCCATTATATACTGGAATGTTTTTTTCACTCAGCAGAAATACATAAAACATAACTGCTAGTGTCAGCTGACTCAGGAATTTGGGTTAAGGAAAATAAAAAAAAAAAACCAACAATGATACTGCCTTAAAATTTCCTATGCTTGGTCAAATTTATGCTGGAAATTTTAGGACTTAGGTTTCCAGTGAGATTAGTATGTATTTTTTCCTGGTCTAAGATCACACTAGGGAGGACTGACATGAGACCTGAAAAAAGAAAGAACTTTCTTGCCTGAGGTTGATAGTCATCTTCGGCATAAAGGTTTAGGTGAGTTCTAAATCTGGTCTGCCATCTACCTCAATCACAGTTGGGAATGAATGCGCTAACTTGCTATTCTGTATGGCATTTTTTACTTTTGGGATGAATTCCACTGAAAATATTTTTAATGTTTCAGTATATGCCCCTTGTTCCTACAAATACTTTGATTTTTCCTCTATTTTTGTCAAGTATTGCTATGTTAATTCAAAGACAGAATTACTAATATATTGCTTTAGTTCTTCCAACACATTTTAGGAAGTTCTCAAACACTTTTTTTTCTACTTTACCGGAATCAGGTAACATTAACAGTGAAGTTCATGAAGTTTGTCTTCACTGCTACATAAACTTCCAACAGTATTTGCTTTTACTGTCCTATCTTTCTTGTGTAATTAATCTGAAGTTATATTCTAATTTGAATGTTAGGCTTCCTAACATGTTGCTGGAACTGAATCCTCTGAATCATTTCTATTTGTTACAGTCATTTCCCTCACAGATAATATTTTTAAGGTTCCTAACCTATTTTGGCTACAGTGAACTGTGCTGTATAACAGTTCTACTAGAAGAATTGTTTATGTTCAGTAGCTTCTCTGTAATGTTTAGATACGTCATATGAAAGAGACAAAAAAGCCTGGATTATATATATTTTGTGAGTCTGAATGCAAACCACTTACTGCTTTATGAATACAACATCCTCCAGGGAGTATCACAAATAACGTGTATGTCCTTGAGTCTTTTGATTTTGCATTTAGAATTTTGACAGAGTTGAAATAAACATAAAATCATAGACAGTCTTATATGACTTCATCTGTTGCAGACCTAGGGGGTCTCTTGCATACTGCTTTTTCCAGCAAAAACTTGGGAGTTAAAGTAACCTCACCTATAAGAAATGAGTTTACAACATGCACACTTTAGATGCTGGGATCGGTATACTTACTTTCTCTTCCTTTTAAACTTTAAATTTCAGTCCTCGTTCATGAAAGCAAATGCTAAGCAGGTCCTTTTCTTCCTTATTGTAATCTGTATTAATGCCTGTTCTTCAGTCTCTGACATCTTTTGAACAAAGACTGTTGTGGTTTGTTCTTTGTGTTTGGTTTTTTTTCTTTTTTTTTTTTTTAAATGGTAAAACAAGGTCTATTTGGAAACAAATCACAGTTCAAACTCTCAAATACAAAGCCACACAAATGTTGGGACTGATGTGACCAAATGTAGAGCAGCATCCACCTCTGACTAGTCACTCAAAGCTCCATTTTTAGCCGATGGAGAGGAACAAGCACAGTTAGCTCAAGACTAATCTCACTTTGTAATTACATCTGAATTAATCATCTGGGCTGCCTTAATAAACAAGCCTTCCTAATCTCAGCCTAGAACAGGCACCTAACGTCAAACAAATCACAGAATCACAGAATGGCAAGGGTTGGAATGGACCTCAGGAGATCATCAAGTCCAACCCTCCTCCTAAAGCAGGTTCACCTAGAGCAGGTTGCACAGGACATCGTCCAGGCGGGCTTTGAATATCTCCAGAGAAGGAGACTCCACCCCCACGCCCCCCGGGCAGCCTGTTCCAGTGCTTGCTCTGTCACCCTCCAAGTAAAGAAGTTCTTCCTCATATTCAACTGAGACCTCTTATGCTTCAGTTTGTACCCATTGCCCCTTGTCCTGTCGCTGGGCACCACTGAGAAGAGTCTGGCTCTGTCCTCATGACATCCACCCTTAAGATATTTCTACATGTTGATTACATCCCGTCTCAGCCTTCTCTTCTTCATTTCTTAATTTCTTTGAAGTTTCTTCTAAGGGCTTATTTCTTTCCACTAACTGAATGGGAGCCTGAGGTGACTACCTTGGAGGTACAGCTGTATATTATAGGACCGTCTCACCTCATGCTCATTTATTGGATAGTGGCAGAGATTATCAAAAGGATTTAAGAGCAGGGTATGCCTAGATAACCTCCCCCTGACATCCAAATGCTTCCAGCGTTCTACAGTAAAAGGACTTCCTGCACATCAGGCAATGTGTACACACCCTTGTGTTTACGGGACTTCTCCCAGTTGCTTTTTAATTCCATCTATAATTTGGCTTCCAAAGCATTCCATGGCAATAAAACTCACATCTTAGTCATGCGTGTGGGGGGGGGGGGGGGGGGAGGGAAGGAGAAAACTCAGTTCCCTCTGTTCTCAACCTGTTGCTCAATTATTGATTTTAAGAGTCTCACCATTCTGGTGTGACGGGGAAAAACAGACTCTACAAATCCTTGTGCACTTAAGGCATGGAAGACTTCTCCCAGCATCCTCTCTGTGCACACGTATTGCTGCTTTCCTATTCCCAGAGGTAGAAACACTTCATCAGGGCTCTGTGCGGAATGATAATAAAGTTTAATTTGGGAATTCTCCATTAAATGCTGTTCTACACTGTAAATTAGGTTTTCTTGTTAAACAGCCAATTTGTAGTATTGAGTCACTATGTCCTGAAGGCAGCAGCACCTGAAAGCTTATAAAATTGACTGAAATGTGAAAGATAGAAATAAATAGTATGAAAGTCAGCCTAAACCAGACAGAATTTCCACTGCTAAATTTTTTAAATTACCTCCATTACTCACACTTCATTAAGTGCACATTCTGATCATGTACCCACAATTCAGTCAACAGGGTGAGAATACTGTGTGTGTGTGCATGCACCCCTTCAGCACAGATGGCCAATGACTATATTCTTGTTTCAGAGGAATGTTTCTCAGAACACAGTACATTTGTTTTAGATTTTTTTTCCACCCAAGTTTGTGTGGTCAGATGAAATTCAGCCTTTTCATATTGCTGGACAGAAGGTCTACAGTCTAAGACAATATCCAGCTAAGAACTGCAGGGGAACTCCTTCCTAACATAAATTGTTGCAAGCAAGTCCTTCATTAAAGACTGAAAAGATCCTGTGGAACTTTCCTGCTTCAAGAAACCCAACCTTTTCCAGTGGAAAACTGTTCTGCCGGAATATTTTAAACCACTTTTACAATATGATGTGTGTGTGGGATTCATTACAACAGGGATTAAAATGACAGCTTAGTGTCACGTGAAGCATGCAGCAGGGGATTTGAGACTGAGTTTGGTTGCTGGACACTAGGCCAGCTGAATTGTACTTACTGCTGAGTTACATTAATACATATAGCTTTGGAATAAAGGGCCATGAGGATTAAGGGCTATCCTTCAGAGAGACTTAATAATACAGAGATGTTGTCACACAGGAAAACTAAAAAATGGGCTTACTGGGAAATTTGTAAGAGTAGTGGAGAAATGGCAAAGCGCAAATAAAAAGTAAAAATTCTTAATCATCATAAAAGCCCATTACACTCATGCAGCACAGATGTTACACAAATGATAAGCAGGTGGTTTTACATAGACTAAATTCTAAATGATCCCACTGTTACCAATCAACACCCTTCAAATAAATTCAATGGAAATGACAGTAAGCAAGAAGGCGTTCCCGGAAAAACAAAAAAAACCAGTTCATGCGTGTAAAGGGTTAAACATCACCACAGGAAAATATTTGTAGATGTGACATGAAAAAATACCTAAAATTAGATTTCAAACTTAAAAAGCCACAATATTGAGGGCCTTGCACAGGAAATCCAGAGGAATATTCTAAGAGGACATGAATAATTCATGGCTTCTGAAGCACACACGAGACAGATGATCGGAGAACAACGAGGTATCCAGGTGTGCTCCTGCCAAGTGCAGTGACATGAGCACACTGTAAATCTGCTGGAGAAAAGCACACGCTCATCTCCATCCCACCAAGACACACTGTGAAGTAGCTTCCAGAAGATTTAACACTGAAAGGATGAGAAGCCTGGAGGAGGAGGCTGGCTATTAAAATGCCTTAAACATTCACAGAAAATAAATGCTCCCTGGCTTTAGCACATATTAGAATCAACCTCAAGGTGATTGCCTCGTTAGAAATAAAAAACAACCTAAACCATACCCACTCCTGTTCCTCCAATTTCCAGTATCTCCCTACCTTTACTCCCCCTTCCCCTCCCCTGATATGCACTTTAAGTGACATATTTTTCACAAGTGTGGTAGTAACTCTTTTATCAGGAAAATAACTGGCTTTGTTACAGTGCTGGATTGTTGTTCCTCATGGTGAGGGTTTAAGTATAAATCCAGTTTCCCATTGTAAAACAACGCAATCAAATGTAAATATGTATGTAAATAATAAATTTACTTATGTAAATAAGTTTCAAGAACTCTTTTAATGAGAAATACAAACATGCAAAAATAAGTTCCAGGGTGATACAAACTGGCAGGTAGATGTAAAGCTCAAAATAGGTAACCTTTACTATGTGCCTTGCAGGATGTACCCTGCCTTTTCAGCCCAAAGGGAACAGCAAGACAGGTGGGTCGAACACGTAAAATATTGAACCTGCCCAGTGTTCAGCATCTGTCAGGGTGTCCACTTCACCCTGAACAATTCCCCTCCCACTTGCCTCTCTAAAACAACTCCTGGTTTTGCCATCTCTTGAATGTGTAACCTGGTATAAAAGCTAAGCTTCACAGGTAACAGGACTAGTTTTGATCTCTTCTGAGACATTTTTATGCTTGGAAATATTCTAGCGCAAGTACAACGTATGTCAAATCCTTAAAATGAACAAAACCACAAATTCAGCAGATTCTGTCTGCAAATTAGGTCTGGAGCATGAGAGAATGTGTAACTATTACTATGAATTTCCAAGAGAGCTTTTTTGAGATTTTTTTTTTTTTTTTTGGTACATGCACATGCTTGTTTCTTGACTAAAACTGTTCTGCATAATTTCATTTACTGCTAGGAGATATTTTACAGCTAACCAGTTGAAATAAATGAATGTGCTATAGATTCCCCTCAAAATTCGATGCCTCTGGCAACTTGAAGACACAAAATATGACAATCCAACTCTTTTGTAAAGAGGCATATAAACAAGAGCAGAAAAAAAGCACTAATTCAAGTAAATTGTTCATTCATAAATTTATATGGTCAATGTGATTAGGTATACTACAGATACACAGTCTTTATGCATACACACACGCACCCATAGATTATATGCACAGACACATAAATATACAAACTAAAAACCAAAAAATCTTTGCTACTATTATTTAGTTCATTACTACTAATACATAACTAACAAGAAAACTGGCCTTTTGACTTTTTTTTACCAAATTAATCTTGGAAGAATGGATGTTTATAAAATCTCCTCTGAAACCAACGCAGTATTTTCACATTTACAACTAAAGACATTTTTATAACTGGTGATGAATGCTCAGATTTATTAAAAGGCAGTTATTTTCATTACTCCTTTTACCAAGTAGATCTGATCAGACAGCACTGTGTAGTAGCCAAAGTTCTATTTCCCTTTTGCTCCTATATTGGTTTCCTTCCTTCTTCAGACCTCAGAAGAAATCCCAGACAAACAGTGTCTCTGCACCAAGCCAATGGAGACGACCACAATACAATTAAAAGCACGATTCTTTTTGCATCTGCTGTGCGCCCAGAGAGTGTGCACTCGGGCTGCTACCATGTGCTGGTACATCTTAATTCCTATTGCTAGCTACATCAGCTAGAGGACTGTACGGGCACTTCAGCATACGCCAAAACCACATTTCCATTTTGCTCCATGGATACACATGCCAACATGGGTAACACGGCCGCAGCTGGCGGGGGGCTGGTGCTGCTATGGAGAGACTCCCTCACCTCAGCCAGCTCTGGCCACGGGCTGGCTGGGGTCTGTCCCACCCAGGCAGACTTTTCCCTAAAGGAGTGGCAAAACGCAAGTGGATGAGCAGGCTCATGCTGTCTTAGCTCCTCCGTAAGCCCACAGACACATTGTCATTGTGTTGTGGAAGTTAAACTTGTGTGTCTGTAATTTGAAATAAAGTCATTATTCAAAATTTACAGTTAAAGTTTCTTGAAAGACAACAGTATGAAGACTGTGGGCCTGAAGTCTGTTATGAGATCTGTTGCTGAAAATGCATTAATTTCCCCATTATAAATTTGATTTTCTTGGCTGCCCCCTTCCTCTTCAATCCCAGCAACTGTTCTCATTGAAAATTGCCCTGTATGACATAGATCAACAGGTTTTACTTGGCTGAAGGAAGGAGGAGAAAGGAGAAAGAAGAGGAGCTGTCTCTCAAAAAATCTGAAATGGAGAGCCAGCAGGCACAAGCTGGAACCCATGGGATTCCAGTTAGACATTATAAAAAAAAAAAGTTTTCAGTGTGAGGGTAGCCAAACACTAGCACAGGGATCTCTATCCCCGAAGATACACAGAAGCTGAGTGGGCGAGGCCCTGGAGCCCAATCTCTGCATCCATCCTGGGAAGAGGTTTTAGACCAGATGACCTCAAGAGGTCTCTTCCAACCTAAATAATTTCACAAGTCCACGTTTCTAATATTTGAAAACGGTCTTTCCAGTGATTAAAAATGTAACAGGAAACTGAACAATAAAACCACTCTAAAATATAATGGAAATAAATGGAAATTAAGACACAGTATTCACTTCCTGGCAACCAACAACTCTTCCATGAGTAATTTATTACCTTATGTTTTTCACATGATTTTAAAAAACTTCTGTCTAAGGGAAGAAGAGGGGCAGAATTTGATTTCAGGACAAATTGCTATATAATGAAATCATTCTGAGGCTGGTGTTCATAACCAAATAATGATCAATCATGCAGCTGCACATACAGTTTGTTTTAAGTATCGCTAAATACAATCTTCCGGTTACCCACCCCACTAACATTAACGGACATATTAATTATCTAAAATAATCTTGAAGAATATATCACACCGTGCTATATTATGATATATTTTTATTTAATTCTAGTTTATGATTGCCACATCTGACTTTTCTGAGAATAATCATGTTGTCCAGCCTGGATACATAAATCAGAAACCCAACTCATCTTCACATTAAATGGGGTGTAAAGTGGATAATTCAAACTATATTTCAACTATGGGGACTAATAAATAGTTCCCAAGCCTGGAGTCCCTTTGAGCATCCCGAGTAGATGTCGACTCCATCTGAGAGTAAGACCCAAGAGCGTATTGTCTCCCTCCTCCCTGCAACACATCCATCTTTCCAGGAAGAAGGAGCCAGGATGCCTGGTGTTGTGGGGACCACTGTGCACACAAGACATCTGGATCCCTGGTCTGCAAGGCCAGGGAGTCAGAAGACCACAGCCTACTCTGTCATGCCACTGCGCAAACCTGTTGCATCTTTTAGATGCAAGCTTGGGATGGAAAGTCTCCCCCCCGTTAACTGCATAGGGAGCCCAGTATCCCAATCTAGGCATTTAAATAATGTCTGAATCTGGATGACGTAAATTCCTCTCTGATCCCTTTATTCATACCCACAAATGCACCCATTGTTGCTCATTAGCTGTAATTTGAGAGCTGAGTTTCCGAACAGAGCACATGAGAGTGTAAATTGCCTAGAAATTTTGCGCTTCCCTGAATACTTGCATATGCAGTTATTGTTCATCAACCTCATCGACCACAGCACCTGCATACAAAATCATAACCAAGACCACAGGAGATGCCACACTGAATCCTACACAGACATTTTCATCCACAGGGTTTCATATTCAAAAATTTGTACAAGGACAAGGCTTAACATGAGATTAACTTCTCTTAAGGTTTTTTAGCTTATTTCTCACACAAAGCATAGTTATCAGATAGAGGTTCAGTAACCATTATAAAAGCCACCACCAGAAGACATCATTACAAAAAAAATCGCTTCCCATTTATTTAAATTTGTATTCTGGCTTCCAGACTAGTATGTAGAAAGTAACATTTTACACAATAATTATCACAAATTAAATAATGATATAAAACTGTAAAAGCAAAGAGAAATTCTGACTCAACCATCACCTAAATAGTCCTAATGAGAAGGGACTGATTTTCTTTCCACTTTTCTTTTTAAAAAAATACGCTGTATGAGAGTTCAATTCTTTTCATCTAAGTCTCTCTCAAGAGGGAGTTCCCATTTGACCCATCTGTCTGTACATGAAAAATTTATTAACTGGCATGGTTTGCTTTATTTAGAATGAAAAGAATATCTGTTTGCCATTATTACTGCAGGGAGCAGGAGGCAATGCTAGGTCAGATCAACAAAATGCTTAAAGGTTTCTTTGTCCTTCTTATGACCTCCTGCTACTTAAATTGCATATTAAAAGTCAAAATAATCCAAAAAGAGATGCAATATCAAAATAATATCACTACTTAAAGAAATATTTATCATAGAGATTATTGTCAACTAACATACCATACCGTTGGTATTTAATTGCTAAAATCTATACAATTCACATTGTCTAGTAATGAAAAATTATGCTTCCCAATATCTCAATAAAGCATGTGTTTAGCATGATATGTACAAGTTGTAGACAGATCTAGCTTTATTTTAAATATATTTATATTATTAAGTAGTTCTACAATACTTTCTTAATAAAATTCTTTATTCCTGCACACTTTTTGTTAACGTGGAAAGTGAAATTAAAACCACTAAACTGACTATAAGTTATTCTCACTTTAGGAAGACTTTTTTAAAGGAAAAAAAAAGATTCTTCTGGTGCATATATTTCCTCTGTTTTCCCATTTGGAGATAGGCAAATGATTAATTTTGATAATGGTTAAAATTTTGCATTTCTATTGGATTAATGAAACAAGGAGTTTGAATTTATGTTTTCTTTCATGGCCAGAACTTCACACACAATTAATTTGGCTTCAGAACACACCAAATTTTCATGTGATACATTTAAAAAAAAAATTGGTCCAAGTCTGATAGGTTGTCACATTTTGTGTTTTATTTTCTGGAAGCTGATACTTTCAAAATAGCAAGTGCCTTGAGCACACAGGGCAGTGTAGAAGGGAGGCAAAAGTTATAACAACTTATTTGGAGTTTTTTGGTAGCATTTACCGTGATTTGGAGATCAGCACTTACACAGAAATGAGGCTATAGACTTTTTTGTTTGGTTGATTTATTTTACTTAAAGATTAATAGAAATTTGTCCCCATTTAACTTGTCAACTACCTTGCTGCTGACTTCCTGACATTCGTCACTGAACTTCAAGGGGGGCTTTTTTTGCTAGTTCTTGTTGGTATTTTACAGGTTCAGTGCTGCCATCCTTCCTCTGATCCAGGCACTACTAGTCACGTGCAACCTGAGTCAGATTCGAAAAGACAGCTGTGAGCTCAACTTCATGCAAACATAATTACTAAATACTCCGCAGCGTCATCTGAAAGGAAGACAACATCTTGTCTAGGCAAAATTCAGTCTTTATAAGAAATACCAGGCTGATGACAGTGAACAAACACAGAGGCCACGTGAGTTCCCTACATTGCTGTGCCAATTTGTATCAAGCCTGACTTCAGCATGTCACCTGCAAGGGCAAGGAAAACTCTGGCTCCACTCTCGTTCTACTCATTTTCTCTGTGCTGCTTGCTGTCAGAAAGCATCCTGGTTAATGTCAGTAGAAAACAGAGGTCTAGTTATATGAACTTATTTACTGGGAAATGGAGATTTTTACTACATACAAACCTCAATTCCAGAAAAATAGGAAGTTCGTATAGAAGTGCAATGGGGACATACTGTGCTAGGTATACTGTGTTGTGTTTAATGTAAGAAAAACACCTCCAAAATGCATGTACTCCTATTAGGGGAGGCTACCTAAGTACTATAGCATCAACTATGTTCATAGGAAAATAAGACATAAAAACAAGGATAGAGACAACAAACTCTTTCAGAAAGTTTCCAAGCCCATGTTTAACCCAGATGACGTTATTCATATTTCTTGTACATCCTAGACTGAGCACAAACTCTAATCCAATTTATGGTCCAACCAAAACTTTGTTATGCAATGAAATTATCTGAAGACAACAAACATACAAGAGAGGGATAACTCTGCCCCACCTCAAAACAAGATACATGTCACTGCAGCTGGCTAGATACATCATTTTCACAAGCAAAACTTGAACTCATATCTTTGGATCCATAGAAAAACAACAAACAAAAAAATGGACCTAAATTGTCACATAAAATGACAGATCTTGGATACAACTTCTAGCGTTTTTTCTCATTTACAAACACAAGAAAAATCATCTGTGATCCAGTGTTATTGAAAATAATTATATTTTATTTTTACACCTTTTATACATTATATTCTGTCCATAAAATATAGTATCTTGTAATATATGAGCTCAAGATTTTATTTATATTTGTTTGCTTATATTTTATCCTAATAAAATCATCCAAAGTACTGGAAGCGTTCATACAAGTCTAGTTATTAAGAGACACTATTTCAAATAATAAGATGTCAGAACTCGTAATTGCAGTTTCAATCAAAAAATCAAAGCCTTGCTAATGCACCGAATTCATGTTTCTATTCATCTACTGATTTTTAAAATAAGAGATGAAAAACGTTGATAATTACAGAGAAGCAGTGCCCTAAGGTGGTTTCTTAGTTTAAAGCTGTCTATTAAGACAAAATTATCATCTGGAACACTGGGGTTCTCAGGTAGAGTGGAATTTCAGCCAGCAAAACGTGTCGAGATGACATTTCCCTTAGATTTTTCATGGGAATATGAAAAAAACAAGCGCTTCACGTTAAACCCTCCTCCTACTTATGCTCCTGGATAATGTAAAACAAGTGGCAAAACCCCAGTAGTCTGAGGTTAAGAAATCCGTCCCTAAGAAATTACAATTTTAAATTTGCTAAAAATAAATAAGACAAATATACTAAACGGTCTGTATTTCACATCTATAAATAAACATATACGCAAGACTTGCTAAACTAAAAGAGAATATTCCATCTTCTCTAGTCTCCTGCCTTGATGGAAAATATGTAATTCATTTAGCACATGTAATAAATGTGTGCAATACCAATAGGAAATATCAAAATGGGTCATGTTTTTACTTTGTGTGTTGACACAGTAATTGGTCAATTATGTGTAATGGAGACTAACTGCCTCTTATGAAAAAGTCCTTCACTCTCTGCATTAATAATAAAAAGATTTTTCCCCACACATATTATGGAAGCCAAACAAGATAAAAGCATGGAAAAAGCTTTTCAAAAGGGAAAAATCAGTCAACTGTGATTTGCACCATCTAGAAGCATATTCTTCTTAGTAATAGCTTAAAACCGTGCAACAGGAACGGCCTGACAGACCAGAAAATGTCAGCACACGCAAAGTTACTGAGGCTGATCCATGGCTTTGGGTGAGTCTTTCTACCACTCCCTTGTCTATCATAGACCTTGCCCTTCTCTTCACACTTTACAGAATCTGCCAAACATGAGCATTTAGCAGTAAATTAGTCAGCTCAAAAATATGACTTTAGGTTAAAACAGTTGCCTAAGTCCCCTCCATAAGCAGGGAAAAAGGAAAGGTGTCTTTAGGGGAGGATTTATCTCTTTCTTGGTATTTAAGATATAGGTGGTAAGGATCACCCTTTAGACCTGCCATTCTTTTTCCTCTGACTACATTGGAAATGCAGACGATTAATTTTTAGGTAGCCAAAATTTGGTAAAATTTATCTAACTGTACTAATAAAAAAAAAATCTACCTTGAAATATATTTAGGCTAGATCTCAGTGTATAGTAAGTCAGCCTGAAAAGGAATTAATTTTTACCAAATCTGGTTTGAATCAAACAAAGTTTCAGTGACATTGAAGAAAAAAAAAATACATTCACAGAACACTGTAAGAGTATCTCTGTGATAATAAAAAGGCTACTAAAAATGTCCTTTGCATTTAATTTTAAAAAGACTTTGATTTAACAGATAAATTTAATTTATTGCTTGGGTAGAACCTTTGGGCATTTTACAAAGGACTGAGGAACTATTGTACTATCTCTTGTCACCTTACAGATCTCATTAGTGTGCAAGACATTTGCATTGAAGGTCTTATTTTCATTCCTTACCCTATTTACAAAAAGCTAAAAAAAAGGTTAAACTATTAAATGAAGTTCCTGAGTTATACCAAAACACTTATTCACTCACTTCAAAGAGCGCTAGAATTGAGATTTTGACTCCACCAAGGGCAGAGGTACCAGCTTTCCTTTGGCACTTGGCTAGTCTGGGAACTGACCTGGGATCCCCAGGTATCCATCCGGTTCTTGGGCAGGATCATCTGCCCATGTCCTGGTCCCTGCAGTACGCTCACATGCCCATCAAGGATGATTCAGAAACAGGCTTGCAGAAATAGAAGAAAGAAGGAGAAAACAGAAGCTTTCACTGCTTTCCTACGGGGGGGTGACCTTCCCAAACACCTTTGATGTGGCTATGGAGGCAGAGAAAACCATAGCCTAAGGAAATCCAAGAATGAGAAAAGAAAGTGTAAATGAGATCGGTAAGAGCAGGAAATTTTTCCAAGAGCAGTGTACATAGGGGAAAACAAGGAAGACCAGGTATTTTAGGAAAAGAAAGGAAAAACTGAAAAGAGCAACTGAGGAATGCTATGAAAAAAGACATAAAAAGAATGGTGAAAAAAAATAACAAACACAAGATGCTCAGGGAAGGAGATCAATCTTTATTTCCCAGCACCTCTCACTTGCCACAGGTCAAAGCTACGAAGACAGCATGACAGATTTTCACTGACTATCATGATAAAGTCCTGGCACATTGTCCTTGCTATTACTGTCAATCAGGAACAACTGTCAAAAATTACTATGAACAATGAAGGTACATGTACACAGAGATGACCACAAAAGATGACAGGAGAAAGGATTTTGACAGATTAAGATATCATTCTGCCTTCCCTATGTATTTGTTTAACTTTCAGGATTCAGTGGACAGTAGAGCAAAATGGCAATAGATCTATGTAACATAGAGGCCAGTAACGAGGCAGAGAATCTATACATTGTCTTGCAAACCAAAGCAAAATAAAGGCAAAGGGAATGATGAGAAAGCATGAGCATGCGGGAGAGAGAAAGAGATGGGGAGAGCAGCCAGGTTCTGTTCTCATTTACCCTCGAGTCATGGATTTGCACTCGTGTAACTGGCAACACCATTTGGCCAAGCTCTCCTTATCAGCAACAGGCAGAAATGAATGACAGACCATACAGATGGAAAAGGCCTATTTGCTCTTCTACCTGTCTTCCTGACAGAACACAGCCATTCCTTACTGTACATACTTTTTCCACCACACCCCCCCACCCCGAGTTTAAAGTCTCAAGAAATTGAGCATCCAGGACGAATCAATCTTTTAAGGATTCTTCTACAACAAAAGAATGTCAGCATCAGGACACCTCCTTCTTCCACTTTTCTAGCTTGACATTCATACTGTGCATCCTTATTCTCACCTCCCCTCAGTATCCCTCCCCACATAAAAAAGGAAGTTTAATTAAATAAATTAAAAAAAATCTTAGTCCTTTTTAAATTAAACCTGAGATGAGGTAACATCAGTTACATTATTTTAAACTTTAAAATTTATATTTTCTGAGCAAATGGATTAATAGCCATATAAAAATGGAGATTATTTTTACCCTCCACATACCACTGTATGCTATTCTACATTTCAGACTTCAAGTCATGCTGAATATTTTTTCCCACTAAACTGAGAAGGTCCCCAGTTAAGCAACGATGTCTTCTATTATTTTTACAATCACACTTAATTGATTATTCATGAACAAGACCTCATGCACATCTGCAGTGAAATTTTACTGTGTATTAACTTTTGAGGAAAAAACATTCATGGCTTTTGATGTTACATTCAGTTGGTTTGTTTGTATGTACTTTTTTTGTTTAGATTTTTGATTATCTGTTGCAATGGGTTTTCTCCATCCACTGAGCACCTGCAAGGCTTGGAACAGCCAGCCTTCGCATCCAGAAATGCATCATCTTTGTACTTGTCAAACTAAAGCTCGTTGTTGTTCTTTCCTATCCGTATTTGTCAATGTTTCTTTTTATTTCTAGCTAATGGTGCTTCTATTTTTTCACTCACATCTGAAAGCCTGTACCTGAATCTTCCACTGGAACCCACACGTGGCGGCTGTGAAGAACAGTATAGCACAGAAACCACACCAGGAAAACATTATGCCATGCATCTTTGGGCTCTGTTTACTTAGGATTTTATCCCTAGTGCAGATTATTTCTTGGATAGAGAGAAATCATCTATTAGGTAGATGCCAGGAACCAGCAAGCCTCAGACCAGTGTTGACAGAAATCCTTCATAACAGACCTAATTCAAAGGAAAGTCAGCTGCTGTTGCCCAGAAAGGTGGAGAGATCCTAACTCTAGTTTGCTGTTGAATATTGCTTTAACTCAGGATTACAGGTTAATTTTTCTTATCTATTATTCTATTTTAAAGTAGAAAATAGTCTATAAAAATTTAAAGAAAATTAATCTTTACCGTGGAGTAAATCGCTTCTGAGTCTGGCACAGAAACCAACAATAATCCTCCTTAAAAAACTGTTATGAAGCTAATTTTTCACTAGGCTTTTTTTCATCCCTCAGCCAATTTTCAAGCTATACAGCAATGTTGAATATAAACATTCAAATTGGTCAAAGTTAATTTTGTGAGTATAAAAATAGATGAGAACAATGAAGATCAAGACTTTACTATGGCCTGTTGTCTTTGGGGACATTTCAGATTTCCAGTGTCAGCCTCATCTTTTAAATCGTTTTTTCTTACTCAAGTTCAAATACCAGGTTCATAATACATTTTCAGAAGAAATAATGTGGTTTATTTTTTTTATACACTACTGAAAATAGTTCTGCTAATGCATAAAGGTTGAAACTTAAGTGACAGTGTAACTAACAAACTAATCACTACTTTGTGAAAAAACTTGAAGCATTTTTTACATAAAAATAGTTAATTGTTGAGTTCTTGATCTCAATTCTAAAAACCTAAAGTTTAAGTTATAGTAATACAGACCAAACTGTTAGGTTTTAGTATCACATTGCCACTGATGCAGTATCATTGCTTAAGCCAATTTATACAATTATTACACTGTCATATAGATTTTTCATAATTTTTGCATATATTAAACCAGTCATGTAAGATAACACCAAAACATAGCTGCATTTACAGCATGAGCTCTACTGTAAGCAATTTGACAAGAGGGTTCATTGAGGTTTGCAGGTTTATTCCAAGAAAAACACATCAACAAAACCCCAAAGGAGGGTTTCCTTAAATTTTTGAAGACTGAGAAAGTAAACTTCAGAGATATCTCTGTGAGTTCAACTTGTTCCACTGTTCCTTCCTACCTCCATGATCAGCCAGTACCAGAGCCACGATGCAGGGCCAGGTAGGCTTTGGATCTGACATGACTGTTCTCATGTAAAATGAGAAAAAACTCCCCTGACCTAAATGCAAACAGCCAAGCTTTTCCTGACACCCATTTTGCAGTTTCCACTGAAACACACATTACAAATCTTTCCACAAACCTGAGGTTCTCTACCCTCTTAATAAAACCCCACGTAGGTCAAATGCACAAGGTCATGGTAACATGCCTACTAACTAATTGTCTGAAGAGTACTTTTAGTACTAAAAAGAAAAAAAAAATAATCAAATCAATGTATTTCTAGGGGTGTATATCAAAAAATTATCTTGGTGGAATTTCGTGCTGTGCTGCACTGCTCTTCATAGCCATCTGCTTTATTGTGTCTCCTACAGAACAGAGCTGCTTTATTAACAACAACAAAAAAGTTCATACAAAATACAGTTGTTCAATGCTGCACTGTTAAAAGGTCACTTTTCCACTCACCCTTTTTGACAAGAAAGGGATACAGAAGAATTACTCGACTCTGCTCTCTTCCAGTGTTGCACAGAAAGCTTTTAAGGAAGAAGTCACTCTCATATGAAAGGAACACAAAGGGGCCACATGGAATACTGTGATTATTTGAACCTAAATGACTCTGTTAGTGCACTAATCTTTCATCTGCAGGGAATCAGACTCTCACGTAGGTCATAAGGGACTGGGAAATTATCTCTGATCTTTGCATCTATTTTTACACATCACAAAACAGCAATAACGTTTTGGTACAACTTACCAGACTTGGCCATCAGGTTCAGTTTAAACTTGGGCTTTTCTGGAGAGGTACTGCTTTAACCATATGTTAAAGCTCAAACTTAGCCTCAAGTGCTCATGCATTTGCTCAGATCATGTCTGTGAGCAGGATGCTCTCCTGCCCGCCGTCCTGTTACTGCTACAGTTTCAGCTACGAGGCTACTCCTGATCTGTGCCTCCCAGGGTCAGAAGAGTGACATGACCCATTCCTAGCACAGGAGCTCACAAAAGTTTCACTGTCCTTGTGAACAAGAGCAATGCATGTGCTCTAAGCAGTGGCAAGACCAGCTTCACCTGCATACTGCATGGTCAAGCGTACAGGAAAAAATACAGTAAAAAAACCTTCTTGATTTAGGGATTATTTTGTAAAAGCCCTGCTATAGTTTACAGCCATTTCACAACACGTTTTCTATAAGCAAGCACAAATATCAACAGAAAATACAGTCGCTGCAGCGGTACACAGTACACAGGGAGGTGGTAAATGATGCACTTTGTCACAGAGGCAGCGCTCTCTCCCGGGCAAAGATTGGCCCTGACAAGGGAAAGGAGGTTTCACGGTCTTCAGTGACCACGGAGTGTCTGGCCTCGAGCCTAAAGGGACATACTGAAGCCTTCTCAATTCTGGCACATTTACTGAGTGTCACGCTTCCCATCAAAAACATCTCTGAAGTACCACAATCAGCCAAAAAGAAATATTAGGCGTAACAAATCCAGGGTAATTTAGCCTTGACTCTCATTGAAAAGGTCGGCTCCCTGATCGATCCAGGTAGTGTCACATGGGCTCCTATGTGTCCACAGCTTTTGTTCAGCTACAAATACCAATCCTAAAAACTTTAACATTTATTCCTGTTAGGGGAGCTGATATATGATCTATTTCCATTACAATTTCAGCTGTTATTCTTATACCAACCGCCACTTCAAGTAAAATTTGTTTATCGTCCTCCAACATGCAGTCACTTGGCTGGTGAAAGCCAATTCTGCTTCCTAGAACTGGGAAGTATACGAAATCCAGATTGAAAATGCATATTGAAACAAATGAAACAAAATTAATCCCTTTTACAAAATAAAACCCTCTGCTCTTTGGTGAATGTTGTTAAAAGCAGACTAACAAAGAATAAAATAGAAGTTGGGGGTTTTTATATCAAATACCAGATTTATGCCCTCCTATTGATATTTTTCGTCAATAAATTCAAGCAATTCTTAGAACATATTTACCCCTATGGAAAATTTAGGTCAGTTATTTGACACTTTGAAGGAAGTAGCTATTTCTTCCTTTATTCCTTATTCAAGATATCAGCTTTTATGCTGTATTCTACAATATGGCTTTATTTATGCTTAATACAGGCAACATATGCAGAAAATAAAGATATAATGAAAACTGGAAAGAAGCAACATGTTCACTATTCTGCCATACCATGGGCTCAGCAAAACGTGTATGTATGGAGCCTATATACCACCACACTCGACTTCTATACTGTGGTTTTTCGGATTCCCTCTTAACAAGCCTGTCATTCCTGATGACAGTTTAACAGCTTTGTATTTGTAGAAAAAATGATTTCCCAGCATGAAGTTCCATTCTGTGAGACACTGGTTTCAACACTATTGTGTCAGGAAATAGGCCTTTTTCCCTATTCTTCCAAATGTTAGTCTGCAACCTTTATTTTGTATTTAGATGTAGAGGGCATACATGTTCAAATTTAAGGCAGCTATTGCCACTTGCAATGTATTTCACCAGCTAGTAATGGGAACTCTGTAGATTACAGGGTGCCTGCCTTTCTCTTTTTTTCTTTTTTTTTTGGAGGGGGCATTGGCTGAAATTTGCTTTCTGGTATATTGCCCATAGTAGAGTCACTCGTACTAAGACTCAGCTACTATGTGAAAGGCTTGAAAGCTGCCACGGAGGAAAACACTGTCGCAATTCATAGTAAATGTCCTTGTGGGCTCTGGAATGTTAATGTGCTGCATACTGCAGCAAGGACAGGGCATCCAAATAGTTTCAAACTATTACAACGAGTTAAAAATTGCCCACTGGTAACTATTTAAAGGTCATTCGTTACTTTTTATATATATAGTGCATGTATTCAGCTAGCAGAAATCTGGTACTGCATTGTTGGCCATAAAGGGAAAAGTTAGACAAGTTCTAAAAAGAGATCAAAGCCTGGGCCAGATCCTCAATTAAAGTCAAATGAATTATATCCATGTACATCAGCAGAGGATATTTTATAGAGTGGAAAAGACTTTGTGTCAGTGCAAGGGTTAA
This sequence comes from Gorsachius magnificus, assembly GCA_034008185.1. Lineage (NCBI taxonomy): Eukaryota > Metazoa > Chordata > Aves > Pelecaniformes > Ardeidae > Gorsachius > Gorsachius magnificus. Next base: position 92,703,486 of record CM067081.1, read on the forward strand.
GTGACAAACCACCGCTGGTGTGGTTGCAATTCTAACTGTTCTTGTCCAAAATACTCAAGAACTCAGTTAAACAAGATAATAAAAAGAAACCCCATGAAGTGTTGATTTCATGCGTCATCTCACTTCCTTACAAAATTCACCCTCCTCTTGCCTTCAGAAAATGAAGCTGCAAAAGTAACAGATAATGACAGAAATGGTTACCCTGCTTCCACCTTTAAAACCAATCTATATTTCCTCACAAGTAACTTCACCCACAAGCAGAAATATAGCCTGTGTGTGAGAGTATAATAATATGCTGCATTTGCGTTTAGCAATTCCTATGGTTTTGGGATAAGATATCTGTTGATCTTGGAAAAGGATTTTTCTTTTCCTAAAGCTAAACAAAGGAAAATAGCTAAGCAATGCATTTAGTAAGGTCACACTGCTGAAGGGTGAATTGTTTTGTTCTCCTAACAATGAACAATTCTATGATTCTTCCTGCTTCCATCATTAATTTGGTAATGCTTTGGTTTTCATATACACGTGTTGCATAGTAAAAAAATTCCTTTTTAAACAAACAGGCTCAAATATTGGAAAAAGACTAAACAAAAAATCCTTCATGTTTTAAGTTTTTAAGTAGAAGGAAAGGATAATAGGTTGTCCAGAGTAGCAGGAAACTGAAAATATCTTATCAATTTTACATTGTTGTGTTATTGTGATTTATGGGGTGGGGCAGGGGGGGATTGGGGATGTGGTGTGTCAATCCCACAGTGTACAAAAAATTCTCTTCCAGTCTGTTTGGTCACAAATTGAGGAAAAACTTAAAAAAGGACTAAGAACAAAGGAAGATATTGGATCAAGGGGAACTGAGAAAAATTATCAAAACCAGTAAGGCAAGAAGGAATAAAACAGGCTTTATACAGTCCATATGGATTAATACTCACTTATTTGTAATTCTGAATAACAGAAATTAATGCTAGAAACATGTGCTGAACCGTATTTGTACTTTTTACTGTAAAGGTCAAAGAGGTGTATAATGGTTTTGCGAAGAGAAAAAAGTAACTGTAATAAGGTCTATTACTTACTATAGTTGCTCTGTAACACTAAACCAAAGAGCGACAAACTGTACCTTTGGAAAGTCAAAGGAATTGCCTTTTACAGCTGAAAGGTCAAAACAGAATTTGGAAGAGCAGCTATTAAGTTACATAGTCTTTATGTACCATTCACAGTTTGCCAGTGAATTTACAGGAATTTCTATGCTGGATAACAGAGACAGGGCTTGTTCCCTTTTAGTATTAAACTAGGAGAACCCGATCCCTTTTGCATATAATCCTCCCCCCCTTCCAAAAGCACACAGTCTTGCAAGCATATTTCCTTGTTCTTGTATGTACCTGTACCTATCCAAAATGAACACAAGCCTATTTCATAAGCACTTCCCCATTCCTCTTGCAAGGCAGAAGCTGGCACAAGTGCAAACACGCAGCAGAGCTGTGTTGGGGCAGCTGACAAGGATGCGGTAGCTGCCCCCATCCCTGCGAAAGCATTGCCAGGCCATGGGAAAGCTCTCCGAAGTTGAAGGAGGTGGCAGGAGGGGCGGCAATAAAGGAGTTGCACTGAGAATATCATCTATGCAAGCTGCACACAACACGTCGACATTTCGTCTAAGGCACAGCCCCGGGGTACTGTTTCACTGTGCTAGCCAGGCAGGGACTGCTGCACTCCCTTTCTGCCCGGACAGAGGAGCCTGGAGAACAGATATATCCACTAAGAAAGTTTTTCTACACTCAGACACTGAAACTGTTGGGGTCTTCAATGTTGCATTCTACAAATTGTTGCCTGGTGCGTACCCAAGAGCAGTTTCTCTGACCTTTTCCCGCTTTCTGCAGAAGGGACGTGAATGAAATAAAAACCTCCATACTTCCTACTTAAACCAGAGTGTTACGGCAAAGTCCTTCGGATGCTTTATCCAGCTCAGGGCTAGACGGCAGATGCTGTCCCCAGTCAGAGTCATGGGGAGAAACCTCATTCACCACTCCAGCTATGGATCCTCCGCAGGAAATTCATGATGACGCAAGATAAGGTTTTCACAAAGGAAACGCCTCACAGCAGTCATTACTTAACCACTCTAGACCAAGATTAAAATTCTTTCTTTTATTGAGGAGAAAACCAAGGCAACTGCTGACATTTTTATGTCAAACACTGTAACTATAATTTCTGCCAAACAGGAATGTTCATCCATCTGGCTTATTAGGAATGTATGCTCCAGTTAACCCAGGTCAAATCTGTTTTACTTCTATGCAGTGGGAACTATTTTGAGAAGGCCTGTACAAGGCCCACAGATTGAGACAAACAGCTGTACAGAGCTTTGAGCACAATTACTGTGCAACAAAAAAAAAAGAGCCTTCTGCCCTGTGTACCATTAGGTAACATAGATCTAAACATGTCAAGGCTCATTCTTCATTGTATTATTGGGTACAGAAAGTATTGTTATTTCTGTGTATCATTCAGAAACAGTTCTAATGATTACAGGAGACTGCAGTCTGGAACCTTTATGCTGAGAAAATACCTGGCTAGCATGGTGTCTCACTGAAATAAGTTAAACACAAAATAGAATTGGCAAAGTAGTCCCAAGGGGGGGTTGAGGGACAAACTCCACAGATTGTGGAAAACAGAATAATCAAATAAAATAAATAACAGTTTCCAAGAACAATTTTTTGGTTCAGCTGATAAGTTACAGACTTTCAGTGGTTTCCTTAGAAAATCCATTGAGCTATATCTCTATTCTAAATCAAATATGTTTAGGACATTCTTTGTAAAGCAAGCATAGAATTATGGAATAATATAGATTGCAAGGGAGGCCATCTAGTCCAACACTGTGCTGAAAGCAGGACCCCCTTCAGAGTAAGATCAAGTAGCTCAGGACTGTGTCCAACTGAATTTTGAACACCTCCAAGGGAGGAGATTCTACAATCCCTCTGGGTAGCCTCCTCTAGTGCTTAACTGGTGACACCCATGGTGAAAAAAAAAATTAAAAAATCCTGGAATCTTGTCAAAATTTTCATTTCAGAAATCTGCTTCATCCTTTCCCTGTGCACCCCTGAGAAGAGTCTGACTTAATTTTTTCCATAACTACCTATAAAGTAGCTGAAGACAGCAATTAGATCCCCTCTTAGCCTTTTCATGGCTAATTAGTACAGTAGTTTTAATTTCATCACTAGGGAGAATACAGTTTTGCACTCAGTATACTTCCTACATTTTTGTAATGAGAGGATTTTAGGCCTTCCTCCATTTGTAATTAACTATGGACCTAGCTGTAAGTAAAAGAATGAGAGCATCCTATAGTCACATAATTTCTTTCTTGTACATACAATCTATATACATGTCCCAGTATTTTAGAGTTAATCCTGTGCAGAATTACCTACGTTCTCTGAAGATGTCTAAAGCAAACTCAAACATTGGTCAGGGAAACCATGAGTGGCAAAGTTAAGATTTAACCACAAAAAATGAATTATGTAGCATGTTTAAACTATGATGAGAATAACACATTTGTGACATAGTCCTTGAAACCACTCCCCAAATTTTGAACAAAGCACATCTGCATTAACAGGAAAGTGGTGAATCCACACTTACAAAGTGCATCTTTGAACCAGTTGCTGATTGAGTTACACACAACCTCTATGCAAATCTCCCCCCAAGGTCAATGTTCTGAACTAGGGAAATTTATTAATTCTACAAATACCTTTTGAGTCATTTGTAAGGCAGCTACAAAGAAGAGGAAAGAGCTTCTATCTTAGACCCAGAATGCTCTATATTATCAAAGTATATAATAGAAACATAGATGAATAAGTGTGAGACAAAAAGTCAAAAAGAATGATATCCCACTGATATGCTAGGGCTAAATTACACAGGAGAAAGCAAAAAGGAAGAATTTCTTTGTTGGCTAGAGATGCCTCCAGAAGCCATCTCTAAAGACCTGAGTATGAATAGTTCTTCAAGGCATGGCAAGCCCTCAAGCATCACGCTCTAGAAGAGATGTTTAAAGAGCCAAGGTGGATCCTCAGCTGGGTGGTGTTTCAGCATCTTTCTCATTGTAACTAACTACCATTTTTGGGTAAATAAACTTAGTTTTATACATGTATACAAAGTACACCAATTTTTGAATGGTAAAATTATTAACCACGGGTGGACTGGCAAATTCCCACAACATCTTGTCTCCAGCAGACCGATGGGGTCCCAAGAGGTTTAAAGGAACTGCAGTGCAGAGTTGCAAGAACCTAATGGGAGGCAAACAATACTGATTTTGAACAGGCAGTGAGGTCACCCACTCTGCAAGCTCCAAGACAAGAAAGAGAGAAAATCACCACAGATACCCTTCACAGTACGATTTAAGTCAAAGTTGTTACAAAAGAAGCCTCTGAACATGGCATTGTTGCACTCAATTTAAGCGCATTAATTAATAAACCAGAAAACCTGCAGTCAGTCAAGTTTCACGGTAAATGGCCAAGGGAAAAGATTTGTAAGTTTATTAATATTTCATAGTATTGTAACACTAAGCGTGGTATACATTAAACATGAAAGCAGTACTGAATTTCCCACTTTCTTTAGGAAAATGCACTACACAATGTTTTAAATACACAGGAAAATACAAGCATTGTTTTTTTTCTAATAAAATTTAAACACTTTTTTTCTCTCAGTTGAGAATGTGAATTTGGTTCCCAGGAGAAATTTCTACTTTTCTCTATCACCTGTTTCCTCAGTATCCAAGTAACTAGCAAAAAGGGAGACTGAAAACACAGCAAGATAAATTGAAGATCCCTAAGGAAAAGAGACAGGAGTTTCTGTCAAGGATCAAGAGGGGATTAAATATATACCTTCTGTTAGAGGGAATGATTCTGGGAGAAGAGATTTACTAGAAAACAAAATTGCCTCACAGCTGAAGATGCTGGAAAGTCTGCAAACCTAATACTGAGGAAGAAGATGAGGAACAGTCACTTTCCTACCCTGTCACGGGGAGCACTTAGCTTACTTTTTTTTTTTGGCTCAAAGAAATCTCATGGTGGAGTGAGACTTACATTCTTCGGAGATAAACAATAAAGTACTATAGGTGACAACAACTATTTTCACAGATCAAGAGGCAATATTATCTATACCATGGAAGTAAAATCCACAGAAACTCCTGTTCGTTGCCTGATGACTAAGGCTCCAGAGAGCATTTTTTGTTTTGTTTTTTTCTGTTGTGGTGTTAGTTTTCTAAAGCGGTAAGGGAATAAGATCCTTTCAGACAGGGCGAAGGGATTAGTGTATCTTGCTGATGATTCGGGGTCAAGCCTGGCAGTGTAACTGCTGGGATGGTTCTTAGCAGTAATGAGGAAGCTGTCTGAAAAAAAGGAAAAGAGGGATTCAATATCAGTGGCCACAGCAAACCGTGTTACTACTTCAAAAACTTCAAGTTTCTGACAACAAAGAAAGAGAGTGAAGAAAGAGACCAAGCAAGACATTTGCCAGCAGTCCCCTTACCTGCTGTGAAGGGCAATCAAGCCCAGTCCAACTTGCACAGCTTTTTGTGCCAAGCTATAACAGGCCCCAAAACGCCTTTTACTCAAACTATGTAAAAGCTGAATCTAATTTTTTCTGGTGGGGTGGGAGGACAGGGGTGAAGGAAGCATCATGACAAATGAATTAGCAAAAGAGGGTCAGCGCCATGCAGCTGACGGAGTGGTTTGGCATGGGCACCACTGCCCAAACCATGGATAATGGGAGCAGCCCCGGAGGACCTCCTGTGGCCTCGGCCCTGCGAAACCGCTGTGTTCCTCTCTTCCCTCGCTCAAGCCTCAGTGAATACATCTCTGTTTCAAAAGTACGTGGGCCTGTCAGGCTACAAGCCTCAACCCGAATCTGAGCAGCAGCTTTCCCTCTGTGGCTTTCAGTGTCTGGTACGGAAGGTGGTCGTGTCCCACCCCACGCAACCATGGCCAGCGCAGAGACCTGGAGGCAGCACCTGGAAGAGCACAGGTACCTTCCAAAGACTCCTTCTGGATGCTGGTGTCTATGGAGGCCTCTCCTCGCAGCTTTGATGAAAATAAACAAGCTCGTACCAAGTCCTGTCTATCCACAAACCAGGCTAAAGTCGAAGACGTGTAATATCAACGTCCCAATTAAGCCTGAGAACTAAACAGAAACTAGGCATATTACAAGCGAGGCCTAAATTAACTTAGGTGGTGATTAATTAGATCTATCAGAATTTATGCATAATCTGTAATTTATGCCATGCTGCATCAACCGATCATGTGGTTTATTCTACACACATAACAAGATAATTTAGATTATAGGGAGACACGCTGAAATGACATACAGCAGACCTATCGTGGAGGGAAGGGGAGGAGAACTGGAAACGGCTCTGAGTGAGAAACCTGTGTTTTCTCATCCTTGTTGTCGCATTCACTTTGTGAAAGCTGTAACTGCAGCAGCAAGGGCTTGCAAAACTACCTGCCAACATGGTGACACAAAGATGCAGATTAGAAGTAAACACTGTTAAAATAGCCCCCTGTATCTGCTATTCCTACTTGTATTTCTTTAGGGTTTTCTCCCCCTTACATTCTCATGCAAGGTCCTGGCAGGCATGAATTACAGTGGCACAGCTCTGTGCCTGCCATGTGTCTCAGATCCTTGAATCGCCTCCGGCTGCATTCTGGCTGACTGCTTCCCTCCCCCTCTGCCCCACATCCCTGTGTGGCTTCATACAGCATTCCCGTTTCTGCTTTTCCATCAGTTCCTACTGTCCCCGACAGCCCCCTACTCTTCAGGCATCCACCGTTTACCATAATATTCATATCATCAAAACAAGTTCTTGTAACTTTTGTAAATACATAGATACGTTTCTTTTATTGTAAGTGTGAGAAGATGTGAATGCATGAATATACGGCCATACAAAGTGGAGGCCTAGGTGCACTGTAGTTGCCCCGCTAGTGTTTAGACTGCATTGCCAGCTAGCTCCTGTCTTGTTAGCAATTCCTCCACAGAGGAAATTCTTGTGGCAGAAAGGCTCTGCACATAAGGAAAGCCAGGGTACTAACTGCATTAGTCCCAGAAACAAGGGATTCACCGATTTTCCGGTGCAGTTCTGACTAGCTTATAGCACTGACACTTTTGTCTGTTAAAAATGATAATGAAATTGTTAATAGTTAGGGTCCCATAAGAGGGTTTCTCTGCATGAAGTCAGGCTTGAGTGTTACACTTAATCTGCAGTTACATTTTAAATTGCATTTATATTATAGCTTAATTGAAGTGTGCATACAATTTCCCACAAATAGTACTTTCAGTTGTTATATTGTATCAATAATAATTATAGCGTTTTATACATTCATTCAACTTAGATTATGTGAGAGTTTGATTATGAATGCATTTGAATTACAGTGGAGTCAACTGTATACTGACATATAGCAAGTTGCTGCTATTTTGCTTTTTCCCCTCGTATACACCCTTTTAGAAGGCCCGCCTCTAACTGATACATGGGCACAGGAGCCAATATGTGTCTTGTTAACGAGTTAATGCTTGAATTATTAAAATATTTTCTTTTCATTCCCTTCCCTATCATCTTATGAAGGACCCTGCGATATGCTTCAGAATAGATATTTGACAACTGCCGTAATAGCTAATAATGGACACTACTGTCATGTAAGGTGCTTGAAGCTTCATAAACTCTCCTCTAGGACTCTCCTCTTTCTAGCAACACCATTGACTGTTTCCAGCCCTGAGTTCAGCCCTGGCCACAGCAACGATAACTTCTCTCCTTATACAGAAAATACATTCTTGCTCTCCCCTGCCAACCTAATTTCAGTCTTCAAGTTCATCAACTAAAGAATAACCAGGCTTTTGTTTACAATGATTACAAATTCATAATCCCATCTGGGCCTCAGAATTTCGCACAGCATATAGGCAATTAATATCCAATTAATGCTTGTAGACAGACTGACTGTGCTACATATCTACAAAGCAAACTGTTGACATTTTTATTTTAAACTGCGTGCTGTAAATTACATGGAATATGGAGTACATTGAAAACTCTCAGCAAATTCTGAAGTCAGGTACAACAACTCCCCAGGAACGTATTATCATCAAAAAACTTGAAAATGAAAAATAAAAATAAAAATCCAGGGATCTTTACCATGTAGAAAATACAGAATTACATCATTATAGACAAAAAATAATCTCTGGTGTTTATTAGGAAAAAGCCTCAGGCAATTGCAGAGAGTTGTGCTGTTTCTGTGTGAGAAAGAAATGGGGGGTTTTTAAAAACAACTTCCCATGAATGGCCACAGATATGGCTATAGCTGTAGACCAAGAAATAGGCTACAGAGTATGCATTAGAATACAAAGGATTACAATAATACAAAATAGAGAGGATGCAAATTCATATGCTGCAAAACTGAAATAGAACATAACCTGAAAAGAAGTGGGATTAACTTAAGGAATCCTGGAAGCTGTGACACACATTGTACATTTTCTTTCTGGCTCAAAAATACTCTCTGTCTTAATGAAAAGCTGTTATACAGAAGTACATCTCATAAGTTTCCAAATCAAGAGTCCTGAGGTTTCCAGTAGGTTCCCAACTGGGAGCCCTTCCCACTAGAATGAGACTGAATGACTTCTGATTATAAGTCAACATTTCAAATATCTCACTTAAAACTTCTTATGCTAAATTTCAAACATTTCCAAGGAAAATAATGCCAAAGAGACTGCCTTTGAGAAGACTTTGTTATCAGGCAGACAGCATTTAGTTGCGCTACAAATTCACATCATTTCAGGATATGCTATTTAACAGTTTAAGAAGCAGCTGATTCTCTCTTTTCTGCACTTTAGCAAGAGAAAATACAACTAAAAACAGGGCTTATAACTTAGGTGGCATAAATAAATATAGTTTGGCAAAATAATTAAAATTCCCTATTATTTTTTTGTTTGTTGTTACTCTAAAATAATCAGGAAGTATACCGAAATTATCATTGTAACGGAAGATGATAATAAAGATTACTAAAAGATGACAGATAAGGAAAAAGTGCTGAGTCCAGTGCTGGGCCCCCCAGTACAAAAGAGACATGGACATGCTAGAGCAAGTCCATCAAAGCACCACAAAAATGATTAAGTGACTGGACCACCTTTCAGATGAGGAGAGGTTGAGAGAGCTGGGACTGCTCAGTCTGGAGCTGAGAAAGCTCAGGGGGATCTTATCAATAACTATAAATACTTGACATGAGGGAGTAGAGAAGACAGACACAGACTCTTTGGTGCCCATTGACAGGATAAGAAACAACAGGCACAAATTTAAATAGAGGAAATTCCACAGGGACATAAGAATTAAAAAAAAAAAAAAAAAATAATAATACTGTGAGGATGGTCAGGTGCTGGAACAGGCTGTCCAGAGGTTGTGGAGTCTCCATCCTTGGAGATATTTAAAACCCAAGTCAGCAATTCCCTGAGCAATCTGCTTTTGCTGACCGTGCTCTGAGCAGGGAATTAGAGTAGATGATCTCCAGAGGCGCCTTCCAGCCTCAGCTGGTCTGTGAGTCTGTGAAATTTCATCAGTTCATGGGCTGAGCAACAGTTTCTGGAAGCACTCCAAGACAGACACACCACCTCTTAGGAACTCATAGTCCATCAGAAAAAACCTCCACAGACTGACTTATTGCACCAGGAAAAATGAATTCCTTGGTTACTATTTAGGGCTAAGACATTTTTCACTTTCTAGATAAGAATTTCCCAGATAAGAAGATAAGACCTTTGTGTCTACGGTAAGCAGATTCAGGGAAAAAACTCAGACCACATTTAGAACAAGTCCTTGTTTGAACCATGTCCTTCCTTCAGTTAAGAGGAGAATTACTGGTCAAGTAAACTTTGCTTCACATTTGCCTGCAACATGTCAAGAGCAAAATTAATCAATTCAGCAGTAGCAGCAGATGAGAAGACTTAGCAAAACGACTCTCAAATCAGCTTAAGATAATATGCAAAAATTAGCAAGCCTTCTTGGAGGAGGCAAGGGCTTATTTAAAGTAGCTAGAGCAGTAAAGAAATGCATGTGCATGACTCAGAGAAAAGGGAAAGTGGCAAAAGGACTAAAGAAGAAAATAAGAGAGCTGACAACAGTATGAGTAGAAAGCGTTTGGCCTTCACGGTTCAGATGCTAATCCCTAAGAAAAATAAACTTGTCCTTAAAAGACAAAAGGGTGAACGTTCACTGTCATTCAGTTTGTTTCAAAACATAAAATGTTTCCAATTACGGTTTTTAGCTGTAACAGCTGAAAGAAACTATTGTCCAGGTTTCAGCTGGGATAGAGTTAATTTTTTTCCTAGTAGCTGGCATAGTACTGTGCTTGGATTTAGGATGAGAAGGATGTTGATAAGACACTGATGTTTTAGTTGTTGCTAAGCAGTGCCCAGACTAGTCAAGGACTTTTCAGCTTCCCCTGCTCTGCCAGGCGCACAAGCAGCTGGGAGGGGGCACAGCCAGGACAGCTGACCCCAACTGGCCAAAGGGGTATCCCATACCATATGATGTCATGCTCAGCATATAAAACTGAGGGAAGAAGAGGAGTGATGGCATTTGTCTTCCCAAGTCACCATTACGCGTGATGGAGCCCTGCCTTCCTGGGGATGGCTGAGCACCTGCCCGCCAGTGGGAAGCAGGGAATGAATTCCTTGCTTTGCTTTGCTTGTGTGCACAGCTCTTGCTTTCCCGATTAAACTGTCTTTATCTCAACCCATGAGTTTTCTCACTTTTACCCTTCCGATTCTCTCCCCCATCCCATTGTGGGGGGAATGAGCAAGTGGCTGGGTGGTGCTTAGCTGCTGGCCAGGGTTAAACCATGACAACTATTAAGTTAGAAACTGCTAAAAATAGCAGTAATTCTGAAGTGATTCTGAGTAGACATAGCTTGATTTGAACAGGAAATAGAGATGGACAACATAATCCAATAGATTTCCTTTCCCAAAGCAAAAATGTGTCCCAGTTTACATTCCCTAAAGCTTTACATCAATCCGGTAAACAGGTCAGAAATATCGCTTCACTGGGGATATCTTTTACTTGTAATAGAGAAATGTGATTCAATTAAGTACAAATTCAATTTATACGCTCTCTAGAAAGCATCTTGATTTAAGCAACATCTTTTCAACCTCCACTAGTACCACTAGGCCATCCTGTATGTAAGGATTCAGCTATCATGGAACTCCGAACAATTACAGGAGAAAAAAAAAAAAAAAATCAGATTTGTGATGACTTATGTTAATAAAGCTTTTATTTTCCACTAAGTGTTGTACATTCTATTGTTAGATAACTGCTCCTGAAATTCACCATTTATTTCACAGTTTTATGTTCCCTTCCTTGCTCTTCTTAGAGCTTTCAGAACTGATTTATATAATTATTAGGAAGAACAGAAGGGACAGAATCAAGCCTTTAACACGCTTGTCCTTTACAGACTACTATAAAAGGAATTGTTCTCATGTTGGCAAGAAAACAAGAATTCCTTTTTGTGAAAAGTTACTTGGCTTCACCTTTGGTTTCCATTCAATATCTGATGCAAGCGAAACTTTTTCCTCTGTAAACAAAGAATATAAGCAGAGCAAACACTTTAATCTGGATCTTCTGCATTTTTGGAGAGTGAGTAAACATCAGTCGACCAAGCATTTATAAATGTGGCCTTAGAATCTGGTACAAAAATATACTGATTTCTATTTTCAGCATCGCTTGCAGGGCTTAAACGGGTGGGGCAGGCAATAAGCATAAAATATGTCCTAAATCGCATGGTAAAAGAAGGTTGACAATAAAGTCAAATGTATAAAAGAAATATTGTTGTCTTCCTGAAATCTAGTGCAAAGTAATAATTCATTTTGGGCTGCTAACAATCTTCACTAACAGCAGCACAAAAAAGACTAAACAGAGTTTGTTTGAATTAGTAAGGCTGTACACATCATGTCCACAAATTCACCATCAGTCCGTCACAGGACGAGGACAGATGGGCAGAGACCTCAGAGTTCTCCACAAATCTTTTGATACATACACCATCAGCAGAGTGCTAGATGGGTCAAAGTAGTAATAGGTCTTGCTACAGAAATGTTTCTTATGAGAAGCTTGTACCTGGTTAGGACCAATAAGGAAACATTTCTTGCTTGCTTGCTTACCTTTCTCCCACCTCCCCACCCCCTGCCTTTGGTTTTTCTCCCCCTCTCCTGCCATTGCAGTCCAGGACCTTCACAAGAAAATGCTTCTGCTTTGATAACAGGCTGCAAGCCTCCAAGGACCAGAACGGCTTTCTGGGAGAGAAAACTGTTGCCTCGCTCAGAATCCAATCAAAACCTGAATGTACCAAGTGAAAAATAAACCAAGGACATCATTATTCTGTCTCATTGTGATTTGGCTTGCCTTCAAATCTCATACCCTGTATATCTGAAATAGCAGCAACGCCTCCATTAGCTGAGCCTTCCAACACTTTAATCAAAGTATCTTTCAGAAGAAAAAGGCAGAAATGTCAAATTCCAATCACCCTTTAAATTCCTTGAATTCCCTGTGCTACAAAAAAATGAAAAGCCTTACCCAAGGATAATTTCCTGTAAAAACCAGTGTGTATGCATGCAGACACTCAGCCACGTGGGTGGGCACCAATTTTAGAACCTGGCAAGGACTGGTGGGGCGAGACAGGGAGGCTCCCCCGTGGGCATCCCGCGCTCATGGGAATGCTCCTGCAGTGAACATGACTGATTTTTCACAAGGGATAACAACTTCCACATTTTTTAAGAAACAGTTTATTGGGCAGCCACCGGGACAATGCCACGCACTTAGTCCAGTGCCCATTACAAGTAAATGTTTGCCCATCTTCTTTCTAAGTTTATATTAAGAATATCAGATACTGAGTTTGCTGATTTTACCGGGACACTTGGAGGGCAAGAGACCCACAGCTGTCTCAGACTTTACTGACAGCCAGAGGAGTAAAGTGGTCAAAAGAAACAGGCACAAAGGGTTTGATTAGCCTGACTAAAACTCTCTCTCCAGTTCTGTGTTGCTCATAATCCCACTGGGTCCCCTTCAAAATATTTTAGCAAAGGCAAAGTAAGAAAAATGTGATATTCTGGGTCCCCATTTAGGTCATCTCTATACACTGAAGAGTTTTAAGCTTCTTTTTTTTTTTCTTTTTTTAAAGGAATCCCCAAACCATTAGGGTACTTCATAGAAAAATACTGTAGAAAACAAAACCACCCTTAGGACTAACATATTCCTATAATGTTTTCTATGATGACATTTTTCTAGCTGTATCATTTTATAATCAGAATTGTGCTAATTTTTTTCTGCTGATCCTTTAAAAATGTTTTAAGAAATAAATTAAGTGTAAATATGCCATCTTACCTGTTATCTTGTATGAACATATTAAAAATTACAAGAACATATGCTTTTGCTTGCATAATACTATTTCTTCCTTCTACGTATGCTTGCAATACTTCCAAACTATATTACCTTTAAGAATAAAAGACTGTATGCAGCTGATAAAAATTTAACCATATAGAACTGGATTATTTAAAAGATACAGAATTAGAGAAAGGACCAGAAAACCTCCCAAGTATTATCCGCCTCATGCTCTAAATAATACCCAAGAATTAAAATAGGACTCACAACCAGAACCAAGAAAGATTATGACTTTCTTAAATTCCATCCTATCTGTCCTTCAAAACACACCATTAAAAATGTTCCAACTTGTTGCACGTGTGGCAAGTAACCTAGAAGGGAAGTCTCTGTGGTCGCTGTAGAGAGTACTCCGAACCCAAACAAACAACTCCTTTGCTCCACAAGTGTTTTTCCGGGAAGATGAAGGAGCGTGTTCCCTGGCGCAGACCAGCTGGCAAGCCATGCTGCAAAGCCACAGTCTGCTAACTGTTATTTCTGCTTTCCACAAAGCTCAGTCTTTGATAAGGCACAATTATTTAAAATTCCCGGTGCTGTTCTGCTTCCCCTGACAGTGATACGGTATTATCGCAAGTGCATCCTCCTTGACAGGAATGTGATGCTATAAAGTTCCGTTAAATTTATTGAGGAGGTTTTTTTTCCAGCGGTTAGCTGTAACACAGTGCAGTGGTTATCCTCCTAAATGATAATTAAACTTTGGGGTAACATTTAATTGAAAATGTACTGTGAAAATCAACAAGTCAGCCTTTTCAAATCAAGGCTGCTTGGATCACAGTCCCGTTCAATGTGATTTTGTCTAACAGTAATCCATGACAAAAATATGAGTTTAATCCTGTTCCCTCTGGTGATCATTTAAAAATGCTTAACCCCTTCAACAATTCTGAGGCTCAAATAATTTCATAGTATTAGTCAAGGGTTAACCTTTTTCTACAAATACTGTACCTTTTCAGTTAGAAAAAACTCTATCTGATCAGTAACAATATTCTCTAAGTAAAATAATTGAATCTTTTCCTTTGGAGGGAAAAAGAAAAGGGTGGGGGTGGGGGTGTGTGTGTGTGTGTAATTTTCACAGGATCACCAGTTTCATGCTGCCAGGCTACTGTTCCCTGAGTGCAGTCTCCTACTCAGTCACCATCCTGGAAAGGCCGGCCAGCTGCGATGCCCATGGGCAGCCTGGGGACCGGGGGGGAGGGGGTGGATGCTAGGTAGGAGCGGACAGGACAAAGCACCCTCCTGCCCCAGCTGGGGAGTGACTTTACGAGCAGTTCTTTCCTCACATCCAAGATCCAAGGAAATTTGCTGCCATCCTCCTCCCATCTCAAGGACTTGTCTTGGGCCACAGCAAATCACGCAGCCCAACAGAAGCAGCTTTGTAATACGAAGGGGCTGGCACTGCCAGCCCAGCTCTCCCCCCAGGGTGTGCATGAATCACCAGGCTTGCTTTGGAGGAGCATCACTGTGACCCCCGACACCCTGCACACCCACTGAGAGTTTGTGCCCATCAGCCAAACCCAGAGTGCACTTCCAAGTTGAACTTCCTCCCGAAGGGATGCAGGGCGTGTCCTCTGGGATGCACACCAAGACACACTAATAAGCATGGACGTTTGGGAATTCACTTCAGGAATGCACTTCTGACCCGAGCTGAAGCACAAACCTAGGTGGACCCCTGCTACAGTAAACCCATGCTAACTGGTAAGAGACCCCTTGTGGCCACCAAATTTCAGGCAGGATTAGTTTCTTTTCTGCACTGGCTCTGTTTTGGTGATTAATTCTATTTTTAGTTACTATTTTGTGCAAATCCAAACAGAGAAAGAGGACGCCTGTGTGCAACTGCAAGCAGAATTTGGTTCCATGTCAGACTAAGGACGCAGAAAGAGAATTATATCTGCTAGAAGAAGAAATACAGTATATGATACTGAATCCCCTAGGGAGGGTGGCTTCTGAGATAAAGTTCACTGTAATTTCATCTTAATTAAAACAAAAGTAAATTTATATCTCATTTCCCCGCCACTTTATTATTTAGGTGTCATTGTCAAAGACTCTGCAAAAATCTAGGAAGATACAGTTGCTCCCCAAAGGAGTTTCCAGTCTAACTCAGGCAGAAGCAAATGCTGAATAGCTCAGGAAAGAAAGTAAAGCCCTCAACGATGAATAAATACCTTTATGTTTTCACAAAGGTCATTCTCTGCAGAAGTGAGAGAAAGCAGGGAACGTAGAACCTGCCTCTACTGCTGTTGCACGGGAAAGAGCAGAAGAGAAAAGAGAACAGGTGAATGCAGAGGTGGATGGAGGATTGGAGAAGGGACTTTAAGAAAAGAAAAAGGATGGATTTAAAAAGCAATGCAGAAGTGTAAGCAACTGCTGACACCTCTAAGAGCAAGAAGTTTTCATCCAACATAGAGGAAGAAGCAAAGTAAGCACATGCAACAAGTAGAAGTGACATGTCCTGAACGAAGGCTGGGGATAAATTTGAGAGCATTATTTTGGACACTCTGTCACAAAGTGCAGATACGAGTTTTTCATTTTTTATTGAAATACAACTATAAAAAGACCTTAACAATATTGTACAAAATTATATCCAGAAAAATGCCATGCCCTTTAAAAGAGTGAGGATACAGGTAAGGAAATCAATTCAGCTAAATAATTCCCAAGAACCGCTAGGACAGCTCCCTTTCATTTTAGATATGAACATAGTTACACGACATAATTTAGGAAGTGATTTAATGGCTCTTGTCATGAACGCTATTCATCTGCTAGATGCAACTCTGGTTTTCTATTCATATTTTTCAAAAGCTCTAATGCAGCTATTTTTCTTTCTTTCTTTCACCTACTACATCTTCAGAGTGCAATTACAACTTTTGAGCTAAGCAACAAAGATCTCCCCCCCCCCCCCCCCCCCCCCGCCCCTTACTTAGCAAGCACCTGCCCAGCTTCCCTTGCAGCCCTGTCTCCTCCTCAAGGCTGAGGACAAGCAGTCCAGACTGATATTGTGAACCCCTTGGAAAAGGACTATATAGAAAAAATGAAGAAAACAAATCCTCCTTATTCCTCTCCAAAGACGACTAGTGGAAAAGGTTGGGCATGACATTCTTTGCTCTAGAGTGTGTCATCTTCTTGCCAACCAGGAGTTGAGAACCCATGTGAGAGAAACCCGTGACATTTCTTCTTCCCAACCCCATCCCCAGTATTTTCAGAAGGGAAGCAATCTGTCTCCTAATTATTTTATAAGTGGTGATGATGTTGATCACATTATTCTACCCCTTCTTGAACTGTCAGACTGTGTCCAATAATTGAAGTGTCCTATCACTGCAGGACCTCTCCCAGTGGAACAAAACTATCTGGAAAATTTATAGCTGATTTAAGTCTTATTTACTGCACAAGAAAGCAGAATTTGAGTGCATCTTGAAAAAAGAGAAAGCAAACTATGGCATAGGACCACACCTGCACTCCCTGAAATTTTCTGGTTTAAGCTTTTTTCCTGTCAAACATAACAAAATCTAACATTGTTTTCAGGAAGCTTCATCAGAGGTTAGAGACCATACAGTCCATTATATGTCATGGGAGAAAATGACAGTATGTATGCATTCCTGTGGCTCTTATTAACAGAAAAAAAATAGAGAAAACCAGGAATTCTATTATTACACAGAGGCAGGACTAAACTGAAAGTGGAAGAGCCAAAATAGATTATAAAAGAGGGGGGAGGGTCCATAGAGTAAGTCTGGACAATACTGACACCTTTTTTTTTCCCCAGCATGATCTGTTTTGGGAGCCTGGTGGTGGAGGAAGATGATCAACTGGGACCATGGTAGATGGATTTTTAAACTCTCTGTCATTCCTTCATTCTTGGCTCTCTGCAGTCTCTTACTCTTGGCATCCTCTGTTTTTCTTCTTATTGCACAGAAAGGATAGCTTTAAACTAACAAACAAGTGCAAGTCTGGAAAACACGCCTGTTCTTTTCTGGGAAGCGCATGGGAGAGCTCAGCTGCTGCTTGCTTGGAGCAAAACTGACACCCCCTCATTCGGTTGTTACCAGACAGTTCAGTGGCCAAAGAAGAGCTCCCTTACTCCGTAAGTTAATATTAGGCAGTGAAACTGCATATGTCATTAAAGTTCAAAGCAATTGATTAACCCTTGATGCGTTGCCAAATTAGTAGAAGAATGACACCATTTTTTTTCAAATTTATTGGTCTGCCTTCTCAATTTTTTCTTTTTTAACCCCATGCTTTAATAAGAGGTGAACCTCAGGAAAAAATGGATTATTTTTATTCAAAGGAGAGCTGGGTACCGTTTCTGAAGCACTTCTTTTATACATAATGTGCAGGACATTACCCCCCTAACAGAGGCAAAAAAAAATCTCATTATTTTTCTCCCTGGTGCTCTCCTTCTTTAGACTTGGAAAGTAAACATTTAAAAATGCATGCTGTTAGTGGGCTGCGTAGCACTACACTGCTCTGTCAAAGTGAATATTGTGATAAATTATGTTGGTCTGTTCATACTTACAATCATCTTCCACTTCCTCATACCAAAGCATGTGAGCAGACATGAAATCTCTCCACAAAGAGGAAAAAGAAAACAACGGCAAAATATTTCTTGGCAAAGTATATTCCAACTTTGCTGCTCCCGTAGCTTTTGCTGAATTAGGCTTGTCCCTGCATAACAACAGACGTGTCCCCGCGCAAGCCCCAGCAGCTCTGTGGAGGAGAGTGCAGAGAGCACCCTGGTGGGATGCAGCTCCGGGCTGGCTGCCGGCAGGGTCTGCGTCCCGGGCAGGGAGAGGCAGGGATCCTCACTTCCACCCAGCCGGCATGGTAACTAATGCCAGTGCTCTTTGGAGGCCCCTAAATGTTTCAAATTCCAGGACCTGCGCAGAAGCAATGCTCTGTGCTTCCCTCAAAACAAAGTTGATTTCCCATAATAGGACAGCCCATGCACTCGACGTATAAGGCTCTGCTTCCAGGGTGGCATGTGCAATGGATTTAAACTATGTGTTATGGCTTTGCAAGGAACATTTTGCACTACAGGGTGGGGTGAAGATGTTTACTACTCCCTGTGTGCAGTTCCCCCGAGAGCCCTATGAAACAGATTTGCCCCCTCCCCAGCAAATGACCCCCAGCCCATCCCCAAGAAGGATCCTCCCTTTTTCGGAAAGGAGTAGTAACCCTCCTGTATTTGGCCGTTC
Source organism: Gorsachius magnificus (assembly GCA_034008185.1). Classification (NCBI taxonomy): domain Eukaryota; kingdom Metazoa; phylum Chordata; class Aves; order Pelecaniformes; family Ardeidae; genus Gorsachius; species Gorsachius magnificus. Next base: position 92,722,086 of record CM067081.1, read on the forward strand.
TCTCCCAGATGAGACTTTTGGGATTGCAACCTCTCTCCCAAGCAGGGGAAAAAATAAACAAAACCAAAAATAGTGCTGTCATCAAACTAAGTATGTAAATACTAACACAGGTTGTGATAAGTCAGTAGCTGCTTTAAAAAAAAAAAAAAAAAAAGAAGCTATTGACTTACAATTGACCTTTCCACTCCCAACAAAACCATGCGGTAGTGCTGCTACACATAGCCCAGAAACACCTCACAGAAGAAGCAGAGTCAGGACTGTATGCAAGCTGCCTGTTGCTGCCTCTTCCTAATGGTGGGAACATCCTTTTACTCCCAAATCCCAAAAGCTGTTGGTCCCAAACAGGTGGGACCTGGGCTCATGCTCTCCCCCTGCATTTGGTCCCAGGCCTCCTTAGTTTATATGGGAAGGAAAAGCAGGCATCCACACAATACTTGGGAATGGGACTGCGGCGTCCTTCAACCAAACCCAGATTTTTACAAGGCTGCTTTCTACCTTTGTACAGTATATATGGTCTTTAGAGATAGGCCATAAAGAATCATGTTATTAATTCATGGCTTCATTTGAAAAGTCAGTTGAAAAAACACTCTTATGCTGTTCATTACTTTATTTTTTAAAATCTATCCCTAAAAAACTGAAAAATGTTATTTTCCAGTTTTAAAGATTAAAGTGTCTAGTCATGGTGATTACAAGTTTATAAGTAAATTCCTGGATTATACAGAAAAATAAACACAAAAATGAAGTGCATAATATACCTTACAGCCACTGGGATTTTCTACACCGATAGTCAAATTAATACCCTTGAGAACCTGGATGTACAGTACATGCCAACAGACTCCTAAGGATTAATTTGCAGCCCACAGGAACTGCAAGTCATGAACTGATGTAGAAAATAATCTGAAGCAGAGCAGAGCATGCTGTGACAGCAGCAGCATTTTGATTATTTGAGGGAGAAGGAGACTGAGCAAACTCAGGAAAGGAACTGCTTATTGTGCAAAAGTTCTGTTTTAAAATATCTAAGGTCACACTTGATAGCACATGCTGTCAATAACTGAGGCCCAGTAATGTACTTATAGACTACAAGTGAAAGTTATCTTGAAGGCAGGTGTTTAATGCTGGACCTGTGATCCTCCTGGCTCCTATTCATTTCAAGGTGACAAACTTTTTCTTCAAAATTTTCCAGGTGCCTAAATCTCTGTTTCTGAATATGAGCAGAGGGCCTTCATCTCGACAGAGTTATGCAGTCTGTGTGACGCCTAACTCCAGTCATAATCCACAAAAGCCATGTGGATTATTTGTCCTCTGTGGCAATGTCTTTGAGACCATCAGAGAATACTCAGATCAGGCTCTGCAAGAAACGCAGTGCTACATAAAAATTTCTTCTAAAACATGGCTCAAAGAAGTGTCTAGTGATAATATTTCCAATAGCTTATAAACTAAACAATCCTACAGATGCAGGAAATCCAGATTTGCTTCCCCTCTTTTTGCTGGGGGAGTTAAAAACTCCCATGTCTCAAGAGAGCCCCTGGTTCATTCACAGGAATGCAGAAACCTTCAACCTAGCAACATTTTCCCTTCCTTCTGTTGACGCTCCTGAGGTCGACAGGAAAAGAGCCAAGATTTGCTGTGTCATGGAAATAACAAAAGTTAGTGTTCAAATCTACTGGGGTTTTTGGTTGGGTTTGGATTTTTTTTTTGGGGGGGGGAGGGGGTGTTGGTTTTGGGTGTGTCTGTAAACAAAACTGAGAGGCTCTTAAGTACTGTTTTAAGCAGCTATGAATGCTGTAATCGGTTAACACAAAGAAACATCATCACCTCTACTGAAAAGAGGTTTTATATGCATCTGTCAGTCCCTACTGACTAGCACCCTGCACGTATAACCTGGAACAGGTTTATCATTTTGACACACCAGGTTTGCTTGTTTACAGGATTTTTTGGTCTCGACGAGCATTAAAAGCTCTGGCTTTCTTCAAGAACCAAGAGCAAGTCACAGCCTTACTGTAGATCTAAGTCAAGCAATTAATGTACTCTCAATAAATGCTGGTAGTCAGAGGGCACCTGCCTCACACTTCCTTCTAGATGCTGCAAGTAGCAGGCTCCGGACTGCAGCATCACTGCTCGGTGCTTTGAGACTGTAGTGCCTGTGCTACAAGAAGGCAAAGGAGCAAGCTTCAAAGTCACAGAGAGGTTGGAAAAGGCAGGAAATTTGGAACGATAAAAGTGTATTTTTTTTTAGGTGATTGCTGGCAGATCTAGTTTAATGTTGCCTTCCTCTTTCACAATCAGTAATGGGTTAAAGAAAATTGTCTTCACAGTAATAGGGTGATTTTCAGCCACCCATTAACAAACACTGTACACAGAGGCTGTTTATCTTCCTGCTTGAGAAGTCCTTTCAAAACCCAAGTATTGATAAAGTTGAAAATATCTCCTTTCTAATGGTATGAGCATGACAGTAATGCAGAGTTGGAGAAAATGCCGAAGAGGCCAGCAGTAATCTGAAAACAAGGCCCAACAATAAACTGCCTGTTCAGGGACCATTTAGGAGATTGGGTTGAGCATACATCAGCACGACCTTAGAAAATAAATGGATTTCAACATCCAAATTTGGCAGTCAAGTTTATCGCCTCAGAAAGCTAAACCAGATGGAGGCTAGGACTTGAAGATAATGGTCAAACCCTTGATGGGACATGAGACTTAAGTTTTCGTGTCTCTAACTCTTCCTCTCCTGGACCATACTAAAGGGCTACACTGAAATTCAGGACTTCTCTGTCAGGAAAAAAGAAAATAAAAAAAGGACATAATTGGAAATTTATGTTTTTGACATAGAAAAGAAATACTACAGTAGCCAGAATAATTTATATGGGAGGAGATGTCCCCAATTCAACATAAATAAATCAAATGAGAACTTCATGTTAACAACCTCTACAGAGTAACAAATCTTCCATCTCACTGTAATTTACTATGATACAAGCACCAAACAAACACCCAACAAGAAAGCAGACCATATTGCCATTTATATCATCTAAGACAGACAGCATTTCCTTTCCTGTTAACAGATAAAACAAGAAAATAACAAATAGATAGCATGCCACGCAGAACTGATTTACAAACCTCTTATGACTTTTTAAACATCCCAGTGGCACACGTTGTTTGCCAATACAACTCAACATCAGGCAGAGCACTTACAGCATAAACCTAGGACAGATGATATTTTGATTATAATTTCAGAAAACATTTCAACCTTTATTCCACCCTGTTTTTAACTCCCTGCCAAAGCTGACCAAAAATAAATAAATAAAGGCAATCCAAGCCTGTCACTCAGCTCAACCATTAGGCTCATAACAAGATGTTTCTGTGCTCTTGCCAGTATTTGCAAATCTATCACATCTATCTGTGTGGGAAGAAGCACTGAGCTCTAGGGACTATGGGACTGATGTGAAGGGAGAACTGGGATGGGAATCTTTTAAGCACTAATGCTCAGGGTGGGGTTTTGCCCTGGTGGTATATTGGCTCTGAGTCTTTTTATTGTTCACTTTCTGTTATGAAAAGCCAAACCACTTGTGTGTCAGAAACAGAGGAAAAACAAATCTTCGACAGCTTTATCGCAATAGAAGTAAACAGACAGCTTCTGATTTTCCTGTGAAATAAGCAAGAAAAAAAAAAAAAGAAACAAAGAAAAAAGAAAATCTTTCCAATGTGAACCACTGAAGAACTTATTTTTTTTGTTTCTTAGCCTATTTTTACTTCAAAAAGGAATACACTGTAGAGGTTTTTAGTACAGGATGCAAGGTTTTGTTTTTTTGTGGTTTTTTTTTGGTTTTGGTTTTTTTTTTATTTTCTCTGTATGCCTATTTGATCTGCAGACCAGAAAGTAAAAGACAAGGAAAAAAAAACACCAAAACAACCAACAACCAAAAAAAAAAAAAAAGCCCAAAAGCACTTGGCTCTAAATTCTGAAGGAAGTAGTAGGTTTTAGCTTGTAGAGTGGAAGATAGAAGTTTATAGTCAGAAAAGTAGCAGTCAATATAATGATTAAGACAAAGCCCTCTCATATGCAAGGGGCTGTTAAAAAAATGCTCAGTTTCCATTCAATGTATGTCTATATCATGAAACACTTTTGTTTGAAAACATGCTCTTGCATATGAATCAGCATATTAGTTCATTACTGTTTGTGCTCTCCCCAAGCAAGCTATCTCCTTCCTGCCATAGTTGCTGTGGTAGAGGGGTTATGCTTTTTTGGAGAGCATCTAGCACAAAGAAGGGCTGGGCTCCCTTCTTGCTAGTTCAGCCTAACAAGCAACTCTCAGAAAACAACCAGTAATTACTGTCCGTTTTGGAAAGCTTCAGCCAAATTACAACCAGTCCTTTTTTGCCTCCATTTCCCGTATGCATAATGTCTGTGCTTTGCAGATCTTTAGTCTCAAACCCTGTCAATTCTCCAACTTTCAGACACTTTCACCTCAGCAGAAATGAAATCAATCTCAACCGGAGTCAGTTGGACCAGACTACTCAGAAGATATACTGAACCATCAAAAGGGAAGTGTAAGAAAGGATAGCAAATTATATAAAAACTAATATTAAGAATGCAAAGGAGAGAAGAAGAAGATTTTAATTACTGATATGTACATGGTAGGAGTCCAAGTAATAATGTGGAATTAGAATTACTCATTTATGCCTATACATTATCTGGTCTTAATCTCTCCACAGAGGCTCAGATGACCAGAAGGGAGAACATCGTATTAACTAATATTCCTTTCTCTAGATTTAGGCGTATAACTCAGTCTGATCACCATAAGCATTCCACGTAATCTACAGAGGAGCTACTCCTCCAGAGAGTGTCTGAGTATGCAAAATAGGCTCCTGCCCCAAACTGCCCTCGGGGCAGGAATGGGGGTTAGGGGTGGGAGGCATGGTTCCTGGACGTGGCTCTTATTTTTGGCCCATCCTTGGTTGTCTGTCCAGACCGCAAAAGGCCAAGATCAGATTATCTCTCTTCTCCCTGTCTTCTCAACATCTGCAGGAAGAAAATCTGGGCACACAGACCAGAAGGAAAGCACAGCACAGCACATGAGGTCCCCCAGTTCAACAGGAATCCCTTTGGTGCAGTTACGTGCTCAGGGGGGGTCCAAAACGTTGAGATGTACCCAATTCTGAAAGCCACTGCAACTCACCCAAGGGAAGTCTGTATTCACCATTGTCAGCATTACAGAGGAATTGATCCCAGACTCCACAATGAGCAGTTACTTAAATGCAACTAATAATAACTTCATTACTTCCACCACATGTAAATAGTGAAATAGTAACCAATTTTTATGCACGCACTCACATTCGCATGCATGTAAGTCACTGACAGGTTGAGAGCATGCACAAGCAAGTGCTGGCCATGGTAAAGTATGCATGTGCATATCTATACAACTTTTAAGAGGACCCAATTTCTCAAAGTTGAAAACAATTATAAACCCTCATCAGTAATGAGAAAAATATAGAAATAGAAAGAAGAAAACTGAGAGATTTTAAAATTCTTACATATCATTACTAAGAAAAGAAGTTCCTCTGGTTAAAAACAAACAACTGCAAACAAAAACAAATTTAGTCTAAAAAAGAAGAAAGTATTTAAAAAACAAAAGCAAATACAATACATAAGGAGCAGAGGAAAAAAGCCAAGCTATTGCAAAGAATATCAATAAGGAACTAAAGGTAATTGTGAATCAGAGTCAACAATCCATATGTACGAGACAGAGAATTCACCCAGGTCTGCAGGCAAGCTGCATCAGCTCTGCCAAAGACAACTCAAGGTCATTGTGCATAGCAAATGCATTAGCTGCTAACACAAACAGATTTCTTTAGAGAAACATAACTCAAGCGCCAGCCACCTACGCAGTATCCCAGTCACCCCATCATGTAGTCCCTTAGCTTTACTCTGGTCTTGTCAACATCTCAGCTGTGTCCAGTTTTGACACCACGCTTTATGAAAGCCAGAGACAAACTGGAGAGGACTCAGCATCACAAGTATCCAGACAGTTTTCTTTGTGAAAAAAGACTGAGGGAACAACACGTGTTTAGTCTGGGAAGGAAAGGCAAGGGAGGACACAGCTGCCTCCCTTTCAGCATCTACAGATGACAATACTCTATTATTTTTCATGTATGCTAAGGAGTTGGACATTGTTTCGGTAATGTCAACTTAGATCTGACTTTAGGATAAAATTTTGATAGCACCAGGTTATTTACATATATGAAAATATACACATGGAGATTGCCAAACCCTTATAAGTTGAAACCTGTAAGGAAAACGTTATTAATTCTTTCTAGGGTAACAAAGTAGATTTGATCTATCTCAGCCCTTGCAGTAGAAGAAACCTAATCCCTCTTATTTCTGTATTTCTGTAACTCTCTGAAACAAGAATTACAGACTAGTTAATATGACCTGTCACATACAGTTCAAGTTTGTATTCATCTCATAAACAAAATTAATTGCACTGTGAAAGGAGATACAGGAGTACACAGACAACCTGGAGACTTAAACGCTATTAGCAGTTCTTCCAGTCTCTCATCATTCAATTTCTATTTGTTTCTTTCCCACATAGAAAACGAATGCTTACAACCTAAACAGGTGCTAAACACTAGCATGATTAATTATTGTTTAAGATGTGACAAACTGTTTAAACTATAAGAGTATTAAGGGTCTGTGTTTTAATTACATTGATTTCACCTTAAGTCCCCTGGATGACAATTGCTCAAAGCCTTAGTTACAGTGGCAAAAGACTGTCACATTAAATCTGTGAAGTCTGGGTTATTATGACAGCAAATTATGATGACAAAATTCTGTTAGTTCAAGTCTAATGAGACATTACTGCACACACTAAGATGAATGTTAAATTATTTCTGTGTGGGTCTATATGCAGGTTAGTACATCAAGATGATGGCAAAATGAGGTTAATGCAAGTCTGCAGAGCTGACATTACAAATGTCAAGATGATTGCAAAATGATGCTCCTGCAAGTGAACTATGATTAAAAAATAGGACACTAAACACAAAAATGTGTTAAGGGAATGTAAAAATAAACCCACATAAAATAAAACTAAAGAAAATTTTACTTAAAGCAAAAGACACGCTGGATACCACTAGCGCTGCAAGCCAATTGCTTGCCAAACTGGCCAGTGCTGATCAGGATGGCGCAAAGCCAGGATGAGACTACTTTACAAGTAACTGCCTATAAATTCTTGCTAATAGTATCACTAGGAAAATTTTTCCACTAAAAAGAGGTAATTGACTCTGTAGAAATATAAATAATTTTTGAAAAAGGGCTCAAGATTATTGTCCTATGACGGAATCTGGTTCAATTGGGAAATTCCTTACTATATTTAATCACATTGATATTTTTCTCTTTTGTATTCTGGTGGGATTAGAAGCACATGTCTAAAAACCAAATTATCCATTAGGCCCAAGAGAAATTAGCCCAATCTCAGGAAAATTCAAATACATAGGATCCACAGCATTATAAGATTAAGGAGATTACACATTTAATATGCAGAGTGCTCATAATATTTTAATGTGATTAGATCAGTAACACTAAAGATTTGCTCGTATATTTCCTTAGTGCAATGTTTAATTAGTAATTCTAACTTATCAGAAAAAAACCCCTTATTCAAAACCTGGAAAAAAATCATCTTTTTTTCTGCATTTAAAGTCCTTCCTCCTTCCTATCATCATTCTATCTACTGCTAAATACAAGAGTTACATCCATTTCCAGTTTGACAACAGTAGGTACTCTGTGTCCTTTCAAAAGACTGGCATATCTATTTATCTATCGGTCTGTCTATCTACCTGTAATGTTTTCCATAAAGTAGGAGAGGTACTCTATCTCCTTATCATCCAGAAGATACGATACTCAATTCCTGATGAATTACACTGGTGAACTGAAGTGCTTTTGTTAAATAACAGGTTTTGTCAAGTAGCTTAGGTAGTGCCTGACCTTTAAGTGGAAAGCATGCATAATTTTTTCCCATCTAGTAGAGAATAAAATGAAAAATTTACTTTTCTTGCAAAGTTATTAGTTTTTATTGGGCAAGTTACCCATCCTATTCAGCAAAACAAGAACATGGCAAACTCTCATTAAAAAAAAAAAAAAAAAAAATCCTAAAAAGGGAACTTATTTCAGAGATAAGTACAGAGTGGCTTGTGCATTTTTCAGGATTTTCAAGCTAGCTCCATGGCTAATGAATTAGTATTCAGAGTACAGGAAAGGAGATCAAAATGATGAGTTCAGGACTCCAAGTCACCTACAGACTGAAATTTGTAAGTCATTTTCACTGCATAAATTACGTTAATATTCATGTAGCTTTTCTGGAGATGTGCATACATAGCACTTGAAGGCATGTACTTCTTAGAAGACTCAAAAAACAGTACAGCCAGCTACTCACTAATTTGGCTAGCTGCGGCGAGCCTATGCCAACTGCAGTTACCTGTGAATCTGAACTGAACATAGGAAAGAAAACACAGACAAACTTATAAGGGAAGTGCCATACAGCGTGCCTTCATGCTGCCTGATGATTTTAATCTTACTAAATATATTCCAGTGAAGATATACACTCTGATGGCAATGAGATAAGATGTGTAAAATTCACTGAATTCAGTGATGTTCTGTAAGACTGAAAAAGAACAGACCATGGGAAAATTTACTAAACTTTTTTTTAATCATTTGTGAAAAGCAACAGCAATCAAATGGTACCTAATTATTATAATGACACGGAGGAGGTCCAACTAAGGTGTTTCAAAATCTAAAAAAGTCTATTTTCTGAGGAATTATTTCAAATTTTAATTGTTTTAAAACATTTAATTTCATCAGTGCACCTTAAATTACAGGTCGGTTGGTTGGGGGTTTTTTTGAGCATGTTAGTTGCTTATGCAATATGTATACAAATGCTTATGTGATTATATCTGAGGGCTGACAAAAGTCCAAAGGGATTGTGTGCTCTGTGTAAACAACTGCTTCCTCTAAAAACATTTCATGTAAGTTTAAAAATCTAATTTAGATCAGAACTGGGGCAGCTTTATTATTAATATGGAAAACAGAAATTTTTGGCAGTCTTTTCTGTTATAGATCCTCTTACATAGAGCCGGAGTACCTACTTTCATATGAGCAAAATACCCCTCAAACTATTTTTATGCAGTAAATCATGGATTATGTGCATTACATAAGTAAAACTAGTTGGTATATTAACATTGGGAAAGTGGGCACAATTTAAAAATCTCTAAAATTAATCAATCCACAGAAGATAGAGCAACATGTCCCATATGGAGGACAACAGCAGCACAGGGGTTTGGAGAGCAAAGTACTGGTTCCAATCTCTGTAGACTTTTTATGAGAGCTGCAGATGCCTGAACTTAATTTATCTAATACTACTTTAGGTGCTTGATGGCAAACTGCCTGACCTGTACTTGCTTCTCCTGAAAGGCACAGGTCTTCCGTAGACCCTGGGTGAGAAACAGCAGCCCACGCCACTAGTTCCAGCCACTGTCAAACACTTGAAATGGCCTGTGTTTAAACACCTGATTTTTTCCCTACCAGTGCAGCACAAATAATGACTCTCTTTTTTTCTTTAAAAAAAAAAAACACACAGAAAAAATATTTCACATTAAAGTACTCTGTCACTCTGCAATCATTCCAGTGACTTTTTTTCCCAGTTTGATAAATACACCCATATTGATCTTCCCATAAGGATATCCTTGACCAGAATATACATGTATCAAAGTCTACCAAGGCTACCAATACAACTGAAAAAAATATTTTTTTAATCCGAAACATACAAATAGACTTGAAATGGTTTTATAATGGTACGTATTTCAAGTACAAAATACATCAAGACCCACAATACGTACTTCAAAGAATCATAGAATTTTATGATTCTATGATTCTAAGTATAAAATACATCAAAAACCACAATAAGGACTTTAGCTACTATGTAAAACTGTTTCAATGTCACCTGGATGAAAGGTGCCAAATGCAATGCCCATTTTTTAAAAAACTCTTCTGGAACTAAAAACCAGTATGTCTGGTCATGGAACCTATCTAATTTTCAGAAATTATAATAAGAATAGAATTAACAGACACAAGTATAAAATAGTGGGGAAATGGATTTTACAGAGGAAAACCACACTTCATGTATCTGATAGAGTTCTTCGAAGGAGTCAGCGACCAAAGTCAAGAGAAACCTTGCAATTTAAAACATTGTTCAAATACTGTTCCTCATTAAAGACCTTAAAGAAACAAAGATGTCATGGGATGAGAAATCCACTTTCACAAACAAACAAGTCATTAAAAGACAAAACAGAAAAAAATTACAAAGCATTTTGTCACCAGCCCAGTTTCACACAGATCAGTACCAGGGTGGGTCAACATATAAAGTACCTTTATATCATTACATGGATCTAAAAAAAGGAGGCAACTTTCAAGTTTCCTAATAGTCCTAAGGTATTCAGGAAAATAAAAATGAAAGTTGGCTGCAGAGAGATGCAGAAGAGTCTCAGAGTGTCAACTAGGTGATAAAAAAGACAGATGAAATTCAATATCAAGAATATGTGGAGAAAAAGAAATCTCAACTTTACGTACTCAGCATGGGCTCTGAACTAGTTATTACCACTCAGGAAAGAGATCTTGGAGTTATAAAAGGTCTATGAAAATATCAACTCCATCTTAGAAGCTGTCAAAAAGCAAATCAAATGCTGGCCATTACTATGACAGAAATAGACAGCGCCATACAAAATATCATTATAGTATTATTTAAAGTCTTCAGTTGTTCGTACTTTGAATACTGTGGGCTGTTCTACTTCCCTATCACTAAAAAGATATAGCAGGAGAAGTAAGGACAACAGAAATGATTGAAAGCTAGGGAGAAATAGCCTCCATATAAAGAATGACTCAAGGATAGTCTTCAAGGTAAGCTAAGGAGAGCGTGAATGAGCATGTAAGTTCAGTCCTCTGAACCTGACAGGGAGGAAGAGCTATCCCAGGGGATGCACACTACCAAGCAAGGAGCACAGCATTATGTGTCAAGGGACTAAACATCTAAACCATGCCAGAGAGGGGCTGAGGCCAAAATAGGCAGGTACAAGTCCAGGAAGAGATCCTGACATCATCACTGACAGTTTTCCATAATCATTGGCTCAATGTGCAGAGCGGACAAAACGAGCTGACCCAACGCTGGGCATCCCCGCGTGTGCTGGGAGCAAATCAGAGGTTTGTTGTGCTGCTGCAGAAGCCTGTGGTGTGTCCATACCTGAAGGGCTGTGTGCAGTTCTGGTCTCCAGGAGGATGTAGCAGGGTTAGAGAAGAGCAACTGGAAAGAGTCAAGGGGCTGGAGCTGCTGCCTTACAAGCAGAGACTCAAAGAGCTGAGACACTTCAGTTTGTAGAGGAGAAGGCTCAGGGGAGACAGGACTGAGGCTTGAAAAGAACAAAGAGAGTGAACAAGCTCCATAAGGAAGTTATTTTCCAAATCTTGCAGCACAACAACTAGGGGTATATAATGTCCAATTAGTTTAAAAGACCATAAGAAAGTATTTCTTCAAGCCAGTGGGCTACCAGCTTCTGAATCAAGCTGCCCAAGGAGGTTATGGAGGCAGATGTTTATCAGCAGATTTAAAATACGGTTAGATAAATTCATGGACAATGCATATATTAACAGATACCAAAAGGAATAAGGCCAAACTGTAACCTCTAGTATTTTTAATACAGTAATTGCAGATGCTGAGGGAAGATGAGAAAATGGACCTCAGAAAGTGGCCAGGCTCATGTGCTCACCACCCTGCCTAACATCTGTTGCCATTTGCTGGAGAAATAATCTGGGGCTGGATGCACCATTGGGCTGACCCAGCAGGACATTTTGTATGAATTTAAGTTACGTGGAAAAGGAAAGACTGCATCTGAACATAACTGAGGTGTACTAAATCATGAGCCTTTAGAGAAGGATGAACAAAGAACAATTTTTCAGTGTCTCTCTTAGCACAAGAGTTGGATACAAAAGAGAAAAAATGAAAGAAATCAGCAGGTGGCTGGTTCAAAACAAGCAAAAAAGAAGTACCTCCTCACACTACACGTAGCTAAATTACAGGACTCTGCTACTGGATGTTGCGGATGCCAAAAGTTCACATTACCTGGCTGCTGGTAAGCTACGCTGGGAGCTCAGCCTTCACCCCAGTCTGCTCCCCAGCACAAACAGAAGCCGGGCGCGGGCAGCAGGTCTCCTCAGACACTCCTCTCAGACACTCGATCATTTCTTGAAGGAAAAAGGGACCGGACATACCACCTACCTGTGTCCCACTTGAAGCACCGAGCAACACTCTGCAGATGCCATACCAGCTCTTTTCACCCCCAGTCATTTCTTTATTTCCTCTGCCCCAGTGCCTCTCAGGCAAAATGCTGCTGCTAAGCTTTGATGGGAACAGTGCAACACAGGTTAAATCACTGGTATTATTCTCGTCTTTTGTAGTTACAGCCACCTCTGAATTTAACAGTACTGTGTGTTTTAGTGCAGCAATGTTTGCATGACAAAAAATTAAAGAGCTTTCCACCTTTTTACCATACATCCTGCTTTCAAGGGTTTATAATTTAGCTGGGAAAATGCTCACAGCTGAAGATCAGCATTCAAAGTCTCAGTGTGGAGGCAGCATTTCATTTCAGTTGTGAGAGGTAAAACAGTATGTCATTTTTATAACTATCAATAGAAGGCTTTTGTGGGGTTTTTACTTTCTGGATTTTTTTCCTGGTATGAGAGATTTTCCTGTTTCAAGTTAAACAACTGGATGCATTAATAAGTGACAACCACTGATGAAAGCATGAGTGAGAAAAAATAACTGTCTATTAAAAAAAAAAAGGTGTAAAAATTTGCTTAAGTCATATTACTTCAAAACTAATTATTCAAGAGAAAAGATAGATACTAACGCTACAGAGATATGTAAGACAGAGTCCTTAACTTATCATTTACAAAAACTTGCAAGGAATCAAAAAAACCTCTTATTCACTTCAGAGAATAAAAGGAGATACCAGCCTTTGCTTCCCAGTTCTCAAGTTGTATTGGTTGTTTCCACCGATACTTCAGAAGTATTTACTAATTATGTAGTCATTATATCAAAATACCTTGCTTTTTAACATAACATTTTAGTTTCTTCTCTTTTCATCACATGCATGCACATGTCTGTGGAACCCAATTTGTGACATGGGAGAATAAGAGGTTAATTGCATTTCCAACATCCATCACCAGAGGAACAGAAATAACAAGATACTTTATTTTATTTAAAACAGTGTCCCTTTCCCTTCTCTCAACAGCTTCATTAGAAGCAGAGAAAATGGGAGAAAGTGGAAGGAAATAACCACCCATTAGAAATAACCATCTCTACAGATTGATTAAAAACCCCACACTGAACAGTAAAACCAATATATGCATGTGGGTGTATATCTACATATGCACATATACAAACAGACACACATGAAAACATACATAACAGTAGTATTATTTTAAAGTAATATATAGACATGGAATATGATATGAAATGGTAAGTATTCAGGAGTCACTGCAATATGGAGTTTGACAGAAACAGGGTAATTGCTATACCTGGTGCTGGAACAGGTTTCTAGGTACCTTACTTTAAATGTATCTAGAAATAAGGGAACGCTTAAGCCCACTGAAGTCTTCTGCACAGCTACAGTTCACACAAATACTCCAGTGCTTGTTCCACTAAGGGATAAGAAGCACGTCTCCTCCCTTGTTGACAAACTGCATAAACCAGCCTAGAGCTTCTTAATGCACAGCCATCAGCCCAGTCACAACTGAGTGACTGATGGATAACGCAAGTCATGAACCACTGTATGTGCTCCTTGTGGTGACAGTTCTTAATTTCTTTTCTAGGAAAACTGCTAATCTATCAGTCTTTGAATTGTCTGCATCTAATCCTTGCTCAGGAAATATCTCTTGATAATATATAATATTATACATATATTATGCATATTATAATCAACTTTATCAATTACTGCACAATAGTTAATCTCTCACTACAGAAGAAAACATTGAGAAGGCATGATGAAATTACAACAGGAATACTTCACCTGTCCCCTACATCATTCCTAGACTATTAGGCCTCAGAGCTCAATACATCTCAGGAAATTTCACTGATGGACCCCTCCCAGGCATTACTACCAGATTACTACCCATAATTTGATGACAGGATATGTTATAAACATAGACAATTGCTTGAAAGATATTAATTGCAATGTATGCTCTTGTGCTAAGCTCTTGCCAGCAGCTATCTCAAAACTAAATCCTTTCAATGCTGTTTTCATATGCACGGATATCATTAGAATATTCTCATGGCAGCCTGAGACAATGGCTGTGTACTCATCTTCAGGTGAACCCCATGGTCCATTCCAGTTATCTTGGTGGTTGTCTACATGGGGGACTTTGTGCAAAGTAAGCCTGCATTTGAATTTACTGCTTAGTAATTATTTCAGGCACACTCCTCACATGGACACCCTCGTGTGAGGAAGCTCTTCTGCCTTAACTCAGAAACTGGTGTTATGTTACACGTGGGCACTTTTGGGACTCAATAAAAAGTGTCAGATGAGGGTTAAGCTATTAGTGCACTGTAAAAACCACGTTAGGGTTTTGTGTGCCTTTCTCCACTTGTGGATGTGCCCTTATAGATTATCTCTCTTTCTATGTCCTTAAACTGCTTTCTCCTTCAGCCTCACCTCCGCTATTTAAAAATAAATAGCCTGCCATTGTAAAGTAAAGATTTATAGGCTCCACCAAAAATATTCTAAGTTTCAAGTTCAAGAGAGGCTCAGGTTGTAATGCATTAAGCCTGGTTTTGCTTGCCTAATCTATTCTGCAGAAAGTCTATCTTAACAATTTCTTTTCATAACAAACATAGAAAACAGCTGTAAACCTTTGGTGTTTTGAAGGCATCTTTTAAAAATAATTCCCTCAAAAAGTAAAACATTGTCAAAGATACATCCTCTTATGTACAAATAGCAGTCAGTTCATTCAAATGCGATATAAGAACTTCCATGAAAGAGACACATCCTTAAGACAAACAGGACAAGAGAATCAAGAACTCTGAAAAAAATATTTTTTGGCCAATTTTTAACTGAGGTGCCTCTACTTCAGCAGGTTTTTTTTATTAACTGAGAATTTAAAATTTCCTTCACGCTCCAGAGAGAATAAAAAATTTAGAAATTTACTACATACCATACAAATAACGTAGGTCTAAAAAAAAAAATCTTTAAAAATTAAAAAGTGTTCTGGATGACAGTATGAACACATATAACATGCCAAAGCCCATCAAGCCTTCTATCAAATGTAAACTGTCTTTTTGATAGTATGTGGAGGTAGTGAAAAAAGGGAGAACCCCCTGCTATGCTCAGTTATGCTGTCAGAAACACTCTTAGACCAGGGTGGTTTAATCATGCAGGGACTGACTGGTGGAGGTGTGCG
Organism: Gorsachius magnificus; assembly: GCA_034008185.1. Taxonomy (NCBI): domain Eukaryota; kingdom Metazoa; phylum Chordata; class Aves; order Pelecaniformes; family Ardeidae; genus Gorsachius; species Gorsachius magnificus. Next base: position 92,737,573 of record CM067081.1, read on the forward strand.
TGCCCAACTGCCCACCAGCTTCAGTACACAGATGGCTCCTGGCTTACTCTCCTGCAATTTGTTTCTTTATAATAAAAACTCCTAGAAGACTTTGGAGGCTTGGTGAAGGCAGGGTGGGGACTGAATGCTGCATGGTGGGTGTTGAGGGCTGGATCTCAGGAAAAACATCCCCAGGGGGGCCCCCCAGCACCCAAGCCTATTGCTATATGCACTTCTGTAGCTGGTGGACAGTAAAAGCACGGCATTACTGTGTGTAAAATTAACCATCCTTGACCTGAGAGCATGAGTGCAGGGTGACCCCCGCAGCCCCCCGGGCTATTAAACCTTCTGCAGTGGTACCCACTCATCATCACAGATGTGCAGCCTGGGCAAAACCAGTTTTAAGGGTAATAAAGAGCCGCTATCCAGCATATTTTTTAAAAAAGTGCCACACAGAGCAAATTCAGGTGTGACACGGGATTACAGGTGTAGAGTGTGACAACACACGTACTAAACCGACTTCAGGTGTGTCCCCAGAGTGCAGAAGAACCACCCATTAACATCAACTTCACGCTCCTTCTAGCAAGTGACTTGAGGGGTGTGGGGGTGTGGGATGACTCCCTGAATGCCCCCTCCCCAGGCTGAAACCTTCCATCGTGAGACCCAGAAGGGGAGTGAAAAGGTGAGCTAACACCAGAGGAAGGGGTAGATACTGGAAAGGTGCTGTATACATATTAACTGTATATAATACAGACAGCATGGTAACTGGACTAACAATTCTTTTATTAGGCTTCCAAGATTTTAATCAGACTAAGAAAATGTTCTAGGTTTGCACAGCAGCTCTGTTTTCTTCCACCTACAGCAAGATTTTGAGCATATCAAACTAGTGAGCATTAAATCTGCAACTTGGGTGCAACAAAGCTGTAACAGACTTACGACAGCCTAAAGTGGTCAGAAGCTCTACAGATAAACATGAAACAAGGTCATTTAAGAATAATGCATCATAAAAAAACCCAACAAAACAAAACCCCACAAAAAATTGGACTCCAAAAGTGAAACTGATTTCAGGAAGTATTTTGTCACAAAGACTGGGTTGGCTCATCTTAGGAGCGGGAACTTGAATTTTATTGAACCTCCATCACGTGCTGTGGCTCAGGCATCCCAGTCAGGTCAGAGCTGCACTTTGCTATGTAATGAAAGCAACTTAGAACTACTTACTCAAAGCCTTGAACTTAATTAGCAGGAGAGCGAGGCAACTAACTTGCAGTTAATAAGTTGACAACTTTCCCTCTCTCTATTCATGAACCTTCTATGATCAGCACAAATTATTCTTATAATTATTCACATTTAATTCACCATATTATTAAAATAATATTTAGTCTACAGCTCATTCACCAGGAGCATGAGTGTTATAAATGGGTTTATTAATTCTGAATATATGAGTAGATCACATGTTTCAAGGTGTAAGGCTCAGAATCACAGTGTCCGGGCAATTATCTGCAGCACTGAGTTTTACATTAACTTCCCTTCTTTATACTCTGAACACTGAATAAACGTTGGATAAATTGATTGTGGTTGGTCCACTTATTCACTAGGCATTTTTGGGAAAGAAATATAAGGGAGACAAAAGTAACACATGCCAGAGTTTGTAAGGGAAAGGGAAATACAGGCAAAAAGTTATGAATGGAAAAAACCCAGGATTTTTCACATGTTCAAATCCTGAGACTTTGGACTAATCTGTGCTTTGGAAAGTTAGCAAGCTCCCATTTAGTAACACACCTGCCATTAGGAACAGAACTCACAAGGGGATGCTTCACCTCAAAAGCACACTTGTAAAGATGCTGGTAAAGCTGAGTCAGCATTTAACAACCCAGCCCATTCTGTGCAGCCCCTGCATGGGCACACCCCCAGTACCTAAAGTACCTAAAACAAGAGCTTGCTGCCTTATTTCTTGTGCTGCCCTTAAACCCTTCCAACATCTCTCTTAAAAATGTCTCCTTTTTCTCCCATATTTCTCCCTTCCCACAGCAACTTGCCAGTCACCTGGTGGCTAACAGCAAAGATAAATAAAGCACTTTTCTCTGAAGTATCGATTTCAGGAAAAGACCGACTGCAGTTGTAGTCCTCCCTCCATGACTGCTGCCCCTCCTTAGCTCCAGCAGTGGGTGATGGAAAAAATCTGAGTGCTAATGAAAACAACATTTTGGATTATGGAATAAACTCTTCACTCAAAGACAGAGACACACTTTTTACCAAGGCCTACAGTGGCAGGACAAGGGGCAATGGTCTTAAACTGAAAGAGGGTAGGTTTAGACTGGATAAGAGGAAGAAATATGTTATGATGAGCATGGTGACAGACTGAAACAGTGGAGAACTCATGGATGCCCCATCCCTGAAAGTGTTCAAGGTCAGGTTGGATGGAGCTTTGTGTAACCTGATCTAGTAAAAGATGTCCCAGCCCATGGTAGAGGGGTTGGATGAGTTGATCCCTTCCAACCCAAATCATTCTGTGATTCCCTGCAAAAAAAGCACAGAGATGAGAGAAAATGACAAGTAGAGGTATGAAACTACTTGCAAAAAAAAAAAAATATTAGACAGGAGTCTTTATGTTGAGGAAAAAAAAAAAAGAAAAGATGTTTGAAAACAACTAAACAAGACTCTTACAGCAGAGGGGAGGGAAGCATGTCCTGTCCAACGCACCGCAGCCCTGGATCCCCAGTGCCCATGGGAGCCGGTGGCCTGTGCTGCTCATCTGCAGCAGCCGTCCTTGGAAAAACCTGCATGCACAGGGCTCTCGCACAACCTGCACTTGGCCACCAGGACTGTGGGGCCTGACAAAGGCCCACTGCATGGCAAAAGTGCTTTAAGCTCAGCCACAGATGCCGAGAAAAATCAATGAAGAGCACAGAGAAGTGAACAGGGTTTATCAGCTGAAATGGTGGAAATGGGGAATTATTGACCAGCAGATCTATAACAAAAGGAATTTTTTGCTTGTTTTCTTTGTGATCTTTTTACCTTAGAAAGCAAAGCAAAAATGTCATTTAAGACACAACACAGTGCCTCTAGCTTAGAGGGTTCTTCTGCTCCAGCCCAGCCTCAGTGCTGCCCCAAGCCCAGCGCGCTCCAGGACATCCCCTTTGAGTACAGGTAGGGCACACATCGAGGACCTCCCCATATCACGATGGTACCTACGGCCCACAGAGGTTGCTTTTGTGAAATATTTTCCACTGATAATTGTCAAACAGGTAGCGCTGTGCTACAAAGGACTTCTCATCTGGCTTGGGAAGTGGTGTCTGCAGTATTTGGTAATTCCAATTTTTACGCCAGATATTTACACATTGAATATAACATTTGCAGCATTTTTCTAGCTCCAAACTAACTAACGGAAACACCATAAGATGTCTTAGAATAGATATCCCCTAGCTGCAAATTGAAACATTTTTTACAAAAGCATGAACACACTCAGGCATATTCTCTTTTAAAAATCAGGACTGTAGGCAGAGCACGTATGAGATTATATAACGAGAAGGGAGAGGTATAAATGCCTTCCTGTTTTTAAATGGAAGCCACATCTTTCCCCCCACCAAGTATAGAACAGGTCAGAAGAAAAAAAAGCTGCTTCTGTTCTGATGGGACCAATCTAGAGGACAAGCTCTTTTGTTTGAGGGGACAGGCACACAGACACGTAGCCCATCCTGGCTCTGCTGCTGTGGGCTTGGGGGCATCTGCCTCTCAAACGTCTGCAGCATCTCTTGTCACCAACATGTTACCATCACTTTAATTATCTGTTATGATCAGTGCACCCCAAAACTCAACACTTAGCTGAAGCTTTAACACCAGCATCCTATGAAGATGCCCCATAATTTCAGTAAGATTTCAGTTATCACAGTTAGCACTGGTCAAAGTTCAGATTTCTGTGAGCGCAAGTCCAACTCTTTTCCAGTCAACCAGCTGCACATATTGAGCAACACCTAACTATTTATGTTCAAATGTATCATGAAAATACTGTTTCTGCTAATATCATAACACAGGACAGCTGTTCAGTTGCCTGTGCAAAATGAGCTGATGGTTGTCATTTAATTTACAGAGACACCATACTGTAAAGAATACTAATTGTTTCCTTTTATTGGTGGAAGCTCAATAGAAATGAAAATTAACATGCCCTAAACATCCCTGGTTCACTAAATGATCCACAAGAAAGTCAACTTTAAAAAAAAAAATATCAAAAAAGAGAGAGGGAAAAGAAAGGAGGGTATCAACTGTATATGAATAATACACAGACATGTCCACAGTGATCTGAATAATTCAGCACAGAAAATTAAAGTATGTTTCATATCTGCCACCATAAAAGATAAAGCTATCTAGTCTGTTTTAAAAATGTAATGATTACAGGAGACCACTTCTGATTCATACTCAGGTCTAGTTTGAGTGCCAGCTCTGTGGTCCCCACAAATAAGCATCTCAAAGCTCTGGGTTGAAAGAGCTCCAGCTGCGAAGCTTTAATTAACTCAAAACAGGCAGCAAACTTTTAAAGTGCCACCTGTTACCAGTAAACCCTGGCAGTGCCGAGCTATCAGCCAAGGCTCCTGCACCCCTGGGCCACCAAGCGAGATGTGCAAAGCTGCCCCCTTCAGAAGGTTCTCCGGCTGCTTGCCAACAAGAACAGCCCCGCTCTCACCCACTGCCTCTGCACCCCATCCTACAGCACTGCCGAGTCTCCTTCTCCACCTAAGTTTGGGGTACTGGTCTGAACCCTTCCAGACTCCTAGGTTTTCTACATGCAAAGTTGCAACAACACACCATCTGAGACTACAGCTGGTTCCAAGTGCCTGTATTGTCCAACAAATGCTTCTTCTCAAAGAGGAGAATGGCCAGTGGACAAAGACCAACTGGCTCCAGTGGGTCCGTATGCCTTTCAGATTTTCACCAAGACACAACAAGAGAGAAACTACAGGAAACAGGGAAATTCCTTCCTATCCTGTGGATGATACACACCACAAGCTACAGCTTTACTATACCATTACACCTTATGTACTCCACCTGATGTAAACCAGGTCTGTTTCCTTCGGAGAAGCCAAGGAGGGCACGCGGGGAGGCATGGCTGCCACTGCGAGGCGGCGCGTTGTTCCCGGCTACAGAGAAGCCACCTGACATTTCCATGGCCGAGTGGTGCCAGCCAGCCCATGCCACTGGCAGGGACACCCCTGCCGTGGGCCAGGCGCTACCTCCCCGCCAGCCACCCACGAGCCAGCTGGGGAGAAATGGCTCAGTGCCCCTCTCTGGATGAGCATGAGAAGCGTCTCCTGGAACCTCTGAACCATTTCTCATAAAGTAACAGTACGGGTACACACGCCGCTACCTTGGTATTTTATATTAGAAGACCTACTGGGAAAAAAAATATATATTTTTTTAAAAATGAAATTATTTTGTATTAAAACACAGCAAAAAAATTCCAGTACAATTTCCTTCCATAGGAAAGTATTGTTGCTAGCTAGATTTTCAGTGTAAATTCTCTAAAGCCTTGATGGGGGCTTTGGGAAAAACAACTCTGATTCCTTCTAAATAAACCAACATAAAATCTGCAGCATTGTTTTCACTTTAGAAAGCTACTTATACTGGAAAAGAATACACACTACGTATTAAAAAAAGAAAATTGCTTTTAATCAGGATAGGAAGTCACTGTGTTTTTTATCAGTGAACAACCAAATCCTTTCTTCTTTTGTACTCTGGAGTATTAACAGGTGGCCATAGCCCCTAGCTGCATGAAACTACCATATGCTACAGAGATCAAAATTAATAAACTAACAGTACAATGTGCCAGTTTATTGTGCTTGTATTTCATTTTAATTTTCTCCTTGGTGTTTTTATTACTGAAAAGTCATGTTTGCTGATTTTTAGCTTTAATATCAGTAGCTTCCTTATTAACAATTTTGAATTGCTTGTTTTAGTATTGTACCAGGTAACTAGATGTACGGAAATGTATTTCTCAAACCACATTTCAAAATGCCACTTCATCTGTACAGTCCTCCATGACTCTCTATACTAAAAAGTTAGCAGTTCCATAAACTTTAAATGTTTTAATAGTGGAAAATTTAACAAATTTCCTCTGACATATGATTATGTGCACAATAAAATATGTTCTGAATCTCATTTAACTGTATGAATTCAGTTCTTGTTAAATACTAATCAGCCAAAACAAAGCATCACATACAACCTTCTTGTCCCTTCTCCACTTAGCACCTTTAATGGTTCTTTAAAAAAAATTCTGTTTGTTTTCCTCCATAAAAAGTGTTAACAGTTGACAATGAAAAAGAAACCCACTGATGCAAATAATGGATGCATATGGAAGCCACAGAGCCTGTCTGCAGGCAAAGGAAATGAGCAGAGGTGCCTTCAAATACAAACAGGTGATGCTCATCCAGCTCTTCAGTGAGCCTCAATGTTGGCTCATGAACTGAAGTTTCTGCCAAAAGCTACCAAAAATACCACGTCCAAAACCAGGATGAAAACAATGTCCATATGGTAAACCACTTGCATGACAATTATGGCCTTGATTTAGTAACCGTTCATGTGAGTAGTCAGGACTCCAGTGAGTAGTTTCACTGACTTCTCAGCCACTGCTTGTATAAAGACGCAGAGTAGCAGGGTTTCATCCTACCACACTCTAAAGTAGGTGGGTGACTGTCACCAGGTGGGTGACTGCCAAGATTTACAGGGTCCAGCACAAGCTTTACGTTGAGGTTACACAAGCTCTGACCCTGTGCCAGATTAAGGTCTTGGTTTCCCTGTTTAGAGCACCAGCCCCAGCTGTCCTCCCCCAGAAATTTTTGGGAGGACCTGTGCCTTGTAGTCTCCCCTCCATTCAGCTGCTCGTTGCCTATGGTGCTTTTAGGAAGAAGTTCTGAAAACGCTGTATATGTACTTTTGCCCTTCATCTTGCAATTTTACTGTCTCATCCTCAGGGCTAGTGCACCTTGATGCTGGGAAGAGTGGTCCGTTCTGGGTTGCAGACAGGTTACACATGACTATATGGCAGGGAGAGCTAAGGTTATCATCTGGGTCCAGGACCATTCCCTCAAGTGTATGGCACTAAAACTATGGAAGAAAAAACAGCAGAATTCACTGATTTTTTTCTACCTTATTCCTAAAACCTCCCAACCACTGAGAAAAACAAAGAGTCCTTTTCACCCAGCTCCTTCCACAACACATATCTCAGTTTTATTTCATGTTCTCAAAGGCTAGGAGAGGAGGAGCAGAGGCAGCGGAATTAATCCTTCCTTGAAGTACTAGCTCAAACCCACTGAAATAAATGGAAGAACTTCCAGTGATTTTAATGGACTCTGATCATAGCCCTCAGCAGACATGATCTGTCTCCAGCATGCACCATCCCGGAGAAAAAAAAAGGCAGACAGACAGAAGTGCCTTCTGCTTCCCACTCAGGTACTATTAGTGGCAGCTGAATCAAAATGGCTCAGTCACAAGGACCTCAGGACATGCTGGCAACTTCAAAGACGCAAAGAAGGAAAACAAAGCAAAAAAGCCCACATGCTAATTTAGTTTGTCAATATGCATGGACTGCACTGAATTTTGTGACTCATGCCCCCAAACACAGGAGCTGCAGGTTTTTTTCCCCTGAAAGAGATTGTTTTGATGTTTTCTAAATAAAGCATCTTCATGTTTAATTTCCAAATGACACTTCAAAGCTAGATGAATTATATCATTGGAAAGCTTTTCCATAAGGAGCTTTTCAAAGGATGCCAATTCCTGATTTTTGCAGAAAAGAAGAAAGTCAGATCTAAAAATATGACCTTTATTATTATTATTTTTATTGCAGAGCGTAACCCCCTAATCATTACTCAGGAAAAAGTTTACTGAAACCAAACACAAGTTTTACCCCAGAGAAGGCAGCAGAACCAGCCTATATACTATATATGGCTGTTCCTCAGTCAAGTCGTTCTCTTAATTTTTATCCCTTGTTTTCGTTTTGCTTTATTTTTAGTTCCACGGTAGCACAGTGTAAGCACTACTCAGCTTTATCATCATCAATATACACCAGAATGCTCTTATGAACTTTAGAAGATCACAATATAATTCTGCTAATCTAAACATTTCTTATTTAGATCCCCTTATTTAGAATCAAGTTAACAGTCAGCCTGTAAAAGAAGGCAAGCACTAATGGTTATTACAATCCTAATAGCTAAAAGACAATAAAGAAACCCAAACCAAAGTAACATGTTGTAGAGAAAGCATCTTCCGTTATCTCAGCCTCGCAGATCTATTTCAATTTACATTTAAGCAGATCTGAGATGTCATAAAATAAATATAAGTACCAACTTTCCAAGAAACATAAACTGAACTGTAATTCTGTTGCACACGAACATATTCCATCTTCTCAAAGAGCTGAACTGTGGTTTCCAGTGTTGGCAGAAGGCCCTCTTATAATAACATTACATGTATACTGTAGTTCCCTTGATGTCTTTCATATTTTTTCATAAACAAAATTACAGTGACAGTGCAGTTCATTACAGGAGGTTTCATTAAAGAACTGGTTTATTTTAAGAGAACACCAGCAGAGAACTGTCTTCAGGGATGGAGCAGAGTAAAAAGTCTGATTATGCCTCCATGAAAATCAGGCAGAAATTATGCAGGATTTTGACACTGTAAAACAGGAAAATCCTCTTAACAGACACAGGGAACAAACTGTTCTACCATGGCACTGCATTAATAAGCAGATGCAGCCCTGCTGAGTCACTGCAAGGTGACAAGTTTGGCCCCCATTAGAGGTGGCCTTCTGCTCCTTCCCTGGGGGCAGGCAGTGCCCCAGCCCCCAGAGGGGGGACCCCAAGGAGAATCTGTGCTGAGGTGCAGCCCCTGGGAAGCAGGAGCTCCTTCCTCCCTACAGCCGGGTACCACGGCAGGTGAAGCCCCACCACACAGCCCCATCATCCTCCTTCACCATCTGGGCCACACCTGGCTCTGCAAAGAGAAGTAAGGTGGGGCCTCTCAGCAATTGCTTTTATTTTTTCCTTCTTCTGGTTCCAATAAGACCAGCTCCCAGAAAACCGCTGCTTTCTGACTGAGTGGCAAATTTTTCATCTTTTTGAGTCTGATGCTTCTCTTTCACACAAAATAATCTCCAGTTTGGGATTAATCACCTAAAAGGTCACCTCGCCGCTCAGAGTTTTCAAAAACTTAATCCAAATAAATGCGATAACGGTAGTTTTTTTAAACGGTGTTTCTCAATCAAATCAGATATGCTGTCTCCTATTGTTACTGCAATTTACCTCCCTAGTATATGCTGCTAAGATAAGACACAATCGACACCATCTATGACTTCAGGAGATGGCTTGATGGAAGAGTAATTTCTCATTTTATTTTTTTGTTGACACTATTTTCACTCTGCTCTCTAGCATGACAGCTTTGAGGTATCTGCAATAAAGATATGCAGTCAAGAGCATTACTGGCTCAAAAATACTCTCCCTTCCCCCAGAAAAATTGGTTCCAGGATTCCAAAAATTCTATTTTTAATCTTCTCCCAGAAGGCAAACATTACTGCCCTTTTCTACCCAGGCTCCCACAAAAAAGTCACGCACACAAAAAAGCATCTCCCTGCTGTCAATGTCCCTTAAGGTGGGGCAGTGGTTGAATAGAACCACCTATATTCTCATACGCTGAAGTCCAGACACTATGGGCTATGTCTGTAACCCAGCCGGTGGCAAAAGGCATCAAGCTATTACCTCTGAGGTATGACCACAATACCTTTTAAATGTGAGGTCCTTCTGGGCTGCTATGTTTCCTTTTAACAACCTCAATGAAAGAGAGCAGAGAGGGGCTGTAGGATGGATTTTCATCATTCCATGCAGTTGTCAGACTGTTTTCCTCTAATGACACTATGAATACATAACTCACTGCAGTTTCAGAAACATATTTAATGCATGATATTTTAAGAACTGTAGAAAACACAATATTAAAATTCTAACGTGAAAAATAATAGCATTATGGCTCATTACATTCCCTATTGCAGTCATCTGAACTGTGAGTAACATACTGTCATCTTATCATCTAATTCTATAAGATCTGTGATCATGTTTTACATGATGTCATTTATTTCACAGAAATAAGCAAGCTAAAATCTTCAAGTTCTGAAGTAGATCATAACCATTTTCTACCAGTCACCTGAGAATGAGGCGCACTCAAAACTTGATCTGCAGAATCAAAAGACACCAAAGAAAATCAGGTCAAAAGTGGAGAACAGCAGAACCAAAGCTTTATGTATATACTGGGATTTCTGTTTTCAGTAACAGTAGATCTTCTACATTTACTCAAAATACATTTTCACACAGTCTTTAAAAAAAAAAAAGCGAGTTTTTTTCTTGACTCCAGACAGTTCTGTTTGCTAGCATTTCTAGCATCACTCTGAAAACGCTGGTATCATCAAAGCCCTACCAAGAACCTCGTCAGAGCACTTCGGAACCTCTCTTTCAGCATTGCTTTTCCCCTGCCATGACTTATGCCTACCCTTTGATTAAGAAAAGTTCACATATTGCTAGGGGTTTACCACAGATAGAGCCTTTTCTTTAAAATGTTCTTTGAAAACACCTGTTAGGCATTATAGTGATCCAGCATAATCTGTCAGAAAAGCACAAGTCCACATTCAAAGCAGATTCAAAAACGCCTGGAAAAGCCATGAGCTTTCAATGTCTCTGTAAATCGTATAAGTTTACATCTCCTACTTAGTAAATATTTTACGAATTAAAAACCATTGATTGCTTCTGACCACTCCTACAAAAGATGTAAAATGGCATGTATTTTAGATATGCTGGTGTTGAGACAGACCTTCCCATTAAAGTAAAATACTATAATAAAATTCCAAGGCTTACCATGATGACTCTCGGAAAACAAGCTGGCTTTTATTTTGCATCATTGTTTAGTTTTATGGAAGCAAATGAACCTAGAATGCTAATGGAACTGCTCAAAGACTGCTGTCTTCTCCAGTCCCAGTAAAAGCTACTCAGAATCATAGAATCATAGAATCACCTCGGTTGGAAAAGACCTTTAAGATCATCGAGTCCAACCGTTAACCTAGCACTGCCATCCCACCACTAAACCATGTCCCTGAGCACCTCATCTATCCTTCTTTTAAAGACCTCAAGGGATGAGGACTCCACCACCTCCCTGGGTAGCCCATCCCAGAGCCTGACAACCCTCTCGGTGAAGAAGTTTTTCCTAATGTCTAGCCTAAACCTGCCCTGGCGCAGCTTCAAGCCATTCCCCCTCGTCCTATCATCTGTTACCAGGGAGAAGAGGCCAACCCCCACCTTGCTACAGCCTCCTTTCAGGTAGTTGTAGAGGGCAATCAGGTCTCCCCTCAGCCTCCTCTTCTCCAGACTAAACAGACCCAGTTCCCTCAGCTGCTCCTCATCAGACTTGTGTTCCAGACCCCTCACCAGCTTGGTTGCTCTCCTCTGGACATGTTCCAGCAATGCAACATCTCTCTTGTAGTGAGGGGCCCAAAACTGAACACAGGATTCGAGGTGCGGCTTCGCCAGCACCGAGTACAGGGGAACGATCACTTCCCTACTCCTGCTGGTCACACTATTCCTGATACAAGCCAGGATGCCATTGGCCTTCTTGGCCACCTGGCCACACTGCTGGCTCATATTCAGCCGGCTGTCAATCAGTACCCCCAGGTCTTTTTCCACCAGGCAGCTTTCCAGCCACTCTGCCCCAAGCCTGTAGCGCTGCATGGGGTTGTTGTGACCAAAGTGCAGGACCCGGCACTTGGCCTTCTTGAACCTCGTACAATTGGCCTCAGCCCATCAATCCAGCCTGTCCAGGTACCTCTGCAGAGCCCTCCTCCCCTCAAGCAGATCAACGCTCCCACCCAGTTTGGTGTCGTCTGCAAATTTACTGAGGGCACACTCAATCCCCTCATCCAGGTCATTGATAAAGATATTAAACAAGACCGGCCCTAAAACTGAGCCCAGGGGACACCGCTTGTGACCGGCCGCCAACTGGATTTAGCTCCATTCACCACAACTCTCTGGGCTCGGCCACCCAGCCAGTTTTTAACCCAGTGAAGAGTACATCCATCTAGGCCATGAACTGCCAGCTTCTCCAGGAGAATGCTATGGGAGACTGTGTCAAAGGCTTTGCTGATGTCCAGGTAGACAACATCCACAGCCTTTCCCTCATCTACCAGGCGGGTCACCTGGTCATAGAAGGAAATCAGGTTGGTTAGGCAAGACTTGCCTTTCGTGAACCCATGCTGGCTGGGCCTGATCCCCTGATTGTCCTCCATGTGCCTGGTGAGCACACTCAGGATGAACCTCTCCACAATCTTCCCCAGTACCGAGGTCAGGCTGACTGGTCTGTAGTTCCCTGGATCCTCCTTCCAGCCCTTCTTGAAGATAGGCATCACATTTGCCAACCTCCAGTCATCTGGGACCTCCCCTGTTATCCAGGACTGCTGATAAATGATAGAGAGTGGCTTGGCAAGCTCCTCTGCCAGCCTTGGGTGGATCCCATCCAGCCCCATAGACTTGTGGATGTCCAGGTGGCATAGCAGGTCAAAGACTGCTTCCTCCTGGATTATGGGGGGTTTATTCCACTCACTGTCCCCATCTTCCAGCTCGGGAGGCTGGGTACCCTGGGGATGACTCGTCGGGTCATTAAAGACCGAGGCAAAGAAGGCGTTGAGTATCTCAGCCTTTTCCTCATCTTTAGTGGCAATGTTCCCCCTTGCATCCACTAGAGGATAGAGGTTCTCCCTGGCTCTCTTTTTGCTGTTAACATATTTATAAAAACTTTTCTCATTATCCCTTACAACAGTGGCCAGGTTAAATTCTAGCTGGGCTTTTGCCTTTCTAATTTCCTCTCTGCATGACCTGACAAGATCCCTGTACTCTTCTTGGGTTGCCTGCCCCTTCTTCCAGAGCTGGTAAGCTCTCCTTTTTTCCCTTAGTCACAGTAGTAGACCTCTGTCCAGCCAGGCCGGTCATCTTCCCCACTGAGTTGTCTTACAGCACATGGGGACAGCCTGGTCCTGTGCCTTTAAGACTTCTTCCTTGAAAAATACCCAGCCTTCCTGGACCCCTTTGCCCTTCAGGACTATCTCCCAAGGGACTCTCCCAACCAACGTTCTGAGCAGGTCAAAGTCTGCCCTCCAGAAATCCATGGTGGCAGTCTTGCTGACCCCCTTCCTAACCTCACCAAAGATTGAAAACACTACCATTTCGTGATCACTAAGGCCTAGACGATCTCCGACCACCACCTCTCCCACCAGTCCTTCTCTGTTAGTGAACAGGAGGTCAAGCAGGGCACTTCCCCTGGTAGGCTCACTTACCAGCTGTGTCAGGAAGTTATCTTCCACACACTGCAGGAACCTTCTGGACTGCTTCCTTTCTGCTGTATTGTATTTCCAGCAGATGTCTGGGAAGTTGAAGTCCCCCACAAGAACAAGAGCTCGTGACTGAGAGACTCTTGTCAGCCGCTTGTAGAATTCTTCATCAACATCCTCATCCTGGTCGGGTGGTCTGTAACAGACTCCCAAAAGGATATCTTTTCTGTTGGCCTGCCCCCTCATCCTCACCCATAAGCATTCTGCCTCACCACAAGTGTCAAGCTCTGTACAATCTAAACACTCCCTAACATACAGAGCCAACCTAAATCACTGCAAACAACTTGGAATATCCAGCTGACAAAACTGGAGTGAACTCACATCTGTCTTGCCAAGACCCTCTGGCTCTCTGGGTGTCTCAGAGGGGGATGCCTTAGAAACGGAATAAGCTCATCATGGTGATCCTCAAGTACATACTCCCAGCTTCATAGCACCCTGAGATTTAGCAAGACAGAAGGCTGCCAGGTCAGAAACTCTATCTACAGTTAGTGTTTTCTTTATAAAAACAAAACAAAAAAAAACCCTTCAGAACCACAATATATTCCATCCCATAAGGAAAAAGCCACGGACGACTCAGCAGGCAACTGCCTAGCTTTTAGGGTACCACAAAAATAAAAACCAACAACAACAAAAAAGAAACCAAACTTTACCTAAAATAATGACAAGTTTTGAATATAAACCTTTTCCTAGGTCATGCAGTGGATACAACAATGAACATCAGCAGCACTATGCTCATTTTGGTTTTGCACTGTTTTCCCCATATGTTTAATCTTGTCTGTGGAGGGTGGCCGATTTCCAGGCAAACTCATATGCATTCGGTGAAGATGCACAGCCAGAGCTTCCAGTTGACATCCTAAGGCAGGCTACAGGAGGCTGTAATGGTCAGGGAAAGGCAATGACTCAGGAGCCAGCATGCACATTTGGACTCCTAGGCTGCTGGTCCTGGCCCCTTTCTTCATTCAGGCAGGAGGAACTGTCTGCCTCGTGCATCTGTCCCCTATCCCTCCCCTTATTTATCACTCTTTTGTGTGAGAGACAGCAAGCATCATTAGAGAAGCTGCATGAATGTGCCTTCTCAAAAGGTATCTCCAGCTAATGTGACAGGAGTCATTTATTAGACCAGACTGTACAAAACAGTTCCCTGTAATTTAGCTCTTTTCATGCACTCTTTGGGCTTTCCTGGGGGTGGAAGAGGAAAGTGAGCTGCTTACAGGCACAACAACACTTGCAACACATTTTTTTATGACTGAAAAGCAGTATCTTCTCTTAAAACATCACAATCTCTGAAAACAGTTAAAATTAAATTCCAGTCGAGTTTCTTCAAGTTATTCTTTCCCTGAAGCCAACAAATGTTTCAGATCTGGAGGGCAAACAGACGGCACCAGTACATTTCTCTGACTCATTAGTTTGCTTTTCTCGGTAGGATTTAGATTGACATCTATTGGCCTAACTTGTAACACAACGGCCCAGTTCTTCAAATGTCAGCTTCATTGTCCCTGCTTTGTAAAGCTTCCCCTGGTACAGCAGCTTCAGACTCAGTGTTTTAAAGCAAAATGGTTCAGTTTAGCCACTAAGGCAGAGCCTATGGATGTGAAAGCAATGTACACGTTATTTCCTACCTTTTATTCATATTGCAAAAAAGATCAAAGACAAGGCTTAGAACTTCAGTCTTCTTTTTAAAAAAATGAGCTCTGAACATGCACTGGGGGCTTGATGCTCCGTTAGCTGACTGATTCAGGCCAAAGAAGTACTGGCGCGGGCATTAAAGACATGTCTATTTACAGTCAAGTTATTTAGAACATATTTTTAATAAAAGTGAAATGAAATTGCCCTATGCTTACATGTGTACAAATTACATCTATGTACACAGAATACTGCTCATAGAATAGTAGAATCGTTTAGGTTGGAAAAGACCTGCAAGACCATCAAGTCCAAATATTAACCTAACACTGCCAAGTCCACCACTAAACCATGTCCCTAAACACCACATCTACATGTCTTACAAATACCCCCAGGGATGGGGACTCAACCATTTTTCTGGGTGCCCTGCCCTAATGCTTGGCAACCCTTTCTGTGAAGAAATTTTTCCTAATACTCAATTTAAACTTCTCCTGGTGCAATTTGAGGCTGTTTCCTCTTGTCCTATCTCTAATTACTTAGGAAAAGAGACATCACTACAACATCCTTTCAGGTAGTGGTAGAGAGCAATAGTTGTATGTCTTTAGTCAAGAATCTTTTCTTGCATTTTTTCCACACAAAATTCCTGTTTGTAAACTGCAAAACCTGTAAAGCTGCTTAATTACAAGAATGCACACATCCCTTCAATCAGAGCATCACAGATGGCTGTCTCAACATCAGTTTTGGGTAAATCCATGAACACAGAGGTTTTGTGTGTTTGTTACTGGGTTTTTTTGACCATAAAATGCAAATAAACAGCTCCCAAGTGTACCAGAGGTTTGGAACAGACTAATTTAATTATTCAAGGCTTAACTTTTAGGAAGAGGCTGTAGATATATCAATAGATTACTTATTAATATTGGCAGACAGGCATAGAAGACATATTCATATAGTTTGCCTTTTCTCAGACAGTATATAACGTACTGGTCAAAAAGGTTTTATTACTACTAAAATTAGTAGTTCCTTTTCCTAAAGCTCAGGGACATATAACCCTCAAATTTCTTTTGGGTCATGTGAAAGGAGCAAAAGGAAATTCAGAATGTTATACAGAAACATAGCTTTTCCTTCTTTAGCCACTAGCAAACTAGTGGCAACCATGTTTTCTGACTTTGTTTCCTCTCGGGGGGAAGACAAAAGTATTAATTCCGTAACCTGACCAGATTCCTTTATATTTTGCATTCATCTGAAAAAAGATCTCTAAAAGTTAAGGTAAACAAAACAATATATTATTAGTTTGCACTCTTTTACAGCTTCTTATAGATGGAGAGCTGCTTTTTTCCCCCCTTCCCTTTTGCATGACGACTGGATTAGTCACATGCTTACAGTACCAGGAGCTTCAGAAAAGAACAGGTTCATACAATAAAAATTGCCTCAAAATACCACAACTTTCTCCAATAACAGCAACCAGTTCAATCCTCTGGCTATTGCCAGAAACTAAAGTCATCTTATTTTTCATTTCACTCACTTCGTGGGTGCCCATTGTGGCATGCTGTGAAAGGCTGAAATGTTGCACTAAAATCTTACAGCCCTTCAAATTACCAGGTACCTTGATGAGGCTTTTGCAACCTCCAAGCAGAAGATGTCGGCTCATAATTCAACAGCTTCAGACCTCACTAGTTCTAGAACTAGAAGTATCCCACAACAGGCTGACCTCATTAATACAACTGACTTAATCAATTTGTCACAAAACAGGGAGTACAGCTACAAGAAGTGGTTCGTTGTTCAGTTTAAATTAATTAATTGCTTGCAGATGTGGCTAATGCTTTGCAAACAGTTGCCTTTGTGCTCTTAAAATTTTAGAGTTCATGTTATGTTAATGTTCATGCTGGACTTAATTTTTTTTGGTCAGTCTAAGGATAGGAAACCAGGTTTTGTCTTATTTTTCTATAAAAGATGAGTGGAAGCTGCTACTGTTTCTTGAAATAAATTTATAAACCATAGAGATGATTTTTAAAAAAATCCAACCCACAGCCACACAAAGCCAGAGTGTCATGCCTATACCTAGAGCTTGTCAGCTGTAAAACCGTAAGAAGCAACAGCAGACTGAGTTCCCCTCCTGATTTACGCAGGGCCTGAACTTCAGGAAGTCAACAAACCCAGCCAAGACCAGGACCCAAACAACTTCAGTTGGATGTGAAACCCTTTCAGCAGTGGCTTCCTTGGCCATCCAAAGTTGTTTTCACTTGGTTTCACAACAGGCTGCCATTCTGTGCATCTGCACAGCCCAGCATTTTAAGCCAGCACCTCAATCCTCTGAAAATCATCACGCTAGGTGCCATGTTGCCTTCACCCCTGACTGGACCAACCACATTTGCCTCAGGTGCTGGGAGAGCGGTGGCTCAGTTGGGCACTCCTAGCTGGGACGGGCAGCAGGACCTCGAGGGGAATGGATGGACCCTCCTGTCCCTGCGACGCATCTCAAGGGGACCCTGGAAGAAGTGTCAGCTTTCTCCCAGCTTCACTTCTCCAGAAAAATCTTATTTACATCAGCTTTAACAGGTGCTTAAGCCCCATGACACTTCTAAACAAAAAGCACTGAAAAACATTTTCAAGTAGTAGTAGAGAACTGGAGGCTTTTTTTCTCCCAATAAAATTATTTTTTCATATGTAAAAATGTACTTTAAGAAAAGGCTTTTGTTTGCTTCCTTTTTGTTATTTAATCTTCCTCCTACATCTGTTGGATCTCACCGTCTTTGATGAAAACAAATACATCTTAACAGAGGCACATCCACCAAGAATAAAACAACTGCGTTGCAAGCTGTAACTACTTTCATCAAAGATGTATCAACTAAGGGGTTCTTTTACCCCTCCTTAGCAAGAAGCGTGTTTCCACCTTTCTTCCTAAGTATTCCCCTATGTTACTCTTCCTGTCCTTATGATCAAAGTTGGGTATTTTGAACTGGTGGTGAACGGCGGGAGGGTGAGGGACAGGAGGCATGAACAGACACATGGGAGGCTCAGGCTGGATCTCAGGAGGATGCAAGCCCCCACAGCACCCAGCCCTGCGGGGCCACCGATCCCCTCCCCAGGGCCCAGCCCACCCCAATTACCTCTCCATGCTTGCCACCACACGCTGCCTGTGGCTTTACTTCTCAAAGTGAAGTAACCTTGAGTTGTCAAGCTGTCGTGTTCATTCTAAACCCTGCAGTACACTCCTCCCTGAAGACAAAAGTGAGATTGATCGCACTTGTGCTTTGTTCATTTCCACAACTATCTTACCATTAATATCCCTCTCTCATCCATTTGCAATACCTGCTAAGCACACAAAATTGATTATAATGTCCAATTCAGCAGGTAAAACCTTCTGGGATAGTTTGGGTTTTTCAGCTTTTTTTTTTTCCCCCCCCTCTCTTCAGACTGCATAGGGAGGGAAAAAAAAAACCCAGTAATAAACAGCAACATGTGGGGTTTCAAAAATTAAGTAGCTTAACAAGAGGCAGAAAAATAGTGTAGCCTTGTCAGGGCTGCCTTGTGCCAGTGTAAGAAATTATGCGGTTGCCTTAGTGAAGGTTCTAATTTACGTATCCAAAAGTGCTGTATCTCAGAGTAGATTAAGATAGCTACATGTTTCAGCTTTAAGTGCTCATCAAGCCAAGAGATAACAGAACTGATGAATGGGTCATTTCAGATCCTTAGAGAAATGAGCACTATTACATAAAAAGTGTGATTTGAATTTCTTTCTGCTTAGGCTCTGCCATCCTAAGTGCATTTATAAATAGAAACAGAACCTTAAAAATCAAGAGCTGCCAGAGCGCTTTTTCTTCATCATCTGATCACTGAAGTATAGGACTTCCAAATCCATATACTTGCATTGGAATAATCTGCATGTTGTAGTCTCTCCTCCCCAGATCAATTTATTACTGAATAGAAAATGGTAAATGAAGTTATTATTTCAATCTGACAAAAGTGAGTCTCTTGGTCATTAGCCTGTGAAAACTGAAAGAAACCAAGTTCCTTTAACTGTTGAGAAGCTTGAACATAAAATAACCGTGCGCTCCGAAAGACAGGTATGATATGACATTAGTTTTTAATAAAGCAGTTTCCTCAGACTTGCTAGATTTACAGGCTCAGAAATCAACTACTACTGATGAACCAATCTGTTTTCCCCTGCCAAGATGTCAGAACAGTCAGTCCACTCTAATTGGAAAACCAGACAGTGGCGGCTCTGTTAAGGCAAAGGCTGTATTGGACATTAGAGACTATAAGTCTTCATTCAGTGCTGCTCATGTTCCGCACAATGGTTGTTGACAATTCAGTTTAAAAGTACATCCTGAATCTCTAAAAGGCAAAAAGGAATAAAAACCAAGTCTGCCTGAAATTTGGGAATTGCAGAAAATGACCGCTGAAGACATGAAGTCTGTTCACGGCATTTTTTCCTTTTGCAAAATATTGTACTGCATGGGACAGCCCTGACGCACGGGTGCATACAGCAAGGTGACACCTGGAAAGTCCTTCCCCCTGCACTGCCCTGCTCCACCAGTATAATTCTGTCCTTTTGCTCACCTGTACCAGCACAGCGGCTCTAAGGGTCCAGCACCGGTCCACCCCCTGGCCAGAGGCAGGGAGCGTGCTGATCCTCTCATTATGCCTTTTGGCTGGCTCAGTTTACACAGGCAAAATACCTTGTCCCCTTCCTGTGCTTTTACACAGCCAATTATTTTATTATAAGAGTCTATAAAATACTGCTTTGATTTTGGCCTTGCGTGGCCACTTCCAAGCAAAGTGGCCAGAGCTATGCTTTTATGGTAGGAAACATCCTACTGAGCTCCCCATCCCCTTTACTCAGCACACATTAGCCCAGTGTTGGGGCCTCCAGAAGAGGAGAGACATGGACAAACACATCCAAGGGAGCCCCGGGATGGCCAGGGCAGGAGCAGTGGCCCCGCAACGAGATGCTGTAGGAGCAGGGCTTGCTCAGCCGAGGGAGGGGGTGGCAGTGGGGCCCAAACCAGCAAGAGGCATGTTCAAAATACCAAAGCAAACAGAACCATTTCCATCACCTGAGGTCTGAACTGACCTCATATTACTATGCTGAAACATATATGGCAGGCACGCTATGCATAACAACCAAATAATCACTCACAAACTCAAATATTAATCTCTCAAATTCTATTTCAGCTCAAAATGTATGGAAATTATGAGCTATTTTAAGCATGCTTGTCATAGGCAATTATAAAAGCCCCTCAAGGCCAGTGTTTTGAAAGTTTATGAGATATTCTCAGGTACAACTTGCAGAGGAAAACATATGCTTCAACCATTTATCCCGATAACCTCTAAATACTTTGTTTTGTAGTAATCTATTCTCCACAGAAATAGTTTTAAACAACCCATTTGTATACTCCAAATAGAACAGATAACACTTTTTAGATTTACACAAGATCATCTTACAGGTATAAAATGATACAAGCTCAGACAAACCACAGAGGCAGTACCGTATGTGTGCAGTTATCCAGAACCTTGGTTAAGTTCTACCTCTCAATGCCAAAATGAAAAAGGTCTTTCAAAAAAAAAAACAAAACCTCAACCCCAAAATCCATCAAAAAACCCCAAACAAAAACAAAACACAGAGAAAATCCCCCCTGCCCCAAACTAAAAAAAAAACAAAAAAACACAACCAACACCTTTCCTTTACAAATCCTTAGTACCCTTAAAAATACACAAGTGTAGTCTTATCTGGTATTTGGCCACTTAGAATTCCAGGTCTCCAAAAAAATTTAAAAAGGATTCAGAATGGATGTAATACAGATCCTTATCGAGCCTGAACCAGTTTGCTCAGCACCAACATGAACTAATATGATAGCTTTAGTTTACTCTCATATTTGTCTAAAAGCACTCTATAAATTTGCCTGGAATATTGCCAGAGATGGTACAGAATTACTGAATGACAGACAGGGCATTTCTTCATAATCTGAACATTTTAGGACCATAAATACAAGTAGAAACCTATGTCTTCAACCTAATAAACTCACTAACTTAATGCTTACCAGACCAGGCAGATTTTATGAGTGAAAGCAAATTATTTTCTTTCACTCAATTTATCTCAACATAATCAAAAGACCCTAAATAGTTACAAGCGATGATAGGGAATTATTTTACTGGAAGACACTTAAGCTTCAAGTTTGAATGCTTCCCCACATAAATAACTATGCATGTGAAAAATTCCACTGAACCTAGAAAGGATCTTCCTGAGACCTGTTCTCAGGGTGTGGGCTGTCAGCACTGCAGCAATTAATAACAGGAAAATGCAATATACTATTCAGCTGTAGTGGAACTAAAAGGATCAATAAAGCCAGGAGCAGGGCCTTAGACAGGAACATGAGCCAAATTAAGTCATCCATGATAACTCAATGAAAATTTAAAGTAATGCTTCATTCTTACTGTTCCACTGAAACTAATTCTCCTGTGTTTAGGAATTAGTCAGAAATTACAGAGAAACAAATACAGTACCCACAGCATATAAACTTAACATACCATAAAAAGAATATCCAACAGTCAGTCATGCACAAATAAATCTCTGTAATTAAATTTCTTCTTAGAGAGCTCAGTATGGGTACTGCTGGGTTTTTGTTGCAAACTGTATTTTTTAAATATTTATTGTTAGCCCATTCGTTTTAAATATCACTTTTAATGCATCTGCACTAAATCAACTTTTATTTTAAACATTTAAGTTTTAGTTAGTCTTTTTATCGCTTGCTCCCCAGACAGTATAATATATTTAAAATTTAAATTTTGAAGTACTGGGAGAAAAACTAACAGAGCAAGAGAGTCATAAACTTTTACATTTCTAGGTTTGCTTTTAAAGACTGCTCAGTTCCAGCTAGCTTTGGAGAAGTTTACTCACAAAATGCAGCAAAACCAAGTTAGAAGTCCTTTATCAGTCAGTAAATTTTTCACATTTATGCAAAAGTAAATAACCCTCTCTTGCACTTTTGAAATACACTAGCTGTTTCAGACATCCAAATTCCTAGTTATACCCTAGAAACATGTCTGAAAATCAATTTTAGATACTTTACAAAACCTGAGATTTAGGTGGTTTGTTGTGGATTTTTTTAAATTAATTTTCATTTAGATTAACTGAATTCTCAAAACAGTTACTTGGCAAAATATTTCTTCAATTAGCTATAACCTCAAAAATAATAATTGCTGTATTCTGGGAAGGCTTGAGGCAGTATTCCAGGAATAAGAAAATTAGGTGCACATATTGGAAGCTGGTTCATTTTTACTGCGTTTACAAGTCTTTTCTTCTTTCTCTGCAATTACAGTAATCTGGTACAACAGCCTTATCAGATATTTATTCAAAACAATAAATTAGCTCAAATATCATAGAAGTCTGAGGCCTCAAGCTCATTTATGAAGAACGTATAGAAGATGATTCAGTAAACTGCCTTTGTTCTGAATTTCAGTACCTCTGCTGTAAATGCCACTGGAAGGAAAGGTGGCGATACCGCTGCTGCAGCCCTCAGCCTTCATCTTCCCCTTCTCAGTTTTTCCTTCACTTTCACAAACCAAGCCCTAATTACCTAGTGAGAAACTGCATGTGTTTACACAGGGGGAATGATACTGTTGTCTCAGGCAGGTCAAGTAATACCTACACACATGGCTCCTTCTAGGAAACAGGACTGGTCTGGTGCCTCACAGCACAGATAGCATCTTCACCAGTTCTTTAGGACTGGTTCTTAAAATGATACTCCACCCTGTTATGTTAGTTCTACACCACTGTAAATTTGCAGAAAATGTGCAAAAATAAAAGAGAAGTGTAGAGGTTCAGTACTCCTTGAAATTACTGAGAATAACAGTGATTCAGGTTGGAAGGGACCCCTGGAGGTCACCTGGTCGACAACCTGTTCAAAGCAGCATCAACTACACTAAGCTGCTCAGAGAAAAGGGAGGGGATCCCACAACCTCTTTGGGCTCCTGTTCCATTGTTTGACCACCCTCACAGTGAAAAGTGTCCTCCTTACCCCTGATGCAAATCTCCTGTGTTGCAGCTTGTGTCAGTTGCCTCTCTTCCTTTTGCCATATGCTACTGAGAAAAACCTGGCTCCATCTGCTCTACACCTTCCCATCAGGTAGATATAGACAGCAATAAGATGTCCCCTGAGCCCCTCTCAGCAATTTCCCATCTACCTTTTAATCCACTAATCCATCTCATATTTCACCAATGTCTCTGTAAGGATATTATGGAAGACAGTCAGAGGCCTTGCTGATGTCAAAGGGAGGCAACCTCGTCTGCTCTCCTCTTACTCACGCAGCCAGCCAATCCATCAGAGAGGGCAATCCAGAAGATGAGTCACGTCTTGCCCATGATAACTCCATGCTGGCCATTCCCAGTCACCTTCTTGACCTTTACATGTTTGGACATGGTTTCCAGAAGGATTTGCTACATAACCTTCCCTGGATCCTCCTCCTTGTCCTTCTTGAGGCTGGGAGCAATGTTTACCTCTTTCTTGTCATTGTAAACCTCTTTCAAGATGACAGAGAGCAGCCTTGCAGCAACTTCTGTCAGCCCCCCAATCTTTGGTCCAGCCTGTCTGATCAATTGGACTTGTGTATGTCCAATTGGCTTGATCCTCCTCTGCTGTGGGAATCTCTTCACTTCCCCAAATTCTGCCACATGGATCGCAGGCTGAGGAGAGGTGAGGGCAGAATTTACAAGGAAAAAACAGGAAGACACAGAAAAAGCTGAGGTAACCGACGTTACCTCATTAGGTAGTCTAGTCAGTATATCTCCTGCTCCTTTGAGCTGTGGGCCCACATTTTTCCTAGCCTTCCTTTTGCTGAAAGGCACATACAGAGGTGTATATTTTTGGCCTTCGCATCCTTCCCCTTTCCAACTCCAGCTAAATTGTGGCTTTCCTGCACCACTTCTCCATCCATGCATACTTGGACAATGCCTCTTTGTTCCTCCTGGGCAGCCCATGCCTGCTATCCCCTTCGGTGCAGTTGGCTTTGTGCGTGAGCTCTGCCCATGCTGAGCTCCTGCCACACTTGCTTGATTTTCTGCAGGCTGGAAAGGACCGTCCTTGTGCTCCAAGCCCCTCTGCCCTCCAGGGCAGCCTCCCACGGGATCCTGCCAAGCTGAAATCTCCTCTCCTAGATCTCTTAACTATTTACTGGATTTTACAGAACACTTGACGTTAAAGTACTGCAGTACTAATTTACCAGAAATGCTGTTTATCATAAAAAATAAACCTTTTTCATATAGATTAACCACACTACTCAAGCGTTTCTGATGTACATATTATTCTGCCTTGTCTTTCTCAGAGCCTCAAATAAACCAGGAATCTGTATATGTTAGTCATTCAGTAAATAGCAGTCTCAAGCGATGAGTGCAAAGGAACACACAGATCTGTGGAAACGAAAAAATGAGAAAAAACATTATCCTAAGGCTGCTATTTTGGTACAAATGATGCGGACATGTGGGTTCATTCTGAGCCCTGGATCAGTTGATTTCATATAAAATTAATTATATGAGACTGTGCCAAAGTCATTAGTGAGGCTAGATCCTAAAGTCAGGATGAAATACAAGGCTGTCCAGGAGGAAAAGCCAAATCTTTAAGTCATTCTAATGCTTACAAACTAGTCAATATTTTTATTGGTTTCTCTTTGATCAATCTTCAGCAAATGGCATCCAATTAGAAAATTTTGTCTCTACAAACGTTAAACTGGGCTATATAAGTGATTTTTAAAACTTGTTGGGAAGTACAGAAGGAAAATTAAGTCAATTTATGTATTGGTGTTGTCTTTTCCAGTGTAATTTTTACATATATCGCATAAGCAGAGGGTACAATTTACACTCAAAGTAGCTGCTGAAAATAGTATTTTATAAAGGATATAAAAAAGGCCAGATGACATTTGGTTTTTGTTGTTGCCATCACTTTCTAGTTAGCCAACTGTTTTTTTAAAGAAAAACCTGCATGATCAAGATTGCTTCTAGAGAGAGGCTGCAGGTGGCAAACAAAGCTCCACCGGCGCCCATACCCACAACGCAGGAGAGGACTCCCAGAGAGGCACGAGTACGATGGGGACACCAGCGGGTAACGAAGAGCAGGCAAACTCCTTTGCAAAGCACCTCATCAGATGATGGAGCAAACGATGGAAACAGAGTCTGACAGACCCTCTCCATCTTGCATGCCCTCTGAGGTCGGCGCCTTTCCTCCTGCCCTCCAATCCCAGCGCACCTCCTGCCTCCCCCCAGCTCCAGCGCAGGACAGGGCACCTCTGCCCCGCCACCCTCTGGGGCACTGCACGCTTCCTTGGGCAGTTCTCTTGCTTTTAATATCGCCTGTTGTTACTATTATTAAGGAAAATAACTAACACAGCTGCAAGTAGAATAGGAAAGTTTTTCCGGGTAATTTAATACAATATTTTCGTTTCAAAGATCTGTACCTACAGATACAATCAGAGCATGTATACTGATGATGCACTGAACTTTAGTGTCTTTGAAAATTAAGCTTCACCTTTCAGTACTTCCTGCATCCGCTGTAATGGGAAGTTCTGGAGGATTCAACAACTATGCTGAATCTTTCAGATAGGTTTTAAAGGGCTCACTTTGAGTTGTACGGAGATGCAGTTGGAGCCCTGTAATCTTCCTATCACACCCAGCTGGAAGCTGCCCGATACATCAATCTAATGCAGTTGGAGCCTGCTGCTTATAGCCCTTCCCTACATCTATCTATCAGTTATATGTCCAGATCAATGAGAAAGCGATTACTCTGCTGGAAAAAAAAAGTGATAAAATAATTGTAATAGGCATCTGATGACTAAAACATGCTGATCTACTCTAATGGAAATGCCAGCTTTACAACAGGACTTTGGTACATAACAAAATGCTGCGGATGGCACATAATATCTTGCTCAGTATCCTGGATACAGCTGTTACATGAAAAGAGAAACCACACAACACCGTCTAATTTCTAAAGAAATATTCAGAGGAAAGGAAACATAAGGAATATGAAACCCTTGTTTTTGCAATAAAAATGTCAAGTCTTATTGAGTCTACCATTAACTAATGTTTAAATTATTGTTTTTAATATCCAAAAGGCTATTAAAATAGTCTTAATAGTAGATTGAAACTTAATATCTCATCTCACTCAATGTAACCTGAAAGCACTATTAAAAATAATTAATCCAAAAAAAAGAATAAAATCTCACAGATAATCTGCACATCTGAGCACAGAGCTGCATGAGTCACAGGGGAGAATGACAAAGGCATAAAAGATCGGCATGGAAATTGAGCCAAAATTCAGAGCAGCTTCAGAACCAGAGGACAGAGGAAGAATCACAAGGAGAGCCAAGTCACAGGATATGCACAAAAGAACAGTTTGCTTTTCTGCCCACAAGCCTAGAGCAAGCACGCAGCAAAAAATTATTAACAGACTCTATAACGAAAAGGTTAATTGCAATATGTAACAGGTTAATCACCTAAACACACAGTAACAGGATAACCTGAAAGCATTGTAGAATTAGCCAAATAAGGAATTAAAGTTATATTTATCCCTACTCGTCCTAGGGTTTCTATGGAATCTGTCTATTTTGCACTTCCGGGTTGTTAAACTGTTAATTTGCATGTTTCTTTTGTGTTGCCCTGCAGGTCTTACATAAATATTGTGTTTGTTAATTCACATGTAGTCTTTTCCTGTCATTATTTATCCATTATAGAATTAAACAATTTATTAATTACTTTGATGCATTCTGTAGTGGGAAAGAAGTCAAAACATGTACCTGTCCGATGCTAGTATTTTTGATATAGGAATAGGAAAAAGTAGCACAAATCTTTCTGACTAACTTCTGTAAGTTCATGTTAGTTGTATATGTTCTACCCAGTATCAGTGAATTAATTGTTTTAAATGGTGTTGGTTCATTAAGCCATTTTCTCTGAATACTCTGATGATACCATTTTCTCAATACAGGTAGGGTGGACAAGGGGCATAGGTTTTTTTTTTTTTTCCTACTTTCAAATTAGCTTTTCTATGCGCCAGACCAATTTCTATTCTACTTCTTAATGCAACCTTTTTCCTTCACACTGTTTAAAAGGGTAAATGAGGTTACAGAATTACTTAATCATCACACCTAATTGCCCATCCACCCCTTACCTTTGTGTAGGAAAGTTCATTAACTGCTCTTAATATTGAGTCAGGCTCATCAATGCAAGGCTTTGCCTTCTGCGTGCAGATGAGCTACCGGCGATAACATCTGGGTTTATTGACCTTAGAAGCAAAGTCCACACCAAGATGAAACAGCAACCGTATGCATACCTTTTGGGTGCTCCTGCTGCCTGGTCATAGAGCAGCACAGTCCCTTCATCACAGACCATGCCCCCCCTTTGCTGCCAGCAGTGTGACCGCACAGGTGCTGCTGATGCTACTGGCTTCACACGCTGTTACATCTTTCATGACAAATGGTCTCTTAAATATCCTCACGCCCTTCCTGCCCCTGATTCAGGTGAAGAAATCCAAAAAGGAATTTCAGCCGAGAGCTCTAAGCTAGTGATATAAACATGGGTCCTCGCAGAGTGGGGGGGAACTTGGTGTCATCTGACAAATTAAAGCCAGGTTGAGCACAGCAAATGACATGAGCCCCTTTGACAGAGGTACTTGTAACAGCTTAGAGAATAAGGCTCTGATTCTGTGTTGCTGGAGGACACAGAAGTGTTCATTAAAGAGCAGAGACGTGTTTGTAAGAGCATCAGAGCCTCCACAGTCTCCTAAATAGGACTAATCAAACAGTTGGGTTTCAGATAAAAGAACATCTAAACAAGTGGCGGCTGGATGTTTGTGTTCTCAGCTACTAATGCAAAAAAAGGTTTATTTCTAAATGTCTTTGACACATGGGAATCAAAAATGTATTATTTAAAATGATGCTCGTGGCAACAAAACAAAAATTAGGAAAAAATCTCTTGGCTAATATTTAAGCATCCAGATACAGCTGGAAAAAAGCAAGAAATTATGAATAAGCAAATAATCATAAATTAATGAAAGCATGGATTAGGTATGTAGAATGCTTATCTTTTGCATACTTAGGCTGAAGGAGGGAGAATACAGTTTGAAGACAAGTAAACAACAGCACTTCATCACATGAGGCCTTCTCTAATCGCATATAAAAGCAAAGCAAGCCTTTTAAATTTTTATCCATTCTTTTACAAAAACTATTCTGGTGCCTACTGATTAGTAATACCTGCAGGATCTACATAATTCATGATTTGATAAATATTTCATGTTTTTCTAATTATATTAACAATTCTTAGACAATTAAAGTAAAGCTGTATAGTCTGCTATGCATTTTGGCCCTATCATAACCACAACTTTTAAGAAGTCCTACTGGGCAGGCTGTGTGGTCTCCAGGTCCTCTGAAGACAGACCCCTGGCAAGTGGCAGTGACACAGGCTCGGAGGCAGCATCCTCAGCCACATGCTCACTGACAGCAACTGACTACATGGTTGATTGGGGGGGTTGGGTGGGGTGAGGGATGTTTTAAACTAACAAAAGGAACTGATTTTCATTGTTTCATATAAGGGAGGCTACATCCCTAGCTGCTCCCAGTGAGCTTATGTTCTTCAGCCACAAGCTGTCTGGTGCCAAAACTGCTTAAACTCCTCAGCATCACGAGTATCTTAAAATATTTACTCTGACCATGGTCACAGGGCACTACATCAGCTGAGCGAATTCCTGCTTAAGCCACAAGTCCTCTTCTACGTGAGCAACTTCAAACATTCAGGGGAAATGGATACCCCACCTCGCTGCCAGCAGAGGACAACCCCACCTCACAAATACACGAAAGATACAGAGAAAATCAAGTTTTTACAATTCCAGTTCTCATTAGTTCCTTCTCTCACTCATCAGATTCTACAGTTTTCCTAAATACAGACTGGATGTCTAATTATTTGCAGAAGACAAGCTATGCACACATACATATAAAATGTGTGTGTATTTAAATATATATATATAAAAGAAAAAAGAAAGCATGACACTACCTCAAATCCTCAAATTATAACCCCTTGTGCCCCCCACAATATGCATGAAAATTTATGGTCCAAAATCTGTAACAAGTCAGTTTTTAGGTCACTGGACAACAGCCCACATAGAGCAGAAGGGATTGAAAATTAATGGCCCTGCTGGAGAGAAAAAAATACAAATAAAGCCAAGAAATGATAATGCTTATCAAAACATGTAATAGCCTATTAAAAAAGATTTCTTACCAGATTTTATTTATTTATTCATTTTGACTGAACATTTCAATTCCCTTAAATACACAATACACAAAAAAAAATGAAATAGTTTCTCATATGAAAATAAAAACCTCTTTCAAATAACTTTCTATTGTGTTTTTTTGAAGGCAGCAGTCATGTGCCAAATAAAGCTAATGTTAGCTTGTATAGAAATTATTATTGCTTATTCCCTGTTGCAGGGGAGGGGCATTTATATTAATTACAACCCAGACCTACCTTCCTTAGCTGCTAGAGTGTAGATGTTACATGCAATAGTTGTGATTTGTTGGTTTGGGTCTGGATTTTTTCCTCTTCTCTCAAGCAGCTATTGAAAGATTATGCCTGGAAAACAACCAGCTGTTACTAGATTCCATGTTTGTTTTCCTTCTGGGTTTTTTTTTGAGGGGTACTCATCGTGCCTGTAATAACTTTCAACCTACAGTTAAATGTCTATCTCTCTGCTCATGAGCTTCTAATTGGTTATTTGAAAACAGAGGCACTAAACGATATGCCTTTTAAATGCTTAATTTGTAATTACCTACTGAAATGTTTTCCCCACGTAGGTGCAGTGCATGTGTGAAGACGCAGCCCCATTTCCCCGGGAAGTCATTCTCACAGCCGCACCACTCACTCTCCCTCTCTTTGCTTCTCCTTCTTCCTCCTCTTCTCGCAATACTGAGATTTTAAGGCACACAAAATAATACACTGGATGATCTTACCGGAGCTTAGAAACTACATGGAAACTTCTCTGGGAAAGCCATTTGACCTGGCACTGCCCTACGGGCTTGGACTCATCCCACCTGGAGGAGTTTGCTGGCAGGCAGTGGCAGGGCTCCTGCTGCTGCTCCCAGGGGATGGAGAGAGGGAGCTCCTGAAGGTGCTCCTGGCGGCACCTCCTGCTCCTGACCACAGTCTCAATGGTCATGCCTGAAGCCAGGCAGGATCTGTCTCTCCCTCAGGCGTTGTCTTAGCACACCTCTGCCTTTTCTGTGCTGCTATGGCAGGACTCACCCCCTGAGCCCCACCAGAGGAGGATGCTTCTTGGCCCCCTTCCCCTTTTGGCCAGATGTAATGCTCCTGTAACACCTGGCCACTCGGCTGAGAGGAAGCCATGACCAGTGAGAACTGCAAAAACCCCAAGACGAGGCATCAACATACACCCTCCCTCATAGGCAACAGCATAGCTCAAACACCAAAATACCAATCAGCTAAAATGAGGTGTTGCAGCCTCCCATCCTCCCCCCAGCATCCAGCCACCGCAGAGGGTGCGGGAGCCGAACATGCCAGGCAAACACAGGGCTGCATAGCTGCCACAGCCGCCTGCATCCCTGGAGCGGGGAGATGGTGGGGGAGGGCAGAAATCAGGCAGTCATTGCTTGCAGGCTTTGTATTAAACTAAAAATCAACCTCTCATTGCTAGCACTTTTAGAGCAGTGTTCATGATCTCTGTAGGGTGCCATTTTCATCTCTTCTTTTATGTGAGAAGGGTGGAAGTGATGGTGCATTAGAAACAGGAATGAAAGGGGCAGGTTGGGAATCATTAAGTAAGCTCCCTGTCTCTTAAAGAGGAAACATTCTTGAATTTGTTCAGCTGTTCAGCTGCTCATCTCATCTGGACATATTAAAGTGAAGTATTCAGGAAGAGAAAGAAGCCTTGTGTGTTTCAGTCTCGCTTCACTTTCGGGTATACACCTAGTATTTCAGTAGCCTTCAGGTCTGACTGACTGAAGCAAGTGCTATAGTTTAATTAACCATTACAGCTTTTACAGGGTGTAATTGGCCTCACATCCAGTTCATTAAAGCCACAGTAGAATCATTCTGACAGTCCATCCATGAGACAAGTTCACACAGAGCATTAGCAGTTCAGCTCCCTGCACATTAAGTCGGCGGATGTTTTCTGAACAGAGATGAAATAGTGCCAGCCATCTACTCCCTGTCAAGTGTGTACCCAGAAAAAATTTCTAAGGAGAGATGACCAGGAGCAAATAGACAGTCTCCAACCTCATTACTCCCTATTCAGCTCAACATATGTCAAGTGTTTGCACTAGGCAAACTGGCATTTTAGCTTACCGTTGGTCTACCCTGGAAACCTGATATTTATAATGTAATCATTCTATACCTGGCCCATGCAGCAGCTGCAGTTAAAGGAAGATGAGTTATTAAAGAGAAAGTCTCAATTTTCTGGCTATTTTGTAGGTGGAAGTTTTTTGAGACACTCCTATTACCTGAAATATTCACAAAATAGTTTTACTCTTCTGGGACTTTGGGGTAATCTGAAAAAACATACTTTTCCCTCTGCCTTACAAGTCCTTGAAATTCACAGACTTTACCAAGGTGTAGGCTTTTGTACAGCTCGTGACGTTCCCAGAAGCAACCTTCCCAGAAGCATGTTCTCCCCCTGCCTGAGGCTGCCCCTCCCCACCACTCTCACCTTCCTCTTCTTCCTTTTCTTCATCATATTTTTAGCTTTTCTTCAACCACCCCCCTTTCCCTCTTCTGTCTTCTTTGGGCCATTTCCTCCTTTTATCTCACTTGTCATTAGGAGAAATTTCCAATACTCCTCTCTGACAAAAACTAATTTTCAGGAATGACCCCCACTGGCCTCTGCACTCAGTGGGCCTGTCTTTGAGTTAATCCACTTTTTCCTTAGCGCTGACAGGCAGAGCTGAAGGAAATTCACTCTCTCGAGGTATATTGGCACGGTCTTTCTGAGGCAAATACAACCCCCTGCTGCCTGCTCTCCAGGCACATGCAAACTTGCTCTGCCAATACCCTGTGCCAATTGCAACTTGTATGGCCCTGGTAAGTAGCCTAGCTATTAAACTACAAAGCCAGTTTTAAAAAAAGAAAAAAAAAAGCTGTTAAAGCCAAGCTACTAAGCCTAGTAAGATCTATTAGTTTATCACAGTGTTAGCATGTCCAGTTTTCAGTGCATCTGGAGCATGGTCAGAGTAAACAAATCTGTGCTCAGAGCACTGACAGAGGGAGCTCAGATATGCATGCAAAAGACAATATATGAAGAGACTGCTGTGATTGGTAATAACCATGCTGAAACTCAACAGGAGCCTCCAAAGGCTTTGGGGAGCCAAGAGGCTTGACAGCATATGAATAGGTCTTTTTCAAGTTCCCCCCCAAATAATATTTGTCTTCAGCAGTGTCTTCAGCAGCAGAGGCTTATATCTGAAGAAATCTCTGACCTTTAACGAAGGCTGCTGCATAACAATGCTCCTATCCTTTCTCCAAAAAAGCCATCCAAAAAAACCCCTTTATTAGTCTTGCCTGAAGTGAATAACCTGTCAGCTTCAATATCGCACAATACCCGCGCTAATAAGATTTAAATCACTTCTAGGAACTTGAAGAGCTGCTTCTGTGATAAAGTGGCCCAAGTCTGCAATGAGTTTCACAGCTGAAACCTTGCTGAGGTGACACCCTCATTACCAATAACATAATTTGGACAAGTATTTTTAAAACAGAAGGACTTCCCCCACACATAAACTTTAAAAGATGCACAAAGGGCTCTGCTAACATTTTCAATAATCTTGAATGCTTAAATAATTTTTGAGTACATTTTGACCGTTGTATCAAAGCATGCCACATTACATACTGCATTATGACACAGTAAATGTAGAAAAGACATGACAATTATTTGGACAATTGAGAGCATGAATAAAAAAATGATTGTTGAATTGGATGCTGTATAGCTTATAGCTTCTGAGAAAAAAGCTCCTGTCTTGTAGTGCTTATAAACTCCACAAACCTAACTGCCTCAGCACAAAAATTTCTGCCAAAAAAAAAGTATGTGCTCAAGTCAAAGCTCAGAGCACACATCGAGTTTTCAAATACTCAGGAGTTTTGCTGAATCAAGATTCAACATGAACTCTGAGCAGCAAGTAAACTTTGGTCTCAAAACTTGTTCAGGGCACTAACCATCATCAAAACAAATTCCAGGAGAAGGAAAGCAAACTGTTAACCCTATTAGTCCTTAACCTCTCAGAAATCAGTGAAAAAATTTGCTCATCTTTTTCTTAAAGTAAGTGCCCAATCATTAGCAGAAGTACTACTCAACAAAGCTGTATATTATAGTAACAACAATATGGGCTAATAAAATATTTTATTAATAAAACTGTAACTGTTAATGCATTTACCTACTTGAAACATGTGTGCTAGAATGGTAAAATAAACGTAAAGTTTCATAAATCAAGTCTGTGTCCAAAACAGACCACCCACACACCTCCCATATTTCACTTTCCACTGGGATGTGGGAGAAACAATGAACTGAAACAAAGATGCAGAAAGAGAGCAGTAGTGAGTAAATACACAGTCCCCCAAACGGAATCATCTTCTGAAGTTGCAGGTTTCAAAAAGCCATTCTTCTACAAGGAGTTGTAGAAGTAAGAAATTTAAAAAAACTACATGTAATACATGGAATGAAGGGAAAATATGTAAGAGGCTTGCCAGATTTGTCTCTGTGTGTATGAATGAAGTTCAAAAACATAATGACGTGGTTATACCTCAAAAGGTGGAGGGACCCTTAGGCTAAGGTGCAGACAGACACTGGAAGAGGCCAGGAAGACAATCAGGCTGTTAATCCAAAGCCAATAACTCAGGTGTAACTTTCCCAACAATAACATTTGTTTGCCTTTTTAGGAATTTTAACCTTCATTAAGAAAAAGGATAATTCAGATTTTTCTGTCTTCATAAACCTTTCCGTTCCCTTCTTTCCTAAAAAAGAAAATACAGCCATTGAAAGGAGTTGTTTCTAATCACTTCAATCAGTAACAGGTCACAGTTCCTTGATGAAAAATTATTTTCAAGTACCAGTTACAAAATCATGTCTTAAATACCAGGTCTTTAATACTGTTATGATTAGAAGTGTTGGTATGCCACCACAGGACCAAGTTCAAGAGTGGCAGAGTAGCATATTTATGCACAGCTGAAGAGGAGGTGTAAGGTGCTACTCACTGTGTAGCTGACACACAGCGAATGCAAGGGGAGAAGAAGTAATCTGCTCTAAAGGGATGGAAATGAGAGAAATACACATTTGTAAAGTGAAGACGAATACTTGGGAAACATACTCATGTAGACGTCACAGAAAAGTGTTGGCTGGGGACATAGAGAAATCACAGTCCTCAACCAACACATCAATTGACAAAGTCAAGGAATGGATGAAGCCAAACGAAGTCAAGCTAAAAATTAAGAATGGAATGATTTGTAGTGACAGGTAGCATAGTGACTGAGCTGAAAGACTGAGGCAAGCTTTCGGTTATGGAAGGCTTATTTGTTTAGAAAGGGCGATTAACCAGTGCAGCCTCACTGTCCAGAGTACTAATGCATACTGCATCTGTTGTTCTCTTCCTGGGGGTCTTTCCAAGAGCTATGCTTTAGCCAAACAGAAGTTATTAGGATCAACAAAGGGGTACCTATGTGAAACATAATGGTCTGTTGTTTAGAGGAGGTCAATCTGGACGATCTAATGGTCCTCCCTGGTCTTAAACTCTCTGACATTCACAGAAAAGAGGCTGACAGAGCTCAGGAAAAGGACACAGTGCTGCTATCAGCCCCCTCCTTGCATTTATACTGCAGGTCTGTGTGCCGTTCAACTCAGAAAGAAAAAGAAAAGAGGGCATTACAGAACACAAATTCAGCAAAGACTGCAAATGTTGGTGACTGGATGCTGAAGACTTGAAGCCAAGGTTCCACAACTTAAATTACTGAAGACTTCTCTTGAAGGGGAACCCATTGAAGGGTTTTTATTTAGTTAAGAAATTGAATAAACATTAATGTGAAACTTCTCTCCATGTATAGAACACATCACTGGAAACTGAGAGCAGGTATTTTTCAACAGTAATTCAGTGACACATAGAACTGTATCAGCAAATACTTAGTAACTGTTCTGACTTCACCATCGTATCATCTTTCTTGCCTCCACAATTTAGGAAAAAGATAACAGTATTTTTCTTCACAAATTATATACATTTTAGCGTAGCTTTGTGGCAGTCAACCACAGCTCAGACAAATCTGATCTCACCCCCTAGAAGAATTTTACTTCTTTTTTACTAAGACCAAGAATGTTACACAATACCAATGAAACTCAAATATACAGACAGACCTGGAATACACAGCCTTTGAGAAAGATCTAATTCACAAGTAAGGTAGAAACTATGTTCTGCAGCTCAAGTTGGTCTCCTGTTTTCAGCATCTTTCAAAGATGTTTACCTATTTTCAGCATTAAAGCTATAGACTTTTCCCATAAATTATAAAAAAAACCCCAAAAAACAAAACTACCCATACTACAAAGACAACATGAGTTTCTTGGGACATTTAGATTCAACAAATATTACAGCAGCCTGTTGTGAGCTATGTATAGCTAGAAAAATCAAATTTCATCTGCCACTCTGTCAGGCTGCATTCCAAAATTAGTTTATCACTTCAGCAAATACCAAGATATTTATCTTCCCTGGCCAGGTTAATCTTGTGTTCCATAATTATCATGACTGCCATAAACACATTCAGTTCCGTTCCTGTGTTTGTGAATGTTGCCCATTTGGGGAGAAACTGAGCTTAAAGGGAGCCACTTTTGTTTACTTTCAACTTAAAGGCAACAGCAGAAATTTATATTGCATTGGAGATTGTATTTATTACTAGGCCTGTGATGATAGCTTACTAGTTAATTTTTTAGCCTCAAACTAAATTAAAATCATTACAAGACGACCATATTTAAAGTGTTCCAGGCAGGAAATGGATAGAGAGTACTATGAATATAGTTGGCTGGCAATATCTGCTGTCTGTTTGTGAATGTGTGTGTGTACGTACACATATGTGTGTGCGCACACATGTGCACATGTTTTGATGAATTTTCCACAGCACTTTCTTGGGATTCCCTCCCCCCCACCCCGCCTTGTTTCCTTTGATCACCTGGCAAATCCTTAGGCATGTTTCAGGAGTCTGCAGGCCTGGAAACTTCACCACCCCCCTGTGTAACATAGCTAAACAGCTTCCAGTTCCATATTTGTCTCATTTGGAGCTGGCATGGCTCTCTTCACTGCACACTGTAGTTGTGCCCTAAAGCAGTCCAAAACATGGTGAGACAGGGATCTTTCCTAGTAGATACACTGCCATTCCTACTGCAGATTATTAGCACCACTCCTACTAACATCTGCTTTCCTGCTGCTTTGCGTAGAAGACAAACAGCACCTTTGTCCCTGCTTTCACTGACAACAACGATCTGAAATCCCAGGCTCAGAAATTTGTGAACCACGAATCCTTTTCTCAGGATACCAAAAAACCTCAGCATTTCCATTCCCGAATTCCTCTGAAATGGACAGACAGGTAAACTAGAGAGAGAGAGAGAAAACAGGGAAGGATGATGAGTATGCCTGGGAAAACTTCAGCTTTCTGTGCACTTGTCAAAGGCCGATCAAGGTTAAAAACTTGAATTGCTCCTCGTCAAAAGTCAATATGACATGTGGCGCTGTAACGAAAGATTGAAATGAAAGTTTTTATTTAGAGGGTTAAGCATATCCTTTAGTTCAGAGAATGCAAAAATTAGAGCAAAAGCCAGACTCAATAAAACCTAGGTTTTGGCTGGCTTTAGCTTAGAGGAACATGGCATCTCCCACTACATGGCTTTAGAAGAATGAAGGTGAAGAACACAGGCTTTACCTAAACTTAACAAATATGAGCTACATTTTATGATGTTAATGAAACGCAAGCACAGGCAAAAGTTGAACAAATTAGTAAGGCTCTAGCTAGTTTGTATTCACACAGAGTCAGCAAAGGCAGATGAATTAGGCACAAGAAGCAGCAGAGTTTCCAAATCTTATTCCTCTCCCTCTTTAGCACAGTATTCTAGAAGGAAACAAGAAGATACAAAATCAGACAGGAATTCTGTTCCTTTAACTGAGATGGATTTCTTCTATGACCACTGGCTCACTGAACCTCCCTGTGCTATTTCCATTTCTGGAACAGAGATGATAATGTACCTATCCATCCGTATATTGTTAACGCTCAAAATTCACCCATGTTTGCAAGCCACCTGGAGTCCTTCACAGATGAGATCTACTGTGATGTGAAATCCAATTATCTCATTAGAAGAGGGAATATATGTGCACATGCACAGGTTTGTTTATATCAATGTTTCCATATTTCAGTTTCCTCAAACTTCCGAAGTCTTCATATAAAAAAGAAATTTCTACTCTTCAAGCAAGTTTAGACAAGCTTTCTAGAACTTCACCAGACAGCAAGGAGAATACATCTGAGGCTGTAAATCTATGCTCCCGTGAGGAGATCGAGACAGGCATAATCGGCTCACTTGCAGAGTTCTAGGGCTATGTCACTGGAAAAGCAAAATGTGCTTAAAGAACATCTCAGGTGGAGCGGATAAAGTCACCTTTGGCTTCTGCTGCAGAAGTGGCAATATGCCAAAGTGAAGTACAAACCCAGTGCCACTCAAACCATTAACATAAGTGACAGCAGATTAAGCTGAGAGAATATGCCACAACGACCCACAGGTTCCCCAGTCATACTAAAAATACCCAGAAGCAGACAAGGTATCCTACAAACATGGAAAAACATAATCAGGTCCTTAGGGAAACTAAATCCAAAGAAACCTTCTTTTTCTTTTTTAAATCTTCTGTTGGTCACTTAAAAGTACATAATTAAAGAACTACCTGTATGTGTGAAAACATGCATGCAAGCTCAAAATACACTACATGTTACAGAAGGACTGAACAGTATGTTCAGGTAGAGCTCATCTTTGCTGGAGAGAGTCCTCCCTCAGCAGTAATTCCATCCAGGATGTCAGCAATTGCAGTGAGGGCTGACGAGGAGGAGGTGGTGGTTCAGAATTTAAAAGACACAACACTGAAATAAGTCCAAGAGCTAAAGAATGACTCATTTTCAACAATGACATTATTAACAGGGTAGGCTGTAGAGGCTGGTCAATGCTACATAATGGTAAATGCTACCACAGCTACCGAGTATGGCTGGGAGGTGACAGACACTTTCTGTGGGAGTGCATTTCACATCCACTGGTTATTTTCCAGTTCAAGCATATCTGACAGAAGAGTCAATGTGATACACACAGTTCAAAGAGGCAGCAACATACCTGTCCTGTTTGTTTGTTTTGCATGGCTTGAATCTAATCTTGCACAACTTCAGGCAGGATGACAGTGGCATGCAGAACAGGTTGATGTGATGCATGAAATAAGTATGTCACTTTAGCTTTTATCTGAGAGCTTCAACACCAAACACTTTCTTTTACATTTCTGGAGAATGATATGCGTTAAATTTAACATAAGTATTAACTACTGGCACCTTCGACCTTGAATATTACTTACAGGCATCATAAGATACAGCACAGAAAGCAAATAAAAAAGGAGTCAAAGTACAAGGAAGATGTAGCAAATATTAAAAATTAGAATAAGGGGTGAAAAGAATATAAAGTGAAAGACACTAAAGGAATATATCTTCACTTTAAAAAAATGTTAAGCATTGATTAATAAAAAGAAATAATAAAATAATTATACCAAAATAAATAAAACTGATTTCATTTAGACATTTTATAAAGGCCACATGACCCTTAAACAATTATGTTAGACAAGCCCTAAAAGGAGCATTCCTAATTTTCAGTTTGTTGGCCAATTTTAAACACATTACCTGCTTTAACACTGACCGCAGAGAATAGAAGCCTACCATCTGCATGATGGCAAAGAGATGAAAAAAAGGTCAAGTAGATTCTGAATAAACTGATTTTGTCAGTTAACCCAAACTGGAACCTAAACATATTTTCTGAAATTTTGCAGTTGTGACTCTTTTTTTACCTCACACTTACTGGCAACAAGTTCCAAAGACAAAGCACACAGGGTAAGAATGGTTCTCCTTTTACTATTCTCAAGGCATTGCTTTTCCATTTCACTGGATATATTCTTGTTCTTGCATTTTAGGAAAACTGATAAAAGGACAGAAACATACTTGCCCTATCATACTGACTATAGCATTAGTTCAGAGGGAGCAAGTCTAGGTATTCCACTGCTAATTTCTATAAATAGTTCAAGACAGAAGATGCAGACAGTAAACTTACTGCTTCTACCACCTGAGAGGTTACATCTTGGGATGAAACTTGGGATGGACTCAGCTCCCAGACAGACCTAAACAGAGAGCACCAATTCCAAATTGTATTGTGTTTGTGTAGCAAGGTCTTGGTAGTGGGGGTGCTACAGGGGTGGCTTCTGTGAGAAGCTTCTAGTAGTTTTCCCCGTGTCCGCCGCTGGCCAAGGCTAAGCCAACCAGCAACAGTGGAAGCGCCTCTGTGATAACATATTTAAGAAGGAAAAAAATGGCTGCGGCTCAGCAGCCGGAGAGAGAAGTGAGAGGATGTGACAAGAGCAGCCCTGCAGACACCAAGGACAGTGAAGAAGGAGGGGCAGGAGGTGCTCCAGGCGCCAGAGCAGAGACTCCCCTGTGGGAAGGACTCACGTTGGAGAAGTTCGTGGAGGACTGTATGCAGTGAGACAGACCCCATGCATAAGCAGGGGAAGAGTCCTCCCCAGAGGAAGAAGAAGCGGCAGAGACAATGTGTGATGAACTGACCCCAGCCCCCATTCCTGTCCCCCTGTGCTGCTGGGGGGGGGAGTAGGTAGAGAAATCTGGGAGTGAAGTTGAACCCAGGAAGAAGGGAGCAGTGGGGGGAAGGTGTTTTAAGATTCAGCAGTTTTTATCCTCTCCTTTTCTGATTTTGATTTATAATAAATTAGTTTTATCAAATTGAGTCTGTTTTGCCCATGATAGTAACTGGCAAATGATCTATCCCTGACCTTATCTCGACACGTGAGCCCTTTGATCTACTTTTCTCTCCTCTGTCCGGTTAAAGAGGGGAGCGATAGAGTGGCTTTGGTGGGCCCCTGGCATCCAGCCAGGGTCAAAACAACACACAAATGTTTCACCTTGTGACGATCAGACACTAAGGGTGAGATGCAAGGCTGCTTCATATAGTTACCTGCAACATTTCCAGCAACCATACGCATGTGTTTCAGTGGTGACAGCATCTCCCTGTCTGGGAATGGTTTCCTGTCAATACTCTTTCTCGGTTGACCTCCCCACGTACATGCATTCAACATTTCCTAACAGTATAAAATCTGAATTTCGAGGACTGTTCTGCTGGAGGACATGTAATGCTCAGTGTTCAGAAACACAAAATGAAATACTTGAGTAGGTAAAAAGGAAGCAATTAATTATCTTAATTATTTTATTGAAGGTTTTTCTCTCTCCTCCTATCCACTCTCCTGAGGGGAAAAATCTCAATCACTCTCACGCTGTTTACATTCCAGGGTTAACACCATTTACTTTAATATTAAACTTCAGACTTGATCTTAAATGTCTGTAAATAGGATTACAAGGGAGCAAATCTTTGAGGGGTTGAATCTTCATTTTCTTGCTCTGAACTGAATGCATGCACCATGAGAGCATCATGCTGAGAATCATTTGAAATGCACAGACACAGTTATTTTCTAAACATACACAAAAATGGGCCCCTTTGATGTGTTCTTTAGACCAAAGTAACTTTTCCACATGTAACTTTTCTCTCCCTCTGTACTCTTAAGGGACCCCATGTTCTTCAAGCAATGCTTACAAAAAAGTAATTAAACCAGATTAATTTTAGGTGTGTCTCACCCTACCCTTACTACTTCTGCCAAGAAAAGAAGTCTCTCACTGCTTCAGACCTGTTCTGGCTTAATTAAGTAGGTACTTAAAGCCCTACTTTATTCTTGAAATAGTAGTAATACTAATATTAACAATCAAAGTGTTCAATACTGAAACCTGGTAAGTAACACTGATAAAAGAAACCTCAATGAACAAGCCAAAATTTAGGAAAATTTAGGAAACTACACTAATGGAAGAACGTGATTAATGAAATTAATCCTGCTTCATGTATATAAGAGCTTTCCCTTACTAAATTCTCAAGTTTCATAGTAACTCACTGCATATCACCTATGTTGTTTTTGAGCAATGAAGCTCATTATTTACCACAAGGAATTGGACCATTCCAGTCTACCTGCAAGCATAATCAGCAAGATAAATGACATACAGGTGCTAAGCATCATGCCAGAATGTACAAAGAAACATCACAGACCTTATCTGAAAGCGCATCTGCAGTGAAGATTAACATTTTATTCCAGTAATAGGGTGGGGTAATTTAATTTCTTTGGTTACAAGGAGAAAAAGTACTGCCAGGCTTCCATAAATAATCTTTGACTGGCCTCCAGAAGTAACAGATGAAGACATGAACGTGGTCCTCTCTAACCAGTTTGCTGACTCCTCCCCAAATCCATTTCACTGAGAGCAGGAGATAGCCAAGAAAAGCCAGATTTTCAGGGGTATCTCCACTGAACACTGAAATTCACCTTGATGTCTAATCCTGTTCTTTAACTTACACATAACTAGAAATAACATCCACCTCACAGATTTGAGAAGAGCGGGCC
This sequence comes from Gorsachius magnificus, assembly GCA_034008185.1. Taxonomy (NCBI): domain Eukaryota; kingdom Metazoa; phylum Chordata; class Aves; order Pelecaniformes; family Ardeidae; genus Gorsachius; species Gorsachius magnificus. The sequence continues at coordinate 92,779,313 of CM067081.1, forward strand.
AAAACCACTACTGGCCTGCTGTACAATCCAGAGACCAACAAATAAATATCGATGAGTAACACAACCTGTCTTGCAGCCCTTTACATCTCCAGAGCCCTTTACATTTCCATTCTGCATAGTTGTGCTTCCTTTTTCAGGCCTACAACCCAATGATTAAAACAAGGCTTTTCTCATTTTTCGGTTAAATCTTGGAGGAAGAACTTCAGCCATTTTCCTGGCAGAAAGGAGCCTGGTGGTGTCAGATTGTCAATGTCTGAAGCTCAGAGAGCTGACAGAGGGAAACAAAGATTTTTTAATTCCAAGTCACAGGGTTGAAATCAGTAATGAATAAGATAAAATAGTCCCAAGGTAACACTCCCTGCACATAATATCTTCTGACCTTTTACTTATCTCCCGAAATAAATCTTTTTTAAAAGATTAAACAAGTTTGTCTTGAGATGTCATTCACACAAGGCTTCATTTGGGTGCTCCAACGTGGCTTCTGAATATAATGAACCTCTGTACAGACCCCATCCAACCTCCGTTCACTCTTCATGCTTACAGATTTCCTTACAGCTTTCCTTTCACAGAAAATGCTTCTACTGAACAAGTGGATTGTTTCAAACTTGGATCATGTTAGCAATGGTGGAAAAGGAACACAAAATCGAGAATACATCTGGTTATGGTATACATTTTTCAACATCCTGCAAATGACAGCTTGCTCTTCCCCCATCTCCTAGTAGCCCAGTAAGATGTTTCTTAAAACCTTCTCAACCTGAAGCCACAATGTATTTTCTCTTCATTGATTATCTCAGAATGACAAAACAACCCAAATGCTGTAATAGCTTCTTGGTTTTTTAAACTCCACTAGAAACAACAGATAACATCTGACCCTGTGTTGTGAAATGCCACAAACACCCATTTAATAGTACTTTTTGGTTTTTGTTTTTTTTTTTTTCCTTTTTTTAAGGAAATAAAATACATTTTTTTTTCTTTTCAATAAATTTTTTTCCTCTCTTTTTTTAACCCTTTTGAATGGACAGCCTGTCACAATCACAGTCCATAACTAATTCTTGCACCAAATCTCCTTCACTTTTAAGTAGTTAAAAGCAAGGAGATACCCTTGTAACTGGTTAAAACTCAAGTTTTGGCAGGATCTTATGAACACAGCCAATGAAAAATTCTGATACATGCAATCTCTCTCTGGTACACAAAAACATTAGAAAGCCAAGGCACTCTTGATGTTGCCCAAATAGAATTCCTCATGCTCCTGATCTTAATTCAGATGCACACAATCTACAGCAGTTTTAAACTACTAGTAATGCCCTTTTCATGATGTATTTTCATCTGTCTTTTTAGGGCAAGTTCAGGGTAAGTGCCTCCGGAGTGACTCACTGCTTCAGACAGGTTTCATTTTACAACCTTTCTTTTTTTTTTTACCACGTATCAGCTGTGGTCCACACCCATCTGTTCTATTATCAGTTATCCCTAAAAATGACTGACCTTGAGTCATCACCTCCTGACAATTTGGAAAGCTCTCTTGGAATAACCCTGTCTAACCTCAGTGTGGTGGGTCAACCTTGGCCAGCAGCCAGAGATCCACCCAGCCACCCTCTCACTTCCCCTCCTTGACAGGACAGGGGAGAAAAATACAATCAAAAAGTTCTTGAGTCAACATAAAGACAGAAACATCACTTAACAATTACTCGTATGGCCAAAACAGGCTCAACTTAGGGAAAATTAATTTAACTTACTGCCAATAAAATAGATTTGGATGGTGAGAAATAATAAAAAAAAAAGATTGAAATAACACCTGCCCCCCATGCCCCATTTTTCCCCAGGTTCCACTCCACTCCTCCACTCCCAAGTCTTCCCCCATCACCCCCACCCCAAGGGGCACAGGAGTATGGAGAATGGGGGCTGTCCACACCAGCTCCTCTCTGCTGCTCCTTCCTCTTCACACTTTTCCCCTGCTTCAGCGTGGGTGCTCCCATGGGCTACAGTCCTTCAGGGAATACCTGCTCCTGGTACAGGCTCTCCACGGCCTGCAGTTTCCTTTAGGGCATATCCACCTCCTCCAGAGTGGAGTCCTCCACGAGCTGCAATGTGGGTACCTGCTCCGGCACGGTTTCCAGGGACTACAGAGGAATCTCTGCTCCAGCACCTGGAGCACCTCCTCCTCCCCTTTGTCTTCCCTCTGCTGTTTCACACTTTTTTGCTCTCGCTCAAAGTAGAGCAGTGCTTTTCCCTTTCTTAAATAGGCTTTCCCCGAGGCTCCACCAGCTTGGCTGAGGGGCTCAGCTGTGCCCTGCAGTGGGTCCACTGGAGCCGCTAGAACTGGCTGCGTCCAACACGGAGGCCACCTCTGCAGCCCCCTCCTCCCAGCCCTCCCAAACTTGCCGCCTACACCCAATGTGGTCACTTAGGAAACAGGCATCAGCACCCCCAAAACCTCCTTTGGTTGTTCTTGCTCTGCCTCTCCAGGGGCGCACTGACATGGGCAAAGCTAGTGCATGCCAGTCCCATACCCACACTGGGGGTACAAGAAATTGCTTTTCCAGTCTTGTCGATGCAGTACCAATATTAGAGTCTTTTTCCTTCAAACTCACTTGAGAGAGCTGGGAACAAATAAAATCCAAGAGAACCAAATAAGACTGACAATTTCAGCACTGATACACCTCAATAGTTTTATTGCGCTTTCTGTATTTCTACAAATCCTGGGGCAAGGTGTTAAAGCAGAAAACTATGCTGCAACACAAACCAAATACTGGGTTTTTCTCTCCTGAATTATAGTAATGCATACAGCTGTACTGAGTTGGTTGTTCACTCAGGGAAAAAAATACTATGTTCTGACCTGGCAGATACCAAGAAGTTGCATGAAGCAACAGCAGAGTAAGTTGGTCCTCCAAATTGACACCTCTGCCTTTCCCACACCTAATAGATTAGTTCATATTTCCTCTCTTTCATCCATTTTTTTTTCCCCTCCCTCTCTTTCAGTTCCAGTGTTTCTATTGAAGTATAGGCTGTGAAGGATTCCCAATGACATACCTATCTCTGGCTCACACAGAAACTGCAACAACTAATTTGGATACCTCTGGGTTTCCATGGCATCTCAGAACCATCAATGGATGGCTCGTCTCTGCGCAATACAATTATCATTCAGTGGAAAATTCTGAAGCTGTGTGTCAATAACGAGAAGGCCACAAAATGAAATCCCATTTCTGCTTAGGGTATGTTACAGCTTCACAACTAGCCAGGGTTTGCATCTGGTTTTGAGGATACAAAGCAAACCTTTCACATTAATTATATATTGTTCCCTAGAGCAAAGTCGTCACTTTTCTCTATGCTTTGTCAAGTGCCACATACACTGTTGTCACACAATAAATAATAAAATATTTACATTAAATAATAATAAAGTAATAAGTGTTCTGTTCCCTAGGCTTAGCCAGATTTAAGAAACTATGTGATACATCCAGCCTGACAGGGCTGCTTGGGCTGCTGTTTATTTGACAGGTCAGCCAGGTCACGCAGAATTCCATACTAAATACCAACTTCACTAACGACTCCTGCAAAATTAATTTGCATGTTGCCAGAGGAATAATCCTAATTGATACTCTTCAGCTATGTACTGTTGGCCTGTGGTTGCAGGACCTTTATTATCTGCACTAACATTTTGGCTAATACGGATGATTAAAAGTAACATTTAGGCCCATATAGTTTAGCAAACAGTGCCTGGAAGAAAGGTGTGGGATTAGGTATTATGACAATCAGTTATTACCATTTAAAGCATTTTTAACTCGCTAAAAGAACTTAACAGAAATTAAAGTGTAGCTTCTCTGAAGGAAGCAAACCCTATTTAACTTTTCACATTCTGAGGGCAGATGATGGTGCCAGTTTTGGTTTGCAGGCAATGCCAAGGTAGAGGCACTTTGAATTTCTGCCTTCTAGTTACATCCTTAAATTAGAAGCCTGAGGTGGTCCTCATAACCCTGTTTTAGGATTTGTTTGATCTTGGTTCAGGTTACATCATAACTGATCACTTACCTAATCCTCATTATTTCTGAAGTTTTGAAAAACAACAGAACCTAGAGATAAATATAATTAGTTACTGGGATTTACCAACATCTGTGACATGTTTTTTGTTCTTGGCTTCTGAAGAAATATCTGAAAAGACACATGCATACAAAGATTTAATCACAGGATCAACTGGGCTGGCGATTCATTTCACTGTTTTTGAAATGTTTTGCTAAGTACCAAATTCATTCATAAGAAAAAAATTCCTTGTGCTTTTCAGTAGTCTAAGCCAAGGCGACTAAGAAATGAGAAGTCAGTAATTTTACTATTAGTCTAAAAGTCATCACAGACATTAAACCATAAACCTCTTAAAATTTTGATTACTGAATATTTCAATGCCACCAAAACTATTTCACCAAAGCATCCATCCTAAAAGATTCCATCCATTAAGGCTCAGAAAAACATAAATACAATATTTTCCATATACATGCAGTTATTTAATACCTTTACTTTTCTGCCTTGCTATCAAACCTGATTCTGTCACAATTCAAGGCCTGCCATCATTACTGAAGACAAGACATTACATTTTTCAGTGTTTGCAGTCCTTATCTCATACTGGACCAACAGTGAATGAAAAGCAGCCCAGGACTGCAAAGTGAAAAGTCTGATCTTTGACAAACCACTTAATTTAAACAAATAGGTGAATATTCCAGTTTTCCCTTTGAAAGAGAAATGTTTGTACCTAGAGAATATTTACTAAATACCATTTGGGACCATTAGTATCAAATTACAGAGGCGTTCCCATTATAAATGGCTTGTAATAAGAGGAAATAAAGAAGTGTTAAATATAAGCATACTGTGGGAATCTATAAATAGTTTTCTAAAATAAAAGACAAAGCTATGAACCTTTCCCCAATATCTTTGCATTATTTGTTGTAAAAACATATGTTACCCATATAATGGCTATATAAAAATAACAGGCTGCTCATAAAAAGAAAGTCTAGAGAAAACAGCATGCGGTGGTTTTATTTAGTGTGGCTTTTAAGTTTCAGGGAAACAGATTAATGTAAGTGATCAGGAATGAATGCTAAAAGAAGTTGACCCTATAGAAGAAATTCTGCATGTTCTTTATTCCTAAGCATCAGAAGGACACAGAAAGAGGAGAAGGTGACACTAGATACAGATTAAGAAAACAAAAGTTTCAAGTAACTTAGTTCTTGTTCAAATTTTGCTTCAAATTTTTCTGATTTATCTTTCTCCCTGGTTGTGACAAGTCATGGGTGGGAGGGAAGGAAGGCAGTGGAGGAAAAAGGAATAAAGAAAAAAGAAGAGTCTTTGTCAGTATTGGTCAAACCCAAAAGTCTCCCTTTGACCATTTCAGCCTCTTGAGTTTCTGTATCATCAAGCAAGTCAGAGCACTGGTTGCTCTGTGTGCAATATCTTTAGGGATATGTCAATGAAAGAAACACCTTGTAAGGAACAGCGTTGTAATGTAAAACACTAAGCTGGGTAACTTGAGGATACTAATGAAAAGCACTGTGTGCCTAATCTTGATTTACTCTTCTGATTTTCCTTTTTTTAAGATTAAGATCTATTCTGAAGATAACAAAACCTAAAGAAACTGCAGTGCAGATGGAAGTTCCTGATTTTTGTAAACACATGCACCTTATTCTGATTCCTAGATTCTCAGATCATAAAGGAAAATTAAAAAAAAAAGATGCAAGCAAAACTACTATTACTTGAATATTTCTCCCATTTCTGGTTTCCCTTCTTTCACTTCTCCATTTGAGCTCTCTCATGACTGCACCACTGAGTCTATCACATCCAGGACATTTCTGCAAAGACTTTACAACAACTTTATTCATAATCTGAGTTCTGCAGTGAATCACGTGGACATTTTGGAGTTAGAGGCACAAAGTAGAGAAGATGCAAGACTGCTTGTACCTTGTAGGTTAGGAAGGAGATGGGCTATATCCACCCACTATGACATGCAGTGGAGAAGCAAGCTGAAGGCTTTCTTGTTATTTCTAATTCAAATACAGTAACCTTATGGTCTGATTTCACCAGAATCATAGAATCATAAAATGTTTTGGGGTGGAAGGGACCCCTAGAGGTCATCTAGTCCAACCCCCCTGCAGTGAGCAGGGACACCGCTAACTAGATCAGGTTGCTCAGAACCCCATCCAACCTGGCCTTGAATGTTTCCAGGGATGGGGCCTCCACTGCCTCTCTGGGCAACACGTTCCAGTGGTTCACTACCATCATTGTAAAGAATTTCTTCCTTATATCCAATCCAAACCTACCCTGCTTCAGTTTAAAGCCATTACCCCTTGTCCTGTCACAGCTGGCCCTACTAAAAAGATTATCCCCATCTTTCCTATAGGCCCCCTTTAGATACTGAAAGGCCGCAATCAGGTCTCCCCACAGCCTTCTCTTCTCCAGGCTGAACAACCCCAGCTCCCTTAACCTGTCCTCATAAGAGAGGTGCTCCAGCCCTCGGATCATTTTAGTAGCCCTCCTCTGGACCTGCTCCAACGGTTCTATGTCCTTCTTGTGCTGAGGGCTCCAGAGCTGGATGCAGTGCTCCAGGTGAGGTCTCACCAGAGCAGAGTAGAGGGGCTGAATCACCTCCCTCGACCTGCTGGCCATGCTTCTCTTGATGCAGCCTAGGGTACGGCTGGCCTTCTGGGCTGCCAGCGCACATTGCCAGCTCATGTCCAGCTGTTTGTCCATCCAAGTCCCTCTTGGTAGGGCTGCTCTCGATCCTTTCTTCCCCCAGCCTGTATTGATACCAGAGGTTACCCAGACCCAGGTGGAGGACTTTGCACTTGGCCTTGTTAGAACCTCATTAGAAGGAATGAGAAGAGTAAGCAAGAAAATACCAGCCTTCAGAAAATTCTCACACTTTTCTCTGGATGTCTTTACTGACCAAAGTCCAGCAACTCTTCAGATAGATGGGTCTTTCCCCTGCCCTTCGCTCCTTCCAGCATCATACTGAAAGTTGACATGGTGCCTAGCAACAACCAGCAGCTTCTGGAAGTCTCAGCACTTCCGATGGAGATTAAAACTATATGATTTCAGGGATAGGTGGTTTAATCTGTGAAAAAAATAACCCTAGTCTGGGGTGGGGAGAAAGGATATAATTTAGCATTTATTAGCAAATACAGCCCCCTCCCCCCAATTTGTTAGCAATTTTAATTCTATTACACAGTAAAAATAAATAAATAAAAACCCCACGAGAACTCTGGCTCTCAAAGGACAAAAATACTTATTTCTTTCCTAATAGACTTGATTTATTAATACATTTTGATTAGAAGTAATATTTCTTTGTGGAAAGCTTTTTGGCAGTGCATAACTAGATGCTCAGTAATATCCCTTGGACAAGCTTGACTCCCACATGTGCCTTTCCTCACACATTTTTTTGCAAGGTGATTACTATCCATTCATCAAATGACTGTCTCATGGAACACCTGAAGCCCCTTCATTCCTCACCTTACATGTAATTTTTCCTGCTCCTAACCTCCTCCTCATTCTAGTGGATTTTAAAATGGACAGATTTTAGTGACAAAGAAGGAATACACCACCTCCTCCTTCTTCTGGCTCAGCTTCTCATGACCCCTGCCTGAGATGGTCAGACACTTACCGTGGCTACTTCTTAGCCCGAATTTCCACCTTGTTCAGTAGGAACCACAAGCTGAATGAAGCAGCAGCTGACCAGCATTAGAAAGCCATGAACTGCTGCACTACACGCATCTTCCTGTTGTCATAAGGAACATTCAGGACATGTCAGAATGAGCGCATTCTAAGCAAGAGGTCCTGGGGTACCAGCGGACAAAACTGTACAGGAAGCAGATGTGGAAGTAATGACGACACATTTCAAAGGCCTTGTTGCTGGTTAAGACTATCCATTAAAATAAAAATAAAAAAAAATAATCATGTCTTAGCCTCAATAAAATACTGAATGATCTTGTAAAACTAATAAACTTTGTCTCCACTATAGTTGATCTCCTCACATGCTTGTGTGGTTAAGTACCAACTGCGCAGCTCATAACCAAAAAGGTCTCTTCGGGTTGACAATGCAGCACTGCTTTCTTGCAAGACTCCTCCAACAAGCAATAGGTCCAAGCACAACTTGATTTTGTCTAGCACCTTTTTAGGGCCATTCTAAGTCACACATCTAGCTCAGTACTAAAATTTCAAGTTTCTATGCACAACATTCAAAAAGTTCCAGCTCTGGTCTTCTAAACGTCATTACTCCTGGGGCATCAGGCAGCTGTCATTTCCCTCCTGGGCAAGTTTTCCTCACTGACTTGAGCATCTCCCTACCCCAATTCCCTTTTACTCTTACTTGTAAGAACAAGATATTGACTGAACTTGCAAGTGCTTCACTCAACAGATGTTGACGGGAATTATCATTGCTCTGCCAGACTGTGCCAGCTCATATCCTTAATCTCTATTTTTGCCTGTCCTTTTCCCTGTACTCATCTCACACTTCTTTTTTTATTTCCTGCTTTTTACTCTTCAGTTCATGTACCTAAATATCAGCATATATCCCGATTTTTCTCTCTTCTTTGTTAAATCAATGTATGTACCACACCTGTGGTATATATCTGTAAATCTGGGTGGAAGCGAGTGTATTTTTCTTGTGTTGTTCCACTGTCTAGGACTACAGATTTCTTATCCTTGACTGGGATTAATATCCAGAATTATGCACATGCAACCAGCTTTCACCACAGTCAATAAATAATCCTTTACATTTTTCTCAATTATGGCCAGCTAACATGTGACAACTTTGTGTGCCCTTACACACTTTTTAGATGACCCTTCCAAGGAGATATTTGAAAACATCGATCCTGTATCTAAATATAAAGTGAAACTTGTTAGATCTATACATTAATTCAGGAAGACAGAATGGAAAGAGGATTTCTACGTAAGAACAAGAGAAAAATCTATGTGCATCAGGCTAAAGACAGACAAATACACAATTGGATATCTGCATGTATCTACAGTGGAAACATCTGCTGGCTCTTATTGCTGCTTCTCTCCCCTTTTCTTCTTCTATTTCCGTTCTTTTGCTTCCCAGCCCTCTTTGTTGAATGTAGATGCTTCTTCCTTATTATTATGTTTCAACTTTGATTACTGGCTTGTAAAATAATAAAAGGAAAGGAAAATGGAGAAATTGTTTCCTCTAACCCCACCAGATGTAGAATTTCATGGCTAGGTCCAACTCAATGCTTTACACTTTAAATTGTTATTTTTAATAATAATCATTATATAGAGGGGCCTGCTTATTAGACAGGCCTGTATCACTGTAGCTCTATTTATAATCAACAGCTAGCTCCACCTAGTGTCGTCTTAATTCATCAACGAAACAGAAAGCTAAAACCAAATACTATAGATAAAACAGAAGCAAACTATAAAATCACTTGTCAGCTGGATGATAGCCACAGACAACATGCAGTTACGATTACCGGCATCAGAAGGAAAAGACCATTTTAAGTAACTGCTGTATGATGATAGCCAGCCAGCACTCTTGAGACAAGGAGCGACTAGCAGCTTCAGGACTATAAATATAATACATGCAATATAAAACAGTTTTACTGCTACCCTGAAAAGGTGAATGGCACTTAAGCTGTTTATAAGGGTCATTCTCTCTATGGTTTCATTGTCATCAACAAGGACAAATAATTGTTAAATTTAATAGAACTTCTCTGAAATAGAATAACTTTTTTTTTTTTTGATGTCAACAAAACTACAGAACTATTTTTGGCTATACAATCCCCATAGGGATCGTCTCTATTAATAAGTACATCTCCCCTCCCAGCACTTACAAAATAATTTAAAACGCTTCTCACAGGTGATCAAAGCAGGGAAACGCTCAAACTAGCTAACGGTTTATCAGTTTTACTGATCTTTACCTTCAAACTTTCTAAAGGCTGGTTCACTGCCTTGTATCTAGAAACATCTGTCTTTCTAAAACTGTTACAGCTTTAGTTAGCAACACTTAGTGTTTAATAAACTGATCCCTTTTTTACAAGACTACATAGAGAACAGCCAGCAAAGTCATTTAAAATAAAGTCAGAAAAGTGAATATCCAGTATGACAAGAGATTTCTTGATCATCACCTTGGAAAAAATGATAGACCTAATGAAGAAGGGAGTTTACATTGAAATAAAGCATTTTGTAAGGCAAAATAATCCAAATAACATAATCATATCCTGTGAGCTACTGAGCAGTGTTTAAACAGTTGTTGGACCTCCAAAGAGGAAGGAAAGAGAGGTCCTGCCTTACATTTAGAAAACACCACTTTTACTTCTTACATGGAGGGCAACCCACTCCGATAGAGCTGACGTCTATTTTGAACCTGCTCAAATCACCTGTTCAGAGCTGCTTAGCATTTTCACCCTAGTGGTGGTAAAATATATTTCAATATGTACAGTATACACTTAATGACTGCTCACCGTGACAGAGAGGGAGTATATATATGTGGTGGGGGGGAGGGGGGGGAGCAGGGCAGACAGGAGGAAGGAACATATATTAAGATGATACATACACCAAAAGCAAGCACCTTTACATTTTCTCAAACTTTCTCAAAATAGTCAGTTGAAAGTTACGCTTGTGACTCATCTAGTTTAAAGTATTCACAGCTAAATTCAGTGATTATATGAAAACCTTACTGCGACACAGAATATGAATTTAATAAAATGCACATGAAAATTGCTCTCTGATGTTTCAAAAATAAGAGAATACTCCAGTTCTCAATAATTTAGCAGTTACTGTCATTTCTCATTAACAGCTTTCAAAATCCTATCTGAAACAAGCTGATACAGAGAAATTAAGAGCAGTAATCAAGCGAGAAATGATAGACCAGCTGGGTAGGCATCAAGTTGGCAAAACGTGAATACAGTTCAATAGCTGAAACAGATGCTGGAGTTGTTGAGAAACCCTGCAGGAGATATTGTAGTATTTTCTTTATATAATACCAAACAACCGAATAAATGTCAAGAGCTAAAAACTGATGGGGAACAAAAACTGTCAGAAAAACTAACTATAAAGCAGAGACCTGCAATAATATCTTTCCATTATACCAAAACATTCAGTACATGCATTTTCATTTCCTTGGGATTCCTGAATATGCCAATACATCAATCAGAGCTTGCTAGTGAATCAGAGGGAGCCTTTCCCAGTCTTGTTTCACATCTGTTTTTTTATATCTACCTGAGGCTTCACAGACTTAGAAAACACTTTATTCTTCAGTCTCATCCTAACACAACACTCTCTTTCAAAGCAAGCGATTCCCCGAGTTTGGAGGCGAGCAGGAAAGAAAGGGTAACACAAGCATAAATGAAATTGCAAAATCCATTTTGCACGAGGAATCTTGTTTTCAGAGTTTCAAGACCTCAGCAACAAATCCTCTGCCATCAGCGGCAGCTCTTTCTAGCATATGCTTTGTCATGGTCAGTTTCTAATTACATTCATAATGATGCAATAGCTTTGATAATCCTACCTTCCATGCCAGCTGCTTTTCTTGTCACTCCATCATGCCAATAAGTTGGCTGCCGTAACAAATCAAGATAGTGCAAAACAGCATCTTTCCCCTGCATCTGTCATCTTCCTGAAAGCATTCTATTACTGCCGACTGCTGGGAACCAGAAAGTCTATTTGAATTCCAGCAGCTCCCCTTTCGCATGATTCAAGTTAGGTTAGGTGGGCATGCCTAACATGATTCTCTCCATCATTTATTATGCAGCTGCTACACCGTCGGTGTGGTAACCACTCTGACTTTATCTGATACGTCAGTCTTGCAAACCTCTACCTCCGTGCAAACACACGAGCCACAGAAGCATCTTGCATTTAATGAGCATTCTCCCTGCCTAAAGAGAGTGCATCTGCAAATCTGTTTCAAATCCTGCTGCTCGCATTGTCCTCTAAGGCTGATGCAAATGTTTGAAGATTTTTTTTTTTTTTATTATTGCATTTCGTCTCTTCAGAAAGCACGGTTCTTCATGCACGCTTGAATTATTCACACTTCAGCTAAACGTTTGCTGATTTGTGTCCAACCAAACAGCACCTTCCCGTTGAAACTCTGCTTAAAAGCTACTTCTGAATAACAGTGCTGTGCATTCAGGCTCTCAACTCTGTTTCATTTTAAACATGGCTTTTCTAGCTACACCTCAACAAATACATTTAGATCCTTTCATGCAATGAATGGCTGTCTAATGAAGGAATGGTACATTTTAAAGCAATTTATCTAGGTCTACCTGTAGGTGACTTTTGCTTTCTGTGCTTTATACATTTTAGCAGTAAGTGGATAGCTCTGTTAGAGTATCTTGATATTCTTAAAGTGGTAAGAACACTATCATAAGCTGGTTTTTGCTAGACAGTGGAGGACACACTCAAATCACAGAGTTTGCTTAACTGCTTCTGAGTATTGTGAATTAAAGGAATAGGATTGTTTTGTTGTCTTTCTATTTATAATTTCTGTTGGGGTGGGGGAAAAACACGCTTGCATCAGTGATTTCAAAAGAATATTAATAGAAATTGACATACACACATCAATCATCCTCCAAGTTAAATTACCTGCGTCTCCTCCCACTACTTCTGCCTGCAGTTCAGAGTCAAGGCATTTCATCTTTAATGTGTCTGCTTGCTCATAAGCTGAATAAACATCCCCAACCCCACACTGGAAAGTTTCAATACCTGAGAGAGAAAAAAAGAATAATTTAACATGTACAACTGTCTGGATAAAACCTGATAGTTAAGGGAAGGAGTGAGGGAGAGCAAGGACTTTTGCTGGAGTAATACTCCCTTCCTCAGCCTTTGGCAACGGCAAAGGAGGAGTGAGGAAGGGGAAAGGCCACAGTCCCCCAGGAAGAGCTTTCCCTTACAGGGGTGGCCAGCTCAGCATCACTCACCAGTTCTCATATTCCCAGCTCAAAAGGCTCATAGGGTTTCGCTTAAGCCTCACTTCTTCACTCGGATGTGTTCAACTTCTCTATGGCTTGCAACCCTCCACCCCCCAGCCTGGCGGTCCTTTCCTCCCCCACAATTTCCTAGTCTCAGCTAGGTTCCTGGAGCTCTTGGCTATGAAAAAGAAGCTTGAAAACATGAATTTAGGGGACGTCTAAATCACAAAAAGGGGGGAAAGAGGGGGCAGGGAGGAAAAAAGGTAAGACAATCTCCTACTTGAAGAAATAAAAAAGAAAATCTGGACATCTGATAGCTTCTGCTAGGCCTCCTGTAGGGGTGTTATCAGTGGGTGCAACTGCAGGGCACGTCCCTCTTAGCCCCACGCAGAGCCCCAGCCCAGGGGCTAGAGGCAGTGTCCCAGGGTCCCTGGACTCTGGGCAGAGGGGCAGGCAAAAACCTGACGATGGGCAGTGGTGGGAATGGGCTGGCGTCAGGGCTGCCGAGCGCAGGAGAGCTCCCAGTGCTGCTGGGAGGGATCTGACTCCCACCTCTCGCCCACATCTAAATGGCACAGCTGACACCTGAATGAGCTAACATAGCATGGCACGGTTTATATTTGATACTGTATTTATTCCTAGCATGCTGCCAGAAAATGCCTTTTTAGAGATTTCATGTAAATAAAGTAGAATTACTACATCTGTTCCTCTGTCTGTAGCAGCACGTATCAACAAGCTCATTCTGTATTCAAGGCAACAGAGACAGTCCTATCATATACTTGCAAAGTGCACAACTATAAAGTGCCTATCTGAAAATACTGTCAGCTCCATTTTGTTCACAGTTCAAGTAATTTCTGAAGTGAAACAAACCAGACAATAAATGAGGACTGACTCTGAAGTCCCCATAAATTCAAAGTACATAGAAGGATATGCTTAATATATCACACTTCTAGCTGCATTATGATTTTTAAACCATAGACAGAGCAACAAGGAATTTACATGGTATTTCACAAAAGATGAGTTTTGAGTTCATAGCTCATATAGCCTGTAGTTGCAGGGAAGACCTAAAGTACCCAAAAACTCACCATAGGCTTGATTTCTAGTTCAGTGAATCTTGAGCTGTGCAAGATTATAGACAGAAATACCCAGAAAAACATTTTGTATGTTAATAAGCCAAATAACACTGGTAAGAGAATGAGGGCATCTGGTATGGCATAAATACATTTTAGTAGAATCCTATCCCACCCAGATACCTCAGAGGGAAGTACAAAAAGGGGGAAATGACCAAAAGGGGAAAAAAAGAAAGGGAATTATGGAAAATATTTACAGAGAGATAAGCATGGTGTTACAAGTAGGATCCACTGAGGTTTATCATTCAGTATTACTGCCCTCCAGCACCACATACAGTGGACGTGATATAGTTTAGCCACCCAGACCATTCCCATTCAGATCAGGACTATGGAAATAGCCATTTTTGCCCTGGGCAAAAAAAATATTTTTTTTTAATTATTTTTTGGGGAGGAGAAGTGAACTGTAATATACCAGTTTCATCTTCTTCTGTGTACACTAGCTGTACAGAAAACCAGCAAGAGACAATTTGAGAATCTGGGAGGAGAAACCAGTATCAGTCATTCTATCCACATATTAATAGGCCAGATTAATAGCCGGCTTTGGTCTCTAGTTTTTATGCATTTTTTCTGAGAAAACAAAAGCCTTGTTTTCTGCTTAATGTAACTGGATTGAGCATCTGCATAGATATAATTATAGTAACCCACCCATATGGAATAAATCGCTTTAGAGAGAAAGCTCCACGGGTAGCGCTCCCAGACTCTACAATAACACAAATACGTAATTTTTTTTGTCTTATACAGAACTGTCCCCAGTCTGGAAAAAGCAGAAATAAATGACAAGTGGAAAAGCACTCATCAAGTGGTATTCTGCTTTTTACAGTACTGAAGTCAGTAGGCAAAGAATCTCCAGTCTATTTGGGTGACAATAGCATGAGAAAGGGAGGAAGCCCATTCTTTTCCTATTCCATCTACAGCTTATAGCAAAGACATACATGTCTATTCATCTTAATTGCTTCACTGCTACTACAGCAACTAATTGGCTTATTCAGTGTACTAGAATTTGATTATGGTGGCATGTGCACATTACGATGATAACTAAGATATGATGTAGAATCTCTTCTTGCTGCCATTTCTTTTTTTCCTTTTTGTTTTCCTCTTTGGAAGTACTAGTGACTCCAACAAAGCAAGAGTAGATAATGGATCACTGAAAAAAATAAGAAAGCAGATTGGCCTTGACTTTCAGCTCTACGTGATACTCTACATGATGCACTCTCTGTGGTATGCAAAAATGAATGCTGATTTTACCTAGCAAAAACTGTTCATTTGTTTTGCTAATATGTCTCCTAAAGAAAAGTAAATATTTCTTCCCTTTTTCTCTGCCTCCCATTATTCTTAGGTACTTCATCCCTCCCCCAGTAAACAACTAATTCAAGCAATCAATCATGCAAGAAAATACCTTAATAACATACTGTGCAAGTTTAGATTAATAAACATCTCCAATGGGAGCACTGAAAACTTTGTCTGGACAACACCAATGAGAATTATTAATTCTTTCTTACTATTAATCATTCTATATTAACGACTTCTCAATTACAGGATTTCTGATGTATAAAAGTAAGCTGTCCATAATGTATCACTTTCCCATAGAGTTAGAGCTATCAGTACTTTCATTTTAATGACAGTATCTCAATAGTTTAGAGAGAATGACTTCTGACAATTATGGCATATGTAGCTTTGATGGCTCAAGATTTAAAAAAATTGCTACAGAGGAGTGCATAAAGAACTGAAAATTTATGATGTATACAAAGTCATCTCTAGAAACCAAAAGCCCAGTGCAACCATCATCTCCAAATTCACCTAAGTTCAGGCATTTGTCATAAACTGAAAGCTCAGAACACGCTTACCTGAGGACGTTAAGAGGACTCATGACCAACCTTTCAATGTAACATTGATTCCATTTATGGTAAGAAAGTTTTGCAAAGTTTTATTATAGACGTGCTTACAACAATAATGAGCAGAGATGACCTTAGCAACACCAGGATTTCATATTATAGGACCTGGATAAAAAAAAATTATTCATGGAAGGTGTTACAGAAACAGTTCTCTGAGGGCATCTCTGATGGCAGATCACAGCACACTAAAAAGTGGATACTCTATATCAATTTTGAACATTGCTGTGTAATATAGCCATCTGAACACTGCTACATAGACAATATGATCTCTCAAATGCAGCAACTGTTGAGGATTTTTAATGGCAACCTCTGCTTATGTCTACAGATAAGCCAACAGACATTCTACATTTTGTTCTCACATAGCATATGTATTTCAGTGACAGTGAATTTAAAATACTAGATTCTAGCAAAGAAAAAAAAAAAACTTAGTTAACTCATCCTCCAAATATTTAACACACATCAAAAAGCAGAAACATACAGAGTTTCACTATTTAACACTCAGAGAATTAGTGACCTTGAACTCTTCAGGAAACACTGTTAATCTTCCTCCGTAAGCAAGTCTTCTATGTGCTGTTAGCACAAAACTGAACAATGACATGAAGTTTTGAGATGCTAATTACATAAAACGTGTATTTTGTTCTCTTGCAGCTCATTTTAAATTAGACTGACTTGAGATACACAGCTTTAACCTTCTTCCATTTGTACCTTTACTTCTTTGGGAAAAGATACCCTTCAGAAATACTAAGCTTGAAATAATTACTGATGTAAGGATCTTAATTTGTTCATTCTTTCTACAGCTGCAGTCCATGTGTAAGATGATGCATAACAGATGTACCAGGAATAAAAAAGAAATAAAAATAATAAAAAAACCAACAACCATAAAACCAGACCTAACACATCTCACAGCCTGCCCTTCTGTGCAGCCCCTGTGTGCCAGCACTCAGCTCGCTGCAGGTTTGAGCGCATGAGCACTCTCACCTGGTGTAGTTCTCCAGAAAAGTATGTGATGTCTCTCTCCATTTTCACCAAATGCAGACGACTGTCACATAAGATAAATTAAGAAACTGGTTAAATGGCAGCTGGTCACTAAATGTTTTGGAGATCACAGATCACATGCTTTCAAGTGTTTTCCATTGGTCTTTTCTACTGCTACAACATTGGTCTTTTCTACTGCTACACCATTGGTCTTTTCTACTGCTACACCAGTTATATTCTGCTTTAGTGGTACTTCTATTTCATTGCATTGGTTTCCCAATAGATCATTAGCCATTTGGTAACATGCATATGACAGCTATATGTTCAAGAATTAATTGAAGAAAGTTCTACCACATTCCAAATTCCTGTAGTATCTCAATCAAACATATCTTCTCATTATTTCTTTGCTATATTTTTTCCTAAATTAATTATCTATGTGGTTTGGGTTGTGGTATTAATATTAAAAATGGACTTCTGATTAAGATTACTCATCAAATTGTAGCTGCTAACACTAGTCTAAAATTTCCAAAAATGACAACTGAGAGTCCATAACTGGCAAAACTTTGTAAGGCTTTCTTTTTCAACGGAATGCTTCAGTTAAAATCCCAACCAACTTTTTCACACAGGTCCATTCAAAACCAGTAACTACTTCAGAAAAGCCTAGCAAAACCCTTAAAAAACAAACCAAACACCCCACATAGACAGTACTTATCCAATCCCTTTCAGTATATTAGAAGGTTCCCAAAAAAATGGAAAATATAAAGGGCAGAAAACAAATTCCTTAATAATCAGTGAACAAAGCTGGCCATACAGTCTGGGGTTCCACTGACCAATGGGATTCCCACTGTCTGTGGTTCCTGAGCATGTCAGCAGTTCAGAGCACACAGTAGTAACATGTGGAAACCACGTTTTCAGAGGTGAACACCTCCTCACCTTCCTGGGACAAATATAGCAACAAGGGTTTCAGAAATATTAAAATCTCACAAGATTTTACATTTACTGTTTCTGTAAGAGGAAATAAAACTACATGGTTTTGTAGGATGTTTTAATATATATTCTAAATAAAAACAAAATAAAATCCATGGTAGTTGCCTTGCGCTTCACAACAGACTTGCCGTCTTAGAAAGGTGACATCTCTCCACAGTATCTAGGGCTCTTACCACAATGCAAGTTAACAGCAGGAGTCACAAAGAAAAGAATCTTCCACCCTTTCCTCCCTCCTTTGCCAGCAGAAATAATGTACTCCACATTTTGTATCCCTGCCATTGAATAATCTGCTTTAATGTTGGAGATTTAAGAGTGAATGTCTACTATTTTATTACAATATATGAAGCAAGGAGAGGGAAAACAGACAAAACTAACTTAGTTTCCTGGAAACAAATACACTAAAATTTGTTTGTTTGGGGGTGGTGGTGGGTTTTTGTTTGTTTTTAATATGGGATTTGAAATAAACTTCTAAATCTGAAACAAAAGTTGAGTTCATCTATCCACAAGTGTTGGTGCTCTATAACCTACTCAACTTCAGCATAAAGAGAGCTTGAATGTCCCTTTTTAATGTGAAAAGCCATTTAAAAGTAATTTAAAAAAAAAAAAAAAAAAATGTTTTGGAGATTTACCCCACATTTTTGCCTTGTCTCTTCTAGTTAGGGAATGCAGTCTTACACCTATATGTGGGTTCTGCTCCAGCATCCTTAAATGCTGATTGGGGTCAGCTCCTCTCCTGGACATCAGGAGCACCCATGGGCCACCACCTCTCTCAGCATCCATTGAAGTACACTGGGCTTCTACCAAAGAGCTGGACTCACAAGTTTTGTTCATGTTAACAGTACAAATTTTTTTCCAAATCCATCCAAAACCCATGAGGTAGATAAGAACAATCCTCTGACAACAGCACACGACTTCAATAACCTGACATCCTTCCACTGCAGGAAGTTCTGATGAGAAACAAGTTAGATTTTCTCATTTTCTACCTCAAGGAGAACTATCAGCCTCTCAATTAATGGAATAAAGCAAATTTGACCATAACTTTGCTTCAGTACTGCTTCACAGGTCCTGTAGAACAGCTCTCCCATGTGCTGTGGACCAGGACAATCTGTTTGGTATGTATTATCTCCTTTAAATTGTTGTTGTGGTGATAAATATAACATTAACTATAATTTTCCAGCAGAATTCTCATATGCCTGAAGATTTCATAGAATCACTTAGGTTGGAAAAGACGTTTAAGATCATTGAGTCCAACTGTTAACCTAACACCACCAAGTCCACCAATAAACCATGTCTCTAAGCACCATGTCTACAGGTCTTTTAAATACGTCCAGGGAAGGAGACGCAGCCACTTTCCTGCGCAGCCTGTTCCTGACAACCCTTTCAGTGAAGAAATTTTTCCTAATGTCCAATCTAAAACTCTCCTGGTGCACTTGAGGACAACATTTCCTCTCGTCCTATCACTTGTTACTTGGGAGAAGAGGCCGACCCCCACCTCCCTACAGCCTCCTTTCAGGAAGTTGTAGAGATCAATAAGGTCTCCCCTCAGCCTCCTATTCTCCAGGCTGAGCAACCCCAGTTCCCTCAGCCACTCCTCAGACTTGTGCTCCAGAGCCTTCGCCAGCTTCATTGCCCTTCTCTCAACACGCTCCAGTGCCTCAATGTCCTCCTTGTATTGAGGGGCCCAAAACTGAACACAGTATTTGAGGTGTGGTCTCACCAGTGCCCAAGTATAGGGGGAAAATCACTTCCCTACTCCTGCTGGCCACACTATTCCTGATACAAGCCAGGATGCTGTTGGCCTTCTTGGCCACCTGGGCACACTGCTGGCTCATATTCAGCTGGCTGTTGACCAACACCCCCAGGTTCTTTTCTGCTGGGCAGCTTTCCAGCCACTCTTCCCCAAGCCTGTAGTGTTTCATGGGGTTGTTGTGACCCAAGTGCAGGACCTGGAGCTTAGCCTTATTGAACCTCATACAATTGACCTTGGCCCATCGATCCAGCCTCTCCAGATCCCTCTTCAGAGCCTCCCTACCCTCAAAGCAGATCCATGCTCCTGCCCAACTTGGTGTCATCTACAAACTTACTGAGGGTGCACTCAATGCCCTTGTCCAGATCGCTGAGAAAGATATTAAACAGAACTGGCCCTAATTTGAGACCCTGATCCTCCAATCATTTCAAAGGCAGGCCACAGTAAGAGAGGGTGTTGCTTTGCAGGTCTGGAAAAATAAAGTCAAAGCTCCCTATAAACTCCAAGAGCCAGCCAGCAGAGCAGGGACCATTGTCCAATCTGTGGGGCACATCAGCTTTGCACACGGGAGTCACTACCCTCCGTCCCCAAATTTCCACCAGTCTTCCTTCAGTTGCAGAACGGCCACTCCTATTCTCCCATACACAGGACATGCATATTTCCTCTCTTTCAATACTGCAAATATATATATATATAAATCCCTAGACTTGTCAGGGCACAGCGATTTATTTGGGCTGCCCTACAGGCCCTAGTTAGAAGGGCACATAACAGTAATTCAGAAGGCCCTTCAGCAAGAACCTTTTCTCACTCAGCCAGAACTGAAAGCAGATTTAGGGGAAGGCATGACCCTTAAAGAGTCAGTTCCCAGGCAAAGTCAGGAATTGGAGAATTCCATGGCATCAGCCCTCCAAAACGTCACATCTGTGGTGGTCCAGAGCCACGTGTGAGACCATAAGCACTTCCCAAATAGGTGGGAATGAGGGAGGAAGAAGTAACAATCTGCATTGTGTGGGTGATTAATGCACAACTCCCAGATTAGTGGAATTAGTAAAACTGTGGCCTAATTAAACCCTCTCTCTTGCATCTTGTCAAACTTCCAGCATATCTGGGACACTGAATGGCACCAGTGAGCAGGGTGGCAGCTGCCAAGGATCACTTTGCTTGCCAGGCTTCATTTTTAACATTATTTTGCATAATACCAGTGTGCAATCAATTTTGTATTGTATCAGTACAAAAGCTGATATTTTGATGGTATCAACAGAGTACATAGCATAGCTTGAAGTTTTGTTAAAACAATTACAAAAGGCAAATCCTTAAACCAGGTATTGCATATGGAAACAAAGTGTTGTGGGAATACATGTTCCCTAAGCAGTTAATATCTCTTTTTTCCACTATTCAAAATTCAGGGCACATGCTTCTAAGCTTATAACACGGTATTACATTACTTGATTTGCACTGATTTACATTACCAACCCTTTTTATGCAAAAAATGCAGAACTTAATGACCTCATTATCACCAAAAAATAATTATCTTGCAAATTTCCTGGGAAACCATGACTTCAGTCGATACAAACAGAAAGCCAGTTCAAGTTAAAGTGACAGACACCTGCATCAACTCCCAGTTCAACAGGAGCAGTGTGTAACACGTGGGTGCTGCTGCATGCACCATCCCTCTAGGTCATTTTTGAGCTACTAGATCTGTCCCAAAGCACAAAAAGTTGTACAAAAAGACAAGTAAAAAGCTATCCCAGAAAACAAACACAGAGACTGCATAAAGAAGGGTTCACCGTGCATATGGTACCCAAGATTCTGTGAGGCAGTTCAAAAATGTCAGCAACAGCAGTGCCATCTGGGAATTTTTTAGTGCCCTTCTCTCATCCAGATACTCTAGAAATTCCACCCTCTCCTGACTACCCTCCTTTAGAAAATAGTGACTACTCAAATTTGGTCTGTAATCAATAGTCAAACCTGTCCATAATGCAAAGGCCACCACTGTCATTGTGCTTGTATATTTGGAGTGGGCGTTACACAGTGAGGAATAACTGTTAATTTGCCTTATTCTAACTCATACCTTTTGCATTGCTTTATATTTTGAGTTTTAAACACTATGCAAAACTTTGTTTTTTCCCCCTCTATGTAATTACTGCAACATATTTTAGATTGAATTACGAAAAGCTGTGGAAGAGAAAGATAATGTTTCTACACCACAGTGCACACTGGTTTCCCATCAATGAGTACTAACCACCCTTTCCCAGAAGGGCCTGCTCACTTCTTCCCTCACTGGGAACAATAAAAGCCCAGCAAAGATGCTTCCCTGGTACAGGCAGAAAGCTTGTGCATAACCATTTCAGGCTTATCCCTGTGTGACATTAATACATGCACAGTTGGAGTAACAACAGTTGCTGCCATCAATGCATTCCTGAAGCGGTCTCCATGTCTGTCAATACTTCCCAGTTCAACAGACTTGAATAAGAGCATCATTCTTCTGCTTCTGCTCTGGCTGGCAAAATGGGGCCACATTATCAGTCAGAAAATCTCTTTTGAAACACACCAAGAAACAGTCATATCAGCACTTCTGTTAGGAACAGAAGTCAGCTCTTGACTTCCAAGAACAGTTTTGGCCATGAGCCTAAATCAGCATCCACTCCAGACAGAAAATATGGGGGGGAGGTGGGGAGCATGACAGATGAAAAAAAAAAAAAAAAAAAAAAAAAAGAGGAATGCCATGAAGCAAGTCTCTTCCCCATCTCAAGTAGAAAAAGGAACTAGGAAATGTTCTGAGGCCTAAATCATGCATATAGGTTTATAGATCAACCCTTGAGCCCTGTTGAAAGGTGCAGGTGCTCTTTACATCTGCACAGATTTGTTGAATAATCTTTCCCAAAGATGGGTGTTCAAACTGAGATCTACATGTGCCTACTATACCAGAGTGAGGTAATAACTTCATTAGTCCAGTATGGCCAAGACACAACCTGAGTTAAACCAAATGCAGGAAAAGAGTTATGAAAAAATTATAGTCTTTAATGAACTAGCTTCATTTTGTTCACGGTTTATCGCTTCACAGAAAATACTGTTCAACTGAATGCATTCATTATGTGAATACATCAAAAGTTCTGTTAATTTTTAAGCACTGTGGACTGACAGTGAGTCATTTGCTGTGAATGGTGGAACACTTGATCTTTACAAAGTCTATGATGTGAATGGGGAGATACGACAAGATATAGTTTCTTTTTGCCCTATGGGATAAGTGTAACACAGTCACTAGGAGAACTTTACAAAAAGCCCTAAGGCTCCAAGTCTCTCTGTGAAAGGACTTGCAATTTATGGTGAAGCAATAGATAAAGAGAATCATGAAAACATTAAGGGGTTGGGTTTTTTTCTTTTTCTTTTCTGGGCCACTTGTGCTTTGCCTGAGGCATCATTCCAAGAAAAGTTAGGCTGCTGTAAGATTTATTGGCTGGGACCAGAGTTTGAATGCAATTTTCTCTCGTCACATTCACACAAAGATATTGCATCTTCCTGTACTATCCTAGCTAAGAAAGGCATATTTAATTGCTTCTGTGCCACGTTCTGGTTGGAGGTTTTGGGAACTTGCTTCTATCACTGTATCAAGTAATACCATGGCACTGTGTACAGTTTCACTCCCACTGCGCATACTCAAGTGTGGAAACTTAAAATTTGTTTACCAGGAGCACTGATGTGAGCAAAATTTGATTGCTTGAGTGTTCTCAGAAAGCAAAATGCAGAAGTTGGACAGCACTTACAGTAACACTGTTTTTAAAATCAAGAAAACAAATCAAAGAACTAGGAAAATTTCTAACCCAGGAAAAAATCAAGTTCTAAATTTTATTTAAACTAAATTCAGTAAATAATATCAATGCACTGATGGATGACAGTTCATTAAACTGGAGCTGGATAAGGCCTGTAGCAATAGGACAAGGGGTAATGGTTTTAAACTAAAAGAGGGTAGATTCATACCTAGATATAAAGAAGGAACTTTTTACAATGAGGGTGGTGAAACACTGGAACGGGTTGCCCAGAGAGGGGGTAGGTGCCCCATCCCTGGAAATATTCAAGGTCAGGTTGGATGGGGCTCTGAGCAGCCTCATTAGTGGAAGATGTCCCTGTTCATTGCAGGGGGTTGGACTAGATGACCTTTAAAGGTCCTTTCCACACAAATCATTCTATGATTCTATGATCATACTAACTTAAAATACATATATATACACATATATCTGTATATGACCATACAAATATAAAATGTCATAATTTATAATATGGACATATTTCTTTCTTACCCTTTGGAGCCTTCAGCTTCAGGACTGAACTAGAACCATCCCAGATTCATAAGAAATGCTGGGTGGACAGACTAAGATCCTAACTGACTACAGTCACTGGCAGCCCAGGACACAGAGTTCCACATTTCCAGCTGATCTGCTCTTAGCTGACGGTCCTCAGGACAAAAAGCGCAAAGTCTGATGGGTCTACCAAAAGCTCTGACAGCATTTTCCTGCCACTTTCACTATTATAATATAATTATTAGAGTGAACAGCTAAGTATTCAGGTTATCAGCCAATGCCCAGGCTATTAGATGCCTGCAACACATCACCTGAAAGAGGACTGGAGATGTTCTTGAGTAAAGAAGAGAAGGGGGGGGTGGGGGGTGAGGAGGGGGGAGTAACAATTTCAAGCCACAAAAGCTTTACTTAATAGGATTATTAAAACGTGTCTCTTCCTTCAAGCACCATTCCAAGTTTCCCCACAAATTATAGATACTAGATAGCATCCAAGAAATTGAAATTCTGCCTAGTAACCAAAACCGATCAACATATGCAACACTTGCTGTTGATCAATACCTGAGGCAACTTACCCTCTCCCTGTATTTAGTGCCATCCACCTGGAAAGAACATAAGCTAACAACTGGCCTGGCAGAACCGGTGACATTTATGGGTTTCTTCCTCTATTTATCACATCTGACTGACAGGAATTAAAGTATTTTTTAAAAACCCACCACTATATCTAGAATAAACAGTTGACTACCAGGAAATACATAATAGGAGGAAATAACTTATGAATATTATGCCTAATCCTTCATTCTTCCCAATATCTCACTGTCATCCCTGACAAACTAAATCAAAGCATCATCTACAAATTCTGACGCAGCATCCCAGCAAGATGTTATTAAACGTATTTTTTTCATATGAAGTGGTATTATGTCAATAACTGTCCTCTGAAATGGGTGTTTAGAAGATTATTCAGTGAGAACACCACACTATACACAGAGCTATCTCCTCCTTAGCGATGTTAACGCATCACTCGCCACCCAGCTCAAGGCTACATTTCTTTTTCCCGGTGATGCCTTCATGCTCTCAGTGCTCTGACTAGTCCCTACAAAAGAGAGGCTCAAATGAAGCGTGGGTTTTCCTTCAGAGGTTTTCTGAACAATAACTTCACATATTAACATGAGTTTGGGTATGAAACTGAAATCAGGAAAAGAAAAATGCTCTGAAGTAGAGCTACACAACTTGGACTCCTATTTTGAGGACAGGAACACAATATAGTTCTGTGCAAATCTGCAGGGGAAGAACATGAAATAATAATAATTGTATTATATTTTAATATTCATAATGCAATGAGAGAATAAGTAATAATACTTTCATTTCCGCAATCCTGAGTGGCCAACATATGAAACGCACTTTCTCATCTCCCAGGTCGTGGTGATTTTACACAAGAGGAAAGGGAGAAAAAGGCTTGGAAGAGGATGATGCCATGTTGTGCTGTTTCTGGACTGTCTATCTGAAAAGAAATAAAGTCTCTAATCACAATCACAGCAGAGCAGGCAGGGAAAAAAATAGCAGGGGAGGAAAATGGACCTGGGATAGTCCTTCTGTGTAGCTTCTCCTGGTTGTCACAACCATGGGCCAAATATTACGGCCCTGTCACATGAAAACACATCATTATAAGAGCTCCTTCAGCAGTTGTGGAGCACTGTTTGTATAAATGCACACGGTTACCTTCAAAACCATACGTGGTGAAGAACTAAAGGCAAGGACCATTGATGAAATCATGTCCAGAATATTGCTACAGAAAAAGCTCAGAGCTAGACCGGGATTAATCACTGAAGATCTACTAAAACATCCAAAACAAAACAAAAAAACCCAAACACACAAAAGGTCATGGTTGAGAAGAAAATTGGGTATTTTGTTAGTAGATTACTCAACAGAAGAAATCAGAGTCAGTTTTCTAAAATGAGCCAGAAGGTAACTACTTTAGAGAATAACCTGAAGGAATTAGGATTCACTTGTTTCAGTAAAGAAATTATTCCCAGAAAATCCCACAGGATCAATTTCTATTTCATAGTTGTGGCACTGGGAGGACAAAAAAGGAATGACCACACACTTTTAACAGAAAACATCAAAGTCATTTCAGAGACTAAAGTTCATTCCCACTTAAAACAAAATACCTCTCCCCTCTCCCACAAAATGCATCATACATGCACTAAAAACTGATGGGCTCTGAAAGCAGATTGCAGATTTACTGAAACATGAAATACACAACTCGTTTTCCATGCAGAAAATCTAACTGAAATTACAGAAAAGAAGATCTTAGCAAGAAGTATAGCATTCAGAGAAAAACAAAAACAAGAACAAGGAGACAAATCAAGATTAATTAAGGGAAGCTAGTCCTAGGATTTATATGGTCTCTGTTTTGATATTTCTGGGTGCTTTGGTGATCAGAAATTGCATTTTACCAGAACTAACCAGAATACCTTTTTTTTTTTAAATATGTATTTCCTGGCAAAAGTAATATATTTAAAAGTAATGACATCTTTAAAAAACCCAAAACCAAATAAAAAAAAAAATTCACACACTGAAACAAAAAGCAGATGACATATAAGCATTAATCTAGCTTCATTGATTTATCTTGATAGCTAAAACCATGACTGGAGCTCTTCCTCATGCTTTAACTTGGTAATTTTTCATGTTTCAGTGGGAATTCATTCATCTTCATAATGAGAGGAAGGTGCTACGTAGTTTTAAAACTGAAGTGTTAATAAGAATGTATAAGCAGCATTTTTAAACTACCAGTCTATGACTTTTATACTTTTTTCTTAAACAACACATATATGGGCAAAAAAAAATCCTTACAAAAGATGGGCACGTAAAGAAAAAGAAAGTTTTGACATAACTTTGGATATAGTTTTGGTCCAGTCACTTCTGGGGAATTTGAGCACCTAAAGTTGTTGTCTGGTGTCAGAAAAGCAAAGACAATGCCCCTGCTCCCAAGGGCTTTACAGTTGAAAAAGCCTGAATCTGATATCCATAAATCCATTTCTAAATTAATGGCAGAATATATAGTTTTAGCCAGATGACAGTTATTATAACAACACACTGACAAAATTCATGCTTTCTATAAAATTCCAGCCTCCTTATTAACATAAGCCTGAATAATTAAGTTAAAATACAAAGTACAGAAATATATTCTTTTTACCCATCAGCAAAGACTATGTAACTAATGCAAACTAAAAAAAAAAAAAGTGTTTTATGCATATATTTGAATAATAAAACTTTGTAAAATTTATTTTTGAGCCTACAAAATAAAATACAGACTATTAAAGTGGTGGAAGTTTTTTGAACATTTTATTCTACAACATTGGAAATATTTTTCTCTACAACAGTAATTGTTTTTTCAGATAATATCATTATTCTGGCTTTCAGATTTATGATGTAGGTTCATATCATTTATGCCTTGGGTTTTTCATTTCCTTACTCCTGAGTATCCTATGTTATTTGTGAAATTCAGTGATTACAGCTTACAGCAGAGAAATCTTAAACTAATTGTCTAGCATCTATATCAGTACCTTCTTTCCTACATTACTCTTAACCGCAGCTGAAAATCATCCAGTTTCCCTCTCATCCTGTTGTAGAAAACCCAAATTTGGACCACATTCGAAATTTAACAAACATAATGTAGACTAGAAAACATACAATGCTTTATTATTTTCAGAATCATATTCCAGTGTTCATACCACACTTTGCACGTAACTTTTATTATTTTAATTTCTCTTAAATGAGGAATCAAAATTTAAATATAAAATTTACTCAACACTGCTACTAAAAATTTGATTTCGTAACCAAAACCAGATTTTACCCCAGGACTCTTAAGTGTTTCTTCAAATTACATTCAAACGCTTTTTATATCTGTTCCCTAACAGATACAGCAATCGCAAAGCTAATCCTGCTGCAAACATAACCATGACACCAGAAGGCAAACTGATTACATTTTATGAGATCCTCACTTCCATATAAATGTGTTTCAGTAACAAAACTCACTTAGGCAAGTTCTGAGCCTATTTCCCCTGTAATTTCTCAGCAGGAATCAACATAAGCAATACTTTGATGATCATATTTCTGCAGGATTACCTGCTATAGGCACTACCTTTCTTCGCCTCTAGACAAAATAAAATAAATTAACATATTCTCAGAAAGGCAATTCCAAAGGACTGAAATATGTCCTGTGCCTTTGTGGGAATCTATGCATTCCTAGCTTTTTCATACATATGAATTAGGTTGTTGCATTTTTTAAACAAACAAAAAAGTAGAAGAGCTTCCCACGGTCTCAGCAACAGATATCCCTTTGGGGGTTTTTAATGCTTTTTTTTTTTTTACTACCATCCTTTCATGACCAATTCTGCAGTTATTTTCATTGCCAAAAATAGTTTTAAAAGCTCTCCTCATCCCAGAGAAGAAATACCATCTAGTGGACAGCACACAGAGCCTCCAGTGTGGGAACTCCTTATGCCAAGCGCTATTCTATCAATTAATTCCTCTAATTCTGAAAAAGTCACTGCCTGCCTCATCTCAGTCTGGCTGGCTCCTTGTAGTTCCCATTGATTCAAATGGTGAATACATCTTCTCAACTCCACCTTCAAATCAGGATTTCACTTTTCTCCCACAGCTTCCCCCACAGTAATAGCTGAGATTGGATTAGTGCTTTAAGATCAGCTGTACTGAAGTAGTGATGCACTTCTCCAGAACCAAGCAAAAAGCACAGCTAATATTGCCTGCCCTGTTTATGTCATGTTTTCAGCATTTTGATTTGTACAATAACATTAAAATAAACATACCTCATGGGTCAAGGTGTATGGTAAAAGTCACAACCACTCCACTCAACTCACTCCTTCCCACTGCCCTCAGAGAGTACAGCCATCTGAACCGCTACGGCTGGTGTCCCACCTTGGAGGGGAATACCAGCACAAACTCTCCCTCCTGGCGGTGCTGGGGCCACGGGCCCCACTCTACCCAAGGGAAGGTGTCATCAGGCTGCCCCCGTGGTCACGCAAGCCCTGCACTGTACCCACCATCTCAGCATTTCTGCTACTTACAGACTTTAGGGGTTCACCCAACCCAAAAGTACAAATACCTTCATAGAATTAAGGGATGACATTTGCCCCCACCATTTTGGCACAATAACTGAGAATTTGGGACTTCCCAAAAAATCAGACATCACAGAATTAGAATTCAGGGTGACATTCACTTTTCTTGAATTATTTAAAAGTAAATCTTAGAAATGTCATAATTTTTTCGCTCTAGATGCACCCGTATAAACACAGAACAATCCTCTGACTAAATTACTATGAAAACTTGTTCTGTCATGGCAGGACGTCTCCAATGCTAAACTTAATTTTCCATCTCATTGACAGTATTTAAACAGGCATTTAAGAAGTTGATAAAATTCTCAAATGCAAATCTCTTTTTTTCTTCCTAAGTACATGCAACTACACATGACTACTACCAACAATACACGTTCATTTCATTGGCATTATTTTGAAGTTTGTAAAACTATTTGTAACCGAAGCCAGACCACAAAGTGGTTTTGAACGTGAACATGATTTGAGGGACCTTATGTAGGTCCTAATAATCTAAGTTCTACAAAGTGTGAAAATAAATGTTAAGGGAACTTCAAAATAAATGCAAGTGCTCAATACCAATATCTGAGAAAATCTTGAAGGCAAGGTATCACCAACATTGAAAAAGCATTTGTCTTTTCAGCTCACATAATTATGTACTGTATTTAGCTGGAATTTTTGAGACTTCAAATTCGTAAGAGAGACAAATAATATATTCATTAGTTTTAAAGAAAAAATCCTACCTAGGAACAAAATACTAATATAAATTCATAAAACAATTTATGTCTTTTTTCCTTTTCTTTGTACAATTTAATGCAAATGTTTCTGATGCTTTGGTTTATAACTAGTCAAACATCATTTAATATTATGCCATTCCAAAGTGTAACTGAAAAACCTTAAGAAGGTATTTAGAATAGTCTCTGCCATTGAGAGACAAGTTTAAAAAATAATGAAAAAGCCTGATTTTTTTATTGAAATTAATTTTAAAGATGATGTTACTCTTGAGTTATATGCTACTGCGTGGATTTGCTAAGAAAGATGTAACCATTACCAAGGCCACTGCTAAACACAATGAGATGTAACTATACACGTGCTTGTATTCACTCAGAAGTGACACAAGGATTAAGGAGACTGGCATTTGGAAAAACAAAACAAAATAAAAAGCCAAAGCCAAAACCACAAACAAACAAAAAACCCAAAGCAAAACAATACAATCTTGACCAAAACAAACAGGATACTTGTGCTATGTTGTCTAGGAAGTAAACAGATGAATGAATGGTGAAATGTAGTGAGACAACAGACTGTATTATTTTCAGATGCAGCAGTTAAATAGTGATGAGGAATACTGGCCAAAACCAAGGCCAGTTCCATTACTAAAAAGTATTCCGAAATCACAAAGATGAGATACTTTCCCAGTATAGTAAGGCCCTCAGTAGTGTCTACTTTTATTGTAAGCACAATGAAATTTGAGACATAAATCATCCGTTATTTTGTATTTTTCCCACGGCTAGCACAGCATGGGTCCGTTCTTGATTGAACTCTGGGCACTGTCCTAATAAAAATGACTACAAGTAATGAAAGAATTAAAGTGATAGTTGTACTTCTAAATACACCAACACAAAGTTTTCAGAAGCCCACATCTGTACCTGAGTTTTGATGCTTGAACCTCTAAAGTAAATACAGTAAGAGAACAAATGCCTATAAGCATAACTGAAACATCTAGCCAGAACTGTCTAGTTCTACCTTGTCATGGTTTAACCCCAGTCAGCAACTAAGCACCACACAGCTGCTTGCTCTCACATGCACACACACAGTGGTATGGGGGAGAGAATCAGAAGAGTAAAAGTGAGAACACTTGTGGGTTGAGATACAAAGGGTTTAATAATGGAAAAAAAATAAAAATAATTTAAAAATGTAATGAAAAGGAAAATTACAAAAAGAGAGAGAAATAAAACCCAAGACGGACAAGTGTGCAAATGAAAAACAATTGCTCACCACCAGCCGACCAACGCCCAGCCCAAAACGAGCAGTGGCCACCCCCGGCCAACTCCCTACAGTTTATATGCTGAGCATGACATCACATGGTATGGAATATACCTGTGGTCAGTTGGGGTCAGCTGTCCCAACTCTGCCCCCTCCCAGCTTCTTGTGCCCCCCCAGCCTTCTCGTTGGCAGGCCAGTAACAAGCCTTACAGGTAGAGATGAGAAGGTATGTTCAGAAATTTCAAAAGAAGCAAATGGAAACACTTAAGAAGTCACTGGGTATTGTAAAGTATGTCTTAAATATCCATTTCAAACCATTTTCAATTTAAACAAAGTTTACAAAAATTCAAGTTTATTTCCTTCCTCCCGCTGAGCTGATCTGAAGAAGCTTTTCTGCTTTTCCCTCCTTGCTCTAATCTCAATGTTTAAAGCTATATTTTATGTTTCCCTTTTTAATCTCCCTTTCAGATAATCTTTTGGACACACATTATCTGTCTCAACATTTCTTCCATCCATTGGGTTATGTTTCAGCTTTTCAAAACCACATAGCTATTTGATGGAGTCTTAAGGAATTTATAGCTGTAAAACGATGGAGCCAATTTTTCTGGTCAGTTGGCTAGTTACCACAGCAGCAAAGCAGCAAAGATGGACTAAGCCAAACTTTCCTGAAGCCAGAACAGTGTACTCTCAAATAACTCACATTTCTGGGGCATTAGGATAGCTCATTTCAGGTTTCTGGAAGGGTCTTGTGTTGGGCATCTCACTAACAAGTCAGGGGTATTGACTCAGGCAGTTTCCCTGATTTCCATAAGTGAACAGATAATGAGTCGTGCAGACCAGAGATGGGCGAGAGATTTAAATCTGTTGACTATCAGGTCAGAAGTAGATTAGAGTGACACAGATGAATGCTTGTTAGTTTTGGAAGGCTCATCTCTGGTCAGTCACTGAAACAATTTCAGAAAAATCACAAGCTTACTGCAGCAGAAAGCAGCAGACAACATCCCTTACCGTGATACACCATCACCCTACAAATATGATTTTATGTGTTTTATCTACCTTACATATTATTTTCTCCTAATTAGAGTTAATACTTTAGCAAATAAAGGGCAGGGGCACATTGTTCTTTAAGCAACTACCCACACCTGCAAGGATCTTCCCTCCTTCCCATGTCACCTTTGTTTCCATAAGAGCTTTTGATGAAGGGAAACTGTCCAATGCTTTCTGGAAATCCTAGCAAGCTGCATCAAACAGATCAAATCAGGTCTGCAAACCAGACATTCCCTTTAAAGAGACTCATCCCCAGTGTACTGTATTTAGCCCTGTGTTCCCCCATTTACTGTTTGCTACGATTTCTCCTCATTTCTCCCATACACTCTTTGGCCTTGACTGGCGGTGGTTCCCAGCTCTCCTCTGGAGTCCTGGCATCATCAGCAAGAGGTACCCAAGTTTTACGTGAGAAGCTTCACATCACAATTGATAATTTATCTGAGCTGCTTCATCTCTGAGTTACTTAAAAACCCTCAGTGATTAGCATCTGATCTTGGGTATTTATTAACACTGATTTTGCCTATTTATCTGTAACTTCTTCTGTCAAGCCCCTCAATCAGATCCTCTGATAACACTTTCATAGAGGTGGGTGTTAGTAATAAATACAAATATATTCACAGCTCTATTTATTTATTAGCTTCTCCAACCCTAATTGTCTCCACTGGCATTCCTCCAAAGATTAAAACCAAGGCAACTGAGGTGTCCTACTCCTCTTCTCCGAAGCCAGTATTGATTTGAGCACAACGCAATTCCTAGTCCAGTAAGTTTCTATTTCTCCCTGGTAAGTACATACTTACACATAAAACTAAAACCTTATGGAAAACCATCATATACAAGAATAAAATCCTTGAAAAAGGATTGGCCATAAACAAATCTACTCTATGGCAACACTAAACTAGAAGTGAGGTAAATTCTTTGCTCTGCAGGTAGCAATGTTGTGAAAATTCATGCAACTAATTTATACCCTGTAGTGCTATTTTGTCTTCCATCATTTCGCTGTTCCATGTAGACTTATTGTCCTATTTGGCCTGTGAATAGCTTAAAGCATGGGACACCCTGCAAAAAAAGCAATACAGGTATTACGTGAGCAAAATTTTCAGAAATAACTAATGATTTTGGATGTTCAAGTTTAGAGACCTCAAAAAGGACAATTTTTCAGATGGCAGGTGCTTAATTTCTTAAAGCCTTTTTAAGACATCTTAAACTGACTTCTCAGACACTACCATTTACTTTTCAAAATGTCAGCCTCAGTACTGCAGATAGCTTAATGCCAAAAAAAGAGCCTTTTTGCTTTCTAAAGTGGCTCAGATTAAAGTTATGTAATATAACAGATAACCATGAGCACTTTGGGCTTTGTAATGTTCCAATATATTGTGAATTTTGTTTGCAACTGACACAACTCTACAGTTCCTTTCACTCTGCGCAAATAAGTGTTTTCTCCCATTCCACAGCTGAACCAAGGATATGACAAATCTCATTCTGTTTAATAGCTTTCTGAAGGCTGAGGTTTTGCCAGTATTGTGCTTGATACAGTATAAGTTGTTATCATCATCTAGATATCAGAACAGTTATTTTGCATCCTTATCAATCTATTAAAAATAGAGACATAAAGGAAATTAGATATGAGTTGAGAGAATACATGTTGTACATAATTGTTTTTTATTGGAAGCCAGGGCATGAATGTATCTAGTGGATGCCAGGTTGAGAATCAGCCTGATTTTCAGATATTAAATCTGAATTGGGATTCTTTAGAGTAACAGGAACAAGAAAAAAGCAATTACAAAATGTATAACATTGACTGAAAATAGATATTTATTTTTTTTTGAAAGAATTGTTAAAAAGTGTGGGGAAAATCAAGAGAAACCAGAGAAAGTCAAGCCACAAGATAAACTGAACTTAGCTGGAAAGCCAAGTGGAGTTAACAGATTTTAAGAGTTTGTTTTGCAAGACAAATGACTACACCATGCTTTACTCTGATCCTTGGGATATTCTGCAGCTAAAAGCTTTTTATATTATGTTATAGTTGAAATACTCTACTCATGAGGATGCCTGCTCCCTACTCTAGATTCCACCATACATCATTCCCAAGGACAAAGGAATTACAGAGGCCAAGAACCAGGGGGAAAGCTCAGGGGCCAAGCATGCCCAACAGAAAGACTATGAAACTGTTTGTGTCTAGAGGAAAAACGTGATGGAGCCGTGACTGCTGAAAACATCCTGAGAGTGCCAAGCATAGAAGTCCTTTTCATGGGAGACTGGAAGTCTTACACATGCTGGGAGCTTGTTTCCAGTATTGCCTAAGTAGGAAAGTGGAAAAGGATGCCAAGTTCACATCCCACCAATCTCTACCACCTCCACTGACACTTGAGCTGAGATTCCCCAGGGTCCATCTAGGCTTACTGCCTGACAAAAGCATATTCCTGGCAACTCACACCTTGAAACTAGGAAAGCAACACTCTTTTACAATCAAGAAACAGCACTGCTTTTAAGCCTCTGGTCTATAAAATTCAATTACTGTGGTACACTGCAGTCTTAAATAAAAGGAATACATACCTTCTGTTTTTATAGGAAATCACGTTACAGGATATGGTATTAATTATTTGTACCAAAATGTAATAAGAAATGTAATCAAAAGATTATACACAGATCTGAAAAAGAAGTAATTACAGTAAAACCTTGATATTTTTGCTAATAGCCTCAGTCGGGGAAAATGGATATTCATCATGAGTATACTCCTGGCAGGTTATCCAAACAGAAGAAATATTCACAAAAGAAACTGTGAAATAATTAATACACAAAGGACCTTTCTGATGATACATAAATACACTCTACTCCAATGAGATGTTGCATCCAGATTTAACCAGACCAATTTAACACAATCAGCAAAACCTTAGACCAGTTACTGAAGTACTGTTGCTTTTAATGATTGCAGACAATACTTATTCATGTACCTGTACAGCACAGTATATAGGATGACCTGATTCTGATGCATAGCATCAGCAGTTATTGGGGTTTTTTATGGGTTTACAAACACAATCTAAAGAAATTTTCATCTGTCCTATTAGTTATGAACAGTTTTCAGAGGTTGATAGAGCTATACAAATTTACACATGTAGCTTCAAGTAGTCATTGGCAAATGACTTAATGGAAGTGTCCAGTTTCTCCTTTTCATCAATTGAGATACACAATTTCCTCCAATAAGGAATTCCTGTTATTTTCAATGCTTTTCAAGATACACACCTTCAAGACAGCACACTAATGGCTTCCTCAGCACAATTAAACCTTGTGCATTGGTTTTGCAATTCTCTAAAACCAGTTCCTCTCTGGGTTGCATTCATACTGATCTATCAAGGTCCTCTGGAGCGAGGAACTCTGGTTTCTTCTTCTGTCTTTCCTTTCAATGTCTCTGCTACGACTGTTCAGGCTACGATACGTTCTTATCCTATAGACTGCTCTGCGCAGCAGTTGTTTCCTGCAACCATATGCACAGAAAGCATGCAATACTTACTCAGCTACTGTTATAAGCATCTACCTAAAGCAAAGCTATAAAAAGCAGTTTGAATTTGTCTCTTTCCTATTTATTGCAGAGATGTCACTTCTAAAGCATATCAAACAAGACCTGGGCCACTCTCCTCTTCTGCCTGCTCTTTGGTACCACTCAAGCCATTAGAAAATCCTGCCTAAACAGGGCACATGAAGATTGGCCAAGTCTATAAGGAGGACAGAAAAGGGTATTTCTATCCCTAAATGGTAGCATAATTCCTGTGCAATAAAAAAGTAACTTTCAAAATGGAGGTTATACTTCCCTCCTCATTGAGCTGTTATGAGACAGGGAAATGAAAACTGAGGCAGGAAGCAGCTACTCATGCTCTCTTGAGAAGGCTGCAAGTAATCCACAAAGTCCAAAAACCTGGCCCCAAAACTCTGTTTGTGTCATTTTCTACCTGTGCCTACTGTGCACTCCAACTTTAGCTCCCCTCCAAAAGATGAGTGTCCCTGTATGGCTACCAAAGGGGAGGCCTTCTGGGGCTGCCCCAGCTGGGACAGCCTGAGCAGGCGGCTGCACCATGGGCTGAGAGGGCTTCAGGCAAAATCTGGGTTAGCAGGCAGAAGTGGGTTTGGTCCTCTTAAATTTATTTCCTATTCCAAATAACACGCATCCTCACCATAAATGTTTGTTTACGTTCTTCCTATAGCACGGTACTACTTTCTGATCTCTGACGATACTACTGGTACTAGAAAACCAAAAGGAGCTTTGCACTGTTCCACTAATAATTAACTGTATTTATCTGATTAGTATCTGACTCAAGCATAAAACACCCTAATGGCAAAATTTTAGTATTTCCACGTGTGTCAAGCAATTTCCCGCATAACTCTTCAACCAGTCGGAATAATACCACTACACAGGTCATGTCCTCCCTGAGAAAAAAAAAAAACCCCTAACAAACATAGATGTCAGCCTCTGTGGGTACAATTTCACAAAAGTCTCATTGGAGATGAGTGTTAGTAGCATACACACAGATGCAGCATATTGGATAGGTTTTTCAGCTTTTTTTTTTTTTTTTTTTTAATTCCTCCCCTGAGATCCTAGCAAAAGCAGTGCTGATGGTCAAATTAGAAATCCTGTAAGTGGAGATAACACTTCCAGCAATGCGCCTCAGAGAGCTGTTGCGTGCATGACTTAACATCAGCTAAGCACTTACAGCAAGGCAGCACAGATATCTTCTGCCTACTATATCTCCTCCTTCCTAGATTATTTCCCTAAAAAGATATAAATGAGTGGCTCTGTTGAAGTTGTAGGAAAAATATACTAAATGAAGGTATATTGTCTGGAAAAAGCATTAAAGTGGCCTGATCACTTTTTGTGTCTGTTGCTTGACAGCCAGAACATTAGAACTGATTTGGGACTGTGCCCGCAGTTTGTAGAAAAGGAAAAACAGGTTTATTGAAGCATTTAGAACTTTCTTTTCACTGAGCCAAGTGCATCATAAGGAGAAGAAAAATCTAATATCTACGGCAAATTAAACCAAAAAAATAGCTATATATGAGCATCGTTATATCCACCTCTCAAAATCACAATGGTGTTCATACCAGGTTCCATCAAGCTTTTCTGACGCACAGACTCTCACATTTTGACTGTTAAGTGGCAACAAATGAAATCAAGTGATTTCACATGATATAGCAGTTATAGGTCATTTTACAGCATAGACGTTTTCCATAATTTTGATTCCAGTTTTGAAAAGGGGAGTGTAAAAAGGAAAGAGGACACTTCAGATTTTCCTGATTATTCCAGTCCTTGTCTTTATATTTGAGTTCTAAATTAGGTAGTTGTTCATATCTCTAATCATAACAATAAATCTAATCTACAAACATAAACCATTCAAGAAGTATTGCAAGATCCTCCAAAAAACAACTTTTCTTTGGCATTTCGTATTTTTCAAACCATGAATTATACATCAAAGTCAAAAAAGAAGAGTTAACAAAATCAATTTATGCAGTCTTCATCAATTATTAATGTGAAACGAGGCATATAAAAGCAGGGGTTTTTTCTCCTTTTCACTGTATACTCTGATTCCACTTACCACTCATGGCACAACTCATTTTGGCACTGTATTTTGCTTTTTGCCTTCTTTTATTTTACACACTACATAAGGGCTTCCTGAAATGACAGCTAAGATAAAAGCCTATGAAATATTTCATTTCTTTTTTCATCTTTCTTTTCCTTTATTATTCTGAGAAGAAACTAATTATATTGACCTTGAAATCAAGATGTTAAAAACAACTGGCCTCCATAGTACTTTTAAGTACTTACACACACATGCGCACACAAATTTTAAAACACATCATATACTCTCAGATGAATCACAAGCTTCTTATATGGTATCAATGAAGACATGCTTCAGAAGATAATATTTTTCATAGCTGATCTTGTGTATTAACTACCATTCATGAAGTATCATTCATGTATTATTTGCTGCATAGTCAAACACTCCATTGCAGTCAAAAAACATCAAAAATTCCTTGAAATATGAGAGAGAAAAAAAAAAAAATCAAAATTCCATGCTCTGGCGTGTCCCTTGCTCCTGTTTTTGTTAATTAATCTTATTTAGCGTGCCTCTGTAGGGAAAAAAAGAGAACAGATACAATCAAAATAACAATTTGATCTGTATCTAAACCAGCCAGAATAAAAAACATCAGGCATAGAAAGAATTAATTGGAGATACATTTTGTTTGCAGAATTAACATGAAATAATTATCTATGATCTCCCTGATTCACGACCACTTTTAAGGCTTCAGCAATACAATAAAATTTGAAGCCAATCCTGAAAACCAGGTTTAGACATTTTTTTTATCATAAATATCCTTAAGAGTTCTTTACAAAGTTCCTGTTACTGCGTAGCTGCCTTTCTTACATGGTGTCTGTTCTTTTCTTGTCCGTACTTAGTTCAGTGGAGGAGGTATTGCATAGGAAGCCACAGAGAATCATCAGATTGAATCCCACTTGCTTGAACTTTTACCATCAACTCCGACAGAGTCAAGGTACCACCTTTACTCATGTGGCTTCATAATTGTCATAATTTCTCTAAGAAAATTCAAGCACCTCAGAGACCCTTCACTTTGTTTCTTGGGGACATGAATACTGACCAGCCAGTCCAGATAAAGAAAAAAAATTTAGTTGAAGTTACTTCTACAGCTGTATACTAACGTGTTGTTCTATTCTCTTAGCTTATAAAAGGAGTCAAATCAAGATGTTTATCCTGTAAGATAGTTGAGCTCAAGGGCTTTTTGTAGGTGATTTTATTTTTGCTCAAGTTCTCAGAACTGAGAGCTATCCCCATTTTTGGTGAACTAGGATATGGCTCTGAAACACGTAAACACGCATTTGTAGATCTATTTATATTATTTTGCTACTTTAAAAGTCTTTTTTCCTTTCCTTTCTTACATCCATCAAGATCTCATTTCCTTAGGAGTTTCAGTCTTCCTGTTATTTAAAACAAGAATACATCCTTTTCATCCTTTCTCTCCCCAAAAAACACATGGCCTTCTTCTGAAGCAAACTTAAAGAATTTATTCTCTAAATAATGGATGAGGTGCACCTCACCCTTGTTCAAAGGCAGAACCACCACCTCTCTCCAGGAGCTGGAGCAGAAGCGCTCTTCCCACCAGCTTCTAAGCGTGTACCAGGGAGCACAATGGGGCTCACGAACTCTCTGCCATCTGTGAGTACTAGGAGGAAAAATTATGTGGCAAAGTAAGGAAGCATCAGAATATCCTAGAGAGTCTGATTTTCCAGGAGAAAGAATCCCTAATTTTATGTACCAAAATTTTAACAAATTCATGGGAGTAGTTTGTTATTATCTGTTCTTTTGCTGAAAAGGAACAGCTGTTATCTAGGACTGTAGCCTGCACAGCCCTGTGTAGACTTATTTTTCCAGCCCAGCCTCTGTTTCAAACCTACCAACGTCATTGCACCATTTCAGGAAGTTTTATCCATCCAGCAGCCTCCTCCAGTTATTATAATACATTTACCATTCAATATAAAAATGGGACATTATTAGATAAGAAGATACACAGTTCACTTCCTAATGTTCATATTCATAAAACAGCAGCTTATGAGTAAGCAACTTTTGTTAATTAGGGAATCTACCTACCTCCATATTTCAGACCTTAATATTGCCACTTTGAATGTTTTACCTCCTGACTTGCCCCATACCCACTCCAAATGTCTCTTTGATGGTTGGCCAAAAGTTTTGTATGTATTTGTTAGCAATATATGTGGTATATATAGCAAATATCAGTGTATTTGTCTGCAATACACCTTTCACAGCAGGTTATCCTTTCAGTGTTCCCCATCACCTTATAATACACCTTAGCTCCTTTTACTTCCATCCAAGCCAAAAAGTTTTACTCACAACTTTAACGACCCACTCCTGTGCAGTCAATTTTACACAAGGCATTTGTTTATACTTCAAACGTGGTTCCTGTGCTCTTATATAACCTAGCATTTTCAGGGGCACTCAAAATTAACTTTTTCTGTCTTTCCTTAGATACAGTTTGGGGATAGAATTCAAATTCACACCAGCAGCAACATCTCTGAAAGTATCAGTCCCATTCTTTTCTCAAAGATATCCCCAAACATAAGAAAGCAATAACTCCATTATATAAGTAATTGCCATTTCTATAATATAGAAAAGCATTTGAAAGGCCTCATTAGCAAGCAAAATGGAATCTAAAAAAAGCCACCAACAAAATATTGGAATATTGGGCTATTTATTAACAAAAATTATTTGCTAATATAAAGAGATTACTTAAAGCAACACACAGTTATACTTGGAAATAACATTCAGATTGATTTTACAGGACTTGAGATTTCAGCATGTGCATTGTCTGGTGACTTCATCCCAGCTGAAAAGACTGACCTTTCCTACAACCACTCTTAAGAACAGGGACTCCCTTTCCTGACAGTCTAGGTAAATGATTCTAGCAAGGACCACATGTGGCTCCTTTGTTAGACATGGGGTTTGGTGTTGGTTTTCTTTCATGCAGCCCTGAAAATGTTGTCTGTTCTCCCTCATTTATTCACACTGGCTCATTAGCAAGATTTTTTTTTTTAAGGAACAAAACCAAATTACTGGGATCTATAGGTGACGTGGTTTATAAAGTAGCATCAATTAAATGTGTTAAAATGTTATTCCCTCCCTTGCAAGAAAAAAAGAATGAGTATCAGCTGTCCTTTGTGTTTTCTAGATTAATACAATAGGTTTCCACCTTGAATAATGCATGACTGCTTGGATTAAAACAAATGGAAGTATACACATGCTTTTTGTCCATTTGGTGTTTTAGAAGGAAATCCCATCACATTTCATCCACCAAAACTGAAATTAATGATAAATACACAGATATCCAAAATGCTGCTGCACTTACGCAACTTTCAAGGGAGACAGCATCGTGGTTATTTGTGCTACAGTATTAGTAGCTATAAGATTTGTACTTTCACAATTTGTAAATTCACATATTAAGAAATGCACTTTAAGAACTGAATTTCTGAGTACTGAGACTTTTTTTTCCTCCCTACTTCACATATAGTTTTGGTTTTCAGAAGAGCTTTTTGTTCTTAAAGTAGTGGAAACTACCATTTTCTGAGACAGAAATAAGTTTTGGGGCATTTGCATATGGTCTGTGGTCCTGATGTACATGTGTGCACTGGCAAAGTGGAGTGTTGAAAATAAGTTTTGTGAATCCTCCCAGATTAAACATTTTCAGTATGATAGCATCCAATTGTGAGGCATGGGATGGACTAGACTGTAAGACCCAGGAACTGCTCTCTCATCTCTGCCTAGAAGGATTCATCAGCCATTCTATTTCAAGGACAGGTCTCCTGGAAAAGCATTAACTGCCATGAAAAAGCACATAGAAACGATGCACGTGAGAAAATACTACAAATGGTGCAATGGTTGACTATCGTAACAGTCTCTAAAATGAAGTGTTCTGCACATAAAGAGGGTCTAGCCAGCAGACCTCTGTTCTCACAATTCTTCACTGCTTATTGCTGAAAGTTTAGAGTTGTCATGTATAGCAGTTTCATGTTTATGACACTCTACATAAGCCATTGAATTTCAATGGAACTTCTGAAGTCCTGCAGTTTTAAAGTAATGTCATGTCAACCCTTGTATACGAGTGAGTAATATTTTTCATGTGTCCATAGGCACTTAGAAGTTTGCTTCTCTACCTTAAGTAATACTATGAGAAAAGGGGCCATCAAGCATTCACTACCCTATTTTAACATTTTTTTTAAAAATATACTTTAAATAAAATGTGCACTTAACAGAAGGGCCCCGATAATGGTGAACTATTCTGTTCACGAGCACATAAATATAAGGTTTTACTAGGAAGGATTATACTTAAACTGATTGCGGCTTGAATTCTTTGTCCCACTGATTTCAGCAGTCTCTGGCATGCCTGCTACAAGTCTAAAAACCACACTTACGTATACAGAAATGACTGTATCAGGTGATAAGCTTTTTACTTGTGCTCAAGTGCATTGCTCCATCCAGCTTCCACCAACTCAAGCTGACCCCTTCAGAGGAGCACAGCCTGGCCTCAGGTGCCCCCATGGAGGCATTTGCAACTTGCTCTTCCTGCCATGGGGGCAAAGGGTGGCCGATGCTGCCATCACCAGCAAAGCTCCTGAAGGCCCACTGAAAAATGCTGGGCTCTCCCAGAGCATTTATTTCCATAGATTTTCATGGAGCCAGACAAATCCCACCTTGTTGTATTGCACCTGTGTTTTCTGGGATTGACAGAGCCACCCACCCCACCCGCTTGTGCAGGTTGGCACCACAAGGCTCAAAGACAACACCACCAGGGTCAGCCTGGACTTCGGTCTGGGCTCATCACAAAGATGGCAAGTCACAGCAATGACAGCCACATGCCACCATGGCTGCTCCAGTGGCATGTGCACTCCCTGGCCCAATTCAGATTACGTGGCTGTCTCTGCTACGGGAAGCTCTGTAGTGCATATAACCTGGTGTGGCTGAGAAACATTATGAGATAATATTCTGTAGCTGCTGAGGAGACACTTAGAGGTACACAGTAAATGTTACATTTTTCCAGGCTGCTTTTTTTTTTTTTTTTTAATTTTGCACATACACTCTGGTTTCTCAAAGCTTCATTTACATAACTGAATAGCAGGTTCAAGTCATCATACTGGATTCAGTGAGGTATCCACAGCCTGATACATGCCTACCTACCCCAAAATGAGATGTGCATTCAATCATGCACTTTAAGACATTTTTTATGCTTCCATGTAATTTGTACAATTTATTATGAAGCTTACTGCCAGAAACAACAGAAAAACTGTTCAACTTGGAAAATAATTAATTTTCCCTTTATTCTGAGTGGGAGGAATACCAAGAAGAATATGAAAAAGGTGATAAGCATGTATTACTGACTTCTTAATATTAAAAGAATTTATTCAAGGACTTTGAAATGTCATGGACATCAGGCTGTGAAATTATTATTTTGATACTATATACAGTAGAATATAAGGGTGTATTAGTGCCGTGCTGTATGACATTTCCCAAGCAATTACTTCCCCACGTTATATGCGAATTGGATAACTTTCTGCAAAATATGATTTACAGGTTTTTGTTTCTTTTGTGCATTTTTAAATCAGAAAGTTATTAATAGCTTTATCTCAACTCCATAATAGTCAAATACATTACACATCTTGATTAAATGCATGCCTTCTTAAATGTATAGCATTCTTAAAGAGGATAAGTCTCTATGGATTTCACAATTTGTTTCTCAAAATTTTCAGCCACTAATATGAAAAAGAAAATACACGTAGAAGGTATTTTTTGAACACATAATGGACAGTAAAGTGGGAAACTGACACATATCAAAGTTAAGATATATTTTCTGGTGAAAAATGCTTGCAGTGGTCGCAGTGATACTGTTTGAGAATATGTAGAAATGATCGAACAGGTTTAAAAAAAGAACAAAGTTCTAATTTCACTTGCAGGATCTCCCTTAGTAAGGTAGAAATGTGGCGCAGGCAGAGTTTGAACCAAGAGTCCTTTAAATGGACACAGGACAAATACTAACTGCACCGCAGCTCCATGCCCCAGTGAAGACCAGTGCAAGCCCATGTAGCTCCCAGCCCTGGGCAGTCACCATCCCCCCAGGCTCTGGCACATTCCAGTTACCCTGTGATCCCCTCTGGTGACCTAC
The DNA here is from genome assembly GCA_034008185.1 of Gorsachius magnificus. NCBI lineage: Eukaryota > Metazoa > Chordata > Aves > Pelecaniformes > Ardeidae > Gorsachius > Gorsachius magnificus. Next base: position 92,823,115 of record CM067081.1, read on the forward strand.
AGAAATGATCAGGCACAGATCTGAGCACCGTGACATCTCTGTACTTCAGTCTGCACCTTCTTCTGGTTCCCAGGCTGCTGGGATTTTTCAGCCCCACAGTTCTCTTATGCCTGATCTCCTTCCTATAAGGTGTTTCCTCGATGCCTTGCTCTCCTATTTATGGATTTAATTGAGTAATACAGGAAGAAATTTAGACTTATGATAAGCTATTTGCAAAGAGCACACACACGCTTTTATTGTGCGCTCGTATAATTTACTGTGGAAGTGATTAACATATTCAATATGCATTTCCTCCTAATGACTACTTAGTAATTGATTCATAACACTATCATGCTATTTTCCTACAAAACGCGAGAGGAACGGCGGGGAAATTGACTATTGCAACTGAGTCCTCTAACATGTAATCAGTTAGAACTGCTGTGCCTTCCACTTAGGCAATAAGCAAACACAATATTGCATAATAAGTCATGCCCGCTGTGTTGCTAGGCACTGTACTAATCACTATTCTTAACGTACATGTAAATTATTACACCCTAACTCACATCCTGCAGTGCCATATTACAATTTCCCCTTTTTTAAGTACAAGTGGAAAAAATACAAATTAAAGGAAATTCTTTACACAAAAAATTGACTTTGTTAAAAAACCCAAAACATAAACCACCAGAAAAACCTAAAATGCTGCAACTTTTTATAATTTATGTAAAATATGTAGAATACAATAGAATAATAATTCAAGTGCCTACTAGTAGCATTTAATAGCAGCTCTCAGGCTGGGGCCCCACGGTCCTATCCACAACTAACACATATAAACCCTTATAGTCCCTGCCCCAACATTTTCATTTAGAAGATGATCTTAAGATCAAAATAACCCCACGCACATTTGCAGCAAACACAGCATAGCAAATAAATATAAGGATGCATTTTAGTTGCTCAGCTGGAGCCATTAACTTCTTCCAGTGCTTCACCTGCCCACATTTCACTGAAAGAAAAGTTAGAAAGAAGGAAAACAGCAGCCAAGGTCTGATATGCTTTTTTAGGTTCAGAACAGCCTGTTCTACCCTTCAGTACTTGCATTAATAATAGTGCAGCTTGCCACCAAAAGCATTCCTTCTGTCTTTAACTTTGATCTCCTCCATGCTCTAATTAATAAAGTGCAGGGTGGGGCTTATTAATGTCTATAACAACTGTGTAGAGTAGTGAGGCAACTGATTAAGGTGTAGAGAGAGCAACCACAGAGGGAAAAAGCAGGGAAGACTTCCCTGCTCTTCGGAGCAAAAGGAAACCAAATCAAACTCCTGCTCCTCCCCCACCACACTCAGTCAGTTCAGGCACAAGAGAAAAAAAGGAACATTCACAGAGAAAAATCTACCTTGTCACTTTTATTAAAATGGACTTTTAATGCCAAGCGAAGGTATGTTAAATGCAATGAAAACAAGGCCTGGGAGGATAGGCGCTCAGGAGATCAATGTGTGAATGAAAGACAGAATCATGTGCTGCATCCGAATGAGGAGGAGCATCATGCCTAATGCATCTGTTAACCTTCCATAAAAGCAGATGAAAATTGCTTAAAAAACTGCAGAGCTTTCTTTTACATATCAGGCAGGTAAACAGTTTGTTTCAGTTTACGACTAACGAGGTTTTCTGAAAGATGGAAAACCAGCCAAATTCAGACTGTGAGGAAGAATTGATTCCTAAACATCATCACATGAAAGACGAAAAAGAAACCAGACCACCTCTTCCATTTGACATCTACAAATTATTTTGGAAATAATGTGAAGTAGTAGAAACAATAGGTGTATTCTCAAATTGTGGTCATCTGATTTGTAGACTCATAGCACAGCTCTTCCCACAGGAAAAAGCATGATTTCACAGCACTGAAACAAAAAAATCATTGGGCTTAGACACGCAAGACCACTAGGTTTGCAGGGTTTTTCTGGCTGTGCATGCAACTGCTTAAAAATAAATCTTAGACTGAGTTTTGATACGTACAGACTGCTACTGATATATTGCAAAAACCATTAAGACTGCCCATTTCTTTGCATCTTAACTTCAAACTAGAATACAATTCAGTTAAATATATGCCCATATGTGATTGTTATCTTGCTGCAGTATGGAATCCTTTGAGAAACGGGGAAGAATGCAAGAGCAATAAAACAAATTACTCCTACGAGGGAACAATAACAGCACAGTACACCTACTTGCTCAGGAAGCATCAAACAATACAAATTAAAGTGAGGTTGTTTTCAATTATTTTTGTCTCTCAACTGGTATATATTTAACCACACAAATACACGTGTTGTACTATATGAGCTAAACTTACTAAAAATACAAAGTAAGGTTGAAAGTGTTCTCAAAATTTCCAGAAAGGAGAAACAGAAGTTATGAAGTAAATTCAACCAAATATTTATTATTCAGAAAAGATGATGAAATACCAATTTGATTGATGATTCAAAACAATGGATGAGGATTAATAAAATGACATTTTCAGTTAAAGTTCAGTAGTTTATTTCTCTGACAACAGGAAAAAAAGCACTTGTTTCTCTGACAATAGAAAAGCACATTTGTATTTACTGGAAGAGGTAAAGAAATAACTTTTGGTTGAACATGCAACAAAACACCAAATATTCTCCAGAACTCTCAGTTGTTGGAATAAAGCAAAAATTAGTTTCGGGGTGGGATGGGGGGGGGGAACACGACATGACGGGACACAGCAGTGGAATACTTGTTATGGACCAACACACAGAGGAACAGAGCAGCTATCCTGAAGATGGAAAGCACATGAATGTATCTATCTGGTGATGATCAACAGATTTCCTTTAATGGAAAGCCTCTAGGGAATGGCAAAAAGCAGGAGCTGGCTGATGAAATGAAGTCATCTTCGGCAGGAGGCCTATATAAAGCATAAAACAGCCTTCAGACTATTGAAAACTAAGTATGACTAATGATCGCAATGAAAGATGTCTTCTGTGAGCTTTTTGCTGTTCTGATCATGAAATTTGTTTCCTACTTTGTAGTAAGCAATCTGATTTTGGCAATAGATAGATGTCTCTAAATGTCATTCCTGTAGGTATTTATCACAAGTGACTCTTAAAACTAAGACTAAAACTGTCCTTAAGTGTTAAGCTAAGGTATGTGCTCAAAAGTGGTACGTGCAACTCCAACCACCCAATATCAAACTTTCTATTATTGTCAAGCATTGTTTATTTTAAGGTACAGGCCTTTATTTTACAGTGTAGACTAAAACCTTCATTTTAGTTGAATTTATTGGGAGTTAAGGGTTCTCCACGACTTTATAAAGACGAAGGGCATATCCCATAGGAAGTTACACATCCTTGCCTGTGCAGCTCTATTGAGTTGCACGGCAGCCCCCAACATGCTGTGCAGCTGCACAACCTCCTCCAGCACCAAATGCTTCACACCTTGTAAGAGCCTTGCTGTCCACTTTCAAGAGCACTTAAAAATATTTTTGCTGGAGTGTTTTTTGTCACATGTCATAGACAAACAGCAGGAGAATGTAAATACATTCTCTGCCATCAAGATCATTTAACACAAAAAAAATAAAAGAAAAAAGGAATTAAAAGAAGGGAGATACTGCTTGCTTTTCTCTGTTGGATTGCTTGAAAGCCACCACAAGATTCATGTCCTTCTGTTGTTTTTGGTTTGGGGTTCCCCCCCCCTTGCTATTTCAAAAAGTGTGTATGTATTTGCTTTAATAGCTTAGGAATAAAGTCATCCTTTCATTTCTCATTTTCAACTGGTGACAAAGGTTTTCCACAGTGAGGAGTTGGTGGTGTGTTTTTTTTTTTTTCTCTAGACAGAGAACTTTGAAAATACACCCTTTGCGTAGTAAGGCTTTTTTGCTCTCAAGCCACAGAATTGGTCATCAGGTTGTCAAATGGTATAAAATAAACTTTATTGCAAATGTGCCAGCTCACAGAGCAGGGAACCTGCCAGAAAAGTATTTCCTAATCCTATTGGAAGGATTCTCCGAAACTAAATATTCCTGGCCACTGAGTTTGCAGAAGGGAGACAAGGGGCTTTAATCTCCCACTCTAAATCATTAGGTAAGTGAAGTTCAGGTTTTCTTGGGAAGGAAATAAAAAGCCCTCTAGTACTGTAAATGGAATATCCTCAGGATGTATTTTTGAAACACCTCCAGCAATATCATTTCAGGTGGTTAGAGCCATTGAAGTTAAATAAAAGGCCCCAAAGAAGTGCAATTGTTCCTACCTTGGATTTAAAAAGGTGAAATATTCAATGTGTTTGTCAAAACAAGTAGATTTTCTCACTCTTTTCTGCATGAAGGAGCATGACTCCACTCTATAAAGAAAAGGAGATCCTACAAAAATCAGCCAAAAAACTGTAACCTAAAGCTGCTGATGCTGAAAAAACTGATAGAAACTTTTTTTTGTATCCCTCTGAATTTTGGAAAATTGGCAGGAAAATGAGAAGAAGAAAGAAGCATTTATTCCAGCAAAGCATGTAACATCACACGTCCACCATTCTTTTTGCTACAACAGAGTACCTGCATGAAAAGAAACCAATATCTTCATATCTGATTACGAGAAAGAAATATTATTAACAGTCTATTTTTCCCTAACAAATATGCACAGTCTTTGGGCCAAAACCAGCTAGGAATTAATAGTTTAAGTCAATAATTCAATAGACCTATTAAAATCAAGTTCTCAAAACATACTTTTTATGGATAAAGAAATTTTGAAGAAGAAAGGCTACAGTTTGAAATAGAATACTATTTCTTCTCCCCCCCCAGCCCTCATCTTGTCAGCTCTTCTTCCATTTCTATAAAGCATTAGAAATAGTTCTCAGAAAGATTGCGACTTTGTAACAGTTCTCTTATTTGAAGTTTACTTGGACGATTCCTTTACTACCTTACTGAGTAATAATTTTGAACATGACATCCAAATATAGAAAATAGCACGGTTAAAATATTCCAGAAGTTTAAAAAACTGTAAACAAAAAATACATCTCTTCTTATTCTTCATTGTTTCCATTCATTTGTCAAATTTACTCCTGAATTTTATGCGAAAACTTTTTACCATCTTAAATTCCAACACTGTCCCCAAAATCCTTTGTTCAAAATCTTAGAAATGAAAGCTCATCCCAAGCTAGCCAAATTGGCTTATGTAACACAAAAAATGGCAACAAATATAAATAAAAACACCACATTATCCTAAATAAGAAAGACAAAGAAACTAAACAAAAATTAAAATTGGCAACAGTTAAGGCCCGGCATTTCAAAAAACCAATGTGATAATTCCACCCTGGTATAAGAAATATTATTTCTGTAGTCAGCTGAACCTAAGTTAAGAAAGACAGAAATAGCAATTTAATGAGAAGAAATTAGATATGAAGACTGAAACAGTCACACATACTGGGCAACAAAACCATTAGTTTTTTTCTGATAATGGACTGTTTCAGACATCAGCCCCCTGACCAGGTGTTATGACACTTCCCAACTTCAGGGCTGGATTTCACACAGGGTACTGGTTCAACAGTACCAACTGGGGGCTATGTAAGCCTGCACTTATACTGCCTTGTGACAAGTATATAGGGAGGCTGGACAAGAGATGTATAAGAGGAATCTTCTATTCCTGACATCCTCAAATAATGCTATTCCCTCACGCTTGAAAAGGAGGGGTATTCTCCGATTTTGATCAATAAGTGCAGAACCTTCCACCTGCACTTTGATATGACAGAGCCAAAAGCACCAGTGCAAAAAGTAGACCCCAGTGCTGTACGTGATTTCAAACAAAAAGACACTGCCTGTCCTAAATAGCAACAGCTAGGACAAGGTGGAAGCATATTAAGGATTAGTACTACTGATGATCATCCACACCTCCAACATATTTTCCTTATTAAGTATCATGATAAAACCTGTTTGGGGGTGGATACAAAGGGAATGATGAAGTCAGCAGTTATGGTAATATTTAAGGGTAAATGGAGGGTTTGACCATTCGACTGTGCCCGATGAGACGCTGACAGCTGCAAATGGGGTGACATAAGGTGTGAGGTAGACTTGAAGAGACCTTCCAGGAAATACAGGAATATATTTCCCATCTTAGATAAAGAAGCGAAGTAATCCAGTTGTCAGAAACACAGACATTATCAGTGACGAAACTGAAAGGTACCCAATATCATATCATAAATTATAGAACCGGGTTTTGGTTTGTGTTGTTTGGGGTTTTGTTGGTTGGTTGCTTTTTTTTTTCCATTAACACATTGCTAAATATTTACTTTGAGAGGCCCTTTGATGTAAAGATCAATATACATGAAAATCCGAGAATGCAATCACAGGAAGACGGATAATTAGTAAATAGCAGTCGACGAAAATTTTAAAAGCATGTACAACACAGGGGAGTGAAAAGCAGGTTTTATAATGAAACAGTGGGTTTCAACTTTGCAAAAGCCCTGATACCAAAAATGTCTTCTCAGGAGTACATGCTTGCAAATATCCAGAGCTTTCTGCTTGGTACATGTGTTTTCCCCAAACTATAACCAGTGAGTTTTAAAAGCGATGCTAATTTCTGTGTGTCATCTTATTCCTACTGACAGGTGAGAACAGCAACTCAAAATGCTTCCTAGAATGGACAAAGCACGCCGTGTCCAATGTTAAGAGCAGCAACAAATTCACAGACCCTTAAAGCCAACTGAAAGAATTAAGAAAAAATCCCTACAATTTTAGGATAGACATGAAAATAAAAGTAGTATCACCTTACTTCATATGTCCCTTTCAAAAGTGTTCATTTTTTATTAAGAAATGCATTAAACCAATCAACAGTATTCAAAATATTACAGTTAACAGATTTCTCTCTTCTTCTGCCATATACATTTACTAAACAAAAAAGTACTGCTATACAATAGAGTCTATGCTGAAGCCTCCTACCTCCTCATAGCATCAAAAGAAGTTCCCTCTCTGTATTTGACAGCTGCTGCTAAACTAAATCTGTGCTTCTGTGGATCCTGAGTTATATACTATAATCTCAAAGTCAACAATTTTCCTTATAAATTCAGCAGCTAGAAAATCAATTTATCAATCAACTGTTAAACCCCTATTACTTCACATATGTATTTTGAACAGTTACTTAGGAGGTGAGCCAAAAAAGTGTTACTGCTAAATGTTTCCCTGGACAGTTTATACTTCAAAGTACATTTCACATTATATGGAATATATAACCTGCTTGAAGTTTTTCAGATTCAGGAACCTTGCCTGTGTTCCAAATAACTGCACAGAGATTTTTGACTCCCCTTTATCCACTTCTTTGGCCACAAGTATGACGACCTGAAAGGTACCAAGCACTGCTTTCCTGAGCCATGTGAATTCCCAGCCACCTGCAATGCCTACAATTAATTCTAGTGACATGAACTAAAGTGATTTTAGTTGTCATGCAGAAAGTGAATACAGGACTAAATGCCTGTGAAGCACATAAAACAAGCTGCTGGAGACTTCAGTCAATGTTAATATGTTCTTCTGTTAGAAACACACAGTGCAAGTAATAAATACAGTGCACTACTCACAAGCTTAGAAGCACAAACTTGAGCTCAAGACAAATCTGATCAGCGCTACAAATACTGCACAAGACTTGGAAACCAAAAAGTAAGAAAATGCATCAGAGATCTGACAAAGTTGGGAAAGGAAAACACTGACTTGGGATCCTAACTAGCTGCAGTACATCTTATTCTAGTAGACTCCATCATCTTGTTTCATAAAATTCATGGTGATTTAATCCATTCTCCACAATGTCTCATTCTGCCTATGCTATGGTGTGGCAATTTACACTGCACTTTCAACTGCAAGTATGAAATCTGTGAAAACCTTGTCCATCCCACTATAAGCCAAACGAACATTTCATCCACTGTTACTGAGGAACTACTAAGGAATAACGCCCAAGGCAATGTCACAGCACCTTTCTTATACATCTGACATTTTGGTAACTCAATGAGATAATGAACAATAATTAGCTTGTAAGCAAGTTCCATATTCCTCACATCTCTTGGGCTGATAGAGCAATGGTCTCCTGTCATCAACAGTTTCTGTCCCATCCACATATGTGCCAGATTTCACCCGAAGACATTTCCGTGGAGATTGATTGATTCATTTATTTATTTTTAAAGCAGTATCTTCAGTGACTGGGATCTATCACAATCTTACGTGCAACTGCAGGGTAGCATTAAGTCTGGAAAGCTTCATACAATCACAATATATCCTTCACTGAAAACATCAGTCCTGAAAACTTGGATGAATTAGTGTTGAGGAGGCAACCCAGAGGCTTTGACTGTAAGGAAAACAGACCACTAACTGTAAATTGTTTTAACACAAAAATCAGTCTTTCATTCTTTTCTTATGAGATTTTTGTCAGCAATCCTCTTAGAAAAAAAGTTTGATAGATTTGTTTAATATGTAAAATACAGGCAGAAGCTTAGAGATTAGTTTTTCAAGCAAAATTAAGTTATGGGCAAGAGGAGGAAAGACAGTGTCACCCAAAGGATACCCCTGGTAAATGCTGAGATGCAGCATGATGGAAAACCAAATATTTCACGGAACACGTTGATGTATGCAGCCATACATATTACAGTTTTAAGTACTTTGGTCTATGAAGGATGACATACAGGAAAAGAAGAGATTAGTCTGACCTGTACTTACAGACAAGACCTCCAGATTCTGTCCACAATTTCATACAGATTTCATAGCACACTCCCTAAAAATGTAACCTCTCACCCTTATACTTTATCTAGACTGCTAGCAACAGAAACTGTACAAACAGCTGCCTACCTCTCAAGGAGATTGCGGGGAGACAACTATCATTAGTCCTTGCATGGGGATTTGAGACCCTATAATAAGAAATAACACAGAAGATCAAAACATGAACAGTCATTCCAAGTTACTCCAGAAAGCCTGACAGAGGGGGGAAAAAAGGTACAAACCTATCCCACTTAGTATTAATATAGTTTGCAATTTTGTGCATAAAGATATACCTTCCAAAAAAGTAAAACTACACTCCACTAACCTTTAAACTGTATGACAAACAAAAAATTCTTCATTGTTTAAACTAGCAAGGAGTAAGCACTGTGAAATTTCTGCAGTTACAAACTGAAACTTCTCAAGGAGTTATTCTGTTATTTTGAGATCACTCATCCACATTAATGTAGGCAAAGAACTGGACAGTAGTTTCAATTGACATTCTAGCCAGTAGCAGATTCAATATTAAAAACAAACAAAACAAAGAAATCCCAAAGCCCCTGAATTTCATTATCATCATTATTTATGTTCACTAGCCTTATTCTGAGAAGTGCTGGAGGCAGGTGGTTACATCTTAAATGCTTTCACCACAATAACATAATTGACTCTTGCCAAACTGGCAAAGTGGTGGTGTGCCATGCAGGTGGCAAGGGAAGTCTAATAAAAAAATTAAAAAATTAAAAAAAAAAAACCCAGCAGCAGAGGTACTCAACTGCATCCATATATTATACCCAGTTATTATCCACCAGAGATGTAAAATAGGCTAAGCGACACAAGCACTTACTGTGTTCCCAGACAGCAGTCCCTTTGCTCTGCGAACAACAACATTAGTATTTATGATGGGCATCCTGTTGTCCTGCCCATCCTTACATTAACAACTCCATAGAACAGGTCCTCAAACCCTGACTGGCAGCATTTTAATTTTTGCTCAGAAGTCTCCTGCAGAAGGCGACTAGCCCTGCTGCAGCCTGTCCCTGGGGGCAGGCTTGAGGACTGGATGAAGTGGTAGCACCAGAGGAGCAGGTACCTGGTCATTAGATGAGTGTTATGTGGGTGCCACCTGTGTTTAATGGGCAACCAGAGGAGCAACTCCTGCCATATTTCATTTCTACTGACTTCAGTGAATTTTCAAAAAGGACTAAATCTAGACTTAGTCTGCAGCTGCATCTTAAACTTCAAGTACTAAGACAGAAAAGATGACAAATAACCCTCCTGCCCCATCTGTTGATGTGACACCACAAGCTTGAGGAGGTTTTATTGCAGATCAAATCCACAGATCTTCAGTTTATGCCCAGCTTATGCAATTGATGTGCTTTAAAATAGGTATTTTTCAAAATCTCTCTAGAGACAATCTCAAACCATCTGGGGAGCGGGGGACAGGTTATGGGGAGACCAGCACAGCCACATTAGATTGATTAAATTGCAGGTTACTTCATTCCCTAAGTTATTCGAAGTGTCTGGGGAATGAAGCAACCTGCAGCACCATCCACTCAAACATCCTCCCCCTGCCTTTGGGGTTTTCATAGGTTTTAAGGCTTGCTGTATAGCATATGACATATTCTAATAAGTATTAGGACACTTTCGTGAAAGGAAAATAAATGCCTCTTGCACATGGTATAGTTAGAAGCATGGCTACTCATAAGATTTCAGGTTGGACAAGGTATAATAAAATAAGTAATAGAGAATAAAAAGGGGAAATAAGTAGATGACCTATAGACAATCTAAGTTTTCATCTTCAGTGATTCATCCAATCATCCTACCTACCTCTTTCGTTAAATATAATCTGTTCCATATTCTGACAGTGCCTAATCAAATTGGTTTGCCTTATTACCAAAGCAGAGAAGAAATAAGGAGAAAGGAGAACAATGTGTCAGTCAGGGCAGAATATTTACTTCTGTAGATAAACTTGGAAATTTACAGAAGTTAAATCCAGGTGAGGCAATAAATTTCAAATAGACCAGAAATAAACAGAAGGAAGAAGCTGGGAAGATTTCTGCTGCTAATGGAAGCCTGTGTGGGCAGGGGTCTCTTCCAGAGGGCTGTGGATAAGGCAGCCCATGCCCTGGGGGGCCAGCACCACTGGCTTCTGGGGTGTTACTTCAGCACAGCAAGTTTTGGCCATGCCAGAAATACACATGCTGTCCATGCCCCATGGCAAGGGGCACCCTTTCCTCCCCAAGTCCTGCACTGCTGCTTCTGCTATGAGGGGAGGAGCTGCAAAAGGGATGAGTCAGTTACACAGGGCACACAACACATCACATGCTGCTGCATAAGGCAGGAGTGTGAGTAGATATGAGAATGCAGTTATTTCAGGCTACCACCAACCTGGATTGATTTAGAAGCAATAACTCAGAGGTTAAAAAAATAAAATACAATTTATTACTAGTCCCTTAAACAAGAACAGCTAGACAACTACACACACAGAACTAAATTAATTATTTAAAGTTAAGTTACATTAATTTCTAGTAAGCCCAGGAACTTTTTTTTTTTATTAAATACAAAAAGTGCTTTTGGGATTCAAGCTCCCAAAACATTATGCTCCTTCAGAGCCTATGTCCAGTTCAGCAACGCAGCTGCTCATTTTTTTAACTGACTTTCCTTCTCATCAACATTATGATCTTTAAATACTTTGCTGAATCATGACCAGAGGACCCTCAAATGAGGAAACTTTAAACCACAAAGCCTCTTTTTTCATTAAACAAGAATGTCAAAGGTTCACTTAATGCAAATCAACACACAGATGTTAGTGCTATATATTCAATTTTTCTTTCTTATTATCCAGTGCACCTTTCCCTCTCCAAGTGAATTTACAAGTTAAACTTGGTGTATCACTTCACTCCTCCACCTTTTTAGAGAATACAACTGTATTCTTAGATAACTTTCTGATACCTATGATTATTATGATGATTATGTCATTATTATAACCATTATTATTGAGAACTTTTAAAAAGAACTATAATTTGTATCATTCATACCTATTTCTGTAAAAAGGCTTTCTTAAGGCTTCAACAAATAATACTACATTGGAAAAAAGTAGTTGTCTGTTCTTCTTACCATTAAGGTAAAAAACAAAAATTCCCATTTTCACTGTGATTCTATACCCAGATAGACTTATGCTTTATCATGCCAAGAAATTGCTTAGAGTCTTCACATTTCAAGAGGTTTTGGGGTCCAACCAATGGAAGCTACTTCTCCATGTCCCTGAGCATTAAGTGTTGCCTAGCGTGCAGTAAGAGACACCAGACAAATGCGTGCTACCTGCAAGACATGCCATTCTTCTTGTCTAGGTTTCCTTTCCTACAGAAGCCTGCAGGTGTTGGTTATGGTGTACCCCTGGATTGAGAGGCACTTGCTGCTGTGTGCAGCAGTGTCTCTACACTCCCCTGGGGAGGGCACAGAGAAGGGAGTGCCGGGACAAGAGCCAGCAGCAAGATGGATGAAGAAAGATGAATAGCATGACTTGCTACCGAGGGATGAAAGGTGAGGAAGAAGACTGAAGACATGGAGCTAGGCTCCTATAAGATGAGACAAACACTTGTTCCTTTCAGTTTTGATAAATAATTTCGGGCACACTCTCCAAAACTTTCTCAGGGACCTCACATCATTTAACATTGCCCTGCTCCCTTTTCAGTACTTTTGCCTGTTAAAGAGTGTGGAAAGGTGATTTTCGTGGCATCAACAGGTAAAGTAGTGATGCAACGTGAACATTAAGACAAGAAAGTTAAGTTATTTACAGCACTTATTTTGTGTTACAACTAATGAATTTCACATTTACCTATAAAATAGGTAACATATGGATGCCCTTAACTGGGGAATTTTTTTTGTCCAAGTTTATCCTACAATTCATCAACTAAGATTAAAAAAAAAACATTTCAGTTGAATATCAAGTCATGTATAAGATAGGATTTTACAAAATATTTTTATTGGAAGGCCATTTTCATTTTTTAATCTGAAATACTGGAGGCGGGGGCGGTGTGTGTTATGGGGGCTTTCTGCAGCCTCTGGAGTTAACTCCTTTTCTTGGGTATACATACACAAATTAAAATTATCTTTTCAGAAAAAGAAGTCCACATGAAAGTACTCTAGTGAATGAAATAAAGTTGTCCAGCTGAAATGCAAATTTTTTTATCTAATCACCTCCACATAACCTTATACATGTGCCACTGTTAAAAGGAGAACCGAGCTAGAGCACTACAATTCAGCCCAGAGAAACTGTATCAGCAGAAACACAATTCTGGAGAACATAAATTTACAGCTAAAGTTAATGACCTTCCTAGAATATATCAAGACACCAACATAAAGAAGGCAGCAATATATTTTCTGTTTTTCTTGGTAGTTTAAATCTTTAAATCAATTCTTCACTTATCGTTAGGTATTTTCTCCTCAAAAACACTACAGAAAAAGAGAAAATTAGCCATATAAATAATGGTTTAACTAATTGACTTAAAAAAATCATTCCCTCTAGACAATCTTGGCACATAAGTATCAAGAGAAATACATTACTTAAGACAATTAGTGAAAGGTTCAAAAGTTCATTCCTGCTTGGAAACAGCATTTAGTCACCTCCAAACCTTTTCCATCAAAACTAGAAGGTTTAAAAACCCATTCTTTAGCAATTTCGCGTAAAGATGCTAAGGCTGAACCTCAGCTCAGCAGGGCAGAGCTGAGCACATTACCACCCCACCCCACTGTATCCCGTATGTGTGTTGGGGGGAGGCACAACCCTCCCTAACCACACCCCAGCTCCCACTTACAGGTATACCATGGCCTCTGTCCCTGTGGAAAAGACCATGGGCCTTTGGGCAGCAGTGGTGTTGACACAGCCCCGGGGTCCCAGCACCCCAGGGGTCCCAAGAGGATCAGGGTGCCCTGACCAAGAGTGGTCCCTGGCACTCAGCTTCCCTAGACATGGCTCCACTTTCCAAGACATCATAGCTAAAATGAGAAATGATAGTATTTTGATCCTTCCTGTCCCCAGAATCCAGAGAGAAATAGGTGGGAAAATGGGATAGTAAACACAGGAAATAATGGCTAAAACATGACCTGGCCACAGTGCAGCCAGGTGCTATTTTAGTCAATCCTTGCACACGTTTCTGTGCCTGCATGAGCACCCTTCCCCCAGCAATGCATTGAATCACCTGCTAGTTTCAGTAACAATAGGGGGGGAAAGATACCATTCTGTTTGAGCAGACCAGTTAACTTTTACAGGTTTTCAGATAAGAACAGTCATACGTACACATTTATGATTGCATAAGGTTGCATTCAATAGTCGCATTAAAAAGTACACTAGCAAGATCAAGGGAACGATGAGAATGCTGATTTTAATTTTAAGAGTTCCGCCAACACACAGGATGGAGTGCTTAAAAAGTGGTTTTGCAAATGAAGGCATGAAGATGGATTCTATAAAATACCACAAAAGCATTCAGGACACTTAATACTGCAGAGGTCTAAGCATTAGCTTCCATTTCAAAGTGAAAGTTTTTCAGGTAATCTCTTAGCAACATTTGTAAATCCCATTGGCCATCTTCCCACATTCCTTGTAAAATTTTAGCCAAGTGTGCTTACGGCCAGGAGCTTCCGTTTGAGCAAAGTATTTCTGGCACCTAAAAAAGGCACTTCACTGCTGAGTGGAATCTACAACAGCATCCAGAATCTACTTCTCATTGATTTCTTTAAGTGCTTAAGCATAGCTTTAAAGTTTCAGTGGTATTGTTGTCCTTTTGTTGCCCATGAATGCAAAATGAGGATCTGTAAAGATGATCCATCCAGACTACTGTAGCAGTTATATATTTTATTAAGTATATGGATCAAAGTACATTTAACATATAAAGATACACCTTTATGCTTCATTTCATGATGTTTAGCACTTGTTATTCAAGAAATGCATACCTTACATGATTAAAAAGATAGCATAAATATCCCTGTGGTAAAGTGCTTACGAATGTGAATTCTGCATGGAAAACCACATACATAAAGTTTTCGATGTAAGTCAATCTTGCAGCGATGACATTTAAAAGACAGTTACACTCAGACATGACACTGGGAGGGAGAGTAAAAATATAACAATAAATGCTTATATGGCTTTGGGGAGAAGAGGCAAGAATGAAAACATACTCAGCATTTGTCAACACTATTCTCAATAGCACACACTTAAAGGAAGCTGCCCCCATGTCTGCCCATCCCATCGTTTGGTTCTTGTATCACAGAGCACTCAGAGAAAGTGAATTCACGTCAACTGGACAAAAACAGATAAGGCATCTTCCAAAAGCACTCCATCCCCAGTTAGGTGTGTTCAAGTGCAGCTTAGAACTAGTCCAAAGGAAACCCCCTTCACGTGTTGTCCTATGGTAAGGATGTGGGGTCCTCAGCATCCAGCATCTTGCCCTACAGAATGGCTCCTGCTGGGCTGCCCTTTGCCTAATGCCATTGTCATGGCAAAGGAAGAAGATACTTCATACTTTTTAATGGAAAATCCATTGTTAAAGTCCTCTAAGCTTCATAAGCAATCTGTAACAATCCTGTAACGAGGAAAGGTATTGCTCTGTCCACACCCCCAAAGAAAGTTAAAGTGTTGGCTTCAGCAGTCCATTAACAGAGACGACTGCAGATGCCTATCTTTCCTGCTAAAATTAAAAAGCTTTATGCTTACTCATAGCTCTATTATTTTCCATCTTAAACACTGTCTCCCTAATCCTGCATTGTTCTATCTCTCAGTATCCTAATAGTGGCTTACATATTCTCTGCTACACATTTTCTCTCAAGGTCCAGGATTTTCTTATCTGGTGCTTAAAACTGTTTAACCAATTTAACTACTTTTCATAGTAGCAGCACATCAATAAACTGAAGAATATTGTTCTTCAGGTTCCCACTGAGAAGATAAAACTCAGCGGTCTCCTAATGCAGCAGAGATAAAATGCACAGTATCATTCAGGTCAGAATGATGCAGAGGCAAATTATATTGGATGCCCTTCACAAACTTTGAGAAGTTATTGCCCAAGGCCGCAGGCCTGCGTGAACATGCATGAGTGCACACATGCGTGTGTGGTTACAAGGGCGTTGTTAGAAGACCACGGGCCATCAGGAGGAGGTGGCTGCTAGGAATTCTGCAGTCAATGTGGGAAATTTTGGCATCATGGACTTTCTGCAAGCTGCCTGACAGGGTATCATCACAGTCACCCAGATTACAGGCCTATGTGACTAGGGGAAGTCATGAAAACAAGGACTCGTATTTTAGCCATAATGGCAAGATGGCTTAGCTCAAAATAAAGGTCAAAATATAGGCGGGGGGGGGGGGGGAGGAGGGGAAGTCTACTTAGAGAGTAATTCAACCCAGGAATTCAGAATTCAACCCATAAAAATCACTTATGAAAAGCAGGGGGAAGAAAAGTGAAGGGCTAGGAAGTTTTTTGTGTGGATGATGGTTATATCCAGCTCCCCTGAGAAACTCAGGCAATTGCAATAGCAGACAAGCATTTCAGAAACAGCCATTTTGAAAGTAAGAAGCCTATAAACTTATCCTAAATTTATAGCAGACTCCTGGACTAAGATGTTTTCATTTAACCAAGTCTATGGAACAGTCTCTTACACGTCTACCTAGTCAGGTATCTTAAGTTTGAAAGACAAGTGTAAACATATTGCAAAGAGTAATGTTGCTGTAAATCCTGCCTGACATCATATATCGAGGCATCCACAATCCCACTCTACTAGGTAAACACCATTTGTATCAATGTTTTAGATATAAAGATGTGAAGAGTATCTTTTTTTCTGCTAGAACTTGTCCATTAGGGGTTCCATGATGTTAATCACTGAAGAAGCCACACTGATCATAAAATAGAGAATGCTGTCTCCTAGAGGCTACCTCTTTCCCCAGTAAGGCAGAATTACTAAGAGGCTGACAGAGCAAACTCCAGGGTGAATGAAAGGGAAGTGGATGGATGGGAGACTCACCAAGTCATCATGAAAATCTAAACTTAAAAACAGAAGAAAAACGTAATTTGAGAAATTACAGGAGTTGAAGCTTCATAAAAAAAGATCAAAATATTATATTCTTCCCTTTTATTTAATAGAGAGGTTTGAAAATGTGGTGGTTTGGTTGTTGGGGTGGGGTTGGTGTTTTGGGTTGTTTTTTTTTTCCAAACTGAGCAATTTACTACCTTTCAACTGTCATTCCTGTAAGATTGAGACCTTAAGAAATCAATATGCTTTACCTAATGTTTCAGATGGAATGAAGGCATTCCAGTCAAACAGAAACAGGACTAAATAAAACAAAGCATCTATAATTAATAATAAATTTGTTTCAGGGTTTTATAATAATTTTTATGTGAAAATAAAAGCTGCATAATGGGAATAATTTTCAGACATGCAAAATAATAAGGAAAACAGCAAGGAGGAAAAATGAGAAGTAATTTACTTTGTATTACTGTTTATCAAGCTAATAACACTTATCTCTCTGGGGCACAATGAAGATGAGTTAATGTTTATATAACTCACAGAAGCTGAAAGGTGCTATTTAAAGTAGCAGGTATTAAAATATAGGTATAGCTAATTCTTATTTTAATTTTCCATTTGCATGGTAATTTTTTTTTACTACTCTTGTATTCAAAAATCATCACTAAAAATCTTGAATTTGAATTCAAGTAAAAGGAAAATCCTTTTGTTCAAAAGATGACTGCTGGCTGTGCTGTTTGAATTGTCGTGCTGCTAAACTGACCTATCCCACAAAAAGATGCAGAATAAGAAGCCAAGACATGTCTTTCCCACTTGCTTACATAGACTACAGCCATGCCCTGCAGGTGTTCCCCCTTTTCATTCTGCTTCCAAGTTTTGGAGTTCCGTTTTTTCTTTTATATGTACATCGACTCCTGTGAAAGGGGCTGTGCCCTAAGGGGCTAAGAAAACTGCCTGGTAGCATAATCAAAATAATCTGTAAGAGACTTTAGGGGGCTATTTTGGAGGGAGTGGGAGGGAAGTCAGCAGTTTCAGTTGCAGGGAATATTTGCCCCAGAAAGCTCCTTTCACCTTCTGATCCTTAGCACTAGGGAAGTCTTCAGAAATTCTTGTCTTGCAAAACTGCATTTATGAAATCTCACACAGACACTCTCCTAACTGTTAGCACGAGACATACAGGTATATTTGGCCCATGAATGAGCTGACATTTAATAGCTTTGCATCTTATTTGTCATTTTCCACACTACATTACCCTACTACTACGGACTCCTCCAGCACCACTGTCATCCTGGTTCAACTTTCCAGGTCCTCCAGGTAACCCAGTTCTTTATAAATGATCATGTAATTCTTCTTCCTAGCTTTACACACCGAGAAATTGTGGTAGAATTTGCCTCCCAAAAAAGTTTCTAAAACAAAATATAACAAACAAACAGCAAGATCTGTCCCGCAACCAGTCCTCACAAACAGCTCCTCACTGCTCCTCTCTACTCTCACAGGTTCCCACCACAGCACAATCCACTGGAAACCCTCCACTCAAGACATCACACTAGATTTGGTATGAGCTGCTTTTGGAAAACTTCTTTTGCACGTTAATTCATTTTCTGTTTATCTCTTTAACTTTAATTTCTCTTTCCATTCACATCTGTTTCACAGCTTTGTTTCATGATGCTGTTGAGATGAAAGCAAAAGGTCTGCAGAAGGTTATAGCACTTTCCAGCTTTCCATCCCTCCCTTAAAAGCAAAGAAATGACGTTTGCTAGTTCTGGGTTGTATTTCCAGTGCTAGGCTAACTCTGGTTCTTCCAGGTGAAATAGCTCTCATGTCAGCACAGAACACCTTGAGACACTAAAACTCTGGAAGGGCTATCTGTCACTGCTACAGAGCTGGTGGGCGCCACCACACCTCTCCCTGTGTTGCAACAGGCGTCAGAGGCAGCCTGCTCAGTCCTGTAAGCTTTGGCTCTTGCAGTAACCACATTGCTAAGGAGATAGCCTAAAAACACAGCCTTCACTTTCCTGACTTCTGTTGGTGTGACAATAACAAACACCTAAGACTGCTGAACAGAATAGGTAGTCTCTGTGAAAGTTACGTTGCAGGGCTGAGTCACCATCATCCTGTTGCATCATCCATGACAAGCCAGATAGAAATATTCAGAATCAAGTCACTATTCACACCCAAACCAAATAAAAAAAAAAATCAAAACTGCCATAGAGCAGGATAACCCTCAGTTTTGGGACATCATCATAAATCGCAAAAGGTAGATCTCACTTCAGATAAATATTTCCAAATTTCTTGGTTCACTTCAAGCCTTTTCTATGGCAGTCACTTGTGGACTGAGAGAAGAGGGTAGAAAACTCATCCATCTTTATTTCTATAAACATAGAATTTTAGTTTTTTGAAAGATCTAAGAGTTAGCCAGATAGTGAGGTGTAGACAGGGCTCAGAGGGTTCTGATTGGCGGGGCAGAGTCCACTTGGAGGCCGGTAGTTAGTGGAGTTCCCCAGGGCCCAGTACTTGGCCCAGTCTTGTTCAACTTGTTCATCAGTGACCTGGATGAGGGGACAGAGTGTACCCTCAGCAACTTCGCTGATGACACAAAACTGGGAGGAGTGGCTGATACACCAGAGGGCTGCGCTGCTATTCAGCAGGACCTGGACAGGCTGGAGAGTTGGGTTGAGAAGAACCTGATGAAATTCAACAAGGGCAAGTGCCGAGTGCTGCACCTGGGGAGGTCGAACCCCATGCACCAGTACAGGCTGGGGGCTGACCTGCTGGAAAGCAGCTCTGCCAAGAGGGACCTGGGAGTCCTGGTGGATGACAAACTCACCATGAGCCAGCAGTGTACCCTTGTTGCCAAGAAGGCAAATGATATCCTGGGGTGCATTAAGAGGAGTGTGGCCAGCAGGTCGAGGGAGGTTCTCCTCCCCCTCTACTCTGCCCTGGTGAGACCCCACCTGGAGTACTGTGTCCAGTTCTGGGCTCCCCGGTTCAAGAAAGATGAGGAACTCCTAGAGAGAGTCCAGAGGAGGGCAACTAGGATGATTAAGGGACTGGAGCATCTCCCCTATGAGGAAAGGCTGAGAGAGTTGGGCTTGTTCAGCCTGGAGAAGAGAAGACTGAGAGGGGACCTCATCAATACATACAAATATCTTAAGGATGGAAGTCAAGAGGATGGAGCCAGACTCTTTGCAGTGGTGTCCAGAGACAGGACAAGGGGCAATGGGTACAAACTGAAACATAAGAGGTTTCAGTTGAATATGAGGAAAAACTTCTTTACTCTGAGGGTGACGGAGCACTGGCACAGGCTGCCCAGGGGGGTTGTGGAGTCTCCTCCTCTGGAGATATTCAAAGCCTGCCTGGATGAAGTCCTGTGTAACATGCTCTAGGAGAACCTGCTTTAGCAGGGGGGTTGGACTAGATCTCCCGAGGTCCCTTCCAACCCTTGCGATTGTCTGATTCTGTATGTTTCATTATTAAAACTGATTTGCCTCACATTGCCCATGAGGGATGAGGGGAATAATAAAGCAAAATAAAGCATCCCCAACACAGAAGTTGTTTTTCTTATATTTACAACAGTGAAATAGTAAGGTTTTACAGAAGAACTCTGTCTGCCCATTTTACTTTTCATCACAGTTTCCAAAATTAAATCATGTTTTACAGTCTGGACACAGCAGTCCAGGACTGGGAAAAGGCAGGATATTAAATCTGCCAGGCCAGCCCAGGACTAATGACAGTTCAGTATGTCCATTCAGAAAATGAGGGACTGGGAATACAGATCAATCCTAAGGAAGTGGAAGTCAAGATATTCCCATTGTACTAGTTTAGGAATATGTGTATAAGTACAGGAAAAATTGTCTACAATCCAACTAAACTTTTTTTCTTTTACTAGTGAATCAATTGACATAATCACAGCATTTCCAATGTGAATCATAACCAACAAAATGATGATAAAACCAAAAAGCTTTTGCTTCTATGCAAGCTAACATCTACACACGTCTGCTGAGTAACCAGCAATGCACATGGATGCCTAACAAGGGCAGATAGGATTTTTCTCTTTTCTTGCCAAGTCTAGCTAGGTTTCTGCAGAGAATACACCTGCAGAAATCACGACAGTCTAGGAGAACTCTTGGGTCAAACAGACAGTGTTTGCATTAGGAGCAAAATAACTCAAAGTACAAGCAAAATTACAACGGAAGCTGCAGAAAGTACAAATATGTCCTGCAGTTTAAAAATGCCTTTTAACAGAGAATCAAAATGGATAAAAGAGAAGATGTGTTATTCTCTCTTCTCTCTCTTTGAGGATATAATAAAAAAGTCAAGTACAAAAAACCCATTGGGAAATCTGCACATTCAAAATTATTCTACTTCAAGTCACAATGTATACTGCAGAGGTGCTTAGCTTGATAAAGGTGAAATCTTGTCTCTAAAACTCTGCATGTTCTTCAGAGCCAATTTTAAAGTAATAGACTGAAATTTAATCTCTGGATTCAGTCATGTAGAAAATAAGTTTGGACTACTAAAATTAGCAGCAAGTCTTCCCAGAGCTTACTGTTTTAAAATATTTTGACAAAAGTTTTTGATATTGCATCTCAATGGAGTGAGAGCTCAATAATGTTGTCCAATGCTATTTTCTAGTAAAAAAAGTGAAAATCCATTCTTACCCATAAAAGAATAAGTAAAAGGTCTGCACGCTTTAATGCACTGTCCTAGACAACAGAAAGAATAATATATAGCTTTCCCTTCCTTCAGCCATAATACACCAGATGATACGTAATGAGTGGATTATTGTCCCTGAAGGGGCTCATGTGACACTAGAAAAAGCAAATAATGTTATTTAATAATCACTTTTTTTCTTCTTCCAAAAGGCAAAAAAAAATTCAGTGTTTGTACTTCTTGTACCTTAGTTTTCTCCCAGGAAAGTTATTCTTCCCAACTACTTATAAAGGAGTTATGAGATCAGCCTGAAGATAATATAATGCAACAATGTAAATTAAGAATTCAAAGCATAATAACTGAGTTTAAAAACTTATCACTCATCCTTGTCATTGGGGAAAAAAAAAGTAAAAAAATCAGGTGGTGGTTTGGTCCTTCTCCAGAAGGACACTATTTGTCAAGCTTGAAAAAACTAATGAATATTTCCTCTTTAAATAAGTCATCTTTCTACAGGATTGTTAATTTTTTAAAGGGAAGTAGAAATACTGGAAATCTGGAAGACATTTTTTGGGTCAGCTTCCAGCATGGCCTGTGCAGGAGCACAAGCACCCACAGATTGTGCCTAACCTCACATGGGAGCCTGAGCAGAGCTCACTTCCAGCCACATAGCTCCTCCTTGAGCATTGAAGCAGATGGAAGGCTGAAGCCTAATGAAACACGAAGACATCGCCCAGCACCTATGTGAACAAACCTTGCAATCAGATTTCTGAAAGCCACGGGAAATTGAGTCTAAGCCAAAGTTACAGGACTAAATCAATTTTTGAAACAATACTGCATCTTTGGAGAAGACCAGACCAGAGTTTTATGTCAAAGAGTGAAACAAATTAAGTTATTCAGCATAAACCACTGACCGGGAGAAAACCAATTATTTATGCTCTATTATACACTATGTGGTATTAAAATCTTTTGCATTATTTATAATACCTGCACTCATTATACCAGAAATTGCTTGCAATCTTCAATATCACCAAAAGGTGGCATTTGTAATACCACACAATAGCACAGTTTCATCATAAGCTTTGAGTAATCAAAAGCTTCTTACAGAAATAGATTTTAATTATTTTTTTACTCCTTGCACACTGAAACTGACTTGGCCAAATTATCTAATCCCATACAGCAGATGACAGATAAACAGACACAGAGTATAACTGTACATCCTTAGAGAGCCTCAAAGACATAAGAGTGTATGACTCAATCACAGAAAAGTAAATACACAAAATAATAATAGATTAAGGTCATTAAAACTACCAGACAGGCAATAAATAGCTAGGAATAGTAACCAAAAACTGGTTCAACACATTCCAAAACAGTTAAAGACAGAAAAATAAGCCATGTAGTAATTTTACTTTGCAATTTCAGAAAGTTTTTTTTTATTCCTGCACCATATTCAAATACATAATTTTCTTAAAGGCCAATTAAATAATAATAAAAAACCCTAACTGAAAGGTTCGGAATGTGATTTTAAGAACACTTCCACCATTTTTTTCCTCCAGTAAAGTAATACAAAAATCTTTTTTTTTTGAGCTGGGGCTAATGGAGTACAGTAAACAAAGGTAACTATATCTGTAAGTCTAATTTCATTCCCCATTAAATTTTTTCTGTGGTTTATTACACAATTTTATGTCACTGCAAGTAAGTCCTGCTGTGAATGAGTGGAAAGAAAAAAAAAAAAAGAAAGAGAAGAAAACTGTTCCAGGACTTAATGTATGCAGAGCTCTGCGAACACACTACCTGCTACACCAACACCCTCCACAGAGAGGTAATTCAGTGTTATCTCTGAGATACTGGAAGCAAGCACACATGTTCAGTGACTCCCCCAAAGGCACACAATAAGGCAGAGAAAGACCAAACTAGGAACTACCATAATCTGTTTCCCAGCATTATACACAGGCCTGGAGATTACAGCATCGCTTCACTGCATCTTCCCCTCAATCCCATTAGAAATTCTGTATATGATTTTCCCTACTCTATCTGCATATAATTTTTGAAAATTATACTGCAAAGATTGAAGCCAACTATTATTCTTCAGAAGCACAGAGCCTCATTGATTTCAGTATCTGCGGGTGTCTAGAAGCTTCGACTTTGTTCATCTATGGCTAGTCTTAAAAGACTAGGAAAAAGAAAATTGTTTACAGCTGTTCAGTAGACCAAGATCATCAAAGAAGCAATTTAATTCTAGCTCAGGTGAGAGCAATACAAATGCTATATTCTTCATTTCACTGGGAGAGGTGAGGAACAGCAAATTCCTCTTGCCTTTCTAGTCAGCTATTGTTCCTATTCAAGTAACTTTGACTTCTGAGATTATTTTGGAATGGGTGCCTTTAAAACATACTGTGGGAATGGTAGAGCACACATCTAGAAGAATGAGCAAGCCTAGAGGAGAGCCACTCAGTGTTGATCCCTATCTTTACAGCAGGGAGGCGTTCACATCCATCCCAGAAAAGCAGCCTTTTAGACATTCCTTTTTCAGGAATTTCTAGAACCAGCAACACAAAATCTCTCGTTTTGCTGCTTCCACAAACTCTTTGTGTTTTGAGCAACAGCTGTAAAGGTAAAGAGACCATGGCCAAAATATTCATAATACACTTTCATGTATGTTTTATCTAAACAGGGAATCAGAGCATCCATTAGTTTAGACACATCTGCTTTCAAGAAATCTCTACTATAGTACAGTATATGACAGATTTTAAGGTTTAACTCTTGTATATTCCACTGAAAGTAAAGTTATTTCCAAGTTCTCTGCTAGTGCCTTACTCGATCCATTCAGCTGAGACTTGAAATTTCACCATCAGCATTTAAATTAAGCAATCATGACATGTTTTGATAAAAGATACGTAACTCTTGTTCAATACAGGACATTATGAATAGCACAACAGTTTTCTAGCATGGAATTAAGGTAGTGAGAAGCTGGGCTTTTTTGCTTATATATATTAAAAAGCTATAGAGTATAATAAATCATTAAATGAAAAATAGTGCATGCCAGAAAAAAATCTGATCTGTAAATTTCCCAAATTACCACAGCCAGAACTCAAGGAAGACAATCCAGGAGGAAAAACTTATACAACTCTGTACAAAGGTAAGCAAAATTCATTTTTTTTCTTCATTAGTAACCACATCACTGAGTTATTTTTATTTTCAAAGAGTACAGTGCATTGAGCTACACTCAATAATATTATAACTAAACGATAATATCATTTGTAAATAAAAGAGGGAGCAGTACTAACCAGTAATTATGATCTTTTCATAAAAATGACACTGGTTTGGAGCATAAGCCTGAGTGCAAAACATTTCTGCATGTGCCTTTAGCAAAAAAGCAGGCACCAAAACCTCCCAGGAGTAGCCAGGTGCTGGAAGAGGTACTCATGTGCAACACGCAGTACCCAGCAAGAGAGCTGCTCCATCCACTCTGGGCTTGTTTTGCACTTGAACACGCAGCCCACATGACTAGTCAGCCACCGGGGTCACAAATTTAACAAGAAGCTAGCTTGAAGTGGACAGTACTGGGCTTTAGAAGACCAGACCTTGTAAATCTCCTTGCATGGTGCACATCCACACTCTGGCCCATCTCATCCCCTGCGGCGCAGCAGAGTGGAGACCAGATTACAGAAGCTCTGTTTCTAACGGATGGCTGAGAGTTGCAATACATTTTTAGGGATGTCAGTCAAGTCCTCTCCACTTTGCCTTGCTGTTTTACTTGCCATCAGCTCAAATCCCATTCCTGCTGTGATCTCCAGAGCTGCATGTGACGGGTAACTGGTGGGTAACTGCCCTGTTTAATGGCAGTGGAGACATGGGTGCTCAGCCTACCACATAAGCTTTTCAGATCTCCTTTTGGAGTTCAGAGAGGATTTGGTCTCACCAAAATATGCATGTGTTGTGGTTTAACCTGGCAGGCAGCTGAACACCACACAGCCACTCGCTCACTCCCCACCTCCCCAGTGGGATAGGGGAGAAAATCAGAAAAAAGTAAAACCCGTGGGTTGAGATAAAGACAGTTTAATAAAACAAAGGAAAATAATAATAGAATACACAAAACAAGTGATGCACAATGCAATTGCTCACCACCTGCTTACCAATGCCCATCCCATCCCCAGCAGTGATCGCTGTCTCCTAGCCAACTTCCCCCAGTTTATATACTGAGCACAACGTCCTATGGTCTGGAATATCCCTTTGGCCAGTTGGGGTCAGCTGTCCTGGCTGTGCCCCCTCCCAGCTTCTTGTGCCCCTGGCAGGGCAGGGGAAGCTGAAAAGTCCTTGACTGGTGTAAACCCTGATCAGCAATAACTAAAACATCGGTGAGTTAGCAACATTCTTCTCATCCTAAATCCAGAAACATAGCACTATGCCAGCTACTAGGAAGAAAATGAACTCCACCCCAGCCGAAACCAGGAAACTGTGGCGAGTACACAAAACTAGAGCAACCTTCTTCGCAGCACTGGTGATAGGGCTGCCCAAGAAGGATGAGGCAGCTGAGCCTGTTAGCTGCATTGCAGCTTCTTCTCCAGGCAGGAGCACAGTTTCCTGAGGCCTAATTTTTGAAGCCAGCACTGGCAGCAAGCACCACCATGGGGCAGGAGAGCAGGCCATGGAGGGCAGCACAGATCCACGCTGCCCATCAGCACCAGGTGGAATTCCTGGTCCCAGGCCAGGACAACCTGGACCCCCCCTCCTCCCCTTGCTCTTTAAACCCAAAGCTGGATCAGGCACAGCCAGGGTACTTCATCCATCTGGGCTCTCCTGCAACCCACCCACAGCTGCTTCACTGAATCCCTGCAAACAGGTAGCAAGCATTTTGCTGAGCTGCTGCCACCAAAACGAAGATATGGGGAAGCAGCTGGGCAAGCCGGGCTGGCAGGGGAGCCACGCAAAAGTTTCTGCTAGGACAGCAGCTGTGATTTGGTCTGGAGGAGGAAAGACAAAAGGTGGCAGTGAAACAAATGATGGGAGTAAAAGAGATGAAAGAAACATTTATGCAAGGAAAGAAAAACAAGCATACAAATTAGAAGCTACCCTTAATGGAAAATTTAAAAATTCTCTAGTCAGACAGTTTTGGCTCTGACCTAGGTGATGTGAGAGAACAAGAATTTCCGTTAGTCAATTTCTAGGAATGTCTACAAATAATATCTGAAATACTAGAAAATGCATCCATAAGCTAATACAAGAGATGGAGGCAGGACAAACTTGAATGTTCAGTCCAAACCACTCCACTGCAGTAAGTCATGTAGGCCAGAAACTGAAAAAGTAAACTGCAGCTGCTTCCAGACTTCTCGAGTTCAGGATACTCTCAAGCAATATCTCATTTATATCCACTTTCAAGATAAGCTTCCAGTTCCACCTACTGCAAGTTTTAACATCTGTAATTGTTTCAATGGTATCAAAGCCACCTCCATAAATGACCACAGGTTTTGGATGGGTGCCTGACAGAAGATAGCACTGAAGAGATGATTCAGTAGGTTTGGCACCAGCTTTCAGCAGTAACATAATTAAAAAAAGACTGGGGGTTACTCAATATCAAAACTACATTCCATACAAATCTCCCTTTTTTCTTCTTTTGTTTTTTATTAGGGAGCCATCTTCCACTTATGGCAAATGATTAAATAGATGATCCATTAAATCCCACACAGTCATCTTTGTCAATAAGATTTTTGCTGTCAGCTGTTTATGCTTGATCTAATGTATTTGACACAGGGTGCAGTAAGAATTAGGCTGAAATTCACATCAAGTTACATATAAAAGCCCCCAAACAATGTTTTTTTGACAGTCCTGCGATGCAGTCAAGACTCTGAACACATTATTTATGGAAGGGAAGTGTCTGCTGTTAATCATAATACTTCTTAATAAAATAATAAAATAAGGCCTTAATTGGGTAAGAGCATTTCTAAATTCCTCAAAGACAATTCTGCTAAGGTATATTCTTTGAGAAATTTTAAAATAGAGCCAAATGGGTATTTTAAGTATTTTTAGAGGCAAAGAGGTGTTTGCCATAATTCATATATTTTCCCACCACTCCAACATTTCCAGCTTTGTTACGCCTCACTGCCTGCAAAGTCAGTCAGCTTCCAATGCTCAAACATCACTTACTTAAAGCTAAAGATTTACCCATAAAGCAGACGCTTCCCCCCCATTCTTGACTCCTCCTAATTGGTATGATCCAGTGTGTATGTCTTTCCAAGTCAGTTAAAATACATAACCAAAAATCACAGACTTTTACAGAGCCAAAAAAAAAAGGTTTAAAGTGATTTAATTTTTTTTTTTTCCTTTTTGATATCAAGCTGTCTTTAGAATTACACTCATTTTCTTCCAGGGCCTGATCCAAAGCTCAGTGAATTCAATGGAAAGACTCATCAGCTTCAATAGAATGGAAGCAGGCTTATAACGCACCATATGCCAAGTATGAAAGTATCCATCTGTCAGTGATCCATATCTTGTTATTGTTACGTGCATTACATCAAGGGATTAGTTTTCTAAGAGCTGAAGCTTGTAAAGGAGTTGCTGGAAGAATTTATAAACAATGTTTTATAAACATGTAAGTACACCATAGCAGAGGCACACATCATCCAAGTCAGCAGTGCTACCGTGACTGTCCGAGAGCAATCTGTGTTCAGCTGTGCAGAGAAAGTGCGCTATAGCCTACAAGCTCAAGCCTCTGGCTTTTGGGTTGCCAGTAGATTTACAGCTGATGGATACTTCACTGCAAGCCAGCACCAAGCAGAAGTCCTCATGACCTTCATGCACAGGGACGGGGGATGTGGCAGCCAAGCAGCATGGCAGTGGTCAGGGTCCCATCACTGGTAGCACTGATAGTTGGCATCAGTCTCACAGGAGCATCAACACTGCTCTGCCATATTATTGAACTACCTGCCCTTATTTTGCCTGGAAAGCAGGGAACAACGTTTTCCCTGATTGTAGAAGAGACATGTGATGACACAAGTCACTTTTACAAAAGCATGCTAACACAAGTATAAAAGTCCCCCAGCAATTAAGTATTTTACTCATTTAGTTAATTACCCTTTTCAACATTTCCCTACATTTTGGCAAACATGCACAGCCCTCAAAACAAGAGAGCAGAAGGTGGGCGCTAATCTGAAGATCCCTCACCATCTCCTTTCTTTCCAAGATGAATCAGTTGCATTTGAGAGTGTGCTGAAAATTCACAAATCCATCCGTTTTGCTCACAAGTTGAGATAAGCAGAAGCAATGCTGCTCTGAAAGCAGTGGTCGTGATGAGTGGGCTCCTATATTTAGGCACTCAGCCGATCCACAGTAAGCCCCAAGAAATTACCCTGTCAGCGTCTTGCCCCACGAACCCACTGCCTCTCACCCTTCTCTCAAAAGAGCCCCCACAGCCAGCTAGCCCTCAGCTCCTCCCTGTAGCCTCCCTCCTACAGGTGCCAGGACCCCCCCCCCCCCCCCCCCCCCCTTGGCCCCCCCCCCCCCTTCCCCCCCCCCACCTTACAACATTCCTGCATACTCCAGGTCATTACCCCAGTGACTGACATCCCCCCACACACATCCCCTTCCATTGATTATTCCCTGGGTATAATCCCACCTAACCTTTGCCAAATTTCAGGTCCTGCCACACGAAGAACACATGTGCAAAACCAAAAACTCTCTCCTACCACCGCAGGCAGCCATCGTGCTCAGGAAGATCGTTAGAAAATGGGTCTGATGAAAACAGCCTTCACTGTAACAGACCTTGCCTAGGCACAGTGATCACAACAGTGCATCAACTTGTCTTAGGCACCTCAAAACCTTTTTCAAGCTTGGTTCCAGTTATTTGAAGCAGCATTCAGTATTTCAGCTTTAGCAAAGCTTACCTGTTCATGAATCACCCACTGAACCAGCAGGCATAAATTCTCATTTGGAGTCAATCTTCAAACATGTGGAAATAGACCGTTACAATTAAATCTATTTCATATTTTAGTCCAACAGTCTTCTCAAAGATTATCCTAATTATCTAATACTTACGACAGATTAGCATATCAAAAAAGTGACTTCAGACTTGTGAAACTGAGCAAAATCTCATTTTGTTATACACTGACATCAGCTTTGTTTAGTGTTTGAGACAGACCAACAGTTCAGAACTAAGCTGCTGCAGACAGCTAGGGTGTTTAAGTCACTAGCATACAGTCTTTAAACATGTACTCAACAGCCACAAATACGGGGAAAAAAAAAACTTATCTGATATATTTATTTCATCAACGATAGCAGCTAACCCACCAAAAATACCCTGCAAATTTTTCATCAGTACTGCAGACAGAAAATCCTCAGTATTACACACCTGCCCTTCTCGCTGCAGATGGCAGAACAGCAATGAAGGAACTTGAGTGACTAAGCAGGAATTCATGCACTAAGCAGGTTACAGACACGCATGATAAAGAAAGGTGCTAACCCAAAATAAAAACTAAAAGCCCATCCCAGCATTCCACAATACTGCTTAATTTCCAAAAAAGAAGTTCTCTTAAGAGAGACACAGAAAGTTGTCAATATATTTTCCTAACTGTACTGCTCATCCATGAAACAGAAACAGTCTTTGGGCAACTCTGTCCCTAGAGAACTGGAAGCTACATATGTTTTTCCACATCATGTTACCCTTCTTCTCTCCTCCTTCATCTACCAGATTGTGAACTTAAAACAAGCATCACACACAACTAACTCACTCTTCCTCCAATATCTGAAAACTGAGCAAAGATTTTTGTTGTTGCTATGAGAATACAGAAATTTGATCTTCCAGGCTTACATTTAAGCTTCTTGGAACCAGAGTGATGGTTACTTTCATGAGTAATTAAATGGGTGGGGTTCCACCCCCCACCCCCCCCCTTCATTTCTCAGGGAATGATGGGTTTTACAAGAAACTCAGACCAAGTTCCATATTCATTTCTTGGCCTACAGTTGAATTAATTCTTTCCTCATTTCAATGTTTTCACAAGCAAACTGACTGCACGCTACTGATTCCCATTTAGAATACCGCCACCTG
Organism: Gorsachius magnificus; assembly: GCA_034008185.1. Classification (NCBI taxonomy): domain Eukaryota; kingdom Metazoa; phylum Chordata; class Aves; order Pelecaniformes; family Ardeidae; genus Gorsachius; species Gorsachius magnificus. The sequence goes on from CM067081.1 coordinate 92,853,510, forward strand.
AAAAGTTCCATCTTCCTTCTTACAGGAAGATTCACTTGAAATGAGTATTACTTTTGCTGTTCCAAAAAGGGGGGTGGAGCTGGCTGTGCACAAATGGGATGTCCTCACTGGAGATTACTTAAAAAGGACTAGGAAACTGAACACAAAGCTCAGGACCAGTTTGAATCCTACAGCCTGGCTCCTGGTAAGGAGGTAATTTTTTTTAAAAAACAAAAGGAAAACTTTCACAAGAACTGATAATCTCTCAAAGAAAAGTTTGGCAGCCTTTGCTTTTCTCAAATTTCCACAATTTTTTTTTTCTGATTCAAAAATTATTTTGAAATGTATTGTTACTGAATAATTGAGCTTACTGAAATTGAGGACCCAATTGGTGACATTATTTTGCCATAGATGTCAGTGTTCCTACAACAACACTATACTGGATCCCTTATTAGGCCAGAACCACCATTCTATTACAAAACTAGTTGCTAATGTTTAATAGCTTTATCCGCCTTCCATTTATTTGAAACAGGGGACAGTAATCTGCATGGTTACTGTTGACTTCATTGCTAAAATGGCCCCATGGATATCCAGTCAATAGCATATGAGACACTGAAAAATTAGTTCTTGCTAGTGTTTCCCAACAAGTCTGATGCAGAATAAATCCAAACTTTTCAAGTTGTCTGTATAATATAATAGAAATCATTGATGTTCTATTGCATTGAATCAGATAGGTTTCTCCTTTTTCTTTCTTTTTTTTTTTCCCTTTTTTCAGAAGCATACTTTATCAGAACTACATTTATTATTCATATTGAAGTTCTGCTCAGGACTCACTGTGCTAGGCTTTCACAAAACACTGATGAAAGATGGTTCTGGATCGCAGAATTTACAGTCTACAAGACAGATGAAAGATGAATATAAAGAAGCCTGCATTAAGAAACATGAGTGCTCAGTGTGCCAGAAGCTGTCTCAGCACAGTGATTGCTAAAGGGGTTCGACCAGTCCCTGTTCTCATTTCACCTCGGGTTTAAGTCAGAGCACTGGTGAGTGCTGGGTTCTTCATATGGACAGCACATTTCTTGAACTGCACCTGAAATACACCCATCTCCCACAAAACTCCCCAACTTCAGTTGTTTAAGGTGCTAATTAGCCCGCAGAAATAAATTATTGTGGTCACTTCCAAGCTCATTTAGTTTTGAATTGGTGATAGAGGAGAAAAGGATGTACAAGTGATAAGTTGTTATACTACTTGCATCACAAGTTACGTAGAAATGCTGGGGTTTGGGGTTTTTTTAGCTGAAGCCTATCACTTATAACCTCTCAGAGCTTTCCATGCAAAGTTATTGCTGGATGAATACCTTGATTGTGTATTTCATTTTTTTTCTTTTTGTAGGTTCTGTTAATTTTATAGATCGAAACCAATACTGCTATTTAATCAATACCATTGTTTCCTATAATTTCTATTTGGATCTAGTAAAAAAACCTAGAATGGTTGTGAAGCGCATTTCTTTTTCCTGCCCTCATGCTCTCTGTAGTATCATACAAAACTATGATAAATCTCAGGGAGGTAATTATGTCACTGAAATTACATGTTAAGCCTTCACTGCTAGTATACAGACACCATAGGAAGAGACAGAAGAAATAATAGGGACTCCTGTTTGTACTTTTCTTTTTCTCCTTTTATTTCAGAATAAAAGTCTCTGCACTAAGGTTATGCACCTTACTATTCAATTAAGCTATGAAATCAGTATTAAGCTAGTTTCATTTTTGTACTACGAAGTTCTTTTATTCCTTCAGCATTTTTAAGTTCAACAGGTAGATGACTGGTCTAGCTAGTTGGTATTGGAGCAGAGCAACTACTGTTCCAAGGTTTAAAAAAAAAAGGGGTATGAGCAAAGTACCACTGCTCAGGTCCCTTTTGAAGATGAGCACGTTCTGCTGGGAGGTAAGCGTCTCCCATCTACTCATCAGTTCCTTCAACGTTTTTCAAGATAACTAAATTTCATAGGCATCTCTATTCCCCAAACCCTTCTCCTGGAGAACAGACAGGCTACATAACCCATGGTTTTGTTATGACACATACATGTACCCATCCTCTACTTGTTCCCCTCAATATTTAGTTCATCTTGTTGCTTTTCTTCTTTCAGCAATACCCTTTACCAAATCCCCTGACTCTGCATTTCTGGCTGAATCAGATACCTAAAATTTCTATAAATGGAATATAGAGGAACTAGACCTGCAAGGTAGTGCAATTCAGGCATAAATAAGGACTTAAATGTACTCCAAATAAAAATTCAAGCTTCCTGGTTCACCAGCCTGTTTCCAGAAGACACAGACTCTACTTCTCAACAAGAAAAAAAACCAAAACACACAACAGAAAACCAAACACCAAAGTACTTAACCAAAACACCATACATGCTACCTCAGATAAATCTAAGAGGACAATAGGATGTTTTTTTTATCTCCGTTTTTCCTGAAACTTTATAAGACAGCTCAATGTGGAAAAAACACAAAAGTGTTTTATTGCATCTTAAAGCTCTGCCTAAAACTGGGTAAAGGCGATAGTGAGAAATTTCTTTATGACTGCATTTTCAGGGAAACCACTCTTGAAAACGCCTTTTGGGAAAAGAAAGATCTCCACTACTGCAGACTGCTTCAAAACACGCTTTTTTTTATAGTACCATTTCCTATCAAACTGCTTAAACTTCTGATAATATAACCAAATATATGCCACTAGAAATAGAACACTTTTTCATAATTGACAGTTAATGAAATCTGTCATACATAATTTAAACTGGTTAAAAGAGGAGCAACATCCACTTTCAACAAAGATTTCAGACAGACTGGGGGATGAAAGACAAGGGTTTGAGGGACTGGGGGCTAGTATGAGCCTTCAACCTGTTGCCCAGCACTGTGCCAGGGGCGCTGCAGCAAAGTTGAAGACTGGCGGAGGTGAGCCGGAGGCTCCTGGGGTAGCAGGAGCCAACAAGGAAAAGCCCGTGAAACACCTCAAAGTAAATGAGCGGTGTTCTGCTATGAAGGTGACGAGGCCGACAGCTCATATGAAATGCCTCTATACAAACGCACGCAGCATGGGAAACAAACAAGAGGAGTTGGAAGCTATCATGCTGCTAGAAAGCTACGACCTGATCGCCATTACGGAAACTTGGTGGGATGAATCCCACGACTGGAATGTAGCTATTGATGGCTACAGGCTGTTCAGAAGGGACAGGCGAGGAAGGAGGGGCGGAGGCGTTGCCCTTTACATCAAGAAATCAATACAGTGTGAAGAGCTGGCCCTGAAGAATAGCCATGAGCAGGTCGAAAGCTTATGGATAAGAATCAGAGAGAGAGGCAACAAAGGGAACCTGGTGGTTGGTGTCTACTACAGGCCGCCAGATCAAGAGGAGCTGACTGACGAAGCGTTCTTCCTCCAACTCCGGGAGGCTTCGTGCTCGCAGGCTCTCGTCCTGCTGGGGGACTTCAACCACCCTGACATCTGCTGGAAAACCAGCACGGCAAGCTGTAGGCAATCCAGCAGGTTTCTTGAATGCATTGAGGACAACTTCTTAAGCCAGGTAATAGACACCCCTACCAGAGGGGATGCGATACTGGACCTGGTGGTCACCAATGCAAGTGAGCTCGTCGGAAATGTCAAGATCAGAGGCAGCTTGGGTTGCAGTGATCATGCGCTGGTAGAGCTCACGCTCCAGAGGGAAATGGGAAGAATGAAGAGTATAGTCAGGACCCTGAATTTTAGAAAAGCAAACTTCCAGCTCCTCAAGGAGATAGTCGGAAGGACTCCCTGGGAAACGGTCCTCAGAGACAGGGGAACAGAACAGAGCTAGCAGATCTTTAAGGAAGTGATCCACAGAGCGCAAGAGCTCTCGATCCCCAGGTGTAAGAAATCGGGCAAAGAAGGGAAGAGACCAGCATGGCTGAGACGAGACATGCAGGACAAACTAAGGAGGAAGAGGGAGCTGCACAGGCAGTGGAAGCAGGGACAGGCATCCTGGGAAGAGTATAGGGACGCTGCCCGGTTGTGTAGGAATGGGGTCAGGAAGGCCAAGGCGCAGCTGGAGCTAAACTTGGCTAGGGATGCAAAGAATAATAAGAAGGGTTTCTACAGGTATATCAGCCGGAAAAGGATGGTTAAAGAAAGCGTACCCCCACTGATGAGCAAGACTGGCAAGCTGGTAATAGCAGATGAGGAGAAGGCTGAGGTACTCAACAACTGTTTTGCCTCAGTCTTCACTGGGAAGCTCTCTCCTCACCCCACCCGAGTTGATGGATGGCATGAGGGAGACAGGGAGGGCAAAACCCCTCCTGCTGTAGGAGAAGATCAGGTTCGTGACCACCTGAGGAACCTGAATGCGCATAAGTCCATGGGACCTGATGAGATGCATCCCAGAGTCCTGAGGGAATTGGCCGATGTAGTCGCCAAGCCACTCTCCATGATATTTGAAAAGTCATGGCAGTCAGGTGAAGTCCCTGGTGACTGGAAGAAGGGAAACATTGTGCCCATTTTCAAAAAGGGTAGAAAGGAAGACCCTGGGAACTACCGACCTGTCAGCCTCACCTCTGTGCCTGGGAAGATCATGGAACAGATCCTCCTAGAAGCTATGCTAAGGCACATGGAGGCCAGGGAGATAATTCGAGACAGCCAGCATGGCTTCACCAAGGGCAAGTCCTGCCTGACGAACCTAGTGGCTTTCTATGATGGTGTGACAGCATCAGTGGACAAGGGAAAACCAATGGATGTCATCTATCTGGACTTCTGCAAAGCCTTTTACACAGTCCCCCACAACATCCTTCTCTCTAAATTGGAGGGCTATGGATTTGACGGGTGGACTGTTCGGTGGATAAGGAACTGGCTGGATGGCCACATCCAGAGGGTAGTGGTCAATGGCTCGATGTCCGGATGGAGACCGGTGACGAGTGGTGTCCCTCAGGGCTCCATACTGGGACCCGTGCTGTTTAATATATTCATCAATGACTTAGACAGCGAGATTGAGTGCACCCTCAGCAAGTTTGCGGATGACACCAAACTGAGTGGTGCGGTTGACACACCAGAAGGACGGGATGTCATCCAGAGAGACCTGGACAGGCTGGAGAGGTGGGCCTGTGTGAACCTCATGAGGTTCAACAAGGCCAAGTGCAAGGTCATGCACCTGGGTCAGGGTAACCCCCAGTATCAATACAGGCTGGGGGAAGAAAGGATCGAGAGCAGCCCTGCCGAGAGGGACTTGGGCGTGCTGGTGGATGAAAAGCTGGACATGAGCCGGCAATGTGCACTGGCAGCCCAGAAGGCCAACCGTACCCTGGGCTGCATCAGGAGAAGCGTGGCCAGCAGGTCGAGGGAGGTGATTCAGCCCCTCTACTCTGCTCTGGTGAGACCTCACCTGGAGTACTGTGTCCAACTCTGGAGCCCTCAGCACAAGAAGGACATGGAACTGTTGGAGTGGGTCCAGAGGAGGGCTACAAAAATGATCCGAGGGCTGGAGCACCTCTCTTATGAGGACAGGCTGAGGGAGTTGGGCTTGTTCAGCCTGGAGAAGAGAAGGCTGCGGGGAGACCTGATTACGGCCTTTCAGTACCTAAAGGGGGCCTATAGGAAAGATGGGGAAAATCTTTTTAGTAGGGCCAGCTGTGAGAGGACAAGGGGTAATGGTTTTAAACTAAACCAGGGTAGGTTTAGACTGGATATAAGGAAGAAATTCTTTACAATGAGGGTGGTAAAACACTGGAACAGGTTGCCCAGAGAGGTGGTGGAGGCCCCATCCCTGGGAACATTCAAGGACAGGTTGGATGGGGCTCTGAGCAACCTGATCTAGTTAGTGGTGTCCCTGCTCACTGCAGGGGGGTTGGACTAGATGACCTCTAGGGGTCCCTTCCAACCCAAAACATTCTATGATTCTATGATTCTATGATTCGATTTCTAGTTGGAAATTGGGGGGAGAAAAAAAAACCACCACACAACCACACTCCCAAAAACCACACTTCAGAGAAAAGCATAACCCCACTACATAATCTTGCTAGCAATGTGGTCTTTACTTTTGTGGTGGTAGAAACCATCACAGATAGCTTATGATATCCACATGTCTGAAGTGATAACCGAAGAGGTCTGTCTCCTTTTAAAGACAGAAGTATAAATAGAGAATAGGCATAAGGCCATAATCTAAGGTCTCTCTAGTGTTTTAGGGCTCCTTTTCCATGGAAACAGGAAAACAATGTTGAACTTAAATGTGGACAATTATTTGACTCTGTATTCTCAGTAGTTTTGAAAAGCCATTTTTCATGTCTTCTTCATTTCTTTCACACAATGAAATTATTCAAACAAGCTTATTTTCTACTAATACTGTCAGGCTTGAAATACACAAGACACTTTCAGAAAGGAAAACAGTAACATTCTGGCATACATTCAAAAAAATTGCTTGTGTTTGTTTTGTTATGTAAGGAAAAACATTCACATTTCAACTTGCTTTTTCCAGTGAAAACCAAGAAGTATACCTTGGTAAGCTTAGAGAGAGACTGAGTTTTGTTGTCTTTGGTCCCCCCTCCCCCTTTACTTAATGCCAATTTTGAGATGCTTAAGAAGAGATATAATTTTAACATTTAAAGCCTGCTAACCCAACTTCCAGTGGTAGACTTAGATGTAAATGCATAATCTGGACATGATTATCAAAAAGATTTTAGGAAATATATACACATATCTATGCTTTTGTTGAGGAAGTTCATGCTTTAATAAACTGAACACAGAACAAGCCACTTTATCACTCCTCTGTAAATCAGATACCTTGTTGCAGGCACAGTTGCTTAGATACAGAGTAATCGGGGTAAGTGAATAAATCAAATTGTCAATAACATACACGATTGCATCCTATTATTGAAACAGCCAATTGAAGTAATTTTTAGATTAGTTAGAAAATAGACATTAAAACTTACTGGCTAATATGAGATGCTAAGTAACTTAATTAAATGAGCATTAGTAGACATTTTAAGATTTGTTCATTGCAGATACATCAGAAATGCCGTTGTTCTCTTTACAACAATAATTGCAGGAACTGCTCACGTAAAGTATCTCTCCAGCCGCTCTGAGTAAACACTCAACCAAAAGCTTCATAAGTTGTTTTTCTTGATACGAGGTAGACCCTTATGCAACAACCTTCCAACGCGACCATCTGAAACCCCTCTGTGCTTGCATTGATTTTACTGCACTTGACAACAATGTGAGACTGAAAAGATAAGGAAGGTTCAGCTCAAAGGAGAGATGATTAATAAGAGACAGAATAGAGGTGCACAAAATAACATATGGTACAGAAAACGCAAATTAGGCATTTTAATTGCTGTGTCTCCTAATGCAGGAGCAAAGGCCAATCAATGAAACTGAAAAGCAGAAATTTTAAATTGATGAAGGAAGCCTTTTTACACAACCTATAATTAATCTGTGAAAATCGCTTCCACAAAGTAGAAAGCCTCGCAGCTTATTAGAAAAAAAATATGGGTAATAAGAACATCTATTTTTATCTACCAGGATGATAAATAAAATAAATTGATCATTAATTGGTAGGAGCTATAAGACAGTCTACAGAAACAAGTTTTTAATAAAAGCAATTCATTCCACCCTCAAACAAAATAATTGTTACGTTCTTCTTGGAGCTCTCTTAGAGCTTACCATTGACAAATAGCTACTTGACTATATAGGCAATTTTTCTAGGTTGATACAACATTTTTGAGTTCACAGTCCTTGAGAAAGCATCTATAAGGTCATTGATCTCATACTGATTTACTTTGAGTTCTAGGAAGAGTCACTCTGGAGACTTTGCTACAACATCTGTAACGGCAATGACAGCCACTGTCCTTTCGAAGAGTATCCTGAACTCCAGAAATAAATGAAGCATAAAACTTATTTACTGTCTTCCCCCCCCCCCCTTTTTTCCTCCAAACTGAGTTTAATGGTAACAGAGCACATAGGCCATTCGAGAGTATTAAAACACAGTACTAGAATTTGCTGTGTGCTGAAAGAGAGGGAGAAAAGCATGAGGGCAAGAATCGCTAACCAAAGGACCCAGGTAAGGCCCCAAATCAGAAGGAAGAGGAAGTGTTTCCCTCAAGGAAGGAAAGACTCCCTGGCAAGTCCAGGGAGCCTCTGCAGTTACCTAATTTATGACTCAGTGTTGGTTTTCACTGGGATAGAGTTAATTTTATTCGCAGCAGCTAGCATGGGGCTGTGTTTTGGATTTGTGCTGAAAATGGTGTTGATAATATAGGGATGTTTTAGCTATTGCTGAGCAGCGCTTGAACAAACTCAAGACCTTATCTGCTTCTCACACCACCCCGCCAGCAAGTAGGCTGGGGGTGCACAAGAAGCTGGGAGGGGACACATTCAAGACAGTTGACCCCAACTGATCAAAGGGATATTCCACTGCTCAGCATACAAAGCTGGTGAGGACATCCAGAGTGACAGAATCGTGTCTTCCCAAGTAACCATTACACATGATGGAGCCCTGCTTTTGTGGAGATGGCTGAACACCTGCTTGCTGATAGGAAGGAGTGAATGAAATCCTTGTTTTGCTTTTCTTGTGTGCATGGCTTTCGCTTTACCTATTAAATGGTCTTCATCTCAGCCCATAAGTTTTCTTGCTTTTACTCTTCTGATTCTCTCCCCCATCCCACCATGGGGGGAGTGAGGGAACAGCTGTTCCCTTAGTTGCTGGCTAGAGTTAAACCATGACACTAAAGTACAACCTTAGGATTTTATTTTAGTAGATTTGCATAAATGGAAGAGGAAAAAAGCAATTAAAGCAATTGCACAAAGTAAAACAAACAATTCAGAAGAGCTGGTGGGGGTTTCAATCCACTCTGAGATGTACAGTAACCAATTACCCAGCTACAACAGACAAGACAGACTGTGCCTTGATTTCAGGTGAAGATACATTGACTGAAGCTATCAAGGGCAAGAGCAAAGGGATTTAATCTCTGGAGCTCTGCCAAAGACTACCTGCCAGAGGACATGCTTCTGCCACATGCCAGGGAGCACAGGTAAAATAGGCACTATCACCACAGGCTTAACATAGCTCTGTACTATCCTTGGATACATCTGTGATGATCAGGCATAGCTGACCACATTGACAATACAGCAGAAGAAACCTACTAATTTGATAAATCCTCTGAAAAACAACTCGGAGTGCTCTTAAACTAAATAAAGCATGCTCTGCTGCACTTGTAAAAAATGGCGTTAGCTCTAGGCACTGGAATTAATTCCCCTCAAATCTCTAATAATATTTGTGCTTAAAATCCAGGTCTTACTCAAGTCTTTGCAGAAGTAAGATGATGAAAATATTAACAGAACACAGTCCTACTAGCAATTAAAATCTTAGAGGATTAAGAAGCATATATTTAAAAAATATTATTGCTTCTTTTTGCACAAACCACAATAGCTACCTTCTGGACCATGGTCTAATTAAAGTATTTTTAAAAGCAATTTCTGTTTCATTGGAGACATTCTGAAGCAAGTAGGCTTTATTCTTGTTTTGACAGCTTACTCCAATACATTTCTTTACCTCAATATATTTTATCACAACTCTCTATAATTAGGAAAAAAGGAAAACACAACACAGTAAGACTACTTCTTTTTTATTCATGTCACCACTAGTCAAAATATACAGAGAAGCTTCATTCTTTCCATATATTTTATCATAGAATCGTCTAGGTTGGAAGAGACCTTTAAGATCATCGGGTCCAAATGTTAAACTAACACTGCCATCCCAGCACTAAACCATGTCCCTAAGCACCTCATCTATCCGTCTTTTAAATACCTCCAGGGATGGGGACTCGACCACCTCCCTGGGCAACCCATTCTGGAGCCTGACAACCCTTACAGTGAAGAAATTTTTCCTAATGGCCAACCTAAATCTGCCCTGGCACAACTTCAAACCATTCCCCCTAGTCCTATTATCTGTTACCAGGGAGAAAAGACTGACCCCCACCTCCCTACAGCCTCCTTTCAGCCAGTTGTAGAGGGTGATATGGTCTCCTCTCAGCCTCTTCTCCAGGCTAAATACTCCCAGTTCCCTCAGCCACTCCTCATCAGCTTTGTGCTCCAGACCCCTCACCAGCTTTGTTGCCCTTCTCTGGACACGCTCCATCACCTCAATGTCTGTCTTGTAGTGAGGGGCCCAAAACTGAACACAGTATTCAAGGTGCGGCCTCACCAGCACCGAGTACAGGGGCACGATCGCTTCCCTACTCCTGCTGGCCACACTATTCCTGATACAAACCAGGATGCCATTGGCCTTCTTGGCCACCTGGGCACACTGCTGGCTCATATTCAGCCGCCTGTCAACCAGTACCCCTACGTCTTTTTCCACCAGGCAGCTTTCCAGCCACTCTTCCCCAAGCCTGTAGCATTGCATGGAGGAGTTGTTACCAAAGTGCAGGACCTTGCACTTGGCCTTGTTGAACCTCACACAGTTGGCTTTGGCCCATCAATCCAGCCTGTCCAGGTCCCTCTGCAGAGCCCTCTTCCCCTCAAGCAGATAGACACTCCCACCCAGTTTGGGTAGTTTAGGGTAGAGTGATTTTGGGAATTCCCAGGACTTTGAATCTGTAATTCATCTGGCCTGTCAAGGATATTCTAGCAATCTCCCAAGGAAGAGAAGAGTTTCCTTACTGAAGAAAGGCAAAACCAGGTTTCTATAACTGCCTGTGTTAGAGAATAAGAGGAATGTGTGTGTGAGGCTTTTTCAGCACCTTCACACTTTGAAAGGTTTAAGACTAGTTTGGCTTAAGACCAGCATGACAACAGATGTCTTAAAACAGTATTTAATTGATTAGGATACACAGGTGAATAAAAGCAGACAATCAGATCAATTTAAACATCCAGCTAAAACTTTGTTACTTTAACAGGCTGAACATTAATGCATCTCTAGTGTGAAGAGGTGAAAGTATATGACCAGTATATGACTCACAACCACAATAAATCCATTACGTGTATTTTCCTCACTGTATTTTCTTCCCTCAAGAGAGCAGGATATTGCTTAACTCAGAGCTGCAAAGATTTCAGATTTCCCTTTTTCCCCAGGAAAGATAATCCACCAATAAAACCCCAGGTCTCTGGTTCTGAAAATTATTCTTTTGACCTTTATATTTAAGCTGGTGGTTCAGCTATTCCCTTAACCTGCCATCCAGGCAGGTCTCTAGGTATAGAGATCTGGGTAACACAAAAAGTGTTTGCCCATACCTGACTGACCATTCTGCCATTCAGCTCCCCATCTACTTCTGCAAAATAGGACAGGCTTACCAACAGACAGATTAGCAAGTGCTTGTCCAAGTTCTCACATGGAAGCAATGCCTACATATTCAAGCAGATGGGTTGGTATTTAAGTTTAGCCATATTATCACTATTAAAATCAGAAGAACCCCAGCAGGTAATGCATTATAAAACACAAGGTAAAATGCATACCTGGAAAGCTCTTTTCCTGTTCTATATTTCTTCTCTCTATGTAATACTGACGTACAAGTAAATAACAAAAAAACCCTAACAGAAAATAAGGAACAAGAGGAAAATGTACCTAAATGGTACAGGCATCCTGGGAAGAGTATAGGGACGCGGCCCGGTTGTGTAGGAATGGGGTCAGGAAGGCCAAGGCGCAGCTGGAGCTAAACTTGGCTAGGGATGCAAAGAATAATAAGAAGGGTTTCTACAGGTATATCAGCCGGAAAAGGATGGTTAAAGAAAGCGTACCCCCACTGATGAGCAAGACTGGCAAGCTGGTAATAGCAGATGAGGAGAAGGCTGAGGTACTCAACAACTTTTTTGCCTCAGTCTTCACTGGGAAGCTCTCTCCTCACCCCACCCGAGTTGATGGATGGCATGAGGGAGACAGGGAGGGCAAAACCCTTCCTGCTGTAGGAGAAGATCAGGTTCGTGACCACCTGAGGAACCTAAATGCGCATAAGTCCATGGGACCTGATGAGATGCATCCCAGAGTCCTGAGGGAATTGGCCAATGTAGTCGCCAAGCCACTCTCCATGATATTTGAAAAGTCATGGCAGTCAGGTGAAGTCCCTGGTGACTGGAAGAAGGGAAACATTGTGCCCATTTTCAAAAAGGGTAGAAAGGAAGACCCTGGGAACTACCGACCTGTCAGCCTCACCTCTGTGCCTGGGAAGATCATGGAACAGATCCTCCTAGAAGCTATGCTAAGGCACATGGAGGCCAGGGAGATAATTCGAGATAGCCAGCATGGCTTCACCAAGGGCAAGTCCTGCCTGACGAACCTAGTGGCTTTCTATGATGGTGTGACAGCATCAGTGGACAAGGGAAAACCAATAGATGTCATCTATCTGGACTTCTGCAAAGCCTTTTACACAGTCCCCCACAACATCCTTCTCTCTAAATTGGAGGGCTATGGATTTGACAGGTGGACTGTTCGGTGGATAAGGAACTGGCTGGATGGCCGCATCCAGAGGGTAGTGGTCAATGGCTCGATGTCCAGATGGAGACTGGTGACGAGTGGTGTCCCTCAGGGGTCCGTACTGGGACCCGTGCTGTTTAATATATTCATCAATGACTTAGACAGCGAGATTGAGTGCACCCTCAGCAAGTTTGCGGATGACACCAAACTGAGTGGTGCGGTTGACACACCAGAAGGACGGGATGTCATCCAAAGAGACCTGGACAGGCTGGAGAGGTGGGCCTGTGTGAACCTCATGAGGTTCAACAAGGCCAAGTGCAAGGTCATGCACCTGGGTCGGGGTAACCCCCAGTATCAATACAGGCTGGGGGAAGAAAGGATCGAGAGCAGCCCTGCCGAGAGGGACTTGGGCGTGCTGGTGGATGAAAAGCTGGACATGAGCCGGCAATGTGCACTGGCAGCCCAGAAGGCCAACCGTACCCTGGGCTGCATCAGGAGAAGCGTGGCCAGCAGGTCGAGGGAGGTGATTCTGCCCCTCTACTCTGCTCTGGTGAGACCTCACCTGGAGTACTGTGTCCAACTCTGGAGCCCTCAGCACAAGAAGGACATGGAACTGTTGGAGTGGGTCCAGAGGAGGGCTACTAAAATGATCCGAGGGCTGGAGCACCTCTCCTATGAGGACAGGCTGAGGGAGTTGGGCTTGTTCAGCCTGGAGAAGAGAAGGCTGCGGGGAGACCTGATTACGGCCTTTCAGTACCTAAAGGGGGCCTATAGGAAAGATGGGGAAAATCTTTTTAGTAGGGCCAGCTGTTTCAGGACAAGGGGTAATGGTTTTAAACTAAACCAGGGTAGGTTTAGACTGGATATAAGGAAGAAATTCTTTACAATGAGGGTGGTAAAACACTGGAACAGGTTGCCCAGAGAGGTGGTGGAGGCCCCATCCCTGGGAACATTCAAGGACAGGTTGGATGGGGCTCTGAGCAACCTGATCTAGTTAGTGGTGTCCCTGCTCACTGCAGGGGGGTTGGACTAGATGACCTCTAGGGGTCCCTTCCAACCCAAAACAGTCTATGATTCTATGATAAATGCAAACATAGTTGTAAGTTCTGGGATATTCTGGGACATTCCTGCCTTGATCTGTGGAGCACTTAACATGCTGTCCCCTTCATCTGTCCCTCTATTTGTAGTCAAGAAACACCCTAAATTCCTCACTCCAACTGAAGTGAAAAACTTTTAAGGCTAACAATTCTTACAGAAAGGACCTAGATGAAAACTAAAAAGGAAATTATGCCAAATTCATTTTCATTATAGAACAAGATCATTTGAAATACCTCATTGTTACAGATTCTACTCTCAGCAACTATTTCCTATAAGCACTGTGTCCCACTCAAATCTGGGCACTGTTTTAAAGAGTGATGGTACTGTGCCTCATTTTCACTTTATCAATGTATTTGACCATTCTAGCTTCAAGGAGCTGCATAAGATGACTTTGTCAGGAGCAACAAACTTTGGACAGAACACTGCATTTCTTCCATATGGCCACTTTCCACTGGTCATCAACACAATTTATTGCTTTCATCTATTTGCACATTTTTTATTTAATCCAAATTTATTTTCAAGTAAAAACTAGTAATTCAAACTAGAGTAAGTAATCTGACTGTAGATACCTGAATTAGAAAAAAGCTCTCTCACTGTTAATTTCTTCTTCTGCAGAGCTTTACTCACATTAAATGCCCATGTTGATTTTCCCCCCCAAGGTAAACTTGGTATTGTTTAATAACAAAAAGAAAGCTTCTTCTCATACCACACTAGATTCAAGGATAAGGCACAGCATCCAAGAACATGTGCTTCTGCCAAACAGTCACTTTTACCAAATGACTGAAGCCTGATACGCAGGATCATCAGTTATTCTTATGGGACAATCCTAGCCAGACATAAGAGAACAAGAAACAACACATTCCTCAATTTACAATCTGTTACCATAATACGGATGCATTATGAATGGGCTATAGCTTTACAAGATGGCATATTACTTATTCATTAGACCAACGGGGATCTTCATAAAAGCAATGCTCTTAAAGCTAGTTTTCTGTTTGCCCTGTCACACTCAATAGAAAGAAACAAATAGTTCACAGGGAATTTCTTTTAAGATTAAATTCAGTTTCATGTAAGACTACCAATTTTGCCATAGCATTTCAAGAGAGTCCAAATTTAATTTTTTTTCCTTTCAATTCCCTTCATTCTTAATTAGGCAAAGTTCCATGTGCTAAAAATATGTTTTAAATGGGTCTCAAAGAAGTAGGATTTAAGCCCTAAACATGCCACAGAGAAAAAAAAAAGACTTGGCACCATCCTTTAGTAAGTTACTGTCTCACCTCACAGCAGAACTTGAGCAAAGAAAACTACAGCTACTTTAAAGCTTTCATTTCCTTCCCACAGAACAACATTTAGACATTTTTGCTTAATGAATTGCCTTAAATTGGATAAAGCCAGCCAAAGTGGATTATGTTATTTATTGTCCTTTACTGTGCAGAATATACTTGCGAATCAGAACAATCACATCATTTATCTCCAAGACTTTTCCTAGTGTTTTATCACATTTCAGAACACAACATTTCCCAGCTTCTTGTGCTAAATTATATCAATGAAGCACTTTCCTGCTTGGTGATTCCATTTTATTTTTACAAATGCACAAAAACTGGCCCCACTAGAGTAACTGGTGACTAGCAAAAGCACATGGTCCCTGCAGAGCTATATTTGAACATTTTCCAAAAACACAACTCAAAACATACTGGTACCAGATACCAAGTTACCATATGTTTAACAGCAGGTTAAACAACACTAAGCCACTTTCAAGGTAAAACAAAAATTTCAGACCTTTATAGGTAGCAGTTTATTACTAACATCACTTTATTGTATTGTATGTTCATAGAAGCCACCACCTTTTTATTTTTAAATATCACAGCATTTTAGCTTATTGAACAACTGAGCAGCACCTTTCAGAGGTATAGGTTTTATGCATCTACCACATGCAGTCAAAACATAAGATTACATTGTAGTCACGAAAACGTACAAGGCTATTGGTTTATTTTACAGACAAAATAATTACACACCATTGTGAAACTTCCTATATAAGAACTTCTGGAAAAGTTATTAATTGAACCATTTAAAAGTTAGATTGATCTCTATGAAGCTGCTGGCAATAAGTTGAACGATTAAAGTATTATTTTGCAAGTTATGTCTGACAACTCTGAGGTAGTTTCTTTCATTTCAGCAAAAACAAAGCAAGCCCCCTGGCATATCAGAGGGAAACTGAAGGCCAAACAGTTTGAGATTAAAAAATCAGGATGCTCAGTCATGCAACTGTAGAAGTTATAGCATAGTTTTGTATTTTTACATTAGTGCTACAGTAAGTGTATTGTAAGCAGAAAAAAAAGAGGGTAAGGTATCATAGGGTTTTAAAGAATATAGATATTAGATAGATATAGATAAAGAATATAGATTAAACATTTCCAAGTTTTACACAGAGTAAAGCCTGTTACCAAGAACAGTGCATTAAAACATTTTCTGTTAAACCCACTACATACTATACATCCCCAGAAAAAGAATATGCTTTGAGAATATCACAGAAGAAATCAAGATTCTGTTCATGCAAGCTGAAGAGGCCATGTAAGTGCTGTTTCAGATCACACCAGCATTATCCAGGCTCAGCTTGCTAATTGCATTAGACTCTGAGCATGTCTAACATACTGAGAGAATTAAGATCCACACACAGAAAAAAGCCTTGTAGCTGCCTTCTCTTTCAAATGTGCATCATGCTGCAGCCTCTGTTCTAAACCTCTCTGTAGGGAACAGAGCCTCAGCTCCCCGCGATGGGCTCTAACCTACACATCCTTCTATATAGGTTACTGTGGGCACTTGCCACTCTTCTGTGTGGCACCCATGCTATACCCAAATAAAAGATAAATGTTTCCTCCAGACTTGGAGGCAAGTAAGCAAGAAAAAAGTACAAATCAACAGGAATTAATACTGGAGTACTAAAAAAAGACCACAGCTGCTCTGGATAAGGACCTTTTCCCCAAGAGCACATACACTTTTGACATTAAGCAAGTGGATTAAATTCCCATCATTGTTCAGATAAGCAAGAAGCATTCCCTATATATTGTAGGTAACCAAACACAGCATCACACAAGTGCAAGTCCCTTCCACTACACAACATGTAAGCCCGTACCCTCTCCCACCGTCTGGTTCCACCTACCCTCAGGTTTTTAAATGTGAAAGTTCTCAAATGCACTGGTTATATTTAGAAGTCACTCATCCAAGAGCAATAACTTCAAAAGACGTAATTAAGGAATGGAAAAGCAGGCAGTATCACTAGACACAGTTAAAGAAACTAATCAACAGGCTATTCCTTTTCCAGCATCCCACGTTGAGTGATGGTGTTTCACCACTTGCTTTAAAGACTGTAAGAACAGTCAGGGGGGAATTGTATGGTTTTTGTGGTTTTTAAACCAAAGTGTTTGCTGCTACTCAGTTTCATCTCATGCCTCTACTCTCACTTTAGTAAAAATCAAGATATCTACTTCAAAAGTGAAAATAATCCCATAAACCAAACCAAATCAGACAAACAAAATACTCATTTGTTCCAGAAAGGGTAACAAACCATGGGCACAAATATGAAAACACATCATTCTTAAAACAATCTAAACCACAAATCTGCACACTTATGAGCACATTAGTAGAACAACCCTATGATCCTGTCACCCAAACGCACCGACAAAGTACAAATCCAGAGCAGACAAGCTCTTAGCTCATTAAGTACCATAAAAACCACAGGTCTTGTTAACATTAAGCTTTAATTCCCACCTTTAAGCGCAAGAGACAGACTGTATACAGACACGTATCACTGCATGTTGCTTTATCAAACCAGTTACATTTCTAATGTATTATTGGTACCTATGAAAATAGGTTCTTTTTTCAGGGTTAGCCTATGGAATAAAAACTGGTCTCCAGACAAATGAAACAAGCTACTTTATGGAAAAATCAATTTGCCCTGATATGAAACTGAGTATACAACACTGAATTGGAGGCTTACACTGAAGAATTCAAGGACAATTTT
Organism: Gorsachius magnificus; assembly: GCA_034008185.1. Classification (NCBI taxonomy): domain Eukaryota; kingdom Metazoa; phylum Chordata; class Aves; order Pelecaniformes; family Ardeidae; genus Gorsachius; species Gorsachius magnificus. Next base: position 92,871,027 of record CM067081.1, read on the forward strand.
CTAATCCTTTCAGATGCTACATCTCATTTTTAAATCTATACACATTGTAGTACCAACAACAGCTTTTGCTTTCTCACCTCCTCCATTCACATATTCCCTAGTCTAAGCTGCTCTGAAATTTTAAGTTGATACAATAAGTCTTACTTCAATCTCCAAAATTTTATAGCAACAAACGCATTGTTTTGTCAAAAGAAGGGATGTTAGATACAAAGAGAAGGATTTAAGGCATAAGAACATTTGCCCTCCTTCCACAACAGCCAAACATAACAGTTTGATTTAAAAAAAAAGTCTGGCCTACCAGAAATAAGTGGCATACTTGTAGTATATAATCAAACAGATTTGTAAGATGATTGCTATTTTTGGATGCGAAGTCAGTTTTAATTAGAGTGCCCTAAATTTAGGGCATCAAATTACAGACAGTTTTATGGTCCTCATCCCAATAGATTTCTAGCACTTACTTGTCTTTTGCAAATACACTAAAGTCCATGCCCTGTAATGTACATGGAAATTTAGCTGACCTCTTTTTAAATTGTGATGAATTACCTCATCAAGATTGAGAGAGCCCTCACCTCTTCTAAAACAGTTTATTCACTAAATATAGCTTTTGAACCTTAATTCCTCCATTTTGAATTAAATCTCCTAAATTAACACTGAGCATGTCTCTGCAAACACTTCAGTAATGATACTGAGGATGAGATGTGTTGACTTTCAATTCGAAAGTTATCCTGAGCAGAATACCTGAACAACAGACTATCCATGGATACCCAGGTCCACCATCTCCCTCCCTCCCTAAGTAAACTCTTAAAAGTTACTTCTTGCTTGCTTAATTAGTACAAAGCCTCATACCATGTATGAGTACAAGCCATATTACCATGGCAGAGAAAAACTGGGAGGTTAAGAGTTGAAAGCTAAGATAGAGGCACACTAGACTGCAAGCAGCATTTGGTCCTCGTAGCAGCAATTAATTAGTTGTTAAAGTGCAGAACAAACTAGTTTTGAAAGCAGATAAACAGTGCGGTTTACAAATATATTTTTGTCATCAGAATTAATGAAGAGAACTGTAGTAATAGAATCATAAAGAAAGCAATAGTAATGCAGAGACTACTGGTGTCCTTCAACACGATAAGAGCTGCATTAAGCTTAAGAAGAAACAGGCAGGAACATTCTATCAATTTCAAAATAGTCGTCAATATGAAGAGTAGTGGAACTTGACATTGGATACCTTAAAGAACCATGACTGGGGGGGGTGGTAATAATTTTAAAGAATTAAATCTTGACAGATACTAGTGTATCCCTCAGTTGAGAGAAATATTAAAGTGAATTAATTTTAAAAAATAGAACATATTTACAAAATTAAAATATCCAGTTAGCTGCACGATACCACAAATCCAAGTTTGATTTAGTATTACTTTTTCTACCATGAAATCTGACAGGAAATTTCTCCAACCTTTGACTGACAATTTGAGCAGTTCTATTTTTGTCAGCCTCTATGATTCATCTCAAAAATATTCTCCTAGGAAGAGTTACTATGTTGAAAGTAACAACTCCAGCTTGGAAATATACCGGAGACTCAATTTTCTACAAAAGTCTCTACAGCAGTATTATGCACAACAGGCCTATAAAGCCTGGATACATCCTTGTGCACCAGTTAGGTTAAAGATCAAAAAAACACAGAATCACAGAATACCAGGTTGGAAGGAACCTCAAGGATCATCTGGTCCAACCTCTCTAGGCAAGATCACAGCCTAGACAAGATGGCCCAGCACCCTGTCCAGCTGAACCTTAGAAGCATCCAATGTTGAGGAATCCACCACTTCCCTGGGGAGATTATTCCAATGGCTGATCCTTCTCATTGTGAAAAGTTTTCCTCTTGTGTTCAGTCGGAATCTCCCCAGAAGTAACTTGTACCCATTACCCCTCATCTTTTCCACATGACTCCTTGTGAAGGGGGAGTTTCCATCTACTTTGTAGCCACCCTTTAAATATTGGTACACAGTGATAAGGTCTCCCCTAAGCCGCCCTTTCTCAAGGCTAAACAAACCCAGTTCTCTCAGTCTTTCACCATACAGCAGGCTTCCCAGTCCTTCGATCATCTTGGTGGCCCTTCTCTAGACCCTCTCCAGCCTGTCCACATCATTTTTGCATAGCAGGGAACAAACCTGAACACAGTATTCCACATGTGGCCTGGCATTATCCCCGAGTAGAATGGGATACTGGCTTCTTTGTCTCTGCTGGTGATGCCCTTGTTGATGCAACCCAGCATCCGGTTGGCTTTCTTTGCCACAGCAGCACACTGTTCCCTTACAGAGAGCTCATTGTCCACCAGGACCTCCAGGTCCCTTTCCACAGGGCTGTTCCCCAGCCAGGTAGATCCCAGTCTGTGCTGCCCTCCTGGATTATGTTTCCCCAGGTGCAGGACCTTACACTTATCCTTGCTGAACTTCATAAGGTTCTTGCTAGCCCACTCTTCCAGCCTATCCAGGTCTTCCTGCAGAGTGGCTCTCCCTTCCAGAGTGTCTACTTCCCCACTCAGTTTGGTATTATCAGAAAAGTTCAGCAGGCTACACTTGATCCCATCACCCAGATCACTTATGAAGATATTAAACAGCATCAGGCTCAATATCCATCCCTGGGGGACCCTACTGGTTGCCAGTTTGAAGAGGAGCTATTTACTACCATCCCCCTCTGGGTGCAGCCTGTCAGACAGTTCCCCACCCACCACACAGACCTCTTGTCTAGACCATAACACATCCATTTCTCTAGCAGGTGGCTGTGGGAAACCATATCAAAAGCCTTGGAGAAATCCAGGTAGCCAACATCCACCTCTTGCTCCACATCAACCAAGCAAGTTATTTTGTCATAGAAGACAATCAGGTTTGTCAAGCACAATTTGTCCTTGGTGAATTCATTGCTTTTTCCAATCACATGCTTCATTTGACTTGTGATAACCCCCAGGAGGATTCATCCCATAACTTTCCCAGGGACTGAAGTAAGACCAATGGGTCTATAATTTCCTGGATCCTCCTTTAAGCCCTTCTTGTAGATGGAGGTGACATTAGCCTTTTTCCAGTTTTCTGCGATGTCCCCCAATCACCACAACTTCTCAAGGATTATGGAGTGGCCTTGCAACAATGTCAGACAGCTTTCTTATCGCCTTCAGGTGGATAACATCAGGGCTCATCGATTTATTCTGGTTAAGCTCCTGTTCACATACCAACTCTTCCTTCACTGATGGTAGATCTGTAAATCAACCTGGATTTCTGTTCGAGGCCTGAAGCCCAGCAATGCTGGTAAAGACAGAGGCAAAGAAAGTATTGAGAACCTCTGCCTTTTCAGCATTGTTGGTGGCTAATTCACCTCTCCTGTTTAACAGTGGGCCAGTATTTTCCTTCTGTTTCTGCTTGTTGTAGATTAGCTGTATTCACTACCTGGAGGGTCTCTTCTCTTTGCTCTCCTTTGACAGATACTCGCCGGCCTATTCAACAGCCATGCTACCAAGTTTAAACTTGTGATACTCTCATGCATTCCCTTCTCATTATGGCCATCTCTTAGCACTTTGATTGTTGAAGCCTGAATAAATCTAATTTGTAACTATCTAGTTTGTTATAGTCAGAAAGTTCCTTTCCCACCTATTTCTAAGATACCTAAAACTCATCCAAGAGAAATAGCTCTTGGGAGTTAGTGATACACAAATTGATACCTTCACATCCGACTCAGGTTTACAGTGGCATCATCACCATCCCTTGTAAAAGCTTCCAACATAAGAAAGGTTGAAGTCCTGGCAGGTAACAAAACACCATATGTGGTGTATTCTCACCTCTGAAAGAAGAGACAGCTATTCACGTACCTCATACATACCCAAAAGCAAGATCAAATTGATTTTTAGATAAAATTATACCAAATATTTATAATTTTAGATAAAATTATACCATAAACTCATTACAGAGAACAACCAGCATCATGAGGTTTGTGCTGACAAATATCAGAGGACTGTACTCAGTACCAACTATCATAATGAAGGATCCCATGAATACTGGGCAACATGTGTATCACCTCCTGAGGATGAAAAATGCATATTAACTGATTCACACTGATTAATCTCCATTTTGATTAGTAGCTAAAGGAAATTCTGTAATAGCTGAAGGAATTAAATCCATTCTAAATTTTACCTACTATTTATGTTTTTTCAAGTGGAGACTTTAAAAGTTAATCTTCCTCAAAATATCACTTTAAAGAAGAGGTAGCTGAATTCAGCTCTAAAACTTTAATGAATTGAACTTCATTGTTTTGCCACAGTTATTGAACATGTACATATAATGAAAAATAATGTACAGAAAACAGTTTAAATTCTATGTTACCACATAGGACTAAGCCTGGACAAAACAGGCAGGCCGAGCTCAAAGAGAGCAAATTTACAGGGAGTTGCCACCAATGGTGAATTGCAAAATCAACACGTTAAGACAAGAAGAAACACAAAAAAAGCTCGTCAGAAGTTACACAGTGAGACAGCAGCACCACTATTTTTAGGTTGTGTCCTGTGAGACATTGGCCATCTCTTCAACATAACAGGCAACTTCAACTTCCATTAATGTCAGCTGAAGCCAAGGACAGTGTCATGACATCATGCTAGGTCAGGGAATAATAAAAATTCCTATCCAAGTAGATCATAAAGATGACAATTATTAATTCAGTGTCCCGAAATGGCTCTTATAAATACTGCATTTCCAGTCTTGGAGGTTGCTTGGGTTTAGGGTGGTTGGGCTTTTTTTGATTTGTTTTTGGGGTTGGGGGTTTTTTTGGGGGGGATGGGTGTGTATGTAAATCTGTCATGACATGGTAAAATAGGTCTAATCTACCAGAAATTTCTCCCCAACCCAAAAAATGATTATGGGATTATTTTAGTAATAGTCCCATAATTACAAATGTCAACACCTGTCAAGACCCAGAGGCCACCTGGATCACAGACTTGTTTCCATGTTCAACACGGGAGGAAAAACTGACCTCAATGACATTCTAAAAGCAGACAGATCACAACTTCCATGCACTTTCAAATAAACCAACCCAAGTTTTCTAGCATGACTATAGTTCTTAAGATCCAGAGAAGCTATACAACAGACTCTGAAAGAAGATAAAGAGAGTAAGAAAAAAATATTACAGATTATTCTGGAACAGGCAATTATTGATCTTTCCCCCCAATCTTTTAACTAGGTTTGTTTTAACTAGGGTTTGGTTTACTACTCTAGTGAATCAATGAAGATTGCAAAATACCACTAGGAAAGTAAATGGACTAAAATTCAAGTAGTAATGGAAAAAATAAAGCACTGTACTTGGTAGCATTAATTCAGTTTTTCTACAATATCCTCCACTATGCAAAAATACTAAGTTACGGTAAAACATTTGAAAGGACAGATTTTTTTTTGGTATTTTGATTATGAAGAGAACTTTTTAAATATTTAAAAATCACATTTATCTACTAACTAGTTCCTTCTAGTCTCCCCCCATTTTATGCAGCACTAGTAGAATTATTCCTGTGGACTTCAAGCAGTGTTGGAGCCAAAGCAAACACAGCTCTGCTGGGAGAGACAGTGACCAAGACTGGTAAAGCCAAAAGAAACTAGACTCTGGTGGTACTGGGCTTGAATCTTCAAGACTTCCTGGCAAAAGGATCAGGGTCTTTTGTTGTCTTAATGAGACTGACCAGGAGGTTTTTTGTTGTTTTTTTTTTTGTCTATTTTTAAATTGACCAAGACTATAAATTAAAAACAAGTAAGCTGTTATGGGCCTAGTGGGCCAGGGTAGAGAAAACTTATGTTAGGTATACAAGAAATCCTATTTGAAAGCTACACGTATTTATGTAGCTATACATAGCTACATTTGAAAGCTATACATATTTGAAAGCATATGAATACGTGTCTTGCTGTTCCACAATAAATCCTTAAATTGATTTCAGAGAAGGGTTTTTTATATACAAAGAATAACAAAAAATTTAAGGAGTTAATTTGACATTTTCATGGTGTTATTGTTTATTAGAAAAAAGGACTTGTTTAGCCAGATTATTTTTGGTCAGACAAGAACATGAAACAATTAAGTGCAATCCCACCACACTAAAAACTTCAAAAATATTTAGCAAGGAACACTGTTTACAATTAAATGGGACAAACTGAAAGACAAAAGAGGTCTGATGTTAAACAACCAAGACTGTTTTATTTGCTGTTTGAGGGGAAGAGTCCTTTGCAGATAGACACATGCATGTGGACAGACACATAACCCATAGGTTACATCTGGACTAAAGATATGACAAGTATTAACATGAAGGTGAAAGAGGGACAGCAGCAAAGGCTGAGAAAAAAGAAATGGGTATGCAAGGAAGTAGTTCAGCAAGCCAGCAAACTATTCTAAAGGTAAAGACAACATTCCAGTGGAAAAAGAACAAGCTTGAGTGCAAAACAAAACTATCAGCATCAAAAGGCTGCGTCTCCTCTTACTCCAATCAGTACTTTATAGAGATGCACTTTTACAGCCTCAGGTGGGTCTAAGCACTTAGATCCTATAAGCACATAGGTCCTATAGCCCAGAGAGACAGCCTCCAATATACCACTTAGGTTTGGAGGAGATGCAAGGAATTCCTAAGACACAAAATATATTTCCAGACACACTACAGGGCATGTGGGCTTTGGTTTCTCATTTGTCAGCCACTGAGCAGTTGGATATTAGCTGCAGCTGCTCTGGCTTTTATTATGGGAGGGAGGCACAAGGGACACAGTGATGGAATGGTTTTGCATTTCATTTTCTTCCTCCCCTCACTACAACTCACCCCCATCCCCCATATCTCTCAAGGTCAGAGAGGACATGTCTGTTTGATTAAGAGCATGAAATTATAGAAGTTTGTGATTTCACAGTATTGGGTGATTACCTATATTTCTTTCCTGAAGAAATCCATTAAAGCAGCACATGAAATCTACACTGTGGGCATCAGAGCCCCAAGAGTAAAACTGCTGATGTGGAGAGCCAGCCCATCACATAGTTTGTTTTCACGTAGACATTAAGCAAAGCACAGAGTTTGAGATGCAGAATACTGGGGTTTTGTTTATATTAGCATTTTAAAGTGAAGACTATTTGCTTTTCTTCTTTTCTTCCTTTTCCCTCATATTTTTAAGGGAATTAAAAGTGTAAACAAAGCCTTGTAATTCTCCTGTACTACTTTTAATAGAACATGCCATGCCAATCAGAGATAAAGTCATTAAAGCCAGTGACTTTCTTTAAGCACACCTGGCAATGCCCTGGAGGAGTCAAGATCTCCTCCTCAAAGGATCATTGTCTTGATTTCCCAACAACCTTCAGGAACCACAGAGGAGCACGGGATCAGCACAGCATGGGGACAGCTGGGCAGACAGAGCAGCAAGGGGATTCTGTAGGAACAGACACAGGGAAACAGAAGGCGGAAAATACATGGGCTAGCGGACATATTCTCTGTCAGTGACAGGCAATGACTATTCTGGTTAGCTCAGCATGAGCATCCCAGGTGGGTGCTCTTCTGAGGAGATAGAGCCAACCCATTCACAAGCTACTTCCCCTATTCTCCTTGTTACTTCCAACACTTCCGTCCCTATTCCCCACCCATCTCTCCTAGGAGAGCTTCATGGGTGTCTCAGCGCAGGCTGAAAAGTAGTAGAGCCAGTTCTTCACCTTCTCTGTATACAAACCTGTCCCCAAATGCTTCTTATTTACACTATGTGCAAGAACAACCACTGCAGTTATCCTGGTTTCGGCTGGGATAGAGTTAATTTTCTTCACAGAAGCTAGCATAGTGCTGTGCTTTGGATTCAGTGCTAGAAGAATGTTGATAACACGCTGATGTTTTTAGTTGTTGCCAAGTAGTGCTCAGACCGCTCAAGGACTTTTTGAGCTTCTCCTGCTCGGCCAGGGGCATAACAAGCTGGGAGTACAGCACAGCTAGGACCCAAACTGTCCAAAGAGCTATTCCATACCATAGAACGTCATGCTTGGGGGGGTTAGTCAGTCGGGTCGATCAGTCGGTCGCGGGCAGAGTGGTGGGAGCTCGGGGGGAGTGATCGCGGCTCGGGACGGGCTGGGCATCAGTCAGCGGGTGGTGAGCAATTGCATTGTGCATCACTTGTTTTATATAAAAAGTAAAAATAAAAAGGTGTCCAAATTCAAAAATATGCATTGGAGTTTCAGCTGGAGACTTAAACAGAAGGGAACTGAAGTTGATAGCAGGGATTTTCACAGAAGTGGGAAAAGTGGGAGAAGGAAGGTAGAAACTTGACTAGAAATAGGAAAGAGTAAACCTGCCTCAACTGCCACACAGTTTGCTGACTACAGGAGTAACTGAGGCATTTTAGGTACACTGCAAGGCATTTCCTCAGAAAGTAAGTTGGGTCCAAATCCCAAAAATCCCATTGCAGAGATGAACAGAGGAGGTAACTTCTAAGCAACACCTCTAATACTGTTGTGTTTGTATGCATAAATAAATTGAGGCTAAACCAGGGATAAATAAAGGTATGCTTCTGGCAAGTATTCTAGCAACAAAGGTAGTAACACTGAGAAAAGGCCAATGTAGATAAACAGGAAAGTACAGCAAATAATCAAGGTTAAGAGATAGGCATAGCATAAAAATACTGGGTATATAAGAAAAAAATACACAGTAAAGAGACTGAAAAATGACAGTTGAAAAGGTAGATCACAAAAGTACACTTGCCCAACATGTTCTCAAAACAGAGATATTTTCAAAGTACTTTAAGTACAGCAAGTTGGAAAGAAAGGATATATGAAAGTAAAGTCTGAGGGATGGCAAAGGTAGCTTTGGCAGAAGACATAAAACCAGTTACATCCCGTCTCAAAAAAGATGAAGATCCAAGCAGGCACGAAAGTCATACTCTTTGTACCTATCCATTTGAGTTTGGCATGCATAGATTGAGTGCTATTAAATATTCCAGTACTGCTCATTTTTACTGGCTTTTTTCAGTTTATTATATTGTGATCGCACAAACACACACATCCCTTGAGTGACAAGCTCCAAACATCAAAATGTTAAACAATTTTTTTGACATTTGCCAGAAGTATTTCTGGAAAGGACAATATAATTAGTTCTGGACTTAATTTAATCCTGCCCAGATAATGATAATGTCACGGTAATGACCTTCAGTCATAACTGTCAGCGCTCCGGCAATATCACTACTTTGCTATTTGCTATCAACTTACCCTCCCCTGCTTTCACCTTGGGTGGAACCAGCCTGTATGATATGGTATGTTGGCCTAGAGCAACAGTGCATACAGTTGTCAGAGTTCCTTTTTATTGTAGTAATCCATTTCTTACTTGGGATGCTATCTTTGTAACTTTCTAAACTAGCAACCCTTGCAATATTATTAAAAAAGTCAAAGCAAATTACATAAAATCCTTGAATGTGTTTCTTACCATTTTTTATAAACCTCTACCAGATTATAAAAGCAAGGAATGTGCTAACTCTCCTCTAAGAGGTTTCTGCTCTTTTTTTTTGGTTTTTACAAAAGCATCGTAGTATTAGCAACATATTTTGAATAATCAGATACATGGCATCCTCTAAGGGTGAAAGGAGAGCACATATTTGGTGCCAAGACTTCTCATTTGTGAAAACTAAGCATCCCAGACCAATTGCTGAAGAGACACCTAGGTAAATCCTGATTTCCTGTAGATCTTAAGTAGTTTATTTGAAGACTTGTGCTTCCTGTCCATCTTTGTAAGCTTTCTGACAAGTCCGATTCAGCTACCTGAGAACCTGGAGTTTATTTCTCTCCAGGTTAAGAGCTACTTATAACATCCTTGCAAGGATTTGGAGCTGCAGTCAAAGGCAGTCCTAAGGGTGCTATACAAAGGTTTCTGATCCTTAACAGGGTTTCTTGAGCTTGAAAAAAATACTAATTGGTATTTGTGAACAAACATTCAAATTTAGATTTCAAATACTTTCAAAACATTCACTTTTTCTCCTCAGGTAGCTTTGAAGCTTACTTGTCAGAGCATCCACTGAAGGAGGGTTGCAGACAAGCAACACACTTAAAATTCACGTTTCAGATTTCCCATTTTTGCAAGGTTTGGCTAGATACTCTGCCTACCTGCCCAACACTGTATCCTGCCTGTCTGTTAACAGGCAGGCTTGCATGCATGGCTTTCATTCCTGTCCAAAATAATTAGACAAGTGCACATCCAGTCCTGTCCCAAACAGTTGACGCATTTCCTTTGAGCTGTCACCACTCCAGTGCTTCTTAAAAGCCTACTGCTGTATGCCTCTGTGGCAGATGCTTGTAACATGGTAGTTTCTAGTCTTTTTGGACAGTTGTCTATAGGTAATAAGCAGCATGTGTCTAGTATTACTCTTTTAGTCTGGCATAAGAAACAGCCAGTAGCTGCTGAAGAGATTTACTTTTCTTCCTGTGCAGTAGCAGTAACCTCCCCAAATCAAGTGCAGGACAAGGAGACCCCATCTACCATCCAGATTTCTATATGCTGAGGAAACACATGCTACTTCCATTTAAAAAAAATAGACAACTCTGGACAGTTGTGAAAGAATCACTGATAATTTTTTTTTTTTTTTTTTGCTTTCCAGCATATTTCTTTACTCACACTGTCAAGTCAACTAGAGGCCAGGCACTTATAGTGCTCTTTAATTATAAAAGTACAAGTGAGCCAACACAAGATCCTCTAGGTTGAGCATGCAGCACCCTCTAATGAATTTGTTTTCTAGGATATCAGAGTAGGGTACTGGCTGTGCCTTGGACTCTGCTTCTTGAAACCCCTTTGAGGAACTAGAGGGTTGCTCAAGTCTGCATGTATTTTGAAAGAACTGAACACATTTTTATTTGAGAAAAAAACGTAAGCACATACCCATGATTTAATGCCATTTATCTGTGTAGTTTTTGTCTTTAGTGTTTTATTTCTTGGATGTTTTAACGTGTTTAAATTTGTTGTCACACTGCCTAAGAAGCTCAGACTATAAACTAAACTGAATTATTTACCAGTATGACCCTCTGGAGTTCACTAAGAGAAAACACCTATGAGAACTTGATAATTATAAAAAGCTAGAAAGCTAGGTTTTGTTGCTTTTTTGTTTTAAAAAAGGTGACAAGATACTTAAAATGGCAGTTCAGAAAGAAGGCAGAAAAGCAAGCATTCATCACATAGGCAGACTAACCTATCTCCAGACAGGTACCTGCACAGGTATTTCTAGCTTCAACTGCCTAATTGGAAAATCATTCCTTTTTAAATCCCACCTGCTCCAACTTAAAACACAGTACAACATCCCAAATCTGAATTTATGTTAAAGATACTATTTTCGACTTCGATGGGAAACAAGATGTGTTAAAAAATTTTTAATCACATGTTGAGAACTAGAAAACAAAAACAGGATGCCGTAGATTTTTTCCTTCTTTCCTACTCAGCTTTTTCCTGTATTTTCCACCCTCAAAACAGAAGATTACTTGTCTTAGAGTCTTTCCAGACCCAGCTACTCACCAACTCTTGACACAGTACTAAGATAAAAAGTTAAAAAAAATACCATGGTACTTCAATTCACACACCTCAGACACATTCTAGCCTTCTGAAAGGTTGTTCTGTACTGTTCCGGTCATTCTACTAGTAGAAAAACTATTACAGAAACCATGACACTGCTATAGAAGACAATCAAGTCAATACAAAGACTGAACAATCAGAGTTATTTAAAGTTGCCAGAAAGAGTAGGTCCATTCTCTGAAAGAGCACAAATTGGAAGCAGACTTTACTGAGTTCTGCTTCTGATGGGAATAAAGAATGAGAACAGCACTAGCGCAGGAGTAGAGCCATGGATAATCTGAGACACACTGAATTTTAGGGGTTTTATTTTTCATAGTCAATTTCACATAACTACTAGCTTTAAAAAAAACACACCACAGCATGTAAAAACAAAAGCACACACAAAAGCACTTAACACTTACCTGGGAATAAGCCCTGCTTAATATTCAGCCAATGTAGAGTAAACACTGGGGTGAGGGAAAATGATTCCAGAAGGGAGATGGGTTTTGTTTGGTATCTTTATCAATGACCTGGATGAGGGGATTGAGCGTGCCCTCAGTAAATTTGCAGACGACACCAAACTGGGTGGGAGCGTTGATCTGCTCGAGGGGAGGAGGGCTCTGCAGAGGGACCTAGACAGGCTGGATCGATAGGCCTTGTTGAACCTCACACAGTTGGCCTCAGCCAAGTGCCGGGTCCTGCACTTTGGTCGCAACAACCCCATGCAGCGCTACAGGCTTGGGGAAGAGTGGCTGGAAAGGTGCCCGGTGGAAAAAGACCTGGGGGTACTGGTTCACAGGCAGCTGAATATAAGCCAGCAGTGTGCCCAGGTGGCCAAGAAGGCCAATGGCATCCTGGCTTGTAGCAGGAATAGTGTGGCCAGCAGGAGCAGGGAAGGGATTGTCCCCCCATACTCAGTGCTGGTCAGGCTGCACCTTGAATACTGTGTTCAGTTTTGGGCCCCTCACTACAAGAAAGATGTTGCCTTGCTGGAACATGTCCAGAGAGCCACAAAACTGGTGAGGGGTCTGGAGCACAAGTCTGATGAGGAGCGGCTGAGGGAACTGGGGTTGTTCAGCCTGGAGAAGAGGAGGCTGAGGGGAGACCTGATCGCCCTCTACAACTACCTGAAAGGAGGCTGTAGCCAGGTGGGGGTCGGCCTCTTCTCCCTGGTAACAGATGATAGGACAAGGGGGAATGGTCTGAAGTTGCACCAGGGCAGGTTTAGGCCAGACATTAGGAAAAATTCCTTCACCGAGAGGGTTGTCAGGCTCTGGAATGGGCTGCCCAGGGAGGTGGTGGACTCCTCATCCCTGGAGGTATATAAAAGAAGGATAGATGAGGTGCTTAGGGACATGGTTTAGCGTGGGATAGCAGGGTTAGGTCAAAGGTTGGACTCTATGATCTTAAAGGTCTTTTCCAACCAAAGTGATTCCATGATTCCTATTTTTCCCAGAATCAATTCAGAGAAAACAGGAATTATGAACTAACTTAACCACAAAAGTTAATTCTTTATCCTTATGGATGACCAAACTTTCCCCACACACCAGGAGCTTTTTCTGGCTCATTTCTTTAACTGGGAAAAGCCTAAGAGAAAGCAGTAGGAAAAAAACATGCTGCCAAGCATGGCAAGCCACAACCATGGGCAACTAAGTATTTTCCACCATCAACAAAAACTCCCTCTGTTCTGCTATACTTCCCAGGACACTGGAATACACAAAAATCAGGCTTGCTCCTGGCTACGGCTGCTGGGGGACTGTACAATAGTGGTTAAGAGAGAAGCACCTCTCCATTCCCTGGTAACAACAGATGCAATGCCAACTCTTCTCCAAGCTCTACCCATCTCCCTTTCTTGGTCCCTTATCTAAGCAGCAACAGTCACTTTTGCCTAAACACCTCTGAAGTTTTGAGACATCTCAAAGGGCAGTGAGCAGAAGTAGGGACACAGCGGTCACAGAATTAGAAGCTGTGAAAGCTACTGCTGTATTATAGTCATACTGCACGATTTCCCTCTAAAAACAGTTTAGCTATGCAAGACCACAAAGCCTACATACAAGATCAAAGATTGGAGAAAGAAGCTGGAGAAATGCTGGAACAGATGGCTCAGCAGTGAACGACCCTCAGCTCAGCTCCCACTTGGGTGGAATGGGTACCAGTAGGGCTTTCTGGTGTTTCTGGCTACAATAAGCATAGGATAGCATCAGCAGGCTGTTGACAGCACTGTATCCTAATAAGCAGCATGTACAGAGATAGTAATGGAAGTAGAGGAAGTCAGCATGCCATCAAATTCTGACCTCAGTTCATCACCAGTTATGACTGTCTCTAGCACTGACCCATTATAGGACTTTCACGGGGTTAAAAGAAAGGGAACAGTCTGTGGAGTTCTTTGTTCTTTCACCCTTTATCTGGTACCTGCTGTCATTGACCTTTAAGGTATCTCTCTCAGATACATCACCCAGACTCAATTTGGTCTTAGAAGTTATTTGCAAGCCTTTAGGAACACTAAAAACAATTCAACAAACTATTAAATAAAATACTACCAAAACATAAATAAACAAACACTCTAAAAGTAAAGATAAAACCTAGAAATTATTCCTACTTGTATCACAGCTGGACAAGTCATTACAAGGCAGCTGGCAGCTGAGAGGCATGCCAACATCAATCTATCAATCTTCATTTTGCTACATTAATATATTACAGATCTTGTGACTTGGATTTCCTACACCCAAATAAAGGGGTCAAACTGCCTGACATTTAGCAAACTGGCAACTTTTACTTAGGTTTGTACTGCCTTCTGAGGGTCCAATTCTGTTTTGATCTCACTGAAAGTCAGCTGAAAGATTTCAATACATTTTGGGCAAGAACGCTGGTGAGCTTTGGAGACAGAGTGTCAGCAAAGCCACCTCCTGCGTATCCACATGCCCAACAAGGCAATTCACAACTCGCTAATCTCACGTTCAGCAAGGGAAGACTGATCACCCCAAAACACTCACTAGAGCAATCCGCAATGCCCAAGAGCTGAGCCAAGACGTGCATGGGGCGACTGTGTCATTTTTCTCAGCTAAGCTCACTAGCCTCAAGCTGCGTTTGTTCCCGCATCTTGATTTCGAGACTCGGGCCATATCAAGAGCCTTGAAGGAAAATTTACAAAGTGGCAGAAGTCTTTGCAAGACAAAGAAGTACCATGATATTACATGTTTTGGTGCCTACTCAAATTCTTGCTAAGGATTTCAGCTGTAGCTTTTGTAAAAGCCATTAACAGTTAACTGGAAGAATACTGGGCAAGCTGAAAAGCAAGCAGCATAAAAAGCAATGCAGCTAACAAATGATTCGTGATCTACCACACTTCCTGAAGTTTAACAAAGGCTGTAGATCCTGGGCAATACTGTTTTAACAGAGGCAAGACTACTGAAGCAAACCTATGGAAGCACCACACTAAGACATCTTCTCCTTTCATGCTCACTAACACGAGTATGTGGTGCACATTAGGCACTGTAGAACACTTCAGTAAAGCTCTACTATCCTAACATAATACAATTACAGAGTATTAATTGGAAGACATGTCAATAATACATCATTTTAGATCTAGTATTTTTTACCAGAGTGGCTCATTTTTAGATTGCTGATGCCCCTTGGCTGCTTCAATACTATATGCAAAAGTCTCCAGTTTTTGAAAATAGTAGCAGCATCTTTGATGCTTTTTGAGAAAATAGTTCATGTTTCAGGTGCCGTCCCTCTGTAAGATAAGTTCCTGCTTGTAACATCTACCTCAGAGCTACAAATGAGCACACACTGATCCAACACGTCAAACATGATGAAAACTTTTACTTTCAAACCAATTATCCTAATTTCTTTGCTGTGGTTTGGGTCCTCACCCCTGACTGAGAAATATATACAAGGAATGCTTTTTTCTCTCTCCTGATCAGATGAACTTGTTTTCTTCTTCTACGTGAACCTGTCAAAGCCTAACAAAGCAAATACTGCAAATCAGCTCCCACACTGTGTAGGTGGGATCATACTCAAACATTTTATTTCTAGGTCCAGTGCCACAGGCGACTGTTTTGGACCAAACCACTGAAACAAAATGAAAAACAGTTACAGAACCAAGCTGGCTTCACCACTAGCACAGGACCTACTATCTCTGCCTCAGGCTCATTCAACATTAGGCAAAATTCAGTTGGCAGGCAGTCAGATGGCATAGCTAAGGCATTAATTTACTAATAGAACAGAACTCACTGCACAGTGCTTTCTTGCAGTTGTTTCTAAGATAATTGCACCAGAAAAGTGGCTTGTGTTTGCTTTACTTTTTAATGGTTCCAGTTCTTACCAGTATTACGTTTCCGATATTCTTGCTATTATGTCTAAAGTAAAGGTATTACTGTGCAGGGAAAAAACCCTTTAATGGATCCATGTTATATTTCTGGTTCCCTTAGAGACTTTGCATGGCCTTTGGCAAATCAATTTACTTTCTCCTCTCTAAGGTAAGGTAGTAATAGCACAGTAGCTCCCAAAGGTGTTCTATGTTGCCCTAACTTCTGAATAGAAAGTGCTTCATAAATATTAACATCATCCAACTAAAATGCATAAATTATTAGAGCTTAATGATGCAAGCAGATCTTATTTGGGATCTGGAAGATCAGCCAGCCCTGCTCCCACAGAAAGCCATGCAGAGTCAGCAGGGATGGGCCAAAGGGCCCAATTCCCAGCCAGTGGGTCTGCACATGGTCCTGAGCCCCAGAGGGTGGGAGCAGTGCCTTTCTTGCCCCTGAGACACAGGCACCCAAGATGGGCGTGCACAACAGCAAGGATGAACATGTTATCTTCAGAGCATCCAAGGAGAGCATGACCACCTTCTGTGAGAGACAGCAAAGCTGGGGTTTTGCTGTTAACTGGACAGAATTACTCTCTTGCTATGCTGGACTGTGAGACAGATGAGGGAGTTTAACACAAGGCCGAGTGTTCATTGTCCTGGCTGGCAGTTCTCAGGTGGATTTCATTAACTGACCACTGAGTAAAAACCAAAATTTGGTCCTCCAGCCTCAGATGACACGAATAAACAACAAAGCAGGAGAATTACTAGTGTTTCAACAGTGACATCATGCTGTGATATAAAACCCCCACTTGAGGTGTGGTGGTTAATGATAGGTAATTATTGACTAGAGGTTTTCAAGCTTTCCTTAAGACTGACAGCTTGAAGCCAAGGCTCGCTTTCTCTTTCTCAATGCTGGCAACCACATAGCAAAAAGAACTAAAAGTTATCTCTTTACCTAGCTAAAAAACAGTATCATAGATATGTGCATTAGATATTTTGATGAAAAGAGGTATTTCAATATTTGTAACTAAGCAGAATTTTTTTTTGTTTATTGTTCCTTTTGCATCCTATGCTTTTCTGACCACCATGACAGTCTACTGATTTGTGCTCAGTGCTAATGAGTAAATACTCACCACAGCCCAAAGTAAGCAAGGCAATTATTTTACAAGAGGAAAAAGTGTTCAGTTTTTAAAAGAAACAGGGGTACTTCTGACCTCATGCAAAGCATACAGGAGAAACTAAGTTTTCTGTCATTCTGCCAGGACAAGGTGTGCTGCCAACATCATATTCATCACTGATGTGTCATACTGATAATGGTCTTCATTGTCAGTGGCATAGACTTAAGGGCACAGTTTTTATTTTACATAGATACTATTGATAAGTAATTAGTTATGAACAGTAGAACATTTCTCACAACTTAAATTAAGCAAAACTACCTCAATAGGAACAATGATGCAATGATTTACACACACACTAGGTCTCAGCTGCTGTCCTTTGATTCAGTAGATAGTTTTCAAGCTCTTAAATGCCTGGATTTCTTTACAATTATATTACAGTAAGACAATGAAATGTGAGGCTAAAGAACAAATACAGCAAGAATGAGGCTGACCGTACTGGCATATGAAGGTCTATTTGGCAACATCCAATTAGAATATTCTCTATATTATGGATACTGAGCTTAGGTTCATTAAAATGAACTATATGTTGGTGTTATCTATGAATTGCTCTGACAAAAACCCCAAGCATTAGTTTTGACTACATTCATAGTACCTCTTAAGTTCTCAGTTCTTCTGGGTTAAAAAGCATAAGATTTTTCTGAGATGTTTCAAGCACTAAAACAAATCCCTGAAGCACAAAAGTTAAAGAAAAAATCTATTTTAAAAGCTCCTCCTCATTATCACCATTTTATTTGACATTAACTCCATTTGTATTTTGCAGAAAGTAACAGTACACTCTCACTCATCCCAGGGCAGAGGAAGCAGCAGGAAAAGGGGTCATGAATAGGTGTGAAGTTTAACTGAAAAAAAAAATTCACAATACTAAAAAGGGCAAGTTATTAGAGGCAGTGTAATTTAAGCGAGGGGTAGGGTTGGGAGGAGCAAGCAAGGAGCTTACAAATCCTATTACAGTCTCTGCTGTGCTGAATGACTGCTGAGAGTTGCTATTCATTTCCTCATGACATCTTCCTTCATGTCAACAAGTAGGCCAGTTATACATTTAGTAGATATAAAAGAATTAACTCCAGCAGAGAACTATTTCACCCTTCTTTCAGTCATTTTTTCTGTGGCCGAGATTAGACTCCAGAGGTACAGTAATGGGTAATTGGGAGGGAGGGAGTACAAAACAGCTTTGACAGGAAGAAACCTATAGATGAGACCTCACAAGTTTCAGCCACTTGTACACGGTGTCACAACTTACTGCTCCACATAGATTTCACTCCTGATTATAACCGATTCAAAGGGAATAACCTGCTAGAGTGCTATAAAGTACCTTCTGAAAGAGGAGCAAAATGCAACATGTCTCATGGCATTTAGAGCCCAACACTGGTCTCTCAAGGGACAGATACACTCCAGCTGGGATCACAGTCTAGAGGGAAACACTATTTTCATAGGTTTTACAGACCAGAAAGGGCTTTTGCCAAACTAATTCAAAGTGAACTTGTACAGAGGCTCAGGACACAGGCAGTCTTTGAAGCTTTCCCAGTTTAATAATTTCCTTTAGGATAGCAGTATTTTGACTCTCCTCCTGTTGACCCTACCTCTGAGATCCAGTACTGCCTACACAAAGATCAGCAGCTGAGAGGCATAACCCTGTAACCGTTGTTAGGAGAATCTCACGGATGCATGCCACAATGTGCTTCAAACCAAGAAGTACATAACCTAGCGATCAAATACAAGTGAAAAGGTAGTCATCACCAGGCAGCCTGAGAACAAGTGCCATCACTCAAGGGCAAGCAACAGCATGGCAACAAGCTACCACATATAGAAGTGCATTATAGGTAGCATTAAAGAAGAGGGGGAGAAAGTAGGGATTCAGGAGAAGAATTTACAGCACAGATGGTAAATCAAAAGAGATCCCCCCCATTAGCCTCCCATGAGAGAGGGGGTTCAGGGAAAGGAGCATTTCAGAAAGCAGATTTACAGAAAGACATACAAGACCTGAACCTTGAAAAAGAAGCTGCTTACAAAAATTTATAGCCTAGAGAATTTCACCAGGTTGTAAATTACATTCTTCATGAGAGATTCAATCATGCACATACATATGCAGGATTGAGAGTCACAACGCAAATATACTCCTGTGTATGTACACTAATTACGGTATGTGCCCCATTGAGTTTGAAGATTTAAAATACTCTGCTTCAAAGCTTATGAGCTCTACAATCCCATTAGTGCTTCAGAAATTAAAAACTTACATATCTATTATCTGATCATTTTACAGAATACATTTTCTCTTACTCAGATAAGCACTTTCCAGTCCTTGTTATGTTATAATATATACATCTGCTTTGAACAGATATTTAACGAAGGTATTCCTTGTAAAAGAATATCTGTTTTTTAAATATTTAATGCAATGTAAACATAAACTTGTTACAGAAAAGCAATTAAAAGAAGTCTTTCTAAAGATGAATAGATTTTTCCCTATCTTTTCTTAACCTATTCCATCAGAGCTATTAAATTTGAACTGCTTATACTGCTATGCTAGAGTACATATCTTGTAAGCAAATGCAGATAGCTGGATAATGTAGCTAAAACCACAAAATTGTATAGCAGAACAAAGACTGAGCAGTTTTCTTCCCTCTGCTAATAAACTTTATGCCTACAGCACCTCCAGACAACGAAGGCCACATCTGGCCATCAGTCAAAATCTGAACTGCTCTCACATAGGCCTGTGGGTAGGAGGGGGCTCCATCTCATCGACACTAGAAGTCAGGCTACACAGGTTTAGTGTACAGCTAACTGGGGTTTAAATTACAGTACAAAACAGCAATAATCTGAATGAAGTTCCAATTAAAAGGGGGACAAGAACAAAAATTCAAGTCTACTCTACAAAACAGAGCGATTCCGCTTTTCTTACCAGCAGGGTCCTACTGCATTCCAGTCAATCCTTGTGGATGCAGGAGTAGAATTTAACCTGAAGTATTTGGATCTGCCGTTAATAGCCTCCATCAGAGAGCAGGCAAGTACACAAGAAGCTTAAGATCATCACTTCAAACAGCTCTGAATTAAAGGGGGTTTTGTTGAGATTTTTTTGGTTTTTTTTTGTTTTTAAAAAGGATTTGCTACATCATTGTAGCACTAACCAATAAAACTGTCTAGTAGTTAAGTCTCATGCTCAGTTTGAATATGTTAAAAAGCTGCAATATAGAAAGTGTCAAAAGCTCTAGTATATTCCCTAAAATATAGTCTAAGGCTTTAAAAAATCATAAGCCATCTGACACAGTCCAAGAGACTCAGACCTTTTGCTTTAAAGGAACAGGCTCAAAAAGCTTCACTCACAGCATGCTGACATGCTGACATTTTAATATTTACTCCACAAATCTCGATAAGAGAATGTAACAGTAAATATAAGCCTTCCCCTCTAATCAAATTACTTCCAATCTTCAAACAAGATAAATGTCACCTACTAAAGCAGCATTCGTGAAGTATCAGCCCTTTATGATCTCAAAAAGACCAGTTACTCCTCAAGAGGCCAACCACAAGCCACCTACATTGTTTATTTCTGAAATGCAGCTCAATAGTTTAGAGTTTTCCATAGAGTATTTTCACTCTGCAAAACTTACATTTCCATTTTTTATACCACTGGAAAATTGCTACTAAAAGTGTATTGGTTTCTTCTGGTAAGAACTATCTTCTGAAGCAATAGGGATCCTATTTTTCCATGCTATGCAGTTACTTACATGATTTTTGCCTTTTTTAAACTTCTTTCACTACTAGACAGGAGTTTGATTATCTAATTGGTATAGCTAGTTCTAGGAGTATGGTATCTTTTCAAGTAGCCGGCCACCTTCGGTCACAGGAACTATAGGATTGAGGCTTAGAAATTTTTTTATTCATTATGTGTAGCTATAGTTAGAAAATAGTTAGACAATGCATTTATAATGATGAAGTAAGAAGTCTCTGCATCGCTAAAGAGACACACAGGAAAGTGACCAAACTTCTAATCCGTACCCTTTACTATGCAGCCTTCTCCACAAACAACGTGTTAATTGAATACTAAACTCTTCCAAGACTACAGTGAGTTGATAACACTACCATTAATTGGTTATATAACTATTTAAGTAGGATTAGGATCATAATCTGCTGTGAAACTTGACAGCAGGAGATGTGGTTCTGCAAATAAAATACTCATTTACAAGAACTTCTTTAAACCAAGATGGTCTATGTTCTTCACATTTTTCTGCAATTAAATTACAGCTCCATACTCCTCCGCTGAACATTGAGACAGTTTAAGTTAACATCCATTGCTGCAGTACCACACGTGCACAGTTTCTCTTCTTTTCCTGTGGGGTCAGATGCAGGACCCTAGAAGTTTGCTCTGTAACACATGAATACACAATCTATGATGCTACAATACCACATCTTACACATACACTTTGGAATTTTTCAACACCTTTTTCCAGCTTTTTTGGTCACTTTCATAAAATCCATTTCCATTCTTGGAAAGCATTCACTGTTTTGTTCCTGTGAACTACAGATTCCACAAGCCTTACTCTACTCATTCATATAACATTGTTAGAATCATGAATATGTTTGCCTGATGAAGAGGTCCAGGACACTTCTGTGTAGAACTGGACAGGATGCAGGCTTCTACAGAAACTCTTGCATTGTTCTTCTGCCAAGATTGCTCCTTTCAGCCCCATCCCCCTTCCTGCCCCAAAAGGTGTTACAACTACTAACATTCACTAATTTCAAAGGCCGCATAAGTCAACAGGTCACTTTACCCCTGAAAGCATTACAAAAATTGTGCAAGTCTTAATTTAAGAACGTGGTAATTCCACTGCTGGTCCTAAATACTGAAGTAAAACAAGCCCCTGAGTGCAGAGCTTTATCTACAGACAGAAGGCAAAGTAACAGACACTGGTTGATCCTTATTTTTCAGCTCTACTAGTGTATAATGAGGGCAAGATTCTTCCTTCTTGTTGTTCACAAAAAGCAGGGATTCAGTATAGCCAAATAATGACAGGGCTTCAAAAAGAGGGAAAATAAAAATAAAAAGAAAAACCCACAAAATCTCACCAGGATTTTGTTTTGCTTTTCTAAAAGAAAGGAGTCCATTTTCTATGCTACCTTTTCCATGTTTCAGGACATCTTGTCTCCTCTACAGCTTACTAGCTGGCTAGTTATTTCTTGTATTATACTAAAAAATGCAATAGAACTGTTAACGCACCTCTGATGTTGAGATGTACTGGTAGGGAAAAAAGCCACTAAAACACAAACATACATATTCCCAAAACACTATCCCAAGTGCTATATTTTCCTATTCCATAGAGGGAGAACAGACCACAGGACTTGCCCAATCCCCACTAGCAGACAAGAGCCAACCTGGGAAGCAAACCCCACACTCGTTTGAGTGCTGTTACTGTCACTCTTTCTATTCACAGCATATTCTTCTCTGTATAGAAGCTTACATCCCAGAGGGATGCAAAAGGAAAACGCTGCTAAAAAAAGGCAGCAACCAGAGGGGAAAATGCTGCTAAAAAGCTTTGGATTTTTTCCTCACATGCCTCAGTCTCCATTTCACTATAGTACACATCAGGGTTATATGGCTATATGCAAGGTTTTTACTAGTCTTGGTTGGTGTACTGACTGGCATGCAGAATCCAGAGGGTGAGAAGGAAGCAGAAGCACACCCATCTCCAAGGTACATTCCTGGACTATGGCTTTCAGCCTTATGTGTTTTTACACACAGGCACATGGGGGTTTTGTAATGATCAAATTCAGGAAGCATTTATCATGCAGTTTCCTACTCTAAGAAGATAAAGAACTTTTAATGCTAAAAGTCCTTATATGGTTAGCAAAGAAGTTCTGATTCTATGGCAAAATGGAAACAAACTGCATCAGGAAGGAAAATATACATTCTACACATTCTGATCAACAAACACAGTATTGATAAAGGGCAACTCGCATCTTATGTGAGCACTCCCTCCAACTCCAGTGGCACTTCAGTTTGTTAAGGTTGGAACAAAGGAGGAAAGAGACAAGCTGATCTGTACTCTGCTATCTGCGTTACAATTGCAAATTTTCCTTTGAACTACAATTTCATTACAGCTGTATCATGTTTTTGATAAAAGCATGTACTGAGATAATTCAAGGACATTATAAAACTATCTCAGAACTACCTCTGTAAAGCAAAGAAGCATGGTCCCATTGCTCTATCAGGAAATTGATGCTCTAGAACTCAAAGTGTATTAACAGACCTCGGAACACAGGTAAAAAAGACCCTGACTTCAAGGAAGATAAACTCTCTATTCTGTACTGGTTTATGTTGTTGTTGGGGCAGGATTTTAGACATGTCAGTTATTATGTTTATGATCTCTTTACTCTTCAAAACAACAAAACATCAACTTGCAAGATGCATTCCTATGAAAGCAAGCTATTGATACTAAATATTATAAGACACTAATTTTCTCTTAAAATAAGAAAATTAAGCTCTCTTAACCAAGAGCCTACTGTAATTATTGCTTTGAAACATGTACCTGAATGTAACAGGACCACGCTAAATCACAAATCACTGGGTTTTATTCCTTCTGGGGGAGAAAAATAAATCTTAAACAGATATGCTGATCAGTGGAGTCAGTAAAAACATACTAATTTCACAGAACAGTGGAGTTTGGGACCCTACTCCAAGCATCACAAGTAGAGTATACTAAGTACTACAAAACAACTCAAAATTAAATAAGCATTCCCTGAGTACTGGTGCTATATTTCAGGAGTGATCCTGTGGCACCATGGGTAAATTTGCCTGAATTGAGATAGAAACTCAGCATTGAGATAATATAAATACAAACATAAAACATACCACTCTTCATTATATAAACTTGAGCTGGTTCATTAATAAGCATCAAGCATGTTTTCTATGTAAAAAAATTACATTCCACACACCTGTATTTTCTACTGATTTTGATAATTGTCTCTGAAGTCTCTTGGCTCATGCTTGAATAGACCATCTTTGAACAAATATGCATTGAAGAAACAGCTGAGTTTAGCTTTCTTAAGTTCTTATGAACAGCAATAAGTGGATAAACTTTGCATCAGGGCAGGGGGGAAGGAACAGATCAAATAGCATGCTTAATTACACCATGAAAACTCACAGCTTTTGTTGCCTTCTAGTGTATTCAAGCTTATGTCCTTTGTTCATCACTTCATTAAATAAGCTGCATACATACTGAAAGTAAGTTAATACAATTTCTGTTACACAACAACCCTGTAAAGGGACATCCTTATTCCTGTCACACTCAGATCTGCACTAAATGCCTATGAAGTCAGTTCCTACACAGGTAAGCTCTTATGCAAAAAAAAAAGGAGGTTTAATTCCAGTACCAGTTTTAGGATCTGATTGGATTTAAATTATTTGGCACTTGAAGTTCTGAAAACAAAAATATGCCAAGTTGCTCTTTACTTTGACAAGTGTTCTGTAAACTGCTGCCAGCAGCATTCTAATTGAATTACATGAAAATATTTAATAAGGAATCTAAAAGTGAAATTAAATTTCTTATTCTTCCCCAGTGAGCGTATGTATGTCGTACATACCTGAAACACAGAAGAGAACTACATATTCCTTCCCATCCAGTCACTGTCAATTAACTTAGATTTTAACACACTATACCGTTGTCTTCACAAGTTTTCTACCTGTCTAGATAGGAGCACATAGGATACACTAGTTCTAGCAGTATTTA
The DNA here is from genome assembly GCA_034008185.1 of Gorsachius magnificus. NCBI lineage: Eukaryota > Metazoa > Chordata > Aves > Pelecaniformes > Ardeidae > Gorsachius > Gorsachius magnificus. The sequence goes on from CM067081.1 coordinate 92,895,777, forward strand.
AAAAAGTTCTGAAGCTATAACTGCTAAACTAATACAGCACTCCAACAATAGCACTATCCACCACACATTCATGGTGTTATACACAGGGAATACATATGTTTATTTTAAGTCTTCATCTCTCCTTTATTAACAGTGCTCTGGCAAGGAACTGCAACCAGAGCATTTGGAACAAACAAGCCAGCCTTTCCCTTCTCTACTAGAATACCCAACCACCCACTACATTCCATCACCAGGTACTACTACATCCCATACTTTCTCTTACGATATGATATTGTTCACATGATATTCTATTTCCAGAAGTGCCAACAGCTAGCATCATGTTATTTTTGGGATACTGTCTAGCAACTAGGGCTAATATGTTAAGTGCCCAGCCTACAGTTCAGGCTGCTGGTGGCCACACTACGCAAGAGCAGTCTGTGCTAAAGTTGTAACTTTACTCATGAGCATTATCATCTTCAGTGAGTTGCATCAAGTTCTGACAGCAGCCTCAACTCCATATGATGGAGCTGTACAAGTCAAGGTCTGAGATAGACAGGAGTGGCACATGTATCCTGGAGGCAGGTGCACTTCCTGAAACATCCTCTGAAGTCAGAGAAAACCCTACTCAGAAGATCAGGCTCCATCAGACTGTGAACATGAGGAAAAGTTGGATTTGATCAGAGAATGGCCATCCACATTTGGAATATAATGCAGATTCATCTTGCTCCCTTACAAGTAGATTAACGGTAGTTAAACAATAGTGCAAAGTCACAACAGCAATGGCCAGGAAACTCAAATAGCCTTTCTCACAGTCTGGAAAGCAAAGAGGCTGTCTTCCCTCCCCCCCCACTTAGAACTTGAAGGTTTTCAGGGATTTTCTGTAGACCTACATTGAGTAGAAGGTTCCCCATCAGTCTCTGTTATGGTATGTACTGGCAAGTAATCCCAAGCTTAGCTGAAGCTGGGCTCCCTACTCCACAGCTGCAGTTCTTGGTGAGTATTACCTTTCTTTCTTAAAGAATATTTGTTGTTGCAAAAGTTTTTTAAATTTCAGATACAATTAAGAATCCTTCTTTCTACCAGCTGTAAAAGAGGTACTCATGAAAGACAAAGCACAAGTTTTGAATATCATATCTCTGTAGTTTGATTGACATATAGCTTTATCTATTTAGGATGCTAGAAGATACAACATTTTGGAACAAGGAACATTAGGCTCATCTTTCATAATGAAGTTATAATTTCACAGTGTTTATACAGATTCATACTTCAAAAACATCCCCTTTCATTATAACACATGTAATGAATAATTTGCAATACAATTTCAGGAAGCAAATACTTTAAAACTCAGAAGTATTTTTCAAATTACAACAGCTACAAGAGATGAAAGATAGTTAACATCAATTAAGCAGAAATAATTGTCTTTTAAAAGCCTAGACACAAAAATACACAGCTTTCATAAAACTTAAGCTCTGGAGCTTTTAAAAGTATTCTAGATTTGCAAAAGCTTTAAACTCTTCCTGGTGAGTGCTAATGTTTTGAATATGAATTAGTTGTTTGACTGCAGTAGTCATGTGCCTATGCACTGTACCTTCTCTTCTTTCCCACGACAGATGATTGAAATCCTGACATATCACATCACTAAGAACTTTCCAGCAGAATATTTTACATAAGTCTAAATGAGTCAGTCAGGGGATTTTTTTTTGTTTTAGAGCCAATTTCTAAGGAGGGGGAAAAAACCTACTGTAGCTGATTTTTCCCAAAAGTATCCTGAGGGAGTTTATATTAAGAGTTTAAAGAATGGAACTGGCTTTGGTATTCCATTCCCAGTTGCTAATTTATTATCTGGAGAAAGTCACATGAACCTTAAAAGAAAGCTTGATGAAAAGGGATCTGTCTCAGCTGCATGGGGTTTAATTGACTTCTCAGTCTTGCAAGAATGCATTAGTATTATCTATGCCTCTGTTTAACCATCAGCCGAATGGCAATCATCATGATGAATTAATTTTCTACACTGCCATGCAAATCATAACCTTCTTTTGTGGACTCATTTCTCTGTTTAGCAGGACATGTGGTAGAAACCTGGAATACCACAATTCTAGACAAGATCATATGGGATAGCTGAGCAGGAAGGGAGAAACTGCCTAAGGGCCATCACATTTACCTATCTTGTTATACGCAAACAAGTAGTTCTCAGGTTCCACACCCTCCCCCCCCCCCAACAGGGCAGGGGAAGTTTAACTTCTACTGTAGGACACTGTATCCAATTAATACTCAGCACTTCCTTTAATTATCTCTAATGAAGCAAATTCTCTCCCAATTACTTTCAGAGTCTGAAAGTGCAGGAGCCTACCTCAATAGAAGCAGCCTCAGGTTACAACCACTTTGCACGGTTCTGATTAAGCCAGCACGCAGATGCTGAGCAAATAGCATATTTTGGTGCAGCATTACCAGGCCTCAATCTGTAGTTCTTTTCTGTACTACTGATAATCTTTACATCTATGAAAAACCAGAGAACCCAGCAGTCATCCCAGGGGACAGGGCATCTTCCAACACTACTGCCATAATTGTTGTCACTGGCCACCAGCATCATAAAGAGGAGGGGGGAAAAAATATGACCACACTAACATAAATTTAGCAAGTTCAAGATGGATTGGGAAGCAGATCAGAAAGTTTCTTCACACAGTAGAAGTGTTCTTCACCCATCTGTTGCAGGAACCCATGGGGAAAGAATCCCAACTGAGCAGCAAGTCCTCTGCAGATTCACAGGATTTTCACAGCACTCTGACATTTCAGTCAAGCTGGAGACCAGCAGTAACCAGTGAGGCTTTTCCATAGTTGCATGGATTTAAACAATGATAACTACATAACATTGCAACTTTATTTCCACAACAACCAGGTAGCAACTAGCATTCAGCTGAAGAATTTAATATTTTGCAAGTGCAGATTGCCAATCCTTAGTTATTTCCCTCTAGTGTTCAGCAAAACATTACACTTGAGATAAGAGGGGAAGATCACAAAAAGCCTAACTGAATTAGCCTAATTATTGTGTGTGGAAAAATCAACATAAAACCAAAGATTCTGTATAAAAGACTTTGTTTTCCCAGTCACTATTTTTTTCAGGAACACATGAGCTTACTGTGATGCTAGATAGGCTAAAGAGAGGATGCCCCTAGAATTGTAAGGCACACTTAGGACTAAAGAAACAGTCTTAGGTGTAACAGATTTGTGCTTCGCACTAGAGGCAGTCTGCAAGGCTGAAGACAGTTCACATCTGATGTGGGCCATCAAGAACAAAAATACTATTGAATATAAATTTATTAGACAACCTTTATTATGCTAGCCTACTTCTACTGATCTTATGACACAAAGTTGAAATGTCATATTAGTCCACTGTAAGCAGTTTAATAAATTCCAAACATCAAAATAACAAGTTTGCCTTAGCATTAGAGAAAATGAAAAGGGCAGACTCCATCAGCTAGCAAAAACTTAACATCACAAAGTCATGAAATCATAGCTAAATAACAGTTTTGCTTCAATGATTGCTTGTTAATATACTGCCTCAAGATAAAAGTCAGATACTAGTCCCTAAAATATGCCTTGCCTTTTGAATAAAACAATGCCAGACATTCTTTGCAGCAAGTTTATTTGGGGCCACAGCTCATCCAGAAGTTTTCACTAATTCACATTCTTTACAGCTCATCCTTCCCTCCATTATCTTAAACTTAGGTAGAACACCAAGTTTGGGAAAAGTCTGATTTACATTGCTTTTCTTTTTTGTTTTTCTCCTTGTACAAGGTGGAAATGAAAATTGCTAGGCAGGACAAACGTCCTAAATAATTTGATAAGAGTGCACTTCCCTATTTGATAAGAACCACAGACACTGACTGAACAAGAAGTACAAAGAGCTTTTGCAAACAAGCAAAATATAAGCTTGCTTTAGTTAATGTATATTTCTTTACAATTCAATGAGACTTACAATCAAGAAAATAAATTGGTTAACCAGTGTATTATCTGCCTAGTAAATAGATTGATATTCAAAAATGATGATCCAAGCCACAGCTTCAATATCCAAGCCAAAATGCACTTAAGAAGCAACCCAGCAACCACTTCCAAGACTTTATGTAGATAATACTATTTATGGTATCTGATTGCATGCTGCAGCATAACTCAATCACATTGTGCTCTTGATATCAACCATAAAGGATAAGGACAGCATAAAACTAACCTTGAAATTCAGAACAATACTTTTGCCAGATTACACAAAACAGCATATTGCCTATCAAGCTCCAGAAATAAGAGGTGGTGTTTTATTTAAAGTGATTATATAGATTTAGCAGTGGATGGAGCACCACACAGCCAGACATTGGTACATGGCAGGAGACAGGTTAGCTTTCACAAAGAAGACATTCATACTTCAAAGTTACTTAATGCCAGGGTGGGGTTTTTTTGCCCACTGCCAATGACCACAAACCAAGTCACCACTTCATTCAATTCAGTGATGATTCCTACCTTAAAAAGGGAGGGACAGAAGTAGTACTGTATTGAGTTCTCAATCTGAGATTCAAATTGCAGGAGACCCCTTTAATGAAAATAAATCCATTACCTGTAATGTCCAACAAGTCTAATCACAAAACATAGTTACTTATTCACAGGATAGAATCAGCTGTAGTACACAAGAAAGAACCCACATACTTGTACTTACTAAAATGCTAATTATTTACAGATGTTGTAGTTCTAAAGCTAGTTTAAAAACCTACAGTGTTTCTTTAGATTTACATTTGAAATATCAGAACTTCTTAGCATACAAAAATATTGTTGCCAAGGCAACAGTATACAGAAGGCAGACAATTAAAAACCACAGATATTGAAAGAGCAAGATATTAAATTTAATATCTTAAACTGCTGTTTAAGTGGTCTTTTACCATTGACATAAAAAATGTTCACTTTTGAGCAGAGACTACCACTTAACAGGAGTTAAGTTTTGAATTATTTTGGTAACACTTTTAGGAGCAATTTCCCTCCACTCCAGTTCTGTTCAGACTGAAATGACCAAGCACTAACAGAAGCTGCAAGTGATCAGCACTTCTGAGCATACCAGACCCCATGCTTTTTAAATGCATAACTAGGGGAAAAAAGCCACTTCACTACACAAAAGTCAATTTTTCATCTTACAGAGCAGGCCATCCACTATACCAAGATGAGGAGATTATATGGTGCATGGTTAGATTCTTCTCTCACAAAAAGAAATAAAGCCTGTCAAGTATAGCAGAAATAATGGAAATAACCTCAAAATAAAAGAACAAAACAAGATGGAAACTCAATTCCAGCAAAAGAAGTATAAATAATCTAATTTTATCTGGAAAAAAACCCAGAAAATTTTAGTACCATAGTTTAAAGCACAGGATGAAGTCCCAAACTCAGCAAAATCACTTTGATTTCAGTGATTTTTTTTTTTTTTTTACACACACATCTAAACCACATACTTAAAAATTACCTTCTATACCACCTTTACAGGCTTTGATTATAAACGTTACCCAAAACTTCTAGATTCACCAAATTCCAACTTTCAGGCTAAAATCAGCAGTTCATTCTGCTTATTAAATCCAGCAAAGGTATGTTCTGAAGTGGGATGAACAAGAACAGAAGGATGTTGCTGCCGCACCACTAGGAGCTTGTGTCCTTTGCATGCTACAAGTGTCCCACAAAACCATGACTGAACAGGCTAGGCCAGGAATTAGTCTGAACAGTTTACATCCACATTTAAATTGTGTTTCATCCAGATTTATCATTACAGTTTTCTTTTTTCTTTAAGTGATATGAAAGTATATCCATCCAAAACCAAGTTTTGTATGTAAAAAAAATGTATAAAGTAGTATATGAGATATTTATTTTAACACATGCATGAGCTTTATGACCACAGACCCTGTACTTTCCCCTCAAACAGTAGCTTGGCTCAGCCCCTAAAGCAGTTTTGGACAAGATCCACAGTTCTTCCCACACGCTGCACTTTTAGGAATAGATATATCACATACAAGTCTCTCTTCACTGCAAAACACTAGCTGTGATCCATCAGAGCCAAATCTCCACCTTCAGCAGCCATGAAGGTATTTCTTTTATTTTTGAAGGGGATCCAACTCTTTGCAGCTGGGGTAGCAATGACACACCAGCATGCCACTAAAGCTCTGACAGATTCAGCAGAGATACCACTTTTATCTGCTTGCCCAGAAGCGCTCCATGAATGCCATTTCAAGACTGACAACGAACAGCACGCATGTTTGGGCACAGCAAACACTCCTGGCCCCCTGGCACGCTCACATCAGTGCTCAGCACAGCAGAGCTGCTCTGGCAGATGAGGTTCCCTTGATCAGCAAGGTACCACACCTTGGATACAGCATATATGCTTTGTTATGCAGAACCATTTGTTTTCCCACTAGACATACTTGCTAACATTCACCAGGCGTCACTGTGTGGAGGAGGAGTGTGGCATGGGCTCCAGCCAAACAAGCAGAGCACATCGCATGCTGTTCCCTCTGCACTGACAAACCCATGGAACTCTCAGGTCTCCAGATGCGTGAGGGAGAAGGGGAGAAGCACCCACTCAAGTTACCCAGTTTGGGATATGTACTAACAGCTGTAAGTCACCTACAGTTTCCACACCAATGAAGCTGGGGGAGGGCAGGGGGAGCAAGGAGAAGAAAGAAGGGAGAACCACCACTATATATCTATTTAACTATCTGTATCTCCATTGTACATTGTACCTATACCTTTTAATAGCATTAAAGTATAAAAGAAAACCAAGAGTTCAGAATACATACTTGCTTAACACTGCTTAGTGCCAATTCCTAACAATTGTTATTCTGTATATAAAGACCAGAACAGTTGTCTTCTAGTCAAAATGTCAAGTCATGAAACTTAGCAGAAGGAAACATGGAGAGGATCAAGTCCTTACTCGAACCCTGAACCACAACAAATCATTCTTCTAAGCAAAGTCATCATGTCATAATAGCAGCTTGCTCCAGATCTGCATAATTTTGTGAAAGAAGTTAAGAACAAATGAGGTCTTAAGCCCTTTTTTCTAAAGGCTGTGTATGAACTGAAGAAATTACAGTGCTTTGTTGCTAATCATGGCTACAGTTACTAAGCTCTGCAACAGTAATAATAAAATCTAAATCTTCATTAAAATGATGATAAAGTATTATGGCATGCAGATTTTGTTTTTAATTGCAGAAACCCACTCTCTGCTTTGAGTTCTATTTACATTCATTTTTAAAACAATCCTTCTTTTAACGTGGCAAACATCCAAATGCATTTGAGACTTGATGGTGGTATTTTACTGTATAGCCAAGAAATTCTGGGCAATGGAAACCACGTGTTCTTCAGAGAAATTAAAGTCAGAAAGACAGGTTTTATTAAGCTCTGACATCCATTTCCCAAGCATGGTCTCCATGTACTCAACAAGTGAGACATCAGGTAAGATACATTAAAGACCCACACTTACTAGACTGGCATGCTTAATAATGATTTTGAAAGTGTAACATTAGAACCATCGAACCATCATTTGGTTGGAAAAGACCCTTGAGATCGTGTCCAACCTTACCGTTCCGCTACTAAACCATGTCTCTAAGCACCTTGTCTACATCCCTTTTAAATACCTCCAGGGATGATGACTCAGCCACCTCCCTGTGCAGCCCATTCCAGTGCCTGATAACCCAGTGAAGAAATTTTTCCTAATATCTAATCTAAACCTCCCCTGACACTACTTGAGGCCATTTCCTCTCGTCCTCTCTCTTCTTACTTGTGAGACCAGCGCCCACCTCCCTACAGCCTCCTTTCAGCCAGCTGTAGAGGGTGATAAGGTCTCCTCTTCTCCAAACTAAACAACCCCAGCTCCCTCAGCCACTCCTCAGCAAACTTGCACTCCAGACCCCTCACAGCTTCATTGCCCTTCTCTGGATATGCTCCAGCACCTCAATGTCCTTCTGGAACTGAGGGGCCCAAAACTGAACACAGTATTCAAGGTGCAGCCTCACCAACTTGTAACACTTTCACCTTTGCAGCTGGTTTACAGAGTCTTTTTGTTAATACTAGCTTAACAGCTGCCTGGATCAATCTTAGCCCACTAACCTTGAGACCCAGAGGGATTCTGGTTTAGCACCTATTTTAAGACTTGCCAGTGCCCACACACAGGACAAAGGGAGTATGCTCAGCCTAAGTCTCACACCAGCAAGGAGTAGGGTGGTCCATTGGATCTGGGGAAAGCCCAGTTCAGGTGGCAACTGTTAAACTGAAGAGCCACGTAGAAGACATCCTTCTATGAAGAGAAGATTTACAAATTAATACCATTATGGCCAGAAGATACCATGAGACAGATGACTAGACTGATTATTTATGTCAGACTCTGAAGTATCGAGTCCAGTAACTTGCATTTGGATATAGCTCAACTTAAAAAGTACCACTACATGCTGGATCAAACACCTCTAGAGATGGAGGATCTATCCCCAGAGGTTAGCCATCTTCCCTGATCAGGATATCACATGCTTTAATTTAAGTTTGTTAGCTTTCGCTTTCCCTTTCTTGTTGTGCCTTCCCCTGCTAAGGCTTTCAGCATCCAGGATTTTCTGCCCATGAATATACTCGCACAAAGTAATAAAGTTACTCCTGTAGCTTTTCAAAAAAGGATTAAAAAAAAAGACTGCCTGAGCTCCATAGACATTCAGCTTAGATCTCAGGTTTTGTGAATGTGGTTTTTTTAAACACATTTCTCACACTAGAATCAGCCATGCTGTACACAAGAGTCAAAAATAACTTTCCTACACCTATTTCCCTACATCATCACATTACGAGCACGTGCTGAACAGAGCCCCTCCAGCGACCACTAAGTTCTTATCCGGTGCAGTCCCTCTCTCCGGCAGCACAGCTTACATTCCTCACTCCTAAGCTTTGCATTTGTGTGAATCTTCTTCGAACACCCAGGCAACCCCAGCCATCCCGTATGAGTGGAAGTGAAAAATGATTGTGTTGGAGCTAGTAATTATCCCCATGGAGATGCAACAGGGATAACCCAATTCCGTTACAATTCCCCAATGGCAAGTCCTACGATACAACTGTTTAGTGGGTTTTAAGCAATTTAACAGGTATTTTATTACTAGTACTAATTTTTATGTGTGTTGTAATATATGAGAAATTACTTTATCAAGGAAATTTGTTAAAAGAAAAAGTATTTGACAGAACCTGCTTTCCCTTAAATTGCGCTACCAAGCTTTAAGATTTTATTTTGTCTTTACATGAAGTGAATCCGCATAACTTTTTTTCAATTATTTTACCTAGCATTGACAGCAGGATGCCCAGATTAATGCTATCTGCATCAACCCACCCACCTCGTTAAAATATTGGTGCTCTGAGCTTTTGAATAAGACCTCAGAAAATAGGAGCGTGGATTATTTATATATGGCAAGTACCTCAACATATTCTACCCTAACTTTTCTCTAGTTTCATGAAGAGGTAAAACTTGTACCTACCAGAGGTCAAGTTTTATATCCAGGAGGGCAAAAATTTCCTCCACACCAAGCCAGAAAGCAGCAGATACCGAAAGCATAAATATAAACAGAGTGGAAAACAAGTGGGATATAGTCTCGTTTAAAGCTCCTTTAGTATCCGATGCCCTAAATCTCCAAGGACTTACTGCACTAGCTTCACTTTCAGTCACCAAGAACTTCCCTGCTGGGAAGGATTTTCACAAAATCCTTTCTGCAGGCCTATGAAGTGCCTCCTGGGAACAATTTAGCCTTTTTCACATTACTACATGGTTAAGAAGTCTGTGCCAGCATTTCACTCCCAAGAAGGCCTCCTAAAACTTCCAATCCAAAATTGTTCAAGGTGAATGCACATCCAAACAAACAGAGCATCCAAACTGCAGAAATACCTTACCTAGGTAGTAGGTTACAGAAACCCCAAAAACAAAATGAAACTATCCTCAGGCTTGCAAACACCATCTCATCAAGTTCTTCTCAGCTTACTTGTGCAAACAGCTGTGTTAATTTGTTATAATTTCTCCCCAAACCCATAGTCAGATTTTAAGCTATGTGTTTCAGAGTTAGATGATAACAATGAAAGATAAGCAGGAATAGATCACTGTGGGGTATATTACTGGGCAGGGGGGAGGAATACCTGTGATGAATATCACCATGGAAATTGAATTTTCTCATCTCTTCAGGCTTATAAACATCTGGAACAATTCTGTGATCCTTAAACTGATCCTGTTTCTTATTCACCATGGAGCATAGACCAGGCAATTGCGTCCAATCAAGAAGCACAAAAGTTTGCTCCATGCTAAAATCTAAATTCTAATACTACTTTATAGCAGAAAACTGGGAAGATGTTTTAGAGCCATTTGAGATCTTACACATCCTATGATACCATATGTCTAACATATATTGCCGCCGAAGTCAATTTGAAAACAGACTTTCCAAGTGAAACAGAAAATACAGGGGGTAATTAGGAAACACACAGGTAACATTCCCCGTCTAGCTTCTCAGAGAGAGTGTTCTCAACTACGATTTTTTTAAAACAGGAAATCAAACTAAACATTGTCAGTAGTTACTAGCTGGAAGGAAAAGAAAAAGAAAAGGAAGAAGGCGGCGCTCTCAGCTCAGAGTTGGAAGCACCCAACAGTAAAGCTATTAACTGCAACTTCACTTTCTGGAAATCACATGGACCTGAAGATACTGTTTTTGTCAACCTTCAAGTTCTCTCATCTCCAACCAGCAATCACCCAGATACACTGTTATGCATGAACAGGACAGCCCTTTAAATAAAAAGGGCTTTATCTTTGTGTTGTACGCATGCTGCATTTTGCGCCTCTCAAACCATAAGCAAGCTAAGTATGGAACAGGGAACACATGCTGCTGTAAGAGGTAACACAACCAGCCTAACCAGGAATGACTATGGAGACAGCTCAGCAGACACTTTTTTCTTTCATATTCTCCCCACGCTGCAGATACTTAGATAAAAGATGTAACATGAAAGCCAGAAGCAGGTCTCAAATGGAAAAAAAAAAAAGAGAAAACCTAAACTGCCACCCAACCCCACCACTTCCTACTCCCACCAAGGCAATTCCCATCCTTTAAATGCCAAAGTGAAGGAGAAGCAGTTAGTATGAGAAACGTAGGAGGCTTGTAACATTAGAAGCCACACTTTGCTACCGGAGCAAAAGGTCTTCAACCCAAGAATTGCACCACTAATACTTCAGTGGGAAAGCATCAGATAGTGCTGCAAGAGTGTCTTTAGCAGAATAAAGCCAAAAAAAACATTCACAAAATCAGTCACAGAAAATCTAAGCTCTGCTTGCTACCACCCCAACACTTTCAAAGTTAAGTTTCCCATAGCAGCTCTCACCATTGCATAATACACAGCAAGGATTTTGTCACCATTTCTTAAAACACATCCAACAAATCACTTTTAAAAAGTCATTTAACTGTGTAAGGACACCATTATTTTAATGCTTGTTTACTGGGCAAGCACACAGGGCTTCTAGAAGAGTTAATTTAATTTGCAGCTCCGCGTGCACTTGTGCCTCAAATGAGTAAATGCTGAATGGTCTATAAATACCTTTTACTACCACGGATTTGGTTTCTTTCCAGGACTAAGCAAAAAAGGCACCTGAAACTTTATCCCCTGGGGGAGCGCTACAGCTGCTTCCATTTGCAGCGCTCACGGCGCCGCCACCCTGGCCGCTTACCCACAGCCCAAGGCAGGGGGCACCCGGGGCGGGGGGCGCAGGGCGACACCCGCGGGGCGGGGAGGGGGGACACAGACGCCTCTCCCGTCACACGGCGAGGCACCCTTCGCCCAGCGGGCGAAGCCCTGCCGCGCCGCACAGCGCAAGAAAAAGTTGAGCTCATAAATTTAAAAAGCCCCAACCAAACAGAAAAACCCCAAAACAAAACCCCACACAAAGAAGAGCCAGCTGCTGCTGCCGCCCCCCTCTCCCTCCCCCCCCCCCCCCCCGCCCCGGGCCGCCCTCCGCGCGGAGCGACACCTACCCGACCGGCTGCGGATGTACGCGGAACTCATCGGCGGCGGCTCCATCCCCATTAGCAGGGCCCGGGCGTCCCGCCTCAGCCATACCCGGGGAGCGCGGGAGAGAGGCGGGCGGGCAGGGGAAGCCCGGGACGGGGCGAGGGCGGAGGGAGCCCGGGACGGGGCGAGGGCGGAGAGAGCCCGGGACGGGACGGGACAGGTGCAGCGCGATGCCGCCCGCCTTGAAATAGCTCCGGGGCGGCGGCTCCGGCCCCCACCCCCGCCCCCGCCCCACGCGCGGTCGATGAGGAGAGGCGCAATTAGCGCGCAAATGGCCCCACGCGGGGCAGGAATGACTGAGCAGCCCCCACCGCACCGCCTGCGCGGTACCGGCAGGGAACGGGCAGTGATTGAGGCGCCGTATACGCTGCGGGATGGAGGGGGATTTCAACTTTTTTTTTTTTTTTGGGGGGGGGACACCCGCACAGCTGTACATCGCCGCAGTCCCCCCCATCTTGGGCAGCGCTGCCCCCCTTGGAGGAATCCCCCGGCAGAGGGGTGCGGTGGGTTTGGGGGAGCCGCCTTGCCTAGCGCGGGATGGGGGAGCGCCCCTCTCCCCCCCGTACCCAGCCCTGCCAGGCCCGGGGAGCAACCGTGCCCGCCGCGGCGGGGCTGGGCGCTGGCTCTCGGGGAACAGACGGAAACGCGCCGGAGTTTTTCTTCTCCCCCCGCCTTGGAGGGGCGAAGGCCCTGCAGACCCAACCGAACGGCTCTGCCCGCTCGGCGCAGCAGCGCCCGGCTCGGCCAGCCCGGCTTTGGGGAGGGGCGGACCCCTGAAGCCCCCCCAGCCACAGCCCGATGATACTCGCAGGCCTGTGACAGCTTTCATCTGCCCTTTAGCAAAGGAGGGCACGGAAAACATTGCCCCTGGCGTTTGATACGGCAAAGGGGCTGCTTAGTCCCCTGCATCCCAGTGAAGGGGCCAAACGCTTCCCGCTGGCATCGCTTCCTTGCACCCTCCCATTAAATGCCTGTTTGGTCGGGCTGCCTCCAGCCCGCCGTCAACTCCCTTCCCTTCAGTTTTCCCTCCACGCTGACATTCAGGACTCGCCTTTTATGCTGTCTCCCTTCCCTCATCAGGCCCCCCAGTATCTTGCATCGCCTCGAGGTGACCAGGTGCAGGAAACAAATGCGCGGGGGTGTATTTAAATGCCCTCTCTCCCTATAACAGCAATCCAAACTCTTAAAAACGTGCCTTCAAGGATGGACGCTAAGGAGACAGATAATCGCCTATTTTTGTGTGTTAGTTTGTAGGACAGCATTGTGGCATATTTAATACAAATTTAGCCTGTTTCTCAGCTTTAACACCAGTTCATAGATAATTCATAAACAGAGGGACAGGAAATTGAGGATAAGTTGCCGAAAGGACGTATGCTTTCACTTGTACTTTGCGTAGATAAAGGGCTTGAATCTCTTCGTGTATGCCAGAGTATATCAGAAGAAATGTACTTGTCTGAGGATAACAGAGTTAAATAGAATAAAAATAAAAACTAGGTAAGAAAACCAGGTCAGAGGCAATGAACAGTTAGATGAAGATTTTTTTTTTTATTTTTTTTTTTTTTTAGGCAGCAAGGCATATGGTGGTAGTCAGATCCTGAGGAAAGGAGCTTGTCCCCAGGTGAAGTAGTGGGGCACATCCTCCACACAGGTGTTGTCTCATGGCTTGGCTCTGCCCTCTTGTTGTTTGTAGAGAGTTTTATGAGATGAGGCAGGTGGGAAGTTTTGCACAGTCTGGTATTTCCAAAAGTATTTTTTTCAGCTTTGTTCATGATGATCAGCGTTTATTACTCCAACGAAGTGATTGGGAATAGAACGAAGTATTGCCAGCCTTAAATAATAAAAAAGCATGACTCAGAAAAGGCAAGAAATTGTCCTCAGATTATTCAGGGAAGAGAGATTATATTTCTTTGTCCATATTCCCATTTTCAATTCCCTCTGGCCATGCCAGGTGTCTGCCAACTCTCACAAACTTCCAGTGATGCAATTTTGGCTCCCACCACAGGGGTTCTTGCTAGAAAACCTGGCTGAGATCAAATTGCAGGCTGGGTTACAGCACTACAGCTAGCGAGGAGAATCTGTAGTTCCTCCTCCAGTATCACCATTCCGCTTAATACCCTGTTACTGCCCATCCCCGAGTTTTTCCCAAGCTATCAGCTAGATTCTCCCAGTCCCACAGCAACCCAGACATTCAGCAGTTTGTGTCTGTCTCCTGGTGTCTTGTTTTCTTGACCTCCGCCTCTCTTTTTTACAGTGGACTTTCTTTTTGCATTCTGGTGCTTTAGGGAGTACGGCGGTTTGCACATGCCTTCCTCTCCCCCATAATATGCATAGCTTTGCAGAATTTAAAATGGGATTCACGCGTTCCTCAACAGCTGATCCAGAGCCTCCCATATGTTGTCTGTTCTGTCTTTAAAACCCACATGGGGAGATGGTATAGCTGCTTCCTTCTTCTTATCCCAGCTCATCTTCTGTCTGTTCCTGAGGGCAAAATGGAGGGAAGATAATTTTGCCTCTTTATGGACAAGTTCTGATCACCGTTCTGCTGTAAGAAAAATGTAGAAGGAAACCAATCAGGACAGAGATGAAAATATCATGACTGACACTTCTGTCACTCCAGACTGCCTGTATCAGTAGCCAAAATGTCATTACTGTAATTCGACGACAGTAAGAGCACTACCTTAACTAAATGCTGAATCTGTTCTACTTTGTTTTACAGACCCAACAAGACTGCGTGCAGAACTTCAATGCTAGAAGTCTTAACAGACTTGGTTAACTTCATGAGCAGGCATAGTCCCCTAGTGTGCAGGACCTGACGTTTTTGGGCTAAGTAAGAAATCTGCATCCCAGTTCTGCAAACGCTAGCTAGTACACCCCTATACACACACATACACACACACACATATATATGTTTGCAGTGCTGCTGTTAGTTAAGTTCTGAGAGTCGCCAATAAGAATTCCCCATTTTCTGCCGTATTTTACGTGGTGTTTGTTATCATTTGGCTTATGGGTCTTGTTTCCCCACAAACAGAATTCTGGTTTGAGACAGAGCAGGTCTCCGGGAAGCTAATCTAATCACAAAACTTTCTTAAGTATTTAAACTTCTGAAGTCCAAATCAAGGTAAGACACTAGAGCAACATTTATTACATTCTTTTGATGAAGTTATTCCATAAAGTTAGTAACAGGAAAAAAAAAAAAAGATTTTATACACTCCTTTCCCAGAACAATTATTCTAATCGTGAAAAGGTTTTTCTACTGAGGCCCCTAAATGTCACATCACAGCAGCCAGATAGCAAGAGATTGGTTTGCGACACTTTGTCCAATCAGACGGATCCAAAATTCTTCTCACTGATTTGAGCAACAGTACGTGTGTTTTAAGCTGAGATGCAGAGCAGGGCTTTTAGAAGATCACATTGATGCCTGTAGCACTGCAGAACCCACATTCAACACACTCCGTAAATTCTGAAAAATGTCACATCTTTGAACCTTAATTGAAACTACCATTTCCAAAACTTCTGAACATACTGTGTGTTTGGAGGGGAGAAAAAAAAAAGAAAGTAATCTGCTGTTTTTGATAGCCAATGTTCGACACATAACTTTGAAAATCTTGCTCTTCGAGCATACTTACATGTGTGCGTGTACTTACATGTATGTATGTGTGTGTATATATGTATATGTAGCATGTTCTTGGTTTGTTACTTAAGGATGAAGAGAGTATGTTCATGATCAATGAACTGGCAACTCTTGCTAGTCCATTCTTGTTCCAGAAAGCATGTTTCAGTTTATAGTCACCTATGGAAAACATACAATCATAGAATCGTCTAGGTTCGAAAAGACCTTTAAGATCATCAAGTCCAACCGTTAACCTAACACTGCCATCCCACCACTAAACCATGTCCCTAAGCACCTCATCTATCCTTCTTTTAAATACCTCCAGGGATGAGGACTCAACCACCTCCCTGGGCAGCCCATTCCAGAGCCTGACAACCCTTTCTGTGAAGAAGTTTTTCCTAATGTCTAGCCTAAACCTGTCCTGGTGCAACTTCAGACCATTCCCCCTCGTCTTATCATTTCTTACCAGGGAGAAGAGGCCAACCCCCACCTGGCTACAGCCTCCTTTCAGGTAGTTGTAGAGGGCGATAAGGTCTCCCCTCAGCCTCCTCTTCTTCAGACTAAACAACCCATCTTATCCTGTGTTTGTAATGTATGCTATTAAAACTATTTGATTAGTTGTTTGTCAAAAGCTGGGGTTGGTTAATTCAAATACTAGGGAGGCCTTCAGTTAGATGTTATGTTTTAGGATGAACAATATATTTGCACACCATATTTGAAGATCACTAAAAGCCCATTTCAGCAAACTATTAGCTTAATAATGGACTCTAAAATATGCTCAGAGTTTGAGGTTAGCAGTTCTGGGTGACAGATTATCCATCCTTAGACGCATATCTATGCTTTGTTTCCACTTAAATATACTGATTTTTGTTAGTTGCATGTTCAAAGGTAGACTTGTTCCTAGTCATGTTGAGGCAGCTGCTTATTGCCAACTAAGTTGGAACAACCATTTGCTTGTTCAAAATTAGACTTTATCCACCATTTTGATTAATATATGCAACATAATAAATATTAAAATATGACCAAAAGCTTATTTGGGAAGAACTCCTGACTTTCAAATTGGTAGTTGCTTTCCTTGTGAAGAAAGGTCCAAAAAATTAGGAGAAAATTTAACCTTCCAGATTATATATATTTTTTTTAAATCCTACAAAACCATGCATGTCTTTTCCAATGGTTCCCATTCCATTCTGGCTTTGCTAGGCCATTCAGAACTTTTTAGAAAGTTTGATGGGTTTTTTTGAAGGTTTTTTTTTTGAAGGTTTTTTTTCTGCAGTTTGATTAAGCTATGTAAGGGAGCTGTTGGTAAAAGTCAGCTTCAATCTAAAAAAATGTGTCTCTCCCCTGAAAAAAAAAATTGTTATTATTTGTTCTGCCCACAGTGCATGACCCATCCCATATTAAAACCAGTTCTTTGGCTATGTAGGATTCTGATACTCACATTATCTTTTAATTATTTTATAAATCAAAATGAATAAACAGTCAGAAAAAAATACATAAAAGCTTTCCTTGCGATAATTTATGCTTTAAAATTATTGCTTTGAAGCAAAAAGGGTATGTGGCTGTGCTACAGACCTCATCTGATCTAACTAATTTATGGCAACTCCCTCAGCTAACAAGAATCACATGGTATAAATAGAAAATGAGACTCCACTGATATTGAAAATAAAGAGGTAATTTTTTCCATCTTTCATCACTGCTACTGAAGACTGCATATAGTTTTTTGTCACAGCTGATTAAAAAGCTTGTTTTTCATCTTAGAATTAGTTTTATAATCTATTCAAGCAAAACTGAAAGTCAGCTCTCTAAATAGAGTGAAAAAAATGAAAGCTTATTTACTGGTAAGTACTTAGTAAACTGGTGACCTGCTTACCTCCTGGGAACACAAATACTGATGCAAACTGCACAAAATCTTGTCACGGGCTTCCTCATGAAACTGTACTTGTGATGGATAGTGCTATGCCTTTTTTCTGCATTTTTTGCTATTATGTTTTTTGTAAAATTGAAGATTTATTAGACAGCTATACATATAAAGCAGTGCAGTGAAATGCTTGCTTTGGATTTGATTTTTAGTGTACTTAGTCTGGAGAAAAATGTGTGTTAAATCTTTAATAAAAAGGCCTTCAAGTAACTGAAACTAAATAAAAATAAATGCCAAAGGGAATTATTTATTGCACAATGACATGCCCTGTATTAAAGCCCTTCTGCTAAAAAGTTACAAAATAACCTCTCAGTTACAGCACTCATAACCATATTTACAAAGGCAATCAGCATTGCCTCATGCATAGACTTAAGCACTCTCTGTGAAGTAGTGCCTAATTACATTTTCATAGCTATCATTAGGCATCTTTTGGCTTATACTGTCATATGCAGTAAATGCTTAAATATTTAGGCCCCTATCCTCAAAGACATTTAGGTGTCTAGTTCTCATTTCTAATTTATAAGAATTAGGGACCATTAGGGACCTTTTCCCAAAGCCAGAGTATTTGAAATTCTCTCTCTCAGAAAGCCTGTTGGAAACTTTTGTGGAAGAAACCAGATTATCACAATAATCTGAATTCAACACTGCTGTGCCTACAATGCAGACTTCAATTAAACAGTCTATTTAACATTTTTAAAGTATTCTTCACCAAATCTTTATGCTATTTCTGTTCGTAATATAATCCATTACAAGTAATCTAGTATAAATGTACCTATACTTGGAGAAAACTGCCCATCAAATCGAAGGAATATTCAATTCATGCATGAAGTGTTTTATTTTCAGAGAGCCCTCATCATTACCCAAAATAAGGTGTCACCAATCTCAAGGAATGTTTTCTTCTCCCGTATTCCAGTCTTCTCAATAGTGTTGTAGTAGGTTAAAACAGGAGTGCTTTTTTTTTTGCTTTTTTTATATCCCAATGCTGCACTTCCTGTAATAAATATCCCCTTAAAGTTTACGACAAAAGTCTTATTGGTTTTAATGTGAACTCTATTTGATCTTGTTTTAAACCCATCCTTCCTTATTGTTTGGGCACATCTGCCAGGGCTACAGTTTACACAGATACAGTTAAAGAATAGGTCACTATATGTGGCATATGCATGATTATATGCACAGTTTATGATTTGTTCTTTATGCCTAGAAGAATGTTTTTTCTTCAGTCAAAAAAATACCAGAGCAGGAAGTCTTGGAGCATTGCGCAAAAATGCAAGGGGAAGGAAGAAAAAGGGGAAATGAAAATGTATGTAGTTGATGAATGGAGTTTCTGATCTGATTATCCTTCATGGTTCAAGTTAGAGTTTCACTCTCCATTTTCTTAGTCTTGCATAGGTGTAAAACCACCTGTTTAACTTTAGGAATGTGAGTAGAGACAGAAAAAATATGCAGATAGTAGTCCTGTAATAACCTCAATAGTGAATTGATATAACAAACATTTGAACACAAAATACAAAGTCTTGAACTGAGTATCATACACCTGAAGCAGAAAATTCACAAGCATTCATCAAAATGACTCAGCACTGTGTTAAGTGTAGTACCGGTTTCTAGGTAAATTGGCAGAGGGGTGCAAAAAAAAGCCAGTGACCAAGCACTTCTACTTCACCGTGTCCTTGTTGGTAAAATTTCACTTAGTTTACTTTTATATGCACTACTGCCTAAGAAGGAAAATGTCATTCTAAGGAGAAATGTTAATGAACTTGAGCCTTTGCAACTTAAGAAATTGTTGTTAAAGAAGAAAAAAGATCAGAGCAGAGTAAAACTTTTTGGATAAGCTGGATGAGCTGCAGCTTGAGAATGGAGCATAACACTCATATGGTATTTTCTTAAATAGTTAAGCCTCTGAGAAGAAGAAGGGGTAGAGGAACTGTGCTGGTCTAATTTCCCATTGTTAAAATTGTAGTTGCTAGTTCACGTTTGCCTGAATTTATAGAGGGGCCTTTTTAACGTGAGGTTAATTAGCAAGGCTTTTCGAAGGCTTTTCAGATCTCTGGTACAAATCTAGCCTAGCTCAGTAGCAGCTGATAATCATTACCAGTACATTATTGTTCACTTTTCTGTGTGAAATCAGTGTGCAGCCACAATTCAATTCGAGCAAGTCATGTTTGCACGTTACTGAGCCACAGTATAAATGAGAACTAATTGACTCTTGTATTGGTTCTCCCAGCAAATCCAAGAACCACTATGTATCTATGGAGATTAAATACCTGCCTCTTTTAAGACTAGTCTTAGAGCACTTGGGTTTTTTGCAACCAAGTGCTTCTCTGTGAGAAAGTCAGACTTCATCTTCTCAGACTGACTGACGGGGATTTTCAGCAAGCACTAAATTCACATTCAAAATATATGCAACAAAAACCTATTTTGGAATGAAAGTTTGTCAAGTGCTTTTTAATTATTGTCATTCTCAAGTGTATCTATAGATTGACCTGTCAGCTGTGAAGAAACTGCTCTGATAAATCATTGTGATTGTAGAGGGATTTCCACCAAAATGTTTTAAATAATTGCATTTAGATTGAAGGGCTAATGACTAAAAAGGATTGGGGAAGTTAGAAAGAAGCATTTGAATTTTTCCTCTCGACAGAAATGCAGGAAAAACGCAGTAAGAGGTCATTCTTTTCTTGTGAAATTCTTCAATTACCTGCAGAGTTAAAAGGAAGCTTTTAGTCAGATCTGTTCATGATTAAAATATATTAACAAGCCTGGCCAGCTTATATATTAACTCAGTAATATATTTTTCTGCTCCTAACACTATAGGCAGTATTTTACACTTTCAAATATTTGTAAGGAAGATATGCGCCAGGTGCATTGAATCCAATTTCTTATATTTGAAATAGTAAAGGAAACCCAGGTATAGTTGTATCTCTGCAAAGCACTGATGTATTCTGCCAGCAAACTTAATGCGTGCAGTCAGAAATCACTTTACATATGAATCACTCAGCATGGCCATGGTCCTTTAACACTTCAGGACAAACCTAATTTTATTCACTCGGTTGACTATTCTTGCACATCTCAGGGCACAGCAGGAGCAGGACATCTTGTTGGGGCCTGCGGCTGGAACCGTGGGGGCTGGAACCATGGGGGCTCCCCGGGGGGGAGGGGGGCCGGGCCCGGGCAGCTGGGGGGGGGCACCCTGGGCAGGGAGGCCAAGGCCAGGATGTGGGCCGATGGGTGGGCCCAGGCCAGTGGGGTCCCAGGGCTGGGCAGGGCAGGGCTGTGGGGAGCTGGAGACCAGCCCTGCTGCAGCGTCGCTGGGGCAGGGGCTGATGGTCACGGGGGGCTGACATGGAGTCCTGGGCCATGGGCAGGTAGGGAGAGCCCTAGGGGGTTGGGCAGGGGCAGGCAGGGCTGGAGGTGCCCTCAGGACCTTGACAATCTGTAAACTGCAGACCATGTTAAAGGTTTTTTGAATTGAGCTGCTACATGCATGGTGTTGTACAGTTATAGACAAAGTTGCAGAAAAAATCTAACACAGTCATCTCACAGGCTAAACCAAAGGACAGTGAATCAGAAATGTATAACCAGTATTGGCCTATAAGCAACTTTCTCTTGCTCTCTCCAATCTCTTATATTTGCAAGGCTCAACATCCTCACCAACCTTGACCTACTGTCATGCCCAACCAAGCTTTGCACCGTCCTGATGTTGCAAACGCATCTGCATCCAGCAGCTGCACAAGCACGTGGCTGGCACATCTGCAGTCAGGCAGAGTACACCATCCAGCTCCATGGACAGGGACAGCCAGGTCTACACAGCTCGAGGGCTGTGTTTCCCAGGGACTGTACAATCTCCTGCTGTTATTCCATCAGAAAGGTCTTACCATGCCCAGAGCGAGGCTTATTCCTCTCCAGGAAACCTGTTTTCTCTCATATTTTTCAATGGGCCGTGAAAGAAAGACTGCTGTGTGTTGTAAGTGCATTTTTCTGATGATGGAGTCAGGGTGCATCGTACTCTGGAGGTTGCTGCCTATGCTGCAAAAAGATCTAACAAAGCAGTGTCGATATGGCCTGCATAAGGAGCAGCTTGTCCAACATGATCAACTTTTTGGAGGTAGCACCACAAATAAGTATCTGTTGCACCAGAAGGCTTGAAGCTAAAATCACTTAAGGCTCAGAGCCTGCTGCCAGATGCATAATGCACATGTGAGTGTAAGCAGACATTCAAAGAAAGAGCAATGAGCAACTTGGGAAATGTGTAACTGATCTTCCCTCATGTATACATCAATTTGCTTTGCAAACAGGAAGTAAAATAAAAAAGTTTATTTCCACCTATTTATTGGCCCACTACAATGAGGTAAATACAGAACACATGCATAGAGTCATATAATCATTTAGGTTGGAAAAGACCTTTAAGATCATCAAGTCCAACTGTTAAACTAACACTGCCAAGTCCACCACTAAACTGTGTCCCTGAACACCACATCCACACGTCTTTTAAATACCTTCAGGGATGGGGACTCAATCACTTCCCTAGGCAGCCTATTCCAATATTTGGCAAACTTTTTGGTGAAGAATTTTTTTCTAATATCTAATCCAGCTAGTCCAACTTCAGGCCATTTCCTTTTGACCTGTCATTTGTTACCAGGGAGAAGAGGCTGACCCCCCACCTCACTACAGCCTCCTTTCAGGTAGTTGTAGAGGGCGATCAGGTCTCCCCTCAGCCTCCTCTTCTCCAGGCTAAACAAACCCAGTTCCCTCAGCCGCTCCTCATCAGACTTGTGCTCCAGACCCTTCACCAGCTTTGTTGCCCTTCTCTGGACATGCTCCAGCACCTCAATACCTTTCTAATAGTGAGTGACCCAAGACTAAACATGGTATTCAAGGTGTGGCCTCACCAGTGCCGAGTACAGGGGCACGATCACTTCCCTACTCCTGCTGGCCACACTATTCCTGATACAAGCCAGGATGCCATTGGCCTTCTTGGCCACCTGGGCACACTGCTGGCTCATATTCAGCCGGCTGTCAATCAGTACCCCCAGGTCTTTTTCCACCAGGCAGCTTTCCAGCCTCTCTTCCCCAAGCCTGTAGCGCTGCATGAGGTTGTTGTGACCCAAGTGCAGGACCCAGCACTTGGCCTTGTTGAACCTCACACTGTTGGCCTTAGCTCATTGATCCAGCCTGTCCAGATTGCTCTGTAAGTGCCTTCCTACCCTCAAGAAGATCAACACTCCCACCCAACTTAGTGTCATCTGCTAATTTACTGCAGGTGCATTCGATCCCCTCATCCAGATCAGCAATAAAGTTATTAAACAGAACTGGAAAGATATTAAACAGAACTGGGAAGATATTGAACAGAGCTGGAGTGTTCAGGGGTAGGATGTTCTCACTATATAGATATATATACATATGTTGACATTTTTCTTCATTCTTGCCATTTAATGTTGTTGAAACTTACAAAGTTGTGATGGACCTGGAAATTAAAATGGGTCTTAATATCCTCTTGCTGTTTTATATGGAAAAGATTGGTGGTAGACCACCATTGTCCTAGGTTAGTTCCTTGCAGAATCTGCAGAGGAGTTAGGAAATAATAGTCCCTGACCTCCATTTTCTAATGCAATATTATTCTTAAATATACAAATGCTTTCTTTTTGGTTGTTAATAAAATAAGTAAAATGGAGTCACAGACTACATGTGTTACCAAGGAATGATGGCAGGCAGGTATCACCTGGGCAGCATCCAGCAGTTTTACTTCCCTCCCAATTCATGGCAGGATTGTAATGTGGGGCATGCAGCTGTATGTTGGACCTGTTCATCTTTAATGTGTTATGTAGTTCAGCCTGTCAGCTACAACTCATATATTTCATCATTATGGCTACATAAACAAATACTCACCACAGGAATGGGGTTGATGAAAATGAAATCATTAACAGGAAGACATCACCCTTTCCAATGGTAACAGTTATACCATTCAAGTACAGCTGGACCAAGGAGGATAGATTAAATGCAGTCAATGCAACTTTTAGAACAACTGCAAGAGTTCTCATTTCAACTTGTTAGTACTATTCCTTCAGCTCTATAATGTTTTATCCTCCATCCAATATCCCTTTTGCTATCAACAGTTACATTACAACAGTTTTATGTATTTCTGTCGAGGAAATTGGCAGCTAGGTTCTCACTCTGCAAATGTGTTTATGCATGGAGTCGACATTAGCAAATGCAGAGTCCAACTCTATTTTCTGGACTAATCAAAAGAGTAGAGTGCCAATGGGAAGATTGGCTGAAGAATAGTATAAACCACACAGCAAACTCCATATTTATGAGGTGACTATCTCCCTACTACGTCTCTGCTCACTATTACCTCTGGCACTGAATGTCCCTGAAATCAGCACCGATATTAAATAATTGTGCCATTTGATTTGCTTTACCCATTTAGGAACACTGTTCTCAAATAGTTCCGTGCTGGAAAAAGAAAGGTATTTATACTTACTCTTAAAAACGATCATATACATACACTTAATTTATGTTTATTAGTTGCTGTAAGATTAAAGGAAGTGCCTAAAGTAAGTATGTGAAAAAACAATTCCTTGTAGGATACACTCCGGAGTAATGACAAAACAAACCAAAAAACTGGACAAAAGAAGAAAGAAAAAATACCACCACAAATCCACTCAAATATTACTTTATTGATTTATTTGAATTATAATTTAAGATATTTTTTAGATCTGATAGGAAATTCTAAAATTTTACTGGTTTTATCCTGAACTGTGCTAAAAAATGCAATTCTATAACTATTTCATGCAATGGAAAGTTTAAAATGTGTTGGTATGAAAGCACTGTAGTGACATTGCCAAAATGTTTTTTTTTAGCTACCATTCAGATATATTTCATAAAGACAAAATGTTACAATATAATATACCAAAAGAAAAATTTTAGCAATACCAGACTGAAATATTTTGACATTATTGGGATGAAAAGAGAAAGTTTCAAATGAGGAAGTAAAAAAAAAATTGTTCTGAAACTCTAAAATCTCCTCTGACAAAGCATTTCCATTTACACAAAACAATACTTTCTGTCATAAAATTGTTCTCTTGTGTTGGTTTGTTTTGTTGGTGTTTTTTTTTTCTTTTTGTGTTTTTTTCTTTCCAACAAGCCCTTGGAATTATGCACGTATTTTTAAAAATATAATGAAAACTCTACATGTGGGCCTGAAAGTAATACAGCTTTGAAGTTAAAGTGAATGTCTCTTTCTGAGGAACACAAAACATACAACTCTCTCTTTTTCAGTCTCTCTCGCTGCTCCATGCTTTCACAGACTCACACTTAGCTCATTTTATGACCCATATTCTCTCTACCCCAACGGCCGTAAGCTTAACCACAACCAAATGAATGGCAGTGGCAAATGCCATCCTGTGGGCCACTTGCTTTCTTGTGCCAGGGCAGGCACCAGGCACCTTCCCCTCTCCACCTGGCAGCTGGTGCCCGCACACCCCCCCAAAGGCCCCTCGGTGAGGTGCATGCAGACCCACCAGACAGAAGGGCAAAAGGGTCTTCAG
Organism: Gorsachius magnificus; assembly: GCA_034008185.1. NCBI lineage: Eukaryota > Metazoa > Chordata > Aves > Pelecaniformes > Ardeidae > Gorsachius > Gorsachius magnificus. The sequence continues at coordinate 92,920,903 of CM067081.1, forward strand.
TATTCATTTTAATATGTCAAGATTGCTCACAAATTGGCCATATCTGCACAAGGACACCTTAGGGATCTAGGGGGCCATTTAGAGAATCGATGTCTGGAACATTATTTCTGTTCATAATGAGAGCTTAAGCCTTCAACCTCGGTTTCTGACAGAGAAACAATCAACAAAAGAAAAAAAAACAACTTTCACATTTCTTACATTTGGATAGATGTATTTTTGCAAACAAAAATGTTTTTAAGTGCATCCATCTAACATGTCAATTAATGTCATCATCTTTGACAATAATTAAAGCAAACTAGCAAACATCATTCCCCCAGGAAAAGAACAAGAGAATACAACAGAATGTAGGCAGACAAAAGTGAAGATCAGGAGATGAAACCTTTCTGTGCAAAACTTAGAGATGCGGCTCTCTCAAATAATTATACATGTGTCCAGGTCCATGATATTAAAAGAATTAGTAAGAAAGGCAAGTATTTCACATGTGGAGTTGGCAAATCACTTCAATGTAGCAATGTAAATTTGCAGGAACAGAGGATCTGTCCCAACAGAATAAAATTAAACAGCTTCTTAAGTCTCTGTAGGATTGAGATTCAAGGTTACAACACCGTGAATATACCTTCTTATGCCCTTCCCTTTTCCCCTGTTAAAGGAAGGATTAAAGCTGTCTAGAATAGTGGAAACAAGAATTGACATAATTGACATGTTATTTTAATCCAAAATCTGTTCCATGCTGCTATTCATCTGAACAGTCTTTATTCGTACAGCTTGCAACACTGAGTTGGATGCAGCTCCTGCCTGGATAGGGGCGACTTGCGTTAATGGCATTGCACAGGTGGTGATGCAAAGCTGGAACAGGATGGAGCCCTCAGCTCTCAAGTCAGCTTTTAGTGTCCACATCTGCCTGGACACAAGAGAGAAACTGATCTGGGGGTGAAGTGACTTGCACTGCTTGTCTGTGTCTGACTGACGTTCATGCTTTGCCATTTGAAGTCTGGGAATATTGTCCTAACATGCATAAATGCTTTATTTCAGCTCCAGAAGAGAAAATAATTGTAATCAAATTATGATGAAAGAGCAAAAAGAAAAGAATATTAATGTTTGAGGAACAAAGTGCATTGGCAATGTTTTTAACATATCAATCTCACATTTTTCTCGATTCTGAAGCATTTTGCTCAATAGATGAAACAATTAATAACAGACTTATTGTTTCCTGTCCTCCATGGCAGAATGAGAATTGTTGCTGTGAGGTATCTTTTTTCATTAAGAAAATAAGAGCAATGCAAATAACATTTATAAAAAAATGACAGTACTTCAATAATAAGTTTGCCAGTTTAAATGTAAATTCATCCAGAAGGTAGAATTCTGTATGGAGAAAGTCAATATTTCTCCCTATGTAGATCTGGCTTAAAACTGTTCATACCTTCCCCAGCCCTGGAACAGTGGCAGCAGAGCCAGTGTGCCTACATTTTGCAACCCAGATCCTTTAGAGCTGGAGGAGCACCATAACACATTGCTCCCTCTGGACTGTCTCAGTGAATTGGCTGGAAAAGTTACCAGGAAGAAAAGTTAGGGTTCTTTTCTGACATACTCTGTTTGTATCACAGCCATGTAGCATTAACAGCTATGACAAAGGTATCAGAATGCCTATGTACAATGCAGGCAAATTTCTTTAAAAATGCAATCCTTTACCCTTGTAGTCTGATTTTTGCTCCAGTCCTGCAGTGAATGATGAACATTCATCTGGCCAGCTGTAATCAATAGGGTTGGAAGGGAAGACAGAGCTGCACCAAGATGCAGCTTATTAGGTCCTTTGCTATTTTTGGTTGACATCATTAGAATTCCTGGTTTATTCATTAAGGCTATGCTTCAGCAAAGCAAGGAAGGCCATAGTAACAACACACACACATCTCAATGAATAAATTGTATTACAGTCAAATATGTGCTTTACTGTTTTCTTAAATGGGTGTCTTTAGCACTTTATTTTTCTAATTAAAAGAAAAAAATGTAAGAGAGAAAAATGCAATCATGTAATTCCACAATTATTATGTTGCACAACTCAGTAAAACTTAATCTTTTTTATTTTATTTTATTTTATTTTATTTTATTTTATTTTATTTTATTTTATCTAGTATGCTAAATAACTTGCAGAAGTTCCTAGTGACCTAGTCAATATATCTTAAAATTTGAGGGGAATGCTTATTACCAATGTGCAAAACTCATTGCTAATGAATAAGCATTTCATTTACATCATTTATTTAAATTCATATGATTCTTTCTCTGTAGTTTCTATTCGTGTAACGAATTTAAAATTCAGTCAGTTTAGAATCAACCATTAGAAACAGAAATGGGGAAAGAAAAAGGGAGAGTGTACATTTTTGTATTCAATTTGTCCAAATATAAACTGAAGGACTTAATTTCCAGTTTAGAAAATATCATTTGCTCTGGAATAAACTATCGCATATTTAATGCCATAGTGGATCTTAAAAACAAACTTATGAGGGAGCAATTACAGGTGTTTTCTGGGGAGATTTATCTCATAGCTTTAAATGAAGAGGATTTAATATCATTGCTGGGGACAAACAGCACATTCCTGCCCTTCCTTTAAGTCTCAGAACTTACCTTTTCACATCAGACTGCTATGGTGTGGCGTTGCTAACCTGAAAAAGGGACGGAGAGCTTGACTTCAGCTTCTCACAAGTGAAAAATTAAATACTAAGAACATAAGAATGGTCTTAGTGGTTCAGAACTTTATATGACTTTGGAGCATCCTCCAGCAGCATCCTTCAGCAGCACGTCTCCAGCAATGACCAGCAATCAATTTCTAGGTGGGACTCTAGGAAATGAGACAAACACACGGCGACTTTACTCCTCATACTAGTCCAACAATCACTGGCTTGTGAACATCCAAAGCTGGAGTTTAGATTCTGTTTTTAATATTTTTGTGATGACTTTATCATCCAGCAATCTGCCTGACCTCATTTTGAAGTTATCAGTGTAGGTCTCTACAGCTTCTTGCAACAACAAACTCTGTAGCTTCATCTGTGTGTCCTCATTTGTTTGGTCTGCAACTTGTCATCTGAGTTCCCTTAGTTCTTCAATGATGGGAAACAGCAATCAGCTCCCTCTCTACCTTCTCAGTTTCACTCATGATTTTATAGTTCTGTCAAAAGCTCCCTACAGTGTCTCTTCTCTGGGCTGAAGAGTCCTTCTGTCTCTAATCCTTTCTCTGGGAGTTGTTCTGTAATTTTTTTATCATCTCTGTACTTTTTCTGTTACATCCTCGCAGAGGCAGGGAGACAGGATTGCCAACAATACTCAAGATCCATGTGCATGAAGTGCCATTATGCTTTTCAGCTTTGTTCTCTATTTTTTTCCCAACAATTTCTAAACATGCCATTTTCTCTTTTGACCATCATTGACTCCTGAACTGACACTTTCACCAGTCCAGTCACTAGACTTCTGAAGTCTCTTTCCTCGGAGGTAATAGATAGTTTAGAACACCTCACTGCAAATGTAAAATTACCTTTTACACATCTATAATTTTTTTTTTTATTTTATCCACACTTAGTCTTCTATACCACTGAGTTTTAACACACCCAGTAACTAACCCAGTATTGAGAGTTTATTGACAGTTGTATTAACAACTTTTTCAGCCCTGTGTGCCCTCGATACTGTCAACAAACTTTGCCATTTCACTCTGCAGTCTTTCTCCAGATAATTTATGCATGTATGTAACAATACAGGGCCTAGCGTGAATCTTTATGAGATTTCAAGAATAATTTCTCTGTATTGACAAAACTGACTATTTATTCCTACCTTTTCTTTCCTATTTTTGATTATTTATTTGCTTATGAGAGAGTCTTAGAAAGAAACAATGATTGGATTTCTTTGATGGGCTGTTGAAAGCTTTTTGAATCACAAGTATACAATAGCAACTGATTTTATTGATTCTTTAAAGGATGAGCAAGACCAAACATCTCTCTACAAAATTCACATTGATTTTTCTCAGTGCCACCATATTTATCCATGTACTTGCTGACTGTGTTCTACATTACATATTCTACTAATTTGTCTGATCAGGAGTCCCCAGATCACCATGGGAACCTTTTCTAAAATTTAATGTAGTATTTTTTGCCTTTTCGTTTGTTATCTGGGCCATTTTAAGAGGAAGGTGAGAAACCACTGTGTAGCGTGCTATTTTCAAATGTTCAACACCCTTTAAAACTCCTACAACTCATTACTATGACATTAGCTTTTCCTGCTTTTATCCTATGAGATAGATCCTCCAAAATGTTTCCCATGAAGTCTCTATCATGTTCTTTTCAGAGAACAAAAATGCAAAAAACTGATTTTACTTCACTCAGCTTTTATACAGCTTCTTTCATGAGAAGCACTCAAGATACTTCTCAAAAGAAATAAGTACAATCCCTATTATACAGACATGAGGGGGTGGAAAGCATTGAGAAATGAAGGGCTAGGTTTAATAAAGGACCGACAGCAGGACCAGGTGCATAAATACCTTGTCTCCTTCGTGGTGGTTTAGCACAAGCCAGCTTTGATAGATAAAAGTCCCATAACTGCTTAGCATGTCTTGAGCCTGACTCGATGCATACCCCTCACTGGAGACAGGATCTGCCTTCCGACTCTCTGTCTTAATGTCCTGATCACTATGTGCCCCCATATCTGAGCCTACTTTAGAAGGTCCTTTTACAGTAATTTAAAAATAAAAAAAAATCAAGATTGTCCTGGTTTCAGCTGGGACAGAATTAATTTTCTTCCTAGTAGCTGGCATGGTGCTGTGTTTTCGATTTAGGACTAGAAGCATGTTGCTAACTCACCGATGTTTAACTTGTTGCTGAGCAGTGCTTACACCAGTCAAGGACTTTTTCAGCTTCCCCTGCTCTGCCAGGTGCCCAAGAAGCTGGGAGGTGGCACAGCCAGGACAGCTGACCCCAACTGGCCAAAGGGCTATTCCACACCATAGGACATCATGCACAGTATATAAACTGGGGAAGTTGGCTGGGGGGGGGAGAGCGATCGCTGCTGGGGACGGGATGGGCACCGGTCAGTGAGTGGTGAACAATTGCATTGTGCGTCGCTTGTTTTGTATATTCTGTATATTCTCTTACTATTATTACTCTTATTATTGTTCTTATTCTTTTCCTCTGCTGTTTATTAAACTGTCTTTATCTCAACCCACAGCTTTTACTTTTTTTTCTGATTCTCTCCCCCATCCCGCTGAGGGTGGGGGGAGCGAATGAGCGGCTGCGCGGTGTTCAGCTGCCTTCCAGGTTAAACCACAACAAGGATTTATTTGGGATTTCCCCAGATTAAAAAGAATAGCTGAAAAAAAGTCCAAGATATGAGAAATTCTATTGTTTCATAAATTGATCCATGCATATAATGAGATTTAAATATGTTTCCTGACTCCTGAAATAACTTCCCAACTCACATTGAAAATGAACACACAGACAAGGGCAGTTACAGAGCATCTTTTGTTATAAATACCTGATGGCTATGCCTTGTGTCCTGGCACTCTTCATGTTTGTATACTAACTGATGAACACACACCCCATCGTAAATTAATGCTTTCTTGTCTTGTATAAGTAAGGTCCAGTAATTATGTAGCTGGTAAGCAAGGAAGACAGGAGAGGCTAAACAGGATTAGCTGAATATCAAAGCATCCTTTTTAATTACCTGCCACAATATGTTCATTTATTTTCGTCTCCAAGTAACTTTTTTGCCACTCATGCCTGATTGATCACATAAGGACAGGGCTGGGAGCTAGGACAGTCTATTCATTATCTTAAAGGTTATTATAGTGGGTGCTCTTATTAATCAGACATTCAACAGGAGAGGTATGAGATTTTCCACTGCCATTCAGAAAACTGGTGCTTGAGGGGACCACCTAGGCAAGTGCAACTCACACCAGCAGGTCAGCTAGTCTAATTGATAATAGTCCTATTAATTTGGAACTGAATATTAACAGCCTGAAGCACTGGATCATCTCCATACCATTCTCATTATACGGAGACTTCATTAATTTGGGAGGATAACAAGTGCATAGTATTAATAACAAAATTAAATGGAAGTATGTAAATTGGAAAGAGATATTTATTAAGGGTTTACATGAAAGGAAGAAGTATTTTACTTCCAGTATCATTTAACAAAGACTGCATATGAGCACCTGAAGAAGTTACATGAATGCAAGATAAGAATTAAGGATTATTATTTACTTCACAAGTAGGGAAGTGGAAATATGAATTCTGTTTCTTTTGTCAGCTGCAAAGAAGTCCCTGTGGGTATTGCTAAACCACCACAGTTACACAGTGCCTCTCGGAACAATGTCTGGGTCATCCTGCATCGACTGTGGCACAGACATCAGGATGCAAGCAATTTTCAGGGATGCCGAGTTTCTCAGTCTCAGAGGGCTTAGGCAAGGGAGAATTTCTAGGACATTTTGCACAGCTAACCACTCTAGAAGTGCTCAGAGCAGAACTTCAGGCACTTAATAAACTTTACAACTGAAAACTGAAGAGCTCTTGGCCTTCTGCTACCCAAGCAGTTTCTGCAGATTGCTGTCATGGACCTTGGTGTATAAATTCTTCCTGTGTTGCACTTCAGGCATAGCTCTGTATGATTTTTCCTTTGGAATCATAGACAATGCTCTACTATAGTTTATTGTCTATAGAAAATGTTAATAAAAGTGTTAAACAAGCCAGTTGAATCCAACATATAAAGTAGAAAGAAAGTAAATGCATACCAATGCTGTTCTCTCCTGCTTCATAGAACTGACAGCCATGGGTGTGGTCTGTAATATTTTTTTCTTTCAAGGTGAGAAAACATTTGGTCAAGGAAGCTCACACTTTTTACTTATTTATTTATTTACTTACATACTTATGTATTTACTTATTGGCTTCATGCTTTTGCTATGTTGTGTCCAGAGTAGGTTTTTACACATTTTCAAACAGATGGGTATGATTTGGAACAGCTGGGTTTATCCTACAGATTGCACAGCTTGGAAAAATCCTGACTGGTTTGGGGTAAAATGAGTCATAGCTTCCAAAAATCATTTGTCGATGTTGTAAAACTGAAAGACAATTGATCCTGATTGGCAGTTTCTGCCCAAAAAAGTCATTTGCTTTGAAAAAGCAAGGCTGCTGCAGATAAAAACATGAGGGTCCATCTCAGATCTGCTTTATTTGAAGAAGTTAGGTCTACATTTTAGTAAATAGGAAATCTTTCTCTGGTCCCATAAAACTAAAAGGGTCATCTTACAGTGGTGCACTGTGTAACTATTCCAGTGCCAGAGAATAAGCAGAAAGAAATAGGTAAGAGGTAAGGTTTTCTACAGTAAAACCAGGATTTGGCCAAAATACCCTCTTTGTCTTCATGAACAAAAGAGTATGCTAACAAAAAAATTGTTGAAGAGAAGAAGGGAAACAAACACCCCCTGTGTTTCTAGACTTACACCTATGAATTCATATACTTTGTGCAACACTTACTTGATTCCTCCCACTCCTACAGGGCTATGTCTGCTTTCAGATCAGTACCTCCGAGTGACAAGTGACACCTGCAAAGAAACCCAGTCCAGGTGAACCAGCCAGAGAGCCAGCCTGTGCTTAGGACTTGTCAGAGTGGAGTTAGGTAGGATTGATCCATGGACTAAATTCCATCCCCCTGCTGTTTCTTCAGACGGGGAGTCAGGCTCCAAGCAGAAAGGAAAAAGCTTCTACACAGATTGCCATCACTAACAAGCTCCTGCTCTACAGAAGGCACTACTTGTAATGTAAGTTTCTGCTTCTCAGCCCAGAATAAATTTTGCTGCACTTCCTGCAGTTGGATTTGTTCAATCTTCCTCCCAAATACAGCCCTATGAATTAAGATTATAATTTCACAAAACCAAAAATTTCTTGTGATAATTTGTTATCAGCTTTTCTCCCAAATAACAAATGACCCCTCATAGGGCCCCCCTCTTGTATTCTGGGAAGATTGGCCACCCCTGTCTTTTGTGATCCATGTGTTAGGATCCTAACACATCCTAACAGAGCACGATGTGACTCCTACAAATCTCATTCTGAAATCTTAGTGTATCAATATAACACTGCTTTCAAGACAGATTCTGCTTTGCCCTGTACTGCAGAACCCTGAGGAAGAGTATCATTGCTGTGCTCTGTTTTTATACATCAGTAAATTCTTCCTCAGATCATGTTTGGTTGCTTTAAAATATAAACAGACAATGGCACTTAGCATATTTTGGGTTAGGTAATAAATGAGCTGATTGCTGAAATGAAGATTTATTATTTGATCAAGGAATCTAAAGAAACCAGGATTTCATATTCATAAATTCACGATATGTTTTCAGCTGTAGCATGTCAGCATCTGCACATCAAAAGCTGAACCGTGCTGCATTTCTTACCAAAGGAAAGAGTCTACTGATATGTTTATACAACAAATCCACATTTTTCCATTGCTGTCTTGATTAAGAGAGCACTAGTATTTAAGGCTTAATTTAAGCTTTTGTCTTACAGTGTCTGGTAAAAGATACTGGTCTAGATCATTCTACTGTGCATGGTCAAAATTGTACAAGAAAAATAAATTCTGTAGTTTTCTGAAACTAGTGGGGGTTTTGCTTGGTTTTTTGTGTTGATTTTTTCCCCCCATTAAATAGTGGTTCCCATTCTGGACTCTAGGATCTGCAATCATACATGACCTCGTCATCCACCTGAGGTTTGGGACACTCTTAAATGCATCTTAGCAATGGAACAGGGACCTCCCCCAGTGACACCGCCCCCCCACCCCCCCCCAGGGCATCTCAGGCCCAGCATTTATTCTCTAATCAGTGCTGTTATGGAGCTGTATTGTTAAGGCCATTTAAAGCTACAGGTTTTTATAATGACCTTGGCTACATGGGACTTAGTAAAAAACTAATTCAGCCTTAACCTATGACTTTTCCCAAATAATATTAGAATAATTTGCAGTGGAGAAAAAAGAGATGTAATGCTCTGAGATGCCCATCAAATCACACACCCTTGCTCTCACATGGATCTCCATTTTCATGGGATGCAAAATGTGTAAGAGAAAACTCACAGAACTTTTCTTATATGTATCTCCTGTGGCTGATATGGGCTGTTATTATGATTTATTTGTTAGTTGTTGTGCACTGACACGATGTTTGACTTTTTGCAAACAAGATGAATGATGTTACCATTGTGCGACCTTGCAGCCTACTTAGTAATGAGTTAACACAAGGAAGCAGGGACCCCAGCATAAGGATGTGCTTGCAGACTTGGGATAGTGCTGAATTATTTGTGTTATTGCTCAAAGAGGCATAGGTGGTAGTTTCCCAATTAGTACCAATTAGTAAATCAGCTAAAGGGGAGGTGGTGCTGTCAAATTGCTAAAATTACTTCCTGGGGCAAGCTCCCACCTGAGAAGGAATTAGATTTTTTTAAAGCTTTTCTGTCAGTAAGTCAAGATACAACTGCTAAGCTAACTGGCATGTTAACTCAATTATATTGTATTTTAAACTATCTTAATTTTATTTTTATCATATAATTTTAGCTTATTTTCTCTTTCTGTAGGATTTTCTTTTTCTGTGTAAACACAAACAGCTCGTCAGAATTCAGGGTTCAGTGTGCTTGCTGCTAGAAAAAAGGCACAAAGTGGTAATCACTTCCCTTGCAACAGATCTGTAATGCTCAGCTAAGCCAGGCCCTGAAAGAAGTCCTAGTTATGGTGGATGGTGTGATAAGATAAAGACCTCAGAGGTGAAATATCTTGATATACTTTGTTATTAATTGTTCCACATTTTCTTATAGTACAGCAGACTCATCACTGTTTGTAAGATCTTAGGTATGAGCCTAGTACAAAATGATAAAATGCTACCCAATAAATCTAAAATGTATAAATGATCATAAAATAGCTCTTTTATATGATTTGATGTGTGATTGACTACTGAAACCATGGTCACTCTGTTTCTTGCTGACCTTACAAAAGCAAACTTATTTCTTCTCTTTCAGTATATTAAAAAAAAAAAAAAAAAGCTAAGTAAAATAAGATCTTTCTACAGTGATAGTTATATGCCATTACTCACATAACAATACAAGGTACAGTTCAACCTTTCTTTGTACTGACGTAGCCCACTGAAATTAATGATAGTGCCAGTAAGCAACTGAGGTCAAAAAGTGATCAATAGATAATAAAAAACCAACCCTGTTCCACTACAAGCATATTTCTGAGGTAGTTTTTCTTCTATTTAAAATTGAACACTGTTTCTTCCCCTGTAGATAAGCTGCAGAGATGGGAAAAAAATACGGTTATGATTTGGCATTGTTTTGATGGTTTTATTCCTAGTCTTCATATAACCATACACAACATCTTCATAACACATTCCTTAAATGATTTCTTTTTCCAATGAACCAATCCCTCAGGTTAACATTTTGATGGAAGAACAATTCATCAGGAGCCAGAGCACCAAGTTCCATGTGTAAAGGGCCAAGACTTTAAATCTGAAAGCTTGATAGTCCAGTGCTGTTTTATGCAATAATTGTCTCTTAATACTAAATTCAACTGATGACATTCTGTGCTATCAATATCAAATAGATTTTTATAGTTGCAGGATTTTTAATAGTTTGCTCAAATTAAAAAGTAAAAGGTGGTGTTAGATGAAGTCAATGGCATGCATAGTGGAACACCTTAATCTGCATAAACTTGTGCATTTCTAGCTAATCAATTGCATGGTGCTTCTTCCTTTTTTCTCTGACTGTTAAAGACTGCCATATTAAATAAAGCCTTAAATAGCTTGCTAGGATGCTCACTGGTCTCTAGCAGGCAGACTGAGTGTCTGCCAGCTCCTTCGCTATTACATCTTAACGTCTTTAACTGTATGAACAGCTGGATGATTGCATGTAGTACTGGCAAGCAGCCACTACCCCCTCCAAACCCCAATTAAAACCACTGTCACAGAGCTAAGAAAGCACAAGCTGCAGCTTTATTTTGTGCAGCGATCAATTACAGTAATTTTTAAAAGTTATATGGCACTACAGTTTCATATATGGCTCAACAAATACTCTTCTGTTTGCAACTGGTTAACGATCTGCCGACAATCCTCCTCAGTGCCTTTGTCATTTGATATTGTTTGCCAGATACACAAATACTTTTCAGTCTACAGGCTGTGTGCAGCAGTTTCTTGCAGTAACTGATGTTTGAAATTTCAGCTATATTTATTAGTTAGAATTGGTAACAGAGGCCACATGCTTGGTTTTTGTTTCTTGGTAGGAAAAGTGTAGCTGTTAGGCATCTTTGGGGGATGATTCATCCACCCTTATATTAGTATGGGATGAATCACCCTCTGAAAGTGCCTATTGACTGCTGAAGGAGCCTGAATGACTGACTAATCTAGACACCTAAATTTCAAACAGCTAATGTAAGGTGATTCCCACTCTTAATATATACTTCTGACAGACATATACAACTGTTAATGGTAGAGCTGTTAATGGTTACCACAGACACACTATTATATAGCATACCACTGTACCAAGTCTGATTATCACTGAGTTAATCCCAAATTTGACTAAAGAAAGAAAACAGCAATAGACAATTGCTGTCTCAATAAATAAAATCCTGTCTCAATCAATAAAAATAAGATTTAAAACCAATCTAAATATGATGGATCATGAATATGTAAATATTCTTTTGCTTTATCCTTATCTTTATTTTTATTAGCTCTACTTTCTTATCTGTCCTTGACACTGCATAAGTCATATTCTAACTTGAGTTAACAAAGTTTTACTTGGTGGAAAAAATACTACAGTCTGTGGTGCTATTATTCTTTTATATATATAATATCGTGTATGTCTCTATGCCCAAATAACTTCCTTCAGGTCTGCCTGTTGGCAAACTTTAATGTTAAAGGACCTTCATATTGATAAATCCAATGTATGTTTCTTTTACCTAAGCAATTAAGCTGACATCCTTCAAAAGAATCCTATTCAAATAAATCAGATATTAGTTGTCACAGAATACATTTTCTCTTTCCTTTCTGAGCAGGTAGAAGTGATTACTTATTCATACAATTTAAAGTACTTCCCACTGCCTTTTACGGGAGCATATACATCCATCTATGACACACTGCTTATCAGAATGTCTTTAAGATCTTCATCTTCACTGCTTTCTAGTAGTGGCATGAAAAACTGCTACAGCATACATAACTTTTGCACCGCGCTGATGTAATGTACTTGTCCATATTAGGACCTGCCATTCTGAGCCACCAGTGTGACATCACAGCCTATTATGAGTGTGTCACGGCCTGGGTCAAGGGACAGTAGTAGTCATTTTGTGGCGATTCCAAAATCCCAGGGTAACCCAGAATTACCTTCATAATTTTTTTTCAGGACACTAGATACTTAAAAATATATCTCATAAAAAACAAAGCAATAAATAAATTTTTAATTCTGTCGCATTGTATTGCATCCTTTTTGCCTCATAAAGCACTGGGGTAAGCAACGAAACATTTCTGAGAAAAATCCAGCCGTGCCTCCTACTTGTGTATGGACTGAGAATATAGATACTGTTTCTGCTTCTCAATAATAGGTCAGTCTGATTCATTGAGTGCTGCTTTTTTACCCCTTGGAGAGACCTCATTTTGATTGTCTGCTGTACTTTTTCAGGAAAAGCTCCCCTAATGGTTTCCAGTGCCAAACTGACCTTTATATTGTGTTTATTATCCTGTCTATCTGGTATGGTACTTACTCTCATTTGCTATACCCTTTATAGTTGTCTGTGTCTTATGAGAAAGATGCAGTTGCTTGCCTTTGAAAATTTTGTTTTCATTCTTTTATTGAGAAACATACCCCATGAATAAAGTAATGATTCAGTTCTCTAAGATTTGTTATAAATCCCTCCTATAACAATGCATTTTCCTATAATTAGCTCTGTGGCCAAACCTTCTCCTAAAAATACTTCAAAGGAATTTTCCATGCTTCATGTGCAATGAGAGAACGACCCTTTGGAAGTGAAAAGTTTAACCAAGGTCATGTTATCTGTTTTTTAATATTAACATATTATAAGATACTTAAATAATGATAGTGATGAAAAGAAAAGAAACATGAAAGCTAAACTTTGTCACGTGAACAGACTTCAGTGATACATCTTTCACATTCAAAAAAAATAGTTTGAGTTACCAGTAAGAAAGAGGAAAGCTCACATTTTTCATTCCATGGAGAAGTTTTATCTTTCAAAACATCCTTAAATGGTGAATTGGGACAAAAAAATCCAGTGTTAAAAGATTCCTATGATGATAACAGTAAAAAGACAATTTGATATTATTAAAAATTTTAATTTAGTTTGTTATTCATTTATATAGATATATATAGTTCTATTTTATTACATATTATCAGTGTAAATAGAAGTATATAATGACATATAACAAAATAAGGGTGTAATTTAGTCCATTAGATGATAAAATGACATTAGCAGATTCAAGCAGAGATGTTCAATCTATTTCCATGCCAAAGCACACTTACTTTGTGTCTGTTTAACATTCATATCGCTTCTGTTTAGAGCAGCATTTCCCAAGCTAGGATTTCATTGGATCGAAATGTGGGAAGGAAATTCCACAGGAGCAAACCTTTAGGGCAGATTTCTATTGCTCTTGTTTCTATTCAGTCTAAACCCACTATCACGAGAAACAGAAGCGGTAAGTCAGATCTTCATCACCAGGTAAAAATGGGGAGTTGAGAAAATAAGAGACAATCTGAAAAAATTATACCATTTTTTTCAAACCTCAGGAGAGGGACAGGTTTTGGACAAATGTTTCAAGAGTGGGTGTGGGATGCTGAGTTGAAATGCTTTCAGTTATCCATCTCTAATTTCATTTCCTACCTCACATTGTGATCCAGGAAGTCTGTTCTCCAGCATGAGTCATTTTGTCACATTCCGGATCTGAAATGAATAAAGCTATTAACATTTATGGTGTGCTGTAGTTTTGCCATATCTTGCAAATGTCTGCTTTTTTCATCTGTTGTCATTGTCAGGAGTAACAGCTGACAATGTAAGAATATATGCCCATAACCAGTGTAGAGAAAAATAATAGTGACCTTTACTCACTTCATAATAAGAGCTCATTCCAGTTTAAGATTTGCTAAAATGTAATTTAATCAGAGCAGGAGCTCAGGAAGAGTGCTTTGTTATTGACTGCTGCAGTGGAGATGAGTTGCCTATGTTAACAGAGACATTCCATAAAGGTTTGTGAATGAAATTTACTTTATGGGGTTTTGGCTGGATCTGAACATCAGAGTCTTTTGTGGTTTTTTTGGATCCAATTCACGGGAAAGCCTGCACCAGGAAGCATTATAACTGGTGCAAGAAAAATACGAGCTAAGCTAGACTAACTTCTCTCAAGAAATTATATCAGAAAGATGCATTCTTAGAAGTGGAAAACTACACAAAAAGACAAAACAAACTCAGTCATTTATGATTAAAATCAACCTTCCCAAACATTCCATATATATATACAGAGACATATATACATACATATATATAAAAATATATGTATATTCAGTTATTTTTTTAACAACATTAATTTTTAACAATGCTATCATGATACTATGAATAATATTAGAAGTCTCAGTGCTTTGGAGATACCAGCTCAAGCATACCCTTACGAGCATGAGAACTCCTGGCATAAGCTTCCCCCATCCTGCGTACCCCCCCAAAAAAAACCAAAGAAAAAGATAAAATAGTAATTGGACAAAGTACTTTAAAATTGCCCAGTTGTATCTAAAGTTTTATTTATAAAATCCTCAAATTATAATATTGGAGACATGCATGTGGAAGCTGGCAAACATGATTTAGGTTAGCATATTCATACCTGTCAACTGTTTATAACCCATTTCCACATCTACCTAATGGTGGGCAATTGCATCAACACGGAAGTGAGTATACCTTAACTGGATCCAAATGTCTTATGCCTTGTAGACCTAGGCATCACAGACAGTGTTTCTGTTTCCATAGCAAAAGAGAAATTTGCACAATTGTATTTTCCTAGCCAGTCAGAATACTCCTTCATTAGGAGGATTCATTTCTGACAAAGGGCTGACTCAATGTGTGGATCTTTTTTGAAAATCACATCACAGAAAGGTGATGTATTTTATGTGATCAAATGCTAATGTCAGGCCTCTGTTTTTATTCTTGGATGAGGAAATTGCCTAATGTAAATGGCTCCTGTTAAGAATCCAAAGCCATTGTCTAACTGGATAATGTTTTACACAAGAAAGTGAAGGTAATGTCACTTCACAACAGTCAAGAGTCAAAAAGCTTGCACAACTTCTAGGTATTTCACAAGCAAGCTGAATACAATTCCTGCTTTTAGATCAAAAAAAGAAGTAGATCAAGCTGTTGAGATAAGAGATGACAAGTTTTGTCAATGCTAATGGAGTAATTAATGGATTTTTGAGAAACTGAAATAAGTTTTGCAGGATTTTTTAATAACAAGAACAGATAAGGTTATATAGAAAATAGGAGGTGAAGGTTTTGATCTGTAGTTACGAGCTTGGCGACCAGAAGAATTGCTAGAAGAAAGAATGACTCAGGAATAAAGTAAGGTCAGTTTTAGCCTGTTAGGACTGAGATGAATTCTGAATTCTATGGGAGAAATTCCAGAGGGTTTTTTTGGTGATGTGTCCAAACCTAACTGGAAAAGAAGAGGAATCTGCTGCCTTGGTGTGTGACAGGTGAAGATCTTGTGCCACAAGCAGATATCCACTGAAGGAAGGTGGGGGCAAAACATGGTGTTCTATACATTTAATAAAAAAACATGTTATTCCTAGGAGTCCCTTGAAGCTGTGTTCACACATTCTGAGTTTCTACAGGTTGAGTCGTTTTTTTTCCTCTGTAGTCTCTTTCGGTAATGATGGACTGATTTGGGTGCCCCATATGTTTGACTATCTTTCAGAAGTTCACCTTACCCAAAAGCACTACTGTACATCATTCAGAACTTGCTATAAGAGACTACTCTTTAACAGTGTAGGTGTAGGAGTCAAAGCTATAAGTACCTGCATCAGTAAGATTAATATAATATTTAGTTTATGCTTTAAAGTCTCATTTCTGTTCTTTTAGCTGTAAGAATACCTTTTTATCCAAGAGAGTGTAACATACTGCCAAATAACAAGAGCACAATGCATCTGACATACACAAATATTGCACCTATATTATAGAGATACAAATGGTCACAGCAAGTGCAATGTAGCAGAGCATCTGGAGTGCTCCATTATTAAAGAATAAATAATAAAGACCTGAAAAAGTTGAAGAAGGAAAGGTGGAGTGTTTCTTGTTTAGTGAGCGATATTGTTTGCAGGGTGCAATAAATTATTTGTTTACTTCAGAATTTTCATATTCTGTTAGGATAAGTACAAAACTTTGCTTCTATACTTGCTATTTTGTAGGTATCTGTGTTAAATACTGTCACCAAGAAATAAATTTTAATGAAATATGTTAACTAGATTCCTTCATACATCTGTAAATGGATATAAACTGGACACCCTCTCTCACTGAACTTTGTGGAGCCACCTACAGTCAGAGAATTCAACTGATAAAGGGTAATTGGTGCTAGTATTCTCCCAGGAATGCCACTCAGTTTTAGGCCTGGTTGTCGATCACACTGCCATGGATGCTGCAAGCAAACCCACAACTCACAGCTGCTCTGCCAATGCGTTGATGTGCCTGGTCTCCCTCTTACGGGTGTCATGCTGAATAACCTCATCATCCAAACGGACAGGGTGGGGTCTTTCCATCACTGCCAACTTCTCTTAGGTGGGCTATGTGTTCCCAGAAGTCTATCACAACCTGTGTGTTATTAAGATAGATTAAGCTCACACCATCTTTACCTTACTGTTACCAAAATGTAAATTTCTAGTCCAACTACTTTATTTCTTAAACTGTCCTCTGAGGTCTGCTAGATAGAAACTTCACAAAATGCAAAGCTAATAAGATGGATGAAATCCCTCCTGAGGATTTTTATGATCTGGCAAAATTCAGCATATGCAAGGGACAGATGATAAATATAAATATATAAAAGAGTTTAAAGATGAAAAAATGGTCTGTTTATTTAGCAAAGATAGAAATGTTAATGAATTTGCTGCATGGAAGCATTATCTACCATAGATGGTTAAGGCTCAGGCTTGCAAAATGAAAAGTGATAAATGAGACCCAGCTACAAAATAATTGTTAGATTATGAATGTCCCTAGAATCCTTGTATGGGTTTAACAATATTAAACCAATCTCAATTTCTTATTAAATAATGTATACATGTGAGAAGAGAGAGCACAAGCCCTCACAAAAGTCTTTGAATAAAAGCTATTCTTACTTGTTATCAGTGACAATGAACTCATTGCTTTAATAGAAGTTGTAATATACTTAAACTCCACCACAAGTGTTTAATTCAGACATAACTTTCCTCGTTCATTCTAAACCTCAGATATTCTATACATCCAGGGTATTGTTTGGGTACCTTAATAATCCTTCAGTGAAAGTAGAAGCGGCAAACAACTATCTGCCTTGTAAGGCCACAAGTGGATTTTTATTGCTATTTCTTCCAGATCTACAGCTACCAATCACCAAGTGGGGTTAACCAAATACAACCTGTTGTGGTTTAACCTGGTAGGCAGCTGAACACCACACAACTGCTCGCTCGCTGCCCCCACTTCAGTGGGATGCGGGAGAGAACTGGGAAAAGAAAGTAAACCCCATGGGTTGAGATAAAGACAGTTTAATAAAACAACAGAGGATAGTAGTAGTAGTAGTAGTGATAGAATATACAAAACAAATTATGCACAATGCAATTGCTCACCACCTGCTGACTGATGCTCAGCCCATCCCTGAGCAGCGATTTCTCTCCCCCCCAGTCAGCTCCCCCCGAGCATGATGTCCTATGGTGTGGAATAGCCCTTTGGCCAGTTGGGGTCAGCTGTCCTGACTGTGCCACCTCCCAGCTTCTTGGGCACCTGGCAGAGCAGGGGAAGCTGAAAAAGTCTTTGACTGGTGTAAGCACTGCTCAGTAACAAGTAAAGCATCAGTGAGTTAGCAACATGCTTCTAGTCCTAAATCAAAAACACAGCACCATGCCAGCTACTAGGAAGAAAATTAATTCTGTCCCAGCTGAAACCAGGACCTATCAAATACCAACTGGTATTAACTAGATAGAACAGGGAAGCTGTAGAGATGTGGCAAGGCTGTAGTTGCTTTATCCCTATTAGTACTGTAGTAACTGATTATTCATTAGGTAGGTATGTATAATATTGTCAGGCTTTTGAAATCTGAGTTTTCTTTAAATGATCCATAAGTGCTGTTGAAAGTACCCCAGTTTTTACTTAAAAACCAAAACAATTACCCTCTTTCCCAAACCTTACTGACATTTGTAAGGCAATGGTGTTTTAGCTTTTATCTGGTTTTGAAAGAGAAATCTGAACTGCATCTTTCAACTCATGAGAGAATCTGGCCATCGATGAAGATATTATTTCCCTAGTTTAAATATAAAGTTTTTTCTGGTGCAGCTTGGACTAGTTTTAAAATACTGTGCCTTTTAATGTGCTCTCTTACAGGCGCTTCTTAGTACTGCTAGAGCTGGAGAAGCTCGCATCCTTGGGGTATTGAACTGGCAGGAAGCATAATGCCTGCTAATACCACCTGTGAGACTGTGACTTATAATTTTTATGTCTGTTTGACTTAACATGCTATGCTAGGAGAAGGATCCAAGTCAAGCTGAAAGACTGCATTACTGGTAAATGTCAGTAGGAGAGCCAAGACAGCCTGGATCTCTTTAGAAACATTATGATATTTCCTGGCTCTAAGATGCGATGGGAAATTCAAAGACATGGCAGGAGTAGAAAGCTTTCTAAGATTTAAATGTATGTGTTTCATTCTGTAGGGAGTGAACATTTCCATGCTAAATGAAAGCCCATTGGCAGAGAACTGACGTTGTCATCTGTTTGCTATAGTACCCCCTTGGCAAATAAAATCCCTTCACAAGACAGTCTCCTAGTTAGCCAACCCCATCACAGAAACCAGTGACTCACTCATCTCTCCCAACTACTAATTTTTAAGACTAAGTGTTGCAACTACTTTTTTAGTGACAACAGTCATGCCTTATATGTATTGGTTTTATATGTATTTGAGATCTCTAACCTCAATCCATTGCGTGAATAGTTAAATTTATGAAGTCTTTGTTATTTAACAGCTATGTTATGGTTCCCTCAAGATCCTTTAAGTGAAAGAACATCAGTTTGACAAAACTGGGACTGAGTAAATTAAAATTGTATAACATCTTTATCAATCACCTGGATAAGGGGATTGGGTGTACCCTCAGCAAGTTTGCAGATGACACTAAGCTGGGTGGAAGTGTTGATCTGCTTGAGGGTACAAAGGCCCTACAGAGGGACCTGGACAGGCTGGATTGATGGGCTGAGGCCAAGTGTATGAGGTTTAACAAGGCCAAGTGCCAGGTCCTGCACTTGGGTCACAACAACCCCATGCAGCACTACAGGCTTGGGGAAGAGTGGCTGGAGAACTGCCTGGTGGAAAAAGACCTGGACGTACTGATTGACAGCCGCCTGAATATGAGCCAGCAGTGTGGCCAGGTGGCCAAGAAGGCCAACGGCATCCTGGCCTGTATTAGGAATAGTGTGGCCAGCAGGAGCAAGAAAGTCATCCTTCCCCTGTATTTGGTACTGGTGAGGCCACACCTTGAATAGTTTTCATTTTTGGGCTCCTCACTACAGAAGGACATTGAGGCGCTGGAGCGTGTCCAGAGAAGGGCAACAAAGCTGTTGAGGGGTCTGGAGCACACTTCTGATGAGGAGCAGCTGAGGGAACTTTAGTTGTTTAGTCTTGAGAAGAGGAGGCTGAGGGGAGACCTTATTCTTTACTGAAAGGATTATCAGGAACTGCAACAAGCTACCCAGGGAAGTGGTTGAGTTACCACACCTGAAGGTATTTAAAAGATGGGTATGTGAGGTTCTTAGGGATGTGGTTTAGTAGCAGAAAGGTACGGTTGGACTCGATGATCTTACAGGTCTTTTCCAACCAAATGATTCTATGAAAAGATAAAATACAGTTAGCAGCCGAAACCAGAAAAACCTGTCTTTCCTGTGCCCTTCTCATGACATATACCATAGTCAAGTTTCGTTATAAACTCTAAAACTGCTTCAGCTTCACTTTTCTGTCTCCATGACTTAGAGACAACAGAAGTCAGCATCTTGACCTTTCCATATTTAAAATTCCTAGCACATGCTGGAAAGCAACACTTTTTCCTCCCTGGTTAATGAACAATGGGACAGAAAATCTGAGAGAGTGTAAATATTATGAGTAACAGAAGTAACAGAAATATATATAAAAAAATTCTAGGAAAACAGAATGCATTTTCTGTACATTTTGAAGTTGAATTTTGATCTAGTTTATCCAGTCTTCTAAGGAAATACATTGGTTTGGATCATTATCTACTTGGGACAATGCCATAAAAATATACCACTAGTTGACTTACAGAAAGGAAAATATTACAAATTATAAACTGAGCACAGCTGGGCAATATCCTGGTGGGAGCAATTATTTTAGCATTATGAAAGGCAGGAGATTACAAGCCCTGAAATGAAGAAAAGCAATGACCTTTCTTCACTAGAAAAGTCTCCTCAGTAAGTCTTGCCTGAGAAATGGGTGGTAACACAGATTGATACATCAAGCTGCAAACACCGTAATTAATGTGAATGACACTTCTTTAGACTTCAGGGAATCAGCTACTGTTAAAGGTGTTTTGTCCTGCAGGAGATGGTAACTGAGACTGGGTCTTTGAATGTGTAGTTTTCTCAAGGCATCCAACATCACCTTGATAAGTACAACTCCCTCACCATACAGCCTTTCACACAACCTCTTCTATGCTTTCAATCATAGCAATCAGAGACTAGTAGTGGTACTGAGAGGGATATACCATATTAACTCAGAAGCTCATTGTCTAATATCTCCCATATGCATTTAAATGGCTTCCTTATCTTTAGCAACGATTTCTATTTTAAACCTTTTTTTCTTGTTATTTTTTGTAAATTATTAAGGAGGATAAAAAATAGTGTAATAAGAAAATCATCATGGACAGTGGTGTTACTAATCTAGTTAGACTAATGTTCCTATAAAACCATCATACCAAAAGCCAAGCATTACTGCATACAGCACTGTCCTTTTCTTTCGGTAGTGTTTTCTTCCACTGATTAATAAAGTATCTCACATTGTCTCTGTAGATGTATTCTAGCAAAATTAAGTAGAGATCTGAGTACTTAGGCTATTTGTGTTGCTTCTCATTTTTTTCAGAACCTCTACTGCAACGTAGCATGGATAAGAACTAATTCACTTCTAAGTCTATTATGTAAAATTAACATACACCTATGGAAAGAGTCATGAAAATTCTCATTTGATAATGGAAAAGAAAACCTTAATCAAGAGAAAAATTACTTGCTGATTCGTAGATACAGAAAAACCTCAAATATCTTGAATCTTAAGCAATATTTGGTATGTAACAATGCAGTCCTCATAAGGCCTGCTAGATAATGAATTTGGACCCTAGGTAATGGTCCAATCCACCTGCTTTTTGTCATTGCCTGGAAGGATAAATGCCAAAACACAGTATGTCTGAATGCTCCTTGGATAGCCATCCATATCAAGTATCACCTGGTTTAACACAGGAAATTATTTCCCAGCTAGAAACGCACTATAATCCAGACATAGATCCACATAAAGTACTTCCAAATCTTCACAGAAGCTTGAAATGTTAGTCATGCTGGGGATACTACCTGGTGTTTGTGTGCATGTAATAATCAAGTGATACGAGCAAGCAATCAAGTGAAAGTGTTGATTTATAGGACCTTTTTGCCCTGAGCAGTTTTGAAGCAAAGGTTCCTGTACCTCAGGAAGAGGCACTAAACTCAGCTTCTGGGTAGATGCTACCTGTAAGTGCTGTTCAGACTACATGGTCTGCATAGTCCAGTAATGAGTCATGAGATAAAATGTGGAGTATGCAGTATGTATATAAAATATGTGGCTGCTATAGGATTTTCATATTTTAAAATATAAAATCAGTGATACTGTATGCCACATTTCTCAGAGTTTTTTGACTGCTGCTGACACCAAAATAGATGTTTTAGTAGAGATTTTTGGCAATTTTATGTCTTTAATTCCCACTCCCATTTCCAACCTTTCCTTATCACAGCCTACTTATAGCCAATTCCCAGGAAGTATATCAAAGGTGCCAGCATAAACTGCAAGGAGAGGAGCTAGGGAGGAAAGAGATTTCCTGCATTTCATTCTCAATATAACATTAAGAATATAAGAAATACGGAAAAATAGTCACCAAGTTCTTTTAACATGGGGCATGACATTTGATGCTGAGAGGTGGGAAATCCATTTTATAGTACATGCAGCAGCCTTCAGTCAACTGGTTCCTCCTTCCAGGATAGTTTGAGTTGTTTATTCAGGATCAGAAGCTTTCACATTCTGGGTCATACAATTTGAAATTCCAGCTCTCTAGTGAGATTCAGGCTTCTTCCTACTTGTTTGCTTTCTGTCCCATGAAGCCTGTCATAAAAGTGACAGCCTGAATTTTGCCATAAAATGTGTCCTTCTGTGTCCTCCTTCAAGGAGCTTCAGTCAATTCATATGGGTGTTTAAGTCTCAGGTGAGGAGTAGGGTAGGAGGTACTTCTAGCATAGTAAACTGCTCTTACAATCCTTTGAAAAAGGACTGCCCCATATCCTTTGATTGCTTTTACTTGGAAGAGAGATAAGTGGGCTTACAGAATCATAGAATCATAGAATGTTTTGGGTTGGAAGGGACCCCTAGAGGTCATCCAGTCCAACCCCCCTGCAGTGAGCAGGAACACCGCTAACTACATCAGGTTGCTCAGAGCCCCATCCAACCTGGCCTTCAATGTTTCCAGGGATGGGGCCTCCACTACCTCTCTGGGCAACCCCTTCCAGTGTTTCACCACCCTCGTTGTAAAGAATTTCCTCCTTATATCCAGTCTAAATCTATCCTGTTTTAGTTTAAAACCATTACCCCTTGTCCTGTCACAGCTGGCCCTACTAAAAAGATTTTCCCCATCTTTCCTATAGGCCCCCTTTAGGTACTGAAAGGCCACAATCAGCTCTGCCCGCAGCCTTTTTTTCTCCAGGCTGAACAAGCCCAACTCTCTCAGCCTGGCCTCATAGGAGAGGTGCTCCAGCCCTCGGATCATTTTTGTAGCCCTCCTCTGGACCTGCTCCCACAGTTCCATGTCCTTCATGTGCTGAGGGCTCCAGAGCTGGATGCAGTGCTCCAGGTGAGGTCTCACCAGAGCAGAGTAGAGGGGCAGAATCACCTCCCTTGACCTGCTGGCCATGCTTCTCTTGATGCAGCCCAGGGTACCGTTGCCTTCTGGGCTTATGTTTGCTAATGCTAGCATACAGGCTGACCATTGCCTTTTGTCCCAAGGAATTGAACTTACTCTGCCTCTGATGCCAAATGCAGCATTTACAGGGGTGGAGTTGGGGAACGGAAACTGATGGAGGAAGGAAAACCAGTGGGGGAATGGGAGCTGGTAGAGGAAAGGACACAGTACCTTCGACTAGTCCTTTCCAAACTGTTTCCTGCAGTAGGGCTGTTGTTCACAGCTGGAGTTGTGAAATAACATCTTTTGGCATTCCTTCTCAAGGGTGAAGAAAAAGAAAAAGAAAAGAAGCTGCTAGAGCTGCTTCATCTGTCCTATCCTTTATTATTCATTCCTTCCTTACTCTCCCCCCACCCCTCCCCACAAGAAGGATGAGAGGGAGAAACAGCTGGGACCATGCATTCACTTCCGTCCTGTGTTTTGGCATGGCAGAACCACCCCCTCACTCTCAAACTAAGTTTAGGGTTTTGAGTGGCTTTGTCAATCACCAGCTCAATCCCTGAAGCCCGGTGCAAAATCTGCAATGACTTTGACTTTGGTTCATGCCAAGCTTTGAAGGTGCCCTCAGCTGTTCATCCTACACTCTTTCACAATACTGGGGGGGATATGATAATACTGTGGAAGGAAGGAGGAGGCAAATTTTTGAATAGAAAAGGGGGAAGAGAAGATCCAAAACAAGTTCAACCCAACTGAGGGGAGAGAAGCAAATTTCTAACTTACGTGTACTGAATCTGAGCTACTCAGAGCTTCGTATTTGGCTCTACTGTTAGTCTATAATGCTTACTTTATAAAGATTGGATTATTTCCCATGTTTCCTAACAGTCTGATGCCTAACATATACATTATCTGACTTAAGATAAGTATGCTGGATCCCACTCATTTTTATTAGTGACTTTTATGGATGCCATGGATCTTATTCATGTTTACATCATGGAAATGAACTGAAACAAATTATGACAGCAGTGACTGCAGGTAAACTGGCTTGTGTGATCCAGATGACTGAGTGGAGTAGGTGACGAGGTTTTGGAGATGACTTAAATTTCTCTCTTAATACTGAGAAAAAAGAAAACTCTGTTTTCTGCCAACAGATATGACACTGGTTGGCTGGCTGCCTGACCAGAGACGTTACAATCTAGATTCTCTACTGTATCTTGTGTTTTTCTTGGTTTTCTTGTCCCTTTCTTCCTCTCTTCAAAGTTTGTAAAAAAGAAACTGGAAAGAGAAGCATGATTTTTTTAAACAATTCTGACTATTATTTTACCTATTATTATGTTTCTTGGTTTTACTGTATAAAAGTGCATATATACACATACTTTTCTGTGTATCTGCTTCTCTTAGCAATCTCTTCATTGATGATTGGTCCACTCTATTTTCAATCCTGTGATCTAAGGGTGAATGTCTGGAAGAGACAGCATATGCTTTTTCTTTTTCTTGGTGTGGAGACCAGACACAGAGCTGCTTCCTAATTACACATGGAGAGTCCTCTAAATCACCTACAGTAACACAGTAAGTATTAAGAGCAGCAAATTTTCCACCTATCTAACATTATACTGTTTCCAGATATTCTTTATACTGTCGTGGTTTAACCCGGCTGGCAACTAAGCACCACGCAGCCGCTCGCTCACTCCCCCCCCTCCCTCAGTGGGATGGGGGAGAGAATCAGAGAAAAGGAAAAAAAAAAAAAAAGTAAGACCCGTGGGTTGAGATAGAGACAGTTTAATAAGAGAGAATAATAACAATAATAATAATAATAATGGTAAGAAAATATACAGAATATATAAAACAAGTGATGCACAATGCAATTGCTCACCACCCGCTGACCGATGCCCAGCCCGTCCCGAGCAGCGATCACTCCCCCCGAGCCGCGATCACTCAACCCGAGCTGCGACCACTCTGCCCGCGACCGACCGACCGACCCGACCGACTAACCCCCCCGAGCATGACGTTATATGGTATGGAATAGCTCTTTGGACAGTTTGGGTCCTAGCTGTGCTGTACTCCCAGCTTGTTATGCACCTGGCCGAGCAGGAGAAGCTCAAAAAGTCCTTGAGCAGTCTGAGCACTGCTTGGCAACAACTAAAAACATCAGCGTGTTATCAACATTCTTCTAGCACTAAATCCAAAGCACAGCACTATGCTAGCTTCTGTGAAGAAAATTAACTCTATCCCAGCCAAAACCAGGACATTCCACCCCTTATTCTATACCATTTACGTCATGCTTAGGTCCTACCCTTACAATACATTCCAATTAATCACCACCATTTTCTCATCTTTTTGGTACATACACAGATATCATTCCCTTAGTCTATGGACCATCCCTCTAAAATGTCCATTGGGTTCATTTAGTCCACGGTTTTGGGCTCCATCTGTCGTAACAGTCTTTCAGGGCAGGAGAGATGGGGTCTGGTGTTGGGTTGTTGCTTGCTGAAGTCAGGTCTGGTTCCATCAGCTGCACTTCCTCAGTTTCTTCAAAATTCATTCTTCTTAATCTGGGCGATTCCTACTGCTATACCATTGATAGAATATACAGCAATAGTAAAAATGATGACATACTGTATTATACAGCAATTAACATCATACAATTCAGTTCATTGGCTATTTTCACCCAAAATCAAATCCCTTTGAGGTACACATCGGACTTCCCCATCCTTCCGCATCACCCACCAAGTAGAGCCAGGTCCTTGAGCAAAAGCAATCCCACGGATGGGTTTGCCTTTACCTGAGGCAGGAGAAACCCAGACTGCCTTCCCCAGCATATTTTTTACATGCACTACAGGGACTTTATCCCCTTCTACAGTACGTAAGAGGTTTGATTGGGCAGGGCCAGTTCGGTTGGCAGATCCTCTAGTGTTGACTAACCAGGTGGCTTTTGCTAAATGTGTATCCCAATGTTTGAATGTTCCACCACCCATTGCTTTCAGTGTAGTTTTTAACAGTCCATTGTATCGTTCAATTTTCCCAGAGGCTGGTGCACGATAGGGGATGTGATAGACCCACTCAATGCCATGCTCTTTGGCCCATTTGTCTATGAGGCTGTTTCGGAAGTGAGTTCCATTGTCTGACTCAATTCTTTCTGGGGTGCCATGTCGCCACAGGACTTGTTTTTCAAGGCCTAGGATAGTGTTCCGGGCGGTGGCATGGGGCACGGGATATGTTTCCAGCCATCCAGTGGTCGCTTCCACCATGGTGAGCACATAGCGCTTGCCATGGCGGGTTTGTGGGAGTGTGATATAATCAATCTGCCAAGCCTCCCCATATTTGTATTTCAGCCACCGTCCTCCATACCAGAGAGGCTTTAACCGCTTGGCTTGTTTGATCGCAGCACATGTTTCACATTCATGGATAACCTGTGCAATAGCGTCCATAGTTAAGTCCACCCCTCGATCACGAGCCCATCTGTATGTTGCATCTCTTCCTTGATGGCCTGAGGTGTCATGGGCCCACCGAGCTAGAAACAATTCACCCTTATGTTGCCAGTCCAGATCTACCTGAGCCACTTCAATCTTAGCAGCCTGATCTGCCTGCTGGTTGTTTTGATGTTCTTCAGTGGCCCGACTCTTGGGTACATGAGCATCTACATGATGTACCTTTACAACCAGGTTCTCCACCCGGGAAGCAATATCTTGCCATAATGCGGCAGCCCAGATGGGTTTGCCTCTGCGCTGCCAGCTGCTCTGCTTCCATTGCTGTAACCACCCCCACAAAGCATTTGCCACCATCCATGAGTCAGTATAGAGATCGAGCACTGGCCATTTTTCTCTTTCAGCAATATCTAAAGCCAGCTGGATGGCTTTCACCTCTGCAAACTGACTTGATTCACCTTCTCCTTCAGCAGTCTCTGCAACTTGTCTTGTAGGACTCCATACAGCAGCCTTCCACCTTCGATGCTTTCCCACAAGACGACAGGATCCATCAGTGAACAGAGCATATTGCTTCTCGTTTTCTGGCAATTTATTGTACAGTGGGGCCTCTTCAGCACGCACCACCTCCTCCTCTGGTGATACTCCAAAATCTTTGCCTTCTGGCCAGTCCGTGATCACTTCCAAGATTCCTGGGCGACTGAGGTTTCCTATTCGAGCCCGTTGTGTAATCAGTGTGACCCATTTACTCCACGTAGCATCAGTTGCATGATGTGTAGAGGGGACCTTCCCTTTGAACATCCAGCCCAGCACCGGCAGTCGGGGTGCCAGAAGGAGCTGTGCTTCAGTACCAATCACTTCTGAAGCAGCTCGAACCCCTTCATATGCTGCTAATATCTCTTTTTCAGTTGGAGTATAGTTGGCTTCAGATCCTCTGTATCCCCGACTCCAAAAGCCTAGGGGTCGGCCTCGAGTCTCCCCTGGTGCTTTCTGCCAGAGGCTCCAGGTAGGGCCATTCTCTCCGGCTGCGGTGTAGAGCACATTCTTTACATCTTGCCCGGACCAGACCGGCCCAAGGGCTACTGCATGCACTATCTCCCGTTTAATTTGTTCAAAGGCTTGTCGTTGTTCAGGGCCCCATTTGAAATCATTCTTCTTCCGGGTCACTTGGTAGAGAGGGCTTACAATCTGGCTGTAATTTGGAATATGCATTCTCCAAAAACCCACAACGCCCAAGAAAGCTTGTGTTTCCTTTTTGCTAGTTGGTGGAGACATGGCTGTTATTTTGTTGATCACATCCATTGGAATCTGACGACGTCCATCTTGCCATTTGATTCCTAAAAACTGGATCTCCTGTGCAGGTCCCTTGACCTTGCTTTGTTTTATGGCAAAACCGGCCTTCAGAAGGATTTGGACTATTTTCTTCCCTTTCTCAAAAACTTCTTCTGCTGTATTGCCCCACACAATGATGTCATCAATGTATTGCAGGTGCTCTGGAGCCTTACCCTGTTCCAGTGCTGTCTGGATCAGTCCATGGCAAATGGTAGGGCTGTGTTTCCACCCCTGGGGCAGTCGATTCCAGGTATACTGGATGCCCCTCCAAGTGAAAGCAAACTGTGGCCTGCACTCTGCTGCCAAAGGGATTGAAAAGAAAGCATTTGCAATATCAATTGTGGCATACCACTTGGCTGCCTTTGACTTCAGTTCATATTGAAGTTCTAACATGTCCGGCACGGCAGCACTCAGTGGTGGCGTAACTTCATTCAGGCCACGATAGTCTACTGTCAGTCTCCACTCTCCATCAGACTTTCTCACTGGCCATATGGGACTGTTAAAGGGTGATCGAGTCTTGCTGATCACTCCTTGGCTCTCCAGTCGATGAATCAACTTATGGATGGGAATCAGGGAGTCTCGGTTGGTGCGATATTGCCACCTGTGCACTGTTGTGGTGGCAATCGGCACTTGTTGCTCTTCAACACTCAGCAACCCCACAACCGAAGGGTCCTTTGAGAGACCAGGCAAGGTAGATAGCTGCTTAATTTCTTATGCCTCCAATGCAGCTATACCAAAAGCCCACCGGTACCCTTTTGGGTCCTTGAAATACCCTCTCCTGAGGTAGTCTATGCCCAGGATGCACGGAGCATCTGGGCCAGTCACAATGGGGTGCTTTTGCCACTCATTCCCGGTTAGGCTCACTTCGGCCTCCAATACAGTCAGCTCTTGAGATCCCCCTGTCACTCCAGAAATACAAATGGATTCTGCCCCTATATGGCTTGATGGCATTAGAGTACACTGTGCACCGGTGTCTACTAGAGCTCTATACTTCTGTGGGTCTGACGTGCCAGGCCATCGAATCCACACAGTCCAGTAGACCCGGTTGTCCCTTTCCTCCACCTGGCTGGAGGCAGGGCCCCTCTAATTCTGATCACTGTTGCTCATGGTTTGTGTATATGAGTCAGAAGTTCCTTCATCACAATCAGAATTAAGATCAGCTCTTCTATTCTGTCTGAAAAAATGACGATCTACCCCGTCTTTGGAAATTGGAGCAACAAGTTTCTTGGAAGAGCCCCCTTTTGTGCTTGTTTTTCTTTGCAACTCGTGTACTCGTGCCTCTAGGGTCGAGGTAGGTTTTCCATCCCATTTCCTCATGTCCTCTCCATGGTCACGCAGGTAAAACCATAGAGTGCCCCGTGGTGTGTACCCTCGATATTCTTTTCCTTGAGCAGAAGGGCGCTTACTTCTAATGGCTGAGATACTGGTCTGTACAGGAGAGGTGTAGGGTATACGCTTTTTGAGTCGTTCAACCTTTTGGGACAGTTTCTCCACAGCAGAGACGAGGGAAGAAGAGATACTTTCTTCGTATTCCCGGAGCTGGCTAGCCACTTCATCCACTGTTGGTCCCCATCCAGCTTCCCAGTTCAGCATTGCCCATGTGTTGGCATATGATGTTGGTGCGCTCCGTAACAACTTCCGCCACATGGGTCGTGTGCACCGGACACTATCTGGATCTTTAGGCAACTGGTCATTGTCCAGGTCACTATAAATCACTTCCAGGACAGCCAATTCCCTCAGGTACTGGATGCCTTTCTCCACGGTGGTCCATTTGCCTGGGCGATGTATGACATCTTCCTTGAAGGGATATCTTTCCTTCATGGCTGACAGTAGTCGCCTCCAGAGGCTGAGGACTTGTGTCCCTTTTCCAATCGCTTTGTCAATGGCCCCTTCCCTAGAAAGGGATCCCAGCTGTTTGGCTTCCTTACCCTCCAGTTCCAGGCTACTGGCCCCATTATCCCAGCATCGGAGCAACCAGGTGACAAGATGCTCTCCTGCACGACGGCTGAAATCTTTTCTCATATCTCGCAGCTCACCCAAGGATAGAGACCGTGTAGTTTCTGTCTCATTTATGAGCTCTTCCTCTTCCTCCTCCTTTTGTGATGGCCCTGATTCATCCTCCCTTTCTAAACGAGTTGACTTTCGCTTCCAAGATTTCTTCTTGTGTATAGGGGCAACTGATACCGGCACAGGTTCGCTCCCTGTCTTAGCTGCAATGCCTGTTGCTGGGGTTTGCGTAGCTACAGTGCATGTTGCAGGTGTTGGAGTAGCAACAGTGCCTGTGTCCACAGTTTGGGTAGCTACAGTGGGTGTCGCTGGGGGAGTAGCCAGTGCCTGTGTCCACAGTTGGGTAGCTACAGTGGGTGTTGCAGGGGCTGGAGTAGCAGCAGTGCCTACGTCCACAGCTGGAGTAGTTACAGTGGGTGTCACTGAGGCTGGAGTAGCAGCAGTGCCTGTGCCCACAGCTGGAGTAGCTACAGTGGGTGTCACAGGGGTTGAAGTAGCTGCAGTGCCTGTGTCTGCAGTTGGAGTAGCTACAGTGGGTGTCACTGAGGTTGGAGTAGCTGCAGGGCCTGCTGCAGGAATCAATCTTTGGATGGTATATAATTTACGTAGGAGTCTAACCCTGAGTGAAAGCTGAACTATATTCAGGAGACCTAGCAATAGGGCCATGCTAGTTGGAACATCCCAAGGATATTCAACATTCTCAAGAACTGTTGTAATTAGCTCAGAGAAGAAGGGGAAGATGGAGTAAGGTGACTCCCCCAAAGGCTGGCTCTCCAAGGATAAAAAGTAAAACGTGTAATTATTCATAATTCCCAATAGATGGTTCCCAAAATACAGAGGTGACAGCAATACTGAGTAAAAATATGAGCTTAATCTGATGACCAATAGTTTTATCATAGCATAAGCCAATATTACACAATACAGCAGGACAGCAACTTTAATCCACTTGCGAAAACTGATAGCCAGCAGCACAGGGAGTGCACACAGAAGGTAAGGTGCTACATAAAAGAACGCTGTGAACAAGGACAGCAACTCTGAGAGCAAATAAAACAACATTGCGATCAGCGACTATTAGACTAATATAACGAATGCTTATCACAAATGCGTTTTAAAAATGTTCAGATCTGTCGTTATCTCAACCCTTGAGGCCCCACGTTGGGCGCCAAAATAGGACTGTCGTGGTTTAACCCAGCTGGCAACTAAGCACCACGCAGCCGCTCGCTCACTCCCCCCCCTCCCTCAGTGGGATGGGGGAGAGAATCAGAGAAAAGGAAAAAAAAAAAAAAAAAAGTAAGACCCGTGGGTTGAGATAGAGACAGTTTAATAAGAGAGAATAATAACAATAATAATAATAATAATGGTAAGAAAATATACAGAATATATAAAACAAGTGATGCACAATGCAATTGCTCACTGTGAAGAAAGTTAACTCTATCCCAGCCAAAACCAGGACAAGATGGAATCTAATGGCAGACCCAGCTACTGTAGGGCAGGGAAACAGTGAATTCCCAGCTCGGCACTGGGCAAACTTGATTACCCATAATGTGTTCATGCTAGGCACAGCTGACACAAGACAACACTATAGGAAGATATGAGCTGAGGGAAGGGGATCACTGCCCTAACAAGCATCTGTGATGACTTACAGTTAAGTCTGTCTGATGGGCAGGTAACTATCAAAGGCGACAGTATCCTGACGTAGCCTTCATTATTTTCTGAGAGGCTCTTCCTTGCTTTCAACTTTGCAATGTGTCTACTTGGATCTGAACTTTAGTGTAGAGACTTGAATTTCTCTTGGATAATCATGGAGAAGATATTATAGATGCAGTGGTAATATGTGTACACTTCAGCGGGTTAAGTACCGCTGAATTACTCATTAAACATTAAGTAGGCTCCTTCTCCATTTTTCAACCCAGACTACAGGATGGAGTCTAGGAACCGAATGGAAGGAGCACTTTAGGGGAAAAAAAGAGAGAGAGAGAGATTAGGTTGATTATGATTGTGGAAATGAACCTGAATAGTAGGACACTCAAGTAGCACATATTGAAAATGTTGTCAATGGCAATGAAACTACGAGCAGAAATATCAGCAAGGAAAATGAGAAAAAAAAAGAAAGAAGAAGGGAGACAGGCTGAAAGAGCATCTATAAAAAGTGTTTCAAACCCACTGGTTGGTAAATTAACTACCTATTGGGGTGGGTATAGAAATTACTAATGAAATTGCTGAGTTGGGGTTTTTTTTGGTTTTTTTTTCATACTGAGTTGAGTTACAATCACAAATCCATTATTACCTTGCTTAATGTGAATAGACCATATTCCTTTCCTGTTAACTCCACAGAAATCAGCAGGCATCCAAATGAAATTATAAAAGGAAGGGATTAAGGGTCTTCACTTAGAGTGTTGCTCACATATCAGTGCTGGGGGTTTTTTTTGATTTGTTTTCTTTTTTTTTTTTCTGAATATTTATTCCAGGAAATAGAACCTATTCTAGATGTCACAGTTTTTCTTGTGTTCTTACTAATTGGACTACAATCCACACTGGAGCAGCTTGTTGGCAAGCCTCATCCATTCTCTGCACTTTTCAGTAGGTAAGACTTAGGTAAGCTCTGTCTTATAAAATCAGACAATTATGCAGAGGACCTGATTTATGCAGAAATATTCTGCACATTGGATGTTTTTTTTTACTAGAAACTGCTGAGAGGATATAGCCCAGGGAAGTGGACTATAAACTACAAGAAAAGATTGCTAGCAAAAGTCAAGCTAATAACACAAGAGAGGGAAAGAAAGCATACCTAATTTCTTGCAGTACTGAATTAGTCTTAATAAAGTTACTGTTATGTGAAATCACTGTAATGGAACCTGTCTATACATCCCCCTGGTTTGCCTCATTTCCCTCTAACTGAGAACTCTTTGGGAGACAACCTGTGTTTTCATTTTGTGTTTGTACAGGACTCACAAATTGGGTTTCAGATCCTGAGTAGGAACTCCTAGAGGGTGCTGCAAAACTGAATGAAAATTATCAGATGATGATAATAGTAACAATAATAAGAATAATAATGTTATTAATAAATAATGATCCAACATTAGAACAGTTAAAGAAATAAATGGGTTGCTTTTAAAAAGTATAAAAGACTAATTTCTTTTAGACTTGTGTCCTGGTTTCTGATGGGACAGAGTTAATTTCCTTCCTAGTAGCTGGTATGGTGCTGTGTTTTGGATTTAGTACTAGAAGAATGTTGATAACTCACTGATGTTGTGGTTGTTGCTGGGTAGTGCTTAGACTGGACAAGGGCTTCTCAGCTCTGCCAGGTGCACAAGAAGCTGGGAGGGAGCACAGCCAGGACAGCTCACTCCAACTGGCCAAAGGGCTGTTCCATACCACATGATGTCACGCTCAGTATATACACTGGGGGAAGAAGAAGGAAGGGGGGGGACATTTGGAGTGATGGCGTTTGTCTTCCCAAGTCACAGTTACGTGTGATGGAGCCCTGCTTTCCTGGAGATGGCTGAGCACCTGCCTGCCCGTGGGAAGCAGTGAATGAATTCCTTGCTTTGCTTTGCTTGCATGCACGGCTCTTGCTTTACCTATGAAACTGTCTTTATCTCAACCCATGAGTTTTCTCACTTTTACTCTTCTGATTCTCTCCCCCACCTCACTGTGGGGGGAGTGAGCGAGTGGTTGTG
Source organism: Gorsachius magnificus (assembly GCA_034008185.1). NCBI lineage: Eukaryota > Metazoa > Chordata > Aves > Pelecaniformes > Ardeidae > Gorsachius > Gorsachius magnificus. Next base: position 92,954,743 of record CM067081.1, read on the forward strand.
TGGTGCTTAGTTGCCAGCTGGGGTTAAACCACGACAACTTGACTCTTCAGAAGGTCATCATCCCTAGAGCAGAACAGTAGAGAAGAAAATCAGGTTAGACTGTATTATACGAACACCTCCCCCTTTTGTCATTCTGGAAACTTCTAAATGCAAGAAACCCCTAATCAAAACTGCTCAAACAACACAGCTGAAACATCTCTCACATAAACATGGCACATGTAAATATATACAAATTATTTCTACAGCAGTATCTCGACCATTTTATGCAATCAGGTTTGTGAACCAGCTTTCAAGGGGTCTTGATATTGCTTTATTAAATAGAAGCTAGTGAACCTGTGGGCAGGGGTCCCTTAATTAACTAAACTTGGAATGGCTAAACTTACTTAAACAGTGCAACTTGATGCCTGAGACCTCACTTGCAATCCATTAACTGAAAAATAGGTAATTTTATAATGAAAGGCACCGTATAAAAGTACTATCTATTTAGAGACAATGAAGCTACAATCAGGTGACACTTGGAATTAGGGTCTCCAGATTTTTAGAGCATAAATCCAGACTGAATCAGCCCTAGGTTGCTTCAGGGACTAAGACAAAATCTATTTTTCCCTATAAAGGCTATTGTTCTTTTTCTGCGTGTCAGTCTTTTGATCTTCTTGTTAGTAGATAAATCCTTTGGTCAGTAGCATTGGCCCATGCATCACAGAAACGTATGAACAGTAAATAGTACCTTCCAGCTCTTCAATCTGGGCACCAGTGAAGACTGAGATATATATTACATAAAGGTAGACACAAAAAAATTAAAGAGAGATGGACAATCCTTCTTATGACTAATGTTTTATAGCTCCTGTTTCATTTCTCTACTTGACCTGTGATCTCTCTTTTAAAGTTTCTATCTCTAGACCAAACAAAACCATAATTCATAAATTCTATGACAGTATCTTAACTTCAGTTACCTAAAGGCCCACTTACATGTCTCAGATCAGTTAAAATGGATTTTTAATTTATATTTAATTTACTAAAGTCCTAGACCTTTTTTTTTGAACCTGTTAAAATGCCCCACCAGATTCATATACAATTATGTGTTTACAGTGTGCAAATGATCCAGTGGCAGCTTCTTACAATGACTGACTTTTCTTGGTTCACAAAAAATTTTTGCTATTCCAATTTTGCTTTTATCCACCATGATGCCTGGATATCCTAATTACTCATAAACTTCAAAATTGACCATGCAGTTTCACTATTTTTTCTTGGTGAGCTCGATATCTGTTTTCATGTCTTTTCTCTATTTTTTTCTGAAGGCCAGAAAGCCAGCCAGACTTCACAACATGCTGTAAAAATTGGCAGCAAAATAAGAGATTCCTGATCAAAGACTAACACACTCAAGGCTAAATAGTCTGAGTAGAGCAGAAGGTGGTAAGTTCCCTCATGTCTGCTGATATGGTCACTGTGGTGGAACTGCCCTTCCAAATCATAAGATTTCAAAAGGCTTGTGTTTGATTTTCAAATATATTTCAGAGTTTTAATTACTGCAGATATTCCTGGAATCTTCTAACATGATCATTAGGGCACGAATATTTTTTCTTTCATGCTCTAATCTAGCATAACTGTATTAGACTGAGCTATGAGCAACACATTTCACCCTCCAGTTTTTGTTTTAATCATGCAGGCTTGAGCAGGGTAGACTATCAAAACTTTAACTATTTCTTCCCTCCTTTTACATGTGAATAAACAAGATTCAGAATTCCTCCTGCTTTTCCTTACTTGCAACCCCTTTTTTTTTCCCTCTTTCTTTGGAGCAATTCCTTCAGTGAAAAGGTACAAAGCCAGTTCCGTGAGCAGCACATTTTTATGTGCCTGGTTTCCCCAAGGCACTCTGAAGTCTGAGTAGTAACCCATAATGCTGGTTTTCCATTTGTCAGTGACACTAATACCTACACTCTCCTCTACCCGGTCACATATTCTCACAAAACTTCTAGGACTTAATGTCACCAGATTTAGTAGCAACAGGGTGATGTATTCAACTACTAAGACAAAGCTAACAGACTGATTGTGAAAGTTTCTTTCCTTGGGAAATACATTAGCAAATACAAATGCATGTTGGCCTCAAGTCTAGATGGGTCTCACTTTTCATGTACCAAAGGTAAAAATAGCCAGATGTACACATATGTGCACGCACATAGATAAAGAAATTCTATGTACTGCCTTGACTTACCTGGCAGACCTGGAGCTGTGCAGCCCAGTCCTGTTCCATTTTGTACCCCATCACCTGGGCCCTCCAGAGCTTGCCACCAGTCAGCAGTGGGGGTTCACAGTTCAGATGCTGTGCCCACCTCAGCTTAACAGCCAGCTAGTCTGCTTAATTGCTAAGAAATTTATTATTCTTTTTATTCTTTGAAAAGACAGTGGGTAACCATAGATTCAAGATATTATATTATTTTTAGCATTGTTTCCTAAGAAAACAGAGACCACAGTGCCATTCTGTTCCCTGATAGTGGCCTGCATAGTCCATCTCCAGAGTGGTAGTGGTGTAGGGACTTGGCTCTCTCAGTGGATTGTATTAGTCAACCACTATGAACATAAAGCTGGCTTTAACTCCCATGCTTATAAGTTTTTCCCCTACTGTGCTCTGATTGCTTCAGCTTTTTGGCATAACTCAGCATGACCTGCCAGATGGCTTGCTCACAAAGGGAATTTCCTCTGTATCTTCAGACAGCTTCTGGGGTTTTTCCAATGGCAACCCTCTTTTAGTTCTGGATATTTCTGGGCCCTTCCAGTTCATTTCTTATATAGGCAAAAAACACTGTTACAATGCGCATCTCTTCCTCATTCCTCCTCCCCCCAAACAAAACAAAATGAAATATTTTACAGCGTTCAGGTTATACAATCAAAATGCACAGTGGTGTCCTTTACAGTCAGCCAATATGGGTTTCTTTTTAGAAGAATTACCTACCCCCGCAAAAAAAAAAAAAAAAAAAAAAAAAAAAAAAAAAAAAATCGCAGGTAATTTGCACCAAACTCCAGTTATCTACATTAGCAATTAAGGGCTGAGAAAACTTTGCTTACCTCTAAAGCTGTTTCCTCAGAGAGAATTAAAGCATTTTTTTCTAGCAAACTTTAAGAAATGCTTTGACTTCTGCCAGAATGTCTGCCTGCATTTCCTTAGAACTCACCTCCCTCTAAAGACTCTTCCTCATTTACTTCTCTTTGAAAAGTCTCACTGTTCTTTAGGTTTTGTAGATGTTCTTTGATGATTGGAAAGGCGTGTATGTAGTTTCTTGTGAGTAGACTTCTAGACCCCAGGGAATACTAACCTTGTACGATGCCATGTACTACACCCCATGTATTTGGAAAGCACGTCTCTTACAGTTGCTGTGCACTTTTGGGTTCAGTCTCTATGTATTTAGAGGTTTTTAATTTTTTTCTTCTTTCATATATAATTATTTAACATAATTTATGCATGCTGATATCGATCACAACCTTTTTGTTCACTTTAAAAGGCCTTTTTTCTGAACATTTAGTTTTCAAACCTTTGGGAGCAAGATACTAACAAAACAAAGAGAAGATGAAGAAGCAAGAGGGAATCCCCTTGAGCATTCTAAAATTTTAGTGTTTCCATGGTTTAGTTCCCTAGTATTCCCAAGCTTTCCTATTCCTTCGGTTTCCATTCGAAGTTGCACTCCTTTTTTTGTGTGTTTGTTTTTCAGAAACTAAATCAGGCAGCTTAGAAACCTTGGGAAGAGCCAAAATCTGTTTCTTCTGCTGGTTCTTCTGGCCCACCAGATGGAGAAAAAGAAGTTTCCTTTCCTGCTGGAAGATAGAGAATATTGGATTACAGTTTTTGATTATGGGAATAAGTACTCTGTTGTAGTAGTCTGGTGGTGTGACCACACTGAGCAACGTCACAACTAGTAAGGATATTATGAGGGAAAATCAAAAAAATCGCTAAAAAAGTCCCTAAAAGATAGTCTTTGAGTCCACTTCTTCTTCAATATGCCTGTAAATTTTCAGGAGCCCAGTGACCTCTTCTGCAATTTTGAATTTGTCAATGGATATTTGCTTTCAAATTGCTCCTTTGCAATAGATCTCATTGATCTTTCAGAAAATTCACATAGATTTCCTTAAGCACTTATTCTTTGTAGAAGAGATACATCATTAAATGATTGGGGGATGGGAGGGATTGAAAACATAATTAATACTTAGATTAAAGTTCTGCAGCTCAACAGCACTGTCTGAATTATCTCCATTTTAGGCAATAATAATAATAATAACTCTCTAACTACAAAGCTAGCAAGCAAAAATTGAAGTGGAAATTACTCTTTTTAAAAAAGTAGTAATAATAATGTCTGCCAGTCATAAACGAGGCTCAAAGTCACAAAAGTCAGAGTTCTTAATCTTTAACTGTTAAGATGCTACTATACAATTTCCTATAATATTTGTTCACATATATTCTTTTTTTGCATTATCAAACCATCGTTCTACCTGAAGGAACTCACCTTCCCACTTAGTGAAGGAAAATGAATATCAATTCCCAAACTAAAAATACACCTCAGGGATTACAAATGACATGTTTGGAATTCCATCTGAAAATGGTTGCTTCTTTGTTACCATTTTCCTTGGCCCCCAGGGACCCAAACAGATGTTGTAGCAAAAACTTTTAAATACAGGCTGGTTTTACCTGCATGCTGCAGTCTATTGTACCCCTGTTCCGACTGTTGGGCTCCCATACATTGGGCCTCTTATTTCAAAAACATGCTTGGAACACTCTCTGGAAGACATGAATAAACACTATGAGGCTTCCCTTGCTTCAGGGAGTCCATTGGGAATATAAATATTTTGCTCAAGGAACCATGAATTGTTTCAGTGGCGTAAGGTATAATCTTTTCTCTTTTCTCTCATGAAGGTGCAGAACTACTTCTTGACCTCAACAAGACCTGATACATCCCTGGAAAAGGCTTTATTTCAATTTGCAGACTGTATATCAGCCTTCAATGGGAAAAATGAAAAATTTTGGATTTAATGGTCTAAGTAACCATAAGACAGCAAAAACATAAGATAATTCTGTCCACTTGATTCAGAATTAGTTTTTTTTTCTCTAGACACTTCAATTTAGAAAGCCATTTTTTTGAGAATAAGTTAAAATGGCTGACAACAGTAAGTATAGCCAGAAGAAACACAATTAGGAAAATGTTAGAAAAACATTGCTCTTTGCACCTGAAATGTGCATCGTGGAGATGTGCTCCCTTGCCCATACATACAACTGTTCTTAACACAGGTACAGGTCATGTAAACAAACATCCAAATACATATGCACACAAAATTAATCTACAATATTGGTATTAAAGGAAAAAAAACAAATCCATCATTATAAAGATCTTACACATAAGGTTTTAAAAAAAAAAGGGAAAAATTTTGGGGGGGGGGTTTGAACTAAAATGGAGCAAAAAAAAAATTAAAAAAAAATAAATTATACATGTCTGCTCTCTCTGTGAATACCCATATTTACATGCACAAAAGAACAGTCATCTGCTAACAAGAGTGCTTGTCATTTGTCATTAATCTATCTGAAAATCTTGTATATTCCTATCATGAGGAGTGAAGCTTGTATTGTAAGCTTAGGGACCACCAATATGTAAGCCAGTTCAGCTCAGAATCAGACATGAACCTGTCTTGCCTGAGCTCCAAGCCAAGCAGAAGCTGGCTAGCTCAGCTGGGTAGTGTGCTGCAGCCCCAACTTTGAAACACTATGCTCTGCTTCTCAAACTTTACAGGCTACGGATGTTAACCCTGACTCCAGGCTTGTTTGAAGGACATGCAAGCTGACCTCCTGTGCTCCTGCAAAAGACATAGGAAGAGCTGCCAGTCTTCCCAGTCTAGACATGATACTAACAGCTCTTCTTTGGATCTGTCTCATTGAATCTGATTTAAGACAGGAGACTTTTTTTGATTTTAGTATGCCAAATAAAGTATATTGCACAATAGCATCAGCTTTACCATATGTATTTGATAAATACCTAGGATTATGTTTGTTCTAATGGCAGCATGACATCTCTCAATAGGCATGCTGGGCTAATTCATCAAACGTGTCCTCCAGTTATGTCATAACCAACTAGCAAGTTTATAGAAGAATTTCTAGTCATTAATAATCTGGTGTATGACCCTGATTTTCGCTAGAATGCTATTCTTTTTCTATTATTCTGGTGTGCAAGGTATTCCAGATCATCTAATTTAATTTTCTAGCCCTCTTCTGCATTACCATTGCTTTCTCATTTTGCATGACTAGAATGTTTTATTAGTAAACAATGATTTTTTGCCTTTATCAATCAAAAGATTAAGTATGATCAGACCAATAACTGCTGCTTAAAGAATTTCATTAGTGACCATCTTCCAGACTATTTCTTTTTAGCACAACCTTCACTTTTCCACTCTAGGTGTCATTAATACTGTATCAAAAGCATTTCCCCCCAAATAGTATTCATAACCTTTTCTTGTAACTAAAGAGAAGCATTTTCTCCATGACTTACAAAAACTTCTGTATCTGGATAACACTAACCCAAGTTTTGTAAGTATGTTTCTAAGTATGCCCAGTCCTGGGGGGAGGGTGGTGGTGATGGTGGTGTTAGTTAATGTTTGGATTATACATAAGCAACACCTGTAAAAAAAAAAAAAAAATATTCCACTCCATCTAAGAGTGTGAGGACTACAGCCCATACCAAAGAGCACTCTAAAAATGGCACTATTCCAATTTTATTTTTGCAGTACCTCATAAATTTGAATCATGGTGGTCAATTTGTTACCTGCACAGTCACAAATGAGACAAAATTTAAAAAAAAGCTTTTTGGAAAAAAAACCCAATAGTATTTTTCCTATATTCTTTATTTAAATATGACATATCATAGCCTGACTCCTTGCAAAAAATCACAAATCATTATTATTGCTCTTACAGTAATCAATCCCAAGAAAGTGGCACTGGAAAACGAGATGCTTAGTTATAGCAGGAACAAAGGCTAATAATGTTTCCCCTCGTAGATCAGTTATTGTACTTTACCTTTAATCATGTCTCATGTTATTCCTCTTCATGGCTTCTCACAAGCTCAGAGAGACAAATCACCACAGACCCGTGTTTGAGGCCCTCTAACAGATTTTTCTTGCGCTTTAATGAAAATCTGGAGTTCAGTCTTTAAAGAAAAAGTAATATACTACCCTATTTTGCCAGGAAGCCTTACTACAAACTTAAACTTGTGTCCCTGTTGAGTATGTTATTCAGAATCTGCATAGATGATCTATGAACATAACATTTTACCAGTTCAGAAGAGAAACATGTCAACTGACCCCTCCCACCACTGATATGTGTAGCATGCAAATGTAAATATTTTGTTCTGGTAGGATCCTCCATCTTATGCCAGCTCTTAGCTTTCCTGTGTTTTCATAAATGTAAGCGCATTCCTCTTACTACTTAATCCTATCTTCGACTCACTTCATTGACCTTTTCTATAAATTGATCATCTTTCATAGTACTGAAGCATTAATTATTATATAACTTTCTGCCCACTATGTCCAAAAAACAAAATAATATAGAACTAGCTATAGCTTTCTAATTAAGACTGACTCAAGGGTTTAGCCTCATTGTTATGTATGAAAAAGACAGCATGTGTGTTGCTGAGTGCAGAATGAATTTCCTGATCATTTGTATGTAAATCTGTTAATTAGTTTATGAGTAAAAATAATTAAAAATATTGCCTTTAAGAAATTCAACACCTGCCGTACTTTACCCTTTATATCAACATGACAGGACAGATTCTTCAGCACTTAGTTCTTATTAGGTCCTACCAAAATGATACAGGAATTCGTTTTAAACATTTATCCTTTCCTTGCCTTTCCCTTTCCCTTTTTTTTTTCTTCCCTGCCCCGCCCCGCCCTGCTCTCCCCTCCCCTCCCCTCCTCTTCTTTCTCCTTAATCCCCTTTGACTATTAGTTTGCTTCAAGGAAACCCTAAGAAACATTTCAGTAAAGGGTTTTATGAGCAGAACTGCCCCTTTCCAAGGGGCCACTGTCTCTCACTTTTTCTGGTTGGACAGAAGGGTACAGGTTTTTGAAAATCAAGTTTGGGAAACGGCCCTTTTGTGAGAGGTAAACACCACCCAGGTTTCCCCCACAGAGGATTCTTCATCCCATAGCAAATGCAGGAAACCACTTACAACAACTAACACACAGCATAACCTGACTACCAGTCTTAACTGTTGAGTTTCCAAAACTGCTTGGGACAGCTGAGCCGCCCCAGCGCAGGGGCCAGAGCGGAGAGCGAGGACCTGAGGTCTCCTTCAGGGAATGTGAAGAGAAGGAGTAATGCAATGTACATCTCTGGCGGCGGGTGGGGAAGGGGTGCAAGAGGAACTGGAAATGGACATAAAATGCAGAACAAGTGTGCAGCTCCGAACTGCACAGGAAGAGCCGGGCAGCCAGAGGCTCCCGCTGGCGGGACTGCGCTGCCGGGTGTGGTGTCAGTCTCGGCCCATGCGGCACAGGCAGCGCCTGATGGTGCCTCCCCACGTGAGGCTGCAGATTTTAAACTATCCGTGTTTTAATTTAAGGCCAAGGTCAGCTCTGCATCCTTCTGTCTGAGCAACGAGGTGTGGAAGTATTGTGCTACCATCTCTTTTCAGCGACCACCACTGACCATGGCACAGCAAGGGCTGGCAGCGGGGCAGGGACCTCCCCCAGCAGCCCCACCCCGCTGTGTCCGGAGGTGGTGAGCAGAGCCGGGCCAAGGCTGGTGACTGGGGCCTGCCACAGACACAGGACCGCTGGGCACAGCTGTGGGGTGGGATGGCTCTGAGGCTGGCATGGATGGTCCACTGGCAGGCCCAGGGCTGGGCTCAGGGCGACCCCCGGGGCCTCCCTGGGCACCACTCCCAGTCCAGGGCACAGGCTTCCCGATGTTCTTCCTCCCTGCCCTGCGGCTTTCCTCACTGTCAGGCCCCTGTCTCGGAGCCAGCCCTGGGCAGGGACTGCTAGGTCCTGGGGTACCCTGGCCCTAGCATGATTTCCCGCCTCTTCAAAAGGGTGTACGGGTTTCATTAGCACATGGGTGATTTTGATCTCCATGTACTTCAGCTGGCCTGATTGCTTCTACAGATGGGTGAGAGCTGCACTAAAGCAGCTAATCAATACTTAGCTGGGTGAGGAAAAAGCAAATAACCGAGGAAAGTTTTGAAAAAAAAGAAGACTCTCAAGGTATTTACTGCTACACAATATTGACAAAAACCCACTGGGAAGCTAAATCTGCCAATCAAACTAATTGGATTTAGCAGCAAATGATGGATTGAAGATGTATGAAAATAACCATCAGTGTGACTGAAAAATGAAATGCCAAATAAATTTACAATAGCAGTCGTATCTAGTATATCAGCCTCCTGTCTGCCTTACCTGTGGCAGAGGGCATAAATCATAAATTTTAGGTTCTCCTGCCAAGATAGAAACATCAACCACCTATAATCTGCAGGTTCTGCTTTGAATAAATGTTACTTCTGACATATTTTTTGGTAAAAGATGCAAAATTGTGTATGCCAGAATTAGGTTTGTAGCCAATACTTGTTCCTGTCATAGAAAGCATATCATATAAAATTATGCTAAAGTGCTCTGTCAATCAAATAACCTGTTTTTCTAATACCTCAGAATCTTTTGAGTTTCTGCTGCTCCTTCACCATGCTGTTGCATATTTTAATGTGTTCAGAGAAAAGGAAAATCTTAGTACCATTATGAAGCTAATTTTATTTTAAAAATTGTAATTATCAATTTTAATGTGGCAACCATTACACATTTTTATGTTAACTTTCTTGTAGAGATTCATTAGAGCAGCCCTAATTATTACACTCTTTTCATTTTCATTAGAAAACTGAAATGAGAGATATAATTGTTTCTTTAAAAGAAAAACTGTAGTTCAGCAATTGTTGAAGACTTAGTCTAAAACAATCCTTTTGGTTCATTCTTTCTGTATACAAGCCAGTAGGCCCTGATTCCTTAATAACAGTTTTAGATCAGGATAGGTATTGCAACTCACTTTTCCTGGTTTCCATCACAATGTTATTTTCAATATGCTGTCAGTAATAAGACTAATCTAGTTTTCAGTTCCTATTTTTTCCATCGGCATTCTTTGATTTTTTACAATGCAAGAAGACGACTCTCAGAGTTTGACTTGATTAACCCAGTACAATTAATTAGTTCAAGCAAGACTTCCAGGTATATATTTGCTCTCTCTGCAAGTCACAGTTTCCATTAAGTTAATATTTCTTTCACTTTGTTTTTCAAGATCTTCAGTATTCCATTGCAAAAGAAACTTCCCAAATGGCTGGCAGAACACTGAGCTGTTCACTGAACTGTCACACCACAAAATGTTTCTGAATAAAAATGTTGTTTCTTACCAGAGAAGTCTTAAAATTTACTTTCATAGTTCTGCTGAGAAACCAACAAGTTCATTTTCACTAAAGTAAATATTTTTTTTAAATGGTTCCATACCTATTAACAGCTCAAGGTTGCAGAACATTTTTATTACTTTTTTTAAAAAATATATTATCCTTGTTAATATATTCAAGTAATTATTGTTACGCATCTATTACACATAAATTATGTTTTCTCACAGAAAAAAAATCAATAATCATCTATACTACTGTGTAGTCAAAATTAGTAATATACAGATGCTATATAGCAGATATATACTATATATAGGATATGCTTCAGTGCATGCTATATATATTATACTATATATAGCATGCATCTATTGCATAGTATACATACTGCAGTATACATACTACAGTATACATATGGTACACATCTATAGATATAGTATATATGGTATACATACTGTTTATATATTATGTGTATATATAGTATATATAACTACTACGTTATTTAGTATATACACAATATATATACTGCATGCATTTATACACATTCTACTTGAATAACCATTTGTGCCTTCTTCTTTTCCTGAGACTAGGAAGAAACAGAAGCAACCAAACTGAATCAAACCAAAGGAACAGCAAAAGTGGCAGCAGTGAGCCCATACCTACCGTCAAGAACTACCAAGTGACTCCAGTTTGGAATTTTGTGTGCAGCTTTGCACTTACAAAGCAACAGCACTGTAATGACAACATTGTGAAGTTGGTCATATATTTAGTGAAACACTGATTATAATGTGTACATAGTATTTGAACGTTGCAATTTATATAGTAGTTACTGACCATATCACCATCGACAACAAATTAAATGCTAGGAGGAAGAGAAAAACATTCAAGGTACTGCTCTTGAATTTAGTTCCTTATGGCGCTGTATCAAATCTAATGGCGCTCTGATGGCACCAGAACAGTAAGCTGCGATTGCCTGTGTCAGACCTATGGTTTTCTTAATGGTTATGAAAGCAGCAATGACAGTAATGAATGCTTTAAGAAAATAATTCTAGCCCACAGGTTAGGTTGTCACCAGAATTACTGCCAGGTCAGTTGCTGCTGTGTGTCAGGAGAATCAAACATCAGAGGCAGCCAAAAAGGAGCAGCTATTCTTGCCCTTGTCTCTGCTCTTCTACTTCTCCACATGCTCTGAAAGAATTTAAGAACATGTTCTACTCATCTTGGAATGAGTTCATCTAAATTTTTCTTGTCATGCATCAGACAATTTTTCCTCTACTTGAATGGTCAGATTTTTGAACCGCAATGAGATCAGAAAGAGAGACAGTAAACCACAGGCAAATGTGCTTTATATTTAGTGAGACAGATGGTATCAATTACGGTATCTTGTTTCTTGAGCCCTATATTCTCCACTTACCCTGTTAGACACTTTGCATATTTCTAATGAGAAAATTGGGTAGATTTTAAATTTCATTTTGAGGATTTTTTTCTGAAAGCTTTGTTTTCGTAGATTACTTCTTTATACGAAGAAGGCCAGTATGAAAAAAAGGCATTTTCCCAGACAAGAATTGGAAAATATGTTTGTGAAACAATCCGGTATGCTACTGTTCCCAAAGAAAGTTTAAACTTCAGTAAAACAGATTCTTCTTATTCTATAGTTAAACAGCTTGAGATTTTGACTAAGACCTAAATGTAGCACGGTCAGATCCTGTCAAGAAAATGAATTTTACCTCTAGACACTTTAAAGTTCTATAGCGATTGAGAAGCTCCAATTGATTACAGAACAATAGCTTTACTAATGGCTTCAGAAAAGATCTTTCCAAGCTTCATTTGTGTGCATGTGTCTCTACTTTGCACAGTGCTGTTTCTGCCAAAGCATCTTGACTGAGTCTAACCTACAAAGAATTACATTAGCGTTGCATGTATTAACATTAGATTGTATGTCATTAATATAAAAACTCAAAATAATATTACCAGTGCCTGCATACGACACTCCAGTGAAAATTGAAGCCATGTGTGATTTGCAAGTGCATATGTGGAATCACAGTTCTTCCAGTTCTAAATCATTTAACATTGCCTCAGTTAGAAAAACAAAGCATTTTGTATATTCACTTAAGTATAGGGTTATTAGTATAGAATTATGGTTTTCAAATAACAAGAAGAAATATAATAGTACCTTCATGAGGTGATATAGTTAGGGAAGTCTATTATCAAAAATGTTATGCAAAATTTATTAAAGACCTGTTTAAAACAAATTCATAGCTCAACTTGCGAAATAAATGTATTTCTGACTGTGACTTTTTTTTTGACTTCATTTATTTTATTAGCTGAAAACTAATGTAATTTCTTGGCTACTACAATTTCTTTCAATTGAGTACAATGAATGTAAAATACCATGAAACCTGGGGATTTTTTTCTGCTATTTTTTTATGGCTTATCACTCCTTTTCCTTCTTGTGTTTTTGTTTTCAGTCATGAACAATGTTGCACCTAACTTCATCAAAGGAACAGAAAGTAAGATATTTCTACCTGTTAATTTTACAATAGAAAAAGCATACAGGTGGAGTGAAAGGGATCTCTTACTGAATAAGTAATTCAGAAATCTTTAATGACAGAAACTCACACCAAATGTTCATAAAAATATTTGCAAGGTTCTATCTTCAATAATCACATTTTTTTTTTAAAGTCTCTTCTGAAATCCCCAATCTCTTTTCTTATTTATATCATCAGGGGTTGAATGCTGCTGTATTTCTCTGTGTGCCAGATGGTTGAAGAAATGAAGATACAATCACCTCTCCTGAAATTTACATAAAAATGAATGTACAAACTGACATCAAATTAAAATCAAAGGAAAAAAACTCACAATGACCTTGATGAACATGGAAAAAAGAGAGACATGGTGGAAAGAAACAGCAAGTGTTGTAAGGGGAACTGTAAACGGTCTCTTACTGTTTAAATGACAATTCAAGAATTCTTCTCTTTGCATTTGTAGCGGTATGAGATTTTCTGTTGCTTGGGGAAGTATAGAACGGAGCCTGAGATGCAGCTATGGGCTTATTCCTGAGATACAGCCCTTCAGTTGAAAAATTAAGGAATAGGTATTCTATTTCTTTTGCTTCCATTTGTTATTTGGCTATGGTTCTGACCTTCCCCAAATTTATTGTACTACATGTTTCACAGAACTTGCCTTCATTTTGAGTTAATGGCATAGAATAATTTGGAAGGACACAAGGCACCTAAATGGAGCTCAGCTATATTATAGTTTAGTAGTATTCAATATTTAATAGCTTCTGCTTTTTCAGAAGTTTTCTTCAGAGGATGAAGATGAGAGCTCAGGGAATCAAATAGAATATAGAAGCTCCCAGCTTCAAGGCACACACAGTCAGAAAAATCCACTAACTATAATTACTAGTAGTCATTATTGCTGAGCATTTGAGGACTCTTCATAAGATGATCAAAATAATAACTAAAGGCCAAATCTGAATGAATACTTATTATTACTGCTGTTATTACATAATTAAACACAGAAAGTATGGCCATTTGTGTACAAGTCATAGGCAATATCTAAGTCTAGAAAACATACTTTGAAGCCAAGTAACTTTCTTCAATTCTTTGCATTTTATTGATGATCTAGTGCAGCTATTCATAGTACATAGTACTATGTACATCATACAGCTATTCATATCTCAAGGTTGGTTGTCTGAATTGAGAGGACCAGGACTCCTTATGGATCTGGTAGGTATTTTCTTGTGGCATCTAAAACCTGAATATAAAGCAGATCTCAGCTTAATCAATTTTTTTCTTAAAGAAAAATCCCTTCTGCCTTTCACCTCACTTTTAGAGGAGGTTCTTAAGGGGCTTCAGAGATTCATAGTGATGGAAGTTTGCCAAAGGTTATGTTACTTCTGCTGTGCTGTATTTTGCACATGGATAAAATGAGAAGGCTGCAGCTTCCAGTCAAGCAATGTTTGATGTAATAGCAATGCTTTAAAAAGTTCAGTTTAAGAGTTACAACCTCTTCCTTGAAATATGGCATTTTTGTGCCATTCTCTAGAAAGTTCATAGCAACTGTTGAAGACAGTGATAAAATTACCACTATGTAATTTTAAAGCCTCAGCTTCATTTGACAGCTCCATACTTTAGGATTCAAGTGGTTTTTTTTTCTTTTTTCCCCCCTCTGTAGACAGCACACTGTCTCTCAATTCACTAGTTCTAGACCTGATACTGATTCATTGCATTGCTCTTCTTCAATTAAGTATTTGGCAATTGCTTACACTCAGCCTTGGAAACAGGAGACACTGTGTGAGAGCAAGTAAATGTAAGCTAGGAAATGAAGGTTATCTTTCATGGCTTTTAAAATACATTTAATGGAATCTTTATCTTCCTGGTGGACAGCCAACATATAATTTGGAGCAAAAAACTCCCCCAAAATGCTACATTTCCCATTTGAAGCACCATCGAAGGGAAGTAGAAATGGGACATAACAGTTACCTCATCAGTGGCTCATCAGGTCTCAATTTGACTCTCAGAGAGGCCACTATATATATTTCAGAAGAATGCCAAATGGCACGAGTGACAAAAGGGAACTATTATTAATGTCCTTGTAGTTCTTTATGCTTTTCTGAGGCTGGTTTGTGCAATCATAAGTATGATGTGGGTTTGGGTTTTTTTTTTTTCAAATTTAAGGTTGTTGACTAATAAAAAGCATTACTTCCTAGTAAAATAAATATTCCATATATGTTTTTCATATGAACAAAACACATAATCTATATTTTGTAAGAATTAATAGACATACTATACTAGCAGATTACTTTTTATTGTTTCTATTAGTATTGTCTTCAGTCTCATTAAATCTTCCTTACTTTTTTTCCTTAGAAAGCAAAAAGTAAGCACAATAAAATGAACATTAAGAAGCTTCAATTGCTAATGCCTATAACATATTCTAATCAGCATCTCCAGGAACACATCTGTCCAACTTTGAGATGCTGAAGAAAGTCAGTTCTGCTGGGGACTCTCTAAGTTGAAAGGAAAAAAGTAATGGAATTTGAGAAGTCTGTCATGAGGATTTCCAACCTGGTGACTGTTATGAAGGGTGCGCCTAACTGAAAAATAAACAATACACATCCAAAATAAGAAAGGAAGATTTCCAAAGGATAATCATGTATAGCTTCCTACCCTGCTTACCTGTTAGAACTACCTCATGGTTTTCCTGTCAGTTATCTCTGTGTAAGTTGCTAAAATATGAAGGAGCTGTAACTTATTCAAAAACTCAGATGATTTGTGTTTTTAACCAAATCTTTTTTATCACCTTAGGGCCTAACTACTGTCCTGCACTGAGGCTTTTCCCAGGACCCAGGGCATGTAAAATGATAAACACACCTTACCAGGCTGCTCAAGAGGTGGTAAGCTTCCATGAATGGAAAAGAGGACAGAGTTGGGAAAGGTGTTGTCTTCCCAACAAGATTCCCTGGAGGATATGTTTTAGACACCCGAGCAGTAGCAGCAGCATCGGTCAGAACAGTAAGTACTGAGAAGAAGAAAGTCTTTTTCTCTGCATAAAGCAGAATCAGCTTTCTTTCATCACTAGTAACCTGGAAACAGAGGTGTAGGTCTGGATTTGTAGAATTTGCCTGAGAGCATCTTGTGCATCCATACCACGTCAAAGAAATGTTAACTCTTTTGTTTTGGATTTTCTTGGCATATCAAACTAGACCTCTCGTTCAGTGGTATTAACAACCACAAAAGGTGATTTAATCAATGGGTATCTCTTAGGGATGAATGAATCTTGGATATATTGTTGGCATCACACCTAGGAGATGCTCTCATAAGGTATTAAGGAAAACTTAGAGCAGTCAGTACACTTGATGACATTCTAGAAAGGAAAACTGGGACTTGTAAATACTCAAGCTGCAACTTAAGCTTCCATACTATTTTTTCCAGACAAGAGTTTTTGAGCATTTGCTTTTACTTATTCAGTTTTTCAACATTTTTTTTACTATTATTTCAGATTTTTTTGAAAGTGAATTTTTCTCAAGACCTACTTTAGATGAAAATTTGTTGTGCTAGCCTTAGTTAATCAGAAAAGAAAAAAAAGGTATTTTACCCAAGACTGTCACAGTTCCTTCCCCTATGATTTTCCTTACATGTTAAAATGAGCTTACTAGTCTGTTGATATCTTTCTAGCTAAGCTGCTTGAATACAATTTTATTGATTTGTTGAAGGTCAATTTCATTACCGCTCAATTTATCTTTAAAACAAATACTATTTTTGAGAGTTCTTGAATTCTTTAATTGATCTTGTGTTCTTGACTTTTTTCTTGCCCAATGTCTTTACCATGTGAAACTTTTTCTTCTGGGAGTTATTTCACAATGTATAAGAAGACAAAATTTAAGCATTCAAATGTCTATTTGACACGTAAGCTCAAATGCTAAATCCTCTGCTATCGGTGCTAAGCAGTTAGGCTCACAAGTGAGTCAGGAGCATAGTTAAATGGGATTCCAGCCAGCCAAATGGTATTACTTATTGAAGTAGTTACTCAGATAGAGGAATAGGGATCAAATGCTGGGCCATAATGAAGAGTAGCAGGATAAACTTCTAACTGGATAATAAGTTTTCAGAAGTGATTTATGCTTTCTCAATGGACTTTCATACATTTTCCTGACTGGACTGATGTATATGAGATATCTTCCATAAAAATAAAAGTGGAAGGATGTGATCTGAATTGCTTTTGATCACTCCTTAAAGCGTACTGAAATACATACTCATAATGAGGTGGTTCATTACTCTTGAAACTATACAATGCCTATCTGTACACCTAAAAAAAATAAAGAAAAATGTGTAGTATAGTTGCTGGTACAATCAAGAACAGTGTGAAAACCATGTTGAGCAACATCAGCTATTCATCCATCATTGAGCTTCCCTATATCTAACACTGACAAAACCCAGGACAACAACATGTAAAAAAGAAAATCCAAATTAACAGCTGGAACATCCTTCTTCAGTTTTTCTATCACATTTTTTAGTTCAGATGTATCTTTATTTTCAGATGTTTCAAATCAAGTAGTCTTTTTACTCCTCAAGATGAACCTTGTGATCATACTTATTCCTATCTTTTCCCTTCTCTGGTTCAAACTATTGCCCTGTTTTTATTCTGCTTTAAATTTTTCCCTAATAATTTGACTTTTCTTCCTCTGCCTCTTAATATACCACTGTTTTCTTGTTTAAAAAAAAAAATCATGAAATTACCCTGCTTTTCCTTGTTCTTCATCCTCTTTTCCATCAAGAGTTTCCTTTTTTTTTTTTAAACCCCCGTAACATTATTCTCATAATGGCCATTAATTCTCTCTTCTATGTTTTCTGTTCTTGATTATCCTTCTGCCTCACCCAAATCCTCTCTCTAACTGTTTTGTCAATGTGGAATATATCCTATGCTCATTTGCTGTTCTTTGATAGCTGCAAATGTAACTTAATTGTATCATTTTTTAGCAGTTCTTCAGAGTTTCTTTTTTCCCCGGTATGTCACAATCCTATCTCTGGTAACCCAAATTTGATGTCCTGTCTTCAGTGCAAAGAAATTATCTACAAGGCACTGGTTATTTTCGGGAAAAATAGCATCCACTTTATTTTGTTTTCAATGGAAGACTTACCTTCATCAAAGATTTATATATTTATAAAGATTTTTCTGAATTCTGAAGAAAAATAAAAAACAACCTTTAGAAGAGGCTGATTAGCAGAGCATTTTGGGTAATATTACTGTACTGGGTCTTGTTGGCATGAAATTAATTTTCTTCATAGCAGCCTGTATGTTGCTGTTTCAGATTTGTGACCAAAACAGTGTTGATAACATAGGGATGTTTTAGCTGTTGCTGAACAGTGCTTGCAGAGTGTCAAGGCTTTTTCTATTTCTTATGGTCCCCTGTGAGTGAGTAGGCTGAGGGTGCATGAGAAGTTGGGAGGGGACACAGCTGGGACATCATGCTTATCAATAAAACTGGGCAGAGGGAAGCGTAGTTTTTCCAAGGTAGCTGTTGCTTGGAGACTGGCATTGGCCTATGGGTGGGAGGTGGTGAGTAATTGTTTTTGCATCATTTGGGGTTTTTTTGTTTTGTTTTTTATCCTCCCCTTGGCTTACTAAAATATCTTTGTATTGATCCATGAGTTTTTCTTCTTTTTGCCCTTCTGATTCTCTTCCCTATCCTGCTGTGATGGAGTGAACAAAAGACTGGGTGGGGACTTAGCTGCTGCCTGGAGTCAACCCACCACAGCCCTTTTTGGCACCCAGGGTAGGGCATGAGGTGTTCATTATAATAAAAGGTTTGATCAGAGTGTGCTAGACTGATTTTAAAGTTGTTATACCTGCTTATCTGCTACTTGGTAAGTTGTTACTTGCTGTTGCTGTTTGCAATGTTGACTTGTTTGGTTTTGATACTGGTTTGTTCGTTCCCTCATGTGATCTGTGGTGTGCTCCCTTTCTTGCTGTACATCAAACTTCAGGGCTTGTTAATGGCTTCTGCAGCTTGCTATGCTGTTTATCACTCTGGGGTTTTTTTGCCTGGGAGAGCTATGATAAAAGCACTGGTCTTGAGCCTAATCTGGTATTTGGACCCTGCATTGCTGCTGTCCCAGTACTCCAAGAATCATCTTGTGGACACAGTTAACAACTACACCTTTGTAAGGAAACGAGGAATGGTATCTTCCCCTTCTCCTTCTCTGGCGTAGATGCTTTCTGCCATGTTACAATGGCTATTCAGCTTCTTGAACATCCCTGAAGGCTCATATTGGTGTGTGTCATGGACCTGATTTTGGCTTTTTGTAAGGTTAACTTATTGGTTGGGAATGCCACACAGGGATGTGCCCTGAGTCAGTTGAGTCATGCGTGGCAAGGTGCTTGGGAGAATTTGAGCAGGTACCTAGAAAAATTTTCACCTCCAACAGTCTGGGACTTCACATCTGAACAGGCATGCAATCTGGTTGAAGTGATACAGCACTTGACAAAAGAACGCCTTGCCTAGGCCAAAGAGACACAACTTACTGCACTGTGCTGGGTCCTGGCCTAAGCATACTGAGCCTCTGTTCACCAACCTCAAGGCGGGGTGTGAAGGGACTTCTGGTTTGCAATTATGGGAGTTCAGCAATGAATGCTCTGACAGGAATAGAAGAGTCCTGCCTCTGGCAAAGTGGAGAAAAGGGACAACCAGGTTTATTGGACCATATGGATTCAACGGCATCAGACCCACATGATTATAAGGCTCTGGTGGAGACGAGTACACAGTGTATCCTAATGCCATCAGGGTAAAAGGAGACAGAACACATCTGGATTTTTGGAGTGACAGAGGCATCCTAACAGTTCACTGTGTTGGAGGCTGACTTGAGCCTAACAGGGAATGAGTGGCAAAAGCATCCTATTGTGACTGGCCCAGAGGCTCCATGTAACTTTGGCATGGACTACCTCAGGAGAAGGTACTCCAAGGACCCAAAAGGGTACTGATGAGCTTTTGGTATAGCTGCTGTAGGTGTAGATTAAACAGTGGTCTGTCTTGCCTGGCATTCCAGAGGATCCTTCTGCTGTGGGGTTGCTATATGTCAAAGACCAGCAGGTGCTGATTGCTACCATGATGGTGTACCAACAGCAATATCACAACAACCAAGAGTTCCTGGTTCCAGATTGTTGGAACTGTCTGGGAAAGACTGTGGTTTACTCCTTCCCCAGGAAAAAAGCAAACTAATGGGATCGCTTTTACTCAGCAACCTGGGTTCACTTGGTGGGTAAAGCAGAAGGTTGGAGAAATCTGAGGTGTACCTCTGTAAGGGACTAAAAACTTGTCTCAACATTGGTGGCAGGCAAGTGTAACTACCGAAGCCTAATCACCATGACAACTGAGTGGGACAGTTTAATCACCAAGGCAGACATGTCTGCGCCCGGGCCCAGTGTCGACTGGCAATGGGGAGGGGGCTTGGACCCTCTGGGATTTTCGAACACCATCTAGTGACAGTACTGGGCACGCACCCCACTGCCAAGGGGGAGGCCTGGGTATGCAAAACACTTATTGACTATGCAAGAGGATAACCCTGTAAAAAGGGGAAACCAGAGGAGACCAAGGGGAGCGTCTGGGAACATCTACCCTCCACCAGATTCGAAGATACATCAGGCGCATCGGACCACTAGGGCCTCACTGGCCGCAGGGACCGCTTGGGCCGCTCAGGCCGCACAGACAGCACATAGACCTCTGGTGGTAGCTATTGCAACACTCCTGTGCTGTTTGTTTCTCCCCCTCTCTTTCCCTTTCTCACTTTTCCTCTCTTTCTCTGCTTTTCTCTCACGCAATTGTTGTTGGCCAAATAAAGTGACTTGGCACTTGACTCCATTTTGAGTCTTAATTCTGTTCCCGAGAATGTGAAAGGAACCTAGTCACGATAAAACATTGGAGTTAATCAGAAGTTAAGTTCAGCTGCCCCCAACCTCCCAGAATTATCTGAGGTCAGTTGGAAAGCAAGGGGGTTTAACCTCTGCCAAATTGTTCAATCCAACAGTAGATTGTGACAACCTCAAGGAGATTTATCCCTGGGTGAAAATAACCCATGATTTGAGTTGCATGATGTCATAGTTATAGGATGCCATAGCTGTATCTCAAAAGCTACCCAAACCAATGGAGGACAACCTCATAAGGAAATAAGCAAGTGCAGCAGTGATCCAACCTGAGCTGGTTTTGAAACCCAACAATCTAACACAACACACTATACTTCCTGTCCTGAATGATCATTGCAACAGATGAAGTGCAAGTCATGGACTAATTAAACTGAATGGACATTTTAATGGGGATGGTCAGTAGACTGAGGGAAAGCTATCTGTGTATATGTCAAAGGACAGAGAGGGACAGTGGTGGTTGATGAGAATTCATTGAATATTGTAGGACATGAGCATGATGCAAATGGTATGGAATAAGAAAGGATGGAGATTGTACTGGGTCTGGTTGGGATGGAGTTAATTTTCTTCATAGCAGCCCATGTGGTGCTGTGTTTTAGATCTGTGACCAAAACAGTGTTGATAACACACCAATGTTTTAGCTATTGGTGAACAGTGCTTGCACAGCATCAAGACTTTCTATGGTAGCGGGAGACTGGTTGGGCATTGGTCTGCTGGTGGGAAGTGATGATTGATTGCCTTTGCATCACTTGGGGTTTTTCTGGTTTTGTTTTACCCTTGAATGGGAAAAAAAGTCTTTATCTTGACCCATGATTCTTTCTTGCTTTTTTATCCTTCTGATTCTCTCCTCCATCCCACTGAGAGGGGGCAGTGAATGAATGACTGGGTGGTGCCTTAGCTGTTGTCTGGGGTCAAGCCACCTCAATTACAAATAGCTGAAAAACAAATCTCAGAAAGGAAGCTGTTGGCTAGTACCTTCTATAATAAGAAAGATGTGTCATTACATATCGTGATTAGCAGTGTTGTTATTTCATTTCCATGTAGCCCATCCAATCTGGACTGTGACAACAGTGGGACCAAAACTAATTTTTTCTTTTTTTTTGCAGATTACTATCTAGATGAATTTTGTCATCTATAAACTAACAAAAATAATTCCAGAAAAAATTCATCCTGCTAAAGAGGATGGCATTGTAAAAATATATTAAGGAATTAAAAACTTTAGATTATGAATGAGCACTGAAAGATATTTCAAATAAATGCTCTACTTCAGATCCAATCAGCCTTTATCTTGCCAACCCCAGGGCATTCAGCCCCCTGAGCTGGAAGACAGGGATGGACAGCAGAATAAACCCCCCATAATCCAGGAGGAAGCAGTTAATGACCTGCTGCACCATTTGGACACTCCCAAGGTTATGGGGCTGGATGGGATCCACCCAAGAGTACTGAGGGAGCTGGCAGAGAAGATTGCCAAGCCACTCTCCATCATTTATCAGCAGTCCCAGTTAACAGGGGAGGTCCCAGATGACTGGAGGCTTACCAACGTGATGCCCATCTACAGAAGGACCGTAAGGAGGAACTGGGAAACTACAGGCCTGTCAGCCTTACATCGGTACCAAGGAATATTATGGAACGGTTCATCCTGAGTGCACTCACCAGGCATGTGCAGGACAATCAGGGGATCAGGCCCAGCCAGCCTGGGTTCATGAAAGGCAGGTCCTGCTTGACTAAGCTGATCTCCTTCTATGACAAGGTGACCCACCTAGTGGATGTGCGAAAGGCTGTGAATGTTATCTATATGGACTTTAGTAAAGCCTTTGACACTGATTCCCACAGCATTCTCCTAGAGAATCTGGTGGCTCGTGGCTTGACAGGTGTACTCTTTTCTGGGTAAAACACTGTTTGTATGGCTGAGCCCAGAAAGTTGTGGTGAAGAGAGTTACACCCAGTTGGTGGCCGGTCACAAACGGTGCTCCCCAGGGATCAGTTCTGGGTCCAGTTTTGTTTAATATCTTTATCAATGATCTGGATGAAGGGATTGAGTGCACCCTCAGTAAGTTTGCAGATGACACCGAAATGGGTGGGAATGTTGATCTGCTTGAAGGAAGGCTCTGTAGAGGGATCTGGACAGGCTGGATTGGAGGCCAACTGTATGAGGTTCAACAAAGCCAAGTGCTGGGTCCTTCACTTGGGTCACAACAACCCCATGCAACACTACAGGCTGGAAAGTTGATTGGCAGAAAGGGATCTGGGGGTGGTCAAGAAGGCCAACAGCATCCTGGCTTGTATCAGAAATAGTGTGACCAGCAGAAGTAGGGAAGTGATCGTCCCCCTGTACTCAGCACTGGTTAGGTCACACCTTGAATACTGTGTTCAGTTTTGGGCTCCTCACTACAAGAGAGACATTGAGGTGCTGGAGCATGTCCAGAGAAGGGCAATGAAGATGCTGAAGGATCTGGAGAACAACTAGTATGAGAAGTGGCTGAGGGAACTGTGGGTATTTAGCCTGGAGAAGAGGAGGCTGAGGGGAGACCTTATTGCTCACTACAAGTACCTGAAAGAAGGCTGTAATGAGGTGAGTGTTGATCTCTTCTCCCAAGTAACTAGTGAAAGGAAATGGCCTCAAGTTGCACCAGGGGAGGTTTGGATTGGATATTAGGAAAAATTTCTTTACTGAAAGAGTGGCCAAGCATTGGAATGGGCTGCCCAGGGAAGTGGTGGAGTCACCATCCCTGGAGGTGTTCAAAAAATGTGTTAGATTGGCACTTCAGGACATGGTTTAGTAGGCATGATGACGTTGGGTTGACAGTGGGACTTGATGTTCTTGGAGGTCTTTTCCAACCTTAATGATTCTATGATTCTATGATAATTGATCTTGTCATTATGGATTTTATGTTTTCCTGTGGGTGGGCTCCCTGAAAGATTTTATTTGCAAGTAAACAGACTTGGTCACTTATCTGGGAAGTGGTGGGTGATGGTGTGTTACAATATTCAGCATATTATGTGGTACATATTTCCACAGAGATGCCAGTCCAAAAACCCATATTGAAACTCATCAGAGGCAAAGTCCTTAGAGAGGTGAGTAACATATTTTTTAAAGCAATGCAAAATATATATTTATTTTTTCCTCATGGAATAAAGCAAAATATTTCAACTGAAATTCAATTAATGAGGTATAAACTTGTTCTTACTTTCCTGACACAGCTTCTTTTGATCAGTAAAACTGAATTTTTCAACATATTTTTTAATTGTCATAAATGGGATTTTCTATGACAAGTTATTATTAATGGAAAACTCTAAGCAAACATTTATTCAGATCTCTTACTATGCTGACATGGCAAACTTCTCCAAAAAAAATTCTCCAACAAATAAAACTATTCATTTTTTAGATACGAAAATAACAGCCTTACATTACAACTTAAGTTATATTTTTATAATTTTCAATTAAACTTTACACTTATATAATTTCTCCCATGTACATAATTTTTTTAGATTAGAATTAAGTTCAGGAATAGTCACATTCAGTAATTAAAACCACTTTGTGGTAGATGACATTATTGCTTACATTACAGAATTTTATGTCAAATGGAAAATGTTAGCAAATGTTTCATTGAAGAATTTACACCTCTGCTGTTGGGGTTAAACACAACAAAATTTTACTGACTTAAATGAGTTTTTATGAATAGAATGTAGCAGCTTTTGTGATGTTCTTGTATCGGTTTCTGTAATATCTCTATCTAAACTACATCTATCTAAACAATATGTAGACCAAACCCATTTCATAGAGAAGTCTGCTGCCTCCCTGGGGCCTGGGTTAAAGATGTGGAAAGAAAACTTCCAACCCTGGCAAGGCACATGGATTATTATCGATGAGCAATTTTCCAAGTAGGCAGTGATGAAATTGCAGCAAGAAGTCCAAAGACAATTAAGAAGGACTTCAGGGCCTTGGGACAAATGGTGAAGGGATCAGGTGCACAAGTAGTGTTCTCCTCTATCATTCCTATTATCATCGATAAAGGAAGGAACAGGAGGAGCCAGGAAATAAATACCTGGCTCTGAGCCTGGTGTGAGGAGCAGAATTTTGGGGTTTTTGACCATAGGTTGGCCTATACAACACCTGGCCTGCTGGCAAATGATGGGGTACACCTGTCTCCAAGGGGCAAGAGGATGCTTTCCAAGAAGCTAGCAGGGCTCACTGAAAAAGCTTTAAACTAGATTTTAAGGGGGAGGGGGATGAAACCAGGCTTGCTAGAAATAAACCTGGGGATGGCACACACCAATGTGTGAGGGACAGTGAGATAGCAAGTTCCTTTGGTTTGTCACCTCAGATTAAGTGGAGGATTGTAATCCAAGTGGCAGCGAAGACGCAAAGGTCATTGATGTAACAGTAACAGCAGTAACAACTGCTGTTAGTCACTTAGGAGTTAAGACTTGTTCCCTCAGAAGAGTGGCGGGATCATTAGCCCAACTGAAGTGCCTCTATACCAATGCTTGCGGCATGGACAACAAACAGGAAGAATTAAAAGCCATCACGCAGCAGGAAAACTATGATATAGTTGCCATCACAGAAATGTGGTGGGACAGCTCAAACAACTGGAGTGCTGCCATGGCACTGGAGTGCTGGCACGTGGCAGCAACTGGATGGCTATAAACTCTTCAGGTAGGATAGGCAACGAAGGAGAGGCGGTGGGGTAACCCTGTATGTTAGAGAGTTTTTTGATTGCCTTGAGCTCAATAATGATGATAGGGTTGAATGTTTACGGGTAAAAATTAGGAGAAAGGCCAATGAGGCAGTCTGTTATAGACCGCCCTACTGGGAAGAAGAGACAGATGAAATATTCTACAAGTAACTAGGAGAAGTCTCACAATTGATAGCCCTTGTTCTTGTGGGGGACTTCAACATATCAGATGTCTGCTGGAAGTACAATACAGCAGAAAAGAAACAGTCTAGGAGGTTCCTGGAGTGTGTGGAAGAGAACTTCCTGCCACAACTGGTGAGTGAACTATCTAGAGAAGACACACTGCTGGACCTGTTGTTTGCGAGCAGAGAAGGCCCTGTGGATGATGTGATGGTTGGAGGACACTTGGGGGCACAGCAATCATTAAATGTTGGAGTTTTTGATTCTCAGAGAAGTAAGGAGGGGGTCAGCAGAACTGCCACCTTGGACTTCTGGAGGGCAGACTTTGGACTGTTTAGAAAGCTGGTTGACAAAGTCCCTTGGGAGGCAGTCCTAAAGGGCAAAGGAGCCCAAGAAAGCTGGACACTGTTTAAGAAGGAAATCCTGGAGGTGCAAGAGCGGGCCATCCCCATGTGCCAAGAGATGAGCCAGCAAGGAATAAAACCTGCCTGGCTGAACATAGAGTTTTGGCTGGATCTCAGAAAGAAGAAGAAAGTCTATGAGCTTTGGACAGGCATCTCAGGAGGACTACAAGGATGTTCGAGGCTGTGCACAGAAAAATATAGAAGGGCCAAAGCCCAGCTAGAACGTGATCTGAATACTGCCATTAAAGACAATAAAAGGGTTATTCCATACCATATAATGTCATGCTTGGGGGGAGTTGGCTGGGGGGGAGAGTGATTGCTGCTGGGGACGGGCTGGGCATCAGTCAGCAGGTGGTAAGCAATTGCATTATGCATCACTTGTTTTGTATATTCTGTATATTCTCTCACTATTATTCTTATATTATTATTATTATTATTATTATTTTCCTCTGCTGTTTCATTACATTGTCTTTATCTCAACCCATGGGTTTTACTTTTTTTTCCCGATTCTCTCCCCCATCCCACTGAGGGAGGCAGGGAGTGAGCGAGCTGCCTGCCGGGTTAAACCACAACACTCACCAAGCTCCTTTCCATCATCTATCAACAGTCCTGGATGAGCGATGAAGTTGCTCTTGACTGGAGGTTGGCAAATTTGACGCCCAACTATGAGAATGGCTGGAAGGAGGATCTGGGGAAGTACAGGCCTGTCACTCTGACCTCAGTGACAGAGAAGGTCATGGAGCAGATCATCTTGAGTGCTGTCAAAGAGCATGTTCAGGACAACCAGGTGATCAGGCCCAATCAACATGGGTTTGTGAAAGGCAGGTCCTGCTTCACTAACCTGATCTCCTTCTATGACAAGGTGACCCACTTAGTGGACAAGGGAAAGGCTGTGGATGTAGTGTAACTGGACTTCAGTAAAGCCTTTGACACTGTCTCCCACAGCATTCTCCTGGAGAAACTGGCTGCCCATGGCCTGGACAGTCATACTCTTTTCTGGGTAAAAACCTGTTGGATGTCTGGGCCCAAAAGGTGCTGGTGAATGGAGTTAAATCCAGTTGGTGGCCAGTCACAAGCGGTGCTCCCCAGGGCTCAGTGTTGGGTCCAGTTCTGTTTCGCATCTTTATCAATGATGCGGATGAGGGAATTGAGTGTACCCTCAGCAAGTTTGCAGATGACACTAAGCTGGGTGGAAGTGTTGATCTGCTTGAAGGTAGGAAGGCCCTACAGAGGGACCTGGACAGGCTGGATTGATGGGCTGCGGCCAAGTGTATGAGGTTTAACAAGGCCAAGTGCTGGGCCCTGCACTTGGGTCACAACAATCCCATGCAGAATTACAGGCTTGGTGAAGAGTGGCTGGAAAGCTGCCTGGTGGAAAAAGACCTGGGGGTACTGATTGACAGCCAGCTGAATATGAGCCAGCAGTGTGCCCAGGTGGCCAAGAAGGCCAATGGCATCCTGCCTTGTATCAGAAATAGTGTGAACAGCAGTACCAGGGGAGTCATCCTTCCCCTGTAATTGGCATTTGTGAGGCCACACCTTGAATACTGGGTTCAGTTTTGGGCTCCTCACTACAAGATGAACATTGGGGCACTGGAGCATGTCCAGAGAAGGGCAACGAAGCTGTTGAGGGGTCTGGAGCACACTTCTGATGAGGAGTGGCTGAGGGAAATGGGGTTATTTAGTCTTGACAAGAGGAGGCTGAGGGGAGACCTTATTGCCCTCTACAAGTACCTGAAAAGAGGCTGTAGTGAGGTGGGGGCCAGTCTCTTCTCCAAGGTAACAAGTGATAGGATGAGAGGAAATGGCCTCAAGTTGCACCAGGTTTGGATTTGATATTAGAAAAATTTCTTCACCAAAAGGGCTGTCAAGTATCGGAACGGGCTGCCCAGAAAGAAGTGTTTGAGTCACCACCCCTGGAGGTAGTTAAAAGACACGTAGATGTGGTGCTTAAGGACATGGTTAAGTGGTGGACTTGGAAATGTTAGGTTAATGGTTGGACTTGATGATCTTAAAGGTCTTTTCCAACCTAAATAATTCTATGATTCTATGTTTCTACATTAAAAGGTAACAATACTGTTTCGTTCTTGTTCCTGTTTTGCCTCTAATCTGTATTTGAATTCATTGGGGTACTCTTTGATCAGTTGTCTGTGCTTTTTACAACAGTAGCATCTGGTATTCTTTGATCTTGCGAAATTGTTTTTAATTTTTATAGTACTCTTTAAAGAAATAATTAAAAAAACTGAAGCAGGCTTTACAACCTTTAGAAACAGTTATCCCTGAACAATGTTAGCAAGAATTGCTCATGACTTCCTCTGTGATACTCACTGATAGGTATTTATACAAGATTTCTTACCCCATCTTTCATGAAAGTTATCTCTGCTTTCCTTATTTTATAGTGTCATAGCCATCTCCAAAAGTTCCGTGATTGCTTCCAAGCTTACTTTTGGAGAAATGTTGTGTTTTGATGTCATGGTTTAACCCTGTCTGGGAACACAGCACCACACAGCCGCTCGCTTACTCCCCCCACAATGGGATGAGGGAGAGAATTGGAACAGTAAAAGTGAGGGGACTCGTGGCTTGAGGTAAAGACAGTTTCACAGGGAAAGCAAGAGCCATGCACGCAAGCAAAGCAAACCAAGGAAATCATTCCCTGCTTCCCAAGGGCAGGCAGGTGCTCAGCCATCCCCAGGAAAGCAGGGCTCCATCACGTATAACGGTGACTTGGGAAGACAAACACCATCACTCCCAACATCCCCCGCTTCCTTCTTCCCAGCTTATATACTGAGCATGACGTTAAGAGGCCTGCTTGGGTAAACAAGGAGCTCCTAGCGAAACTCAAAGAAAAGAGTAAGCTCCATGGAATGTGGAAAGAGGGTCAGGCCACTTGGGAGGCATACAGGAATGCTGCCAGAGAGTGTAGGGAAGCTACTAGAAAGGCCAAGGTACACCTGGAACTAAGTTTGGCAAAGGATATCAAGGATAACAAGAAGGGCTTCTTCAAGTATGTCAGCAGTAAACGTAAGACTAGGGGTAATGTGGGACTGCTGCTGAACGAAATGGGTGCCCTGGTGACAGAAGATACAGAGAAGGCAGAGCTACTGAATGCCTTCTTTGCTTCAGTCTTCACTGTCAAGGCTGGCCCTCAGGCTCCCCAGTCCTTGCAGGTAAGCAAGCAAGCTTGGAGAAAGGACGACCTTCCCTTGGTTGAGGTGGATCAGGTTAGGGATCTTTTAAGGAAGCTGGACATCCACAAATCTGTGAGCCCTGATGGAATGCACCCGTGAGTGCTGAAAGAACTGGCAGACAACATTGCTGAGCCACTTTCCATCATCTATGAAAGGTCGTGGAGAACAGGAGAGGTGCCTGAGGACTGGAAGATAGCCAGTGTCACTCCAGTCTTCAAAAAGGGCAAGAAGGAGGACCCAGGGAACTACAGGCCGGTTAGTCTCACCTCCGTCCCTGGAAAGGTGATGGAACAACATTCTTCTAGTACTGAATCCAAAACACAGCACTATGCAAGCCACTATGAAGAAAATCAACTCCATCCCAGCCAAAACCAGGACATTTGAAGAGGATTGTTCCCATTCTCACAAGCAAGGAGCCTCCATTCGGAATAATTCATCTCTATTTGGAAATCCTGTGAAGAGCTCATTCACTTTGGAAAAGGCCAGTCATAGAAAATAAGGCAGAGGTATCATGCTGAAAGCTTGTTGACCGAAGGGCAGTAGCCATAATTAAGATGCTGACTGGGCTGCTAGTATCTCTTGAGCTGTAATGTCAGCAGATTTATTACTTGTTTGTACTGTTTATTCTCTGAATTCCTAAGGCACATAGAAAAGTTCATCCTATATTGATAATGGGGGCATAATCTGTAGCCAAAGATAACATTATCCATTAGAGGCAACATCTCAAGTTTTATAGGCAAGACAGAGTTATTTTAAAATGTAATCCACATTGAGAATATGTAATCCACATTGAGAAGTTTCAGAAATATATTTTATACCATCATTCTCTGACAATACCCTGTCTACTTGTTTTACAAGCATAACTACTACCCGATTTGTGTTTTCATTTATTCTGGCTAAACACTGTCTGTTACAGTTTTCTTCTTTGCAGCAATGATGGACTTCACAGCTAGGAGGGAAATCAGCAGCAGCTACAAGATCATCTAGAAACTATGTGGAGGCCATTTTTTTTCTGAACTTCGTAGCAGGAACTATTTTTTTCACAATCCTCTTTCATTGTTCTAGTAACAGTTTGAAACACTTGCTCCTCTTAAACAGTTTAATCTTGTCTTGCTCAGCATCCCAGTGTGCAAAAAAAAAAAAGCTGTTCTTGACTATTTTTTTCCAGACTTACAATAAAAACAAACCAGAAAGCATTCTAGAAGCTTATGCTTCAGTCTACAGGCTTAAGTTATAGTGACGTCTGGACTGAAAGAAGCATTTAAAGCTCTTCAAAAAAAAAAAATGATGATACTCATCAGTAGCCAAATTCTACTATTTTTTAAAAAAGGACAACTCTCAAAACTTGCATGACTGCAAATCCTAGTTATACTAAAACACAAAATATGTTTATCTGGTTTTAAATGTGTTTCCTGAAACACTAGTTACTTAAACTGAATACCATACTGGAGCATGCCTGAGCAATTCCAGTAACTTATTTGGAAAAGAAATGTGAGAATTATCAAGAAAACTGTGATTCTTGTTTATCACTGGCATTTAGGGAGTGGTTTATGACACTAAGAATTGCCTGAGCAGCTAGGAGGCTGCAAAAGAAGAAAACTAGTTATGACTGCAGGGTGCAAAGGAAGCAATGTCTGAAAGCTGGGAAGAAATTTGCTGCTATAAAGCAGAATTTACTGAACTCTGATGACGTTTATTCTACCTCATTATTTCTAGATGGCCCCTTCTAAGTTCATTCTTTTATTGTAACAGGCTTTGTGCAGACAGCAAGGAGCACAGAACAGCTTAAATACTTTCTCATTTAAATAGATAACAAAAGCAACAAAGATAATAATTTTGCCGAGTTCACAGAGCAGGCCAGGACACTGAGTAGAGCCTCTTTTCTCCAACTGCTTTACAGCTGCCCTACTTTCTAGGCATAATATATCATCATTTTGTTTAAGCATGGGGTTTTTGGGTTTGGGTTTTTTTTTGCTTTCTTACTCACCTAGACACCTATGCCAACACCAACATTTTTGTTGGAAGGAACATTATTATTTCTTAATCTGGTGAGTCATAGCACAAGTTGGCCTGTGAGAAGCAGTCTCAACTCCACTGTCTCTGTTCTTCCTTGCTATAGAATGGATGAAATGAAGAAACATCAGAGGTCATGTTTCAATCCAGGACAACGTCGTAAAATGTCCTAGGCAATTCTCCATTAAGAAGAAAACAGCTTCTATTCTAGTACATCTCCAGCAAACATAAGCAGAAGCATCTTCAGCCATAGGGTCAATCTAAGCAAGAGGTTTCCCAACCAAAGTGCTTTCAACATTCATAGTACCCTTGAAGGCAGGACAAATGGTGGTCTGGTAGCAGTGGTAGCAACATCACCCACATCTTGGTACTTCTATGTGTTGCCCTTTATATGTGTCTCACGGAGTAACTCCACGTTTGGAGTTACTGTCCTTCAGCAATAGCAGTTGCTTATGCTTGTGTGAAATAAAACTGTGTAGATGACCGCTACCAGCAGCAGGACCTGCATTTCCAGCTAAGGATACAGGAGCTGAGCTAAAGGCTCAAATACCCTAAGATCACGGGGTTGTAAGGTAGATTGCCTTACATGAGTGAGATGAAGGAAGTTCACATAATTGTGCTGAGATACAAAAAGAGTAGAGTTTAGACATGGATGGGCAAGGAAAATAGGTCTGGATCAGGAATCCAAAAGTAGAAGACAAATGAGAACATACTGAGCTGGGTAAATGCAAGGCAGAAATCAGCAGTGACCAGAATGTGCATCCATCCTTGCCCAAAGGCAACCTCCAAACCCCTCGATCTCATCTCTCTTGATAACAAAATAACTGAGAAAACCACAAGCATTTTTGCTTCTCCAGTTCTGCTCCACATAGGGAATGAAAAATTCTGAAAGCTTTTATCTGGTTAGCTTGGATGGTATGGGCTTCACATTTGTAGATGACCAATGTGAATGACAAGAAAATGTCACGATGGAGTTTTTGTTTTCTTCCTTTAACCAGACTTAGTACATACTGCATGTACATAGATAAACTTACACACACAAACACACACTCAAGTGAGTCCAAAGGAAATTATTGTTTGTCGGAGGGGAAGCCAGCCCGGATTAACGATGGAATCTCAATATGAGTATGGTCGATCTCCTTTATTGCGCAGCTAACAAAAGCATATATAGGCAGAAAACAATAACATACACACACGTCACACTGTGATTGGTAGAACACCGTTATACACACACCTACATCGCTTCTGTGACTGGGACGGATCATCTGTCCAATGGGGGGGCTTCACCTTCTCTTCCGGTCATAGTTCCGCCCACATCTGCTTAAGAGCAGGGGCTGTCAAATGGGACTAATCATGCCCATTCTCACTCAGCCACTCCTCCACATTTCCCCCTTTTTCTTTTTGCACAAGCAAAACAGTAGATACTAGTTTGGATAATAAGCGTTTCACAATACCTACTATAATAATGATAATTATTAGTCCTACAGCCAAAGGCATTAACAAGTGTAAACCTTCCTTAAAGAGACCTTTCACCCATCCTGTTAGTCCCCATTGTTCAAACCACTTGTTCCAGGGACTGGTACCTTGTTGTATTTTTTCTAAGTTCTTCTTCATCAAGGCAATTGACTGATGGATTGACTTACTATGATTGCTTGGGTTAAAACAGCACATGCCATCAAAATCTTCACATCCATGGCCTCGTGCCAATAGTACAAAAATCAATCACAGCATGATTTTGTAACAGAGCATGCCGTAGACTTTTTTGATCTAACAATAATTTTCCTAAAATCTCCGTCGTTATACTACTTTTTTTCTCTGACCAACAGGCAAGACGTGCTAGATTCTTTAAGGCATTACCAGCAGCAGCACCCGGTACAAAAACAGCTAAAGCAACGTGAGCAGCTACAGATAAAAGTTCAACATTGTCATTACAATCAGGGGTTAATAAGGCATGTTTTGTTCGACTCCGGCCAACAGACATAATGATATTCCTAAGTTGACTAAGAGATGGTGCAAACATGGTTAGTTTACCTAAATAGCAAGGACCATCAATGACATTTTCAGGTATGCTTATAGAGAGAGCAGGGTTCATACGGCATAAGCAATAATTTCATAGGTGTAACACACTGTCCATACACTTCTCCTCTAATAGCGATTGGATATATACAGCAAAGCCTCACTCATTGGTTACTTTACCCTACTTGTGGTTACTGCTTCTCTACTAAGCATTTCCCCTTTAATAGCGTCCCGTACACTGGCTAAGCATTTCCCCTTTAAGAGCATTCCAACCCTATCAGAACCTGACGTCCTTGTTCTGCTAGGAATGTATCCACAATCCACCTTCTATGTTTTTGTGCTAACCAAACTCCAGGAATAGCCCTCTTTATCATATCAGTCACACACCTGGATTGTCCACATAGCTCCACAACACATTGTGGCCCTGTTCAGGAAATCCTTGTTGTACCTTATTACCTTTCCAGGGGACTTACTTAGAATCTCTCAGTCCAGGGATCAGAGGTTCTCCCCAAGAATCCCTCGATGCCGGCTGGAGGTCCCATGATCCCATGGATCTGTCGAGACTCACAAGCGGTGTCCCATCTGGGGGGCCATCCTTCTCTTTTTGGACAATCCAGATCTGTACTAATTCATAGATTTCTCCCTTTGATCTATGACTGATTTTTCCCAATGATCACTGCCTGAGGTTTATCAAGCTGGGGTGAAATAGAGCCAATTTCCCCAGGTAGCACGGTCCCCCGTGCGGACTTTTAGGGATTCCATTCCAGGCCCGGTCACCGCATATTAAAAATATGCCCGGCGGCAATTTCCGCGCCGGCTGTCCGGTCTGGTTGAGCCTTGAATAAAGAGCTGTGTAAACATCTCCAGGATGGAGGGTGGAATCCACGGTTGCCCAGTTCTTATAGTTAGTATTGAGGTCTGTTATTAAGGGCGACTCAAAACTAAACCACCCAGTTTGTTTCCCAACAGACGAGGCATTAAGACACCCCAGTAGATCTAGACATCAGAGTAACATTCAAGTTTTCCACAATTATTGCTTGCCATCCTCCATCTCGCTGTTGAGGGTTTAGCCCTGGGGCTGACAAGGTCGTATTAGCTATGGTAAAATTCAAAATAGACTTATTTCCAACATAACCCCAGAGCTCCTCTGGTCTCCACACAGGGGTTCCTATTAGACATGTACGAAATGGATCCCCTGGGGTGGCCAAACTTAGACAAATGGAACTCTGGCCTGTAATATTGGCTAACGTGACTCAGATGTTAGATCTTGGTGTAATCTTTGATATTAGCCCGTCTACTTCTACTTCTCCCAGAAGCTGTACCCTCGAGCAGATTAGCCATGCCAATTTCCATGTCATCCTGTTTGTTCTGGTCTTTTTCCTTTCTCAGGTTATGGTCGTTAGGTGTCCATACCACGGCCGTGTCCACTTGCTTGGCACTGAGAGAGGTCCAGAACCTGTCAAGACACAAGTGTAACCTCAACCATTAATGCCAAATACTTTTTGGAGCAGTATGAGGCGGAAAACAGCCATTCCAATACCGTGCACTGTAGCTTCTGCTCCCTCTGTCGTCCTGAGGCCTGCTTGGCACTTATGGGTAACATACCGACTTCTCCCCCTTTTTCTTTTTGCCAAGCAGGGACTTGTAGTAGCAAGGAAAAAGGCGATTTCTTCAAATTGCAAAGCAGTATAGATACAGGTATATCTGGCAAAGCTCGATCGAACCCCACACATCCAATACATCTTCATTAACGACCACCCCCTTCCCATCCTTTAAAATATTACACAGATATCATTCCCTTAGTCTATGGACTGCCCTTGTAAGATGTCCAGAAATGTCCACAAAATGTCCATTGAGTTATTTTAGTCCATGACTTTGGGCTCCATCTCTTATGCTGGTCACTCAGGACAGGAGAAGTGGTATGTTGCATGGAGTAACTGGGCACCAAAGCCAGCTCAGGTCAGGTCACTGCTGCACTTGCACTGCTTCTTGTAAGGCTTGTCCTCCGTTGGTTCAGGTGGTTCTTGCTATAGTAATTCCTAGAACATGCAACTCAAATAATGGGTTACAACAATTTAAAGGTATATTCATTACAATCTCCACCCTTGATCTCTTTGGACCAGACCTTAGGGTTTAGTATCGCTATGAACTCCTCCTCTTGCTTGGACTTATCCACAGCCTGTCCAGCACAGCAGCACAGAAACAACAGCGATGCCCTGGCCATCTGCCAGCCCAGGCACATCACCATGGTGGTTATCAAAATGTTCCCAGGCACAGCACAGTGAAATGATAAGCAGTACAGAGGTACAGCAAGCAGCAAAAGCAAAAAGCAGCAACTAACGAGCACTGAACTAATGTACAGTAAGGCAAGCAAGCCCCATCGCAAGCACAGGAGCCTGCTGATTAATAGCTAAACAGCAATAACAGCTATAAATTCGATCTAGCACATTCCAATCAAACCTGTCATTATCTCAAACCCTTCGAGTCCCATATCATTGCTGAGAGTATCTTAAAAACTACTCAAACAAAAATCTGACTACAATTCCGTCAACTCCGTGTTTTCAGATACACCTTTCATGCCAAAAGGGACTGTCGTGGTAAGCACCACGTAGCCACTCGCTCACTCCCCGGTTGAGATAAAGACAGTTTAATAGGTAAAGCAAAAAACCACACACGCAAGCTAAGCAAAGCAAAGCAAGGAATTCATTCACCACTTCCCATGGGCAGGCAGGTGTTTCACCGTCCTCAGGAAAGCAGGGCTCTGTCACGCGTAATGGTTACTTAAAAAGACAGACGCTACCACTCAAAATGTCACCCTATCACCTGAACAGGGAAGGCAGTAGCATTAGGCATAAAGTCCCCTTCGATGATTGCATTTCGAATTACTCCGTGTCACCGTTGAATCGGATCGGGGGGGAGTCCCTATCTGAGCCCTGTGGATTAGGGAAAGTGATGGAATTATGTGAGTTGGGCCCTGAGGTCATAGTTTGCCGCGCCTGGTTCTCATCACATGTCCTCCTCCAATATTCTAATTTTCTTTGCTCTTCTTCAGCTATCCTCCCTAGTTTTTCCTCTAGTTCAGGCGCAATTAGTGGTTGCATTCCTGCATACAGGCCTTCATTAAGGGCTTCTCCGACTTTTGCTGTTTGCTCTGTTAACTCTTTCAGCCCTGGTAAAATCTCATCATCCCGCACAGGCAGGTGAGCCAATCGATGTATCAGCTTTTGCGCTTCCGCATTATGCCTAGACAACTCAGTTCGTAAGAACAACATATCTGCATCACAGACCATCTCCGGATCGAGTTGGAGACAAGTCAGCTAACTTCTGAATGATTTTTTGCGTTTCTTGATTTTGCTTACACAATTCTTCTCTAATCGCCTGCGCCTCAACAGGAGAGAATGTCTCTGGCAAAGGTGGAATATGAGGCGGAGGGGGAAATACTGTTTCAATAATCATAGGTTCGTTCGTTTTTGACTCAGCCTCCTGTTCCTCTGTATTGTTGTTTTTCGCGTCTAGTGTTTCAGCGGCACAGGTGGCTACCGATGGTTCGGCTTTTAGATCTTTAAGTACCGCGGTAATGAGTTTCCACGCCGAACTTAAAGCGACAGCCTCCTTAGACCCATTGCCGACCTCATCCCACAACGCGTCTCCCAGCTTATCTCAGCAGACTAAATCAAAAGCATCTCGAGCTGAGGTAAAAAAAAAAACCATGTGACTGTCCCCATCGCAATAAGCGATTTAAAGTCTTTTTCTCATATTTCAGTCCTCTCACAGAGAGAATATGCTGGAACATGTCTCGGCTGCTCCCCCCCCCTTTTTTTTTCTTTTTTTTTTTTGATGATCCACAGCCAAGTCCTTTTCATAAAATCACTGTGCCTTTGTAGGCACATCGGGGGGGGGGGTTGATGGTTCCGTAGCGGGTGCTGCGGCAGCGCCTGCACTGCTGGCTGGTCATGCTTTTTATGGGGTGCAGGTGTCTGACCCCGAAAAAGGTTTCAAGTCGGCCTGGCTTAGGTGGCGACGGTGGATACAAAGGTGTAGTTGAGGGCGGAGGCCGATACCCCTCTCCTTCCGTAGTGGAAGGCGGCGCAGGCCACTCCTCCTCAGGAGTATCCTGGGGCACTACTTCCATATGCAGCTCACACCTCCCCTGGGACTCAGTGGTGGCAAATTCCATTTGCTCCGGACCCCGCCGCAAAACAGACGGACCTGCCGCCTCTTGCGGGAGAGAGACGGACTCGACATTCGCACGGATCTCAGCAACAGTTTTACAAGTAGTCCCAGTCATCCCTTTTACAGCGGAGAGTCCAAAAAATCACGCCAAAGGCCCTGACTTACGTTCAGCGTCCCTAAGTTTCTCTAAAGTTGGATCGGGATTTAACATTTGTGCAGCAGCGCAAGCTACTTCTCTTTCTGCTTTCATGTTCTTTAAAGTTTCTAATACAGCGCGCCACAGCTCCCGGACCGCTTTCACTTCTTTCTCATCTTCTTCGTCCCCAGTTACGGTCTTCTGCCACATCGTTTCCACAAAGTCTTTCCACTCAGTAACCGAAAATAACAGAGGCATGTTGGTAAAGTGCCCCCATCGGCGTCCTAAGTTAATCAACTTCATCAATTGTTTCACAGTTGTCTCGACCCCTCTCTTAGAAAGGATACTGGAGAGCAACCCGGCTGCAGCTTCTGTTTCCATTGCTGTGCCGCTTTTCACCTCTGGGAGTCGAGAGGCCACCTCGATCCCTGTCGAACACTTCCCCCAGTCCCACTGTTGTCTCGCCCCTCTTTTAAAGAGGATATCTGCGAGCAACTCCCCTCTGGGAGTCGAGAGGCCACCTCGATCCATGTCAAACACTTCTCCCAGACGCCTTACTTCCCAATTCCACTCCTCTCGCTGCTTACCGCAGTCTCGGAGAACTTAGTCCAGCTAAGCTCTGGTAACCGTTAGCAACATCCCCTGGGTTATGGGTCCATCCTCTGCTACCAGATGTCGGAGGGGAAGCCAGCCCGGATTAACGATGGAATCTCAATATGAGTATGGTCGTTCTCCTTTATTGCGCAGCTAACAAAAGCATATATAGGCAGAAAACAATAACATACACACACGTCACACTGTGATTGGTAGAACACCGTTATACACACACCTACATCGCTACTGTGACTGGGACGGATCATCTGTCCAATGGGGGGGCTTCACCTTCTCTTCCGGTCATAGTTCCGCCCACATCTGCTTAAGAGCAGGGGCTGTCAAATGGGACTAAATCATGCCCATTCTCACTCAGCCACTCCTCCACAATTGTTCATAGAATTGTTTAGGTTGGAAAAGACCTTTAAGATCATCAAGTCCAACCATTAACCTAACATTTCCAAGTCCACCACTTAACCAAGTCCTTAAGCACCACATCTACATGTCTTTTAACTACCTCCAGGGGTGGTGACTCAAACACTTCTTTCTGGGCAGCCTGTTCCGATACTTGACAGCCCTTTTGGTGAAGAAATTTTTCCTAGTGTAAAATCTAAACCTCCCCTGACTCTGCTTGAAACCATTTCTGCTCATCCAATTGCTAGTTACTTGGGAGAAGAGATGGACACCCATCTCTCTACAGCCTCCTTTCAGGTACTTGTAGAGGGCGATAAGGTCTCCCCTCAGCCTCCTCTTCTCCAGACTAAACAACCCCAGTTCCCTCAGGCGCTCCAGACCCCTCACGATCTTCATTGCCCTTCTCTGGACATGCTCCATTGCCTCAATGTTCTTCTTGTAGTGAGGTGCCCAAAACTAAATGTGATATTTGAGGTGTGGCCTCACCAGCGCCAAGTACAGGGGCACAATCACTTCCCTACTCCTGCTGGTCACACTATTCCTGATACAAGCCAAGATGCCATTGGCCTTCTTGGTCACCTGGCCACACTGCTGGCTCATATTCAGTCAGCTGTTGACCAACACCCCCAGGTCCTTTTCCCAGGGCAGCTATTATTGCAAGGGCATAAATTAAAAAATGAGGAAATGCTGGAATTAATGCTATTGTAGAAATTTCATTCACACTTTCTACATGTAAACATTAGGTACAACAATAAATAGTGTGATATCATAAAACTAAATGTTACATCATAATGTTGAGGTAATCATAAGGGACTTCAATGGACAGTCTTCTTTCAGACATTTATACACAAAGAATACTTTTTGTTCCATAATATAGCATGTATTAGTAAAGTGACTGCAGCATCAATTTATTTTGATAAAACTGCTTATAAGATATAAATTATATTGAAAAATTAGTTTGGGTTTTTTTTTTATTTCACAACTGCACAATTTTTTATAGTTCTTTTTAGGGTTTTGGGTTTTTTTTAATTTTTTTTTTTTATTTTGGAGTCATCAAGATATTAAAGATTGGCTTTAACAATGTAACTTTTTGGACTAAGCCATGACAGCTGGAGAAAATTACAAACCACTTTCACATTACAGTATATTTTGGATATAACAATGTCAATAATGTCAGCATATTTTGCTGATAATAATAAACAAGTATAATAAGGGTGAATGTTGCTGTTTAGGCATATCTGTTGACCAGACCAATGTATCCACTCATTATAAGCTCCACAACATCTCTTAAATCTATAATTCCTGAGCTGCCATGTGACCAATAAATATTTAAGTAAAGTAACAAATCTACTTGTCTTGCAGGATACACACTGTACTTTAATTTAAGTCTACCTTCTGATTTTTCCTCATGCATCACTTCTTCTCCCCCCAGTGACAAATGGATAGCATTTAGCTCTCCCTGCACCTCTGTAGCTCCATCCTTACCTTTTCCAAAATGCTGGAATGGCATCAGAGCATCCTGCTGTTTTCTTGGTCTTTGATATCAGCAGTGACAAAAATGAAACTTACCTCAAGAGTGGGAAGAACTGAAAAGTAATTACTTGCACACAAAATTAAATTAAATTTTCTCATTTTAGAAGTATAATTTCATGCTGTTTGCTGCCATTTTTCTCTACAGCTGAATAATTATAGATGATTTTTTTCACTGCTCAGTTAGCTACCTTTAATTTTAGATAGATGTTGGTTGGTTAAAAGGAGAGTTAATGAAAATCTTCTTCAGAAAGGAATAAAAGTCTAGCATGACATAACAGTTGGCAATGCTAACTGCAATTTTTTTTTATAGTCAATATAGCTCATCTGTCCAATCAAACTGTAGCAGTCTGTAGTAATGCTGTTTGTCTTTCACAAGACCCAAACAGTATATGATGGTAAAGCACATTCATTATCAATCAACTGTGAAGAAATTAAGGCTGAGGCACAGAAAGCTAGGTTTCAGATTCATGTCAGCAAGACAATTTAGTTAGGAATTGAGCATAAATTAAGACCAAGGCACCTAAAAGCTGAAAATTCAGCTTGTGCTAAAAGCAGCAAACTGACGTTTCCTGCTATACTTAAGTATCCCATTCTCCCTTGGTTCCTGATATCATTATTGGAGCACAGATGGCAAAACCACATACTGTTCGAATTTACTATGTTCATTCACAAGGGTGTTAGTTAAGAAAATAGCATTAGTCTAAATATTATAGCTCCATTTATTCTCTTTTTCATGATTTTTTTTTCATTTTTCAATACTGAAATAAATAAACCTGGATTTGCAGTTACTAAATATGCCATATACTTTCTAATAATGGAAAGTACATGATGGCTGGTTTGCAGAAATTGCAGTCTATTACAGAACAAGGTAATTAAAATTACAAACTTTAAAAACACATGTAATTTCCTCTATTGTTCCTAATGCCCTCTCTAGACTCATTACAGCCATTGTGAAAGTATGTTATTATAGGGTTATTAGACATGATCTTTACTTGATCATCTCAAATTACTCTTCACTGACAAATCAAGTTTTATGTTGCAAGGTTCCCTCACTGAAAACGTTTGGTGACTCACTGATTGAACAGATGCTAATAGCTACAAAAGAGACTTGTGGTCCAAGTTAACAATAGGAGTACAATAACTTTTTGATAATAATTTAAGAGATGGGAAGTGCTAGATTAAAAACTATTGAAGATTATATTAAATGGTAGACCTAAAAAGACAACCTGAAGTAATAAGATAGCAGCTGGAGACAAAGTAAAATAACATCCCATAATAACAATAACCAAAGGTCCTGTAACCAGGCTTTTCAGCTTGCATTTAACATGTTATGGACAGATTCCCTTAAGTGCTTAGTACCAAGAGAAAGCACTCTTTGTATTTAAATATAAACTATAGATTAATTAAAGGTATGGGCATTTGAAGTCCTCATTATAGCAATCTTTTTCTAAGTCTATATTTTACTAGGTAGCAGCAAGTTTTTAACTCATGTTGCATTCTGATGAACTTACTGCTGCATTCTCTCCCTGGTTTGTGTGTGTTTCTGTGCATGCGTGTGTGTGTATCCTAATCAGCTTCCTCCTTCTACCTATTTCTCAGTTTCATCTCCTGCAAGCTGATAAGCTATTAATTGGAAAGGATTAACTTAGGTTTTAATTCAGTTATAGTTTTTCTATTTCTGCACTAAATACTAACAAATACTTGGATACCAATTTAACTTTTGTGTTCCCCTTCAGGTTTTTTGATGGTTTTCCCCCTCAAACTGAATAAGGTTATTGTTGTGGGATTTGTTATCAGATCTTGCCTACTCTTCTCTTTGTATGTGTTCTTATCATAAGCTGTCCAATTTATGTATCTGCTATCTAATTTTTTCAGTCTTTTACAATTTATAGAGACATCATAGAGGTTTTCTAATCAAAATGAGAAAAGTTCAAAAGACACAGGTAATAGGGCCTGAGTTCTCATTTAATCCTTGCTATCCGTCGTACCATCTACTTTTCCTTGAATGTATACTTTACCATACTGTAAGCACACTGAAACCCGGTCCTGGGCATATGCTGACTGGATGCAAAACCCTAATGGTGCACAACTCATTTTGAATTAGAATCAGTTTACCTATTCCATTCCTTTTCCAGTATTTGTATAATAGTAACTATCTGTAAGACAGTCTCTAAACACAAGGATAGGTGGTCCATCTAGTCCAGTACCATGTCCCCAGTAGTGGCTAATAAGAGCAGCTGGTCTAGGAGGACTATGGAACAGGGCAAACATACGGTCACACTTTCATAGTGTGCTCTTCCAGCTTAGAGCTCGTAGCTGAGCCAGCTGTGGTTCTTTGTGTTGATGAGCACCTCTCTTCTGAGAATTTTTTCAAAAGCTTTTCGTATGCAAATCTTCCTGACATTCAAGACATCCGCAGAAAGGTGTCCCGCAGTTTACTTATGCACAGTGTGAAAAATTTCTTTTGTCCTTAGTAGCTCTCCAACGTAATTGCTTGCTTCCCCAGTTTCAATATTATAAAACCAGTTTGTATTTAATATGCAACAACTGCATAGTTGCTTTCTCCTAATCAGCCACATTTTTATTACTCTCCCTCATATCTCCCACAAACATAATTTCTCCAAATTGTAGAGTTCTTAACTAGTAAGTTACTCCTTGCTCCATCTCTTTAGC
The DNA here is from genome assembly GCA_034008185.1 of Gorsachius magnificus. Taxonomy (NCBI): domain Eukaryota; kingdom Metazoa; phylum Chordata; class Aves; order Pelecaniformes; family Ardeidae; genus Gorsachius; species Gorsachius magnificus. The sequence continues at coordinate 92,997,562 of CM067081.1, forward strand.
CCTTCTCTATATAATTTTCTGACTCTATTGCCTGTATTTTCTTGTATACCAGATGTGGGCACATCACAGATTTTTGCAGTAGCTTAATGATAATTTTATTTTATTCGTCAGAGCTTAATAATCTTAGATATCCTTAGAATACTGAGAAATGAATGCAGAACAAATGTAGATTTGCTGTAAACCAAACAGAGCTCTGAATTTGGCTTACTGCATGTATAAAATATAGCATAGTCTAATTTGTAATATATAACATAAAATATATACTTCAGGAAAAGGCATTTTTGAATTTTAGGCAATAACTATACAGCAGAGGTACTGACTACTTTCATGTTTCCCCTTTCGTAATAGAAAATGTCCACAAACTTAGCCACTGTCATCTTTCAGACTACTTTAGACAGTCTGGAAAATAAAATCACAAATCCATGAGGTACAGAGAAATGCACCTGCAATAACAGAGACATATTGATTAATCATCTGAAGGAGATCAAGGAAGAGCTAGCACACACTGATGGACATTTGTTACAGCAAAATTTGGATTTACCTGGGCTACATGGCAAACCAGCTTAATTTTGGCAAATGCGTGTAAGTCCATTTCAGCAGAAGTGCTGGCTCACAGACATTACACATTATATTATGTCAACAGTATCAGCACCACATTTTTCATTGTTTCCCACATTCTTCTGTAATGGACACCTTATTCACTTGGCAGCGCAAGGAAGATGAGCTGCCAAATTATATTTGCAACTCGTAGCACAGTTTATCAAGAGGGAGACTCTGGGACCACGGAAAGCTCCACAGATTCTCCTTCAGATGCACCATGCTTTGTAGATAGACTGCAGCTTTATCATTCAAATAACCCTGAGGACTGGTGGTTTTGATAAATAGAAGCTTTGCTCTGTATTGTCTGTGGCTTGTGTCCTTCCTTTCTCAGTCTCATGAGCAGCAGCTGAGAGAAAAGAGGTCACTGAAACCCCTTAATTACAGAGCCGGAACTGCACTGCTTTCATACTACCAAAATAGCAAAGCTTACATAAAAACATTAACAGCATGAAATTACAGAATATTGGAAACAGCTAGCATGGCAAAGATTCAGTAAAGGTAAACAAACCCTGCATTTAGACAACTTCACATATAGGCAAAATGTTAGACTGCAGACAATTCTGTAATTGACTAAGAAATAATCTCTCTCTTGCTAGTAATGTTGCCCCCAAATCAAACCTTTTGGCAACAAGCTATCTTCTTTAAAACTGTGGATTATTGTTACATGCATTGTACTAGTGCTGCTCATTCTTATTGTACCAAAATGTTGCTCTGTGAAGCTTCCCATCTCCCATGGAAACCCAGAGCAGTACAATTCTTTGCTAAGTCAGACCTCAGCAGTGGCAGACTTAAAAGAACCCAAGCAACAACAGGGACAACAACAAAACCTTAAGCAAAAGTACCCTCTTTTTAATTTGCTGTTTAGGTCAAAATGACTTAAACCCTTACATGGTTCAGATCGACCCTGTAGTACAAGATCGCATCAAAACAAAGGAAAACATGAAGTTTCTTAATGTGATGTCATTCAACAAAATTTGAAATCAATACAAGTTTGGTATAGTTTTTAATACAAAATGAATACACGCTAGATAAGTTTTGCCTTTAAGCTGTGATTAAAGAAACTGACAAAACTGAACTTTGCCATATTTGAAAAGTAGACCATGACAGAGGACTTGGTTATTGAGGCACTTTACCCCCATGATTAACTTTTGAGTGTCTGCCTTGGCATAGTGCTAATAGGAACTGTTCTGCTGTAGTCATTACCATTGTAAAAGAACAAGTAGAGCTCCTGGATACTGTGGTAATTAGAAATCCTATGGCACTTATTAAAAGTGTAGGGGCACTAACATCAGAGCTCCATTCAAATTCCCATTTAGATGATTATCGTTAGCTCAGTTTTGACCTTTTGCTGTTTTAGCTGGCTGTCATATTTCTCATTTAACCTCCTAAAGACTAGCAGGATCATTACTGTCATGATCCAGTCACTGCTCAGGTGCTGCGTGCATAAAACTTGCAAAAACCTTTGGCGCATCTTTTAGTAGGAAACGTGTCAGTATTTTCAGTCTTCGCTTTTTGGAATTCCTGTTTGCAAGCTTCCTCAAGGATTCTCATCTGAAGAGGTAAGAATTTAACATTGACAACCTGGCTGCTGCCTTACAGTCCCTAAATCCTGCACCAGTGCTTCATGTCCCTGCAGCAAAGCAAGGCAGCCGCCGTCTGTCCCTGTGTGCAGCTGATGAGGCAGGAGGTAGCCTTTGGCTTCTCCTCACTGTCTAACACAGTGGCTCCCCGTATCCTGTGACTCAGTAGGGCTGCCATCCTGATATCAGATACATGCATGGCATCTGTCTTCAGCTACAGCCCTAACACACTGGGTATGTGCCGTCTCCATACGGTCACATGGCATCTCCCTGCCAGCAAGCTGTATGTGCCGCATGCCTGCCGCTGCTGCAGCACTGAATCAGCCAAGCACAGGGTGTGTTTAGCAGTATCAGTTACATTTTAAAGATACAAAGAAAACGTCCCAGGCATCCAAGCAAATAACCCTCGCTATGCTACTTTGCATCAGCTGAACATAGACAAACCCTACCCTTTCCTGGGCATCGAATGGAACTGGCAGTTACTGGCACTGGCTTGTCAGAGGATGCAGAGTCCTGAGCGTTGATTTCCACAAGTAATCATGAACTTCTAAAGGTGAGATCAGCAATAACAATTAAAAAGGAGTCACACCACACAACAAAAGTTTGCTGTTGATACTTTATTCACATACATAGACACAAAGCACATTCCCAAATCATCTCTAGGCTATCATCATCTTAAACACAAAAAGCACACCTAGCTGCATTTTCAGGTTTTGGGTACTGCAGACTTCTGTCATCATCTCAAGAAAACAGTTTCTGTACTTTTTTGAAACAGAAGAACCTGAAGGCATTTTCCCTCATATAGAGAACTGCAATATTGAGTGTACTGCTTGGGGATAGCCTTCAAGTTGCTGCATCTCTACTTCAAGCTGAGAGAGCCAAATAGCATATGACTCATTGCAGATGCTGGAGAAAAGAAAAACATTAGTGCTGTGTCTGAGTTTCTTCAGGGATAGGCATCTGCTTTACAGAACCAGTTAAAACTGAGGCTTATACAATGAGAAAACAATTCCATCCTCCCCCCAAGAAAGCAAGCAGCTCATCTGTCTTTTCTTTCAAGATGCTGTTAGTTTTTCCGAGGAGTCTCCTTCCTTCTTCAGCATCTGCTCTGTTCCTGGCTGTGGAAGAGTTTTCCTAGGTTTGCTGCTTTACACTGAGGTGGGGAGCTTTGTGTTGTAGATCCATACACGTATGATATTCCATTTATAAGCATTAAATCGAGATCCACATTTCCCCAGAAGCTGAATCCCTGATTTTCAGTCTCAGATTATTAAATATTTTTCCAGGCAGAACAAGCAAATTGTCAAAGGTGTGGAGGACACATTATCTCACTGAAGAGCTAAAATAACATTAGGTTGATTCTGTCTGGGTTATCTTTGAGACCATCAGCCAGCATTATCTTTCTAGAGGCTTGTGAAGGTTTTGCTTAAAAGAGCAATTCTAGGTCTCTTGATGTGTTTAGATTAATATATAATACCTTTTATTTTTGTAAGAAGTGCTTTATCAAACATGAGTAATTGGGTTTAATGGAAAAGAAAGTGAATGAACTGTAATAGCCTGTGATACATAAGAAATCAGTCCACATCATCTCATGTGCACTCTATGCCTTAACCAGCCTGCAAGCAACCTCTGCTCAGGGATAACGTGTGTCAGCTTACCTGGGAGGTACAATTGAACTTCCAACCAGCCCCAACACAAACAAGTGCCCTGGCCACAAGCAGGGAATGATCCAGGTGTAATCCCATGACAGAAATATGGTCCCACACATGGAGCAACAGGGATGTGGGGCCTTCCTGAACAAGGATTAGGGAAGGAGACTGCAGAACTGATCCAGCACTGTCTGATGAGAGCCTGACTCCACATGATGCCTTAAAGTTATGAACAGGACATATGGAAGGGTTCTTTGCATCAGGGCAGGATCCAGCTTGTGAATTTATCATAGATGGTAGAGGATGTTGGTTTAACTCCTCTTAGATGGCCAAAAGAAAATGAGACCTGGATTCCTCCCATCATTTGGTGAGTATTTTAACTTGGGATAAAGGGAATGGGAACTTGGCATAAAGGGAATGGGAATATTACTGCTTCATTTGGAAATGGCGTGGCTAGAAGTATGCATGATACAAACAGAAACATTTTTTTGATAAATGCCACAAGACTCTCAAATGTCAGTGAATGTCCTGTGTCATACAGTGCAATACGCAGTCTACTATGGGGCAAACAGCACACTGCTGAGGGGAGAGTGAGGAAATTTATCCTTGGGTTCTCCAGATGTTATTTGACCTCAAGCAGTTACACTTTGCAGATCTCTAACTATTCTCCATACCCCGCATTATCGGGTCATGAAGATCAGGGATATATGAGCCACATGCTATTTCTTAATTTCTTTAACTGAAAAATAATGTAAGCAACTTGTTTTGGGAATAGCAGTTTAGCTGAATTACATATATTTATAGAATTAGGTATTGTATTATTTAAACACAGATACCTGTAGATGCATTAGTGAGCCAAGATTAAATGCATAAAAGAATAATCTGTTTTACAACACTGCACCTCTCTGCAGTATATTTTTGGATACTGCTTTGGTAATTAAAAGCTTTATGAGCAGTTCATTGCAGAATAGTAAAAATGTGTTAAAATCCATTAGCACAGATTGAATATATTCATGAAATGTTTCTTTGGTACAGTAATGAAATTCACTTCAATTTTTTCCCCCTCCTTTTAGTGGTAAGTTGACTAAGTTGTGAATAAAACGCAGTATAAATGAAAACAGTTATTTTAAACCAAGTCATGCAAGCTTTTTATTTATGCCGCAACTTTAATCTAATAAGAAAATCTGTGCCATTCTTAACTCTTAGGGAAAAATCTCAGCAATTTAGCAGATGTGAGCTAGATAAACTTATGCTCCTACAGAAGTATCTGGGAAGCTGCTGTTGTGAATCCTTGTGCTACTAAAAAGCTGTCATATTGGGAAATAAGGAATCTACACAATAGAATTAATTGACTTTTTTTTATGGTGTTCATTTCTTTCATTGCTGATTTCATGCACATTTTATATGTCAGCTTCTTTTTCTCTTGCTCATGAACAGGCCAGAACACACAGTTAAGAAAATGTTCTTCAGAAAGAGATTGCTAAAGGTAAAATATGGTGCTTCCTAACAGGAACAGAAAAATGCACACCTAGAAAGGAGGGAAGGCCACTGTAATGAAGACATTGTTATTTGAACTCTGAATGTTTGGAAAATTTCCTCAGAACTTAATAAGTATCCACGGTCTTGTTATAATCAGTGTCAACTGCTGTATACATCAGAACTGAAAAGCCAATTACAAAATCCTAAACCTCAACTGCTTGTTTTCCTCAGAACTCAGAATTGTGGATATAACAAACTTGAAATTATGCTGACAAATTCCTTTGGAGATCTTTACCAGCAATCTGCAATTACATATTTGTTTTTCAATATATGTTATATAGCAAATAAAATGAAAATGTGAAGTTCAAAGGGCAAATTAATCTATCATGACAATTTGGAATTTAAACCAAATATGTTATTAAGGTCAAGTATAATTGATCTGAAATCCAGGTGAATAAAGGAATAGTTACCTTTCCATCTATGGAGTGTGTAGATAGCTTTTAATTTTAAAATAAAACTAATTAACTGTGCAATTTTATTTTTCTTCTTAGGCTCCTCTCTGCCTCCAGATTAGTTCTGAGGGACCCCATGGCTTTACCTTACATTAATTTGTAGTCTTCTTTCTCAGTGTTTCTGAAGTGTCTCTTCCTTCTGTGTCATGACGTCTTTCCTAATTGAAGCAGTACATCTCCATTTGGATACAGGTTGTGCTGTCTGGCAGAGCTGGTGTATGAGTTACTCTGCAGAGAATGCACATTACACCTGGAAAGTGTGGGTACATCTGCGTGGAGATTTGTCACTTTGGGTCTAGCTGTCCCGTATCTTCCTTGCTGTGATGCCAAATGCAAAATTTATTGTCTGGAAGCATTCACTGCTCACAGCTCTTTCTTACTTGCTCACAGATTGCACACAATTCCTGGGCAGAGTATGCAATATGCTTACTATAGGGGGGGAAAAATTAAAACATGATTCAAAGTGGAGGACCAAGAGGTAGTATTGTATCTAGAGGTGACCTCTCTCTTTGAACATCTATATCTTTTTGGGATAAGTTTAGTATTTTTTAGTATGGGCACTATTTTTCCAATAGTAGCTGTGATAGAAGCCACACTGGAAGATAAGAGGCCACCTCCAGCTCTGGGAGCTCAGCTGGGGCTGCCCTGGGGACGGAGGCTCACAAAGGGGTTCAGCCGACACCCCCCATGACACTGCTATGTGTGCAGCCTCCTCTTTGTTTCAGGTGACACAAACTGTCCCACATTCCCTTATCCTGCCTCTTGCACTGACCGTTAACGAGCAGGCACTTGTTTGACGATTAACAAACAGGTACTGACAAGACTAGCAAACAGATATTTCTCCACATTCTATATAAGAATATCTACAGATTAAGGTGGATAAGAATTGTTAACATGATGAAAACTTTGGAGAAATTCCCATAAGTGGAATAATAAACATAAGGAAATTAATACACATGAATAGACATAATGAAACTGTTGTGCTTAGAAAAAGAGAATTAAATTCTATTTTAGGCTTCAGTACATAGTGTAGCTATGTACTACATAGCTATTTCTGTACATAGCTATTCTGTTTCTGGTTAGCTGCTGTGAGAATGCTATAGGAGGCAGAACACATACTGTTTTTCAAACTTCATCACGACACCAAACACTTCGTTGTGTCACCTTGGACAATGTATTCTCCATGTAATAAGCTTGCCATGTATTATGTAAACCTGAATTAAAAATGGAATTGGAGGGAAAAAAAAGAAAACCTCAGTTCTTCCCTATATTACATCTTCATTGAAGCCAACCAGTTGCACAGAAAAATAAATAGGGTCAAACACCGCCTGAATTGCTTACAGCCTCATTTCACTTCTGTCAGATAAATGTGTCTTTCCTCTCTCTCATCAATATATGATGCGTATAGTTACTAGATGGCAAAGATTTAATTAAATTACTTTGCTTTACTAAAAGAGATAAACAGTAGATCTAATATTGCCTAGTATAAATATATGAAGCCAAAAGTAAGTTGCCCCGGGGTTTGTTTAAACCTTCCATAACTGTAGAGAATGATTAAACTACAGAATCAAATAACTTTAAGAGACTTACAAAATTTCAGTTGTTGCCCAAAATATAAGAAATATGTAGATCACTTTTCACTTTGGATAAAATCATACTTATTGTGAATTTAAAAGGCAGAATTGCCCCACTGAATCCTGGAAGTCATGGCAACAGGGATACTAAGATGCTTCAGAACAGTTAGAATTAAATTTTTTGGAAGAGAGATGCCAAAAGTGAACAGTGCTGTGCAGTACTGTGACTTAAAAGTCTAAGCTTTTTGTTATTAAAAATATGCCTTATGTATGTCCCTTTTTTTGGTTAGCAGATCATCCATGAATCAATATTTGTTATTCATGAGAATTTGATGAATACACAGGAGAAGTAATTCATTAGTTCTTTAAAATCAGTATGTTTATTCTTCACTGTTAGCATCATTTGGTTGCTCACCTATAGCATTTTTCTTTTTTTGTTGATGATATATTTGTCAAACATGTAAGTCACACACCTCTAGTAGGAGCCTCTGGTGGCTAAACATCAGACTAAAACTGAATTTAGAAAGATTACCTGTTGGTTTTCAGCCTGATAACAGAGAACATTTGGGATCTGTGACCTAATTTTAAAGGCTTTGAAAGGTAACTAAGGACAAAAGTGAACCTTTCTTCTTTTGTAATTTTAAATTTACCATTGGAAAACTGTTAGGGATCTAGAAATTTTATTTTATTTTTTAAGGGAAGAAAACTTATGGTCAAACATATAGCAACCTAATCTATAATTAAGAGACCCTAATATTTTACTTAATTCACAGAAATATTTGAAAAACAGGTTATCATTTCCTTCATTTTACTTGTTGAATTTCACCTTGTTAATAGCTGCAATATATTTGAACTTGTTTTAACATTTTCAATAAATCGCTTCTTGCATATCTAATATGCTTAAAATTCTTTTTAAAAATATTCTCATTTCTTGAAATGAAAAATTACTTCTTTTGGAAGACCTTTCCTGTTGCATTGTGTGTGAACCTGATGCTTACAGTCATTTCCCAGCATAAGTTGGTAACTTTTATTTGTTCCTTTACAAAAGGAGTCAGTCATGTAGATAATGGGAATGAGAAGTACAGTAGTAAATCACTGCCATTAAGGACTCTGAAAAGTTTTCATGAACAATATGTTTATTGTATTGTGTGAACAAAAGAAAAGCATACAAGGATCAGTAAGGCACTAAATATAGTTAATATATAAATGGAAAAGTATTATATGGAAGAGTGAATTCCACTGTGGTAACTTAACAGTTACCCCACACTTTTTTCCAAGGTTTCAGCAATAACAAATTAAATCAAATTTACTTAAAGGAAATAACTTTAATATTGGTAAGAATGGATTGAAATTTTACAGATTATCAGTCACTGGGTTTCCATACCTATTCGTATTAGTGATAGGATGATGGGAAGCTGACTTAGCCAAGTGTTGATTTAGTAACATTTTTCTGTAATAGAAGAAATATCTCTTCATTTGAAATATGCCATAAGATATAGTCATAAGAATATAACTTTGAATAGCTAATGAAAGCAGGCAGCTGTATAGATGTAAACCACTGGTCAGAATGGTTTCCTGTCCCAAAATCCACAGACAAAGCAGTACCCTAACCAAGGAGGGAAGGAAAAAGACCAGAAGAAGAGAAGGTATGTGGCCTTGCAGGAATATATCCTGGTTCTGTAAGACATCTCTTAAAGGCAGAATTCAATTAAATAAGGCCTTTAAGAAATCTTTTACTGGTCTTGATATTCAAACTGTACAGGACTAATATTTGCAATTAAGATTTTAGGTATGGAAAGAAAGTGTTGAATACACAGTGCTGACAAAACTGTCCTGCAGTGGAGACTAGAAGCCTCTGATTATGAATGGGAAACCTGTGCTCTTGTACATGGTTTAATCTCCTATACATGGCTTTAAAAGCTATGAAACTTCAGATGGTAAAAAAAGGTTTTCTTGTGCTTTTCTTCAACCTTCAGATCTTTAAGTCACAAGACTTACCTTCTGTTTGTGAAGACTTAATTCTCTGGGTAGGCTAAGGATTACTTCCTGGTGTTATCCTTGGGAAGGGACTTCATTGTCTTCACATCCAGGCAAGACAAAGGCCCAGTCAAACACAACAAAGAAAAAAATACTAAAGCTCACATTTACCATATTTTCAAGAAGTCCGAGACTTCCATGTCTCACATTTTTATTTTCTGAAATAGATTTTCAAGAGCATTAGACACCTGAATACAGTAAGGTTTTTGAAACAGTTGTAAAGTTCAGTGATATTTCCCAGCACACCACACATAAACTTGGTGAGATGTATGAGAAAGTTCCTTTTCTTTCTCCTTCTACCTTTTATGTTTCCAGAGCAAATCTTCCATGAGGTTATGGTGGATATTTAAGTGGATGAAGTTTCATAATCACACCTCATATGAAATGAGACTAAGTCTGGTCTTTAGTTATTTCACTGCCAAATTGGTTCTGCTATGCACAGCAGAAGGAGCAAGTGTGAACTCTATGTTCTGCAGTAAGTACTGTACCAGAGTGACCTTACCAACATAAAAATAACACGTAAGCTTGTAGAACCAGCTGTTGTTTTAGGAACTATCAAACCAATCAGTCTATTAATGCTCAACTTTAATCTTAAAGGATACTTTAAAAATGTGTCATTAGCATATATTCCTCTCTTCAGTAGGCATGGTGGTTCTGCTGAAGAACTCCCAAAGTCACGGCACTGCTTTCTACTTAAATAGTTAATGTGCCACAGCAAAGGTAGGAAATGTTTCTGAGAAGTTAAAAGTGCATATTTTGCAAGAAGTATCAGAGATTTTATTCTTAAACACTGTTATTAAATCCATCACCAAAGCAGCAGAAATACAAGTACAGTTGGTCCAAACTTTCTCTGAAGCAACACAGATGGTGTTTCCTTCCTTTTACAGAAGAAACTTCTTTAATCCCAGGCTGGACCTCTTACAGCACCCTTTTCCCCTAAAGGAAGTTCTGTATAACTGAACTTGGTGTGGTTAAAAATGTGGCTGCTGCCAGAATTCCAGGAAAAAGACAGTCACTGGGGTACGCATCAGCTGTGTTGCTCTTGTTGCTCTGAGCAACTCTGCCTCTGACCAAGAAGTATTCAGTGGCATGGCTGCTGATGTTCCTTGCACTCACAGCTCCTTAACTAGAAAGAGATAAAAGAAAACTTGTACTTGTGCTGGTTTTGTGTGTCTTGATGTTCGAATTTTTGCTGTTGTTCCATTTCAGCCCTCTGGCATCCTGCATGTCCACAAGACTTGCCCTTGCATTTTCTGTCCAGGGGTATTTTCTTCCAGACCATTGTGCGTGCTTCCAGAGATCCCATGACTCCCCTGTCTTTTCAGCCATGGGATTTTGTATCCCTTTCCTTTTAGTGGGTATATGTGCTGTTTTGAAATGTATCATGTGTCATCTGTCCTCCGCATTTCTTGAAGTACTGCCAGGACACCAATACCATAGTAGTAGTAGCAAGTAATTTGTCTTCATGGAAAGATACTGAGAAACAGGGAGAAGTGCAATAACATATAAAATTGAGTTATTATTGAAAATTCAGTCTTAGCACTGAGAGGGAATGATTAATTAAGTTGAATGTTTGGAAATCTGCTTAAACTATTCATAGCTGTAACAAATTATTCATGACCGATTTGGAAAAAAAGCTCATGATCCCACTGACTTTATGCTACATGTGAAACATATTTTAGCCATGATTCAAACCTCTGAAAATACCCATGCAAAATATCCATGGACCATCAGCAAACAAAGTTGTGCCACAGGTTTTCTAATTTTTTAACCATTCAATAGCAACCTTTGAGCAAACAGAAATAATTAAATAATTTAAACCAACAAAACCAAATCTTATTCCTGCAGCAAGCAAAATTCACTATGGTGGCTCTGTACAATGTGGTGAAACTTTATCCTTTCATCTTGCAGAAACTACTGTTGCTAGAACACACTCTCTGATGGGAGTGGAGGATCATTTGAGAAATAAAAAACCTCTACCTCTCATAAATTTTGCTATTTGCTTTCAAAAAGAAAAAAAAATTATTAAAATATAGACTTTGAAAATAAATGGCATACAAGTCACATTTGCCGGTTCCTCTTTAAAGCAAACATTAATTTACTCATTACAAGCAGTAAATGATGTAAAGCTGCCTACATATCACTGTATGTTACCTAAGAGATAAATCCTTTGAATTTTACTGTACTATGACACAGAGATGCAAGCTAATGCTGACCAAGCATATGCCACTCTAGTAATAGAGACTGAACAGTGGACATGGATATTCTTGCAGTATGGAATATTCTTGAAAACTTCTTTTTTAGGATGCATTACTTCTTCCTCCAAGCATCCAGTTAAGCAGCTGCATGCAGGCCTCGAATCAATTTTTATAACAAAGGAGAGGACACAGAAAAAGGAATTTAAAGTAAGTAGTCAATAAAAGGTAAGAAGCAACCTTGAAGTGAAATAAAAAGCCAAAAGGATGTTAGAACTTCAAAACAAAATCAGGCCTCCTCTTCAATGTGTGTAAGTGAAAAGGGTATTTGATCCTTTCTGCATCCTTGAAGTACCGTGGCTGAAAGTAATGCTTTGCACTGTAATGCTTCATTAGTTCAAAGCGCTGTGTAGACATTAGCTAAAGAAATCTCATAGTATCTCTTCAAGGCAAGCTCTGTTTCTCTTACATGGCAGATAGGAAAACAGAGATGTGTTTTCTTGTCCAAGGACACACTCTAAGACATGTACAGCACTGAAACTCTTATTTTTTCAGTCCGTGATCATTTCCTTTATCCTACAGTGGTTCTTAGTCTACTTCAAGTACATATTAAGAATGACTGAACTGTCCACAAATTACAGGTAGCAAATAAAAATATTTTTACTGGAAGTATTATGTAAAATTTAGAACTATAATTGCAATAATTTAGGAGGTTTTGATCCATTAAAAACACCCATTATTTTCTTTCTTCACTCCAATTCATGCAAAATCAGAAATGTAGGGTCATAAATCAAATGCATTGTTTTTATAATGTTATTGTTGTGGAAATATTCTACATGGCTATACAGAACAATGTCCTTCACTCGATAGTTCATAGACAAAACTACAGGCAGGTAAGGCGTTAAATATATTAACCTAAGTCAACCTGATCTCATAGAGCGTGAATTCAGGTGCGAAACTGGGTGGACAAATGCTTCAAATCAAAGTTCCAAACTCTGCAAGAAAGCAGCTCAGGATACAGCCCAGTTCTGCAAAGTTTCTACATATAGTTCAGTGAACTTGGTTTTTGCAGCAAACTTAAAGCCAGAGAAGTGGGCCTGAATAATAAATTTGCTTTGCAGAATTTAGGTATCTCAGTATGCTAAGGCATGGTTAATCCTGAGAAAGACTACAGAAATTATTTCTCTCTTTCCTAATCCCTATTATATGAATATTTCAGATGATCAAATATTACTATATTGAAAAGAACTGCTGTGTTTGCTGTATTTGTCGTATAGTCATATCTTGAATTATGTGCATGTGGCCTCAGGCTTTATTAGGTAAATATATAGGTATTTTGTGGCTATGAGAGTATAGGTTAATTCCTCATATTGCATTGCAGCGTTGGCTTTGTCCCTTTCTCATCTGAGTTACTTTTACAGGGATGGTTTTCAATAATGATCATGCACATGATCACCTGTGATGAATCACCAGTACTGCTGCCACTCGCTGGAGATGAAGCAAGGGCTGAACTGATGTATCAGTAGAACCTTGTGCCCCTCAAGTAGCTTGCAAGTGCCAGGGTTAAGGCAGATGAATGCACGAACACAGCTCCCAGCAGCAGTCAGATGGGTATGGCGTGGTGTGCCTATTTCTTGTCTTGAGCTAGAAACACATCTGCAGACTTACAAACCTTTATGTGCATCCTGGTATGATATACAAGTGTGAGTTAAGCGTGGCCAAAGTACACTCCAGCCTCCTGAAGTACCTGGCAGCTCTGGAAAGGGCTGCAGAGTCCCAGGCCAGGTGAAGAATCAGGCAGCCATTTCCCCCTTCATCATCCTCGGGCTCTGGCAGGGGGTGAAGACAGACAACAGGACACTTTCTCACCCAAGAGGAAACCCCCTACTGCCTTGTACCCTTGCAGTCTCACGTCACTGGCGGAAATAGAGTATGCCTCAGCCTTGGGTGTGCATGTGCTCCTGTGCGTGAGGCTGCGCATACAAGTATGTGAGATATATATATACACACGCATATATTTATATACACCTATACACATACACACACTCTCAAAAAACCACAATAATTCAATGCTAACAGATACTCCACAGTGAACATTGCCTGAAGTACTCTGGATCATGTTAGATTCAAAATTTCACCCTTTGAAAACTAGCAGAGATAGAGACTCCTGTGGGATTTTCTGAGAAACATCATTAAAGGCTAATAGGAAGTTGAAGCTGAAGACCTTGAAGAGAAAAGAAACTGGAATTTCAGCATTGAGAATACTCAAGAGAAGAGAAAGTAGAATAAAAAAAAAAAAATCAGTCTTTTCTCAGGACTCATCTAAGCTGCTGCATATAAAGCACGTAGAATGTAGGTCAGAATTCCTCAACATGCAGAATTGTTATTTTTGTACTTTGTTATTTGCTTTGTTTCGTTTTCCTTTTGTTTCATTGGGATTTTTTTCTAAGCTACAAAAATGTTAAGTGATGCCATTGCACATATAGATAAAAGTGACCAGTGATATTTCCTATGAAAGCAAGCCTTTTATAAATAAATATATTTATAAATCTTGATCTTTAAGACAAGAGAGGAGGAGATTTTGGAGAGGAAGAAAACAGGCATGCTGTAGTGAACAAAAACATTAAACTTTTTAATACAGTAAAAATGAGGACCAAACCTGAAATTGAAAAAAATCAGCATCTCTGCTTTCAGAGTTTTACTTACTGATAGCATTTGAGGACCTGTGTCACGAACTGTACATTACACCACCACAAACTTTCAGAGCTTTGCCCTTTACTGCAGGTTCAAACTATCCTTAAAATAAAAATGTTGTTTTACCATGGTTTACTGTCGTGGTTTAACCCGGCTGGCAACTAAGCACCACGCAGCCGCTCGCTCACTCCCCCCCCTCCCTCAGTGGGATGGGGGAGAGAATCAGGAAGGGGAAAAAGGTTAGAGCCGAGGGCTGAGATAAAGACAGTTTAATAAGAGAAAATAATAATAATAGTAATAATGAGAATGATAACAAAATATACAGAATATACAAAACGAATGATGCACAATGCAATTGCTCACCACCCGCCGACCGATGCCCAGCCCGTCCCGAGCAGCAATCAGTACCCGAGCAGCGATCACTCCCCCCGCGACCGACCGACCCACCAACCCCCCCCCCGAGCATGACGTTATATGGTATGGAATAGCTCTTTGGACACTTTGGGTCCTAGCTGTGCTGTACTCCCAGCTTGTTATGCACCTGGCCGAGCAGGAGAAGCTCAAAAAGTCCTTGAACAGTCTGAGCACTACTTGGCAACAACTAAAAAAATCAGCGTGTTATCAACATTCTTCTAGCACTAAATCCAAAGCACAGCACTATGCTAGCTTCTGTGAAGAAAATTAACTCTATCCCAGCTGAAACCAGGACATTTACATATTAATAGGACTTCCTGAGGGTGATCTTTTAGAGTCCTTTCAAAACTGGCCATATTTGCCGTCTCCTTTGGACCATCTAGCCCTCTGAACTGCTGCACGCATGCATCTCCCTGATACTGCTGCAGACGAATGACTTCTGCTAGTTACCATGGGGACCTGAGCAAGAACCATGCGATGCATAGCAACAATGCTCCTATTTTTGCCATTTTTGCTTTTGTGACAAATAAAGAGGAACTGCCACGCATACTAGAGTTTTTTCTCTCTGTTTATCTTTTTCTCACATGCACACATACACAAAACATTTGCTCCCTTTTAGCTAACACATAAGCAATATATGTTGGATCTTAAAAAGCAAAGCATGAAATCAGATTACTATGTTTTCAGGCTCCTAAAGGAATACCAGGAAATTATTACAAGAACTATGATACTTTTGAAATACAAACTTCTTCAACAATCTTGAGGAGGTAAAAGATACCTGAATGATGCCACTTTTTAACAAAAATGAGAAGAAAACAAACCTTGGGTAAAATCAAATATGCACATGCATATCTTGAGAAAGATGTCTTTAAAAGAACAAGGACAATTCTACACTAGAGTTGTATAAACTGGACACACATCAATGGACTGGATCGAGTGTTGTGGTCTTGATTTGGGTTGCTTTTTAGAAAAGACATTGTGCTCTAGTAATTTTAAAAATAGGCAGCTCTCAGCTTAATATTTTAAGTGAGAAGTTACCAACTATGCTCCCCATATTCTGTTTCTCTCTTCTCCCCTCCCCCTTCTAAAAAACTTCCTCTTGTCCCTCTCAGGTCCTTTATATATCAGTAGTAATGAATTTCAGCATTGTTAAAACTACAATTTTCTAGGGAGAGAAGTCATTCAGTAAAAAGACAGAAATCAATGTTGCTTAGTCACATGCTATTTCTTCATTCTTTTATATAATTAGTATGAAAACCTCGATTTTATTAGATATCATTTTAATAGGTAGATCTAATTATGTTCTCAAAGGATAAAGACAATGAAGACTTAAACTCTGCTACTCGCACAATTCAAGCTGTCATAGCTTGCTATGCTCATGGTGCCTCCTCCACTGAATCCTCAGATGAACAAATGCTCTGTCATTATTTTTGGTGCTACTATTCAGCTGGTATCATTTTATAAAACATTTCATTCTTCAAGGACTAGGTTGCTCTAAAAGTCTTTCAGACACAAAACCAATAAATAGCTAATTAGGTCAACAAGAAGACACGGCGATTTTTAACTGCTTGCATGACGACATTGATGTAGAAGTACCCTGACTTGTGATTTCTAGGGCAGCAGGAGCTGGCTTAGCAGAAGTGACAAACTTCTCATTACGCTTTGAGAAGTGCACAGAAGAAAGAGCAGGCACCTGAGACACAGACCAACAATCTCCTGTCGAGGAGTGCTGGGGACATAATCCTAGAAAAGAGCCCTTTGAGCATCTTCCTCTCTCATGTATGGATGGGGTGGGCCCCCTGTCCCAGCAGGCAAGTACCACAAAGAAAGAGCCTGAGGTTGTTTGCAAAGGCATGGTCTATATAAGGGGCAGCAGAGGACAGTGGGGATAATTCATGTCAGATGAAATCTGAATTTTCTTTTCTAATAGTGTTTAATTAATAATCAGCAGCAGGAAGACACTAGTAGTCCTACTGGGGAATCTGAGTGTTTATTAGGGCCCATCTAGAGCTATGAGCATTAGCTAAGTCCAGAAGTAATCACAGCTTTGTAGCTGTCTGTGCCATATCCTAGGGTTAAAATAATCTTCCATCACAGACTCTTACATGACCTGTCCCTGTCCCTCCCTTCCCACCCTCAGATCCCATCCAAGAGGTCCCCTGCCAGCAAGTAGTTGACGGAAATTTTCAAAGCCAACCAAAGAAGATAGTAGCTATGGAGCTCTCAGGAAAACCAACAGCTTTCAGCATTTCAGATACACCTTTCCAAGTAAAATGCTTTCCTTCCCCATCCTCTTGGTCTTTATCTCACAGTCCTTCTAAGTGGGATATTAAAACCAGAAGTGAAATCCAGCTGAAAATCTGCAATTATCAAGGAGTGGGGATGTCAAACAGCAAATTAATGGAACGATACAAATTAATGTGATATTATTGGACAATACAGTTTGATTGCAATTACAGGAACACCAGGGAACTATGCATGTATGGTAGATTTTCCACCTATTTATTTAAATAAGAGCTACATTTATGATATCCCCTAAAGGATCATAAATATTCAAGGACCTAAATTTTCATTAGTACACTAGCAAGTAAATTTTCAGTGATGCACAGGGATTTAACTGCATGAGTCCCATTAATGTCACTACTTTGAAAATTTACTTCCTATGAACTTGTAGAGAGAAGATGGGAAAAAATGAGAAAGACTCTGTCATAATTTTAAGAAGATGACAGGGAAAAGCTTGTCATCACTTTGGCACTATGGTACTTTAATCAGTAAAAGAATAATTTAAATCACATCTTCAAAAGTAAGCTACATTTTAGGCACAGACACAGATGGTGATGTTCCATCAAGAATTTCTACTGCACATTACTAGACATGTACTAATAGGCCTTTTCCTTTACTGTAAATATTAACAGTAGGTCAATCCTGCTTATCTTCTGCAAAGAGTTTAGTGGGAGGTCTTGTTCTTAAAATTAGAAATCAGACTCTGTATTTAGGGTCTGGAATTTCAAACTCTGGCAGTGGAATTTTTTTTTTTTTGAGAGAGATCAGTTCTCCTTTGGCCACCTGTTAAGTTAGATTAATGAGACTAGAAAATTCTGTCTTTGATGAAAAAAAAATAAATTTTTATGTGTGGCAGGATTTTATTCAATACAAATTAACATTTTTTGTCATGCATAGAATTATTAATATGCTTCCTCTTTCCCTGAAAAATGTTTAAACCAAATTTTATGTTCATGCCAGATATTTCTATTATGTCTATAATGTAACATATGAGATCAATCACAGTTTGGTTAAATATGTAGTTTTTCTCAAAGAATGCATCAAAGATTGTGGCAATTTATGTACCACTGCTAATTTTGTAGTTCAGCTGGGAGGAACAAGGAAAACAGTGGGAGAAGTCCTTGCACTGAGGTTAAAAATTTACAGACTCAAGAGGTTAAGAGGGGACTGTGCTAACCAATATATTCTTCGGGTGTGCATCACTAGAGAAAAGATCCAAGGTGAATGGACAGTATAGGCCCCATTTCAGTATATGGATGTGTGAAACTGCAGTTCACTGTTGCTTGTTCAGTTGGGCATAAGTCCTTGGAGATAAAAAGAGCAATTAAAGAAGATGCAGATAGTTCTAACACAGTTGTTTCTTTGCATCAGTCTCTGCTGTAGAGTGGCATTTTCTGTGTCAGGCTTGCTTTGCTTGTCAACAATGATGAGGAGCTCTTAATGATTGAGTTATCATTGGAAGAAATGTTAAAGAACTGATTTTAAAATTAAAATAGACATCATAGAATTCAGAAGAAGCTTAAGTTTGAGCGGACAGAGCAGCTAACAAAGTGCACAGGCTTTAATTAAAAATGCCTTCTATATCAGTAACTTAGAGGGTGACAAATTTTACGTCTCTAATTAAAAAGGCTTCAGACGTGATCCAAGAAGTTACAGATGAATAAACATTGCATCTTTATCAGGAAAATAAAACAATAAACACCTGAAAGACGTGATGTGATAAAGCCTAGCCTGCAGTTTTCTGAAGAGTCTCCCTGCTGTGCTAAAATTCAGTGAGTGTCACCAAAGTAATAGGTAGCAGGCAGTTTATTCAGTCCTTTGACAAGGTCTTGCACAGGAAATTAGCAACGAAAGTAAATATTTGTCAACTAAAGCATTACTGGGGATCAAAATTGTCTAAGGGACAGAAAAGAAAGTCTAGAATTAAACTGGCAGCTTTTGCTGTGGGAAAACACAGAATGCCTCAGAACCTCGTCCTGAGATTAATGTTTTCTGGCATAGTTGTGGTCTGGAATAGGGGACCAGCAAAGTAAGAAGGTTGCAGAAGTTATGTAGGTTACAGAAGAGCGGAGATCACTGTGAGGAACTTCAGGGAGACCAGACACTGACCTCACAGAGGCCATTGTTAGGTTCAATAACGCTGGAGCACAGAAAATATACAAAAATTTAGATTCCTCATATACTTTAAACAATTTCAAATTAACTTTCATCCTGCTTCAGGGAGGAAGGATGCAAATGCAAGGAAAATGAGAGATGGCAGATTATAAAGTGATAAGTAGAATATCTGCTCAAAGTATTTTTCAATAGACTACGGAACTCATTCCTGCTGCAAGTCATCAAGGCTGAGAATTTATCAAGAGTAAAGACATCCTGACTTGCATTTAAAAAAAAATAATTAAGAAAATAACCCTTGTATAGAATCATAATGGCTAATTCTAAGAAAAGGGAAGCGAAGATATGAAAGGAATTTAAACTTGTTTTGGCCTGCGCTTGTCTTCAAAGTAGTAAATCTGCCTGTAGTTAGATATTATATTCTTCACAGCAGTAACCAATTGTGAAGTCTGGTATTTCTTGATCCAGAAAATAATTTCTGTAATCTTTGCTTTTTTCCCAGCTTCTCTTCTGGTTTCTCAAATTCGTATGTTCAAATCATAGAGGGAGGAGTGGCAAAGTAAGACAGTTCAGAGAGTTAAGATAGACCTTCATTTTTTTGCCTTTTTCGATGTCTGATATTGAAACCACTACTGGGAAACTGAACAAGCAGGGAGTGGAAGGAAAATTAGTACTAAATTTCGTCTCTGAAGAAATAGGAGTATCACCAAAGGGATCTGTGTCTAGAGTTCAGTGGATAATCATAGAATGTTCTAAGGCAGGAACCAGTGCCCAGTGAAAGCTGGAATTTTTAGACATGGGATATGAGGGGCAATGAAAGAGCGAATTATGACAGGGAAGGACCCAAGATGAGGCATAGTGTATAATGAAAACTTCGCCAAGATAATGGTAAGTAGATACATAAATTGGGAGAAGGTTATCATAGAATCATAGAATGTTTTGGGTTGGAAGGGACCCCTAGAGATCATCTAGTCCAACCCCCCTGCAGGGAGCAGGGACACCGCTAACTACATCAGGTTGCTCAGAGCCCCATCCAACCTGGCCTTCAATGTTTCCAGGGATGGGGCCTCCACCACCTCTCTGGGCAACCCGTTCCAGTGTTTCACTACCCTCATTGTAAAGAATTTCTTCCTTATATCCAGACTAAACTTACCCTGCTTCAGTTTAAAGCCATTACCCCTTGTCCTGTCACAGTTGGCCCTACTAAAAAGATTATCCCCATCTTTCCTATAGGCCCCCTTTAAGTACTGAAAGGCCGCAATCTGGTCTCCCCGCAGCCTTCCCTTCTCCAGGCTGAACAATCCCAACTCCCTCAGCCTGTCCTCATAGGAGAGGTGCTCCAGCCCTCGGATCATTTTAGTAGCCCTCCTCTGGACCCGCTCCAACAGGTCGATGTCCTTCTTGTGCTGAGGGCTCCAGAGCTGGATGCAGTGCTCCAGGTGAGGTCTCACCAGAGCAGAGTAGAGGGGCACAATCACCTCCCTCGACCTGCTGGCCACGCTTCTCTTGATGCAGCCTAGGGTACGGTTGGCCTTCTGGGCTGCCAGCGCACATTGCTGGCTCATGTCCAGCTTTTCGTCCATCAGTACCCCCAAGTCCCTCTTGGCAGGGCTGCTCTCGATCCTTTCTTCCCCCAACCTGTATTGATACTGGGGCTAGTTAGTCTGGGGCTGGATAGAAATACAGCCATGAGAAAACAAGTCTTTTAAATAATAGTTCATTCTCACTTGTGTCTTTTGAACCTTGATTTATTTTATTTTCATGTGCCTGCTTGCTGCCTGAAGGCTCCTGTGCCTCCCTGTGCCTTCTGTGCTGAGATTGTGACAAGTGTGGAAAGTGCTTCAATTAGAGAAAAAACAAGGTACAAAGCTGTGACTGGTTTTCTCCCTCCCGTAGTGACTAGCACATTTTAAGAACCCAAACCTGGGGAAGATAGGACAAATAAAAAGATCTTTTAAATGTATGCAGAGAGAATCATAACTGCCCTAGACAAGCAAAGGAAAATGTCCTTACATTAATCTACAAAGCAAAGAAGTTTATTTTGCCAGTTTAGTTTTAAGTGTAAAATCTTTCATACACCTCCAGAGAGGCTCTTTACTGGCAGAACAGCAATATAAAGACACTAATGTGTCAAATCAAAATGTCACTCCCCTCCCCCTTATACAGATTCATCTCTCTCCCTCTCTTCGGCTGCCTCCCTCTGCATTCTCCAAGTTTAATCTGCAGGTTGACTTCTAATACAATAATTCACTAGCTCTAGACATGTGCTTAAAGGACTGCATATAATTGTAATTCTGAAGAGATTAATACCTTATATTGATCCCCTATGTCTTCATCTATCTTGGCAGCATGTAGTATTTTGTAAGAAAAGGAAAAATGATTTGTTTCCAAAATGGTCCTCGTTTACTGCCTATTCGTACAGCTGTTAGAACTCATGTGCTCTCCTAAAAACACTGTGGTAGAGCATGCGAGTAAACATATGTTTAGATTTATTGGTTACAGTTGACAGCATATAGAAAAAGATATAGTCTAGAATGAAAGCCTGCAGAAGTGTCTATTGATTTGAAAAGACAGGCTTTAGCTTTTAAAAATAACCCGTGCTGTGCTTATGCATTTTGTGTCCCAGTTTCACAGCTACATCTTATAGGCAACATGGATGTCTCCTATGCCATAATCTGTGTTGGTATTTCATAGCTGAACACTGATTTTCTGGAATTTATAGCATGTCCTAAGAGAGGTGATCTATGTTTTAATTTGGTGAACAATTCTTATCACTGGGGCCATCTATCTAGTCATTAGATTAGTGTTTGTTATTTGGGTTTTTTTTATAAGCACATAAAATGGAAATGCAAAACTAATATGAAACAACAGGTTCATGATAATCTTCAGGATGTACAGAAAGAGCTTGACTTAAAAAATAACAGATAGGGTAATACCTGCAGATGCTTACATGCGTTTGGCTAAAATATGCCACAAAAAAAGGATACCATAGTGTGAAACTAGGAACTACACAAACCATTAAAGGAAGCACTTTCTAAAAGGGTTGCTTTGGTTCTGTGAAATGCTGAATGCCTGTAACTCCTGTTTATTTAAATGAGAACTGATGTAATGCAAGACCTTGCAGTGTATCTAAGTCTTTTTTTTATAGAATAGAAAATAGCTCTTTAGTTACATAGCATATATCAGTGCTGTTTTTGTAAAAATATGTATCTCAGCCTTCAATGAAGGATGACATGCTTAAAGGAACAGACATACATGACACAGATTTAAAAGGTTGGTACTGTTGATACCAGACCTGGACAATTTGGGAATATATTAATAGATGTAGGCATACAAATAAAAGTGATCACCACTTAATATAGTCTGCTGAATCTTTTTAGCAATCTAAGAGAAAATCCACTGTCTGAACAAAAAATATGTCAGCACAATAATGCTAATATTTAGAATGCTATAATATCAAGAACCAAATAACTGCTATGGAAAATGACAATATGCAGTGTCACAATGCATTCAAAATTCACTCAGCCCCTCCGTAAATAACTTGCTCTTTGTGCATTTAAAGTGAATTACTGGAGCTCTATTGCACTGATTGTTAATACCAACTCTTTGACTATGTGTTATGTAGTAAATTAATCCACCCTTCAGTTCTGATATTGAGGCAATATGATTTTGGTCTATGATTTATGCATAAAATATCTATGCATAACACTGCTAGTTCAAGATGTATTCAGAAAAGAACATAATTTGAAATATCTTTGGTTTTGTAAATTTAAACTAGAAGCTTGTGAAGTTTTCCAGTTAATGTGATACTTGCAGAAAGATAGGAAAAATGTATACATGTTTTTGGCTGGCACAGGCTGTGATTGCATTAGCATTTTGGACCATTTTGCAGAGCAATTTTGGCACATGAGAACTGGATTTCTTTCAGATGAAATTAAACAGGAATCCCTGATTCAGGTGCAGATATAATGCACTACAAACCCTAGTGGGCTTTAACCAGTGATACGGGCTCAGGACAGTTTCAATCACATGCATGGTGAGGACATTCAATTCTGCGGACCGGGCTAAATGTAGCCTAAAGTAAAATGTGCAAATTGCATATAATATTGGGACTTCAACATCAACTGCTTTGATCTAATGCCATGCTCTTACTGAGCTAACCTGCTTGCTAATGTAAGCATAGCCATATATTTGCTTTCAGTGGCTTCCTTATTAAGGCCAGAAGCATAAATCCGATGAAAATAACAGAGAGTCAGAATTAAACAAAAGCCTTCATAGTTTTAGCAACCTTTTTCTCTTCATTAAAACTTCATGGAAGCAAGACCAGGTATAATTAACGAAGAAGTCTTTTCTCATCCAGGAATATTTTGAGGTATAAGCCTGATTAGTTTTCATCCATTCCTTGAATTATTTCTTGTCAGTTATGTAGAGTCAATATAAAAAAAATTGCTGGTTTTCCTTTCCATTGAAAAACTGAACTACTGAGATGAGAAAGCATAGGTTATCCAGACCCAGAAATTTACATTCGGTGAAGTGGTTTATTACCAAAAGAAAGGGGGGTGAGGGTGGTTTTATGAAAGTATTAATATGAATTTTGCTATTGTTTCCATACTGCAAGCTTAAATGAGAATGACAAAACTGAGCACAAAAACTTATCAATGCAACAGTGAACCAAGAACCTTTTCAGTATAAGCTAATTGGTAATACAAAATAAGAGAAAGATGGAGATGTTTTGAGGCAGTAAATTAGATTTTCTGGTTGTTCCTTTTATGTACAGAACATTTCCAGTGTCAGTGTATGAAGCTTTTAAACATTAAAACACTGCGACCCCCATTAACAACATTATTGTGCATGTTTTCAAAAGGCAGATGTGTGAATGATAAAAGCCTGTCGTTTTATTTCTAATTTCACTTCATGTTTGACTTGGTGAGATGAACTGGGGAACTGAATTTCACAGATGGTAATAGTGACTAGTTCAGGTGTAAGAATATGTTACTTGCTTCTGTTCACAAATAATTTATACAAGCTGTAATCTAGCATAACACCCCTGGTTAGTTGATGATTATGCTAGTAGCCAAAAGCAAGACTTGACAATTTTTAAATCTTTAACAAATAAAAGTTTTTTCATCCCATTGAAACTGGTGATTCAGCAGTGATGCTTTAAAAGTTCAGTTAAACTACTCTGTAAATCTTCGTCGCAGAAATATAACTTGTGTTCTTCCTTTGTTAGCCTCTACTCTCCATCAACATTTTGCACTCAGCCCCTTTTCCAGATCATGAAGCCAGCAGCATAACACCACAGATACTTTTGCAGCTCAACTTGCGTCAACACAGATTTTATTTCCTAGTCCTTCCACCTTAGATGCATCTGCCTTAGCTTCTGGCAACCATCTTCATCAAAGCTTCTAAGCCAGCCCTGTAACTCTGTGGCTTAATCTGCCTTTGTGTAAACTTTATAGCTATGGGTTGCATTACTCCATTGATTTATATCAGCCTGCTCTATTTCTGCAGAAGCCATCATGTCAAGACTCCTTTCCTTTCTTGGGCACTGTACCACATCTGTCTATCATTACAGACGTTTCACATTGCTGAGAAAGCATTTATGGTTATTTTTGGCCAGCTGTTCACTATGCTTTGCAGAGGACTTATTTCTTTAAAAAAAAAAAAAAAAAAAAATATCCTAAGGACCAAAGTCATACAGAAATTACAGAAATTGCAGAAATACCAAACAATGTTTCACTTGTTATGGCACAGAAAACAAAGTGCAAAATGGGAGGCCCGTGTTTCATATCTCAAAGTTTTAAGAATTTGGAAGCAATTTTGGGAATGGCTTACAAACTGCTGAAACCTACAAGGCACCTGGGTGAGAAAATCTTCAACAAAGGTATGCTGAGAGATGTTTAGAGCCAAACTGAGGTGCACTGCAAAAAGGACAGATAAAGAAACTTCCTTACCATGGGCATCATCAGATTTGGGTTAGTCAAGTTAATATCTGTGCTTCATTTCAAGGCTTCTGTCTCAAAAAAGAGAGAAAAAGTTTATGAGTTTTCTCTAAATGTAAAATGAGATGGTAGTCAGTCACTTTATCAGCTCCCAACATTTTGTACAACAAATACAAAGGTGACCGGCTATCGAGAAGCAGTAGGATTTAATGTAAACAGCATGACACACTATGATCAGAAACCTAAATTCTCCTCCTGATCTTGCTCAGTAGCTTTGGCAAAATAATTTCTTTGCCTCTCTTTGTTTTGAGCACTACATAAGTGCTAGCTAATACCAGTAATAGACAGAAACAGTAGCTAGATTCCTGAATTACATTTGTACAGTGGGAGGGAAAAATATTTTACTTTCCTCAGTACAGGGAGAGAAAATAATCTGATTCAGCTTCAGGGTTCCCCACTTCAGAGAATGAGCTGGAAAAATATTCTTACAAACTGCTATGAAATATATCCTGTAAAAGTATATTGTACATGTGTAAGAAGTATTTAAGAGTATCAGATGTATTTTTTTAGATGGCCTTTTACATACAGAAGATTTTATCTATTTTTTAAATGACAGTAACCTAATCTCATAATTATGTGGAAGGAAAAGTGTCATAGTTATTGATTAGAAAACCATAGCTGAATAATAACCACTCCAGATTAAAGTCTCCCTTTTCACCAGATAGTTCCTTCTCAAAGCTCTGTTTTTCTTTCACATCTTTGTCTATGCCGGCTGCAGGGGTGAGTAGTAAAAGTGTAATGTTCCTCCCTTATCTAGAAGTCATCCATCTTCTAAACCTTTAGGGGGATGCAGTAAAGCTTAATATATGTCACAGCAGCCAAACAAACATATTGTCGTATCTGCTGTCAGGATCACCTGCAAGCAAACTGGTAGCCCATTTTCTAGAGCAGTCTTCTGAGGGACGCTTCAGGTTTTCTAGCGTGGGTATTTTTCAGGGTTTTAAGAAACTCATTTTCTCTGCTCCTCTTAAATAACATGGTCCAAGATTTCATACAACATGTAGGCAAAAAGTTAAGTGCCTGATTATAATTTATACTTTACAAGTTCTTATATCTTGACAGCTAGCATATCTGCCATTGTATCATGGTGACTGTTGTAAATTGGATATAATTACACACAATTCAGCAAAGACCAATGAAGCAAGAGTAGTATATGTAGTTAGAGACATGCAGTGCCTCTTTAAAATCTTGCAAGGGTCTCTGAGCTTTCCTAAAGTCATGCAGTTGAGGGACCATCACAGTCAAAGCAGATGGTTTATAAGGACAACCTAGAATATTTTATCTACCACTCAATCCCCCCCCCCCAAAAAAAAAAAGAAGAAAAAAAGGGGTTGACTCTCACCCTGCTGGAACACAATGGGTTTGCACATTCTGCATCTGCCAGCAAACAAAAAATGAAAAATCTTTCTGCATCTTCTAGCAAATCTCACTGTAATTAAGATACTCTATATTACTTTTCTGTTAGGGCAGCCATTTTGTATTTATTCTTATATGGGGGAAAAAAAGAGTATATGGCTTTGTAAACTCAATGTTTTAATCTCTGGACCAAGTGAACCTACACATCAATTGAAAAGAAAACAGACCGACCAACAACAGATAGCTGAGAAAGTGTCTCTAAAGTAGGGGTCATCAGGACATGGCCTCAGCAGCCAAGAATAAATCCATAGGAGGGTGAACACGAAGCACTATGACCTCTAGATCCAGAACATAAATCACAGCCATGCTAGACCTTGCTTGAAACTAATGAGCTATGGTCAGTGGAGTCCAATTGTTTGCTTTGCTCTGTAAAGGTTAGTAATGGAGCAAAACTGAAAGAGGGTGAAGCTATAAGAATTTGACTTTTTGAGATTAAATTTGTAAAGCTGTTTATTTATTTACAGGAATTTATAGGAGTGGCTGATTGCTTTTCTCCTGTTTTAAATTGAACAGCATGCATCTCCTGTCTCAAGGTAAGAAAAATAAGACCTTGCCAACTCACAGGCTTGTGAGAATGGCTTTGTTAGAGAAGGTCTTTCTGATTGTTAGAAATACTTTTCTTTTTCATGCTTACTTCTGCCCATCAATAAAGCAAAAGTTACACACAAAAAAATCCCTCTGAATGGTTGGAAGCTGCAAAGTTTTCACAGTTGTTTGGAAACAAGTGAGAACAACAGAGTAAAGCAGAGTAAAGAAGTTTTTCCTATGTATCAGTCAGCAAACAAAAGCCCATCAGGAGGGCACCCAGGTTTCTGGTACTGCGGCAATTTTGTAAGTCCAGTGAGACAGCAAATATGATGACTTCATAAAAATGGCTTTGCTGAAATAGTCTCTGCATGAGAGTTTCCCTCCCTGCATTCAGGAGACTTGGGAGATGCTCTCAGCTGCATGCAGTAAGTACTCCTGTAGATTTCCTCCAGTTGCATCTCTAAACTCCTGCTGCAGTTTTGCCAATCCTGGTGGCCCTGCAGGGCCTGCCTGCTGACTTCAGGCAGTCTGGCTCCCAGCTGAGATTTGCAGATGGCATCTAAGAGATGAAGGGAGAGGCTGAAAGTGCTGGCAGAGTAATACTTTGTGTGCAGCTGGGCTTTCTCAAGGCTGTGGGGAAAGGGCTGAGAACACAGATGCCTTCATGGAGGTTTTCCATAGTCAGGCAGGAACAAAGGAGGCAGCTCTGATTTCCACAGTATGAGGAAGGAAAACACAAAGCAGATGAGATTCATTATTTTCCATTTCTGATCTTTTCTGCACGCAGGGTAGAGGAAAGGAAAGTCTTGGAGATCACCACTGGGCCACAGGATCATGGCACAACAAACCGATGGTCCCGTGGAATGACTCCAATGTGCCATTTCCATTGAAAAGCTTGACGCTGAATTTCTGCAGACCATGAAGCTAGCCAAGGCACACTGTCTGAATGTCAAGCCACGATCAGCACTTCTTCCTGCCTGTCAGCCAAGGGATTCTCCAGACAACTGGTTTCACTCTCTCAGCCTGTAGTGACTGTCTGTCCTACAGGTGTTACAGAGATGGCAACTCATTTATGCATATTATGATTTTGCTTTAAACCATCTAGTGCAGGCATTGAGAGCAGAGAGACATTTGCTAAATTAGATTTACTTTAACAGACACAATTTGCTGCCATATGTCTGTCAGACCCCCAGCTGAAGGCTTGTTGGACAGAGGCTCCTTACTGCCTGCTCCCTTTGAAAAATGAGTCTTTGTAATTTTTATAGGTATTTTACCTGTTTGGAGAGCACCACAACATAATAGAAATAATAAATAAAGATACATGTAGGAAATGTAATAAGGAAACATAAGCATTACCTTAAGCTAGTTGTTATTTAATCATTCTGCCATTACTCCTACAGAAAAATAAGGTTATATTCCCACCAGGTGAGTCTCTGAAAGCTCACTTCCATGATAAATCACTTCGGCAGATGATGTCCAAAGCAAGCTTAGCAATTCTCAGATTCTGAAATGTATATGCCAGCTATCACTTAAATAGTATCTGGGATTTATTTTGAATAGAGGCAGCCAGAGACTTATATTGGCAAGAACAGCTGCAGAAATATTTGAGGCTTTGACCTTCAGCACTGATGATGATACAAAGCTGTTTTCTGCAGTATTTAATCTGAATGTTGTTTGTCTTTCTACTTAGCTGCTAGCTCCAGCCATTCCTTCTGCGAGCCCTAACACATTTTCTCCATCAATCTCTTCATATTCTTTTCTCCTGCCTCCCCCCTCTTTCCTTGTTTCTTTTTTTTTTAAAGCTAAATCACTGTTTTTTCCTTCTTCCCACCTCAATTTGAAAATACAGAATTCACACTGGCTGTTGCACAGTAACACCCTGCATGCATGTTACAGTTCTTACTATCCTTAGAGCATAAGCTTTTGGGAACTCGAACTATCTCCTCTAGTTCTCGGCATTATACAGGGCGAGGATCAGGGCTTACAGTATCAGGGGTAATAATAGCATATGCTGCAGCTTTTCAGATGCCAATGAGATAAACCCAGTTCTCACAAGTTCTAATGCAGTTAACTAGGTATTACCTGTGTCTATCACAACTAAGAAGTAGAATAATGGAGACTATAAATGGGAGATTTCATTAAGGTCTTTGGATATTTATCTATGGCAAAGGGATATTTTATCCCGTGTATTGCTATATGAAATCATCATGTGTTTTAAAACAATTTGTTATTCTATTAACATTCTTTCTTTATTCACCTTAACTCATCAGGCTTGCTGGCCTTCTACTTACTAATGAAGCTGTCTTCAAGATAGGTACAGAGATATTCACAGTTCTCATTGCTTTACCAGAGTTTGTAATAAGCCTCTAAAAATCTAGTATTCTAAAAATTTATTTCTTCTGCAGGTCATATCCCAGTTCTCATGAAGACAGGAACATAATACACTGATTTGTAAAGGCGATCACTATGTTACAGATACTTTTCAGACACTTTTGAAAATGGTTTCTAGACCTCTCTTCTGTTTCCTAACATCTCTGCTGGGGTTGAACATTAAGCGAAGCAACACTGTTGGAGCTTCATCTGACACTGGTGCTTGTTAGCACTCCATGATCTCCCCATGTCAGCAGCACCAGTGTTGTCTGACACAAACCACTTAGTCCATCTGCATGGGTCTCACTGCATGGGGGGCACAGATCAGCTACAGCATCAAAGGGGTGGAAGGCTACAAGTCAGAACAAGAATGCTGCTCTGAGGCTATACACATACAGCTTTGCTAACAGCCTCCCCAAGCCTTACAACCTAATAGCAATTTAGAAATGTATTATGTCATTACTATTACAGTTGTTCATCCTCTATACTTGCAGGGAGACCGCTCAACATCACCAGTGCCAGGCTGATAGCCCCACGGCTTGACTGTACGGCCACTAGTATAGAGCTGGGTGCCTCTTAGTCTTGCTCCCGCAGGGGCTGCAGCTGTGGACATTTTAAAAAGGCACATA
Source organism: Gorsachius magnificus (assembly GCA_034008185.1). Classification (NCBI taxonomy): domain Eukaryota; kingdom Metazoa; phylum Chordata; class Aves; order Pelecaniformes; family Ardeidae; genus Gorsachius; species Gorsachius magnificus. Next base: position 93,027,636 of record CM067081.1, read on the forward strand.
AAATATGCCAGAGTCAAGACATGTTGGAGGGGGCAATGGTCTATGCTGGGCCCAGAGGCTGGCAGGGATACCTGGAAGCAGACACCAGGGCTTGGAGGAGGTGCAGCGGTGCTGGCTATATGCACCCTGGCACCCAGCGCTCCAAGGCACAAGCTGTGCTTGCGGTCACGCCAGCCTGGCACCCCAGCTGGGACCTTCCCTGCAGTGGTACGCCAGGGACATCTGCCAAATCTGACCTCCAAAGAGTCATTAGGAGACTGCAGTGACAGGTAATGAGACTGAGCCTTTGTTCTGTGTAAACTAGAGAATCACCGGAGAACACAGTTTTGAGGCACAAGGAATGGCAATAGCAGAAAATGTAACCACTTAAAGAAAGGAATTGCATTGGGGCATTTTTATTGAAGCACAAAATATTTCACTGTACATTTTTACAGTCTCTGAAAAATTTAGGAATTTAAACTCTTTAGAACTTGCCTTAATATTCCAATACTCTGTCAAGGTTATCCACACTGCACAGTGGTTTACCACATGTAGAAGAGCTGTGGTTTTGATTGAAAAAGGATATTATAGCAGCCACAAGCCCCCTGAATTATATGTGCCCATAAAAATTATTTTCAGTAGTTTTTACTGGATTTTTCTTACATTTAAACTCTCTATCAGTTTTGGATATCTCAGAAGTCAGATAATGCTTTAAAACACACTAAGTATGGAAAGAAAAAGGTCTGCATTGTGCTAAGCTCTGGATATTTGAAATATTTAGTATAAAAAAGTTAGTAATTTTTAAGAAATGACGAAGTGGGAAATTAGCCTTAACACCAGGCAATTGACGAGGTAAATTGAATACCTGTATGCAAACGTATAGGTCAGAAGCACAGAGCTTAAAGGCCTGGCATGCTACATAATTTTACAAACTGTTTCTCATTTGACCCTTCAGGGTACAATGAAATGCTCTTCAGTACAGTTCCCTGGAAACTGGTAGGAGATTGTGCCTTCTTTACTGCTTAAGAGGCTATTACTAATATGTGATTCATATAGCCATTTCTGCTGCTGACTCATGGAGAGGGATGTGTGGACTGATCGTGGCCTTGCATATATTTTCCAGATGTCAAACTACCAGCTCATCCACATCTCCATCCACCTCAACAAACACCATCATGAGCAGAACAGGCAGTCACCCTCTGAGACGTCTCCTTCTGGGAAGAAAGGGCTGGCACAGAGCGCAGACTGGAAGAGAGAATAAGTCCGACTGTACACAAAAGAGACAAAAGGACATAATCTAGGGAAAGAAGAGAAAAAGAAGGAGAAGTGAAGGATCCATGAGGTGAATGTTCAAGGTGTATGGGGAGGGTAGGTGTGTGGGTACTCACTGGCTTACAAAATGCTGAGCTTTTTATTGCCAGCAAATCTTATTCACAAGACGTTTGAAGAAATCCAACATTTCCTTGATTCAACTTGCTTGATTCACAGCATTAAGGAGAAGCACAAGTCTTTCCTGAGTTTTGACAATCCCATTTTATAAACAGGGAAGTCCGTGTGGCGACAGTAAAAGCTGCACGCACTTCAAGTCTCATGTTCCATTTTCTCAAAACAGAAAAAGGCTTTTTAGGCTTTTCCAGATAATAGCAGGTAAAATTATGCTTATGTGTGTATGTGTATGTACACAGTTGCACACACAAACCATTTTCCAAATTTGTTGCACAAGCAACAGGAATGTTACCTAAAAGAATAGCCAGCTTGCATGAACTGGGATTACTCACTGACGATAAAAAAAAAAAAAAAAAAAAAAAAGAGAGAAAAAAAAGAAAGAGCCTGACTTACATGACTATAGAGCAATTACAGGAAAATGCTTATACCTTTGCTACCAGCCTCCCCAAGCCTTACTCCCTAACAGCAATTTAGAAATTTATGATATCATTATTATTACAGTTGTTCATCCTACATACTTCAGTAATCTACAGTGCATTATTATGGGTCTCCACAAATAAACTTCTGCTTTTTATATATGCAACCCCCCATGCATTGCAAATTCCATTCCAAATTGTGCAAATTCATAGGTGCTTAAACTTCTCCAACACATAGGAGTTTAGCAGATTTACAGTGCAGTAAAAAAATAAAAGCTGAGAGCAAACCACCAATCTGTTAGAAACCAGACAGCCAAGAAAACATCTATACTTCTCAGGCTATGCATATGAACAGCCCTATTGCCTAGCCACTGTCTTCCTAGCTTCATATCTATCTTTCCTCTTCATGCTACCCAAAATCTTATTTGAAAATGGTAATATAAATGATGCTGAAAATAGAACATCATGCAACTGGTTATGGTTTGGGAACCTACATACTTTTCTTCACAAATGTCAACAGGGTGCATTCCCACCTTTCTGAAGTGCAGACTTTTCCTCATTTAAGGGATTTGGGACTGTAATCTTTTGGCAGTTCAGCCTGCAATAAGTGCAATCTTTACTCACCACTGAAGTTTTGTTCTTTTCTGAGGTCAGTAAGAAGCCGATGTTTCCTTGACTCAAAGTCAAGGATGAAAAGCTGTATCAAGTCTTTTGTGGGTGTCTGAGAATGAGTTTTCACTTGCTAATTGCACAAAGTTATGTAAGGACAAGCCATGGCCCCTCCCAAATTGCATGTCAAATTCCCTGAAGTGAAAGTGTTTTCTCTGAAGTAGGTACCCCTCCAGCCACATGTGTTCCTTTACACACAAACCCAACGTTTGCTCAGTTCTTTAAGTGTGTCTAGACCTTGGGTCTCACACGGGGCCTTTTCTGTCAATTGCATGGTTTTTCCAGCCTCTTGTATAAATTATTCCAGGGAATAGCCATAGATAATCTTCTGTGGTTGGAGCCTAACTCTGTTGGTTTATTTGATTAAAGGCTAACCAAATTACTAGTCAGCAGTGGGCAGAAGGTCATTGATAGGTGGAGAGATCAGACCAGTGAGGAACAGAAAATACTAAGTTTTCACAGAACAAGGAATGATTAGGCCATCATCCCTGGTGTGAAACCCACCAAAGAAACTCTCTGCCTGATGGACTAAGGCAGTTCCTTTAAAGGGGTATAGGATCAATGATAAGATGCAGGGGAAAAAAAAATTTGGGATGAAGCTGATGAGATGTTTAGGATCATACAATACTGATTAGAAGTTTAGCAGAGGGAAGGCAGGATGATAAATGAAGGGATCACAAGGCAGATCATAGAATCACAGAATCACAGAATGGCAAGGGTTGGAAGCAACCTCCGGAGATCATCTAGTCCAACCACCCTGCTAAAGCAGGTTCTCCTAGACCATGGTACACAGGACTTCATCCAGGCGGGCTTTGAATATCTCCAGAGAAGGAGACTCCACATCCCCCCTGGGCAGCCTGTGCCAGTGCTCTGTCACCCTCAAAGTGAAGAAGTTCTTCCTCATATTCAACTGAAACCTCTTATGTTTCAGTTTGTGCCCATTGCCCCTTGTCATGTCGCAGGCCACCTCTGAGAAGAGTCTGGCTCCATCCTCTTGACTTCCATCCTTAAGATATTTGTACGTGTTGATGAGATCCCCTCCCAGTCTTCTCTTCTTCAGGCTAAACAAGCCCAGCTCTCTCAGCCTTTGCTCACAGGGGAGATGCTCCAGTCCCTTTATCATCCTAGTTGCTCTCCTCTGGACTCTCTCTAGGAGTTCCTCATCTTTCTTGAACCGGGGAGCCCAGAACTGGACACAGTACTCCAGGTGGGGTCTCACCAGGGCAGAGTAGAGGGGGAGGAGAACCTCCCTCGACCTGCTGGCCACACTCCTCTTAATGCACCCCAGGATACCATTGGCCTTCTTGGCAACAAGGGCACACTGCTGGCTCATGGTCAGCTTGTCATCCACCAGGATTCCCAGGTCCCTCTCGGCAGAGCTGCTTTCCAGCAGGTCAGCCCCCAGCCTGTGCTGGTGCATGGGGTTCAACCTCCCCAGGTGCAGCACTTGGCACTTGCCCTTGTTGAACTTCATCATGTTCCTCTCAACCCAACTCTCCAGCCTGTCCAGGTCCTGCAATCAGATCAGGGAGGAACAAACACAGGAAAAAGAAGAGGAGGGAACATCAAAGGGTCTAGTCACATGTAATCAGGCAGCTCCTGAGTCCCTTTTTCAGAGCACAATGCTTGGTGGCTACCATCTGTTTTATTTTCTTATTGAGTCCTCCTTCTAAATCAGTGCTGGGTGAGCGTGCCTTCTGTCTAGAGCTGGTGCAGGTGCAGACTGCCAGCGACCTTGAAGTGGGACAGACCAGTGGTGGGACATGAGCAGTGGTGCTCCCACCTCGCGGAGAGCCTGCTTTGGGGTGGTGGCACAGGCCAGGGCCAGCAGTTGCAACAACCCACAGTACATGCATGTGTGTGAACAACCAGCAAACTTCAAGTCAGAGAAGCAGGCAAGTAGGAAATATAAGAGCTGTGAAAGTGGTTTTCCTTTCCCTGAGGATGGGAATCAGGCTCAGGAGTGGCTGGAGCTGGGAGCTGGGATGAAAAGAGCAAGCTCCCACAGTTCTGGCACAGGAAGGGGGGGATCTCATGGGTCCCACAGTCCCCTGGGTTCAGCTAACTCAGACTCTACAGTAGTTAACCTGTTTAGTGATCTTCGTGGGGTTGTTTCATATCTAACTCTTCAGCCATGCCAGCTGCAGTGGATGGATGCCATCACTTTGCTTCTACTTTCCTGTGGTAAAGCAACAGTGGGCTTAGGAAGACTGTCCAGACTGCCATGCCAGCAGTGCTATAGATCTTTTCCCCCAGTCCCATGACAATTCTTTTGTTCCCACAGCACAGGTGTTCAAGAGAGAGACTGAAGCGCAGGTCAGGAAACTACCTAAAGACTGTGATGGAACTAGCCAAAGGGCAGTACTGCAAGGCTGAGAAACAGAAAACTCACTGGCTTGAGAACGCATCAAAACAGGAAGGCAAGTCTAACATTTTTTGTCTTTTATTAACTGACTTTAAGTTCTTGAATTTTTCTTATATGAAAAATAACACTTTTCAAGTAGCAATATAATCTCAGCTTCGAAATACAGTTTATCCAGAAGATATTTATTTTTCTTAATTCAAAGTGAGGTAAAGATTCTAACCAAAGGCTCCCAAGGCATAAAATCAAGGTATATGCTTTTATAAAACCTACTGAGCAGAGAATGAAATATATACATGTGCACACACCCATACATATATGAACACATGCACATACATATAAATAAGTAAGTGATATTAAAACTTCCTTGTACACTAATCATAAGATTTTCACTCCAATAAATTCACCACTTCTATTGCCATTAAAGAAGCTTGGGACAACAAATGGAATTTGCTGAGTAATCAGAAGGCCAACTATTTCTGACAGTGATAGTCCAAAGGGAAGGAAGCAAGTTTCAGAGACGATTTCCCATCCTTGAAAATAGTCTTTTCCAATTTGATTAGGAAGCCATTAGGGTGAGTGCCTCCATCAATTTCAATCATTATGGTGTCCTGCAGAAAGACTGCTGAACTTGGAAGAATCCAGGATTTAAAGCAATTTATAATGCTCTGGAGAACTGTTGCACATCCTGGATAAGACTATCCAACACTCTGATTCCCATTAAGTATTAATGGGTCTGGTCGGTCATACCTAATAAAGGGAAATCTGACTATTGCCTTGCATTACATGATGCTCCCACAACACAATATAACAGAAGTTAGCATCCTAGCAACTTCTCTGCCTTCATTTAAATTCACATAAAATGGAGGGTGAGCTGAGAGAAGAATTTCTCTAACAGCAAGTATTTGACAGAATCATAAATGTGACTCACAGGTAGCGCTGCTTCTGGGCCTGTCTGCAAGTGTGAATGGCTTGTTTGCATGCTCTGTCCAGCTCGGCAGAGGGACAGCCAAGGCTAAGCACAAGTGCAAGACTGAAAGTGAGACTGGAAACTGTGTTATTCAGAAATGGGACAAAAGACAGATTGTACAGCAACCAGAGAAAGCAGAAAGGATTGACTAGATACTCCTACAGTCAATTCTTATAGATCAAAGTGCTTATCAGGGTTGGTCCCTTGCATGACCTCTACCTGTCTCTCATACAGGATTCACAGGCTGAAGAACCGTATCTCTGCCTATTGTTGCTCCTATGTGTGAGGCCAAGAGCAAACCTGAAGGCTTTGTGCAGAACGAGTGACCATCTACATCAGCCACCATGTGCACAGCACACTTGGAGTCCCTGGTTTTGTCCAAGGAGGCAAAAGCAAGCACTACAAGACATAAGTCTACTCTCGGTATTCAGTGATGAGAAGGTGCTAGCAGTGTTTTTATGCATTTGTGTTATTAAGTACCTAGCAGACCTTTTCATAGATCAGGACCTCATTGCACTAAACCACTGTACAGTCACAGAACAAAAAGACCGTCTCTTTCCCCAAGAGATTGCAAGAGATGACAGATGGATAAAGGCAGAGTAGTCCCGCTAGTAAAACAAGTTGGGTAATATTAGGCAACACAAGAAACTGTGGTCTCAGGAATCTTATGTAGTTCTCATGACTCTCGAATGGAAACATCTTTTCCCTCTACATTCTAACCATCAAACTCCAAGATGGCCTATCAACAGTTTGAATATATCAGGGATCATCAGGGACTGACAAAAACATTAAAATTCTTCATTATAATGAATTTCCTCTTTTATTAAGAAAGAGCAGCAAAGCAAAATTGGAGCAGTATTAAATGAATATATTCATACAAGTTATTAGTCAATGCAATAAGTCTGCAACATAATCTATTCAAAAAATAATCACAGCAAAATAAACATAATTAAAAACACCCAAGCTGACATATGTCAGGACAAAGTATGTGTTAGTAGATAACTACCACTGATTGTGAATCATGTAACAAGAACGGAAATGAAACTTTTTGTTAACTTTAAGAGGTGTCATGCCTACTTCTGATTCTAATCTACATGATATTAAGCTTGAGGTTTAATGAACTCTACCAACAAACAGACACAGTAACAGGCGGAAGTTCACAGAAGCAATGCAATTTAATTATTTGTTTGCTCTCCATACTCTGCTGTACATCTGTGAAAGAAAGAAAAAGGCAGAAAGAAAAAATCAGTTCCATGTGTCATGTGGCTATTTAAGCACTTTTTACTATGCCTCCCAGGAAGACCTTTATTTCTTTTCCACCCAAAGCCTGATCTTGCTGATTATTGTTTCTAAAAGAAGCCAGGCAAAATAACCTGGCACTAGGCTGAGAGGTAAGTATCCAACAGGCAAATTATTCTTCTATCTCCATGCTAAAGGGAAATACAAATTTCATTTGTTAAGGAGGCAGTTTCCTTGAACCTAAATTAGCCCTCAATTGTTCAATTAATATAAAGCACGAAAGCACACTTCCTTGTAATTTTTCCTTTGCTGCAGCAGCAGTCCCCAGGCAGTTGTCAGCTCGCCACTTGCCTGTCCCTTGGAAGCTGCTTGGTGATCTAGTGCCTTCCAAGAAAAGCAAAGTATCATGCTGTTGCTCAAAGTACACTCTGATGTCATTCTGCTTGCTTGTAGGCCAGCACAGGTTTGGAGCTGCTGAAAACTAATGTAAGAGTGGAAGGAGTCACACAGCCTGTGTCTAAGATCTATCTGGTCCCCACATCCAGATGGCCCCATGCCAGCTTCTATCTTCCTCCCACGTTCTGGGGATGCCCACACAAGTGAAGCCTGGGGAGGTGTTGCAGGTCTCAGAGCCACAGCCTGCTCTGCATGCTGCCCTGCATGTATAGAAACAGGCTGCCAGGTAAGACCTAAAGTCAAACTGCCTCTCCAAATAGCCTCTGCAGCATCCTGATCTTTGGGTGGTCACTGCAGACATCAGAGTGCAGTTGCATTACAATCTGTACTGTCCTTGGAAGAAAGCTGTGACTCCAAGTGCCTGCTAGTTGAGAAGAAAATGGAGAGCATCATAACATCTCCTTTGCTCTCACTGAGTTCCTGTTGAACTTGCACTCTACCATCCTCAGAAAGAAACGTAGGGCAGGACTGGTTCATACCAATAACTCAGCAGTACTCTGGCTCTGACAGCTTCTCCAAATTCTCATATCAAACAAATCACTGAGCCTCACTTTGCACCCAGAGGCTTGTTTTTCAGCTCAGTCCCCATGACTCTAAAAAGCTGCACAGTGAACTCATAATGAAATCATACCTTTTATGCTGACATGGCTAAAACGCAATTAGAACAGTACTGAGGACATTGTATATGGAAAATCCCATATTTGTTATTCTGCAGAGACTAGGATGTCAGAAATTGTCAGCTATTTTAGGTATCAGGAAGGGAGAGAGTATTGAGTCCATAATTGTACTTGGTACACAAATACCATGCTTGATAGTACTGTTGATATTTAGAAATCCTGTGAAAATTCATTTTAATATGGAGACTTGATAATTGCACATGCAACTTAAAAAACCAGAAGATTGTAAAATAATAATTCACTATGTATACCACTTGTTTCATGCACTGTGTCTGCCTTTAGGATGTTAAATAAAAATAATTTTAAAAGCCTACTTGCATTTCTGAGTCAGCTGGGACTCTGAGTTGTCACTTAGGCTGCATAGATTCTGGACCCAGTCTTTTGCTTTGCATCATCCCTGCTTCCAAGGATTGTGCAGTAGAAGATAGAATTCCCTCTGTTGTCTTTTATTCTCAGGTATATAACAAAGAGTGGAGATAAATATTTAATAATTCTGATAGACCACTGAGACTTTATTGACAAAACCCAAATCCTAATTTGTCTTTCTATGTTGTTATCTTCTGCTGCATTTACCATTTCCTATTCATCCCTACTAAAGCTGAGAAAACATTTGCTTAGGTACTAATAGTGTTCACATCAAGTACTTCTTAACGAGTAGAAATGCTAGTTTTGACAACCTTAATTCTATTATTAGGTCTGCCTTGCCAACAAAACCCTGCTAACCTAGAGAAGCTTTGCTTCCCATCTTCTACTTTAAGCCAGTCAAAAAAGAGAAACAATTTGCAAGTTGTGAAAGCACAATGTCATGCTCTTCTCTCCTTCCTAATTTATCATAAAAATATACTAGATGTTATGATTCATACAGTGAAATGCAATGTATTTAAGTTCAAATGAAAACTACAGCAGTGCCTAACTTCCAGCAGAGCAGAAAAAAATAGAGAATTTGGGTTTCTTATTCCTGTAGTTCTTTCCTTGATCAAGTCCAATCACCATTTTTCTTGCACCTACAAATCTCTCACATAGATAGATGATACATAATGGCCTGCCTTGAGACATAATTTTTAAACCTCAGAGGGAGACACCAGAAAATCCTCAAATACAAAAAACCCCACCAAAGTTGATTTATAGATTACACCTCTCTTCATAACCCTGACAGAGGAGGAAATACATTTTTTGGATTGTAAGGAATTTAAATGAGCAAAGCTTTATGATGGATTCTCAGCTATGCATGAATGGGTGAGATGAAAATGCATCTAGCGAACTAGTGCATTCTTATTGTCACCCAGGCTGGCAGATCATAAAAGGCAGCTTTAGTTATTCTAATTCAAGGCTATAACATCTGTAAAAAGCTGTAGTGTAAATACAGACAATAAATTTAAAAAAATTGAAATAATTACATTATAATTCCTGCTTAGAAGGTCAAGTGATTAGCTTTAGATTCAAGGCATATGTGCTAAGAATTAGTCATTTAACTTGATTTATTAAAAAAAAAGTTAAGCAAACAGGGAAGTGAAACCACCATGTACATAGTTTAAAAGATTATTCAAGACCAGTCATAACATGCTTTCTCATTTTTTTTTCAAATTAAAAAGAACATTTAAAATCTTGGAAAAGTATTTGCTCATCAAAATAGTTCAGTAATTTAGAAATTAAAGAAAATATTTGGGTTGGGGTTGTATAACCTTTGAAGTTAACTGTTAAAAGGTAAACAGAATACGCTATTGAAAAACAACAGTAAAATTTGGTTTTGGAAAAGGCAGAAATAAAGTATTTTAGCATTCCTAAAATGAGCCATTAGTACTGATACCCACCTTTGAACAGTCCAACCAACTATCCTACCAACAGCTTCTTCCTCCTCATTACCCACATGACTCTCCTTGGCTTTCAATACCAGATGAAAAAATAAAGAGAAAGCAAAATGGTAGAGTGAAACCTAGCTAGAAAGAAGGGTGAAACATACTCCATAAACCACAACCATGGTATGGTCCACACCAAACAGCAGGCACACATTTCACCCAGAGCCACTCATTAATAGCTCATCTGCCCTCCCAGAGCTCAGGTATCAAAACTTTCTGGCCATTTCAAAAGGAAAATATTAAAGCAGGCAGCCTGGTCTTCTGGATTGGCAGAGACCCATGAGCATTGCAAATTCACACATAGAAAATCATGCCTGATAGCTCTTCACACATGCAGCAATACTTGCTCTAATTAACCTGGGTTATGTCAATTCTAGCCATCAACGATATCCAGCTACAATTTTTAGGTAAAATAGTACTGATGAACATATTCATGAGGCCAGCTTTAAGTTCATCTGATTCTTCTAGGCTGAGAACAATTTGCATTCAGTCTTAGCTTTGGAAAGTAAAAGTAATGAATGAATAGCAGTGGAATTTTTTATACTGTTGGACATTTCTGCAGCATTTAGAAACACTATTTCATGGTCACCCAGTGCTATCTGACATAGAGAAAAATATCCAGGCCTAATGTATCAGAATGTTTTTTCAGAAACTTACAAAAAAAAGCAGTCACAGGCAGTCGTGCCTCCAGCACCAGCATTACTGTGTGGGGTACAAAAGTAATTCCTCTGGAGAGGGGAAGAACTGATGCCACTGTGGGAGCCTAGTCAGAAAAAAAGGATTAAAGTAAACATCTGTTGGATATTACACAGCTCTGTCAATGCACCACCACGTAAAATCATCCCACTGTTACCAAGAAGACCTGTTTCTTTACATGATCAGTTCATGAATGAAAACCAGGTTGCTGAGGCTGGACCCAGAGAAAAAGTCTGCTAGCTCAAGGGAAACATTTTAAAGGAGCCATACTGCAGTTCAGTATTTCTGAATGCCATATTTGGTCATTTTTTGTCTGCAGTTAGAAAAATTGTATAGGATTTCTCACCATTAACAAATTCTGGTGTGAGTACAAAGCACTTTGCTATCCTAAGAAACACAACTGGCTTTATTCATCCATTTTGTTACCACTTTTCAATGATAAACTTGACCATGAGTGCATTAGGAAATTACATGAATATGAATGCACAAAACCTGTCATAATCACCTTCCTATTAACTAGTACTAGCCAGTCTTTAAATATACAGAGGGCTAGAATACACCTGAAGGTCCAAGTTGAATAATCCCTTTAATAACATTATATTGTCACAGCTGAACTATTTGTTATTAAATAACATGCCAGAGTTGATCTTAAGGTGGGGAGAAGAGTCTGAGACTGCCAAACCGATTCCTCCAGGAACTGTAAAATTGAAGTAGTAGTGAATAAAGGTTTGTAATATTGCCCAATATAAATATATAGCATCAAGTACACTGAAAAGTACCTACTTACCAAAACAAGGCGTTCTCTGAGGGGACATGAGAAATAGGATGATGAAAATGTGGGCAGTGCGTGGGAAACCTGTAAACACATTACTTAATGCACTACTGGCAAACACAATGTAATATAAAGTATTGTATAGATGAGCAGAGAAGAAAAATTTTTGTGATAAAGTAGTCATATAATTTGTTGGCTTATCAGGGATTGCTGGAGAGGAGCTTAGGTAGAGTATCTGTAACAGGGCAGTAAAAAGTTGTAACCAGTGTTTTCATAAGGATTTATTGTTAATACAACTAACATTGTCATGTAGTATTATTGCTAATTATGTTACTTTGAAAGGCATCTTAGGTTCCCTTTCATGTTACAATGTTACCAAGCATGAAGGAAGGTAACAACTAAATATTCTTTCAATGTAACTCTAAATTATTTTCCATAAAATTATGCTGATAAAATAGCAAAAAAAAATCTTATTTTTTAGTAATTACTCCTATATATGTGGATACATATATATACACACATGCATATATTGATAACATTGCATTGCCTAATAGATTGCAAATTACATAACTTGATTTCTGATAGATACACAGATAGATGTACATGCAGTTACATTTTGTATTAAATTCTTCAGTGTGGTACCTTAAAAATTTGTTCAAATGAAGTCAGATTAAAATTACAAATGAAAATTATAAGACAGCTTCACCTTAGTCAAAATCGGAACTGAGTCTTATGTAAACAATGCGATTTTATATTAAATGGTATGGGTTACAGGTTTACCCACAAAAATCTGGGAATGAAAATTGGAAAGAAATTTATTTTTTCCCACAAAGTGCCATTCAATGAAATTATTTGCTGTCTATAGTAGGAAGCAATGCAGTATGTAGTAAGAACAGTATCACTCCTAGATTAAAAACTATGAATTTGACTATGTAAAGAAATTTTATAATTCTGACAGATAACTAATAATATTAACTGAGGCTACAATTTGCCATTATAGTGACAGTAGAATGACCCTTTCAAACTAAGAACCTTGTGACAGTTTAGGGGATTCTCCCAGCTCTGTCTCTTAGGCAATATTGTGACCCAAAGGCCCCTCTTTAGACTTCTTTCAGGGCCACATGCCAATTTTCCTCAAGGATTTTCTCATCCTCAGGCATCTCAGATTGCTTTGCCCAAAACAATACTATATAAAGACCATCCTGCTAAGATCATCCAATTTCCTGAGTAATCTTGCATTAGCATATGTTTTGAGAGAAAATATTTGCTTTAATTGCTTATACTTTGCTCCCTGGCTTCAGATACATCCGGAACTGGGGAGTGGAAGCAGCTTTCAGTGTTACTCTCTAGGCAGGTCTAGGACAGGTTTGCAATCTAGAAGGAAATATGGTCTCAAAGTAATCTTTTGTTTTCCCCAGAAGCTTCTAGGAAGATTTACAGCATTTAATCCCACCTATATAATTATACACTGCAGGTATATTTTTAACTTTCTACTAAATAATTATTTCAGAATGCAACTGCATGGCATGGAACGTATGTGTAGCAAAAAATAGTCTCTACAGAAAACATAAAAATAGCAAGAGGTCTGGATTCAGCAGTCAAATCATGCATTGCTCAACTAAAGCATCATAGCTCGGCCCAACTACGTTTCCCCTGAAAGCCCCTAAAGTACTTTCCACATTTAAAAGCAGTATTAGTAAAATTTGGTTTGTACTTCATAAAATGCAACAAGTGTTTACATTTCACTGCAGTGCTGTGCAGCAATCAAAGATAAGAAACAAGAACACTGTGCTCCAGTTGCAACTTTAGGGCAAAATTTTTTGGATGTAGTGTACTCATCACCTCCGCTGGACAAAAACATCAGCGACTTACAGCCTTTCATTTTTAAGTGCCTTGGGATCCTCTCAAAGCAATCAGATGAGAGATCAGATGTGTTCCTTGGGGTAGGCAGACTGCAAAAGATACCACCCTGACTGTGGAAGGGGAGCTGTGGGGCTCTGGGGGTGGGTGTTTGCTCCCACTCCCCGGAGGGAGCAAGGGGTGACCAGCACAGACCTGCATAACCGAGCTTGTGCGTTGCCTTTTTTGGATCAGGAGAGGCCTTTTAAAGTTCATCACGCCCATCTATTGCAGGTTGGCTCTCAGAGGGTAGGGGTGTCAGAGCTCGCTGGTGGGTCTCCTTTTGGATAAAACTAAACAAGAAATTGTGTCCCGAAGGTGTAACTAATGTGCTCCAACCGGTAAAAAGGTTGCAGTCCATGGGAGGACACTGGAGTGACACTGAAGTAAACCCCTCAGTCTGAAAGTAAACCCACTAAGGCCTAAGTGCTGTTTGGCTCTATAAATCCAGTCTTACTGGGTTGCATAGTTTGCTGATGTAGATAGAGAAGTGTGGCAATACCAGGGCAAGATAGGCCTTGGCTGCCCAAGAAGGGATTGAAAATTAGTATTTTTATTTTTTTTTTTAACAGGGAAGGAAGCAAAGCAAATTGAATATGCAGCTCATGGCATGCACAGGTGTACTCTTTCCTGGGTAAAAAAATGGCTGGGTGGGCAAGCCCAGAGAGTTGTGGTCAACGGAGTTAAATCCAGTTGGTGGCCAGTCACAAGTGGTGTTCCCCAGGGCTTAGTTCTAGAGTGGGTCTTGTTTAATATCAATGACCAGGACAAGGGGATTGAGTGTGCCCTCAGTAAGTTTGCAGATGACACCAAACTGGGTGGGAGTGTTGATCTGCTCGAGGGGAGGAGGGCTCTGCAGAGGGACCTGGACAGGCTGGATTGATGGGCCAAAGCCAACTGTATGAGGTTGAACAAGGCCAAGTGCTGAGTCCTGCACTTTGGTCACAACCACCCCATGCAATGCTACAGGCTTGGTGAAGAGTGGCTGGAAAGCTGCATGGCAGAAAAAAACCCTGGGGGTACTGATTGACAGTCAGCTGAATATGAGCCAGCAGTGTGCCCAGGTGGCCAAGAAGGCCAATGGCATCCTGGCTTGTAGCAGGAATAGTGTGGCCAGCAGGAGTACGGAAGTGATTGTCCCCCTGTACTTGGCGCTGGTGGGGCCACACCTCAAATACTGTGTTCAGTTTTGGGCCCCTCACTACAAGAAAGACATTGCATTGCTGGAACATGTCCAGAGGAGAGCAACCAAGCTGGTGAGGGGTCTGGAGCACAAGGCTGATGAGGAGTGGCTGAGGGAAATGGAGTTATTTAGTCTTGAGAAGAGGAGGCTGAGGGGAGACCTTATTGCCCTCTACAGCTGCCTGACAGGAGGCTGTAGCCAGGTGGGGGTTGGCCTCTTCTCCCTGGGAACGGTGATAGGACGAGGGGGAACGGTTTGAAGTTGCACCAGGGCAGGTTTAGGTTAGACATTGGGAAAAATTTCTTCCCCGAAAGGGTTGTCAAGCATTGGAATGGGCTACCCAGAGAAGTGGTTGAGTCCCCATCCCTGGAGGTATTTAAAAGATGGGTAGACGAGGTGCTTAGGGCCATGGTTTAGTGGTGGACTTGGCAGTGTTAGGTTAACGGTTGGACTTGATGATCTTAAACGTCTTTTCCAACCTAAACAATTCTATGATTCTATGATTCTGTGATTCTATTTTACTGCAGATGGCAGTGGATGAGACCCTTAAGAATCTGGTATTTTATAGATCCTTGCATTCCTTTGGGATCCTGACCGTGTTTAATCCTCTACACTCTCTAAAAGATTTGACCTGCTCCTAAAGATATTATTTCTTACTTGTGGCTAGCTGCAGACTAGCTCCATATAAACTTGGTTTTGTACCTCCTGGGTAGCTCAGGAACATTGATCTCCAAAGTACAGTTATGGAGTGGGCTGATAACAACAGTGACGTACTAAATTGTGCCGTTCTGAGAGTGTTCAAGGTGTTGCCTAGAGGTTTCTCTGCAAGTAATACAAATACTAGCTTCACTTAGCTTGTGAGGTCAGAAGGAGTCACAGCACAAAATGGCTCAGCTGATGATACGGTGAATAACTGTCAGTTATTTGTCTGGCATGATTATGCTGGCTTTTCAGGCTCCTGAGAGAAAGTAAATGTCAAAGGCATCTTTAATCCAGTGCCTGAGCGTTATCAAGAGCTGGTGTTCAATATATTCATGCCAGGCTAGAAAGGAAGGGTGACATGGGTAATCTTACTTCATCTGCTATGCCTAGGCCCCATCTGGCAGTATAATGACAAAGGGCAAGTTAAAACCAGATTACATTCACCTGAAAAAGAAAAAAAGTCACTGAAGTTTAGACCAGGCATTCAAAGGCCAATCCTTTCCCTGTTGAATTCAGGCTAGAATGAGTTTATGAGCTGTCTTAATTTATCTCACTTCCCCTACTTGTAAGCAGGGAAATAGAAACCTGCATAAAGTGAGCAGTAAATACTTTCTGTGGTATGTGAAGAGCTGTCTCCTCCTCTCTGTCCTCTCAAATACCTTTTGAAATAGAAATAACTTGGCTCCCAGTTTTCTACACCTCTCAAGAAAAAGATACTACATGCTGTCAGGATCATCCTGCTGAAGATAGCAGGGACTGCCAGGGAGCTGCAAGCTAGGGAGAGAAAGTGGAGAAGCTGGTACTGATAGTAGTCCCTGGGGACCCGCAACCTGCACGCTACTCCAGTGCCCCTCACTTTCCTGAGAAGCAAGAACAGAGGAAGAACATGACCTGCTTCCCTTCAAGGTCCTCCAGTGGTCTCCTTTGATTATCTGCCTGTAAGGGAAAGGTTTAGCTGCATGATGACTTTCAGCTATTTCTCGTGCAATCTATTAAGTCTTGCTGAACTAGTAGGGGTTTCATATATAGGAAATTGACTGTAAGCAGTGCAAGATGCTGTGAGTTTGAACAAAACTGTCAAGTTCAACCAGCACTCGTAAGAGAACCAGCATTTGGAAAGCCCATGACACTGAGAATGATTTTTTCTTATTTTTGAAAGCTGTACTTTAAGTGCATCATATATAAATGGTATAACCTGATCTGCTGGGTTTGAGACATGTGTATGATTCTATGATTCTATGATTCTATGTTTTGTACAATACATTTTCTGTATTCCCAGGGGCTCTTTTGAGAGGTACAAGGAGGAGGCAACAGACAACAGAAGGTGAAAATAAGGAGGAAGGTTTGGAGGATATTGTTACTCCTCACAGAGTCCTTAGATGTACATTCACTGACTTTCTTTTGCCACAGACTCTTAGGAGAAGAGCTTTTTTCCCCTAATTATTAGGACTTTTACAAGACTTGATGGCCTACAAGAGGGAAGTCTTCATTATGAAGACTAAGGAAAGGTGACAAATTATACTCCTCTAACATGTTTTGAGATTAAAATAACAGATCTAAGTATGGAGACTGATTAGGACAAAAGTTCCAGAAATCCGAAAAATAACTGATTTAACATTTTACTAATATCCCCGGGTTTCAAAATGAACTCTTCTCCAGCTGGTTTCAGGGCAATCCAAAAAACAAAAAAAGGTATTTTTTGGTTTTTCTTATGTTTGTATAATAATACATAATTATATGCGATCATACAATATTCTATAAATTCTTATAGTTTTTTAATACCATTATTATATGATTTAATATTTATTCTAGATATACATTATACAATTATGTAATATGACACTTTTTATGTAAATAATATTGCTAAAACTATTATTTTAGTTGGGTCTACACAGGTTTCTACTTTAAACTGAGTAGTTGTGGATGTTGAGTATGGTCTCATTTACAGAGTGTGATGGCTTTTGCCCTATATATCTCTTAGTTCTGAGCTCTCAGTGATCACACTGAAGACCAAGGTCATATATTCCCCTCCTAAGTGGTTTTTTCCTTATCTTCCAAACCCTTACAAAAGGTTGCCAAACAACTACAATCACCTGCTTCAGACAGATGGGTAGCAGTGTGGGACAGCACATAGCCCATATATTAGGGGAAGAAGGAAAATAGGCTGCCATAATCATGGTCTCCTCATTCTTGAGCTAGTTGATACGGGAACAAGATATAGTTCTATTATTGGTAGTGCTTGACTATTTAGCCCATGACTTCTACGACTTTTCAAGCATGCCTGAAAATAACATGTTTAATTTTACATTAAAAATTTCATCATCAAAATAAGGGAGGAAAAAAATTATTTTGTCTGAAGCCATTTTTTTCCCTCCTCAGTGTTCTGATCTGGCTGATGAACTGGAAAACTAATCAATACTACCTATCTGCAGCCTTGGTTAGGTGTCTACTGAGTACAACTGAGATTGCAATGCTGCTGAAGACGACTGGATTTAAAAATAAAAGTAACAGAGCAAAGAAATTCAGTGTTCAAGGATGCATTTCACAAACAAGACATTAACCTCCAATCAAGAGAGACACCACAATCCTAAACCTATCCAAGTAGAGAGAACACCCTATTTGGAGAAAGGAATATCAGAATTTCATTACACAAGTAGTCATCAAACTAAAGCAGAGAGCTTGTAATGCAACATAAGACACAGGTTGTAAAGATGTATTGTACAATATATTTCATTTGCATTTCATTTTTTAGATTCAAATCCAAAACCTAAATTTACTTATTGTTGCACGAACTTAGCAAAGAGAAGCATTAAAAATATCTTTTTGTTGTTTCATAAGACAAACTGAAAAACAAACTAGAAGACTCAAAATTCACAGTCTTTGTACATATGGGCACACTGTCACTCTCAGATGCACACACACAATTCTCTCTCAAAATATACAGTACAGGCTGTGCACATATATGAAGGAAATAATATAGACATACTTAAATGCAAATATATTTTCTGAATTAAGCTAAATTAAAAATTAGAAAACAAATTTCCAAATCAATAATTGTTTCTTTCTTCTTAATTTTCCCCTCAAAACACATAAACTAAAAGTGCAGAAAAGTGTAATTATAGGTTATTTTAAACCCCAAAACTTTGCACCTACTGGTATGTGGCTATGTCATAAGACAACTAAGTAATGGATTCTAGTGGAATCAGCTACCTGTACTACATTGCTGAAGAAAATGGGCAAAAATACGTGATGAAGCTCTATGTAACTGATTTAGAAGTCTAATTCATTAGAGTGGCCTGTATCTCCCCTTTACTAAATTCTCATCATTTTTCATGCATGAAGATGTTCATTTATTTTTCTGTAAAAATACACTAACTACAGTATTTTTAGCTGCAATCTGAGAATCACAGTGTGCTGCACAACCAAAACTCATGGAAATTTCTTGTGTCTAATCTTTATTTTAATTGAAACAGGATGGTAAAGTAATACACATACAAGCTGCTAATGTGTGCATAGTTTATCTTCATTTAATGAATTGTCAGATTTAGGACAGGAGAAACATGGAATTTCCTAAGCTATGAGGAGTTCGGTGTAATAAGAGATTGGGTTTCTAACATTGCCACAATCATTTGAACTTTGTGAAGTAGTGAGAAGGGCTGTACATGAGGTGAGACATTTTACCTCCTTATAATTTGTTTCCCTTTAATTCTAAAAGGCAATTCTGAAAGATGTGCTGTCACTGATCAGCACGTACAATTTGCACTGAGGCCACTGGGAGCTGATACACAAATCAGCATCAGTGGATATTCTGAAACACTCCTTGCTCTCAAAATAATTGAAAAACATGGTTTTACTGTATAGTTCTTGACTTCAAAAAGAAAAATATCCCCTGCCTACCGTAATTCTTTTTCTTTTTTTCCCCTTAGAAAATGTCAGAAATGTCACTGCATGGCCTTGCATGTGGCAGAGGACACTGCTGAATTCTGGGCTCAAGAAACAGACTTCACTGTGCAGCTACCTAACTCTTACTTAAGAAGGAGAGAAATTAAAAGAAAAACAGGTGATAATTTGTGGTTACATTGAGAAGAGGCTTCTCATTTCGGAGTTCTTTGCTATCATATGATGACTTGAAAAATTTTTCATACATGAAGGGGAGAATTAATCCCAGACAGGCATCCTTCTCTTCACTATTTCATCTGAACTGGTGAAAATTCAGCCTTTCCCTTAAGAGCTGCAGCAAATTCAGTCTGAACTGTGTGTTAATGGAAAAAGTTGTCACTGAGCAGGAACAGAATAAGAACAGTTCCTACATTCTTTTTCTCAGAACGACTCTAAAGCCCTTTTCTGAGCTTTCTCGGAAAATCCATATCTAAAAGAAAAGAAACGTGGCAGTGAAATTGTTGGATGTGCATAATACTTGCTCACATATAAAAATTACATTTTTCACTCAAGGAACAAAATTTCTGATGATTGTATGTGGTCTAAAATGCCAGATGTCTTAGCTTACAATTCTGCAGCAGATTTCAGAATATTTTAGTATGGCTTACTAATTCACCAAAACAAAAAGTTGTTTCCAAAAAGTGGATTATTGACCAACTAACAGCTATAAGCTAACTGCCTCACACTTTCATAAGGAAAAAACACTTCATAGTACAAAACCCATCTTGAATATTTTTTTTTAAAAAATACTATTTTTGTGTAACATTTTTGGTATTACATATATTTCTGTTTTTCTATTTTCTCAGATTTTCTGGGGAAAAAATCCAACAGGTCAGCTCTTCTGTTGAATTGTAGGTCAAATTATTTCAATCTTTTCGGTATGAATTATTCCTAAACAAAAATACATGGAGATGGTTGAATCATGGCATGAATTGAAAACTAGGCAAACATATAAAACAAAGACATGTTGTGTTATAGCAAGAGTTACCACTTTATTCAAGTGTGGCAGTCCAAAGGACTATCTTATAGCTTGGTTCAAGAAAATGACATTTCTCCCCCAACCCCCATCTAGGCTGTTTTGCTGAAACTGCTGAAAAGCAGAGCGTTCTTCATAGCGGTTGACATTTCAGTCCCCTAGGAGGCAATGGGACTCTTCTTGCTAACTACGTTGTTGTTTGGGTTCCATTTTCTTAACTTCCCTTCTCAGAGGCATCAGTATATTCACTAATTTCTAGCAATATTATGAAAACTTACATGGTAAACCGAAGCATTCAGTATTGCTCAAGAATAAATTCTTTTTTCACTTTTCCCTTCCTAAGGCAGAGCACAGTTGCTGATCTTTTGACCTCAGTATTGTGAAGTACTATAAACATATCCACTTTAAGTATTTTCTCATCTGTGAAAGGAGCAAAAAAGAAGCAAAACTGCACTTGAAATAAGCTAGAGGCATGAAATAAAATGCTATAAATACAATATATGTTTTCTAACACAAAGTTCATATGATTCCAAAGAAAAGCTTTGGGGGAAAGGCTACTGAACATTCCTTGGATGATGACAGAAATAAATCTCCTACTCTGATTTCCCAGCTAGAATGGGACTGGAGTCTCTCCAATCAGAAGACAATGAGATCCATATATGAAGTGCAGGAAAAAGGAAAAATAAACACTCCAGAAGTTCTAATCTTAACAGACTTGGAGAAACTCACAGACTTCAAACAGGCAAAAAGAGAAGTCAGTAGACACCAGAATAGAAGAATCATGTTCACTAGACAGAAGAAGCCTTTGATATACGCTGATAGGTGTATATTCACCCTTTAAACAAAAAATTAAACCAGTATGTGATACTGTGCACTTACTCTAATAGCATATTTTAAAAGTGGAGGAAGATGTAGAACAGTGCTATAGTGACATCAAAGTTAAGGACTCACCACAGGGGGGTCCTTAGATGTTTCCTCACTACTTGGGATATTTCATTTTATGTCCAGTGACATTGCTCAGAAAAGTACTTTGGTTAAATATAGAAAGAACATCTCCTGAGATATACAAACCAGAATTGCTCTGAGTCTTTCTTATAAAACCTGTCAGGAATCTAATGTGCAACCTGCTTGCTAACATTTGAGGCTAGGTAGGCGTATGTGACACTGTGGTAATGAAAGCAGTAAGCACCACTGGGACATTCCGTGGACTCCAGTGGTGTTACAAAGAGCAGCAGCCTGAGCATCTGGAGATGTGTCACCAACATTTTCCCTCATAGGACAGGTCTGGCAGTACATGGTGGGCCTTGTCCAGTGGTCAGCACCCAGAATGTGGCAAAGCAGGGTCACTGCTAAATTATGAACTACTGATTAGCAGCTTAGAATAATTAAATAATTATTAATGATACCATTGCCCTGTAATTAATGTCACGAGGTTTATGTAATGTTTCCTAGACTTCTTAAATTAATGTAATTGAGTTCTGTGAAGTACTTTTAGACAACTCGTTAAACATTTCCTAATCAAAACACTGAAAACAGAATGTTAAATTTTCACTTTAGTTCTACGTGTTTTTTTCATGCGTTAAACTTCTTGCAGGCATGTTAGTTTTGGCTTGAGCCACTCTGCATTGCGTGTCCCTGGGAGGGGCCCTTGATCTCCTTGTGCATTTTTAAAATATCTCAGTGTTCCAGATAATTTGACTGGGAACTGTTTCCTGTGCACTGGTTGCAAATTAAGGAAATTAAGGGAGCAATAGTTAGAAAGGTGCATTTCTGATTTAATTTGCTCTCTGGAATGACAGAGCTATTCAATCAATTTCTGAGCATTACTATTATTCTGGAAGACTGACAGCCAGGGAAGTATAACTAACTTTTCTTGCTGGATTTGAAACAAACGAAACAGAACAGGGAAGCAATTGGCACTGCTGTAACATGAAAGAACTGAAGGTTTGCAGAACAAGCTGACTTCAATAGGTGTTGACTTTTAATTAAAGAGGAAGTAATTATTTTAAAAATCCTTTCTTTGCAAGGCATCTGAAGAGATGAGCAAAGATAGAAGAGGACTTATCATTTTTCTGGAAAACAGGACTATGAAAAAAATTATGAAGAAAGCAAAATAATTTTTACAAGTGGAGAGTAGATGACTAGGTGTAAGGAAGCACAAGTTTAAAAGATTGTTATTACAGCACATTTGGCAGATTAAATAGTAGAAGAGTGGTTGTTAAAGGATGAAGCCACTTTCTTTGTTCCCTAACATCTATAAATCCATTTTGTACATCTTCTGGAAAGAGTTTGAATGAGTATGTATCAGACATTTGCTTGCTGTCATTGATTATCTTCCTCTCTCTTTTATACAGAAGAATAATAGTAATGAAACTGGAGAATCGTATTAGCGGGTCACTGATTGTCTTGAAAGCAGGAATGCTGCAATATGCCTTCCTATTGCTCTCCTGCTTTGGGTTAGGTTGAAGTTTGAACACACAGCCTGCTTGTTGGAATTACATCTAGCATCAGATAACATCAGCCATCTGCTGAAATAAAATGCTGTAATTTTTTCTTAAATTCTCACTAAAAAAAATAAAAGATCATTTCCTTTTAAATTCATAAATACTGAGGAGACTCCAAAAATCACAGCACCCATTTTAAGCTTCGATAGAGTCATTATGACTTGACTCAATTTAAAGTAAAAAGGAAGATAAACAGTACTATGTTTGGCATTCTGATAGGGTTACATTTTATAAACTAGGAAAATTAATTGATGTATTGCACTGTGCCAAAAAGTGCAGAGATTTGAATGACAGAAATCTGAAATCTCCATGAGTTGTAGACCTAAGACTATCAAAAGTTGGTATGTCAAGGAAGGAGAAAAGAAAAGGAGGGAAGGACACCCGACCTAACCACTCCAATAAAAATATCAGGAATAAGCTTTGGGTTTATGAACAGGAAAAGCACCAATTAGCAAGCTATATCTTAGCTATTAAGAAATGTAGGGCTAAAGCAAGAATTGCCAGAAGTCAAGCTGAGAGCTGGGACCTTACAAAGAAATAAAAGAAACAGTTAAAAACCAAAAATAGACAATATAAAGTGGGGCTCCTAAGCAAAGTAACAGCGGGGGTAATCTAAGCAACTCTCCAAAATCAAATTAATACTCTCAGTTTTCATTATGAATGCTTTGAAGACATAAAGGCAAGATGCATAATGAGAACAGAGGTGTTGAAATGACTATGCTAGAAAGGAAAGAAAAACTCAAGGAACTCAACAGAAACATGAAAAAGACAGCAAAATTAATGTTAAGTCTGGTAACAAAAAGCTTGACTAACTCTGTCAATCTGTGATTAGTCAATATAAAAGAGCAAAGTATTTACAGGAAAAAAAAAAGGACCAAGGTGATTGAGGAATTATCAAACCTGGTAATCTCATGTCTAAAGTATGCTAATTTTTTTGAACAAATTTTGAAGGAAACAATACAAACTCAGGTGTAAAGGGGAAGTGGGGATAAAATGTAATGTAGTTTACAAAAAAGAAATTGGCTTAGCTGACTTGATACTTTAATAACCTTTATAGACAATATAAATGTAGCAATTCCTCCATCTCTGGGCTTTCGACATATTTGATCTAGTGAAAATTTGTGAAATATTGGTGCAATTGAAGAAGATGTAAATGAAGAATTAAAAAGCAGACAAGAAAGTGTTAAAGGAAAATACTGTAACATGTAGCTATACTGGGACTGAAGGGAAAATTTCAGACTTCAGCTATTAGTAAAGGTTTGTTTCACGTTTTGATTAGTCTTTCTGCATTTAGTCTACCAAAGAAAAGAGCAGGTGGGCCATGATCATTCCATAAAAATACATCTAGGAAAAAATAACAAGACAGAAGAACTATTTAAAACAAAGGAAAATATTTGCTTATTCAAAAGATATATAAAACACAAGTGCATTTTATGGAAATGATAAGGTTTCTAATTCTTAGAGCTTTGAATGTTTGGGATGTAGAACAGCTTTCCAGTGCCTACCAACGGAGACTTTAAAAACCCCAACCCAAACCCTTAATTATTTATAATGCTGTCCTCTGTAAGGTTATCAAAGTCATTACACTGTGCAGTATCTGTGATGGCAGATGGTTAGTTTTGCTTACCTAAGAGGTCCTGTACAGTCCTAAGCACCTTAGTGCAATGAAATAACACTTTTACAGCTCTAAAAGAAAAAAAATCTGCTGCAGATTGCTGCCAATTCTGACCTGACCTCTGGCTTTCCAGCACTGGACTGCTAAGCCTAAAGGCATTTGCCTTGCATGTAACATAGGGTATCAGAGCTTTCATCTGTAACTGAGTTACCTTTTGACTCAAAGTGTTGGGACTACCATTCCATGTAACAGCACATAATCTCATATGGTTCACACGCTACAATTAGGAAAGTAAAAGCTGCTTTTTCAAAATTTTCCAGAAGGTACAGCTTTTGTGAATACGAATGGTGAAGATGAATAGCATTGACAAGTACAAAGTTTGATTGGACTTCAACACACTTAAATCAGAAAACCAAGGTCTAAAGTGCAAATCAAAAGCCACATGACTGAAGTGGAAAAAACAGAAATTAACATAAAAATCTGCTGAAGGAACACAGGCAAGCTTTTAGCTAAAATTTCCTAAGCATTAGCCAAGACCAGAAGTGATTAAAGTCATGTGTTTTCCAAGTGATATTTTCCAAACTATTAGCATCTTAAATTTCATCTCCTGGATAGAGTGAAAAATGAGCCAAGTCTTTTAAAACATATTCATTTAATGTATTTAGCTATGGCACAAAAGAAATTAATTTCTTTCTTTACATGATTGGCAGCACTAATAAAAGCCATACTCTGATTTTTAAGAGAAATGTTTCTTTCAGTTGTAAAATTGCATTTTTCAATGTCTGCATGCTTTTTTTAAAGAAGCCTCCAATCTTAACAACAGTTGCATCACATAAAAGGTGTAACCTGATGAAGCACGCTTCTTCCAGGTTCATGAAAACAGATTGTTGAAAATGCTTTGCCCCAGCTCTACAGACTCTTTGTATAACTATGCTTTTCTTTTCTGTCTTTCATCCTGGGTGTTTCTCAGAAAGCAAACCATGCTTTGACCCTTAAGCCGGGTGTTCTATGAATCTGTGTGATGATGGTACTTTCCAATGTCAATTCACTGATGCCTAATAAAGCATGTGCTGACATTTCTGCCTTTCCCTCACAGCACATTAGATGGTCTCTTCATTCTCTTTGGCCAACAATTTCATTAAGCTTGTCAAAACTGAACACCTTTGAGACTTCAGTAAGATCTGGTAGAAATTATTCAGCAATGTTGTTTGGTGGGGGTGAGGATAGACAAGTAGGAATTTAAGGAATAGAAATTTCACATCTTTAAGAAACAAGTTTATAAAGAACACACATAAATTAGTTCAAACGTGCAGTGAGCCCTGAAATACGAATTACCCCACCCTACAGTGTTTTCCCCGTCTAAATGAAGAAGTAAGGGACCTACTTAATATTGTTCTCTTTCTGGTGTAATTTGTAGTATGTTGTACAGACATTTTCAAAGTTGATAGATGTATTTTGGGTCTGCTTGTCATATGAGTATGTATTCTTGTGAGATAATTGTGGGAAATATTAAGGAAATGCAGCTTGAGAAAAAAAATGTAAAAAGTGAGGAAAAACTGACAAATATTAACAAGTTGTGTAGAAGCTCAAGACTCTCTGCATGAAATTCTACATACCTTAACACTGCTAGACACCACAATGGTTAAAAAGAATAGAAAGTAACAGCTATCCAAGCACTACAAGTTGTCTTGAAGACCACATTCTGAAAAACAGAAAAGTTATAGTACTATTTTCTTTCTTCTTTCAGAGCTTTGAGCAGATTTTTTTTGTATTATTTTTTCTTATTTTTAAGGGCAAATAAGAACAAAGTTCCAAGTATTGCATTTTCAGTGTTGCAATTAAACCAATAAAGATGCAGAAGCTCCACTAACAGTAGCATTGAGAACCAGGGCTGCTTCAGAAATGGATCTGAAGGATATTTTCCTGGATTTAAAGTCTCTGACATACAAATCCCTTATTCCTTGTGTCTGCTTTGAAGCATCTTCTAATGAATGTGAAAAGCAGAGGGCAGAGTTATGCCACAGGGCTGTTCCTATGCAAGCAGCAACTGTGGTGTTCATCTCTAAATGAGTTCAAGTTGATTCATTACCAGAGTCTTCCAAATTCCTGTCAGGAGTATGTACAAGACAAGAGAATATGTTTAAGGGAACAAAATTAGAAACCAGGCTTATACCACTATAATTTTTCATGCCTTTTAAAAAGCAATATAAACACTACTACACGAAGTAATTTGGATGCCTTCTTTACTATGCCTGGCATACTCAGAGACTGTAAAATCTCTTTTTTTCATGAGCAACTATTGACATGGATTTTAAAGAAAACAGAGTTAAAAGAAAAATATAGAAATCTCCTACTGTTTCATACTACAAAATTCTATTGGAGATATTTGGAAGTAATGGAGAGAAAAGAACAGAACAGTCTTGAAAAGCCTGATACTTAGCCATCACTCTTAATAAAAAACAAAATACTACCTGATCTAGTAAATTTACACTGCAGCAATTACAGAACTGGGGCAGGCTTGTTTTCTTTCAATATATTAAAATATTTTCTCAGTCATATTTATTAACAATCTTCATGCTTCTCTGCCTCTAGCTGGCAAAAGCAGAGGAAAGAGAGGTGTTAGAGAAAAAACTATTTGCCTCTGACTTGTCACAAAGACAAATTTTTGACCATTTGTTCTCTACTTCAAATATTTAAGTCTAAAATTCCTTTCTGTTCATTCTTTGTTCTATTTAAAGTTCTTGTCATACAGGGACTCTTAAACTTTGCTCAAAGGCTTTATTGACAATGTGCCAGGTTCCCAAGTCTGCACCTAAATTAAATAAAATAAAGCAGATTGCCTCTTCTCTAATACAGAAAGACTGTGCCTTGTATTTATAAGGAAAGCAGTTGCAGACTGAAACTATTGTAGGAGCTACATAAACATGTGCTTAAATTTCTCTCTGAAACAGAAAAGCACTTAATCATGTAATTCCTTTTACCTTTAGTGGGATTTAATTATATGTTCATTGCTTATGATTAAGTACTTTCTTCCATTTTGCTGCTTTCTTCCATTAGTTCAATAAGACTTTGTCCACAATCATCAGGTACACAATCACTCTAGTGAATAACAGCACAATGAGATTTGCAGAATACACACTACACCTAAATTCACTCTGTAGCGTGAACGGGTCCTATCCTTTGAGTCCCTGTGGTGTGCAAAACATTGCCTTATATTGGAGAGCACTTAGTGTGCATCAAAACCCCTGCTCTGCTGGCATGCTCTATTTTTTTCTTAAATAAAGGCTAAATATGCAGAGAGATAGTAAAATCATCCCAAAATGGAGCCACAACAGACACAAGGTGTACACATGTCAATAAGGATCACAGGACACTCCCTGAACTACATCTGTAATGACGTTGCATTTGCCTTCTCTGTTCTTAGGTTTTTGGGTTTTTTCCTATTTGGCTTTCTTACCTCTACTTAATTTTCATCTTCCATCAACATTATTTTGTATCCATGTGGCTGCAACACTTTTTCACACTGCACACACATTTGGAATCAATAGGCAACACTCTCTGAAATACTTCAGAACACAAAACTTTTGAAAATATTATATTGAATTCAAATAACTGAAAAACAGAATCCTTGAATGCTTATTCCAAAGAGATATATTTTTGAAGATCAACACAAAGCATACAAAAATGGTTTCTCCAGAGGTCACTTTCATCTTCTTTTCCCAGTAGTTAATGAAACCAGAATATTCTACATCTCTAAAATAATTACAAAGAAAAATGGAAGTATTCCTAAGTTCTTGATGCTGTGCATACAGAGAGCAAAACTGTCTTTGGAGACGAACATCATTGTAATTCATGAAAGACGACTTCAATTAAAACTAGGTATCAACCTTCCTTTACTACTTCAAAACTTGTCTTGGCTGTTTTAAAGAACTGATTTAGCTCTATTAGTTTGTCTGGTCAATTCATAACTACATTTTGAAAGCTACTTCCCCAGTTTCTAGATGCACATATCCTCATAATATTTTTTGTTTGCTTGCTTGTTGTTTTGCTTGTATCAAAGACTAGTGTTCTTTAAAGTTATTTATTTGCATTTATGACAAGTGTTTCCAAAGTGTTCCATATACTTCCACAACATTTACTATCTTTAATCATTAATTAAATCACTGTCCTTGTCTGTGTGCATACAGGGACACATTTGTAGGCCATACATGCAGAGAGAGATGCAGGTTAAAAAGAACTTCACATATTTGGCTCCTCAGGCAGATCTTACAAGAAAAACTGTGGTCAACAATGGCTCCCTATGGGAGGCTCGTTGGTTCTACACAAAGGACCATCACAGGTTGGAATTCTGGAATGTTGAAGAAAGCTTTCTAGAGATTCATAGGAGTCCAGGACAAGGTCTATTTTTGAGTGCTGTGACACCCCCTGGATTTCTGACAGCAAAAACTGTGTGCTTCTAACAACTCTCATACCAGCTTTATGTAGTCCACTAGATAAAGAGACAAGTTGGTGAGTTAAAAGAGTTTGACATTGAGGCCACAGCCTGACAGAGTCCTTACATGACCTTGGACAAGTCACTTAAATATTTATTCAAAAATTTAGTTTCCTATTTATACAATGGAGTAGTTCCTTGCCTCTCATATGGATAAATATTAAGAATTTCAATGCATTCAGTGATAATGGAAGCCATTAAGTACTTAAATCATCAAGTCTGTATTGATCTATAGTCCATCTGTTAAAAAGAATATCCTATAAACATAATCAGCAAAATATCTTTTGTCCCATTTTGGGAATAGAATCATAGAATCACCTCGGTTGGAAAAGACCTTTAAGATCATCGAGTCCAACCGTTAACCTAGCACTGCCATCCCACCACTAAACCATGTCCCTGAGCACCTCATCTATCCTTCTTTTAAAGACCTCCAGGGATGAGGACTCCACCACCTCCCTGGGAGGAATAATTTTGTAATTATGAGGCTGAACCTGAGAGAAGATAATAATGTTTCCAAGGTAGGTTGGTCCTTAACTCTTTTCAGATATAGACTAGTTTATTCCCCAAAATAGAACTGGTTTTATCCCTTTCAAAATAAACTCATATAAATACTAGTATAATTGTTTATTTTATCCACAAAGGAATCCAACCCATGTCATGATTCACATGGAACATGGTCAGAGCATTCATATACCTTCCTATTGACCCTTTTTATTCACCCTAATATCCAAATTTTCCCAGTCTTTTAAGTGTTGTGATGGGAATTTTTTTCCTGCCTTGAATATTTGATTACTCCTTTCTGAGATTATTCCACTTGTTTGCTGAGCTGAAGTGACCAGAACTGGACACAATCGATGGCTATATTGTTATTTTTCCTTTCTGCAGGAACAAAAATCTCTTTTTATATAACTTGCCTTCTGATGACTTCAAACCTGTATAAGAACAAAGCCTAAATTCAGCTTTTGAGCCTGTTAAAACCATGCATACACAGGCAAAAAGTCATGTTCAATATTAAACTCCTGATCAGCCTTTTAAAAAGTATCTTAAGGAAACCAAAATTGTTCCATGTAACATTCGTCCCTAGAAACAGCTCCCCTAACAGCCGAAAGAATGAAATGTAAATAAATTTTGCCTGAATAATTAATATGTCATTAACATATTTCACTGTGTTATAATAGCCCCCCAACTATTCACAGTCCCTTTGAGACAGTTCCCTCCTATGCCTTTGTCACCGTGAAATAATTCTTGCACATGGTGTGCATTAAGCTTCTGAAAGCCCAAAGGACAAAGGAACAAAACCATTTTTGTTTCTCCTTATTCTGCTTTTCTCTGAGGGCAATGGCATAAATTAGTACAGCTACACAAGAGTCCACAATCACCAAAGCAATACAAATTGCTTGATTGCCTTTCTCAGACCAGCTCACCAGAGCTGCAACCCAGCAGGCACCCTGTGACAGGATTTATAACAGCATAGTTACAGCAAGGATAGTAAGACAAGTTTAGTTAATTAACTAAGCATAGCACCAAATCCAGAGGGCACCATCTCAAATTTGCCTGTCAGGGAAATCTTTAGATCCTGGAGTATCAGCTTCGTCTACTTGCTAAGTTTTCTATGCATAGTCCATCAGAGTACTGCATACTACCTGCAACACCACTGGAAAACAAGTTTTGAGTCTTCTGCAGCGCAGAAGATCACTGCAAGGACCATCCCTTCTCAGTTTACTTCTTGTATTTGCTTCCAAACACTCACACTGAATCCCTCTAATAATGGTGATTCCCACAGAGTCTTATCTCTATCTGAATATAAGTTTTAGGATTGTCAAGTATAAGTCTTGCTTTTGCCTTTCAGAGCTACTTTTTTGTTTATCTTTTCTTTTTGGTTTTCAGGCTAAATTTCAGCTTTACCCAAGATTGTACAGGAATTAATTTAATAACTGTTGAGGCAAAATTTCATGTTCTTCACAGGAGATAAACTTTTACCTCATGGTTAGGGCCATCTTCCCCTGTGCAAGAAGATATGACATTGCAAAGACAATTGCTCTTTTACCTTCAACCTAACTTTCATTTTGAAGGAAACAATGCGAACAACACTGAAATACACAGAGTGAAGGTCAGTCAGGAAAGTACATTTCCACCTAAATTATTTATATCTCTTACAAGCTTATAGAATTTTACTGAAGTTTGAAGGCTACTTTCAACCACTTACTTAAGTTAGAAAACCGTTACATGTCTAAACAGTCTGGCTTTGCTCCAAAGTACTTGGAGGCAAAGAGACAGATGCAACGGCCTTTGATCGGCTTTCAATCTGGCCTTTGTTATATTATCATGCAAAATTAATTTGCTTAAAATACTGGAATCTACCAAGGTATACATAATTTGGATTCTTTAAAAAGGCAATAACAGCCTGGGATTTCTTTTTTTTTTTTTTTTTGAGGAGCTCTCAAGCCTTGTTATTAGAGTCAGAAATTTAGAGTGTGTATGTAATGTTAAAGTTGTACATTGACAGTTGCTATCAGAGAGAAACAAGTTCTGAAAACAACTAAGGACTTTTCTAGGGCCATGGCCAAACCCTACAGAGTTTTCCCAAGACAAGAGAAAAAAACCTGATGTGATTCAGAATATAGTTACAAGATCTCTTGGACAATAAAGAGACTTTGAGTTAGTTGACTGGTTTTCCAGTGAATCAGGTTAGGAACATTCACATAAACTGCTGGGTTATTATTACAATAAAGATTATAATTTCTTAAATGATTAGTATGTTTCTGGAGCAATTTTGTGACCATGCTTCTTTTCTTAGAGGAAGAAATTAATCTCTTCAACATCACACAGAAGTTTCCCAGAGTAAGTAAATATACCTGTACATGCACATACAAAGACCAGGATCAAGATGTTACCTAAAATCCACAGGAATTTCAAATACTATGGTGTGATGGAAAAGTGGAAGAAATTGTCTGAGAGAAGCTCTGTAGCATCAACCCTTTCTTGTTTGTTTCTAAAACTAAAAATTTTTCAGCATTATCATAACATATGAGACTGGAGCACTGTTTGGTATGAATCAAGCTAATTTTTCACTGTCACAAGCAATGGGCCATATTATTTACATTCACTGAACTAACAAGACCAGTCTGCACAAATATAATTCTCCAGTTAAGTCATTTGCTTTTTTAACAACTCTTATCATTAACAAAGCTGTATCCACAAAAACAGATGTATCAGACATAAAATAAACTACATGTTAACAACCTCAGCATTGCCAAGTCCTGAAGTCATCTAGGACCATGTGCTACACAGTCTCAATGCAGAAAACAGCATTAGAAGGAGCAGTAAAGATCTCATCACTGATGCTGCAAATATTTGCTTGAGTTGCTTTTGTGGAACCATACTCCAACTCTCTACATGTTGCTAAGCTCCTTAGATGAGCCACAGGCTCTTCTGCTATATTTTCATTGCCATCAGAAGAGCTCCTCCAGTGAGTCTACAACTCTTTCATACTATCATAAATGCATTCAATTGTATGTCATATGGGATCAATACATCTACACATAATGGCTAACTGCAACAATTTCCACCCCCAAAGTCTTACGCAATGGTCACAGAACCACAGAATCACAGAATGGCAAGGGTTGGAAGGGACCTCAAGAGATCATCCAGTCCAACCCTCCTGCTAAGCAGGTTCACCTAAAGCAGGCTGCACAAGACATCATCCAGGAGGGCTTTGAATATCTCCAGAGGAGACTCCACAACCCCCCCTGGGCAGCCTGTTCCAGTGCTCTGTCACCCTCAAAGTAAAGAAGTTCTTCCTCATATTCAACTGAAACCTCTTATGCTTCAGTTTGTGCCCATTGCCCCTTGTCCTGTCACTGGGCACCACTGAGAAGCGTCTGGCTCTGTCTGCTTTCTAGGCTGTGAAAGGAAGGCAAGCTGCCCTGTAACACACCCAGGCCAGTTCCCAGGAAGGTTGTTTCCCTTGGCAAAAGGAAATCTCAGTGTGTTTTCGGCAAGCAGACTGCAGAATGACAGAGAAGAGGAATTACCCAAATATTGTGATAAAACAAACACACAAGCAAACACATAGTCAGAAAGAGGGAAGGTCACAAGCTCCCAGAGTGAGCTACAATGAGCCATGGATATTTTGTCATATAGACATATCTGTGGAGTGAAGCACGTTTGTCTCCTACCGATTCCTAGTTCTCAGGGACAATTATCAGCCCTGATGAGGCTTCCCACTACTATGTTCTTCCAGTCAGACTGTCTTTGTAGTTTGGTTTGTGTACTGTCCTGTGTGATGTCCAGAAAACTCTCAGTGTCAAACAGAAATTCATCTCATTCTGTAACTGAACTCCAGTGATGCCTTGACACAGAACAGCCACAGTCTCTTGCAAGAAACAGTTTCCCACACAAGGAAGCTCTATAAGAGATAATTATTTTACTCCTTTACACTAGTGGTTTCTCATTCTACTAAAATGAAATAACAACAAAACAAATAAATAAATATGGTAGCAAGAAACTTCTTAGGAGAATGTGGAAATCACAGAAGTTTATTCCATATAGAATGGAAACGATAAATGAGTTGAGCCTTTTTGGATTAGATTTGTGAACAAAATAGGACAGATCATGGAATTTACAGTAATTATGTTTCTCTTGAGGACTGCAGATATGTGCACATATTTTTACATTTAGAAATGCTAAAAAAAGTTTCAGAGAGAAAATACAATTTACAGATGTTCTAACCCACAGCATTAAACTGGACAAAAGAAGAAAGAGAATGCTTTTTCCTTAATAAAACTTTAGGTTTTATTCTGTTTGCATTCCCAAGAAAAAAGGAATCATTTCAGCTTCATAAGAGTAGTCTTTTAGAGGAAGCTGAATGTTAAGTGCCAATTACAGGAAATGAAAACTCTTTACAAATAGCTTCTTTTTTTTTTTTTTTTTCCCAAAGTGTAAGGCATCAATAACAGATGTAGGCATCTCATATTCAAAGAAGAGAAACTGGGAAAATTACAGAAAACTGCTTTATAAAAAAATAAATTTTTGAATAAAAAACATTTCCTAGCCACCACCTCCCTAATCTGCCTTACTTATGTGGAAGAGTAACTTTGTGTTCAAAAAGAACAAAACCAAAGAAAGAACAAAACCAAAGAAGCCATCTTTAGGAATCCTGGGAGTTCAATTAATTTTAATTGTATGTCTGACAGACCCCCACTAAGAGAGGAAAGGAGCTAACTAGTCTGTGGAAGCAAACTGAAACTCTAATTCTTTAGCAATGTGAGTTAGCAGTGTTGATAGCATCCAGTGGGATGGCTTTGTCTTAGATGACCTGATTTAACTGTGAGATATTTTAGCTGGCTTTGTACTTTTGTGGCATATTTGTATTTCAATAAAGCCTTATTAACAGAGACTCAGCCAAGATTCTCCAGTCTCTTTTATACATTCATGTGCTCATCAGCACTTTCTCTGCCAAACTATAAAACAGCAGAACAACAAAGTCACAATTTCCTGTTTTATTGCCATGTCGTCGTATTTATCATACTAAAGACCACTTTAGAGGGTGGACATTTTAATTCTTTTGAACTGGGTTTAAATTAAGTGATCAAAATGTTATACATATTTCAGCTTCCCTTAAAAAAAAACAGAGGATGCTTTTCTCCACAGTCCCAGAGACTTTATTCTCCTGCATCACTACAGCAGCTCCTCAGTACACATATGCAACGAATGAGGCATACAACACATAAAAGAGCTGTTAATCACATTGAATAGCCCAACTGCCAGTTAGTTTGTTAATTCAGGGCACACTATTCCAACTGCAGTTTTCTCTTCAGGACCTGGCCAACACTGTGACACTACCATATTTCTAAATTGCTTTGCCTTTTGCTTTATTGATGTCCATCCCTGAGATAACTTCTCAGAGCCTGACAAACTCCTGCCAAAGTCTAAAAGGTTAGTTTTAAATAAACTGACAGCATGCCTACTCCCGTGGTCCAGATGTAGTTTATTTTACTTACTACACAGAGCTTGGGTTACGTCCTGTGAGGAGTTTGTCAGTGCAAATGAGAGCTGCAGGACGGCCAAATCTGGTATTTCCTGAAAACCACTGGGACATAAAATAATCCTGACCCACCAAGCCAGAGATGCGTGACATTAAAGGCTGCTGTGAGTAAAAGAAATGTGTTCCTTCTTACAACTTGAAAAATCCTTTTCTTTCAGGTGTTCAGTCCTGACACATTCTGGGTGGTGACAGAAACAGAGAAATCTATGCGCAAAGAGTGCAGGCACAGTTTGTGTTGAACCTCATTTCTTGGAAATGAAGAGGTTTTGATCTTTCTATCCGGCTTGGGAGAAGAAGAAAGCAATCATATCCTGCAACATGGGCTTGTTCTTTCTATTCTACCTGGGCAATAGCCTTCTAGCTAAGATCCATGTAGTGAACCAGTCAGTATAAGACTTTTAGCATGTTTCTGTGTATATTGTACACTCACGGAGCTTTGTAAGCAGTGTGATATGTTTCTTCTTGGTAGGAAAATGTATTTTTTGTATAGACATATCCTGCATTTGTTCATAGCATTTTCTATGGAATGTAACCGATTTTGCCCATGTGCCTCAGATAGTTTATTCAAGTCAGCAGATGACCTCTGTTCTAAGACACTATAATGCTTATTTCATGTGTGTGTGCATGCATACAATCATATGCATACATATTTACTTCAATTAATACTCAGCCAATCAAAGTTTTGGTGGAGGACAGGAATTCCTTTACCTGTAAGAATACATGCCTTTCACTACAAACTGGCTGTTTCAGAAACTAGGCTGTGTGTGAATTGACTGAGGAGTAATTTCTTATTCTACATCTACAGAAAACATTCCTTCTGTGTTTCAAAATAGTTTCTTCAGTACTGTGTTCTGACACCTTCCTCAGAATTTCTGTTTAGTACAGTGGCAGCTCAAATACTGTGTGCAACAAGAGGTGGGGATATACCATTCTCAGAGACTGACATATAGAAAGAAGGAGCAGTGATTATGTATGCTTATAGGATTTTTTTTTCTAGTTCACTCCAGATGGCTTTCATGCTATCTATTGTATTCTTTAACAATCAACAAGCTATCAGGTTTTTTTTTTTTTTTTTTTTGCCTTGGCACCATATTTAACAAATCTAACTGCCTAGAACTGAAAAATTAAAAAGAAAACTCATCCTGGTCTAGAAGGTCTTGGGTCTCTCAGGGCTTCCTTTTCTTATGTGAGTTTGTTTCAAACAAGTAGGGTGTTTGTTTCTGGATAAGGACATGGTGGCGTTCATCCCCCAGAGGAGCAGAGAGGGTTTCCTTACAAGCAATTAGCTGCGCGTGTGAGCAGACAACTCTGTAAGCCTTTGCTAGCCTGCACCCATGCAGGAAAGAGATACCTCTTCGAGAACACAGGAGCATTCACCTGTCCTTTCCCTTCATATAAATTCTTCTGTTCTTGAAACTGGAGTCAGACTTAATGTGGCATTATGTGTAAAGTTACAGTCCACTGCTGAAGAAAGAACAAAAGGGCCAAGCCAGGGAAATTTACATAGTCTGCTACATCTCCTTTACCTGCAACAGGCCAGCCTAGCAGTTGAGATACTTTCATTAACTTTGGAGAACAGGTAACATAGAGGAGTCATTAAATGGTAAAGGAATTTAAGACTAAACAGAAGTTCCTGCTTTATAACTCCCTATCTCTTTTTCCACTGCAGACAATCACATTATGTAATTGTTTTTATAAAAGAACTCTGACTCATTCTAAAATGAGTTTATTCACTATTAGTACAGAGAAAGTAAAAGGTTCTTTACCCTCTGATGACAGGACACCTACCTATTTCCAGCCTGAGTTCACAGAGAGTTTATGGACCCATTACTCTTTGTGCAGTATTGTCCTTCAGTTTATCTACGTCTTCTTACTTCTGGTGATTCTCAAAACCCTTCTTTGAATTGTTCTGCCTTGTAAAATTAAGTTGAATTATTTTAGTCTCATCCCATAAGATGGGAATTCAGTTATTGTGGTCATAGCTGTTGCCTTTCTCTGAACCCATTCCTGTTGGGATTTATATCCCAATTAAATAAAAACAACCGGAATTTTCAGAAGACGCTAGACCAGGTCTTACCATACTTCCCTCTGCTTCCCTTCCTATAATAAAAACATTTGATCTTTAGCCGCATTTGTCATTTTCATTGCACAGCAAATCCTCATGTCTGTCTTGTGATCTGGTAGTTCCATGTAGGCCTTCCCTTTGTTACTTCCAGAGGATGAGTTCCCAGACTACAAGAACAAATTTTGCTACTATTCTCCATCTATTTGACCTTGCATTTTGTGCTTCTCACTCTGAAGCATTACTATGAGATGGCCAGGGAGGAGATGTGTTGCTCATAGAGGAGCTCATGGAACTTCACTAGTAGGAGGGAAGACAAGGTGGTTACGGTTTTTATGGTGGAAGATGCTCTGTCTTCAGACACATAAACAGAGTCTGGGGTTTAAATACACTACTGCCTCTGTAAAGAAGGACAAATTGTTATGCCTAATGGCAAAAGAATATTCTCAAGCTTTTGCTCCTCAGTGAAGCTCCTCTAAACCTGCCTTTCTGTGAGAGGACTGGTGCTCTTTCCACGCATCTATTAAGTATCCCAGTGCATAGCAGAAGTTACAATGGGCACAGAAGTAAATAAGATCAGGCATTTATTTCCAGCTTGATTCTTGACTTTTCATTAGCCTAGCTGCACTGGAAGGTGAATTGAAATTATATGAGGCCCAGAATAGAATTGGAATATGTGTTTTGTC
This sequence comes from Gorsachius magnificus, assembly GCA_034008185.1. NCBI lineage: Eukaryota > Metazoa > Chordata > Aves > Pelecaniformes > Ardeidae > Gorsachius > Gorsachius magnificus. The sequence continues at coordinate 93,065,278 of CM067081.1, forward strand.
TTGTTGCAGATTTGCTATCAATAAAGACCTTACTGGTTAGACATACTGCTTGAATTTAAGAGAAAATAGCTATCTGTCTTTTAGCATGCTTCTGGACCAAGTGGAATAATTGGTTCTTTGAAACAGAAATTAGTTCTTCATTCACAGATCCTGGAAGGAAGCTCAAATTGGAAAAGTTGTCTAAAATAGATGAGTTTGGAGATACCATTTCGTACAACAGAATCAACCCATTTAATTAAAAGCTTGGTTGTCAGTCACTATTTTCTTTCTAAGGTTACCCTGGGGTTGAAGTGACACACATCACTAAAGATAGAGCAGTGCAAATAAAGGGTTCTGTTTCAACTGAGAAATGAAGAAAGATCTTTTGAAATGGGTAGAAAGTTTTGATTAATTGACTCTTTTATTATTATTTATGGGATGTTTTTTACACTTTCATATGAAAATCTGAGGAACTGTTCAAAACACATCAAAAGAAATTATTTCAGCTTGTCCAGGTAGAATGGGTTCAGATTCTTGTGCTGTAGGGCACAACACAAGCTGAAAAGTCGACCAGAATTGCTTAAAAGAGTCTTTTGCATGTTACAAATCCAGCTCAAAGCCATTGACTTCCCCAGAAGGGTTTAGAGGAGTACCAGAAGTACTAAATAGGTGAAGACCCATGCCCACGTGTTCCATCTCCTTGCTCTTCTCATGGCTTCCCTGCCTAAGTGTTGTTAGAAAGATTTCTCATTACCGGCTCAGTCTTCACATGCAACACAGACTTAGCTGACCTCTGGGGTTACAACAGAGCTCACATATCTCCCACGCAGTCTGCTTTTCAACTTCTGTCATTCCTCTGCAGCCTGTGTCAGACAGACCTAAGAGCTACAGTCTTACTCGGATTTTCTTCTCTTCCTCTCTCTTTTTGTTGAGTTTGGCACAGTTTTTTCCAGAACAGCCAGTGTCCAACCTGTTGCAGATGATTTCCATCTTCTTGGGCTTCTTTCCATGGGCAATTAATAACCTTAAACTCTTTTGGAAAGTCAGTAAATAAAGATGATTTTCTTTTTAGGTTCTGCAGCCTATCAGTCTGAACTCTGAAAACTGCACATAATCACAAACACTTTGCTTTCAAGGTTTCAACCATCACTCTCAAATCTTTATCCTGTTGCGAGACTTTCTTCTGCTGATTTGTAAAAAAACCAAAATCCGTCTGAAAAATTATAATAATTAAATGAGAATATATTTCAAAATATATTGAAAGACAAATTTTAAATACTAAAAATATTAAAGCTTGCCTTTTGCAGCTGGAACAGTAGGAAATTCATTAGTGAAATACTGATTTGTGCAATTAAGTCTGTAGTTCTGATATATACCACATAAAACCCTACACAAGAGAAACCACTGTAATTTAATTTACTCTTTCACTTAATTATCTACTTTGTTTCTTGTAGCCATATAAAAATGCTAATGTTTATCTTTTTTTAAAGCTCCTTGTGCGTTTTCAAACCAAAGTTATATGACCATTTATGTCATCATATGCATCTCACTTATGTCATGCCCAAATTCTGAAAACTAGACTATCTTCACAGAGGAATGAATATAAGGATTTGTTTTACTTAATTCTACAATGCTTTAACTGCTTGAGTGCTGCCAAATGAAGCTGCTAAATCCTCACTGGAATCATTCAATCCTGTAATACTATCAACATTCAAAAGAAAGCTGACAAATATGATTTTATCCACAGAACAGCAGTGATAGAGTAGGCAATAGACTTGAGCATGCAAGATAAAGTGGTCTTTGGGTTGAGTTTTTTGCCATGCTTTCACTAGGGTGACTTTTTCACTAGCATAGCTAGCACAACTAGCCCTCAGTGTAGTGTTTCTGTGACTTTTTGCCCCATTCTTCTTACTTAGCCTTGTGGTTATTGAACTTTTTCAGACACATTTCTAGCTCTCAAGAGGTGGCTCTTTTGATCAACAGATCTGAAGTACTGGCGTCCTACGGAGAGAGCAACCAGCAGCCATTGCCACTAACACCTAAATCCATAGCTTTGGTTTTACACTGCCCAGCTGTCTCTTCCACTTGCACCTGGTGGTCGCTGCCCTAGGGGTCACTGGCACTGCGATGGGAGGCAGAAGGTCCTTGGCCTGCGGTAGGAGGCAGTTGTTCAGCACTGCAGCCTGCACAGCATGAATGTGGACACCTTACTGGTTGCTCAGACAATCTGGCACAACTTAGAGCCTAATGTTGGGTAAGTTTCAGTAGCCAGGTGTTGTAGTCAGCAGCCAGGGTGCAGCCCAGCAGATTGTCAATGCCACAGGACAGCTGTCCAATTCCAGTTTCCTGGGTTTTGACTTACTGAAGTACTGTTGCTTGTTCACGTCCAGCCCGCTTCTTGAGCCAGTATCTTTTTTAGTGTTTCTGTTCTCCCCATTCTTGTTTAGTAAGAGAATTTGCTGTATGGTGACATGAAGTAAAGGGGAGAAAGAGAGAGTAATAGTTCCCTGAAGTATGGAAAAGGGTTCTTCACCATCAGCAAAGCTCTCACCCAGGGAGGGACCATTGGAAAATTCTTTTTTCCTAGAAGGCTAGATGGAAATAAGCCCAAATCTACTGCTTTTAGTGGTAAAAGAAACTATAATGGGAAGGCAAATATCCTAGAATGATAAATATATGACTGCCTGAAGCTAAAATTGGATGGAGTCAGTATCTGCTAAAGATTGTATCTGGGATTCATGTAAAACCCCAAAGACCAAAATCCTGTTTCATATTATAATTTAATAAAACCAAGGCACATGGCAATGGAAAGCATTACTTGAATGCTTGGAAAAAAAATAATTGAATGAAGTATTTCTTCTTTCTGTTAGCATTGCATTCTTCAGACAATTTGTATTCAGAGAAACCTTGTTCTCTGTTCTGGAGCAATAGCTTCTGACATAATCTTACCATAATATTTAACTATCTTTTTTCCATTATAGAAGGAACTAGAAATAGGACAAACCCCCCATTCTTCTCACCCTCAAAATTAAAAATATACTTTCAACATTCAGCAAGAGAAAATAGCTAACCACAGAGAGACATTTGCTCCCAGATTCTCAGGCTGTTTGTTTTCTTACACATTTTGTTTTGTTCTTGTGGTACTTGATGTTGTACTGTGACCAGCACTGAAATGAAGAGTGGCTGCCTGATTAGAAGATTACATTTATACTGTCTGTTACAGGTGGCCTTCTGATTACTGTTGGGATCAGGTTTGACTACCTTCTTTATCTCCAGGATGCAGGTATATATTTCAGAGTCACTAAAAACATGCCCTCCAGAAACTCCACATAGTATGCTATTTGCTAGGCAACCATGTAAATGACAGACCAGATTTGGAGGCCTGCTTTCCAAAGTGGCACATACTTGGTTTAATTGTTTCATTTCAAATTGGTTTAGCATCTTATGTCTTCAGAACAAAGATCCAATATTAGTAATCAATGCTCAAAAACAAAAAAAAAAAAGGAAAAAAGAACAAAAAGAGTTGATTTCTTAGTACTGATGGAGAACAAAGACACAATATGAAGTAGCAAATAATTAAATAATGTATATGGGCAGAAAGGTAGAAGATTTCTATATAAGCTGCAGCTGGACACTGGATAGTGAATATTAAAAGATGGACCAGTGTAATATCCAATGGGACAGATAGCCTGTGCAGCACATTGTTTTCTAAGTAGCTTGTAATTAGTATACAGAGATCTCAAAAGGACCCTGCAAATTGACAAAGACACACTTTCAAGAAGATAAAAGTCAATAAAAAAACTGGAATGCAGAAGTCCCTAATCCCAAGATCTTCTGATACTGCATGCATTCATAATTGTTTCTTCACATTAATGTACTGTATTTGCATAGCAAGAGCAAAAATAATTAATTTCTGAAACAAATTTCATGCATATGTCACACATCATGCTAAGAGTGCTTTGGCAGTTCTGTTCTGATGAGACTTTGGTTTGACCATAATGTCAAGAGGAGTAATTCGATTTGCAGTCAGAAAGACCTGGAACTCTATTCTGCTCCCTGGCCTGCAGCCAGGTCACACTGGGTTGTGATCTCATAAACTAAGAAAAGTCAACACAGATCAGAATCTGAGAAAATGAGCATTCAATGATTTAGAAGCTATGCTCCTCATTTCAAATCAGCAATGCCCCAAGATGGCATTGAGGGCTCTGTTCCAGGATGGAGCCATCATTCAAACTGAATATAAACCTGATTCTTTGACAATTTGTATTTATTAAAGATCCAGGCTACTTTTCATTGTCCTGGGCTTACATCCCTACCCACTTCTCCAAGCTGACCTCTGCATGTTGCTGGTGCACTGACCAATGAACTTGGAAAATGCACTGTCACATCTTGTCCCTAATGTGTTTTCTGCACAACTTTTGCTGCTGTACAAAATGTAGCACTCAATGGTAGCTGCAGTCACTTTTTTACTTCTTTACTGTTGGACATACGTTAAAGCACATGTAAGTTTTGAGTATTGGTGCAGTCAGGAATAATCTTAGCAGTTGTCACAAAAAAAAACCCTAAATATAAATAAAAGGTAACTTTTTTTTCTAGGGAGAGTGAGTGGTCATCTCTACATAGTTTACAATACATAATTTTTATATTCCTTAGGATCTTCTAGAACGAGTGTTATAACTGTGGCACAAAACTGGGTGCCTAGGAACCCCATTAGCTATATCTACCAAGAAACTGAGAATAATGATAAAGAATGAGAAGGAAAATAAAAACCCAACAGCTTTCTGACATCGAGAAATTGTTTTGAGAAACAATAGAGGCAAAAGACAGATGACAGGAAAAAAAGGGGGAAGGGAACATGGTGAAAGAATACAATTGGTGAAAAGTCAAAAGAAGCTTGAGGTAAGAGATGTTATCTCTAAGCATTTAAGGATTTTTTCTTTATTGTCAGATTTTAAGTGAATACTGTCCTTTAAACAAAGAGTAGATTTTTTTGGCAAATTGCTTGGCACAGCATTTCAGGCCAGAAATCTACTTCAAAGAAATTCTGGATGTCAGAAACATTTATCTAATGAGGTCTTTGTACACTATCACTAGAGAAGCAGACGACTGCTTTTGCAAAGTTATAGACTGGCACTTACTGAGATTTTCAAAATTCAAAACTGAGGTCTTTGTACACTATCACTAGAGAAGCGGAGGACTGCTTTTGCAAAGTTATAGACTGGCACTTACTGAGATTTTCAAAAATTCAAAAATGTTGCACTGGCTGCAGTAGGGATATTATTATAATTTAAGCTTGGTCTACAAAGGGGAGGCAAAGAATGGGAAAGACCATGTCTCATATATCCCCATCCATGTCATCTGCAATGGATAGTAATCCTTCTGTGAGTGACTGCTTCACTTGGGGTTATTCTTTGCCTGTACAATCAGTTTGTTTCATCAATTACTAAATTTAAATTTACGATTACTTTAATAAACAATTACTAAACTTAAAAGTCAAGATTTACTTTTGATGTGAAGTTGCAAATATCAGAATACAGGTAATCAGGTTTATGTTGCAACTGGCCTGAAATGGCAAGGGAGAAAGGGAGAGTGATCCATGCTTCACATCCATGATGCTGGATTGTCCGAGGACAGCAGAACAAGTTGCAAGTGATCTGGCCCAGAAGGGTCAGCACAATCTAGGTGCAGCACAAAAGAATTTAGTCCTGTTCTATTTGGCTTTTCTTACAGCTGAGCAGGATGCATTTCTCCCACTGAAAGATAAACAACCTAAATAGGGATGATTGCAGGACCAGTATCTCTACTGGTATCTCATTCCATGAGTAGTTCCGTGAAATAATTGAAGCAGAGCTTGGACTAAGTTAAAGAAATAGAATAAGAGTATCCTAATCTGTGTATCCCTTAATATTTTGGTTTTTGTTAGTTCAGATGATCAATATTACAGACATGCATCTCAGAGCTTATATTGCATGTCTACTGGTGCCTTGGACCCAGGTGAATAAGAAGGCATATTTTTAACTCCTAAACCCAGCATTATAATTCAAGACACATATACTGTCTTCTAATTTTATGAAATGGAATTATTGCCTGCTGATGTTAATTCCCAAAGAGAATGTAGTTCTCTTTGCTGTGGTGTTGTTCAGAACAGGTTATTATAGATAGTTGTGTTGCTAAACTATGCTCACTATCAGTCAGGAACGAAAAAAGCCTCAAACCAATGGGAAAATGCTAGAAAAGAAATTTAATTTTTAACATATAGTCATCTTCAGCTCTTAGAAAAAAAAAAGGTACTTATCACAAGCTAAAATATGAAGAAAAAAGCAAGACTAAAAATAATAACAAGCTACACTGCAGAATAAAATTTTTCAGGAAATGGACCCACTGGGGATGCATTAGAAGCCTGATAACTTTGGGGACATTTAAGCTAGAAAGGCAAAAAAAGCTAGCATTGTCACGTAAGTGTCAGACATGTCCTAGAAAAAAGAAGCATAAGATGACAACATAAATCTTTTTCATTTGAAGTTGTTGTGTACAAATATAGCTCAGGCACTGGTAAAAATAAATAAATAGATGCATATCACATGCACTAAATATTCCAGTGAAGTTAATAGGAACTTGAAAGAAATTGTATGGATGTACTTTATACAAAGTTTATAAAGCATACAAAGATGTACAAAGAAAGTATGAAGTCCCGTGTCTCTCTACAAAAACAGTCTGGGGGATTACTGGTCTTTTCTAGTTCATCTTAGATGATCTGCTTGTCTTATTCTTCTTCAGACAGAAATTCTCACTCACACAGGAAAAGCAAGAGAAAGAAAAATTGTTCACTTGAGCATTTCTTCCTGGGTCAGATCTTGTATTGTTTTCTTTAGCCTGGAAAGAAACAGAAGATACATTTTCCACTTTTTTCCCCCTACCATCACTAGACTGGGTTCCTTTACAGATGGTGCAAGCTTCCAAGCAAGCCTGATGTTTGCTCCCACTTTCCCCCATTTTCACACCTTGGTCTCTTAAGTCCCCTCAGCCCATCACCCCGAGTGTTCAGCCACACCTCTTTCCCAAGCAAGCATTGCTTTTTTTTATAAAGGAATTGATCAAAAGCTGCCCTGAGTCAGCAAACACCTTTCATGCACAAAGAATGCTCATCTGCTCAGGAATATTAAGAATTCGCTGTGAAAGACGGTTAAAGAAGCAACTACTTCTGATATGAATAATGGGAGTCATCATGACTGAAAACTGATCACTGAAATTACTTCACAGCTGAAAACAGTGTCTGAAAACTGATCTCAGCTTACAGCAGAGACAAGGAACACTTTCACCAATGAAAGATCAAACATACTTGGTGTTAACATACACCTTCGTGCTACAGAACAGTAGCATGCACACCATTCAGGTGCTGACTGAACTTGCAGAATTGCACTAAAGACACATGGTTCTCAATGAATGACTGGCAGGCAAAAACTGGATACAAGAGCAAATCAGGCAAATCTTACCAGGGAATCCCAGAGATAGATAAAGATTTCTTTTTTTTTTCATGAAGGTTATGTAAATATGTTGAGCTATTAATCCCTGTTGAGCTATTACTCCTTGTACAAGTGGCTTAAGGCAACTACAGTCCAACATGAAACCTAATCTGCATGTAGACTCAATTCAACAATCCAAAACCATGTTCAACAACATTTGTTAATGCATACAGTCCCACTGAAAATCACTGAGAAATGACTGTACAACTTACATTGTACATTTGTGTCATACAAATGGGCAAGAAAGCGCTAAGTGCAAAATAACTTGTAATAAACTATGTGAAATATTTAGAGTTTATATTTTTAAGGGAGACTGGTGGGAAAAATTGATTTTTAAAAGATTTCCTGAGTGGCTTTTTAAATCTTCTTTACAGAGGAGTGTCCTCAATGTATTGGACAAAACAGTTTTCATCAATGGGACATAATAAACTTTTATTTTCTTGCAGCTCCAACAGTATTTACAATGTCATGGAGATAGTTGGTGTCTTTACTAAAAGGTTGAGAAGTAAGATTAATACACTTGGAAAGACCCTTAAACAGCATGAAGCTTCAACACAATCTCACTTTTTATAGTAAAGCATTTACTTTCTGTTCTTGTGTTTAAGGTGATTTTTGATAATTGAATTCTTTTCCCCAAAAACATTTTGAGGTTTTAGTTTTCACCATTAATAAATTATATTAAAGCACTAGAAATACCTTGGAGATAGAAAATACTGTCATGAAAACTGACTTGTTCTTATGATAATGAAATACCACAGGCAGCTTTAGTTTCAGCAGTACTTCTGTGGCAATCTATGTTCAGAAGTCCTGGTGGTCACAAGAATATCTGTTCAGCTTCTGCTGTCTGTCTGAAACAACCTAAACTAGACCATTTAAGGAAAAAATGGATGCTTTAAACTTTCAAACTGCACACATCATTGGAATCATTTATTACTTTTGCTCTTACACTGTCTAGGCACTTTCCAAAGGAACTTCCATCCAAAAATGTTGAAGGTTTAAACTGAGAGGTGGTGCAAAACCTCAAAGATCAGAGTAAGAAGAAAAAGGGGACAGTATGATTGATTACTTTAAGTTAGCAGCGACAAGACACATGCCTACAGCTCAGTGAAAGGGAAAGAAAGCCAATGGGAGGAAGGAGGCAGGGAGTTATTTTTGTTTTCTTTTTTTATATCATTCATTATTTTAAAGACATCTATCATGCCTCTTCTCATTCATCTCTTCTGTAAACTACATGCCTTCAATCTCTTCACCCTCCCTCCCTGTGAAGGTTCAACCACCTCTGCAATTATTTGCTCTCTATCCTAGTTTTTGCTGTACTCTTTTCTGAGAAGTTAACAAGAACAACTAAAAATAATTGTTAGGTCATTTACATTTTTTTAAAGAGGCAATCACTATCATTATTTATAAAGGATTTAATATTCATGTATACATGTGTGGGAATATATTGCTAATATAATATGTTCTGGTTTAATTTCCATTGAATTCTCGATGTGGTCTTTTTATGTGAGAAGAGGCAGTCAGACCCAGCGATGCAGGAGAGGGGTTCCAGACCACAGTCTTTTATGGCAGAATGGAAAATAGGAGACAAAGGCAGCAATATAACTTAGTGCTTTGTGTTCATCTGCAGGAACTACACGGGAGCCGTTTTGGTGTTGGAATAAAGGTCATGATATGAAACACCAAGTATATCGCTGATTGTCTCTGACTGTGAAACTACAGCACGAGATCTCTGTGCTGGCTCTTCCTTTGGCTCCTGCTGCCCATAGTGAAATGAAAATCTTGTGACCTCTTACAGGACATGTATCTGTCACCCCCCTTCTAGAGCATATGCCTGAAATCTAATGACTTCATTTGCTCCTCTTCAGTTTTTAGGCACACTGCCAGCTGGCAATCTTCAGTGGTGCATGTAAAAAGCTGCAATACCGATCCTTTACCCAAGCAATATCTCATGGCCTGCCAGCATTTTCTCACATGCAAAGAAATAAAACAAAGGGATTCCCAATTTGTACATTTCCTAAGGTGATACAGTTACTAAAAATGAAGAAATTCCCCACATCTGCTTCACATTTTGAAACGTCAAAAATGGATTCAGAAAAGGCATTTTTAAAGTCACCTGTAAAGAAACCATATTGGTCAGTCCTACTTTTGATTTCTGAGGGTTTCCCCCCCTAGTGCAGGTGTTTGTGAGATTATTTCACTGGTTCAGATTACCAATACTCCCAGGGGGAGAACAGAGTGGGCACAAGACCTCAGACTGGGTGAATTAGAGAAATAGTAATGTTTGGAAGTAGAACAGCCACATTTCATAGCATCCTATAGCAATAAGGTTCCCAAAATATCACAATGGGATATCCAGCTGTAGAAACCAGTAAGTCTGGAGCACAAAGCTATGGTAAAACTGAGCAAACAGATCACACCAGGACAGAGAATATGCCAGATGTCATTAGAGCAACTGTCAGAATGCCCATCTCTAAATATGAATAAACTACTACTAATAATTTATAAGTTAATTACAAGAATAATTATAAGCAGGTAGATTAAATAAGAGATGAGCTAGCAGGAAGATCTGTAAATCCTTTGGAGACAGCAAATGAACTGAGACAGATAGTCATTTTATTGTCAAAGCACGCTGTGATAAAGACAATACACATCAGCCTTTCATAAGATTCCTCATGAGAATCCAAAAGAATACAGCTTTTGAAAGAATTTTTACAGCCTCCCAGCACAGACACCACATCCCACATGTGAAGAACAAAGCCTAATTTTCCTTGGGCTAATATTGATAAAAGTTACAGCTACTTGAAAGAATCCTCCTACTGCTGAAAAGAGTTTGGACAAGGCAATTTTTGCTATTACAGGCCGAGCATGATTCTTTTCTATTTGACTTTTGAAATCACTTTGCAAAGCTCAGAAATTATGTGTTTGTTGGATATGTATCTAAATGTTAATCCTGTGAAAGACATCCACAAAGGAACTTCTATTTCTATACTTCTCCTTTCAGGAGTAAATTACCTTCTCACCCAGTATTTCTCACAATCCAAAACTGTAAAGGGAGATTAAAGTCTCTCCTGCTGATTTGTTCACATACATAGCTATCAATAATTGCACCATTGATCCCTTTCAGCTGTCTGAATTTGCTTATAGCTATCTGAATATAGTCACACAGTTTCCTTTAAAAACTGCTATGGTCCACCCCTGCATCATGCATTCTTTTAGGCATTCACATATACACCTAGTTTTGTGTGAGTTTAAGTATGCAAATATATCAATTTGCCTTAGATCTCGGTCAGAAGTATTCCAGGCAAGAGTCATAAGTATTCCAGGTAATTATCACCACTATCCAAAGCTAGGCTTTGCTCATAGCAGGGTCAGTGAGAGCCATTTGCTAACTGTCCAGTTGCGTTTTGAACATCTCCAATAGTGAAGACACTTCAGCCTCTCAGGGAATCCAGTTTGACTGTCCTCTTAGGAAAAATAGGGGGGTTTTGTATGTTGAGACAGAATTTCCCATATTTCAGTTTGTACCCATTGCCCCTTGTGCAGTCTCTGTGACTCCACTGAGAAGAGTTTGGCTCTGTCACAGTTACTCCCCCATCAGGCATTTATACACATTGATAAGATCCCCCTAAGCCTTCTCTTCTCCAAGTGGAGCAGTCCCAGCTCTCTCAGCCTCTCCTCATATGAGAGGTGCTCTAGTCCCTTAATCATCTTTGTGACACTTTGCTGGACTCTCTCCAGCATGTCCATGTCTCGTCCTGGGGAGCCCAGCACTGGACCTAGCATGCCAGGTGTGTCTAAACATGGTTAAGTAGAGAGGAAGGATCACCTCTCTTGACCTGCTGGTGTTGCTCTGCCTAATGCAGCCCAAGGTGCTGTTGGTCTTTATTGCCGCAAGGTAACATTGTTGGCTTATGTCCAACTAGGTGTCCACCAGGACTGTCAGGGCCTTTTCTGCAGGGTTTCTTCCCAGCTGGTTAGCCCTCCACCTGTACTGGTGCATGGGGTTATTTCTTCCCGGGTGCAGAACTTGGCACTTCCCTTTGTTGATCTTCATGAGTATCCTGTTGGTTCATTTCTCCAGCCTGCCAAGGTCCCTCTGAATGGCAGCACACCCATGTGGTGCATCAACCACTCCTCACAGTTTTGTATCACCTGCAAACTTTCTGAGGGTGCACTCTGACCCCTCTTTCAAATCACTACTGCAGAGGTTATCTTACCTTGACCTTGGCCTATAAAGCTAGGTGACCTGTTCAGTGTTACTCTTTATGAACCAGATCCACAGGATGCCAGCCCTTGGTGTAAATACAATCACAAACTGTCTTAGCCCTGAGAAAATATTTCTTGCATGAAGTACAAAAACTTCCCCAATTACTCTGCATTTGAATTGAATTTGAAATTAAGATTTGACAACTGTGTTTGCACAGCATCTTTCCAAATGGTACACTATTTTCCCACAAATGTACAGTCTGAATTGGGAAAAAAAAGGCAACGTTGTGAGTCTTAAGAATTTTTCATATTTTTAAATAGAGCTCTGATTAATATTAAAATTATGTGATGTTCCCATGTTTAGCCCAGTTTAGCTGAAGGCTGCCAAAAACAGCAGTGGAAAGGGGATGAACTTCCTACACTGTGTTTAGCCCAGTTTAGCTGAAGGCTGCCAAAAACAGCAGTGGAAAGGGGGTGAACTTCCTACACTGTATATCTCCATGAGACATGAGCTTCAAAGACTGTGTAGGCAACTTAAAACCTAATGCAATTAAAGTTAATCAGTTTATGGTCCCTTTGACGGTGTACAAGAAAATGTAGAATTTTTTCCTCCTTTATTAATTCTGCGTTTAGAGTTCTAGCTTTGAAATGTACAAAAGGGAAAAAGATGACAACATAGAACTCACCTATGTCACAAATATTGCATATTTTGCAAAACATATTTGTAATGTGACATTTTTTTGATGCAGTAAGAGAAAGATGCTCCTATGAGATACTTAATTTCTTATTTCCTGCCTGTCACATTTTTATCATTAATATAGTTTGCTGAGTAGCTAACGAAATGGTAATGGAAAGCAAAATTTCTGATTTTCTTCATGTTGTGTTTCTGGGCAAATGGTAGTGTGTTTTGTCTTATCTAAGCATTTCCCTTCAGCCCTAAATGGAGCCCTCACCTCATAGTGGTTTTTTGCATAGTTCCTGTATTCTTGAGATAGTTTCTTAGAACCACTAGGCCCCTAGTGACTTTTTACCACTACTGACAGCACTAATCATTTTTATTAATAATAATTACTACTATTATTACTATTATTTACATGTAAAGGAAAACTCAAATGCCTACTTTCCTGAATAGTGTCTCTCAACAAAAATTAAGAGAAAAGTCTTCAAAGAGAAGTAACTGCAGTCTGGTAATTATTATTCTTCTTCTCTCACATATCACTCATTCTCATAGGGTTTTATTTCCTATAAAAGAAGATTCCAAATTTAAAGAAAAATAGGCTTCATAATCTGAACGAAGCTCTGTTCAATGTTCTGCAGGTGAATACGTGAATTTTTCTATACTTATAAAGAGAAAATCTGTCATTAGCTTTACATCATATCATTAGAATCATGTATCATGAGAAAAATTAAGAATTGCCCTTTTTTTCAGTTCTGTTGGAAAACCAAAATACACACACAAAATGGATGGAGCAGCACACAGAATACCAGTATATCAGAATATCAGAATACCAGTATTTTCATTTATGCAAGTGTGATCATGGGAAATGATGAAAGAGCAGTTTTAATAATTTCTTGGTGACTGTCAAATCTTCAAATCCAAATCCAAGTCTGGCAGAGTGAATGCAACTCTTCAGAGACTGATGGTACAGAACCGGATTATGTCAGGCTGAATTTGGTCCAGAGACCAAATGGTTAACTCCACGTGCAAGCAGCCTTTCCTTTCAGGTTAGGGAAAGCTATGCATGACATTTATGTCCTTAGGGGAAAATAACAATCATCTTTAGCAGATTTACTACTAACTTTGTCCCCTTTCAACAATTTTCTTCAAGTACCATAACCATGCACATGTGAATTCATACTCGAAGTCTCCCCATCTGCCCCCCCAAGATGAAGTCTTGAAATATTTCCAAAGTCATTGCAGTAAACACAGTGCTAGATAATTTATAGAATATTTCTGTCAAGGAGAACAATTTTTCTTTAAGTATGTGTTGTGTACTGTACAATGTTCCCTGTTAGGAAAATATTACCATCCTCTTTACAGCCTTGATAAACTTCCATGGGATTATTTTTGCATAATTTTTCCTACTGTTAATTTACTAAGACCAGAATCAGATATTAAAGTCAAATTCATGAAATCCAAAATACACAAAGTGCACTTTAATTTGCAGTATTGACATCACTGTAGATCAATTAGTTTCTGTTAACGATAAGTGATGCTCCTTGAGAATAATGCAGCAAAGATTAGCTGGAACTGGTTATGTTCTCTGCTGCAAGAGCTTCAAAGTTGAGATTCTTTCAGACTGATGAAACAGAAAGAAAAGGAAACTACAAAGGATATGAAATCTTGTTATCAGCAGAAGAAGGCATAAATTGTGTGGAAACTCATTTTACATTATTTTACGGCATTTCTTAGGGATCTTGATTTTGGTGTGTTCTGTTGCTTTACTCATCTATTTGCAAGCGCTCAATCCAATTAAGACCATAAATTCATGGATTAATATTCCTTAATATTCTATCCCAGGCATATTAACATCTTAATCACTTTCTTAGAGCAGAACCATCCCGCTCATGCCCCCATTAAAGATGTGGATTAAAAAAACATTCCCGTCTGCAGTAAGAATAGTTTAGTTCAGGAACTTGTGATAAATAGCATCAGTTTCTTTCTAATGAAAATGGTGCTCACTTAGTCTCTCATATGTCCACATATTAAATGAACTGATCTTACAGGATATTTGAATAAATAATGAAGATAATTTATTCTTAACAGCAATGCTGTCTGCCTTCCTCTTCTACCATACTGCAAAACAAAACAATACAACAATAAAAAATACAAAAGGAAATCAATAGAAAAAGTGGGTCTAACTCTCTTTCTGTTAACAATTTGTCCTGGCCTTCAGCTTTCCTGTCCACAGAGCAACTGTGATTAACATGCTCTACTCCCACAATGGGACCAAACGGTGGCAGCATGGCGACATTGACCATTAATGCTAATTGGAATAATTGCATTTAAAGGAAATCAGTTGTATGTCAGAGCAAGGAAAAGCTTTGGCACAGAGAAGGGTAGAACCTAAAAGTACATATGCACATACTTATGCTTGCAATGAACTGCCCAGCTACATTTGAACCAGGATATTTCCTGGTATTGTACTATACGGTAACATCCTAGATCTGTTTAATTGGCTAATTATTACCATTATTTCCTATTAGAAATATCAAATTTATTATATTTAGTTTCCAGATGAAGAAACACACCTCTCCCAACCTGCTCTTGGCCCTCACACTTCTAGCCAGCTCATTTAATGCTTTCCTAAACATTTTTGAGAACACAGACAGACCATGCAACTAGCTGAGTTTTTAAAATTACGTATCCTCTCTACTGGGATGCCTTACTTTTATTGACAAAGGCTGTTGGTGAATGACCAGTGTTTATACTCTGAAGAAAGTGCAAGAAGCTCTACCTTCAGTTCACCAGGGCAATCAGTTGTCTGTGCGCTGCCTACATCAGGCCAGCCTCGAGGCTTTGCAGCAGCTCAGTCTGCACTGAATTTACTGGGGCGGATACGAAGGTAGGTGCACTCCAGAAAAGAGGAAGAAAAATAGATTAAAGGGGATGCTTGTTCCTCTGATTAATAGTGGTAGGGCTCCCCCGCTGATTTGGAGGGATCCATCCCTGTCTATCCCTCCTCCCATCCCTGTCTATCCCTCCTCCCAGTGATACCCACCACTTGGCACCCTGTGCCTTTCTGTGTGGCACTGAGAGCATTGATTGTCTGGAGGACAATCAGGGGATCAGGCCCAGTCAGCATGGGTTCATGAAAGGCAGGTCTTGCCTAACCAACCTGATTTCCTTCTATGACCAGGTGACCCACCTGGTAGGTGAGGTAAAGGCTGTGGATGTTGTCTACCTGGACTTCAGCAAAACCTTCAACACAGTCTCCCATAGGATTCTCCTGGAGAAGCTGGCAGTTCATGGCCTAGATGGGTGTAGTCTTCGCTGGGTTAAAAACTGGCTAGATGGCCAAGCCCAGAGAGTCATGAATGGAGCTAAATCCACTTGGCGGCCAGTCACAAGCGGTGTCCCCCAGGGCTCAGTTTTAGGGCCGGTCTTGTTTAATATCTTTATCAATGACCTGGATGAGGGGATTGAGTGTGCCCTCAGTAAATTTGCAGATGACACCAAACTGGGTGGTAGTGTTGATCTGCTCGAGGGGAGGAGGGCTCTGCAGAGGGACCTGGACAAGCTGGATCGATGGGCTGAGGCCAATTGTATGAGGTTCAACAAGGCCAAGTGCCGGGTCCTGCACTTTGGTCACAACAACCCCATGCAGCGCTACAGGCTTGGGGAAGAGTGGCTGGAAAGCTGCCTGGTGGAAAAAGCCCTGGGGGTACTGGTTGACAGCTGGCTGAATATGAGCCAGCAGTGTGCCCAGGTGGCCAAGAAGGCCAATGGCATCCTGGCTTGTATAAGGAACAGTGTGGCCAGCAGGAGTAGGGAAATGATCGTGCCCCTGTACTCGGTGCTGGTGAGGCTGCACCTCGAATACTGTGCTCAGTTTTGGGCCCCTCACTACAAGAGAGATGTTGCATTGCTGGAACATGTCCAGAGGAGAGCAACCAAGCTGGTGAGGGGTCTGGAACACAAGTCTGATGAGGAGCAGCTGAGGGAACTGGGTCTGTTTAGTCTGGAGAAGAGGAGGCTGAGGGGAGACCTGATCGCCCTCTACAACTACCTGAAAGGAGGCTGTACCGAGGTGGGGGTTGGCCTCTTCTCCCTGGTAACAGATGATAGGACGAGGGGGAATGGTTTGAAGTTGCGCCAGGACAGGTTTAGGCTAGACATTAGGAAAAATTTCTTCACCAGAAGGGTTGTCAGGCTCTGATATGGGCTGCCCAGGGAGGTGGTCGAGTCCTCATCCCTGGAGGTATTTAAAAGAAGGATAGATGAGGTGCTTAAGGACATGGTTTAGTGGTGGGATGGCAGGGTTAGGTTAAAGGTTGGACTTGATGATCTTAAAGGTCTTTTCCAACCAAAGTGATTCTATGATTCTATGATTCTATGAAGTGGGGACTCTTGGGTCTCTTTTGCAAGCACAGTGTAGAGAATGGTCATTAATCACTTTGCTGCTCAAGACATTTTGCCTCTGTCTAGGGTGGCTCCACATTGCTTGAAGGATGGTCATGGAATTAAGTGCTATTGGTCCTCACAAAGTGAAAATGAATAATCTCATCATCTAACAAACTAATTCGAAACATTAAAGTTTCCTTCATGCCTTCCTTTTAATATCTGTATTTGAAAACATGTCATATATTAAAAAAAAATTAGTATGCCAAGAAAAAGAAATGGAAGGGGCTTTAATTCTTCCCCTCTAAAAAACACAGAATAAAGTCATGTGTCCAACACATTCATTGACATTCACAGGCACACTTGAGAACACAGAAAAAACATTTCCCCAGTAAACTATCTCCAAAAAACTATATCCATAGATAACCACTCTGACTGATGAGAGCAGAATTTGGGTCTGCATGTAAGGTCCTATAAGAAATTTGCATTCTTTTTCTATTTAATAAAATATATATTGATTAGCTCATAGGATTTCATGTTTCATATGTCTAATTATAAACTGATGTTAAATGTTAATATAGGAAATTATATTCATATATTTTAAGCAAGATTGAGAAAAGCTATTAATTATGATTTGAGTGGTTTTAAGTGCTGTTGAATCGTATGTGATTCAGTTGTTTGCCCCACGGCTAAAGCAATGGGATTTTTAGCAAGGCACTAAGGATTTCTTACTGACAGCCTACTGCACTTTTCACCCACTCACCCTACATCCTTCTATCTTCTCCATCTGAGACTAAAAATTTCTCATGCATTAAATCTGAACGTCACTGATTAGGTTTAATTCATTGATCACTACATAATTTCATTCGCTGTTTCTGTTATGGGAAAAACGGCTCAAAGCCTCTACAAGCCTCATGGCTAACTCTGAACGTACCACAATACTCCCTGATATCTCTACAAACCTTAGATTCGGTTTGTCAAACTGCTAGATTATCCACTGAAATTTAAAACAGAGGAAGTTTCTAGCTCTTCAGCTCAAATGAGCACAAATATTCTCCATGCTCAGGAACTATGAGCCAAGAGGAAAAAAAAATTATTAAGTCATTGTCATCATTTTTTGAAATTGCTCTAAAAAAAAAAAAAAAAAAAGCTGGAGGTTGGCCAGGCTGCTATTGGGTGTTTACAACTGTGTTATCAGGCCTCTCAAGCTAAATTATCTCAATGAATTGACTTAGAAAGATCACCTCTTCTTTCTGCGCTGCTGTGGATAATAATGGTATTTATCTCTCCCTGTGAGTATTTGAGGATCTACTTAAGTATCAATAATCTGACTTCCAAAGGCTCTATAAAAGTGTAAAACATTGATGTAAGTAAGCAATACTTACTATTTAACTATGGAAGACATAGATTAACTTCTCAAGGGGTGAAATTTAGACACTATTTGTTATGTGAATATCCTGTATATTTGCCAGCACAACAAGAAACAGGACAAAATTACAAGAGGCTTGGGTGACTCACCGATACTGCTTCACATTAAATAAAGACAACAGCAAGCATTATCAGTGTTGCATTTCCATGCTCATTGTGCTTTGAGAGAAAATAAATGCCCACAACCTGAGAGAATAGAATTGTCATCCTGGCTAAGCAATTAGTTTCTCATTTAATATTACTATTGTCATGAATGCCCAGCATGTGCCTGGATGGCTGCAGCAGAGAGTAACAGCAGCATTTAAAATGTTTTGGGTTTTTTTTGTTGTGATTCACTCAATTTGATGTTTAAAAGACTAACAGTTTTCTGTTTTATCTAACCAGCAACAGAATCACTCTATGCTGTTAACAGGACAAATTTAGATGTTGTTGCATTTTCATTAATTTTTTTTCTTTTTAATGCAGTGCTCTGTCAGGGGAACTAGATATCTAGACAAAAGCCCGCTTTGTCTAAAAAACTCACCCTGCAGTTTTAAAAGTAAAGGTAAGCTTCTCACGGATTAATGGAAAATAAAGCCATACAGTAACTGGCTTCAAAATACAGTATAAAGTTTATCTGGCTTCTAACCAACGCCCTGATCCACAAAAGGACTTCAGCTTCCACAGGAGCACCCAGCACCTAAATCCACAAGCGCTGTCCACAGAAATCCCCACTTAAACTTTGGGACTCCTTAAGTGATGATGAGTAAAAGCCGCAGCATCTCTGCTTATCCTCTGTGGAGTCAGCACCTTGGCTCTGCTTCCTTCCAGCAAGTGCCTGGCAGGGCCAGGGACCCGGGTGGTCATCGTGGCAGAGACTTAGCGTTGGTGTAGCAGCCAGGAGGTCACGCTGCTTCAGTAGCTGCAGCAAGAAAGCAGTGTGGAGGCTGTGGTTCGAAGGGGTATCTTAGACTTAAGACGCTTCCCTCTTGGTTTTCCAGAGTTGACAAATTTCCATTGATGGCACACTCCCCTTGACTTGAGAAGGAGTGGGGTGATATTAACTGTAAGAAATCTGAGGTGATGTGCAATCAGAAGCAGAAAGACAGGTGAAAATACAATCCCAACCCCAGATGCCAGTTTGATCTTTTTCCCCTGCATCACTTTTCTACCTGAATGTGTGAGGACATTATATAAGATTAGCAGTTCCTGGTGGCAGTTCCTGGTGGTTTCTCCAAATTACTTGCCAAGGGCCAGATTTCTGACCTCTGTTGGGATGAACTGATGCTGCAAATCAGTGAATAGTATTTTAATATACATCGGATTGTATTTTAATATGTGTTTCAATATATATTTTTTTTTTCTTGTTACAAACCCCTTTCATTCTTCATGAAAGTAAGCCACCAAAGACAGAAGGGCAAGGCAGCAAAGCTATATACATCTTGAACACCAAAAAGAGGAAAAGGGAAATTGAGGTTAGGAGGAGACAGGAGAATAAAAGTAAAAATTAAACCAGTGCTGCCAGGAAGACAATCAGCTACATTGCTCGTTATGGGATTTTTTTTCTCATTAGCCAGTTAACTTTAATACCATGTTCAAATTGGGGACTGCCATAAGTGTTGCATGTAATAATCAGATTAATTTTAAAATTTTGGGCAATATCCACACCTTCCTTCCTCCTTTGGTGAAATTTCATTGTTGGCAATACTTTAAGAGCTGGAACTCCTACAAGAACATCACTGCCACATCTTAGATCCAGGGGTTTTTAGCACTCAAATTAGGACACTGTTCAAACTGAAGTTTTTAGTTCAGGTCCCAACAGACATGAGGACTAAGAAGACAGTTTGCCAGAGACTGTCTGGAGCCTCTCACCACACTATTTGGGCTGAGCACCAGGAAGGAGATGTTGAATGCAGTGAAAAAAGCAAAGGGAATATTGGAGAAACATGGAGAAAAAAGGGATTTAAAACCCCACAGCAGAAGGAAAACTAGGAAAGACTTTTAAATCTTCAGTAGCTTTCTACGCATCCAACTTGACATGCCTGTTTCAAAATTAAAATATTTGGGACAAAAAATAAGGGGCTTGACATCTCACTTAATCTGTTTTTTAAACATACACAGGAAACTCTAGGCCCACCTCTGCCATCAGGTGAATAACATAGTCCCAGCTAAGGCCAGCTGGACATGAAACCTACTCAGAGCTGGAGCCTCTGCTCCAGTCTGTCTCTGCTAGAAACAGCATTTTTAAAAAGAAAATGATGATCAAGGAATTTGAAGCTGCCCAAGGCAGTTAATTTTTTTTTTTTTAAATGTACTACTTTTCATCTCCACACATGAAAACAGAGCCATTAGTATTATATCATGCACTGATATCTCTAAAGGGTACTGTGCACAACAAACTGGTTTGCTTTTGACCATATGAAGTCTACTTTAGCTAATTTAGTTTGTTTTAGTTATTTTAGTTCATGCTAGGACACCAGACTTGTGTAAAATATTATTGTAGCAGGCAAATGCTTTTCCAGAGCTAAATTTCAGTTGCTTTTATCTCTCCCCCTTTCTAAATAGTATTTATGTAGCATTTAAATCAACTTCTGATCACTTCAGGTTTACCTCTGCTATTATGGTAATTCACTATGATCAAAAATGAGATTTCTATTCCAATTTTTGTAAAATAGAGCTGGTGTTTGCATTTGTACCTCAGCCACCTTGCTGTTAGCCTAACAGGAAGCTTTCACCACAGAGGTGGCTGCTGTGATTACATTTGATCAGCCGTAAAAGGGATTTCCCAGAACAAGGAGTGGAAATGCTTTTATAGCCTTTTAGGTAATGTCAGGATTTTTTTTTGTTTTGTTAACATGAGCTTTTGCCAATCACTAACAGCATGATCCAAATCCCATTTGAAGGCAATGGAAAGTCTCCCATCGAGTTTGATGGCCTTTGGATCAGTCCCTGAGTGCATTTAGACTTAATGAGATGTTAATGTGAATTTTATGCTGTTGTGTGTACGAATAGATTTTCACAAACTTTTTCTTCCACTAATGCAAAAAGAGTGATACACCTTTTTAATTTTTTTTTTTTTTTTGCTACAATTGGTATGCACACAGAAGGAGGATTTATGCAGCTCATTCCATTCCCTACCTTCTCCTGTCCTGCAAACCTTTGTTGGTGACAGACTGCAAACTGCAGAGAACATTACCTGCTCTTGTCGTAATCTAACTGAGAAGGAAATATCGTTCTCCCGATTGCCCTCATTATTGTGTTAAAACTTCAGTTTGAGGAAGGGCAAAATTAAGGCCTGGCTATAACACATTAAAAAAAAAAAAAAAAAAAAGAAAGAAAGAAAAGCAGGCAAAATCAGGAAAGTGTTATTCTTTGTTTCTTGCTCCGCCTGGCGGGAGATGTGCGAATGGCTTCGGGGTGCGAGGGGCAGCGCGTGCCCCAGGGCGCTGGCAGGTCCCTCCCCGGGCCAAAAAGACACCCTGGGGGTTGGGGAGAGGGGAGGCTTTCTGGCAGCTTCCTTGCGGGTTGGGGTTTTGGGCTGTCTTACCAGACCCGAGGAAGGCAGCCAGGCGTGTGAGGCGAGAGTGTTCCCAGGCAGGGGTGGCCTGGGGAGGGTTGGTGCGGGGGGCGGTGGGGGCGAGGGCCATGCACAGGCTTCACCGTTGGGGTAAAAGTTCTTGTTCAGTGTAAAAAGGGAATGATGCGTGTTTTGTAGCCCTTTGCCGCCATCCCCCAAATTTGACTTTACTGAGGATGCAGGAACACTGTGTGACTCACAGTGGCAAAAATATTAACCCGTTCATTTCAGTGGCCTAATGCATGACCTGATGGGTATGTGCAAGCTTGCAGGGTTGTTGTACTCCTCCTGGACAAGTATTTCACATATGAATACATAGAAATTCTCAGAAGAGAAAAATACCTCTTGTGGTAATGTCTCATTCACTCTGAGAAGAAAAAAAATCATGTGCTTTGGATCAGTGATGCTCCTGACCTAGCCAGGAACGCTCTCTGAGTGTGGAAAATTGGAGAATCAGCACAACATCTATAGTAAGAAGTGGTTTTGACCAGTGTGAGCAATTACAGTACTTCTCAGAAGCTGTTATCACATCTTAAATCTAATCTTTTATAAATATTCAGAACACAGACAGAAGTTAATGGCAACATTTTCATGGCCTTAGGCAGAAAGCGAGCTTTCTCTGGAACACACTGCTCTGCATCTTTAAAAATCTCAGCAAGAGACTCACCCCAAGCTGAACTACAAGAGAAAGCCATGGCTCCAGGTAGTCTGGAGAAGGAGTGGCAGAAGTGATGCCTCCTCCCTAGGACAGCTGTCCCAGTAAGAAGGTGGGAAGTGGGCTTCAGGCTACATGAGTTATTCTGGTTGCTCACAGCTGAAAAGCCTGCTGGCTTTTTTGAGCTACCTTGGATGTGTCACTGTGATGAGGCTCCAGGGCCTCAGACCCCTTGACAGGTAGGAGGCAGCTCATTTGATGGGGCTAACACTGTGACGGTGACGTGCACATGAAAGCCAAGGATCACGCTGTGAACTGAAGCACAAGAAGAGAGATATGTGCATCTGGCCACATTAGAGGGTCATACGCAGCTACGTGATGGCTTGAATGCATGCAGCCATGCATGACAGAGATTCTGGGCATATGTTTAGAGACATGGAAAGAAGAGGGTTTTCCGTGGATTTATACCCAGACCACATGGCCTGTTTTGGCAGGAGAGGTGGCAAACTCTGGTCTAGGTATTTGACACTGCTAGGGTAGAATTAGCTGCAGAGTTTCACAGTTTATTAGTTTCCCCAAGGGCTCACTGAGAAAAAAAGTGTTACTAGTAGAGATTACTTACAACAATCATTAGTTATTTTCTCTCCTCTCCTTCAATATCTGCTTCTGTGGTAAAGGCCCATTATTTGACAGGCTGCAGAGTACAGATTCCCATTGCACTGTCTGATAACTGAAGTACTTGTAAGTCAGTCTCAATCGTGTAAAACATTAGGCATGCCTGACTTAAATACAAACTTTCTTCAAACAAGCATTTTGGGAGGCCATTACAAACCCTCTTTTCCCCCAAAGCCTGAAAAGACACACACTACCTCTTTCTTTAAATGTCAGCAAACTAAGTCCATTTATTACACATTTCAGCTACAGCATAACAGCTTCAGCATGATGATGTATTTTAGGAGAGCGGTGATCTCCTAGATTGCTTGAAAAGATGCTGTTCTTCAGGGAAAAAGAAAGGTACACCCTGCATTAAAACCCCAAACAGAAAAACTTGCATTTACCAGAGAAGTACTATATTATGCCCTTTGGCAAAGAATTTTCTGATCTAGCTGTAGCCTGAGTAACCTTCAACATTAACCAGTTGCAGAGCATTCTGGAGTACGGCCATGGGTAGCCGTGCTAAATTTTATATCTGCAATCCCATCCTCAAATAGATAATTCCTTCGATCAGCCAGTCACAACAGCTCTATCAACTTGACCATTCGTCCCACCCAGATTGTACTGGTATGTCCAACACCTGGTTCACCCGTTAGCTCATGAATCCCGTCAGCAGCACAGGAACAGCAATAGCACTTCAAGAGAGCTGTAGCAGAAGACATCTTTTATCCACACTGGCAAGCTGATCACCTTGGCTGTAAGGTACGGTTTGTTTACTCTGTGAATTCCCCTTTGTGCTTCCCCTCTTCACCCTCATCTGCACTGAGCAAAGTAAGTATATAAATGAAAAGGAACTCAGGCTGACAGGCCGCAAGTTTACTGCCAAGGGAGGATTAGTTCCTAGACATGTAGAACAGGAAGACATTACATTTTTTGCCATAGCTGTGCTCAATGAGCAGAGATTATTTACAAGGTTCAGGGTTTAAGTGTGGCAGATGGATGCAGGCTAGCAGTTCCCACGAACAAAGATGCTGTTTCAAAGAAAAGGTGTGTTCAGCTTCTGGAAAAGAAATTTACCTCTCAGCAGGGACTGGCAACTCTAATCTTATTTACATTTCTCACAGCAGTGGTACGCATCTCTCATTCTCAGCCCTAACTCTCCCTGCCAGCTGAAACTGTGCTATACAGATAGGTAGTAAATAATGTAGGATTGTGCAGATTGTCATGAGGCCTTTTCCTTCTCTCTGTGCTGCAAACTCCTTTTCAGAAGCAACAGTTAAGCTGTCAGCAGAGCGGGATTACAAATCTGATACTCAGTACACTTTTGGACAGTTACAGCTTTCAGGCGTTTTCCATGAATAGGCACCAATCATTTCGCTGCCACACTGGTGAGGCGCTTTGCTGGGTTCGTCATTTTTTAGATGGGGATCAGAGAACCAAGCAAAGGAAGCTGAAAGCAGATATCATTTGGTAGATTCATGTAAGGTACAACAGCTAAGGCTGTAAGACAACTGCATTTTACTTCTAGGCTCTGAATTAAAGTGTCTTTCAAGCCTATTTTAGGAATTTGCATTGTCAAAGCAAGACTCCTGAACATAAACACTTATTGCTGTAAATATTTAAAATTCTGCTCTGTGAAAATACAGAAGAGACATATTAGCAAACATAGCTTTGTGCCTCATTATGACTTCTATACATAATATAGCTTCTTTTAAAATAATACAAGCACTTAGAGTATAATGTGCACCCTTGAAGATGATGTTGTTTTACAAACATACAGCGTGCAGGCACTCATACTAATGCTTGTTGTAATAAAACAGAAACCTGTACTGCTATAAATTCTCACTAACGCAATTCTACTCAGAGGGCTGGAAAAAGATGCCTTTATATTATCTTGTTCATTTTAATGTCAGTGTCATTCTTCATTCCTCTATTCATATAGCTTTATTAATATATGTATTTGTCTGTTAGGCGGAGAAGAGCAAAGAGCCCAGATTAAAACCTTGTAAGACTCTGGTGACCACACCCACAGTCAGTGCCTTTGGGCAGCTACCTCTGCTCGAGAGATTTCGGCTCACACCCCACAGGCACTAATAAGGTCCAGAATCTCAAGCATAGCAATAAGGGAGGGGTGCTCAGGTTTTGCAGAGCCATATGACGCTCTCATATCTGTTGACAACTGCTCCTGGGGGAAGGAGTTATAGTGTTGCCGTGCGGTGGAAGATGACTAACCCTATTCCATATGTCAGAGGATGAAATTTCTGGGGTCACGTACACGGAAGGGCAGCACTGCTCCCTGCCACCAGCCTGACACGGTGACACCCACCCACACCAGTCAGCATGATCCTGTCCCACAGAGCTCCCTCTTGAGGGTGTGGGGCTTTGAAGTAAAAATAACAAATGTCACAAGGCTCAGGATAAAAACCTGAACTCTGGCAACAAAGTGCTTGCTTTTGGTTTTGATTAACAGCCCAAGGAGCAGCGTAGCAAGATACTAGCACAGAAGGTGGAGCTCTGGCTTGTGCTAATAAGGTAATGGCAGTTGCTCCTTAGCCCTAGCTGAAAAGGCTACAAGAATAGGTACATCTTAAAAAAAAAAAAAAGAAAACAAATAAAACAAACAAAGAGGAAAGGCTGAATGCCATGAAGTCGGAGATTATTAGAATTTGTGCACTTTTTTCCCCCATCATAATGCAATCAAATCCATTTACCATCATCTCATCTACCTTACATCCTTTATAGTTTAGCATGATATTTATAGAGAAACAGGAGAGGGGAAAAATGCCATGTCATCTTCCATCAAAATAATTTGTTTGGTGCTGGTTTTGCTGAACTAGAAAGTGTGCATTTGTTTTTCATTAAGTATTGTCACGAAATGTGTTTTCTAAAATAATGCAGATTATTTCCTGGAAAGTGATCGCAAATCTCGTAGTTTCCATAGTGAAAAAACCCCAAACAAGTGCAGCCTGTCTCTCCACCATATTTTTCAAAAGAAATGTTCCCCTAAGACTCTGCAGAAGATGATAGTGAAGAGGATGTATCTTCTAATGTCTGATTGGTTACCACAGAGAAAATGTGAATTGCAACGGAAGTGAATCAAATAAACAGTTTAAGGGCAACATGTTTCTTTGTCCTCAGTATCATATATGAAATTACAACATTAAAACGGAAATGTGGCAGGTTGCAATAATTGTAACCAAAGTATTTGTCAGCAACGGCCATCACATTCTCTTCTGCCAATAAGCTACTTCCTGTTTTTTACCGCACCTTTTCTTCACACCCATGAACCACGGGTGAGTTCTCAAAATGCTGCCTTACACCTTTAATTATAGAATGCTATTTTTTTTAAATTATGTAGGAAACATTTTTTCCTCATCCGTCTCTGTGTATACATTTCTACAAATAGCGAATGACACGTACTCTGCTTTCACTTGGGCATCTCCTACTAAGTACGGCACCATCGTTACGCCCAGGGCATGATGGAATCACATACTCTCAGTCATTCCTTGAAGCTACCAACCACACCACACAATCAAAGCCATACAAAACCAACACCCTTCTACTTATTTTGGTCTTGTAATATGTGGGTGTCATTCTAACTGCAGGTGTTCCCCCAACATCTGTGTCAGAAGTTAATATGTATTCACATAACTCTGGAGGTGCCTTAGAAACTACTTTAGTCATTGAGAAGCTTGAGCCTTGTCTATGTTCAAGATTTATTAAAAAAAAAAATTATTATTAGATTCCTCCCTTTCATATTATGAACTTTCTAGTGCTATAAAATTAGTTCTGAGATTAATGAAAATGCTACAGTGTGGAGGACTTTTCACAGGTGCAGATCTGGCGAAAGAAAGGAAATCTTAGAGCAAAGATGGTACTGGCTTACAGCATGGAGAAGTGTGAGAGAAGTCAGTGAATACCAAATAGCACAAGCATGGTCTGAATCCAGCAGTTTGGAAGTTTTCATTACCTCAGAATTCTGGCTTTTATTTTTTCTTTTTATGTATCCTCTCATTTGTCAATCACCTCATGATCTTCTGACTGATAGAAGTCAATCTCTGTACCACAATTCTGGGTTATTTTATTATGAAGAATTATTTAATAACAGGGTATGTTTTATCTCTACCTATCTCTGTTTTAGGTGAACTCAGTGAGAAGATAGCAAGACTCGAAGGAACTTGAAGAAAATGTATAGGTAAGTACAAAGGGAGAATAAAGGTAAGCTACAAATGCTCTTTTGAGGAACGTGAATGTATTAATAGCTTCCTTCTAAACACAGAACTGAGATATGACCATGATATCAGGATTAATGGACGTACACAGTGTTTCAGGAAAGTGTGGGTGGTAGAAAGAAGACTGTATTTTGATTTTCTACAATAATAAGCAAAATTAGAACATGTAAGACAGATAATGGTATTCTAAAATCTGTTCTCTATAGACGGATGAAAACTGCAAAAGAAAAAATCCATGCATTATTAAGCTGAATTATAATTCTACAACATGTTTGAGGAATGAATGAAGAATTTTGCAGCTAAGTTCTTGAATTCACTTCCACTGCAAGCATATGTTTGCCAATATGTCAGTGCTGCCTGGCCTCTCTGTGTCAGCTACTTTTCTTCCAAGGGTTGTCTCTGATCCTCTTCCTTTCCATTACCATTTGTCACCTGTTAGATAAAACTCTTGATTTCTGAGCTTGATAAGCTGCAGGTTCAATACCAAATAGCCTGCTAGTCAATGTAGTGAACAGCAACATTGTATTAGCTAAGGAGTGCTGGTTTGTTTTTCTCTAACCCAAAGGCAATAATTATAAATCTAAATGCAGATTTTTCTGGCCTGTAAGAACCATAACACTGGTTAATAGGGATTTTTTTGTTTGGATTTTTTTTTTCCCCAGACCATTGATCAAAACCTGTCTTCTATCTCCAACACATTTTTCATCTTTGATGGAGATTACAAGTACAGTAGCCGAATGTTTATATTTCTGTTACTTAAAAATAACGTGTTCTATGCTTCCAAGTGTAGAAAAGGCATTTGTTCTGCATACACATGCTAAATATGCTAGAGTTTTATATTTCAAATCACCTACAGTTTTTCTGTGCTCTCTGCTGCACTCCCTTCCTCCATCTAACCACCATGCTGGTAACAGGGCTGAATGCATTCTTATGACATAATGGGTTTGTTTTGATTTTTTTAGTTTGCTGTCAGGAGAAATAAAACACAGAAGGAAAACCTACCCAGGTACTGGAATGACTTTCGTAGAACTGTGTTGTAGTTACTTCTATGGATTTGTTTGTTTATATGTCAAGAACTGTTGAAAATAATAGTGAAAAATGAGAAATTACCAACATATTTCATGATTCTGTGAAGGGCCCTCATTCAGCTCCTCTGAGATTTCTTCCTTCTTCATTGTGATCCTGCTGGGCAGTGTGTGTATTTCCATTTGCAGCTCTCCAAGGAGCACATGCTGCAAAACAATTACATGGGTAGCAATGACATCACTCTTTGATGAAAACAATAATCCATAAATTTACCTATTAATTGCCTCAGACATTTCAGTATTCCTCTGGTGTTTCCAAAGTTTTAAGTAGAAGCAACTTGAAATAGTAACCAGAAAACATAGCGAGCTTAGTCACTGCATTTTTTTAAGTCAAATAATACAATTTCAAATTAAAAAGGTGAAGGCTGAACAGAGAAAAAAACATGGTTAGTGGAAAAATATGAGAAATATCCCCTTGACCAAGTCTTCTGGCTGTATTGATGCTGTGTGCCTATGTACACATGTCCTAAAAGGACATTATTTCTTTGAGGCCTTGAATTTTTTTTCTCCCAAGCAGCAGAACACTTGGGAAACTCCAGCTAATAGAGAATGCAACTGCACGTCTCCTCGACAGCACTGCTACCAGGAGCACATTAAGCCCATCCTTTGCTCTTTACAATTGCTTCCCATACAATATCAAATCAACTTCAAGGTCTCAGTACTTATCTGCAGTGCTTAGATACCCACAGATATATCCAGAGTGGTGAGCATAAAGTGTGTGGAAGCTTCCGAGTAGTGATAACATCCTACCTTCACACCGGGATAAGATCAGGGCATGCAGAAAGCCCCACTTACCACTCTATCTATGGTTCCATATGTCCTGGTTTCGGCTGGGACAGAGTTAATTTTCTTCCTAGTAGCCGGCATAGCACTGTGTTTTTGATTTAGTAAAAGAATGTTGATAACTCATTGATGTTTTTAGTTGTTGCTAAGTAGTGCTTGAACTCGCCAAGGACTTCTTAGCTCTCAGCTCTGCCAGGTGCACAAGAAGCTGGGAGGGGACACAGCCAGGACAGCTGACCCCAACTGGCCAAAGGGATATTCCACACCATATGATGTCATGCTCAGTATATAAACTGTGGGGAAGAAGAAGGAAGGGGGGGGATGTTCAGAGTGATGGCATTGTCTTCCCAAGTCACTGTTATGTGTGATGGAGCCCAGCTTTCCTGGGGATGGCTGAGCACCTGCCTGCCAGTGGGAAGCAGGGAATGAATTCCTTGCTTTGCTTTGCTTGCGCACATGGCTTTTGCTTTCCCTATTAAACTGTCTTTGTCTCAACCCAAGGATTTTCTCACTTTTACTCTTTCGATTCTCTCCTCCATCCCACTGTGGGGGAATGAGCAAGCGGCTGGGTGGGGCTGAGTTGCTGGCTGGGGTTAAACCACAACACCATGGGAAAGAAACCTGTGTGTATGGAGGAGTAGAAAGCAGTTGCTTCAGATGAGACACAAAGCAAGGCAAGGGGTGTAGCTATACACAGACATGGGACTGGAATTCTTTCTGACAGATATTTTATTCTGGAACCAAAGACCACAGAAAAAACTCCCCCATATACTAAGGAACATCACAAAAACTGCAGCCCAATACAAAAGGCATAATTCCATGCCATTTTTAACACAGCCACTGACACAGATACATCAAAGGAAAAAGAAAAGAAAAAAAAGAAACATATAACAACAAAATAGTCCATTCACTTTTCTTTTGAAAAGACTAAGTGATTAAACACTGCAGTTAAGGCCACCTTGTTCTGCAGCATGCAGTGCTCGTTATATTTCACACAGTTTCAAAACAGTTTTTCATTATGGACTATATAACAGATTTATTTTTGTAGCTGCAGACTAATTATTCCTGATATACTTCATACTATTATATTTTAATTAAAAATACTTAAAATTACTGGATAATAGAAAGTGACAAGGACTCATACTTGTCACACTATTAACACATTTTTAACTCCAAGAAGTAACAAAGATAACTGTTAAAAATGCATTTTAGAAAATACTCCTTTCTAAAAAGCAGTTTGGAAAATATTTCAGATTCCTCACCTGCATTGTAAATGAGCTGACATCATTGTGACCCATAATATCCAAGTCATGAGATGCTTAAGCGCCATTAAACACAGACAAAGCTACTTGTGTGAATGAAAAAATATAAAGTTGGACTCCTAAGCTTGTTTGTAATTTGTCTTTTGGTAGAGTTTGAGATAGCTCTGATTTTTAACTGTGGACGTTTTGTCTGCTGAACTGAATATCAAAGCTCAATGTAAGCAGTTAAAACTGGACATACAGAAATAAAAATTCAACTGTGAGCTCTGAACAAAAAATCAGAACAAAGGTTTGGGTTTTGAAAAGTTGTGTTTAACTTTACAATATTAATTACTGGAGATAATCATTCCTGGAAACCGAACTGGGAGATCTTCAACCGATTGCAAAATTGTGCTAGAAATGTCTTGGGTAGACTTTGGCAACTGGAAGTAAGCTAAGTACCAATACTTCGAGTTGAACATCTGATTCTTTGTTTTTCCCTTTGTAATAATTTCTAGGGACCAATGGAGTTCTTTCTTTAGTCTTTTCTAGGTAAATAGAAGTTTGTTTACATAGCTGTTAATGTGTAGCATGTATTTTGTGAAAGATCACTCAGTGAGCTACAAGAAAGCAGTGATTTGAAATGAATGATGAGATGCATACCTTTTCAATACCACTTTTCAGTGGATCAGATTTGAATTATGAAAAATCACAAAGGAAGAAAATTAGATTATTAGAATTAAGGATGAATTTCTTTCTATTTCCAAATGAAGGTTTGCAAGAAAGAGTAGAGAGCTGTAGCTACACAACATGCTATGCACTGTCACTTGAGGACAACTCAAAAACTGTATCACAACCTGAATACCTCCTTGTGGTGACTTACTTTAAAGTCGTAGAGCCATTAGCAAACTTTCATCACTCTAATTATAAAGCCATGAGAAGTAATATCTGTTTCCTTCCATTTTGGAGCTAACTGGAACTGGCTGTATCCAACATGGTGGATTCCTGGTCTCCTGGTTTCTTGCCACAGAGGCCACCCCTGCAGCCTCCCCCCATGCTGCCGGCACCTTGCCACCTACAGCCAGTACACTCCTGTGTTTCTGCTTTGTAAACCAACAAAGTCTTTTAAAACTTACTGAAGACATTTTCAGCTCTGGCATCACAGTGTTATGTGATCAGGCAATGCAAGTTGTAGACAGATTAAAAGATTTTGGGAAACAAGCAATAAGTAATTCAATAATATTGTGTAATCTTTTCCATGCTTATATTATTCCTTTGGTTTGGTTTCATTTCTGTAAACTTGCCACTTGAAAAACTAAATGTATAAAGCAGTTCAACCTTTTATACTAAATGCTCCAAGGAAGAAGAGATGTCCATCACCAGCCATCCCATTTCAAGGCTATTTGTACATCTGAACAGGTCTTACATTTCATTTCACCATAAGCTTTGAGCAAACACTTGTCTTCTCTGTTCATTTTCTCTTGTTTTCTTTCAATAGTCTGTCTGCAAAATTTCTGTCTTGTTTTGTCCATTGCTGCAGGCCCCAATACAGATGAAGTTCCTCCCTGAATCTGAACATGATAAAACTCACACAAATTCTCTACACTATGTAGAGACAACTGCCACAATTTCTGTTTTATCTTTATGTAGGATCTTAAATTTGTCAAAAAAAGCCTCTGAGAGCAGCTGCATCTGAGAGGGTTGCATTCCTCTCTCTCTGGGGAAATGCAGTTCCTATTGAACACAGATGCTTAACCCAGAAGGGACTGCAGCAAAATTGGAGTGAGTGAGTCCTTCTCTGGGA
Source organism: Gorsachius magnificus (assembly GCA_034008185.1). Taxonomy (NCBI): domain Eukaryota; kingdom Metazoa; phylum Chordata; class Aves; order Pelecaniformes; family Ardeidae; genus Gorsachius; species Gorsachius magnificus. Next base: position 93,097,486 of record CM067081.1, read on the forward strand.
TTAAAGCCTGACTTTAGAGGTGGGTGATTTGGGAACTCCTCAAATTCTCAATGCTTGTAACAAGCCCAATACTGGGCTTACAGAATACTCCTCGATTAGCTACCTTGGAAAAATGCTTAAAAAACAACATACAGGTGAGGGACTATGGCAGAGAAAGAAGAAAGGTAAGAGCATGTCTGCTGCCAGTTGCCTCCAGCAACAGCGTTAAATGAAAATACTGAAGTGCACAAAAGCTGGAAGTGAGCTAATGGAAAATTAACATAACTTCTGACATTAGTAAAAATCAGCAAAAGCCCTGCAAGATTTGTAGTGTTTCATTCTCGCCTATCTCCTTATTAATAAAAATGCAGGGAGGAGGTTTGTGACTATATCATCTTCCCTACTAGCACCTTTCAAAGTGATGTTTACAGCCCTCGTAATTTTTTAAATTTTTACCTTCATTAATATGAAAAATACATTTTTCCCTTTTGCAGAGTGTCGTGGTTTAACCCGGCTGGCAACTAAGCACCACGCAGCCGCTCGCTCACTCCCCCCCCTCCCTCAGTGGGATGGGGGAGAGAATCAGAGAAAAGAAAAAAAAGTAAGACCCGTGGGTTGAGATAGAGACAGTTTAATAAGAGAGAAGAATAACAATAATGATAATAATAATAATAATAATGGTAAGAAAATATACAGAATATATAAAACAAGTGATGCACAATGCAATTGCTCACCACCCGCTGACCGATGCCCAGCCCGTCCCGAGCAGTGATCAGTACCCGAGCAGCGATCACACAGCCCGAGCTGCGACCACTCTGCCCGCGACTGACCGACCGACTCGACCGACCCGACTGACCCGACCGACTAACCCCCCCGAGCATGACGTTCTATGGTATGGAATAGCTCTTTGGACAGTTTGGGTCCTAGCTGTGCTGTACTCCCAGCTTGTTATGCCCCTGGCCGAGCAGGAGAAGCTCAAAAAGTCCTTGAGCAGTCTGAGCACTACTTGGCAACAACTAAAAACATCAGCGTGTTATCAACATTCTTCTAGCACTGAATCCAAAGCACAGCACTATGCTAGCTTCTGTGAAGAAAATTAACTCTATCCCAGCCAAAACCAGGACACAGAGAGACCCTTTTAAAAAAAAAAGAGGTTCAAACATTCAAATACGATTAAAACCATACTCTCTTTTTGCTAAGCCTGAGATCGCTATAGTCAGATGAGACAGCTAATGTTTAAACACAAAGGTCAAAAGTTAAAACAGCAGAAGTCAAATATAATACCAGAAGTCTGCCATTTTTTCAGGTGCAATTGAGATTAAAATCTCAGTTCTCAGATTAGTACATGTTTTTTCATGGCAAGATACCCTTAAATTATTTCAGTTATAAATTCTGTTCGTAGACAAAAATATAAAATAGTACTAAAGACAGAAATGCTGGTGATAGCAAACAATAGCATTCCATAAGAATTTACTCAGCAAAAAAACATTTCCTAGGAAGCTAATGTATAATTAGATTGAATAACAAAAATAGGCAGATATTTTAATGCACAAACTATAAGGGAATGGATAATATTATACAGCAAATGTTTGGTGATTATCTTGTCTTTGTTAGTTTTTTATTTTGACATATTTTAACCAGGACTACAACCTAGAGCTTTTTCTATTAAAACATAGTTTTATCAAAAATATTAAGTGAAGCACTCCTTGATTTCAGAAAATAGGATTGAAAATCTTGGGGTTTGTCATGAAATTAAAATGTTTACAACTGCTTTTGAGAACTTAATATATTACCAAAAAGAGTAAGCACTCTGTAAGAGTGCTGTAAACTGTAAATATATTTTCATTAATACAATATTTTAATAAATAATTATATCTAAAAATATGCAGAAAGTCTAAAATTCCAGGGTAGGGAAAGTGAACAAAATTTTTGTGAAAATGCATGTTTGTTAAGTAGAGGTGAGAATGATCAGCTAAAGAAAAATTTCAGAACTATCTTCAGAAGGATTAACCACCTGCATCAAAAAGAAAAAAAAAACAAATCCATATGCCCAGTTAATCCCTGGATTTTCATCTTTGATCTCTTTGTTTGTAAAATACATGATAATGGCACCATCAGAATATATCAGTGCTGAATATATGAGTGTTTATTCAGGCATAATGTACACAAGGAAGATATTGGATTGATCCCTGCTCAAGGAAAACTGTTTGATGGTTCAGCTGTTCTCCTCTACTCTTTTGAAATGGCCATGAGGGAGAAAAATATCAATGGTGCAGTTTTAAACTTCAGGAAGAGAGCTACTTGTACACCTCCTTGGGAGGATGCCATACCCAATCTGAGACAACACCATGGAAACATTAGCTTAGAACATGTCTCAGACTTCTGTAGCAAAGATAAAAGAAAAAGAATCTAATAAAAATGGGGTTATAACATTGTTTTCCAAATGTTACACTAGTGCTTGCTGTTTCACGCATGATTCAGGAAGAGAATACAGGAGATCATTTTATCCTAAGGATTTCCTTCTCAAACTGAAATTAGTGACGGGTAGATAAAGAGGGTCAGTGAAAGAGGAGAGAAGAGAAGAGAAGAGAAGAGAAAGGAAACAAAAGTGAAAAAAGTCTCAAAACCTTTACTAAGGAAAAAACAGCACGTACTACCAAAGCACTGCTGCTCACTGTAACTTTGGGTATTGCTGGTAAGAAAACAATGGTGGAGAATAAGAAACAGGCTAGGGGAAGGAATAAAGCATGTCAAGAAAACAATCAGTAGACCAAGAAAGCAGCAGAGAGTATTAAAAAGGGCAAGGGAAGGAAAAGAGTGGATCAGATTGGCCTTTCAAGTTTGATGTAGCTTTGATTGAATAGCAGTGTGTGCATGGAGTGGTGCACATAGCAGGCTTTGGGGCATTTCTAGGCTATCTATAGTTTGCCACAGCAATTTAATGTGGCATTCAAGAATAACCCTTTGAGGCAAAAGTATCACTATATGCCAGTTAAATTATCATAGGTCAGTGAGCACCAGAGAACTGACTACTGTTTTTTTATTCTTAACATAAAGGAAACATTTAATTCTCTGACCACTTCTCCATTATTTGCCTTAGGTATAAGAAATATATCTTGTAACAGTTATTTGTTAAACTTTACCTCTATAAGTATACACAACATCATCAAGGTCAATAAATATAAGCAGTATGTCATATACTTTTACTTTGTCTGAGAAGGAGAGGGAAGAAAGGGAAAGCATGCATCAAAAAAATGGCAAGTACAGGCTATCTACCACTCTGATGATTTGTCACTCCTTGGAGGAAAAAAAAAAAAAAAAAAAGTGCAGTTCATTTTTCTTTTTAATTTAAGTGATAAGTAAGAGGCAGAAGGAGAATGACTGTCAGCTCTACTAAGCAGTCAGTTGTTCCATGGAATTAATATAGAAATTATGTTAAGGGGAAGCTGAAAGCATCAGAGAAGCTGTTTGAAGACATGCACAACTACAGAAGAGGGCTTTGTTTTCCAGATACAGTTTTATCTCCCTTCTCTATTTATGGTCTTAGCAGATGGTGTTTGCTTCTTGAAGCTCCAGAGAGGCAAAGGTAAAAATAATGCCATGTAGCAGTGCTTCGAGAGAATTTTTAGAAGGTTGGTTTTTCCTTCACCTGTTTCTTTCCTCATTTGTCTGAAATCACTGTGAGCTGTTCAGTACATTCCTGTAATTGCCCTAATGCTCATATGCAGTTAGCTTTAGGAAACAGATCTAGAAAGTATTAGGCCACTTCTGACAAATGCACTGGTAGGTCTGGATTAGGTTTTCTGGAGTTTAGGAAGAAATCTGACTTGAAACCTCAGAGAGTAATTGAGTTTCTGCTGCCCTTTTCTTACCTTCCCACTGTCTTACTGCAAAGCAGCAGTTCCGTTCCCATTCTTCATTTTTATTTTGATGTAAAACTTGTTGGAAAAGATGTTATATTGCCTACATTTCTTGCAAATAGATAGATGAAAAGTGTGGGTCATACTAAGTTATGAGTACAGTTGACTGGTGATAGTTGAAACAAATACAAACAAGAGAAAGGACAGAGGAACTAAACCAAATATGGTACAAGTAGTTTTGCTATCTTTTCTAATTTCTTTACAACAGAAGAACTTACATTTTTCCCCACTCTTTAAGCACAGTCTATGTTAGCATATTGTTTGCACTATGAATTAATACACAATGTAATGATTATTCATTAAACATTCATTTAAAAAATTTAATTGAATTATGTTCATATTACTGCACCAGGAGTATCATAACAAAGACTATCTGTGTTTCCAATAATAACAACTTACTGAATTTGGAAAACAGATCTATAAGTAGAAAAAGAGTAGTCAGTGGCAGTCAGAGTAATGGCTCACAGGTCAGCAACATATGAGCGCGAAGGGGTTTATTGAAGGCAATATTCTCAGCCAGAAGCACCTGAGTAGCTGTCAGTCTCAGGTTTCTGCATCACTTTCTTCACTATGTTACTGAACTAGCACTGAAGAATTTAGTAGTGCAAGAAAGACCACTTTTACAGTCACAGAAATGTGATCCTTGGTTGAACATGGCGTTCTGTCCAATGAAGAAGTGGGAAACATTTTTTTCTGAGCTTGTTGTCTCATTTCCCACTGTTTCTTTTCCAAGGGAAGTACAGTTTTCTTAATGACAATAGAGAATGTAAGATACACCACCATAAGGAACAGAGCTATGCAAAGTGGGGTTTTGTTAAGCCTCCAAAATGTTTGTTTTAAACACCAACTTGGCCCCTTCCTTCATGGTACTGCAGTTAAAATGGGGAGAACATGCCTGTCTTCCTTCTGTTGCAGGAGCTCTGGAGGCCTCTGAAATTTTTATGTGCTTGGGGCTGTCTGTTCAACACCTAGGTTTATAAAAAATGTGATCATTACTTCAGTATAAGGGAACGTTATTTCTATGAATATTACTGTTTTAGCCAGCTTCTTCATTACATTTTTGTCTGGAGATTAATCTACATCACTGGAAGTCTGAGGTAACTTGGAGCTGGAGGGAGGGGTCAGAAGAGCTCTGCAAAGCCACAGCCCTTTTCTACCCCTTCCTTTCTTCTGATGCTAGTGATTGCCCTGAAAAAAACAAGTAATATTTTCACCTCAGTAAGGTTCAGAACGTGCTTTTGCGGAGTGAGGCAAGAAACAGTTGCTCCCAAACTTCAAATATTTGGTGTCTAAGAGTGATAGAACATCAGCATTCTCCAATGCGGTTTCCAAAGTTAAATCTCCAGGAGTCAAATTTTAAATATGACAAGCCTTTGGGGATACAAGCAACCATTCTTTAACTTGGAGTTTCTGTTAACGATGGAAGGTAGTTCACTCTCTCTCTTTTTCATGCATACACAGAGATATGCATGGTTTTGTTAAACAAGAACAACAGCTACATTTTTTGGAAAACACACAGGTGATACTCACTGTAAAATTAATTATTGGACGTGGGCTCAATTCTGTATCCATTTTATATGCTTTGAGCTAGCAGTGCTGTGAGTTGGGGGGGTGGTTTCTGGGCATACTCCCAGGAGGTGTTAGGGTAGATGGGGGCTACTCTACCTGGTGTCTATAACGGCGTGTCTATTCCTTTACCATAAGAGGGTCTGTCAGAGCACAGCTTACCTTTCTAATGTAACAGAGCAAGAGCTATTTTAAGGTAATTTTGCTAGAAGTGTTTTTTTACTTTCACACTGAATTTGCTGTTTCCATACCAAAAAAAGCACTCTTCCTTCTCACACATTTCTGCTTTTGATTGTGCCATCATAGAATTGATGTAGTAATATCACAAAAGGCAGAAGCAAGGTATAGTAGACAAATGTCTAATTCATGAACTAATAAACATCCTAACTCACTAAAACTTAAGGCATATTCATTACTTCAAGCATGTTGAACAATTCAGTTACTTGATTTTTAAAGGATACTGAATATTATGATCATTTTCATACTTTCCTCCTGCCTGATACTCTTCTTGAACAGTTAAGTCTTTTGGGCCTGAGGCAGCTCAGGATCCAATTGGGGGGAAAAAAAAATCACATATAATAATTCCAGCCTTATAAGTTCTACTCTCCACTAAGGTCTTAAGAAGATTTATATAAAGCCTACAAGTTGTTCCCAGTTCAGGTCCTTGGCAGCATACTTTAATTTTAATGCTGCTCATTTTTTTTGGTTTATCAGCTGGGCTGGGAGGGGGGAAAGTGACTCACTTCTTAAACTCCTGCTTCTGCCCTTCTCTGTCAGAATTATACCCAGCTTCGCAGTCTTCTCAAAGAGTCATCTGCTTCATTTCTTGGCAAACCTTAGCCTTGCATTCTCTCCAGCTAATCCCCTGTCTTTCTTCTTACACAGATCCCTAATGCTCTTAGGAACCTTTCTCAACCTCACAAATCTTGCTAAGTGGCAGAAGTAGCCCATAGTGAGGACTCTGTTTTCATATTCATCCTTATCGCCAAATGTGCCAAACTCTCTTAAGCTAGCATTGTACTGACAGAGCTATTAAGAGTCTTTGAGTGGAATATTCACTTGCAAAAAATTTGTTTAAAAAAAGATATTAATAAAAAATATGATTGAGAATATTTTAAAACACAGACTAGGAGAAACAGATGTAAAAGGGTAATGTTTTGAGCCACTGCTTTTCACTTTTCAATGCCCCCAACACAAGATTTCAGTAGTTTATTACAAACTGATTTATATCGGAAAGATTCTTGTTTATCAGTCAAGTTTTGGGTTGTTTTTTTTTACGTATTTCCTGTCTTTCACTTGCCCATCTTTTTTTTCCTTCTCAACTTACAAGCTGCCAGCACATCAAACCTCCAACTGGATTTCATAGACATGTAATGGGAGAATTAAGATGACCTCATATGGAAATATGTGCTACCACATAATGAGTTGATACTACACAGTGTTCTAGTTTTGGACCATTAACACCATCATCTCCAGATGCAAGAGACACTCTGGGTTCAAAAAGCACTTCAACAGATTGCTGTTAAAGGAGTTGCCAGAGGGTACTTTTCCCTCAGTCTTATCAGGTATATCTTTTCCATCTTGGCATAAAAAATTCTGTGTTTCCACTGTTTCTTTTCTGGACTTTCATGCAAAGCACATGTGAAAAATCAGCAGCTGTTTTTTTTTTTTTTTTTTTATTGCTCTTTTAAACCTGGACCTTTTCTCTGACTCATTTTCCAGTATGGCCCAAGAAAGAGTGGCAGTGCCTCAGGCAGGGATGCAAGGCTTTTCATATTGATTTGGCTGATAGAGAAAGGGCTCCTAAATGTTTTCATAAAGGCTAGGAACTGAACTGGTCTTGTAGCTAGGAAAGATATGGAAAAATGTATGAGAAAATATTGTTTTGCAGTGTAAGTCATTAGCTAATAACTACTTCTAAGGATATAGTCTATCATACCAGAAGCCAAAGTCTTTTTGTTGTCCTGGCCAGCTCCTCTACAGTGTGATGCTGTGGGTTTTAGCATTCAGTCTCAGAAGTCAATAAATTCAGATGCAAAAATAATGCTTTCATATTTAAGCTAATTACTGCCATAAAAAAGTCTTTCAGAAGACTCAGCAAAACCTGGTTTCCAGTCAGGACCCAAAATATGCAAGATTCTGGACTGAGTTGGGTGTCCTGAATGTTTGATGCATTGCTTCAGCATCGTGTTTACCTCTTGTACCTTAAAGCAGTTGTGATCCAGAAATTTCCCTTTTTTGGCTCAGTATTTACCCTTTCAGACTGTGTTCACTTCCAACCACTTTTTCACGGGTTATCCTCAGGTTAAGTGCTGGGTTTTTTTTTTCTTGCAGCATATCTTGCAGTTCAGTAGTTTGTCAGTTCTTGAAAAATAATTGTTCGATTGTCTGTTAACTGAGAGGGATTTTCTACCTGACAACATACTAGACTTACTGGGATAGTGTGTTGACAATGTACTTTTGAAGTAATGCATGTTCTCAGTTTTTTGCATTTGCTCCTTCTCAGCAGGCTGACTTTGTACTTGTTTGCATCTGATTCTCCCTAGAAACTCTTTCCAAAGAAGTGATATCTGACAAAGCATTTCCATGTCTAAAGAGGTCATGAAACTGAAATAAGTGCAGATGTGACAGCCACCATATTGCCAGATACTGGGAACAGAGCCAGGGTACTCACAGGTTAAAAGCAACAATTTCTATAACTTTTAGTAAAGTGTGAAGTTGCATATGCAGGGCTGTTGCAGAATTATATCCCTTGTGAACTGGACACAGAGTACATAACACTGTCATTTTAAGAGATGAAAAATCTCAGCCCATGTGTTTGATAATCTATTGCTAACTCAGGATACTGAATGAGTGTGCCATAAGATACCATGCAGCCTGTCAGCCTGTTGGGCTGCATGAGCAGACTCCAAGAAGCTCTAAATTTCTTCACCTCCAAGTGCTCAGCAATTTAGAAAAAATTCATATTTCTTTGTTTAACAAAATACATGCATATCTGGACATGCATATATATTTTCCCATTTCCTCATAAAACATAAATTTTATTTCAAGGGACATTAGTATATTTCCTTCTCCTGCTGCAGAAAGCTTGCTTCTCTCTTCCAGAATACTGCTTTCCTACGGTTTTTTGATGAGCATTTTCTTAAGAGTCCTATGACTTTCCTGTACCATGCCATGTTCTTCATCACTCTTCTTAAAGCTACCAGGTAATACAACAGCATCCTTATTAAGATAAACAAGCAGTATTAGAAAGAACTTTTTTCTAGTCATTTGAACACAAATATTAATGCACAGCTATTGCTAGCTGCCTGAAAGCCCTATGAAAAATCTATAACACTAAAAATCAAAACCTTTTTCTAAAGTGCCAGCAGAACACTGTCAAAGCAATATGCCTTTAGTAGCCTGGGAACCTCAAAAGACAAAAAGAAAAAAATATATTGGTTTTTGCAAGTTTATCAGACCAAAACCTTGCATCATCATATGTACAATACACATCAGTACACAACTATCAAAGCCATAGGATGCTTTAATGATGCTCATAAGCCCAGCTGGGTAGTTGACTCTCTCATTTGCATTTAAGTTATCTCATTTGTTTGGAAAAATGAAAGATACTGCATCAACTCCAAGCCTGACCGAGCAGAAATAGGTACCCTACACACATCGTGTGGGGAGTAAGCAGCTATGTTGTAGACAGAGGAAAATTAAGTAAATTAGATGACTTGAGATAGTAGCGGTTTACACATTTTGTATGCAGGATTCTTTCACGCGCTACAAAGGAAATAAACTACGCTTTGTTATACACTATGCCACTATTATGTATCTGGGTATATCTATAACACTATAAATTATTTCATGTGTTTAATACATAGTTAAAAGGACTTTCAGTTTGATTCTACTTTAAATATACCAACATGGAGCTTAAAAAGCTAAGTATTCAAACTGTGACACACTGGGGAACAGAGATCCACACATGTGATAGCAGCATGAGAGACGTAAATTACAGGAACAGTGGCTGTTGCAACCTCTGACATTTCTATTTGGCCAACATCAACATAGCAGATGATCCATAACAACCTGTCTTTTATCAATACAACTTTGTTCACCTTTGCTTCCAGAAAAAGAACTGTATCTACTTAGCATTACAAAATCCATGGAGAAAGACTGCTTGTCCCTGTGTTGGATGCCCAGTCTGTCACGTGCCTGTCCATGTTAGATACCTTGGAGAAAGGACTGTGTCTTCCCTAATGTTTTGCACTGCAGCAAAGTGGTAATGGATGGAAAATTAAAACAGTAACAAACTTGGATGCAATGCCCTAAAGTGTCTTCTGTGCTGTGGAAAGAAGGTATAAAATAATTATTTTAATTTGGATAAGTACATCCTCACCAAATTGGAACTCCCAATAGGGTTTGTTTTGGAAAAAAAAGAAGGAGGGAAAACACAAGCCCCCAGACAGGGCTAGCAAGAAGTCCCTCTCCAAACACTCAGGAAAGAATAATAGGGTTTTTCAGTAGGAAACCTAGTGTGGTAATAACTCCCCCAAACATAGCTGAGAAAAAAGGATGGAGAAAGTGCTGTATCCATCTCTGCTGTAGCAGTCAGAGCTAGCTTATCACTGACTCAGATCATCTCAGGGAATCATGGCACAGTGTTACCCACCTTTCTCTGTATGGGGAGGTAGTAGTCTGTCACGGCAGGATGCCTCCTCAAACTCCCTGTGGTATGGTGCAAACCCACTCACGTTTCTACTCCCTGTGTCTTACAAATAAGAATCTAGTCCTGATCAAAATTCATCCTCAGCTGATGTCTTTTTATAAATGTTTGCACAGTCTTTTTAGTGTTTGGAATGGTAGCCAGTCTTTGGTATCACTTTACAGACACGAGAGCTTTCCATCTGTCTTCAGCAACCTATAGGGAATCGGTGTTGTATCACCAATGAGTTATATTTTAAGCTATGTCTACTCTAAGCAAAATTCCTAGTAAGGCATTCCATCTAGCTGTATAGTCAAATAAGTATCCTATACAATGCTCTCATCTAAGCATCTGTCTTTTTCTGGAGAGGACAAGGAATGTCTTTTTTGAACTGTGAGTGTTTCTTCAGCCCATGAACACTTTGCCTTTCTGTTTGCAGCCTGATGCAGCGCTAAGTAGTGAGCACTGGTGGTGAGTGCATTGCCCTTCGTCATGTTTTGGAAGAGGAGCATCACTCAGGTGCACTCACTAAGGTCTCTCTGGAATTGATGACAAGCCTTGTGTGGTCAGACTTAATGAGTCAATTAGAGTATCTGAACAGGCAGCACAGTTCTGAAATGCAGGGACTTGGCCCTGTCTCGTTACAATTTGGTTGAGACTAGCCTCTGAAGAAAAGTAATTAATTTTCAGATTCATGTTGCTGCACTGCCTGATGGCCTTCTCCTGTCTTCTGCTGAAATGACTTGTCTTAGAGGGACAAATGCCACTCGATAAAGTGGCAAACGTTTGTTTATAGGTAGCAGTTTCTAGAGAAAGGTTACCTCTTTCCTCTGATTTTCTTTGCATGCTTTGGACAGAGAAGGGTTGATCAAAGGTCTGGCAAGAAATCATTTGTCATGCAGACAGACCCAATAACTCAGTACAAAAAAGTGGTGGAGGCAGGTTTTGGACTTGCTCTTGTTTCTTCAGTGCTTGTGCTAATCTCTAATGTTAAATACTAAAATTTAGATATTTGTTTTTTAAAGAAAGATTGATAAATTTTAAAAAACACCACATTCAAGTCAGAAACTATCAGTAGTGATTTACTTCTTTATCTAGCCTCCTTCGTTTTAAAAGGAAATTCACTCTTTCATCTTCGGAGACAAAAATGAAAGTTAATTTAGTACCTGAATAAATTTAGGAGGTTTAATCTTTAATGACACCTCAAATAATTATGTATGCAAAGATTTTGTGGCAAGCTAAACTAGCCTTTTATCAAGAGAAATCCCTGTCTACAGAGCTACACTTAAAGCATAGGATTGATATTACATGCCTTTTGTCAGGGGAGGAATAAAGTCTTCTTTTTTTACCAACTACCATAATAATGTCCTGCAGTTGACAGACTAGTGGACAAAACCACAAACCTTACTACTAGACTGAATTTGTTGGTCACTGTTTTCGGTTACTTCTACCTAAATAAAGGAACATCTAATAGCCCTCTTCGTTGTTGCTTGATGATGGCTAAATCAACAGAAAGCCACTGTGTAACTGGACTTCTTAGAGCTATTTTTTATCTATGCAATTTAAGGGATTTCCCAAGTTAAAAACCACCAGGGAAGGGCAAGCCTTTGACTTCATTGCAGCTATGCATCATCCAGCCGGGGACAGAACCAGAAACAGCAGTGAGAAAGACATGAAGATGGCCAGAAAAGCACACTCAATGTGACAAAGATTACTGTAAAAACCAAAATTTATTAAAATGGAGAGTCGCTTGTACTGGGGAAAAAGAGACTTCTGGGTTTGTTTCCCCTACCTCCTTTCTAACTTCTACAGTGAGGTAGCGAAAAGTGGTCATATCTATGTTCCCTGTAACAGATAGGAGGACTGTATCAAAGAGGCCCCTCATCAATTTATCTGCCTAATGGAAACTGCAAAAGAACTGAATTTGGCTAATGGTTTGGGTCATAAGAGGTAGAGCTAGATATATTCACAGCCTGCATGCTTGCTATAGCTGAGACAGATGGCCACAAGGTACCGTCTAGGGTAATGACATGCTGTTTCTCTCCTAATTAAAATTTTAAGGAGAAAGTTATGCATTCATCATTGAATTCCTTCCACAGCACTTTTTTTTTTTTTTTTTTTTTTTTTTTAGTTTGTTTGGAGACAAATTATAGAAAGTTTGCAGCTTCTGTGAAAGGGAAAGTCCAAAGACCTGTGTTTAACAAACATAAAATATATTTTTCAGCAACACTGAGCCAATAGTTCCAGGCACTAAGGTTTCTAGGGCTTTCATGTTTCTAGCTCTCTTTGAGCTTTAATGAATTGATACAGAGCAGGGAGCCTGAGAAATAACTAATTTGGGAGCCTCTGAGCTTCAGACTTGGTCCAGGGAGAAAAGGAAGGAGTTTCACAAGCATCACTGGAAATTCAGATCTCCTTAGTGACAGCTGAACTTGAGCAATGCTTAAGCATCCCACCGCCTCTCAGACTGTGGCCAAGGGCAGGACTGGGCTGCACTGGAAGGTACTTGCTCCATTTAAGAAGCAGCAGTGGATGAAAACTGCCTGCAGGAAGCCATGTTAAGGCAGAAGAGAGTCTCACGCTTGATTCAGGGGGCGGTCGCCTTCCTTCATCCCACTTCTGCTCAGATTTCAATCTGGAAGTCCAAAGGCCAAATGAACAGTAAGTCTATCTTACATTAAGGTGCTAAGTGAAGTCTGGCCAGGGTGTCTTTTAACATTTGGCAGCCAAATGCTCACTGAGCTATTTCAAAGCAACATATAATTTGTCCCTAGATCGAGTGATTTTTAATACTGAACAAATGGATTCCCCATCTTGTGTTTCAGGCTTGGTTCCTACATAGAGCACCCACACATTGATTTAAGCTTCCAGCCCTAAGTAATTGCCAATACATGAAAATGCATTTCCTTTCATTGCCTTTATTCATTTATGAAATGGCATTTGAAATCTCTTTATTTCTTTTTTATTCCTTTCCTAAAGACACATTTATTTGATGGGACACTAGTGGATGCAAAACCAGACCCAACAAATATGACTATTAGCTGCAGCTGATGCACTTATTTCTTAATCAGTACATGTTGGACCACCTATTCTTTAGCTCTTTAAAATATTATTCTCTTCATGTTCTACCTGCATCACTGTCCTGGTTGGAATACACTCTTTTTTTTTTTCTTTTTTTCTTTTTTTTTTTTTTCTCACTATCCTGAGAAAAGGCTAGGTGCTCTTTTTCTGAAAAATGATAACATACATTTTGCAAAATATAGCAAAACACACTCAGTGAGGTGGTTACATTACCAAACCACTAAGGCTTATCAGGCAGCCCAGCTTACATACACACATAAGTGCAGAAGTCTTCAAGCAAGGCAGTGTACATGTCTGTTTGTAAATTATTTTGGAAGGCAAACCTGTTTCTCTACTCCTTTCTTGATAGGTTTTTTTTTTGGCTTGAAAATCAGACTGACTGATCACAAACTAAATTTTGTTGAATAATTTAGCCAATAGTTTCATGCAGTTTTATTAAATCTGTAAATTTTTGTAGAAAAGGTCCATTCTTTTGCATGAATAGAGATTCTGTTTAAGTTCTGCTTTACCACTGGGTGGTGCTCTCAACATGCAGTAGAGAGGCAATCCCTGAAACATGTTAATCTCCTTGGTTAATCACACGCAAAAGTTGTTTCACATGAATGCCATCTATGAGGTTATAAAGGAAATTAAATGAAAATTACATTCCTCTCCCTAAGGCAGCAAAGAGGGGTGGAGAGGGAAGTTTTCATTAGATCAGCTTGACAGTCGTTCCAAGAAAAACTGTATATTTCTGATAAATATCCCCTCCACCCCCCACCCTATCCTTCAAAAATGCATATATTTTTACCTAGGAGACATGACATGATCAGGAACATTGTCTTCATTTAAAGCCTCCCCAGGCATTTCAAAGGCAGCTGGCCACCACTGCTGCACCTTGCGTCCCTTCAGCATACCAACTTGTATGCTCCTGCAGCCCATAGAGCTGAACAGAATTCTGCTCTGATACTCAGGGTATTTCTAATTTTTAGGGAACTGGGCTTTTTTTTTTTTTTTTTTTGAGAGGGTGGGAGCATAAAAATTGGCAAAATTAGTTTCCCTTTTAAAAATCACGGGGCTCAGCCTTGTATGAAGGGTCATGAGGGTAATAAAAGTTCTGCTACTCAAAGGATTTTAAGTTTTTCACATTTTTTTTTACTCTAGTACAAAGAAAGCCCCCCAGTTTTGACATTATCTGAGGAACCCACCCACAGATTTTAAAAAGCCAAAATAAAATCATTTTAGGTTGATTGAATTATTTCACTTCCAAAAAACCAAAATGTACACTGAGTTTTCACTGATACTCTGTAAACCAAGTGAAAAAGAAAGGTCATTTTGACCAAAATACTTTTATCGTTATTGCCTTTAAGAGCAAGCCGAAACACAATGCTTCAACAGCACTGGGAAAATATAGAAGCAGTCATGGAAGAATGGATTCACTGTACTCTATTAATATTTTTGTGAGCTGGAGAAGTACAAAATATTATTAAGAAGTAAAGTTTAGTATACTTTTTGGTCAAAAGTCTTGGTTCTTTTAATGTATCATTTTATATTTATGCTGAGAAGAGTCTACTCTGAATTACTCTTTAGATGGTAGAAATGTAACCCCAGCAGAGACACTGTTAAGTGTCTGTTTTGAGAGGGATCGGTTAGGGATGGTAAACTCCAGTCTAGCTCTTCACTTCATTTGCCTTTCATTTATTGTCAAGTCCTGCTCATCTGTGACCATACAAAAGTACTATTGCAAAACCAATCTTTCTTACGGCTTTTATATACCTTCTTCACTGATGAACTTATATTTGCACCTCAAAGGTAGTAACACATGTTGTAGAATACTTCTGAGACCCAGGCTATCTGTTTGCATGTGTAAAACTTCTGCCTTGAATCAATACAGTTAATGATACATCTTTGTTGGTGTTAGGTAACAAATTACATGTAACTGAAGGTTTTAAACAAGTCTGTATGTACATTTAATGACAGGAATGTGACAACTTTCTTTTTGCCCAATGTCTTTATCACAGTTTCTAGTGATACTGCATCAAGGCTTATTTTTAAAAGTTGCCATTTAATTTCAGCCTGACAACATAATGGCATTCATAGAGCATCTCTCGGGGCTGCTGAATCAGCAGAGGCAACACTTGATATGATATGTGTGCTGAAGCTTGAGGGTGCATAAATAACATGAGAGCTTCATGCCCTGAAAAATAATCACCGGGAAGACAGCACATAAACTGAGAGCTGGAAACATGTTTTCTTTTGGGCTATTTTCCCAAAACAGGTATCAAACAATGACATGGAATATAGTGTATTAAAGTGTTTATTACCTGAAGTTTAGACTTACTTTTAAGAATGTAATATTTACACTCAGTTTCACAGTCCTTTTTTTTTTCTTTTCCTCTTTTCCTCTTCCCTTCTGTGTGATTTTATATAGCAGACTAGATTACAGTGGAAAAAAAAAAAAATAGCCACATTTTCCTCTTTGACAATAATATCATTCTCCTTCTAATGATGATTCTTTTCCTTATAGCACTTTCAGAGACATTATGCACATGGGACACAAAATGCTCTAAAGTAGCAATGAAGTCCTTAAAAATGCAAGCAGAAAATCACACAAGGTTACAGTGGGAGAGAAGTGATTCACAGTCCTCGCCCCAGCCTTCACGATGCTGTGAGTTTCCTCATTCACCAGGCTGCAGAGAACCTGTCTGTGCCTGCTGGAAGCCGCAGGCATGGGGCGCATGCACAAGCTCTGAGCCCTCTCTGGGGAGCGACTGCGCTGCCCGAAGTTACCTCCATGATCATGAGTCAGAATGTGCCTGACAGAAACAAGTCATTTTTACTGTCACTCATTTCTCATACCAAGCCACTAACACCTGAATAGTGGCCATCTTCTCATTTTATTTCCTTACTCTATCAGCATCACCCCCCTCAATCTTCTTATAGCTTCCGTACCTGAAGCTTTCCTCTCCAAGACTCAGTCTGCACACCTCTTCATTCCCTGTCAGATAACTTCCCATTCCCCTCTGCTAAAAGTTACTTAATGCTTGCCTCTTCTTCGTTGTCCCTTGATTTTTAAGAGCTTGTGGTTGGGGGACCAGCACCCCTTAATAACCATTCAGTTGCATCTACACACAGAACTTAAATATGTGCGTATTACTTCCTAATGGGTGGCTCTAACAATAGTTTGTCAGTCTATTGTTCTTCACATGAAGTAATTTGTTGAAAAGAGGGTTGAGGAGAGGAAAAAAATAATTATCTATTGAACAACTCTGGAGTCGACCAGTGAGAAGTAAAGGCAACAAAAAAGTATTAGAGGTATCACTAGGGAGGAAGAAAGAGGCCACAAACAATCTGAATAAGCTTCTGTGTTATTTTTCTCATGTTCACTAGACCATACCAGCAAGTGCTGTTCAATGACTAAGGGTGAATTCATTTCCTGGGCAAACTATTGCCTCTAGGATAGACAGGAACATAGATTTCCTGACAACTGCAAGTGCTCTTGTAACAGATGCGGCACAGAGAGGACAAGCTCTCTTTTGCAAGTAAGTAACAAAGCTAAATTAATTGAATAGAAACTAGTAAGATAATTGTAGAGCTGTCCACATTTGCAACAACAAAACCTCCAGCAGGGTATAAATGTGTACATGGGGCCTTGCTTGCAATGCTCGTCATCTCTTCCGCAGCCCTGTTTCGCACAGCACGCCACGATTTCTTCCATAGTGCAGCCGTGCTAAGCCTGACACACACGCAGGGAAACAGAACCTCCTCCTCCGTTCCTCAGTTTTCCTGTTTCATTCCTTGCTCCTCCACGTATGTATTCAGTGTGTTTTACATGAGGCTTTGGCATGTAGTGGGTATCTATCATGCATCCCAAGGCACAAAGACTATTGACACCTCGGTTTTCAAAGCAGAAGCTTACACTGTTTAATCACTGTGCCCACCCTTTTGAAATAGAAAAGGACAGTGCTGGACCATTTTCCTTGTAACCAACTCACTTTTACCTCAATCAACCTCACAAACTGTTACTTGGTTATTTGACTTACTGAATCCCCAAAATGTAGTGTTTCATTTGAGTGTGAAGCTTTATGGACTGTCATAATTATTATGGTCTCAGTATAACTGCGTGTTCAATTAGACACTGAAAATCTACCTACTTAAATGTTTGAAGAGGTATTTCCAACAGGCTTGAAGGAAAAGTGTTAGCCAGCTTCCCTCAGTCTGATGCTCCTTTGAAGAGACTAATTACAAACGTGTCTCGCCTCAGTCAAAGACCAGTAATGAGCTCTGCCATTTATATGTTTGTACTGGATTTTGTGAACTACAAGATTCAGGGTTTCACCCTCAACACCGAACCCTGAGACTCTTCACACTGGAAAATGCTCACCAAAGAGGGAGGAGGAGAGAGAGATTTTCTCTCTCACTGTAATAGGGAGTCAAACACAGGAGAAATGCAGAAGATAGCCCAACAGGGAAATACTGATATTACCAAAGCATATTACCATCTTTTTTTTAATATTACCACATTTTTAATATTTTTAATATTTCCACCCTTTTTTAATATTACTGTCTTTTTTTGTTAAGATAAGGAAGTATGATAACTTTATTTCCTCCATGAGAAAAATAAATGTATTTCAAAGTGAAAAATTAAATCCATCTATAAAAGCTCCACCACAGAGAGGCATTCTGTAATGCCAAAAGATACAGTTCCTTGTGTGACTAACAAATAAGTTGCCTAAAAGGGAGAGGGACATTTCCAATTATTTTAATTCTCAATGAAAGTAGATCATGCACCATCACCTTTTATAAACATTTATAACTGTTGTCTGTTTTGGATGTTGTAAATAAATTATGCTGCTTGCATTTTACCTTACCCTGGCTAGAGATAAGACAAATTTCCATGGAACTGAGTAGTAACAAGATACCTGCTGTCCAAGACATTGATAAACCAGGCACTGTGATGCCTTGAAGTATTCTGGTGCCTCAGCACGTTCTCCAGAGTGTTCAAGAGTCACATAAGCAATTCCTTTCGAAGCTGCACAGGGCAGGAGGAGAGATAATTTTACAAGGGTCAGGAGGAGAAGAAGGAGGAGAGAGGTTTTCCAGTTGCAGGTGGTAACCAAGAAGGCTCTCCAACATGCAGCAATATGCTGGAAAACAACCTTTCCCAGCATGGCCAAGCACATCTCTCTGGTCTTTTCTGTTCATCATCATGCCAAGAACAGCACACAAAGTGAAAAGGGGACCATGATGTCATTTGATGAGAACTTACAAAAAAAGAACATAAACAATGGCTGCCAAAACATGGAAATTTGTGCACCTGAAACTCCAAAGAATTTGTGAGATTCTTATGGCAGAGAGGACAGGAAGAAGTATAACAAAGAAACAAGAGCAAAAAATGCCACTTGATTTTACCAGAGAAAAGTTATTAGTTCTAACTGCTGCAAGGCTAGGACTCTAAACTGAGTTACTCTTTATACCTGTAGTATATATACTGATACACTTAAGAGGAGCCTGGTGGTCATATTAGCGGATGGCAGCTCAACAAAGAGCTATGCTGTCTTCAAATCACAGCCACTGACTGACTGGAAACAGAAATTGGAAAAGCAGAATAGATGCAACCTGCAATGTTTGGGTGATTAAATGCCTTCACAGAGCTGAGATAAAAACTGCTAAATTCTTGTACTTTTTTTTTTGACCTTTATGAAACAGCTACACTGTGGTGAAAGATAGCTTCCTATCTTCTCTGACCAACAATTGGATTAGCTTTATTTGCTCAAGAGAATATTATTTGCTCAAGAGAATATATTTACATGCCAGTATAGAACATTTGACAACAGCGGAACTAACACAGGCAGCAAAGTTTGGCAGCTGAAGGGCAAATAATTCATTAGCAAAGATGAATGGAAAAATTTTACTTTGTTGTTGTTGTTGTTGCCAAATAATGCCAGCTGGTCATAACAATATTGTTTATGAAACTGGAGATTTTTCTTTAGTAATTCAATTTTGTGTGTGTAATTCCTTTTAATGAGAAAGCTGGGGAGGGGGGCCCACAACCAAAATAACCTTTTGCTGTAAGAATAAGAAAATTAAGTTCCAAATTATTTCCAATAGCAGCTCAGAAAGAGCTGATATTTTGGTTCTATCATGAAGTGGAAAAAAAATTTTAAAGGCACAAATAAACCAAAATTCATTTAAGTCCATGAAGTACAGCCAGTGAAAATAGTTTTCTTCTGTGATTTTCTGCAGTATCAAAAGTAAAAAGTGTAGTTAATCTAACAACATCTAGGTGCGTGGCATAAAGATTTTTTAAATCTAGCCTTCAGATATTGGCAAGGACCATTTTGGTCTTGTCAAAGTGCAACTGGCCATGCTTTTTGTGCAGCTTGAGAGAAACAAGGGAAAGCTTTACCAGCATTTAGAAGTATCAAACAGTCCCAGGTACCTCTTCTGCTGTAGCTAAGGCCCTGAAAAGTACCATGGTGAATACTAAAGACACTAGATTTTTCTTGAAGCATGTTGTGGAACTAGTCTATCACGTATTGACTTTAGAGCAGGATGTGATTTTATCTATATGAACACTGTGAAGGAATTTGGAGAGACACTGACCCAAATTATAGGTCCAATTGAGGTTTCTTGAGGCTTTTTTATACAAGTATGTTAGGGCACCCTGTGCTGTGCTGCTGGGTTTTAGTCCTCCGTCTGCCTGGAACGGGCATGTGTTCGAGCCTGCCTGTATGCCATCACAGCTCCTCACCTGACTTCCCGTCTGTCCCAGCACATCGTCATTGATGATGCCAGCAGAAACAGTGAGAGAGTCAAAGCACATCTCTTCCCAAATAGAAGAGACCAGACACCAGGAAGGTGCACCCACAGTTATCAGCAGCCCATTTAACTAAACAGCTTTCTTATCCCACAAGGTTAACACTTTCTCTCACTGATTGGGTCTCCTTATTTTGCTATGGCCTAACTGCACTGTATCGGTATTAAAAGCCCACACTGTCACAAATGCAGTACTCTCTCTAGATTTATGTAACTTACAGGATTTTTCTGCCCTTGGAACTGAAAAATGTATTTAAAATGTTCTTAAGCTGTCCATTTCCAACAGATCATATACATCCACTAGTCCAAGCAGACCAACTCTTTTTGGCTCATGCAGGTTTTTGGGGATAATTTTCAGATAACAGTTATGCTTTTCAAAGGCTTGAGTGATACAACTGTGAAAAATGTAAGCACACACTCAAGGAGCTGAAGTGGCCTGAACAGGCAGAGCATACAGTGAACTAAAGCCTCCTGCATTTCATAAGACCACCCTGGGTGTGGGTTTCACTCTTTTGCCTGCCATTCCTTGCCCATCAAGGAGCAGTGCTGTATGACTCGTGTTTCCACGGTAAGACAAAAATGCTACCAGGCAGATATCTAAGGCGCTCTCAAAAAACTTCTAGAAGGAGTTGAAACTTCCAGGAGTGCAAAAGAGTTGACAACATTGGCAGAAATTTCCCTTCTCTCCTCTGTGAGAACGCCACTTAGATCAGCCTTTACCATACGCAGCACGTAAAGGGAAGGTGGGCAGTTTTTAAGGGCAGCATGAGCACAGCAACCAAACCAGCAGTAGCCTGGGTCCTCCAGATACTTACCAGCAAGGAACACTGGAGCAGGCTTAAGGTATGGACTACTCTTGAATATTAAGCATACTTTTCTTTATTTTGAAAACAACCAGTTCAGTGCAGAAACAAACCATATTGCCAGAGCCATAAGACCACTAGAATTTACGTCCTATTTATTGCAATAGCTGCAAATACTCTCAGTTAAGTGCACCAGTTTTATTTCAAGATATTCTGAACACATTTGTTGCACTTTGAAAGTGCTAATATTCTAAATCCCTGGCCATGCAAGGAAAAGAGACTCTTACATGGTTAAACTCCCCACATAAAAATCTCTACTAGATTTGAATGGTATATTAGAGGCAATGTTACAGGTAGCAGAGCTTGTTAAAACATTGAAGTTTTCACCTGAAAGGGAGCTCTGATGAAATATCCTTTCATCTTTAAATCAAAAGTAAATAAATAAAAAAAATAAAGGAAGTCGTATTTTTCCAGGAACAGAATCATTAAAACAAGCAGGGGTTTGGTCAATTTAAGGCACCTATTAGAACAAAACCATTAAGAAATCCGAGTTCCCTAGGTAGGTTTGGTAATTAACTTTTGTGACAATAGTCTAAAAATAACCTTCTGTTCTCATGTACCATTTAGATTTTGTTGAACTGACATTTTCTAGTGAAATACTTTCTTTCAGAGTTTTCAATTGGCACTCTGAAATAGCTCTGTCAGAGCCTGTATGTGTGGTTTAAAAAGCAAAGCATGCAGCGCTGAGCTATTGTTCAATTCTCCTTCCTGTGAAGCAGCTGCTGAATTTTTCCCCTTATTAACACTACAGTCTGTGCAAGGGAAGTTGAAAGATTTGGTAGTGCGCCCTTTAGCCTAACTCATAAGTTGTTCCTATTTTTGGGGGTGTGTGTACTTTTTTTAAAAGGATGTAATATCCATATAAGACAAGTAGAGTCACTGTGGAAAGACGTAATTGCACTCTTTTCACGAGGCACTTGACAGCACTTCAGGTGCTGCCTGCACCTGGGTGCCCCAGTTGCCAGTGACAGAGGAGGGGACCTTCCAGAGGCTGGCCCTTCCTTTTTCCGGGAGTCAAGGGAAACAAGACAGATTAAATTATCTGGCTTGTTAGGTACCTAAACTTGGATAGTGTGAGTGCTAGCACTGTAAAAACAAAGTTAAGAGGCAATTACTCTCTTACCCTAGAGCTCCATACAAAGACTTTGGTACCACCTTGTGAAAGTCCAGGTTCTGTGACTGTCAAATTGTTCAGCACTGTTTTGAGGACAGGATGTAAGAGAGGCTAAACAAGTTTTGGATGTTTATTTTCTGTGATGTAAACAAGCTTTCCCTGTTTTCCCTTTGATAGCAACGGGGCAGTATTTTCATCTTTCCAAAAAGCCCCTCCTCTTCTTCCTTCCCTGTCCTGATGGCTAACACTTGCTGGTAAGAAACTTTTCTCCCTTTTTTCATATAACCAGTGTCTGAACTGCTCCTTACCACTAAGCAGAGCTTTGTCCTTGAGACCTTTGGGGTCCAGGTTTGTGTTAGGATGCTTGGCACAGTGAAAGTGTACCAGCATACTGACACAGGAGTAAGATGCCTGAATAGTTTTGAGGTAAATTACAGAACTTTTGGGACACTAGTCAGACTGAAATAAGTGAGTAAAAACCAGCTTAGAGCTCCCTCTTGGTCTCATTTGACTTCATGGCAGTTTCTCAATTCTATCAATTCTATCCAAACATCGTATTTTCAAGGGAAGTTGAATGCGGAACATTTTCATACTGCCTGTGCAATTGTCTTGCAAGTCACAGCCTTGGACTATGCCTTCCATGAATGGAATTATAACTTGGTTGAAATTTGCTGTTATGCTCACTTCAATAAGGCTTCTGTTGAGCATGAATTCAGCTGGAGGACTGACTGTCAATGCTAACAACAGCTTCAAGCAGAGCACCAGCTCACATCTCAGATCCTGATTTCAATGCTCGGAGTTGTCTCAACACAACAGTCAAGCATAGTGCCAGAGATACCTTGGAAATGCTCTTCGCTGGCTTATCCCATTGCCTGCACCCACCTGACAATGAGTCGTCTTTACATGCAGTGGATAGTCCAGCAACACTGTTTTACCCAGCAGCAAAGCCGGCTCGAGTGTTCCTGCCTTCCCCATGTCCCTCTTTTCCAGCTGTCTGTTTCTACCTGTGCACCACAATTATTTCTTCTGTGACTGTACAACAGCTTTTTTCTGCTGGGAAGAATACGTTGAGCTACACTCTCAACATAACTGCAAAAAGTACAGTGCTAGCCACAGTGTTTGGCCTTGACAGTATGAAAACAAATTACCATCAATGGACATTCTGCCTCCAACTAGCTGTTACAAGGGACAGATTTCTGAACTCTTCAGGTTAAACCTCACTGTGCATTAGGCAACATGTACAGTGAAAATTAGTTTTATGTAGCACGCACAAGAAAAATAACCAAAGTTGGTCACTAACTCTGTTTAGACATTATTTCTGCAGGCAAATAATTTTGGAGATGAAGAAAATCCAGAAGAGGGCACCCCAAAGCCTGCTTGCTGGAATCAGGGAAAGGCGTTTCTCATTCCTAATCAACTTGCAACACTTATTAGATACTGTACTATCCAATAATTTAATGATTATAAAGTGTTAGGCTGAGATTTTCAAGGTTATGTTTGAGACTCAAATGTTCAGTTAGCACAAAGATGAAAGACAGAAGTAGCAAAACTGATGGTTACTGCAGCATAAGTAGGGAGGCCTGCGAATGGAGCAAGCAAGGCAAACGTGGCAGGCAACAGAGTATGACTGGCAACACAACAGCCACAATAGTAATATTGACATAATTTACCAGAGGTAACTTGCTGGAAGTTGTCAATATTTAATCCAACAAGCTCTGTAGAAACAAGGATTCCTCATAAAGAGGCTGCACACACATTCTTAACTGGATTCAGCATTGGTTTAATTGTCAAGAGCAGAATTTGCTTGGCAATTATTTTCAATTTGGAATTCAGCTATATGTCAGGTTGCTTAAACATTTACGATACACCTCTTCAGGCAGTAAGGCCTGAAGGAGACTTGGATGGGAACCGAATTATTAAATATTGAAGTAAGTGTTCCTGCATGACAGATCGGTGTTGCCATAAAGTGATGGCTATTTTCATCATTTTCCAATTTACATACAGATCAGGCCGCAATGTAGGTCAAGCTTGACACATAGGTCCTTTTTTTTAAATCTTTTTTTTTTTTTTTTTTAAGTGAACAAGAGTAGGTCCCAGTCTTTCCTCACTGATTACTCGCTGCCTCGGGTGGGCTCCGACCCCGCGCTGCCCCCCAGCTCTTTCTCAGCCTTAAGGGTTTTCTCAGTAAAAAGCGACCTGATGCTTTTTGCGCAGGCGAGACCGGGGCTTCGGTGCAAAAGCGCTGCTTTGCCACTGGATGGGGCTCTCAACACACATTTGACGTTCCCCAACCCACGCCATGTTGGCGTCCCCCCTTCCCTCCGCGGGGGCTGCGCGGCGCCCGATCCGGCGGGGCGGGGCGGAGGGGCAGAGTCGGGCTCTGCAAGCACGCAAAAGCGGCTCACCTTTAATCCTTCAAAATAGGGCTCATTTATTACCGTTTGCGTTAGCCACGCAGAAATGCACGGGGCCGCAACGCTGCAAGCAGGCGTCACGTGTGTGCCTGGCCCAAAGCAATGCCTCGTACCCGCTGGTACTTCGGAAGTTAGCAGGAGGTCTCAACAGGCAGAAGACCAACAAAGAGCCCAGAAGCAAGGGATGTTGTAATTCTGTTCCTTCACTTTTTTTTTTTTTTCCTTTTTAAACATATATTTCATTTTAAGTATTTGTATAGTTTATAAAACCATAATACCCGAGACCCATATGGCTTTTGGTTGATCTCTGGAAGTAGGGAGATAGATACACTTATTCCCATTTTATGGTTGCTGAACAGACCCACAAAGGGAGTTTCTTGGTAAAGGTCACAGAGGATGTTCCTGGTAGGAAAAAAGCAAACCCTGGGAGCCTGCCAGGCACCCGCCTGGCATTTGCGCTGCTGAAACACCTTCATTCTTAACAAGTCTTCTAACTACTCATCTCCCGCATTAAGAGAAGTCCTCTTTGCCCCTGTTGGTGAGCACCACTCATGTTCACTGTTTATCAAAAATAAATAAGTTGCAATTCCAGTTTGACCCTGTAATGCCATACGTGGAATAACTCAGAGCTGCAAATTCCGTAAATACGCTGTTCAATATACTGTGCGGGCTGAAGTCTGTGAGGGAGGAATAAACACACGAGGGAGCTGCATGGCCTGTGATAGCTTCTAACTTTAAAACGAGCAAACAGAAAGGCAGCAGAAACAATTCTGCTGTGATGCACATTTTACCTGTGGCATTTCTATTTCTCCTGCTTTTGCTGTGAACTAATATGGAGGAGCTTATTTGAGTTACTTTCTGCAGGGGGGGTTAGAGATCTGTGGTTCCTCATCTCCACCCCCCCAAGAATTTTCTTTTTTTTTTCATATGGGCATTCTTCAACCTCAGTCTCCACTTATTTTTCCTCATATAGCCTTGCCCATTTTCTGATATGGCAGGTTTATCCCTACAAGATAGGATGCCACACATTCATTCTCTTCTATATTGCTAAAATTTCACTTCTATCTCTGTTGTCATCTCTGAATCTTCTTCCTTTCTCAAGCCTCTGCCTTAAACTGCTGCCATTTTGGAAAAAAAGAAAAGCAAAAGAAATCTCATTTCACTAAACCCAGCAGTTAAAATTCATTCCTGAAAACTTGTGTGATTAAAAACTGGAGTCAAATGGGAGACAGCTGGGTATAAGCTTTTTCCCACCTCTCTCCATGGAGTTGATTTCACTTTGTGACTGCTCAGTAGACTTCTGTTTTCCCATTCTACATCCTTAAAAAGCACTGTCCCCTCACCACCAGTGCTACCTTCCCTTCTAATCTGCCCTGC
Organism: Gorsachius magnificus; assembly: GCA_034008185.1. Taxonomy (NCBI): domain Eukaryota; kingdom Metazoa; phylum Chordata; class Aves; order Pelecaniformes; family Ardeidae; genus Gorsachius; species Gorsachius magnificus. The sequence continues at coordinate 93,123,288 of CM067081.1, forward strand.
TGCAAAGAAATGTCCTGTGACAGACCTATGTACTATAGGAAGTCAGAATACTTCGGGACTGGAAAAGCAAAACCCCACAAATTACATATTCATAACAATTAGGAGCCTGAGGATAGCCTGTCAGGACAGAAATACTTCCTGAGAGAAAAATTCGAGAGTCAAGGGTAATGACTGCTGTTGGAGAGCCAGGAGACCCACTGGCAGACTGGAAAAGATACCAAATATTTCCTTTACAAGGAAAGAAAAGAAACTAGAAAAAGCTTCAGCTTCCCAAATCGTTTTAGGTTTATTTCTACCTTCCAGTAATTCAGCTTCAACAACCAAAACACATTTGCTTTGTGAAAATACCATTGTTCCAGTTCATGGGAATGGACTGCTGCTGTGGTTTAACCGCAGCCAACAACCAAGCATCGAAGAGGTGCGCACTCACTCGCTCTCCCCCACCAGTGGGGAATAAAAGTGAGAACACATATGGGCTGAGATAAGAACAGTTTAATAATTGAAATAAAATAATAATAATAGTAATAATAATAATAATAGTAAATTGTAACAAAAAGGAAAATAACAAAAAAAAAAAGAGAGAAACAAAACTCAGGAGAAACAAGTGATGCCATTGCTCACCACCCACTGACTGACACCCCACTAGGCCCCAAGCAGTGATTGCTGTCCCCTGGCGAACTCCCCCCAGCTTATATACTGAGGATGACATCATATGGTATGGAATAGCCCTTTGGCCAGTTTGGGTCGGCTCTCCTGGCTATGCTCCCTCACAGCTTCTTGTGCACCTCCTTGCTGTCACAGTATGGGAAGCTGAAAAGTCCTTGACTTAGTATAAGCATTGCTTAGCAACAACTAAAACATGAGTGTGTTATCACATTATTCTCATGCTAAATCCAAAACACAGCACTATATCAGCTACTAGGAAGAAAATGAACTCTGTCCCAGACGAAACCAGGACGACTGCCCAAGACCTGAGGGCAGCCTGGGCACCCACAGCCACAGCGCAGCAGAGCTACCAGCACACCATGTTGTTCGGGGACAAACACAGGGACTGGGTCTTCTCAGCCAAGGAAAACACTTGGTACCTGAACTGCAGTTAGATAACAGAGATGATGAGCAGCATCTCTTTACCAAGTGAACCCTCAAAAAAGTTGGCAGTCATCCCTCACAGTTCTCGAGCGTTGTGGAAATTACTTCTGTGGTCATAGACTTAGTGTTTTAGGCAGTGGTTAATATAATCCCTTAAAATATAATCCCTTCCACAAACTTTCTTGGCTCCTTCATGAAGAAAGCTAGATTTTTCTGGTCTGCTTAAATTCTTCTTAGAAGCCTCATAAAAAAGCTTGCTGTGGTTTGAAATGTATTTCTGATGTTCAAAATGAATTTGTGAATGGCTACTGCATAGGCAGCATCTTGTACTTATCTCGCCTCAGCATGGACCCCTGTTAATAACTTAGCATTAGTTAAACAGCTTCCCTTTAGCCTAAACGTACTGCTTTCTTGCCTAGCACAAGTTCATTACTCAGTTTCTTTACTAATCCCCAGTAGGTCCAAGTTGGTTAAAAATTTTCACATTACTAAAGTCTTTGATACAGCGCAAAGGCTGTTTGAAACAGTCACTGCTGGATCATAGGTAATATGAAATTAGTTGCACTAAACCTACTTCTGGACAATCCAATATTCTAATTAACCCATTTCCAAGGACTTCTTTCTTTAGGCTTTTTTTTTTTTTTTTTTTTCTCCCAGAAGTGCTGCATACTATTGGTACCAGAATAACAGTCTGGTATTTGGCCAGACTTACTTCCCCTTTCTTAAAGGTAGCTACTACGTTTGCTATTTTCCAGCAGTACAGTAGCACTCTGACTCAGCTTTCTCGAAAGCCCTCCTGCCGGCTTTGTGTGCCAGCTCCTTCAGGTTTCTGTGGTAGACGTTACCCGATACAAGCCTACTACATGCAGTGTGTGAACTTCTGAATTTTGCTTCTTCCTCAGGCTGATCATTTCCATTTCCACACCCTCCTTTTAGTTAGCTGCCCTGCCTTTAGATCAAGTGGCTGATTCAGCCACATTCAAACTCTGCTGTGACTTGTATCAGCGGATCACGTACACTGCTCGGCAGAGCAGAATTTGACATCTGAAGGGTGCATCTTTAGTGTTTGGAATAGTTCAATTACGAACGGCACTTTCAAAGGATACAGCCGCTCAGTGTAATGATTTCATCTGTTTCCTTGGGGGAATTATGCCATGAAATCACACAGAGCATCTGATTGCATTTACCACCTGCAGGTGCTTTTAAAGTCCTGTCTTGGTTCTAGGAACTTTAGAGCTTCACATACCAAATGGGTCTGATTATGGATTTTATAAAGGATAGTAAATTATTTCTCATGTTTGGGTTACTATACCAAAGTCTATTGGTATATCAACTGGCACATCAATTTTGTACATAGTTTACTATAGAGCCCTACCAATAGAGAAATATATTTCTACTGTGGATATATTATAAGAGAATGCTGAGTTTCTAAATGAGCCCAAACCTACTTTTTAAATAGAGTCTGTGGAACCAGCTGTATGGTAATAAACCTCTCTGCAGAATATTTTGGGCTTTCTAAGGATTCCATAACACATTTTGAAAGAGGTTTATTTGTATTTGTGCATCATGTCTGCTCACATTTAAGTGAAGGAAAATCTTTCCTAGGTACTCCAAGATTCATTTCCATCTGTTACCGCACACTCAAACCATTATATGTTATGCAGTGAAGTAGAGCCCCATTCCAACATTTTACACCTTCACATTAGGCTGTGGTCTTTGAGCACAAACATTCCCTCAGTTTTAAGATCTGTGACTTAACTTGTTTACTTGGGAGATCTCTGGTTAGTTAAAGAACAAAGAATACGAACACGACAAACTCTCATGGACTTGTTATTTTAATAAACATTAGGATGTCTTGTGTGCCTACAAACTAAGACAAATACTTTAAAACTAAGCCACTAATTAAATCCCTGCAGGTGCTGTAGTAGGAAGTGGTTTTTGCAGACTTCTGTACAGCCTGTAGAAGTAGCTGAACAGGTCTTCACAAAAAAAAAATGAGTACACTTTTGAACACTAGCCTCCTTTTATTTTGACTTCTTTCAGGCAGGATCCCTATGATTGGGCAGATTGTAAAACCACAAAGCAGCACAGAAACATCTAGACAGTCTGAACATTACAGAACCTTTCTAGATCATCAGTCTGGCAATATGTTTTAGAGTCCTCAAGGGAAGTTCAAGTACTGTAATCCTCCAAAGGCAGAACAGCTCTCTTGTAAGGATGGAATGCATGTTAGAACACTTTTAAAAGAAGTGCTTATAAGCTTGAGCATTACGAAACACCGCAGGAAAAGAATTGTGATGAGCAGTCTATATCCCCCCTTAAGCAGTTTATTTTAAGAGAGGCACTAAAATAGCTGTGACTATGGTTTGCTCTACTACTAAGCAATGAATGGAGTTCTTGATTTGCTAGATTCTGCAAATATGAATTCTCAAATTACCAACTAAGCTTTATTCCATTTTTCCCAAAAGAGCAATTTTGACCCATCAGACTTTCAAAGTGTCACTCATGCAGGAGTGTACTAGGTACTTGACAAAATTTCAACTATTAAAAGTCTCCTTTAACCATGCTTTTATAATGGATTACCTCATATAGTATATTTTTGTTAGTTATTGCATTACATGTTGAAGATGTTTAGGTATTTCAATTCATTCTTCTCATTTGGGAGTCTGGCAAAGCATGGAAGTGAGAAAAGTGGGCTTATGTGTCTCTCCCCTCTCCATAACACAGACAGAGCTACAGGAAACCTGTACCTTGATATAGGCATCTGTCTGACTCACACAAACACGTTCCAACTTCTTAAGTGCAGTCAGTCAGCCGGGATGCAGTAAACCCCTACGCAAGCGGAGGACAAGCCTGTTTTTATACCAGGGGAGAAAAACCCATTCTGAAAGCTGAATGGGAATGAGAGTAGGTTCCCACATATCCCACCAGGGATTCTCCATGTCCTTTAAATCACCTTTTCCCTCTCATGTCTGTCTTTTCTCTCAGCTGTGTGACACAGAGGAGCACCTATAGGGCCATTGGCTTCCTCTCTTGGATGGGAGTATTAAAAAGGACAGGGAAATCGGTTCCAGCTCGCTCTCAGAGTTCCTCTCTAATTCTTGTTAATTGTATTAGTGTGTAAAACTGGAGGTGGTTTTGTTTTATTGAAAACAGAGGTGAGCAGATTCTGCATGGAGATATTGTATCTGCTACACCAACAAGAAAACTGCTTTAACTACTTCATGGCTACATTCATATTTCATTTTGTGTATGTCATGATACAACTCAGAGGGACGAGTTGGTCCAGTCACAGAAAACCCAGCTTGGCTCCTTTTGTAGCAGCCTGTGAGGCTGAGGTGGTACCTCCAAGCCTTAAGGACCACATCATGTGCCTGGGAGACAAAAGTGTCTCAAGTCTCATGCCCCAGCCATGAGGACAGAAATGGCAGCTTGTAGCTGTCAGTTCCAACAAAACAAAACAAAACAAAACAAAACAAAACAAAACAAAACACAGGCATGTTAGCAGCTTCTTAGGGCAATATATGAAGCCTGGCAGCTTTTCACTGCCTTCTCCAAAGCAGAGTTTGGAATCTGGTTTTGACGGATTGACACAGCTCTTGAAAGAGATTGAGGATGACAAAATACAAGCATCTGCATCTGATTTTAACCACAAAAAGCAGTCTAGAATCACAGTGGAGAGAAAGAGGGCCTCTTTGGACATGATTTACATCATCCTAAAGATGTGGGGGTTGCTGACTAAAAACGGAACTAAGGACCACCTGTGTTCAGATGCACACAAAACACTGTAGTTGCCTTAAAGTTAGTGAAGAGTAATCCCCCTTCATTTCTTACACTTTTATGACAGCTGGGGGCTAAACAGAGGGGGCATACCCAAACCAACTTTCCGACAGATAGAAAAGCAGCAGCATAAGTTCAACAGTCATCGACTGATGAGTTGAAAGCCTGGGTTATGGCCAGGGTTCACTACTGCTTGTGCTACATGGCTTGCTTGAGTGTACACTTACAATGAGTAGCCCCAGCCTCAGCAGTCAAACTTACTTTTTTTTTTTTTTTAAAGGAAAGTCAAATTGGGAATATAACACACTAATTACACTTCTCCCCTGAAATTATTTTCAGTAGCACTCAGACCTTTAATCATGATCTATAAGAACTACAGGACCATAAAATGCTTTCTACTTACTGAGCTGTGTCAGGCTATGTTTATTTTATTTTTTATATTTCCCAAGAGATGCTATAGTGGGTTATTATCTCCTTCTATAGCAGTAGCCAATTTGTCCACTGCTAATTCCAGTTTCTACAGTCCAATAGCTATGACCACAAAAGCCAAGTAGTTTCAGAATAAAGTTAACTATTAAAATGCAGCTCATGTTATGTCATAAAGATGTTATAAAGATAATGGGGCAGAATTCAATCTTGTTTTTTTATTTCTGTACCATATATTCCATATTTCTAAAATTCTTATTCTTGCTCTGACCTAGCTTGCTGCATGGAACCAATCTATATATGAGCCATAAAACATCAATTTATCTATAAAATGAGCAAGATATTCTTAAACTTTTTTTCCTCCCTAAGCGAGATGATCTCAAGTATCTAAATAAATATCCTCCATGTAATAGCAGCTGAATTAGAAAGTTTAATAACACTACATTAGGACAACATATTGCTATCAAATGTATTAGCCAAGTGATTCAAAGTACTTACCACCCCGCTTTGTATTCAAAATTCATCTTTCTTCATGAGGCCTCACACAATCTTAAGTAATAATTTTTAGTCTGAGTTTCCTCCAAAACTGAAATTCTCTTTTCACCTGCTCACGTACAGGTGTGTGTTCCTTTTGAGTGTTAATAAACAGATTTACTTGAAGTGTAAGATGAAGTCAATGCAAGTTCAGCTGGTTCCTAGAATTAACCACAGAATTATGCACAGACACATATAAGCAAAGTCAGCTCACGCACAATATCAAGGCCTTAAAATGTATACATTTTTATAAAGAACAAGGGCATTATTTGTATAAAAGGCTAATAACAGTAACAGTTTAAACTCTCAACCCCAAAGGTTTTACATTACACATGATAACAGACAATAAAATATATGAGTGTAAAAGATAATGGAAAGTTATGATACTTTTTTGTTGTCTTCTTGTGGCAGCACTGGTCTGAGAAAGGAAGAGGGAACTCCAGCACGAGGTGACATCAGCCTTCACAAAAGGTTCCTTGTTGGAAAATGCTTTCAAGCCCCTGCTACACTTTAATATATTTCAAATAGAAACCCCTCCCAAATTGCACACATTGCTTTGTTTAATCTGTCCATCTCAGATGACAGACGAGAGAAGCATCCCTTCATCACAGTCTACCTTTTTCAACAACCCACCCAGGCTTAACAGTAAAGGAAGAATCATATGTGTTCAGCAAAATTTAAGGTCAAACATTTAGCTAAGGATTAGAAAAAAAAGTTTACAAGCAAAGATACACACAAAACCGCTTTCACCTCATTTTAGCAGTACATTTTGTGTACTTATCTGTGAGAAGCCATCAGAGAAAGAAAGACTCGGGTTACACAGCTTGACCTCTTTCTGGATGACGCCCTCAGTTTTACAACTCTTTCCTTCACCTGAACTATTTAAATATCTTTGTGATTAAAAACTAAATTACAATGTAAATGCCCCTGCAGTTCTCCAAAATCAACTGTTTTACAGCTTAATCTGCAATTTTTGTCCTTCTGATATACTTAATCTGCTGGATGAATATAATATGCAGGCTATTGCCTGTATCTCCATGATATTTGAAAAGTCATGGCAGTCAGGTGAAGTCCCTGGTGACTGGAAAAAGGGAAACATTGTGCCCATTTTCAAAAAGGGTAGAAAGGAAGACCCTGGGAACTACCGACCTGTCAGCCTCACCTCTGTGCCTGGGAAGATCATGGAACAGATCCTCCTAGAAGCTATGCTAAGGCACATGGAGGCCAGGGAGATAATTCGAGATAGCCAGCACAGCTTCACCAAGGGCAAGTCCTGCCTGACGAACCTAGTGACTTTCTATGATGGTGTGACAGCATCAGTGGACAAGGGAAAACCAATGGATGTCATCTATCTGGACTTCTGCAAAGCCTTTGACACGGTTCCCCACAACATCCTTCTCTCTAAATTGGAGAGCTGTGGATTGGATGGGTGGACTGTTTGGTGGATAAGGAACTGGCTGGATGGCTGCATCCAGAGGGTAGTGGTCAATGGCTCGATGTCCGGATGGAGACCGGTGACGAGTGGTGTCCCTCAGGGGTCCGTACTGGGACCCGTGCTGTTTAATATATTCATCAATGACTCAGACAGCGAGATTGAATGCACCCTCAGCAAGTTTTCAGACGACACCAAACTGAGTGATGCGGTTGACACACCAGAAGGACGGGATGTCATCCAAAGAGACCTGGACAGGCTGGAGAGGTGGGCCTGTGTGAACCTCATGAGGTTCAACAAGGCCAAGTGCAAGGTCCTGCACCTGGGTCGAGGTAACCCCCAGTATCAGTACAGGCTGGGGGAAGAAAGGATTGAGAGCAGCCCTGCCAAGAGGGACTTGGGCGTACTGGTGGATGAAAAGCTGGACATGAGCCGGCAATGTGTGCTGGTGGCCCAGAAGGCCAACCGTACCCTGGGCTGCATCAGGAGAAGCATGGCCAGCAGGTCGAGGGAGGTGATTCTGCCCCTCTGCTCTGCTCTGGTGAGACCTCACCTAGAGTACTGCGTCCAGCTCTGGAGCCCTCAGCACAAGAAGGACATGGAACTGTTGGAGAGGGTCCAGAGGAGGGCTACAAAAATGATCCGAGGGCTGGAGCACCTCTCTTATGAGGACAGGCTGAGAGAGTTGGGCTTGTTCAGCCTGGAGAAGAGAAGGCTGCGGGGAGACCTGATTACAGCCTTTCAGTACCTAAAGGGGGCCTATAGGAAAGATGGGGATAATCTTTTTAGTAGGGCCAGCTGTGTCAGGACAAGGGGTAATGGTTTTAAACTAAACCAGGGTAGGTTTAGACTGGATATAAGGAGGAAATTCTTTACAATGAGGGTGGTGAAACACTGGAACACGTTGCCCAGAGAGGTGGTGGAGGCCCCATCCCTGGGAACATTCAAGGCCAGGTTGGATGGGGCTCTGAGCAACCTGATCTAGTTAGCGGTGTCCCTGCACACTGCAGGGGGTTTGGACTAGATGACCTCTAGGGGTCCCTTCCAACCCAAAACATTCTATGATTCTATGATTATTAATGACTGGGTTTCTCCGAAGTTCAAGTCCAAGCTTTTCCCTCCCCTTCTTCATTTTTGTTACCAACACATCCTTGGGAACATGAAGCATGCTTCCAGCTACATGCATATTTTGTGAAGCTAAGCATCTTCAGTACATTATCAGTTTTCTGCAATAGCTACACATGACAATACACGCACTTTGTAACAGCATTTTCTCCAATGCCCTTTCCAAACAGGCACCATAATTTTTAGGGGTCTATTGTCAGACACAGTGAAGGGAATTAGCTATTCTGAGATACTTGTTAATTACACACTTAAGTTGTTTTTCCCCAATTGTTTGGTGTGAAGACTTTTTCAGAGCCCTCCTGAATTGTTTGACTGACATGAAATTTTCCTCTAGATCATGCAAAACAGATAGAAGGTGTGATGTATTGCAACACCAGGGGAAATAAATTGAATTTCATTCTTTTCACCCCCTATTTCTCCTCATAATCTCATCACAGCAAACCATAATAGTAAAATTTTATTTCATGGGGAATTAAATATGAGCTATGTTACACAAAGAACAATCTAAGATGAAGAACTTGCAAGCATTACCTGAAGTCTGGAATGGATGAGTCTCTTTGATGGTTCAAGTAATAGTATGGATCTATTATTGTAAGTGCTCAACTGATTAAAATGCTTGTTTCACCTACATCTAAAGCTGTGTTAGTCAAACCAGCTACTTTAAAGTGGTCCCAAAATCAGTGGTACAACTTCAATTAGTAGGGTTAAGCCTGACCTGAACGAAGCTTTTGCAGAAATTTAGAAAATAAAACGTGACTTTTTCTTTTTTTTTTAAAGTTAAATAATTCCTCAAATTATCTGTTTAGTATTCACCACTGTATTTCTTAGTATCTGGGTATACACTGCATGACAGTAGGTAATGCTATAGCAAGTCACTACAAAGAAATTAATCACTAAGTAAGAGTATCGATAGACACAAGTGAAACACAAATGACATTATTGCAATTTGTGTTTATAAGCTTGTGTAGCCTAAGAAATCAGTTAATATCTGTTACCATGAAAACTGACTTCTAATAGTGTTGGACAAGATATATCATGTGTAACTGTGAATCAACACCTCAGAATGAAAACTAGTAACTACCAATTCTCCCTCAGATTCTTACTTCAGAGCTTATAGGTGTCCCTAAAAGACTGCCATTTTAAACAACTAAAAAAGCTAGGGTAAATTTAACAGCACTGTTTGTATATTTAAAATTTTTCAATCTCCTCAAGATCTTTGATGGAGTAGAAAAAAGGCTGCAGCCTACTGAAAAACATGAAATATCAGATGTCCAGCAACCCACCTTCCAACTGGTTAACATTTGGCTGATTAACTCCTGTCATTTTAATCAACTTCAAAAGGTGCTGCCTACAAAAATGTCAACCTGTAAGCTCTGAGCTGTAAAAAAAATATTTTATTATATGCCAATTTCAGTAACATCACCATTCCAACACATCTTAGTAGAATTTGATATGACAGGTTTCCAAAGCTCAGTAGTACTAAAGGCAAGACAGAGAGCTAGGGAAGATATGAGCAGAAGAGTTGAGTAACTTGAGTGGGTTGTAGGCACATACACTATGGAGCCATTTTCTAATTCCACATCTATTTCATCTTTGTTAGAGAACATTGACCTACATGATTCACTGAATAAAAAACCTCTGAGCCTGGCTACTTCCCTGTCTTACGGAGGTGAGCTCCCACTGCTGTCACTTCCTTAAAAAAGATGCTAATAATGTCTCTGTTGTGCTCTCTCTCCTTCTTAACTAAACCCTCATAATATCTTTAAAAATGTAGCAGCTTTGGAACCTGTACCATCATGTCATACATACAGCAAATTGGTCAATGGTTGCAAACTGGGGAAGAAAGGGAGGGAAAGAAGAGGACCAGAGACCAACAGGACCAGAGACCAACAGTATAAATCTCTAATTCTGGTTTCCTTTATAAAATGGACTAAAATTATTAGGAGACCAGTTAAAAACAGAGGTAAAGATGAACCAATTTATCCAATAGAGTTAATATCAGTAAAAGGATTGATTCTATGATTGTGCTGAAAGATCCTCATCCATACTGAACCTACTTTGGGCAAGGCTATACACCAAGTGCACATGAAGACTTTCTGGTTTTGTTTTTTTTTACCCTGACATGTGTTAGCATCTTGAAAGAAAAGAAAAGGAAAAGGAACTTGGAATTTCTATTTCTTCCTCTTCTCCAGAGAGTTCAGTTAACTCTTAAAAAGACCTGTAAATGAAAACAAAACACAAAAAAACACACCAAAAACCCCACAAGACCTAAACCACTGTACAGCAAGCATCCATACTAGGTGAGTTTTCTCATGCTCATAATCCTGAGCATGAGAATATATAATGCAGCTTTTCTCCTCCTGTATTTTCTGGCTGCATTTTAGCTTTTCTTTTTAAAAGATATCTAGAGGAAAAACTCCTTTGAAAATTCTCTCATTTGTATGCTTTGGCAACTGAAAGAAGTAGCTGAAGTCAAAGAATACAAGACAATCTCCAACTGAGCTTTCCAGAGAATGTTGTTAATAACGTCTCAAGTATTTAGCTGAAAATAAAATAGATCCATGTAATAAATAGGAAGCATGGGGTCAGATTTTAGAGGTCTTGGTTTAAACTAAGTCTTTGCATAGTCTTATTCTGGGTTATGGGAAAAAAGTATTTTTGTTTACCTTAAATGATCTCATTGCAGAAGCAAAACTTAAAATCACTACTAAGCCAATAACACCCAAATTAAGTTCACAGCAGTATGCTGACAATCCAAAAGTTTCCACAGGCCTGACAGTAAATCAGTGTAATCTGAATTTTAACCTGTGGTGCCATTACAATACGAAAGGCTGCAAGGCCAGCTCTGTAAATACTACTATATACTCTAATTGAATGGTTACACATAAATTAGTAATGCAGTAAATATTTATAATGGGAAGTTATGGCCTACCTAATGGCAAAATTGAACTACTAGTTGAAAGTCAGAATTCCAGGAAAGATGAGAGAGAGAGAGAAAAAAAAGTATAGATAAAAGTAATTTTACAATAATTTTTAGTGCGAAAAATGTTTGGTACACATATCACAGAAAGGATATAAGAATTAATATATTCTGTTCAGAAAAGGAATGAACAATCACAATTTTTTCCCTATAATTTCTGTTCTACATTCAAAAGGTTTTGCTATTGCATACATAACGGGACCATTTCTATGCCTCAGGAAACATGAAAATGGGTCTACAGGTTACATCTTTGAACTTGGCATTTAACGTTCAAAATTCACACAAAACAAATCTTGAACTCAGACATATATTTAAGAGGATTTCTTTCCTAATAGAAGGCTGAGGGCTGACAAAGAAAGAGTTTTACTTTTTAAGAGGTTTAAAGAGAAAAGATGAAAGAGATTTACTGAGATATTCTAGAACTACACAAAATAATAAAAGGAGAGCCTGAACAATAGTACATGCCTGCAAAATCTGGATTATAGTATCAGCACTAGTAGCCATATTCAGAAGGTCTAAATCCCTCCCAGGTCTCTCCAGGAGACAGCATTTCCAGTGTTTATTACTAGCTGACTGCGGGTCTTCTCAGACTCCTAGCCAACAGCTGGTACCATGCCAAAAGGATTAGACAACCTGAAGATGCCACGGAGTGTCATGTGAGCTTGCGTGCTGTAAAGGTGCTTTTCAAATAAATAAATAAATAAATAGATGGATAGATAGATACAAATGCCATAGTCTATGCTTTAATCAGTCTGTAGTTTTCTGTTCTGCAGGGAGGTCAAGGAAAGCTTGACAGCATAACAAGACTACTCACTGTTGTTTTCCAGAGTTTGCAGACAGCCTGAAGCAATAGCTCGAGTAAACTGTGATGAACCCTAACACTCTTTGCTCTAAAATAATCTGCTTCCCTGAGAAGAATACTCTGTCAGAAGTTATAAACAAAATTTATTCAATATAGAGTCTCAGGCTTAGGGAAAAAACTTGGTATCATAGTTGTGCCTGTAGTGATGGAAATGAAAGCAGACTCTGCCTGAGCTAGTGAAGCTGGGGGAAAATATAGAGGGCACAGAAAAGGTTGCAGATGGCTCTACTGTCACAAATGACAAGCTCAGTCTGCTTACATGAAAAGTAAAGTGCTACTCTGACAAGGATGGAAGAGGCAGATTTATAACGAACTTCCCGAGTTACCTCAGAATAGGCCTTTTGAAGGAGCAGGGAATGGAGTTAATTACTTGCCCTTTTCTTTGTCTTTTTTTCCCCCCTATGCAAACTTCATACACAAAATGCACCTGTGAAATAATAAACCTCTTGGGAAGTAAAGTTATAGCATATGCACTTGCAACCCATTGGTATGCTTTTATTCTGCAAACCAAATCACGACAGCTTTAGGCTTGAACAGGCCTCCTCTCAACTCAGAAGCAAATTAGAAATCCCTTCTCAGTCTCGTTTTGCAGACTGCTAAACAAGGGGAGCAGAACCAAACTTTCACATCTCCCCTCTTTATACTTGAGGGGCTGCAAATTAATAGTTCATCGTGATGCTGCAATATGAGACACAACAGTAAGAATCACAAACTCTATAGGAACAACTAAACACAGCTTTGGAGGCGAATAAGGGAGAGCAGAATAAAGTTGACCTTCAGAAAGCTCCATCTGGGCTGAGCTGCCTCCGGTACTCTCCTCACCACTGCAAAGATCCCCAGCCACAACCAAGACTAGGGTAGGTGAGCCCCAGTAAATATTTCTTTATATGGTCTTAGAACATGTTGCTGTCTGAAGCAAGGGGACCTATTTTATTTCATTCTCTGGGCTTCTTTTAAGCAGAGACTTCTGCTTTTGCCAAACTGCTGAACTGTATGATGACTCTGCAATATCCACAAACAGGGGTTGGAATGACTTCCTCCAGCTTATTTTCATTTCATAGAATCATAGAATCATTAAAGTTGGAAAAGAACTCATCAAGTCTAACTATCAACCAAACACCACTATGCCTACTAAATCATCTGTCCCAAAGTGCCACGTCTGCAGGTTTTTTGAATGCTTCCAGGGATGGTGACTCCTCTACCTCTCTGGGCAGCCTGTTCCAATGCTTAACCACTCTTTCAGTAAAGAAAATGTTCCAATCGAAACCTCCCCTGACACAACTTGAGGCCATTTGCTCTCGTCCCATTGCTAGTTACTTGGGAGAAGAGACCAACCCCCACCTCGCTACAACCTCCTTTCAGGTAGTTGTAGAGGGCAATAAGGTCTCCTCTCAGCCTCCTTTTCTCCAGACCAAACAACCCCAGTTCCCTCAGCCACTCCTCATCAGACTTGTGTTCCAGACCCCTCACCAGCTTCATTGCCCTTCTCTGGATGTGCTCCAGTGCCTCAATGTCCTTCTTGTAGTGAGGGGCCCAAAACTGAACACAGTGTTCAAGGTGCGGCCTCACCAGTGCTGAGTACAGGGGGCTGATCACTTCCCTACTCCTGCTGGCCACACTCTCTCTGATACAAGCCAGGATGTTATTTGCCTTCTTGGCCACCTGGGCACACTGCTGGCTCATGTTTAGCCATCTGTTAAAGAGCAGCCCCAGGTCCTTTTCCACTGGGCAGTTGCATGGGGCTGTTGTGACCAAACTGCAGGACAAGGCATCTGGCCTTGTGGAACCTCATACAATTGGTCCCATTGATCCACCCTATCCAGATCCTTGCACGGATCGACATTCCCGCCGAATTTGGTGTCGTCTGCAAAATTATTGAGGGTGCACTAAATCTCCTCATCCAGGTTATTGATAAAGATATTAGACAGAACTGGTCCCAGAACTGAGCCCTATGGAACACCGCTTGTGACCGGCCACCAACTGGATTTAACTCTGTTCACCATGACTCTCTGGGCTCAGCCATCCAGCCAGTTTTTTACCCAGCAGAGTACACCTGTCTAAGTCATGAGCCACCAGCTTCTCTAGGAGAATGCTGTGTCAAAGGCTTTACTAAAGTCCACATAGATAACATCCATAGCCTTTCCTTCATCCACTAGGTGGGTCACCTTGTCATAGAAGGAAGGAGATCAGGCTGGTCAAGCAAGACCAGCATGCTGGCTGGGCCTGATCACCTGATTGTCCTGTACATGCCACGTGATGGCACTCAATATGAACCGCTCCATAATCTTCCCCAGTACCAAGGTCAGGCTGACAGGCCTGTAGTTCCCCAGATCCTCCCTCTGGCCCTTATTCTAAATGGGCGTCACATTGGTAAGCCTCCAGTCATCTGGGACCTCCCCTGTTAACCAGGACTGATGATAAATGATGGAGAGTAGCTTGGCAATCTTCTCTGCCAGCTCCCTCAGTACCCTTGGGTGGATCACCTCCACCCCCATAGACTTGTGAGTGTCCAGGTGGTGCAGCAGGTCGTAAACTCCTTCCTCCTGGATTATGGGTGGTTTATTCTGCTGTCCATCCCTGTCTTCCAGCTCAGGGGGCTGAATACCCTGGGGATAACTGGTCTGTCTATTAAAGACCGGGTAAAAGAAGGCATTAAGCACCTCAGCCTTTTCATCATCCTCGGTGGCAATGTTCCCCATACAATAAAAGATGAAGATTCTTCTTGGCTCTCTATTTGTTTTTAATGTATTTGTAAAAACATTTTTTGTTATCTCTTACAACAGTGGCCAGATTTGATGGGGCTTAAATACCGAGTGCAGTATTTAGAAATGAAAGGTTAATACTAACTCTTTACTACTGCTTTCCCTGCCATATGTGGGATTCCTGTAGTGAAATTGCCTTTTCAGGATGAAAATAGGAATTTAAATTGGTAAGACTTCAAAACAGGTGAAAATTGCATTTGTAAAGTAACACTGATAACATAATTGAGTCGTCTGTTGAGATCCATGTTTATTTCCCTTTTTTTTTCTAGCACTGACAACAGAAGTGAATTGTGTAAAAATTTATTTTCTCCATCTTGCAAAAGGAAAAAAGTATCAACTGGCCATAAAGTAAGCTGTGTACATTACGTTCAAAATACATTTAATCTTGTTAATATCTACATGTTCTATATAAGACTGTGCAAGGCTACTTACCTTTTTAAAGAAAGAAGTTTTAAAGGTACAAAATTCCGTACAAGTTGCTCCTTGTCTATGCTCTTCTTTCTGTTTTTCAAATTTTCATGTAATAAAAGATCACTAGCTTAAAAAACAAACACCACCTCACCCCGGTCCACAAAAACCTATAGACCAGTTTTTATGTGTTACAGTTTTTCCATTAAGATACAATGATAAAGCACTTTACTGTTGAATAAACAAGATGCTACTGTTTTATAAGGTCATAATTTTACTCTTAGGCTTACAATTTTTCCAACTTAAACAATTAAACAAAATAACGTGGCCCTGAGCCCAGCAGCTGGTGTTGACAGGAGCAGTCATGAGACAGCACCCAAATATGCTGCCAAGGGTTCCTTATGAGTTATATGAGGCGAGAAAAAGAGAGACCTCACCCATATGTGCATGATGTATTTTTGCTTTGTTTTGCTTTTTTAAACTGTTGTGGTTTCACAGGTCACCTTTAATGCCTATGAAAAACAAGATGAGTAACACTGCTTTGGTAGTTTGCCCAAGCATAAATCTGCTTCTTTGTTTTTCACAGAATTGGAAAATCAGATATCTTGCATTTTAAAAGTGAATGAATCAAGAATAATGGAGGAGGTGGAAAAAGAAAAGGCTTATTTAGCTCTAAAATATATTGTGGAAAGGTCAGACAGTTATCAGCCTCCTGCTTCGTTACTTTATTAGTTCACATTGACGATGACCTCAATGGACCAGTCTCTCTTTCAATGAGAAGGCAGGATAATTTTGGCAAAGCTGTCTCAAGGAATTTTGATTCCACTTAAAGGAAAGGATGCATTAATCTATCACACATTAGAATAAAAAAGACTCATTGCTGAGATTCCTGTTGTTCATGAAAGGGGAAAAGCTGGAAGTGGGATCTGGAAGATAGGAATCTACCTTCTGACTTTGCTTTATGAAGCACTCAGAGACAGCTGTAGACTGTGGTGCCACATCTGTGTAGCCAAATTTGGCATGAAATTCAGTTTGCATCTATAACTGAAAAGACTGACAGATAGGAATTAATCTCATAGTTTGTCCAGGTTTTGCTAGTTTGATTGTATTGATTGCCAGCCTACTTGCAGAAATTTTGCATCGGGTTCTCCAGAAGAGCAAAGTTATCCTACCTACATAATACACCAAAGAGCATCACACAATATGCAGTACAGATACAAATATTCTCAGCACACTCAGTTCTACTGCTTACATAGTACCTGATTACTCCAATCCCATTTCTTTTGTAACTCTGCTACATGGTTAGCTCCAGTTAAATTAAAATTTAGTTCAGGGCTCAACAGAGCTGGTCCTAGTAAGTGTCCCTGAAAGCACACCAGCAGTCCCTATTCTGGAGAGTCTTCCACTGAAGCATGAAGGATACATATTTTAGGACTGTGGACGCATTTTCACATAAAAGGCAGGGGGTTTTAGTTTTTTTCTTTTTTATTTTTGGGGGTAGAGGTTGCAAAAGCAGAATATGTTTTCATTAGGGTGTTGCACTACTGCATTTTCATTAGTGCAAACATCAGCAAAATAATCAGATAGCTATGATCTGATTATATCATCTAAACAAATCCTGTACATTTTTCCTCCTTTTCCCCCCACTCTCATCCTTTTTCTCCCCAAAAAATTACCATAGGTGAGAACTACAGTACAGTAACTCAGACATACATTGCAGTTTGACTAAAATTTATTGCAAGCACAATAGAAGATAATTTAAATTGTCATGTCATATGAACACACACAAAGTCAGTAATTCCATTTTACATCATATTTCTAAGAATAGGCTTTTTTTAAAAAATTAAAAATATATTTAATATGGCAAGTTCCGTGCTCAAGAAGGTAATGCCATAGAGTGCAACTGCATGCCAGTTTCAGGCAACTAGAAACTGTTTGGCAGTAGTCTTGCATGCATACGATAAACATACACATTTTAAGGGTAAATTCAGTGGAACAGTACAGCCTCAGCAGCAGCTGAAGGACTCTAGTAAAAAATACAGCTTGGAAATCCTTTGAGTTGCTTGGGTAAAACTTGAAGAGTGCAGTGCAGTGTTTTTGGAATCATTCTGTATGAACTCACACATTTAGAGTGCTATGTTAGCAGGATTGGCATCACACATGGTGAGTGCCTCAAAGAAGACGCAATACCAAAGTTCTTATGCACTTGGGCCCCCATTTTGTGCTCTTTCTCAAGTATCCCCGATGCCCTTGGCATTTAAGGCACAACTGAGAGATTAAAGCTGTGGGAATCATTCAGGAGGTGATGCACTTACAGAGCCTTCACAGAGTAGTAAGAGCTGAGCAGGTAATCCACCTACAAGAGCCCTTAGTGTTTGTATATCTGTATGTACAGTAATTTTTGTGAAGCCACCAAGTTATTGTCATAAAGAGAATTATAAACTGGTATAAAAATAGAAATATCTTGATTTGCATGTTGCATAATGAGTCACAGTGATCCTATGTCTGTTTTATCAGTTTTGTTAATGAGTATATTCATAACCTATATGAATAGAAAGATGCAATTGTTGTTAATGTAGGTTAATTGGATCCTAATTTTATCCAAATAATCTTTGCAAAGGATTAAAATCAACTCACTCTATACATAAAGTGTGAAGTGTCAAAATTATTCAGTTAGGTCAGAGAAATGAGTAATCCAGATACTGAATTTCTTCAAAGGATCTAACTTTTTTAGTAATTTAAATCAAGACTGATAAATAAACTTGCAAATGTTGAAAATCCAAATAAGATGTGAATTTGTGCATAATTTAAATGTAAATATGTTTAAATTAAAATTGTAATGAAATTTCTGTGAAAAATTAGACAAATTTAAAAGTACATGGAGTCTGACCACAAACAGATTGAAGGGGGAACTCAGAACAATTTACTTGCATTTGTAGTATCTCATAACATTTCACTTTTTTTTTTTTTTCCACATTTGCCTACCTTCAACTTTCATGTCTTTTGCTATGAACTTTGCCTAGTATAGCAGCTGGGTGGTCATAAATAATTACTAGGGAGAAGAGAGCAAGGTAATCTCAGTCTTCATGCAGTTCATCTATTCGTTCTTTAGGAGTTAGTTCAGCATGGAGAAGTGGAAAAAAAAATCTGTTTAAAAAAAATGTTATACGCACCTAGATTTCTTGAGGAAACAGAGATGCAACATGCAGTTGACCAGACTCAAGATGAAAGGATGATACTAAGCAACTGCAGTAGCCATGAGTGGAATGACATGAGGCGTCAGTGAGAGCTGATCAGCCTGCAAAAAGACACAGAAATAGTCAGCACCAGTCCAAAATGAAATTATGAATTGGTCCTTAAAACATAACTGCGCTTGGTCCTGTGCTCTCTACCTAGAAAAAATCTGTGCAAACATGCTTATAGTACACAGTTGTGTGGTTTTGTGATCCAGGACAGATTCTTACTGTCAGGTTTTTATCCTAATGGAAAGTGTAACCAACTGAAAGATCTGCAGGATCCCCCAAAAGATAGTAAAAATTATTACTGATGGACATACATTAAAAAAAAAAAAAAAAATAAAAAAAAAATCTGTCCTTACAATGCATTTGAAAATATATCCCA
Organism: Gorsachius magnificus; assembly: GCA_034008185.1. Lineage (NCBI taxonomy): Eukaryota > Metazoa > Chordata > Aves > Pelecaniformes > Ardeidae > Gorsachius > Gorsachius magnificus. The sequence goes on from CM067081.1 coordinate 93,142,307, forward strand.
GAATTTTGGCTAAATATTGACTGCCTTTAAAACAGGAACTTACTCAGACAGGCATTAGAAATTCTAGCAAAACACCTGCATTTATTATTGTAAACGTAAAATAACAGCAAATGTGAACTGCAAACCTGAACTTCAAATTCTGCCCTCAGTCTGGTGACTCCCACAAAATATACTATCAGAAGCAATCAAGTTTTTATCCATATACCTAGATGGAAACAAATTCAGTATGAAGATTGTGACTCAGCAGCCTCCAAAGTCTTGCTATTTGCTGAAACGTTTAGACACGTTATTTCTTCTTGTAATAAAGGGCAGGTAAAGATAATTTTATTTTTTATCTGGTTTACATATATTTTGGTTAGTGAAACAAATGCATAGCAAAATAAACTAAATCCACATGATTAGCTGAATAGGATTGTTAATTTGATGAACACAAATCAATATAGGGGTCAGGAAGCAAATGTTAATTCTGCTTTATATGCTTGTCTGAATCCGCTACACATTGTTATAGAGTGTTAAAACACTCTGAGAGATAAGGCCATACATTCCCCTAAAGGCAATTTGAAGCTGACCCACTTCTGGGCTAAGGAAATTCAGGTCTATTTTGTTGTAAGATTTTCTTAATCCGTATCTACATCTTGAGACACAGTGCCCAGTGCTCCATCCCTGCCTTCATCTCAGGCTGCTTTTGATGTTCAGACTAAATGCCAGGGGGCAAAGCTGGGTTCTCTCTGGCAAAACCTTTCTCCTGGCTCCGCAGAAGCATCCATTGAACATTTTTTGATACATTAGAGTTATTTCTCAGAAAGCCAGGATCCCACACCATCTTTGTTCCCCAAGGTTTATGTTTTCAGTTCCTTTGCTGCAGCGCTCATGTCCAGGGTAACAACTGCCCAGGAAAAGACTGCTAAGGGGCAACTGTTGGGGATAACAAAGTGTTAAAAATCAAAACAAAAGAAAAACACCACCACCACACGCACACACCAAACACCAGCAGTAACAGGCTCTCTCAAAATGAACAAGAGCAATTATCTGTCCTAACTAATTAGTAAATTTGTTGTGTAATGCTCAGGAAAAGAAGAACGCATTTATTTCCCAGAAGGAGGATCTATCTGAAGCCCTATTCCTTGACCCTTTAAGTAGCACATTAGGGAGAGAATCAGAGTTGCTGTATCTTGCAATTTAATTAGGTACATGTTTAAGAAAAACTAATTATTTGGTAGACCCTTGATCTTCAGTCCTCTCTCATACAAATGCATAACCACAAGATGGATTCCTGATTACATCTTATCAACTGCTCAATCTATTCCATGTCCAAAAGAGAGGAGTGTATATGTAGTTCTTTCAATGCTGTTATCCTGTATTTTTCTTTGTATTTCTTCTGTAAGCTTTCTAGAGCAAAAATGCTAAATAAAGTAGTTCAGTGTGGCAGGCTGGAGTAGAATATTGTGCTTTCCTGTTTAAAATTTTTTGTTCTTTTCCAGGCACCTTCAGTGACACTGTATCCACTTTTGACATTCGTTCTTGTTATTTTGCTCAAATAGCTGAGGAGGGAGACTGCTCCTCTGAGCAAAAAAATTTTAATAAGTCTACCTCCATAACATTTTTACTGTCGGACACTAGAAAACTGACAGAGTAATTGGAGCTGGGAGTGACAGGAAAAAGATACAATTTTTTTTACAGTGAAAGAAGTCAAATACTACAACACTAAGTAATCTTTTTCCAGGCTTTAGTTTTACACTGAGAGAAATATGCAAGATAATTTCTTCTAACTACAGTATTTTAAAGCCTTCCAGAAATGAATCATAATATCTGTAATGTGCATACGCATACTATAATTTAAATGGTCTTTAGTACAATGAATCTCTAGTGTGAAATTTTCCTTGTTAATGATCAGCATAAGCTATGGTTCTTAATGCAATTATGAATCCAAGGCTTACAGTCTATACACAACAGAGGAACAAGATGATATCATTAAACTTCTGATTTCATTCACTCATACCTATAGGGAAAAAGCAACCGTTACTATAAGCATCTTACTTTTTCTATCAGCAAAAGGGACCCTAACATACGTTGAATTACATATTATAAGCTATTCATTCCCCTGGGTAGGTAAATAAACTGTTCCAGCATCGTCAGTTTCTCTTTTAAATGGGTTTTCATTTTGAATAACATTAAAGGAAAATAAGGCAGTCTAGATAAGGAAGGAACCTTTCTTGATGCCAGAAGCAAGCAAGCTCTTCTGCCCCTTAGGAGAGGCTGTTCTCTTTGAAGGAAGAGCCAACCTAACACCCTCATCAGTTATCTGAGGGCTTCATAAACAAGGAACCTTCCCCAACTCTGGGCTGCATTCACTTTGGCCTGGGAGCTGGCTCCATCCCATAGAGTTCTCCAGCAGAGCTTGGGTAGCTGCTTTTCCACAGCCTCTAAACGTCCCTGTAGATGCTGTGGCATGACTTCCCCACCTCAGCTGAGTAACCAACCCAATGGGAAAGGTGCTAAGTCTTTCCTGTCAGCAGGAAAGCTGCACTTGCTCTGGGTGACTCTGAGCTGATAAAAGGCTGTGAAGGCCTAGAGCAGAAGCATCAGCTACTGATTGTCAGATAACGTCTTTTTCAACAGGCTTTTTCATAGTATGTCAGAAGGATAAGCAGGCCTTCCCTAAAGGTTTTCACCAATTTACGTTCTAGGCGAGCAGCCCCTCTCAATTGCACCACAGTGTTTTTTGTCCCTGGGAGAAATGCATGGCTCAAAAGAAGGTGATGTGTTCCTGTCCTTACAAGGGAGCCACTGCAAGCCCCAGACCAGAAGTTTTCATACATGTCAGGTGTCTCCAGGACAGCCAGACTCATTAGATCCACCAGTTCAGCTGGTGATAGGCAGAGTATTGGCACATGCACATGCTTTTGAAACCAAAGGGAACATCCTGGGTGAACAAGCACTCTTCTGTCTGGTAAACCTTCTTCTATACCATATGTCTCAAGACTATGCCTATGGGAAAGAAAAAAAAAATAAATGCATACACCCCAAATATTTTGCCTTCCCATACAGACTGAAGAATGTTTGCTGGTCCCTCTGCTTAAAAAAACCTGTGTGATGGATCCCAGCGATGACATTTCATCTTACCAAACAACACTTCTAGCCAAAAAAAGGTTATTTCTTTCAGAAAAGGACAAAATATACACCTGAAGGAGGGATAATTCTCCTAAAGTTCTCTGTGAGCTTTGGGCATTCACAATAGTGTGTCTAAGCTACACAATATGCAGTATTGTGGCATGTACATTACATTTCAGATTTTTAAAATTCACATATAAAAATGAAATTATTCTCACCCTGCATAGAATAAGATAGGATCATTTTCTGCAGTGAAACTTCAGTTCAGGGCCTACAAAGAAAAGTTATCCTTTTACCCCCAAACCCTTTTAGGATCATTCCTGGTTTCCAGAGATTTGAGAGTTACAGTTTGTTTTATTAAGCTTTATTATTTACACTTTAAAATATGTAGCTTTTCTTTCTATAACAAATACTGAATTTGACTTATGTAGTAGAACATCCTGAGAGTGAAAAAGTAACATAATGAGCTTTAGAACACAATAGATATAGCTGTATGGAGTATGTAGAAGCTCTTCTTCCATTATTTCTATCTGAATACCTTAGTGCAGTTCTAAACCATCACAAAAACAGCAAAATATTCTCACAGTGTCAAAATTTACAAAGAATAACATATTGTAAGGATTGGTTTAGTTTCCCCCCCCCCCCCCCACTATTATTATTTTAAATCTTCATAATCTTACCTTTGCATTTCCCAAGAGGACAACTGACCTGCTTAGCAGCTTTTATAACTAAAGGGGTTTCTCTACAGCCCCTTTAATAAGATTCACCTGAAAGCAAGGGTAGCTTCCTCTAACAGAGGTGGGAATTTAAAGGTCTGCTTAACAGACTCAGCAGTGGGAGCTTTGGATTAAGAACTTTTTAACACATAACAGCTAAAAGAAAAACGTTATTAAAAAGGAGCTAGTAGCTGGATGGATCTGTTCTCATTTATCAACATTATCCTCCCAAAGTAAAATGTTCATGCATGAATTAATCTGGTCTTAACTAATCTTAAGGATTAATCCTAAAGATCTGTTTTTTCTCTATCAGAACATAGGGATTGTCTTCCTATTTTGTGTCTGCTTTGACTACATTCTTAAGACCAGCTGGACTGAGAAAATCAGTCACTGCTCTCAGTAGAACAGTCCTTATTGCTTTACTGTTCAGATGGGAAATCTATGTTGCTTTTTTTTTTTCCAGTTATCACAGAGGACAACATTTGAGGTGGAAGACCACATTGCTCTTTCTGTGGTGTGTGTTTCTCTAGACTGTCTCCCTGAATCCAACATTTCCAAATCAGAAACTGAGTAAACTCAGAAAGATCTTCAGAAGTCTTTTAGCCAACTAAATGCCAGGTATTTCTGATGGATGATTGTTTAATCTTTTCTGTAAAATTGCCAGTGATGTAGACTCTGTCACCTTCTCAGGCAATGAATTCTGTTTATACTCACCCTTACAGTCAGCATGTTTTTTCACTACCATCTAATCTAGATCTTTGCTGCAAATTAAGTTTGTTACTTCCTGTCTTATCCTTTGGAAAAAGTCTATTGCATTTGAACTTGTAGCAACCAGGGTTTTATATAATTGAAGACTGTTATCACAACTTTTCTTTGTGCATTGTCCTCTAAATTAAACAACTCCAGGACTTTCTATCTTTCTTCATACTATCTTTTTTTCTAGACCTCTGATCCACTCTTGTTGTCTGCTCAGGATTCTTTAAAAGGTCACAGGTAATCTGAACACGATAATTTGGCTGCAGCCTTATTAAAATGGAAATGCTCTGAGCTTTACACACTCTTTAGACAGCCTAAGATTTGTTTTTTTGGAAGCAACATGACACTGTTGATTACTACTCAGTCTGTGATCCACCTTATTAATTCTAACTCTTCTTTTTATTTAGACATCCTGCACTTTGTCCATGTTCTTAATTAATTGTGTTTTATTGTTTTCAGACAGCTTATCCAGTCATGAATAGACTTCATGTATGGGAAGATTGCCTGAAAAGTGTATATGTAACCTGACCATCATGCGGCTGAGGAGAGGAGTACTTGCAAAGTGACCTGTTAGAAACCTCACATAGTCAAGCTGCCCAAAATAGAATATTTAATTAAATAGAACATTGTCATCTCTTACTGACTTCTCCATACAGTCAAGTTTGCAAAACAGAGGGTAACATGGATTCTGTAAGTGAGCAGCCATCAAATTTAGTACAGTACTGAGTTCAGCCAAGTGGAGAACGCTGTGACCATTAACACTGTCAACACAGGAGTTTTCATATTCAAAACATTCATCTGGCCTCCCATATGTCAATTTTCTACAGTAAAAAAGGGAATTTACCACAGTACCATGAGGATAAAGCTGTCATGAAAGACTGCTGATTCCGATCCTATTGCAGGGAGGGACAGGAAGGAGACAGGAAAGCCACCTTCCACAAAGAGAGGTGTGGATGGCAGTAAATATTTTAGTACCACAGGCTACATGATTTTTTTCAGTGAAGTACTTAAAAAGGTTTTCTTCTTAACCTGAAGCTTTTAGATCTCTTCTGATCTTAAAGTTGTCTCTAGCAGAGCCATGCAACTCTTTTTGCACGACACCACTCCACCACTCCATCATAGTCCACCTCTCCTCAGCAGCTGATTTTATCTTTGGAGGGGTCAGCAGCTGATTTTATCTTTGGAGGGGAGGAGCAGAGACCTCCTTCTAGCACACTGAAATCCTCTTATAGTCACTGTTGTTTCCTAAGGAGAGACTGGGATGCACTCTTTTTTTCCTAACACCCTGACAGCCAGCACGGATGGCCTCCTACTCTCCTCTTGAGGGACAGATGCTGGCAAAGCCACAAGGTGGCCGGACAGCTAGCAGTGGCTTCTCATGCCAGGGGCGTAACTGCCTCCTGACTTACGCCTGATATCTTCCTTCTTTCTAATTGAAATGTGCCCTAGAGTTTATTCCCTGGGTTCAGTGATGTTATATGGAAGCTCCTGTATATGTGAATGACCCCTGAGAGAACAAACAGGGTGAATGCACCATAATAATTTCTGGATTTACATGATCAAAGAATAAGCCGTTTCATGTTTACAGCACGGAATGATTGATGCTTCCAAAATCTATTTCAATATCCTCCTTGAAACAGCTTTCCTTTGTTTAGTTCTTTGGTTTATTTTATTTCAGCCTTTAGGTGCATATAATCTGTTGCCTTTCACTAGTATTTGATAAAATAAATGTAGATCTATTAAAATACTGTTCATTTAAAATAAATTGCACACTTCCATGGAGAATGCTGTGGCACTATGCTTTTACATAAAATGAGATGAGGTGATTTAAAAGCCAGTGTCACAGTCAGAAGCCAGCAGTATTCAACCTGTGATATGTCAAATAAAAATATTCTAATACCTATGTCTACTGATTCAGACATACTGAGTTCCTGCAAATAAAGTTTTATGCTATACTGAAGCACTGAAAATTTCTAAGATGTTGTTAGGATTGAAACACTTTTGAAAGCAAAGGGCACAGTCAATGTTAGAGAGCTTATACAACAAGGACAGTGTGTATAACCTAGACTTGAGCCTCTGGGGTTTTGGCATGTGCTATGATGAATTGAGTAGTTTTGGTGAATGTTTCCATCAGTAGGAACTGAAGATACAAAATATCTAACAGAATTAGAATCATGCCATCACAAGGGTAATTGTCGCAGAGCTGAGAAATTATTAGAGGAACATTTTTATTGGAACTGATATAATTTCTAAAAAAAAAAGTAAGCATTTTTTTTTATTTTAAAATGTTTTCTCAAAGGAACTTCAACCAATGCCTTATTCTTTTTGCTATTTTTTATTCTAGGAAAAAATGTGAAGTCCTGCACTAAAACCGTGTCTGACAGTTTAGCAAAAGCTGCTGATTTTACTAAAAACTAGATAGGAAAGTCTTGTATAAAGTAACTAACAGGGAATAAATTCATATAGCCTGTGGCACTACACATATTATTAATGAGTCTTTGCTGGTGACTCATTTTTCATGTTAGAAGTAATCATTTAGCAACACTAACACTATGTAAGCCATAGTGAAACTGTTAATAATCTTCCTACCTAAAGACCAAACACCATACCCCATTAATACATTATGATGAAAGAAAAGACTACAAAACATCTTGGGAGAGAGCTCTTAAAGGGCTAATAAGTCCATTGGGTAGTAAAGTGGCCTCCTAAAGCCAGAATTTTTGTAAGACAAACAGGAATAAGCAATTTTGTCAGTGGAAGGACTATAATAAGTATTTAGAATCAAAATTAGCCATTTTGTTGGTTTTGTTTGAAGTGATTTAGGAGGAAGCAGGAGAATCCCTGAGACAGAAAATAATTAATGTAAATAATGCATGGGAAGCTTTTACACTGATGCTTTCAATTGAGGAAATGTGATTAGCATTTCACTTCTCAGTTGGCAGTTTTAGGTCACTGGCCTAGTCTAGCATGAATAAAATCAGTGAATGAAAAATGGCAATCATGAAGCAAAAATTAAAGAAAGGCGATTTGGAAAGGGAACTTTTGCTATGTCAAGTAAAGAAGATTAAATTTAATACCTCACTTAATGTCACTATTAATCTGTCACTGCACTGGGTCAATATGTGCAGAGGCAAATGGAGACAAAGGGTAACGGGGCTTATGTCCATTTCCTTTACTTTGAAAGTTTGACTCAGTAAGGAGTAAACAGACAGAAAATGATTACTCCTGGCCTTTGCAGTGCCCTTGAGCTCTGGGGTCCTCCCTAAATAACTGAGTAATCACAGATTATGACATTAGGCTCAGAAGCACAACCCTTGGAAAAGCAATGCCCCTGTACAGGTAAAACCTATCGCCAGTGTTTTTCAGGTTCTGGTAGAGCTGAGGACGCAGAACTGCCTTCCAGGTGGTATATTAAGCCCTGCCAAGGAACTCAAATAATTTTTCAATATCAATGCTGTGATGTGCTCTCAGTTTGTACTCTGATGTACTTCCTTGAAAGTCAAAGTTTTTCATCTATAGATAAATATAGATATGCACATATACATGTGTGTGTGCATGTATGTGTGTATACGAATACACACAAACATCCCCATTTAGAAATAAATAAAATACACAAAGCATGTCTACACACTCAGCTTCAGGCGTATGTTTAAATCGCAGTGACTTAAGTGTGTGTATAAAAGCAGTTTCTGGAGCTGGATCATGCTACCTTAGGCTGTAGATGTAACTGAGTAGTTTCTAGTGTTATTTATAACATTTATAGTAATTATTTATAGTAAAACTAATCTGTTCCTACATCTTTAAAATAGTGTACTCTAAGACCATTAGTTCCTGAAAATGCAAGCAAGTATGGATCTTCTTTTCCATTACTTTTCACACAAAGTAGCTATTTAAAGTTTTCATTTGGTGTTTGATCACAGGTATAAATGACTACCTTACGAACTCAAGAAAGTCAGCCTATATACACAATTTTTTCAGCATATGATTGTAATAATCAGAATTCCCCTTTTGCATGTAATTATTAATACAGAAAGAAAAATATTTTCTGTAAGTCACTGCAAGCAAATGGGAAGTAATTGTGGGGAAATAATGATAGTAAGCAGTTTGTGACAGGGAAAGATCAGTAATTTTTAATGTCTTGTCACTTGAATTTTTGAGCGTATTGTTAGTGTGAATTGGCCTTGGACTTTGTGATTCTTGGATTTTGTAGAGTCAGAACCAAGTTTCCAATGAAACAAAAATTGCTGTATCTAAAAGAAGGCTACATAAATCATTCTCACCAGAAAGAGAAAGAACCTTCATTTTACCAGTAAGGGTCATTGCACTATTATTCTAGTAGGAAAGGGATTAGATGAATAAGATGACCTGCACTCTACAGATAAAATTTCGAATACAGGGGAAACTTCTTTTTTTCTTACAATGGAGAGGTAACAGTGGTCTAGAAGCACACATACCCAACACAGGAATCTAAATGACTTTGTTTAGATCCCAGTATTTCATTTAAACTATGTTCTTGAAGCAAATTAGGAAGATATGTTAACATAACAGTGTTAGAGACTATCAAATCTCATTAGTACCGCCTACAGATTTTCTGAAAACTGTATGGAACATTTTTACAGTCAAAGTCTCCTGCCTTTGCTTATTACACAGTTAGAAACTTTTGTTGGAGAATCTGAAAGCAAACAAGGAGCTAGTAACATATACTTTTGTTTTATTTTTCAGAAGAGAATACTTTCCTGAGCATGAAAAAAGACAATAGAAATACCACGAGCAAAGTAGACAGAAGTTACTAATGGCCAGTGGTCCCACGTAAGTTCGGGATCACACCTCCACAAGGCACAGTGTCTGCAATCCATCAGGCCCCCCTAAGTCTGTCTCGGGCTGTGAACTAATGAAAGCTACAGCTGTAATAAAATTCTGAGACCCTGCTGAAATACATACCTTGCCTCAACTAATTCCTCCTGTGCTTAGCTGTACCACAGTGATTGGCTGCAGGCTCTCAGAAGGAGACTTGCAATCCTCCTCATAGAGGTTTCATCGTTTTGGCCTCCCATAGCTGAAGTTAATAATACAAGCTTTGAGGGTTCCTGAATTCAAGTGCTTTAACTGAAAATTTGAACAAATGCCTGTTAGCTGCCTGTGTCTGGGGGGACTGGAGACTTTAATCCAGTGTTATCCAAACAGCTGAGATACAGTCCTAGGGACTGCAGGCATGACCACAAATAGCAGAGAGAACATATCTAGATTTGGTTTTGAATCTGACGAGAAAACAATACTAGAAGCTACCTGTGGATTTAACAGTATCTTAGTTCAAAGCCAGCATCTTTCCTGAAACTGAAACAAAGGTGAAATAAATTAAAAACAGGATTAGTTGCAGGATAATCAACTAAATGTCTGTAGGCAACAGGTGTTTAACAAGCAGTCTGTGACTCTCAAATAGCTAATTCTTTGTTCTGAAAATGAGCAGAAGAGGATGAATAAACCCAGGTAAATCTGTTAAGAAGCCCAAAGAAACCTCTCGGAAAAAAAGAAATGTAATAAAAAATTAGAAACAAAGATCAAAGAGAGGAACAGTCAGAGATGTTCAACTGCTGTAAGCTGCAGTTTCTCATCCATCACCTGTGGGTCAGGAAATATGGGGAATTCTTGACAGCAGTGATGAAAAGTGTCAAACTCAAATGTTGGAACTTAAGGTGCTACATACGCTTAAGGTACTTACTCAGTATGTGAGGCTAACAAATGTTGTAAAGTCTTAATTTTAGGCCTTTTTAAACCATGTAAATCTCCAACTTGCATTTGTTAAGTTTTTTCTATTGTTGTCAAAGAAGCGAAGTATTTCCAATTTAATTGCCATCCTATTCTATAATTCTAGGATTAAAAGTGAAAAAAAAAATTAAACATAGCAAATGCATTATGTTAGATCTGGCATAGGACCGAGATTCAAAATGGCTTTTAGGAGCTTAAGTCTCATTGAATCCCTTAAGATCTGTGCTCCAAAATGTCTTCTGACTTTGTGTCTCAGCATATCCAGTTTTCTACAAAATATGTAAGAAACACAAGATGTTTTTAATAATTCATGTAAAAAAAAGTTTATTTCCAGTCCCTTAACTCTCCTGGACAGAAACTTTAAAACGTGATTTGCTCTTGGAAATAGTAATATATTTCAAAGGTTCTCAAGAAACAGTCTATCTATCTTTCCCCTAATTAAGAACCATGCTGTATAAGAAAGGTTCTCTTTGATTTTTTCCTTTTTAAGGACTTGAGTAGAATAAGAGGAAAATTTATTTGGTCTTGTCTATGCTTTACAAAGTCCTCTTTGGCCCATGTTGCTTTCTTTGTACTGCAAATCATGCGTATTTTTCAACTACTATATCATTCAAAATAAAGACCACAGAATATTAAAGCATCTCTGTGAAGTTCATAGTTGGATTTATGCATTTATAGGAAGAGGCTCTGGGTCTGTCTGCACAGGCCTTTGCAGACCCCCTTGCATTTGCTTTACTCTCAGCTGTCCAGAGGGAAGCCAGCTTGAACTGAAGACTGTACATGATCCAGTGCAGTAAATCCTGTGAGAGCATGGCACACACATACTGTACTTTGTGGGGAGGAACTTCATTATACACATGAAAAATGGTTGTAGTCTTGTCTGAGAGAACAGATTTGAGGAAATCTCAAGGTACTTCTTTTAATAATGTTCATTGCCTTGGTAAATTTTGGAGTGTTACAGTGAGAATATGCCCTTGTTGTTAAGATCCCAAACAACTATATCCTTCAAAATTTCCATTTTCAGTTATCATCAGTCTCATGTTTGACAAGATGCTCTCAAACTTGTATCTCTTTATAGTTGTGAAAAAAAAAAAAAAAAATGTGGGTCTGTACCTGATTCAAAAGGAAAGCAAATATAAGATTTATAATGAAACTCTATTTATCTCAGCTGCTGCTGTATTGAACGGCACTGAGAAGGGACCTGAAGAGAGGATGAAAGGATTAGTTCATGCATATGACCTCCTGTCTCCCAGCTATCTTATCTGCATGACTGCAAAAACTAACAATGCCTTATCCTTTAAAACCAATAAAGGAATTCCACAATTAAAAACCTTGCTATCAAGTTTTCAATTATTTTTTTACTTTATATTTTCCCTTTTCTTGTCTATAGAAGTTCTCTCTGCTTCAAATTTAGTCAAGAGTCATTTGTCCATTCATTAATATCTGTTTTATTAACCAGCACAGAAACACAGTAACTTAGTAAAACTCCTTCACTGAATTCCATAGGGCTGTCATGGTGTAAAAATGCAGAGCAATCACAATTCATGTGTCTTCTGCCCTTTACACAACATCACAATTACACAGTTGATCAAATAAAATAGTTTATTCAGCAAAATTAATATCAAAAGAGACAGAAGCAACTTCACCTGTTCTGTTGGCCAGATAAAGCATATACATTTCAGTGTCGGTTTTTAAACTGTCTTCTGCATGCCTGCCTGTCAACTTCTCTCCAACATTGTATAAAGAAAACCTCTAATTTGTTTTAAATCATACTCCGTAAACATCAGTTACTGAGAGACACTGCCTAAACGCATGAAGTTCCTTAGCATCACTCAATGAGCAACTCTTGCTCCAGCCATGCTCTCTTAATGGACAAAATAAGTCATGGTTCAGGCAGTACAAGAGTTATGCCAGCCCATTTTTCCAGTAAGGACCAATATTGCACGGTTATCCATATCTGTGAATACTCTTTTCAGAGTAAGAATTAGCTCCTCTTTTAGAGTCTTAAGGCACCATCATAAAGCCATCTGGCCTTGGACCTGTTCTTAAGCTCTGAACAGCCTTTTCTATTTCAGTGCATATGAGCAGTTCCTCTAGGGTCTTAGCCTCACTCATGACATATTTTTGGAATGTTAAGTCTGTAAAATAATTTTGTAGTAATGTTTTTCAATCACTTTATTGAGATAAAAAGAAGTTAGAACAGAATTCTTGTGGGTTTTTAATATTTCTTTGGTCCCTGTCTGCTGTTCCTACTGATCTTCATGTTGGCAGATGGCCTGCTTCTCAGTTCCTTTTCAAAGCTGGTATGTCAATATTATAGGATCATAGAATAATTTAGGTTGGAAAAGACCTGTAAGATCCAGTCCAACTGTATACCTAGAACTGCCAAGTCCACCACTCAACTCTGTCCCTAAGCACCACCTCTACATGTCTTTTACATACCTCCGGGGTGGTGACTCAACCACTTCGGTGGGCAGCCTGTTCCAGTGCTTGACAGACCTTTCGGTGAAGAAGTTTTTCTGAATATCCTGTCTAAACCTCTCCTGCTGCAACTTGAGGCTGTTTCCTCTCATCCAATCACTTGTTACCTAGGAAAAGAGACTGACCCCCACCTCACTATAACCTCCTTTCAGGTAGTTGTAGAGAGTAATGAGGTCTCCCTTCAGCCTCCTTTTCATAGTAGCTTTATACCCTTTCCTCTCCCTCCTCCCCAAAATTTCTTTCAGGACCTTGATCTATAGCCTGTTTTCCTCTGTGAAGCCTAAATAATTTTAATTTTGGCATTAGTTAATCTTTATACATATGTAACATTCCCTATACATTCATAGATACTGTTTATCCTAATGATTTTTGACTGTAAATATGTCTGAACAGAATCAGCCTGACCCACAAATACCATCCACATTACATAGCCTGTGGAGTTCACTTTTACTAAGAAAGAAAAGAACATCAAAATCAGTTCATAGACGCTCTTCAGTCTTGGCTGTTTCTGGCATTCCTTCTTTGTCCTTCAGTCCATCCTCCTGGTTCTTCATAGCAACATTCAGAAAAATCTGCCTAAATTTTTTAACCTTCTGCCTTATCAAAGAAATGGAAATGTAATCCCATGTTTTTCCATTTATGCCACACTCCTTTGAACCTGATGCTTCTTTCTTTAGTCAAAGGTAGCACTTTCCACTTCTGCTGGAATCCTTGTTGAATTCAAATTGCAACAACTTACACTTACTTATGCAAAACTTATTGATATAGCAATAGTTTCAATTATTTTCTTCATCTCACACTTGCCTTTTTTAATGTACTTGTGCATTGCATTTGCAACGCACTTGCAAAATACACTTGCATTTTCTATGAAAGTGGTAATAGATTGTACTGTAAAAACCCATATTTAAAATCCCTTTTTAATGGGATTCCTGGTAATATTTTTATGTCAAGGCACATATTTGAAAGCTTTGAGTCATGGTTCTCCGATCTCTTCCTGCATCAGCGTGAAGTAGATAAACTGAAAACAACAGAATTACCCTGTTACAAAATAAATTTGGGAGAAGTAATAATTAGTCTTTGACTAATGGTGAGAGATAAATAGATACCATTCAAGTGTTTTCATTCTATATGCATGCAGTAGCAAAAAATGTTAAGATTATTAGGCACAGAAACTAGCACTGTATCTTACAAACACACTTTTCCCTGCTCTGTGCTACCTTCTTTGTCTCTGTCCACCCTTGCTCTGTGTTGCCTGGTCCAGAAATACCTCTGCATATGCACCTTTCCTCCCTCCCAATTCCACTTTCATGGAGATGTTGTGGGGGGCATATCTATTCCTTGATTTAAATCCCACAAGAGATCAGACTGGCTGAATCATGAAGAAAGAAAGCCACATGCTAGAAAAAACAAGAAACACTTAGGAAAACAAGCATCATGTGTCAATATTAAAACCAGACATATCTGATAAACTGGGAATGTGGCATACATTTGTGCTTTATTTCTAAAGCATCGGCTCTATTAACATAGATATTAGACTTAAAAAACGGATTCTGAAAACAATCTGCAGCAATGCTACCACAAAATCAGGCAGTACAGTTACACATGTATGCAGAGATAACAGTTAAAAAAACCCAAACCTTAATAGTTTGTTCTGATGGAAGAAGTTGTTGTTGTTTATTTTTTTCCAAAACTGACTCCTACATGAGAGGCATAATTTTAAATTATTTTATCAGGCCTTCTGAATTAATAGAAATGTGTGCTACCTAATATAATTAGTACTTTTTACTTATTTTCCTTGCTATTTATTCTTGGTCATGGTGGCAAACTGAGGATTTTACTGGTTGTGCTGAAATTTTAGAGCATCATTAAATCATAATATACGTCACACAAGTTGTTCGCAGCATGCCAGAATAAAAAAAAAAAAGAAATAAAAAAATCAGTTTTCCTGAGTCTTGAAAAAGATGGCTGTGGCATGTAAATTAGAATTTAGCTTCCTTTGAAGGAATCTGGTAAATATTACTGCAAGCATATCATTAAAATGCTAGAACTAAGTGGTAACATGTATCAAAGAACTGTACACTACACATGTCTCACTTTTCCTCCTCATCCTGTCCAAATGCTTCTTTTCCTCCCCTATATGTTTCTTTATGATTTTCTCAACTCCAAGATTCACTTCCAAACCAGCAAAAAGCAACATTTACAGTAAAATTGTCTTCCTATGGAAGCAAAAATCCAAATCAATCGCTCCCTTTTCAGTCCATAAGAGTAATTGGCTAGAAACATCTTCTGTCAGCAAGAGTACTTTTGACACTTTCCTCTATTAATTTCCTTTCTCCCTGATGCAGTTCAATTGTATCGTTACTGCACTTCAGCCAACATTAGCAGAAAACTGTCCTTATCCATGTTTCACATTTGCTGGTTCGGTTTTTGCTGATCATTGCTTTTCCCTCAGCTGGGCAAACCCCTGTTTTGTCTATCTTTATATAGGCTTTTCTGTACTTTTTTTATGTAAGAAATGGATAGAGCATAGGTTCTGGACATGGCATTGGTTCAGGTTTTAAGGAGCCCAAGTGAAATGGAGAACACATGCTGATGCTGGACAAAAAAATATACAAAGCAGAAACGTTGCAGTAGGCGACTGTTACTGATGACATTAAGCTCCCCTTAGGGGAAAAAGAAAATGTTCAGGGTGATGCCACGTCTCTGCAACTCTCAGTTTAAGCCAACAGAAATAAAATACTGTTGGACTTGTGTTGGAGCACAAAGGGTATAATCCATGTTTTCAGAGGATAGATACTTCTCATTCAGTTATAGGGAATGAAGCTTCTGTTCCAGAATGTATCGTAGGAAAACAAAATATAGGAAACCCCATAAAATTAGTTTGCATACTGATGATAGACACATCACCATGTTGATAATAAGGATGGAAAAAAGCAACAGTGGTCCAAAAAATAGCCAGTAATTTCTATAGGGATAATAAAAGCTGAAGAACTTACAGAAAGTGATAGGTGTGATCTATGAAAAAAATGTGATCTATGTATGGAAATTCAGAAATAAATTATTAATTGCCAAAATTTACAGCATGGACTCTTTATTCTGAAATTCTACTAAAGGAAAATTGGAAGAGGAATTCCCCCTGAACTCTTAAAAAGCTGGGGCATGTGGGGAAGAGAGACAGAGAAAGACAGTCAGGGAGAGTGTAAGGGAGGGAGAGAAATATATACAAAGAAACTTACAAAATATAAAATGGAAAAAAAAGTGGTTTAAACCTTTCTGGATGTTTTACAAAGGGTGCGGCTGCATAGCTTTTGAATATGGAAGTCTGATTAATTTTTTGCAGTTCTCCAAGGAAACTGTTCTGATACTACTATCCTCCTATGTTCAAAGCACAACTATTATTGTCAAGAGAAGTTCTCTACATTTAGTATGAGTAGAAGTATATTGTGTAGATCTGAGAAGGTAGTTTTGTACAAAACCAGCATCTGCTATTACTGCAGGAACAATAGGGCTTTCTATGAAATTGCACTATTAACAAAATAACCCTTTTTCTATTAGAGTAGTCCCCATTTTCTTTTGTCTTCTAGCTAGCCAACAAACTTTCTCAGCTGTCTAATCATCAATTTTGTGTCCCACACATTCCCTGTAGGCAGTGACTAAGGTCCCACCATTGCCAAATTATCTTTTTTTCATTACTTAGTAGATCCATTTTCTTCACAGATATTTGAATTGTCTTAATTACTGGTGATCTGTTTGGGAGCTGTATGGCACTTTCTTCAAGAGATGCTGTTTTTAATCCCTGTTACTCAGGACTGACTTTATGCTCATTTTGGTAATATTATTTCTTTTTTACTTTTCAGCTTAGCAAATGTCGTTATTCAGCTGAAGACTGTAATGTTATGGTCTTAGGAATTACAATTTATACAGATAGATATAGAAGTAGACAGAGAAAGTGTTAGGGAGCGGTGAGCTGGTGTGCTGAGATGCTGAGCCCTCAGTCCAGCCAGCTGCACAGCTCTGGGCACTCAGCTCCCAGTAACAGAACTGGCTACTCGGCAGCACTGCCTCCCTGATGCTCTTTACGCTGTTGAACTAGTAAAGGGCAAGTAAAAGTACTGGATGGGCAAAAGTTGTGAAAGTGAAATAAGAATGGCCTTTACAGCAGGCACATTATTCCGAGCTGAGAAATGAGGTTTTTATTGCGGGCCAGCAGTACCACTGAGCCACCTGGAAGTCAGTCATCTGCCCCACAGAATTCCTACAGAGACTGAAGTTGAAAAATAGGGAAACCAAAGATTAGCAACACACATTTTGCAACTAACACTATGAGGCAGTGTAAGAGATGTTTCTATAGCTTTTGCAATGAAATGGTTGTCCAGAAGTTGCTATTGTAGCCTGTCATAAGCCAAGCCAAGCCTCTTCTCAGAAGCTCAATTCCACTCTTCCTAGAAGTAAAAATGAAACAAGTGGTATCATATTCCGTAAATACTTAAGATCTCTAGAACCCAAACTGGGATTCTGATAGATATGTGCATTTCTTTCCCTACATATACTTTCCAAATAGGACCAAGAATACTATGAAACTGTTCTCAAGAGCATTTTTCCTAGGACCGGAACTAGTAGCGGTAGAAATGTCATGTGAAAAATCTGTTTCTGGAAGCTTTCCAGCTCATTCCTCCAGATTCAAATGACTTGGATGGTCTTCATACAGTCATCTAAGCTTTCAGCTGTTTATCCAAAGCAAACAGAAATTATGAAAATTCTGAGGTTGCCCATCACTACTTGCATGATGCAAGTACATGTGGCTAATCCTGGCCCCATTTAGCATCACTCTGGTCAATTCCCACAAGAAATTTATTCTTGC
Organism: Gorsachius magnificus; assembly: GCA_034008185.1. Taxonomy (NCBI): domain Eukaryota; kingdom Metazoa; phylum Chordata; class Aves; order Pelecaniformes; family Ardeidae; genus Gorsachius; species Gorsachius magnificus. The sequence continues at coordinate 93,159,998 of CM067081.1, forward strand.
CATGGTTTAGGAGCATTTGCTCTGATCTGGCAATGTTCAGTCTGCTTCCCAAGTCCTTGAATGCTTTATTGTGATTTGCTATAGTAGTGTGTCCACTGCCTTTTGATTAAGACATCATTATTGTATGTGACCTACATACTTCATATTCCTTTTGTATTTCAAGATCTAGTTTTCCATAGACCATGTGAGAGTACTATCTATCTTAAACAGATGAAATCCTATCATAGTTGTCCCCGGCTGTTGCTGTTAGAAGAAACATTTGGGTTTTAGTGCACTGTAATGGCTATTTGTTTCACATTACTCCAGTGACTTATACACTGAAAGATTAGGTGTAATTTAGCATACTAATAATTTTCAAATAATACTTTCATTTGGATTTTAGCAGGGTAAAGAGTGTTAAGCAAAAGTAGCTGTCGTATTCAAAATGTTAATTCTGGTGGTCAAGATCTATGAACTAAGGATTGTGTTCATAATCAATTTTCTGCTTTGAAACCTTTAAAGCTTGTCATGTCCAAAGCCTAACACTTGGTTCTACCCAAGTTCAGCTAAATTACTGATCTTGCAATGCAAGCATTCTTTTCTGATGCCAGCCTCTATAGACATAAACCATGCCAAAAGCCCAGCTGGTGTAATATGATGTATATCCTTTAACATTTGCAATAAAGATGTAACTGAAGAATTACATTCTCCCAATACGTTTGTAATACAACAGAGTTCATAATTTAATCTATTAGTGCATGACTAGAGAATTTAATATTTTTTAAACAATGTAGCTATCTGGGAGCTCATGTTCTCACTGGGAGCTGCTGTTCCATGCATGGGCAAACAGCAGCATAGCACACCAAGAATAAACATGTTGTTGTCCAACTTAATTAGAACTAAAGCTGGTCAAGAGCTCTGCTAGCACACAAAGAATAAAAATTAATATTATTGAACCTTCCAATCCCTTTGTGGCCTTCTGTGCACTCAGTATTTTAAACACGTACACCTGCACAACTTTTTTTTGCCCTAGTGGGTGTGGTGCTTATTAAAAGAAATAAATGCAAAAGCCAAATCCATTGAGCTTGGCTTTAACTTTCTAACATTCTGCAGAAGGCCATAGATCACTTCTGCTGAACAGGATTAAAGAGATCAATCTGTGCCAGCAGTCAATGACAGGCTTGTTAGGAGAAAAATCCAATGATGCTAGCCCTTCAAAAAGCTGGTTATTAACTGCACTGATGACTGACTCCTCATTAAAGATTACTATTACTGTCTTCCATAGTGTTTCCCCTTTGACCTGGGTGGTTAGCGAGTTCTTAGGACTTCCACAGTTTTTGCCATAAAGAGAAGAAAGTGATGACAGATATTTCTTCCATTTATTACTGTATATTTTCAAAGAGCACAAATAATCTCCTGCTTCTCTCAACACGAAAGGAATAAAAAAGTCAGGAGGCAGTTCATTAGCTCACCATCTTTTTACAGAAGTCACTGCCTTTTAAGCTTGCTCTTCCTCGCATTACAAGTCACCTTCAATCAAATACATCATCATTTTTTAAAGGCAGTCTTATGATAACACACCAAACTGGAAATCCTTGTATGGGTCCACACTGCAAATACTTAATCCTCCTTGAAAGTACCTTAGTTTGATGCATGGGACACACTCAGCCTTGACATTCATCCCACCACTGTTTGCCTGGGAAGGCTTCGCAGGTGCACGCTTCTGAGTCAAATACATCCACTCTCCCACCAACTGCCAGAGAAAGTATGCCCCTTTCCCTTACTTAGCAGCATTTTTAAGGGTGATGGGTGGAAAGAAAGGAATATGGGCCAAAGCAGGGAAGTCTGAACAAAGAGTTTTCATCAGATTGTTTGCAGTGTTGGACTGCATTACAGTAAGTAGGCACCTGGCCCAGGATGCAGGCATGCTACGTGTCTGTGCAGAAGAGGACATGCCCCCACCCTTCCTAGGATCTTGGTGTAAGGACACCATCATCTCCATGGGTTGCGCCCTAGAGCCCAGACTCAGCAGAACTGACCAGCACTCAAGGATACAACCAGGAGCAAAGAGAACTGGGCTTGGTCATGAGGAAAAAGGACTGAATTTGTGAGAAAAGCCATTCCCCAGGCACAAAGTCAGGAAACAGGACACGTGTTAAAAGCTTCCATTTACTTCACACCCACCAGTTGTAAGCAACCTTTATTTTGGTCCAGTACTAACAATCTTTGTTTCCCCTTCTCAAAGAAAAACCCTTCCTTACCCAGGGCCTCAGGGCTTTGCAGTGACACTTCAGCCACCCAAGACACATTCCCATGAGGGAGCTGCCTTGTTTTAAAGTCTTCTGAAACCGGTTCAGGAAGAATCAGACCTCGGCTGGCCAGGCCCTGAGCCAAAGGCTCCCTGAGAGGCAGGCAACATCTGACATGTTTTCCAGATGGCGGCCTGTAGAGAAGTCTTCCAAATTAACAGCATTGGCAGAGCAATACACTTGGCTCTAAACAGATCAAAGTCCCACAAAATAATTGTGTACCTGTTGGAGCTGGCAACTCAAAACAAAGAAGTGGCACCTAAGCCAACCTTAATGAAACTACCCAGAAGGAGAATACTCCCACATCAGTTATGACCCCCTCACTGACCGAGAGTCCTTAGTGGTAGCCGCTGCTTCTCTCTGGTGGCTTCTCTTTCACACCAGCTGTATCTCTTAGGCCAGCTCCTCCGCTGAGGGTTGCACTGGAGGTGAGGCAAAGCCTCCTTCTCATAGAAGTCTCTGCACGTACAGAGACACAGATCCCTGCAACCTTCTCTGGACAAGCTTGCAAGTCACACATTTTCCCAGTTTTCCTTTTCTAGAAGCATCCACTTCTGAGACATGAACTGAGAAGAACTAAAGTAAAGATGGGAATTTATGGAAGGGGAGAAAATAACAGAATAAATTATATTGCCTCTACAAGAGAGATTCAATACTTCTGTGAAATGATAGAAAGGGAGAACAATGGACTAGGAGAGAGCAGTGGGTCCTTGCAGTGGTGAGGGCTGGTCAGGCTGTTCTGCTGCATTGTCATGATTTAGCTAGCAACTAAGCCTCACGCAGCCACTTGCTCACTCCTCCCCAGTGCGATGGGGAGGAGAATCAGAAGAGCAAAAGTGAGAAAGCTTGTGGTTGAGATAAAGACAGTTTAATAGGTAAAGCAAATGCCATGCATGCAAGCAAAGCAAAACAAGGAATTAACTCACTGCTTCCCCTGGGCAGGCAGGTGCTCAGCCATCCCCAAGAAGGCAGGGCTCCATCATGCGTAACAGTGACTTGGGAAGACAAACACCATCACTCTGAATGTCCCCCCCTTACTTCTTCTTCCCTCAGCTTTATGTGCTGAGCATGACGTCATATGGTGTGGTCAGTTAGCCTACTTGCTGGTGGGGTGGACTGAGGAGCAGAAAAGACCTTGACTCTATGCAAGTACTGCTCAGCAATAACAAAAACATCCCTGTATTGTGAACACCATTTTCAACACAAATCCAAAATATAGCCCCATATTGGCTACTATGAAGAAAATTAACTCTATCCCAGCCAAAACCAGCACATGCATAAATGCTTCACTGACAGCTCAGCCCAGTAAGGACAGAAAAGTGTCTGTGGATGCCCTTGTTTAACAGCACTGTTTTGTCAGGACTGTTTTCTGAAGGCACCTATGGGTCCATCTGCCTGGTGTCTGATAGGCAGTGGCATTAGACAGTGGAAAGAAAAATATTTTCAGCAAAGACCAGAGCCAAATCTATCCTCTTCTTCTGCTGCTTTGAAAGACAGCTGCCAGCCCAAGTACCCCTTTTGGAAGAAGCACTCATTCCCCTATGCCTGGTTCCACTGGAGGAAGGAACTCGGCATGAGTGAAATATGCACCAAAAGCCAGGACAGACCCATGCTGGAGGTCAGTGCAGCAGCAGAATCAGGAATTTGTGGGGTGGTGCATGGCGAATGATAGATGCAGGCTTCTTGCCCTGCCTGTCCCAGAGGAGCAAATGTATTGAACCAGGATAACACAGATTCCTTTCAGCTATTGCTTTCCAATAAGCGTTCACACATAGGACTAAATAGAAACTGTGGTGTATGTGGCAGTAAGGAGCACTTGCTCATCCAGAGCATGCCAGCGTGCTAATTTGACAAGTAGTTAGCAGAGGTTGCCTCATATATGTGCTGAGTTCTATATTGCCCAAGCACTCACCACTGGGAAATAGAGGTGAGTGTGACTGGCTGCTGGCATCTTGCCTTCAAATACAACCTGCATCTAGGAGGATGGGGTCTCCAGGGATCCCCCTCCTCTACAGCCAACCATACTGTGGAAAGAAGAGCTGAGGCAGGAGATAAGGCTGTCGCCCTAAGCCCCATACACATGAAACTGCATCTATACATAACCATCTGGGTAGTTCTCCCTTTCTAATCATGTCAATAAGACAGGCTGTAGCTCCACTTTATATCTGTCACTGAATTTAAAGAGAAATAAAAGTGACAATCTATCATTTAGAAGAGCTGGAGCCTGAGGGTAGGGAAGAGACAGGGATCAACCTGTGGACAGGCTTTAGATAGAAATCACTGATTGATGTGTGCTTACGAGGACCAGTCCCCTGTTCCACAAACTGTAGCATCTGAGTGTGTTAGAGGGGGAGAAGAATTGTCTAAATTTAAGTAATTAAGGCAGCCAACCTGAAGAACAACATGAGCTGTTAAATGAAATAACTGCAGTAGTGTAGGCAAGAGCAATTCAGTGGGACTGGTGTGAAGAGGACATAAAGCAAATGAGCGCAAATTATTTTAGCAGTATGTTTTAACTGCTAAAGTTAAAGATGTGTCAGTGTTTCCATTCATAAACCTCTGAGTATAGAGGTTGTGCCTGTGCTGTGGAAATGAGCCCCAAGCTGAAACTTGACATACCATCTCAGATGAGATTTTTTTTTTTTTTGGGTTTTTTTTCCATTTCTGAAAATAAAAAAACAAACCAAAACCAAAAAACCAAAAAAACAACGGGGTAAATACAACTAGTATTAGAGCAGTTTCAAATATTTTTCACTGTGTCATGGAAATGATTGCAATTTGAAATGGAAATGAAGTTCAACAATTATTGTGAGAAGTATTTTTTTTTAGAAGAATTCACTGAAATTTTAAAATCTGAATTGGCCCCAGAGCCAAATTTGCACTGAGCTACGAGGCTGTGAGGTGCAGCTGTACTCTTCCCTGGCTATATAGAGATACTGCAGTAGCAGTCACTGAGATGGGCTTTCCCTGCATCCTAGCTCAAAGACAAGGGAGCCACTGATGACCTTCATGCCTCCCCCCCCCCAGGCTCTATGCCGCCCTCCAGCTCCATTTGCTTGAAGGGATCCTCTATTACGAGTCCTCCTAGTGAGGAAAATATAAAAAAAGCATCAACATTTTTCCTTTTAAAAGCAAGTTTTATGAGAAAGCTATTTGTTGACTAAATTTTTTTCATAGAAAGTCTTTTTTTCCCTTTACTTTCAAGCTTCATAGAACATAAAAACAAAAAAACTAACAAGTCTAATTGTTTACATATTTGACGAAAATTGAGGTACTCTTTTCTGCAGGACTTACTCTCTGTAATTTCTGAGGGATTCCAAACTAGTACCTGTATCCTCAAAGCTCTGAGAAGTGTGCTCCGAATTTACTCTTCTTGAGTTCACCCCAGATTCATGTCTGGGAACCTGCACTTTACTTTCCAGACTGTTTTTCAAAGTAACAGATATTAAATGAATATTCAAGAGTACTTGTAAGGAATACATCAGATTCCTATGCAAGCATTCACATTGGAAACATGATGCTAAGAATTAAATTCATTCAACCAAGGAACCAAGACCACAGCATGCAATCTGAGTGCAATTAAATGACGCCTCTCAAATTATTAATATTTACAGTGAATTGCTTGGGAACAAACTGCCACTCAGAACTATTTGAATAGCAAATCCATTTGAGAAAACTCAATGCTGTTTTGCAGAACATTCACAAAGAGAAAAATAAACCTGATTTACTAAATAGATTGCCAGATCCAAAATATTTTCTCAGTCCAGAAATTTACTCTGTCTGAAATAATGCCTATAGACAATCAATTCACTTGAGTAGCACAAATGTGCTGGACACACCATGGGGTTGTGAAATGTTTTTCAGTATTCATGTTGGTACAAATACAAAAGTGCACAGCCTTAGAAACAGTGGTTTGAACTGCTTTGTCACTGCACTTTTTAGAGACCCTTTTTAGCCATTTTATTGCAATTTTGTGCTCATTGCTATGGTATCCAAGTGCCTGTGAGAGTAATTATAACACGGTTCCATTTAGCACAATGTTCAAAAGTATTTCACTGAGATTGTTAAATGGTATTTCCCACCTCCAGCTTGCTCCACTCTCTCCTTACATAAGCAGAAATTGATATCTATCTCTAATGTGCTGGCTTAACATTTTTTTCTTCCTGAATAGTATTATTTGAGCTGTTCTGTTTCCATTAATTAGGTTTCTGCATTTTTTTTAGCTTAGCAGATTGTGAAGATGAGTCCAAAGTGGAGGTTTTCTCCACTGTTGGGTTTGGTTTTTTTTTAATGTTTAGTACTTTATTTCTAAAATTACTTGATAGTCTGTACAGAAAAAAAAATATTCTTTAATATGTGTTCTTTTAGATGGATCTGAAAATATTGCATCTTCAACATCTTCCATATACATTCCCAAATTGCTTAAAAGACAAATCCTTTCTTAAGGGGCCCAGCCCATTTCTGTTGTGATAGTGAAGGCATCTAATTGTGTAATTGTGAGTCATATTGGGATAAAACATATACTAAATTCCCTTCTGTCTGCTGTTTAACAATTTCACTAAACAAAGTCTCCATTTATTTGTCTTGAATCACATTTTTTCATTTCTAAAGCAGAAACGGTGAAAGTTTTTTCCAGTTTTTCCCTGCTATTTTAGTTGTTTTCATGAAACGCTACTTATAGGGATGGGAATTGATCAATTCTCTGATAGCAGCTTTCTTTAGAGTGATTTCACTCTGACTTCCTTTCCCTTGTTCAATGACACTGAGCAACACTGCGCATTATTTTCACTAAGCCTTCATAACCTATTGTTTACAACCATGCCTCCTTCTCTGGTTTTGAAAGTAAAATTCCCTGTTGAAAAGTAAATTTTTAATGCTTTCTTTTTTTCTGGTTCTTTTTCTTCTTTGGAGGGAACTGTAACGAGGGAAAAATGGAATCTGAGATTTCCATAGAGCTTCTAAGATCATTGTCAATGCTACTTGTTCAAGCACCATCATTGTCAGCAGGTTCGGAAAAAAAGGTTAAGGTAGGTATGAAAAAAACAGGTATGTCTCTCTGCTATAGGATGATTAAAACCTCCATGAAATAGATGAGATGATTACAGAAAGTGGAATGAAAGTACAAATTAAAACGCTGTTTGTATAGCTACTGAATGAACATGGATCAACAATATGCAGGTTCTTTAAAAAAGCATTTACAGAAGCCAATACAATCATTGCTAGTTTTCTAAAACTGTCCATAACATTTAGTGTACTCAGATATAGAAATAGACAATGCTTTTATTCAGCATTGTTAGATTGCAACTCTGCAAGGCTCTGTACTGTTTTCAAATATACCATAATGCATCTGCTCCACGTCTCTGCAAAGAAGCAGTGGTCCATGACATGCAGTTTTAACAATTATTCTTGTTTAGCTGACATTTCACAGTCAACTGCATGGCCAAAGGGCAGTTCTGGTCTTGTCTGACCTCTCAAGCAGACAATAATCTGCCATTTTTATTCTCACCAGTAGTGTGTAGCATTCTTCCCTCTCAGGCTGCTTAAGCTCTGGTCAGAGAATCCATGAACTACTCAGTTCTATGGCTGCTTTCCAGTCTGGGGGACACATTCTGTAGTTTGCCCTACCTGTTCATGTGAGAGGTCTATCCTTGCCATGAATCACCCGTGACAGGAAGGAAGACAATGAAACCTTTTAATCGGTTACTCAGAGATGGGAAAAAAACCTGTGATAAGTCTGAAATTCGGTACAATACCTGAAGTTAGTCCAGTAGGTGAAATTTCACACTGAACTGAACAGCATCTCATAAATATTCGTGGCCCTGGGAAGAATGAAAAGAAAGCGAAAGGTTAACATGAAGAGAATTCCTCTAAGAAAAGCAACATATGGAAAGTCAGTTTCATGGTGGTCTGGGGTTTTTAATTGCTTTCCCAGAGTCTAAATTCTGTTATTTTCAGATTATTTTCAGACCCTATAGCTACCACAGGTAGCTTTTCTTATAACTAAGAATGCCAACAGGAATCAGAAGACATGGAAGCAGAGAGCTCTTGTTCTGAGCAAAAGGAAACTTATGGAGGAAAATAAATGACTTGCATAACAGGAATTTGTATAGCCTTGCTAGAAACCATCATATTGACCTTAAGCTACCTCTCTTTTCCTCCCGACCTATGATTGCCATCATTATGTAATTATCAGAGGTATTTTTAAGTTTTGTTAGCACTTCTTAAAGCAATTGCATTGATAAAAGCAATGATGTTCTTCTGCAAGCTTAGAAAATGAAGCACTGGGTAATAGCATAAAGAACTTTTCCCCACTAGGTCATCATTAACTTGATCTGGTCAAATACATAATGACAGAAAAATGTTGCCATCTGATTAATGGTGCATAGTGGCCTATATATAATTAGCTGGTTTCAGTCCAGATCCTGTTCACAAGATAAAAACCAATCAATTTAATTTGGATTAATTGGCACCTGGCTTGCCAGTCTTGATAATCTTTAGGACATAGTCTTTATTTCGATTTTAAGTGCCTTAGGGGAGGCACTGTTTATTACTGTCTTTGAAAAATTCTGCACCATCATCCTTGTGAGTGTAATACGTATTACAGATCTGAAACAACTTACTGTGCTATACTTGTAATTGGGGACAAACAGAAGAGGTGATTTTAACAACTATCACTCTACTGCCTTTGAAGAAGCATGTGAAATGTTATTGTTATCCCCAAATGATTCAAAACTCACACTAAGTGCAGAGGTTCACCTTTTTGTTTGGGCAGTTTGTCCAAAACAGTTTGGCTGTCTTCTGTTACCATGTAAGAAAATCTTCTGGAAGCAAACAAGTATCTTTCTGTCTGTATGAGACTCTGGAAGGAAGTACAAATGTTTATCTCTAAAGCCTTACAGATCTATCAGCCTTTTTGTACTTAAGGGAGATAATGCAAAACTTTGAGCAGGCTTTTGTCTTAGTATGTCCATAACAGCATTGCAGGGAGCCACGTGAATACATCTGTGGGGCAAAAGATCCTTGGTTCACAGTGACTAATGCCCATAAGCATTAGCCAAACAATATGCATGACCAAACGATTATTTTAAACTGACTAAAATAGATACCAGAAATTAGAGAAACTAAAAGAAATAACTTACTGCATGCATGAAAATTTCCTCAGATAACATTTGTCATCACCTCCACAATAATACACTTTATTAACTATATAATCTGAGGTACACTGAGTTTTGCTGGGCACAAGACGGAATAATAAGTCTAAATATGCTAAGCCTTACCCAATCTATGCAAAGAGATTTTTCTCTCTTCAGAAGAACTGATGAAATAAAACCACATTTGATAAACATCAGCACATGACTTGTGGTTTATGGTTCTTACACGGAGCTAGAGAATGAGGGAAATAATCAGACCTTGGGGACTATATGAATTTGACAACAGTGATGAGGGAGAAATGGCGGGGGAAAGGAGGAGAGAAAAAGAGTGAATGAATGAAAATGAGTTGGGGGAAAAGAACAACCACTTCAACATCAATATATCACTGCACAAGTCTTTAATTTTGGAGGGTGAGTAACAATCAGCTGAAGGAGGAGAGTCAAAGCTGTGGTGAGTTGAGGAGGGCAGGGCTACCTATTGCAAACACAGAGTGAGCAGGGCTGGAAGGATGAGTGATTAGTTTTGTTGGCAGCCACAGTAGCCAGGACTGCAGGACTCTCCAAACTCTTTTTCTTTTTGAAATCCATCTTTTGCTTCTACTTCCAGTAATTAAGGTCACCACACTAGGGTGTTTACTGTTTGCCCTGATGAAAACCATTCTGAATTTGACAAATAGCATTTGTGTTTGTCTTAACTCCTCATCAAACAAGACCCAGAATTTTTACTCAGCTGCAGGAACAATTTTTCTTGCCTCTCTGAAAACTCAGTAGAGCAGATATTCTCACAAGATTTCCAGCATTTATATGCCTTCAGAAATATCAGCAGAGACTTTTTCCAAAGACTCCATTTTGGTACTGTGAGTTTAACTTTAGAAAGATGGAAGTGTACATATGAGATGGAGAATATGATTGCAAATAGACATGCTCTTTATGGGCTTACTACTTTAAACACAGTGCCACACTACATGGTATGGAACTGGCTTGTCACTGCCTGACCTAAAATATGGGTAAAGAAAACTCATATCTGTCTACAAAACACTTACGTTACATAATGCTATTTCTAATAACTGTCTGTCTTTTTCCTCTATTACTGTTCTCCCTTAGAAGAGACAGGAGAGGAAGATGGCACCAGGAAAAAATGGAATTTTATTCATGAAAAGTAGCATACAACAGTTTCAGTTTCTCTTCAGATAAGAGGAATCCCATTTTTGGATGGAAGACTCTTGAGCTCAGCATGTGGAGCACCTTCAACTCAAAGCCACTGGCATTTTGTCAGGGCAATTCCCTTATGTCTTCCAAATCATCTTTTCTCCTGACACCTTCGTCAGCAGCAGAGCTTGTTCTCAGCTCAGCAGCCCCATGTAAAGCACAACTGGCTCCTCAGAAGCCCACAGGGAATCAGGGTCAGTCTGGGCACTTCAGAAAGGAATATATTTTGAAAAGAAAATTGCATCAAATGATTTTACTGGTAGTATTCATGTTAAAAGCCAGTGGAACACGAATGGGTTTCAAATAGGAACAGGCCCATGCTCCAGACTACAGATTCAACTAGATCCATATTCACAGCTTCAGGTTCAATCAGTGATTTTGCTAAGCACATGGAGAACCTCCAAAAGACATCTCTCAGCAGGACACAGAGGCTGCATTTTTATAGTGGGTTCTACAAAGGAAAACACAGCTTCTGAGGAGGAACAGATTTTGCAACCACAGAAGTACTTTCTCCATCTTCAAGGAAAAATAAGCAAAGAATGAAGGATTACTGTAGCCTCACTTGCATTCACTGTTCATATTGTACTTGTACAATGCATTAGGAGGTGGTTTGTTTTTTTTTTCTCACTGACTGGATGACACACAGCCTAATGGAGTTTCAGTTCATGACCTGGGCTTCTGGATACTAGATACTGATGACAGGTATTACCAACTAAACTGGTATTTCTATACAGCAGAATATTTTAATAGACAAGATGTTCCAGTTTAAGAATTTTGGTAAAAAGCTGAAACTTACAGTCTGAAACCTTTCATAAGCAGGATTGTTGTGAGGATGAAGAGATGAAAAGTTGCATATGAGTATTTGCTACTGAAGATGGATCTTCAGTAGATGGGTTTATACACTAGATTTAAGTTGTGCTATGAGGACATGACAACGAAGGAGAGAGGATCCCACAGATTCTTGGGCTGGTGAGACAGTGCTCTCTTCTCTGCTGCTTATTTTTCTTATGCCATTTTTCCCTTTTCCAAATAAATCCATCCCAGTTCCCTCAGATCTCTTTTCTAACTCTGTAGATCGTGGCTCTTTGCTTTGGGTAGAGCTCTGGTGATGCCCTGACCCTGTCCTGCTCTGCACTGCACAGGACTACTTGTCACCCCATCCACATAGCTGGAGAACTTCTGCTCTTTCCAATTCTGCTAGGAAAGAAGGTGTAGAAACTTACTCAGCCCTACTTCTTATCCTGTGTTTTCTACCACCTTCCTAACATCCATTCTTTCTTCCCTCCCTCCTCTCACTTTTTCATTTTCATCTGGGATTCTTAGATCATGAAGATAAATTTGGATATACTACAAAATACTGTATGCACTCACAGCAGCCAAAAGGTTGGAGAGTCGATAAAACAATATTTTGGCCAGCAACACTCATTGCTGCAATTTTGCACTGCCTGCACAGACCTTAAAGTCCCATTAGAATTTGTGGGAGGTATCTGGCAAGCAAGGGTGCTCAGACAGCTGTTCCCTCCTCTCTTTCCTGTTCCTCTGAAAGTGGCTTAAATGGAGGCTTAAATAGATTTCTCAGCACAGCACTGGTCTCAGGCACCCATTCACCATTTATCTTCACAAGCCATTAATCACAATCATGTGCAATTTAGAGCAGTTCCTGGTCTTTTTCCCTGAAAGAGTCACTCTTGTCATGAATATTATTGCTCATGAATCACAGTGATTTCCAGACATGCCATCAATTATAAACACAGCTAATTGGAGTGCCAATAGGGCTGCCTCTCTTCACAGAGGGGATCCTGCCATGAATTTTACAGGCCATGAATCACTGTATCATCAAACAAGAGACTCCCCTTTACTGACCTGAAGCCAAGGCACCAGTATTGGCTTCCTGAAGTTATCAGGCTATACAGTGTCATAAATACACATCTAATCAGTTCACCAAGGAAGATACCATCTCTCTCTGTGCCTGTATTGCTTGCAAGTCTCTCTCATGTCTTTCCATTTGACTGGCACCATCAAGGAAACCGCAAGAGAGCTTACTCTTACAGGTGTCATACCAAGTGAATATTCCCCACACTTTTTCCGGGGGAGTCACAGAGGTGTGGCTATTGAAAAGATGATTCTCTTTTCTCTACTTAGACACAGAAAAAGTGCTGCTTCCAAGCTGTTTTTGAGGACTTCTGGGATGTATGCTGCTGCACAAATGATAAGTAGTAGCCAAAATCTATTGCTTTTGTTTCTGAGCAATAGCATTCACAGGAAATGAATCTCATGCTGGACTGTGAGTGAGGAAGAGGGAGACTGGGAATTTGAATCATGCCTAGCAAAAAACCAAGAAAATTGATTGCTTCTGCTGCCTCTAACTTTAAGCGCAAAGCAGTGTAAGAGCACAAAATTCAGTAACTCTTCTGGATGTCGTGCAAGAGAAAACCCTAGAAAAAAATGAAAACTGAATCTGTTTCCTCCATAGATGGCAAAGTATCAATCTACAAGACATGGAGAAAATGTACACTAATGTGAGTGAATCCATCAGCTTTTACAACACCCACTTCTCACCCATGAAAACACTTTACTTGCAACACAACAAATTCTACTTTCACAAATTGCACTGACACACAATCAGCCTGCCACTGTCACAGCCAAGACTACTGGATAATGCCACTTCCCATGCAGTTCAGTGCCTCTGGTAGATCCAGTCACCTCCATCACTTTCAGCTGTGACCTTCAGCCAGATTTGGACTACCTCTCCACCCATTTCACCTGCCATTGATTGTTCCAGCCACAGAAACCAACTATCACCATCTCTATTAAACACCAAACCACAACCTTCACTCATCACCTCTGGTTTTCACTGGCCAAGAACTTTTCCTCGTGGCTTCTTCACATTAACAACAATTCCTTCCTACTCCAAGTATCTTAGTCATTCCTTCAACAGAATGGAGATCTGTACTTGGGCCTCAGACATCTAGGGTATCTAGTCCTCACAGATATCAACAGAACTGTATGCTGTATCTTTAGTGCTCGGCCGGATCCTGTGGGGGTGCTTTGAGATGCATCTGCCCTAGAGCCATCCCACTAGGGATATGGCCTCCCACTGAGGTAGATAACAGTAATTACAGACTTCCTCAATGAAGCTGGACTAGCTGTTACGTACAGGCAGCTGCAGGGCTGCCTACTGCCTGCTGTTTGTCCTGTCTTTAGAAGCCTCCCTACAAATCCCTCCCTCCCCTCCAAACCTCAACCAAACACAGTTTATCTCTGGCCCTTAGTTTTCTGCTGCCCCAACTTGGACTTGTGTGGTCCCTAGTCTCCATACCAACTCAATCACTAATCAACTAACTATATTCTAACTGCTAATCCTACAAATCAACTGAGCAAGTAGCCGAGTTAACCACAACAGTTAGAAACCTATACATTTCTATCTCTACTACAGCAGACCCTCCAGACCACTTTGCGAGAGCACCGCACTCTATACTACCAGTACCTCATCATTTTTAGTTGGCATTAGTTTGGGAAGGGGGTTGTGAGAAGAAAATTTGACCGAAATATTTTGGAGTCAGTTGTTTGGGTGAATGGTAGTAACTAGTTCATGTGAGCTCAAAAGACAATTAGGAAAGAACTACAAGTCAACTGCATGTGCATGTGAGAAGCACTTTGTTCAAACAGGAGCAAAAATGCCCATATTTCCAGTAAGACAAACATTAGTAAGCTTAGCAAAGTGAAAACTGACCATTCTGAACACAAGAACTCTCTGGTCAGCTAAGACCTTTTCCAGTACCTAATTTAACTACTCTGTATACCTTCCAAAGTAATTGTGACAGTAAATTGTTCACTTTCCTCAGAGAAGATAGATAATGAGAGATACTGCAGCTAAATCAGAATATAGATTCAGAAATGACGTTGACATGACCTCATATGACCTTTTCCTCCATTTGCCTCATGAATAAATAACCATCAGTTTAACAATAATGCAGATGATCACAGGCTCTTGTCTGTTTCCAGTTCCCCTTAAGCAATAAGCTTAATGGAAAAAAAAATGTTCTGAACATTTTAATATAAGAAATATGAAAAAAAAAATCGTTATTAGTCTAGGGATAACCTAAGTCCCATGCCTGAAATATTTTGCATTTTACAAGAGAAAGAGCTCTTGACTCAATCTCAACAAAGGGTGAATGACCTTATACTTAATTTCAGACAGATAAGGTCTGTCAAGATTAGAATAAAATTATTGAATGCCTCCTTTCTTTTTCCTTGAATTGATATAGTACAACCTGTGAGGCAAAATCAATGATGTCTAAAAAAGTGCAGAATGAAGAGTCCAAGAAAATAAGAGCAGGAGGAATTATGAATGCATCACACAATATTCCCAGTACATGCAACTGAGTTGTAAAAGACAACATGCTTTGGTGCAGAGGTCATCGCCAGGTAGAACCCAGTGGATTACACTCTTCTGGTGGGGAAAGCTGCAAAATGTTGGACTGTGACAACTTAATTGGGAGATTGGGAAGGAGAAGCTCAATGACCTCTCCTCCCACTGATTTTGCTATCACATATAGCGCCTGTCGCCTTAAGTCTCATATGCAGCAATCCCAAAAGCTGATATAATCTATATCCCTACTATCCACCTACTGGAAGGTTTTCGTGAATGAAAATTAATTATAACTGGGAGACAATGTCCAGTCTTATCATTCAGGGGTAAAGAACACCTTGTCCAATCTGGTTGAGTTTACACAGATAATAGTTAATGACTATTTATTTATAATATATACATAATTATAGAAATGATAACTACCCCCAGATAATCTCCTCTGTAGCATGTATAATGGAAGGATATGCAGCTTTGAACATGACTTGGTAAAATCTTATGTCCTGCACCTAGTTATGTTACTACCAAGTTAAAGTTCACCCATCCCTTTGTTCAGCATATGTGCATGACTCTTTCTAACAGATGCAGATAATGGCCATTGTTATGTTTGGGAACTACAAATTGAAATTGCTCCTCTGTCACTTTCTTCTTTCTTTTCTTCTTCGTACACTTGCGTATTTTATTTACTTTGTTCACCAAATGATTCTAGAAAAAAGCTTATGCAGTAAAATTAAGAGTGTTTTTAAACTGTGGGGGGGAAAGGGGGGTGGGGGGGTGTTGGGAAAAAGATGGCCTGGATAAGAATCAGTTTGATCACTTCTCAGTAGATGTGCCGTAACAAAAATTCTACCCTCATAAAGAAATCCTGTATCTCCATCTGGGCCCTGGGACCTTCTGGGTTTCTGATGATGCCAGAGTGTGATTAAGTCTTGCTAGTATTTATTTTTCACTTGTTATTACTTTCTCCTATTCGCTTTGGCTTACTTCATCTATCCAGCAAACTCTGAACCATCGAAGACATTTACTTGCCTAACATTAACCAGGGTGGTCTCATTCTACAGCTTTAAGCCTTTCCAGCATCAGAGCTTTTGATTGCACATTTGAATCAGAAGTCCTTTTGTAGGTAAGGTAGCCAGCACAACAGGGCTATGGTCCTAGCCTACCGCTTCTTGGTAATACTATAAGGTAAATAAATAACAGTGGTGTGAGTCACAGCAGAAGAAATAGCTTCTAATTGAAAAAAATAAGCATAAACAAAGAAAAATGCATAGAGAACTGCATTTGTTGCCGATGATTTGAATGAATTAGCAGCTCGCTTCCCCTTACAGCAAGAAAAGGTATATAACAGATAAGCAGCTGTACAAAAATAACAAACTTCGCTTCTATATGCACCACTGGAGCTTGTTGCAGACGTGTATTTTTAGAAAATTATGTCCTAAGCACTCCTGGTTTTGCCAGTGTTTGTATAATGAGTGTTGTGTTCTAATTTATTTTTAATGTGCAACTTACCCCTTACTGCCAGCCGTTCTTTGAATGAAATGTCACTTCTCCATGAGTATTTCTGCATAAATATTTTATAACTGAACTAAATAAAAAATCACCTTATAACTACTTGAGGTTAAACTGCTGAAAAAGTGCAAGCAATCCCATTTTGTTTTCACATTTACTTTATTCCTGGTATTTTGTAAAGGAAATCTCATTGAGGCAAACTCTCAATTTTACTCCAGTTCACGCTAAATGATGAGACAATAAGTTCATTTTCAACATGAATAGGAATAAAACACAACTGTATTACTGATACAGGGCACCTTTGCTATAATTGAAAATATAGAGTAATGGCTGCAGACCTATTTAAACCCGGTATAAAAACCCCACAATTTTCTACACCATATAGACTCTGTAGCTCCTGAGTCCCTTTGAAATCAGGATGTACTATGACAACAAATAAAGAAAGAAAGTTTTTATTTACCATGCGAGAAAAATTAACAGCATAGAAAAATTAAAAATAATTGTTAGCTAATTATCTTCTTCTGAACAGTGTTAGAAATTACCTGAGTGAAATTAAGTTGCCTTTTGTGATCAGACTGAATGCTGCATCAACACACTGTGAAAAAGAGTCAGCTTTGTGTCAGTATCGTGTATCTGTAATTGTTTTAAAATAGATTTCTTAAATGTGGGTCACTTACCATCTGCAATCTTGTTGTATCAACATAGAGAAAGAAAAAGAGAAAGTGATAAAGTACAATGACAGATGCATAGGTGTTTAGGGGATACACCTATGAGAATTGTATTCTTCATTTATTTATCTTTGTGATTGAGGAAGTCCAAATAAAATGATTTCCAGAAAATTAATTAGAGAATAGGGACTCATAACAATGTTTCATTACAAGACGTAAACAAACCCTTGAAGTACAAGCAAGCAAACTATAATCAGTATAAAAGCACAAAAAAAAAAAGGCAGTTGCTTCAATTCACAATTAACCCCAGTCAGGACAGCTTGTTGCCACCGCTGAATGCAATCCTTTTTCTTCGTTATCATCAGAATCAAAATCCCATGACTAATGTATTTAATCAGTTTTGCCACAATAAGTAAGTGTCTCAAGGGTCTACGTAGCAATCCTTCACATAGGAAAGATTTACCAGAAGTTTGATTAAATGGAACTAAAATATATTTGGTTTTCTGTAAACTGCATAGGATGAGAGCACCGTCCTCTTCAGAAGCCAGGAGAGGAATTAGGCTGGGCCTCAGTCACAATAGGCAAGGTCAACTGCATTTAGTGATGAAGAACTATAACAAACTCAGGGTACTTCGGCAAACTTGTGAAAGCAAAGGTCTGTTTAACCTAAGAAATCCACTTATGAAGAAATATCACTAAAGATTGTCATGAGTTCATTGTCTTGAAGAATACAAATATCTCTAATCAGAGTAGAAAGCCTAATTGGCATGATGAAAGCTTACAGTATAGTTTGGAGTGCTACTTAAGATTATGCAGACACTCAAACACTGAAATGAAACAGCTTTGCTTTGCTGCCTGCCTCATTAATGAGCATGTTCCTCCATCTTAAATTATAACTGCAGGTCTTGGCTGAATTGGGTCCAGCTCCAGCGTGTCTTCCCTGAAATGCTAAAACATCTCTCAAGCAGAATGGAAAATACTGTCCTGTCTTTAGAAAGTTCCTGGCTATGTTGATGGGCAATGTGTTATACTGCATCCCTTCCAGCTAATGAGTAACATAGGCTTATCCAGGCAGAAGAGGAGGTTTGCTCCTTCAAGAGAGAAAAATCCCCAACAGGAAAACTAGTGTCCTCCCCCAAACTGAACAGATAAGAATTAATCTCCCTTTCTTGTTACAGGAAAGCATATTTGCTATGCGTCAGCCCAAACACATTTCATCCTGCAGCTGTACCGCCTATCTGCTAATACCAGCTTGGGCTTTTGGACAGGGAGGCCTCACTGGACTTAAACTGGACTTGACTGCACTTAAGCTGAAACTACCTTCTCTACTTTTTCAGATAGCTCCCTTCCTTGCTAGATGTCCTCATCCCAACTACCATCGCTGGTTCCTCTTGGTAGGCCTTTTCCACGAGTTATTTCTGGTGACTGCTCCTTTCCTCTGTCTGTTCTTGTTACCCACTTGCTACTTATGCCACTGTGTGATGGTATCAGTTTTTCAATGCAAGTACAGCAATCCACAGATGCCTTTGCCATGTAAACTTTCATTCTTTGTTGCCTTCACAAGTCAGCAAGCATTACATTAAGTAACCGCTTAACCCAGGCCCTCCAGATATAGTTGGGTTTGTCTGGTGTTTTGCAACAGCAAGAGCAGTTCATCTAAATTTATAACTTCTTTTTAAAACACAATAGTCCCACATGAATGGCAAATGAAACTTCTTTAAGTTAGCCCCTATGTTACTTTTCTTCAGGACCCTTTACTCCCAACCACATATCCCATATCATCTGGACTGCCTCCTTGTGGGGCTTTTCTAGGGTTCTTTTTAATCCTGAGTTAAAAACAGATATATAAAATTTCAACAATTCATTTTAAAATGCAGCCTTATATATAGCAGCATTGGCACAGCAAAACAGAGGGTAACCTAAGGTGCAGGAGTTACAATGTGTGGCCACTGGTGAAAAATAGTGGGACCTTCATAGAACAGCTTTCCCACAGAAAAAAAAATGTTTGAAACTACACCTTGACTTCATATTCTGTACCTGTGTGTCCTCGACTGGTGGCAGAATACTGCCCTAGAAAACAGCTCCCTGTTGTCAGTCTCAGGCTAGGTATTTTCTGGCACCACATAGAAATTAAAGCCATAAAAGTAGTTTCCAAACAACTTTCCAGGTGCATATCAGACCTGAATATGTGTTGAATCTATCTCTAGACTTTCACACATACTTTGGAAACATTTTGGAGAAGGGCTGTGCAGCAGTGGGTCTTTTCCATGGACCCCTGGTATCAATACAGGCTGCGGGAAGAAAGGATTGAGAGCAGCCTTGCCGAGAGGGTCTTGGGGGTACTGATGGATGAAAAGCTGGACATGAGCTGGCAATGTGCACTGGCAGCCCAGAAGGCCAACCGTACCCTGGGCTGCATCAAGAGAAGCATGGCCAGCAGGTCGAGGGAGGTGATTCTGCCCCTCTACTCTGCTCTGGTGAGACCTCACCTAGAGTACTGCGTCCAGCTCTGGAGCCCTCAGCACAAGAAGGACATGACCTGTTGGAGCGGGTCCAGAGGAGGGCTACTAAAATGATCCGAGGGATGGAGCACCTCTCCTATGAGGACAGGCTGAGGGAGTTGGGCTTGTTCAGCCTGGAGAAGAGAAGGCTGCGGGGAGACCTGATTGCGGCCTTTCAGTACCTAAAGGGGGCCTATAGGAAAGATGGGGAAAATCTTTTTAGTAGGGCCAGCTGTGACAGGACAAGGGGTCATGGTTTTAAATTAAAAGAGAGAAGGTTTAGACTAGATATAAGGAAGAAATTATTTACAATGAGGGTGGTGAAACACTGGAATGGGTTGCCGAGAGAGGTGGTGGAGGCCCCATCCCTGGAAACATTCAAGGCCAGGTTGGATGGGGCTCTGAGCAACCTGATCTAGTTAGCAGTGTCCCTGCTCACTGCAAGGGGGTTGGACTAGATGACCTCTAGGGGTCCCTTCCAACCCAAAACATTTTATGATTCTATGATTCTATAATATCCTGGACTTTGTGGATATCCAAAACCTTAGCACTCACTAGATTACTTCCATGTGTATCTGCTAAGAGTTAGGGGAAGACACTTAAGAGTGCCACAGGTGAAGTTATCTAGGCTGCAGGGTAGAGGTGGAAGCCCTAGAACCCACTGAGCAGGGTTTGCACAAATCTAGATGTCAACAGACTTGAAGGATAAGGCTCATTTGCTGCCCCTGCAGGCTCCCAGGGTTTCTCCCTGGTGAGGAGGAGATTGTGAAAAGAGGCTTGCTCTTCTAAGGAAAAGATATCCATAAGCTTCTGCACTGAGGAAAGCAGAAACTAACTCAACACCTGTAACACTGTTTAGAACTGGAGGTGCTGAAACAGCATATGATGATATTGGCCCTTAGAATAAATGGAGGTATTCACACTTTAGTGTAGTTTTGAAGCACCTGCCCTGTTCAGTGTGTCTGAGTTTCTGCTCTGAATTGCCCAGAGATGCCAATATCCCTCCCAGTCACTGCAGAGACTTCTCTGGGTACTGGTCTAGCTGCACTGTGGTATAGTGGAGAGGTATAGTCTAAGCTATCCACAACCTTCACACTTTATCCCAGAACCAAGATGTTCAGCTCCAGTGCCACCCTTGCCATCCCACAACAGCAAACTATATCTGTCAGGCTGTAAAGCAGCCCTTTAATTTAAAAAATTACTCACTATATCATATGTCTAGAGAAGCGTTAATGGAATATGGGGTAAAATCAAGTACTTGTAAATGTTTTCAAAGAATATACCTGGATTCATAGGTTCGCTGCTAACAGAATTTCTTGCCAACAATGTGAAACTATCTTGCGGGAGATGGTGGGATTCACAGTTCTGGTCCACACAGGAACAGGGGAGAAATAAAAATTTAAATTTAAGAAGTTGAAGTCAGTATGTAGATACATACCTAGCACATTTTACCTGTTGTTACTACAAGAATGAAAGAAGATGTCTGGCCTGGGAGTCACAACCAGTCCTCCCATGGCAGGCAGTTAACTGTGTTAGCAGGTGTGACTCTTGCAAAGGCATATTTTAAAGCCCACAGGCTAGTTTTAGTGTCCATGGGGACTGAACTGGATTGCCCAGGGACAGTGCACAAACCTACCCTCAGCTGTCATCTCCACCAAGACATCAGATAAAGCTGTTGATGTTGATATTTGCATTGCTAGAAGGTTGAGAACAAATGAAGTTGCTAGAAGAATGGGAAACTGGGACAAAGGCCCAATGAGTTACATTTAGGGAGCACATGCTGTCTGCCACTCTGCCCTAATATTTGGATATTTGTTCAGGCAGATATACTACACCTGTATGGAGAAAAAAATCCTGGAATCATCTTGCGCCTTAATCACCACTTTGCTTGCTCTTTCTCAAGAGAAATCTGGGGCTAATCATATGTTAGCATTCTATACCTTGCTCAGGAGACAGCGGTGGTCAAGCATAGCAGATTAAGTGCAACCTAGCACCAAAACACCTCACTTCATGGGCTACTGCTGGACACATATAGCAAACCGACCCACTCTGCTGTGTAGTGCACATACCTGAAACACTCTGCAGATTGCTTTTTTTGTATGGCCAGATCCTTCCCCAGCCCCACCAGTAACATGTTGCCTCTCACACAGCAGAAAAGACTAGCTTCTCCTCACTTTATTGAACTCACAAAAGGTTTCTTCTCTTCTCCATTAGTCTAATCTGTGAACTTGTCACCTGGGTACATTTCAGAGCAATGCCATTTCTCTCAGACTCCTGAACAACCAGAAATAGCTGATGTGCCATCTGTTTCCAAACAATACTTCTGGAACTCATTTTGCAAAATAGAGTTTCCATTCATTTTTTATTTTAGCCTAGTTAAGCCATGCTTTGAAACAAACCTAATAAATGTAAGAAATTTAACATTTCTGGGCCACTGAGTTTGTTTCTTCTCTGCTTTTTTCCCCTTATTTTTCAGGGGTCCTTAATGCTTCAGTTGCTTCTGGTCAATTGTTTTGCCTAACTGCATATTGATAGAGGACTCTTTCATTCAGGTTTTGCAATAGAAAGGAGGTGTAGACATCATAAGGAAAATCAGAAATGGCAGGAGGGACGCTTTGGAGTATATTTCACCAAAGAGATACCTAACCCAGTAGAAGCCTTTTAGTAAGTGTTTCTGTTCCCAAGAATTGAGAGGTTGGTTCTCTGGATTGCAACTAACTCAAATCTGTTGGAGAAAGTTGTAAGGAAGAGGAAGGGAGTTAATCAGGGCACTGTGGGTAATCCCCTCCACCCTGGTGTTCTACAAGCGTTGTTGGTCATATTGAACATGATCTGTCTATCGGCTGCCTGTACCCCTTGTCAAAAATCTCTGCTCACCTGGGGGTAAGACATGGTCATGAGCCCACTACTCTGAAAGTACTGCCCAAATGAAGGTCTGATTGCCTTCAAGGAGGGAGACAATTCAGTCTCAGGCAGAGTAACCGCACATGCCCAAGAGTCAAGGGTGGAGTAAGGGGTAAGAAATCTTTTGGTTCACAAGCTCCAAGTCTCTCTCTCCCCTTCCATTTACCAAGCCTGATTGTTACTTGGTTGAACTTTCTTGCTGCAGCTCTTTGGGTGCCCTGGATGTAATAAGGCACTTGAGGAGGCTGCCGCTGTGGCTGACATAGCCCCATACATGAGGCCCTGATCACAGAGGCACGTGGGATGTGCCTAAACAGGGTGACTCAGGGGAGTCAGGCAAGTAATGGATGGGGTGGCGTGTGGTGGAGGGAAGCAAAGGCTACCAGAGTAGCTACTGCACCTAGGTCTTTCCCTTCTGAAGCGTGTCCTGCCTCACTGTCAAACTTCACGTTCAGGTTGGTGCCAAGAATGTTAATGACTTGCCTGAAGTTCATACACATCACCAATGCAAAAGAAAATTTTAAAGGCCATTTAAATACAGAATATTTAAACACTGGGTATGTGAAAGTTATTTGAATAATACAGTTCTGAAGTTTAATGTGAATCTAGAAATTTTTTTTCTACTTGTTTTGTACTTTCTTAATCTTCAGAATTTCATCAAACTGGAAAGTATACTTAGAGTGCTGAAAATTACCACAGAAAAGTGGTACGGGTAGTCCTGCTGCTAAGGCAGATCTCAATGAAATACAGTGCAATCTATTTAAAGGAAAAAAAAAAAAGACAGACATGCTTTTTTGAATCCTGTGAACCCCTCCTCTTCAGTTGTAGCCATGTCACGGAGAGAAGAATAAAAGCCACTCCCTTACTAAGATCTCAAGGAGCTCCTAATAGATGAGGCACAAAAAAAAAAATATTCCTTGGCATTGTCTCACTTTCTCATCTCCAGCTAACCAGTGCTTTTCACTCTATGTACATTATCAAAAATTTGTTCCTCAGGCAACTTTCTTTAAACCACAGTTTTCTCCCAGATTTTGAAGCAGTGAAAAGTGAAGGACACCTATCATCCGGAAGAACCCTTCAATGTCCTCTCAGTACTGCCAGCACTGCAGCTTGCTCTACTGTGCAGAGAAGATTTTCTTGGTCACAGGCTTGCCAGAGGGGTCCAAATTGTTAAAGTTCTCTCTCTTAAGATAAACAACTCTCTTAGTGCCTGGATTGACATTACATTTAGCTAAAGATGAAAGAGCAATCCACATGCCATCCTTATACTCCCCCTCAAGAGCATTCCCTCCTTCATTACCAGCCACTTTGCAGGGCTCCTTCAGGCAGCAGGAACACAGTGCTCACTACCCAGCCCCACAGGTACAATTTTCCTGGCACTGCTTGTTCATAAATTCTCCAGCTAAGAATGCATTTTCACTGAGGCAAACAGCATGTCCGGAAGAAGTCAGTTTTCTTTTGCTAGTTAAATCTCTCCAACTGGAATGATTTCTTAAATTTGGAATAGATTTTTATTTATGTGGCAGTGCAGTTTTAGCAGTTTAACTTCAAATTAACTCAGAAAACCGATATGTATCTCACTGGTAATCACGTATATAAGCTACTGTTTACATTGGTGCAAACTAAACTCAAATACATCATATTAAAGCTACTGTGTTTCCAAATGAGTGTTTACATCAGTTAAGCTTGTTAAACAAGTGCAAAAAAAAAAAAAACCCACTTAAAATCATAGCATTTCATGTTTATGCAAAGCACTTAAACATATAAAGCAGATACCTGTAGTTTATTGTCAACAAAAACTATTACAATATCAAAAACATTGCTCAGTGTGTTACAGAAATTTACTTTTACTCAGGTTTCACCATGCCACCAGAACATTGCCTACTACGAAATGGGGAAGATGACAGTTGGGGAAAAAAACCAAATTACAAAACAAGCAGGGTGATTCCAGCTTCCCTAGAGTGCACTAGCACCCATCTGTTCTCTTGTACTGGACTAAAATTTATTGTCAATACATATTTCAAGGGACATTTCACAAAATACTGTAAAGCCTGGAAGAAACTTCAGAAAGCCAGCCTTGCTTCCCTTAAGCAGTTCAAAAATCAGATAGCAATTTTTATAGGGTACAATATATAATGATCACATTCATGAAAAATTAGCCATTTAACTTTCCTTGGAAAAAAAAGGGAAACTACTTAATGTGGCATGAGGTTAAATTTGATCCTGCACATTGCCAAGCTTTCAAACCAGTATTTTTTCCAAAAATAGCAAAAGAATATTGGCCCAGTTCTAATGAGGATCATTTATGGTACGAGCCCAGTACTGATAAAAAACAACTACAACTACAACAACTGCAGTTCTTTTAGAGGATCAGTTCTTGACTTTTGCTGAGCCATAACCCAGTGCTGCAGATTAGAGAGCGGGCTTCACACGGGACTGCAGTCTGGCACTATGACCAGATAAAAGCTCTGGATGCATCATTCAAAAGATTAGTTCACAGGACAGTTTACCATCAGAGGAGTAGGTGCATGTGCCAGCACTGTTATCAGGAAATCAACTTTCAGACTTAAAGTTATTTTCTTTCCAACCTCAAATAAAAAAAGTAAGAATTTGAGGTATTAATCTTATTTGCAGCAAAGCTGCTTTTCATTTAAGTGACAGTGCAAAAACTTTCAAGTGAGTAGACATTATGCTTCCTACACATTAAAAGCTTTTTATCTTGTCAAAATGGTATTGAGAAACTTCTGCATAAATATGGCTCCAACAAGGTAACCAAACATCCTGCCTTTTTCCCTAACTGGGTCACCTGATTTTTTCTTAATCAAGTGATAAATGAACTAGGAGGCCCTAATGGCCACTATTTTGCCTCTAAAATTAATACTGTGAAATGTTTTCCCTTTTGGGGGGGGGCATCCCTCTGTCTCCTGTGAGAGGGAGGAGAGGGACGGAGAGGGCCATATGCTGGCACATTAAATAGAGTAATAAACTTCTGCATACAAGTTTTATTACTGGAGCCACAGCAGCTACCCTCCTTTCTCTCTTAATCAAGAGTCAGCCTGCAATTTTGATTTCTTTATAATCAATGAAATGGAACTGCTTCTGTGAACATTTAAGAATTTTTTTAAGTTTTCAACGAAATCTTAGAGATGGGGAGAGTGTCTCACCTGAGAATGTCTGGCACAATAAGACAGATAGGAGAGCGCTCCTTTTAAGATCATGTCTGTGGGTTTTCTCATGCAAGAAGCAGGAGTGGCTATCAGGAAAGACCTGATTTCTAAGTACCGCCTAAGTGAAACTGTTGTACTGAGTTCCCAACTTGGCATTGCCATTTTTTAGAGGTAGGAAATTGGCATGCACATTTTGCTGGCTGAACTTTATAAAAAGGGTTATTTACCTTAAAACCAACTAGAGGTTATCTCTACAAAGAGCCAATCTCTGTAAATTCTTACATACCTATTTAAATTGTGTTCTGAAGTCAATTGGGCTGCTTTTATGCATATTGCTGAGTGCATATGCTTGCAGCATACGAGCATTTATCAGTAAAGACATATGTTTGAGAATACTCATGAATCATATAGATCTGCTTAAGTTAT
Source organism: Gorsachius magnificus (assembly GCA_034008185.1). Lineage (NCBI taxonomy): Eukaryota > Metazoa > Chordata > Aves > Pelecaniformes > Ardeidae > Gorsachius > Gorsachius magnificus. The sequence continues at coordinate 93,186,190 of CM067081.1, forward strand.
TGTCTGGGAAAGGCATTATGTTGCTCATTTCAAGATATTCTTTCTCCTAGTTACAGTTCCAGGTATACTGTCCTTATTAGAATAGCAGCAAGTAGAAGCACTAACAGGACGTAATTTTTGGAAGGTCACTTAACTAACAAGAAGGCTAAACAATCCTCTACAGTTTCAGCAATTTATTATTTAGTTGTCTCTTAGGAAGAAAAAAATAAAATCACAGTTTATCCTTTCACATCCCCAAACATGCAAGTTTCATAGTTCTCATAAGGTTCAAAGACTTACTAATAATTTGGATTTCTAGTTCCCTGAAGTTTAATGGTACCAGACATGATGGTCTAGTACCTTTTCTTTTGCACTACTTACAGTATTTTGGGGATGAGACAGCAACTGGGAGGGGAATGTTTTTATTCAGTTTAGTCACATGAATGCTGCAATGCAAACTGTGAAGATTACTTCAGGCCCATAGCCTTATTACACCTGAATCCCATTGCATGGGACAGGTATCCCCACAGAGGAAGAGAAAGTGGGTGTTTCCTTCCTCTCCTCTCCTCTCCTCTCCTCTCCTCTCCTCTCCTCTCCTCTCCTCTCCTCTCCTCTCCTCTCCTCTCCTCTCCTCTCCTCTCCTCTCCCTTCCTCCTCTCCTCTCCTCTCCTCTCCTCTCCTCTCCTCTCCTCTCCTCTCATGTTGCCCTGAGGCACCTCATCTCTAGAATGACAGGCAGTCCTGAGGGTCCCAATCAGACTGACAGGCAATGCCCCAGCACCAGAGTATTAGGACGTGTGAGATCACAGGTGCAAAAAGGACAGAGGGATAAAATACCCCGCCAGAGGTATTCACAGTTAAAGAAGAGCGGATTGCCCCGCCACAACAGCACACCACACTCCACGCCCTTCCAGACTGAGACTGGCATCTGCAGATGTAGAGGGACAGAGGAGGAAAAGTTGTGTGTTAATTTCACATCTTCTCCTCCTATAGGAGTGAAAACTATTCCTTTTTTTCTGTTCCTCTTGCAGGGTTAGCCATAGGCAAAACAACATTTCAGAAAATGTCCTAATACACAACACTTTTATGGCCACAGAGAAGAGAACGTATTGTTTCACCATGCCTGGAAGATGGGAACAATGTATGAAATGATGATACAGCTCAGTATTTCTTGAAGAGATTTGGAAATATGAAGTTTAGATTTCCCCACAGTTGCAGAAACTAAAGACCTTTTGTGCTTTTCAATAGTACTCCGCTCATTCAGAAAACTCACATTTTGAATGAATGACTAATATCTATGCAAATGAAACAGAATTTGGACCTAAAATACTTACAAGTTTTTCAAAATGATTTTACAAGTTTTAAAGTTTAGCATTGTTTAGCATTAAAATTTAGCGTTAGCTCTTTAGCATTAATATTTAGCATTAGCTGAATTTAGCATTTTTGCCTACTTTTTGCTTGCAGTTGCAATTGTCACAGACTCTCATCACCATTTTGGATTAAGTTAAAATGCTGGCTGCAGAACAGTATTTATTCTTTTCTGGAAGAAAATGAAGGAGTTCTCAATATTCTGAGTAGCTCTTCACTGCTGCTGATGCACTACATAAGCTTGCATAAAACAAAAACGGGTTTGGAGATAACAAGGCACCTTCCAAACACAGATCACTGGCTGGCCATTACTGTCCTGTGGGAGTGATTCGTTGCTTCACTAGGAAACAAACAGCAGTCAACTGTATCAATTGTACAGTATGTATCTTCTGAAATAAAGTAACTTGGCTGTCTGAAATTAAATATCCCACATAATTTCCTACATATTTTGTGTTCTTTATCACATGGCTACTCTTGAACTGTTAATTTCCATTTAACCACTTGTATTTACCTCAGAGTAGCATCTAGCAAGTAACTTTTTAGTATGCTGAATAATCCAAATTCCCTTTAGTAAGTGTAGCAAATTTTGTCTTACTGCTTGCATAAAGTGTTTACTAATTCAAAAGACTAATACTAAATTATATAACCTGGAAAGTATAGTTTGCCTATATTTATTTTGGCTATACTTACAACCAATTTGCAGGAGACCCAAGTGCTGCAATTGCAGGACGGAAAATGGCTCCATGAGCTTACATTATTAGGAAATGCTATGATAGACCACAGGAAAAAAAAAAAAAAAAGCACTAATAGAGGCTAATAAATGTTAAGAAATCAGCAGGAGCACAATATACGTATTATACCTGAGGGGGAAAGTTGCAGAAGTATGACAAAAGTTTTTAATTTTTTAGGAACTTTTTTAGTATTTGAAATTACTCAGCAATTTAGAAATTACTTCTTTGAATTGGTCATATGAATCATGCTGAAGTTTTTGATACTCCAAGGAGAAATTGGGGATCTAGGAAGACTGAAAAAAACTTGATTCATCCAAGAAGGAAAGAAGATAAGTTATGGGGCAGAAATTCTCTTTTAAATAACTGAAAAAGGCAATTTAGGTTTTTTTACAAAAATGGTCAGCTTTCACTCAAGGGTTTTGAAAGAAAAGTTTTAACTTGTTCCTTCTGAAAACCTAATATTCTACGTTGTTCCCCCAAAAAGTGGAATCAAAATGAAGCTGTGTTTAAAATGCACTAGTGTCTGGAAGTCTTGTAAACAAATGACATGGAGACTGAAGTGTTCCCACACTTAGGGTATTCACAGTTTTCCAAAACAATTTAAGGAAAAGTTACCATGGGAAATCAGTACAATAATCCAAACGCTTCTATTCTGTAATTTTCAAAGCTTGAACAAACTGAGATGAAGGAGTGATACAGACTTTTTTTTTTTCCAGTTTGAGTATCCCAAGCCAAGAATTTAAATAACTCTGATTTTTCAGATGCTACAAAACCCAGTCTTTTTACTGAAGTCACTAGGATGATCTGTTGCTAAAGTTTTCTGCTGAGATTCATCCCTTAAGGAAATTTCATTGCTAGCCCCGTAGCTACACTAAATAGATAGTTCTTCAGTTGGAATTCATGTTGAGTACCTCTTTCTCAGGTCCCTATGAAAAATGTTTATGTTTGCTGTTTACTTAGTTGCATTCTGATATTTAAAACAAAGTGTGAAGTTTTGGTGCTAATGAAGTCAGTTGAAAAGTTAAATCAGAGCAAAATTTTTGTGGAATAAGGAAACACAAGGGGGCTTTGTTGTTGTTGTTGATTTTAACCTATTCACCTGTCATCTTAACTCTTAAAATTTGCATTCTTTTTATCTCATACACAATATTTCAGAAGAAGTTAACATACTACCATTACTGTCATGATTTTTATTGCCTAGTGAGTTTTGTTCCTTCCATTTACTTTTGAACCAGTGAGCATAAAATAATATCTTTCATCTTTTCTGTATACCCAGAGAAAGTGGAATAGGGGAATGATTAAGGCTATTTTTGTAAAGCTTAACTTCTTTTCTACGAATACAATACATAATTTAGAAAATCTTGCATGAACACTGTATTCTTAACTTACGCAAAACAGTTTGGTTTTTATTGTATTCTGCAATCAATCTTAGGTTATTTTTCTTATTATTTATATTGTTTTAATGCATGGTGTGAAAGTGAAAAAAAAGCTCATAATCTACCGTAGAGTTATTTAGCCTTAAACAATGTTAAGAAAGAGAGCAAAGAGGTATGTAACTATGACACACTGTTTTCCACTTGGACAGCATTTTTCTGGATTCACATTTCTCCTGTGGTTTGCTTGGGCTAAAAAAGGAAAATCCTGGTTTAGTTCTGTTAGTTTTATGTGAAAAGCCCTTTCTGGTAAAAATTGTGCAACTTTCATGATTAAATGTGCAAGTTTAGGGTTTGGGTTTTTTTATTCTAGCAAATGTCAGCATCTTCTATTGAGCTTTCTTAAGGTTCTTCAAGGAAAACTGTCTGCATGACATGATATGTAACATTACGTTTCATTCTTGAAAGGACTATTACAAAAATTCTTGAAAGTCTGCATATTAAACAATAAATGGTGAGCATGACCAGGAAGTGAAGGTACTGTGAAACGTATGCATGCCAATGTATATATGTATTCATTTACTTCTTACTCTTACTAGGAAGGTGGAGGAAGTCTTACAGAGTGTGTGGTAAAAGCTCACTGATATTTTCCAATCGTTGTTGAGTATCTGTCAGAAGGAAAAGGAAAGTGCTATTGGAAAGGAGAATGAGCAATTATAACAAGAATCCTTTTTTTTTTTTTTTTATCTCCAGATGAGGTTTGGTAGAAGTAAATATGGCTTTTTTTCTGGGATGTAATGGGTATTAATAGCAGTGATAGTGCAGTAAGAAAAAGCACAGGTCACATAATTTCAATTTCAATGCAGCAGCTTTTGCTGCATTTGATGTTGCTTTATCAATGTATTTAAATTTGAGGACGGCTCAGCTGCCTTATGCTTCTTTTGTTGTCACAGTTAGAACTGGCTGTTTTTCTTTTATCATACTGGCTATTGCTACATTAATATAATAGAACAAAAAACAGAAGTCCATGACCAGTTCTACTTTTTTCTGCACAAAACAGTACCCTGAAGATTGTGAAGGACCCAGCTGTGTTGAAGAAGGAACAAGGCCATAGGAGGAAAGGCAAGATATTTTTATTATGAGCGAATGTGTGGGTAGAAATTCCTAGTACTTCCTACTGTTCCTAATAAGAAATGCGATGCCAAAGGGAGATTATCTGTATACTATAGCTTGACTGATTTAAATTATGACAACGCGTTTATGCTACCTATATTACCAATTTTTTTTAAGAGTTCAGAGCTATGAGTAAATCCTTGCACGCTCAAAAATATGAAGAATGATGAGGGCTGAGGAATGTATATATGACTCTCCTCTCAGCTCTGCCCTTGGATATTCTTTGACCAAGCTTTAACAAGAGCTTCAGAAGTAGATTCCTGTGGCTTATTTCTTTTTTGCCAGGAAACAAACGATGGGTTTTTCACAGTGAAGCCAAAACAAATAACAAGGGCTTCTCTTACATTTGTAAAAGCATTTTTGACATTTATTAATTTTCTGAGTAGAGTTGAAAGAAGCAAGGGAAAAAAATTATGAAACTGGCAAGGGCCTGCTGCAGAGTAAGTTCAAAACAGGTAGTGCTTTCCAGAAATTCTTTATAGTGAGACTATACATACAGATATTTTTTAAGTTTGCCATTATGTAACTGTATATACTGCTGTATATTGCAATCATACATGTATATTAATATTCCTGACTATCAGAATTGGCATACATTAATTCTGTACCTTCTGTTCATGAAAGATGGGCAGGCAGTTTTTAGAGAATTAGATAAGCAAGTAGGGTCCAGGTAGGGCAGGATGCCTCTTCTTTCAACAGTAGAACTGATATGCAGACATAAGAAGTGTAATTTCCCTTACCACTCAGTCCAGGCTACAAGGAGAAGTCTGCTTATTCCCTGATGCTCCCAGGTATCCCAAGAGAAAAACTATTAAAACTGCTGAAGACCCTGAGTTTGAAATCAAATCACTCAAACAATATGTTAACATACAATATATGTTAATGATACTAAAAGTAAGGGGGATTTCCATTTAAGTAGGCATTAGCATCTTACATTTTATGTAATTGTATGTAATTAAGTGTGTATAAGTCATACTGGTATACTACAGGTAGGTATTTTTATTAAGATCTACCTAAAAGCTATTGCATCAGTTAAAATGAACCAAGGTATTGTAAATAAAGTTTGGAAAGCCCCTTCATACAAGACAGAGTACTTGGGTTTGGAGAATTTCATTAGATAGCTTTCTACAGGCAGCAGTAATTATCTGACCCTTTTTAGACCAGACAGACAAGGTAATACATTCTTAGTCAACCCATTTTAAAGCTATTGTAAACATTTGGACAAGCTTTTCCATCATCCAAGAGTAAGAAAGTTTCCACATAATCAGTTAGAGAGACACACTAACATTGCTAAATTTTGGAAGGAGGCATATGAATAAAGGAAGAATAATTACAGACAGATCAGAGAGACACCTGCAAAAGCCCTGAGGGACCCGGAAAGATTGAAACGGCAGAAGTCGCTTCAGCAGCAGTTGTGGAGTACCTATTGCTGATGGGCAGGCAGGGCTACCCTGCACTGGTGGGAACACCACAGTGGTGCAAAAAAAGTGTGGAATGGACATATGGGGAGGAGACCGACCGGAGGAATCACCACTGTCCATCTCAGCCTGCAGTTAGACTGTTTTAAGTGCAAAGTGAAACTGAATTGTTGCATAGCTGTCATTACCACAGTATCTCAAACCTTCAATTGCTTGAAGTGTTAATTTTCTCAGTGCTCCCATGAGGTGGTGAGGGGTTATTTCTGTTTCATCAGAGGAGAACTGGGGCGCAGAGCCCTACATTTTCGTAACTGTCAGCACAGCTCATAAGTGACCAGTAAAGTACACCAGCAGCCAAGAAGGAGGTTGCTAGTAAAGCAATATCTGCAAGCACTCCTATTGCAAGTGCAGCCTCTACTGACATAAGACATTACAGCTCCCCAAACTAAATAACACATAGCAGCTGAATTTACTATTTTTGGTATCTCTGTGCTGATATAAAAAAAAATGGTTGAAAAATCCACAAATCCTAAGCAATGTGAACATGTGGTTTCACAGTCACCTGGTACAGATTTAGTTTCTGCCTGTCTTATGAATCACAATCCCATCCTTCCCTGTATGCTTTGTGTACAAATTCCCATCACCTCCCTTGTCTGAGTCATCCCAGACCTTGAGTGAACTGGCTCAACTCATAGGTCTGGCTTGGAAGTACTCATTTTATTTGTCCTCAGGGTCAGCTTTCACCTGGACCATGTCATGGCAGTAGGAAGGCAGCAATGGGGGTAAACAGGTAGGGACAGTGGAAGGGTTCGTTGCCTTTCTCAGAAGCCATACAATCTTAGGTGATCTTAAACTATCACATAACTGCACCGCTATTTTAACAGCACAAGATGTTTGGATTAGCCAACCCTCATCCTTCTGAAAATAGCAACTTACAAGTCTAATGGATGCACTTTGACTTTTCCTCCAGAGAAATAAAGTACCTTGTCCAAGGTCCCACAAGATGCCTGTGGAAGAGCTACAAACAGAACAGAAATCTTTCACACTTTAATGCTTGAGAAATACTCTGAAGAAAGCTTAAATTTGTTGTGCCTTATGTAAAACATTTATCACCTCCTATTTCAGCATCCGAGGAAATTTTGGTAATTTTTTTAGAATGTTCCTCTGCAAAGAGGTATTTGTAATATATATTACACCTGGGGAACCCCAATGGTGCATATCCAACAGGCTGTTTACTGAAAGCGCTCTGGTGAGAACTTCAGGGTTTATTGGAATGTTGGCCTAATTTTGACGCAGAATTTTTTTTTTTTTTTTAGTTGTTAGACAGCTGAATGACAGACAAGGAACTCATTCAGCTACTACATTAGCAGGATGCACTCCTCACATGTGACAATGAATCACTTGGGGGAAGAACAGCTGCATATGACTCCTCTAGCATAATAAACCAAGGATTCATCAATTCCAGGTGCAACAATTTACAGTGTTAATATAGAATCATAGAATCATTTAGAAAATCATTTGGAATAATTTGGAAAAGGTCATCAAGTCCAACTATTAACCTAGCACTGCCAAGTCCACCACTAAACCATGTCCCTAAGCACCACATCTGCACATCTTTTAAATACCTCCAGCAACGGGGACTCAATCTCTTCAGTGGGCAGCCTGTTCCAGTGCTTGAAATCCCTTTCAGTGAAGAAATTTGTCCTAATATCTAATCAAAACCTCCTCTGGCGCAACATGACGCCATTTCCTCTTATCCTATCACTTGTTACTTGGGAGAAGAGACCGACCCCCACCTGGCTACAGCCTCGTGTCAGGCAGCTGTAGAGGGTGATAAGGTCTCCCCTCAGCCTCCTCTTCTCCAGGCTAAACAACCCCAGTTCCCTCAGCCACTCCCCATCAGCCTTGTGCTCCAGACCCCTCACCAGCTTCGTTGCCCTTCTCTGGACACACTCCAGCCCCTCCATGTCCTTCTTGTAGTGAGGGACCCAACACTGAACACAGTATTCAAGGTATGGCCTCACCAGTGCCGAGTACAGGGGCACGATCGCTTCCCTGCTTCTGCTGGCCACACTCTCTCTGATACACTGCTGGCTCATATTCAGCGGCTGTCAACCAGCACCCCAAGTCCTTTTCCACCAGGCAACTTTCCAGCCATTCTTCTCCAAGCCTGTAATATTGCATGGGGTTCTTATGACCCAAGTGCAGGACCTTACACTTGGCCTTTTTGAACCTCATCCAAATGGCCTCAGTTTATTGATCCAGCTTGTCCAGATCCCTCTGTAGAGCCTTCCTACCCTCAAGCACATCCACACTCCTGTCCAACTTGGTTGTCATCTGCAAACTTACTGAAGGTGCACTCGATCCCCTCATCCAGATCATTGATAAAGGTATTAAACAAAACTGGCCCCAATACTGAGCCCCCACAAGTGGGGAGCACCACTTGTGACCAGCCACCATCTGGATTTAACTCCATTCACCACAACTCAGGACTGAGCCATCCAGCCAGTTTATTACTCAGCAAAGAGTACACCTGTGCAAGCCATGAGCAGCCAGTTTCTCCAGGAGAATGCTGTGGGAGACACTGTCAAGGGCTTTACTAAAGTCCATGTAGATAACATCCACAGCCTTTCCTCCACCACTAGGCAGGTCACCTTGTCATAGAAGGAGATCAGGTTGGTCAGGCAGGACCTGCCTTTCATAAACCTATGGTAACTGTGCCTGATCACCTGGTTGTCCTGTATGTACCACGTGATGGCACTCAAGATGATCTGCTCTATAACCTTCCCTGTCACCAAGGTCAGACTGACAGGCCTGTAGTTCCCCCAATCCTCTTTCCAGTCCTTCTTGTAGATGGGCGTCACATTTGCTAACTTCCAGTCGACTGGGACCTCCCCGGTTAGCCAGTACTGATGATAAATCATTGAAAGCATCTTGGTGAGTACTTCTGCCAACTCCCTCAGTACCCTTGGGTGGATCCCATCCATTCCCATAGACTTGTGTGTGTCTAAATGGTGTAGCAGGTTGCTAACCATTTCCCCTTGGATTATGGGGCCTTCATTCTGCTCCCTGTCCCTCTATTCCAGCTGAGGGGGCTGAGTACCCTGAGAACAACTGGTCTGACTGTGAAAGACTGAGGCAAAGGAGGCATTAAGTACCATAGCCTTTTCTTCATCCTTTGTCACTGTTTCCCCCTCCATCCAATTAAAGATAGACATTCTCCTTAGCTCTCCTTTTGTTGTTAATCTATTTATAGAGAGCTTTTTATTGTCTTTTATGGCAGTAGCCAGATTACGTTCTAGATGGTCTTTGGTCCTTCTAATTTTCTCCCTGCATAACCTCACAATATCCTTGTAGTCCTCCTGAGTTGTCTGCTCCTTCTTCCAAAAGTCATAAACTCTCCTTTTTTTCTTGAGTTCCAGCCAAAGCTCTCTCTTCATCCTGGCCAGTCTTCTTCCCCATTGGCTCATCTTTTGGCACTTGGGGACAGCCTGCTCTTGTGCCTTTCAAATTTCATTCTTGAATAATGTCTAGCCTTCCTGGACTCCTTTGCCCTTCAGGACTGCCTCCCAGAGGACTCCATCAACCAGGCTCCTAAACAGGCCAAAGTCTGCCTTCCAGAAGTCCAAGGTGGCAATTCTGCTGACCCCCCTCCTTACTTCTCTGAGAATTGAAAACTATCTTTTCATGATCACTGTGCCCAAGACGGCCTCCAACCATCACATCATCCACAAGGCCTTCTCTGTTCACAAACAACAGATCCAGCGGGGCACCTTCCGTAGTTGGCTCACTCACCTGTTGTGTCAGGAAGTTATCATCTTCCACACACTCCAGGAACTGCCTAGACTATTTCCTCTCTGCTCTATTGTATTTCCAGAAGATGTCTGGTAAGTTGAAGTCCCACACAAGAATAAGAGCTAGTGATTGTGAGACTTCTCCCAGCTGCTTGTAGAATATTTCATCTGTCTCTTCTTCCTAGTTGGGGGGTCTATAACAGAATCCCACCATGAGATCTGCCGTCCTCTGATTCTTACCCATAAACACTCAACTCTGTCATCACCATCATTAAGCTCTAGACAATCAAAACACTCCCTGACATACAGGGTTACCCCACCACCTTTCCCTCCTTGCCTATCCCTTCTGAAGAGTTTATAGCAGTCCAGTACAGTGCTCCAGTTGTGCGAGTCATCCCACTATGTTTCTGTGATGGCAACTGTATCATAGTTTTCCTGCTGCACAGTGGCTTCCAGCTCCTGCTGGAAGGAACGCTGCATGCATTGGTGTAGATGCACTTCAGTTGAGCTATTGATCCTACTACCTTTTTGGGGGGAGAAGCCCTGATTCCTACATGACCATTCTCAGGTGCTTCCATGGTTACTAACACATCCATAGCCCTTGTGTCTTTGCTGCTGCATGGATCTCCATCCACTACCTCCACTGAGTTGGCAGACCAAAGGACCTTGCTAGCACACCACCCCTCAAACACTGGCATGCCACTCCAAGACTTATCTCTAGTGAGCCTGGTTTTATCCCTTTTCCCCCTTCAAATCTAGTTTAAAGCTCTTTGAATGAGCCCTGCTATCTCTTGCACAGAGATTCTTTTTCCCCTTTCTCCCCCTGTTGCCAGCAGGCCTGGTGTTGTGTACACCAACCCATGATAAAAACCCCAAAGTTCTGCCAGTGACACCAGGCTCAGAGCCAGGTATTCTATATGCAATAGAACAGAGTTGATTTTGATTATCAAGGACTCTCTGAATTGCCTAGAAGAAGAATAAGTGGAAACAGAATTGAAAATTTATTTTTTAAACCAGCTGACCAAGGAAGTCCAGATTGCTCTGTAAATTACATGGCTTCCCAGACAGAAAAGGAATGCTCTATGTGTAATCACCTCCTTTACTAAAAATGCACCATGGTCTTTCTTTTAATCTTGTGCTCAGTGAGTACGGAGCTAAAATGTTTTCCATCTGCTCCAATTTTCCTCAGATAACATCACTGAAGTTTCACAGATGGAGGTGCAGACATCAGGCAAAAGTTACTTGAGCAAAATGATAAACCCGAAACTTTATCAATAAGTCTGAGGAGAAAACAGTAGTAGAACAACCACAAATACAATTTTATAGCTTCTTAGTTCAGATGCTAGCAGTCACTGTAAGATATCATTATATTTGTTTTCCATCAATACATTTTATAGTGTTTTTTCTCTCCCTAGATTTTGTTTTTCTTGAAAGTAATTTCTAATACTTATATAGTAAACACACTGGGTAGAATGTGGTGAACTTGCTGTAAGAAGACACACAGCATCCCTGTGAGCATATGAACAATTTACCTTCACTATTCCTACAACATGAAATATTGAAGAAGTAAACAATCAATCACTGCTTAAGAACAAATACTGCCAGCAGTAATTGCCAAAAGAACTGCAAGTCAAGTGACAGGTGTCCAAGTCTGTTGAGAACAACCGAAGCTGAATTTTAAAATAAAGCAGCATTCAAAGATGTGAATTGATTCTTAACTGGATCTTTAGATGTTCTCCTCCAGGTGTGCTAGAAGGATGGTGATGGTTTTTGGATTCTCACATAATTCCACTAACTTCACATGGACTTTCCCTCCTACTATGGCTTGACATCTAGAAGAAGACATGGCTGTGTAAACAGAAGCCAGCATGTTTAGCTGATATGGGGGAAGTATGGGTTCAGATATCTTCAGAAATGGCCCCTGCTGAGTGCATACTACAGTGCTAAGTTTTGGGGCAAGGAGAGGACACTGGAAACTCTTCCTTTTCTAGTGTGTGCTGTAAAAGGAGAAACATTTTAAAAACTTTAAGAGTTCAATAGAACAGGAAGCTTTGCTTCTTGCTGCTACTGCTATTCTTGGCTCCTACGGATGCAGAAAAGGGCTTTGGATATCTTTCAGATAACGACTTAAGACTTCAGTTTCTGGGAGAAAAATAGATTAGGTATTTTAATACTCCACAGTGTAATTCCATGTCACAAATGCTCCTGCTGGAAGCTTATAGCACTGGAAAAAGTGAGAAGCAATCTACTCCATACAAGGTGGTCACAACTTTATGACTTTCAAATGATAACACCACCTGCTAATTTGAATAGATGGCTGTGAATCTGATGGATCATATGTAGTACCAGATGGCACCTCATGCTAGACGGCACCTAGATAATACAGAAGGTAGGGGCGACAGCTTGATACACTGGCAGCCGTGGACAAGAGGGAACAGCATTGGTGGTGAAGCTGCAGGTTGCCATCCTCTCCAGAGCATCCTGTGAAGCTGGAAAAAGCTAGTTGCTCCTCCGGCAGTAGGAAGGCTTGGGTCCACCCCCTTCTCCACTCTCTCCCTGGACAGGATCCCAGTCCCAAGTGCTCCTCCAGTCAGGAGCAGGGCTGGGGTCAGAAGGCTACGGACCAGCCCAGGAAGGACTTGTACCTTCAGGGGGAACCCTTTAAAAATTAAAACCCAAAACACTTCTGTGGTGATATTTTGAAGGCCTGATGATTGTCACTTTTACCTGCTTCTGTTGGTAAAGCTTCCCTCACAATACCCTACACCAAATGCGAATGAGCACTGTGTCCCTCCATGCTTTGTATGTCTGCTTTGGTACGACTGATTGCTCAAGAAGATGGGTAAACAAGCTACATGCCAGATGAAATTTCCCTTCCATCAAGGATATTCCCAGCTGGACAGATGCTGCCAGAAATTGACAGTTTTATGCTGCTTAAGCAAAGTAATGGAACCCATTCAGTGGAAGGGATATTGCCCTATATATTTGCTGTTTAAACAGCTTACAAATTTAAAAGCAGTCTCTTGATTATTTTTAAGGTACTCAATGAATACGAAGCAAGTAATGCAAAAATAATTTCACGTTATTAGGGGACTTCAGTGTGTGCCAGGGATGGTGGGAACATAGTAAATTCACTTGACAAAGAATATTCCAAGATGACACAAATAATAAAATATGGTGCCTGCAATTCTCAGACTTCACTCTAAGACATTGTTTTGATAAACGATAGTGCTACTTAGATAAAATATTGTCTGTTTTAAGTTCAATGCATAGACACAATAGAAGTTGTTACTGGTAGAGACTTAATTTAATAGTTATTTTTGTTTAAAACAAAACACAGGACAAGATTGGATATAATGGTATGCCTTTAGGGGAACATCTGATGTTCAGACTATTAAGATTGAAGGCATTTTTGTGGTCATCTTTTTACATATATTTTATGTCCCACTTTTCTATTAATTTTAAAAATCATCATTGGATCAGTTATCATGATTATAACTGGCAAATTTCACAGCTGTCTCTTTCCTTTTATTATTTTACTTACTCATACAACTAATTGTTCAGCAAGTTTGCAATAACTGAGATGCACCTGAAAGACAGTTTTCTAGAGCAAATAATATGAACAGTCTTGGTACCTGGCAATCATCTTTTATTACTGCTTCTTCTTTCGAGGTGGTGATAATTCAGTTCCACCCTCCACAACTTCTTTGCAAGCACATTGATGCAAAAACTTGAACTTTAATTTATCCAGCATGTCCTAATCATAGAATCATAGAATCATAGAATCACTTTGGTTGGAAAAGACCTTTAAGATCACCGAGTCCAACCTTTAACCTAACCCTGCCATCCCACCACTAAACCATGTCCCTAAGCACCTCATCTATCCATCTTTTAAATACCTCCAGGGATGAGGACTCAACCACCTCCCTGGGCAGCCCATTCCAGAGCCTGACAACCCTTCTGGTGAAGAAATTTTCCCTAATGTCTAGCCTAAACCTGCCCTGGCGCAGCTTCAAACCATTCCCCCTCGTCCTATCATCTGTTACCAGGGAGAAGAGGCCGACCCCCACCTCACTACAGCCTCCTTTCAGGTAGTTGTAGAGGATGATAAGGTCTCCCCTCAGCCTCTTCTTCTCCAGACTAAACAACCCCAGTTCCCTCAGCCACTCCTCGTAAGACTTGTGCTCCAGACCCCTCACCAGTTTTGTGGCTCTCCTCTGGACATGTTCCAGCAATGCAACATCTTTCTTGTAGTGAGGGGCCCAAAACTGAACACAGTATTCAAGGTGTGGCCTCACCAGCACCGAGTACAGGGGCACGATCACTTCCCTACTCCTGCTGGTCACACAAGTTTGAAGCAGCCTAAGCAATGGCATCACTTCCAGCATATACAAGATACAATTCAACCCAAAAGGTTCTATAAGAAATTTTACCAGAAAAACAAAAGTCATGCATGACTTCAACAGCACTTAGAAAAAGAGTTGGAAAGGAAAAGATGAACTTTAACCTACATATTTAGATTAAAGAGAAAATATTGATTCAACTTCTGACCTAAACCATTTTCCTCTGAAAGGCTATCCACAAGGGAAGGGATACTATAAGGGAAAGATACATAAGAATATGTATAATCACTTAATTTGTATAATCAAAGGGAAAAAGCTCCAGTCCATTTATTTTTGGCAGGGATCACATCTTCATTTGTTACCTAGGGAGGACTCACCCTCAGTAAATTTGAAGATGACACTAAATGGTGCTGGAGTGTGTCCAGAGAAGAGCAACGAAGCTGGTGAGGGGTCTGGAGCACAAGTCTGATGAGGAGTGGCTGAGGGAACTGGGGCTGTTCAGTCTGGAGAAGAGGAGGCTGAGGGGAGACCTTATCACCCTCTACAACTGCCTGAAAGGAAGCTGTAGCAAGGTGGGTGTTGGTCTCTTCTTCCCAGTAACAAGTGACAGGACACACAAGGAAGGAAATGGCATCAAGTTTTGCCAGGGGAGGTTTAGATTAGATATTAGGAAAAATTTTTTCAGTGAAAGGGTTGTCAAGCACGGGAACAGGCTGCCCACTGAAGAGATTGAGTCCCTATCCCTGGAGGTATTTAAAAGATGGGTAGACGGGGTGCTTAGGGACATGGTTTAGTGGTGGACTTGGCAGTGTTAGGCTAATGGTTGGACTTGATGATCTTAAACATCTTTTCCAACCTAAATGATTCCATGATTCTATGACTTTCCTCGGTGCCTCTCCCCATGCAGACCTACTCCCCAGGAAAACCTGGCTGGCACACACTCCCCTCCCTCAGAGAGGAGGTAAGGGGTGTGAGGTGGGTCAGCAGGTATAAACCCCAACCTGTGAAGGCAAAGGGGTGGTAGGGCATGGAGGTAATGTGCCACCACTCCTCATGTCCCCCCCTCTGCCTCCAGCCAAGCCATCTTCATTCAGCTGGAAGCTCTGGGGATAGGGTGTAATGGCTGTGTCCTGGTTTCGGCTGGGATAGAGTTAATTTTCTTCACAGAAGCTAGCATAGTGCTGTGCTTTGGATTTAGTACTAGAAGAATGTTGATAACACACTGATGTTTTTAGTTGTTGCCAAGTAGTGCTCAGACTACTCAAGGACTTTTTGAGCTTCTCCTGCTTGGCCAGGTGCATAACAAGCTGGGAGTACAGCACAGCTAGGACAGCTAACCCAAAGTGTCCAAAGAGCTATTCCATACCATATAACATCATGCTCGGGGGGGAGTTAGTTGGTTGGTCAGTCACGGGCAGAGTGGTCGCAGCTCGGGCTGTGGGATCGCTGCTCGGGGACTGCTCGCGGCTCGGGGAGTGATCGCGGCTCGGGGCGGGCTGGGCATCGTTTGGCGGGTGGTGAGCAATTGCATTGTGCATCATTCGTTTTGTATATTCTGTATATTCTGTTATCATTCTCATTATTACTATTATTACTATTTTCTCTTATTAAACTGTCTTTATCTCAGCCCTCGGCTCTAACCTTTTATTTTCTTTCCAGTTCTCTCCCCCATCCCACTGAGGGAGGGGAGGGAGTGAGCGAGCGGCTGTGTGGTGCTTAGTTGCCAGCCAGATTAAACCACAACAGGCTGGTTTTGGCAGACTGCACCACCTGCCCCAGCACATGCCCACACTGGTCACCACTGTGTCTCCTGGCCACTCCTGTGACTGTGGCTGTAGCCACGTCCCATCAGTGCTGCCCTCCTTCCTGCTGCCCACCCATCAGCAAATGGCATCAGCCCATTGCTGGCACCATGACCTCCAGCAGCCCTGAGCTAGTCTGCAGCGCCATTAAACAGGCAAGCACAGCCTAGCACCATGGGTGCAGGCACACAGGCTCCTGACAAAAGCTAAATACTGGGGCTAATGTGGGTGCAAGAATTCCTGGTGTGCCACAGGCACTGTTGCCCATAGCTGCTCTTTCTCCAACACTGACAGCAGACTGAAAGGGTTTCCATACAGAGCCATCTTGGGTGCCATCCAGAGCTCTCTCATGCCTACCCCAGCCCACTTTGAGCAACAAGCAACACCATGTGCACTCTGTTTTCACAGGTAATTTCATTAATGAAAAGGGTAAATTCTACTCCACTAAATAAAAATAGGAAGGAAATAGGAACTGTACTTCTCATGGTCCACATTGCTTACTCGTTAATTCATTGCTCAGCTCAGTTTTGGAAGCTTTCTTTAGCTTTCTCACATCTCAAGCTTAGGTTAGTTCAGTTTATCTCTTACCTCATTAATTCTTTAGTTAACATAACTTCACTTTGCAGATATTCCCTAGCACACTGAGGCATAAAAGGTGGGTCACTGCAATCAAATATGATTACCTTCAGCAGTCAGGATGGCAGGTCCTGAATATGTGTGTTTTCTTGGTTTTTAAGGAAGTGAATTGAAGACTCATAGAATAGCCTATATTGGAAGCGACCTCAAAAGATATCTGGTCCAACATTTATGGGAGATGAGATTATCTAGCACCCTGTCCAGTCATATCTTAAAAACTTCCAGTGATGAGGACTCCATCATGTCCCTGGGGAGGTTGTTCCAATGAATGATTGCTCCCACTGAAAAAAATTCTTTTTTATACCGAGATGAAACTTCTCCTGGTACAACTTGTACCCATTGTCCCTTGTCTTCTCCATGAGGCTCCTTGTGAAGAGAAAGTCTCAGTCGTCTTTGTAGATACACTTTCAGTACTAGAAAACTCTGATAAGGTCACTCCCAGCCTTCTCTTCTCCAGGGTGAAAAGACCTAACTCCTTTAGTCTTTTCTCATAGGGCAGGTTCTCCAGCCCTTGGATCATCTTCATGGCCCTCCTTTGAACCCTCTCCAGTCTGTCCGCATCTTTCTTGAATTGTGGGAACCAGAACCGGACACTCCAGGTGTGGCCTGACAAGTGCTGAGTAGAGTTGAATGATCACATCTCTGTCTCTATTAGTAGTAGTCCCTGTGGATGCAGCCCAGGGCCCAATTTGCCCTCACTGTTGCAGTGGTGCACTGCTGACCCATGCTCAGCTCGTTGTCTACCAGGACACCCTGGTCCCTTTCAGCAAGGCCGCTCCCCAGCCACATCATGTCCTAGCCTGTACTGGGCTCTTTGGTTATGTTGTCCCAGGTTCAGGACCTTGCACTTGTCTTTTTTGAACTTCATAGAGTTCTTGCTAGCCCACTTTTCCAGCCTGTCCAGGTCTCTCTGTAATAGGAGGCTTAGCACTGAGAAAAGGTAGGCTGCTCCGGATTCCAGTACTAGAAGCAGGGACCCAACCAGCACAGTAGTACTTTTTTGGGGGTAGCTCTATTTTACATTGTGTTTAAGTAGCAAGAGGAACTGTTTGAGCCCTCCCTAGATGAACCCTGCTGGCATGTAGTATGTTTACAGCCTCAGTCCATGTAACGGAAAAGAGATAAATTTAACAAGTAAATGGCCACAGTGTAAATCAATGCCTGTATTATTTCAATCCCTTTCACAGTCTGGGAGCTACAAAGTGAGGGTCTTCAACTACTGTGCTTTATGGATCTCTCTCTGACAGTAGATGTTTTGCAGGAAAGTTAAGGGTTAAGCCATCTTGCTTCTGCATTATTTGAAGCATAAATAACATCATCTAAAAGAACGGAGATCTGGTATACGTGCTGCAAATAAAATAATTCAGTCACAACATTGCCCATCTTAAAACTTGCCTGCTCTTTCCAAATCCTAGTGGGATCCAAAAAGAAACAAGTTTCAGACTCTGCAAAATGAAATTCATGGCCTGTTTAATGGCATATAATACTTACCAGATTTAAGTCAGAGTCTAGAAGGAATAATGAACCTACAGTGAGACACGCTGTCCTCAGAAATAGTAAGATTCTCACTTGTCCTAAAAACTGGCAGGGTGTCATCTCATTTTTCCATTCTGGTAAAAGCAGACAGAGGATTAAAACAAGGAGAAAAACAAGCTTAGAGTAAAACAGATATGACTCAGGGATCAAACCAAAGACAGATCAGTTATCTTGTGACACCATGCTGGAAAGGCAGGTAAACAGAAGCATGTTAAACCTCTGTTTGGTGCATGAACCTTGGGCTAGCAAAAACTGATAGTCTCCAAAAATGTCTATCTCAGCCTAGTATGTTCCTCAGAATATCATTCAAGCTATATTTATCTTTGTTAGGCTTATGAAATGCAATAAATAACTTAAAAAGAAAATTATAAGGCATCAAGGTAATCAATATCCTTCACCGCAAGTTTATGTACATGTGCCCCTTTAATCCCAACTGGGAAGGCTAAACTCTTCAGTCGAATGGTTTGCAAGCACTGGTGTCCTGTTTACTGTGCAAGTCAGTTCAGATGCAGCACTGAATTTTAGGATTAAATGTGTCCATTACAGAGGTTGCTGTGGCAACAGCTATACTTTAAAACTGAAATGCTAGTTTCATTATAGCCTCCTTTTTCATTTTCTGGTTGTGGCCAGTAACCATTTCATCAGACCGAATGTTTGGAATATGCCCAGAAGACTGATTTAATTTTCGTAGTTTACATAGCATCCATCCAAGCATCCCTGAATTCTGTGCTTTGTTTTGAATACAATGCAATATTCCCCTGGCCTGTGCATACCAAGCTCACTTGTATTATATATTTTGATATGATGTTTCATGTAGAGTCCAAAATTTTAAGCTTAGCTTGTTTATAGATCTCAGTTGAAGAAGAAAACTTGAAAAAATCTGAAAAAGAAACACAGATGAACAGTTCTGAACTGGTTTTTCTTCTGGTTGTAATGTCCTGGTTGTTTTAGAGGCCTCTGAGAAAATCAGAAGGTATTTACTGCTTGCATTTCAAACCTTGCTGATTACCTCTGCATCCCATTTCAGTGCCTTTGCTGCTTGAAAATTCTCTTCGTATTATTGGCACTCATACCATTAATGGTTCTCCTTTCACTCCCAAATCAGTAAAACACAAACAACTTCCTTTGGTTTCCAGCTGCTAAGTCAAGCAGTTTGTCTAGGGTGGCTACCCAGGAAATGAGACATTTGGTAGAGTTTAGAGGCATTTAAAACTGGCAAGAACTTGATAATGAAAATTGCAGCAACTCCCCCAGACCTTCCAAATAAAGGCTGGCACAGGCAGTCCATGGCACGTCAGCAGGATTTGGTTATAACTAATCCTGTGTACATTTAGCTTTTTCCATGCTCTCTTTCCTCTCCCCTTCTTCTTCCCTCCCTTCCTACTGAAATCTACCAAATACTGCAGCACCCTGGCTGTCAGGAAGGCATGGCTAGCTCAGGCCAGTATGCCCCAACCATCACGGCAGGTTCTGCCACAGGCTGCTGCAGCAACTGGGAGCGTTCACAAGAGCTGATGCAAAGATTTGCCACCTAACTAACAGCAAAGAGGCAGTGCCTCCAACATCCCCAGAGCCAGGCCAGCTCCGTATGTGAGCTCCTGAGACCTCTCTGCCAGTGTGTCTGCTGCCAGCGCTCGTGTTGTGAAGACCTGGGAAGAGGGGGTGCCAATGACATTCCTTACTATGCTCCCCCCGGCCCCGAGCAACATTAATGTCATTAATACTTTGACAATGACAGGAACATTACGAAAAATAATCCCACCCAGCCTAATTAATTTGCCAATCTTTGTATTAAATTATTAATCATATTCATCCAAAGTGCCTTTTATTTCAGGTCAATGTTATTTTTTAAATGCTCACATTCTGCTGATAAAAATATTACATTTTGTTTCTTCAAGATGACTGGTTACAGCAAATCTATTAATAACTTCTTAATGAAGTGAGAGATTTTTAATATATCTTAATCTGAGCTGTGCTAACATTTCAGTGTGAGACGAATTAATTCAGGAAATTCAGGTACAGTTTTCTTTGAAACAAGATTAAGCGAGTGATCCAATATTCGTGTGTCAACACAGCTTTCTACCTAAAAAGGAATTTTACAATATCAGATTTCAAAATAGTGGGGGTTTATTTTATTATTTATTTACCTTGAAGAAACAGAAGCTATCCACTAAAAGGATATATTTGCATTTTTTGTCAGGAGCTTGTTCACAATGTTCTCACTCTTCCGTTTCCTTCCCCTGAACAATGCTTTAGACATTGCTGATACACAGCTATGGCATTCACAGGCATATTAAAGTTATCTACAAAATTGTTGGAGGCAGAGAAAGTCTGGAGTACATGTCCCAGAATATATTGCCTTTAGAAACTCCAGTTACAAAGTCATTTCCTCTAGTTTAATCAGAGCCCTGAAATGTTTCGAATGGCATTGTATAAACAAAGCAAAATATTAAACAACATCCTCCCTATTTCCCTCAGCAAGTGAATAACTCTGTATTTCCCAAGGGAGAGAAACTCCATAAGTAACCTGAAAGAAAATGAAGTTAAAGGAGTACAGTATGACCTTGAAAGAATAACTGCAATCAAGGTATTGCCACATTTCATTTCAACTTCAATTAAAAACACCTTGAAAACTCAAAAAAATAAGCTTTGTGGCTCACAGCTGAGTGCTTGCAACTTGAAAATACTGCTGCAACCCATTTTGACCTGCTCAATGGAAATATTATCACCACAGTCTGTTAATTCAGATATCTGATCTGTATTGTGAGAGGAAAAACAGTTTCCTTCTTCCTTGTAAGATGGTTTTATCAGATGATAGAAGGGATGTCAAGGGAAGAAAAGAAAACTCTACAGATAAATAGAAAGAGGCTTCCAAGAAAGCTCACATGTAAAAACAGTTTTGGGAAACAGCAAACCCCGCAGGTTTCAGCTCTGTTCACTGGATCCAGTCTGACACACACTCTCACATCAATGCAAACAGAAGAAAAAATGCAGCAACAAAAATCTTTAGCTCAGGTGTGATCCATCAGTTCAATTTTTATGCAACCAGTATGGTTCCAAAGCTGTTTTTCTCAGCAGCGCTGAGTATGTTGCTTTCATATTCTTCAGCATAATTCTCATGTGCATCAAAAATAGAAGGGAAATGGCCACATGGTGCAGCTTAGCTGATATTAACGCAGCCTCTTAATGTTTACTTTTTTTCTACTCTGAGTAAGAGAAAATCTGCCAGAAGATTACAAGGAAAGTTGTAAAGGAAAATTATCCTTTGCCAAAATGCAGTGTAGTGACTTCTTGTAGTGACTGCAGATGACTTTGCAATGGTGAAATGTGAAAATAAAGGCAAAATACAAAAATACAATTCCTTGCTATTGTTGGGATTCCTTGCATTTCTTGTTCATGGCAGAGATAAAATAATTTTTGTGTATTAAAAGAAGATAAAGTATCCTGTTAGAGAAGGATAAATAAATCAGTGTCAATAAAGAAAGCCCCAGATTCAAGACCACTAATCTCAGTCAGTAAGCTTTTGTTCTCATCAAAAGTCAGGGAGGAAGTTGCAGTACACGTAACAGATAAAAAAGCTAGGATGTGAGACAAGAGCTTTCTGACCAAACACAATTTTCACCCACAATTACTGTTGCAATTGCTGACAATTATTATTATTATTATTGTTGCTCATGTCCTCAAAGGTGAGCTGCATATTTACTCATATACATCCCACATAAGGATGTGTAAATGCAGTGCAAGTGTATATTTATAACCTTATCAAATAGTGGGTTTTGTTTGAGGGGTTAGTAAACGCTCACCTTTTACTGTTAGGGAAATTACGCTTTTGCCTTTAGGAAAAACTCCCAAGTCCCTAATCCAAGATGTTCTGGATGTGAATAGTAGTTTTATACCATTTCATATACAGATCTCAATAGTATGAACCTACTTACTGCCTTCTTTATGGCCATCTGAAAGGACTCCATGGTAAAGATGTTCTGTGATGCTTCTTGTGTGGTTTTATGACTGCCTTATAGAGAAAGAGCAGGCATGCAAACTAAATGCAGCCTCTTTTTCAAAGGGAACAACTCTGAATGGCTTCTTCTGAACATAAGTAGGCACTCAAGAAACAGAAAGAGTAATCTGTGTTGCAGACTCCTGACTCAGCCCTGGAGAGTTAAGGAAATGTTCGTTCATTTATGTAATTTAACAAAAAATTAGCTGGGATTCTACAGAGAAAAGCTCACTTCCCCTGCTCCATCTATGCATTCACGTCTGTCGAGGCACCAGCGAGTCATGTAGCGATTCCCTGCATCACGCAGAGCTCCTCACAGAACTGTTCAGCCCAGTTATAGGTGAAATGTTTTCTTCCTGCTGTCTAGAGGGGATAACGTGTTTCAGTATATTTGCACACATACAAGGCCTTTTCTGTGCTGTCATCTCTCCAAAAGCTTCTGCCCAGTCACAGTTACCTGGCAAGTGCAGTAGAGTGACTGCCTGCACATTCACAAATGGGTAACAGAAAGTGTCGCTAAGTGGTATTTACTAAGATAAATCTTTCTTTATGGGTTTCAAGGAAGCTTATTGTGTGTACGTGAAAGTTTTCTGCATCCTCACAGCTGTTTGCCAGGCTTAGAGCAGCAACATGCTGGAAAGACGTGATCAGGGCTACCCCTCTTAGTATTAATGAGCTGCCTTACAACTTATGCAGTGATGGGTGACTCACTCAGCCTTTAAGTGGCACAGGTGGGATGTGTCAGATTAAATGCGGAGCTTTTAGGGCATGAGTCCTCAAGAAAATGCCCAAAGTAAGCCACAGCAATCGGTGTCACTTCTTTTCCTTTGACTAGAAAGAGAATCTACTTGGTAAACCACTGAAATCAGTCAGATGAATCCTGACTGATTGCAGTAATATTGCAGAGATATTTATTTTTGGAAGTTCCTTTCATATCTTTTTACCATCTCACACTTGTCTTTACACTTACAGATGACCTGAGCGTGATGCTTAGCTGTCTCCAGATACCTTTATTTTGAGTACTAGGGACAGAGTATCTTCACTAGCCTTGTCCTCCACAGGAGATAATTAGCCCAGGTGGTTCAAAAACACAAACTACAAACATAGCCTCTAGGTCAGGAGATTCAGTGGCTATTTCAGAATCTCTCAGGCAACTAAGAAATTCATAAATGTGGTCCTGAAGCGGTTTTAAATCCTTCTAGTTACTGCCAGAGTCAAATATTATATTGTAATATAGTCACCTGAAAGGGCCTGGAGGAAGAAGTAGCTGCTTTTGGTAAAACACTAAACAATGAACCAATTTTTATTAATGTTTTGTGTGTGGCAAATTATGATAGTGTTGAAATACACTTCTGCCTGCCTTTGAGGGTAATAAAAAACACTACAGCAATTACAGAGTACTTGAGGTATTCTCTCTCTGCTCTGTGATTTTTCATTTCACAGACACTTATGAATTACCACAGTTATTTCACAGCTTCAGTACCTGCCTTCAAAAAATATTACAGAAGGAATATAATTTCCAAACCATCTGGTATCATGGTGGGTGTGAACTTAGAGGGAAGGGGATTCTAGGTATTCTTTACTATAGTGGTATAGGGTTAACTTGAAGCACAAAAGAGTTTGAGAAGCTATTGGTACATAATAATGCAGCATGCCAGTAGACATTTTCTCAGAAACGGGCACGTGTCAGACTCTAACTCAGAAATACAACAATAAAAGAATTTCTTCTCAAGTTACCCCAGACAACTAGGTCACTACAACAGTCTTTTGCTGGAATTCTCAGATGGAATAAATGGGCAGGTTCTACCACAATCCCCTCCTCCTAGTTTTCACCCTCAGCCATGGGCCTGGCCCTCATTTCTAGATTAACATTTGTGTAATCAAAACTGTTGTATGAGGTAATTCCTTATCCAAAGGGAATGTATAAATCTCTCAGCATAGCAATGCCATAAGGAGAAAACAGGCTTTTCCCATAACATCTCAAGCAGAACACCAGCATACCTGCACTAAGAGCAGGATGGAGTTTGTAGCAGGGTAACATACAAAAAAAAAGGAAGAGAATTGCTGGGATTAGATTTCTGTCCATCGGATTCACTTCTCCTAAATGAATGTATTGTAGCACAACAGAAAGACAGACTCACTCATGTATTTGCGGGACTTTCTTTTTAATCTGTGGCCAGGGAGTCAATGGTCATGTACCCTTCCACCAGTCTCCATGAGGGGTTTTGGTAGCTCTGAAATTAGAGACTGCATGAGGTGAAGGAGGGGAAAGAGATCTATTGACCAGTGCTGGCTAAATGAAGACACAAGAGCACGCTCTAGTTCACACAATGGAGTTTGTTTGTGGAGCTGCTCTTTTATTAGCTTGGATTGCAGTAAAACAAAACACATTCTGGCTCAGAGGCCTCCCTACAGCTTGGAAGCTGGTTTCTCAGATGAATCCAATATTCAAGAAAACATAACCAACAGCATGGCATATGAAGTTTGTATTTCCAAAATGCTTAAATGGCTTTTATTTCTTCCAGGGGACCAGATTTACAGAGTTTTTCCTTTGGCTTCACTGCATTGTTCCTGTTATCAGTAATGGAACAGATCTTTAGTTAAATCTTTTTAACAAAGTCTTTTCTTAGTCAATCTCCTGCTAAATTTAGCATAGATGCTTTAAGGTAGCCATTTCCTTTGAAGGTAAGCAAAAATGTTCCTAAACCTTTATTTTCTACAGAGCTTACAGTAAATATATTGAAGTTTTTATTTGGTGAGAAATATTTGTGGGGATTTGATAGCTTAGGGCATACTCTTGGGTCTTCATTTAACCAGCAAGGGTTAATATACCTCCTGCTCCCACCACCTCAGACAACCTCTGATTTCAGAGCTACAAAAGACCTTATGTAGATTGGTGAAAATATACTTGATCATTGACACTCTGGCCACAAAGATAAAAAAGAAATTCCTGCAGAAAATGTTTGTAGATGACTGGCATGATGATACTTTTGTAAGAGACTCCTGGAACTTCACAGCAGTGGGGAAAAAAAAAAAAAAATCCATACAAGACAGGGAAACTTTCAGCAATATACAGATGTGTTAAATGAGCCTAATTGTATAGAGCCAAAGTAAGTATTCTTCAGCTGCATTGTTTTGAAACAGGTTTTACTTAAAAGTAATGAGGACAGAGATTCCTAAATCATTAAAAGAATGAGAGGTTAAAAAATTACAAAAACTAAGAGAAAGGCAAGAAATACCTAAAGCAAACAGTAAAATTGATGGAGCAATTAAAGCTTTCCGCCTATGCCAAATTATAGGCCAAGTTGAGACAATAAGATCTTGTTTGTAATATGGAAAAATGGGCACCCTGGAGCAAAGACAATGAATTTTAGGCAGTTAATTGGAGCAAATATTCCCATATAGCATTTTTTGTTTCCTGAGATTTCTTTATGAAAATATTCTGGAGCTAAAAATCTTCATACAGCATATAAAATCCAACTTTAGTAGGTATTGCCTGAGAATGGACCACTTGAGAAACATTTACCCCACATTTGAATGAAGCTCGGGAGAACTTTTGTTAATTAAAAGATCAATTAATTTAGTAAAATATGACTTTTCCTTCAAAAGCATAACTACTTGTACCAACCTTCCTTTCAATACAATGCTAGATTTAGATTATGTTTTAGTTTTCTAAGAAAAGTATATTTTACTAAACATGGAAAAAAATCCCACTAAGTACTATGAAGAGAACTTAATTCTGGAGAAAATTAGTTAATAAGTAATTATCAAAGTTAATTTTCTTTCCCAAACATGAACTCCACACATATTTCTAGTTACAAAAAGACAGCTGATTTGTACCAAAGCCTGAAAATTTTGAAAGCAAGTGATGCAATGATGATGCAACTTCCTTCAATATCTAAGGTCTGACAATTTGCTACTGGAAAAGACTGGAGCATGCTGATTCCCCGAAACACTTTGTGAAAACTGGAGGTATAGGAAATGTGAAGCAATTTTCATTTTAAAACACAGCCCATGGAAAGGGGGCAGGGGAGGGGGTGCTCACATCCTTTTTCCTCTGCCTCCTTTTCCACACCAACATCACTTTCTGAGCTTCTTAAAGGAAGAACAACACACAAAAATTATCGTCAGGGAAGCCACCATGGACAGCTGGCAAACTAAAGAGCAGCTACCATATGAATTATGGACTCTGGCTAAATCTCTACCACCAACCATTAGTAGCCAAACAACCGAGTAACAGATACAGAAAAGGGGAAAATCAAAATGCAGTCTGTTTTACTGCTTGTTTTTCCTATCAATGTGCATATGGGAACCACCTTTTTAGTAGTCTCTTAAAAGAAAACACCAAATTGTGAGTGCTAAAGTAGACTCCGTGCCATATTTAGTGCATTTAAATTGCAGAACCAAAGACATCTGGGTTGTCACTAGCTGATATTTTGTTCAACAGAAAGCTGAGTACAAGAACATCTGCTGTCTAGAAACTGGCATCAGTCAGTGAACCTTGCAGACGTGCAAGGACATGCAAATGACAGAAAAGGCAAAGGGGGAAAAAATTATAGTGCGAATTGGCACCACTTCATGGCACTGACATTGCACATTTTAGGGTAAGAAGCAGCAGTCTGCTGCAGCAGCCAAACAGTTCCATTTTTCTCCATTTGGATGAAGCCACCCCAAAATAGCCACATTCCCATGGGAAACAGGTGATGTGCCAGAACAGACGGAGATACAGGGCAACAAGTTTGACATTTTTGCCTGCAGATAACCTCAGGCAGGCAAGAAGCACAGAGAATTAGAGAGGGACAGTCTGGGACACAGCAACAGCAGGTCCCAGGTGTCAGCACTTCACAGCAATGGTTGTTGGTGTCCTGGAGAAGTTGGCAGTCTCAGGCCAGTTGCACAGTGTCACTGCTTCTTGCATTTTTCTTCACAATCTCTGGTCATAACAGATCCAGTCAACATTATTACTACTGATATGTAGTCATGGCTGGAGAAAGGATGTGTGCTTAGAAGGTCAGAACAATTCTTGTGCCGAGTTCAACTCTGATACCTAACCCATGAAACAGGATCCTAGCTTTGGAATAATTTCTGTGCAATGTGGGGCTCACTTCAAGTCCATGTCAATATCTAAGCCATGATAGCCCAACTTCCAAAATTAGCTAGTGATTTCAAGTTTTATAATATTCCCAAGCTCTTTACCAACAACAGCCAAAAGTAATTATTTGAAAAAAACAGATGCAGTGGTTTGGGGGAGAGTAAAACTGAAATGTCTCTTCATACTAAATAATGTAACTTGACATGTTATAATTTGAACAATTCAGTGCTATGACAGAAGTCTAATATAAAGAAGGGGAAGAGTTTTCTCTTTTCCTTCACCCACACTAGACTGCATTTCCAGTCTTGCTCTTGTTTCGTGCCCCTGATGACCTAAGCAGGGCAGGTGAAAAAAGGGTGAAGTATCTGCAGCAGATAAAAGTTTGTCTGTAGGATGGTTTTAGGCCTAAGTGAATTATTTCTCAGTGACCCAGCACATCTCATCTATAAGAAGAATAGTGCAGCAGTTACAATGAGTACTGGCTTGGTTTTGCATCCAGGAAAAAATATCTGGTTAAGATAAACAAGTAAGAAACAAAGTCACTGCTTACCTCCAAAGCTACTTGTAATATCTGCAAATGAACATCTACTGGCAATGTTCCTTGAACCCCATTTAACCTGAAGTGTATTGTAGCACAGTCAAGAACACAAAAGGGTTAATAGCATTAGCTTCCCTTAAGTATTCTGACATGCTATTTTTATTTCTGGGTAAGGGTAGAACAGGGTAAGAATATCCCATAATATTTAGTATGTCGTAAAAGTAGCATGGATAATCCCCAAATAAGAGTTACTTAGAATTTTACTTTCTTTTTCCCCATAATACTGAGGCTGTTTGAACACAGGGCAGCGTAGAAGGACACAGATACTCTAACAAAGTTGTTCTTTTTCTGTGTTAAAATGGAAAATCTTATTGTTAAGAATTATGGAGGCTTTTAACCATGGATCATACATATCTTTATCTTCTATGACCAAATAAAATTTTTCCCCAGGTACTCAGATACAGTAGTAGGCATTCCAGACCTAGAATTTATATGAGGTTTCCTTTAAAATGGGCAAAACTTCTCCTGGTATATCATTTGCTTCAAGAGCACAGCAAAAAAAGCTCAAGGCATTGGCTTTGCATTTTTTAATTTTTTGACACAGGTGCAGGACAGCTGTATGAGAGCTCCAGGAGCCTTTCATGCTACAGAACAGCAGGTAAGGAGCTTGCCTATGCTCAGACCAGTTGTTACTATGGTAATCATCTTCCATGGGTCAGGTAGTCAAGCAATAACTAGGTGTGGTTAAGTATGTGAGCCCACTTCTTCTGTCTTACCTCAAAAAGTGTTCAGATGAATTCACACAGGGGTACAAAAATAACTGGGCCATATTTAGGAATGTTTGATGAAGGCATCCCAAAGTTGTTTGAAATACTGATTGACAAATAAGCTACCCTATGCTTAAAGGCTGAAGAGCCAGCTTCAGTTCCCCCACTGGCATGGTGGATGTACCTTGTACTGCCATCACAGCCATGACTGTAATTGACACTGCTGCTGGTCTCCTGTGAGCCCCAGTAACATGGAGCTTTGCACCAGCTGCTAAATCCGTATGGAAAAAAAAAAGTATTAAATCAGGCAGCAATAAACCTCATCTTGTCAGGGTTCGGACTATAACCAATCAACTCATTTAAACTGTTTCACTGTAATGTACAAATGCCTTTGTTTTTTCACCATGCTCAGGAATCCAAGATCAGAAATTATGCAGTCAGGAGCAAGAAACTTTCAACAGTGCTTCTGACCAAACACCATGATCCCAAACTGACCATTTGACTAACACAGATAGATGGAAAATTCACCCAAAAGAGCTAGTTGATGACAGTTGATGCTCTGAGCAAGACTCAGATCTTTTATATTTCCAGCTAGCCTCTGACACCAGCTGCAGACATGCAAAACAAGCTCCTGTTCACAGGGAACAAAGTGACAGAGAGAAAAATGTAGTGTAGGGAGGCACCCACATCCTCTGCCACCATTCGAGAACAGCACTTCCCTGTGATATGTTATACAAACATATAGAAAGAGAACACATCTTTTTTCCTGAAAAGCTTATGACCTAAAAAACCAAGACAAAGACAGGGAGAATAAAAAGATGCAGAGAGAGGTGAAGTGATTTACGCAAGGAAGTAGTAACAGCGTTGTTCCCAACATATTTTAAGCTTGTTTGGTTTAGACGCAAGGAAACACTTGTATACTCATAGCTTGCCCCTTTTCTGGTCTAATAAAAATCTACTTGTAGACTTTTCCATATAAACCTTGCCCTAACCAAATAGCTAAAACAATCCAGTAAAGTCAGGAAGGGATCAAAAAATTTCCTGGCTTACAATCTAAAACCATTTCCATAGCTTCCCACATTAATCAAGTGTCTTTTAAGACCCTGGGCAGATACTACTGGGGGATGAATTTATACTGGGACTTGGACCTTTTTTTTTCCAAACAAAACTAACTGTTCAAGGGACTCTGGGGGTAGGGGCAGTGGTTGTTTAGAAGCGTCAGTATCTGAATTGTAGTGAAATATATGCCTAAAACTACCCAAAATAGAAGGAGTCAACCATGGACGTAAGAGAAAGCAGAGCCAAGCTCTCATGTGAGAAGCAGATATGTTAGTATGACACACTCAAAGTAGCCAGTGATAACATCTGGTTTCAGCCTGGGCTTTCTCTCCCTGCTGTAGCACATGGTGGTCCCACAGCTACTGTAGTGACAGAGATTGTGTAGGCACACTTTAGGCAATCTAGACACTTGTTGGCACTGTGACCACAGCAGTAGAGAGCTCAGCATGAGCTAATCTCTTTAGCATTACCCGGCTTCTCAGGTGGGTTTTACAGCAAAGGGTGTTCCTTGATGTAGCTGCACAGAGCTATCGGTAGCAGGGAAACTAGTTTAAAGCTAGCTTAGCTAGATCCCCTTTTACTGTCAACAGTGCTTCAGAGAGGTAACTTGAGACAAGCTTGACTGCAGAAGGTGTTCAGCAAAGTACTTTGAGAGCCGATTTGGAGCTCCTGAAAGGTGTCCAATTTTCAAAAACCTGGAGTGTTACAAAAAAACAAGTTAGGAGCCCAACAAGCAAGAGGGAAATTGCTAGTGAGGTTTTGTGGAATTTGTTTGAAGCACAACAGTACCAAACCCCAAAATTTTCATGCATGACATCGATGAACCAACACAGAAGAGTTGAACCATCCAAACAGAAACTATGACATATTACAGTAAATGCAAGAATTAAATCAATGAATCAATAACTTTGTGGGTTAGTTTGCACAGCCTAAAGAAAAATTATAACAATAGGGAGAAAGCACTATATTTACTTTTAAGTAATACTTGGGGACACAGCTAATGAGCCAGGTATCCATAATTAGGCCAGCTCTCTAATTACGAGCCCATTAAGCCTTGCTAGCAGAAATAGAAGACTGATAATCTAACACAGTGAATTTTCCAAGAATTGCTGGATAAAAATCAAATTAAGGCAATCAGTGGTAAAAAGGGGATTCCCAGGGAAAAATAGTTTCTTGCTGAGTTTTTTTTGTTGGTTTTTTTTAAAATGCAGGAGATCCAACACATACAGAGGTGGGGGAGAGGGAATACTATTAAGTGTTCACGACAAGTACCACTGTGTACAGGACAACACTGTTGATATGCTGTATATTGCCTTTTGTTTTATGAGCCAGTGTAAAAGCAGGTTTGCACAAAATGTTTTAGGATCTACACTGAGTTAGGATTGATTTGTTTAATGGCTACAGCAGAGCAGAAAAAAAGAATGAGTCAGACCAATGGAGGACCACACAACCAGAATTACATTTTACAATACCATTTTGTACCTGTAGAGTACCTCAACTTGCAGGCAATGCCAGTATTTGGTTTCAATTATTTTTACATGCTGACATGTCACTTAGCTACTAAGGGCACCAGACTGCGCTGTACCAGATATATTCCCCTATGTGAGATTTGTAGCATTCCCAATTAAGTGAACTGTACTGCATAGAAAACTTCTGAGAAGTCATCACAAATTACCCATAAGGCAGAATGCTCAAATAGTAAAGACAGTCTATTCAAGATCATTCACTATGAGACATTAATTCACAACAAATCATAATTTTAGCATCATTAAGGAATAAACACTCAGTAGGGACAAATAACTTGCTTCATATGACAAGCCACAAAAAAACTACACCACAGTTCTGGAATACATTTTCTCATTCTCTCCTGAATTCCATCAAGTAGATAGATTTCACAGGATGACTGGAAGATCAAAATTTTCAAGGGCATGCAAGAAAATAATTTTTAGAAGAGGGAGGCAGATGAGGTCTTCTCTTTTAAAAGAAGGGAAGACAAAAAGGAGCTGGACAAAGCTGAGTTTACTTTGTTGTGTTCCACAGCCACTGGCTGCAGCCTTTCAACATCATCTCCTCTGTTTTGGGATTAAAAGAAGGAAAAAGTAAACAAGCACATTTCTTTCAGGCAAGTGATGTTTGTTCAGCATTTAGAAAGACTGCATCAGATAGGATCTGGCTTCTATAGATCCAAATACATATCTTAAGAATAAAATTTCATCCCTGTAACCTCACAGCAAAAGGAAAAAAGCTGGTAAAAGGAAAACATGCCCTTAAAAAAAAAACTTCTGCCTGGGGATCTTGTTTGAAACAATGGAAGCTTTATCGCTGTCTTTAGGGAAGCCACTGTCCTGTGGCATGAAAGCAGGACTCTCTACTACTCTGAGAACACACTAGAAGACTGCAGTCAACACATTTCCTATGGCTGAGATAACAGAGTGTGCTGGAGGGGTTGTAAGGACTTCAGTGGAGGAAGGCATAGGGAGGATATGTGATAGAGTATAAGTAAAAATGACATATAAAGTTGCTCACAATGGAAATTTATACTAGCTAGCAGAGGTCCCTCTACACCTATGCTACTATGTTCATCTTAAAACAAACAAACAAAAAGAGCTAGAGGCTACACATTTAAATAAATTTACCTAGAGTACTTCATCAAGTTGTCTCATTAACAGCTATGCAGGTTTCTTTGTGGTTTTAATCTGATCGTCCAGACATTTAATCCAATTGCCCTTCTAGCAATATCTATAAGTATGCCTTATGTAGTTTTGATCTTTCAAAAAGGTCCCAGAATTCACAGTGTTAAAACACTGCAGAATGACCAGAAGACCTCTGCCAGCAGCCATAAATGTAAGAATGAAACCTTGTAGTTATTGAGGCAGCTGTGTAAAAATTTACCTGATGCATAGAGAAGCTCTTAATGAATAATGGCCAGGTGTTCCCATTTTCACCTCATTAGAGGAGCTTTCTCTTTCTGCACTAGAGTTTTGCTAATGGTTTGTCAAGCAGGAGTGTTATTCTTGGATATTACATCAACAGTAGCCCTTCTATAGATCACTGCTTCTATAAAATACTTGACATCAAAACAATGAGTTTTTACAGTAACTAGTCCTAATCAGCCTATGCTGGTTTTGATACTCGGCTTGAGATTGGTCAGAGAGTTTCAGAGAAAACCATCTATCACTTTCTAAAGAATGGGTTTTCTTCAGATCTCTTCAGTTGGGCTTCTAAGCTTTTATACCTGGAGTCACTTATGAAAAATTGTTATCCCAAATTTTCAAGAATGGGTACCTACAGAAAAGATCTACCCATGTCTAGCTGAGCAAATCTAGGAACTCTGTTGTTAATTCCTTAGACACAAAGAAAATTCAGTCTCTGACAGGAGGAGACCATCACAGCAGCCAACATAGCTTAACAGTGACCAATAAACACCAGCTGCATCTCTGAGAGGAGGGTGCAGGGTCCACGCTCCTGGATTACTCTCTTTGCTGAAATGTCTCTTGCTGCAGTTAAAGAAGGGGAGGGGAAAACAAGGAGATAGGATTTGCCATTGTGGCAACAATTTAATAATTTAACACCTGTTCACTGGAAACTAGACAGCATTCATTTTGCTGAGGCCACTGCACAGCCATCTGAATGTAAAGATTTTTTACCATCTCTGACTCAGATCTGATATAAGCGGGTGACCTAGAACTGAATGGCTCTGCTTTACATTAACAAACCTTTGAAACATACAGATGCCTCACACCTGCATTTCCCTTCACCAAGTGGTAATTCCTTACCGTGAGCATTTGCATTCACAGTGGAATTTATTTATGATAACAAAGGTGTCACAGAAGATTAAAGACTTTGTACCTGGAGATGGTTAGAGAGAGAGTAACAGAGTTATTTTTACTTAAGAGAAATTCTAAAAGTACATTAGGAAAAAAGAAACAGCAATCCAAAAAAAAATCACTTTCCAATAATGAAAGGAAACAATTGCTCCCTAACTGCACATGCCTTCCTTATGAAAGAGCAGTGAGACTGTTCACTGCTATATTTCCTAGGCAACAATTGTATAAACAGAAATTAATCCCTCTGAATTCTTGTGAATTAGCCTTTAGAAATAGATTAAACATTAATATAATCCATAGCATAAGTCATGCAGGAGTAAAACTGACATGCAAAAACTGAAGGAATTAATAAGGTGTTCTAAGTACTTATTAAGGTGCAGCTGACAGCAGCCTGTACCACCTTAGCAACTTAAAGGGAAAAGAAAAGATTTTTCCTTCTACTCAGTCTCCTTCAAATATACTTGCTGCAAAAATTGGTCTTGTTAACCTTATAACACTGACATTTAAAAAGTAGAGATAATTATAAACAAGGTGAGCAAACCCTACCAAGCAAACGGGTTTAAGTTGAATACTTATAAGGCCTTTTCTTTTTTTTTTTTTTTTTTTAAAGAGCTAAATATGTGCTAGACAACTTTAATGAGGCAGCGCAAACAGGAATTATCTCAGAAGACATTCACCCAGAGATAACACTCCAATTTCTGTTTGGTTCAGGATTTCACTCACAGTAGCAAACATCCTTTTTAATTAAAAGAAACATTCATATAAGGAACATGAGGCTCTTGAATATAAATTGAAGTATAACAGCCTAAGAAAGAGGTTAAGATTAAGAATGGATTGTAATTCTAAATGAAATTATCTTCAATCCCTACACTTCAGAAAGTTCAATAGCTGTACAGATATAACAAGCTTTGAATTCAAGGTATCAGATCTCAGCTAATGTAATCTGTTCAGATCAATTGATAGCATGCAGTAACTGTGTGTGTATAAGGAGCCTACTTTGAGGGTGACAGAGCCCTGGAACAGGCTGCCCAGGGGGGTTGTGCAGTCTCCTTCTCTGGAGATATTCAAAGCCCGCCTGGATGATGTCCTGTGCAACCTGCTCTAGGTGAACCTGCTTTAGCAGGAGGGTTGGACTGGATGATCTCCCAAGGTCCCTTCCAACCCTTGCCATTCTGTGATTCTGTGATTCTGTGAGCCTAAACTTATTCATACTGGAGTTGTTGCCAAAGCCTTCAGCTACATCTGTGATTATATGACTCTTTTACCAGAAGACAGCATGCAGTGTTGTTTTGGCTTTTTTACACTAGCTAGATAATCCTAGGAAATGCTAAAAGCAAAATATGGTTCTACTTTGAAATAGCTCAGTAGATTTGCTCTGTCAATATTCAGCCATATTTTGTCACTTCGATACCAGTTTCTCAGATTTCACTAAAATTAAGGTGTAAGGCTTCGATTTCTTGTTTACTTCCAAGAACATAAAGATCAAGAAAGTGAATGGGAACAGCCAGATGGAGTTTTCAAGAACAAATCATGCTTGACCAACCTGATTGCCTTCTACCAATTGTCTACCAATTGTGATGATTGGTAGCATGGATGAAGGGAGAGCTGTGGATGTTGTTTATCTTGGCTTTAGCAAGGTCTTTGATGTGTTTTCCCACAGCAGCTTTACAGCCAAATTAGGGAACTATAGACTAGAAAAACAGGCAGTAATTGAGGTTGAAAATTGGCTGGACATTCTGAGGTTCACCACAGGGTCAGTGCTACAAAGTCCAACTAGTGGCCAGTAACTAGTATCATCCCTCAGGGACCAGCACTGGAACCAAAAATGTTTAGTGGACTCTAGGACAGAAAGCACTCTCAGCAATTTTGCAAATGACACCAAACTGGGAAGAACAGTAGAATACACTGGAGAGCAGGGCTGTAATTCAGAAGAACCTCAATAGGCTGGGGAATCTTACCAAGTTCAACAAAATCAAAAGCAAATACATGCACCTGGGATGGGACAGCCCACTGCATGGACTTACAGGATGGGGAATGACTGGTTGGGGAGTTTGTTGAAAAAGATCTTTGGGTCCTGGAGGACAAATTCAACATGAGCCAGCAATAGGCCCTTGAAGGTCAACAGCATCCTGGACTAGTGGAAGTGCAACCAGGAGGTCCAGGAGGGTGATTCTTCACCTCTGCTTGGAATTTGTGAGACCACATCTGGAGCACTGTGCAGTTTGGAGGTCTACAGTACAAGAAAGACATTGACATCCTGGAGCAAGTCCAGCACAGGACAACCAGGATGGCCCAGGGACTGGAACACTTGACATATGGGAACAAGCTGAGAGAGCTGGGTTTGTTAAGCCCAAAGAGAAAATAGGTCAAGTGATATACTGCAGTCTACAGCTATTTAATGGTGGGGTGTAGAGAAGACAGACTCTTCTCATAGATGCACAGTGGAAAGATGAGAGGCACCAGGGTCAAGTTGGAACACAGAAAATTCTGGTTAGACACAAGGAAAACGCATGGTCAGACACTGGAACAGGCACCCAGAGAAGCTGTGGGAACTCCATCCTTAGAGTTATTAAAATCTCAGCTGTGCAACCTTGTCTAGCCGACCCTTTTTTGAGCAAGGACTGGACCAGCTGGCCTCCAGAGGACCCTCCAAAATACATGATGACTATGATTCTGTGATTCTAGCTCTGTGGATTCAGCAAACATAAAAGAGGTAAAAGAGGTGCCTCTCTGCAGGTCTCCCATGTGCCTCGGTATTTCCACCTAAACAATCTACAGAACTGTTTTCTAAAATTCTGGTTAGCTTTGCCCTTATAAATGGACTCTATCTACTGAAATGGTCATTGGATCCTCTTTAATACACTTATCTGATCATGTGGTATATATCTTCTTGCTGCTGGTTCCTAACCTTATTAAGTAGAAAGGTACAAAACTGTTGCTCCATTATAAGAATGAGGAAGACTAATATGAAAAGATGGAGGGGTGCTCCTAGGATCACACAAGAAGTTTTGGGGGGACCTGGAACTTCCACATAAGCTCCCTGAATCTTAGGGTAACACTAAAGTTTAAGGTGTTCTTTCTTTATATTGAAGGAAGCAAATATAATTTTACAACAGTACAGTAAATCAACTTCTGAAAAACCTACAGCTCTCTCAAATTACCGAAGACAAGATAATTTGGTGGCAGGTTATTGCAGGTGGCAGTGTGTGACTGCCATGGCGAGGGTGCAAGGCTAGAAAATGGAAGGTAGAAATAAAAGTAATGCATAAACAAAGTGAAAGAAGTGCCATATGACACTTAAACGTGGAAAGTCCCCATACTATGCTTCTATAGAATCAATTTCCAGTGTTTGTCCTCTTTTTAAGCGTTATATGTTGAATCGGTCAACCAGTCAAAGGTGCCAGGGACTGAGTGTAACTGTTTTAAAACAGAAGCCATGGGTTTTGATTCTGTCATTCAGTGGGATGAGCTGGCCTAGCCAAATGCACACATAACACCATGCATAAGGCCACATCCCTTTCACTACAGGAGATAATATGAAAAGCTATTTAACACATAATACAATAAACTTCTAGTTGTTTTGAGTGCATTACCTGGAATACATTATTCCCACTTGCTGATCCCCACAATAAATTAAAAACTGGATCTATTTGAATTGTATCTGTGTGGGGAGAAATCAGCAAAGTGTGACTGTATTGTAAAGTTAAATGTGTAGGTAGTTCTCATCTTAAAGTTT
Source organism: Gorsachius magnificus (assembly GCA_034008185.1). NCBI lineage: Eukaryota > Metazoa > Chordata > Aves > Pelecaniformes > Ardeidae > Gorsachius > Gorsachius magnificus. The sequence goes on from CM067081.1 coordinate 93,223,359, forward strand.
TATGGGCTTGCAAAGATTAGATAATATGTCAGAATAGTTAGGAGAGGAATGGGAATCCTATTTGCAGTTCTTCTCCAGCAGGCTCACTTCTCAGGCTGACCTGCTAATAAAGGCGACCCTTGGACCATGGAGAGAGCTACTGAAGCAGAGCAAGGTGTAATGGCCAGATGCAGTATTAATACCAATTGTGAAATACATATTATTTAGGCCAAGCAGTAATATAGAAAAGGATAATTCCAGTGCTGGCTAAATGAGGAGAGAGGGGAGGAAATTTCTGTCTTCAATCATGCCTTGGTATGCTGAAGGAACATTTCTCTTCCTATGACCAACAGGAAAAAGTATACATTTCTCACTTAAACTTATTGATATGAAAAAGGCAGACCAAGATCTCAATAAATATCAGGGTGATAAGTCAAAGACTGGTGAATTATTTTGAATAACATGATGTTGTACTAGGAATTCAAGTAAGCAAGACAGAGACAAGGAACGGTGGGAAGTAGAACCAGGACAACAAGGACAAAGCTTAGAGCTGTATTCTCATTCAAATACCTGTAGCATCTGTAAACCATATGTACCAAGTATGTGTGATGTTAATGTTAGTCATCAGTGTGGGGGCTCATAATGAGTCCCTTGGCATTTATAGAGGGACCTGGCCTGTCCAACTCGTGGCTGGAGGCAAATGAAACATCATGAACCAACACAATCCACCTTAGTATACTTTAGTGCTTCACTTCACCCAGGAAACATAAGGCTTCTCTAAAGAGTATGGTCTTTGTACTATGCCATATTAGTAAACTTACAAGACTCTGCCCATGTATAAAAAGGAATTTGCACCAGACTTTTATGAAAAAATATTTTCAGCTCTAAGCAAGCGAGATAGCAGAAAAGCTATGGGATAAAGGTTTGAAACCGTGCACAAAGCAGCAAAAGCTATAAAATCCTAGTTAATATACATGAGAAAATAATTCGTATGCATTGAAGCCTTGGGAAGAAAGCAGATGCACAAGCATTTTTACTGTAGATAAATGCAGTGTGGCTGCTGCTGAATGTAAAATAGAGAAGACAACTTTTTTCTTCTTATTCTTCGTCATGCTTGATGATCTTGCAGCAGTTTGGGATGGTAATGAAGTAGTGAACTCATGGAAATTAATGTTTTACCTAGTCCATTTAATCTCATTTCCAGGTGGTGACTATATGGGTTGGAATCAAGTATCCCTGTTGTATCCCTGCTGTCTGAAGGATACTATTGCTATATGCAAAGAAAAGATGCAGAAATAATAATTCTCCACATTTAGGATATGAGAAAATTGTGGGAAGGGTGTGGAGAGGTTCTGTATTTAGGACCAGTAACTAGCTCTGGCAGTCATCATCATCATTATAAAAAGAAATAATAATAATTTCCTTTGCTTTCCCTGCTTTACTTTCTTTTACTGCTTCATTGTACACATTGTTCACTAGCACTCTGTTGAGGACGGCTCAAGATCTGAGAGTCTTCTAGCGTTTTGAAAGAAAAGTGGATAAATCACTCTAGCACCATAAAAACCTATGGAGAAGAAAATTTCCTTTCCCATTCCCAGAAAATTAATGTGCAGACTACACCAGGAATAGATATTCTGAGGAACTGCTGACATCTTGGTATCTGAGCTTACTATAGATATTCACAGTATCTGGAGGCAAATACAACCTTTCCCACTCTCTTCACTGTAACTATTGGGTCTATTACTAAAAAAGTGGTTAAGCCATAACAGCTTTCTTCTTCTCTGGCATTTGTGGTATAGAACACCCCAAGCAGAAGTAGGATTTGGCTTGTTTCAAGATTTGAAGTGCAAGAAATTTATTGTATGCTGTAGTAGTGGGGAATTTTAAAAAAAGTATAGATCCGAAATACTCAAGAACTATTTAAGGCTGACTTTTCTGATATTTGTCATTGTTGAAGAGACACTTAAGAGAAAACAAATTTAAAGCCAGACTCTAGCCTACACTGGCAATTATGGTGATTATTTTTTATATCGTTTGCAAGTGCTTATGTTTGAAAACCAAATTAAGTTTTGAGGCGAGGGGCTTTCATTGACTCTCTCCTTGTCTGATGAGGCTGTCCAGCATCTAGCACATCAAGAGCTCAGCTTTGCCCCAGCATGACTGATGGCAGTCTGCTGGAAGAAAGGTACAAGTCAGCAGAGGCAGAGGGCTTCTGTGTGGAGAAAAGTAAGTGATAATGTGCAGTTCTCTGAAAGGCTGTATAAATCTGACCATATTTCTAATGTCTTAGCATCCCTGGCAAGGGGAGCAGCATCAGAATCTGAATAGAGTACATTGCCCTGTCTTCCTGTAAAAATCTTTGCCAGCACAAACCACAGTCCCGCTGAAAAACATCTTTGAAACACAATCACTTGTCTTTCCAAAAGCATCCTTTTCTCTGCAATAGTCCAAACCTTCCTTCTCTCTCTCCTTGTCATTAAGTGAACATTACAAGCCCATTCAGCACTTTCTATTGTTCCCAGAAGCACATTTCTACCACTGAGTTATACAGTAGAAAAGTACAAGTAGCCACATGTTCATCAACCATCTTAATTTACACTTCTTCCAAAAATAGCACATTTCTGAAACCTCATCAGTTTCTAAAACAAATTAAACATCACTTCTGACTTATATCAAAATTGAAGCAAAGCTCAGCAGGACTCATCAATTCTCAGGAAAGACTAAACAGCACAGTGAGAGTTCTAATGCCTGTTTAAAGGGTTTTTAAAAATATGCATATGAACATCTTGAACTAACATATTTCAACATGAGTAACTAAAGGCAAACTGCAGTTGTCAAACTCAGAGAACAAAGAACATCTTTGTGATATATAAATGGTTTGTGATAAATTTTCCACTAGCACACATTATATCTATCTTATCTTTCTGACATTTCAGGCCAAATTGCAAATTGTACCGTATAGGACCTGAGCTCCACTGTCATTCTTTGTGCCCCTTCAAGTATCAGGAGAAATCTGTCCTGCTCTCTGGGGTACAGAGAATTTTTCAGTTTCTTGAAATAAAGAGAAAAAGGTGGAAAGAGGAAAAGAGCTATCTCATGGTCTTTTTGCATGTATTGCAAAGAAGAATCTGCAATTTTGATTCAAGATACTGCCTGGCAGAATCAGATGCAACTGGAAGTGAAGTTCAGTAGCTCTTCCAAAAGTTACCTACTCTGCATTTTCTCATTTTAAAAAAAAAATCTACCTTAAAGCATTAATGGAACAAAAAGATACAGAGCACACATATTTAAAATCAGTGCCTCCACAGAGTCAGCATCCATTCCCCATTGTCTATACTTTGACATGAGAGGTCTCTATTCTCCTTCAGGTTTAGAGTTACATTTAGCCTCTTCAAACACTGATGGAGGAGTCTGAGAAGAGGAAACTTCTGCCTGTTGGAGATGTTACAACCGGACTCAGTTGTAGGAACAAAGAATACCCCTTCTGATGGCCCTCCTCTCTTTCCTGGCATTCAGTGCTTGATCTTCAGAAAAGGATGGTTTTGTCTTCAACTATACCCCTGAATGCTGCTACTCCAAGCCACAACCCGTTGGGTACAATTCAGATTAGCATTTAAGGTTACAGTAATTTGAGGGTTACACCCATATCTGTGAAGTGTCATTCTAAGATGGTGGAAAAAAAATCCGCCTAGCATCTAACCATTTCTGCCCAAAAATTAGTTTTTAAGCCCATATTCTATAGGCAGACCTGAGAGTCAAGGTGGGAGGATATATGCATGCATTTGCCTTCCTTTATGGGCACACACAGACCGGATGTAACCCCTCTTACCTGGGATGATCTGTTAAATTAAAGATAGTAGTTTTGTTCTATGTGACTAGGTTCATAGAAGAAAAGGCTAGGAAGTAGCTATGGTTCATTTGGGCCAGACAAAAAATATTCTTCGCTTTGGTCCAGGATTGTGTAACCAATTTACATTGATTGTGTAACTTATACCTCACAGATGTAAGCTGCCTCTAAAACCCCTGAAGACAAAAGAAATCTTTCCATTGACTTTAGTGGCTTTGAATCCAGTTCATACTCTACAGTACAATCTGTATTTCCCCCTCAGATCAATAAAACGCAGAACAAAATATTCACTATGTAGTGTAATCCATCCTACTCCAGCTCTGTAGCAGACAAATGAGACGCCCTTTATTGAAGCTCACAATGAATAAATGAGACTTTCTGCAAGTTTTATATGTTCATCAATGTTCATTACTTCTCAATTGATTTTCTAAGGTCTGAAATATTATTCTACCTGCATTTAATATATGCCCTTCCTTTAGTTTCTTTGACTGCAACTGAAAGTGTCCTGGCTCTGATTCCAAGCTGAAAGTTCCCTATTTTTTTATGACTATAAGATGAAGTACTGTTAATTACGTCCTTCACTAAAGAAGGTTGGATACCTTATAACTCGTCAAGAATTTATAGGCCAATGAATGAGTTTACTGAATTGAATATCTCTAGCAATGAAAAATTTCAAATTAAAATTACAGAATAATCACAGAAAACAAAACTTGAATCCAACCTTATGGGTGCATTTTAGAAATCCCTTTATATGAATTATGTGCATTGAATCAGGGAATGAAAATGGGAGCACTATGAATCACACAGATCATTTAAATTATCTTGAAATTTCAAAGCCAGGATGACTATCTGACTTGCGCTCTTCAGACCAACATTTAGTCACAAGAATTATTAATTAAGTATTTTGAAAGATAAGCTCGTTTCCACATTTTCATCCACCCTACAGTTTGTGGAGGTCACTAATACAATTGGGTATCACTAAAGAAAAGGACAGGTTTCCATATGAAGCATGTGAATCTTTCAGAAGGGTATGTGGTAGCCTGCAGACAGTTAAGATGGTCAACCCAGGTCTCCAAACATGTGGCTTGCAGCTATTCCTGCCACAAGTTGAAATGTCTGCAGGCATCTTACAAATTCCCAATGCTGCTGCTTGCCGAGGATTGTGTTTCAACCAGTTGCCCTCCTGGGGGTGCAAAAATTTCTCCTGATGGAACTACACTTGGCTCCTCACCCAGCTGTAGGCTGCTGCTTCTGGTCCTCCTTTCCTTTGGCTGTGCCAAAGCTCAAGTCTTTAAGACACTAGGGATGTGCTTTCATATTGACTTCAGGCCTTGACTGATCCTAGGCAGGAGCCCTGCTGAAACCTAATGACTGGGTTTTATCCTCTCTGGTGCTGTGACATCCCAAGCACACAGCAGCATGGATGCGAAAACGTGGGCACACGAGAAGGTGACTGAATGTGTGCCCACTGCTTGATGGGAACTGACCCTTTGGCTGCAAATGAACATATAAGCTGATCATGAGACTACAAGCAAGAAAGGTGTTACAAGGTTGAGCCAAAGCCACTGGGAGCAATGCAGAAGCTGGAGGTAGTGCTCAAACAGAATTTAAGCAGTTGCTGCAGAAACTATTGGGGGAGCCTCCTGGGCCTGTGAGGAGGTTGGACTATATCAGAATAGCTGATTCTTGCTTTAGACTCTCTGATTTTTGCTTTTTAACATTTTCCAGGGCTTCTGATTCATCTGGCCTGGAAAGCAGATATTATTTGGGACTGGCAACAGCTGCCATGAAGAGAATATCTACTCTCTTCAGTAAGGGGTGGCAATACAGATACTGAGGGTGTGATGATCCGATGCATTGGCTGCAGAAACGCAGCTGGTGCCAGTTCTCCCCTGCCCACTTGCTGCTGCTCACCCCTGCTGGTCTGTTGCTGAAATGGTCTGGGCTGAGAATACTCACTTCCAAACCGCTTCATTGAGTAGTGGATCACTTCAACGACTCAAATTTATCATGCAGTCCTGGAAAAATATTGTATTAGAACAACTGAGGTTGTGGACATGGGTATGGTGACCAGGAACAAGAAGCCAGAGGTAAAGGGAGAACTGTATGTCATTACACCCTTGGAAACAAAATCTGTCTCAAGACATCAAGGAAGACCAGAGGCACATTTTGTATATTTTCTCTTTCAGCCTGAAAGCAATTTTTCTCTTGGGATGGTAACTAATTAACACCAAGTAAATGGCAGTAAAGGTAGCTAAAATGCTCTTTGGAGCAGTCAATCCACACAAGTCATCCCTTTCTCTTCATCCTGCAACTGCTCTACTTAGCAAATCTCACTGCAGTCTTAATTATGGAGCTTTGACTGGAAATGCCACGGTATAGAGGGACTGGAAATTTTCAAGGGCTCGCCTTTAGTGTTGGCTCACTGCTAGCACACTGGAGTCCTAGTCTCAGTTGGAATTCCTAGCTATGATGAATATACAAGTAATAAAAAATATTAACTTAGTAATAATAGTACCCTTATTTTGATTGACCTTAATCCAAGAATATGAGTCCCAAAGATACCAGAGGAAAATGAAACAGTCCTTTTTAAACAGTGTTGCGTTGTCCTGAAAATAGACTCACAGAGATATCAAAAATACATTCATGTGACATAATGGTCAACAGTTTGTAGCATTGCTTTGTGCATAATTTTAGCTATGCTGCTGACTCCTAAAAGTAAAACCAAATTAATTTTAATTTTACTTAATTTTGCTTGGAAAGATTTTGCGGATTTTTCTCTTTTTTTTTCTTTCTTTTTTTTCTTTTAAAGCACTGCTGTTTCAGGTTTTGCTGGCAAATAGTGATGAACTCATTCAGTCTGTTTGCCAGAGTTAAGGTCACTGCAGCTTTAGTTTTACAAAGAACACCATTTTTTTGTTTCTCTGTTAATCTTGGCCTGAAAAGACCACACATTACCCTTCCCAATTGAACAGTTTAGCCTTTGTTCCTTTGTTTGGGTTATACTATTAATCTGCTAGGTCGATAGCAAAAATGTGTGAACTGCTAGTGTGCCAGATGATTGACAGGCAATTAGCAGCTTCCAGAGAACCATGCTTTGAATTCTGCAGATATGTGACTGCATTGGGAGGCAGAGGCTGCTGATCTGACTTTTTTGTAAACTTTTGCTGCAATACTAAAAATGGGAACTTAAAAAGAACTAGTGTAACTATTCTCAGGAGCTTCAGCTGCTGGAGACCCACAAAATTGAATCAGAGGTGTGAAGAGCTTTACTGTAAGCAAATAATTAACCTGTATCTATTCAGACCTCTCAGAAAATAAGGTTTGCAAAGCAGCATTAACTTTCAACATTACCTGATGAGCAAGAAAACTTCTGCCTTGAAATACAAATTTGAGAAAACATTTTTCTCCAATTGCCAGTTTTTGTGGAGAAGATGTGTAGCCCATGAATAATGAAACTTTCAGCTTGCTAGTTTTTTGTGAGGTTCTCATTATTTTCTCCCCGTTCTTAATTTCTTGCTATGATGGCCACCTACTTTGTCTTCTGTTAAGCTCTGCTAAAAAGTAATAGTATGAGCAGCATCCTAGAATGGTGTCCCTATGCTCCCCGTTGATATATATTCTGATTTTTTAAGTTTACACATTGAAAGCATGTATGTGTGTTAGATGGTATTCCATTTCTCTGAATATAAAATAAGTCTAGGACATGAAAGTTACATATCTTTCCCTGCCAACATTATAATATATTTTATTTCCTGAGAAGATTTTGCCTGTGCAAAAAGCTTCATCATCTTCAGCGTGTGACTGTAGGTCATTTGTCACAGACACACCTGAGGACCAAAGCACTGCTCATTTAGTGACAATTTCTACATTTTTAAAAGAGGCTGGGGCTTGGTCAGCCACCACCAGGATAGCCGGCTGCACCTTTCCTTATGTTTTATGCACAGAAATCTTGACAGCCTCAAACAGGGAAAAAATCAGGTACTTCTTAGTTCACAGTTGCTTTGACAGCGTGAGAGCAGCTGGCCAGAGCCCTTCAGTAGCAGCAGTGCCGGACTGCACACCCCTCTGGTTTGGAGAGTTGGTGCCCACAGACACATAAGGGTCTGAGTACAACTGCAGGGAGAGAGGGAGAATTTGCAAGAAAATTGAAATGGCTCCCTTCCAGCCTGCCCTTCCCATGACCGCTGCAATTCTCTTGTACAGGCACAGAACAGTCAAAATCTTGAGGGTTTAGCTTTTGTCCAAGAAACTCAAGAATTTCAAGCTGCAAATAGCTTCAAATGCACTTTGCCAGGATGAAGGCATGAGCTGAGTGTAGTTTGGATTTGCACCTTTGGTTCCCAAGAGAACTGGCATTTTAAAAACTGAGGCCTAAAGCACCATGTTGTCACACTCTTACAGCTTTAAAAACAGCCATAAAAATAAGCGTGTTAGAATTACAAGATGTTTGGTAGGGAGTATAATGGCATTGCACTTCAGTCAGGTAAGGGTTGTTTTCAAACAAATTGAGTGCAATCTGTTCACACTTATGCTTCTCAGCTTCTCTTTGCCTGTTCCTTTTGCAAGTTGCATGATCTTTTATGTTAAAATGCCCATGTGTTAAAAAATTCAGAATAACTCAGTAGTTTTTCTTTTAATCCAACAGCTGCAAAGCTTTTCAGATGTTCTGCAGTGAAAATAATTCTCTCCAGATAGGGCTTCTTATTTCATTACGTGAATCCCTTTTGGCTTCCCCTCAAGCAAATTTTATTGATGCAATAATTTAAGTTGCTTCCAATTAGGCCTTGGAAATTAGGTATTCTAAACATTTCCATTAGAAATTTTGATATTAGTTTAACAAGAACTTTGTTATACAGCTTTACGGCAGGGATACTTAACTTCAAAAGATGGTAACCAGGACAAATCCTGAAATGTATTTTTCTTTTCTTGTAGCATCAAGGGAAGAAATGGGAACAGATAGAAACAAAGTTTGTATTTCTAGGAAAGAGGGGCTATATTTCTCAGTTGCTATTCATCTCACTTTTTCTCAGACATTTTCATTACTGAGCTATCTGCTAATAGAGCTGAAATTAATCTCCCCTGGTCCTGTTATTCCAAAACAAGTGTCATTTTCAGCCTTGCTTTCCTATTCTCTTAAATTCCATGTGGCTCAAATGTTTTAGATTTCTTTTTTCTATTGATGAGAAAAATAGGTAAGCAGTTGAAAGAGAAAAAAAAGAAACCAAAACCTAAACCAGACGTAGCAGCTAAGAAATTATTTAAGAGTTGAAGTTTCACAACCTGAATACATTTAAGTATTTTAAATAATTCTAATATTATAAAATACTCTGAGAAAAAACATGACCTGTTCTCAGTCAAAAGAGTTTAAGATAATGGTTCTAATTCTGCCTCCTATGATAGCTCTTAGAACAGAAACCTGGAGACACAGGTAAGTGTTTAGGCCCACAGCAGCTCTGAGTCACTCAGAAACTATTCCTCCTATCTAGGAAGGCATTTATGAATCCATTCATCATTGTTACATACCAAGGGCTGTCTGATACTGCAGAAATTCTTTTGTACCCCGCTGTACCATTATGATTTATCTCAGTTACAGCTAGTTTCATATTCACCAAGAGACACAGCTGTCTGCATCTGATCTTGAACTGTGGCAGGACTGAGGGCCATCCCAAATCCCACCATGTCCTGCCCAGCTTCAGTTTCATTACACAGCAAGCCACATCTCTCTCCAGGTCAGGATTTTAGGTATGCTGCACAGTACAGTACACAGAGATGCTCAGAAGGTACGTAGTGACCAAAGGCACCTACAAGGGCAAAAGCATCAGAGGAAGCTTACATTTGGTGGGAATGTTTTCAGGGCATGAGCTGACAAAAGCCTCCAAACCTGCTTTGTAGTCCAGTATCTGTCAGGGAGTTGAAATTAACTCTACAGATCTTTTGGGAGTCTTGTAGTCTTTGTCACCCTTGAAGCTTGGCTCTGGGTTTGTTTCTTCTGCAGATGGGAAGGTCACTTACTTCTCCCAGATGTCTCTCACCTTGACATGGGACAACAGGATCCCTGTTTACTGCTAACTTGAGCTGTCGCTCTCTCTTGGTTCTTTTTACCTTGAACTCCAAAACCTTATCCACATCAAGAGTGCCTGGTTGACCCCAGGAAAGGGCAGTCTCCTTTCAGAGGAGGATTAGATCCCATCCAGAGTGCAAAGGGTAAACAGACAAATCCTCTCTCTGCTGCCCTGTTGTACAACCTCTTCAGTGTGACATAACATACATGGTACCACTACAGTAACCACGATGAGATACACAAAACAATGTCCCAACACTCACACTTCAAGTGCTTTCAGACATATTATTCTTCAGCATCTTTGACAGAAAGGTGCTGAATTATTACCTTCCCACTCATAGGTGAGGGGGAGGAGGCTGCAAGGCAAAGGATCTGCAATGCAGTCAGGAATTGAACCCAACTCAGATACCACTCCTGAAACACAGAAGCCACCATTCATCTGTCCTAGGATATGCCGCTTCCACCAGGATGAACCCATCAGCAGTGATAACATGCCCCTGGCTCCTTCCGCAATGAAAATCTGCTGTCTGGCTGCGTGCATTTAGATATTGTTGCAGAGGCAGGCCTAACATATTCATTCATTTATGTATCAAATCTTATCATTCAATAGTATGATATCATGGGTCTGAAAAAGCAAAAGAAAATGGACTGAGAAAGGAAGGAAATAGTAGATAGAAGATATTGTTGAATAGACCTTTTGCGATTTTGCTATTACAATTCCAAACTTAGTTGAATGACTGTATTTCAGTCACCAACAATTCATACATTCATCATAGAAATTATGAGTTTCTATATATCAATCAAACCAGTCACTCGTAAGAGTAGGCAATGGCCTACCGGATTGCAGAACCATTTGGTTTCTTGGGGTGGAACTATGTACAAACCATGCTCTTAATGAGACACTGAACTACTGCTTTCCACCTGGTTGCCTGCATCCAGTGTTTCTCCTCACAAACCAAAAAACTTGTAAGTATTAACTGAACAAAAGAAAAATCACACAACAGCCTTCCTGTAGGTTGCAATGCTTGTTGCATCAAATTCCAGACAAACACTCAGCTTTTTTGGATACCTGGAAGATTTAAAGTTCTCTTTGAAGCTACTGCCTGTTGGAAAAGCCCAAGGGTATTGCTTTCCATCAAGAGAGTGCCTGAAGTCACTAACAGAGCAGAAAATTCTTCTGCATCTCCAAAATCCCACCGCACCTATACATTTAACACAAAAAATGTTAACTTGGGAAGGTACAGAAACAAGCAAGCAAGCATTACAACTCCCTGTCCACAGACAAAACACCAAGATATCAACTTAAAAGATTTTGTAAAGTCCCCAAAGAGTTTTGCTTTGGCTGTGTTTGCCCAAGCTTGTATGCTGGAGTTTTCAGCATCACTTGCAGACCTTGAACCATTTGTTTCTACCAGGTGCCCTGTGGCTTGCTCATGTTCAAACTGCTTTTTGGTAGCAACAAACTTGGGCTCATACACCATCTTCAACACATTTTCTCTTGTTCACCACATGCCGTACATCCAGCCACGCTTCATCTGGTTCAGCAGCAGAGTGCAGGCTTGCTTTTATGGTGGATATCAAACACTTTGCGAGATGCCACTCAAGACTGAAAGTCTACTAGGACATCTTTGGTGCAACGAGGGCATGCCAGCCAGTGCTCCTATCATTAAGCATATTTAGATAGACCCTCACCCTATGCTTTATTTCTTCCCTTGGCAAGCCAGTGGGCTCCTCTGACCTTATGCCAACCTGTAGGCACACAGATGACCTAAAATTTGGGCATTAAGCCCAGATCAAAACCTTGGGCAATATGCCACCTAAAGCCACACCCACTACAACCAGAATTTTAATGCAGACTTCAAGAAATCTGCTTTCCATCACCTCTGGCTTGCACCCTCACTCCCCAGTGGCTGTGGGTTCATAGTTCCCTATGAACTTTCTCTCTCATTGTACTTGCAGTTCAAAAGAAAAAAAATCTTCAGACATCTCCCATCCTTCCCCCCATCCCTGACGCCCATCATACTCACTACCTGCTCTGAACTCCTTTTCCATTACTTGATTTCCACTCTGTGCACCCCACCCTCCTGCCCGTACTTGCTCATTGCAATCGTCTGCTGAAGCCAAGGCTTCCGCCCTCAATTCTCCTACCACTTTCTGCTGGCAGCCTCTTCTTCACGCTGCTGCCTGCTCACATGAGAGGTACCCAGCAATGCAGAGGATGACAGCACATTCTCAAACAGTAGAAACACTGCAGTATCACAACTTCAGTGTTTTAAACATGCTTTTCCATGTTTGCAACACCACGTTTGAGGTTCAAAAACAATATCTGTTTTTTTCAGGGTGAAAAATAGCCTGGCTTTCAGATTCAAAATGGAAATAAGTATAGTTATTGGAAATGTGAAAAAGAAATGTGTATATAATGAATAAATTCCCCCAGTGGAAAAAGCTACTCAGTATAGATTCCCATTTCAACACATGGCCTGGTTATTTACCATATTAAAAGCAATTTGGTTTTCTGATGTTACAGTAATTGCATTTTTATAAAGGCATTATGGGTTGTGTGACACCCAGCCACCTGTGCTATTTATTCTATGGCCAGGTGAGATGGAGGGGTTACATCAGCAAGATCCTGCATCTCTCCCTCTCTCCCCACATATATTTTGATAAGACTCCTTTAGTATGGCAACTGAATACCCGGCATATTCATTAGCCTAAGCAGACTGTTCCTTCTCAGCCTGCCCAACAGGAAACCAGGCCAGTTTCAGCTGCGTACATATATACACCACTTGGAGCAAAACAGGCACATCTGGTTAGTGTAACAATTTTTTTTTTTTATTTCAGTTACTTTTTCACATATAACTTTATGTAAGCTACAAAAATCGTGAAACGCAGAAATGGTATTAAAACTGCAAACTTAACAGTCTTGATAAAAAAACCCATGTGTCTTTCCCTGCTAACAATGACCATTTAAAATGAACCATATTTTGATGGATTCATTTAATAAACATACCATACACTTCTCAAAAATAAATAAAGAACAACATCAGAAAAACCATCAACAACATGAAGCATTTAGTTGTCTTTTTTTTTTTTCCTTTAAAGACAGAAATGAAATTTCTAGGCACAGTTTTAGGCATTATAGAGGACACAGAGGCAATAGGTTAGTGTGCACTGCTCTGTACAAAAATACAGTCTGAATAAATTACATTGCTAGCCATAAGATTAGACTTCACTTACCAGTCAGTTCATTGCATGTTTAATAATATACAGTTACATGCTAATCCATATATATCATTTATATTTCAAACACATAGGTCTCTCTATATTTGTTTTTAAAATTTACAAAAGCTAAACGAAGTTGTGCAAGAAATCCAGAAGAGGTGCTAGGTACTTGTCAGCACCGGACGGTATACTTTAAGCTTAAAAAATACAAATAACTAGCCCTGCTTGCAAGTTTGCTATATATATATTTATTCATATATATTTGGAAGAAAAACAATGGATTTGTTGTGTGAGAGAATCATCCTGCCAGTGAGATAAAGCCAAACAACTGAAATTATGTTGGCATGACACAAGCACAACATACAAAATTATTAATTCGTCATACGTACACTCAAGACACAGATATGCATCTTTTTTTGTGGCTAGAAAAAAAAAATCAGTATAATGTTGTATTTACTTTTAGTTCAGTGCTGAAAAACAGAATGCTTGCCAAAACTGGCAACAGTAAGGGGGGGGGGGGGGAAGAAACGGTGGTAGCACCATAAACTAAAGATAGGTACCTAAACCCCTATACTAGATGCCCAAACGCAAAGGACCTGAGGAGTTTGAGAGATGTGTCCTAATAGACTGCATTATCTTCAAGAGGAAAAACAGGCGTTGAGACTGAAAATCAGATCTTGGACTCAAATACAAATGAAGAACCTTGTCTTTGGGCATTCACGTTTGTAGCTTTTTGCCTGATGCCTTTTGTATTAAGAGCCAGGTGACTTTCAGAGTGCACGCCATTCATTTGCATATGCCTTAGGCCTGACAGTTGTCTTCACTCAAACTCTACATAAATAAAAATTACTTGATAAATTAGTAGATAAGAGATGGGTTCAGCACTGTACCTTCTTGTCAGCATAGGCGAAGTGCTGTGCAATGTCAGCACCAAAACACCGTCCTCCTAGAAAGGTACAGAAATCTTCTCACAGTGGGCTTCTCTATGTTAACCTAATTCCCATGCCAAACTACAATGTTCTCCATGCTGCTAAATAAAAGCAGAACTACACAGCTTTTCAGAAAGATACACAGTTAACTATATACTGAATATCTGCCTTAAGCCAGTCTCAGGAAAAAAAGCAGAGTTACAAACACTCTCTGGCACCTGTGGAACTAGTGGACATAATTTTTCCTCCCATCCCTTTTTTTGTCCAGGCATTGCCATACAATCCCTTCCAAGTCAAGCTATCATTTTGCTCCATCTAATCTAATCACCCCTGTGCCTGGAAAGACTGCTGATACAGAATATTCTGCCATATTAGTAAAGATTTAACTCCAGAGAGCCCCAGAGTTTTACAAACCATTTATGTACGCCAGCAATACTTTCACAACAACCTCCTAAAGGCACCCCTATGGTCCCATGGTCATTGCAGAATCTCTGCACCCTGCCAACGTGGCACAAGCATTAACACTGTAGATGTGGTCTTAACATCGAGTAATTCGGCAGTCCTTTCTGTGGAACCAGCAAAACCATTTGTGTAGAGGTGGATGTGCAACCCCAGCATACTTGCTCTTGCAGAGGTCCACATAGAATATATTTTAAATTTCTCCATTAAAAAAAATAGTTATTTCTAGAGATTAGAATTGTATAAAAATATGTTCATAATTAATTGAAAATATCCAAATAAGAAAATCGTAAACAAAAATTAAAGTGATGCAGATTAAATTCATGTGAAAGTTCTCCCTATTTTATCTTGGGTTTCATTTCATGTGTACAGTCTCTGGATATTTGAAGTGGGAAACATACTAAGCAAGGAGTAATTAGATGTACATAATCATCAGCCAGTCCATTATAAACTCAGCTTTTAAAGACAAGAGATCACCTCCTGAAGTGCTAATGTTTTAATATGGACATGATGGGGTCTCAAATGTATTGTTGATGATCAGAGACACTCACAACCTAACTAGATTTTTTAAAAATGACAGGTTTCTTCTTTGCAACAGCCTTAGAAAACAATTTCTAGTAAGTACTAGGTTACACATGGAATAGCAAGAAGTTATTTTGTCCAGTTCCACCTTAACTTGATGTGAACTTTTAAGCATTTCCCATAACACAGAGTCTGTACAAGGGCCTATACAGAAGACAAACCATTTTATCTTTATTTTGTAACACCAACCAAAACTGGGGGCATCAATCCAAGACTCTCAAGAATGTGTACAAAGTTATTATTTTAACCAGTGCATCACAGCTCATATTACAATTTTAAGACTACTTGTCTCTCTCCCTCTGCATTTGTATTTCTATTATATATATTCATTTATACTAACAAATACCTTTCAAAAATATAACTGAACTCGTTCCATATGCATTCTTTTCATGACGATGTTTGGAAGCTAAATGGGTACTTAGGACAACTGCAATTAATTCATGCATTTTAGATGCCTCGGGACAGATGAGGTCTTTTTCTACTCCCCCTTATCTCCACCCTCCCAGCAAAATACTCCGTGCTGAGACAACTTCCAACTACAGAGTCAGAAGCACATGTCTCCAGGTTTGGACTTCTTTCAACAAACTGCTACAGCTGGCACAGTGATGTTGATTACCAATTCATGAAATCCTGTGTGGTTAGTGGCTTGGGTTTTGGGTTTTTTTTATTATTCTCCCACAAGACTGTTGAATGCAGATATCAGACAAATCATTAACCAGTTACATTCACTGCCCTCAACACAGTCACTTGCAACTAATTCCTTCAGAGCTTTTTTGAGCAAGTAACAAGGGGCCAGCACAGCCTATTGTACAAGATGCCATTGCCTGCTTATCAGACATTTGAATCCTCTATGATACAGGGAAACTTCTAAATGAAGCCTATACCAGCTGCTCCCCTGAAGGCAATAGCAGATGCTGGCGTTGCATTCTCATTCCAACTAGTTTTCTCACAATGATCGCTGTCACGTAGATCCTTTTGCTTGTTGTCAGGAAAAAGTGAAGCTTATGTATCAGCAAGCTTGCAGCATCTGCCTATGTAAGATCAGCAATCCTAGTGTTTGCAGTTCTTTTAAATGGTTGTAAAAGCTGGTTATAGTGTTCACACCCAAAAGGCAAAGGCTATTTTATCAACAGAGCAGACTGTTTGGTGCTCCACAAGTGTTCTAAAAAAACTGTGAGTTAGAAAAGATGGGGTAATCCTTTTGTTATTTTTCTTTTTATTAAATTATTCTAGTAATAGTCTTCATAGTTCTTAGGGTTCAGGCAATAAAGAATGGCACCCCCAAATGAAAATATAGTTGCACCCCAAGCCAGGCCATAGCCCCAGTTGAACTCATGGTATATTTTCAAGCTGACCGTTTCGATGAACTTGATTGGGTAAAGGACTAAGCTGCACACCTGAAGAACAACTGAAAGAGAAAAAAAAAAGTCAGAAGCAGACTTAATTCATTTCCATAAACTAAGGAAAATATCGCATAACTGAAATTCACATTTAAAATGCTCTTGGTGCATTTTTAGCTTTTAAGTACTGCTCCTTTTGAAAAAAAAAAAAAAAAACACCTTAATTTCATGCACAGAGGACAGAGCAGTTCTTCCATACTCCCTCATTGATGAACAAATGTTATTGCTACGGTATAACGATGACCCTTTAAGTGTCCAAGAAATAAACAGTGAAAGCAGTCTTTTCCCAACTCTTTTCTGCCTCTCCTCTGTATTTCAGTTTGCAGTCATTATTCCTTCTGTGATAACAAAACTAAGATCACTTGTTCTATAGCTATTATAAACAAGTCAAAAGGAGAAGCAAGAATAAACGAGTATTAAGAAATATAGCTCAGAATCAAATAATTTACTTAGCCTAGAATAACTTGTTGTAGTAGGTGATACATATTTATGTTCAGTAGCGACTCAATGAATTACATATTTCATATGCATTACTGTGTACTGTAATGAGAATTAATGATATTGTTACTCAGAATACCAAGGAATCTATAAAGTTTGATCAGTCACTAAACTTCCAACTGGCAAAACATTGCCTTGTGTTACAAATTTAGGGGGTGGGTCAGGAATGCTTCACGATAAAAAAAGCTAATAAAACAGATCAAACCCAAGGCAGTAAAACGCTTTAAAATCATTATTTTCTACAGCACTGTCTCTGAGACAGCCATATCTCCTGCAGCCTGATCCACACTTCTGCAGTGGAATTCAGCAAACCTGTTAAATTATTGTGCTACATCAAAAAAACCCCACATACAGTAACCTGAAAAGGAAAATACACAGATGAAGAATCCCAATTTTCACAGGAAGGTTTCATTTTCATTGGCATCCGTGCTCTTTTAAATTCAGGCA
This sequence comes from Gorsachius magnificus, assembly GCA_034008185.1. Taxonomy (NCBI): domain Eukaryota; kingdom Metazoa; phylum Chordata; class Aves; order Pelecaniformes; family Ardeidae; genus Gorsachius; species Gorsachius magnificus. Next base: position 93,240,786 of record CM067081.1, read on the forward strand.
CACTCTTAACAGAAAATTGGGACAACAGTTTCCACGGTAAGCAGGTGAAAATGCCTCATGGTTTGAAGAAAAGAACAAGCTGTGTGATGTAGTGATTCTTCAGGCCTCTGCTTCTGCCACCCACAGAAGACTAAACATCACAGGAATGTACAAATATCCTTTTTGCCCCTCAAACATACAATACCACCTTATCACAGTGCTCCCTTCCAGCATTTAACACTAGACATTTTTAAAGCCTTCAGCACACGACTGCCTCTGCAAACCGCCCCAGCCCCCTGATCAGTCAGGGTGGGCACATCCGCAGAGTTTTAAGCACATGCTTAAGTATCTGCAGGCCTGAGATGTACCATGATGAAAGTTCAATGGTACGCAATGTAATGCCATAATAACTACTTTGTTTAACATTCACTGGGTCATTTTTTAGTTTATTAGGTGTTTTAAGAAGAACGAACACTATTTAAAGACTTGTTATAAAGCCAGTGCCAATATAAAGTGCCAGTGGATAACAGAAAGTAAGACTACCTTGGACTACAGAAGCCCGTCTAAAATTACATGGAGAAAGTACAGGAAAATAAAATAACTTTAATTATATTCTCCTACTGCGTGAGCATTTTGCACACTCAAAATCTGTCATTTGTCTTTTCAGTCCCACGTGAACTCTTTAGTGTTAGCAAACTGGAACCTTTCCTTAGCCCCGGAGACTAACGCTCTCCTGTCCTCTGGATGGGGACTGGTATGGAGAAATTATTTCCAATGTTCATTACAAACCCTCGGTGATAACACTACAAAGCACTCATTGTAAATTTTTCTCCCCCCTCCCATTCATTTAGCCTACAGACTAGTCTTTAGACTCTTACTTGAGACGGACAATCTGAGTAATGTTTGGATAGGGGATTTTCTGATGTGGATACCAAAATCCACAGGATTTTTTTAATCCTAAAGTTATTGAAGTGTTACTTTGTGTTATTCCATTTTAATATAATTTTTGTCTGCCAGCTCACAAAATACTGCGCAACACTGGAGAAATTTTGACAGGGTACACTGGGGAAAGTGCCTACACTTATGAAAAGATTACGCATTCCAATTCTGTATAATGAGAGCATCATTACACCCAAAAACACCTGAACATATGCTCAGCTTTCAGACACATCTTTAAGACCATTCAAAGTCAAAAAGGATTTCCTAAGATGAATGGATATAAGCAAGTTCTTCAGTGGCTTCCCAAACTGGGGCTGCAACATCTCTGCTGAGTCAATACAGGAATTGCTCTGTGCGTGTGTGCGTCTGTGTCAAGTTCCAAGCAAGGAAGCTCTCCACTTTCCCTCAATCTAATGTACAGACCTGGACAGGCTGGATCAATGGGCCAAGGCCAACTGTATGAGGTTCAACAAGGCCAAGTGCCGGGTCCTGCAGTTTGGTCACAACAACCCCATGCAGCGCTACAGGCTTGGGGAAGAGTGGCTGGAAAGCTGCCTAGCAGAAAAGGACCTGGGGGTACTGGTTGACAGCCAGCTGAATATGAGCCAGCAGTGTGCCCAGGTGGCCAAGAAGGCCAATGGCATCCTGGCTTGTATCAGAAACAGTGTGGCCAGCAGGACCAGGGAAGTGATTGTGCCCCTGTAATCTGCATTGGTGAGGCCACACCATGCATACTGTGTTCAGTTTTGGGCCCCTCACTCCAAGAAGGACACTGAGGCACTGGAGTGTGTTCAGAGAAGGGCAACAAAGCTGGTGAGGGGTCTGGAGCACAAGTCTGATGAGGAGCAGCTGAGGGAACTGGGGTTGTTCAGCCTGCAGAAGAGGAAGCTGAGGGGAGACCTTATCACCCTCTACAACTGCCTGACAGGAGGGTGAATCGAGGTGGGTGGGTGTTGGTCTCTTCTCCCAAGTAACTAGCGATAGGACGAGGGGAAATGGCCTCGAGTTGTGCCAGGACAGGTTTAGGTTAGACATTAGGAAAAATTTTGTCAGCGAAAGGGTTGTCAAGCATTGGAACGGGCTGCTCAGGGAAGTGGTTGAGTCCCCATCCCTGGAGGTAGTTAAAAGACGGGTAGACGAGGTGCTTAGGTCCATGGTTTAGTGGTGGGATGGCAGGGTTAGGTTAATGGTTGGACTTGATGATCTTAAAGCTCTTTTTCAACCTAAACGGTTCTATGATTCTATATGAAGTATGCTGAAGTTTAATCTACAGATTGGACTTGCCAAAAGAAAACAAAGTGATTCTGTTGGAAGAGAAACATGTGGCTAAAGGAGCAACACCCACAATAGGTATTTTAGGCATTTTTATAGTGAGGGTTCCTGCTTTTGCTACTACTGGTCCAGCTACACTATTGTAAAAGGAAGTGCTGGCAGCAGCTGGCCAGCAGAAACAGCCACACTGCATAATGCTGCCGCTGCTTTGCACTATTTTTGCCTCCTGTCATTGTTTCTCCTTGTAGAGTGGGGAGGGACCTATGGAGGCTAGAAACAACAGTCAGTGAAGTTATGAAAAATGACCGGTATGACCCAAAAAGATGTTAAAATTAATGCTTGCAACTACTGTTCTGCTTCTGATTAATTTAAAGGAACTCCATGCTATGTTGACCTGTTTATGGGAAGTCCGTGTGTACTAACCTTTCTTCAGAAGTGCTAGTCTTTTCCCATAGAAAAAAAAGCTGCAAAAGAAATCTTAAAAGAAAAAAAAATCCACTTTAAAATGCTACTGAAAAAAGACTAGTCACCTCAAACTAGACTAAAAAACTAGTAATCTCAAACTAGACTATTCACTTCAAGTTTAGACCCATGTTTATGACTAGCACTATAATGCTTGCAAGACAATTGCACAGGAACAGGAATACTCATTTTATTCCATTTACATTAAACATACACAATGATATATACTCGCCATATTAAACACACAGAAATCACAACAATCTGTGCTTCAAAACTAGGAAGACAGACTTTCAGTCATCTTTTTTCCCTTGCTCAAATGTTTGACTATAACAGTTTTACAGTCAAAAAAAAAACTTATGGTGTGGCTTTGTATGCTTATGAAAATAATGGCTCTGGCTAATGAGTTTTCTATTTCTATTCTCTACACCATTCCTCCTGCTCATTCACATGAGTAAAGCACTTCACTAATAACCAACAGGTGTTGCATTTAATACACATGCAACTTCTATCTAGGAAGTTATTTGTACGTACTACAACCTGGGCAATTAACTGGGAAGCAGCATGAAGAGAAAGGGGGTCCATGCTGATTTTTAAAATATTGCTAGCTCAAGAACAGGCCACCCTGCTACACAGGCAGACCAGGAATTTCAGCAGGAGGCCCAATTGGCCAAGCAGGGAGTTTCTCAATGAATGTGCAAGAAAGTGGCATACAAGAGCAGGAAACAAGGACAGACAATGAGAGGGGAGTATAAAAGCACTGTTTTGATACTTAGATACAAAATAAGGAAGTTTGAAGCCCAGCTGGAGCCCAACATTAAGCCAGGAAATGGCAAAAAAGGTAATAAAAAAGAATTTCCATAGGTGCATTAGTTGCAAAATGAAGTTCAGAAAACTTATTTATACAATGATGGACAGGAAAGCCAGTCTAGTGACAGATGATGCACTGTGACGCTTCCTCCAAAACCTCTAAGTGACATGGTTTGGGAGGGTGTCAGCAGTAAAGGAACAAGTTAGGGATGAGTTAAGAGTTGCATCCATACTATGGGGACAGATAGGATTGCCCAAAGGGTGATGACACAGTTGGCCAATGTGATTGTGAGCCCTCTATCATCCATGAAAAATCACAGTGACCAGGAGATATTCGGATTACTGGAAAAAGATTAATGTATCAATCTTTAAGGAGGCTAGAAGTGAAAAATCCACAGAATTATAGGCTGGTCAACCTCAGCTCAATCCCTGGAAACATTGTGTAGTACATCCTCTTGGAATCCACTTCCAAGCACATGCAGAACAAAGTGGCAACCAGTAGTGAACACGGATTCACCAACTAAGGACAAGGATCCAGAGAGCTGCCAAGATAATCAGAATCCTGGACCAGATCCTTAAGAAGAGGATGAGGGAGCTAGGTTTATTTAGACTCATGAAGAGTCAGATAAGGAGCAATTTCAAAACAGTCTACAGTTACCTGCAAGTGTAGCTGTGATGATGACAGGAAAAAAACCTCTTCTTTGTAGTGCAGGCAACCTAAGATAATGACAATGGACACAAATCTCAGTTTCAGAGATTCAGGATGGACATCAGGAAAGAAAGATATCATAAGGAGGGTACTATGGCAGCAAGACATGCTTGGAGAGGTTGTGGAATCTTCATCCTTGGAGTTCTTCAAGACTGGTCCAGGCAAAGCTGTACCTGATTGACCTAGTGTTAGCGATTGTCCTGCCTCAACAGAATGACTGGACTACTTTACCTACAAAGTATCTTGCCATCCAGAGGGACCTGGACAAGCTCAAGAAGTGGGCCTGTGTGAACCTCATGAGGTTCAACAACGCAAAGTGCAGGGTCCTGCACATGGGTCAGGGCAACACCCAGGGCCAGCTGTGAGAGGACAAGGGGTAATGGTTTTAAACTAAACCAGGGTAGGTTTAGACTGGATATAAGGAAGAAATTCTTTACAATGAGGGTGGTAAAACACTGGAACAGGTTGCCCAGAGAGGTGGTGGAGGCCCCATCCCTGGGAACATTCAAGGACAGGTTGGATGGGGCTCTGAGCAACCTGATCTAGTTAGTGGTGTCCCTGCTCACTGCAGGGGGGTTGGACTAGATGACCTCTAGGGGTCCCTTCCAACCCAAAACATTCTATGATTCTATGATTCTATGATTCTAAGTACATAAGCTAGTGATCTCTGCTAGACCAAAAAAGCTGGGAAGAGCCAAGGTGACTCCACGCAAGAGTGTCCTGCAACCGCCTCTCTGTACACTCCACGTTTTTCCATTACCTGAGGTATTCCAGTTCCTCTCCCCATTACACAGAGCTAACTATGTATTTTAAAAACATTCACACCTGTTGATCACTTGCTGGCTTATTCTCATATCTAGGTTGAATTACTTTTTTTGTCCCTTTGCTTTCTCATCTCTTCCAGTTCTAGTCAGTCAATCTTCTTCCTCACCTACAGAGTCACTAACTGAAACCTGAAGCTGAGAAAAAGAGAAAAATAAATAAAAATAAATCAAAACTAGAAGAAAAAAAAAAGCCTGGAGCCAACTGTTTGGACTCTAAAGTGCCTGGAAACTACTTTTCCATTTTGTCCCACACAGTGACATTTTCCACCTGACACCCACACAGATCACTAAATGTCTCTGGGCAATTCATCCTGTGTTCTTCTTCCAGAGACAGCTGGTAGACTCCTAAGTACAGTCATATAGAATATTTAGTCTTGTCAGCAGATTCACAGGTCAAGGTGGGGTTTATCCTCAAAGATCTGTGAAATCCACGGGTGAAGGTTTGAATCCACATACAGTTGCATAAGGCACAAACTCCACTGTGCTGCAGTCTTAACTTTCGCATCTTCAGCAGGAGACTCTTTCCATAATTCCTTCAAGAGATGCCAGTCCATATACACCTCTAAAAATAGCTGACATCAAAGATAATATCTGTACACTAACAATGTCAGCATCAAATCCCAAAAGGATTCTGCTCAGATTTGCCAGATAATGAAGCCAGATGGGGCAGGCTGTCTTGGCCTTATCACCTTCTACTGCTTCAGGTCATGGCCATTTAAAATGTACATGCAGACTCACACACAGAGGCAAAGGAAAGAGGTTAACACTGCTCATAAGCTAAAGTACCAGTGTATTTTTCTTTTTTGACACAAGTAAGTATTAAACCTCCCTTCCCCTCAACTTTTGCAGTAAAGACTAGAACTAATTTTATGCAGAGGAAAACAGATTAAGCTTTAAGGCAAACAGCAGGATTTGGGGAATTTTTTTGCTTTTTTTTTTTTTTTTGACAAACTATATGCTAAATGAGCAATGTGGCAAGATAGGCAGTGCATGGCTGAACAGTTACTAGATTACTACACAATGTTATGAGAAATTAAGTCAAAATCCGAGTAAGAAACCAGCACAGAAATTCAATAATCCCATTTCCGAAGTTAATTGCCCAGCATGGTTTATAATCTCAGAATTAATACTAAATTTTAAAATAACGGCACCAGCACCTTTATTCATTCAACCAAGCACGCAATGCAACACATAGAACAAGAAGACATAATTTCCGCTCAGGAAACCTGATCCTAGATTGCATTCATTTCCTAAAAGCAAATGAAATATAACCTACCAAATACCTCCTGAGCAAATAAAAGAGCAACTTGAAGCGTTGCGACTCAATCAAGGCATTGTAAACGGCAGGGGGCAGCAGGAGCCTTCCCAGAGCTTTGTTTCATTCCCGAATACCCTGCATATTCTGCGCTCTTATCTTTTCATATCCTTGTAAGTGGCCTTTTTTTTAATATACCCTGAAGACTAGGTTCTGTCATCCTCTTCATTATGGGCTATCAGAAGGGGCTTAAGCTGCTGGCTCCAATGCAGTTATGAGTGACAGGATGAAGGCAAACCAGGCTTGGCGAATCTCAGGAGAAACAGAAACATCCGTGCTGACTAAGCCCCAAAACACCAGAATGTACGAAAGGAGATTATTTGATATTCTAATTATACTTCACTGGACCAATTCAGATTCATAGGTCTCCCTTAAGATTTTGTGATAGTCTATATAAACTGTTCCATTTTCATGCTTTTAAAACCAAACAGGGACTACACTGTGAGAGCTTGTTAAATTAATAACTAAGTAAGCAAGCTGCCACAATGAAATTAATTCCTTGTGGCACAGGGGCATATCTAAACATCTTGCAACATAATCCTATTTATTTTCACACATAGGGCTTCAAGGGTTCACATTTGAGCATTAAGTTTCCTTTTTTAAAACTGTAAAAGGAAGAACATTAAAATAACAGAAATGGCTTTGCATGAAGAATGAAAATGGGGACATCAAGCAGCACAAAGTCACAGACTAAAAATGGTACTTTGAGATTTATCCTCTGTAGTTTCCCCTGCTGCACATACTTCACAAAACAATAAATATAATGCAAATAAATAATTGTTTATGAACCATTAATAGCGCAACTGCAAAAATGATCAATCCCGTGTAGAACCGGTATCCTGAAAAACCTCACCAGAGTTAACACTGAAGTAAACCGAATGCCTCTGAATTAGCATGCAGAACAAGGCATGTCTTCCTTCACAAAAGTGAAGCTGCTCTCATGAAATTTTCATAATGGTGCTGGTAATCTGCTTACCTGCAGCAAAGAGCATGACTGCAACTGGTCTGTAGAACCGCCTCCGAGATCCCACGCAGATAGAGATCAACCCAACCAGGAAAGCTATGAGAATGATGGCAGCACCACCCAACAGCAAAGCAAGTGTAGCTATCTGCCAGTCTAGGGGAAAAAAGGAGAGGGGAAAAAAATAATAATACCATTTCAGTAAAACAAGCCCATATGCTTGCCAGAAACATTAGAATATGAGGAATGCACCAACGGTGGGGTAAATAAACAACTGTGCTTTGGATTTCTTTTCTCCTAATTAGGGAAACACCTTTATACAACACATGCAACTCAGGAGCAAAGTGCTGCAACCTCCCACGCTTTTTCAAGGCTTAGTTGGCCTCATTGGGATTTTGGCTCAAGCAAGACCGAATAATTTGGTCCCCTGGTTTTTGTCCAATTTAGAATGAGAAATTGAGGCTGAGTCAGGATTAGCTAACATGTGTTATCTGATCCCCAGTCTGTCATAACTTTCTCACAGAGAGAGTGAAAGTCAAAGCTCTGATTGAGCTGATTAGGGTGACATAGGAAGGGAAATGCATGCAGTCTTGTCAGATACGCTTGTCACTTGGGAAGTATCAAGGCCACGTAATATGAGTAACAAAACTAAGGTAAAGGAAGGAGATGCTCAAAGGAATTGAAAAAAAAATGCAGTTACAAACAACATCCTTGCAGTCTTAAATCACATAAACCAAAATCCATTTGCAAGCTGATGGACATCTTTATCATCCAAGATCTAACTTAAGAGCTTCTGTAGGATTTTAGAAAGGCATGGGCTTTCTGTTGTCTCTCTTTTCAAGAGAGTATATAAGACCCTGTCTCTCTCCAGTGACAGGGATCAAGAAAAAGAATCTGATCACTATTTACTGTTTATATGTACTGTTTATCACTACTATTTAGTAGTTCAAGGAAGATGATCTAAAAACAGCTTCTGGGAAAAGGACCTACAGATCCAGTGCATCTCTCATTACTTTGAAAATACTATCACTCATACAATATTCAGAATAAAATGTCCAAATGCATTACATAGTTCAAAGAAAATAAGATTAATTATTTCCAAAATATATTTAGAGACCTTAAGATTACTAAAATAAGAATGACACAATAAAAATCCACATTCTCTGTTTGAAAAGAGCAAAATTCAGTGTTTTAAAAACCAGTACATCCAGTTTCAAGAGGGATCTAATCTGCTGAAGATACCAACAGTGCATCTGTGGGGTTTGGGAATGGGAGGCTGGCAGCTATTATCACCAAAAAGCCCTCATATATTGTATGAAAAAGGATGAAGGAGATTAAAAGAAGAAAGTGAACAGAAGAGCTATAAAAGCATTGTTAAAAAAGAAAGTTATTTTAAAGGCGTGTTTGTGTAAGTAGACATGTTTATTTTCATTCCTTTTAGAATCCAGGCGTGCTGTTTACTAATACTTTAATTACTAAGTACTCAACCTTCCAAGCTCTGATACTCTTGTTTTCTTTCTGGACCAAAACCCAAGGCTGGGAACAATCTCTCATTTTCCTACCTTCAGCATGCAATCTTTAACATCAGTTCGCTCTGGGTCCCACTGCTTTACTATTGTCAGGATGGAAATATGATTTTTAGTTATGGATGGGAATGCTATGAAGAGTAGTTTTTAACGTTGACATGATCCTTCAGAAACATCAAGTGGTTAATGTACTGATGATTTAGAGAGTATTCTTCCAATATCAGCGTGCATTACAGATATAAAATACACAAATAAATAAACAGAATGGACCACTTTGGAACAACATGAAAGGAATCCTTGCACTAGAAAATTACACAGATACAAAGACTAGACACATAAATCCGTATCGCCCCAAAGTTAAAAGCCATACAAAATTGATTAAATAAATCAAAGTGCCAGACAGCAAAACTCAGAAAACAAGACTTTTGAAAGCCACTACAAATAATAAAATATTAAATGTTAGCTTTGCATTGATCAGACGCCAAAGTCTAATGCAAACGAAAGGTGTGCAACATTGGAGTAGTAACTAAATGGAAAAAACGTTGAGTATCCCACTGCCTTCCAAAACCACCTTGGCAAGACCACCAAACAAGTGAAAATAACTAAGGCATAGATGATATAAGCGTGGGGTTAGAATACAGTTTAACTTCCAGGACAGATATATCTATGGATTTTGGAAAGGTTAAAAAATAAACAAACTACCTTACTATAGTACTGGTGTGGGAGGTAAAAGGACAAATTACTGTTGGAAGACACCTACACTCCCAACTAAAAAAGAACTGACTTAGTTAAACAAAATTAATTTCTTGAGTAAGAGAACCTACCCAGTGATGTTGACGGTAAGACAAAACCGAGGCTCTTAATGTTCTTCACTACTAGCTGAAGATCGGGTACTGAACGTTGTGCTCTGGGCCACAATGTCTGGAATTGCCTCTATTTTAGCTCCAGCCTCCATACAATGCCACCAGCCTTTACCTTAAGCTACAGCTGAGAGGGATGCTGGTTAAAGAATATCATGAAGGTCGGACATTAGTGTACAAATAGAGCTGGGCTGAATTTTCATATATTGCCTACCATGGAAACTACATGTTTAAACTTCCTTGTCCTCTTAGAAAAACCTTAACTTCCAATTCGGAAAGCCATTTGATCTGGTGACAAAATAAAGCTTATGTTGGATTAAGGAAGTAAAACCTTCTGCATGGGCCTTATACTTAACAGCAATTATTTTTAAGAAAAAACCCAGGCCACTGGACTTTACACAAAAGAAAAGAAACATCCAAAGAAAATTGAATCACTACCTCTGAAGGAAAAACACCCTTGTAAGTTAAAAAGCTACAATATAACCACATACAGCAAACACAGTTTTCTACGATAAAAATTTGTACTTTTCCTTGGTCTACCCAGGAGTGATTTATAACACACAGCATCAAAATGGGAACAGCAGATTGCTCTGTTACATAGTGTTACTGGTACACTGAACATAAACATCATAAACCTACTTTAGAGTATCCAAAATATGCTTGCACCATTTCTAGGCATGCACCAATCTTGCAAATAAGTTACTATACTCAGTTCCAGCCTCAGCAGTTCAGTGAGACCGCTTGTACTCATAGAAACATGCATAAACATGAGCAAAATGGGACCTTATAGAGATAATTATTAGTGTCCTGGATTCAAAGCACAATTTGGTTACAATTTAAGAATGCACATCAGTATTTTTCGCTGTACATCACTACAGTTTATTTATGTCACATATCCACTAAGAAAAATGTTAGGAACTAGTAAAATTGCAGTCCCAAAAATCGTAATAAACTTTTAGATTTTAAAAAGCACTGTCATCTCATAGTCATGCCCAAATTAAGTTGCTTTGTTGGTTTCTAACTGTAGGATCAAAAGAAAGCGTAACTAGATTTTTTCAGTGCTCCATCATTTTAGCAATATGTTAAGAATTACACTGATAATGCCACCTATCCCATCCGAACAACTAGAATTAATAGATTTCTCACAATCATTAAGTAACTCAAGACAGATTTCTTAAGAAAAGCCTCACTTAATGTGTACTATTTTTAGGTCTGAAAATCCAAACCTGTTTTTGTACTGCACAAGCAGCATCATGTCTATAACCACGGGAAATATACACTGCAGTTCTGATGGTGATTATAGTGTTTGCATAATTTTTATTGTAACAATCTGCCTATTAGTTTAGGGACGTGGATTTCAATATTTGGAAGTACGTATAGATAAGAACTTAGGTACTTAATACATATTTTCAAAACATATATGGTGGAAAATTTATTAAAAGTACCATCTTCAGTAAATAAATAAATAAATAAACCCCCAAACTATGATGAAATGTTTCTTTTCAGTTAATCCCTCATGCATAAGTCAGTGCCTTTTTGTAAGGACAGCTCGGTCTCATTGCTCTTTGGAAATTCTGCCTGTTTCTTAATGATACAGAAGCACAGTGTTAATTGCACATTGAAATATGTGACTCTCCTCCCTTCTTCCCCCCAAATGAAATGACCTAAGGCTTTAAGCTGTGTATTCATTTTTAATTAAGAGCAGCTCTATCTGCTCTCTTTCTTGGGCAAAATAATACTTCAGGACTAAGATAAAGTCAGGAAAAGCCATAAAAGAAGGAGAAAACATCTCAAAGTTATGAAATGTTTATTTTAATAACTAGGTCATTTTTTTAACACAAGAAAGAGCAACACAAAGGCATTATCATAGATTTCATTTTCAGCAAGTTCTCCAGAAATTAAATGTGTTATCTACACGGTATTCTACAGTAAAAGAAGTGGTGGATGTAAAAACATACTGTGCAATACGTGAAACATTTGTGTGTAGGGCTCTTTCAGATAATGTAAGTGAAACGAATTCACTTCTTAAGAAACAATCAAGCATTCCTTTCTTTCATACAATGGTTCTCCATAAGTCCTCTCCTCACAGAGGCTGAAGTAAGAAAATGCAAGCAGGTGTTACATGATGAAGGTAGTGACTGACCTTCTTTAGCACTAAACAAAACCTTGGTAAGAAACAAAACCCAACAACCCTCTAAGTTTTTCTGATTCATTGCAAAGCTGCCACTTATCATGTATCTGCCCTCAGCCAAAATATTCTTAGAAATTGTAAAATAGCATTTAAATTCGAGAATAATGAATCTGAAAAAACGTAAAGCATAGAAGATTGAGGCACCCACGCATAAGAAATTAAATATAACCCACTGAATGTCATAACAATCAACTAAGATAAATAGAGATATTCCTAATTGCTTCATATTCAAAACTATTTCTAAGTTTATAAACACTCATCAACTTAGCCATCAAATAGCCAAAGTTTGAAAAGTGTAGTGATTATATAAAAAACCAAAGGTAGAATCTAGTTTCTAAAAGTGCATTTATTGCACAATCAGTAAGATCTCCTCTTTCTTCAGCACGATCAGACGCGCAGACTTCAGTGGAAGGCCATGCTCCATTGAATTCAGTGGAAATACACAGATAAAATAAGTACTGCAGTCACCATTACGTTCTCACATAAAAATATTCCACAGAGAAGACAGTCCTTTGGAACTGCACCTGAGCCAAAATGATGTTTTTTTAAGAAGCTGCTCACATGAATTCTGCTCTGGGTGAAGGGGATATTGGCTAAAGCTGGGAAGCCTGGGGTCCATAAGTTACTTGGTCCGTACTCCTCTGCTCTTGCACAGCCAGCACCACAAGTACAGTCTTTTGAGGCTCTGCAGCATACACTTCTGCACACTGCAGAGAGAAACACTTTCTGGCAGTACCTATACCCAGCCTTCAGCAAGTTGCTCTAGCCACAGCTTTCCACAGTGGAGCCTTGTACCAAAATCACAATAACTAAATATTTTCTGCTTGTTGTCAGTTTGTATGGTATACTTACTACTGCTAGTTGCTGCACAGACACACTCTGGCTTTTAAGTTTTCCTTTTTTTATAGATTGAGAATAAGATTTTTCCAAAATATGAAAAGGACTTGTGTGTGTGTATCCCCAAGTCACACAGACACTTAAAAAGCATTGCCAGAGCTGTGGGAACCAGCCAGCTGTGGCTGAATGCATAATTTCCTTAAGGCAGAACTCAAACACTCTACACCAAGGCTTTCTTCTGAAAGCTGTGAATTTGAACACATGAAATAACTATGTGAGGTCATAGATATGTTAAAAAGAAGCTGTTTGTGAAAGAGACAAAACAATTTTCTGCTGCTTCTCCAACAGGAGATTTACTTATTGAGCTATTCCCTAAGAAATCGGTCTTCATCCACGCACAGTAGCATGCAGGACCAAGCCCTCGATAACCCAAGTCTTGCACGATACAGGTGGGCTTAACAGCAAGGCTTTCTCATGGCTCTAATTCATCAGGATTTTGACAACACCCAAACAGAATTTTGACCATTTTATGCTGGGTGTCAAAATCCTCAAGTGCCTCCTAAGGGTAATTCAGAGGCTCCACATAAAGCATCAGGCACTTTCTATTTACTGTACAAGATGCTCGTAAGATGACTTAGTGTTCCTGATGCTGAGTGGAGAGTCATTTAGAGCCAGTCAAAGAAAAAGAGAACAAGCACAGAGATGTGTCCAAAAAACAGCTAACTGGGGCAAACCCCGGTCCGTGTCTTGCTGAGACACAGAATGCTAACAGCTAACGATGGCAGCTGACTAACGAAGGAAGAAAGGCAGGCATCTCCTTAGCTGCAATGTCCCAGGGGCTAGAAGGCTTCTCAGAAATTGCAAGGTCTTTGCTTCCCAGCTCTGGCTCCAGACTTGGGCCTCTGCTCCCATTTCCCAGAATTTCTTAACTACTGGGGTAGACTGAAACTGCTCTCTTCTTCCATCTGCAGGACCCAAGCTAGAAAAAGATAAACAGAACTACGGGATCTGTGAACAAATAGTTAGGAGGGAATCCAAATCTGAGCCTTGCTTTGAAATGTCTCTTACCTTACTGGTCCCTTCCAACTTTCCAGTGTTGCTTACGCACCTTTCCACTGGCATACAAAAATACCTGAGTGTTACTGTAAGGCAGCCCACACTCAGGGGTCTCTGAGCATTGAGGGAAAAGTCCTCAGCAGTCACCTACAGAGTTGCATCCCTCTCACTTAGGCTCCTCCTTTTCTCCACAGCAAGATAGCCATGATCAGAGGTGAAGAGACCGCCTCCATTCCAGGCAAGATAACAGCCCGCTGGCAAGATGCTCCAGGCAGTAGGTGCTCTACCACCTACCCTCCTCAGCCAGGGAAAGACGTCTTTGCTACGTCAGGGGACTCATTAGGCAGCCACAGTGCAGACTCTGCTCACCATTCAATAGTGTCGTGGTTTAACCCGGCAGGCAGCAAAACACCACACAGATGACGTTCGCTCACTCCCCTTCAGCGTGGGGGAGAGAATCAGGGAAAAAAAGTAAAGCTCATAGGTTGAGATAAAGACAGTAGGATGAAAAGGAAGGGAAAATAACAATAATGGCAAAAGAATATACAAAACAAGTGATGCACAATGCAATTGCTCACCACCCACTGACTGATGCCCAGCCAGTTTCTGAGCAGTGGCTGTGCCTCCCCTGGGCCAACTCCCCCCAGTTTTTTTGTTCAGCATGACATCATATGATATGGAATATCCCTTTGGCCAGTTCGGGTCAGCTGTCCTGGTTGTATCCCCTCCCAGCTTCCTGTGCACCTCCAGCCTCCTCGCTGGCAGGGCAGTAGGAGGAGCTGAAAAGTCTCTGACTTAGTGTAAGCACTGCTCAGCAACAATTAAAACATCAGTGTTATCAACATTATTTTCATGCTAAATCCAAAACACAGCACTATTACCAGCTACAAGGAAGAAAATTAACTCTATCCCAGACAAAACCAGGACAAATGGGAAGCAGAGCTCTCCTGCCTTCCACCCAAAGATACCACTGAGCCTGCAGGGGACAGCTTGGTTCCCAGAGAAGTGAGCAGCACACAAAGAAGCAGTCTCAGTTTCTCAGGACGATCCCTATGGCAGTCTCACATAAGATACAGGCTGTATTAATCTGCCTGATGTCTCCATTTTAGCTGCCGTGTTCATCAGACTATGTGTGTCCCCAAGACTGCTGGACTCAAACTTTCTATGTGCTTTGACACCATGGCAAGTTTTATCTCCCATCTCTACAGGAGATCAGACTGAACAACAAAAGCAATAAAAATATGGTAAGCAACTCTGCTGTTGTGCGAAGGAGACAGATTTTGCAAGACAAGACGGTCTAATGCCTGGGGGGGTTACAGATTATGAGCAACTTGAAACATAGCAGGTGCTTGCTCATCTGCCCATGACACACATCTCTCCTGAAAATTAAAGCTTACATTCCTTATTTATACAAAATATATACACTTTGGGGTTTTTTTGTACAGCTGCTCTCTGAGCCATGGCCTGCCTGTATTTCTAAAATCACAGAGTAAAATCCCTTAAATGAAGTGCATCATCAAATAAAGAGTTAAGTGCTGCCATTATATAGATCTTAATTTTATTATTTAGAGGCAACATGCATTGCACATTACTTTTGCCAAGAGAGGACTTCAAGACAAGCACAGCATTACAAAAGTCATGTAATCTATAATTCATTCACAGAATAGTACAGCATGTACTCAGCCATTTCTTCCATTGGATGCATGGCATTCTTCTGAGATTAGCTCACTACTATGCCATTTTAATTATTGGATATTCATTCATACAAGAAAAAAAAACGCACACGCCCACAACTCCAAGAACCTCACAAAAACCTGGAAACCTTAGAATTATGTCATTAGGAGATAAGTGTGGGAGATGTGTTATACAAGCTTTTCAAGAGAAGCTCACCTTTTCTGACCTCTTCTATATATACTACTACATTTTAGCAATCTGAAGAAGTACACCGCATTGAAATAGGAATGTAATTATTTCCCACAGTTACTCATGTTCTTCAAGCAAACTGGCAATCTTTTGCAATTTTCAAAACTCATTCCATTGTTCCTTGAGAAAAACAATTAGCATGTAAAATAGTTCAAGGAGTACTTCCCATCAAAACTATGGCCTTTATATTACAGAAATGGAACAAGTAAAAATACATAAAGCAATACAGCTGGAGAGACTTTACCCTGCCTGCTGCTCATTACCTTGAATCTTATGTGGTCATCTGTGGCCACAAATCAGTAACAGAGGCAAGGTTACTTTCTACGTGATTCTAAATATATAAACTCATCAAATATTTAAACCACTTACATTATCCCTAAAAGAAGGAAAATCTTTTAACTTACTGGTACAAGACTTCTTTATTAAATAAACAAGACTTAAAGCAACAGGATACATTACTGATTTTAAAATTGCAATTAACATCAGCAGTAAAAATAAACCACTAAGACTTCTAGTCTTCCTTTTTTTTTTTAAAAGAGTATTGTCAGTGACAAGGTGTTTGGTGCTCTTGATCTAATCAGATAAACTCACACAAACTTCACACGGCACACATGAATGTGCTGTAACCACATCTCTTAGCTGGCAGAAGAGTAGCTGAAATGGCAGCCTCCATCGTACTAAAAGGTCCAGACTACTGAGCAGGAGTCTTAGATCTGTTGCTCCTGTAAAGCATGGCCTTGGGAAGTCTGAGGCTAAAATACCTGGTCCATTTGTAAACAAGGGAGCATACCTTAAAATATTTGGTCTGGGGCTACTGTGAGGGGTACTTGACAAATTCAAAGCATTTTGAATACACTGAAGGAGCCAGGTAGATATCAGGCATAAACAGAGTATCAGTCATCATAGAATCACAGAATAATTCAGGTTGGGAAAGACCTCTGGAGGTCATCCAATTCAGCTCCCCATGGAAAGCAGGGCCAATCTCCAAGTCAGACTCAACTTCAAAGTTCGATCAGCTTGCTCAGGATCTTAGACGGTGAGTTTGAAGCAGTATGGCTTTTGATTTTATATCCACCTTCAGGTAAAGCGTTGGGGATGACTGTTAAAGAGAATAATATGCAAAATGACAGACTACAGATTCCAAAACCAGAAGGAATTTTTTATTAATTGCTCCTTACATTGTATGAGCCACTTTCTTCAGACTTCATAAAATTACATTTGTTGTTCTTATGTTATTTTATAGCAAACTATCAGCCTCGCTGAGCTTTTTACAAATATGTGTCAACATCAACTCTGAGCAATGATCCAGATCTTCTAATGAGGGAGCTGCTTTTGAGCTAGCAATTTCCCCTTGGAACAACCCCTTGGATTCAAAACAAGCAAACACCATCCAAGACTATTGAGCCATGTTAATTCAGATATCTGCATCTAATGTATAATTAAGGTTAAACCCCTTCAAGTGCTACCAAATGAGCAGCCTCTGATGCTTTTTTTATTTTAAGAACAAATTAGAACAGAATTATAAGCACAAAACTAGACTCAAGTTGTTTTACTGCACTATGCTATGGTAAGCTTACATTTATGGTTTGCTCACCACTAAGTTTAAACACATACAGAGAGCCTGTTGCACTTATTTCCTTGAGACTGTTTTGTCTTTCAAGCATTCACAAACAGTTCTTAGAGAATAATGATATTTTGGAAAACTGAACATTGCATAAACAAATACACAGGTTGAAAAGTAACAAAGTCATATGCCCCCCATAAACCGGAATGAATATGGTTAACCAGTATGAAACCATTCCAGCGTATTCTTAAATACGCTATTTTCACAATAAATTGAAATGCTGTGAAGGAGACATTGTTTTCTATGAATAGCATATACATGTACTGAAGCCAAAATACACACTGTTTACCTGCAGATCAGATTCTATGGAACCATTTATGTCTTCCACATCATATTTGCCTATCTTCGATTTAAAGAACTATAATAGTGGCAGTCTATGGCATAAATTAAAATTTACTTTATTAATTCTGCAGGAAGAAGACAACTACCTGTACAGGTACAGACATGCCACACAGTTGTAGATAAGATGCATTTAATTTTAGGCAGAAGCTGTGATCGAAATAAAAATTCATACATAACTCAATTCCTGATAAATCTGCAAATGAGCCATCAAAAATTAGACATAATCCACTTCAAATGAGGTCTAAAAACCAATTTTGTTTAAAGACACCAAAGGAACACTCCAAACCCTGTAAGGTTTTTTTGGGGTTTTTTGTTTGTTTGTTTTTTTGGTTTTTTTGTTTGTTTTTTTTTTTTTTCCTTTTTTTAGTTTAGCATATTAGTTTAAAATACAGCTGACTTAAAGACAACTTGTGCATTAGCCAAGTTAAGCTTTGATCACAGAAAATAATTTTATGCCCAGACAGCTGGTGAAACTGTAAAGCAGTATTGCTGGATCTCAAAATTTTATCACGAAGCTTTCCATACTAGCAACTTTTTTAGTTTCTCAGCTCCTGAAATTGCTATTAGTCGGAATTTTAGAATTTCATCAAGGGAAAAGGGATATGCAAGAATACCTTTCTAGCTCCAGCAATTACAGGGGAAAAAATTGAACAGGTGATTTACATAGACCCTGAAGACTCAAAAAGAAGAAAATAAAATTAAGATATTTTATAATCTTCATATTTCTAAAAGTTAATTTGACTCACTTTTACATACTTGAACCAGCAATATTGTGAAGTCCTTACACAACTTTAAAAGCAGTACGAGAGCAAAGGATTGCTTGCAAGCTGTAAGAAAAAAAGCCCTCAAAACACTGAATGAATGAATGCAAGAACACATACTCCAAGCACTAGCAATGCTGGAGGGAAACCGGGGAGGATTATTTCCTGCTATAACAGCCAATGTAATCATGCTCTGTACATTTCCTTCTGCTCTCCACTACGAAGTTGCCCTTTTGATAGCAGTCAGGGGTCCTACATCTAATTACAACAAAGGTTTTTAATTAAACCTCGAATATGCTTTAATGGCTTCTAGCATGAGCCTGCCCTTGATGGTGCCACTTGAGGTGCTCTCCTTCAAGGGATGATGAAGTAAATCTCTTAAAACCATGGGTGAAGATGCCTTCTTCCTGTGTGTAGTACGGCTTTTCACAGCTAGCCAGCTACAAAGCTGCTTGCACTGGTACCAAGCTAAAAGAGCTTTCCCTGGGAGCGCTCTGCTATCTCAAAAATATACCGCTTCCTAGATTCTTGATGTAGGAGGGAAGCGCACTTAAAATATTAAGGCAAGCACACAAAATGCTCTTGAATATGAGCGCAGTCCAACTTGGCGAACTTACTGGGAGCCTTCCCGTTGACTTTAATGGGAATTGTAACACACTAGCAGAAGGCGAAGGGAGAACAGTACAGTTTCTCGTATTTCAGGTCTCCTCAGAGCACAGCATTGTGTGCCAAACATGAGGAAAACGAAGGGTTTATTCCATTCACCTCAAATAAAACAATCATTCACTTCTTCCCCAGTAGCTTGTGAAACCTGGCTCCACTAGACTGGAAAATATCTAAGGAAAATGAGTAAAGCTCATTCATGGAACTTGAATAAAACCAGACAGGCAGGAATTCTTTGCACAGGGTAGAGGAAAACACCAGGAGAAGGCAAATTTTCAATACACAGCACCCAACAAAACTACCTTTCCCTTCTACCTATTCTCACCCATTCATCTTCCACCTCTCCATATGTTTATGGTGACCAATAAAGCAACGAGAGAGATTAGTGCCCTTTTATGCTGTTCCAGAAGCTGTCCTGCTTTGCTTAATGTCCCACTTTGTGTGTGTGTGTACACGCGCATGCGTGGTGGGGAGATGGATTGAGGGGGGAGCCAATAAAGTGTGTGTGGAGGTGTGGGGGGATTTGAAGCAGGTTCTCATTCAAGCCATCTGAAAAGTCTTTCTGCAATCAAGGGGATACTATTTCAGGAGACAGGGAGAAGGGGCAAAGGATTCACGTTGCTAAGGAGACACGTAGAAGCTGACATTCCTACATAAATTTCCATTTATACTGGGGAAGGAAAAGCAAGCTCTCCAAAGTTTGTGTATATACCCTGGTAACTGATTGAAACCGACGTTTCTTCACAATTTGTTTTGGCATTAGGCAATTTAAAACAAAACCCCAAACAATGTTCAAACCCTCAAATATTACTCCACACAATGACAGAAAAAAAAAAGCAGCACCACAGCAAAGGAACCTGTGTGATTTCTACTCAAGCAGAGGTCGGTTATTTCCCAGAACCTATACAAGGATTTCAGAGAAGCAAGGAAAAAGGAAAGCATCTAGAATATACAGTCAGCCCCTTGCCTTCTTTCTGAAAACAAACAACTTGTCCCTGTATGATTTACCCAACCAGAGAGCACAGCAACCCAAATGGATGATTTAGCAACTCAAGCAGGGAGGACAGGAATGGGGATGAAAATGGGGTGGGGAGGTGGGGGTAAAGAGGCTGGCTTCATTTGTCAGTGTTTCTGTTAGGACTCCAGAAGTTGCCATCAGGCATAAGCAAATAAAACAACCCATGAAAACCTAAACAATTATAGTAGAACAAAAGAATTTATTGAAAAATATTCAACAGGCAGCTTGTTTATATCATTCGCAACCCATTTTTTAAGTACTCCAAGTGATAGTGAAATGACATTAAAAAAAACCCCAAACAAAAACCAAAACCTATGACCAAAGACCTAGAAAGCTGCAGAACGAATGAGCATCAAGGAATCAAAACAGGGAGCATGGCAGGAAAGCAAAAGAGCATGAAAGACGATGGGAAGATCAGCACTTGGTAGAGAAAGACACACAAGCACACCCGGGGGGACGGAGAGACAGAGAGAGACTGGGCATCCTCACTCGGGACAAAATAGCAATCGGTTTTGGTTAGGAAGCCCCAACTTTCCAAGACTAGAGACTTCAGGGGATGGGGGCGGAGGAATTATAAGATACTTGATCCCCAAGAGCTTCTCGCTGCATGAGAACTGCCACACGGAAAAATAACCAAAACTAGTCCAAACTCGGGTTGTTTTGCGAAAACACAGGCAAAGGCAGGTAGGGAATCAGTCACCCCTTTCGTTCACAGAAGCCGCTCTCGCCTCTCTCCTGCACCCTGGACCACCTGGCAGGCAGAGGGGCGAGCCGAGCAGGGTGCCGGGCGCTCCCCTCGCCAGCGCACCCGATTTACAGAGACCGCCGCCGCCCCGACCCGCTAGCCAGGGAGATGCGGGGCCGGGGCCGCGCAGCCCGGGAAGGGCAAGCGCCGGGAGCGGGGAGGCAGGGCGGAGGATGAGGAGGGTGGGGATGGACGAAGCGGCTCGGGACGGGAGGGGTGCGGAGGGCGGGAGAACAAAGGTGCCGGGGGGCCGCCGGAAGGGCCCGGAGGGGGAGCGGGGAAGGCGGAGCAGGGTCCCGGGCACGCCCGGCCGGGGGGGGGGGGGACAAGGGGAAGGAGAGGGGGCCCGGGGCATGCCGGCAGGGCCTCCAGGGCACGGGGCGAGTTCAGTCTCAGCGCCCGGGGTGCGGCCGGGGGAGTGGGAGGCGGCCGAGGTTGCGGGGGGGGGGGGGGGGGGCCGGGGCGTCGACTCGCAGAGCCAGCTGTCCAAGTGCCGGGCTTGCGGCAGGACTCCCAGAGGGACAGGTAGTACTGGTGGTCCGCCGTCACCCATGCGGGGCTCAGCACGGCTCCCAGGTCCAGGCACAGCGCCAGGAAGATGCACACCAGCCCCACCAGCTTCAGCGGGGTCAGCACCGAGACCCGCACCTCCTCCATGCCGCTGCCGGCCGAAGCCATGGGGCCCGGGGGGAAGAAGGAGGAGGAGGAGAAGGAGGAGAAGGACGCGCTGCCTCCGGCCCCGAGGGGAACACGAGCGAGAGCTCGGCTCCGCGCAGAGGGGGCGGGAGGAGGGAGAAGCAGCGCTGACTAACGGCGGGGAGAGGCTTCCGCAGGCGGCGGGCAGCGCCGCTCCCTCCCTCGCCGCGCTCCCGCTCCGGTGTATCAGGTGCAGCAGCTCCCCTTCGTCCCCCGGAGCCGCCCGGCCCGGCCCAATGCGCTCCTCCCCCTCCCGCCCCTGCCGGGGGAGGTGGCGGCGGGGCCCGGCCCGGCCCGCGCTGCGCCGGGGAAGGGGCGGGAGCCGCCGCGCCGTGTGCGCGGGGGCCGGGAGCGGGGTGGGGGCCCCCGCCGCCTCCGCCCGCCGCCGGGCGGGTTCCGTCGCCCCCGGCCCCGCGCCGCCCTCGCCCGCGCCGGGGCGGGGCGGGGGGGGCGGCATGAGGGGGCACCGGTCTGCCCCGCGGACCCTGATGGTGCCCGCCGCAACGCTGCGCCCGTGGCCAGGCGCCACGCGTGGAAGCGAAGGGCGGCCGGGCCGGGCCCGCGGGGCCGGGGCTGCACGGCCCCGGCCCCGCCCGCCCCCGCTCCAGCTCCGCGTACGGCGCCGCTACGGCGAGGAACCGGGAGAAACGAAAGGCTGCCTCGGGTGCGGGATTAGCGGTGTCTGACCTTGATCCCTTTTCTGAAGTGACCTTTAAATCACAAGTTATTAGTGGAAGGTTTACAAAAAAATAGTTCAGCATTTCATTGTTCGTGCGCGGACGTACTCGCGGTTCCCGCTCCCCTCTCCCGTCAGCGGCGCTTCTGATCCCAAATTAAATCTCGAGGAAGGATGAGTACTTTGCCCGGCTTTCATTTCATCTCTGTTTATTTTGCTTAATTAGCATTACAGTGCTGAGAATGTCAAGGGCAAATGTTTTGATTAGTTATTAAACGTGGGTACTAGTATAATTCAGTATAAATGTCTAAAGCAGCTCTTCCTTACGAGATAGAAACACACGCAGACGCGAAGACCGAGTGTAACGTCCATTACGGATTATTAATACAGAAAAGGAGGATGGTTCAACCCGCAGATTTGAAAGCGAATGCTGCTTACATTTGAGGCAGAGCTATAAAATGGGGAGAAGTCAAGCCAGCAAAGCCATCATCTAGTGAAGAAACAGAAGAAATCTGTCCCATAAGTGCTAATTATTATATCCCTGTTAACATTATTTAGCTTTTTTTTCCAAAACTTTGGGTTTCTTTCTAAGATCTCTGTCTTTTTTCTAACTATAGGAATGTTCTCATTAATTTCAAAAGGTGCAGGATTAAATCCTAATGGTTTACACAACTTTCTTCCTAGTTTCATTTCACTCTGTTCGCAGTCCTTTATGGCAGAAACAGAAACAAAGAATGTGATTTACTTTGCAAGCTCCTCGGAGAAAAAGCTTTGCTCTTACAGCTCTTTATAGGAGTGAGTGTATGAGGTCTCATCCTGGTTTCCCAGTGGCATTACCTTAGAGAACACTTACGTGTATTGCAACAATTTCTCCTTTTCTTAAGTATTTAGGTGCTGCCTCTGTTAAAAACACAACAACCAAGGCTCCGTGCCCTGATAGCGCAGTAGGCGTATCAGAGTGCATATACAAACTGTGTGATGTTAGCAGAAATTATGTGACTTTCTAAGAGCTCTAAGCCATAGGTGTTTGTGAATCAACTAATGCCAGTCTGTCAATCCTGAAAAAGAAATGTTTCTTCTTGACCTAACTGCTAGAACTTGGAAGGGAATCAGGTGTTTTGGTTTGGGGTTTTGTGGGGGGTTTTGGTTTTGATTTGGTTTTTGTTTTGGTTTTAATGTCTGGTATTACTTCAGTAGGTATGTACCAGACATTAATACATTAGCCAGTCAGTTTGTTTGAGTCATGTTTCTATTGCTTCCCAATTGCAAAATGTTAATTATTGGAAGACCATAGCAAATATAATTAAAAAAATGAGAAAGGATTTAAAAACTGGTAAGAGCATAGGTGTGCCAAGCTAAACACTCTGTGTCAAAACTGTATGAAATGCAGAATCATGGTTCTGTTTTAGTATTTCATTAAAAAGGAGGAAAAAATGTCAACAGTTTACTAGTACAGATGAAAACTTGGGATACTATATACAGAAATAGTTCTGGTGCTTATAGTTAGTGTAGCCAGCACTTTCTGTACAAGACTTAATCTGTTTCTCCTTTATTAAACCTTTGCTGTTTGGGCTGGAGTTGTTTCTGGAAGGTATCTGCCTCAGGCTGACTTTTTTTTTTTTTTTAAAGTTCCAGCTAAAGTTCAGTCATATGTAGTCTGAAAAATACATATATTCACTGCCTACAAAAAACCCCACCCAACTCACTGAGAAGCAGGAAGTTGACATGCAGCCCCCCCAAAACACAAACCCACCCATAACCTGCACACCGCACAGCGGTTTGCTATGGTCAAGAGAGATGTGTTTGCATCTTAAATTCTCCAAGGATTTAACCTGTAGTGAGCACGCTACATCCTTTTACAGTTTCTGTGACTGAACGAATGGTCTATCAGCAAATGGATGCTTGGGCATGCTCCAGCCCCTGCCTTCCGGCCACCCACTGTGCCTGAAAGTACCTGGGAGGGCCCGCTGTGGGATTGGAGATGTCCTCCCATCTCAAAGATGTTCTGCTCAAGGGGCATGGGAGAAACAGCCCAAGTGGTGGGACCGCATGGTCCTAAGGCACCATCAGACATGGAGGATTCAACGGTTAGGAAGGCAGTCAAGGCTTCACAGAGGGCAAGGAAGGCTGGAAAGAAGGAAGCAGAGGCAGCGTAAATGTACAAGCAAAGATTAAGTGAGTAGAGGCAAAATGGGAAAAGGCAGTGAGGAAAAAACAAAATAGCGGAGTTCACAACAAAGTAACAAGCACCATTGCCTCGGAAATTTGTCTTTGACTTAAGGAATACTGTGGCAATCTTTTTTCCCTTAGTGATTGGATATGAAATCAACTGGAAAAGTCTCTGCCCTGCCTCCCTAGGGGGTCAATCCACAGAAGGAACAGCTACTGAAACGATTAGTTCAAGTGATAAGGCTCTCCTCTATGTCACTATGAAGCTCTGACCTTTGCTGATGATATAAGTTGTGGGTCAGTGTAATTTTACACAATGTGCATTTCCACTGTGCAAATTACTCATTTTTTAAATGTCTGAATGACTTACCTGGATTCAGGTTTGGAGCTCATGTTGACAAATGAAGTACATTACAAGGATGTTTTTAACACGTAAGTTATTACAAGATTCTCAAATATCCCCAAATATCAGGTGCAAAGCACCCAAATTTCTTTTGCCTTCAGTGGGCAGGTTGGATGATTCTTGATCAGTCTGTACATGAAATCCCTCTTAGGAAACAGGAAAAAAAAAAAATCTCCAAATCTGACAGAGATGTTCATTACTGTTTATGAGACCCCATATGCTAAAGCCAGAAAGACCACGGAAGTATCCCAACAGAATTAATGGTGGTGTATTCAATACAAAGTCAGTATGGAGGTAAAATGCAATAAATACATATAAAGCTTCTAAGAAGTACTGACTGCCTGCTTCATTTCCTTGGAGAGGCAGGGATCCTCTGGAAACATAGCTCATGCTCATGTGTTGTTAGTGTGCCACCAATAACATTGTTCAGTGTATACGTAGAAACAGCTGAACTACATCAGTCTGAATCTCGTCATTTCCAGACTTCTAAGTGCTACACCTTGGAACAACAATATCTTTTAAAATACAATATATTATTACTACATACGATTTAAAATAGAATAATTCTAAGTTAAAGCATTTCCAATGTGTAGTATTTTTCTAAGACACTTAAGAATGTTATAGAAGTTCACATTGTAGTAGTTACTTGCTAAAATGACACCCCATTTCTCAACAGAAATATTTTTTCTTAGGATATCATCATAGCATCAGCATTTACCCTTTCTCTGTTGTTTTTTCTCCAGTTTTTAGACTCAAAGAATAATTTAGTCTGTTAGGGGACCTTCAGAGTTCATCTAGCCCAACCCACTGCTCAGAAACAGGTCTAAGCAGATCAGGTTGCTCAGGGCTGTGTCTACTTGAGGCTTGAATATCTCCAAGGAATGGAGATCCCACAGCCTCTCTGGGCCATGGTGCCACAGTGTTTGAACACCCTCCTGGTAAAAAGAGCTTTTCTTAATATCTAATCAGGATTTACTGTGTTCTGACTTTTCCCTATCATGTCCCATCACTGTGCACCTCTGCAGAGTCTGGCATCATCATTTTTGTGTTCTCTGGTCAGGAAATAACAAGGTCTCCTTGAGCCTTCACTTCTCTGGACTGAACAAACCCATCTCACTCAACGTCTACTCATACATCAAGTACTCTGATGACCATCCTCACTCATTGCCCTGTTCAGGACTCACTCCAGTATGTCAATATCTTTCCTGTACTGGGGAGCCAAAATTCTGGACAGAGCTCTCCAGAAATGGTCTTGCAAGTTCTAAATAGAGGTGGAGGATTACCCTCTGCAACCTGCTGGCTACGTTCTTACTAAGAGAGCCCAGGATGCTGTTGGCCACCTTTGCTGCAAGGGTGCATTGCTGGCTGTTGTGCAGCTTGCTGCTCACCTTGACCACCTGGTCTTGTTGTGCAGAGCTGCTTCCTAGCTCGTCACCCCCCCAGCCCATACTGGTGCATAGGATAATCCCCCCCCAAGGTGCAAGATTTGCATTTGTGTCTTGAATTTGTAAGGTTTTACTAGCTTGGTCCTACCCTCCATTGGCCCCCCCAGTGTTGTCTTCAAATTTGCAGAGTACTCCTCATGCTGTCATAAGTCACAGCTGCAACAACTGTATACCTATTCAAGGGTCCTTCCAAGTCAAAGAGCTGAAGAGATTGACCTGAACGTGATAGACACTGCATAAAGAAAACTGAGTGGGACAAACCTTTTCCCCCTTCAGTCATGAACAAGACTTACATGAAAACAGTAACAAGCAGTTGAAGCCCAGTCCTGTATGCCAAACTGCCTTCTACCTCTGTTGTCAATTCTTTGCAGAGTCAGTAGGAAGAGCTGTATGGCAGAGGTCCCCTGAGAAGGTTCCAGCCTTGCAACCTTCAAACAAGTATCCATGCAAACAAGATGTTGATTTCTGTGGGACTTCTTCCATTATGCATAGTATCTTAGGACAAGACCCTTTGATAACAGCAGTAGTACTGAGGCAGCAGTTCAGTTATCTTTCCCTGAACTGGATTAGGGTCTGAATTATGCATGGGTTAAGGCTGCTGCTGCTAGCATGCTTGGTTTTAAATTAGATTCTAAAGCCAAAGACCCAAACTGGGAAGTACATCACTACCTGTCGTGGTTTAAGCCCAGCCAGCAACTAAGCACCACAGAGCCACTCACTCACTCCCCCCACCCCAGTGGGATGGGGGAGAGAACTGGAAGGGCAAAAGTAAGAAAACTCATGAGTTAAGAACAGTTTAAATAATAATAATAATAGTAACAGTAGTAGTAATAATAATAATAACAATAATAATAATAATAATAATACATTTGTAATGAAAAGGAAAATGACAAAAAGGAGAGAGAGAAACAAAACCCAGAAAAAATAAGTGACAACCGACTCCCAGCCTGTCCCCAAGCAGTGATCGCTGCCCTCTGGCCAACTCCCCCCAGTTTATATACTGAGCATGACATCCTATAGTCTGGAATAGCCCTTTGGCCAGTTGGGGTCAGCTGTCCTGGCTGTGCCCCCTCCCAGCTTCTTGTGCACCTGGCAGAGCAGGGGAAGCTGAAAAGTCCTTGACCAGTGTGAGCACTGCTCAGCAACAACCAAAACATCAGTAAGTTGTCAGATTATTCTCATGCTAAATCCAAACCACAGCACTATACCAGCTACTAGGAGGAAAAATAACTCTATCCCAGCTGAAACCAGGACACAGCTAAGAGCTACTGCATTTTCCTTAACCACAGTGAACCTGTCACTACGCAGCAGCAGCAAACCTTTATTTTCTCAGTAGTGGTTTAATACTGGCTATGCACAAAGTGCACAGTCACTAAGAAAAAAAAGAGGCAGGTACTGAAAAAGCATGGGGAAAGTTTATCCTTAGTAGGAATAGAAAATAATGTTATTTCCATACACAAAAAAAAAATTATCATTTGAAGGCTGCGATGAAGCTGAATATGACACAGTAAAGAAAATAAAAAAGGTAAGTAGAAACTACTTTTTGCAACAGGTGGTAGATATGCCAAGGGGAAATACATGGTTAAGCTAGTGACACACAAAAATTTCATTGTGACTGATTTATCCAAAACTAAGATGAGCATCATTACTGCAAATTTTAATACCCTTTTTTTCTGCACAGTCTGGAACTGTAAAAATGTTATCTCCTGATATATTGTCACCTCATATGGTCAAATGAGATACTGTGAAACCTCCCAGACATCATATCTGAAAAAGTGTATTTGTTCTGCTTGTTGATGCCTGTTGGAATTTCTTTCACAATGTTTTGAATCTTTCCCCAAATCGTTGTCATTTGTACATCTGACTGAGTGCATTTCCTCACTCATATATTTTAACACTTCTCATATGCCCTCGAGCATCAACAGAAATGCATTTTTCATTGGCTAGATTCATGTTGCTGTTTTTTTCATTGCATTTGTAACGTGACATTCATTTTTTTTGTTGTTGTTTTGTATGTTTTTTTCTCCTGGTACTCGGCTTAAAATGGCAAAGTATTTAGAGAGAGCAAGCTGGTTCATTTTATTCTGCTGTATTAAGAGAACGCCTTTAACTGCAATGTTAGAGCTAATCTAATTAAAATTAATGACAAAATCAGCATTTGAAAAAAAAGGATATATGGGAATTTACAAAACAGAGTCAGGATTTGCGCTGTATCTATCTATGCACCTTGATTACTTTGGTTAACATGAAGTTCACCTAGAAAGCCATTCCTACCCAGCGTCCATACTGTGGATCTAGCTCCCCTGATAGTGGGAAGGACAGACAGGGCTGGAAGTTTCGCTGCTGTTCCAGGTGTGAGACCGATCCCAGGTCTGTGCTCCCTCAGGGTTTTACCTTCCTGTGGTCCATTTGGCACAACAAATACCAGACACAAGACGTCCCCCCCAGCAGCAGCCCTGCAGTTCCTTCTTCTTCCTAAACTCCAGCCCTTTCGTCTCCTTACATTTCCTCTCTTTCTGTGTTGCCCTTAAGTAGAAATGCAGATGAGGAAGGGCAGCTAATGATTGCTGAGGACAATCCTGGAGGCTAATTCTAAATAACCCATTTCCCCACCGCCCCCCCCCCCCTTAGTAGTCTAGCAAGGCTATTGTTTTATTATTATATGGGAGTATTACAGTCATACTCTTTGCACCACCTTCAAACAAATCATTCAGATCTTTCTCCTAAATGAGGGAAAGGACAGTCTCCTGGATGTTTTTTTGGATACCCTAAGAATCTGTAACCCATGTTATTGACCCATCCTACTTCTTCTATCAGATTAACTTCATGCATGTTTAACATTTACGAAAAAGAAGATTGAGGCCTGGCAGTTCCCCTTCCTCCTGCTCCCTCCTCCGCATTGTACACTCACCACTTGTTTTTAGCCAAGAAGTGGTGCTCTACAGCTCCAGTTGCTATGTTGTTCATATTAAGACTGCCAGTAAGAGCCTTTCATTTGGCTTCTCTCAGTCATATAAGAAGTAGTAAAAATAAAAGTAAAGGGAAGCTTGCAGTCAGAAATACAGCCAAGAAAGGCTTGCAGTGAGCAGTCTTAAGAACTTAAAATAAATTCTTAAGAGAATCCAATACAAAGCTTCAGCAAGTAGGGCAAATTTTTAGAAGACTGAGAAAATAGTGAATGTTAATTAGGACGTTTCTCTAGATCTATTTTTAGGAGTTTTGTTCATCAAAATCCTTCATTTTCATAAAGAAACAATACACACAAAATCAAGTTTCAAAATGACTCTAAAACAAGAAAAATGAATTTAGGTTTGAGCCAAAAAAATAAAATCTCATGGACGATGACTGTTACACTTTCCTTTAACATGTGCATCCGTCTGCTAGCTGGTTAGGTAAATTGCTCAATGCCTTAGTACACTTAATCTGGGCAATGAAAATCCACTGGTAACATCACTGAAAAAAACAGTGAGTCACTTTTCCTAAGTCTGTTTACCAGAGTCCTGTGTTTCTTCCTTCACTGGATGTCTCCACATTAAGAAATATGGAGAATGAAGGAGGCCGTCATGGTCTATTGAAAGATGTCAAGGCACCTTTGATGTCTTCAAGATTTTTGTTCACTTGAAGTAAGACATTAGTTATGAAACAAGGGACCAAAGAGCTGGTGAAGAATGTGAAATTAATACAAATACTAGTACAATACAGCTTACAAAAATTAAATTTGTCATTCAAAAGACAAAAATAGTTCACACCAATGTCCAGTGTAGTAAATCTACCTTCACTGGAGCACAAAGTATGTACGAGTCAATTACTGATTGAGAGAAAAGCCATATGTCAAATACAGTATATGATAGATTGAAGAAAAATCACTTTGACTAGCATGAAAATTAAATCCAGTCCCAGATTCTTTGCATACCCCAAACTGTTATCGATTTGAGTAGATGAATATGTTAGGAATGCAGACTAGGTGCAGAACAAGCACTGGTAATAAAATCTTATACCTTTTTACAGTATAATTTCATTCCCCTTTCTCCCCTTTGCAGCCCCTTGAAACATCTGTGTTTTGGTATTGCTTTTTAAAAATCAATAAATAAAAAAAAATCAAGTTCCTTTTCAATTTCAGGAGCGCAGGGGTGCGCTGAGATTTTCCCTTTTCTTTTATCACTTACAGAAACATTATATAATCCCCACAGCTTTATGTCCTTCTGGGACCACAGTGGGATGCCAGCCAACTGCTGGCACCAGCGTTGCTGGTTTTGCCTTGCTGCTGGTGCCTTGGCTGTAGGCAGCGTATGCAGAGGCACACTACGAACAGATGTCTGTGGCACGCTGCACATTTTGAGATGAACCGTTACCGACCTTTCGCACTGTGCATCCCTCCATCTCCAAAACATGTGTTAGAAACTGCCTTTCTGTTTTGAGTTTGAGTGGGATTCAGCTGCTTGAAGAGCCCCATCAGTGTGGAGAATGAAGGAATGGATTCACAAACGGATGCAGCCTGAATGCACAAGGAGCCCTGGTGCTGAGTGCTTACCTTTGCATGAAGGCAGCTGCAGGTAGGCAGCGCAGGTCTGGGATCCGAGAAGAACATATTCCTTGGCTGTGTTGTCTGGCTCTAAAAATGGCATTTGATATCCAAAAACTGACTAGAAACAGTGACACTCTACCGAAAACAGATTAATTCCCAGCACTGTGAAAGAAGGGTGTGAGGCAGGAGTTGGTTGGAAGAGTTTTTTCTTCTTTTTAGCCTACATCAATTCGTATCCCACTACCCTGCCTCCCCCCTGAAATAGTGTGCCTGGCAGGGAAGTTCTCAGTGTGAATGCCAATGATTTTAAAGCAGTGTTGGGTCAGCCTCTCCTCTATAGCAATTCACTTCACATTGTTTTGGTAGAATGCAGTGACATAAAGGTATCTTGATACAAAAGAAAATCATGTCTGGCCTCTTTTGTGCTTAATAGTACCCATTCCCACACTGGAAGGAGTATTCACATGCTTTAGGTTAGACATGTCTTCAGTGCCCTGGCAGACAGAGGCAGATGTTTCCCTCTCTGCGCTCCATCTGGCAGAGAACAGGGCTGGAACCAGCCTCACAGGCTGCAGAAGAAAGTTAGCAGAGAGCACAAACTTTTAAACACTGCAGAATTTGGCCTGACTGTTACCAATGAAAATAGAAATTAGTTTCAAAGTATTTACCCATAATTCTCCACTTCTTGCTGTTTTAAGTGAGTTACTCTGTTTTGTTGTCTACAACAACCAAAAGTTTTAAATTTATGGGGGGTGGGGTGGGTGGTGGTGGTGGGTTTGTTTTGGGGTTTTTTTTAAGTTTCAGCTTTATGGAAATTGTGTGACATCCTTGAGGGTTGGGAACAGATCCAAACTGTTTGTGCCATAATTATTTTCAAACCTTGCTGAATTGTGTGACAACTTTAGTTTAATGCCAGTATTTCTGTTTAGCACATAAGCATCAGATGGTGATGCGTATGAACAAGTGTACGTGGACATGATAAACTAGCATCTCCATATTGACTTGGAGTGACTCCATGTCCCTGGCTTCAAAACTATGCAAATCAAGTTTTGTCATAGCCAATTTGTCTCCTCTTCCCACTCCAAGAAAGAAGCAAGAAGAATGTGATTTTCAAAATGTAGTAGCAAAATATGTTGGTTTTTTCAAATTGATTTCTTAATTAAAATTAATTAAATCTGTGGTAAAATAGTACTTCCCAGTGGGGGGGAGAACACAAAGGACTGTTGTGAGAATTAGAAATAGCCATGCACTTTGGAGACAATAATTTCTGTCAAATATTCATTGGCCTTCCTATCTCAAAGCACTTTAAAATTATAATTCTGACTTCCACTCTATGCATTGGTTTATTTCTTGTATTAATGAACCATATGCTTTTGGTGGCTGTTACATTTGCATTTGGGAACTTTAAAAGATGATGTAATGTGTACCAGGAGTTTAATAAGGTTTTCTGAAAGCTCCTGGATCAGGCTGACCTTTCATACTTAGGAGGCTGCGAACTCTTGCCTTTTCCTTGCTTCAGAACTATGTGTTTTTCTTCAGAAAGAGAGTACAGAGAAATTAAAAAAAAAATAAAAATTCAGCCTTCCAAATCCCCTTGCACTGCTAGCTAGGAGGAAAGCTGATGAAAATTTGGGGAAGTAATAGGGAAAAATGCAAAGGAAAGTTAAGGTGGCTGGAGTGGAAGCTGAAGAAGAGTGGGGATTAAATGTCAAGGATTCTGAAGAGAAATTTTAAAAATAAAAAAAAATAGAACACCAGGAATACCTACAAAGTGATGAAAAGAATGATTATGTACTAGGAGGGATTCAGAATGTGTAAGAAGCAGCAGCAAGGTTGAACTGCTAAACTGAAACTGTGGAAATGTCAATGCCATACAATGGGATTTATAATCCCTGTGACAACGTTAAGAGTAAACAGTTGTGGAAACGCAGATATAGTTGTATATTACTGAATTCAAAGGTTTGGGTACCTGATAGTCTCTGTGTGCTATCTCTGACTGACATGGAAAAGATGGATTATACATAAAGACAAAAAATTGGTGCTCATTTAATAGGCATATCATATTTTAAAAGTAACATTTAAAGGAGAATAGAAAGAGCAAAAGGAAACTAGTTAATTTTTGATGCAGCTCATAGTGTGATCAAACTGTGAGTATGTGGCTTTATAAAGAATATAAACTAGGATAGATAATAGATGCGAGGCATTCTAAGTTGTCAGAGCAAAGTCTAATATTAGTGAAAGCTATAGCTCAATTCAAAGCATAAAGAAAAAAACAAAACACAAAAAAGCAGCACTAGAATGTATATGCTAGCATCAGAGGACATACCACATCCAATAACACCAATACTGTAAATATGAGCATGACAAAACTGAGAGAAGCATCGGGGCTAAGTTCATACCATGACAATGAAGAGCCATAAAGTAGGAGGGCAAAGAATATTTATAGGAGGAAAGACATCGAAAACTGGAAAAGATATGGGAAAACACCAACCTACACTTTAAATAATACATATACCGAGCAAAAGAGGCAGAATGAAGGAGATGAAATATCATGCAATAATGCATCCAGGTCACCTAGAAACCCACTGAACAGTCTTGAATAAATTGTTGTTACTGGGGGACTATTCCATATTTCTTAATGTGGTATCAGCAATAAAGGATGACAAAACTGAGTCTGCATTTAGATAAAGGTGATTAAATTTGATTTTAAATATAAAATTGGAATTGGAACAGCTATTACCACTACTAAAGATGCCTATTACCACTACTAAAAATGCGAGCACACAAGGAAGAAAACGTGCAAAAACATGTGTGGCTATTCACTAGCCCATTAATACATTTGATTTTTTTTTGGTCAAGCTTTCAGAACACTAGACAACGTGGCATTGTCTATAGGATTATCAGCCATATAAATTCTTCACATATCCACCAAAGAATCTAAAAGACAGTATAAAGCAAACTGTCCAGGTCATATATTTGCAAATCTTTCAAGGCTCTGAAAGAGGAAGTACAAAACAGAGGTGATGCTACCAGCACTTTCTTTGCTTTAAACTTCCTTGATGTTTAGAATAAAGGTGGTTAGAAT
Organism: Gorsachius magnificus; assembly: GCA_034008185.1. NCBI lineage: Eukaryota > Metazoa > Chordata > Aves > Pelecaniformes > Ardeidae > Gorsachius > Gorsachius magnificus. The sequence goes on from CM067081.1 coordinate 93,274,599, forward strand.
AGCAGTTTAGTCCTAAGAAATTGAATATCTTTAAAAATATTTAATTAAAAATGAAAATTATTATTTTAATGCATCTGCATACCCAAGGACTTAAAGAAAAGGTAAAAATGTATGTGGGATTAAACTGAAATTATAAAATTCAAGGGTCTTCAGGTCCTTGGAAGATAATTTAGTATTGATACACATTGATAGAGTGAGGGACAGGAAGGAACAGGAAAGTTTCTTTCTCAGGGGAACAACAGCTACAGACTATTTCCAGTAACTTCTTATCTTACGAGAATGAGGCCAAGGAATAAGGACCAACCTCTTACCAGCAGAGTCATCTCACTGTCTGAAGCAGCCAAAGAAGACAAAAAGGGAGCAGAGTAGTAGGAAGTGAGGAGTATTAGTATTAGCGTTCTGTATGTTGTATGTGCCAAATTTCTGGAAGGCACATTTAGGTTCCCTTTCTATATGTTGAAGAGATCAATGTAATGAATACTTGATTTCCTTTTGGAGGGACTATGAAGCCTAAATGACATTTTTACCCATCTTATATCTCAAGCTCATATAGTTTCTGACAATAGCCATCTAGAATATGATGAATTGATAGATTCCAAAATACTGTAATTGAAACAGTATACATTTTATACAGCCAGAGAAGAGGATAATGCAGCAGAAACATTTAATTAGGATAATTTTATATTATATTAACAACTCGGTTGAGTAATTATGAGTTCCTATATTTCATAAAATGAGACTTCTATATTATCCTTATTCTGTTATATTATCCATGTTATCGCTGTCACAGAAATACAGCGACAATATCCAATGCTGAATTGTTGGTCCAAACTCTTTCCGCAGCAGATCATGATGCACTATTCCGAAGAGCTGCATGTTGACTCTGGTCTAAAAAGAGACTTGCAAAAATCCTCAGTAATTAGGTATTTCTTCTACTGACTGTATACTCTAAGAAGCTCGTGTTTGTTATTTATTGCTACCTGCATACTGAATAATTACACTCAATAAATTGTTTCCTGCTATGCCTTTCTCAGATGGTTGGATAAGATTAGTCACAGCAGAAGGTACCTTCATCCTTTTAAAAAGGCAATCTATTTTTTCCAGAAACACAGGCATTCATTTAGAGAAGGGAACTGTCTGATAATCTATTTTGAGTTGCAGTCATTTTTTAATCACCTTTTCACATACCTATTGGTTGTGGAAAAGAGTGTAAGTAAAGGGAAAAATTCTTATTTCATGGTTTTACTTTACCTTCAAATGTATGTATGCACATGCATATAAAACACATACAACATACATATAATATGCTTAAATATAATCTGCCTATAAATACATATGTATACCACACATATTTTAAGTGGAGGAAGAAAAGACTAACTGTCAGAAATTCATATCCTTCTGTTTTGGTAAAGCCCTAGATGTATGCATAATGCAGAAATAATATGAATAGCATTGATCTCCACTCTTCCCTGCAATTTACTTTCTTGTGGTGGAGAATCAAATATTTAATTTAAACACTAGTAAAAATGAATGTCCACACTTAGCAGGGGAAGTTCTAATATAGCAACATGTATCCAGCAGCAGGATCTGCTGAAGGCTCCTGTTTGACTACATGTCAATTTTTTGGTAATTACATTCACAGGCAATGAGATTTAGTATAACCCTATTAACCTTGATATAGCTCAGGATAAATAAATCAGAAGACCTAGTTCTGTATATAAATGGCAAAACTTTTCATGAGTGATGATAAATTGTATAACTTTGTGTATTAATATGGAACTCCTAAAACAAGCAAGATCAGATACCTTTGGCGCTTCAAAATGCCTAAGCTCACTTTGAAATGCAAGTAAACTTTAGTTGCGTTGCTACTATCCCTGCTCATTTTAAAGGTGTGGGATGAAAAGCATATCTAATGGGGCAAACTGAGGGGGACTTCAGTGCCCTAGAGGAATCATTATTAATATATCTTCTTGTGAACACCTTGATACTCTAGTTCCACTCAGATAAGTTTAGCCACATGAAGTACCACTATTAGCAGGAATCCTGGTATTGCTATCTTCTCCCAGACTTTGTCTCTCAGCCAAACTTATTTTATAAAAGTTGATCTAATAGCTTTAGACTTGAGCATTGTGCATAGATTGCTATCAAATAGTTACAATAAAGAAATAGATTACAGTGCTTAGCTATGAAATTTGGTGTAGAAAAGATGAATTGTCATTTATGTTAAGCATCAGTCTCTTGAAACAGTTATGTCTTTTTGTTATGTATTTTTTAAATGCTTTTCCCCATGTTAGAGTTCAGTTGAGTCAAAGATAGAACAACAGTGCTTTGATCAAAGGTAAAGAGGGTTGCAACACTGGCTCATCAGCACTTGTTTTTCTAATGGCGGTAATTTTGTGCAAATAAGAGGATGTGCATATGTTTTTATGTACCAGTGGTAGTTACATATACTACCAATTGTAGGCTTATTAATATGTCTTTTCAAGGTTTATAATGTGCTAAATCTTATAGAAGCTTTGTATATCTGCCATTTAATTAAAAACAACCACTTACCAGAGGAATATTTCATTCTTTCATCTCCCAACGTTAATGATCTCTTTACCTTGTCTGAAGCCAAGGTTGGACAATTCTATATCCGTCTTCGGTACTGTGCAGCTGGTTTGAGTTTTTTTTTAGGTTGACTGGACACCTGACTTCTGCAGCTCATCTGGGTTCTTTTATCCAGGTGGCATCAATCCACCTGCAATTACATGCTTAATGCCTCTGAAAGCAAATTCATTCCTGGTCTCCAGATAGGTCTGAGCTTGGGAGATCTCTGGGTATCTCCCTTTAAAATCATTTGGTTGAGTGTCAAATACTCATTCATATAGTTGAAGAGGCTTAAATATATTACTTATTTAAATTATTTCTTGTAGATATGTACAGTTAGACTCATGGTAATTAGGGGCCTAAGTCTGCTCTAGCTAATTTTAATGGCAAAACCCCAGTTAACATCACTGGAAAGAACACAAAGTCCTGGTGGCTTTGCTAGTGCCTATGTTTACACGTGCAGGGATTGCTTCATCCATCACTGACACTTAGCTGTCACTGTCTGTCTAGAATAGGCATCATCAAGAGTAAAATGGCGTTTTATTATTTGCCTTTCAGAACAATCCCCAGACTTCATGCTGGATTTGTGGTTGCTGTTTTATTTTCAGTGTTATAATGTCCTTAAGTGCACATATTCCAATTTATGCTGCTTTCTGTGGAAAAAATAAAATAAAATTAATCTCTTCTGGAAAAAGAATGCTATTTTCTTTCAGTGGATAAAAGTAAGTAGAAATAAAGTAACCATGTCTGATTATATGAATCCTAACACTGGCAGACAAGGGCTCAGTTCCCTGTAGAATGAGGATAAATGTGGTCAAAGGATTTGCTCTGAGCATCGTCTACATGTTGGGGTACTCCTTAAAGTGTGGAAGAAACAATTCTGCACCATCCCTCTGAGCAGCTTTACAGTTTTGGATTTAGTCTTGTGTTGAGAAAGAGGAAAAATCTCCTGAGAATACCACTAGGTGAAGACATCCCCATCTAGCCGTACAGGCTGTTGTTATTTACAGGAGAGGGTGCAGATGCTGGTTATGCGAGCTGGTGGCTATGACTGCGGCCTCTGGTGAGGCGCAGGGTGAAGGAGACATAGACCCACTTGGCCCTTGCTAGAGACGGCTTTTTGTTGGAGGGACAGTGCAGAGCATCCTGCAACAGAAGGGCGAGGAGACGTGCCCCTCACGTGCAAACCCCAGCGCCAGGCTCTTAGGCAAGCAGGTGCAGCAGCTGCGGGGAAGTGGCTTTTGGGGAAGCACCCAGCAGCACATGGGTGGCAGGGCCGAACCCCTCACAGCAGCAGGCAAGGACTTTCACTCCTCGGCAAGGAAGACCTCTTTTAAAAATTCAACTGTGACCAAAATAAAGGGGCGTTTCTCCGTAGTCACTCATATGTTGTTTCAGTTACCGTGTTGCAACTGTTACTGTTGGTTTTTTGAATTTGAACCTTGCTGTGTAATAATTACCCTTCACCTGAAAATTAGAAAGGAGCTTTTATGCTCTCAACCTAGCTCCACAGGGTTAGGTATTATCACTTACTGTTCTGATGTCTATGTCAAATCTTTCTTTTTTCTTTTAAACTTCCCTTCTTTGCAACCGAAGGAGACACTCCTGACTTCATTTTCTTCCCTGCTAAATGAAGGGTAACACATTTAAGATTAACTGCACGTGAGGTCAGGCAGAGCAGCCAACATTCCCATGACTTTGGACACCAGATGGTCTCTAGGAAAATGTTATGACTTATCGGCACATTTCAGTCCCAACTATAATGAGTTTAGAGGAAATAGTGTGATATAAACCTGGGATTTAAAAAGAGAGACGAGTAGGGTATAAACAACAGCACTGGCTTTTGACATCAGGCAATGCTCATAATCACTCACTGAGATGGGAATTTGCAATGTTCTTCAGCAGAAACACTTTATTTCCTGCCTGTTATTGGAAAGGTTTCTTGCAAAAGTTTGAACTTGCAACAGAATGAAAACAAGTCATGAAAGATACTTATCATTTCCTGATTTGATCTCTTATATGATTTGTTATTTACAACACACATTTCAAAGGCACAGTTCAGGATTTGAATTAAAGGTTGGTTGTACATTTTTCTAATTCCTGCTTTTGTGAATTGTAATAGTTACAGGTAGCGTTCAAATGGATTTGAGAGCTTTTCATAGGATTTTGTGCTAATAATCTAATTCAGTAGTATGTTTTTCAGTGCAAATATACAATTGAGATTTCCAGCATTTTGTCTGCCAGAGCATTTTGAAAGTATCCACTCAGATCTAACAAAAAATAAATTTACCCCTCACTTCAGTAGGAAATACATTATTTATAAAAGGTTGGGTTTGGTCCCGTGTCTAATATTTTAGATCTGGCTACTCAGGAGATCTTTTTTTAAAGACTTTTTTTTTTACACACAGTATCTATCTAAGTTGCCTTTTTTTTTTTTTTTTTTGTCTCATTTGAAACACAGCCATGGCAAAGGTGATTATCATATATTATGGAGCACTAAGTTGGCATTACCTAATTTTCTTTGAAGCTATTTGCCAGTTGCTTACATCTGAAGAGAAAGCTAAAGGAATAACTGCTTGCTTTCTTTCTAGAAATCAAATCAGAATTAAAGGTGTAAAATTAAAAGGTCAGAATTAGATAAAAGGAAACATTCCTTAGCAGACAAGCAATTAGGTAATGGAAAATGCTTTCTACTGGTAAACCTGAGTCACCTTCATTAATGGTGTTCAAAAAAAAGTTAGATACATTTCTTGTTGGCTTACAGTACAGGAATATCATGCTCCACACAGGAGGTTGTACCTCATGATCTGAGAGATCTTCTCCAGCTGAATAATCAGAGGTTTTACAAGAAACAGAAATCATTACAGATCAGTGAATTTTCTTCATTGTTGTTCAACTGGAATATAGTAATTTGCCACAAATACTATTTAAAATAATCTCATTTTCTCTCATTTGGCTAAGTAAAAACTTTTGCAGTCCTTCTACATGAGCTCACTGCTTTCACCCTGACATAAATTAAGGAGTCTCAAACTGTGGTATGTATATACTACTGGTGGTACAGAGCCAATTCAGAAATGGAAAATGGCCTGACATGAAAAGCCCTGCAAAAAAAAGGCTGCAGAGAGGTTACAATTTAAATTTAATATATACAGGTGATTCCTGTTATTAACATCTCTTGCATTGTAAAAAGTGCTATAATATATTTGCTAATATCCCATACATTTACAACTAAATATATATATATAAGGAAAAAATGGGGTATTGGAGACTCAAGAAATTTTCCTATTCTTTTTGTTAACTTAGGTTCTACATTAGTGACTTAAAAGCCTCTCTGTTAGAAAGAATACAAAAATTATACAGAATGATAACACTTCCTTGTGATGACATTTCATGCTTTTTGTGTGTTACAGTGATAGAGCAGTTATCTTTCTAAAAGCTTACATATCTGCTTTTCTTTCCTCAGGCTTTTGTATCTATGAATTTTACAGCCTGGTACCATGCTTAGAAAAATGAATTCTGTACTTGCCTAGTTACTTTGTCTTTTCTGCTACTCAGCAAGCAAGAATTCAAACTTAGATCTCTATGTGAACATGCAGGTTTTGTCTTCAGATCGGGGGAAATCCTTTTTAAACAGTTACATCTGGAACTGTATGTTTATATAAGAACAAGGCCAGATATATTTGCAAAAGTATAAACTTTATTCTCCCAGTAATTTATAAGGTAATAATTATGTGACTTTGCACAACAACATAATTTTCTCATGTTCATTTGTTGTATATGGTACGTTACGACTCCATTAACTCTTACTGTAGATACAACACAGCGCACAGAAAAAGAAGAGAGATAAACAGAGCTAAGTTTCCACTGAAAACAGGGCTATATATTTAGCAACTCAAGAAAAATTCAGAAGCTTTGTTCAGTTTTGATTTTTAAATGCAACATTTTCTTCCCATTTGTGTCTGCCCTTGTGACTTACAAAAATCTCTCTGGGGCAATCAGGAAATAATCTCACCTCAGCCACCGAAGGAGACTGGAAACATCCTCATGCTGGCTGCTAGCCCAGATGGGAGGCAGGAACCTACTGCAGCTGCCTGTTGAACTCATCCCTCTACCATGTCCTACATCCCCTACAGTACAGGCTTCACATGCAGCCTCTCCTTTTGCAGCACGACCACTGCTACTTACCGAGGGAAGACTGCTGCCCCAGGGCATGGTCTGGGCGTAGAAGCCTCTTTCCTTTTTTCAGCAGCAGCCTCAGGTTAAGAAGTTACTCAAAACAGTGAAAAGCCCATCCGATAGATATTCTCTGCCTCCTGTGCACATGCCTGCAGTTTGCTAGCCCTTGTGTTCATATAGCATAGGAAATTGCACCAAGAAGCAGAATCAATGACGTTCAGTTGCTCATTAAACCTGGGGGTTTGTTAATGCATACATAATATTTTTATAGGCAAATTTATTATTTACATGGCTGTAAGAGTGAGGTATATCATTTGATCTGTACTATACATATTGCCTTGCAATACATAGAGTTGCACACACTTTAGCACCTCTGCTGAATCTGTGCTTGAACATGGTTGCTTCTGCTTTCTTTTCAATCTGAGGAAGATTTTAGGATAAGAATTACATATGATTTCTTCAGTTGGGGTAGCAGTTCACCTAAGGTCAGCCCTAGAGAACAGAGCCAAACAGTGCAGTCTTTAAAGCCCAAAGCTTTAAACAGAATAGCTCAAAAAGCAAGCATTCCAAATAAATAAAAACCCCCAAACCAATCTGAACACAATTCCTGAGTTAAAATGTATTAAGCTAGCTGTACTTTTAAGGACAAATGTGAATTACTTTCTGCTAAGCATATCTAAGGATTTTTTTTTATTTCTTTTACAGAGATTATGCTGGGGCAGGATGATAAGATCAAACAAAAATATTATTCATATACATATATGGAAGATTAATCTCTGAATCCAAATCTTTGGCACCATATTTAGAATATCATCGACATTTTCAGATTTTTTCATATGCCTATATACAAACACACACACGCATGTGTGCACATGCGCATGCACACAATTAGTACCCATAAATATTTAAGAATTTCTATATTTAGGTATGGATTTGCCATATAACAACACTTTGCAAGCTGTGTTTATAGAATTACATCTACAATGTAACCTGCAGAAGGACTGCTAATCAAGTAGGAGAAGAAACCATCTAATATTTGGTGATGAAAATTGCTTTAGAGTGACTGATTGTGCTAATCAATCTTCACCAAGTAAATCACCACTAAAAGATAGTCGATAATTATAGGATCTTTCCCTGTAACTGAGTAAGAAGAGGAATAAAAATAAACTCTCACAGCAAAGCTGTCCTCTTCAGTAAACACAGCAGTTTGCTTTCCTTCCAACATGTTGGAAAGAAATGTGGATAATATGTCCAAGTTGTCTTAGCTTTCAGAAATATAATTCTTGTGCTGATTGAGCTAACAGTGGTAAAATTGGCCATTAAAACTAATGTATTCAACGATCCTCACATGCCATCTAAAAACAGACTGCAGTCTTACTAATTTCTTCATGATGCCCAAAACTTGGACAGCTTTTATAAAAATGTGGCCACTTACGGCATTTTACAGTTTAAAAGAAAGGATTTTTCCGTTCTCCACAGTTCACAGAATTCTCAGATAAAAGCAGTTGCCATGGGCCAGTTCAGTTAGAAACAAGTATTTTGATAATATTATTATTATTATGATGCAGATCATGATGAATAAATTTGTATAAAAAAAAAGGCCAAAAGTGTCCCAAGGAAAAGAATTAATTGGATTGTCATTAAAAGTATAGGATATCAATACAGTGTAAGAACCTGTACAGACCAGAGCAGAATCTCATGCTCAGAAGCACTAAGAGCTACAACAGGGCAAGAGTCTGAAGGAGTTGCATCCCTGCTTTTCGTGAACTGTTATTTGTGAGACTTATGTACAGCTCTGGGGTCCTGTTAGTCTTTCACTTTGCACAGGCAAAAGTCTCTCGGCTCAGGCGGCTGGGAATTTCCATCCAAGTCCATGTCCCAGTGTCAAAAGTCACAACCCAGGTCGTGGCACTTAGCGTATTGGGGATGAAAGTGGAAGTATGTCAATAGCCCAGGCCGCTCCTGTGCTTTGATTGATCTGTGAGCTTCTTGCAGGTTTTTAATGCCAACATGAGGCCCACTTTCAACACCTTCAGCAAGTTAGAGCCCAGCTAGGCAAGGCTTTGGCCATAATCTGTCAAGGTAGTAATAATTGTATGGGAAAAGGTAAACTGAAGTGCCTACATCAAAATATGCAAGAGCAGGAAATACATAATTTCAGCTGAACTATTTAGCAGAGAAATGAACTTCCAGACTAATGATGACATTCAGGGTACACTGCAGGAGACTCTTTGAGATAAGCTTTCTCACCATCATTAAATTAATGGGGGATGGAGAAGAGTAAAAATGCCATGTTTACCCAAAGCAAAACCTTCTAAACTAGGAAGCAGGCTCCCAGTAAGGAACCTATCATGCATATCTAATTAACCAGAGGATACTTAGATACTGCAGTGTTGAGTGCCACAAAAACTCTAGGAAAGAAAAAGCTCAGAAAAACCTGCAGGCTGTATTTGCCCAACTTTATGTAAGTATTGCTACCAGATATTGTTATAGCTGTGACTTTATTATATAGTCATCCATTACAATGAAGTGGCAAAAATTCCAAAACTTATTTTCTTAAACCAGCTTCAAAGGTTGCTACCACCCATAACATTAAAATGCAGATAACATTTTTCTGGATGAATAGCTCACAGTGCACCTTTGTGTCGCTCCATTAGCCCACTTCACTTATCTATCATTCCTGAAGATGACAGGAAGGTCATATATCTTATTCCCAGCTTCAGAACAAATGCTCCTCTGGCATCTTTGGACCTTTTCTGTCTCCTCTTATAATTTGTAACCCCTGAATTCCACCGTGAAGATACCATGTTGCTATGTGAGGGGAAATTTCAAGTAGTCGAGAGAGATGTTTTCCATAAATGTCGTGAAAATCTTGAAGAAGATGGTCCCCTTCAGCCATTTGAACATTATGAAGTGTATTGAACATTAAAGGGCATAGCACATGTTGTGGCTGGAAAGCTGCCTGGTGGAAAAAGACCTGGGGGTATTGATTGACAGCCGTCTGAATATGAGCCAGCAGTGTGCCCAGGTGGCCAAGAAGGCCAATGGCATCCTGGCTTGTAGCAGGAACAGTGTGGCCAGCAGGAGTAGGGAAGTGATCGTGCCCCTATACTCGGTGCTGGTAAGGCCGCACCTTGAATACTGTGTTCAGTTTTGGGCCCCTCACTACAAGAGAGATGTTGCATTGCTGGAACATGTCCAGAGGAGAGCAACCAAGCTGGTCAGGGGTCTGGAACACAAGTCATACGAGGAGCAGCTGAGGGAACTGGGGTTATTTAGTCTGGAGAAGAGGAGGCTGAGGGGAGACCTGATCGCCCTCTACAACTACCTGAAAGGAGGCTGTAGCGAGGTGGGGGTCGGCCTCTTCTCCCTGGTAACAGATGATAGGACAAGGGGGAATGGTCTGAAGTTGCACCAGGGCAGGTTTAGGCTAGACATTAGGAAAAACTTCTTCACCGAGAGGGTTGTCAGGCTCTGGAATGGGCTGCCCAGGGAGGTGGTGGAGTCCTCATCCCTGGAGGTCTTTAAAAGAAGGATAGATGAGGTGCTTAGGGACATGGTTTAGTGGTGGGATGGCAGTGCTAGGTTAACGGTTGGACTCGATGATCTTAAAGGTCTTTTCCAACCGAGGTGATTCTATGATTCTATGATTCTTTTAGACGAAAGTGCTATTTTAATAGGTGGGTGCAAAAAATTGTGCCAGATTATTTCTAAGAAAACTACTTCTCTGCTCTTCCAAGTTTTCATTTGTGAAGGTGAGAAAAATAAGGCACAGTTATACTGGTGTTTTTTGGGGTTTTTTTTTGGTACTGGAGTTTAAAGCCTGTACTTTCACTTCAAAAAGTAGCAGCATTTCCCGTTTCTGTTTAGCTTGGGATATGAGCAGTAATGTCTATTTCCCCTTTGTCCTTGTGGACTATGCCAAACATTATGTTTAAAAGCAATACCTGTGTTGATGAGACCTCTTTTTCCATACTGCGTTCTCAACTGTCATCGGATACAAGATCCTGGTTACTGCTTTTGGATGACAGCACTGACACTTTCTTGGAGGCACCTGTTCTGCCCTTGAGTTTCCATTGCTGCTCACTGTCCTTTGTCAAGGGTGCTGCTGAAAACGGTCTGCAGAAAAGATATTTTGCCAGCAATTTATAGCTATCTCACAGCTCAGATTTCATTTTCCTCAATGGGCCCTTTTTTCCTTCCTTCAGCTAGCCTTTGACAGTGCCTTCAAGACTAAGTTTCAGCCTTCAAAGCCAAAACAATTTACATTTTTAGAGATCAAAACCCACAGTCTCTGAAGGCACTTCTCTTAGTGTATACAATAATAAGTGGTACATTTCCACCTGCAACAATCAATTACATACCCTTGTCAATTATCAAGCTCATCCTGCTGATATTGGCAACTAAGTCAAAAAGACTATTAAACCAGGCATAATTGGATGCACTGAAATTAAAATTCTTAATGTGCAACAGATGGTTGATGTTGACTTGTTGTTATTATTTACCCACCAAAGAAGAACATGAGAAGAGTTTTAAGAGTCTGCTTGACACAAAAGAGAGATGAAAGAAATACATAGCTAAGCCTGGGCCTTCCAAACGTAAGTGTAACTTCACATACTTCTCCATGTGCTTCAGTTCATTTAGATGGTCAGATTTTTACTCCAAGTCTCCAACATTTTGCTGTATCTTCTGTCATACCCTTACATGACTGCATAAGATATAATCTCAGTTAAATTTTTGTGCTCCCCATGGGCCTGTAGGGCCATCAGGCATCTTCCCTTGCAGACAATAAAACAATCACTGCAGAGCAACCTAAAACGTTTCCTGTCTCAAGAGCTGAGCAAAACCTGGAGTGTCCTTAATGAGATCAAGAGACAAAGATCTGTCTCTCTTATGGCTGCTGAGAATAGTAAACATCCAGGCACTAAAACAATCTTCTAGTTTTTTATATTATGCATCAGATTCAATAAGATACAATGTTTTGTTTCATGAAAGATAACTGTATTGCAACTGAGTTCTTTTAGTCTTTGTCAGGGAATTTACTTCCGTCTTTGTCTTCCCTGCTCTCAGATTGCATTCTGATTTTCAAAACAAGCACATAATTTCCAGTGAAAAATTTCCCATTCTGCCTTTGAATGTTGCCTTTTCCCTTAACATACTGACAGATGAAAAGAATTCAAATGCTGCAAATGTGGCAATTAATAAGCTTTCCAGCTCTTTTTAAAATCACAATTAAGTACCTAATTTTACAATATCTGTATCTGAATATATGGAATAAAAATTAATTTGCAAATTGAAAAGCTAAATAAGATCTGAAATCTCTTCATTTTTTCCTTCAAATCAAGAATCCAAAGTTAGACTCCGAACTTCCTATTTAAAAGCAGAAGCAAGAGGTTTTCAAAATCAGTGGTTTACTAGAATTTTCTGTTAAATTGAACACCTGTAAGATCTAGCAACTTCTGTAGATAGATACCAGTGCTTGTGAAAAGAAGAGAGCTGGATACCTGACAAAGAACTCTAGTTCCTGCAGAGCTGGAAGCTTTTGCACAATACCCTCTCCACATGACAATCCACAGACTTGACAGTTGAAAAGATCATCCAGTCCACACCCCACATGAAGTTTATGTCAAGTGATTTCAGCTGAAGAAAGTCTTTAGATACCTTATGACATCCTAGTCCCCATCTCCACACAACAGCAAAGCTTCTCCAAACATGCATGGTGTGTTTGCAAAGTGGTGGTGGTGTGCTGAGAACATACAAGTTCCCCCACTGTAGCCAGGGAGCAGGTGGTGTGTTCCTAATAGTAGCACCATGTGCCGATTCCAGTGTACATACTTGTATGTTCACCATCACAGGTTTAGTTGGATTGGCAATAACATGGTCCTTCAACCATGGATTCCTGCAGCTCTTACTGAGCTATCCTGAAATTTGCTTCCAACTGTTTTTCCACTTAATAGATATGCCTTTTAATCTGGTTTAATACAGCTCGATTGTGTGATGCTTCCCTCCAATTTTAGGGTGGAGTGTTTCTGTGGTGCAGCCATTGCAAGAGGCTGCTCTTCTCTTGCTATCAATGAAACCTTCAGGTACATATCAGGAGAAGGAAGACCTTTGATTTCAGTGTGAACATAGTTCTGGGGAGCTTCCTCAGCTCATGCTTTCCATATAAGACAGGTAATGAAAACATTGATGCTGTTATGACTTGAGTTGATTTTCTAAGAGACTGAGGTATTGCCACAGAATTATTCGCTTCTAATGAAGATGCTGTGAGTAGTGAATGTGCTGCAGTACAAAATATATCTCTACTGCTTTGGCTCATTGGTGTTCTCCCAACATAGACTTTTGCTGAAATCCAGCACGTGCAAGTGGACCTCCTAGGCCGTGTAGCTCAGGCACTGAGGGGAACCTATCTGACAGCCCCACCCAGGTGCATGCACTAATATACCAGTGGGTGATATATTTCTTCGAACCAACAGAAATTCTCCAGGCTCACATCAGTTTGAATAGTAGAAAAGCACATTTTAATGTGACATACACTCTCCTATATAACAAACTAGGGATCAAATTGAGGTCATTCAAGACACAAAGCTGAGCTATCCCAAATCAAGAAAAGAAAGCCAAGGCTTCTGAACCATGGATGTAAAATACGCACATGATTTTTGGACTGAGTGTGTAGGTGATCTAAAACACACATTCTTCAATGCCTTATATTGGTGACTGGTTAGGAGAACATCAGACACTTTTGACCAGAAGCAGCCTGACTTTTCTACTTGGCATATTGCTGTGAGTCAGTCATGAGGGGTGAGAGTGTGAGGTTGCTAGCCCTGTGTCCCTCAGACGTCAAAGAAAGAGGACAACTTTGCAATGCTGACATCCCTTACTTGGCAATCTGGCACTAACAGCAGGTGCAGTGCTCGGCTGATGTATGAGGCTGTAAGGTGAAGTGCAAGCAGAGTTACTCCTTAACTACCATTTACTAATGAACAGGATGATTTACAGAGCAGCTCTGCTGACTGCTCTTTGAGCTTCGCCACTCACTGGCACCGTATGTAGCTCAGAGTGTCGCAGGCCACCGCAATGTTAGCCATCTTGGCCTTGGGAGCAGGGGAAAATGAAGCCTTGCCACACTGCAAATAGGCTTAGAGAAGAAAAGGAGAGTCCTTTGGTGCCCTGTGTTTTCTACTGCGTGTGAGAACAATGGCATGGGCAGCACCCGTTTGAGTCCTGGGTGGGTGGTGGAAAGGGGAGAATATGGCCAGAGGTTTGGCTCTGGCACTGGCCAGCAACCAGTAGGGAGATCAGCCTTTATGTCAGGAAGCGACCCAGTGCCAAGAAGTGGACTTGCAAATTTTCTTCTTCTGTGAGGCCAGACAGAGGCAGGGATCAAAGACTAGCACAGTCATAGTTCAGTCTCCACTTTTTCCCCACCAGCCACCATTTCTTGTGGGCATAAATATTGCTGCCATCCAGCCCACAGGGCAGCTCAAAGGGGAGACGGTGCCCAGAGGGGCAACAGTACTGTGCCGTGCCATGCAGCAGCCTGAGATCATGTTTTAAGTTTCCCATACATTCTAGAGCACAACTAACCTAAATGAAAAAATAAAGTTCTAAAAAACACTGAAATATTTTCAACAATGAACACTAAGACCCCAGTTCAAAAAAGCAGCATGCAGCATTTTATTTTATTTTGGTGATAAGAAGCCTAAAACTTTTTACTCAGATATTAAATGCTAAAATTCTTATGGAGACCATACAAATATACCTCAGAACAAGGCAAACCCCATTAAAGTCATTGTATGTATGAAGTTCTGCTCAAGTAAATGGGAGCAGAATATGCACTTGTTCATTGCTGCACCAGGGCTGAAATTCAAACTGGAGTTTTACTGGTTTTTTTTTAATTTATAGGACAGTTTATATGGAAGTTGATGAGTTTTCTTTTTCTGAAGAAAATGATAGATTTAAAAAATATATTCAATATGGAAAATATGCTATGCTGGCAACAAAATCTAATGTGGTGTTGACCTAACCAGAACTTGCTTTTATAGATTTAGACATCTCAATATGACTTCTTCTTAGTACATTCTACTGTTTCCAGTTCCATAGCTTCAGTTGTGCTGTCTCCCCTTTCTCATTCTGCTTTTACTCTGCAGTCTAAAAGAAATCAAGGTATCCACCCACCAACAGTTTACCATGCTTCTATATAGATATTTGTATTTGAATCAAAATATGGAGAAAAGTACAATATTTTTACCAAAATATAATCAGAATTTATAAGAGTGCGAGATACATGATGTGTTAATATGTCATGATAACAAGTTAATGTTTTTTTGCAGTGCATGTCTGATTTTGCTGGTCTTCACTGTTATCTGTCCTTTGGAGGTCACTGAAACACTAAACAGTGATGTAAGCCTTTTTTCTTTTAAACCTTTTAAATACTTAGGCGGCTTAATATCTTATTTACATTTTTAATTCCAAAGCTTATAGAAATGGTATTAAAAGTAATAAGTACAGAAAGTAATTAATAGCTCCACTAAGTTAATCCAAACACAGTTTTTGAGATGTCATAATAAACTATTCTACAATCAGTATGAAGTTATTTAGAGCTTAGATTTCACCTACCTTGAAACTGTAATTTGAATGCTAGAGCTCTCTTCTGGATCCACTGAATTATCACTGAAAAGTTACCAAAAATAGTGCCAGAAGTAGAAGACTATAATCTACAGTGGTCAAACTATCAGACTTGATAGACAGAGCCTAAAAGCTTACAGACCCTTTGCTTTCATAGTTTGTTCATCAATATATCCTCAAGGGTGCTACATCTTGCGTATATCATGCATTCAGGTAAAAACAAAACAAAACAAAACCCCCAAATGAGTCCTTCCGCTAAAAACTGCATAATGTATTTCAATTTTGCAAGTGATGAGAATTGTATGGCTGCTATTTCAATTTTCAGGCTTCTAAGAGAAAGAACAGCCTTCTCTATGAATAATGTCTCCCTTAAACATATAGTTTTTTACAGGTACTGATCAAAAGTACATGAGCTTAGAGGTCTGAACCAACCACCTCAGACTGAAGTACAGAAATCAAATTTTTGCAAATGAGTGGATATGTTTTGTCAAAACTATTAACACTAGCACATATATATTAAAATGAAACAACCGATAGGGAGATAAACCAAAAAAATTTTTCTGGAACACTTCAAACCTCTGTGAAAACAGATTAGGACGCGGTACAAGAGATGACACCACAGCATAAATAGCTTTGTGGTTCCAGGATTAAAAAAAATTGACTTTCATTCTCTGTAACGAAATGAATAATAGTACATTAGCTACTACCATCAATAACTAACATGACCATTTCACTAAACTTGCATGCTAAATGTGTTGAAAAGCAATATGCTTATTAAAAAGAAGGTAAAAAAAAAGATAAAACCGAGAATGAGAGGTGAAGCCAGTACATAGTGCTGCAGGGCAGATATCAGTGCATGAGAAGATGACAGTGACAGCCTGCAGTGTGGTACACTTGAAATATGCTTTTGTAATAATTTGTGTACTTTGTAGTTTTTAAGATTCATATCTCTTTTAACGGTAGCAATACCTTTCTTAAGGCTTCTTAATAATATCAGAATTGAATACAACCCCAAATTATTCGCATCTAATGCACACGATAAATTGGCCGGTATTCTACTTTAGGGGAAAACATGAAGACCAGGTTCCAATTTTTCAAGTTAGGATACACACAAATAATCCCTTGCCACTTCTCATTTAGGAACCAAAGCTCCTTTAAACAGCCTAATTCATCCCAAGCCTTTAAATGCATATTTAATTTTCAGTGCATGTAATTCCGGTAGGGAGTAAACACATGCTTAAATAAGTTGATGAAATGCAGCCTGTATGTGATCCAGTTCCAGCTGCAAAACTACTGGCCAGTTAATGCCTTAAAATAAAAGAAAGGGATGGTTGATCATTTATATCTTCCCCCCACTCCAAAAGCAGCTGAAAATAAGCATGTAATATTCACCTTAATGTTACTCATTAGTAATATCAAAAGAAAGAAAGAAACAAAAACTCACCTCCCCCCCCCCCTTCAATGTAGTTTCTCAGTTAACTACTAGAGGCAAAAGCTAATGTTCTATAAACTAGGTGTTACCGTGTGTAATGGCTGGCTTCATGCAGGTTATTGCTATTATAAACCATGCTCAACTGTTTAGAAAATCAATAGCATATTAAAAAAAAAAACAAACCAAAATGACTGTGGTATGTCTGGAACAGCTCCCCTGGTAAATTGAGTGTCTGCTGCCACTTAATGACTGATTTTCCCACACACAAAAGGTGGGACTTGCTGTACTTCCTTTACAGTTGAAAGTCACCTACATGTATTTCTAAGTTTTATGTTTTCCTGCTATCAGAGTGCCATTAGACACACTTTGAGGTCATATTTTTTCAGGTAGCAAAATCAGTTTGGACTCACTCAATTTAGAATAACTGCAGAAAATTACAATAGCAGAGACTGATATTTGGTATGTGAAACATTTTTTCCGTGACAGAAATCTGTCCAAAGCCCATACAAATGGAGAGAAATGTTGGCAGCAGTCTAACGGTTAATCAGAATTCCATGTACATATTTAATGCATCATTTAGAAAGAGTGCAGAGCTGGGTGAGTTACTAATTATCCAGGGGTTTGGGGGATTTGCATTTTCCTTTCTCGTACTGCTTCGGTAATGCACTATTCATTTTGCTTCTAAGTTAGGTTAAAGTGTAGTCTAAAAGCTATTGCATCTCCTGCCTTCCTTGATAAAAAATTTATGAGAACTATATTTCACCAACTATCAGCGTGCCTTTTCATCTAGCCAGATGACAGGAAGCTCGGTACATGGGAATTTGTCTCCGTTTCTTCCCTCTGTCCTTTCAACCACTTGGAAAACAGAGTTTAGGTGTTAGGGATGTGTGAAGCACGTGCAGCTGGCTTTCATGGACACGGTAAAATCTTGGCACTTCTAAAAAGTATTAAGCCTTCAGTCAACAGGTAAAAAAAGTATTTTATTTTACTGGTTCATAAAAGAGTGACTACTCCAGTAACAAGGGATGGTGATAGCACAGTACATATACTGTTACTGGAGCTATTATTTATGACTGATCTTTATATGGGTTGTCTCAGAGCTGTCAGTTATGGAAATGCAGACTGGAAAAATATATGGTAAAAATGGTTTCAGTGTGAAAACACTAGCCATGTTTTGTCAGAGTACATCGAATCCCTCATCTTTAAAACAAAATAATGCAATTCCTTTCTTGTCACTAGATGAGCAACCAGAGGTATTCATGATTAGATGAAATTAAAAACATTTTTCTCTTGCAGTTAACCTGTTAAATTAATGAGGTCATGAATATAAAACTGTCTTTAAATAATGAACAGAACGAACTAGTTAAAAAAGAAACATATTTCATGTCAACATCTTATGATAAGCTGGTCTATAGGTATATCTGTATTTCTACATGTAGTAAATGTGTGCATGCTTTCAGCATGGTATAGCTTACCTGTGTTTCCTGCACAAATTTTTATTTCTGCCTTTAATAAACGGTGACAGTATAATTGGTTTGATTCAGCTGGAATTGCAACCTTCTCCTGAACACAGCAGGCTCTGAGGCACATTCACTCACTTGCTCATTCCAGAAGATGCACACGGGTGCTTGTGACTGCAGCTGATCAAAGAGGCAGGCACCTAAACAAAATAAGTTGTGAGTTTCTGAATGCTCTGGACTGAAACATCTCACTCCGAATCAGGGATGCTTTCAGCATGTACACTGATGTAAGTAGAAAAGACACGGATACCACGTGAGGGAGGGAGAGGGGAGAATCAAACAGGGAATCTGCCTGGGTCTCAAAACCTCTGAACCCACACCTGAGCGAGACAACGTCTTGAGCAAGAAGCGTTTGAGAGGCCGTGAGTGATGCTTGTTGCCCCCCACGG
The DNA here is from genome assembly GCA_034008185.1 of Gorsachius magnificus. Lineage (NCBI taxonomy): Eukaryota > Metazoa > Chordata > Aves > Pelecaniformes > Ardeidae > Gorsachius > Gorsachius magnificus. The sequence continues at coordinate 93,293,333 of CM067081.1, forward strand.
CTTCACAGCACTGCACTCACCAGTCTGTTGTCCCATGGTAAAGAAATGGTCAGTTTTCATCACGGCACCTACAGCTGTGATGCGCCCCGCTCATTTCTCACCCCACGTAGCTGGAGGGGTTGCTCTGCAGGTGATACAGAAGCATTTAGGCTTACTGCAAATAGAGACTGCAGGAGGAATTAGGGTACTGCGACCAGCGCTCAGGCAGACGTCTCAGACAAAGCAGAGTGAACGGAAGTGGGAGGGCAACCCCTCCAAAAGATTTCCAATGCTGCTGTGTACAGAAAAGGGAGAACTGCACCCTGAATAAAGCTTAGCCTTACGCCAGCCCCTCATCCCCCCCACCCTGTAGCTTCCTCTGCGGTTGCTGTGCCGCAGAGCCTGTTGGAGGAGCTCTGGGTGGGGATACCTGGGCCAGTGCCACACCCAGGGGACCTTGCTTGGATGAGGCCTCCTTCACCTGCCACCCGTGTCCCATGTGGAATTTACTCATCCCTCTGAACTGGAGCCATGGAGCTAGACCCACCCTGAACAGGGTTAGACATAGAGATTTCAATGCAGGCAACTGTTCTTCATGTACCTATCTACCAGGGAAGAAATTTAGGAGGATGGGGGTGGGATGCTGATGCACGTATTCCTGTACTAGTTTATGCATGGGTTTTCAATGCCAATGTATTGAAACAACTAAATTTCAAGTGGGGTATATATTCGACAGTTAGTATAGCTAACTGCCTTCTTTGGAGATGAATAGATCATTGCAAGCAATTTAGGAGGAAAACTTGATAAGGAACTTTGCTTTTGGTTTTCTTTGGGTTTTTTGATCAGCATACATGAGTTGACAGGTTGATTTCACCTAATTTCCATTTGGTGAAAATATCAAAACTGTCAAAGGGTATTGATTTGTCATTTTCTGAACAGGAAAAAATTTTGATTATTTCAAAATCAAATTATCTTTTATTCTGAAGCTTATTTATGGTGAGAATTAAATCATTGCAGAGAAAACATGACTGAGAAATCCTTATACTTTAAATGAGTAGACATCTGCTAATCTTGTATGGTACTGTTTCACCATCTCTGGCCCAGAGAGAAAAATCAGTTCATAAGCATCACATATACAGTCACAGGCAAAGATAGAAACAGAATCTACATTTACTAATTTTAGTAGGTCACTACTCAGTCCCTTGCATCCTCCTCACTCATCATACAAATAGGTCTATGTTAGATAAGCATAAACCTCTTTCTAACATAAGTAAAAAATCTCAATTAGCGCTGACTCCAGGTTTTATATATCTAATACCAAAAGGAGTGTTTTTCCAAACATAGATGTCTGTACTGGCGTTGGAGTCCTGGGGTTTGCTCAAGTTCTCTGCATGATTGCTAATTCTTATGAGGTGCAAAAATGTATCTAAAGGCATAAAATCTGAATTTTAAGACTCCTAGTATGACTTATGTAAAGTAAGTGAAAAATGATTCATGACTACGCCTCAATGTAATCTCCCCAAAAGAGAAGAAAAGCCCTATTCACTGATCCCCTGAATCACTGCCTGCATGCTCAGGCTTAGTAGCTTGCTGCTCAGCGCCTGTGGACACAGACATAATGTTCTTTCAAGCCTCCAAACATGTTATGTCAGGTTGCATCGTGTCATATGTGAAGTGACTTAATGGGACATGACACCATGTAGCCCAGCACTGTGCCTGGTCTTGAGAGCCGAGGAGCAATTTGAAAGGACTCTCAACCACACCCATGGTGATTTGAATCCCTGGCTCTGGGGACAATACTGGGCTCCAATGTGACATCGATTTTAAGCAGGTTTCCCTATTCATTTCATATTGTTCTGATGGAAGTCAATGGCACTACCTCAAGCGGATGATGAATATCTGCTCCTTATGAGCCTGGCCACATCATCTTCTCTGTCGCAGAAACCGAAGGATAAAGAGAAGCATCACTTTACATTTGTAACGAAACACACTGGGCACAACATTTCAGTAACTGCTGAAGCAGCTCTACTGTAACCCAATGCAGACAGCTAGAGGTTAAACCTTGAAAGTAGTAGCACCCTACTGGCATTAAAACTGACACAATTACTGTTTTAGCAAGTTGCATATGAAGTTTGTAAGACTCACTGTCTGACTTCAGGGATTCAAAGTAGTACATAAATTGTGTTGTGGTAGTAATTCCTACTTTTTCCTAGTATGTACCAGAGTGTTTCACCAATCTTTGCTGGAGAAGGACTGAGCTAGAAGTCCATCACAAGTGCATCAAACAGCCCTTCTTGTCAGATAGCAATTACCCAAATGCAAATCTGGCAACTGTTTGGCAGACTGCTAAAAGCAAGTTTCACTTTCTCATCTCCTCTCCTCATTCCTCTTCCTTTATTTTTTTTTTTTCTTTTTTATATTTTGCTTGAGATGTTGAACTGTGTAGTGTCAGCTTTGGGGTTGTTAGTGTTCTTCACTTCCCTTTTCACTCTTGACCCTTCCACAAGGGAGCCAGAAAGAGAGAGATGCCGTATTCCTCCAAAAGCTGCCCTTTCACTTGGATTACCAGAATTAGAGAAGCTTCATAAAGGCTCAGATGCTGACACATTGCTACAGATTTAACAGCACCAATAAAGGACACTGTCTCAGCAGCCACCGTGGTCACCCCCCTCACCGAGGGAAGTAGGGGTTATAAAGCTGCCGTCAGCTTGCCAAATTAGGAATGCATTGCTCTTCCAGCGAAGAGAGGCTAGAGCATTTGTAGATGGCACATCTCCTGCTGCCTGAATAGGGACGCTTATCCATGTGTGCTGATTACATAAATGTAAATGGTATCTTTTCCAATCTATTTCCTCACACATGGCTGCCCAGAAACCTTCAAATTAAGGGTACTATCCAGTTTCATAGGTGAAATATAGAAATTGATGGTAACACAATCAGCTCCAAAGAGGAAAGAAAGAAATTCATCTATGGATAATCTTGTTTGTTTACCTCATCCTAATGAATAATAATGTATAATAATAATATCTAAATAATAAAATAAATAAAAATAAATATTATTCTTAAAAATAAAATAAAGATAAGTAACTATTTTCTGATTTTAGTGGATAATTCTCTGTGTAAGTACAGACTTTGTTTTCCAAGACTCCATGCTCATGCGTCCGACAAACTGTTGAAGTTTGTGTTCAAAATTACTTAGTGTAACTACTTTCAGTGATTAGGACAATTTATCTTATGCTAACTGTGCTCATGCAACCCCCAAATGAGCTGACTGATACAAGAGACTGATATTGTAGGACTGGCAACTAGGAAACCTGATGAATAATCAGGGTTGGCATTTTACACACTGTCCTATTAAAGACAGCAAATCCTAGTTTAGGAGATGGAGACCCTGTGTGTCAGTTAGGATACAGCAAAGGAGTAAAAGAAGCAAAAGTTTGGCAGAAATTGAAACTTCCCTTTTGCTAGTAAACACTGTTGCATTTCTTACTAACCCTGCTCAGATGTTCATCTATTGGACTTAGGTCCTCTGTGTGACAGCAAGTGATCCCCTCCCAGGTATCCAGGTGCATCAAAGCTAATTGCTTCTAAATCTATATAGGGTAAATAATTTGCAGAAAACTTCTTCCTCACGGTGTGGACTATGTAGTATGACAATACTTCATTGTGCTTCTTTGCAGTCTTAAAGCTCTCATGTAAACAGAGATTTCTGGACAAGGTCTTTAGAAAGAGGTAAGATTTCAGCAGTAAGCCAGGAGACAGAAGTGACTGAGCTCTAGTGCTGTCGCTGCTGCCTTTCCAGCCACCCTCACTCCACAACCGTATTTTCAAAAGAAACCACTGATTTATACCACTGCTATATTCTCATGTTCAGCTTGAATCCCTGCATGTATTTGTTCAGTCAAGCACTCAAAATTGGTGGCCCCTGCTGAACATTTTGGCTCCAGCCTCCTTACAGCTCAGGTTTCTCCACCTGTTAACCCAGAATGATGCTTAGGCATCTGACTTAAAATTTGCAAGAATTATTTCACTAGAACTAGTAAAGTGAAGTTCAGGCTTGTGTCTACAGCTACAAAGCTATTTTGATAGCTTTGTTCTCTTATTCTGCCTTAAAATTCATTTTCCTGATGAAGTAAATCTCTTCATCAGGCCTTCTCACAGTTAGAAAAATGCACACAGACAGAAGGTGGGGAAGGCTCCCAAGGCCCATATGTTATACAGCATGTTTCTTGCATAAATATGTCATGGGTATTTTAGTAACCTGCTGCCTTCTGGCATGAGATGTATTCAGCTTCCCATTGTTTGCACAGGCAGTCAGAGCAGGGGAGGGGGAGGATGAAAATCCACAGAGGGAAGTCCGATACTCTTCCGTCTTGTCAGGTCATGTTCATTCTGGGGGGAAAAACAGTCATTCTCTGATTTGCAGATATGCTTAATAGTACAAACCACAGTCTTATAGCAAAGCTTAGAAACAAAGCAGAACAAAAGCTAGTATTGTGGCAGTTCAAATAGGAGAATCTACTCATGCTCCCCTCAGTCTTTACTACACAGTCTATTTGTATGCTAAAGAGGAGACTGAATTTAAATTCACAGCTTTTCTCTTTTTCTTTAAAATGGGCTTTCTGAAACATGAACATCTGAGGAGATAAACGTTATTTACAGCTTTGATTTATAACGGTTAACCATCATCTAATCAAGGAATGTGAATTTGTTGTCTGTTTGGTTACCTCCAACGCTTGTAAGTCGTTATTTATCAACAGAAACCACACACTTTTAATTTCATGTGTTAATTTATAGATCTTGCTCAAATCTTATTTAACAGACTGATTTATAAACATCAGACAAAATGATCCAAATGATAAGTGTTAACTTTGCCATCAGATTTATGCATTCCAACTAAGAACATGGCTGCATTCCTTTGGTTGGTTTACAAATGATAACATTAATTAGTTCTCTAGCTGTCTGATTAGAAAATATCTTCTATTCTGGCCGTTAATTTCCGATTTATCTTTTTGACGTATAACTATGTCTCACAATTTGTTTCCACAGAGTTCTGATTTATTAATGCAATGTGCTAAATTTTAAAACATAAATTTTGAAAGCTCTGAAATAGATGTAAAAAAAATTCTGACTGAAAAATAATCCTTAAGAGCATAAAGTAGACTTTTTTAACAATTTTGCTTGAAGCAAAGGGGAACTATTGAGGGAGTTTGCTGGGAAAGTTTTCCTCTTTTATTCCTTCTGCATAAAAAAACCTCTGGATTTTAAAGCCCCGGCAACTGCTAGAGACAGAGATGTAATTCCAGTGTTACAAGCACTGATGTTTTAGTATATGATCTGACTGAACTGAGACAATTAGAGGCTACTGGGCTCAACTTAGGGAATTGGGACACAGTTTGGTTTCAATATACCAGCACCTCCAGTGTTTTCCTTCTTTGGGAGAATAACCAAAGTATTTTTTGACTTAGCAGGAGTTGTACATTCTTTTCCCAAATACCTGCTGCAGAATTTGTGTTTATCTGTACCATCTTCTCAGCTACTGAGTGCTGAGTTGCTGCCTTCTGGCAAAGACACTTGCTGCTCTAGGGATCCTGGGCAGGGCTGCAGAGCCCTGGGCAGGGATCAGCCCAGCAGAGCAGTGACCTTCTAAGGCCCTCTGTGTTCAGCAAGAGGGATTTTTATGGTCCTTATAAATATTACACAAAATTTAGCTGATCCTTTTTGTTTATTTCTTTCCAAGATTCCTCTTCCTTTTTTCACCTGATGGACTTTTTTGGGTAGTTTCCCACCAAACATTATGTTCTAGAAAGGCCTTTATTCTTTTGAAATAAGCCTACAGACAGCTGTTGTCAGAAAAAAAAAAAAAAAAGGAGGAGGGCTGTTTCTCTGTGTATTCTGCTAGGGCCAAAACCTGGTTCCATTGAAATAAACAGATTTTGCCATTGATTTTACTGTGCTTGAACTCTGGATTTTAAAGAAGCAGGGGCAACTAATATAGGGTAAAGTCATTCTTGAAAATCTGTACAACAGCAGTGACTAAAGAAATCAAGCAGAAAGATTTTGATTTGTTTTGGGTAACTTTACAGACACACTATAGAAAAAATGCTGCATTGCCTATCCAGGTATTTCTATGGAATACGTTATATAACTACTAAATAAGGCTTGCCTCCCTGTGCTGCTATTTCAATGATACCAGGACTCAAATGGCACTGGAAGGCTGTTTGTACAATATATTGCTAAGACCAGTAAAAAGGACCTGCAGAGTAACATTGCAAAGGATCTAATCACTCTCAAATTTACAGCCGCGCTTAAAGCTTCAGCATCTAAATATAATAATGCATTTCATGGTTTATTTAATTAAAATAATTACTAGATGAATTTTTGTATTATAGTATTGCAATTCTGAAAGTGAACCTCTCCCTGGAATCAGTGCAGGATCCATATCTCTCCTTTTGTGTTTGTATAAAACCCTTCAGCTTGATTAGAGGATTTTGGGAGCCACTAAAACCACAAAGAGTTTGGGAAGCACATCTTATTGCTAATGAGGTTTCTTATTATAAAATGCTGTTTCCATTCACATGCAGCCTGGGCGAAGTTCAGAAACTAACCCTCAAACATTTCAAGTTGGTGGTCAGTCTGAAGACTTTGAGAGGAATTTTACTTAAAGCAGCCCAGCCATTTTTTTAATTGAAGCTACAGAAAAATGTTGTTCTGCACTTCATAATCTTGCATTTAAAAATTCTTCCTAAAATTCTGACTTTTAAGAAGATCTAGAGGTCCTATGCTCTTGGTTTTCACATTTGGCAGAGAATGGATGGTGCTGTTTTGTGCATCAGGTATGGGTCTAGATAGAAGTTTTTAATGTAAATATTAATATAGAGATAAATATATGAAAATATAACTCCCCATACATGACTAACAGAGACTTTTTTGGCTTTGCTGCTCCATGTAATGGAAAGCTAGTGTTGAGTCAAGTACTAGGACAAATTAGTAAGATCCCAGTTCCATGCTTAAATAATTATACAGTCTCTTATGCTTTTGCTAGCACATTTAGAAATAATTTGAGGTTTCTGTGGGTATCTCTATGCTTCTAAGTAAAAGAAGAAAGAGGAGAAAAGCTGAGCACTGCACCCCACTCCTCCAAACTGACCACCCAAACAAGGATATAAAATTTGATAGATTGTTCACTCCAAGAACTGATCCAAAAAGATAGCATGGGGCAGATGATTACACTGTTTGGTATGTTCACCTAAAAAAAAAGTCTTCTAACATCTCTTCAGGCTTTGTGTCCTTAAACATACCTATATATCCTTTTGTCATGCCCTACAGCATGTAATATATATCTTCCATTTCATGCTATAAAAACAACTCCCTGATGAGCTGCAGCAGAGCCCAATTCCTTGCAAATCTTTGGGCTGCAAAAAAACACACACAAAATAATAATTTTGTTTTAGGACCACATGAGCCTCAGAGGAGACCAGGGGCCTCATGCTAGGTCAAAGACCCAAACTCTCTGCTCTAGGGGGATCTGGTCTTAAACATTGTGTCCACAAGTCAGCCATGTTACTTTGGCCTTGGGAGCCAGAAATCAGTCCCTGTTCCTCTTTTATTTAGCAGTGTAGATGTAGTCAAGATGGATTGTACAATATTGGACACCTCCTTAGGATCCAGTAGCTGAATCCCCATCAGCGAATAGACACGTACCTCCCACACTGCTCTTGCTGTCAGAGTACCTTTGTGCCACAGGCAGAGCTTGAGTCCTCTCCTTCGACCCCACACCCAAGGTGAAGAAGGTGCCAAGACTGTAATAACTTGCAATGCTCTGGGGAAAGGCTGACAGGCCTCAGAGTCAGGATTTTCTCTCTGATGCTCATAGGCTACGTCATCACCCGATGACGCCTCAGCAAGATATGAAAAGACAACCACATGAAAACAAGAATGGCAGGGAAAGGAAGGTGGGGAGAGGAGGGAGATCTGCTAGCAGTCAGATGATTCTGTTGGATCCCAGCCTGTGACTGATCAGAAATTGGAGCAAGATGACAAGTGAATGACTGCTGCTTGGAGAGGATGCAGTAGGAAAAGAAAGAAAAAGGAGTAAATTGGTTTTGAAATTGGGGTAGCTAGTAGTTATTTCAATTAAGACAGTCATGTAGGTCCTTATAGTCACTGTCAAGAAATAAGACACTAGCAGAGCGTGATTCTTCGCAACCTAAAATAAGCATCTAAAATAGGTCAAACATACCCTCCTACACTTCATTACAGAAGGCACTTAGGAGACCAGGTCAGACATAGACATTTGCATTGCAGAATATGAAGTTAGGTGAGATGAATCCCACCTGTATGGACTACCAAGAAGATGATTCAGGACTCAGATCTGGGAAAGATCAACCATGACAGGTTAGAAAGGGTGGGTTGGGAAAGAAACAAACTTAGGGAGATTGAGGAGAGCCTCTGCCCCCTGGAATACATCCCCTCTGTTGAGACAGGAACAGAAGTTCAGAGTCCTGAGTCTCACACTTCCTTTGCTGTCCAATAAACGTGTATGAAAAGCACTGGCAAAGCAATTGCAGGCTCACACCAGTACTGATAGTGGTAACTACTCCATTAGCTTAAGTGACACATTCAGCTGTTTTAATGATTCCCAATCTGCTGCTGACCTATGCAAATATCAATATGAATCCACAAGATGAAAATAGTTTTGAAAAACAAAACACCAAGTAAATTGCACACATGCACAGAAATACATTAAAGAACATTTTTCATCTCCACAAGCTTAATAACATTCTTTTAATGTTGTTTGTGTGCTCAGTAATGGTTTAAATTTCTCTGGCTCTTGAGCATGGAATTATAAGTATACAAAATAAGACTGGAATTTCAGTGAATATCTATCACATCGAAAACTATATAATGGGATTCAAATCCAAAAACTGAACGGATCTGCAAAATTCATTATTAGCAACTTTGTAATACTGCTGCACAACATTATAAAGTGATTCCTTCCTCCAGACCTGTCATTTCTGCCCCCATGTCCATATTATTTTATCAAGAATCATGTACTGTACTCCAATCCTTCAATGCTGTCCATGCACTCGTTAAGGTAACTGTCTTCGCCTGTAAAACCTACTAAATTTTTTTTGTTCTCAGCATCAGTTAGGCAATCTCAACTCCTTAGTGCCAAAATTGTCTCAAAGTCCAATGTATGTAAGCACAGCAGCTCACTGTCATCCTTCTCCAATGCTAATGGAGCTTTTAATTTCTTTGTTAACCCTTTGAAAATGCCAAGTAAAGATTTACAATCTCCCTGTCCCTGCAGGGCCTCTGAAAAGGAAACCATCCAGATGGCAAAACGCAGTTCTGCAGTAACCCTCTCCCACAACTGCCAAATGCAGGAATGTGCTAAAGGCGCTGAATGCTCAGCACAAGAAATTTCACAACTCATTAGCAATGCCACATCAAAATAATAAAGAACAAAACCCAAACTGAAGCCCAGCAGGCTGCAATCCCAGGGGTTAGCTGGCAGCAGCCTAGATGAGAATTTGATGTCATGATTTGCACAGATAATGTTTCTTGACCACTATTTTGTACTACAAAAATGTTACAAGCCTAAATGTATAAAAAAGTTGCAAAAAATTATTGACTCAGTCACCTTTTGAGGACTCAGCTGCTGAAGGGTTTAGAACTCCCTTGGTATCTTTTCAAGAATTAGAAGCCAAATTATTAGATTTTTTTTTCCCTAAGAGAGGGTACAGCTGCTTTTGCCACCCTAATTTTTACATTACTCTTTCCTGAAAGAATGCTGGGGGAGTGTGAAACTGATTTTAAACTCCTTTTGGCAAAAAGAAGCAGCAACTGAGCTCTGGGAAACCTGAAATTCTTTCCGCTAGAACTTCTCACTGCAGGCTGACCTTTTCTGTATTCAGCACTGAGGACATCATGCTGTCTACTGGTTACTGACAACAAACTTTTTTGTTCCAGCTCTCCAGATTTTCTGAGGGGAGAGAAATGAGTACATTTTGAAACAAGACAAATTATTTACTGCCAGATTATTTACATTAACTGCTTGTGCTTCTTATCCATGAGCAAACTTCAGTTTTCTGAACTCATTTGGTATTGAAGGTGATTCAACAAACGCAATCTGCACATGTATTTCAGCACGTGGGAAGCTCTTCAGCTGCTCAGTACAACCATTGCTTGAAGAATACATCCATTTATAATTTGATTTTCCCACTAGAGTGTTAGCGGCCCACTCACAAGTCACTGTCACTGATGTTTGAGGGATTACAGGGTTGACAGCTGGCCAGTTTCCAGCTACCCTTGACTCATGTGAACCGCTGCATGCATACAGCTGATTAGCACGGGGCCACATACCTGCATGTCTCCTGCTACCCCTTTATTTATTATTTCTTTGATTTGTGCGGTAGCAGCCTTAACTGGCTAAACAACAAAACTTTTTCTGAGCACAAGATGAAGTCACCGGTGGCACTGAAATATTTGTCTGATGAATTTTAAAACAGTAATCGCATACTGGAGTTTGAATTCACACCTTGCTTCCCCTCCTTTCTCAGAGGATTACCTGGGGAAAGGGGAGCACTCCAGTGGGTGCTTCAGAGTGAGCCAATGGGAGGTTTGTGGCGTTGTGGGAATTTGTATGGCACTTAACTAGCATGAGTTGAAGGATATTGTCACTGTTTTCCCCTTCTCCTGCTTCAGTCCCCACCCTCCCCCAGCTCTTCTCTCTTCCTCTCCCCCTTTTCTGCCTCCCTCCATCCCCAATTCCCCCTCTTGCACTTCTGACCCATCCCCAGGATCCCAGACATCCTTTCCCATCAGCCCCTGCACCTCCTCTTGCACCAGAAGCCAGCTCCTGTCTCATTCTGGAAAGGGTGGACCCAGGTTCCTGGGCATTTGACTATGTGATTCCATTCATTACAGGTTTTATGAAGAACTTAATTATATAGGCCAATTTGTAACAAAATTCTTTGTAGGATCACCTGCTATGAATTGATCTCCATGATGGAAAAAGAAGTATTTCCTACATTGCACTGTGAAAATCAGCTTCTCACAACTTCCTTTAAAGTCCTCTTAATGTGCAAAAGCTGGCATTTGATTGCTGACTGCAGTTTCACAGGTCCCTCCTTGGGGAACTCCTAAATTACCCTAATATTTTGGCAGGCATGACAAGGACATCCTTGAGGTAGGGTTTTAATTAGGTCACATAGCAGGACCAATAGGAGATTATACAACAGGAAGGCTGCACCTTTTTATGTAGAGGTATGTGATCATAACGTTAGAGTCAAGACTGTCATTTTTGTATAAATCTTATTTATGTTCAGGGTTGCTATCTTGGTTGCAAATATTTTCTTCAAACTAAAATCTGACTGACAAACCCATAACTTGGAAGCAAATATTTACATTGTATGGAAAAAACCTGCAGTTTGGTGCTTTGGCGTTTCATGCATTGCATTTGGAGATAAAATAAAATCAGTCTCCATTTAAAAAACAAACAATAAAACCACACCACAGCCAAACAGTGATCTAAAATGATGTCTCTCTGGGGAAGCAAAGAAAGATATTCATAAAGGCTAACATTAGCCTTGGGAAGGAAGTCTGCTGTATTCCCTTTATGGCCTAAAGTAATGAAGGCTCCTCCATAGGGTGATCTGGGGCAAGAGACTAAGTTTAGGTGCTTTGAATCTAGCCCCCTGCAGGAATCTGCCTCTCCACTGCCTGTGGGCATGCGCTTGCAGGCTGCAGAGGGTCTTTCTGAATATTCCTCTTAGTGTTCTAATAATGCACTAATAAAAGAGAGTATCCAGGCTTGGAAGAATTAAGCCATTGCAGCAGTTATAAGGGTTTTAGGAATCAACAACAACAACAACAAAAATTGCCCCTTTTTCTCCCTCTGTTTGGGTGTGAGCTGAGCACCTCTATCACACAAAGCTTGCCACACTCTTACTCCCCATAGCATGAAGACTTGCCAGGGTATTGATCCTCAAACACCCATTTTTGTTAACAAGCTGAGCATTTGGGGGAGAGGAAATGTATGCCAAACTTAATCATGTCTACCAGCTTGCCTGCCTATAAAATCTGAAATGACAATAAGGTGACTCAGTGCCTAGCATTCTTAAGGGAAGAGCAAGATCCCAGAGGACCGGAGCTTATCATGACTGCACACACTGAGGTCCTTTTGAGGAAATGCCCTGAAAGCTCTTTATAAGCATTCTTACAGAGTGTAACTAGTATTAATTCACAGGGATGTTTTGTTCAAGAGAAGTATCTATTCAAGGAACTCTGTACTTCAGAGGCGGGAGCAGACTAAGCTTCCTTCAAAGCACTCCGCTGGGCTGTAGAAGGTAACAGCAGGACTTGTAGCACACATGCATTTTCAATTCCAGTCTCATAATTGTAGGAAAGGACTTACTTTTAATTCTTTGAAGCTAAAGCAGAACAGAGCCCAGCCCATGTTTTTTTCCAGCTTCAAGGTTCTTAAGAGCTTCCTCTTTTTCATGTACTGTTTTTGTTTCTGAAACCATCAATTCTCCCTTAGCCCTAAGCCACTGATGCTTTACGCTTTGAATGTAAATTAAGGGACACTCGTCAAATTATTTTGATCAAAATTTCATTTCCATGAGTCCTGAAGTCTTTTCCTCACATTAAATTGCATATAAAAATGATTCTCATATCCTTCATTTTCAGATACAGTTACACAGACAGTTTTAGGTTAATACAAATGGTAAACAAATGCAACAAATAATGAGATCTTAAACCATTTCATGAGATTACTGTTTCTCTAACAAGGCAGAACACAAGTCTTCCACAGCACCAACAAGTAAAGCTGAAAGATGTAATCAAACATTGTGGACTATAATTGAGGATTTGGGCAAAACAGGATTAACACATATTTGTCTGGTGAGTTGTACAGTAAATTACAGCTGCTCTAAGGGAACTACTCCAAATTGCTGACTGGGGAAATCTCTAGACCTGTGGAGAACTGTAGGTTTTCAGGATACCTTAGCTACATTGAAAGTATGAAATGCCAAGTGTGAGCAGAATTAATGTGAAATTATTTTTCTCTGTAGCTTTAGCATATCTCCAGTGAGAGGATGCCAATAGTACTAGGTCATGCAGAAGAAGACCTGTCCTGGATCAGGCCCTAGGTCACTCCCAACAGTTTCCAACAATGTGCATACAGATTTCTAGGAAAGAGTAAAAGCATATTTTGATAATTCGCCTGTGTAGTCTCCCAGTTTCCAACAGTTTGCAACTCAGAAGTGTTTTCTCAAGTCAGATGTGGATTCTAAGTGCTCAATAAGGGTAGAGGAGTTGTCTAGACTCCTCGACTTAGTTTAAAGGTTTGGGTTTTTTGGTAGCAAGGCCATAAGTACAGTTACAAATTGTACAGATATCTACATGTGTGAGAAAAAACTTTAGTTGTTCAACTTAGATCTCTGTATTGTCTTATGGAGGCATGACACACCTTCATTGACCACATAACAAACTGATGCTCCAAACTGACTTCGGCACCTATAGTTAAATGCATAAATATAGGATAAAGTGTATAGTGTGAGTCCCCATTTTGTGTGAAAATAAAACTAGGGGTTTAATTTATTTGCCTTTGGGGTTGGGTGGAAAGGGAGAAGATTTGGAAGAGAAAGGAAGATACCAAAACTAATTTCTCAGAGTTATGATGTGCTAACAAAGGTGAAGTGCTCTTCACAATGTGTGTGAAGGCCTAAAGAGCAGCTTACCCAACCCAAGCTTAATTAGCAGCAACGAGCATCCCTAGCTGGACTCTCAGCATTTGAGCTCAGCAGTTCAGCTCTGCCCAGATGTTGGTTACCACCATGAAATTTCTGTCCTAGCACCGTAGTCACAAGCCAAATTCTTTGATGTAATCAATATTTCAGAACAAACTTCTCTTAATGGTTTCTTTGGAGGTGAGGGGGTAAGAGATTAGCTTTGTTTTTTTGTAAAGACTGAATACATTGGAAGAGTTGACATTATTGTTTGGAGTTATTGGTTTTACAAGACACTGTGAAGAGACCTTATTAATTTTTATATTTTACCTTTTATAATTTATGATGAAGTGTGAATTTAGAGCTATATTTGTAGGAACATTGAGTTTGCAAACATACTTTGCAAATATACTTAAGCTCTAATAATTAAAAACTTGATCCATCTCAGTCTGTTTTTTCAGTAAAATCCAGTGAATCCCTAAACATAAATTCAGACGCACTCCTCAATTTTATTTTTCAAATAAAATAAAGAATATACACATTTCTACTGTACCAAAAAAAGAAAGGAACATGACAACCTCTAAATGTAATCTTGTTGAATTGAAATCAATTCCACAAACCACTTTTAGGTCTTTAGTTTGTGGATTTAAATTGCTTCTAAAATCTCATTAACAAAACCTCTGTATGCAGAGATTCTAACTTTGCTATGACAAAAGAAGGCTGTTCCCGACCCATATACACCCTTCACATTCATTTTCACACCTCATGCTGAAGAGATAAAAATACTCTATTTTTGGCAGACATGATCTGAACATTGTGATGACCTTAAACTTTGAGACAGCTTTAAAAATCAGAACATGGAGTTGCAATTTTACATTAAATAAAGTATATGAATTATAAAATTATGGATGCAAATAATTTATTTAGAATGATTGTTAAATTTTCAGGGATTCCCATATGTAGATTAACTCTACTTGTATGTTCCTTATCTTGAAGATTTCTGATGTGGCTTCTTTCCTACACATTTCAAAGTTGATTTCCAACTTTTTAACTAGTTCAATGTATTAAAATTATGTGAAAATTTTTGTTTGTTCTAATTGCAGAAGACAGAGTCCTCAAAATCCAATACGCATTTAACCTCTGTATGTATACCCAATAATATAAATTTATACACTATTGCAGAAACTCTCTATAGAAGGACAATTATTTTCTGGGTTTTTTTAAAAGAATTATTTGCCATGTGAAAGTGGCAACTTTAAAATATAAGTAATTTCGAAGATTCCAATCAGATTCAAATCAAATCTCTGCCTTTGTTATTAATTTCTTTTTTCACTTTTGTTACATTTGTCTGCACAGACAGTCACAATGTCTTTCCTGATAGTTCACTGCCTTAGGTATTTATTCCTGTATTGATATGAGTTAAAATTGCTGAAGCACAACCAGATGCCTTAGGCCTAGGTGGAACAAATCTACAAACCATAAATCTGACAAATTATCATCATGTATTTTTAAAAGTCTTGTGTGATTTACACTTGCAGCTGTACATCAAGATGAAAAAATATGGTGACTAGTTAGCTTTAGAATAGCAGTACTGGATTACAAGTGTGTGATTTCTAATAACTTTTTTCCTAAAAGGTAAGAGATGGTGATATTTGTACTGTTATAGAGAACATGACCCTGAACCTTCCTATACATGTATTAAAAGTT
This sequence comes from Gorsachius magnificus, assembly GCA_034008185.1. NCBI lineage: Eukaryota > Metazoa > Chordata > Aves > Pelecaniformes > Ardeidae > Gorsachius > Gorsachius magnificus. Next base: position 93,308,755 of record CM067081.1, read on the forward strand.
TTTTGTTTATAATGATAGTTTACCCTCGTTTCACATAATGTAAAAGCTTTAAATAATAATAGAGTATGAGGAGGTGTATTTGGGGCGAGATACCAAGAACTAAAGCAAAGGCAGAAAAGTTCTGTCTATGATCTATGTACGAGTAGCATAAGTTAGAACTGAAATGAAAATTTCCTGAATAATTTCATAAAGTATTTGTAGTGTGCACCAAGAAATATGTTCCGTTCATCTGCTCTTTCATCTTTCCTATCCAGGGTTCACAGACTCCTGTACATTTCACATACCAGGTCCACGTAGCGTTTGGACATAGATGAACTCAATCTTTCCTGCCAGCATCTCTTGGGTTGGTGCTGGGCTCCATCTTCCCATTCTCATCTGGGAGCTGCTAACCTAAGCTCTCTTTCAACATTCCTGTTACACTGGGTCAATGTGGAACTTGGCTGTCAAGTTCTGGTTTGTCCTTCCTTGAATATTCCCTTCCAAAATGGAGCTATGGACACTGTGAGCTATCTTAAGGACTCTCGTCCTAGCCCTTATAACAGCATTTCTGATCCTACTGCAAAGTCAGATCCTACCTCTGACCTAAAAAAACAGCCAAACGTAAATCTGTCTTAGATATTATTCTTGATGAACTAGCAAAAAGAGATGATGAGTTGCCTAATACCACATTAAAAAAATGGTGGCTTCACATAGGAAAAACAGTGGTAATGGATTACATTTCAAAGCAGCATGATTCTGTACATGAGAATTTTAGAACCGCAGGAAGTTTTAAAAGTTGTCAGAGTGATATTTAGCATGAGGATCAGGGGTTACAATACTCACTGAGTCAAAATCCTCTAATACTGAAAATCCCTAGGCTTTTGAAGAGGTACAACCTCTCTGGAATTAATTAATTCAGAATATTATAGTACTAATAATTAAGATTAACTCAGAATAATATAGCAAAAATTGCACTTCTGGAAAAGAAGGATTCAAGGAAGGAGTGAACAACAGTGAACAAGAGGATGGTGGGGGCTTGCGAGGGATGTTCTGTCTGCCCCCTGCACCTGCCCAAGAACCTAATCCTGAACACGTCCCCTCACGAAGCCATGTTGCTGTGGTGTCAGAAGTGGTGAGAGACAAGTCACTGGGAAATATATAGGGTTGGTCAAATGATGACCAGGCCTAGTAGTTCTCTGGAAATCCTGCAGGTTATTGCATAGACTCCAGGGCCTAATCTGAGCATGGGAGGGGGTGGTCTGAGCCCAAAAAGAAAGAGCTGTAACACAACTCTACAAGTAGCAGACATTAGATGAAACGTGGAAAATGATAATACAGGTGGGGAAAAAAATTGTCAGAAAGAGTTTAAATAGTTTTCCTAGGTACTAGCTGAAGACCTAAATGTTTAAAACATAGTGAGATAAAATATATACATTGAAATATGCATTGGTTTTCCACAGTCTCTCGCAGGTTCATTCTGCTGGGAACTATTGTTCTGATCCTTCCCTCTGTTCCTCTTCTTCTATCCTTAATCACACTGCACACCCTCCCTTGCCATTTGAATGCCCTCCAGTGAACACTAAGCAACACCACCAGCACTTGTCACATTTTGTTTCTTACACTTTCTTTTCCAGAAGGGGAAGATCTCTTGCCATTTAAACCTTTTCCATCTAAAACTAATGATTTGTAACATTCTTATTTTTTCCTAGGTTTGAAAATATAAAATAGGAAGGAGGCTATTTTTTCTCATTTTACAGAAACATATTCATATTTATTAGGACAAAAGTGAACAAAAGGATGAGTAAAGGAGAAAATATAAGAAGAAGGAAAAATGGTTAAATTACACTGACATATGCTTTTGCAGCCATATTATTAGCAACAGCCATAATAAGGGGCTGTCTGCCTGTATAAGGGTCTTACTCTGGAAGATATAAAAGCAAGAAAACCCAGCAGGGTTTACAGGGTGATGTCCAAAATGAAGAACTAGTTTCAGATTTCTGAAATGGGGATTTTCTTACTTTAGGACTTTCAGATCTCTAGAACCATTTGAGCTAAGTCATAGTGATGGACACACATTTTATTTCCACTGCCTAAGTGAGATTTTCTTCTGATATAACGTTCAGAGAAGCCCATTTTAACTGTGCATATAGAATCTCTTTTGCATTTGAAAAATGTGCTAATGTGCACAGGATGTATTTATTATTCATGTCACACCTGCTGTAATTTACATACCTCAGGAAAAAGTATTCACATTCTGGGTTTTCATTTGTTGCACAGACAATACTGATAATGCTCACTAGAGTTGTGCAACTGTCTTAAAGTACAGTGTTGGTCACCATGGAAATTTAGTGTAACTAAATAATCTTAGCACACATTTCACATTCTTTTATACATTACTATAATATTCCTTATACTTAGCGGCAATATTTCCTGAGCACTTTGGCAAATGGTGCAGTAATGGTATTCACTTATTCACAGAGAGCAAAAGGGTATACTTTTAAGAGCAGGAACTGAAGCAGGTACTGCAGGACTCCATACATATTTTCCTAATGGATTAAAGTTTCATACTTTGCAAGCAAAAGAATATTGGTCTTCCTAATAATGAATTCTGTGGACTAAATCTGAAATTTGAAATTTAAAGTGAGTTTTTCTGGCTTTGAATCTGAAACATTATGCCATGAGAACTTTATTAATTTTTTCGCAAGAACTGCAAGACGATACAGCTCTGTAGCTATAATGTAGTTCCATTAGAAATGAAAAATTACAAGACTCAGTTTTTAGCTTTTACAGTAAGTAAAAGCCAAACAGATTCAAACCCAGTGAATGAAAAATTGCTATCACAAACTGACAAGGAAACCAAGAGAAAATACTCTCAGGCCAGAAATCATCTTCTACCTCTTGTGCAAACATATAAAAAAATTCCAAAGGAGAAAGAGATCTGCCCTCAAAAACTGACATATCTCTTCCTCCTCCTTCTCTTTTAATTAGTGGAAAGAGCAAAACTGTTCTTGGGGATCAAAGATCTATACAGGAAGATACCCAGACTCATCAGAAGAGTTTACTATAATATATTCCTAACAAGTTACTATGCCATCAGAGATCTTGTTGCTGTTTCTGTTTCCAGTGCTGAGGTAGCTCTGAAATGCTTAAATAAGCAAGGACTTGCATAGCCTTTATCTCTATAGGCTCAGCTCAAGGCACAGAGGTTGTGCTCCTTGCATTACTCTCTTGCATCCCACAAGATACCTTGAGGTCAGCTCATTTCCATGGAAGTTTGTGGCAACTCTCCTACTCTCTCCAAGATGTGGATTCACTGCTGCTGCCCACACCATAGGGCCCTGCCTCTCCTCACTTGCAGCCGCCTCCTTTGCCTCTCAGGAGGGGTGTTGTGCCTCTTTCTGCCCTTGACACGGCACTGACAGAGCCCCTCGTTTTCCCTCAAGGCATGTTTATTAAATAGGGCTCTATGACTGCTCCTACTGCACATCAGCAGCTCCGTGGCTTCCACTTTTATTCTCTGTTCATACCAGGCTTCCTCATCTTTCCCTTCTGTGCCCCTCTTTTCCCCATTTCACTTCCCTGCACCTATCTTTTATGTGCATCAGTCTACTCCTGTCTGATATTCTGGAGTCTGGTTTTGAGCTCTACATTAGTTATATTTTCTCAAGAAGAAGTATGAAACAGTGAAGTTCTGAACTCAATCCCTTTGTGAATTCAAACCAAAAGCAAAAGTCTGGCCCGCAAGCTGCATAGCTGCCACCCAAGCTACTGCTGATGCTTGCTAAACACGTTGTTGTCTTTGTTATTCTATAAGACCTCAGAAACAATCTGGTCACCATCAATCTAATGCACTTTAAATGCAGATTTTGCTGTTTTGCTTCAGAAACCCAGCTAGTATCTTTAATACCATTCAAGGCTTATCTCTGTTGCCTGTATACCCTGTTGTATTTTATCAGAGGTCGATATGATCTGAGCGCTCTGTTTCCTGATACTCTTCTGGGTTCAATAGATTCTCTTTTGCCAGGAGCTGTAAGTGTGAATCCAGATGTTCCCTGCTTAGAAGTTAATGCTTTTTAGCATGAATTGTTTCAGGCAGTAATACTTAAAAAAGTCAAGAGTAACATGTTCTCCTGCAAAAACCTTTAACAAGAACTCATCTAAGCCAGAAATGCTTCACCTATACCACCTGGTCCCTGCTCGCTTGCACAGTTTTTCCTATGTGGTTTTTAAAGGATCATTTATGTCATTTAAGGGTTTGCAAAGATCAGTTGCGGAGTGCTGTCGCTTAATAAAAATTGACAATGAATGCAATGGATACAGACTGTTCTTGTAGCTTCCTATGGTTGCACAGCTTTGCAGGGAAGGACAGGACCCTTTAGTCAGAAAGCAGGTGCTTTTCATTTACCAGTTAGCCAATTTCACATTCTTCTTCAGTTTAGGAGATGAGCAAACTACTAAGCAAAACAAGCTGTGCATTTAGTTCTATGCATACTAACAAATATTAATATTAAGGCCTTGCAAGACTTGTAGTCTGACTGAATATGTAGAATTGTCTCCCGTGGTCTACTAATCTGTCACAAAGAATGACAGATATTTGTGAGTCCTTTTGAGTTCCCATTCCATTTAGTGGAAAAACTATCACAGATTAAAAGGGAAAAAATATAGGCCTCACCTTAGTTTCATCCACAGTATTGCAGAAAAGCTAACTGTAATAAACTCTTCATGTTTTGCACCGATGGCTGGAATTTCTAATGTGCTTGGGTGAGTTTTGTAAATTAGTGAGAAAGGCAGATTTATTTTAAGTATACTGTACTACAAAAGTAGTTTGTTTATTTTACAGCTGTGTTTAAGGAACAGTCAAAGCCAAAAGCAATAATGATACGACTAGTGCAACTGTAAGAGATAAGAAAGAGCTGTGTATATATATAGACCATCTTGTGTTTGAATCATCTGTATGGAATCCTCTGATTAGTCATGTTGCCGAGCTGCTTCCTTCTCTGGCACAGGGTTGTGCAGTTTACTAATGAACTATTTAAAGCTAACACCTAAAAATCATTAATAGAACCTTTTAATAAACCCACTCAGACTACTTTTTTCCAGTTATCTTGACAGGTGGGTTGAGTTTAAAGAGCTTACACTATATAATACTATAAAGGAAATGTGCTATAGCATGTCCTGTAGGACTAACAGTCTCAGTATGATCATCTTTCCTGAAACACACTGCTGTCAAATATACGTTATTAGTACAGCAAAGCTTTTACCTTAAAGAGAAACATCCAGATTTTCACATTGCAGGACATGAACTCTACAACTGCCTGAAATGAGGCTGTAGCAAGGTGGGGGTCTGTCTCTTCTCCCTGGTAACAATTGATAGGACAAGGGGAAATGGCCTCAAGTTGCACCAGGGCAGGTTTAGGTTGGACATTAGGAAAAATTTCTTCCCCCAAAGGCTTGTCAAGCATTGGAATGGGCTGCCCAGGGAAGTGGTCAAGTCCCCATCCCTGGAAGTATTTAAAAGCCGGGCAGATGAGGTGCTGAGGTATATGGTTTAGTGGTGGGATGTCAGGGTTAGGTTAACGGTTGGACTTGATGATCTTAAAGGTCTTTTCCAACCTAAATGATTCTATGATTCTATGATCTAGGAAATTCTATTGCAATGAACAAATATTGCTTCCGTCGACACAATCAAGTTCCTTTCTGTTGCAGTCATGTTATTCCAGTTTTACACCTGTGTAGCCAAAATGACAATTGGTCTATTTGTCTTCTCCAGACTCATGTTGATACAAACAGCACTACACCCCTCTATGAAGCTGTGGTATTTATAGTGATTTTGGTAAACACTCACTACACTGAATCATACAAATCCTTTAGAAAGTACTGTTTTCAGCTTAATTTTACAGGTAATTCCTGTGTCACTGAATTGCAGTTTTTCCTGTAATCATATCAACTTATTATCATAAAACTGGTGAGCCAATGAAGAACCCATATGGTAAATTGTTTCTGGTATTTCCACACCATGGTTTCCTCACTGTCCATTCAAGGTCATGAGTGATATTTTTGCTGCAACCCCTGAATGTTTTCAATCAACTTGAAAACAAGGGTTTGAAAGTGATTGCCCTAAAGCCCTGCATATGGGGTAGAGATATGGTGAGTACACTGCAAGCAGTTTTTAGTGATACTGTAATGGCAAATATAGGAAAAGAAACTGAAAAGAAAATAAATCATAAAATAGGAATGTGAATTTATTTCTCAAATTACCTAGAAGTTCTGACATATACAGGCCTAGGAAGGAGCACACAGTCTTGAGAATTTGCAGTTAAGTTATGGGAAATATGGAAAGGCTGTGGTACATCTCTTGTATCTTAAATCCATTGGCAACTTCAGATCCACTGTAGGTAGTAGTTCCTATTTCTCAGGGAAGCTGGTACAGACCTACATGCCATACTTCCATCATTGCTTTTATTTACGCAGCTAAATCCTAATACCAAAGGAGAAAAATTAAGTCATCTTTAGTTAAATCACTAAACAAGTCTGGATAACAGGCTGGTTTTATTTGTTACTTAGTTATTTTTATTTCATGCAGCACTGCTGAAAGATTTACTGTCATGAGGAGACAAACATGGTGGAGAACAAACACAGACTGCACTGACAGAGTGAGAGACCCCACAGTATCACAGAACCTAGTGGAGTGTCCTGACAGAAATTGAAACACTGAACCATTCCCAAGTTACGTCAGGGCGTAGCAAAAGCAGGCGGCTCTGAAAAGGATCCCACCAGACTCTGATGTGGACTTTAGCAGATCAATCTCAGGGGACAGTTGCTTCTCTGTGTTGTTAGCACCCACCATTAATCATCCTACCACCCAGTGCTCCAGGTTAGAGCAGAGATATGAGCAGACACGCTACGCCTGTAGGATGAGCACACCTATTGTGTCTGAATCTTAATGTAATACAAGTTTAAAGGAGAAATGCTTGCATAGCAGGGGCTTCATTTGCTTCAGGTTCTGAAGTTTTCTGGTGGTAGGAAAGCTTTTCCCTCTGCAAATGATGAAAAATGTGGTGGTGGTGGAAAGGTTAATTTCTGACCACCCCTACCAGCATTTGTGTTTGTCTCATTTTCTCAACAGAAAGTTATCATTATTTCACAGGTTCCTGAAAAAAGTTTGTATCATACTGAAAGAATTCCTGTGGACCCAAGCATTAGTTCAGAATGAAAAATTCACTATGATAAATGTTTCTGCAACAAAGTATAATGACTTGCAATGTGCTGCAGTAATGCTTTAGTGCCTTATATCTTCAATTCGCCTGAAATCAGTCACTGAACTAACCACTATTAATTTATATTGTATCCATGTGGATGTCATATGCAATCTCATGAGACTTCTATTGTAACTCAGCAGTAATTTAACTAATCATTAGAAAGAGTATCTTAGCCTAGTGAAATAATTTCGTATTCATCATAATAATACCAATCATAATGGATTCATGTGATATTACTGCCACTGTCATATACACTGCTACAAAAATTCCATTATAATTTCGTTATAAAGTAACATTATAATAAATGACCAGTAGTATGGGGGCAAGATGGCACTGTAAATCTGTAGAGACACTATATTTTCTTACAGTACTTTTACACCCTGAAAAAGCAGTATAGAAGTGCTTGTTTTCAGAGACCACCTGCAGAGAAGTGGCTAACAAGCAGCACCTATAGGTAAATTATTTATTAAAATAGGGGATCTATTACAGTGAGATTAAATTTGAGAAAGAAAAAGTTTTACTTTTGTTTGGTTTTTGCTAAAGGACAAATAGAGTGTTTGGAGGAACTACCAAGTGGTTATTCAAAAAAGACTCAATTCTCATGTCAAATAATTCAGAAATTTTTAGGCCCATGTCAAAGCAAGTAACTGTAGCTCTGATAGCTTTAGCCCAATGAAGTCTTATCTGCTCAAAAGGTAAAAAATTATCTCTGCCCTGAGTCCTGAACTGTGATCCTACGTTTTGGTTTAATCAACCTGTCTCCTTTTTATGTTTTCATGATTTGTAAAGGTCTCCTTCTCTTTGTTCTCAACACCACAATGACTTTGAAGTTTAGTTTTGTACTTACACATATGAAAGTACAGCCTGTTGCCACATGAGTCCTTCTAATCAAGCCTGGACAGCTGTGATCTCATCAGAGATGACAAGGAATTTGAAAACAAAATCCAATAATTCACAGGTAAACCACTGGGAACTGTTACTTACTGGTTAAAGCATGTGCCATTCTAAGCCAAGGAATTCAAAACATTGCTTGCCAATATTTATGAAAAGGTTAATAAATGGAAAACCACAAATTAGTAAGTGAAATAAAGTATAGTAGGAATCTGCCTGACGTACAAAGCAGAGTGCCACTACCCACTTCATTTTTAGCAACATGCCTGTTGCAGTCTCATGTCAGGTGCCCCTTGATCCTCTACCATGGGATATTAACTTTCTGTTCCTCCTCATTGATCTTACTACCCTCTGTCCTCTCTATTTCTTTATACTTAACCATTTCTCTGTCTATTCTCCTGTACTTTCTCCTGTTCCCTGGAAGTATCCCATTTCTGTCTTGGCTATTAACTCCTTTTCTCCTCCTCCTCCTCTCCAGTAGCTCATTTTTCTTTGTCCATTTATCCCACTTCATCACTGTCTTGCCTGAAGTAGCTATGCGCTTTCTTATTTTTCAGAATATGCTCGGAAAGCCAGGGAAGATCAGGGCTGTGATATTTCTCATTTTCTTCTTCACTGATTGCAGAGGGGTTGAAGTTGCTGAGAATGGGGATTCCTTTCGCTGGAACTCAGACAGGCAGCTGTCACCACTGCTGGGATCCTGCAGGAATGCTTTCAGAGATGTAAGTGACAGCTCCAGCTACCATGCCAGCACAAGTGAGTAGAGGTCATATTGGGAGGAAAAAGACAGAATTTTACTCTTGTCCCTGAAACCCTTATTAACCAGCCTTGTTATCAGTGCAGGCAGACACCCATGAGGGTGGTGATGGAGATAGACACTGTGTACCACAGGCAATGGGCTTTTAGGGAAAGCTGGCTGCTGCCTTGCTCTACTTCTTTATGTCAACTATTATGAACAAGGAAAAATTTGTCTCAAGGCTGTAATGAAGCAGGAGGAAGGGCAGAGGTGGCCAGCTCCCAGTGTCTGGCTGCCGGCCAAGAGCTGCAGGCCCAAATGTAAGGTCGAGCATCGTGAGGCTGAATCACAAGAGAGCCACTGGTACACGAGAGGAGAGGCATCTAGGGACGGCTGTCATGGGCACTGCGAGCGGTGGAGGACCAAGCGGCTTCAATCAGGTGGATACGAGACAACCATTACATCCAGGAGGAGGGGATGTGAAGCTCCAGAGGTCTCCCAGAGTGACACTGTGAAGGCATGCTGTAAGAAAGGAGCAGCAAAATCCTGGCCAGACCTCTAGCCACAGCATCACAGGTTTTAAAGGTCTGACTTAGGTGGCTCAAAGGGAGGTAAATCCCCAGCAAAGGCATATAAAAGTCACGGCAGAAGAACTATCCAAACAGAGTTTCTGTGCTGGAGAGAGTTGTGTTATGGTTTGTATTACAATAGCACTCAGAGACAACAGCCGGAACAGTGGCCCCAGTGAGTGCATCCCAGTACCAGCTGGAGCACCTTGCCCTGAAGGGCTGTCAAGCTGAACTTCGAAGGCAAAGACGAGCACTGTAAACCTTGCAGCTTCAGAGCTTTCCAAGGTCACACCGCTCTGGCAGGTGAGAGCTAGGAATATCACCCACCTCTTCCAACTGCTCGGTCAGTGCCCTACCTGCTAGACCGTATTTCCCAGCAACAGTCACCCTCCTCTAATTAGTCTTGTTTCCGTGGAAACCTGCATCACAGAGCAGACCCAGTCACTGCTTTGTTGAGACCCTCTAAGGCTGGCTCTGAGGATGACAAATATTCAAGGCCACCACCAGCACACCAAGTACTGTCTCCGTTTTCTTTTTTTTCCTCCTCTCTCCTCATTTCCTTTTTTAACCAACATCACTAGCTCAGGAACTCAGGTATTTGTTCCTCTGAAAAGTCAGGAGAAGAAACATTTGATGCTTTTGCTGTTGCCTTTTCTGGACAGATGATACAGACACGGTCAGTAAAGGCCTAAGAGCCTTTCCACATGATTTGCCTTCTGTGACACTTCAGTTGCACCAAATATCCAACATGAACGTGACTTATAAACTGAAGCTGGTTAAAATCTATGGGCAAAAGGCAATTTACTCCCACCCCCTCATCTCAATCACCCCCCAGTTATTAAGCTTGCATAATGCCCCTGTGGAAGCTACAGACAAAATGTTTGAAGAAAATCACTGCTGGCTTAAGGATATGGGTTTGACTGGGCTACATTTATTCTGCAAGTCAAACAGCTTACACAGATCTTGGCAGCATTAAAAACAAGATGCTAGCAAAGTCACAAAGCCAGGATGCAAATTCTGAATGCCTTGAAACTCTCAGGGAACTGGACCCACAAGACCAATTCTTGATACCACAGACTGATACAGTTTATTTTGAAAGAGTCTGCTACACATTATTAATATGCACAAAATGTCAGTGTGTTTGGATTTAAGTTTTTTGCTTGGAGTCTACTGTATAAAAACATTTAAAATAAAACCTAGCATGTGACAATAAATTTTCTTCTGTCCCAAACAGATCTTGCAGGAATAAATTATTTTGATTTCAAATGATTACAAACTGCAGGCTCTTCAGCCACTATACAAAGTATTGGAAGCTAATATACACAGAGCAGTTACAAGTTTCATTTGCTTAGAATGCCAGAGAACAGGATGTTTTCACTGGAATTTTGCAGAAGATGAGAAGCTATGATGCAGAAAAAATGTTATTGTTTCTTTTAGTTTTCTTGCTTTTCTCCTACTGCTTTTCAATAGGAATTGGGACACTGTGTTACTTAACTGATTCTGACATTTTATGGATAGCATAATCTTGCAAATTCTGCTTGTATTCCAGGTAAATTTTACCTCGTACAGAAGGAAGTAAAATATATTATCTGGGAAGTAAGTATTTATTATTTTCAAGAATTGCATTCTCATTTTCATGGCCCATGCCCTCAGGTAAGTTACCCGAAGCAGAAAGCAGAGGCAGAATAGAATGAACAGACTGTCCTGAATTGATAGAGCTGCTACTAGGGGATGAAGGTTTGGAATACACTTCCCAGCATAGTTTCTACACATACATATAACCTATAACACTAGGAGTAGCAGTAGCATCTCTGCTGCTATAGAATAAATAGTAGGTTTTTTGGTTTTGTTTTTAAGATGATACTCCACAGATTAGATAAGAAAAGCCAGTGCCTTTTGGGAAGGAACATCTTTCATTTTGATATTCCTTTGAACACTACGTCAGGGAATCTTTGCATTTATTTTAACAACATGCAATAATAGTCACCTAAGTAGCCCTGTCTATTCCATTTGTAGGTCACTAATAATGAAATAATCATTTCCCTATTTTTATACAAGATATCACTAGGCAAGGGAAGACACCAGTTACCTACTTATCTTTTTCCTGTTTTCCCTCTCACTCCCCACTTTGCAGACACACTATCGTCCCTGCACAGCACAGCACAGCAGACTCAGCAGTGGCTTTAAACAACCAGTCAAGCACTGAGAAGGTGGAATTCCATCTGGGCAGGCTGTTTCACATTGGCACCTTCTAAAAGATGCAATAACCAAGAAAAGAACAGCTGAAGTAGCTAAAGACATGTTTTATCTTCACTTAAGAAAACACAGACATTCAAAATCAAGTAATTTATCCTCTCTGTCCCCTTATACCCCACATGACATGGAGGTAAAATCCCCTTCCTTGATAGGACACCTCATGCATAAGGTATTGATAAAGATGTGCACAGAAAGGGGAGGACTCTCCTCTGGTATTACTGTTAGGCTTTGGCAACACATTCATTTTGACATGACAAATTCTTAGCATAAATACATATTCTCTCTCACATAGTTGTCTCCCAAGAACAAAATTGACCATGTACCCAAAACTAGCATTTCAGCATATGTGCACACAATAACTCTGAATGGTATCACTACAATGTTACCCAGACAAATAGGCTATTATGGTATAAGCATTCAGGTAACAGCTCCCTGAAACACAGCAAAACTGGTATTAAAATAATTGTTATAATGTGAGTGTGCATTAAACAGGAGGTTGGAAAAGTACTTCAACATGTATTCCTATTTATTCTGCAGGCAGACAAGAGAGCCCAAGGGATGAGCAAAACTCTCTATTTCCTAGCCCAATGCACATTTATATTAGGCAAAAAGAAAGATTGGAAGAGAATAAATGGCAGAGGAAGAAAATGGGAGAGTAATGAAAAGTAATGCCTGAAGTAGACAGATAAGAAAAGAAACAGAGGAATGACGAGGCAAGAAAACAAAGAATCAAGAAGAAGGGAAGGAAGGTGAGCAAAGAGGAAAAGCTGTCTCATGACAGCTTTGCTCTCATGGCATCACCTGGCTTAATTTCCTCTTAGGAAGGCTGGCTTGAAAGAACAGTCAAGACTTCCCATGGAGTCACACCATGAGAAATGAGACAAAATGGAGATGTTTTGTCTGTTCCCTTTCACCCCCTCTCCCAGTTTCCATTAACATCTTTGCACAAGACTGATTAATGTGTATTGACAAATGCCCCTATGGGATAGGGAAGCATCACCCTCCAGTCTCCAAAGTAACACACAATGAGAATAAACAGCTTGTTATAGGTCATACAGGACATCTGTGACAAAGCTGGAAACTGGCCCAGTCCCCTGAATTTCAGTCTAGTTCTCTTAACAAAAAGGTCAATCATCAGGGAAACGTATCAGCTTAGGACATCAGCCACGGCTGTTGTAACGCTCATAACTTTACCTAGTCCTGTGCATGGGAAAGACATACACTTTCAGAATGTTGTTTTATTAATGTTTGCACATCCTTAAATCAAACAACCTTTTTCTGAAAATCTGTAACATCTAGAGTTAATATTTTACATGCTTACCATGCTCCTTCACAGGTGGTAAAGCCGATGGGGGAGATACGGATTTGGCAAATGGTGTAACAACCTTGTCCAACATAAAACACCAGCCAGGAGCAGTGAGGTTCTGGCTAAGCTCCTGCAGTCTGAGAGGGATAGCAATGAGTACCTGTGTCCAGGGCTAAGGCTGGCTTCTGGTAACTGTCCCATAATTGGCCTTCCAGTAGACTTCTCTTATTCTTACACATACATTTATTTAGCTTAATAGATCTGTGAAAATGGTCCCACATCCTAAATTCTGAGCTCTTCCTCTTTCTTGTAGGGCTGAATCAAAGCTGATGGACTGGTCTCTCTGGGACCCTCTTCATGGTCTGGATCAAATCAAACATCAAAGGTTTGGAAAACCACCAAGGCTTTTCCAAATTCTTCAAAGCTAGAGCTCCCCTGCGCTCTTTATGCCATCATCAAGCTGTCTTTTATTTCCCCAAAATGATTTCTCCTCTTTAAACAGCAATATCCCCTCCTCTCTTGTATTGTCCTCTTGTGGAAAACAGGCAGATTCTTGCTTTTCTGTGTAACCAGGTTTCATCCATAGGCAGGCCTGTAAGCACTGGATGTCTTCCTGGTCCATTCACATGGCACCATCTATACCTGGTCCCACTACTCTGCACTCTACTTGGCCCATTTCTGGGGAAAGCCTCTACTCCAGAGCAAACTGTGTGAAATGTCAGACCTCCAGGGGGACTGACATCGGGACAGGTATCTTTGGGGATTCTGAAATGTTGTCTATACTTGCTATACAGCCACTACAACTAAGTTGGTTCATCTTACTCTGAATGAACTGTCTTGAATAAAAGACAGTTTCATTCTGCAAAGGAAGAGTTAACTGAAAATATAAAATACAGGTTTTGAGCATATTTCTCTGTACTACATTTTCCCTCAGAATGATAGCATAACTAAGAGCTGTTCAAATTGTTTGCCAGAGGGGGATAACGAAAGAAGGGAAGAACCATGACACTGCTGCATTCAGATTGAGGAAGTGATACATATAATGAGATACGTTGTAGTGAGGGTGGACTTCATTACTAGAATGTAGAAGACAAGTCATCTGCATGTAGGCATTTCAACACCTGTTTCTGGAAAGGGGATATAACTGCCTCATTTTTCATGCAATATGCTTCCCAAATTTTGATTAATCCCTACTCTTCATGTTACCAAATATTAATCCTCAGTCTTATAACAAACCATCCTAATGCTTTTCAGTTTTAAACTCTCTGATGGCAGAGCTCATACAGGCACAGCAATTATGCAGTGATAACTTATGGGAGCAACTTTCAGAGTTCACAATGGGCAGACTGATTTTTTTGTTTGTTTTATTTTGTTTTTAGAAAGCAGTGTTTCAGGGAGGAAAGCCTCAGGCCAAGTAAAGGTTGCAGGGAAACAATCTGAACTGTAGTCTGCCAGACAGTGATTCTCACTGGCACTCTTAGGTCTACATAAACCTCTCCCTTTAATTCACAGCAAAATCTGATGACACAGGTTTAGAGACAAGCCAGTATTATAACCAGCCAACGGTTTGCTAACAGACCTGTGTCTCTACCCTAGGAGTGTCTAGCTATGACTTATCTCATTTGGGAGTAATGCGATCTGGTATTTTAGTCTGCAGTTAAGAACAACAGCAACTCAAGAAATAGAAAGTACGCAAGAAAACAGATTTATACTGAGATCACTGTAGCAACAAGAGCATATTTCCAAATACCCATAGCCAAATAGCAGTTGGTACTTCAGGAGATAGGATTTTGTCCCAGTGAATGCTGGCATCGTGCCAAACCATAGAACAGTGCTGCAGTAGACAGGGAAAAAATACCTCCCTGAGAACAGCAACCTTGCCTCATTCTGCATTTATGAATTCCCTCTCTTTGCCAAGGGGGAGGAACTCTTGCCACCCTAAAAACTCTTGCCACCTTAAAACCTAGCGGTGGCTTTACATAAATTCTTGGCTTTCTTTGTTTCTCTCCTTCAAACATAAAAGAAAAATCAAGTGCTTTAAACCAGGCCAGATTGGTTTCTTCTTTTTACCCTAACATTAGTCAAAATAAATATCCCTCAGGAAATAGTTTTGGCATGTAACTGAACAGCTTAGCTAATTTTTTTCCTCCTAATATGGATGTAATTATGGACAATACAGTATGTTCTTATTGCAATCATTGTGATAGAACTGCATTTGCACAGTAAGCTGCTCTGAGGCAGATTTTCCTTTGTATCACAGCTGCAGTGGGTGTCTTCTTGCTTAAAATGAATGACCGTTCAAATAATTTCTAATACTGGCTCTTGACCCAGAAGCATTTAAGAAAACTGACAGCAACCAAAACTTCTGGCTGCTGGTATGTGAAAACTCTGAGAACAGAAAAAATAAAAAAGAAAGGAACTTCATGGTCCCTTCCCCCTCCCCCAGCTACCAAATGGTTTAACACTGATGTGTGCTTATGAAACTGTGCGGTTACAGAAAGTAATGTAGACAGGGCTTACATTAATCACCCCTCAGACCAAGCTGGAATTAGACTGGTGGAAAGCTTTGGCTGTAGCCCTGCTTCTGCCTCTCTCTTTTTAGTAGTTGTTGAAATATGGGGCTATAAATAATTTTATTACATGGTTTCATTACATAAGTGATCTGTTCTCCATGGATCTGGGTATGCTTCCTCCACTGTGCAATATCTTCCCCTTGTGAAGGACTCCTCTTGAGTTTCCAAAAATAGGGGTGCTAGCTGAAAGGATAAGGAAGCTGCACACACCTATGCAGAACTTGGGCTACAACCTTTTTGGCTATGAATTCAGCCATTTAATGAATTTTACCCTTTTAATATATAACATTTCAAGTTACCATTTCAGTAGGAGAACTCAACACAGGACACTTGGAAAACCATTTGAGGAAATGTTTTGGACTCAATTCTTGTTGGATGAATGAGACCTGTGCTAAACTACCTTCTTACCCACATGGTTACACTACCTGTGCCAAGCAAGATGCTTGGTTGATAGAGCCATCACAGCAGATGAGAAGTTGAGCTTGGAAGAGCGGCATGATTCTCTATGCCGTCAGCAATCCTGCAAGGGAGCCAGCCCCAGTGGGTGATGAACAGTGTGTGATCATATCTGGCTCAATGCTTCTACCTTCTCATTTATATTTTGTAGCAAGGCAGCTCACACGCTTATCGCTGAAACTTAATCACAACCAGTGAATGACCCTTGCATCCAGAGTATTTAAAACAGGGCTCAGAAGAAACTGTTGTTTGATTGCCCATGTTTTGGCTACTTGTCAGATGACAAGGCTTAGGAGGAATGAGGTCAGACTAGCTGTGGCTGCATTATGTCATGATTTGGCCGATTATGAACCATGAAAACAGATGGACCTTTTCCACCTTCTCCTCTATGGTATGATTCCACTTCACACTTTGACCTGAGCCCAGTGGCTGGTGGGCTCCTACAGGAGATGTCTTCACCAGCAGCAGGAGTAAAGGAATCTCAAGACAGAAGCACAAGTCTTCACCTCAGGTGTGTCATTGGATATGACAGAGTACTTTCTTGCAATGAGCATGCTCGTATGGAAGTCATGGCTCCCAAATCTGGTGGCAGTTCCTCTACTATAAATGCAAGTGGGTACAGAAAACAAAGGTTTCTCCTCTTTTTTTCCAATTCTGTCTTCACAGAAGAAAAGCAATAAGCAAGAGACAGGGGGTTGTCATGCCCTTGATCTCTTGGGCACCCTAATTACTCCCCTCCAGAAACTAATGAAGTATCATTTTGAAAGTAGTTTTATTGCCCTCCCAGCTCTAACAGGCTGGTTTGAGACTTTAATCTAGTGACCAAAAAATCTTTTACAACCTTAATTTGCAGATGCTAAAGACAAAGATGTTTATAAGGACAATGCAAAATGATTCCTCCATTATATATGATGCATGCAAAAAGCAAGGTCAGTTCTATTTTCCCCTGTGTCACCTAAGCTTGTTCAGTCCGGAGTTCCAGGAATTCTTATTTTTCACTAGATGTACAGTGATGATGGCTTGAGCCTCCTGTTTTAGACTGATGAGCATTATGTGAACCTTTAACAAAAGGTTAAAGGCCCTGCAGCCAAGACGGGAACTGGTAACTTCCCCCCTCCAGTGAAAGCAGCCAGGAGTGTTGGGGCTGTGGGCCACTGACCGGGCCCTGGCCTCAGGTGCAGCTGAATGAACTGACATGAGAAACTGCTGGCTATGATGTGAGAAATTGCTGGATGTGACAGATAATGATGACAGAATCTGACAGGAGTTACTGATAGCACCGTGAGGAATGGCTGGGTTTCACAGGTGGTTCAGAGGGAGTGATGTGAGAGATGTCCAAACCTCCCTGAAAGGGAATTGCAGGGCCTTGGGCAAGACCAAGAGTACCTTGGTAACCACATCCGCCTGAGAACATCATAACAGCCTCCTCAAGAGGATAAGGCGAAAGTGAGGTGACTCTTGTATTCAGTATAGGCAGTCCGTTGGAAGAGGCAGGCTTCAGTCCCTTCAGGCAATGGGGTGGGTGAGTGAGCTGAGGGCTAAACTGCTGGGTTATTAAATGAGAGAGTGGCACCATCACAAACGTGCCCCTCTTACATGAGAAAGCAAGGGCTTTCTGTGGGCCAGATCTTGTTGGAGTCTTTCAAGCAAGCTCTGAGAATGAAACCTGAATTTAGTTCCCTCTAGGATTTTACCATTTTTCTGATCCCATCCGGACTAAGGGAGAGTCTCCATGGCACTATAGTTCAGGATCAGGATTGCACTTTTGAACCGAATCTCTGTATTGTCTCCACTTATTAAGCTTTAGTTCACCTCATGGAGAGACCCCAAGGAAACAAACTGGATTCTCTTCAGCTAACACCAAAATTGGAAGAAATTAATTGAGGGGGAGCTGGAAAGGTTTCCCAGTTTCTTTTTACTGGCATTTAAACCCCTTTGTCCAAAAGTGCCATATAAGCTACACAAGTCTTTTCAGGTCCCATTTTCACTTTCAGCTGTTTTTCTTAGGTGAGCTTGCTAACCGCACAAGGGATGCTCATCTTCCAAGTTAGTGACTTCCTCTGTGTACCTCCTTCTTTCCTTCTCAACCCACTGCGATGGTACAAAGAGTGACAGTGTGAAACTGTGAAGTCCCAAGGTACTTGTGATAATAACACTCAAAAAATCTTAGAGCACACTTGCAATGAGATTACAGAAAATATAAGAAAGTATAAATGTGAAGCAGCAGAATTCTTCTATGTTCTTATCAAAAAAGATTGATTTTATGAATCAACATAAAAAGTGAGATTTGTACAATTACAATCCTCTAAACATTTTATATACGATCACTGAGGACAGAGTTTCTTACAGTTTTGTCATAATTTTCTCCCTCGTTATCACTCAAAATAAATATACGAACCTTCCTAATGGAAAACTTTTTCAAACATGATGCCAGGGGAATCTTTCTTCAGAAACATGCCACAATTCTGCAGTGTCTGTTACTCTAAAAATGTGAACAGAGACAACCTGTTAGTTTTATTTTTCTTCAGCTTCTGTTTCAGACCTCACAGAGCTCTCTGTTCAGTAGATTTGGCTTTCTCTGAGCCCCTATTGAAACAAATGTGCAATAATGTATTTTATTTTGTAAGTTTTCTATCCATTTCCCTGGGCTAGATTGAGCCTCCCTGGATGAAATTACAGCTTTTGCTGGGAGATCAGATGGATAGACTGTGGGGAGTTCCTCACACACAATTGCAGAAAGACACAAGCTTGCTCTGCCCATCCTTTGAGATGAACAGAAATTGCATGGGGTAGAACAGCATGAAGTTCAGGTTAATATAAATCCTGTTACCATCAAGGCTTTCAGGAAGGTGTTGTGCAGCCATTCCGTTCAGAACAGGGGGAAGGGCAGGGCATGGTGTGTCAAGCCTGCAGAGGCTCATGTAAACATACCCTACATGCAATCAGGCATGCTTTGACATCAGTCACAACTGTGAAGTTATTTCCAAAAAGGGAAGAAAAATACGGATTGCTTAAAGCAACAGTGACTTTGCAAATGTAGGAAGTGACAAAAATGAAGCCATATTTTTGCCATTTGCCTGAAGGTGATCTTGAGATGCCATGCAACTTACTTTGCATAAAAACAGGACATGCTTATTTCATTAAAGCAGCCGAAAAATGCTCTTGGCACTCATATTGCTTAGTATGTTCACTTCCAAGGCTCTGAGGCTGGCACCTAGCCAGGTGAGGTATGGTCCCATAGCATATGAGGACAGAACAGGTAAACTGCTCTCTTTGCCAGCTCACAATTTTAGATCTTAAATTTTTTAGTATTTGCCACAGGCCTGATGCTGGGCTCTTCACTGGAGTTACTGTACATCACAGCACAAGGAAAATAGGTTTTGACACGTGAGTCTTCCCAGAAAGCCCTATTTTTTCAACCTGGAGAGCTACAAGAGAATATTAGCCCCTTACTGGATTCTCAGGTAGTGGAATTCCTAGCCATATAACCACTGAACCCACAAAGATAAACCCCAAAGGATATATACAGTGAGATCACAAAGTTGATTCCTGTCCCATTCAGTAAGTCCCGCATGCTGCCTGGTATTGGGCTTACTGCTTGTACACAGATTAACTGTGCAGCAAGGGATCTTGAGCACCAGACTCATTTCACGTGCACTGCAGTGTGGCAGGTCCTACCTTTCTCAGTCAGAAACGTAAAGCAGAAACATGGGAGCCCTGCAAAGAGCTTGCAAACTATATGTAAGACAAGGTATAGTAGGTAGAGATGGACATATGGGGGACTACAAGATAGGTGGTTGTCTTTGCACACCAGCAGCTCTTACAGAGTGGACCCTTACAGAATGCTTGAAAATGGCAACAATGAAATGAAGCCTTTTCCTAAAACATCATCAACTAGAGTGTAATCCAGCTTGGAAAGCCAGAGCTCCACTGAAGAATGCATTCATTGTGTGGACAAAGAAGACAAGCAGAGTAGCTGGAGGAGCCTAAATATGAAAGGAAACTTTTCACTGAACTTTTTAAACAACAAAAGAATTTACAAAGAAACAAATCATGACTGAGCAGGAAGTATGAACTATGTACTGTGAGCAAATCAAAAGCAAATAAATATTTTTACAGTGAAAACTATTTAGCTGGTATCTTGCCCTTTACTGACTAGTACTGATTGCTGTGCACAGGAAACATGTAACTAGCTGGATCAACTCTTGACTTCCATGACTGGAATGAAGGTAGAAAGACCATTTCCTCTTTGCATGTCCAGTAGCTGAAAGCTATCAGAAAGTTTATGAATATAGGATTTTTTCTTGTGAAGTTATAGAGAAGAACAGTGCAGAAAATGGACTCACAGGCCAACATTTTTGTTTGCATTACGTGTTTCTTAAACCACAGAGAAGCAGGATTTCTTTTGTTGGTTGGGTTTTTTGCTTGAGTGGAAATGCTGCTTTCAGTGGCACTTTGGAGTGGCAAAGTATTTTTTAATCTTTTGTTAGAAACAGAAAAAGGTGAAGCAAACTTATCAACAAAACTGGTAAACAGGAAAAAAAATCCACATGTAGTTATAATAATTGTCTGCTGCTTGAGACATAAGAGATTCCTTGCCTCTGTCTGTTCCTGCAGTCTTAGACTCTTTAAAAAGCACCTGGTTGATCATATTGGCACATTTTAAATCCATCTCTCTACAGCAGAGATTGGCAAGAGATGGAGGGTGATTTGTAATCTAACACATGTTCTCACATTCCCCAAGCACATCCCACAATGCAGCCAATTGTTGGACCTTATTACAATGCAAGGGCAGAGAGCTCAGCATCCCGCAGGGTGGGGGTCTCCTTTCAGCTCGTAGGTACAGCAGGCAGGGGGCTCCTGACCCCCAACCACCACATGCAGAAATAATAATAAATGAACTCTGATATCCCAGACCAGATTTATACACCCTGCAAATACAAGATAGGGGTGGAAATGCTGCCAGCCCAGTGTACGACCTAGCAAAGTGATTCTGCTTTGGACACTGCGGTTATAAAAATTTTTAGGAAAGCCCAGACCCTCAGCTGAAATAATTCATCATGGTTGTTCTGAATTTGCACAATCTTTTTAAAAAAATACTTATGAAGATCCATTCTTTCAGCCCTCCCTGGAAAAAGGCTAAAAATGAGCCAAGTTGGAGGGGATGTGGGTGGGAGAAACTCATGTGCTGGGAATTGCAGCTGTAGCTTCAGTGGGCCTGTGAAGCTGCAGGACCTGGGAAGAGCTTTAGCTCAGCCAGAGATGATAGAAAATCATCTAGATGTACTATGGCCTTGTCAAGGTTTCTAACAATTAGGTCTCTTCAAATAATTTTTCTGCCTGGAATACCTGCCCCTGTTTTGGCCTGATTCACAGCTCCATTGCTATAGTTTTATGCTGATAAAACCCTTCTGAAAATCAATCAGCTAGACTGGTGCTGATATAAAACTGGAGTGATGCAGTGGTGAATCAGACCCATGGTTATAAAACAGTCCCTGCAAGAAATTACATAACTGGCTCAGGAATATTTTGAAGGAATTAATCACTAAAAAAATAAACCAGATGTGATTATGTGCAGACTTTCCTGCTAACAATACCATAAATGTAATGCCAATTACAGAATCACGCATCGGCCTATTTTGAAAAAGAACTAGTTTAGCTATAAAATATATGAAGAAGTACTACTTTGCCTGGCTTATATTGACAAAGCGTCAGGTATTCTCTCACACTGAAAGGCAATGCTGTGACCTTGCAGCAGATTTTAACAGGTAAGATCAACACTTCCCTTAGTAATTTAGGATATGAAATGCATCAGGAGGTGGCCTAGTGGTGAGTTGAGCTAGTTGCAATGAAATAAGCACTCATTTTTTTGTCTCTGTGGTGGGACCTACTTTGTATGACTGAACTGAAAGCTGATGTCTTGCTTCATCCCACCTACTCTGTCTTTCTGGTTCCCCCTCATCACCAGGCACTAATCAGCAGCAGAATTAGATCGACACCACTTTCAGCTCTGACAAGTAGAAACTGGGGCAGGGTTTAGTTCAAATCCTATCGTATAACAGAGTGTTTGCTGCTTTATCTACACACATGGGAGGACATTAATCACATCGGTTGGTACTGCTGAGCAGGCGTCCAATCTAGTACACCCTTATAAAAGTACTGGTAATCAGCTCAAAAGTATTGTTATATATTAAAAATGAGATTAAAGAGAGGGTAAAATGTATTCCTGAATTAAGCTAGCACAGCTACAATAACTGCATCATAGCTAATTTGGCACAGCATGTATCAAAATGCCCAGCTTTGCTCCTCAGAGTGGCAGCCTGCCCTCCCACACGTGGGTGTCTCAGGACACTACAACATTCAAACATAAGAACGGTGGTTATTTGTGCCCTATGTGGCCACAATATCTTCACATATTACAGACTTTTTTTACATTGCAGTATTGAAAGGTCTCAGGTGTCTGGGTGGTTTCACTGTTTGCTGGTTTTTCAAAACTTAAAGCCCAAGTCTGAATCTCAGCATGCCACTTGTGCTGTGTTCTTTACCTAAGGCTCACAGTCCCTGTTGCCTCCCAAACTGACAGGAAGTGGTAACTTTTACTTTCCTATTACCTTGACAATCACTTCTTGGCTACATTAGGTGCATTTTAGTTACAAATTCTGAAGCACCCTGAAAGTGCTTCTCTTGTTAACCCTTTGTGAGTGCCCACAGTCACTTTCTCAGCTGTCCATCTTACCCTGAGTGATGAAGCAGAAGAGGGGGTTTTATCCTTTTTGCCATAAAGAGTGAATTCCCAGCTCTAGGTTTGGAAGTGAATGTGGGAGTCTTGCCCACTAAATGCTGCACTACCAGAATTAAGGGGACACTTGGTGAAGCTGGTAAAAGATTGGTTTAAACCACCAAACTAAGTACTTTCTTTTTGCAGAGAAAAAGAGGGATTTCCTGGAACATACTGGCACAGGGGTTTTGGAAGCAGATATTTTTATCAGTAAGTTCAGAAAAGGATTAGATGCATTCATGGACAGCAGATCTATTAGAAGACATGAAAAGGATCAGCAGAACTGCATTCTCAAACATCCCTCATACAACAATTGTGGATGCTACAAGAGAATGAGGGGAAAAGACCCCTCCTCTAGCTGTTTGTTGGAGACAGACTACTGAGTTAGGTGAACTATTGGTCTGACTCAGCAGGACATTTTGTATGTTTCTACCATACATGGATAATTCCACCTGTCTCGTTCCCAATACAAACACCCATACCATGAGTTTTGGACTCGGGACTGTACCCCCTAGGAGATTTCAGAACAAAAGTCTATATTAGCCTTGAGCACAGAGGATCTTAACTCCGTCTCATCTTCCTCATTTTGTTAAACTTCAGCCCAAGCATTCCACTATGAGCTGGATTCTTTGCTTTTTATCCCACGTTTATGAGATCCAGGCTAATGTTCATACTCTGGCTCAAAGATAGTGTGGGTTTCCCACCCATTTGAACTTTATACATTGTATACTGTTCTCTTCTGTAGTAATTTTTTAAAAGATTTCTTTTTCCTGTTTTTTTTTTTAATGTCATACAGTTTGTCCTGCCTGATGTTCACTCTGCTCAAGAGCACTGATATACTCAAGAGAGTACTTTAGAAATCAATATATAATGGTAGTTGCAGAAAATGGCTAAGTTGTTTGTGAAACATTGTCTGGTATCAAGCATGGAAAGATAGGGCTTTTGTCAACCATAGTCTCTTATAATTGATTGCCCTGAGATCAAATGAAGTGTGCTGTAAGATGTACTAAGTTACAACATAACTTCCAACTGCTGGGAGAGGGAGAGTCCCTAAATACCTCACATGGAAATGCTGGCCAGGAGTTGAAGACTGGTTTGGTGGGTGTCAAGCATGCAGAAGCTGGTCTTTCAGAAGAATTTTCTGACACTGCTGATGAATGCATCATTTCACTGGTTTTAAAACTGGCCTGACGTGCTAAGAAATACTTGCTTACTTGGAATGCTTGCCTTTCATTCTTGAAAGTCCTAATGATTTTAGTTCATTCCCTCCTTTGCCCTTTTCTTCCACCGCTTTGAATAGACATGGGAGGAGTCCCTGCATATTAATCTTGTTAAGTGTGCTGGAGCTGATGGTCTAAAGTCTAAACTGCTTGATTTAGCTGCCAGAGGTAAGTTTCCTCTTTATTTAACCTCTCTCTGGAGACTGATGAACTGCTCTGAAAACACAACAAGGTCATATCTTTGCATAACAGTGAAAGTAAATTAAATATGACCTTTTACAGATCTAGTTCATGACTTCTTGTAATTTCTAAATCCCAGGGAAAAAAAGTGAGATGATTTCCCAAAGAAGCGTTTTTTGGTTTGGGGTTTTTTTTTGACTCAGTGAGTTGTTTTTATTACCTAAAAGTCATTCAATCTTTCCTCCGTGGTTCCTATGTCACAAGTACAATGCCACTTGTTGGCTGTGGCTGTCAACCCAGGGTAATAGCCTGCAGCTGTTTTTAGCAACTTAAAACTAAAATCCTCGGTATCTTAAACCACCAACTCGTTTTATGAGAAAACACTCCAAAAAATCCCAATCAACACTTACTCATTTTTACAAATAATAATTAAGTATTCACATATCTGGGCACTCTATATCGTCATGACTGTATTTCAGGTCTGTCCTGAAGTAAAAGAACAAGCGTATGTTATCTGATCGATCTTAGGGCAGCTCGTTCTTCAGAATAACTTATCCCGTGGTGATGAATTGTGGATGTGTTCAGAAGTTTACCATGATGTCCCAGCTGAAACAAGAACTTTTTGCCCCCCTTGCCTCTTCCCCACCCCCAAAAAGGGCACATTTCTGAAAAACTAAACAAAACATTACTTTGGGGTGGGATCCATCTTAATTTATTCTGTGCATGAGCACTTCTTGATATTCATTTAGTTTTATTGTTTATGTCATATAACAGCACTGAACATTTCTTTCTTTGTCTGGTTGTAGCAGCAGGGGACATAATTACCATCTCTCCTTTCTATATATGCATATATTTATATATACACATATATGTGTGTATATATATATACACATATGAGAATGTGACTGTAATAACACCAAGTTGACAGGAAAAGTTTAGGCACAGGTGTAGTGTTGGAAGCCACTACATAAGGGTAACTCCTACTACTGTTAGAAGTAGATTGTAAGACAGAAATGCCCCTTCAACTTTCTGGTTTTCTCTAAATGTTAATAATATGAAAAATAGGAGACAATTTGTCCTGCTGTTTATTCTCCCAGCTAACTATTAAGTTGTGATACTCTCTACAGAAGCATTCTGAATCTGAATTTGCTGTAGTAACTAAGAGTCATTTTCTTGTTGTGAACTCTATCCCTTTGTTCAACTAGGAAGAAATTCTTCTGTAAGTGGGAAATTATATTTATTATAACAGTTCTACAAGTGGGCTAGTTTATATACATAGTGGTATAACCAGCTCACGATTTCCCATCTTTGTCAGTCTGCTCTCCCCTTGGGTTGCAGGCAAAGGGGACAGGTGAGTCTTTACTGTGTTGGCAGCTAATAGGCAGAGCCATTATGCGGCTCTCTCGGATCGTTAATAGGGAATATTATCTGAAATTGACCTTGTTTAGACATCGAGTGCCTTTGGCCTTGCTTCGAGATACTTAACATGAACAATTATCTGATAATATGTGCTTTTAAAAGACTGTATTGCTTAAGCAGTACCTTACTGCAAGAATGTGCCAGCATTTCCTTTTCAAAAGAAAGATGTATGAAATATAACATCATGTAATGCAGATCGTATTTGTCAGACTGATGAGAATTTAGGCCCAGGAATTTAGACCTACCAATGCATTGTAAACTACTACAGAAGGAGCCACTCAGTGTCTCTGTTTCACATTATTGCCCAAATTTCTTAGCACATAAGCAAGTTTTAGATGTGTGGAAGACATGCTGTGCTGAAGTTTCAGGTTACGAAAAGGTTTGGATACAAACAGAGAAGGGACTGCGTGAGCACACAAAAAAGTACCTCCCCATCTCAGGTAAAATTTGTATCTTTTTCTGGAGGCACAGGTATCCACTGTCAAATCTATGGTCTCATGGGGCTCTATTTTTCAGACAGAGGAATTACCAAGCATGCTGTTTGAAGAGCTCGTTTCAGGACTGATATTTAGATATCTAAATAAAGTAGTTATTCTTGGAAAATACAAAAGAGGGGATAATAATAATATTTATATATTATAATTTCTTTTCACCTGTAAATAAAGCTGTATCAAGGCTGACAGTAACTGGGACACATTAGGCTGATAGAAGTTATTATCACTTTTAAACCATGCATATGCAAGAAATAGATTACATTATGTCTAGAATATGTAATGATCAGTGGTGACAGGTGAGGTGATGCTATGTATGGTGATGGTGTGCACATTTAAACCATTGATGGAAAAGCAAGAATCTGAATATTCTTCGAAGCTGAAGTGAAGAGAGCAGGGTGAGCCCAGTCTTCTTCTGTTGGAAGACTGTACTCCCTACAGAGAATAGTCACAGTTTAAATCAAAAGCCTGAAAGATGTTATTCTAAGAGCCAAAATAAAAAGAGCATCTCTCAGAATGTCAGATTGCCAAACAAAGATTCCAGATTTTTTTAGATATGCATATAATCATGCTTGAATTCCTCTACTCTAAGGAAATGCAAAGTATATGTTGCCTCTGTTCTTCCACCAACGTGCTTGACCTGGAATAAGCTACAAGTCATAGCTGTCCCATCAGTCTTTTCTGTCAGTCATCACCTTGGCCCTCTATAATTTTTTGGTGCCAGTCTTGAGCAGTATGGTTTTGTTTAACTGCAATTTTTCTGTAACATGGCTTCCTTGGGCTTAGCAGTTTTTCTGGCTCTTGCCAGATATAGGTTAACATAACCCCAAGAACCTCTCTTCCTCATTTTAAAAGGCCAGCATGTCTCATTGCAGAAACAGTCACGTCTTCCTAATCACTACTGAAATTTTAAATAATAATTTATTCACCTTTCTGGGCTGTTACAACTACAGTTCATAAAGCCTCCAATAAAGAACTAATTCCCATTTTTCTAACCACACAGGCAGCAAGAAGCAGTATTTGACTGCAGGATAGTCAGAATCTAAGTGAATAAGAAAAATATTGCGTAGAAGAAAAGAAATGTC
This sequence comes from Gorsachius magnificus, assembly GCA_034008185.1. Lineage (NCBI taxonomy): Eukaryota > Metazoa > Chordata > Aves > Pelecaniformes > Ardeidae > Gorsachius > Gorsachius magnificus. The sequence continues at coordinate 93,335,953 of CM067081.1, forward strand.
CATCGTGCCTGGCAGACTAGGCACTAAAAGCAGATAAACGGTTCAATCAGAAAGTCTATGGCAAAACTGATAATTGAATGCAGACTTTCCAAATCCCAGACTGGTTTCTTTTTCTGAAATATTAATGCTTCATTTCAGTTTTGTCTTAGGATTCCATATGTGAAAGGTGAAGCAGCTCTCACATACTTGTACTGAAAGTAAATATACCGTACAGCAAGATCAATTTTTTAACCCCATTGTTGCAGTTTTTTTGTTTGCTCCACTGGATTTTTTTTAAGAATTAAACAGTCTGATTACGCTACTAATCAATTAAACACTTATTAATGGCCCTTCCAGTGTCCCTCTATTCATGTGCTGTGCTAAAGTACATGAAAAGACATATGACACAGTGCTACATATGGACCCGTCAAAGAGCCATAACTGTTATCTGTACCAGGCATTGAGAAGGGAATAAAAAAAGGGGGAAATTGTGACTTATTAACTCAACTGTATTTACAACGTCATGAGCACTAGTAGATGAAGAATTGCAATCATTACCTGGGAACCTAACGGCCCATGAAACCAAGTGCCAAGGTTAAACAGGCTGTCTAAACAACAGGGGTTTTTATCTATTACATCCGATTTGTAGAATATAGTTCATATGAATTATGTGTTCATCAAAAGGCGGTTGCTAGTAGAGCACAGGGTGCATAGTTCCCAGTGCAACCCATACGGATAAACATCTAGTCTGCCTTTTGGGGACAATTTAAATGTCTACTGAAACATATACACATGCACTGGGGAGACTAAATTATTCCAATTCATTTCACATGTCCCAGCAACAGCAATTTTATTTCATTAAGAGTGTGGACAGACCCTAGAGATCTGAAATGAGCTTCAGTTATAGCTCAAGGTGTTCTTCACAACTTGCACATAAAAACGGATACAAAAAAAGAAGAAATTAAGTACAAGGAAGGTTTAATGTTAAAGAAAGCAACAATGCTATCAGCAACAACAGCAATACCCACATCAGACAGAATTTGTGCAGAATGTTAGAGAATTGTCACATGCCTAAAGTATCTATACTGGAGAAAAGATCAAGGGCCCATTGTGCAAGGTACCGCACAGACATTTAACAGCCTGTTCCTCCCTGTAGCATTTTCATCTTCATTTGTTTGTTATTTCTCTCTCCAGCTATACCCTAATCTCCTAGGGCCAGACTGCCATCTGTCTGATGCTCTGTCCTTGATGGGACTGCTTGGGATAACATACTTTTAAATGCAGGTTAGTTTTGGAGAAGGAGGTGAACCCAGGTAACAGAGTGAAATGTAGCCTGCTGTGCAGCAAGTCAGAAAAAGGCTTATGTCCTTGGTTTAACTGAGAGCCCAGTGGTACCTGGCTGGGGTGCACCCTCTGCACAGGCCTGAATTTCACCCTGAGAGAAGAACTTGCTTAGCAGGATGCACCACTGCTAGGGCATTGGACTAGCCCATCTGTTTGCATTTCTGTCTGAAATGTCTGAAATTTATCACTGGTTGGAAAAAAACAGTGTTATGATTTCATTACTTCCAAATGAAAACATACACCTGAGCTTAAAAGAAGAAGACAAACTGATATTCAGCTGAACCCTGACTTTGTAAGGTTTGCAGGACTAGAGAGTTTATGAAATATGTATGTGGCTAGTCATTCTGTAGCACCTGTTTCCTGTGACTGCCACTGCATTTTCAATATTGTTTCCACTGCTTCCAGCTAGAGAAAAAAAACCTGTGCCAATGAAGAAGAAATATCATAGATATTTTTTTATTTCTGTGAGTGACATGATCTAAATAGTACCTAAAAAGTATCTAGGGAAGCAGGAAGCCTCTTACTTTTTGGCATGGCAACAGGAGTTTAAAGATACATTTAATATAGCAAAAATACCTGACAAAAATCAAATTATCAAGACAGTTCTCAACTATCTGATCCAGTGGCCTAATGTCAATTATAGCAGTTTAAAGATCAGATCAATGATACACAAGAACAAAATGCAACTGCAAACTAGGATAGTAAAGCTACCTCTACTGAATGAGCATACTTATATTAATATTAAAAAAACTAAACAATTTAAAATGAGTTTTTTTAACAGGAAAAACTGTGACTCACTAAGAAGCCAGTATAATGATTGCCGTTCTTGAAGTTATAGAAGGAGAGTTGTTGATTCAGAGTCAAGAACAAAATTGGGATAGTTTAAGTGAATGAGTCCAGACCAGGCCTCATGATTTTGAGGATTTCCCTCTCTGCAGAGATTGCTAATTGTGAAATTCCTCACAGGCATGCCTATGCTTGATAGGAGAGTATCCTGAAGTGCTAAGCAAGTGTTGTTAAAGATCATCAGTTGACAGAACAGTATTCACATAAAATAACAGGCTTGGAAAGAAATAGTCAAGAATTTAAGCAAACAATATCATTATAAGCAACCAGCTATTATCTTCAAACACTTCAAAATAAATACAAATGAATCACCCTCTTGTGATTTCCCTTTCAAAAACTCGGGCAAATGGTTATGGTTATTGTGGTTGTTTCTGTAATTGATCTAGTTAAGATTGTATAGTGGAATGTATACATGGGTTTAAATCATCTACTAAGGAGGACTGATTAACCTACTGGATTTGTTGAAGATGTTTTGAAGGCTGGAGGCAGCAACTTTTCCAAGGGAGTGTCATGTCACAGAGTTGCTTTGCCTCTTGCTCTGCTTGGAAAGGGCCAGAGCTGACACAACCCCCAAAAGCATGCAATACCAAGCCAATGGAAAATAAGCTTATTGCTAATGGAGGAGGGATCCTCTCCTTTAACCCTCCTGCATCAGTGTCCTAGATGCCCTTCTGCAGTGGGACCTCTCCCAAAAGGTCACAGCACTGCCTGCTACCATCGTGTCCCCCAGGACAGTCACTCCTGCCAACACTGAGGAGAACAGGCTATATCCCACGTATTTGCAACCTGGCTTTCTGCGACAATAATCAGGAGCTGCAAACTGACTTTGGGGATCAGAACCAAGGCCTTTGTAATCTCATATTTTTCAAAAAAGGCTCTAAGAATACCAGGAGGTAGCATGGGTGCAATGTACCCCTTTCGTGTCTTTATTTCTCCTATTTATGCTTAGCAGATCTACAAATAAAGGACTGGATATCTAAGTCCCTGGCCTAATCAATTGCCCACCATCTAGTTTTTTGTCATGTGGAAAAATATTCGTTTCTTTATTACAAAGTTTTCCAGCTTTCAGCTGTGTGGAAATTCTACCCTTCTCTATGCTGTGGGACAGGGAAATCCAAGTTCTCAGAAATCCCACTTTCTTTGATTTTCTTCATTAGTTCAACTTACTTTTCTATGTTGACTGTATTAATTCTCATTTAACTCAGCTATGTATGTATTACCTTGTGTTCATCAACTAAGTTTCACCTGAATGCTGAAGTTTCTCTTGTGCCCGCAGAGACTGGAGGGCAAAGGAAGGTATTTGTCCCACCTGCTTAAGGCTAATTCAGATGTCTAAAGGACAGTTTATAAGGTCAGAGTTTAATATTCATGTGTCTTCCATGCAGGCAAGAAAGCAAAATAAACTCCTACCTAGTGGTTATTAAGGGCAGACCAATAAAATGTCTTAAGCATAATTATTTCCTGTCTTAAATAACTTTACCATACGCATGCTGTGCTACCCGATTCCCTTCTTCCAGATTAACACATACTTTAAATATAGAAATTAACATAGAATTAACTCTATCTCTTAGGTAATTTTTAATGTTAAATTTTGTTTTATTTCTCTGTTGCTAGTGGCTGATTTCCTGTTGTAACTTCAATTCAAAGAACCTAATGAAAGGTTCTTGGATGCCCTAAAGAAAGCATTGCCAGCTATTTTCTCTTCTTCAAGAGGGACGATGAAAACATTCAAACGTTGTAAAATTTTGAAAGTTTAGCCATGGCTTTAGAAACCATTAGAGGAACTGGTCAGTTTTGAGAGTGATACAGTGAGGCTTTTAGACAAAAATGGTTGTTCCGTATTTTGGGAGAGGTTTTTTGCTTTTACTGAAATTCTCATTCAGTTAGGCAGAACAAACAACAGTATTTTCAATGACCAGTCCCATGATTTGCACTATTCAGTGTGCATGGGATTTGAGGGGAAAGGAGGGGAGTGCAAGCGGCAGAAAGGAAAATACTGGAAGGACATTGACTGAATCACTGCATGTGCACCCAGGTAGCACGTTGCGCTGTGCTGAAGCAGATCTGCAATTCAGTTGTTTCGACAAATAGTCCGTGTCATGAGAATGAGCCTGCGAGGACTCATTTAGCTATTCCACAATAAGTGAAATACAGTTTGAAAGCTGTTGGGAACTTCAGGGGACTTAATGGGCACAGCACAGAAGTCTGTCTGTGAAGAACGCAAGGGCAGTTTTAAAAAAGTGAGGGGTCAGAATTTTCTCTTATTTTCTTTATTATTTTAATTGAACAGATTTTTCTGTTAGCTCAGTTGTAACTCTGTATTGCTGATCAGGAAACCTGCAAGTCTCTTAGCATTTTATAAGGTTGGTTATTATTGTTGTGTATAACTTGATGACTAGAAAGCAGTCTTTGTTGTTCTGGGATTATTAGCTTTCATTTTTCTTCAGGGCTTGGAAGGATACAACATTATATGATATGTAAGGAGAGGTTTTTGTCTCAACACAGCCTGAAACCCTGCACTTAGGTAACATTCATCCCAGGACTCAGAGCAAGTCCATGTTCAAAGCCTTCAGTCCTACCCTGAGGTTAGCGAGGAATTGAAGTTTTTGTGCACCTGATACAGTCAATGGGCATACGCTCAGGGAATGAAACTCTTGTGTGAATTTTTGGCAGCCCTTTTTCCACAGAAGGAAGAATGACTATCATTACTTTCAAGTTATTATGGTAGTTATTTCTAGTAGTAATTCCAGTACATTAAATGATACGAAACATAAACCAGTCCCATTATATTCAAGGAGCAGCCAATTCATACAACAGCTGGGAATGAGAACAGAGCAGGGTTTTTTTCTATCTGACCAACTGAATCGCAGAATACACACATCATATGCTGGCTGCTGACACAGCACTGTGTATCAAACAGCAATCCGAGAACACAAAAAAAAAATAAAAATGTTAGAATGCACACATTTTGGGAAGGGTTGTGCTCATATCACAACACAGGCATGTTTGTTCACTGTAGACTGAACAAGTTCAGAGGCTGACAAAGTAACATCGCAGTGGCGAATTTGCACTGGAGTATCACTGCACTCGGAGTACGCAGACAGTCTGAGGATGTGACTGGTGATGCTCCCAGTCACTGCTCTAGAGCACAGTATGTTTGAGGATGCAGATTTTTCAGAGCTCTCCAATGCCAGTGAAGAGGGAGCTGTGAAAATTACATATTTCGGCTTCTTGGTTTGGAGTTCTCACACTGGACATTTTTGGTACTTGTTTATGTTCTGCATATTTGAAAAGTTACTCTGCCATATAAACCTTCTCATTCTGCCTGGAGCCTAGAGCAGAATTACAAGGAGACTATAAAGAGAAATTTAAGTCCAAGCAGCTGCAATTTCCTTTCTTTTAGCAAGACCAAATAGTGTAGTTGTAGTTATTAATAAAACACCTAACATTTGGAGAGCTCTGTAATCTGCTTTCCTTAAGTGGAGTTCCTTTTCTTTTAATGGGAGTGCCTGCAAAGGAGGGAGAGCCTCAAGAGGTGTAAGGGGGATAGAATTAATTCCAAATTTCCCAAACTGAAAAAACTGTCAACACCAAATTACTTCACATTACAGCTCTGAAAGATAGGTGCATAAAGACTATTACCTTCATTGCCTGGGTGCAAACTGGGGGTTTATTACATTTCCCTTGAGTCACAGAGGGAAACAGAGAGACATGCCCAAGGATTTTTGTCTTATAGCTCTGTACTGTTTTGTGAGTCCATGCTTAGCATGAAATAAGAAAGAAAAAAGGCACTGCAATTAAATCTGTTTGACTTGGCAAGCTCTTAAATAGCAAACTCTTGGGGAAGCAGGGAGAAGGCAGCTACAGAGCCTTTGCCTTTTCTGCTGCAGAGACAAAAGTCTGAGTTTCATTAACAGTTACACCTACAATGGTTCAAAAATAACTACCATATAAAATGCATTTGTGTTAGAAGCAATTATTTAATAATCCTGAAACAAATCTTACTAACTTAATTGGGAGTTTTGCCAGATGAAAAAGTAAGTAAATATTTCAGCAGTGTGACCATGTACCCATATATTCCCTCTACTTAATGTTTCCCAACCTTCTCTTAAACGCAGAGGGGTTATAAGCTAATTTAACACCTACTGCTCAAGTTCATATCTGGTCATAAGATGCTAACATTCAAACACAGCACAAACCTTTTATATTGTCCCCACCTCCATTTCTGTTCCTCCATTACTTAATTAATTTAGTTGGGTTGGTAATGCCGATCCCACTGCACTGGCAAACAGCAGGACACCTACTCCTTCCCTGCAGCAGTGATTTCTGTTCTAGTGAAAGCTGGCTTTCTTCAGCACTCAGGCCTCCTATTTGAAATGGAAATGGGATCAGGGCAACATATTCAAACAGACCCTCTTTAAAAGCCTTTTGCCAGCCTGTATTACTGCTGTTGCAGTGGGCCAATCCAATGGAAGGTCCTGCCTGGTCTCTCCTCATCCACACACTCAATTCTGTCATGCAGGTGCCAGACAGACAGTGAATGCATGTTCAGATGAGTTAAAACCCCTTCTTAAAATCCTGTTTGTCAGAGGGCAGGCTTAGCCACGAGCCAGCTACCTCGTGCTTCCTCAGCTCTAGCCTTGTGCTAAGCTCTCCTCTCCCTCCATGTTGATGCCACAATCCTATGCCCATACTCTTCAGCGTAACAGCCTTGGTCCTCTCCCACTTGGGAATGTTCACCTTCAGCTTCCTATTTCTTCAAAGACAATCAGTTCTGTATTCTGACATTCCCAAATCCTCTCAGCCTATCATTACTCTAAGACAAAACCTCCAATAGACAAAAATACAAAAAGATGAATATGAATTCATCTTTTCCTTCCCTCTTTGGTGCCATGCCATAGGCCTGCCTTTCCCATGTGAACTCAAGAAAGGAGAGATGCTATCCCAGGAGACTATGGGACATTTGACAGCCTACCTAATTCACAATTCATGGCATGGACATGATGGACATCAGAAACCAGTAAAAGGCAACAGTGAGGCTGGAAGAGTGGAGAAGAGGCCACACAGGGGAAAAAAATTGAGTACAGACACCATCCATACTAAAATGCTTAGAATTTTTGAGAGGAGCATAACTACAGTATTTGAGCACTATAATTGAAATATTGTTTTATATTAAAAACATATTTCATCTGTTCTTTGGAATCACAGACTTTGAAATAAATGAGTTCTTTTATTATCAAGTTGGCTTCATGATATACCAAATTAACTTTCATTAGTTTAATTACCCATAATATATTCAGCTTAAAAGAAAACGGCATCCATTTTGCCTAGCACAGCAAATCAAATGTTCTCATAGAAATGTACTGCTTAATGCAGAGACAGTTCATAATTTTCTAGCAGTGAAACTAGTTATCCCTGGTAATAATCCTGAGAATAATTCTGGCAGTATTGGACCAGATTAAATGCACCTGATTCTAACAATTTCTGTGAAGCACTGAAGTTAGAAGACTAACCCCATTCCTAATCCTCCCACCACAGGGGAGAATCATGCTCATCTATTTCCCCTCTTTCTGTCCACTGGATATTTAGGGTGCCTGCAGTGACTTTACTCCATTTCATTCCCGACTTCAGTTAATTATAAGGCTCTAGTCATCAAATCTTATTACGCTCAAGACAAAATTAAATTGTGGACAATGTCTCCACAGAATGTAGTTTCTGCCAGTGTCCCTTCGGAGAAGAAAGGATTTAAACTCCTAACAGGAAAAGCCCTTCCTGGATGGTGAAGGGGGGAAAAAAAGCCCCAAACAACCACAACACCCACCCCCTTCCCTGAGACTGAAATAGAAATTATTCTGGGGACATTTAGTAAAAAAAGGGGATCAAGTAGGGCACCATGGATCCCTGAAAGCATTTGGTGTAAAGAATTGAACAGATTGGGGAAGGAAAGCAGATGTCACAGAAGCCCTGACCTGACAAGCCTCTTCCTGTGAATACGGTGAAGAGGCCATTTGTTTGTAGCTCCAGAATGGGAATGAAAGAGGAAGATGTTGGGAAGTGCTGTTGTTAAGTTCTCTGTTGGAAAAAAAAAATTCTGCCAAACACACACCTGACTTCAGGTTTACATAGAAGTGTCTGGATTACTTTCATCTGGTTTAAAAATGTTATGGTGTCAGAAAGGAGCATGCTACTCAAATTGTAAGCATAAACTGTAAACAGAAATAAAGAGAATGCTTTTACTTTAAAATAAATCAAATGGTTTTCAATTACAACTGGAATTTGCAGTTCTCCATTGTTTCATTTGCAGCTGATCATTAAATTCCCAGAATATTTTGGCATACGCTCAGGAAATAATTTACTTGTTTTGAGTAGGTTAGAAGGAAGATGGCAGTTACTGGTATGAAATTTAGAGATGCTTATGATTTCCTTCTCTAAATTTGTATGGATAAATATATTCCAAGTGACTTAAAAAATCTTCTCAGCTTTCTCCTGAGACAGCTGTTTTGGTTTAGGTGAGGTCATATAACAAGTAACTCAAAGAAATTTCATTTACATTTGCTTACACTTATTCACAGCTCTATGCACAGGCTCAACCTTCTGTTGTCATGGCCCTTTGCGTATCTTCTAGTCTCCCTGATTCCTGTGCGTTGGTTTACTGTATTCAGAGGGGAACCCATTAACATGCTCCACATTTGATGTGGTTGACACTCTTTCAATATTAATTCCTTGTTGTGTCATATGTTGCATGATAATAGTTATTAATGTTCTCCAAGAACACAGATATTTGCATTCACCGTTCTTCTATTATACAAGAAAAAAGAAAAAAAAATCCATTAGGCTATTTTAAATATTAATAGTGATATTAATACTATTAAAATAATGAAAATGTACATCCATTACAATCTTTATTTCTTTGGAAAAAAAATTCAGTCTGGTTTTGTCTGGAGCTTGTTGGATGACTGCATCTACAGTGAAGTGCCAAACTGCAGTCTTCTTATTCCTCCCTCCAGAGACTGAAAAACAAAACAAGAGTCAGTCATTTCAACCACACTGAATGATCATGCTGAGCTGTACCAGGACAAAATCATTTTTGTGGTTATAGGAATTCTGAGCCAGACCTAGAGTACATATTTAGTTGGTCCCTGTGGAAAGACGAGAGCTGTTCAAAAGTGCTGATTTCATTATAACAGACAAAACAGAGTCCTCACACTGAAGAGTTATGCAAACACCGGTAATGTGTCAAGGATTGCCCTAGAATATCACGGGGCCATGGAACTGCCCTCACTTACAAATTACTCCCTTCCTCCCCTTCTCCATCACACACAATGCTTAAGCAGAGTTAGTTAAAATGGCTGAAAAGTATCTGGGGGGCATTGCAATGCATTTAAATTGTAAATAAATCTTAATGAAGACTTGAGTTTCAAACAGCTCTATGTTAACGTAGGCACTAATTATTAAACATATATCATGTCTTTGATTGCCATCAACTGGAGTTATGTACATGCCCCATTTCTTTGTTGGGTTAGGTTCAAAAGTGAAGAGGTCAGTGACTAGAGGAAATCACAGAACATTCAAACCAAATTTAAAAAAGAGCTAATCATTTAATACTTTTTTTTTTTTCTGTCATGCAAATAGCGGCCAAACACAAATGCCTGAAAGTGGACAAAGGTTTGCAGGCATGAGAATTACAACTGCTTCTGAACTTCCCACATCTACTACACATAAACACATTCTCCAAAATTACTTACAGGAAGTAAGTTTTTTCTACCTTGTGAAGGGCAAGAGGTATCCTTTCTCATCATAAAGGAACTCTGAATGAACTCTATGTTTACCACTTTACTGCTCAAAACCTAAAGTTTTTGCACTTTATGCTTTTCAGAAAGATCAAATTCCAGCCTGGCTGTATAAGGAAAAAGAATTGTATAAGCTCACTGAAATCTTATTTTATATTCCCTTAAATGGCATAACAATTTTTTTTAGATAGCATCTTGCACATTTCAAACCTAAATGTTAATTAAGCTGCACTGAAAACATTCCATCAGAAATTATTGTGTACAACACACCATTTAAGCAATTCCAGAATACTGTATGAGACCATTTAAAATCTCTTTGTAGGATAATAAGATGATTCAAATATCTGACAGTGAAGGAAATCTAAATCACAGCTTGACTAATAACAAACAAGCATTGTTATAAGAAAGTGCTTTTTTCCAAGTCAACCCTCTAATGCAGTGTTGGTTTTTTACAAAGCATGCACTGGGAGAATGTCTGGTGGCTTTATCTTTTGTTCAGAGCTGAGCTGAATCTAAAGGTTATTCTGATCATTCACATTTTGAAGTGGCTTATATTTGACAGATATTTTGTTCAGACAAAGTACATGCTTTTCCTGAGTCACAACAGCTGAAACGCCAAATTCTGATGACACTTCATATTTTATAAGGCAACCTTCCAAACAGACCTTTCAAATCTGTGTAGGTGGACTCCACACCTGAGATTTTTGTTGCTTGGGTTTCTTGTTTTTCAGAACAACCATGTATCTTTTCCCCATACTTCTTTTTCTGATTTGCAACTTGGTCCCTTGTTAACAACTGATTTAAACAGCTCCTGCCCAGTAACAGCCACGTGTTTATGTCACTGCAAGCACTGATGGGGGGTGTGTGTGCGCAGATAGGGGAAGATGGAGGAGAAAAACAGTGAGGAGATAAAACCAGGATATAGCATTATAAAACATTTACAGCTACAGACTACAGAATTCCAGTTTGAAAAAACTCCTTCCACCACCAAGAAGAGCTTATTTCCATTTGTCTTTCTTTCTCCAATGTCTTTTAATGGTAGTTCTACTGTGAGTCGATGCCTTCAGCAGTTTCTCATTTAATGAGTTCCAGTTCTTCAAGTCACAGACACAAGCAGAACTGGTAAAGTTGCTGTCCACAGACACTTGCATGTATGATGCTTGTTTGGTTTAAGATTCCCATAAGTATCTTAGCTGGATTTAGCATTTAAATCTTCCCTGTGGAATGCCATGTTTTTGAAAGGGCACCAGCAAATCATTTCAGCAGTGAGATTTGTCTGAGAGAGATACACCATACTCCTACCTTTTATCCTCTTGGCTGACATTTGTCATGATCAGACTGATCAGTGGCTAGCCATGGATGTGAGGCCACTTACAGACAGAATGTTGAGCAGAATGATTATCAAACCTACCAACATTTCTACTGCTCAGTTCCTCTGAAGCCTTCGAGGAGCAGATAGATGTCCTCTCTAGTCTTCCACACTCTGATCAACAGGGGAGCAGAAGGTCTGGGAGTTGCCTAGAATACAAAAGGAGCCCTCACAATGCTAAATGTTTTACACAGAAAGAAATCCAACTCCAATATTTAATGTTGTCGAAGTTCAGGCATTCCTTCAGTGCTTCATCACTACAGAGGCATGCATATTACTTTTATAGAGGAAGAACTATAAGAAAAGAAAACATAAATGGTTTGTCTGCAGTGTGATGGGTCGTTATAAACCCATGATTTACTCATGAGGTATTATTTACTACTTCTCACAGAAAGTGGGGTAATTTTATCTAATGCAACCATCTTATTTCTAACAGTCTTGTGTGTAAGAAAGTAGAACTAGTTAAGCAACACTGTAGTAGCATCCCCCATGTCTTTGGCTAAGAATTACTAATTTGCCATCAGTATTGACTTTAAAAGTCAGTTCACTACCAGATTTATAATAGCATGCAATCAAACTCTCACTCAGCTCCATGTTTCATTGGTGACATGACATAATCCATTTTCTGTGTGTTAAAACTAGGGTAAGCTCTTTTTAGTGTTGAAATGTCAACCGTGCAGCCTGACACATGTTTTGATTGATTTCGGACATCCTGTTGGGCTGTCTGAGAAACTGACTTTTAAAGTGGTGCTTATGAAGAGCCTTTGATATATTTATCCTTGCAACTGTTCCTTTGTTCTGTTCACACAGCTTGCTGCAAAGTCAATTTTTCTCCTTCAGTTCATAAAATATAACTAACTAAACACGTTTTAATGTAAAATTTAAAAATAATTCCATAATTAGATAAAAATAAAAAAAAAACTGACAAAGGATGTTCTACTCTAAGTTCCATTAGACATCACAAAGGAGCAGAACAGCAGGACAGATCAGAAAAAGATAAAACATAAAGTGGTGAGAGACAAGTAACTGAACAGGGAGAGCTGAATATGAGATGAGACAACAAATTGTAATGGAATTGAAGGACAAAGACTAAAAAAGGTATAGAGAAGCAAAGGAAAGACTGAATGGAGACTGGTGGTGTTCAAGCTGCAAGATAAAAGAAAAGGTGGGGAGAAGAGGGATTTTTTGAGTTCTTTGCAGTAACTGTTTTGGCCACCTCTGTTTCCTCAAAAAAAAAAAAAAAAGCAGGGCGTGTGTTTTACTGGTTAATCCTTAACCATTGATATGCTTTATTTTCCAAGAGTAACTGCAGATGGTTGAGAATTAAGGAGAAATATTTAATTTCAGAAATTGCAAATTGTTGAAGTGTATTTTTTTCAATAGAAATTTTCATCTGTGCATTTATCTTATTCTGGATTAAGATATATTCAATTTTATTTTTCTTTGCAATGTAGAGTCCATTCAGTTATATGATAATCAGCAACAGGAGATCCATTATAACAAAAACACCATAAAAGACTCAATATTCAGAACAACACACCTTTCTCCAACGTGTAACAAAAGGTTTTGTACCACATTCAGAGGAGACACAGAAGGAATTGTAGCGGAATCCCTCAGTCTAGCCTGCAGTATATAAAAACTGGGACAAAGTTTGGCAGGACGCCTTTCACAAGCCTGGTAAGAGTCTCATTCGGTTTTGGAGTGACCTTGGGAAGATTAACATCTACTCTAAAAGGACTCCACAGTGCTCTTCTTTTTGCTCTCTGTTTGTATGCCTGTAGTGTCTTATAATGGCTTTCAAATAAGTCTTCTTAATAAATACATAAATGCATGTGTATACTGCAACAGGTTTGACTGGTTTCTGGTGGTCATTAAAACATGGATGCAAGAGCCACCATTCCAAAGCACCACTAATGCTAAACATGGTCATCTCTGCCTATTAAAAAAGTTGTGTTGGCAGCTCTATGACCTAGGATGGTGTTTGGTCCGCACATACAACCTCTTGCCTTGTGGTACAGGAAAATAATTTTGTCTTCTTCCCTAGTGAAGTCAATTTATTGTAGGTCTAAGAGTAGCCCTCACACAGATTCCTAGCCTCCTGCAAGGAGACAGAATTTAGATTTTAACTGAGTATGTCGCTGAGCCTGATAACATAGGATGGAAGCTCAAATGTTTATGATTAACAACACTTATTTGAATGCTTAGATGTATTAACTTACTACAAGGTACTCCAAAAATGAAGATAAATTTATCCATAAACATGTAATCCATTCAATGGATTCTTCCAGTAATACAAATAAATACATCTTTTACCATTTATGTTTGCAATGGTAACAGGCAACTGAACTATACTGACACTGTTTATTAAGTCTACAAGTTATCTGGAGCGCTGAGGAGGTATTTTCTTAGACTACTACAGCACAACACTGTGACATCAGAAATACTGTTTAGTGAAGGTGGCTATAAAAGAGTGCTGCCACTTTCTCTCTCCTATTTACTTAGAATTACCCAGTGAAAATGAATTTTTCGTTCTCTATAGGCGTATTTGACAGAAATTGCTTTTGCTTTAAGTAAACAAGCAAAATCCCCAAACATATTAGGATAAGAATATTTGGTTATATTATAATAAATTAAGCATTGATTTTTTTTTAAACTAGTCAAATAAGAGTAAAACTGGCAGCTTAGAAAAAAAGCTAATGCATGAGAAAATTTGTGCTGTATCTTGAGTGACTAAATCCTATCTAATTAAAGCTAACATAAATTCAAAGGAATTCTGTGGAAATAAAATTACACTTTCTTTCTCTGGGCTAATGGACTGCAACATTTGGTCCACATTGGTTAATATTATAGAATTTACTTTTAATGTGCAAAATATTTCAACTGCCAGGACTCCCAGGCAAGAAGAAAGGAAGAATCTGAGTAGCTGCCAACATGAACTCTGAATGCAGTACATTTTCATCAAACAGTCTCAACAAACACTCCTTGCATTAACTTCACTCTTCACCGAGAATAAATGTCTTTCACAGTTTCATCAGATCAGAAGTATCACTTCATTTGGAACAAGAAAAATGGTACTTACTTAATGGGATGCTTGAACAATTTGTGTCATCATATATTTTTTTGCAAATGTTACAAAACAGTCAGATGAAAATATTTTGACTTATAACATTGACTGTGCCAGTCTTATGAAGCGTGTACTTACTTCATGAGTAAGTCATTTCCGCATGACAAAACTGTAATAAATGACATTAAACAAAAATAATACAAGCTTAAAAGACATGATGTCAATAGCAAAAAACTAAGGAAAAATCATTATTCAAGGCCACATACATGTAAGAGAACTCATTATATTGTAATTCTGCCTCTCCAATATAATAAAAAATTTAAACCCACTCAAAGTATGTGCAAAGATGTCACTATGCCATTTCTACAATTCGTATAAACAACACTTAAACCTAAAAGATAATGAACTTAACTGTTCAGGCTTGCATATATATTCAAACTAACCTCTATATTCTAAGGCCGAGCCTGGTATTTTATCATTTTAATAATGCAATCATGTGTAATGAAATAATTTCATAGAATCATAGAATCATTTTGGTTGGAAAAGACCTTTAAGATCATTGAGTCCAACCTTTAACCTAACCCTGCCATCCCACCACTAAACCATGTCCCTAAGCACCTCATCTATCCTTCTTTTAAATACCTCCAGGGATGAGGACTCCACCACCTCCCTGGGCAGCCCATTCCAGAGCCTGACAACCCTTCTGGTGAAGAAATTTTTCCTAATGTCTAGCCTAAACCTGCCCTGGTGCAACTTCAAGCCATTCCCCCTCGTCCTATCATCCATTACCAGGGAGAAGAGGCCGACCCCCACCTCGCTACAGCCTCCTTTCAGGCAGTTGTAGAGGGCGATAAGGTCTCCCCTCAGCCTCCTCTTCTCCAGACTAAACAACCCCAGTTCCCTCAGCCACTCCTCATAAGACTTGTGCTCTAGACCCCCCACCAGGTTGCTCTCCTCTGGACATGTTCCAGCAATGCAACATCTCTCTTGTAGTGAGGGGCCCAAAACTGAACACAGTATTCGAGGTGCGGCCTTACCAGCACCGAGTATAGGGGCACGATCACTTCCCTACTCCTGCTGGCCACACTGTTCCTGCTACAAGCCAGGATGCCATTGGCCTTCTTGGCCACCTGGGCACACTGCTGGCTCATATTCAGCCGGCTGTCAACCAGTACTCCCAGGTCTTTTTCCACCAGGCGGCTTTCCAGCCACTCTTCCCCAAGCCTGTAGCGCTGCATAGGGCTGTCATGACCAAAGTGCAGGACCTGGCACTTGGCCTTATTGAACCTCATACAGATGGTCTCGGCCCATCGATCCAGCCTGTCCAGGTCCCTCTGCAGAGCCCTCCTCCCCTCAGGCAGATCAACACTACCACCCAGTTCGGTGTCATCTGCAAATTTACTGAGGGCACACTCAATCCCCTCATCCAGGTCATTGATAAAGATATTAAACAAGACCAGCCCTAGAACTGAGCCCTGAGGGACACCACTTGTGACCGGCCGCCAAATGGATTTAACTCCATTCACTACGACTCTCTGGGCTTGGCCACCCAGCCAGTTTTTAACCCAGCGAAGAGTACACTACATCTAGGCCATGAACCGCCAGCTTCTCCAGGAGAATGCTATGGGAGACTGTGTCGAAGGCTTTGCTGATGTCCAGGTAGACAACATCCACAGCCTTTCCCTCATCTGCCAGGTGGGTCACCTGGTCGTAGAAGGAAATCAGGTTGGTTAGGCAAGACCTGCCTTTCATAAACCCATGTTGGCTGGGCCTGATCCCCTGATTGTCCTCCATGTGCCTGGTGAGCACACTCAAGATGAACCTCTCCATAATCTTCCCCGGTACTGAGGTCAGGCTGACAGGTCTGTAGTTCCCCAGATTCTCCTTCCAGCCCTTCTTGAAGAGAGGCGTCACATTTGCCAACCTCCAGTCATCTGGGACCTCCCCTGTTCTCCAGGACTGCTGATAAATGATAGAGAGTGGCTTGGCAAGCTCCTCTGCCAGCTCCTTCAGCACTCTTGGGTGGATCCCATCCGGCCCCATAGACTTGTGGATGTCCAGGTGTCAACAACATCTCACTGAATTAATTTCTGATACATGTTTACTGTTACCCTCTTCTTGCCCCAAAATAATTTTTAGTACAGATTAGTAAAAATGATAAAAACGCCACCCAAAACCAACTAGGAAAACTAATTTATTTCCTGGTTATTGTGTCCTGACATTACCATCATCCACCTCTAACAGAAGTCCAGAAATGTACACGATGCTTAGCATCAGCTCCCTTGCACCAGACTAACAATACAGTACATTCATGAGAGCATCCTTACCAGCTGGAAGAGCTGGTGTTAAACTGTAGTTGCTGTGAAATCTTGGCTGCAAGAAAGACCTTCAGAGGCTCAAGGTCTCCAAGTGGTCTAGGAACTGACAAGGGAATTGCCATCATGGAACCGGAGCTTCTACAGCAGCCACAACATGAGGCAGCAAGCAGATGAAGGATTTAGAAGTATTGGAAGCATGTGAATGTAGGTGATGAAACTATGTGACTACTTGGTTAAACCATCTCTATCATACAACAAGCCTGGTTGATTCTATTATATGTTAATAAAGGCTGACTGTATTCTGAGGCATCCTTAAAGGGTTTTTTTCCAAACATTCTGCCTTAGGTCAATGGGATCTGTTCTTTTCATGCTAATGCTGTAGATAAGCTCTGATTTAATGTTATTGTCAGTAAGATATCTGTGTGAACCTAGCAATGAAGACTTTAAACTAAGGCTTGACTGTCATGCAGCTCCACAACTCAGAAGAACAAAATGGGTTCCCATTAATGAGGACTTTCCATTTATAGAAAAAAGTATAAACATTAAAGAAAGGGACCTGATTAGATTTCATGATAGAGAAGAAGGTGAGAAAATTGATAACACCATGAAACACTTATATACCAAATTAAAGAAAGGAACATCCTCTCAGATAACACTCTTTTGTTCATGTGGATTTATGAGAAGTCTCTACACATCTATTTTGCTAAAAATAAATTGGGTTTGTGTGGCTTGAAGCTCTAGACATTTACTATAAACAATGATAACCACCACTCTGATTACTTTACTGCACATTAACTGTGAGAACTAAACTTGCAGCTAATAAGATGCTCTAGCAAGTGCCCAAAGTAGATACATATGCAAAATATATGATTGCAAATATGCTAAATCTATAATTGAAGATGGAGAGGTGACCATCCAAATATGCAAATATTTTTCACAATTAAATAGACATAAATAAATAAACACAACTTATTTTTATCCATATATACTTACCTTATGAGCAGAGCATGTTTTATTTGGTTGCAAGCCTGGTCTATCATCTCTTTAGAATATCTACTTATAATCTAGTGTAGCAGCTAGCATAAACTAGGCCTAGTTAGCATGGTTGTTAGTACAAACCCATGAACTTTAACTGATTTTTTTTCTGTATGTAGGAGAAGTAGACACAAATATGGCCTATCCTAAACAACAGAATGGTTGTGATGTGCTCAGGGAAGTAGATGGACAAACAACCACTTGATCATCAAGAAGGACGAAAGTGTCCAGAGGTGTGCAGACAGTGGTCATGGCAAATAAGAAAAGAGCCATTCAAGTCACACAATCTAAGCATCATCAAGGTATTCTCTAGTCAGACACTTAAGAATAGTGGACTGAGAGTTTCTGAAAAAGGCTCCAGGGAGGGATGACCCACATCCCTTCACCAGGATCTAAGAACATCTCTCCAACCTCAGGGAATCCAGGGAGAAGAAAAAAGCCCATGATCTTGCACCATGGGTGCCCTACTGTGCATAGCATGACAGGAGCCACCATGCTGGCTCACTCAACCTTCCTCTGCATCTCTCCCGTGGAATGGCGAAGTTATGTAATTTGTAGAGTTGCATGTATCTGTGATTAAAGTGTTTTGGTAACCAAATCCATTTAGCTTCCACGCTGTCATTTGTTCCTAAACATTGACACCTGGATACTTGAGAAGACATCGAAGTACTTGGCAAGCCCCATTCTTTTCATAGGCTGATGCAATGTTTATATGGGTGAGAAAAATGTAGCCGCCTTCTATATAGGCAAGACAGTAGAAGAAACAGTGGCTAAAACACAGCTATTGTCACGACACCTCTTCCTAGCTGAATGTGTGAAGGGACAAATTTAGATAAAGAATCTGCATAGCTTCTAAGGCAAGCATTCACAGCACCATACTATTTTATCTTACCATAATTGACAACTTATCTGTGGAAGGAAATGATTTGGCAATCTCTCTTCATAATAAACTTCTTGGAATTGTTTTATTATGGATTGCTTCGTGTACCTGCAATTTAGAACAGATGCACTGTAAAAGAAAAGCTATCTGTGTCACATTTTGAGGCTTCTTATAGCATGTTTGATGGTCTTTTAAGCAACATTTAAGTGCATGTTAATTTTACACAACTAAAAGAAGTGCACCACTTTTTATATATCATCCAATATCAATACTGCCACATTCCTGCAAGAGTAGGTGGATGCAATGAAGTACCTCAGCTGACAAATGTGCAAGTTTCAGGGTACATCTGGAACTCTCTAGGCTGGCAAAAGTCTGAAGTCAATGAGTGTTTTAAAAGTGTTTAGTCCGCATCAGGAATACCAAGCCCTAAATACAGTTGGCCTGAAGTTAGTAACCACATAGTTTGGTTGTTGCTAATCTGATAGATATTGTTTTGTATCATTTTGGGAATGTGAGCCACAGGAAAAAAAAAAAAAAAAGGAAAAGAAAACAACAGAGAGTATATTAGTAGTAGATGTAGCCATGCTCTGAAGGGAGATACTGCTGCAGGAGAAGGCAGTGAGTTTTGGTCATAGATGCCAGATGAAGACACCTGGGCACCCTGTGCATGCCCTGCTTTTAGACAACAGCTCACTTGACAGTTTCCTCTTCCACAGTGGAAAAAGGATTAGTGGGTACTTCTTTTATGAAATATTCTAGGCCAATCTAAAAATCAGGACTCCTGATTATACTAGCCACAGCACAGACACAGAACCAGGGACAGTCCCTGTGCTAAAGGGATTAGAGTCAAAAAGTAGATGGAATAAAGATTACTGTGTCCTTCTTACATATGAGGCAGAGGAGCTCAGTTCGCATGAGTGAGTTCTTCCAGTCACACAGAAGGGGACTAGTGGAAAAAGGATTTAACCCTAGGTGCCTTGAATCTTACCATCTTCATTTATATTGCCAATATTCTTCATGATAGCTGTGGAGTCTATGTTCTCATGAGCCTTCCTCTCACAACAGCCTCCCCACTGCCAGGGACTCGCAGCTCAATTTTCTGCAGAAATCTGCAGAAAATCACATCTTGTATGTAAAAGAAGAAGCCACTGAAAGCTTATTAAAAAAAAAAAAAAAAGTCTCTTCTAATCTCAAGATGTATTTTTCTGCTTTTCTCACGCTGCCCAGTCACACATATTTGTGTATGTGTGTATTAAAAATAAAAAATCATCAGATGGCATTCCTGAAAGAAAGGTACACCGAGGAAAGGTAGGTCAAAGATGAGAACTGAAACCATGAAAACAGATTGAAAATAAAACTCAAGTGTTTGTTACAAAGCTACAAACTTGTCTGTGAGGGCTCTATGGACACAAGAGCTGCTGGATGAGCTCTGCATCTTTTGTCATGCTGCTGCACCAGACCCACCAGTCTGAGGGAACACTGCTGTGCTACCCAGTGAGGCAGAAACCAAGATTTAGCCTTCATTCTGATTCTGTAGGTACACTTGGTGGGGTAGGGAGTCATATTGGGGCTAGCAGTTGGCAGTATCTGTGTTTGGTGGCCACTGCACAGAAAGCATCCATGGAAGAGAAAGGTACAACCCCCCTTTTCTCTCCCTTTGCACACCAGGCAGTAATGTCCATACATGGGACCATACAGAAAGCAACAATTAACTAGTTGATGTTCTTCAAGATAACTATAGAGGAAGAAGTGACCAGCATATGACTGTCCTTTAGCAAAACAAGGCAGGGGACCTTCCACGCAGGAAGAGAAAGTTATTACTGAACCTATATGCCTACAAAATGAGTGGATTCAAATTCTATGTCTTACAATTTATACGTAAAAACATGTCTATCCTTTGGCAGGCAGATGCACTCTAGGTCCTCAGAAAAAAATAGGGCTGAGATCTTCAACTGAGTTCAGGAAAATAAATGCACTTGCAAGCAGTCAGGGATTTTAAGTCTGCCTAAAGTCACAGGTCTGAACAAAGACAGTTTTGCAAGAAAAAAAGCCTCTTCCTCTCTTGCATCTCCACTGTCTGTGTAAGAAGAAAATGAAGTGAAAAGAGCATTCAGACTGCCGCAAACCTATACACCAGCAGTGAAGGCATGAATGTGTCATCGTCTATCTCAGCAGGGATTAATTTATCCAACTTATTCATTGATGATAAAAAATTTGGAAGCTGTAGATGCTAAAATGTGGAGTTATGATGCTGCCACTGTAGTGAAGTAAATATTTAAATCGTCTGGATGCTAAAAACGAAGCAACACAGCAGTGTGCTGGTTTTAATGTGTGACATTCAACAGCATGAATGGTATTGTGGCATGCATATGCCTACATCACTGTTGTGATCAGCTGTAGAGTATCTACAGGGTGGTGAGACAATATCAAAGTCTTACTAGATTATTAAGAAAAAGGAGGAATGGAATAAAGACGAAATGACAGCTATCATGTTCAAATACCAGGACTGTTTGTTTGACCAGAGTGGTATTCTCAGGGCCAGTGTGGGGAAGGAAAAAGATAACCTGGGGAACACTGGGTCTCGGGGAAGTGAGCTTGCTTTCCCTTCATGAGGCCAGGAGCCTCACAGTGCAAAGATGGGCCACTCTCCAGCTATCAAGGTAAATCCCTGGAGAGGGGAGAAGGGCAGCAGAATACAAATGGCTCTTTGCCCCACTGGAGAAGAGAGCATTTTTTTAAGGCTGTTAGTAATCTGAAAGGAAATACAATGATGCAGAGAGTCCTCTTACAATTCAGGAAGAAGGAATAAAATCCGACTCTTAAGAGAACACAGATTCCTCTTTCCCAACGCTATTAAAGTGGCAATTTTGAGGCAATTTTTCTTCTACAGTCTCGGTTAAGGTGTTTGGGGTTTTCTTAAAGCAAAGGAAAATGAACACACACCCTAAAGAACTGACTAGGTAGAGACAGGCTGGAGAAATTTCAAGTACTGACAATTTCAAGAAATTACAAGGAAGTTTCCCTAATGCACACTCCAACGTAAAAGAGTGAGAAATATATTTTTAACATTTCTTCCACCAGTCTGTAAGCCCAACTTAGATGAGACACAGCTGTACCATCGTGAATTAAAATGTTGTGCTTGTCCACTTACATTAACAGCAACACCCCTCACAAGCAACCTGCATTTCACATAGCTACCACACAAAAAGCAAATAAACTATACAGCACTTAGGAACAGCATCACTAATTGCAACCAACACATGAGAAACAACGTATAGCCACTACCCAATTTCTCATCGGGAACGTGGAACAGTCAAACACAATTAAGCCACAAAAGCTAAGTTCCATTAGAAAAATAGAGTTTCCTCTGTGGCTGCATGCAAAATGAACACTTGAGGAAGATTATCCCATGTAGTAGCAGTAGCCTCTTGTCTGCCTATAGCATGAAGTATAGACCATTTATCTTTGCAGAAGCATGGGAACCTACTGACTCATTACATTGCTCGTGGTGTGGCTGTGCTGACACCATCATCACCAGCTATCCAGATAGCCAGGAGGTTCAAGCTCTTCATGTCTTACTAAGACCCACTCTTTCAAAATGTGATATGAAAACTAAGCAAGTAAACAAGAGACTTTTAAAGTTGCAGGACAAGAAGCACCTTTGCAGTTTATGGAGGAAAGGTTAGATTAAAATCCTGGTTACCAACACTGATGGCATTTCTGTGTTGATTTACATTTGAATTTGGTGCCTGAGAGTTAGTCTAAAAAAGACCAAGAAGAACCTTGAATGTCTGAGCTCATGTTGCCTGTACATTTGAATAGTATATTCACTGCATGCTTAGAGATAACAGAAACCAAATCTGGTTTATGTCTGGTGTCAAAATGAATTATGGACTGATAGGAAATGAACATTTTTAAAGAAGTGAAAGTATACAATCATGTTATTCATAGACTACAAAGGATTGTCCACAGTTTGTGTAGAACAACAGAACAACAAGTGCACCAGACTCTCCATACAGGTATGTCGGGGCTCAGTAACGTGTGTGTACAACCAGGTGGTGGTTGCACTGGTGCAGTTTACCTTGGCGTACTACACAGCTGCTGTAGCTACAGGGTTTTGCCAACAAATAAGGAAGAACAAAACACTTTTTATGAACAAGCAGAAGTTGTTAGAAAGAACCATTATCATCAGCATCTGATGCAAAGCACTTTCCTTCTCTTAGTGTTTTTTTTAAAATTCATACTTAGAACAGACCAAATTCTGTGCAATGGGACCCCTGTCAGCCAGAACATTCAGATGTGTCTGCCTAGGGTGAACCAAAATGCAAAAAAGCTTGTAAACAGCTTTCTGCCTTGCAGGCTGCATCCCTGCAGAGTAGGTCTTTGCTCTCGGGCTTGCTTTCAGCCAATTCAGTGGCTTTCTGAGTTGCAGCAAACTCTATACTCTCCCCTCTTAGCCTTTCACAATTTCCCTCTCCATCATTTCAGAGCTCTCACTGTCTGTTTAAGTGTCCCAATTGCTGGGACAGTCTCGCAGTCTCCACATTCCTTTCACTCCCCTGTTCAGCATAGCCCCAGAAGTCTTCTCTCCCCAGCCAGGCCCTGAAGGAACATAACATACAACTGAGAACACACCACCCAGACTGTTACTGTTCATCAGAAATAATTTTAGAAGCTAAAGCATGCTGGCTGAGAACCAAAAGGAAGGAAAAAAGTTTTCCACGAAATGTTGTCATTTTGGGTAGAAAACATTGCTGCATCCGAAATCCATTTTAACACCAGGAAGTTTCATGGACAAATTCTGACAAATTCTCATAGAGGAGAATGTCTTCAGAAGGCAAAACTTCTGTTTTAAGCATAGTGAGTCATTTTACTTGATATTGCTTTGGAAAAACAGCATGTCCAATTTTAATGTCAACACATACAAGGAAATCTGCATTGCACAATGAGCTGCAATGCGAATACTCATTCCAAATTTCATAACTGTTCACAAAAAGCAGAAAGGTAAAATGCGACTCAGCTAAACCAGCTGTGAAACACATGAAGACTGCAAATGAAAAGGGGAAGAGCATTGATTTAACTGAATAATTATCCAACAGATTTGTATGAACTGTCCACTGCAATTGCAGAGCAAAATTCAAGGCAGCTCAGCTAGTATTCCAGAACCCTGAGACCTATCAGAATTTCACTCCCAATAAATAAAAAAATGACAAAGTTTTAACGTGTACCTTCATTTTAATGACTCCAGAGCAGACACCCCTGAATTTGGGCCATTGTGAAGAAGGCAACTCAAAAGTCATGATGCCAGGAGGAAGAAAGATTAGGTGAACAAGTACTAAGTCCCTCTTCCCAAAATTCTTATATGCTTCATTCAGCAACTCATTAATGTACAAGCAGTCCTGAGAAGAGGCAGATGAAGCTTGACTCATTTGAAGTCACTGTTCTCATCTCTACACTAGGGACTCCTGTCCCTTTGTACTGGTTTTGGCTGGGATAGAGTTAATTTTCTTTACAGTAGCTGGTATGGTGCTATATTTCTGATTTGTGACCAAAACAGTGTTGATAACACAGGGTTGTTTCAGTTACTGATGAGCAGGACTTACACAGAGTCAAGGCCTTTTCTGCTCCTCACCCCACCCCACCAGCGAGTAGGCTGGGGGTGCACAAGAAGCTGGGAGGGGCACAGCCAGAACAGCTGACCCCAAATGACCAAAGGGACATCCCATACAATATGACCTCATGCTCAGCAATAAAAGCTGTCAGGATAAAGGAGGAAGGGGGGAACATCCAGAGTTTTGGCATTTGTCTCCCCAAGGCACTGTTATGCATAATGTAGTCCTTCTTTCGTGCCAATTTTTCTGCCTGCCAATGGAAAGTAGTGAATGAATTCTTTATTTTGCTTTGCTTGTGCATGCAGCTTTGCTTTACCTGTTAAACTGCCTTTATCACAACCCACGAGTTTCTCACTGTTGCCCTTCTGATTCTCTTCCCCATTGAGCGGCTGTGTGGGGCTTAGCTGCCTACTGGGGTTAAACCACAACATCCTTCAAGCTTGTTTATCGTTATGGTCCAGAAATTTCCCAGTAAAGGCAAGCACAGAGTGCCTGACTTTTCTAGTCTTCTTAGTAGAGCGCTGTCTTGGGAAGACAGGCTGTTTATATTGATAATCTCATGCTCAGGAAAATGTAAGTCTGCTTGTTTGGAAAAGGCTTCAATCTCTAGGCTGTAATATAAAAGCTGGGTTTATGCTGCCATTGTCTGCTTCTTTATTCTAAAAGGAGAAAAGATAGTCAGTTGTCCAACCCTAACAAGGCAATTTTCTTGGGTAAATCTCTGTAGTCTTTAACAGCAGATGCAATATTACAATGCAATGAATGCTCTAAGCCACACAGATGCAACCCATCTCTGATCCAGTGCTTAGTAGCAAGGGGTGGAGTCGCTAACTTTGTGTAGCTTCCCTCTGTATGTCATTTTCTTACCAGCTTGAATGGGAGTTGGTACTTAAATGGGAGTTGAATACCAAAGCATCTGTGTAGACTGCAGTCCCTCTGTCACTTGAACACATGTGGAAATCATACCCCAAATTTTGGCAATTATTTTTTATAATTAAATTGTTATGAGTATCCAAAAAAAATCATCAGTGTTTACACTTGGTGTCTTTATCACATAAAATTATTTCAATATAACCAAAATAGAATTTATTCAATTAATAAATGTTATTATTCCTATCAGCAGTAAGATATAAACACAGAAGGGCAGGTAAAAAGGGGAGAAAACTAACCTCACCTACTCCTTTCAGTGGAAGACCGTGTACTCACAACTTCATGGGTTTTGACTGCAGGGAATAAAGTAAAACCAAGTATCCATACAACCATCTCAAAATTATTCTTCTCAGTTAAAGCTAATAAATATTTGATCCAAACTAACTGTGTGAAAACAAAATGCAACTCCGAATTCAGAAAAAAACCCCAATGCTAAAAAAGCCGTGAGTAATCTAGGTACATTTTGTCACTCTGTTCATTCTTTAGCTCAAAACTAATGACAGCATCCAGTCCAGGGGCAGTGAACTGTAAAATACTGCAGAGTTAAAGCTGATATACTTCATGGTGCTGTGCTTGCTTCCCATGTCAGTGTTCCTCAGGCAGGATCACTTCTCTGCCCTCAATATGGGGAAGATGCAACCATGGATCCTTGTGGGCCATCCTGTGTTTAGGAGCTTCTCAACGTTTGAGAAGATACCTTGCCACGCTCCCTCAAGGCACCGTCTCCAGAAGGTTCAGTGTGCCACAGCAGGCAAGTAAACCATGTTACACAGAGCTGGCAACACTGGTTTTACAGCAGTAAAGTCCTATGCATGAGGGGAGCTGTCACTCAGCTAGGGACAGCAAGTGGATCTCCCAACCAATTTATATCTTGCCAGCAATAAAGAGGATACACACACACACATATGCATATATATATATATATATGCATTGTATGGTCAAACATAAATACACACACACATACATATATATATTCTTCTTAGAAATAAGACACTCTAAGCCATAGATGCTGCGATGCTGTGCATATGCATGTGAAAGGATGGAAATGGGTGGAGAACATCATACGGACACTTGAGATGTTGCCCATTTGATTTCCTGTGAAGAATAATACAGTATTTATAAAGTTTCAAAAATGGGTAGGAAGACAGTTGGAAAACAATGACCTCAGACTGTCTTATTATAGATGGCCACAGGGTCTCTATACTTGATAAGCAATCAATACTTGTGGTGATGATGAAGTGAGTCATTTTTTGAACTGTAACCTTGTTAAAGAAGTTCATTTTACTGCACAAAACAGCTCTTTGGCCAGTTCTTCCTTGGGAGCCATTTCTGGTACAATTAAAGAGTT
Source organism: Gorsachius magnificus (assembly GCA_034008185.1). Classification (NCBI taxonomy): domain Eukaryota; kingdom Metazoa; phylum Chordata; class Aves; order Pelecaniformes; family Ardeidae; genus Gorsachius; species Gorsachius magnificus. Next base: position 93,362,468 of record CM067081.1, read on the forward strand.
TTCCTCTCCTCCTCTCCCCCAGTCAAGAGTTTCTCCTCTTGCCTCTAGCAGTGGGTTTTTCATTTAACACTCCAGTGCCTCACCAATAATAAAAAAATCAAATCATCCAGACCACTGAATGGGCAATGATTTTTTTCCAGGATGTGACCTTCAAGCTGTTAAACAAATTCACCAAACAACCTTAAGTTTCCTCCTGTCTTTCAGGTTTACAATTGCAGATCGCATAGTCAAGACTGTTGCAAAATCAGGTTGTTATGTGATGCATTCTTCTCAGGGGCCACATTCCACCTCCACTAAGGTCCACTAAAGAACTACAGTTTGTACCTCAGTATGTGACTATTCCCATTGATTGTAATGTGATTCAAGCAAATTGCAGGTGCTTTGGTGAACAGGGATGGAGTCAAGTATATACCTAAAATGCACAGGTACTTAACCTTTTCTTAAAGCTCAGGCTGAATATGGGAACTTTGGATGTCTGCATTGTGCCAGACATAGCCTACTGACTGAGAGTTTTCCACTGTAGTTTTACTACTTGTATTTATTCACGACTTCACTAGCAAAGTTTCTTAAGCTTAGGTCTGGAGAAAGTTAATTTGCCTGGCAGATCAGAAAAATGCTTCTGGTATGCAAAATCCTCTTTTCCTCAATCACTAATGTTAATGCAACTTATCATAATCCAGAGGTTTTTCATTTACTTTGGAAAATGTATTTTTGATCTGTGTAAATTTCACTATGGTCATCCATACTTGGAAAACATCAGTACCTTGTTTAGCAATAACATTAGAAAGCCATGTCTGGAGTGACTAATGAGATGCTTCATTAGACGTGGGTACTTCACCTCTGAGTCAAGTGCATTGGCAGAGAAACGAGGAAGAAGCTGCTGTTGTTTCTGGTGCTAGGCAGATCTCACAGATGATAAATAAATTTCATTCTTCTGCTCTATCAGCCCAGTGTCTTTTTAAACACTGTATTCATCTGAGGGAAAAACTGGCAAGGAGGATTTTTCCTTGTGAGATATTTTGAATCTCAGTGTCATAATCTACAAAATTCATATTTCACACATGACAAGATTCATATAAAATTTTCATGTAGTAGTGCTTGTCATAAACCAAACCCAGACTACATTTAGAGAAAAATATACGGAGAACAAGGATTTAGCATTGAATGGAGCTGAAAGCTAAGTAAGAGGTACTACTTCAAACTGAACTAGAAGTACCTGTGGTTTAGTTTTTATTCAGTTGTGGTTTTACCATTTGCTAAGGTATTGAAAGACATGAATGTAATTAGGAAGCAAGAAAAAAAATAATTTAGGAAGTGAATCTGTTTTCTAATGGAAGCAATATAAAACCAACCAAGCAGAAGCCCTGGTACGCAGTTGTTGAAGATGCTGACTGAATGGAGCCTATATCAGTTTCATGTTAACTACTTTACATTCAATAAGGAATATAATAATAATAATAATTAGATTTTAGACCCACCTATGAACAAGTATTATTTAGTGTTCCTTTGATTTACAGATCATTACAACTTCTGTGTAGATATATTGAAGTTATCACCCCTGTCTCACAGAAGATAGCTTTGTGTGCCAAACATTATAAGAGCAACAGTTTCCAAGCCAGACAGCTTGGTAGGGGACCAAGAACAGCTTTTCTCCAGTTCTCAGAAATGCTGGATTTTATTTGTGGGATGTCTCTGCAAGTGATGGGAACTCAGTACATCTTAAAGGCAATCCTGTTTAATATCAAAAACTCTGCACTGCAAGACTGAAGTAATTGAGCCTAGGAACCAGCTTTAAAATCCCAAACACTCTCTGAAGCTATCCAATGAGCCATAAATAATCCCAATGCACCAGGAAAAATCAAGAGAGAAAGAGAATAGGAGGAGGGAGGTGGAATGCATTTTTAGCTGAAATCAATGTTTGTGAAAAATACAAACCAACAAATATTCACAGGGTCATGGGCTAAGTATACAAAAATTTACAGACTAGTTACAATAATTGTGCCAAAATCAGCAACAGCAAAGAAATTACATAATAAAATAAACAAAACTAAAGAAGATACAACATTTTAAAGAACATATCTGTCATCACTTTGACTTCTTTGCTTTATGATCTGTATCTAATGTTTCTCATTACTCACTCACCAAAAAATCCCCTTCCTTTTTTGGTTTTGTTAGCTTTATGGGGAAGAAATTACAATGGTTTATACCTATGAAGTCATTTCCAGATGATGATATCTACTGCAAAATAGAAAACTTAAAAAAAGGAAAAGAAAAAAAGTAAGTTTTGCGCCAGCCACCTCTTACCGCTGGCATCTCTACAATTCTTAGAGAGTGGGAGTTCTTGGAGCTTTGTGAAATGGAAGGGATTTGTGCAGAAAAGCATTTATTTACTTTGACATGCCTAAGAAGCAGCCTTTGTGCTCCCTACAACATAGAATTCAGGTGGAGTTTCTCTGCTCATCTCACCCAAATTCAGGAGCGCAGGCTTGGAGCAAGATTTCTTTGTACACAGCACAAGATGACCTCTTAAGTTGTGTTACCCTGTGACAATGAGGCCTCACTACCTACACTGTAAAATGACCGATTCCCGTAAAGACATTTTCCCATCTATCCACAGGGGTACTGCAGCAATTGTAGTCCGCACACGAATGTTGCAGCTATACTTGAAGCCATGTCAAGTGAGGCAAGTACAGCTCATTATCACACAGCAGTGCCACACAAATCATGACACAGATTTTTATTTCCACTGATTTTAAATTCCTCCTTACAAATAAGCTTCTCAGAGGATTAATAGCTGGATTTTTCTTCTATATAGAATAAGTTCAAATGAGGCATCCTCAAAAGTCCCTGAAAGGCTTACGCTCTGACATTCATTTGTCAGGCAGGACAAGAAGGAACTAGTGGCATTTCCCAAGTGCCAGCATGGTTTACAGTAATAAGCACTGTTTCTTGCAGTCTAAATAGAGAGGCCGAGAAATCAATGACCGCAGGGATGCTCAAGTCCTCTATCCCCTGGTGGGTTTTAGTGAAGACCCTTGTTTGCTATTCCCTGGGATGACAGCTCCCTGGTCTGCTGGTAGAAGATTAAACCAACGTGGACTTCTCAGTCCTGTAAAGTTCAGAGTGCTCATGCAGAAAAGCTCTAAAGCATTTTTCTTGTTAATACATTCAGTGAAATCAGCTTTCAGAAATTAAATACATCCTGTAAAACTAAATTTTGACATCAGAGGGGTGTTCAGCTCTCTTAGAGTGTCACCATCTCCTTTTTAACTAGTATTCTTATTTTCCCTTTGGGGAAATGAAGTGTTTCTAATTACCTTTTGGTTTGTTTCATTTGTTGTATATACAGTAATTTGGTCAGGTTAACCCTCCATGGGCAACCCTATCATGTATTAAGACAATTATTTTATATTTCAGTCAGATAACATATATTTTTATACAGATATTTGCAAACACTTAAGCGAGTTAGGTGCTCAGCTAAGATTGAATTTCTGTGCTCTCTGGACATAAAACTAACGCTGAGGACCTGCGTTGATTCCTGACTTGTGAGTCTTCAGAATTTATTAGGCATGTGCCTTCTACTCTAAGAATTATATTTTCAAACCTGTCTGGGTAAGGTTCACCAACACAACGGGTGATTTGAGAAATGCTGTGAGATAAGTGTGTTAGTACTGCTAATTTATAGCAAAGAAAATGTGTGTGAAAGTCAAAGGCTCATTGCTACCAGCTCCTTGCCAGTTTTTCCCAGATACTCTTTTCTACATACTACAAGTCAGATCAGGCCAATTCTAATTTACTTGAAGGTATCTACTGTCATGGCAGTGTATGGAAAGACAGTACCTTGTAGGCCTAACACACTGACCACAGGTAAAGGACGGCACCTGTGAAGTTGAAAAGATGTATTTATATTGCATACATTTCTATGCCCATATATATACAAATGTCTGATTTAAAAGAAATAGAAGAACTGATTTTTCCTAACCATACTTTTGCTTTCACAAACAATTAAATCAATCAATCAACCTACCTGTCTCTTTATATCTGTCGATAGGGGGGGAGGGGAGAGAAAGACTGAGAGAATTAAGCAAATTAGAAATAAACAATTTAGCAGCTGTGGCACTGCAAAACTGTGTGTGCTATACAGATGAAAAACAAAGAAGGAAAGAGCATTAGCTAAAGCAAGCATTCTCAGCCTTTTTGCAGGGAATCTTAATTTAGAAAATCTACTCAGGAAGAGTAATTGTTCCCATTCGTTATTTTGCCTGGATGACTTTTACAGAACTGTTTTTACCATCAATTGGCAAATTCAGTGGAAGAAACAAATTACCCTATTATTAAAGCATATTTGCAGCAAACAATAGATATTCCACCTAAGCTGTTCTTATCCGGCCATTTTTCCTAACAACTTGTAAGAACATTATTCCTCCATCCCAATTTGCCTTTGTCTTACTTGTGTTCAGTGACAGGGTAGATCTCTAATAGAGGGCAGTCCCGCCCACTCCGCATGTACCCCGGTGGGTTATGTTCCAGGATGGGGCAGCCTCACTGACTGAAACTTGTGACTTTTTCAGAGGTTTTCCTGTACTGTTTGCAGTTTCTGTACAGCTTAATTTCAGCCTTTCTTACCGGTTCTGCTAGGCTTATTTTATAATGCACATTCCTGTTGTAAGCTGCCCCTGTTTTCACAGGTGGTAATGTAAGAACTCTTGAAAGTTTCTTCGGGGCTAATATTTTGCTAACTAAAGCAACTTTTCCTTACTGATGAGAGTTTGATTTTTATTTCACTTCAATATTTAATCAGTCTATAAGAAAAGATGGCTGGGGAATTGACCTGAGTATAGTTTTCAAAGTCAAGTATTTAGAATTAGATTCATCTTGCCTAAGTTTTGGCATCTATGAGTCAGCTGTTGCATCTAAATTACTCATCTCCAAGACCCCCACAGTTAGTGGAAAAAACTGAATTGCCTTTTGAGCTTTCTGCTTTTTCTTCCGCTGGTCATAGAAGTAGCCAGGATTAAATGAAACCATCAACATATAAACAGGGGACTTAAAAAATAGGGAGTTAAAATCCAAACCCGTAGTGCATTCATCTCATGCATCTTGAATTCCTTGCAAAATTATATACATTTCATTAAGCTTTTAATGGAGGTTTTGAAAAATGCAGGTTGCAGCACAATCTTCATTCCTGTCATTTAAAATGAAAAAGATTTAATAGATCAATAACCAATGGATTAATGAGTCACTGATGATAATAACATTGTTTTACATCAACAGCACCTATTATGAAGAGCAATCACAAAGCACTTGGGAAGCAGATTTACAAACTTTTTCTGCTTAAGTGGCATCAGAAGCCAACTTCCTTCAGAAGCCAGATGGAGAAGTATAGGAAATCATCACTGTTAAAGCAAATACAGAACTACAGTCGCCACACAGTTTTGTAGAAGACATAATACCAGGTTCATATTTCAGGGTGTGGAAATAGCACTACTTCTCATCTGTCTGAGCATGGCTACTCACCAGCAGAGACCAAGTTGGGCACATGAGCTTTGCTGTGTGCCCTGACCACCACCAAATAAGAAGGTTTTTGGACAGAGTGTGTTCCTAAGTTGAAAGGCCCTCACAAGGAAGATGTTATCACCACTAGTCTGCGAAAACCTGCTTTCACGTGCATCTGCCCTAGATTGTGCTGGGCCTCAACTGCTGAAAAGCAAACATGCGCCACTGGAAGACAATGTCACCCTTCTGAATATCTCCTGAGGCAGGCTTCAGAGCATGGGACACAGTGAAAACTGGAGCTTTTTAGATGATCCATCGTCGTATGTGGTGCACTAATATAAAGGTGACAAAAAGTGAACTGGGGACAAAGCCTGCCCACCCAACTGCAATAAAGCTCCCATGGCAGATATTTATTCAGTGATGCTTTTGAGCCCTGAAACACTTCACCTCAACGTCTGTAAGACTTGGTTTCAGTAGGTGGCATTAATGGTTTCTTACCTTAGTTTCTGTAGTATGTGTTGTGGACACATGCTTTTGTGTCTTTCTACTTGAAGGAAATGAAATCTTGCACTGTCTTTGTCCTACAAATTTCGTCAAGTCACAGATTCTTTAGCAATGTAATACAATCTTTCTCACTTTAGGCTTTTGGGGCTTACAGCTCAGTCTTATAGGATGATTAATACCATGAGCAAATAGGCATACAACCTTTGAATAATGGTCTAAAATACCAAGAATTCCTTATGTTAGCTACCAGAAGCAGCAAAGAAAATGAGACAAAACAAAACAACATTGGCATGCATTTGCCATTTCTGTTTCCTTACTGTCTTATCATTTTCAGATCACCTAAGTAGATCAGGAGCTTTCCTCCCTGTCTGTGAAATAGGAAGTCTCCCTGGTCTATTCTCCACCTCCTTGATGCTATGCAGACCATTTTTTTTTTTAACTATATCCACAATTAAATTACACTCCTTTGCTATGAAAGCACAATGCTCTGTTATTCTCCATGCCATATTTCTTTTATTGATGTGAAATTTCAGGTACTCTGAAAGCTGCCCAGTTTTTCAGATCCAACGTCAGTACCTGACCTCCTTCTTCTGCTTTTTGGGAAATTCCCCCAGTTCCAACTCTCCTCAGCCCCACGTGCTGTGGTCTCAGCAACGCCATCCTTTCGCAGCCACATGCTGCCACTTGAACTGAAAGCGTGAAGATTTACAGTTCTCCTTTGCACTAGCCTGTAAGTGACATGGCCTGGCCTCAGCAGTAGGTAGCTGACTGCAGGAGCCCTGATAAACTGTAACACAGCAGTGTTTTGAACGCAGGTGGTATTCCCAAGATCCTTTTAAATATCCTTCACACACAAATAGGCATTAGTCATCACTGCTCGTTATGATTGTGAATGTATGCAGCACAGTCAGGATGTTAAGTGTGGTAACATCTTATGATCAGAAAGGTAATCAGCTACCTCAACTGGAAAACATGAATAGTAAGTTCAGTATGGTAGGGCCACGTAGCTCATATGTCCCCTAACAGTCATTGAACTTAAATAGTAGCTAACTTGAAACTAAACTTGGTTTTTAAATGGCTGGCAGATAGAGAAAAAAAAGGCCCCCTAAATTTTCTTTTCCCATTTCCACTAGAAACTTGAAACGGTGCTCGTTCATAGCTTCACAGGCAATAAGAAATACAAGTCCACTCCCAAAAAGCAAGGAAACAAAAAAGAGACAAACACAATACAGAAAACGAAAAAGAAAATATCGTGAAATGTGTAAACATTTGTATGTCAGTCTGGTTTGGGAAAAAATAAAAACAAAAACCCAAACAAAAATATTTGCAAGGAAACCTTCCAAGATGTAGTTTTGCCAGAGACAGCATGACTCTGGCAAACTCTCACCTGTAGTGAGTTTTGCATAAAGGCCACAACCTGAAAGCCTACACTTACTGAAATTAACAGATGTTTTGCTACTGACATTAACTGAGTTTGAGTCACCCTTATAATATAATGCAGTTATATGCAAACATAAAATGCCAAGAACATCTCCATAATTTTGTCTCTGTAATTCTGCAGATTTCCAGGAAAAACTGCCTCGAAAAAGACAATCTTTTAAATATGATCCCTTTGGGATTTCACAGGAGTGATTCTTACCTTCAGAATGTATCACTTACCACCGCCAAAGACTTAAATACAAAACAATAATGACAAGATGCCCAGAACAAAATAGCTGAAGGCCTATAACACCATATAAGAAACAGCTCTTAATTTCCCCTGTGGTTTTCTGTAATCTCTGACACTGCATTACATTCTGCATAGCTCTCTAATGTGTGCTAGAATCCCAGCACAGCAACATAAAAGTAAAACAGTTCCAAGGGGTTATATGAGGATACTAAGGATCCCAAAGACAATACATTAGCTATTGACAAGTTTCATGAATAATTTTATTGCATTTTTAATACTTTGTATTAAAAATATCTGTACAAGATGCAACATCATTATTCTTTTCACTTTCACTTTTAATTTTTTTTTTTATATGTCTAAAAAATCTGGTTTCACTTATAGGTCTAAAAATCACACTTATGGTTTGAATCTGAAATGTAATTAAAATGCACATTTCTCTGTTGGAGCTGAATGGGCATGAAAAGAAGAAATGTCTTTTTGCCCTCTTTTGTAACTTAATATTGCTTTAATTTTTAAAAGGCCATTTTTTAAAAGCAAGAATATTTTAGTTAATAATTTAGTACTCACTTCAATTAGAATAGTTATTAAAATTTTCAATGACATTACAATTAAAAGTTTGAAAATAATTTTATGATCATTTCCAGCTCCATAGAGTTTTCTGCTCTGAAAAGAAAACATATGCAAAATCACTTTTTAATCTTGGTATTGTCAAAGTATAACTCTTGAAAACTACTAAGCACAATTCTTAACTGATAATGTACTTCAATATATCTGAGGTGATTCTCTTCATACAATGGGTCAGCTTCTTCAGTGGGTGAAAACTGATGCGACTCTATTGCCTGCAGGGAAGGCACTCTGCTCAGAATCTTGTCTATGCCACTCAGCAGAGACGAGACAGCTTGTCAACACAAGAAAAACTTTTTCTAATTTGTATGTTCCATCTTGATATAATTTGCTATGAGGCTGAAGCACTTCATGTCCAGCCACCTCATGGCTGTAATCCCACCATCACTTGCCTTAGGTAAATCTGAGAACAGGACAGGTCCAGAGGCAGTTGGAAAGCATGATTTTCCCATTCTTAGCACCTAGTTATTTACAGTTTTTCAGGGTAAATGCCAAGAGGGTATGAGATGTTGTTAAGTGGGAAGAGCAGTGCTATATATCCACTTTACAGAAATCTGCTGGATTAGACAAGGAGCCAGGCAGTAGAGAGGTTGACCTAGAGAGCAGCACAGCAGTTCTGACAGTTTTAAGAAAGCTGTGCCCACCACTAACCTGATACTGTGTGTGATATGCTGAAGTTATCTAAGGTACACTTACCTAGGGAAGACAAGAATATTTTATACATATTGCAGTGTTTAAATAGCTGCACATACTACATCTAATGTTACTAATGCTACTAATAATAGTTGCTACAATAGTATACCACCCACACTCTGTTCACAAGATTCATTAAAAGGTTGTCTAGTACTGCCTATTATGCCTTTTTACTGGTACATTGTTTCACCTGGTACTTTTAATTTAAATCTTCAAGACTTTGCCTGACCATGAAATTTTCCATGCCATTGTCTGTCCCATGTTTCATTTCCTTTTCATTGGAAAACCTTAGCTAATACAAATTTAGTTATTTCTGAGACTGAGGCTAAGGAAAATTTTATTTTACATTTTGAAAGGACTGGCTGCCTCTACTGTGCTGCAGCTGGATCAGAAAGAGGGCAGGAAAGGCCTAGGTTTGTATTATCAATATGAGAGTTTTCCAAAATGTGCCAGGTTATCAGGTACCATATACTTCAGAGACACTTGAAGGTTAAAATCTCTTAAACAGTTTTCATGGACTGAGGTTCTCCAGCCTGGAGCTTTGAGGTACTGAAGTGGGACTTTCTCTGCAAATATGGGTCCAAGATGCTGTGGGCAGTAGAACTGAGAAGGTGGTGGCTTCTCTCCGCCATTCCCTCAAATCAGTACAAACTGCAGGACCTGTAATTGCTCCCCAGGTCCCTGTGCATGCATCAGCCATGTCCTGAGATAAAGGAGATGCAAGATTGGGAAGCAGAGCCTATTTCCTGCTTTTCAGAGGAAGGAAACCTTTGTGCATGGGATGTACAAGATCTTTGGCATACTCTGGCTTACCATCCTGATCTGTCTATAAGGCAGGGCATACCATGGGGATCACCTGCAGGCCCAGTGCCTGACACGACTCAGATAGCATGTCAGAGGAAGGGAAAGTGAGGAGCTAAAAAATTTAATTGCAAAGGGGAGAACAGCTAGAACTGATAGGTCCAAAGGAAATAAAATTGAAAAGGAAAATGGGAGTGAGGAAGAGGGACTGAGACTTGAATCTCCCAGGCTGAGATTGAACAGAGAGAAGATTGGTCCTGGGACGGGTACAGGGAGATAAGTCTCAGTAAACAGGAGACAGTGGGACTGAGAGACTGGAGAGTTTATCACTTCATAGATCTTAAATCTTAAAAGGTCCATTAACTGAAAGACTTAGATCTTAAGGAACAGAAAGTGAGAGTTGTATGGAGAACCAGGAAGGAATTTGGTCAAGGAAGGCTGGAGAAAGTATCAAAGGCAGGGCCCTCGATGCAATCCTCCCCAGCAACCTCTCTCAGCCCAGAAGGGGCCTGGCCGGTAAAGATCATCATCTGCTCTGATATGGATCTGACTTCTGTGGAATCAGCTAAGCTGTGAGAAGGAGCTGTGAGGAGCCTCAACTGCTGCCTCCACCCAGGCAACCTCTGCCTCATCCCAGGGAGCAGTACTGAGTGAGGACCTGGTGGCTATCCCCAGCACAGCTCTGCTCACTGCCTCCAAGCGTGTTGGGATGGGGCCACCAGGGAGGTCTCTGCCCTCGCTTGCCCCATAGCTCCCCACCCCAGCCTGCCCCACAGCCAGCCCTCGCTGCACCCTGATCAGTCAGAGCTGAGAGGGAGTTTGACTTGGCAAGGCAACTAAAAGACAGTAGGATGGAGTATCACGGAGAAGAGAAGAGGAGAGGGAGAATCAATAGGCTTTAAGAAGAACACTAATCTGAGAGAGGACATGGGAATTGCTGCATAGGGACCTGCAGAAGGAGCTGGAAAAGTGACAGCTGGTCAAGAAGCTCATGCCAGACGACTGGGGCAAACAGTGAGACTGGGAACGAAAGCAAAGATCTGATACCCAGGGTCAGTTACACAGTGTCTGAGCTAGTTCTCTACATTGAGGTAAGAAAAGTCTTGTCCCCAAAATGCACATTTCTCTCAACTGAGTTTAAAGGATTATTAGTTTAAGTACAGAAATCCACATATCTTATGCAGAAAGTTAGCTGACACTACTTCCATCTCCTGTGCCTGGGGAGTAAGGTTCATAGACTGGATGAGAAGCGGAAGGGGGGACACTGGGAATGGTTGCGTAAGGAGAAGAGGCTTCGGAGAGAGGAGTATGGAAGGACAGAAGGACGATGAGTGTTAAGGTGGAGTGAACATGGCAGAGGAGATTGTGTTTGGAGTGAACAGACCAGATGGCAGAAACCATCCCAGAGTCTGGAGTGTTGCTCAGTGCAGCTGTCCCACCATGCCCTTCCCTGCCAGGAAATGCCTGCAGGAACTGTTACGGAACTGGTTTAACCCTTTCCCTCCCTCTGCACAGGCAGAGGAGGATAACCCACCGCTGCTGTCAGTTACTGTGCCCACCTGGTGTGCCCAGCCAAAGAGCTCGGTCTTTCTGATTACTATGGGGTGCCTCAACAGGTACTATGTGATAGATTTCTTTTTCTCCCAAGATTTCTTTTTAAAGCAATGTAGAAACACAGTTTCAGACAGTGGAAATGCAAGCACCCAAAAGTTAAGGAAAGCCACATTTCAGGTTTACTCTTCCATACTTATTAACACATTTTTCCTTTTCTGCAGCCATGTAGTAGACAAGTAGGCTGTGTGGGATTTCTGCCTTATTTCATGCAAAATTGTATTGAAACAGAAGAGCAGGAAATTTCAGGAGGAGCAACGATATTCTCAAGGAAGTCAAATGCTGAATGTAAGTGCTAGTTTTTAGCCCTGTCTCAGCCACAGAATTTCTCTTTGGTGCTAATCAAGTCATTTAACCAACTGTTTCACAAAGACTAGTCATTATGCTTGATTTTATATGCATTGAATGTGCAGAAATGCTTAACCTTCCCAGATGCAACTGAAGCCTCTGGGTGCTAAGCTTTGAATGGAAGTTGAAATACAACATGAAATACTCCGCAATATCAATTTCTACAGAGTGGCTCATCAAAGTAGTGTATAAATTCTTACCTCAATGCCTCTGTGTAATGCAGCAAGTTCAAACCTCATGCATGTTTTTTGTGCAAATACAGGGATTGTTTTTTTCAGGCAGTTAGATGATGTGGTGATAAACACTAGAGAAAGTACTGATTTTATTTTCAGTGCAGTTTGACTAATTTGAAGTAACGGGATACACGGACATATTGAGACATGAAGAAAAAAAAAAGAAAAAAAAATGATTAGTTACTCTGTACCTTGGATTGTTCAGGACACTAGTATGAAAAGGAGTATGTAATTAAAACTTTATCATCATGCACTCATGAAAAAGGATTAAGCTACAATTTCATTGTTAACCTTAATTAAGCTCTTCTTAGCCTCTTATCTTGAAAAATCAGTAACATTTTCAGGTGTTAGTTTGTGTTGAGTACAATATGTGCAATACTCTATATGTGTACTTTATGGAATGTGCCACATCTGGTCTGCCATTGTTGGTTTTTTCTTGAAAATAGAGCTGCTTTGAAAAAACTTCAGTATGTTGCTTCCTTAGTTTCTCTTTACCTTTCTTTAGATGGGAAACCCCCCAGATTTCTTTCAGGAGACAGACCATGCTTAGCTTAATTCAGCATGGCCCCTAAATTCCTGGGCACATATTTGAAGATCAGATCAAAGATTGGTCGCTTGGCATCTTTCCACTGCCTCTTGAAAAAAATAAAAGGTTGAAAGCTTAAGCATTTGCAAACCTTTTTGTTCAGCTTTGAAATGAGACTTCCACTCATTTGGTCTGAAGACAGGAATATAAAACAGTTAAGTCCCTGAAACAATAGTTAACCATACAGTTTCCATATAGCTTATAAGAAAATGCAAATTTCAGATGCCATCTTGAGTATCAAAACATCACAGGGTGTAGTATTCTTCCAGTGACCAGCATCCAGCCTGGCAGTACTGTTACAGGTTATATACAAAGAAATTTAACCAGAATTACTTGTAAAACTACAGTTTTCCTCCTGTCAGCGATGCTAATTTTCCATGAGTCTCACTCCAAAGTTACTTCTCACTGCCATACCTTCCCAAAGTTAGTTCCCACTCTTTTCCAAAAATTTGTTAAGGAGGTCACTGATGAGTAAGCCACCCCTGGGTTTTTCCACGTTCTCTTTGGGACAACCTTGTTGAAAGGCAAATCAAGGAATCTATAGCAGGATGGATAACAAAGGCAAGATATTCTGATGAGACTGACAAATATTAACAGAAAGAATAAACACAATGTTCTTTCTCAGTCACTGGTGTCAGTGGGCCCCATTAGCTCTTTCAGACATGTATTCAATGATTCAGTGAACAGCCCAAGCCTAGCAGTTGAGGGAGAGAAAATTTGAAAGTGATGGTGTGCTTTTTCACCAGTTTTATATGCACTGCCTGAAAAAATCATATGCAGCTATGACTGGAAGGCCTGAAGATGGACATTTTGGAAGGGGTCACAATTCTACACGTAAGTGGACATTAGGGCTGACAATGTTCACTGTATATTTAAAGATTTGTTATACTGTCTTAAAAATCTAGATGTTTTAAATATTGAATAAGCTAAATGATCTGCACAACTGATTTGACCCTAAGTCCTCTTCAGTCTTCTGCTAGACACCAGTAGGTTTTTGACAAGGCTCCAGGTATGTGTGGAGTAAAAGAGTGATTTCCAAAATTTTAAACTGCTACAGGACGAGTTTCAAGCTACAGCACTGCAATAGTGTTTTAGACTTGAGCATAAATGTTCCTTTATGCCTTTGTAGAAAACAACTACTTCAGGCTTTTAAGCTTGCCCTGACCCAGCAATCACTCCCCGGTGGGAAACCCCCTCAGACAGTGTCACTCTGCATAAGCACAAAAGTTTATTTGCATACACCTATTTTCAGGACCGCGATCTTAATTTGAGAATCACAAACATAAAAATGAACCACCATTTTTTATCTTAAAATTTTAATTATACACAAAGGAGACCCTTGAATGCAGAGCAATAGGTCTAAGATCAACATAAACAAAACTTCCACCTCTTTTCTTGGAAAAATTCACAAGTCACAAGTGCAAGTTGAGGTTATATCCTCTTAGTGGCTTTTAAAGAAAGGCTGGAGAGTGTTTGGGTAACTGATGAAATCTCTTAAGAAAGCTAGAATTTGATATCTGTAGTAAAATCTCCTATTTCACAGCTTCTGACTAGGGGTTCAGGAAGGAATATACCGTACCTTTAGAGCATCGCATATGTTTGGTTTCCTCCATTACAGATTATATCAACTTCTTCAGCTCTGCCAGATGCAAGAGTTTGAGACTGTAGCTCAGCATCTGTGGGTGCTGCAGACATCAGCAGCAGAGCTCTGCCTGGTTGTTTTCCTCCTGCCATGCAGCAGACAGGGAAACCAGAGAGTTGACTCCCAGTGGCTTTCAGTGGCTGTTACGCGATTCGGCTGCCCATTTGGCAGCTTGGCCAGCACACACATTTTAACAGGATGTGAACTAAACCCAGGGGCATAGGCTTGCTCTACCGTGCCAATGCTTTCTAGATTTTTATTTTCTAATGTTTAGCTTTATAAATATCAGATTACTGAATGCATGCTTTCCCAAGCTGTCAATAGATGCTTTTTAGTTGGGTTTTTTTTTTTGTTAACCAAGATTGTCTTGCAAACATATGACTATGAAACTATGCTAATTATGGAATTAGTTCCAATTTAATGTCTGGTTTATCATAGACCTATTTATGGATAGGCCAAAAGCTGTTCTGGCAAATTAGCAGGAAATGGGAAAAAGAAATATCTATATGAGCTTCATAACTGTTGGCACTAACTGTGCCTTACTTATGCTCTATTTTAATGATGTTGTTTTATTTTTCTGAAAGAAATAGCTGGTATAAGAAGCCTCTAAATTCTGTAGAGCTATTAAGTTCATGATGAAAATAACATTAAGCTAATGTTCCCTGCTTATTTCAGCAAGAGAGTAGTGGTGCTATTGGATCATTAAAATGTTTTAGTAAGTCTAGCAAAGAAGTAATGGTGACAAAGCATCTTTAGCACCTGTGGAATCTTGTTCACCATCTTATAAAAACACAAATTAAGCCATTATCCCAGCCTAGAAAGCCCACAGCTCCCTTTTATCATTGTAGATATATTTTAAGACAGTAACTCAAGCTACCTGTGTCTTTTAAATAATAGGTGAAGTAGTATTATACAAGGTTTGGAAAAACTTCTTTTTCCTCCATGAGACATTTAGAATGCAGTTCTTGTCTCTCATTTTCTGCTGTGTTGGGTAAAAGCAATTACAAGTGGCAAACCTAATGGGGGCAAGATAATTTAGCATTGCATTGCCAGCTGTGGCCAGGATTTGGTCACATACTTTCTATTGGCTCCCATTAAGATAACAAATCTTACCCATTTTCTACTGCATTAATAATAATGTTCACTCTTGTTTAGATTTGGCTATATTTTGCTGCATTTTTAGCCATATCCACAATGCAGTCTAATTGCACTCAGCTGCACGCATCCTGGTTGCTGCCAGCCTGCATGCATGGGTTTTCATTGCATGAAAAGTGGAGAGCAGAGAGGTGGGGGTATGTGTGCCATGGTGTCAGGCTGCCGTCATGGTAGGTACCTGGATCTGGAACCTACAAAGCTCTCCTAAGACATGTCATCTAGATAAGGCCTTCATGGACATTCTGAACAGATTTGAAAGTGGAAAAAAAATCATGAACTTGAAACCTGAAACTTAAAAATAGTAAATAAATATATTGACTAGACTTCAAAGCAAATGTGTGGTTACCTCACTGCTTGAGGTAATGTTTTACTCTATAGATTCAAGGGTTGGAAACTGCCTTTCTGCAGTATTTAAATGCCTTCTTTTGCTTTTCAAGTGGAAGCTGGCTGAAATATATCACATCTTTAGGGAAGGAAGAGTCATTCCCTGATGGCTGGCCAAGAAATAACAAAGACAGCAGCTGCGGAGGCAGCTGGAATTGCCACCCTCATAGATGGAATCAAAGTGCTTGGCTGTAGCTGAAATAGGAGGGAATGAGTGAAAACAGAAGGAAGGTAAAAATAGGTAAATAGCAAACTAGAAGCTGTGTCTTAATAAGATCTGAAGGTTTTCTGCATATTTGTGTGTAACACAGCCTGGAGATACCTTAGAATCTTGAAAGAAGGCTGTATGCACTGTACACTTTGTAGAAAGTGTACCGTCTCTGAACAGGACTATAAAAGAGACAGAAAAATCTTTAAATATCCAAATTTCTTTCTCACATGCAGAGAAAAAAGACAGAGAAATACGGAGACTGGAAAAAATCTTTTCCAAATCACACCAATATTGGGAAAGCATAACGTGATCTTGTCCCTGGCACAATCTTCTAGCATTCAGTAATTTAAGGCCTACTGGTCTTACATAACTAGTCCCTTTCCTCTGATACCCATTTTAAACTTTCTTCATACTTTCTTAAAAATGCTGTGAGAAAGAAAATTTCATGCCAAAGAATTTAGGCATAGTGATGTTAGGTACATGTGCTTATGTGCTTATAAGAAAGCTGTTGAGGGAAAAAAACAAAAAAGGAATCATAGAATCATAGAATAACTTTGGTTGGAAAAGACCTTTAAGATCATCGAGTCCGACCTTTAACCTAACCCTGCCATCCCACCACTAAACCATGTTCCTAAGCACCTCATCTATCCTTCCTTTAAATACCTCCAAGGAAATATAATACACAAACTCACTCTAAGAGAATGTGCTTTTTTGGGACAGATAAAATTAAAGAGAACAGCACAAATACAATTTCTTCATCTGGACATAGTTAGGGATTCAATATTTAGTCAGGGTTTGAATACAGTTATTTTCTTTCCAAGTTCATTGTTTTCCATGTCAGTCAGTTTCTCTTTAAAAAAAGTTTCAAACAGAAATCTATACATGGACTCACAATAAATGAAATGCATATTTAAGTAAGCAGTGGAAATTATATAATCTGTATATGAATGACCTATATTGAAATTGGTTTTGATCATGGATGTCACATGTTTAAATATAAACAATCCAGCTTTTAAAATTAAAAGGGCTAACATTTTTCAAAGAAATCTAAAAGTAATTACAAAATAGCCATGTTGGTGAACAAGTCCACAAGGGAGTCAGCTGATCGCCCAAATGCTTGTGAATCAGTTTCACTGAAGGTGAAAAACCATTTCAGAGAGCCAGAACCTCACCACGGAGACTTCCTTGTCTCCATGTAGGACTGGACAGATAATCTACATCTTCCAAATACCATCTGTAACAAAACTGATCCATGATGCCAAACACTAAATCTTTATTAGCTGGGTGACCCTCATTAAGGAAAAATTTACACAGATTTGAGCATATGAAAAAATACATGCTGTGGAGGGACACTGTCTTAACTTCAAGGATTAAGTGGTCAGTGGTTGATTCTGCCTAACTGCTGTCATCAATCTCCAGTTTAATTTATTCTTAGAACTGCTAGTGTTCCATAGGGCTGATAGTGGATATTAGCATTCAAAGTTCCTGCAAGAGAACATTTCCCTTATGTGTTTAGTTCAGTTAAACTCATATGTCTGTATATCCACCCTCTGTTAGGCCCCATAAGAAGTCCAGTTCGAACTTTAGGCCTTAGCTCGGCATAAAATGGATAGTGGACAAACGTCAGAGCTCACAAAGACATCCTCTTCCTATTGAGTGAAGCACCAGTTTGACAGATATATTTGAACCTTTGGTCCCATATGAAAAATCACATGTCCCAGTGCTTTGCCACGTGGAATTCATTCTCAGATCAGGGCTTCCAGATAGGAAACTTGTCAGATTTACAGCTTGAAACAGGCAAAAAAAGTCTGGCAAGCTGAACTGAGGTAGCCAAAACCTCCTCTACAACCCCAGAGATAAAAATAGCCTTCAAAATCACTCTCTTGAAGAAATAGGTGAACAGGAGTTCCAGTGTGCTGCATGTTTCTGAAGGAGAAAAAAAAGCATGTGTGGTTGTCTTTTCCAGACTTGCTATAATACTGGATTATAAGATAATTTTAGACTGGATTTAATTTAAGTAAAAACATGTCTCCCCTAAATGAGAAAACAGGATTTTTTTCCCTGGAATATTAAACTACAAACCATGACAAAATGCAGTGACAAAATGACAGTTAGACAAAGAGCAGAATCCATGGTATTTACAATTTTGTCAAATGAGTCCCCTTCTGCAAATGTTTTGGCCTTTGCTTATTTACATTCCTTGTGCTTCATGCATTGATATGCTTCATGTAGCACAGCTTCTGCACTCCGTCAATTAATGCTGCTCTTCCTAGTTTCTAGTCGGCAGGTTTCCATTGCTTCTTTGTTTCCCTGTTTGAATGCAATACATGCTAATTTTACAGTAAATGCCAGTTTACATTAGCTCAGCTGTCCTCATGACATAATTTGACTTGAAGTTATGCAAATGACTTCTTTCCAGATACCTCTGATTAGCTGTAAAAAACACTCCCTAATTAGTCCTGAGATAATCAGGGAGAAATCACAGTTGATTACATATATTGAATTTGCTTCTCCAATGTGAATTGCTGTATTTCCTGCCACAGGACCTGTGAGCACTCTATAGAGTTTGCACCTTTCCTTCCCTTGAAAAGCACTTCAACTACTCCCTCACAGCTCCATCAAATCAAACATTTCTTTTTATACTGACTCTATCCAGTCAGACAGGGATCCCTGCTGACAGCCTAAGAGAAACACCAGCCAGGTGCAGTACAAACTCTGCCTATTGCTGAAGATACAGGTTAGTAAATCTTACTGGAAATGTATTGGTGTCAGAAAGCTTTACAACTGGCAGCAAAGAGACATAGCACAAAAGCAGATCTGATTAAAATGGCATTGTCAACTGATATCAAAGTGACAATTTTAGAGGTCAGTAATTTATACTGTATTTCCAGTGGAGTTTTGCTGGCTTGCCTCCCACTGAACTCTTCCTGTCCCTTAGTGATGACTCAGTAATTTATCATAATCCATTTTTCAAATAAACAGGGACAAGTGAACTTCAGAAGGCTCAACATTCAGATTCAATTTGTGTAAACAGATAAATGTTCAAAGGTTTATTCAGAGTTTGGTCTCAATTATCTAACACATCTTGGGTTAACAGGACTGGTAACCTTTTCTACATGGTCCCTAAACTCTTCTACATATAGGGTGCCTTGACAGGGTGAAGAGTAGGTCATGCAACAAAAACTATCCTTTTCAGAAACAAGACCACTGGCTGATATTTTCTGTAAGAGAAAGAGGAATGGTGGCTGAGCTTGAGGTCATTTATTGCTTAACAATTCCAGACGCAAACACACACATGAAAAGCACCCAGATCTTGGGTTTAACTTGCGCAAGTTCTTGAGGATGCTGGGGATTCAGACTGGGATCTCAAGTTTCCGACGTGTCTCCTTCCAAAGGGGATGTGATTTGAACTTTGGGTTCATATCTCCCATTCAGATGGTGTCTACAGTTCCCCCTAAAGCAAAGTACTTTTGCAAAATTAAAGAAAATCATAGCAGCAAAAGGGTGAGAATGGAGATATTTCAACTTAAAGTTGAAATTAACTGCAAATTTGGTGAGCTAGAGAGATCAAGAAGGGAATTTTCATAATGTAGCGTTGGCAAGAAGAGGAGGATTTTGCCCCTAAATGAACCTTGCAATGCCTGAAAGGAGATCTGTACAAGACAAAAAGAAAAATACCCAAAACTTTCAGTGAGATAGAATTCCCTGAACTCTATGGGATAAAGACAGAGATATAGGACTAAGTTCTGCTCTAATTTATGACAATGTAAGTCTGAAGCAGTGATATCAAGTTTGAATCTTACATAAAGCTGATACCAAGATGTTATAGTACTACCAACAAGAGTTGTGGGGGTTTTTTTAATATTTTTTTTTCTTTTTTTAAGAAAGTATTGGTGAAGTTTCTTTGGGCTATTAGTAGGAATTCTGTTCTTTCAATGAGCACTGTTTCCCTTTGTCTCCTTTGCTGGGTGATGATCTGGAAAAACCAAGGCCTAAACTGAAGATTCCTGTATCATAAACGGCAATACAAAGTGCCCAAAGTGGCACTATATCCTCCCACAATCGCTGGGATATCATGGTCACTGCTAGGAGGAGAAAAGAACTAGCAAGGACAGAATATGACCATGAAATGGAGTCCATAACAGTATGGAACAAAATCATTCTGGGTTTGCTTTATACAATGTTTATTGCAACCGTGAAACAACGGTAGCTGAAATGTATCTCCACTCACCTATACAGAACAATTTCATCAAGTTTACTCAAGATATTCTGGAGATGTAGTGATCTCACAGGGAAATAAAAAACTGAACAGGAAGAGGAATTATCCAAATAGGTATTTTGTTAATATTTGAGGTAGGATTTAAAGACATACATATATTAGTGTGTCAAAATTATTCACCTTTTTTACAGATTTTTTCATCTTACCTTTTGTCAACAGCTTTTTTACAGCTTGTAAGACACATCTATGCCATTGGAAAAAAACAACATATCAGAATCAGAGGTAAACTGTTCCTACGGCAAATTTCTTTACCTGGCAGGGTGCATAGAGTCAGTGACAGTAATGATAAGTGACAGATGGTTTCTGTGATTTTATGACAATCTAAATGTGTGTAATACCAAGAAGCATAAAAATTATTAGACCCTCACACTATAATGTAACCACAATACTAGCTTTGTGTCCTACCCCGCCACACCCTGCACAATAATTTCCAGCCCGTTTCTCTGCTGTGCAGCTCTTCTCTGCTCCTACCAGAGCTGCTCTTTCCCATTCACAGCGTCAGGGCATAGTTACAGGGAAGGCTGCACACCCAGCCCCTTTTCACCACTCTGGTATTCCTGCCTCTTCTCTCAGGTATGTGCTATAGCAAATGCATGATTGGGGGGTGGGGTGGGGTGTGTGTGTTCCCAGGAGAGGAGTAAGGGCAGGAGAGTTATCCCATATCCAGGGAATTAAAGAAGGAGGAAAATGTTTCCAAACCCCTTTGGTGTTTCAGAATCTATCACAAGTTGAAGTCTCTCAGGGACACAGCCCAGTCACACAAGGTAGAAAATTGTGAAAGAAAGGTTAGTGGGGTATGAAAACAAGCAAACAAAAATCATCTTATTCCCAGTCCCCACTGACTCTTTTTCTAAAGGCTGCCTATGTGGAGGTGCAATGACACAATTTTTGCCTTAGTATTAGAAGTTATTCCAATAGAATTGTCTCTCACAGTGAAGTGAAACATTGTGGAGACTCTATAAAGTGGTATAATGTAAGTCCCAGTCACCTGAAAATAGAATATGTACCAACATCCTCCATGACAAGGTTCAAATATGTATGTCCACCTTTCATAGTGAGAATCTGTATTTTCCCAGTAAATCCTTAGTGATGCTTATGGCTCTATACCCCTGGTAACTCAATAACTTCAACAAGTGGTGGGGTTTTTTTGTTTTCTTTGCTTTTCGTGAAACAGTGGAGGGAAGTTTGCTTTTGAATTAGTTCATCTCCATGATGCATTTATTATTACTGTATTTTATGAAGGACTCATTTTCAGGCTGATCAAATAAACAAGTCCTGTGGCCTCAGATATGAACCATACAGACAGAGGAAATCCCACTCTGCATTTTAACAGATGAATTTGACCCTATCACAAAGTAATTCATTCTAACGACATGGACATTTTCACCGCATAGCAGTCTGCTTCTACAAAAATCCCAAGACCAAAGCATTCTTACCTTATACAAAAATGTTGAAGTAAAGCCAAAACATTTGTTGTCAAGGCAAGAATTATAAATCTATGGCAATGTTTTGCAACATGATGACTTTAATTCCATTACACCCAATGCCTGCTGTTGGTGCAGTCATTTTTTATCACAGATTTTAGTAGGAAGGGAAAGCAGTTGTTCATTGCAGCCTTGATTATATGGAAACTGAACTGTCCCACTAAGCCAAAGAACGGGGGGGCTGTACTACTGCTGAAACATATAACTGCATGTTATGACTGAGGTCAACAGCAAAACTCATATGGACTTCAGTAGTGCAGAATCAGGATTTCATTGTTCAAATGTTCCTTATTTTCTCCCTGATGCGTTGTAAAAAGTACTACTTTGCATAGTAATTGAACGGTTATTGAGTTACCAGGATAGAGCTAGGTGCATAAGCACTGAGAAATTTCTCACAAGCAAAAGTAGCCTCTTTCCTGAGCTTGGTCGTGAATTAGCCTTCCAATCAAATTCAAGTCTTTTCTTTACTCCGTCCCCCACCGCCCCTTGTCTTTATTAGTTGTCCATCTCTGGGCAATGATGACACAGGTATATCCATTACTTAATTTACTATTCATCCTTTCTTCATTTACTTCACTTCTGTTTTTACCAGCACAGTTGAGCCCCAGGCCTTGGGAACAAAAATCCAGGTTGATGCCAACACAGACCCACCATCAGTGAAGGAAGAGTTGGTATGTGAACTATTACAGGAACTTGACCCCTACAAATTTCTGGGTCCTGACAAAATCCACCTGAGGATGTTAAGAGAGCTAGCTGATGTTGTTGCAAGGCTGATCTCCATAATCCTTGAGAAGTTGTGGTGATTGGGGGACATCCCAGGAGACTGGGAAAAGGCTAACATCACCTCCATCTACAAGACAGGCTTAAAGGAGGATCCAGGAAACTATAGGCCAATCAGTCTTACTTCAGTCCATAGAATAGTTATGGAACGAATCCTCCTGAGGACTACCACAAGTGAAATGAAGCAGGTGATTGGGAAAAGCCAGCGCAAATTCAATAAAGGCAAACTGTGCTTGACAAACCTGATGGCCTTCTATGACAAAGTAACCTGCTCGGTTGATGTGGGTCAAACAGTGGACCACAGTACCTGGATTTCTCCAATGCTTCCAATATGTTTTCCCACAGCCGCCTCCTAGGGAAATGGATGCTTTACGGTCTAGACAAGTGGTCTGTGAGGTGGGTGGGTAACTGGTTGACAGGCCACACCCAGAGGAGGGTGGTGGTAAATAGCTCCTTTTCAAACTGTCAACCTGTCACAATTGGGGTCCCCCGGGGATTGATATTGGACCTGATGCTGTTTAATACCTTCAGAAGTGATCTGGGTGATGGGATCATGTGTACCATGATGAATTTTGCTGATGATACCAAACTGGGTGGGGAAGGGGACAGTTTGGAAGGGAGAGCCACTCTGCAGGAAGACCTGAATACGCTGGAAGTGTGGGCTAGCATATGAAGTTCAGCAAGGACAAATGTAAGGTCTTGCACCTGGGGAAACATAATCCAGGAGGACAGCACAGGCTGGGATCCACCCAGCTGTGGACCAGCCCTGTGGAAAGGGACCTGGGGGTCCTGGTGGACAATGAGCTCACTGTGAGTGAGCAATGTGCTGCTGTGGCAAAGAAGGCCAACAGGATGCTGGGTTGCATCAACAAGGGCATCACCAGCAGAGTCAAAGAAGCCATTATCCCACTCTACTCAGCACTTCTCAGGCCACATGTGCAATACTGTGTTCAGTTCTGGTCCCCACTTCGCAAAAAAGATGCAGACAGGCTGCAGAGGATGCAGAGAAAGGACACCAAGAGGATCAAAGGAGTGGGAAACCTGCCAGGTGAGGAAAGGCTGAGAGAACTGGGTTTGTTCAGCCTTGGGAAAAGAAGACCTTATCACCGTGTTCTAGTATTCAAAGTGTGGCTGCAAAGTAGATGGAGATTCCCTTTTTACAAGGTGTCACATGGAAAAGACGAGTTGTCATGGGTACAAGTTACTCCTGGGGAGATTCTGACTGGACACAAGAGGAAATTTTTCACAATGAGAACTATCAGCCATTGGAATAATCTCCCCAGGGAAGTAGTGGATTTCCCAACATTGGACACAACATTCAGCTGGACAGGGTGCTTGGGCCATCTTGTCTAAACCATTCTTTTGCCAAGTAAGGTTGTACCAGATGATCCTTGAGGTCCCTTCCAACCTGGTATTCTGTGATTCTATGATTCTTTGACTCTATCGTCTTCATAGTTTGCAATATCCTGAGTTTTCCAGTTTATTCACTAAGTCCTGAAAGTGAACAACATAGTTGTTTTCTTTATTCCTCAGTCTCATGTTGAGGGTTCAGACTCCTTGAACCAAGATCTGTTTACTTTCTGTATATATTTTAAATTTTAGCCTTGCCTTTTTAGACCATCTACAGAAAGTACAGTAGAAGAGAGCTAGACATCTAAACCAGTGAAAATCTGCAGTTATTCCACATACTCAATAGCTTTTTTTTCTATAGGTAGATCAGCACCACTGAGAGAAACTGGCTCAAAATAACTTCTTTTTAATTGGTTTATAAAACAAATGTGATGTGTACTTAGAACAATCAGAGGACCAGTTACCCAGAGGACTAGTTTTTGTTGCTATTTTTGTAATTTTGATGTGCATAAAGGTGAAATACAGTGCAATCTGTTTGGAAAGCAACTTTTGGAAAAGGAACACTTGAATAATGTCTTTTACTAAAAGTGTTTGCTTTTGCCTCTATACTTCCTTTTCAGTTTATACTGTTCTCTCCTTCTTATTCCCCACCCTGCAACTTCTTTCTGATCAGCCTCTCCTAGGTGCTGTCTGCTCTGACAATGAATTAATTTCTTTTGGTTTTCTTTCCTCCCATCTCTTCAGCCAATATCTGGTCTTTCTTGAAGTTGAGGTCTCTAATCTTTTTCTTTTTTTAAAGTGAGCATACAAGTAGTCTTTGAACATATGTCCTTAAAAGTTCCATTTGCTTTTTAAGGGTTTCTGCCTTTTTCTTTCCCCCTTATGCTTATTGGAAATAGAACTTCAAAGCTGGAAACAGCCTAAAACCACCATAACAGCCTGTGACTGAGGAACAGGGTTTGGTTCAGAAAATGAGGTCAGCAGGAAGGTTTCAGCTAAAAATGAAGTGATGGTGCTTTGCTCCTTCAGTTGTGGGGGTTTTGATGGTGCCATTAACTTTTATTATTCATGCTTTTGATGTCTTTTATTTGTTCTCTTTCAGTGTTAATACAGACAGTACTAAATTATAATAGCATTACTGGTCACTTACACTAATATTCTTGGCATTGGCACACTATATCCTTAAATAAGAGAAATTTGCCAGATTGGATTATTATTACAATGTGTGTATATTTTAATGATCACACTTAATGATTTTCTGTCTAGGTCAGCATCATTCCTATTTTATTATCAGCTATATTCATATCCACAATCTAGTTAGCCTTTACGCGTTTTCCTAAATAAAATCACACCACTAATTTAATGATTTCATATTGTGCAACAAGAATTGTATAAAATCCAAACTGCTCCTTCTTAAATAAAGCTTACAGTTACACAAAGTGTGAATCAGAGCTATTAATAATCTGAATTTTCAGTTTATTCTTGACTGATGAGTTAGTCGGTTGCAGTCAGGTGCAGTTAAATCTCTGCATGAGACATTGCACCATTTGATCAAAAGAAAGAGTAGAGAAAGCACTGCTGTCACAAATACTTTATATGACATCACTGCAAGAAAAGACAGAGTTGGATTCTTAATAGTGAATTCTTCCTCATATGAGTATTATTTGACCAATGTATCAGTCAATAATTTCAGTACAGAAATAAGCAAAGCACAGGCCTGACTGCTATTGAACTTTAAGAATGCCTAATGACAACCACAAATATTACATTTTTTCTCTGTACCTCACAGAATCAAGTCATGATATTTATTTTGGTTTAAGCAGCTGTCATAAGTTCAGTTTAACCTTACACTTAGGTGAAAGAACCAACTTGCCCGTAGGTGTGAGTTAAATCCATGAGGAACACTGAAGTAAAATGCATTCTGTAGTGGCCAACATGCATGGTCAAACAAGGCAGGTCAATGCAAAGTCACTGGACTCATCAGGTACCTAGAGCTAAGCAAATGTTGAAATGATTTGTCACGTATTGGATTAAGTGATCTCTTTAGCTATTAGCTAAGTTGCTGAAGGACTAGGAACTCTGAAATTCAAGGTGGTGGGTAAGTTGAAGGAGCAAAGAAAACTCTCTTCATCTGTAGGAGGAAGAAGGATAGTTTCAGAGTGATGAAATAGACAAGATGAAATGTATTTAAGAAAGACTTCCTTTCTACAGCATGTCATAATACACATTAGGGAGGTGCAAAACTGGATTAATTTCTTTAACAAGATACATTATTTTTTGATTGACTTCTACCAGGGAAATTAAGATAACCTGTGCTGAAACCACAAATTACTTGAGATTTGGAAAAAGATTATCTGCTTTCAATCTTCATTTTCCATTTGATGAAATGAGAAACAAATAATTACATATGTATTGAAATATTTAATAATATTAAGATATTATTAAATAGCATTCTGAAGAAAGCCTTAAAGAATTCCTGCTAAGGCTTGCAGATGACAAAGCTGATCTAAAGACAGCTATTCAGATCATTTGGTAAACTGGCTCCAAATACACAACACCATTTGATGCAGCTAAAAGTAGTACTGTTGTTGCAGCTGTAGTGGCTTAATGGTATTAAAGCGAGGCAAGGGTTGTAGGAAGAGGTGCTGTTTTTTCACTGGATCAACGGGTTTAGCCAGGAAATCACTCCAACCCCAGATCTCATGCATAAAGCCCTCTTTAGCTGAAGGACAGCTCTCAGTAAGAGAAAGTAAAAAAAGGAGCAAACTGGGAACAAAAGAAAGGAAAGACGCAATATCCCAGTGGTTAGGTCTGTCACTAGGGACACGAGAGATGAGTCCCTTCCTATTTTGAAATTGGTGAGTACCTTAATGTCAGAGCTATTCAATATTCAGGTGTGTATCTGTCTGATTTTGATCAGAGTTTCCACACACAAATGAAGAGGAGTTCACATGCCCAAGGCTTCTCTTTTTTAATTTTCACAGTATATATGCTGATCTCATAAAAGATATTTCTCCTTACAAAACTTGCCTGAAGTAAAGTTAAGTACATTGTTTACACAGATCACAGTTAAAATACATGGGACTTTGTCCTGAAAAGCATTAATTCTGGAAAGGGATTGGGAGTCATGGTGGATAGATAGTTGTTTATGAACTCTCAGTGCAAAGCTGCAGCAAGCAAGACTCCAGCACTCCTTGAATGTGAAACAGAGATGTTAGTGGGAAGGAGGAAGAAGTTATAGTCTCCCATATACAGGGCTGAAGAGACCACCATTGGTGAGCTGTATGTAGTTCTGATGTGTGTGCTTCAAAGAGAATACTGCAAATTTAGCAGTTTCAGAAAAGATAGGAAAAAGTTATTCCAGAAAATGTATCTCAGAGTGAAATAGTTTCTCAAAGAGAATGACAAGTTGTGATTTCAAAACAATCTATATGTAAACTTGACAAAAGAAAACCAATATTTACTGTAATCTAACAAAAGCACAATAACAGTTAGTTACTGTGCCTGGCAATTAAGGTTAGAGAAATTCAGACTGGAATTAAGGTATATTTTTTAAGAGTAGACAGTTAACTACTGGAATAATCACCAAAGAACACAGAAAAAAGATTCTATTGGTTGTATTGGATGTGTGTTTTCAAAAAGATATCCTCTTTGGAGGTATTGGGCTTGACAAAAGAACTTTTAGGCAAAATTACTTGGGCTACTTTGTGCAGGAAACGTTCAGGCTTCAAATGCAATTAATCTAAGAACCTTGCAACCTTTCAGTCCCTGGTGCATGTACACTGACAATAATATTTCGTTATAGCACTCCTTTTGCACATTTTAACTCTGAAAGGCACTTAGCAATGAGCAGAACACACAAAAAACCCCAAAACAAACAAGACAAAAGCTCACAGACTCTGATGAGTCAGGGAACTGATGAAGGAAGAAGTGGCAACAGCAATCCCTGGTAGTATCATTTGCCACAGCATCATGGACAAGATG
Source organism: Gorsachius magnificus (assembly GCA_034008185.1). Lineage (NCBI taxonomy): Eukaryota > Metazoa > Chordata > Aves > Pelecaniformes > Ardeidae > Gorsachius > Gorsachius magnificus. Next base: position 93,390,302 of record CM067081.1, read on the forward strand.
AGCTTAGCTCACTGTTCGTCTTTATTATTAGTGACGTTCAGGAACCGGTGGTCACTAATAGCATTCTCCTTCTCAGTAACGAAGAATGCAGGGATGACACTTCCATACCCATACTCAAAATGGGTGTTGCAGAGTACAGTTATTGACTATGCCATCTATCAGACACTGCTGCACCACCCATTATCAGGAAGAATTAATAACTACTGGTGTAGGAGATAGAGCCTGAACTACATAGTCATATGGATACAGTTTTCTGCATCTTATTACAATTGTGTAGTTTTATTAGCCCAAAGCTAACTTCATTAGTTTTGCTGTAAGGCTGACCTGGTAACACTCAGTACTAGTCATGATTCACCAAAAGGCTCAAGAGGATGAATAATCCAAATGATGTGTTTAAAGCTGAACACATGTTGACACCCTTTCCTGAATGAGTGTCATGCAAAGTAAGGTAACCAGGAAGCAGCCATGGTCAGAAGGAAGGATAAAAGTAAACAGTCTAAAGTCCCTTCCAGCTTTTCATTTTTTATAACTCTAGGTAGATTTTAGGGACTGCTGGAGCTCAGAGCCTTGGTTTCTAGCAGACTTGGCTTAAATGTCTTTGCAGTTCACATGCCAAACTCACCCTCCCCCTCACTATTGCAATAAGAGCTGATGTCGCACCCCCTCTCTCCTATCCTAAGATGTTATTATTAGCACATGGAATTTCCTCCTCCTCCTCTGTTTGAAATCCCAGAATTTAATACTAGGAAAAAAAAAAAGAAAAAAAAAGTCGTCCTACAACCCTTCTTTGTTATTTAATCTCAACAGAGTTATTTGCCAGGAGCCTTTTTTCCCTTTTCTAATGTCTTCAGGCCAACCTTAGCCTCCAGCTTGCAAGGCCTGCTCTCATTTTATGACCAGGAGCTGCTCCAAGGGCATCTTTCATTCCAGAGTCTGTTGTCTGCCTCAGCTCCAGGAGCTTCCAGCTTCTTTTGTTTGTTGTCTTCTGATGGTGCCTTATTTAACTGAAGGCAGTTATTTATGAAACTCATAAAGGACCTACACCTTTTTGCAGTGAAACATTAGAATTTTTGTTCCTTGCATGGTGACAGCTATCTTTCACATACGACCTGATCTTGTTTCCATATGTTAGTGGCAACATACTTTTGTATTTAGAAGGAGCCAGCCCTTATACTTGGTGAACACTGGAGGCAATGCCCTGTGATAAAATGTTTAAACTACTTCTTAAAAAGCAAAAAACTCAGTGAAGGTTATTTTAGCAATTTAAACAACAGCAACAAAAATTATAAGCAATGATATAAGCACAAGGCCTCAGATCCTGAATAAGAATAAAGGCACAATTCAAAGAGTTTAAGTGTGGGACTGTCTAAAAATTAAGAAACTGCCCCCAGTAAGGTCATTCAAAGAGTAAAAGTCAGGCATCTGTGCTCTAAGTGCTACTAATGGCTAAGGCTAAGTCTAAGCTCTAAAGGCTGCCAAAGGATAACGTATGGGGATTGGTGAGACCTGTGAGCCTCAAAAGGATAATAAAAACCAAGCCATAATACACTGAGCAAGTCACCAAAAAAACTATAGAAAAGGCATAAAAAAGGGTGCTGAACTCTTGCTTTCTGCTGAAGCTGTGAATCCAAGGCTTATGGGTCCTACAGAGACTTGTGGAAGAGCTTCATCAGGGAGAACAGTAAGCTACCTAGACAAATTTATAACCTAATTCTTTATCTGTCATTAGCAGATCTTCATCTCTCTTGCTTCTAGTATATTAGATGCCACAAGCTTTTTATACAGAAAAGAAGGGTGGATTATAAATGGTCACAGATGCAGCCTTTGGAGTCAGCTCCATATTCTCACAGTCTCAGCTGCCTTCTACACCTCTCTATTTTTTTTGTGGCTCAGCTTTCAGAGGTGCCTGTTTCTTACCAGTCACTGTGAAATACTTTTGACTCTTAAGAGTATCTTATTGGCTGTGTAGGAAGCCCAGCTTACAGCTTTCTGAATCACCCCAACAGAGTCAAGAACAGGATTTTTAGGCACTGAGATGGCACAGTTAGGAAAGCCAAAGTGATGTCTCTGAATTTTCCATCCTTTGTTTAAAAGAGGAATTATGATTTGGGTCTTCAGGTGCCATTGTGAGAATAATGTCAATAATTCTGATTAGCTGATCCCTATTCAAAGGCAAATGTGGAACATATGGATCATTAAAATGAATTGTAAATTATACAGGCATTATAGTAACTTAAAGCATAAACAAATAATCCAAATACAGAGGCTACTCAATAAAAATTTCCCTCTTCCACTGGCTTTATATCAGAAGGACCAATCAAGCAGAGCTTCCTTCCACAGTAATAATGAACAATCTTTCTTCTTCATACTCAAAGTCCACTTTGATGCACCTTCCCCATGAAAACAATGCAAGAATGAAAGTCCCACTGGATTCAGCAGTTCTCTTGCCTGCCTCCTTTAAAGCGACCAAACTGCTTGTAGAGAGGACTGACAGGAACAAAGTGGGTAAAAACAACAATGAAGCCATCTTAATGTCAAGGTAGCACACTAGTAATCTTAGGATGAAGACAGATGTAGTGCCCTTTTGATAATTTACACAATTTGGGAGACATTGCAATTTCTTCTTTTTTTTTTTTTTTTTTTTGTGCCTAAAAGTACATAAATATTAGGGCTAAAAGGCCACTTTTTTGAGTGTTGACAGTTGTAGAAATAGATTTTCTTAAGACAAAATAGACTATACTTAAGATATCCTTATATGGAGTTACGCATTAGAATGGTAATTTCATATTAATTGAGTTCTCAGTACAACAGCAACATATCTTATGCTCACATCTGCTCTTTATATTGACATTAACAGCTGAGAAAAAGTCCTTTAGTAGCCTACTTGCATAATTCTGTTGTTGGATAGTATCATTATAAAGCGTGATAAGGGTAAATTATCTTAGGGTAAATTATTTAATATGTATACTGTACTCTAACAATAGCTGAAGGATTTAGTCCCATCAATCTATGTTTGAAAGATGAAAAGGGCAAAATACTTATTTTCATTATACTTTTCCTCAGCTGTTTTCCATATTCCCATTCATATTCTTTCTTCCTAAGGACTTTCTTTTTTCTCTACGCCTTTAGCGTCTCCACAGAGAGCTGCTATCATATTGTAGTATGGTATCTGAAGTAAAGTTATACATGTGGTATTTTTACAAAGCATTGCTAATGTACTTCCTTCACTTTGTTTTTAAAACATCTCAAAAAAGTGAATATTTCCTAAACTACAGAAGATATCCCACTAAAACTGAAATTCAATGGGATATGTATGTCCACTAAGCATTTATATCTTTAAAATTTTTCTTTGCTGTCTACAATATGGTTACTGTTGATTTTTAGTCTGTATAATCCTCAGAAAATCAACCATCTCAGATTCCCCCGTATCTTTGCAGTGAAATGTGAGTTAGGTATACATTGTAGTAATCTTCAGTGTGTGTTCCTTCTCAAAAGCTTTAGAATAAAAAATAAAAATACTTTTGAGAATAAAACGCAGGGTCTTTCATCAAACAAGTATTCAAAATTACACAATATAGATAAATATCCCAATGAGAAAAAAAAAGCAGTATCTCCCACATACACACCTTTTTCCATTCATAGCCATTTTATTGTATGGGTGCTACCACATGGTGGAATGCTCTAGTCGTAAGATTCATCAGAAGAGAGTTGCACAGACAAAAACCAGAAGAACAGCGGAGGAACTCAGGGAGCCCAGAGGGAGAATTAAGACGTTTCATCCCTTTCCTTTCAGCTTCCTCAGCAAGACTTGCTCTACTAGCCTTGAGATTCTGCTCATACCACTTTGCAAACTGATGACCTTTAAATCTTTTTCATGCTGACAGACATTCCTAATGAAAGAGGCGAGTTTCATTTCAGCAAACTTATGCAGAATCTCACAAAGGAATTGTGGCACTTCCAATTTAATTTTAGGCTGCATTCATGTACTTAACTCTGAGGGGATTCACAAAAAAAAAGCTGCTTTGCTGCTGGAGTGCTTCAGCATGCACAGGCACCAAAAGTTTTCAACACAAAGCTTAAGTAGGTGCCTAAAGTTTTGCTACTGTGCATGCTGAGATAGGCCACCAAGCTGGCTGAGCTGCATGACTCAGTGCCTAAAGCTGTCAGGAATTCACAGCTTAGGCATCCCTCTACCAAAGTCCCTTAAGGCCTGGTCTGGTAAGCTTCAGAGTACACCTAATACATCCTGACAGCATGAAGGTCAGCCCAAAGCACAGGAGCCATAGTTATTTCTATTCAAAAGAAGTAACTATTTCAGGTTCCCTTCCTTTGCAGAACTGCTCAGCCTTTTAAAGAGTTTACCAAGGAAGCGAGGCGTGTTAGTTCAGTGATGGTGACTGATACACTTCTGCAATTTCTGTCCAGTTTTGGGGATTTTGTATGACTTGGAATTAAAGAAATAAACAGATTGACCCAGTATCATCTGGCAAAAAGTATAAATTGAACTGGGTTTTCTAGTCACAAGTCTTGAATTCGTACAAGGCATTTAATCTCCCAGCATTTCTATTTCACTAGCACTGCATCCATCGGGTTGCCTGTTAGGAAGCCATGTTAAGGAACATAATTCTCCCCAGTCAGTGTGCAAGTATACTCATACAAAAATCCATAGGTGTGTAAGTTTCTTAATCTGTGACTGTGAACAGTTGTCAATCACACTATATCTTCAATTGCAGGTGCTACAACATTCAGCATGTCAACTCCTAATAGGCTTTCTGAATCTGAGCCTTCAAGTCGGTTTCTGCAAAGAAAAGGAATAAAGATGTTGGTTGATACCTAGCCTCAAGGAGTCTTTGCTTCCAAAGGGGATGTGATTTCATGACATCTCTTTCATGAAATGAAAGTGTTTCCAGCACCCAAGTGACATAATAGTGGGTCACTGAAGTAGATTCACTACTTCCTCCCCAGTTAAACCCAAAACATCCGTGAAATTAGGCTTTGGTAAACCAAATGCAGGGGGTAATCACTGGATTGACCCTACTACGTATGGATATATTTAATTTTTTCATTGGAGGGAGTCTGAAAACCTGGTGTACACAATGACCTGGAAAATGTATGCTTTGCTTCAACAGACTTGCATGAAACCTGCTTTTGCAGTGATATCTTCTAACCATACGCAGCTCTGTGTTAAATTTACCATAACAGTCAGATATTGCTGAACATTCATACCTGGAAAACACAAGATTCATCTCAGTTGCGATCTCAGCTGAGGTTAAATGGTTCTTGTGTAGATGAAAACATAAGGGATTACACAGTCTCACTCGATTAGATGCCTTTGGCAGTCTATTTCCACCTGGTAACATCTTTAGTATCCTGACTATATTCCATCATTTGACTTACACATTTTTTTATTTATTTTGTGGTGCAGCTAACTAAGCAGTAAGTTGCCTTTTTTACTTAAAACTTTTTTTCAGGATATCTTTTGATATAATTTTGTCCTGATTTTTCATATTCTTACCCTGTGATGCATATGAGAGTCCTGCTTACTCCTGCAGACTGTCTACCTTTTAATTTAGTTTCCTCTAGGACAGCATTAGCAAACATCAAGCACGGCCACAAAGACTAACAGCTATTAAAAGTTTGTGCAACTTACCAGCATTGGCACCATAAGGAGAAGAAAATAGTTTGAAGAAATTCTTTGCCTACTACTACTTTCCCTAAAAAGGCAGAATTCCTGTGTAAGATTTTCTTACATGTTGTTTGCAGTGAGAACGAAGTATACCAGTTATGATTTGTACTAGAAACTCCCAAATGCTCAGCGTAATCCTCTCGCCCCTCCCCAAGTAGCAAGGACTTCAGATGTAGGTCAGGCAGTACACAACAACCTCTTTCAAACCTCTCAGCTCTATTACCCACAACTCAGCTGGTTGTTCTTCAGCTGGTCCTTTGTTGTCTGCAAACTTATTATCTATGGTCTACAGGAAAAAGAGCATACTTTTTCCAGGAGCTAATGAAAGTCTGTCTCATTCACCATTTTATGTTTTTGAGGCTTCAGTTCCTAGCTATTCACAATGCTTTATAAGAGGTCATTAAGAACTGGGACATCACAGAACATATATTCTTAAAGTTGTATAATATACTTGCACATAAGTGATTTTAAGCCACACGTATGCAGTGAGAGCTGGGTAAAGGATTTAGGAAGGTATAGTTTTTAAAATGTGATCCACTTACTTGTTCCATATATACAGTCTTTGGACTTGCCCTTTTGTTGCTAGTAACTTGATTTTACTTGTCATATGTTAGCCAACCTTACATTTTTTTAATGTACCAACCATGTTAAAGAGGAAAAAATACTTTCAAAACTTCATAATAGTGAAGTCCAGTGACTTCAATAGCCATTCCTAACATAATGGCTCTCTTTCTCCAAGGAGTGTGAGAGCTAGAGGGACACCTGAAAGCTCCAAACATATTCCAAACACAGGTCAATAAATGTTACTTGTACAGAAATCACTTGGAAAATAAAATTTTAAAATGCACAGGCATTGCAAATATGTATGTGCTGTGAGGTAACACACAGCTTCATCTTCAGGAGGGTTTTGATTGAAGGAAGATATCTTGCTGACTGCACAGTTGCAGATCAGTTGGGAAAAGGATGTATTTTTCTGCCCCCTCTGTTTAATCAGTATCTTGAAGTCCTAGTATTTGGTGTAATGGATGAGAACTTTTTGTTACCAACCCAAAAGGAGAAGAAAAGTTGTTTTGTGTGATGTGAAATTAATTTTTATTTACGCAATAAAGACTGTTTCATGTCTCACACCTTAATTAAAAAAAAAAATATATAAGGGAAGAGAGAAATTGTAGACACTAATTGGAAGGGTGGTTTGCAAAGTGGTAGGGAGATGGTAAGAAACTAAATCTTCAAGAGCCGACCAACTGGTCACAGGTCTTTATACAAAGGGCAGTCCCTGGCCTTGTCTCCACTCTGTTTTGGGGATAGCTAAGGATTTGGGGGATTAGCATTCCTCTGTGTCTCCTAGAGCTCCTGAAAACAAAACAAATTAACAGAAAAAAACCAGAGTTTCTTCCACTAACGACCGTTTCAGTGCAGATTTCTCTGTTTTATCGCTGCTTAAATCAGTGATTTAGGATTAGTGCATTTCAGACAAGGGTGGTGCTACCCCATAAGATACTGCTGAACTCTATAGATTTCTCACTGGGAGTCATATGCAAAGACTTTGAAAAAACTGCTTTAAGTGCCTTACATCCTCCAGCAGTTTTACGCAGAACAGTCTCCTTGGAAAAATAATGTACAATCAGCTGTCAAGCTGCTGCCATTTATCATAGGTGATCATGAAAAAGAGTGGTCTGGAAACAGGACAGAAAGCTTATGGTCAGCTTGGCTGCACATCTTTTCTCTGTGGGCACAGTAGAAGGCGCCTTATGTTATTTTCTGTTCTGCTGGAGCAGTACAGAAAAACAAGTGGTAAAAGGGGCCCTCCATGACCTCTGCACTTTCGCAGGAATTCTTGTGCACAGAGATGATCTGACTGCAGCCAGTTAAATTGAGTTTGGGGCAGGATTATGATAGCATTGTGCCATTAACGACCTAGGCCGAAAGCTTGGTCTGAATTCTATTTTATTTTATTACTTTCAAAAATGCAGATATTAACCCTGTTCTCCTTTTTCACTATCATGTGGGTGGAAGGACATCCATAGTCTGATGTAGAGAAATATTTTTTTTCCACCAGACTGGATTCTTTCCCCCACTCTTAAAGGCATCTTTCATCATAACTCTCAGCAGAGGATCTGCCTGGATAAGGAAGGAGAGCAGGGTCAGAAAAAGTGATGGGGAAGTGATGGGAGTCGGTGGGGTTGTAGGGAGGGATGTGTTACAAAACTGAGACTAGACACAGATGTAGGGGAAGTACAAGGAGGCTGGGAGAAGGTTTGCAGGAGGGAAAAAAGTTGTAATGAGAAGCTGCTTTCACAGCCCACCCATGCTGACATAACCTGAATAACAACAGCTGTTAAGACTGAAAGATGAGTGTGAGAGTGTGTGTAAATCAACACTACAAACTGCCTAAGAGCACATTTAGTCCCAAACTGGTCCTGTTAAGAGGAAAAAAATCATCAGTCAGATTAAACAGTAACCATAGAATTACAAAGAGACTTTGGAAGCAAAGATGAAGTCAAGTTGAGAAAAAGTATAAAAGCAGCATGACATTTTGCTACAGTATGGAGACACCTTGGAGTGAAAACAGCAGCAAACCTGCTTTGACACTGCTGGAAGTCTCCCCAATGGCACCACAACTTCTGTCAAGGCCATGCAAAGCAGCCTCCTCATCAGATGCCTGGAGAATCCTGCATGCAGGTGGTGGACAGTCCCTATGGGAGCTCTGCACCTCAGGTGTGCACAGGTGACCTCAAGTAAGGACTTTCTCGCTGGTGTGTAGATTAGCAGCCTGTGGGAAGTGGCACGAGTATTCATAAACGCAGAGCACCCTCATCTCTAACAGGAGGCATGTGCAAATAGGGGAACCCACACCCCCAGGAGGGATGTATGTGCTGGTAACCAGCTTTTCCTGAGGGAGGGTATTGTGCCAATGTGTGTGCACACATGTGTGTGATTATAACTTTTGGGCACTAGCTCTGGAAGGGTGTTTAGAAATGTGCAGGTGCATATTAACATTTTGTAAATGTCTAGAATTTTGTTGTTGACCTTGACCTTGAATTTATAGTTCCCTAACCTGTCATTAATAAATCAATAAATCACTTTGATCATAATTTTATTTAAACTATGTGAACTGAGAAGTTTTTTCCTGAGACAGAGATTAGGACTGGCAGATATTGTGAGGGAGGTAGAAGATTAATTAGGTAAGAAGCACTGAATAGAGAACAAGGACAGGTTTGGCAAGAAAACTGGGAGAGGAATCAGAAGAGGCAAGACAGACTGGGGACAGGAGGTAGCTAGAGGGGGTTTTAGGGTGATGTGAAAGATCATGTTAGCTTTCTTCCTTAGAGTCTGAAATAAAATCCAGGATTCACAAATCTCATACCTGTTGTCTAAGAAAACATGTGTCTCATCCCATTTTGGTGTTGATCCAGGAGAAAAACAGCCTGCTGTTGCTGTCATGTACTTAATCCAAGGAGAAGAGAAATGTGGGGTGGTTCTTAAGGTCCCAATTCTGTTATTGAACCATGCCATTGATTTCATCTTGCTTCTGTTACATTCACACATCATTTCCTTTCTTAGAAGAACATGATCATGGCTGTGAAGTTAAGCTGCCAAAAAATTACAAATGGACAGAATCAAGGTTACAAGTATGACCTTGATTTAGCCACCTTTTCCATATGAATTGTAGTCTTTAATTACAGGATCACACACTCAGCTCTTTCAAGAGTACTCCTACCTAACTCAGTGCATCGAAAGGATTTAATTAGCAGCTGTTCAATATTTTTTTTAGCCTCATTGTTCAATAAGTTGCCATGGGCCTTATTTAAAAAACAGTGTTCAAGCCCTGCTCTGAAGACAAAATTATTAATTTCCTCCTGGTCTTTTCTATGCTCATCACCCCAGAATGTGAGTGCTTTGCAGGCAATTCATTCATCATTGTAAAACCCATGTGAAATTTGAGGACATTTTCTCCATACAGAAGATAGGGAGCTCAGACACAGACTAAAGTAAACTACATTGGGTGACCAGTGTGAAATACTTCAGACTGTCAAAATTATATTTTAGCATTACACAATAACCTACTTACTAAGAGATTAGTTCTCATGGACTTTCCTGGTAACTGAAACCATTCAACATTTTGCAAAGCAGGCCTAGAGGTACAGACCAGACACCCAAATGTGAAGAACATATCCAAGTTTCAAATCATTGCATACAGAAGGCACAAGGTACAGAACTAATTTTCCCAGGAAAACTAAGTCACGTCTTCTATTCCTGCAGCTCCCTGCCTTAGTCACGATCCTCCTGTCAGATTCTGAAATGAACAAGGAACAGAGATTTATAAAAATATATCCTAATCTTCCATTTCATTATCAAGGCATCTGTATGTTAGCTGAGGCCAAAGTCCTGAAGAGGAAACAGTAAGTGATTTGTGGTTAACAATTATATTATTATATTCAGAGAAGGGATGTCAGGGATGCATGGGGGTAGGGGGACAGTAGGGGGACACAGTGTCAATGGAGGTGTTCTGCCATTTCCAAATTTTAGTCCTTTTAATTGTATTTCCTTACATAAATTGATGTGCAAACGAGTATATGGCCACTTATGCATGCAATATAAAGTAGAAGCTTTTTGAGTTACCAGCAGTGCTGAATATGAAATGTAACTAGGAAAAAGTCACTACTAACTGCTTACTCTTTGGAGATAGAGAAAAGCTTTTGAGCATTTTGTATTTGATAAGCAGTAATATGCAAAGCTAAAGATCCATTTTCTATTGCTTTCAGGCACAATTAATCTTGAGCAGCCTGGACAGCCAGTTCTTCTGGATTACAGAACTGTCAGAAAAATAGAAAATCTCCACAAATTTCTTGCTAGGGTTCTCGGTGCTATTCCAGCTGTGTACTCACTAAGATCATCAGCAAACTTTCTATCCTGACGTTTGGTTAAATTAGTCCCTACATCTATGCCAGGGAAAAATACATTTTGTGTTTCCAGCTAAATCATGTGAATCTCCTCAGTTTTACTATATCTGCTCAGTAGCTGTAAAAAGTAATAATTAAGGAAAGGAGCTACCCCACTGTTTTAATATAGTATATGGGTCTCCTAGGATAATTAAAATTGTTGATTGCGATTATCTGCTTTTTTCCAGTGTGGCTAGTATGTTGACAGCCCTCAGTTTATTCGTCCTTTGACATAGGCATTGGCTTCTCCAAAGTCTGTAGTGCTAGAGAGCTAATGTGTTTTTCTGACCCAGTGGTCTAACTCATCTAATTAATTTGTCAGCAGTGAATTTAATATCATTTTGTTGAAACAACCCTTAAAGTCAATGGAGACATCTATGAAGGGACTCAGTTCTCAAGTCTTTAGGCAAATTCGCAGAAATGAGGGAGAAAGAATAACATGCAATCTCTCTCTGTCTTCTCTAACACATATACACATTTCCTTGCACACTGCTTATGAGGGTCTTTCAAAATGAGGCTCTAGTGACAACACAGACTTGTCCTCTCCAGGAAGGAAAAAAGCACTCTTACTACCCTTAGTATTTTCTCAGAGTAAAAGTAGCCCTGAGTAGGGAATACATTGCATTCCTATAGAAGGGGTGCCAAAGCGAGCAATGGGAAGGTGATTGCTCCTTCTAAATACAGAAGTTGCACAGACCTGACATTGTCTACCCATATTGAACAACATCAACTTGGCTTTCTATGATGATTTGACAACAACAGTGGACAAGGGAAAACCAATGGATGTCATCTATCTGGACTTCTGAAAAGCCTTTGACATGGTCCTGCACAACATCCTTCTCTCTAAACTGGAGAGCTATGGATTTGATGGGTGGACTGTTCGGTGGATAAGGAATTGTTTGGGTGGTCGCATCCAGAGGGTAGTGGTCAACAGCTCGATGTCTGGATGGAGACCGGTGACGATTGATGTCCCTCAGGGGTCCGTACTGGGACCAGTGCTGTTTAATGTTTTCATCAATGACTTAGACAGCAAGATGGAGTGCACCCTCAGCAAGTTTGCGGACGACACCAAAGTGAGTGTTGGGGTTGACACACCAGAAGGATGGGATGTCATCCAAAGAGACCTGGACAGGCTGGAGAGGTGGGCCTGTGTGAACCTCATGAAGTTCAACAAGGCCAAGTGCAAGGTTCTGCATCTGGGTCGGGGTAACCCCCAGTATCAGTACAGGCTGCGGGAAGAAAGGATCGAGAGCAGCCCTGCCGAGAGGGACTTGGGCGTGTTGGTGGATGAAAAGCTGGACATGAGCCAGCAATGTGCACTGGCAGCCCAGAAGGCCAACCATACCCTGGGCTGCATCAGGAGAAGCATGGCCAGCAGGTCGAGGGAGGTGATTCTGCCCCTCTACTCTGCTCTGGTGAGACCTCACCTAGAGTACTGCGTCCAGCTCTGGAGCCCTCAGCACAAGAAGGACATGGACCTGTTGGAGTGGGTCCAGAGGAGGGCTACTAAAATGATCCGAGGGCTGGAGCACCTCTCCTATGAGGACAGGCTGAGGGAGTTGGGCTTGTTCAGCCTGCAGAAGAGAAGGCTGCGGGGAGACCTGATTGCGGCCTTTCAGTACTTAAAGGGAGCCTATAGGAAAGACGGGAAAATCTTTTTAGCCGGGCCAGCTGTGTCAGGACAAGGGGTAATGGTTTTAAACTAAACCAGGGTAGGTTTAGACTGGATATAAGGAAGAAATTCTTTACAATGAGGGTAGTTAAACACTGGAATGGGTTGCCCAGAGAGGTAGTGGAGGCCCCATCCCTGGAAACATTCAAGGCCAGGTTGGACAGGGCTCTGAGTGACCTGATGTAGTTACCGGTGTCCCTGCTCACTGCAGGGGGGTTGGACTAGATGACCTCTAGGAGTCCCTTCCAGCTGAAAACATTCTATGATTCTATGATTCTATGAATAACATTGGAATGGCTGAAATTTTTCATTCTCAAGTAAAAGAATGACACCCACACTGAGGTACCAGGATAAATAACTTAATTTTCAAAGCTACTGACTACATGTTGTGCCTAAACAAAGTCAACAGTTGAACTCTGGAAAAGCCCTATTATAGGTGCTGCAGACTGCCCCTGCAGCATTTCAACATTCAGTTGCTTCATGTAACACCAAGCTGAACTTGGATTTCAGAAATACCGGTTTTTCCGATGTGTGTTACCTCCAGTGAGCTGAAACAGTTATGGGTGAGATTCAGCAAAAATTTAAGTGAAGACTTCCCAGATCATTGTCCTTGCTTTGGATTTCATCAAAATTGAAGTCTTTGCACAAAAGAAAATTCTTTTTCTTACTTCCAGAGAATGAATAATTAATTTAAAAATCACTTTATGGGTATAAAAAATTAGGATTATTAATAAAACAACATCATTTTCTTAGGCTTTTCCTTATTTAGAATTCTTACATTCTTTTTATTGAGTTGTTATTCCTTTGTCTTTCCTCCTTGCTGTCACAACAGTGCAGGTGATGTAATTGTATTGGGCATCAGTGTAACTCCTTAAAATATCTACTAGCAAGAATTAATTTTTAAGAAAAAGTGCGATGACTTTTTGTCATTTGTTCAATTAATTATTCACCACTGTTTCTAAATAAAAAGTGCCTGTGGTTCATTTGGTTGTCTTTCATTACATTTTGATTCAATGCTGAGGTGCCTCGGTTGATTAAAAGAAGGGCAATCTACTAAGAAAGGTATTAATCTGGTTCATAAGAAACTAATTCTGTGCTCTGCCACAAACCTCTTGTGTGTTCTGGGCATGGTCATTTATCATTTAATCTGATGGTTCCAAGATGAGAATTCAAAAACTTTCTGCCTGCCCTCCATTTCTCTGTTTACTGCCGGAAATGCAAACTCTGCCTATCATGCATGGACGTACACGGCATGGCATTACCATGCCCTGATGGCCCTGCAATAACAGGAAAAGAGTCCCACCTTCACTCAGTGCCGTGCACACAGCTGACACTGTATAAAAATGTTAGCAAAGCTGCTGGGATTTTGTCCTGCCATCTCCCTGCACGCGTAGTCACTACGTGCAGTGTTTATGATTTTGGTTGATGTCTGGTGTTGTGACTCATGAATATGTCAATTAGACATAACAGTTTATGCAGGAATGTTTGCAAGGTTATAAAATTTATGAATGGTATGGATCACTGTCTGCCAAGAGCAAAAAAAAATGCAGTCTTTTTTTCTGAGAAGATATCAAGTTGGGTCTACTAGCGTAAACAAATTTTAAGGCCTGATTTTCATAACTTTTTAGCATTCCCCATTTCTGTTGAAGGTAAGAGAGCTGTGGATGCTGAGCCCCTCAAAATACATGCTGTTTTATTGAGCCTTCCTTATAGCTTATCCATTTTTACATCTGTTGGTAAACCTTTTGGGAGCAGGGGGACAAGGAAGGTTTTCTAGCCTTATTCTATGGCCATATCATTGTATTTGATGTGGATCTAAGAAATGAATTCAGTAGCAAATGTCCACAACTATTTAGACTTCCCACACAGCTTGACTGTCTCGTAAATTACCCTTGCAAGGGTCTGAATATACATTTTGCAAAGTATATTTCAAAAATGTGTAAGTTACCAAGGACCCTAAATGTGGTTTTGGCTAGTGATTTGGGGAGTTAAAGTCAAGTCTCAGTCTCTCAGAAGGACCTAGGAGTCACAATCATTTAAGCATAATTTAAAATTTGCCCTTCTTATTATTACAAATGGTTGCTGCTTCCAGGGTGACTAACATCATCTTTAGCCAGAAATACCAAGCACTCCAGCTAACTGTAAGTGATCCAGCAGCTGCTGTTATGCTCTTTCTACCTATCATCAAAACATATGATGGAGTCTTAAAAATATTGGTGGAGATACTGTTCCAGAATTCTGTTATATATGGATTCCAAATATTTATCCAAGCACTCCAACATGCACCTAAAAACTAAGACCAGAGTAATAACAGTAGGAATGGGTCGATCACTGAATCATAGAACTTTTATACATGGGGAAAAAAAAAAAAAAAAAGAAGAAAAAAAAAATCAGACTGTAGAGTTGTTTCTTGAAGATATATGTCTAGAAAATTCTGAAAGAGATTCTAGCAGTAACACCTGATGTGATGAGTTTAGCCTTGGCTAACACCCAAATGCTCACCTACCCACTTGCCCACTCCCCTCTATGGTGTGACAGGGAGGGTATAGAAAGAAGGTGAGAAGACCTTTGGGTCAAGATAATGACTGTTTAATAGGTAAAGCACAAGCTACATTCACAAGCAAAGTAAAAAGAGGAATCCATGCAATACTTCCTGTTGGCAGGAAGATGTTTAGCTACTTCCTGCAAAGCAGGGACCCAGCACACCTCACAGGTGCTTGGGAAGATGAACACCATAACCATAAATGTCCCCCCTTCCTCATCTTTTCCTTGAGCTTTTATTGTTAAGCATGACATCATGTATTATGGAATATCCCTTTGGTCAATTTGGGTCAGCTCTCCAAGCTATGTCCCCTCCCAGTCCATTGTCCACCCCCAGCCTATTCATTGAACATGGGCAGGGAGAGAAGGGCAGAGTGGGAAACAGAGAGAGAGCCTTGACTCTGTGCAAGCACTATTCAGCAGCAGCTGAAGCTTTGGTGTGTTACCAACAGTGCTTCGGCCACAAATCCAAAGCGCAGCACCGGCAACGAAGAAAGTTAACTCCATCCTAGCCAGACCCAATACACTTGGAAAAGGTCTATTAAACAATGTCACAACATGATTTACATTGAAGCCTGAATCATATCAAAAGAGTTGTTTGCTATTCCCTTTCGGTTTCAAGACATTTATAAATGTCAAACATCCTTTGTAGGGTCTAACACTGTGGTGTACTGAGATGCTTTCATTAGATAAAACTGAGATCTGAAAGTCCCATGCAGAAAGGAACTGCCAGTATTGGAAGGAATAAGAGGGTCAATACGTAACTTTGCTACCGTTGTTACTCATTACTATTCCTTATCTTTACCTTTTTGCTATAGAAATAAATTCAAACATCAGACAGTATTATTTTTTTTTCTCGCTTAGATGTTACTCATTTTATTTAATACAAAATATCCTGATTTCTGAAAAAAAAAATGGTTCTAAGAAAGTTGAAAACAGGAAAATAATGCATTCTCCAGTTGAATGAAGAGAACCTTAATTTTCAAGGGGCAGTGGATGAGTCACAACAAAAAAGTAGTAAGAGAAGGTGAATCTGTGCAGCAGAACATTGCCTGCATCTCTGTTAGTAGGTACAGAAGTAAAAGGATGATTTTAAATTGCTGCTAGTTTGTATCCTGAAGCCTTGATAATGGGAAGAAGATATGAAGTAAGCTATTCTGATAATGAGAAAATTAAAGCCTTTAAAGAAAATGAGGAGAGGATCTTTTTATTCACTTTGCAAGTGTAGGGGAAAGCACTAAGCGATCATTTCTCTGACTTTTATCTAGATTATTAGGGCAAGGATCATTTTAACAAGCATGCAGAATTGAGAGTTTTATTTTGGATCATATTTTGTCAAACTAGAGACAGGGCAGAGGGTTCTGTGGCTTGGCTCCATGTCACCGCAATGAAAATCTCACAAAAATTGAATGTAATTACATATTTCAGTTGTTGACTTTAAAAGCATTTAAAGAATGTAAAATTCAAAGAAATAGCTGCCAAAATTTAAGTGACTTTTTAAACTTTCTGTCCAAACTAAATGTGATTTGTTCTTCAGTTGACTTCCGTGTAGTAAAGAATTAAATGGCAACTACCCAGGTTGTGTACTGACATGCACTAAAGTTATCCTAGGACATCAGTGCTAAAGTATAGCAACAATCAGCAACCAACCTAAAAAAATACACAGACGTTAAGATCCAACAAAACTGAAGGGAAATCCACAATGTGGCATAGGTAGGGAAGGACATTGAACTGGTGGAGGAAGCAGCTATCAAAGCCTTAAAAAATATATTCCCTCCTGTAACTAAGAAGGAATTTTGGCTGGTTACTTGCTTGGTGACCCATTGGCAAAAAGGGGAAGCATTCAATTTTCTGCACCATTCTCCTACCACTTATTTTAATGAGGTGCTGATCTCAGTCAATAAACTCATGGTTGCATTTTGTATTTAGGACAGATTCCATGTTTGGGAATGATCCCTCATGGGATTCCCATGATCTCGAAAGTGATGCACGGGAGTAGCTGAGACTTTAACCAACAGCAGAACCAACTGATCTGGGCTGTGTCTTACCCTACTCTCAAATATACGAAGACAGGAAGAAGCGATGGGACCATAACATCAACAGCCCCAGTGTTCACCTATAGGTTATCCTCTGCCTTTATCTGTATCAAAATCCATCCCAGCACTATCCCAAGAACTTAAGTATAGCTTGAAAAGACTCGGGCCTAAGACCTGGTTAGGAGATACATATTCCCCT
Source organism: Gorsachius magnificus (assembly GCA_034008185.1). Classification (NCBI taxonomy): domain Eukaryota; kingdom Metazoa; phylum Chordata; class Aves; order Pelecaniformes; family Ardeidae; genus Gorsachius; species Gorsachius magnificus. The sequence continues at coordinate 93,407,379 of CM067081.1, forward strand.
CCTGGCAACCACCTGCAGAGCCATTTCAGAAGTCTGGTGTTTCTTGTTCAGCAAAGTGCATATTGCAATGCAGAGAAAATTCTGTGGCCGCCCAGCCTGAGGCAGGCTGCTGTTTAGTGGTTATATCTATATATCACTAAAGGTGAGGCCAGAGGAGGTAATATCCAGCCTGCTATCTCTCTGTTATGTCAGTGGTGGGCGAGGGGGCGAGGCCGAGGATGGAAACTGAACTGACAGAGCCCTGGCTCACAGGTGAGAAGGCTACAAATTGAGCTGGAAGGATAACAGAGCAGCTTCATACAACTGAAAAGAGCTGGAAAGGCAGCATGTAAAATTCAGTATATAACTGGCTCTGAAAGAGAGCTTAGTGAGGAATATTACAAGTAGGGCAAGGGATCAGGGACAGTATTATTTTCATGTACATACACTCTCACAGTTAATAAACTAGCCAGTGAAGAAAGATATCAGAGCACAGCAGAAAATAAAAGCCATAAAGAGAACATTATTTTTAATATGTATATCTGCCAATCAAATGCTACACTGGTAGTTTTAAAAGGTGACCTGATAGCTTGGCCATTAGCACAGCAGACTGCCTTGTGGGGAAAATGAATCCAAGACCAGTTGTCTGAATATAATAGAAACTTGGCAGAGGAGCTCTAACAATGACTATAACTTTGTTAGGAAAAACAAGGGAGAAAAAAAATACAATCTTCCAGTCCAGTTTGGAAGATTGGCCATTTTATGTGCTTAAAAAAAATAATGCAGGGATCATGTTTATGAATTAGGACAAAAGTCAATTGGGACAAAAGCTTTAAAAGAAGTATTGATGGGATATTAGTGTCCTCAATTTTACTATAGCTCAAAGCATCTACTGTCAGTAGCTCCCTTTATTTTCCCCACTTTTATTGAAGCTTTTGCACTGCTACTCCATGACTACAAAGCTACTAAGTACATAAGGGTAGAAATGATAAATGGCTGATTGACATAAGCAATCAAAATTAGGACTAAAATTGTGTAATGCACTCTACACACAAAAGATTTAGGTTTTCCTTCTGATTTTAACAGAACTGTACTATAAAACCTTTCTGTTTATATGGCAGATAATAACATTAAGAAGTGATGAAGAACAATGTCTTAAATACCAGATTAATGTCTATATTAATTAAACAAGGAGCAAAAGTATTAGTTTTAAAATACAGACTTTTCAAACTGTACTTTTCTTTATCTTCAGGCCATTTGTGTGTGAAGCATCTTGCCACACATTGCCTAGATTAGAAGAACCATTTTTAATATAATTATTTTTCCTAAGTTCTTCTCATTCATGGTTTTAACACCTATATTTTGACTAGAAGAAAGATTTCACAATTCACTTCTGATAAGAAAACACCATATGCTACTGTTACCAAGGAAAGTTACTGAAAACACATTAAAAGTTATTTTCTGCTCAGTTTCATGTAATAAACTCAATTCCAATGTCTCCATTGAATTTATAGGCTAAATAATATTCCCTTATTAAATTAAAGACCCCTTCATGACAAAAGAAATGTGAACAGTGAAATAAACAAATCTTGCTGTATTGGTTACATGGGAAAAATAATGCTAGAACAATTACATTTAAAATATCTCTCCTTTTGCTTTCCCACTTAGTGACCCTAGAATTTTAACTACTAGAAAATAAATCATGTGGCTACCCATATCATTGGGACATTATCACACTATTTCAGCTCTTGTCAGGTATAGAATTAATTTTTTTATAGAGCAGAAGTTAAATTCATTTCAGAGACTGGATTTCTTTGGTATAATAAGACAGTTACATGAAACTGAACAAACTTACTGCTATCTCACCTTGATCTCCTGGGCCTTAACCCTAAGTTTATATATGAACCTACTGAATTTTTGTGATAAAGTTTTGGGGCACCTCTGAGTGAACTGGAATGAGAAACAACACAGAACTACTAGAGAAACCATAGAAGGTCAAATATAAATCCTTTAGGTTATTTCAGTTTTCAAGCCCCAGAAGGGAAATATATATATATATATGTTATATATATATATATAATCTATTAAACTGTTAAACCACACAGGCAGCTGGATTTTAATTTCTAGCACAGCTGTGGAGAACAGAGATTTTAAGAAGGCACAGTGGCAGTTTAACCTTTATGAGCAAAAGGCAGTACTTTCTAGATAAAGCAGAGCTGACAGATTTGCTGGCACAGTTATGATTATCTATGCATCACCTATCAGTCAAGCTGACAGAAAGATTTTTATTCAAAGTTAGTGAGTCTTTTTTTGTTATTGGCATCTAGATTCATCCTGGAGGCTATCAGGAGCTCTCTAAATCTGCACCAGTTGATCCACAAAACATCACTCTTGCCTACTTGATAAACACTTCAAGAGTTTAATAATCAAGATAAGCATTGCAGAACTTATAATATTCATAAGTACAAAACAAGACCTCCCTCTTTTTTTATTCTGTCAGTGTCATTTAAAAAGTAGACCACTGAGAAAGCCAAAAACATGTGAAAGAGATGGATAGTTGTACAAGTCATGGTTCCAGGAATCCAATGTGAGTGCTGCTGCTACAATTCATGCTGTGACTTCAGTGCCAGCTTGAGCTGTTACAGTAAACTAGACACATATCATTCCCTGGTCATCTCCTGATCATAGGAATTGGTCACAACTTATTATTGCCTCCTCAGTCCCATAATCACCATCACTAAGACTACATGTTCGCCACATTTCATATTATATTCTTTTTAACAGACATACCTGTGGATATGTATGCACCATGGTTGAAATTCAATGTGGTCTTTTTTGGAGGATGAGTTAACAGGAAAAAATGGAAAATGTGATGGCAAACAACCAGAAAAATACAGAGAAGCTTGAGAAAAGCAGAAAGAAAGTTTTGTCTGCATCAGACTTGGGAAACAGCAACTAAGCAGAGAATCCTCATAATGCCAGACTTCCTGGGCTGTGTATGAGTGCAGAGAGGAAAGGACTCAAGGGCAGAGCCCAAACCACTGATTAGCCTCTCCCTGCAGAACCAGCATCCATGCAGGAGATGTGAGCTGGGCCTGTGAAGGAGTTTCATAGCGAGCCTTCGGCCTCTGAATGCTGAAGAGCTTGGTTATCTTCCATCTCCTACAACAGCTCCCTGCCTGCTCATGGGAAGAAAGGGCAAGTCTAAGGCTGTAATTTGTGTTTGACTTGTCTCTCACTTGCAAAAGCAGAGAATGTTCTGTGATTTCTCTGGGAAAAGGTAGAAAAAAAAAAAAAAATCACATAGGGTTAATAGCTGACGGTTTAAGTATAGAGGGGTTGTGCCTGCTCCCTGTGTGCCCAGAAGAGGAGATACAGTGCAACGGGGAAGAAACAGCAGTGTTACATTCCCGTGATCTTACTGGGGACACATCAGGCCAGCACCATAAAAGGGAAATGCTGTAAGATTGCAGCATAACTTTTAATTGTGACTCAGAGCTTCTGGCATGAGACCTGACTCTTTTCTTCCTCCTCCCCACCCCACATAATGAGAAAAATATTATTAGTCTATTAGCTAATAGCTTTAATTATCACTCACAAGCTCTTTTTCATTGCTCGCCACTGTTTTCATGGGAACAGTACACAGATTCTTCTCGCTCAAAGCAGCACCTTCCATGGCAGAAATATGAACATTGTTTAGAATATACTCAGAAAATTGCAGACATCAAAATCAGAGAAGATTCATTCATCATGAAGCCCATTTCTCTGCTAAGGGAGGCTTAGTCCCAAAAGCACACTTTCTAGTGTTTCATACAGAATAATGTTAAAAATACCAGGGGTGAATCTTCCTTCAAATTCTCTCAGGAGACAATTCCTCAGCCAAATTCACTTTTGTGGTTTTTGTTGTGGTTTGGTTTTTTTGATAGCCTAATTTTTTAATTCCTTTATTTTATTCTTAGATATATCTTCCCTTACATCATTAACTACTTCTCTCTTTGCATACAGCTAGCAACCTCCATGCTTTTCTCACCCATCAAATCTTACACACTCAGCATAAGACTCGTACAGCTGCCCTCCCTTCACACTCCCATACAGCTCAGGCCTTGCCATGGGGCCGTTTGCAATGCAGCATCAGGTCCGTGTATGAATCTCTGAGCAGATGCGTCTGACACGTGGCATCCCAGAGCAGGAGGGAGGGAGGGAGGGAGGGAGGCAGGAGGGCAAGGCTGCAGCTAGCTGCGTGCCATTCAGCTTCAAAGACTGCCCAGCCGCCCTGCAGCTGCCTCACTCCTGCTAGCAGGCACGTTCCCCTGCTCCTCCTGGAAATGACAGCTCATCCTCCTCACGTAAACAAATGTGACAAATCAGGTCTTTTTGACCTGATGCACATTCTCTGTTCATATGAACCGCACAGCACCACCTCAGACAATGAGCATGGGCAAATCCGAGACGTTCATCTGAACACCATTCCTTGCTTTGCTTAGTCATCACATACCTAATTTAGCACCTTTAATCCATCTCCTAAATCCTCGTCGTCCTCTAGTAATTAATTTGTTGTTCTTTGCTAAATTCTCTCTAATTGATCAATATCTTTCTAGTTAACATACTGCTGATTGCTGCCCAGTATTTCAGAAGTAGTCACGAGAAAAGCACTGTTATTGTTTATTGCACTCTTACTGGTGCTTGGCTATTTCTATCAGCTACTACTCTCATCAAAAAACTCAGAACTCAGGAGAACTATCTCTTGGCATTATAGCCTTCCACTGGGGAATCATCAAAACTAGCAACATTTCACCTGAGCCCTCTGAATTATGCCCAGATCCAAATTTTTAACCAACAGGTGCCTTATATCACAGACAGGCTGAGCAAATAACAGTTGAATGCTAAAACCTGCTTATTGCTTGTTATTTTAAGTGTGACAACTTCAAAACCTCTGTAAGACTTGGCAAAAAGCCAACTCAGGGAAGGCGTTCTCACTTTATTGGCAGGACACAAAAGCATAAAGTGTCTTCTGATCACTCAGTGCCTTTTCCTCCTTTAGCTTCCATTTTATTTTTTTCCCACTGCTTCGTCCGAACACACTTTAAGGTGCTTACGTTATTTAGGATTTCACAGAGAAGAAATCCAAGAATGCTGAAACACAGTACTAATTAAAAGACATTGTTTTTTCCCCTTGTGCCATGAATACATGAGCTTATAAAAGGTCACATAGCTTTGTCACAGGTTTACTCCTTTTTCGGTGTTAAAAACCACACAACTAATAGAAACACATAAATACATAAATCCGAGTGAGTATGGAAGATATTTGATATCTGTCAATAATTACTGTCTCTAAACTGGAGTGTGTGAGTGTGTGTTTTTCATCTCACAGATGCTCTTTTCCAGACATGCTTGCTGCTTGCTGTAAACAGTTCCTATCTTGTACCACTCAGCTATATTTCCCCAGGGGTGTGTGTGCACGTGCATACACATATATATATTTATCCATCCATGTATATATATACATGCATATATATGTGATACACATACATGTATGTGTGTGTCTCTGCATGTGTGTGTGCATGCATGTATATTTAAATTTACAGGTATATGCTGCCCAGGTGTGTGTTAGTTTTGCTATTTTTCTGCGCAAATGATTGGAAGTTATCATTTTTAGCATTTTTCTTAAAGCTTCAGGTGCTGTGATTGTGATCTTGTCTGAGAAGTGAATTTTTCATTTACAAAGATAAAGTAGATTTCTAACCCTTGTGGTAAAAACCTTGAAGACATGAAGTAACCCTGAAGACATGAAGTAAATCAACATCAAAGATGAAAAAAAACCCCAAACATGAAAAGAATGTACTGTTCTTAAAAATCCCAAGAGTTTTAAAAACCCTTGCTTTTTTACTGGCTTCTAATTTTTATTACTGCTTGGTTTTCCCTGCATTCTGGTCAGTATCCATGATGTCCTTCTGAAGCAGAAACCTGTTTGCACATGAGAATCTTTCTTTGCTTCCACAACATGCAAAAAAACCTGTTGTCATTAAACACTGTGGACTCCACCTTGTTCTTTCTCCTAACAGACGTGGGTTTAAATGTCTTCTATGAGTGATATAAATGACCTAGTGTAAAGAACTATAAATTTTTCAATGTGAGATGCCACAAAGATCATTATTTTTGCTTTCTTGGATTAATTAGCACCTGAGTTTCCAGTAATTTGGATTTTTGCTATTTAACGAACAACACTTCTTAAAGTCTATCTGGAAAAGTACCCAGCAAGTTCTAAGAAAGTTTTTAATAGTTATGAATCAATTTCCTGAGAACCAGGAACTTCTCCAGATGGTGAAGTTTAGGTAAATGAAATCATCTGCTAAGTTAAAATCAGTCAGAGTTGTAAAAATAGGACCTAGACATCAGTCAATTGAATATAAAGATGGCCTAATCAATCTTTACAGGAATTTTTTTTTTTCTCAATCTACAAAGTCCTGTCCTCCCACAACACTCCCCGCTTCCAATATTTGGTTAGAATATCATACATCTGTATCTTTGTACATAGTAAACTTGAGACAAAATGTAGAGAAGAAAGGGAACCGTCTGCAATCAAAAAACAGCACTGAAAAAAGCAAGTACAACCATAAGGAATTTGAACTTGCTGCTTTGGAGTTTGGAGGATGTGACAGTGAGACAAATCTTTGCATAGTTTAAGGAGAAATATTGCACAGTTGGAGCAAAGCATGCAGATCCTGCTGTTCTGACCTTCCCAGAGAGACCTGGGCCAAAACCCGTCACTGCAGTGCAGATACAGCTTCACAATTCTCCAGAGAGAGCACACGACCGACTAGTCACCTTGCCATCAAGTAGCACATATTCCTCTTACCTTTTAGGAGCATTATCGACACCTTATAGTGTCAATGCTTCTTCACCTAGAATGTGATGCTGTGACAATATGCTTCATTGTGTTAAGATTTAGCGAGGTGCTCAACAATAGTCAGGAACCCCTAGGGACATTTGAAGAAACTACTGTGTGCTGGAAACAGTAATATTTGTAATAATGATAATAATATATAAAATCTTAAAGTTTTTTATTGTTTGGTGCTTTAGAATATTGAAATCTGTGATAAAGCATCAATGCCAAAGCACTTTAAAAAGTATCACAGATAATCTGGAATTCTAAAAAACAACCTTTTCAAGGTGAAAAGAGAGTCTGACACAATGCATTTCCACACGCTGAACTGGGAGCTGGACCAGAACAGATTAATTAGAAATTAAATAAGGAACATCTGCACTTATTTATATCATTTTGAGTTCAGCTAAGATCAAGAGCCCAATTTTCCAAACTATTATATTTTTCAAGTCATGGAATCATAGAATCTTAGAATCATTTAGGTTGGAAAAGACCTTTAAGATCATTGAGTCCAACTGCAAACCTAACACAGCTGATTCTACCACTAAAACATGCCCCTAAGCACTACATCTACCCATCTTTTTAATACCTCCAGGGATGGTGGCTCAACCACTTCCCTGGGCAGCCGGTTCCAGTGCTTAACAACCCTTTTAGTGAAGAAACTTTTCCTCATATCAAGTCTAAACCCACCCTGATTCAACTTGACAATTTAAAATTGAGACAAAATGGAAAGGACTGACTGGACAGGCATCTCCAGTATCACAAAGAAGAAGGATGTTTTTAATAAGTGAACACTCAATGCCTCAGAGAAATGCTGACATGTATAACATTGTGACCTGTTTTGGTGGTTTTTGTAGAAATTGATGTAAAATGCTTGATGTAGGTTTCCTTTTTTTCATACCTTTGAGATAACATTACATTGGGAATAGACTGGTAGGTTGACTGGTAGACCTGGGCACAAGAAAACATGGTTAAGAATACATTAACATTTGTGAAACCAATACATTGAACTACCAGCCACAACAACTCGACATACTAGATCTTAGCAAAAATTAAAACACTAGCAGAAATTAAAGTTTACTAGCTTTGGGAGAGTAAACATTTCGCCCGATCTACAAATTATCCTAAACAAAATAAAATAATGTTAATTTCTTACTTAGGTCAATAGCTCAGTTGTCAGTGTACACTGGGTCTCCCAGAAAAAATGTTTTTAACCTAAAATCTTCTATCAAAAATGTTCCCTTATAAAATCAGGAAATACCAAGCAGATGTAAATTTTCCTTTTTATTCTCAGAATCCTCATGGACAGAAGAAACATGCTTTGTACTGAAGTTGTGATGTTTCTTTTCAGAAAATAAATAATACCAGCTGATACTTTCAAATCGGTGGCCTTAATTTTCATAATTAGGAAGGTATAGATATGCATGTTTAGGTCTCATCTTTCTTGTAAAGAACATTTTTAAAAGCACAGTAGTCACTAATCTACCTGGAAACAACTAAAATAATGACTGCATCTTACTTCATGTTAAGTGTCCACGTCTGAACAGTTTAAAACTTCAGCGTAATATGCAGACCCTTTTGAATACCAGCATTTCACCTTCAGAAGCCACAGGGAGTGACACATTGGCCACCTCTGCTTCTGTACAACCTCTCTGCCTGTGGCACGCACAGGACCTGTGTGGGCTACTCTGCTCCACTGTCCAGGGCAGGCCATGAGCACTGTATAGATCCAGCCAGGTGGTGGCACATCCAGAAATCCCACAGAAACTCATTAAGATACCATCTAGTCAGACTTTGTTTTCCGGGTGGCAGGGAGTTGATCCCAACAACACAGTATGGCCATTTGCGAAGCTGAAGAAGTTATGGCATTTGAAAAAGACAGCTAGTAGGTTTTCCCAGAAATATTTTTTCTCTCTCTCTTTCTCCTTCTGTTCCCCTCCGCTGAATTGAAGATATTGTATTGCTGAGATCAGCTCCCAGTCGCTTCAGAAACAAAGGTGCAGCTCCCATTCCTTCTCCTGAGGCCACATTCTAACTTACTTTGGTATTGGAGGTAAAGTTTTGGATGGAGATTTTGACCTATGTTGCCTTAAGCAGGGGGAAGTCTGGACAATTCAGCATCACCTCTGTTAACAACCCTGTCTGTGACTGCTCAATGTTAGAGACTGCACTGCACTTCTCTTCCTTTGTCTGTCGTGGACACACTGATTTTCTGAATATGGTAACATCTATTATTCAGTGTTTTCCCAAGCAATGGGATGAGAAAAAAAACACTGCTCCTGTGATTTGAATGGAAAAAGTTCTTTCATCGGGAGCTACTAATTTTAAAGTTCTACCTTCTGTGTTAAAGAGTGAAGGAAGTGAGATGCTAACATATGTGACCAAAAAAAAGTGAATAAACACATCTTTACACATATGCACATGCACATATGAAGATCCCAGGCTGGAGAAGGGGTAGAAAATTGACATGAGGTATAAATGTTTATTTTAATAGTTCAAACTATGTAGCATCAACTGATGCCTTTATATACTGTCACCACTTCATATCAATCAGCCATGTAAACAAAAAAAATTACAAGTATATAAATAATTTTAGTAAATAATTTTATACATAGATGAATAATTTTAAATTAATTAAAAATATATGTAAATTTTTTTGACCCTATAGTAGCGATAGTTACTACTGGTAACTATCTGGTTATTGTCTGGTTGAGGTCCTAATTTGGCTCCAAACTTCTCCAAAGTTCACAACTGGGTTCTTGGAGGCATAAATCTGATGCATTTGCATTTACAGCAGTTCTCTGCATTTTAACACTACACTATGACTAGCCATAAATAATTAAAACTAAAGTAGCAAATAAATTAGTGGTGAATTTTGTGATACATTATCCTGACTTTTTAAATTGTATTTGTTCATCTATAGGCTTAGTAGTATACCTCCCAATTATTACTATAAATTAGACAGTTTCTGTTAATTAGTGGCCACCAGATGTCTCCCATATTGTTTCCTCTGTACAATAGAAAAACACTAAGAATCATGGAAAAATCAATACAAACAAATGAATAAGAGCTAAAGAGTTCAGCCAAGGCATGCTCCTTGATTCATGCCCAAATCTACAGTATGTTCTTTAAAAATCAAACACAAATTACTGTGATTTATAGTGTTTCTTGAACAAAAAGCAACAGTTGCATGTAATTACATTCTGTCTACACTGCACAACTCTCTGTAAGACAGCATCCATTGAAATATTTACTTTTGCACTATTAGCCTTTTTGGTCTCTGAAATGTTGCATCCAGAATTATTGTCTATGTTGTTTTGGTCTTCATGTCAGTAGCTAACTATAATCCAAATTTTTGTGCTTCCTCAGCAATTTCTTCATTTTAAAGTGAAGAATGAAGGGAGAGTAGGCTGCAGCTTTATTCTTATTCTCCATTTTGTGCACAAACTGGTGAAAGATGAAGGGCATTCTGCATGCCCCCTTAGCAGAGGTCCAGCCCCATTTTTCTCTGCAGCTATATCGACTTTAACACATATTGCCAAGCAGTAGATCTGTAGAATGAAACAGCTGGCCTGAAGGATCAAGTGCAAATGAGAACCATACGTGCCTCCTTTAGACTATCTCCAGTTTGATCCTATAGGCCGATCTCCTATTTGCAGTTAGGACTCATTTGGTGCTCTCCTGGATCAATTTTTTTCAGTTTATTTTCACCTAAAAAAATGATGTGTAAGCACTCTGAAACCACTCCATAGTGCAAATCATGTAATGGTAAGTACAGGCAGTCAGGGTATTGACTTCAGTACAGTACTGAACATAAATAAAATATTTATGTAGTTGCACAATTCCCCACAGACATCCTAGAAAATCTACTTCTAATATGGAATGATTGTGTTCTAGGCATGGTCCCAGCCACTTAACATCATACGGGCTATGTTTTCGCAATCTGAGAATATTTGAAGGTGTTGCAGAGCCTCCATCTGACGTAGCCCATCATGGCTTGGCATTTCTGTTTCCACTGTAGCTTATTTCTCAGTCATCCTTGTGTGTATGTACTTGCACAGGCAGTTTATAAAACAGTCACTACCAGATGAAGCATGATGAAAATCACATTCTAGGTAGGGGCTGTTCTGTCCCTACCACTGCTAAAAACACAAGGGAAAGTTCACAGTTTTGCCAATGCAGTCCAGTGTTTTGTTCTCAGCACCGCATGCCATCAGTCACAGCAACTTGATAAGGTGAGCTGACCTCTCCATTTAGAGTGCCAAAGGAGTGATTACTGGCTTTGGTTCGAAAGGAAAGGAGCTTCAGTATGAATGCATAATATATTCTGACTCAAATCCCTGGGATGAATATCACCAGAGCCTTAAATTCTGAGGGAAATTATAGTTCCCTTCATAAACACTGTTGTTGCTTTGAGATGAGAGAATTCCCTGAGGCCACAACCTCATGTATTTTTGTTTGCTTTCTACTGCATCACTTATTTATCACTATTAATCTTTGTCTACAGGTGATGGACATTCTTTCAGCTGTGGGAAAGAACAATAAAGGGTTGTTGTACTTTTTAAGCAAATTAAGGCCATTTAAAGTAAAATAGTGAAATGCAATAGTAAAATTGTTCAGTGTGCTTATTTTTAGTGCAAGCAGCAGCATTTTTTCCTTTTAGCTTGCAGAGCGAACCCAAAGTTAACCTTTCCTTGGATGCTTCATCAGCTTGCTCTAAGTCTATTCAGCTTCTTTGCACTTAATGGATTCATTGCTGTCACGCGAATTTTGCAGAAGCAGGTAACAGCTTAAGTAGATACCATGTAACTTGTCTAATTGCTGACACAGGGGGAAAAATTAAATTAATTCCATGGTAAAACATATCCAATTAGAAAAATATTCAAACTCAAATCAAGAAGGGAGCTGGGGGAAAAAAAGTTACTATTTTATTGAAAACATTATGTGTTTGATTTAATATGAATCAAAGATACTCATCTACAGAGACAACTTGATATCAAACTATAATCAATCAGTTATTTAATTTTGGACTGAATGCCAGTAGAAAATGGAATCTTCTTTTTTTTTTAAATATGGATGTTTACATATTTTGAGCAAATTATGTGAAATTATCAGAAATAATTTACTGAAGAATATATACCTCTAACTACATGAAAAAGAATCAGATTTTCTTTGAGTAAGGAAATATGCAGTCATTCAGTATGTCTGCCTAATATATGGATTTCTGATAATATACTGAAGTTATAATGAAGCTGAGAGTTCCTGGAATAATAATACCTACTGCCTGGCAGGCTTGCATGAGGGTAAAAGCTAAAGCTTAATGCCCAAATTGATCTTGCCATGCACTACTGGAGCAGGAACACCGAGAGCTGTATTCCTGCTTTCCTCTTAAAATGACTTTCAGAATTAAAATACTTGGTTTAAAAAAATAAAAGGAGAAAACAAGAAAAAAAGAATAAACTGATATATCAAGAGTAGTTTGTTTAGGACATAAGAGAATCTATAAGTAATATTGAACACAGAAATTAAGTTACAGCAGCAGTTAACAATACAGCATATTATACTTGAAATAATCCTCTCCTGGATATAGCCCAGCGTATCACATTTATTATAGCAGCTGAATAACAACATAAAATTACAAGCAAAAAGTTGCAAAGAGAATAGGTTAAGTTCATGTCATTTCCCATTCATGTTATATCCTTGTCATGGGGATGGATTGACTGGAGAAAACCACGGGTCATACTTTTTCATCTTTCTCAGTTTACCCAGGAGAGTTGATTGTTTTCCATCTAACAGCTTTCTTGGGCATTTACAGTTGGTTTGTTTTCAAACAAGCAAGAAATAAACCTTTGCATTACATTTCAGCAGAAGCTACAGGTAGAAAAAACATTTGATACTGAAATGTCCTCTATTTTAGAATTCAAGCATTTCAGGCACCATGTGCCATTCTTGGAAAATATGCATATCGGTATGTGCATATAACATGAAACTGACTCAGTGCTGAGTACTGAAGATGGAGATATTTTCTCATAGAGGAGAAGAGGTCTTATTTTCTTTGCGCTACTTTTGCTGTAATCTGAAGTAATGTCCTCAAGATCAGTATTAATGCATGGAAAATCATGGCAGCTGAAGGCAGTACATTGCATTGATTGTTTACTTTCATGTTTTAGATGTAATGGACTTGATTGTGCAGGGCAGTAGATTGGAACCAAAGCTCTGAGTGCTGCTTAAAGACAAAGCATTTGCCTGAGACACCTAGATTATCATAATTTACACAAAAAGAGGTTTTTTCTAATCTATCTTCTAAAATGCACCATGTTATGAGCTTCAATGTCTACAGAATTACCTGAATACAGTATCACAGAAACATGGAATCACAGAGTGGTTTGGGTTGGAAGGGACCTTCAAAGGTGATCTAGCCCAGCATCCCTGACATGGCCAGGGACAACTTTCACTAGATCAGGTTGCTCAAAGCTCCATCAAAACTGACCTTGAACACTTCCAGCGATGGGGCATTCACTACTTCTCTGGGCAAATTGTTCCAGCATCTCAATACCTTCATCTTAAAAACTTTCTTCCTCATGTCCAATCTAAACCTACCCTCTTTCAGTATAAAACCTTTGCCCCTTGTCCTGTCACTACAGGCCTTGGTAAAAACTCTCTCTCCATCTTTCTTATAACCCCCCTTTTAAACAGTGGAAGGCAGCAATAAGGTCTCCCTGGAGCCTCCTCCTCTCCAGGATGAACAGCCCCAACTCTCTCAGCCTTTCTACATAGGTATTCCAGCCCCCTGACCATTTTTGTGGCCCTCCTCTGGACCCACTCTAACAGGTCCATGTCCTTCTTGTGCTGGGGACCCCAGAGCTGGATTCAGTACTCCAGGTGAGGTCTCATGACAGCAGAGTAGAGGTGGAAAATCACCTCCCTTGATCTCCTGGTCACAGCATATCTGAACTACAGTGACTGAGATATCTTACTTTGGAACAATGAATCATGAAAACCAGCAAATTTGACCATACAAATGTTCATGGGCATAGAAAATGGCTGAAGAAATATAAAACGCACCTGGAGACTGAACTAGATTTTTTCATTCCAAATAATGGTGCCGTAGAGTACAGTTTATAAACATTACTGTAAACTGAATTAGTTCACTCTCTTATTCCTCACCTTCAGGTCGATTCAGCCTGTTAGCTGTTTTCTAATCTGCAAAATTGAGTCTTTATTTAGCTTTAAGAAAATATCTGTGTTTTCACTTTATTTTTTTATATATGCAAGAAAACAGTATTTCTCAGATTTCACATGCAGTGTCTCCCAGATGGCATATCTGTTTACCATTCTAGCTGGGGTTCTCTCTGCTTCATATTTGGATTGGGGAAAAAAAAAAAATCAGTCACCCATTACTGAAGTTTATCTCATTGAGGGATAAACTAGCATCAGCCATTTCCCATTTATCACTGCTGCCGATATCTTGTTAATCATTTGTTCTTCTCCAGCCCTGCAGTGATCACTACCAGCATGACAGAGGGAAGGACCAAGACTGAGTTTGGCTCTCCGCACCCATGAAAGTCAGACTGCAACTGCTCTGAGATTATACCAGTTCCTCTCCAAATTACAAAAAGTACAGTCACAAAGAACCTTCCTTAAATTTGCAGTTATGACAAATGTAATCATATTTCATTCTTCTCTGCAGAATTCTTTTGATCATGCCTGAAATACGTCAGTACTGCAGATATGAAAAAGACTGTTAAAATGTAACTCATGCAACACTTGCAATGCTGAACATGGTGCACACCAGTATCACCTCTGTAACTGGTATCTATGGATTCCTATTGATAACAATGCTAAAATGTGAGTGAGGAATGTGTTATCTTCATCCTATTCTCCTTCCTTACCTCAGTCAATGTCAGGAGAAGACTTGGTCTGTATTATTTTCTGCTGTGGTCTTTGTCATGAAAATGAAGCATCAGGATATTCATTTCCATCAGAAGAGAGTGAGGGGGACAGAAACAGGAACTGAATACCACAGACTGTTTTCAGGACTTTAGATGGAACATTGCTGGTATTTTTATGAATGGATATAGCAGAAATGTAGGTTACAAAATAAATGTTAGAATTTTCTTAGGAAAAGTGTATGTTAAAAATGTTCACAGCTAAAATAGTACATCAGTTGCATGCATATGTTAAAAATGTTCACAGCTAAAATAGTACATCAGTTGCATGCATAGATTTTCACAAGCACCAAAATGATTAAGGTATACAAATTCCATGATTTGCAATAGCACTTCAGCTCCAAAGCAGAGAAATACTTTTAAATATTCGACTCACAGTCTTACTGCATATGAAAGAATAATTACTTTTCAATTATGCAAACTTCCACCCCTAACAATGTAGGAGGGGTTCACATCTGACAGTTCAGATCATCAGAATTCCCAGACTGAATCACACAATGCAAGGGGCTTGTGGCCCTGTGTTAATGGTGCTGCTCTGTGCTGCCATAGGCATTTTGATATCTTGTTTATATCATGAGAGCAGTAATAAAGTTTGGGCACAAGAAATGGTAGCACAGCATGAATCTTTCACTTTTACAACCATGAGAATGAATACAGTACACAAACAGCACCAGGCTTTTTTGCTACGGGAAAGCCCTGTGATTTGTTGAAAGTCTGCAAAGTGAGGAACATTACCAAAAAAACCACACAGCAACACAGAGTTATGTTTTTAGAACTGAATGTTGAGACCACCAGCCTGTCTGATAAAGTTACCACCTGGTAATTTGTGGGGACTGAGACTGTCTTCTTTTTGCTCTCTCCCTCTTCATCATTCCTCTTTCTGTGTCTCTCTCCCATGCTGCTGCATACAGAGCTCTGGTAAAACAGCCATTTGACTGCTTCTGGGAAAATTCACACACGTGCTTTGCACAGCCCCGCTTGGGCTCCCTTGTAGCTCCATTCTTTGATCCCTCCCTCCCCCCTTCCTTGTTTCCCCAAGCAGCCAGCCTGATATGATGCAGTAGTCCCATCACTGATCACTATGCAAATCCCATTGAACAGGGTATTTTTTCCCCTCTCTGATCTCTAGGGAACTCTCCAAAGTCCACTCCCTTCCCATTCCTTTGGAAGGCAGTGCTCTCTTCGAAATTTCCTTTGAAATAAAGCAGGCCTGTCCAATGCCAAGCAGCAAGTTGTGAGGAAATGGGTCAAAACTCAGGAATTCATATTTCCAGTCCACTCACCTAATAACCAGTAATGGTTGTAGTAAAATACTGTGACTTCATATAAAAAAAAGTATCCTGAAATCAACTGAAAAAGTACCTAATGTCAGTATAAAAGACCTGATAATACTTGAGGGAATAAGATCCTCATTTTTCTTGGCTACCGTTTTAGCAGTATAAGCGATTTAACCATTTCGTTCTCTCACTCCAAACATCCTGCTTTAAGTTTTATCTAGTTTTAATCATGCACAATTGGAAGGGACTTTTTCTGGAATTTGGCCCTAGCATTTGAGTCTATTAATGGGAGGGGCTGGGGAAAATCTGTGATCCCCAAGATAGTGACTGCTCATGGGAGAGAGAGACAAGTAAAACCTTGGAGTTGGGACCCTGACACATTAAGTGAACACTCCCCCTTCTCTGATGTTGAAGGAAGAGGATATCTTCCAGAGATCTGACAAATAATTGCAAGTTAGTCCCCAGTTTGGAAGCTATAGATCTAAACCAGGAAACCCTACTGTGCATTCTGTAACCTATATTTTACTGTTCAAAGTCAGCTTTGATTTCGCAATGCTGGCAGGGTCTGCTAGCACAGTAATTGAAGCTTTTGTATTTTAAAAGACTTACAAGTAATATTCCTAAGATTTCTAGGGAAAGACACTTCTTACAAATATGCACTTTTTCCTCTTGAAGATTATGTGCATTTTTGCCAAATATTTCAGCTGAATTGGATGCAATTATAAATAGAGAAGACTTCAGAAGTATCTAAGGCTTCAGTCCACTTCTCCCTTTTTGCCCAGCACTCCTTCTCCCCAGCTCTTCCAATTTTTTTTTTATTTGTATGAAGAAAGTCTGTTTATTCTGTTTGGTCTATTAGCAAGGCATGTTCCATAAGCAGGGTAAAAAGTGGACTTTTGCCACCAGTTGGCTGGCTTCACTCCCATTCAAATAGGAAACCACTCTGTGTGCTTTTTTGCAGCTCCCCTCCCCCTAGTCCCTTAATTTCTTGGACGAAACCAAGGGAAAAATCAAATTCCTTCCCCAGTTCTCTGAAGCTGTTCCTTGGAACATTCTATTTTTAAAACTAATGCTTGTTCATCTCTCTACCCATCCCATGACTGTTTCCAACACAGATCTCTCCACATCATGGCAGAGCCTTCCTCTTCCCATTTTCCTTCTTTAACAGTTGAGCCCGGGGAAAGTGCACTGCCCATTTAACCACTGCTTTGCAACACTGTGTATGCGGCCAATTAAAATCAAGTAGCCGAAGTAAATAACTGAGCTAACCCTTTTGTTTGAGGAAAAGGGAGTTGCTCAGGAAGAGCACAGAGAGGCCAGCAGGAACAGCTTATAGAGTATATGTGGTTTAGACTTCTGGTATTGGAGTGTGGATTTCATTTACAACTGTCATCTTTGACGATCAATACAGTGGACCTAGCTATTAAGGCTTTCTATCCCCTTATGACAGGTGTTAGAGTTGCTTTGGTAGTTTGTTTCTCAATTATTTATTCCTACTTTTGGAAATGATATTATTTCACAACATATTATTTTGTGTTGATAAACAGATTTTTTTTATTTTTTTTATTCTGCACATATGCTTAGGAAGTCCTATAGGACCAAAGAATGCTCTTTTTATAGTGACTAGCTACAGAGCCAAGAAAGTCAATGTACATCCTGAGGCTAGTTTACATGGATATCAAGCAGATATTCAGGGTACATAGTTTAAAAAGAGAAATTTCACAGGGCAGGGAAAAAATCCATCTGGTTATTTAGCTATGCTGCAAATCCATACAGATCAGAAATGTGAGGAAAAATCATACTTTCAGGAGTATTTCAGAGTCAAATCCTCAGTGGATAAAAATGGGTGGGATACTGGGGAAAGTATTTTGCATTTAATTAGCAAGGGGCATGACATTTGTATCGATTGGGATAGACAGATAGTAAGGTTCGATATATTATCTTCAGAAGCTTGTCTTTCAGAGAATGGCAAATACAAGGACACACAAATAAAAGAATTCACGTGGAACTTAAAGAATTTTCATCCCTAATATTTTCTGCCAAAATAACTGCATGCACAGTCAGCAGCATTCTTGCTTACTTTAGGCTGTCTCTGAAGGACATGTAATGCCAAGGAGGTTTGCGTCAGACTGTAGATGAATGTCCTGACTGGAAGCGGAGAAAATCCTGGTGTGTCAGTTGACAAAAATTTACCAAGAACCAGGTTTTGCAAGTTGCAGGTATCCAGGTGAGAGTTTTAGTATGACAATAATAACAATAATAATGGATCCTTTTTTGTTTGAAGCTGATAAGCAGCTGCTACAGCTCAATGCTAGATTCACCAGCAGGTGGGTGACAGCAAATAAACTACATCTGTGTTTGCTGTGGCTCTCATTTTATTTTGCATTATTTATAAATAGCACTAGCAGCAATTTAGACATTACCAAATGATATGCCCTTTAAATGATTAGTTAATTTTTTTTCTCTTGAACACATTCTAACTGAGCAGATAGGAGCTAGATGGAAGATAATGTCAGGCAGGTGCAGGGTACAATTCTTTTCAGTCCTGTGACTCCCGTTGTCACTTCAGCAATAATGAAGTTTTGAGTGAGCTTTTAAAAAGGAAATTCAGCTAATGCTTTAATTCAACAATGTGCTGCAAAGCACCTGACCACACAAATATTCCTCAGGCAGCACCATCTAGGTATATCACAGTGTTGACAGAAAAGTAAGCTAAAAATTTAGTGAGAGGAAGTAAGACATTGTTCTGGCTCAATCTTGTCCTCATGCAGAACATACTGGTATCCCGTTATACCAACCTCAAATAATAGCAAATGATAATACCATGTCAATCTCCTGTTTGACATGCCATTCAACGGTTCATTGCTGATATGCTGCCTGTGCTTTTGATGTTCTTCTGTTATGGAGCTTGGAATACGCACGGCTGTGACATGCTCAGCCCGGAGCTGACCATTTTACTTAGGCAGTCATTCATCTGTTCTCTTCCATTTGATCTTCCATCCAACTCTTCATTCTAGCTGCTAGTACCTGAATAACCACGCTTTTTTTTTTTCTGTTCCATTTCTCATGCTCAGAAGAGATTCCGTGTAAATATCTTCAAGGATCTGCTTTGCAACAAATTCTCTTAAAATTTACATTTCCAAGTACACATGCAAAACATTTGACAAAGATAGCTGTCCTGTCATACTGTCCAAGCATGTCTTGTTCATACCTTGTCCTCCCCTGCCTGTCTGAGAGCATCTGTTGTCCCGTCTCCTAGATTATAAGCACTTTGGCAGAATGTGGCAGACTTATTTTAACTGTTTGCCCACCACTGCCAAGTGTCCTAAATATTGGACTGGGAGTAAGGACTTTTCTGTTCCAGCGATAGGCTGAATCTGTTGCAATACCTTATAAAAAGTAATACCTGAACTGCGAATGAAGGTTGAGGATCGAAACTTATAACCTCCTTGTACGCAGTGCTCTCTGTTCTTCTGCACAGGAATAAAAGAGAGCTGTGTATACTGAGAAATACTTTTAGCAAGAAAATATCAAGAACAGATTTACTGAACCAGACCTTTCTTTCTAATGAACAGACTGACACATCAGCTGTGGAGCCCGTACTCCTCCAGCAGAGCAGAGATACCTTCTGCTCAAGAGGCAGCACGGTGCCTCGGGAACCGAGACCTCTGACACACAAAATACGGACATGCAGTTAGTGTTTCGGTTGTGTGCATACTCTGATCCTACCTGTTTATCAGTTCTGCTCCATAAGGCAGTGGGAGCTTGGATGAGGGCAGGGATGGCACAGACCCTTTGTATTTGAAGGCAAAGATTATGATTTTGTCTCTTGTATTTGCCTACTCATTAATGAAAGGTAACTGCAGCTGATGTTTCTCATCCCCATATAAAGGCAACACATCACATTTTCATACCATTAAAGGCCAGGACTCACTGCTCACAATCCCCTCACTGCAAAAATCTCCAGATCCAGAACCGTCTGAGGAATAAATACCATATCATGGCAATTTATCATCCATGTCCAGAGGACTCACGGAAAGAATTAGAAGGGGGAGGAAGAGAACAAAAGGAAGAAAGATGAAGTGCACCATAAGGATGCCCAGGGACCCCAAAAATACACTTTACAGTCCAAAAGAAATTTTCCTTCTGCATTGTCATGGACAAAAAAGTTTCAAGTCCAGGAAGATGAGCTTATTGCCAGTCAAAACAAAATTTCTGATCACTAATTTGGGCACCAGGGAAAAAAAGTGCACAATCACTCCATTCACTGAACACCTATCCTCACCCCTCACCTGTCCTTACCTCCTCTGTTTTCACCATGATTTACCCTGTGCCTGTCAAATTGTTCCCACTGAGCCAACAGGCGGCATAGAGGCTGGGGTGGTCGTGCACGTGATGCTTTTTCCACTCTTTGCACCTCACTGATGCCCCTCTCATGGCTGGAACCAGCTGTGACCAGCTCAGAGCAGCTGATGGCCTCCTCCTGCCCAGGGCACCATCACAGCTCCCAGCTACATCAACCCTGCAACTTGTGCCCGTTACACATGGGCTCATGCTTTGCTTTTACTGCTGGGCCCTGCATGTGAAACAAAATTCAGGGAAAAGGAAAAAAGGCTGTAAATGGAGTAAAGGCTCAGAAACCTCTAAGGAGGGGAGAAGTGGTAAGTGGGAGAGGTGATACAAGAAAAAAAAAATCCTTGTCTGGAAGAGGCGAGGTGCTGCTGTGCCCTTATTTCCTTGTATCCCTTTCCTTATTCCTTTTACTTCCAATTGTACCCCCGCTTCCTCCTCGGCAGCGCCTGTGGGCCTGTGTGGGACCCAGGCGTCTGCCATCATCCCTGGCCTCGCCTGCCGTGTGACCCCTTCTCAGTCCATGGAAGTGGGGGGGGGGACTTCTCCCCACTTTTTTTTGGCTTTGTCAGCTCACAGGCCTGACAGAAAGGAAGAAGAGGAGGGGAGGGGAGAAAACTGCTTGTTCTCCCCGCAGCTCTTGGTTCACACGCCTCTGCCTGTTACTTCTGAGATCGAAATGAACACACACGCAGCACTGTTCCCCTCCTACCTTCACCAGGGGGTGTGGGAAGGTGGATTGCCGATTTGGAAAGGTGGAAGTACAACATATAGCCCATGTAGATAGGTAAGCATCGCTTGTGACCACCCTCAACAAAAGGTGCCTATGCTGAGCATGGGGTTTCTGGGCAAGCACCCAGAGATACAGGGGTAAATAAACTCCATGCCGTCAGACTTCCTGCAACGGGTTCATAGTGGAAACATCTTGCTTCAATAAATACTGAGCAGAGCGCGAACTCTTCACCCTGCCTCCGTATTTCCATCACTTTATCCTAATCACTTTTAATTTATTTTCCAGACTTGCTGGAAGGCAGTGTTTCCCCAGCACAGGCTTTATATAGATCAGTCCCTTTGTAGCCTTTCAGGTGCAATGTACAAATTTGCATTCCACAGTAATGTAGTATGAAAAGCATGAAAAGGTGGTCAGGGTAATTCTCGTGCATGAGATCTTATACAATGTTGTGATAAGCTTTGCAATCACTGGATCATTACACTAATTGTTTGTCACTGTGCACATGTGCTTATAATCAGCAGCCTTTAACGGAATACATTACATTACTCCTGTGTCGGATACGGTGTGTCTCAATCCATCAGGAGGATGAGATAGAAATGGTTAGAAATGAATGTAGGAGAATGTTTAAGCCAGAAGCAGAGGTTCTAATTATTTCACACTAAGTATTCCACGTATTCGCTGAACTGAGTTGTCATGCTGCTATTGATTATAATTGTCTTCTGTCATTGGCAGATGATTGTTCTGTGATTTCTGTGTCCAATGAAAGTTTGTTTTAACTAGAAAATTGTTTTTGTACTATCCTGGATTCCCTCAGAGAAGCTTCTGAGCTGTTTGAAAAGTGGCTGTGCTGCTACTTTTACCCCTTAACACATCTTGAAACTATTTTCTATGCTTAATAAAACTTCATTGAGGAAATTGAAATGGGTGCATTTAATACTTCAGTGCACCTCACAGGACTGACACACAGAAGACATTTCTGGATTCTGTAGTATGAACATAGATAATTAGTGGAAAATAAAAGAAATAATTTGTTTTTATCAATGTTCATGTTATTACAAACAGATAGGAAATTAATTGAAATTAGGTCCATTTTTGAAAGTTGTGTGATACAATGCATCAATAAGAACCAG
Organism: Gorsachius magnificus; assembly: GCA_034008185.1. Classification (NCBI taxonomy): domain Eukaryota; kingdom Metazoa; phylum Chordata; class Aves; order Pelecaniformes; family Ardeidae; genus Gorsachius; species Gorsachius magnificus. The sequence goes on from CM067081.1 coordinate 93,429,680, forward strand.
GTGTTGAAGGTCAGTGATACCTGTCCAAAGAGCCTTCAACACTGAGATTAAAATCAAACAAAATCATGCCTTTCTAAGTGGCATAAAGATAGTGAAATATGTCTTTTAACCCTGGTGTTAAACTCAGTGGAGTCTGAGGGTCTCATCTCACCTCCTCCTGCTTTCCAGCCTCAGGAAGCAACTGAAGAGGTGTTATGAGACAAAAGGAGACGATGCCCTGGGGCAGACCTGAGGGAGCGGCAAATCACAGTCCTGGTGTCAGAGGAAGAGTCTCCTTCATTCATTTGGTCCAGAACTACACCTTTAACTTGAGTTAAATTTCTGTAAGGCAATGTGAGTGGAAGGGAGAAAGGGGAGACAAATGGAGAAATCTGTCTTCCTGATGGAGAGTTTCCAGTTATGCAGTCTTTCTGTGGGAAATGTACAGAAAGAAGGAGCTACTCATTATCTTGTTACCCTTTCTTGATTATGCTAGAAAATGGATGAAAAATAACTGCAAAAGCCAAACTTCTGCTGTGAAAGAGTGCACACACTTTTAAAAAGATACAATAGCCATTGTGTCATCTCATTGTTGAGCATGTCTTGTAGAGGGGACCACTGATATCTGGGGCCGCTGATATCCATGCTGTGTTTGTTATTCAATGTTGTAGATGCTAGGGGAACAGACAGCTGAACTTCAACAAAAGGAATAATGTTGAATTACTAATAAGACACTATTCCTAAAGATAAAGCATATATGTTCATTTTTGCAGGAAGTTTCATAGCTGGAGCCTTTAGTATTACTATAATGTAACAATTTACCTATAAATAGCATCATAAAAGCAGTATATACATAAAATGCTTAGAAAAATGCTGTGGTTTTTAAACTTTTGAAGTCATTTACAATTGAGCTATAAGAATATTACAAGAAATTTATTAATATATTCCAAATGACATTTAAAAAGTAATTAATCCTATTCCTAGTTTCACCTATGTTATATAGGCAAATGATAGAGAAAAAATGGGGAATACAGAAAAACAGTAGTAAAAATAATGCAATTTATTCTTAGTACAAAAAAACTGTCCTGGGTTGCTATATATGTTTATATATATATATATATATATAAGATTTTCTGCAGTCCTTAGTTTGCCTTCAGATCTCTTAAGCCTTTGACAGGTTGCTAATATAGGACATGATATCCACTTTTAGTCAAGTTGAGCAAGCTGCATCTGCAGTGTATGGAACACCTGTATCTATTTTATTGACCTAACGGAAAGTACTCTTTCAAGCCTTCTCCTCATTCTCACATTCATTTGGTAGCCTCTCAGAAAACCTTACTGGGTTTTACATCATGATCAGCTTTTTGTGATGCACAGAAGGAACCCAGGGAATACCCTACCTAGGTGGTTTGTCAAAAATGGAAAACCCAGTCAAAGCTTATTGGAAAGTTGAGCTATACTGGTACTGTGGTCCAGCTTTTAAGATTTTCAGTCCTTGAAATTTTAATGCTACTCACCTCCCACACTGTTATTTACTTTGCCTGATAAACAACAAAGCATGCTGGCAGAGAATTACTCTCCCATTGCATTTCTCTCCTACAGGCGATGGAAAAATACTTAGAAATAAATTGCTGGAGCATAAGTGCCATTTTTCAGAATTTCACGGGCTGTAGTCTTTGATGCTAACACAGTAATATACAATATGCTTTTTTACATAAATACTAAATGTACATAAAATCACTATTGCAAAATACAAATACCTCAGATGCTCAGTAATAGATTACACGTCAGAGCTGGCCATTTTTCAGTAAAGATTTCCTTATCTTTTTTCTCTCCTGAAAGAACAATTTTCCTGGAAACACCAAGGTGAGTGGTGCGGTTGTATGCTTCAGGAAAGGTTGCCATCCAGAAGGACCTTGACAGGCTTGAGAATTGGGCAAATGTGAACCTCCAATGAGTCCCTTGGGAGTCAGTCCTGAAGGGCCAAGAGGTTCAGGAATCCTGGGCATTCTTCAGGAAGGAAGTCTTAAAGGCACAGGAGCAGGATGTCCCCATGTGCCATATGATGAACTGGCAGGGAAGGCGACCGGCCTGGATGAACAGGGAGCTTTTGCTGGGGCTCAAGAAAAAAAGGAGAGTTTATCACTTTTGGAAAAAGGGGCAGACAACTCAAGGACAGTACAGGGGTCTCGTTAGGTCATGCAGAGAGAAAATTAGAAAGTCAGAAGCCCAGCTTTAACTCAACCTGGGCACTGTTGTAAGAGATAACAAAAAATGCTTTTACAAATACATTAACAACAAAAAGAGAGCCAGGGAGAATCTCCATCCTTTATTGGATGAGGGAGGGGAACATTGCCACCAAGGATGAAGAAAAGGCTGAGGTACTTAATGCCTTCTTTGCCTCCGTCTTTAATAGCCAGACCAGTTATCCACAGGGTATTCAGGCCCCTGAGCTGGAAGACAGGGACGGACAGCAGAATAACCCCCCCATAATCCAGGAGGAAGCAGTTAACAACCCACTGTGCCCCCTGGACACTCACAAGTCTACGGGGCTGGATGGGATCCACCCAAGAGTACTGAGGGAGCTGGTATAGAAGCTTGCCAAACCACTATCTACCATTTATCAGCAGTCCTGGTTAACAGGGGAAGTCCCAGATGACTGGAGGTTGGCAAATGTGACGCCCATCTACAGGAAGGGCCGGAAGGAGGATCCAGGGAACTACAGCCTGACCTTGATACCAGGGAAGATTATGGAGTTTTTCATCCTGAGTGCACTCACCAGGCATGTGCAGGACAATCAGGGGATCAGGCTCAGCCAGCCTGGGTTCTGAGAGGCAGGTCTTGCCTGGCCAACCTGATTTCCTTCTATGACAAAGTGACCTGTCTAGTGGATGAGGGAAAGGCTGTGGATATTATCTGCATGGACTTTAGTAAAGCCTTTGACACTATCTCCCACAGCATTCTCCTAGAGAAGCTGGTGGCTCATAGCTTGCACAGGCGTACTCTTCGCTGGGTAAAAAACTGTCTGGATGGCCGAGCCCAGAGAATTGTGGTGAATGGAGTTAAATCCAGTTGGTGGCCGGTCACAAGTGGTGTTCTCCAGGGCTCAGTTCTGGGTCCAGTTCTGTTTGATATCTTTATCAATGACCTGGATGAGAAGATTTAGTGCACCCTCAATAAGTTTGCAGATGACGCCGAACTGGGTGTGATTGTTGATCTGCTCGAGGGGAGGAGGGCTCTGCAGAGGGATCTGGACAGGCTGGATCCATGGGACGAGGCCAATTGTATGAAGTTCAACAAGGTCAAGTGCTGGGTCCTGCACTTCAGTCAGAACAACCCTATGAAACGCTACAGGCTTGGGGAAGAGTGGCTGGAAAGCTGCCTGATGGAAAATGACTGGGGGGTATTCGTTGACAGCCGGCTGAATATGAACTGTCAGTGTGCCCAGGTGGCCAAGGCAGCCAACAACATACTGGCTTGTATCAGGAATAGCGTGGCCAGCAGGAGTAGGGAGGTCATCACCCCCCTGCACTGGTGTCACTGCACCTCAAATACTGTGTTCAGTTCTGAGCCCCTCACTACATGAAGGACACTGAGGTGCTGGAGGGTGTCCAGAGAAGGGCAATGAAGCTGGTGAAGGGTCTGGAGAATAAGTTGTATGAGGAGCAGCTGAGGGAACTGGGGTTGTTTAACCTGGAGAAAAGGATGCTGAGGGGAGACCTTATCACCCTCTAGAAGTACCTGAAAGGAGGTTGTAGTGAGGTGTGTGTCAATCTCTTCTTCCCAGTAGCTAGCAATAGTACAAAAGGAAATGGCCCCAAGTTGCATCAGGGGAGGTTTCGTTTGGATATTAGGAAAAAAATTCTTTACTGAAAGAGTGGTCAAACATTGGAACAGGCTGCCCAGAGAGGTGGTGGAGTCACCATCTCTGGAGGTGTTCAAAAAACATGCAGATGTGGCACTTTGGGACATGGTTTAGTAGGCATAGTTTTGTTGGGTTGACAGTTGGACTTGATAACCTTGGAGGTCTTTTCCAATCTTAATGATTTTATGATTCAATGATTCTCATGAAGTTCAAAAAGGCCAATTGCAAGATCCTGCACCTTGTCTGGGGCAATCACCAGTATCAGTACAAACTGAGTGATGAATGGGTTGAGAGCAGCTCTGCAGAGAAGGACCTGGGGTTATTAGCCAGCATTGTGCTCTTGCAGACCAGAAAGCCAATCATATTCTGAGCTGCATAAATAAAAGTGTGGCCAGAAGGTCAAGGGAGGTGATTCTCAACCTCTGCTCTCTTGAGACCCCACCTGGAGTACTGCATCCAGTCTGGGGTCCCCAGCACAAGAAAGGCATGAACCTGTTAGAGGCCTGTGAGATACTGAGTAGCCAGCTAATGGTCTCAAATCCTGCTCCTTTTTGTGCTTATCTGAGAAGATCAGCATTGCTGCAGGCAAGGTGACTTGCAGGCTTGCTGAAGCAGCAGACCATTCTTTTCCTTGTCAGACACCCAGGCCGGGCTGCATGCCCAGCAAGGCTTGCGGTTTACTACCACTTAAAGGGTGGGAGCAGAATCCTGCCCCTGCCCAGCAACAAGAAAGTGCATGAACAAAGCCCGCCAAAAGTAAAGGGCGCAAAACCTATGCTCATGTGCTGAATTGTGCTCTATAAAAACGCCAACGTCTCAGACCCCATGTGCGATCACCGAAGATTGGGGGTACAATTACCAAAGACTGTGTGAGACCACTGAAGACTCTGGGCTCAATCACCGACCTTGTGTGAGACAACCAAAGACCCTGCACAATCACTGACGCTGCGTGTGTGATCACCTACCATCAAAGACCCCAGAATCATGAACCCCCAGGATACCTCAGATCCATCATGATGACTATCTGCACTCTTCTGTCCAGACCTCACTTAATTTCCTATTTTTCCTTCCTTCCTTCCCTATTGATGCTTTCTCTCTTTCCCCCAAAGAGCTAATATACGGGTGGACTTATGACATCTGACCTTGTTTGTGTCTTAATCTCACTCTAAGGGATTGAACCTGAAACAAGAGGTTGGTCCGGCCACCCCTAGCTCCCAGACTTGGCTAGAAAACTTGGCCTTCCTCTCATCCAAAAAATTGGATCCTAACATTTAATTGGCATCACAAACAGGATCCCTCAAAGTGAGGGTGTCATATCACCCACTCTTTTTTGTTTTACCTTGTCATATGTGTGTACCTCTCAGGGACATTAGGGGTGGAACTTTGCAATGAATTGATACTTACGTGATGTTAGGGGTGGAACTTTCTGTTGAATTGATACTTAGGTGCTGCCTCCCAAGACGACCATCCTGAACTTGCTGTAACACTGATTAGTCTTAAGTGAGTGCTTAAAACTTACCTGCTGCCTTCCTGGGATGACTGCCCCCTCCTTGTCTAAGATTTGCCTTGTTTACGAGAGACCTCCCAGGCTCTGATTTCAGCACATGGTCAAGGGGGCTGGAACACCTCTCCTATGTAGAAAGGCTGAGAGAGTTGGGGCTGTTCATCCTGGAGAGGAGGAGGCTCCGGGGAGACCTTATTGCTGCCTTCCACTATTTAAAAGGGGGGTTATAAGAAAGATGGAGAGAGAGTTTTTACCAAGGCCTGTAGTGACAGGACAAGGGGCAAAGGTTTTGTACTGAAAGAGGGTAGGTTTAGATTGGACATGAGGAAGAAAGTTTTTATGATGAGGGTATTGAGACACTGGAACAATTTGCCCAGAGAAGCAGCGGATGCCCCATCCCTGGAAGTGTTCAAGGTCAGTTTTGATGGAGCTTTGAGCAACCTGATCTAGTGAAAGTTGTCCCTGGCCATGTCAGGGATGCTGGGCTAGATCACCTTTGAAGGTCCCTTCCAACCCAAACCACTCTGTGATTCTATTAAATCTCACTTTTCAGAACAGATATTGTACAAATATTTGTTTAATAAATATTTGTTTAAAAAATTCCTTGCTAGATCCTCTCTAAATGTACCATAAGGTCTGCACTGAAATCAGAGATAATTAACACTACAGCTTTTCACATTCTCACCTTCCCTGCTTAACTGCCTGATGATTGTTACTTTTTGTTCCTTCTTTCCAAAACAGGTCAGTCTTTAGATGCCATAGCTGGGTCTTGATCTTTGAGTGATTCAGCATAAATCTCAGGGTTCCATCCTCACAGAGTTCACAGGACCTTACAGGCATAGTTAGGGCTGGATGAATTTTGTAAATCAGGCAGTGAGACATTGAGTGGGGTTGGACTTTAATGTCATTTGAGATTTGCTGAATATTGCACCATTTCATTCCAGACCTAAGCTTCTTGACACTTAACATTTTTAACATAAAGCTATAGAACCCTCTCTATGGATATTAACCATAAAATGAGGATAATATTTTAAGGACATTCAATGAGCGTCACTGAAATGTATTTTCAAGCTTCACTTTTTATTACACACAAGCTACTGTGATAAAAAGCATTAAGGTTGCAAAGAAAACCACTCTAAAGCAATATTCACTCTGCACTTTCTTCCCTTGCGAGCTCTCTTGAGCAGAGACACTCTTATATTTATCCATTAAATACCAAGTTCATTCTTCAGAGTATACAAGTAATTAATAGTAATAATAGATGCTGCAGAGAATCAATGCCATCATGAAATTTTGGATTTAATGTGGATGACGTAAGTAGTTCATTTGCAATTTGAAGGCATTTTCTGCAGGCTGTAACTCTCTCTCTCTTCTTCCTACCCTATACAGTAAATATTTTATCCCACAGACCTGATCGTCGAACTAGAATATTTTCCAGGTTAATCAGTTGATTCCCATTTCATTATATTCTGGAGCAGAATTCTTCACTACTGCTGCTCACGTGTCATAAAAGAACTAGAGCATAGAAGGTAATGTCCCATTAGTAGACCTTTCAAGCATCCATGTACACAAATACTAAAGTGCTGCCATCCATCACCATTGCACCATACTCACACTTACATTCAGTTGCTTCCTTTCTTTGGAGGGATCTAGCTAGGTGTGAACCAGCTGAATTATGAAGAAATAATTGGTTCTTTTCACTCTGATCAAGTTGCATTCAAATAAAATAAAAAATGAATGAGCCTGAATTACCATTTTGTGCCCACTCTAGCTCCTTTTGGATCAGGATGACAAACCTTCAAGAACTGGATTCTTCAGTGTCGGCATGTGGCATACTTTAGTTTGTCAGTCAGCATTTCTTTAAGTAATAGCTTTCCATGTGCACATATTCAGACTCCCTGGAGTGGCTAATAACTAGGCACAATGAATATTAGTACAGGCGACATGTTATTGCAGCTGATAAACTCTACATCTGTATTTGCACCAATGACTTCCTAGACAACATCTTAAGGAAACACTTTTGTGGATAATTTTTCATTAATGAGCTCTTTCATAGGTCTGTTTTCTCTTCTCTTTACCCTAAAATCCATAGCCTGGGTTACTGTGGAGACCAAATCACTTACCTAGTGAACAGACAGAGGAAAGAGAGATTGTTTGAAAACTTGAAGCACAAGTACCCTGTCTTAACATTGATGTTATTATAGACATTTTGGCAAATTTTATAGATGGGGCACTAGTTTTCATTTTTAGGTTTTGGCTACATCAGCTGATGCAGTCAGAATTAGACAAGCTCCTGATAAACTCCATAGGCTGCTCAGTAACTCCGTGGCTGCAGTTAGCCTTTTTCTCATTTATTAATTGATTTGAACTCAGGGCAATTATTTTCCCACCTGGAAGGAGTTTGGGATATTAACATCAGATGTTACAGTAGCAGTTAAGTCATCGCGAAGTCATTTCATGTTCTTGCATTTATCCATTAGTTCTTCCCAATCAGGAAGCACATTCTTGAATATCACAACTTTTTATTGCATTGCAAGATGTAAAGAGACAGACAAGTTCTGGTTTTAGAATGAAGTTCTAAATTTCTTCTACTGATTTCTTTTCTTTAATTGCCATTTTTGAGGTATTGCCTCTTCCATATTTTTAAGACATAGCTCAGCAAGGGAAAAACCATGAAAGTCAGAATCATTCACTCATTTGAAATTTGGTAGTTATTGTTTGTTAAAAGACAATCCCTCAACAAAAAATTAAAATAAACAAGATAGTAATCAAAACATCTATTTCAAATAGCTCTATTATTATATTTCTTTCAGTACTAGAAAACATCTGCTGCGTGAAAAACAGCAAATCGAGTCTTTTTCAGTTTTCTATACACTGCACAAGGCCATTCTATGAAATGAATATCGGAAATCATAGTGGTTTCAGAGTCAGTATGACTGTTGTGTATGTGTAGAGCTCTCAAAAATACTTTGAATACAGTATTCAAGGATAATACATTTTTCTGGAACAAATCAGAAGAGTTTTCTTCATATCCTGACATGCCTATTCAGAATTTCAAGTTGTTAGCTATAAAATAACACTTCAAGTTTCACTCTCTTCTCCTATATTTCAGTAAGAGAGACAACTCTCAATGTGTCAAAGGTTACTGAGACAGCTCGCCTGGCTTTTATGGTGTTTTATATTTACGGTAATTTTCACAGGATTCAAGAAAAAATGTGAGCAAAAGCAAGACTACTGTATTAGGATTAAAGAAAAATGTGCAAATATTTAGCTGGAACAATGCATAGAATAGTTCTCACACTTCATATTAGTCTAAAATAACTAAGGGTAACAGCAGCAAGCATGGAAGCAATTCTGTCACCTCAAGTAATTACTATTTTAGTAAATGGTAAATAGCAATTTACTATTAAGTAAATCAAAGCTGGAAATGGTGGGATTTACTTATTTAATCACTTGCCATTTTTTCTCAAGGAAAAATGAAAGAAAATTTGAAATTGAATGTTGCTCTTCAATATTAAGTATTATCCCAAAATGCTTGAATTCAGGTTTTTTCATTCCTTTCATACCACAGCTACAAGGAAACTAGGGCTGAAATAAAAAAGCAAGAACTGAAAATTCTGGAATTCAAAGTCAAAGGCCTTGGCTGTTCCTTGCCATTGATGCCTGCACAGAGATGCTGTTTCTATGCAGCCTGCTTCGGAACAGAGCTGGACAGAGAGAAAGGTTTTAATCCTGTCCTCCCTCTACTGCTTTGGCCAATGGAGCTGAATCAGTGCGTGAAGGTCCAGAAGGCAAGTGGGGAACAGGGAAGGGGAGCAGTCATAATTTGCAGCTCATATTGACTTCCCCAGCACAAAAAAAGAGGGGAAGTTTTCTGTCTTAGAGATATAATCCATGTTTGCTGTTGCTCCAAGGAGGCAATCTAATGCACAGCATGTTGAATTTCTTTCTGTGTGTTTCCCAGGAATTATTTGTCTCTAGCAGTATTTCTCATCTCAACAAATGAAATAAGTAAGCCATCTGAATCAAACTGTAGCTTAATTTGGTAATGTGGGGGAATTTGGACCCTGCTGAAGGTAATAGAAGAAAAGTTACCATTGACTCAGTGGAGCCAGTGCTTCACTTGCCATCGCCATAGTTCTGCCTGGTCTGATGTAGCCTGCAAGTTGTTGTGCAAAACATCCCATTTCCTCCTAGAGTTTGTATGCATTTAGTGCCAATAAAGAATGGGAAAAAAGATGATGAAAATACAGAGAACATTTTCATGTTTTCTCTCTTTGTGCTTTTCGTTGTCCTGTCATCTTCATTTGCTTGCCCTCCTGAGCTTAGCTCACATCACAGCTCACTGTGAGAGGTTGGTTTGTAGGGGACAACTGAATGCTATGCTGTTCCAACAGGGAGAGAGGCACTAAACTGTGTCCTGTACAGCCTTGCATATGCAATGCCTCAATTACAAAGGGGAAAAAAAGTGCAACTTAGAAATAGCAGTGCAGAGCAGCCTGAGTTTAAAAAAGGAAAACGTTTCATGCCATACTCAATCTCTTTAGATCCATGTGGAATCTACAGGCTGCAGGATGGGTTTCAGAATCGGTGCTCATTTGGATGGATGAAAAAGCAGAACAGTGCTCTGTTCTTCTAGCAAAGCAACACTTGGCACTAATTTGGAAACATTTTCTTTGCATCACTATCACTGTCTTTATTTTAGTGCCATCTCTGAGAAACTGATCGTTCACATTCATACCAGTCCTGTGTACTTGGGTTGCATGGATACCAGATCAATATTAATGCTCTTTTCCTGCCAAACTTAAAATCACAACTTCTGCTGTCAAGAAGAGCTATACATTTGAGTGAACCTAGGACAAAACTGCAGTGCCAGCTCCCCATCTGATCACAGCTTTGTGGAGTGGGCTTCAAGGCTTGCTGAGCCAGCTGACAGTGATAGCCCACAGTAACATAACTCTGGTGATAGCATCCTTACACTTGTCATCTTCTGTGGTGTCTGAAATCCTGATATATTGTCTGCCCATGTATAGTGTGTCTAGAAGCCATAAAATAAATGTGATGCCATGTTGCAATTAACATCACTGGTGTTTCAAAGCATAGATCTGTTAGCGAGACTTGCCTGCAGGGTTTTCTGGGAACACACTGTGTATGACACAAAAAAGGCTTAAAGGAAGAGATGAATAACGTTTTGTTTAGACAGAAAGTGCAAACTGAAATTACTGACAACTAAAATAGGGAAGTTTCGATATTAACGGTGCTCTTATTTTTGACATGGAGATGACTTGCCTTAAGCTTTTAGATACAGAGTGACAGTGAGCTGCTATGAATCAAACAATGCTTTGCTTCAGCCTTTAATAGCTGCTAAAATTTTTTTTGTGCAATGGAAAACATGACGTCTGGTCCAGTGTCCCCAAGCCAGGTGTTATGAAATAAGCCTCTCTTCTAAGGTTTTAGTGGTGTTATTTTACTACGCAGCTTCTGAGGAAGAGAGAAGTAGCTGAAGACCATTAGTATAGCCAGTGATATCCTGTCTCCAGCTCTGCAGGAACAGCATTGACTATTTTATCTAATGAGACTGTTTCAGGTGGAGCCTAATAACAGGACTCTGAAATAGGCCTTCTGCACTTATTCTTGAAAATATTCAGATTGACAGCTAATAAGTAGTGTCCACCTGCTGCTATCACTGTTCCAAATAGCAAAGGACCAGCTCAGAGAAACCCAGTAATGAGGAAGTTCCTTCAGATGGAGCTCCGTGCAAGCCTGCTCTAATAGGGGAGAATATATTGTAAGGGGAAAGTATAGTTCATGCTGAAAAATTCAAGGCTGTATTCAATGCATGTGATCCTGTAGGCTTGATCTCGACCCTCTAAGGCACTAGGTTTTGGGAGTTTTGCAAGGTGCTGTTACATTTACAGTTTCACAGTAAGCTCAGGTAACCCCTGATATTTTCTTTTCTTATTAAAATACAATGCTTTGGACTTGGACATTATTAATTTATTGCACTGACCAGAACTTTGGCTACATTAATAGTTACTTACTTAAATATAAATAATGAATAATATTTTTCTGGATTTTTCCTGTACCCTAATGTGACCTAAAATTACAAAATAAAAATACAGAGCAGGTGTGGGGTTCCAAGGCAGTGAATAATGAGAAAAGAGCACCTTGTAAAAGTCCATTTTTTCCTCTGAGTTTTATTAATAACTGTTGCAGGGGACCAACCACTTGCTTCCAAACTGCATTCTGAGGCTGATCCTGTGCCAAATTTATGAATGGAGCTTATGCAGATCAGACACAAAACCCAGGGGATATAACACTGTCCATTCTGCTATTTCCCACTTTATGGAATAGATGTTGCATCTGTCTCTATCTGGGGTTTTCTTTGTTTGTTTTGGAAAAGAAAAAAGAATTTGAACATGCCACTTACAGATGAGACTGAAGTTGCCCTTTTATGTTAGTCTTTTTGCAGCCTGAGAGCAGAGGGCATGCACAGCATTCTGCTGTGGCAGATTGACTGCAAACGTGGCTTTAATTATATGAGACAAAATACCATGTTAACATGAAAATTGTAGTCTATTTGTATGCAGGAGCCTCTTTTGATATCTTCCTCCATTCCTCCACAACCTTAACACCAAATGACAAATTAACAGAAACGGTTCCTTATGCCTTTTCCTTCTGTAGAATGATGCAAACCTGCCATTTTTACAGAGATTTTCCCTGTAGTAATCCAGTGTGCAAACCAGCTGTAACAGATTCAAGTGCAGCTAATCCATTTTCAAGGTTGTCTTGCCTCTTCTACAACCACAATGACTTCTAGGAGGGCAGAGAGAAAGAACAGTTGTTCTTCTGATATTGCCAAAATTTTTTGCATTGCATTAATTAAACACTTATAAGAAGCAAAAATTTCATCACCAAGTTGAGCTTATTTGTTGGTTATTCCATTTTTCCCTTCACCATTCTCATTTGCTCATGTTCACAGTTCACGGTACATGCTGTGTGGAGTATGCATCTTTCTTCATTCTGCAAAGTATAACTTGGAAGCCCATGACTGCATTTAGGTTTTGTCACTAAATTCTTCTGTATGCATAGAAACTGAACTATATTTCTGAATTTTTAGATCACATAATATGTGAAGAAAGTATCTGAATGTTCTGTTTTGCATGGTTTAAAGGAAATCTAAAAATTCAGATCTTCCAATTGGAGATTTTTTAGTTTTGACTTTTGGGAGGTATTTTAGAAACTAATAATTGGAATTTTATAGGAAAATTTATATTCTTTAGGATACCAGATGATTTTATGGGAAGATAGTTATCTACTGGTAGATTATATAATTCATATTATTTTCAGAGATTCTTGCTCCTTACCACTTCTGATAATTTCTCCATGTCCCACATTTGGAATTTGTTGTCAGGAAAAGGAAGATTTTATATGGAGGACACTAATCAGTAACAGACATTTTGAAATTATGTGTAGAAAAACAAGTTTCTCTTTAAACAAGGAAGACTGAGCAAGTAAAGCAGAAGTATAAGTATTGTTGCCAAAATGGGTATCAGCAGCTGTCAGGCAGGAAAGAAAAACCTTGTAGCTGAGGCAACAGAGTAAATGGATGATCGCCCAGAAACAACAGAAGAACCTGGCAGTGGAGCAAATGCTGCAAACATCTGCCTGGTATCTGTGATACATCAGGGCTCTGCAGTGCTTGGATGAGCTTCTTTTATCTCCCAAGTACTGATCTTACTGTCTCTCAGTGCCCAAAGGATCCCTTGTCCCTCCCATGATTTCCTGTTCTGTGTGCTCTAGTCTAACTCTTCACTTTTCTCAGAGGGCACCACAGGGGCATGCTCCTATATCTTCATGACTGGAAAAAATATGGAAAAAAAGGAGACCCTCTCTATGAGGCAAGAGGCAGATTAATGTCCCAAGAGGAACTATAAATCATAGGATCATAGGATCATTTGCGTTGGGCACTTGCTGCAGCCCAGTTTCATTGGTACTGCTTGTCCCTTTCAAGACTCCAGACTATCAAGTGAGCATAAAAGTTTCCTGTCACACAGCATTTGACATCCATATGAGCCAGTAACACTAAGAAAAACTGCATCAGTGGAACAGTAACTTATAAAAGAAGGAAAAATTCACACTCATCATAATTACTATCTTTTCAATAGGAATCAAAATGTTATTCTCATCCTTCCTGCATGATTTAACTTTTCTCATTACATTATAAAACTGCCAAAGCAATGCCTCAAACTTCTCTTTAAGGCAGTTTTCTCTTCATAAGCTGAGTACAACTCTGCTGATATTCCTGAACAGGAACACACAAGGTCAAGCCACCTTCTTCTGTTGGCATTAGGATAAAACTATTTCCAGAGGTGCCACAATAAACTGACAGGTATTAGCAGTAGTCAAATTGCTTTCTTCTTGTCTTCTAAAAGAAGTGTCAAGCAGTAGTTCTTGCTGATGGAACAAATATCTCTTCAGAGTCTATGTACCACGAGAAAATATTTTAAAATTATTTCAGAGGACTCTTTCATTTATACAAATTATGACTAATTTCTAAGCTACACAGAAATAAGTATTCTGTGTGTTCTATTAGTTCAGGATCTCCTCTTATCCTGATGTTGCAATTCCTCTTTCAGCTATTCATACACCTTTCTTCTGTATCCTCACATACTACCCCCCCCCCCCCGAGAGTCAGTTAACCAAGTTAAGAGATTGCTAAATGTGAAGACTCAAGAGTAACACTTTAGAAAGCAACAAAAATTAGTTTATTTACCTAACCTAGGTGTAGGCTTACATTTTGATGCATACAGCAGTGTTCTTACTGCTAAGCTTCCTAGTTCTTTATAATTATTCAAACCAGTACCTGTTTGAAACGATTATTGGCGCTCATCTTGAGCAAATGGCCTGGTTTCCTTTATGTACCAAATAGGATTTGTGGAAAGGAAGGTGCTGCAAACCTGTGCCTTGTCCTCACAGAGAACAAGGATATGGCCAGAGCATGCTTTCAGATTCAAGAACTGGGAATGACTCCTAGGAGCTGTAAAGTAAAAGTAGCATCAGTATTGCACCTGTAATTCACATCAAAAGCCCAACACCTAACATCTGTTGCCCAAAATGGATCTGTAATTCTTTAGCATCTTGTGTAGAATATAAGCAGTCAGGCTGACTGAGCCAAGATCAAAAGTAGCGGAAGGGTGGGGTGCCCTGCAGACTAATATTACCACAATATTCTCTGTAAAAGTCTTTTCCAAAGTGTGAAAAGCAGGCACTTGTATTTGAAGTCTTGGGGGTATGTGGGGCAAGGATGAAATTTTGTTGTATGCAGGTGGCCCTAGGAACTGCCGAATTTCTTGGGGAGGAAATATTTAATGTTAATTTCTATAAAAAGGCAGTAAATATTTTACAACAAAAATGTTGAAGGGAGTCCACTTTTTTTTCTAGGGATTAATTATGCTACAGTTGAAGTTAACAGCTATTGAAATCCAGATACCAGAATGCAGAATGTAGGGGTTTAAACAAGAAGGTGTATGTTGCAGTACCACTACTTTGCTACCCAGATATCCCAAAGCAATGGCTGTGAAATTCTTATTCAGGTAAAGCCTATATTAATATGCACTTGAATGAAATCAGGGTTCTGCTCAGATAACCATGTCCTTCTTATTTGGACAAATGCCTTATCACTAATGTCAGATTCAGGCACCAAAATGGATCTTTTTATCTCATCATCCTCTAGCAGCCTTTGAGTTCCATTCCATTGGCTGGAACAATATTTTTTGTAGACCTAACAGAAATGAAGCTGGCAAAACTTAAAAAAAAAGTCAGTGTTTGCAGTGGCCTCGCTGACCAGGACCAAGAAACAACATTCCACTCTCACATAATATGTCTGTTCAATGGAAGAGCAAACTTTAATTTTACTTCAGAAAATGGATCAAACTTTTTTGTATCTCAGACTATTTTTTCAACAGTGAGGAGATTTGTGAAGTGAATAACCTTACTGCATGCACTCTTCAGTACCAGAGATTTCTCATAATCACTCAGAAAAAACTTCAGAAAACTACAGAAAAAACTTCACTCAGACTCTGCGGAATCTTGGAACATGCAAGGACACTTTACTAGGTATTTTTCTCTTCCTTCCACTCATTATAGTCTCATAGTTCTAAAAAACTGTGGGAGAATAACATGAAGAAACTTAGTTTCCTGGACAAGCAGTGCAATTAAGTGTTTGAGCACTTAATGATGTCCTTGATGAAGCCTCATTTGCTCAAGTTCCTTATTCTTACTTCAATTCACATGCTGAATGGGGTACTATTTTTACATATATACATGCATTTTTTATCATTCCGGGACTTCTGCTCTACTGGGACCATTAAGATTGTTAAGTTCTGAAGAATCCTCCAGACTAGCAAATAGGTACCAAAACTGATTCTGATTCACAGTACCTGGACCCTATTGTGTTTTTAAATATTGCATAAGCAAAGCTTGGGTTTGGGAAGAACGGCTGTTGGCAGTATTGCAAATACAGATTTTTTTCCAAGAATTAATGGATCTATAACATACTGTATATTTTATATGTTGTGCAAACTTGAATGTTGTTCTAAAATAAATCATAAAAAATTATAGAAACACTTTTTTTTTCTTATCAGCTTAACTGTGTACTGTGCCTCTAGGTGAAAGAGAAGACAAACAGCAGGCTTACCTCTGGCAATAAGGCAGAGAAGCCCTGCTACTTGGGGGTGAACCATGCTCACAGTAGATCCTGCTTCTGGAGCTTTCCCTCTGCCCTTTCCCTACCTTGCACTGTACCAAAGAAAGGGAGAAAAAGAAGAGGGGAATAAATCTTCACCCTAACTGCTGCTTCCCCAGACACCACCACTGCCTTGAGTTACTGTTTCCCACAGCACTGCCTTTCATTAGCACTCATGGTAGGAGCTGAGACTCTGGGGGCATGACTGCTCTTAGCATTACCTCACATACCTGTGAGCATGACCATATAAGACTGGAGCTCTTACCATGCCCAGATTTTCCACTATACCACTTTCTGCCTTCTGCGGAGAAAGACTTCAAGTTGATGGGACAGAGTGGAGTACCCATCATACCTCTTTTTACCCCTACCCTACACCACCAATGCTTTACTCTTCCTCTCCCCTTCTGTTCTTCCATATAGGTGGGCAGGTTTTCCCCATCCAAATTCTATTTCCCCCCTCAACTCCTTTTCCCCTAATTAGCAGCAGGATCTTCCCACAAATCAGTGAGACCCTGGCTTCACTTGTGATCTACAGCACTAGGAGGTGGCCACTTGACAGGAAGGATCACAGAAACTACAGGGCCTGTTTCCTATCCCAGAGCAGAGGAAAAACAATTCAAACAAGGGCTGGTAACAGATACCTAGAGGAAAAATAAAAGAAACAAGGCAAGGTTGTGGCCATCCTTTCTCTGGAAGACTCTCCTTGTTTTCAGCAATCTGCCATTCAGCTGGCAGCCCAGACTGCTCATTGGTATAAGATGGCATAGCTCCACTGCAAATCAGCACAAGTTTGTGCTTACATATATTAAATACCCAACACCAGCCACTGTTTCTTCTGCCTGTAGTGGAAGAACATTGTTTCAAAACAGCATATATTTATACTCATCAGTATACCCAATAGCCATAAATTATACAAAAAGCTTGCCATTTTCAAAGTGCTTTTAGGTAATCTGTGTGCTTGTGCTTGGTAGGTGGATTCAAGCTATAAACTTATACACCAAATTGCGATGTACAGTTCCCAGCTGTAGAAACCCTGCTGTGTAAAATAATATGAGGTGAGGGGAAAGACATAGCCCAGTATGATATATCTGAACACAGTCAGCAGTGGATGGGGGAATAAAGCCAACCACTTTTCTGAAAAATGGAACAGTATAAATAAACTACACCTTTCAGAAATCTGCCCTTTTGATTTCTTTTTTTCTTGTTACAATAGTTTGCTGATATTTGGTATTTTGCCCAAGTACCTCAAAGAATTTTATAAACTGCATTTGATATGTGGAGAGAAAATTCTATAAGCTTTAAAATCTAGCCAACTTTTATTTGTAAGAAACCATAAAATAATATAACAAAAATGGTAAAGAGAAGCAAGTATTTGAAGCATGCAGCTTACAGGAAGAAAGAAGCCATGTTTTCAGCAATCGCAGAAATGTTGAAGTGAAAGAATAAGAAAGCCCAGCACATAACACATTTTTAAAAACTCCAGTGAAACACTTCCACTGTCTGCATCAGTAGCTGGTTCCACTCACTGCTTTGTATCTTTATAACTCATCTCTAAATCTCCCTTACTACATATTAAGTCAGTATTTTATTGCCCTGACCTGCAAGCACAGCGCGGAGAACAAACATTTAGTTACTGTCCTTTTTAGTATACTACCTTCTATAGTGGAAGACTACCTGTTCTCCTCATTTGTCTTCCCATTTGTAAAATTGTTTAAATTTGTGCTCCTTTTCTTAAATATCACTCTTACTAAAACTCTTGTCCTACTACTCTCCCCTGGATTTGCCTACATCTACATTTCTGTAAAGGGTAGTCATATGAGGCCTCATCCGCACCGAGTAGAATAATTTCTCTCCATGTCTTACATATGATAATCCTGAAATAAGATGTCGTTCAATATTTGTAATTAATTTTTATCTTGTCATCCATTAGATCTTTCAGATTTTTTTTTTCTACATCACTGCTTCTTACTTATTTGTCCCATATTTTGGCATTTACACATTTGATTTCTCCTGAAAGGCAGAATTCTCTTTACTGGATCTCATCACCAGTTTGGATCATTTCTTCAACTGACAAAGACATTTCTAAATTCTGTGCCAGTTCTTAAAGAATTTGTACCACTCCTGGTCATGCCATTTTTGCATTTTGTAAATGCATCATCTACACTATCACACAGCACATTACTGGAAACATGGGTTAGAACCAGGTCTAAGACAGACCTCTGCAGAACTACATGAGAATCAGTGCCTTTATTTAATAAAAAATTGCTGACAGCTTCTGCACAAGTTAAGTTTTTGATTCATTTGTATGATAATTCCATGTGGACTGCATGTTGCTTATGAGAATGTCAATGACATGAGACAATGTCAAAATCCTTAATGAAGCCAATATAAAACACAATTGCAGCTTCTTCTTTGTTGCCTGAGCCAGTTATCCTGTCAGAGGAGGAAATTAAATTGGTTTGCCATAATTTTTTCTTAGTAAATCTGTACTATCTGGTTTTCTATCACTTAACTTTCCTCTCTAAGCCTATAAATTGATTATTTAATAATCTTGCTCTACAGGCTTAGTATTGAAATTTGGAAGTCTTGCTTAATTTCTAGTTTTCCTTTTTTTAGAGATGATCCCATCGGGGTTTTAGTTTATGGGCAGCAAGAAAAAATAAATTTGAACTACCACAGGTGAAATCCAGAAATACGGATGACCTCACAGGCTTCATCCAGCATTGGTTTAGTGAAGCAACAGTAGGTATCTGACACAATTCATTTTACAATAATAATACAACTAACTATAGGTACAGGAAATGTAGGACTTACTTAATCTTCTGTGCTTGACCTGCACTGAAACTTTGTGATTGCACTTTGTGATTTATTTGTATTTGTCAAAAGCACTTCATTACATTTTAACTGCCATTCTACAAGCAATCAAATTAGGAACAGGACACAAGGGAAAGTTCTGCCCTGCATCTCCTCAAAGTGACCACACTGCTGTCTGACAAATCAAGTGACTGACACTCAGAGGAGAATATGTGCTTCTGCTGCTCTGAGAGACTCAAAGAAAGAAAAGGAGAAGTATAGGCCATGGTTAAGCTCCTGCTGCCACTACCGAACAAAGACGGGAAAGATGGCTTTAGGCCTGTAAAGATCGAAACCAAGGATTATACCAGACACATGCACCTTTTAACTGTACAGGGTTTCTTCTGTGTAAGGCATTCTCATTTCATTATCATTAAAATAAGAAGTCCCCTGAATGCTCGTGTTAGTCCAATTCATACCATAATCACTTCAGCGTAAACACCTTGAAATCACTGCATATTGCTGTCAAATTCACATGCGCTGTAAGATCAGTCGTGCTTTTAATCTTTGTTTAACAGAATGCAGAGCAAATAACCTGAGATCTTTCTAGGGAGAATCCTATGAATATGAATTATGTTTCTCCTTTGCTGCATTTTAAGAAAATATCTTAATTTCAGCCGCTAGCATATTCAAAAGTGTCATTTCTCAGTTGACCCAAACCAACAAAATCAAAACATATCTAATTGGTGAGGTACATCATGAAGTCATTGGGCTTCTCTGCCAGAAAACAAAAGGTCTGTGGAGACTATTCACATTTTCCATCTTTCTTGAGGCTTTCAGATGGAGCCATAAAGGATTTATGAATTAATTAGGCAGCAAGCCTCCATGACTTTGCTGTGCTTTAGATATTCCTTGTAATTATTCCTTTCTGGGTCTAAATTTCCATAAATAATAATTATATAAAAAGGCTTGGGAGGTGGGTTTGGTTCTGGGTTTTTTTTTAATTTATTTTATTTTTCCTTTTACCCATGAGAGTCCCTTAAATATTTGAGCCCTGATCCCTGTAGTAGCCATGTAACCACCTCCTGTCTAGACAGAAATATCAATATATTCCGGCCATATAAAGAAAGGCCAGGAAAGAACAGTAGAAAGCAAAAGAAAAAGAGATCTGGGATTTGAGGACGTTTCTCAGCAAATGCTCATACCAGTATTTATTGTGTTTATCCAAATAAAAAAAATACTCCCAAGTATGTTTTAAAAAGGATATAGTGCTTACATAAATTTCTGCTTTCACTGGGCTGTATGATATTTTCTTTGCATTTTGGATGTTTTTTCCTTGAAGAAAGTGGTCAGCATCAAACTCAGGTTTTATGTAATTCAAGGGAGAATGAAAGTACAAACAACTAAAGAAAAAATAACTCTGGTATATACAAAACAATAAGACACATAAGGTTTAATGCAAAAAATATCACTAGACTACTTCCACCCACTACAACAGTTTGTAGACTGAAAGCAGAGCTCCATATAACTTTATGGTGCAGATATTCTTCACTAGTGCCTTAAAACTTATGCACTTTTTATATTTCCTTTTCATTCAGCTCTGGACCACATGGACCACATTAATGAAACAGATATTTTGAAAAAAAAAAATCTATGATAAGTAGAAAATACTAACTTTATTAATTAATCAATTGAGTTTCAAAGAGACTCTGTTTCTGTCCTTTCCTATATTTACTTTTATTGTATTGAATTTCTCGCTTTTGACATTATTTCATTTTGGAAACTTTACTCAGGAGCAAACAAAAAAAAAGATTATGTGGATGCAAATTTGGCAACAATTACTGAGGCAATTTAGTAGTGTCTGGTGTTCACACAATATATGAACATACTATTCAAGAGGATAGTAGTTACCCACATAAACATGTTTGGTAGGCGTGTTTATCTTTCTGCATGTGCATTCTTGTGTTTTGGAGTTCCCACTTGAAAAAATGCATATGAACAAGATTAGGTCTATTAAGTACTTTCAAGGAGAAGTCTTTCCAGGTAAATATAGTGAAAAGTTTGGAGGAAAAAAGGCATTTTGCAACTGTTAAAAGTCCACATATTATGAATATTTTTTTGCTATTCATCTTTTTCTTCTAAGAAAGCCTATCAAATGTTTGCAGAACTTCTATTCCTGCAATTAAGATGTTTCATTACTGGTTATATAGACTTTTGTTATTTTTAAAATGCTGATAGATTGATGTATTACTGAAAGACCGGTAAAAAAGGTCACTGGGTGATGGATATCAGTACAGTCTAGCACATGTACACATGCTGAAATTATTTGTTTGCATCCCAATTATACTATATTCCTTCATACAGAAAAATAAATCTGGTGTCTGCTCTCTTTTTTTTTTTTTTTCCCTGTTGAAGTTCTCACTGCATTTGTTTGATGGAGGCATTTGTAAAAAAAAAAAAGTGTAAGAACTTTAGATTTGGCTCAGAGTAGCAGAATGGGTAATAATTAACTCTCTTAACATAAGATTTGCATGGGCTGTTTTGGTCCATCCTTTTGAAAAGATCATCTTTCCTGCTCCCTCAGGTTTACCAAAGATGTGTTGCTTTTAAGACTGCAGTCTTGATTTTTTTCTGAAATTGTTTACTTTTTTCCTCCCTCACAATCCCTGCTTTTGGTATCCTGTTTTAAGTGCTGTGACATCATGCTGCACCACCTGAAAGCGCACAGCAATTTGTTTAGACAGTATAGCTTTGGGGGAATATTTATAGAGCTGTCTGTGCACTGAAAGCCTGCCATGGAACAAAACAAGCTTTAATCTTTTGGGGATCTACATGATCAAGTCAAATGCCAGCATTGACACTTGGTGTGATTAAACAGGCTGTTGTATCTTTATAAACTGATTATACAGCGATGCAGGCTGTTCTGCTGGAGGGAGGTGACATTAATGCTAACACAGTCTGAGAAGAGTCTCTTTTATCCTCTAAGGTTAGGTTTGTTCCACCACTGATGTCAAAGGGAGAGCTGACGCTACCACAGAACCTCAAGCTACCTCCTGTATATATCACTATTAATTTAATCACCTATAGTGTCAGTGCCTATTGAAGTTACCTGACATTCTGCCATATGTCACAGAGAGCACCATCGTCATACAGACTCTTTCTGCAATAACAACAATGGCAGTCATGGCGAGACTTTTCAGGAAAATTAATTGAATGAATATTTTGTACCTGATAATGTTGACATCTATATGGATGGCAGGTGAAAAAAAAGCTTCCTATAAATCAAAGGAGTGAAAAATGGCAAGGGTTTGTCTAGGCTTTTATTAGTATTAACCAGTATTAGTTACTCATTGAAGGCAGAACATAAAATTTCTGTTCATTGCGTGTTTTCTAAGAAGGAAAAAATCATCTATTGAAGGAAAATGTTTGAGGAGAAGAACTAGGAAAGATGAGAAGTATTTTATGTCCAGGGCATAAAAGCAGAGCTTAGTTTGACTTATTTTTCTGACTTGCACAGCCTGCAAGAATTTAGACACAACAGTTCACTACAATATGCCTCTTCTCCATAAAGTATGTCTCTTTCCTGCAATTTGCCTGTGCCTCCTTATGTCTTTTCCCTATCTTGCCTGGATGACCACCTTCTGGAGTCATAGAGCAACACCTTCAAACAATTGCAGCAGGTGGCTTGAGAAGCCCGGAGACTTGATGTGCAGGCTCACAAGATACACAACAAATTGGTGGCTTTTATCCTTTGTCAGTAACACCTGGGAGAGTCCATAGAAGAGAATACGGTTTCAAAACTGCTTATATGAGCAGAGAGTTTCCCAATTTAAAAGGTGAAGGATTACAGAAAATTAGAAAATTAGATCCTGAGCTTCTTAAATGTTAGGCAACTGAGGTAACCAGGACTGAAAAAAATTGTAAAATGTTGATGTTCTCTCTTTTTTTCCTCAAAGGGAATCATACTCATCTTCCTCCCTAGTTATCTTCAGCTATTTAGTAACAATAACTACATCTCACCATTGGCTACTTAGTAGAAACAAATACTTCTATAGGACAACTGTTTTACATGCCTGTTAAATATTTTTTTCTTCAAAAATATCTGCAGGAATTCCCTTATTTCTCACTGAGAAGAAATTACTGTTACTTTCTATTAAGAAAAAGGAAGCATTTCCAACTCACAATTTTTGGTTACTGCCACACCATGGGTAAGATTTCAGCTTAGGCCAAGGACCATTTCTGAGAACACTCTTGCGCTCATGCAAACAGATATTGAATTCAGTGAACTTCTTGGGGATGTCTGCAACACCAGGGCCTAAACACTGACCCAAATAGGGAGTGGACACCTCTTCTTGTTACCATGGATTACATCCTTCCTATGGTATCAAAATCACAGAATGGCTGAGGTTAGACCTCTGGCGGTCATCTGGTCCAACCCCCATGTTCAAGCAGGGCCACCTAGACATCATCAGAGACACCAAGACATCAAGAACTCATGTACAACATGATCTCTTACATAAAATCTTTCTCTGTTCCATGGGAAAAACCAATGCAGTCTTAAAATGAATACTGATATGAAATGGAGATTGTTGACATTTTTAGAGGACCAGATAGGTCTTAAAGGGATTTAAATTTCTAAAATTCCAACAAATCTGAGTCCTTACTCCTAGCAGTCTTATTTACAGTGAGTTCACAAGGATGAATCATACTGCCTATGCTAGGAAATTGTGGCATTGCATCTACAGGCATCAAGCTTTTAATTTCCACGGGTTCAAAACTGGACCTTCCATGAAAATCAAGCTCACACATGCCCTTGAAAATTGTGTCCCTTGTTTTGCATGTCTTCCTTTAACATGCTTTTCATTTTACACCAACACAAACTAGGGTTTGGTATTCTCCAGTTTCAAGGGAGCAAGAAACCTTCTGACTGATCTCTGATTTTTATGCTTTTTCACCAGCCTAACTATACAAATTTCTGTCTTGGTAAACGGGTTTTCTATGCAAATGTCCAACTGTTTGGAAGTATGTTCAAGTGAACATTATATGAGGAATATAATTCTGAAATTTGCATTTAGACAAATGGAAAATAGCAGCCTGTTCATTCGGGTGCATGCTGCTGTAACTGGTACCAACAGGAAACCAAGTCAGGCTGCCCACTTCTATCTTCATATTCTCTCAGATGCCAGCACCACTTTTTATTCCATACAGCTTCTACTTGTCTTTACCTCACCTCCCTACTCCACAAGTCTCTTCTGTCCCTAGATTGCCTTCCTTTCTATTTCTTCCTGTGCTACTCCAAACACGTCTGTCTCTTTCACCTTCCAGACTCAGCTCCTTTTTGACATACCTGTCAACCAAGAAAAGTAAGCAGAACCTGTGGGGATATGGTATATGAGAAAACATGCTATCAATTAAGATAAGGATTTGTATCATGAAGGAAAAGTTGATAAGAAGTCTTCTCTAAAGAGCTGAGGGTGAGAACATGAGAATGACAGAAAATGTTTGAAATGGTCGAAAACCATATTGCGTTATACTGAAAACAGGAAAATCAGGGATAGGAAAAATACAAGGAAAAAGATTGGGTTTGCACAGGGGGCTACTTGGGGGTGTTCATGAAACAGGTAACTATTACAGTAAGCACTGCTATTGTGACAACATTGGATTAGGAAGTTTGGGGTTTTTTAAATTTATTTTTCTATTATACAATATTTAAGCTCATAGGAAGAAAATGCCGAAGAGGCAGTGGTTAGTATTTATTTGCTCTGTCCACAAATGTCCAAATTCCATCAACTAGCCAACATATGAACCCAAATATAATCCAAATTTACATTAACAATAGATAATAGCAATGGACAATTTCATTGCTGGGATTTGCCTCTTGACATTACACCGTTTGACTCAGGATCTTAACTTACAGTACTATATTTAAATGCCTATTGACTAACTAGAATGATTGCTGCAGAGCAGCTACTATTTTTATGCCCTTAAATTCATTTTCGTAAGGATGAGTGTGTCTGCTTTTTTTTTTAGCTCATGGTTGTTGGTATAACAACATAGTGATTAACATATTTACATTAGTTTATTTCTTTAACGTAATTTAACAACCTTGTCTTTACTTGGGTCCTCAAATCCATCATTAACACCAAAATAATAGTAACTTATTTTTTCAGAATAACTAAGAACCCACAAATCCAACCCAAGTTACTAAAATTTGTAGGTGCTCAGAAAGCCTTCACATCAGACAGCTTGTATTTAAGAGTAAAACATGATTTTAGGAACTTAACATTAACCACAAAAAAAATCAAATAAATTCTAAATCTGTGAGCTCTAAGAAATGAAATTTTTCCTGTGATACTTCTTTGACAAAGAGATAGAAAACAATAGAAGTTAGTTAAACTTTCAAACAGCACTATGTTGAGTAAACCACAAAAAATACAAAGAACATTATACTAAGGAATAGAGTTCATGAATTAACATTCAGTCTTTAGTATTTTGATTTAGAGTGTTCTTATGTATTATATGGATATCACCAACTGTCGTGACCTATGGAAAGTTTACCAGAAGAGTCTGTCTCTGCAACCTAAAGAATCCCTAAAATTTTGATCTTCATTTAATTATGTTTTTAATTTACTTCTCCTTAGAACTACTTGCAATTTTTTCACCCCTGCCAGCCAAAGCAATCACCTCTCTTTCACCTCATAGCACCAACAACTACACTTCTTCATGAGATATGTGTAAACACTCACGGTCTTCCTTTCTTGTCTTTTCTCAGGAAGTCAGCTTGCTGGAATCCTGCAAAGATCTCGGGAATGTAATGCAAGAGAAGGGTTTGTTGATGAATCCTACCACAGAATTTCTTAACATGAGTGTTGCCTTCTTTTGACTTTTGCTATATCTGACTGGGAACAGTACAGTCACTGTGTACAAAACAACAGCACTTCGGATGAAACAAGATTCAAAATTTTCAGAAACAAGATATTTTTTGTTGTTGTTTTGCACCGGCCTTACAAAAATCTAGTCGGGCCCTTCCTCAGACATCAGTTCCTCAGAAACTGAGGAAAGCCCCTGAGCGATTACAAAACATACTCAGGAGTGTGCGGTGACAAACATATCTAACACTGTTCTGAGCTTCATGATCTGCAGTAAATGCCAGACTTTTTGCAGGTTTTTACATCAAGAAATATCTGATCAGGATTTTAAAAATTAAAATATTGTCAAATTGACAAGGTTTGTTCAGAAAATCAATACAGATGTTTTACACACTCCTTGGTTATTATTAGTTGTCTTTTAAGCCTTTGTTTCCATTTCCCCTAAGTGTCAGTACCTCTATATATATCCTCCTCAGAGAAATTCCAACTATGAACAATTTTTTCTGTCTTTGCTATTCTGCCACTCATGTTAAAAGCTGATCTTTTGTTTCTAAAAATAACTGGCAAGAGGTAATAAAACTGTGTCTAATATAACTGCCATTCCATCACAAGTTTGTAAGATTCGTGTTATTTTTACATGAAAGCCTGACTGAGTCAGAAAGACACCAATAATGAGGGGAAGATACTTTTTCTGTGGCAAGATCAGTGAGAAAGCTCTCTGTTGAACACATAATGAAGTTCCTCATTAAACTCCTTCTATTACTGCATCGCATTTTGGAAAATGGGATTTAAATAAATCTGTAGGTTTTTTTTTTTTAACTGTTGGAATCTTGCCAGAAATAGGAGGTGGTAGGAGAGCAAGGGACTAAGGGGAATAAAGGTTATTGGATGATTGTAAATAGAGCAGGCATTTCCAGATGGATTCGAGTCAAAAATCTATGGCTTGATATAACCAAGATTCTTCACTAGCTGTATTAGCAGCTATTATTCCAAAATGAGCCATGATTTGGTTGGAAACAGAAGGGCTGAGGTACCAACAGGCTGACTCCTGTTCTTACCTCTGCCATCAGAGTGTTTCCAAAGAATGTTTATCAATATGGTGATAGGTGCTTTATATATGTAAATATAAATATATATATATAAAACCATATATATATGGTATATATATAACCAAGATTCTTCACTAGCTGTATTAGCAGCTATTATTCCAAAAGGAGCCATGATTTTGGGTGTAGGTTCAGGCATGGTGACTCACATGTCTGTTTTTGAAATCTTTGCACAACATAAAGACATGCATTGTGGAAGACATTCTTCATTAATACTGTGAGGTATACTGAGAAGAAGCTGGATTTTCAGTATCGGATGGAAATATATGGAATGAAGGGGGAAGTGGGTGGCAAAAGAATGGAGACAAAAATAATGTGTGCCATGTTTACATCACAATTAAGTGCAACTTCTTGCAAAAATCCAGTGACAGAGGATTTTCTTGTGCATCCACTTGGCTTCATTGCCACCTTTTCCACACAGTAACATCGTAGTGTAATATATGGCAACAGTTGTTTGATTTCCTAGTGTAACTCTTTAATAAATATTATAGTACCATTATGGAACACTGCAATGTTTGTTTGCAGAGCCTTCCTAAACCCAAATACTGCCTGAAACATGACTGAGATATACAGCAAGATTCAGAAGGTTTTCATGTCTGGACTCTACATTCACACACGTTAGATATGGTGGTCAGTGTATCAGATGAAATTGTACAGTCCATTTTGCTTTTATTTTTTTCATGCACTATTCAGAGGATTATTACTCCACCCATGCTCTTTCCCACAGAAGAGATGTGTAAATTCACGGTGTGTAGACACGCTAAAATTGAGATAGATATTTTAAGGATTCTAATTTTTTGCTTATGATAGCCCATGAATGAGTCTCCCTGGCAGATTCATCTTACGCACATACTACAGGATCATCGTGATAAAGTGTTGCTGTATAGTATGTGACTAAGTATAATGTGAGGGAAAGATACAGTTAATACATTGACTCGGGTAGAAACATGTATATACAGACTGCTTTATGAAACTGAAACACAAACGCATTTTTAATTATTAGGGGAAATGGAAATTTCAGGAAGAAATTACATAACGGTGAAAAATAATGGAAGTATCAATGAGAACTAATAATGTTCACCTATGAAAAAAATTTAAAAAATAAGCATAGCACTATCCTCTTATTTTCAGTCTCACTGTGACCTTCTGGTAATTGCTAAATCTGGATTGAGGTTTACCACATGGTAAAACTATGACCTTTTTTTTATATTTTACTCCTATTTATTATATAGCCTTTTCTGTCCTTACCCATTTTTTCATCATCTGTTTCTTTAATAAGTATATTCCATAGTTTATAAAAGAATTAAGCTAGAAATCAGCTTCTGAAGGTTTTCTTAGAAGAATCTAATTCTTCACCTTTGTGATTATTAGCAATTACTCAATTTTTAATTGAGCATAATTAATATTTTTTTAGTATTTTCAAAATGCAAAACCTGCAAAATAAATAATGTTAAAGTAATGAAGGGGCATATTTATTAATGTATAGTGACATTATTGTCAGTTGTTTTGCTTAGATAGTCATATTCTTTTGCTCTGCTAGTGTTAGAATTGTCTGTAAGGCAGAAAACAGGCTTGGAAAATATCTTCGAAACTTAATTTTGTCACCTTGATTGGAATAGAGTGTGTGTTAATGTAACGTTACTTGCATCATACAGAACTTCTCAGCAGCAGCTCTGAAAGCAGCAATGAAAGCACTTCACACATAAGGAGAGTGAATTCAAGGTGATTTCCCTAAAGGCAATTAGCAAGCCCCTGGCATTGCTTAGAGTAGATCCCAAGCCTGATGAAACACATTCCCATGCTGCCCTGACTGACTAGGGATCTTGTTTTTTTGGAGAGAAATTAAACTTAAGAAAGATATATACATTAACAGCAAATTGCAATATCCTTGCATGACGGAAGTGATTCTTCTTTGTCAATGAAAGCAGGGTTTTTTTTGTCCACACAACAAAATTGTTAAGTGAAAGCTAGGCAATGTATTTTAAAGATATTAGAAACATTATAAGTGACTACAGACTGTTAAGATATGCACCATATGTGCATCTGACCATAACATCTTCTGTTCACGTGTTTGAAGGGAATGAGCCTGTTAATGTAATTCCCTCTTGCCTTTACCTTAAAATCTTATTTAGAATTAGGAAACCACTGACTCGTTGCTTGCATTTGAGCTTTTAAGTCAATTTACAGGTCTCACTGGTGTATTAAACCCTAGCTTTACCATTTTATTTGCTATTTCATGCATTTGTTTTCCTTTTACTAATTTTTGACACAAAAAATTCCTTTATCTCCTCCATCTCCAGTTTTTAACACATCTATTTTTACTATCACTGTCAAGATCATTGTTTCAGATGACATATAAATTTGTAGTTTTGTACAAAGGTAGCATTGTCACTACATAATTTTCCCTGGGCCTAAAAGACTAATTAAAATAAACAGGTTAAAGAAACCCACCAAACTCTTACTAGAGGCAGTTGTAGAAGGAACATTCCAAAAAGTGGCCAAACATCAGTTTTCTGTATTGGTGTAACCATCCAAGTTTCAGAATGAAAACATTTCAGTCAACCTTGAACTGTTGTTTTGTTTTGTTTCCCTTTGATTATCTTAGTGACATAATCACTGCAACAAATTTGCTGTAGACAATATATGTACAGGCAATATGGTGTAGGCACCCAGCTATGTTCTGCACGCATGGAGAATTCCTCACCATGGTGGGAATATCTGCACTTCATTTTGAGGAGGACTCTAAGAGTGTCTCTTGGCCAAACTTGCTGGAACGTGCACTTGAGAACATGGAGAATGACATGATCATAGCTGGCAGTTTATTAATTCCCCAGCAGATGAGGCAATCATCTAGACAAGGAGTGAAGGTCAACATGAGGGAGGTTATCCCATACTCAAGCTTACTTTCAACATAACCCTTTCTAAAGTGATACACTCCTAACAAACAACTTGATCTGTTTCAAGAGTAAGAAAGATAGATAAACGTGTTATTTCAATAGTAATTTTAATAATTTTAATTAACACAGGTGAAAGCATTACAGCACTAAGTGCTGAGTAAAACCCTAGTCTGTTACTGAACTGTGTGACAAGAAGCCTTGATATCACCATTATCAAGAGGAAGAAATAAAATGTTGAGCCTATAAACAGGACTTAAACCCAAAATTCCTGTTTCTAAGACCCCAGCTTTAGCCACAGAAATTTTTTTAATTTCTTCTTATCACAATCTTTTAAAGGATGGAGTTTTGGTTTCCTGGTAAATATGTATCTGTAAACAATACCTTTTTATATTACAGATAGGATCTGTTTGGGATATCTGTGTCCTGTCACAGTGAATTAAGTCACAAAGGGTTATCCTGAACATCCCAACTCAGTGTGTCCTAGAGAAAGAGAGCAATCTAAATCCCTTCCATGGAAGCAGTATAAATATTTTATTACCTGCAATTCTCAGTTCACCAAGAATAAGCTCTTATGACCCATGTAGTCCCCAAATTTTACTGTGTAATAAAATGAACTGTCAAATAGAAAGAATTTGTTACCTTAACTATTGATTTGGTTCAGGTGCTGGTAAAAAGTGTTAATTTTTCATGTGTCTCAGCACAGATGATAAAACAGCACAGAGTTTTCAAAGTATCGATCATCTCAAAAACTCTATGTGCTGCAGCCCCATCATCAGAAGGACTGAACAAAACCTCCTACAGGGCAAAGGAATTCTCATTTTCTTCTAGCTTTTTTTTAACCTTATAACTGTCTGAAAGTCCATATCGAGAGCAGTACAGTAGTCACCACCAGAAGGATCAACAGTACCCCACAATTACGAGTTATATTTATGTGAGACACATCAATAATTTTTGAAAATACTTCTGGAAATTAACATAGCTGAAGTTCTTTTTGTGGTAACTGCTGCTAAAAGTAGATGTTTCATTCCAGCAACTTTGAACAGTAAAATTTGGTAAGTTAAATGCTATTTTGTATGGATAGAATCAATCATAATACAATTCCATACTCCATACTATATTCTGTGTTCCAGCTTGCAGAGAGATAGAGCCAAATCTTGTCTGAAAGTAATTTTCAGAAACAAATACACTTTTACTTGTAAAAGTGAATTTCTACAGTAAATGTTATCTCTAAACCTTCATTTTCTGCCTAGTTCATATGCCTTTTAGAAAAGTCTTAATAAAAAAAAAACAACCCAACACTCTGTTCTCTCTCAAATATGCTTTCATTGTTTTAGGTAATATTCTAACAAATAGATGTAGACCATGACTTATTTATTAACTTATTTGGCAGAATTAAATCAATTGCTGAAATGTGAAAATAGTCAATTAGAGCAAAGAACACTAATTATAATTTGTAAAAAAGTTTTATTAAATGCTTTTAAGGTCTCAGCTTGCGAGCAGTTAAAACTCCTTACTGTTCCAAAGCAACAACTTTGTGCATTAATATCCCCTCTCTACATGCTCCTCCCTACAGAAGCAAATGCTACAACCTGCAGAATCTCTGCAAATGGCATTCCTATTTGAAATCATGCTGGTGTAGGCCACATTTCAGACCTTTATTTCAGAACTGAGCACAGAATTCAGAAGTTTTTAGAGGACTGGAGGAACTGAATTTTTATATGATTTCATCCCTTTAAGGAGAAGTCACTGATTGTTATATTGTGTGGACAACTTAAAAAAAATGAGATGAACTTTACCTTCCAACAACAAAGAAATTAGAAATTATTTGATAACTCACTGCTTAAAAAATAGAGGCATAAAGAGGAATCTGGCATAGGAGCAGGGAATAGAAATTAAAATTGTTTTCATTGACTGTGGCTTTATAGAAAGATAATCCTTCCTTCCTTCCTAAAATGTCAACATATTAATAATGGAAGAGATACAATTTAGGAGTATTTATGCAGATTACTGCACATAAATTCTATTTCATGAGACCAGCATTCGAAACCGTATTTCCTCCTGAAAAAACATTTTGAAAAGTTGTTTACTCTTAAAACAAAAATCTCTGATGGAGATGTGTTATTGAGAAGATGTTCCAGAAACGCAGTTCATTCACACATTCAGCAAGGAGGGAAATGACAACAGAGACACAAGAAAGCAAGAAACTTGGCTAATCTTCAAAAAATAATTAAAAAAATAAAAGAGCAGATTTACAGAAACACAGGTCTAAAAGAAAAAAATAATCTAAAAAGCTAATAAAAATACTTTATTTAATGAATGCACTAAAAGCAGCAAATGGTATATACATTGACTAGCAATCTCTTGCTGTTCTTGTTCAGAAAAACCTTTTAGCACAGTCCCTAGTGTGCAAGAGCTGTGTATGGTGTTTTCAGCTTCCCAGCACGGTTACCCATTTCATTGTCTGTCATGCTATTCTACAAAACTGTACCAAGGACTCTACACTTCCCCCTCGCAAGAGACACTTCAGTGCCAGCGAGCTCTTTGGCTTTAGCAATGTTGCCATTCCAAAGAAGTTGCCAGTGTTGCTAATTGAACTATAGCTGCTCCTGCTGTTCACATTATTTTATCCTGTCCCTAAAAGTAGTGGGACAGGTTGTCCTTGTACAATTTAACTATGAAGAATTATTCTGCAAAACAACAGAAAGAAGCTAACGATGAATCAGAAGCTATTCACTAATAATGGATAAAACTTGTTAAACTAAAACAGCAAAAAGCATTCAATGTTTTAACTGAAGAGTACAGAGTCTATTCACTTCAGCGTGTTTGTGCTTGGCCTGTTTTATATAGGCAAAGAATTGAAGAAAAACTGCAGTTTTTCCTGGCGTGTTTGAAATAGTTTGCTCCTAAGTGAATAATGAGTGCTGCAACTTCCCCTTAAAAACCAACTCAGACTTCCCCTTAAAAAACAACTCAGCTCGTTCTGCCAGCCCAGCCTTTCTCCCTTTTTCTATGCTGTCACACACTGCTTTCATGCACTCCATGGAAAAGATGAGACCTCCCTTTTATAACTGTTGTCTTCTCAGTTCCAGCTTCAAGCCAAGTAGCTATCCGGCAGCATGGTGTTTTAAAGATGTCGCTTCTCCTCCGCCTTCCTGAGCAGTAATTTCACATAACTAACCAAACTGGACCTGGGGGACAGAACTAAGATTGCATCTCCAGTGAAAAGAGGTCAGACATTGACTGTAGGATGGGACACAAAGTCCCATTGTGGCTCCAGGTTTGGCTTTAGAACACGCTTTTAACAGCTGTCAGACAGAACATCACATTGTCATTGGAATAGATGTCCCAAAATATGATAAAGGCGTAAATAATTTCCACTAATGGAAGTGTCTTGACTACCATCACGTGTAGTCATCTTAAAATATCAGAAGAAAGAACTTCTTTGACAGAGTGCTTATTATAACTTATTGGTTCCAATTTGAATAAGAGATCTAAGATGGTTGCTGGCTGACATATTTTGCTGGATTATCAGACGCGACATGATGGCGTATTTAATTATCTCTTCTTTCTCTTTAACATTTATAGAATTGCACAGGGGAAGCTGGTGCATATCTATGAATATCCATATCTATCTTTTTATGCATTGACATCTGTCTATTTTATCATAAAGTAGCTCAGTAGATCACTTATCTAAGGATATCCCGTAAGACTACCTAAGTGCCTATTTGAGTTGTGAATTGAGGACAAATGCTGAACTCAACTGAGCTGAATAATAACTGAAAGAAATGCTGAACAGAATGCTGAAACAGCAGCTGAAACTGAATAGTGAGGCTGGGGTGGTGCATGGGAATGAGGCCACCGTTTGGGGAGCTGTCGCTGTGTAGAGAGAGTTACTGAAAGAGAGTCTCTGCCCTCTGCTCTCATGTGGAAAAGTTTACACAGAGCCACTCAGGTTAAGCATGTAGTACTTATAAACTTAGGTCAATTCTAGAGTGAACTATTTTCTACTTGTTGAGTAATAGGTGGTCCCCTTATAGGAACAGGGCTAGACTAGAAGTGTTTATTTTCCCTAGGGAAGAGAGGTAAAACAAAATCTTATCAAACTTGGCCTCCCTTAGCCCAGCAACGGACATGGCTGCAAAAACACTGTCTTCTGGGTTTCTTGCCAGCCGTCATTCAACATCAGCCCTTTCTGTCTAAAGAAAAAAAGTTCCTTTGCCTTCCCTTTACAAAGCACAACTTACCAAGAATAAGCAATTGAAATTATTTCAGATGTGAGTTTGCGGGACACTAGTTGGTTTAGGATTAGCTGGCACTTTGCCAGCAGTACCCACCATGCCTGACTTTCTGACAGGGAAAGAAAAAACGGTGCTCACTGAAGCAAAACCTCCCAACAGTGTATGTTTATGGGGAAGGTGACCAGAAAGAACTTCTGTGATCATCCAGTGTGGCCTCTTGAATATTGCAGAATATTCAAGACTTAAATGTAGTCCAGAATATTACATTCACCTGATTGTCCCATGTTTTGCACTCCTGTTTGGCTAGCAAGTGATAGTGTAAAGCATGATTCTGTTTCATTCCTCTGGATTAAAACTTCAGATAATGTGCAGCACTGATGAAAACTGCTAAAGAAATCTAACTGCTTGAGCTAAAGCATGAAACACTGCATATAAAATGACAACCTTAAAATGGGAGAGAGGAAAAATATTCCCAAATAACTGAATGACAGCAATAAACCCAACATATTAACACAAAAATCACCATTTTGTTCATCCATCCATCACTGAGCAAACATAGGTATCATCTTAGGGTCTACAGTACACTAAAAGCATCATCTGTGGCAATATGCTCCTAACCAAAAGGCATGGGGAATAAAAATCCAGACTTGGACGATGGTAATGTATATTCTGACAAAACAAGAAGTCTCTGAGCACCCTTAATCTGTTAAAATATACTACTGACAAAGTTTTTGTTGAAGGTTCCTATAAGCATCTTCTCTACCTGGAGGATTCCTTATGCTTGGATTTTCAATGCAAGTGTTAGCTAAGAGACTGGCTGAAAGTCACCAAGACGGAAAATTTCCAGAGCAACATTTAAAAATATTTTCTTTTTGAGAGGATTATTAAGGATTCCTTGAAAACAGGCATTTAAGAAATACAGTCAGCACGATGATGTTGTATAATGTTAGTCTTTGGCTAAGATAACTAGGAAAAGCAATGAGATAAAAAATGTTCTTCGTAATGTGAGCATCTTGGACAAACATGACTAATGGGTTTGTGGACCTCTCATATTTCTGAAAGGCATCATGCTGTACAAGAAGTACAGCATGTCTGTGAATCAAAGTTGGTATGAATCAGGCCCTCAAAAAATAGATTTTAATCTGCAGTTGCAGATTTTCTATCTTTCTGGTAATTTTTTTTTGTCTGTAATATATTAAGAAGTATACAGGTATAATATTAAAAAAAAACCAAATAAATATATTTTGCTGTTAGAAGAGGTAATTTAAAATCCATTTAAAGCTATTTCATCTGCTAAATAGATTACCAAAGTGTATTCATTACAGCAGAGCAGACCCTAGATCTTCCAAGAGAACTTTGTACCAGTTTGAGACAAAACCAGTTTAGCCTACTTACTTAATAGTCCTTAAACATAAAGTGCTGCCTTAAATAGATTTGGCTGAAAAATGGTGTCCAGCTGTTGCAGGATCCCTGTTGCCACATAAATTAAGTGCAACTACTTTGAAACATCTTTTACAATCCTGCACTGCCTGGACATATTCTATATTTCTGTAGAACTTAAAGATATATGTCCTCTGCTATCCTGAGTATTGTGACAAAAGCAGAGAACCAAATTGGTTATGCTTTCTGCTTCCAAAACCTTAAGCTTGTAGCTTTCCGTATTTGTTCCACTTGCTACAAGATAACTACTTCTGCCAAGGAATGATCAAGATATTTCTCGACCATGTTTCTCTAACATGTTCTTTGTCCAGAGATCACAGCAGGTTGATAACAATACTGAAGAAAGAGATGATAATTCCTTTTAAAAAAAGCCTTGTCCAATTGCTGTGCAAAGAAAAAAAAAAAAGAAAGAAAAAAAAAAAGAAAGAAAAAAAAAAAAGAAAGAAAAGAATATTGACAGCTGGGCAGAGCAGTTCATGCTTCAAAGCATAAAATTTGGTTACTTTTGTAATATTTATGATTTCTTTCATGTTATATGATAAGCTCAAATCCTACAAGTCCTTCACATATTCAGAAATCCCATTAAATTCATTCTCAGAAAAAACTTACAAAACTGGCACCCATATATATGAAATTATCCATCTTTTCAGCTTTTTTGTCTACTTTTTCAATGCAGTGTCATTTTGACCATATTTTTATGGATTATCAGAAAAATAAATGAGTAAATTATCTAAACACATTACTTTTCAAGGAAGAAACCTTGGGAGCCAGAGAAATTTTCTGTTAATAGCATAAGAACTTTTCCCTGCTAAACTCTTCTCACCACAAGCAATAGTTGCACTTCAAGGTCACATCCCTCCTCCCTTCAGGAGTCTCAAGTTTCTTCCAGTTTGCAGCTTGGCAACCCTGTCTATCTTCCTGTCCTTTACTGGCAATACAGGAGGTGTTGGACAGTTAAAAACAAACAAACAAAAAAACCCCCAAAAGTCACACGCACACCCCAAAACCTCAGAAAAATAATATTAAAAAAAAATCATGTATTTATTTTTTAAAGTCATTTTGTATAGACATATTGCTTGATGTTTTTAAATGCCAGCTTCAGTTGGGATTAAATGCTTTTCTGTTGTTCTTCACTTTCTAAGTAAAAATATTTAAAATTACTGAAAGACAGGGGGGAAAGATACAGCTATGCTATATAGAACAAGCCCCACCAGCTAGCTTTTTTGGTCACCATGTGGTTCTTAATTTTCTTGTGGATCTCAAAATTAATCATGTTGCTGGGTTGCCACATTCATGATCTGTAACAGGATGGCTTTGTGCTTTTTAGGGGGCAGTTACGCCCATTTGGTCAGAAGCTGGAGAGGGACTAATTGACAGGTAATATTAGGAAAAGAAAGCCTGAGAGACAGTGCTCAGCCAACAGGGCAAATTTGTGTGAGACACACTGGCGGGAGATTGTACTTACTTTGGGAGGTTTAATTTGAATTAATGAACAGTGCCCTATGAGTAGGGTCAAAAAAGGAGTCTGGCTGTACTACTACTTCATTTGAGGCTCTTAAAAAATTTATCTGAACTACAGATCTGTATCTCCATCATTGAGAAAATTGCAGCCTTCTTTACTTCTATTGTTTATCTCTTTCTGTGGTTTTCTGTCTCTGGTTTGTTGGGTTGGTTGTTGGTATGGTTTGTGGGGGGTTTTTTTCCCTTTTTTTTCTGTACACTTATTAAAAACTACCCTACTTAATTTTTACCCTTTCTGCTCTGAATTTTGCAATCTGTTTTCCAAGTTGTCTGTTTCCTGGCTATGGATTACATGTGCTTTTGCTGCCATGCAAACAGCCACAGAAATAGGCAACTTGGACTGGCTATATCCAGTCTGAATGTCCAACACATAAGCTGCTTCAGCAACTGGCTGCATGAAGTGGTACTGTGGAATCAGGATTATGATAGGTGACTTTCAAGGAGCAACCGATAGCTTTGCCAGCAGCTGCTGGAGCACATTACAGGGCGGTAGTTGGAACATGTCCAGGGTCATGCAGATTTATCCACTCCCACGGCATTTCTCTACTGCTCTGCACATTACTCTCATCTTTCAACCCTCCTTGGGAGTGCTGAACTAGCTTGGGGAGGAAAAATATTAAATATATATTTAATGGCACTATAAGTGAAAATTACAAATTTTATTTTCATTTCTTTGTAAGTGTGTTTTGTTCAAACTTTGCTAAAATTTTAGAAAAAAAAATAATCCTTCCTGCATCTTTATACAAACAAAGGAACACATTTTTCATATATATTCTGTATTTGTACACATATGCATAGATACATACACATGCTTATATACACATAAAGACGTGGATCGCTTAGCCAGTCACTGAAACACAGCCACTTGTGTAATAGAGTACAACAGCTTTTTAACAGTGCAGAAACACTTGGCAATGATATTAGAAACACTTCACAATCATATTTTAGCACAGAAAACTAAGGCAGAAGGGGAACTGCTAGGAGAGTTACAGGCAGAATGTACCTATTTTAAGCTAGAGGCAGAATGTTACTATCTAACCTGAAATCAGTGAAGGATATGAAGACTAGCATCTCTGCTCTTAGGAGCGGCGACCTGTTAAAACACAAACACTAAAAATATTAAAACAAACTAATTTTCCACAAAACACATTTCTCTCTATTCATTCACCTGCTGAAGGGCACTTGAAACTAAAATGAGCAAGAACTTGAGCAAAGCAAGAGAAATAAAAAAGGAAAATCCAAGGGATTGGGAGGAAGAGGGAGAAGGGAGGAAGTTTCATGTATTATACATATAAATGGAGAGGTAAAAGAAAAGAGATTAACATTCCAAACTTGTGCTCTATTTTGTAATAATTTTTTCTATTCAGCTATCCACAGTGACTGCAAGGCAAAATGAAAATTTATACACTTGGATCTGCTACCTCGTCATTACTGGCATGTTGGAAAGAAGACAGAACCAAAGCTATACCTGTCCTGTATAGGATAGGTAACCTGTCCTGTTACACAAAGATGATGCCTGCATCTTTGGCCTTAATCAGCAACACACAGTGATGCAAGTATTATCATGTCTAATGCATTAATTGCATGTCTATTCGTCACATGGGTTTCTGTAGATTAAGCTGTTTCTTGTATCTCCCCCATTCCCCCCATCAAATTCCATGCTTGATTTTAATGTTCTTAAAGTTTTCCCTACACCATTTCACCCCATCTTCCATTCATATTTTAAATAAAATTAATACACAGACAATAAATTCAACAGATTTTCTTAAGTGTCATTGAAGAAATGAATTTTCAGATGTGCTTTAGTTAAGGGAGAGGAGTAGAGCAGTTCAGAAAAGGGAGTCACTCTGCAAAGGCCATGCAGGTGCTAAGATGGTGCCATAGTCAAGGTACTACCAAGCTAGAGGAAAGTAGGTTTAAAGGTTGTAGGGTGCAAATGATGCAAGACAACTATGGTGATGTTGGAAATGTTCATCTGATTTGGATTCAGGAAGGGAAAAAATGAAGGATGATATGATTAGCAATGGTAACTGGCATTTCTGTCCTGAGCTTCTGAGAATAGTATTTTTGCATTGAGGATCACATGATTAGAACACTTTTTTTTCAGGAAAGGAAATAAGTTAACATATGTTGTGGTTTAACCCCAGCAGGCAACTAAGCACCATTCAGCCACTCTCTCACTCTTCCCCCCACCCCCAGTGGGATGGCAGAGAGAATCGGAAAAAAAATAAAACCCATGGGCTGAGATAAAGAAAGTTTAATAAAACAGCAGAGGAAGAGGGGGGAAAAAAAAAAAAGACAAGAGAATATACAAAACAAGTGATGCACAATGCAATTGCTCACCACCCACTGACCGATGCCCAGCCTGTCCCCAAGCAGAGAAAGCTGCTCCCTGGCCAACTCCCCCCAGTTTATATACTGAGCATGACGTCCTGTGGTGTGGAACAGCTCTTTGGCCAGTTGGGGTCAGCTGTCCTGGCTGTGCCCCCTCCCAGCTTCTTGTGCACCTGGCAGAGCAGGGGCAGCTGAAAAGTCCTTGACCAGTGTAAGCCCTGCTCAGCAACAACTAAACCATCAGCGTGTTATCAACATTCTTCTCATACTAAATCCAAAACACAGCACTATGTCAGCTTCTAGGAAAAAAATTAACTCTACCCCAGATGAAACCAGGACAAGATTTTGGTAAAAATTTTGGCAAAATTTCACATCTCTTTTCTGCTTTCTGCGATATAAACTAAAATAAGATCAACAAAAAGACAGAAAGTAAAGGAAAAATAAGCATCAGTAAACTGAGAAAACTATAATTTTTGGATGAGACCAAAAGTCCATGTAACTCAGTATCCTTTATTCAGAGTAAGTCAATAGCACGGGACCAATGTAAAGAGTACAATAATAGGATAAAGATACAGTGATACATTCCCCCAATGTTTCTGTACATGGCTTAGGAAGTAAATGAGACAGAAGTTATATCTGTTGTTGCTTGAAACAGGAAAGTGTAGCTAATATGGTACACCAGAGGAAAACAACAGAAAATTAAAATCATAGTAAATAGAGGAATAAAGACCTACTTCTTAATACCAGTTACTTTGGAGCACACATAAAAATAATATACAATGCCATTATATCTCAAGAAGATGGTATTTATCAGGGACATATTAACTATGATAAGAATCTTAGTATCCTGCATGAAAATATTGAAGTGTCTGTTTTTGAAAATTATAGTTTCTATTTTTTCTAAAGTAATGAAGGTTTTGGACAGAATTTCATCAAGAAAGGATGATGGTATGGGATGCAGGGGAAGACTGTGTGACTGCTAATACTAGAGAAATTAACTACTGAATAAGTGTTGATGAAACATTCCTGAATGTCTGCCTGATTGCAGGGTCTTCCTACCTAGGCAACTCTGTAATCATCTATATTTCTATCTGTTTTTTTCTTCTTCTTATATTTTTAGGACAGTATAACCTGTTTTTACCATAATTTATCTTGATTAAAAAAAAAATCCTTCAAACCATTTTTTAGACTATACATAGTAATAGTATGATTATTACCATTCTCCCGAGGTCCTTTCCAACCCTTGCAATTCTGTGATTCTGTGTGATTCTGTAAAGAATAATTGCTCTGAATGTTACATGCATGTATTAGTATGTAGGTAATTGAAAATACATGCACAATATCAAATGTGTGGAATTATATGTTAAGATGATACACTATATTTTCAAATTACGGAAATAAAAATTAATCATTATGTTTTTCTCCAAAGATAGTATTTCATAGCCTTTTTATAGTAGAGGGAATGAGCACAGAGGAAGAAAAATATTTTTAATGTCACAGGGGATGGATTTCCTTGACTTGTAGCTCCACTGGCATTCTCCCTCAATCACCCTGCTTCTCCAGCAAAATATAAATCCATGGTTGGCTTTGTGAATAATTCATATGCATAAAACTTTATACATTATCGGATTTTGGCCACAAGTTGACACATCACTTAATTCCACCAGTACTACACAAACAATAGTGTACAAAGCCTCCATGCTGTACATCTTGAAAAAAAAAAAGCAAGCTAGAAAGTCTATAAATAAAGAGTTTTGATTTTCAGCCAGTATCCCCAGTCGTATGATCTTTTATACTGACTATAACTTTCCTCATTTTACACAAATCAAATAAAGATATGTAGCTTTGAATAAAATATTTCTCTACTCTGACTGGAAAAAAATGGAGTAAGGCTGGTGGCTTTTATCACTTGTTTCTGAAAAATTCAACAAAACAGTAATCAAAGGCTAGCAAACTGTTAAGTGTCCCGTAACTTTCCTAAACTTCCTTCATTATTTGTTGGTCCTGAGATGAGCAAAGAAACAGAGCACATATTCTGCAGTCTTTATTTCACATCTCTGCTCTAATAAGCCCCAGCCTAATTCACTGGCTTCTTTATATTACTGTGATTTATTTATAATTTCCACAACAGCTAGGCTGAATTTAGCAAGCAATTTGGTGCAGATATGTAGTTTGGTAGATCAAAGCAGGTTGTGCTGAGGCCTCTCACATGTCCCGCACTACATCGGGCACTGGGAGTTTATTTCAGATTAGATTTTGTATTCCAAGGAGAGTGGAAAGAACAAAAAGGAACCCAGTTCCAACATATCAAAACCACTCTGGAAACTGAGGCTACCATCAGTAAATGGTGACAGTCAAAGGATTAATTTCAAAGCAGTACTACTGCCCTGAACCAGCTCACTAATGGAAACATAGATAATGCCTACACAAAACCCTTTAAAGAAATTTCTGCCAAGGGCGTAAACCAGACCCAAACTAGTGTGGAACATACTTTTCCTTACCAATATCTAAACCTACTTTTCCTCTTTGAAACTGCCTCACTCCTGGGGCCTGCCAGGGCCAAGGTCAGCCCAGGCAAAAGGGCATACATGATTCTGGAAATTAAGTCTTAAGTCTACCTCTCTTGCTGGAAGATAATGTATATTTTGATCTTGATATCCAAGCCATTTACCTACCTTTATATCAGGAAAGCACAGATGACAGAAGGCTGTGAGCCGGCTTTGTTTGAAAGATTGTATGTTTTTCCTCTTTGAAACTGCCTCACTCCTGGGGCCTGCCAGGGCCAAGGTCAGCCCAGGCAAAAGGGCTGCAAGAGGAATGACCCTGAGAACCTCGCATGAAAAAACACTCTTGATTAATGAGCCTTAACTGTACAGTCTCTAGCATAAGCAATTGCCTTTACAGCATTTCCCAACTTCTACAAGTACAGCAGCAGTAAAAGGAAGACAGTGGGACCTGATGATCTTAAAGGTGTTTTCCAATCTAAACAATTCTATGATTCTAAGATGAGGTCAAAGTGGGCCAGCTGCTGAACGAACGGGGCAGGGACCTGGTGATAAATGACATATATGGGCCTAAAGTACTCAATGCATTCTTTGCCTCAGTCTTTACTGGTAAGACTGGCACTGAGGAATCCTGGGCCCTTGAGACCAGTGGGAAAGTCTGGTGGAAGGTAGACTTGCCCTCAGCAGATGAGGATCATGTTGGGGGACATTTAAACAGACAGGACAAACACAAGTTCTGATGGGACAAACACAAGAACCTGATGAGATGGGATGCACCCACAACTGATGAGTGAGCTGAACCATCCCATTGTGAGGCCACTATAAATAACCTTGGAAGGGTCATGGTGATGGCAGGAGGTTCCCGAGGACTGGAAGAAAGCAAATGTCATTTCTGTCTTCAAGAGGGCCAAGAAGGAGTATTCAGGGAACTACAGGCTGGTCAGCTTCAACTTGGTGCCTGGGAAGGTGATGGAGCAACTAATCTTGGAAAGTATTTCTAAGCAAATTAAGGACAAGAAAATCATCAGGAGTAATCATAATGGATTTACAAAAGGGAAGACATTCCTGCCCAGCCTGATAGCCTTCCACAATGAGATGACTAGCTTGGAAGACAAGGGAAGAACAG
The DNA here is from genome assembly GCA_034008185.1 of Gorsachius magnificus. Classification (NCBI taxonomy): domain Eukaryota; kingdom Metazoa; phylum Chordata; class Aves; order Pelecaniformes; family Ardeidae; genus Gorsachius; species Gorsachius magnificus. Next base: position 93,472,603 of record CM067081.1, read on the forward strand.
TTTAGCAAGGCTTTCAGCACTGTCTCTCATAACATCCTCAGACACACTGATAAAGTACAAGATAGATAAATGGACAGTAAGGTGGACTGAAATGAGGGTGAACTGCCAAGCTCAAAGGATTGATCAGCAGCACAAAGTCCAGCTGGAGGCCAGTCACCAGCAGTGTACTGCAGGGACAAATATTTTTTAACATCTGAGTGACCTGGATGACAGGGCAGAGTGCACCCTCAGCACATTTGCAGACAACACTAAATTGGGAAGAGTGCTTAATAGATCATAAGAGTGTGCTGCCACTGAAAGATCCTTTGACAGACTGGAAAGTGGGTCAACACAAACATCACAAAGTTCAAAAAAGGGAAATGCCAACTACTGCACCTGGGAAGAATATCCCCATGCACCAATACCAGCTGGAAAATAGCTTTGAAAAAAATGTCTTGAAAGTCCTGGTGGACACCAAGTTGAGCATGAGTCAGCAGTGTGCACCTGCAGCAAAGAAGGCCAACAGCACCCTGGGCTTTATTTGGCAGAGCAGGTCAGCCGGGAGTGATTATTCCTCTCTGTTTAGCCATGGTGAGACACACCTGGAGTGCTGGATCCCATGCCAGTCTCCACAGCACAAGAGAGATAGGAACATACTGTAGTGAGTCTATCTAAGGGCCACGAAGATGCTTAAGGTTCTGGAGCATCTTTCATGTGAGAGGAGGCTGGAAGAACTGGAACTATTCAGACTGAAGAATGGAACAATCCGTGTGGGATCTTGTGAATGTGTATGAATACCTGATGGGATGTGTAAAGGCATATCCAGACTCTTCTTAGAGGTACCCAGTGACAGGACAAGAGACAATGGGCACAAACTGAAGTATGATTAATTCCATTTAAACAAAGGAAGAAACTTTTTTACTGACAGTCAAACACAGAAAAAAAGTTGCCCAGAGAGGCTGTGGAGTTGCCATCCTTGGAGATACTCAAAACCCAACAGGACACAGCCATAAGTAACCTGCTCTCACTGACCCTGCTCTGAGCAGGAAGGTTGGACCAGATGATCTCACTTGTTCTGTGAGTCTGACAGAGACTGTTCTCTGGACCCAGACAGAATCACCAATTCCTGTGGTAAAGCACCTTTCTGTCCTTTTGGTACCAAACAATGTACAAACAATCCAGAAAATGAGCCTGTGATCAGGTTTTTAAGTTTCAGGCAGAAGAGCATACTAGCTCACATGAGCTAGCTTACCAGAGCAACAAACATAATTGATGCACTCACATTTATAACTGTTAAAGCATGTACTCTACAGGAGATTAATTGATGCCTTTTGCTTAAATTGTGTGCGATTAACCACAGACTTCACAGCTAATGCTTCTGTCTTTATGGCAACTGCCCCAAAATATTTCAACTGAATCTGAGGTTGTGCTAATTGAATTCATGTCTATGTTCCATTTTCATGCTAAATATATGTTATGAGACGCGAAAGTGGAGTCTGTGTTTAATTTCAATGTTAATCTAGGAGTATTCTCACAAACTTTGCAAGCCAATGTGTACTGTATGGGTTGTTAGTGTCCTGCTATCCTGGAAGTGATCACATTTCTATTTCTTGACTTTGTGTTTTTATGCCCGCCACCTAGAGTTTCTTTCTACCTGATGCAAGAGTTCCAGCTGTATTTATTGTCTATATCTACATTCAGAAGAATGTACGAAAATGTATTTAAGTAGAATATGTTGAAATCCAGAATGAACAGATTTTTTTTTCCTGAATTAAAATTATCTCTTTAAAAGAGAAAACTCTTACAGAGATTTGTCCCTGATCAAAGGAACCATACACCTCATATAGATGTTTTCCAAGAAACAATGAGGAGGGATGGAAATGAAAAATTTGATTTGGTTAATATCTTCAGTAAATTTTATGAGCAAAGAATAAATTCATCTAGTCCCTGTACACCTAAGGACCGAGATGACAACTTTATTATAAGCCTATGGGAATTTGTAATTCAAAACTATTTGAAATTCATTCTGAGTTGGGAATGTAGTATTTTTAAAATCTCTTTAGTGTTGGACAAGATGTGGTTTCTGAATTCAGTTGAACAGTGATTTTATTTTTTCTTGTCCTTATGCCAGTAAATAATCTTGGCTGATGAATTATTATACAGAGAAGAAGAAAGATGTGTACAGAGACAAGCAATAGTTTTCTATCACTCACAATAACAGTCAATAATTTCTTCTTCGTGTCAATCTTGGTTACAAGTTCTCATATGGCTAAAGACCAGCTTATCTGAGATGCGTTTTCCCCTACACAGGGGAACAAATAAGAGGTTCACCAGAAGATTTTTCTTTCTTACATTTTCTTTGGGGTCTCCTTTATCATCTAGATAGTATGAAGTGTTTCAGCTATAAATAGAAGTTCTTAAATCATGTTTTTCCCTTTTTTTTTTTCCTCCCTGTCATATCATCATGCTCCCATGTGTCTTTGGAAATTCTGGTTTAGCTTTGCTTTTAAGCACCTCTTATAGCCTTTATGTTACTCATCGTAAAAACCAAGTTCATTTCCCCATAGAATATTTTCTTAGGAGCCTTTGAATCAGACTTTTCATTAGGTAGCTAGCATACCTTAGTAAATTATGGCCTCTACAGATGTTTTATTTCCTTTTTCCAAATATCATAGTATTTAATATCATATACCACTAATGGATTGTCATGATATTTCTGGAGTACTCCCTTGTGGATAGGGAAAGAAGAAAGGGGGAGAAGGCCAGGTATGTCAAGTGGTGAATTAAACTAATGCTATACCTAATGCTATATCCACAACAAAATTTTAATACTCAAAAATTAACAGAAACTAAGCTTAAAATACATTGAAAACATGAACTTTGGAGAGGAACCCAAGCTGAATTTTCTAAACATCTGAGGTCTCAATTTAACTTCCATATTTAATTGTAGAGAAAGTCAATACTGTGCAATGCAGCTTAATTCCAGGATAAAATTCAAATTCAAAACTGAAGGCATTTGATCTATTCAGGTACCATTAAACCATCATTTGTTCTCTGTAGCTGTGATCAGGAATAAAGTGTTCCATGTACAATTTGAAAGTAAATAAATCAATAGAATTAAGATTGAATTTACACGGCTTTTAAGAACTGGAGTAGAAAAAAAAGAAATAAATGTAGATTGATTTCTTTATCCTATGCATTTTAAGCTAAATAAAAGATAGGGCATTACAAACATCTGTTATAATATACTAATATAATATAAAATATAGCTAGGCACTGTAATTTGCCCTGAACAGAGGTAGTCCAACAAGTTTAGGGTCAGCAGAAGAGAGGTGGTGAGGAGAAGAACAGACTCCAAACTACTGTAGTGATTTCCTGTGGTAATTGGCAAATTTTAATCAAGAATTGCAAAACCTTTTTCTCTTACTAAAAATGTTGTTTAGGTATGAGTTGAGACCAGATTGATGCCACCCTACTGATTTTCCACAGCTACCTGGAATAAGAATACAGTAATATTTCTCCTGTTGCTTCCAGATGCAGATCACATAGAAAAAAGTCAAATATGGCACATACCATGCGTGATTACAGCAAGCTTAACAGATCCCCTTATATGATAATATGTCACTAATGAAACACTATCTTAGAAAGGGACTGTAAAATTATCCATTAGCGAAGGAATGGAGAAAGGAAAAAAACAAGGATGGCTTTTAATGAACTGGAATAAACTGTTCTGACATGGCTTTCAGCTGCAGGTGGGTCTCAGAGCAGACAAGGTTAATAGTGATAATATCAGGCACAACTGAATCAAATGGAAGTCAGGAGGAAATAACTGGCATGTCAGAGATCAGACCTGGTAAAGCCACTTCAAAATCTGGAGGAAGACCAAAAAAGTGGGGAGTATTTTAGAATCAGTATAAATGAATGTGAAGTTTTTAAGTCAGAAACAATCATTTCACTGCATAGTGTGACTTCCTTCATGGCTCAGCCTATGAATTTCAGGGTCTTGGCCCCCTTATGGAGTCTATGCATAGAAGAATATTAAATAATTCAGAGAATGTTTTTCATCAAAGCAGTTATATATGCTTGATGAGTAAGACTGATTTCAAAATACACTTCTATGAAGTAATAAAAATGTGCAGAGATATAGATACACTTCCAGGTAACCACTAGCTGTAACCAGAGTCCGTGCTCCCTTTTGTGGTCTTTTGCTGTGCTCTTTCCAAAAGCAGCATTCACTGCTGACAATAAAGGTTTTGACTACACCTACCAGTTTGTAGGATGACACGCCCCTGGATTTTGCCCCCTTGGTCCTCAAACCCAGCACATGGTTTCTCATGTGGATCATATCCCCCTGTTTCCTTAGCATGGAAACAGGAATGAAGCAGAGTGCAGAAGAGCCAGCATGTGTTAAGCCTGATATGAAGTTATGATATAGCCAAGGAAAGCAGTAAGAGCATCAGAAAGCACTCTTCGGCTGTATTTTATGGACTTGGTGAAAAAGGGCTTGTTTATTCTCTATGGGTTTTTATGCTATTTGACTAATAGAATTTGTCACATCTAATCTTATCCCAAAAAGTTCTTGAAAGTTCATATCTGAAATAGAACGTCATGAAAAAGATACCTGTGTTACGGCCAACCATTTTGGACATGGTACTCTTGATGCCTCAAACTACTCTTGTGCTGTGTGCCACCTTGACATGTTTATGAAGCAGTGGCTTCATAGTTTCTGGTGGACTCACACCAGTACTTTCTATAACGTAACTCACTAAACACCAGCAGATCTGATTGGTGAGGTTCTCACCATTGCTATTATCCGGGGGGGATTTTCTAATGCTCATTGATGCTCTGAATTAACATGTTTCCCTTGCAGCATGCTTAACAGTCAGGACCTAATGCAGACTATAAGTCTTGTCAGCACACTACTAAAAACCTAACTAGTTTCTGCACTTGCATGTGTAATTAGGACTATCACTCGTTTTAATTGCCCTCTATTAAATAACCCCTTCTCACTTGATCTAGTATTTTTCTTCTGGGACTTTCTACCTGCTGATATTGACAAAGTGCAGCCATCTCATCGGGCTGACATACAAGGGTTGCAGGAATATCACTTGTGACTGCCATTTCATGCTTCATTACAGCTGCGCATCTCAAATCATAACACTAATTAGCAAACAAGTCTCTTCTTCACCTGCCTGCATGATGCAAAATAAGATCACTGGCAGGCTGAGCCCAGCCAAATTAAAGTACTTTACCTTACAGTTAAATGGTCAGTACGGCAGCCTTATTCTTCCTGTCACAATTGTACCATTTTGCTCCTGTAAACTCACCATTTTAGATGCATGTTAGGATAAGGCTTATCCTACTCCCATTTTTCCCTAATAGCATCTTTGCAACAGGTAATTTGGCACGTGAATTGGTTGTTAGCTACTGTAACATGATCAGTACAACAGCTTGCTCCTGTAGTCATGTATTCACCAATATCCATGTTTTCTCCACCAATTTTTAGTCAGAAGCAATTAATATGTCCACAAGTATATCATGTGTGTATACATATGCCAGAGAAGGAAACCATTTCTAATGTCATTACACTGTCCACTCACTGGAGACAAATAAGTGATTTTGCCCACATTTATAAGTATTAAAAATGCCATCCACCCTGTTAGTCCATTCACCCACCCATCCATACAAGAATCTGAAACGTATCCTACAATCTAATAATTTAATCTCAGCATGGCTGCAGAAAATTACACAAGTTATCACTGCCATTTTTTAGATTAGTGTTGGAGTGCAGGGAGTCTATGACTTGCCTTAGGTAGCAAAGCCAGATTCTGAGACAGAGCTGGGAATAGACCTTAGATTTACAGTCTCATAGCCCAGTGCTCTAGCTGAATAAATCTCTACTTCTGCTTTATCCACTGTAGGGAAGACTAGACTGCCCTAACCTGGAAAAAGAACTTCCAGAAAAAACAGTATCTGTTAATTATTAGCTCTTATGTGTTTTTTCACAGAGTCTGTGGTTAGAACCCATTTCTGTTATGAGCACTTTCACAAAAGATTGCTTCTAGAAATCTCTTGATTCCACAGTGCCTATGATAAGGGTACAAAAAGGAAACAGATGAATCTAAAATGTCAAATCCTTCCAACAGCTGAAGATTTATTTTTTCCACTTCAGAAGAAATACCTTCATCTCAGAGGACAGCCAATATATGAACAGTTTCCATGTAGTCCTGGAAAAAGTAATTCCAAGTGAAACTGCTGTTTGATTTCTTTTACTGTTTTTTTTAAAAAAAAGTAAAAAGACCCCACCCCCAACCAAAACAACCAACCAAACAAACAACAAAAAAAAATCTGAAGAAATTACAATTTCCTGTGAAAATTGAAGACTGAGAAATTTGTCCAGCCTTATAGTTACGTCCTGGATATTCTACATTTGGGAATCCCCACTGTTAGATACAGTACGCTAAAGCCAATGGATCTCCAAAGACAGGTGCTTTCATACCGTACACACAGATTGCAAAAGGTAGTTACTGCCTCCACATACCGTACAATCTAAAGCAACAGCCTGACTACGAAAAATAATAGGAGACTCTAAGCCTACAAAACATTCATGAAAGGATGATCAGAAGTCCTTTCCGATAGCCTTTGGGAGGGTTCACTAGTTCACTAATTCTCTGTGGCTCTGCCAAGCTCTCTTGCCAGGCAGAGACGATGAAGCCATATCTTTGCCTTCTTTACCATCTTGATAAGCTGCTGCTCTCACCTGTGGCAATACTCAACTACACTAATATATCTGCCCTGTCCCAGTGCACAAGTGACAGAGGGAAGCACTGTCTTTTGTATGACCTCATGAAGACCCTGCACAGCATAGCACAAGCACTCTGTCACAGCGCTGATGTTGTAGCAATGGACATTTTCAGGATATTGCCCCATTGTAACTTCTGGCTGTTTTAAGAGAAAGAAATGTGGTTTCTTAATTTCATGACCCTAAGAATGGTGAAACTGTTAAAACTAAGCAAAAAGTCCCACATTTTAGAAAAAGCAGACTTATAATTTATGAAATTGTTTTCTAGCAAGAAAAATCCATTCACTTAACCATGTGACTGAGTAACACATCAAGAAAGCAATGGATTATAGTGGCATTTGTTGTCTTTTTGTATTTTCAAAGAGAAGGATATCCACATTTGTACACCATGGATACATTTCAATTTGGATTCACAGCAGCCAGAAAAAAACAATAATTAAGAAAATAAAGGAACCAGGAGTGAATATTTATGAAGGAAGTCAATCCATAAATAAAATTATTTAAGACAGACTGTGCAATCCCTCTCCTAACTGGCTTTTATCCTTGAAAGCCATTTCAATGAGCAGAAAGTCTTCTTTTATTCCAGTAGCATTAAAGAAAAATAATCCAAAACTCGAGGCCCCCATCTCACAAGAGTCTTACTACATTATAACAAGAGAGGACGGGGATTTGCCTACAAATGAGGCACTTTCAGTCATGTTGGTAGAAGTCACAAGGGAACTGCAGTTCTCCTAGAGGTCTCTACCTGGCATCCTGGCCCTGGCTCAGGTGGTTTAGCCTCTCAGTGAAACCCTGTGGAAGTCCCTGGGATGCTGTGAGGTACGCTCCTGCCTCCACACCAGCGGGCCAAAGCACACAAAGATGTCTTAGGGCCCCAATCCTGTGCATGTGTGTCTCCACTCTCCCTGCTCTGGGTCATGGAAGTGGCAGTTGGCACCCCGCAAAGTGCCCACAACAGGACTGCAGGGACCAGTAATGGGAAGAGGGAGTTTACACTTCTTTAGCCACTCTTATAAACACTTACCTTTCCTATTCACCCTGGCAAAACAGCTGGATCCATCCAAACAGTATTGAAGACGAACAGTCCCACAGTCCTGGTGGACCAAGTGACATTGTGTGCTGTTAACTGAATTTCTTCATTGCTTCTCTACTCTGCAGGAAGATGTGAATGCATTGTCAGTATATGACAGCAATGCCAACTTCACCCTAAGACTTTCAATATGAGAACACCTCCACTAATGTCATGCAGGCAGCTATTCCTTATCTTCAGTGTGGTATTCAAGGGGCCAGAGAGCCTGATGCTGGAGGGCTTGCACTGCTCAAGCAGTGTGCAAATAAGAGCAATAGCATTTTACACCTGCAATGCCTCATTTTGCCCAGGGAAAATGGTTCCATGGGAGCTTGAAGAATCAATCCCTGTAAATATGTCTTTGAGAACAGCTACATTTGGGGTTTTATGCTGAAAAAGCTTGATTTTCCTATTCTATACAAAGTTCAATCCTTCATTCAAAAGTCTTGCTCTACTCACCTGTATCACAAAAATACTGGCTCATGCAGTGCCACCTGATAAATGGTGACAACGATTAGATTGCTTACAGATTTGTTCTCTTGAGGACTTACTCTCCAAATGCTGTAATTGACTCTCTCCTTGAGCTCTCTTTATAGAAAGCCAACTTGCCAGTCTAGATCAAATCTATTGATTATCTGCAGCAATATAATAAATAAAATTCAAAATAATGTGACAGCAAGGGACACAAGTCAAGAAAAAAACATCTAAATAAAAGACTTCTGTAGCAAATGTCTCTGAATTTCCTGGGGAGATTTTTGACCAAAATATTTTTGCTTTTAGATTACTTTGTACTCTTTGGGGCTTATTTATGCCATCTTAGAATTGTGTCTCTGTCACTGAAAGCTGAAATAAGTTATATAGTATTTTGGTGTTACTTACAGTTCCTGGGATGCCTTTAATGAACCAGAATACATTGCAAAGATTTCAGGGAAGCACGGCAGTCCTTCCTATCCACAGATCATTTACCAGGGTTATTCAGCATATTCTGAACTTTGAAAATAAAGGGTCATCTTGTGGTTAAAGGAATGGTGCTCAGATGATTTAGCTGATTCTGAGACATGACCATAAATGTCATCAGAGAAATCATTAAATGGTTCCTAAGGGATTTTAAGTCTATGAATATAGAAGAAATGTATATACCAGAAATCTGTAATTGACCCAGTGTTCATTCATTTCTGATGATCATATATAAAGGATACAGTGCAGAACCACTGAAAAATGTATAAGTTTGTTTTATTTTAAAGGAAGTCCACATATTAACAAATCTATGCTTATATAATGTGGGAAATTATATACATGCAGAAAAAGTAAAAGTTGCTTTTGTAACCTGTGAAAAGGACATAAGTTATTTCCTAAATCAGAATTCATTAACGCCATTGGTACAATTTACACTCCCAGGCAACTTTGAGACTTTGGAAGCTGGAATATTTCAGACTTGTTTCTTTAATGTTTTTCCATCTTTGTTTCCATTTGTCTGCGCTCACTTTTATTAAAGCCTTTGAAATAGTTTTCCTATGAAAACCTGATAAAAATGTCTTGGAAGCTATCAGTAGGTCCATTCCAGTAAATTGCAGATTTATTTATTTGCAGATCTATAAGACAAAGGTCTTGACAAAAGCTAAGAATTGATTCATTCTGTGCTGTGCAAGGTACTAACACAGACAAACTCTCTGGATGCTGGAGGAAAGCAGGCCATGCCCCATGCACTAACAGCTCCGGCTTACTACCTCTCACCTGTGTGAGTTAAGGATATTGTTTATTCAAGAATTCCCTGCTTTAATTGAGCTAAGCATGTTGCTCAGCATAGATTTTAATTTAGGTTTTTGCTTGAGTGCTGAAGCTAGCAGCACAGTATATTTTTCAAAATAAAAGGTCTATGCAAAAGGTGAGTAGGAAATGTACAGATGCTGCCTATCAACTATTCTGTTGTACCTAGGCAGCGATTCTCTTCCATTTGCCTGCTGTCCTCTAGAGTTTTATCCACTGAAGCAGAAGGGAATAAGTCCTATTAGGGCACTCATAAATAAAATCAGCACTACAGTGACTGGACAACTTGCTGGCAATCCTAGAGAATTTTTTTGCTCAATAATTAAGAAATTTTGTATCAAGGGAAAATATCTGGGACAGGTCCCCAGCGCATAAGTGCTGTATCCTGGTGTACAGCTGCCTCAGCTGCTTGCCTGTACATTTGTCTCTGAATTGTACCTGTCAACTTGTCACTCTTGACTCTAATTACCTCCTTTCCAGGTTATTCTATAATCATTTTCAGTCACAAAGCTCCTATTTTGTTTTTCAAAACTTCCATAGACATCATTGGAACGTAAAACATGCAGGATGCAATATTAAAAGCGCAACTCCATAGAAAAATCTCTTTACTGTTTCCAGTAAAGTGACACCTCTCCTTGTTGACTCCAATGACTGACTGTCAGACAATATTTTTGAGCGAGTACCCTGCCTGTAGTGTCACCTATATGGATCTTTTATTTTTGTTGTTTTTTTCTTCTCTCCTTATTCCCTCCCCCACCCCAACATCATTCTCTGAAGGGGATGAAAAGAAAGTCCAGATTCTTGGCTTTTTTTCCTAGACAAGTTCTTCACATGGTATTACTTTAAAAAACAGGTGTAACTAAATGTTTTATTAAAGTACTCTTGCACAAACTAGGAAAAGACAAAGTGGTTAGTTTTATGAAGGAGAATGACAATTCTAAATGAAATCCATTTGTTGCTTCTTAACAGATACCACAAACTTCTTCAGTGCAAACAAGTCTTGGATTTTCCCCGCAGACTATTTCAGTTTATATACTCTTTTTCTTTTTTTTTTTCCATCTCTTTTCTCCTTCAATAGTTTTTGTATCCATTCATAAAATTCCCATCTGGACACCCAAAACACTGCTAACTCATCAACTCACACTTCATAAGTAATGGTTTTCAACTCAATTGGTCATGCTGAATTACTGTAGGCCTGCAATGTTCATGACTGTGGCATCAAAATATATTTGCTCATTTGTTATATATTTCATGAAATAAATTAGACTGCTGCATAATACAACGTAACTGTTTTATGCATCATTGTGGTTTTTATACAGATTGAACTTGCCTGCGTACAGAGAGATTTGGAAAGTTAACAGCCTCAGCATCTGAAACCCTGCAAACTCATTTTCAGACACTGAAGTAATGTGAAGTGGCAGGGAGCAGGAAAAGAGAAGCTGGGGACAGTTCTAAGGGAAACAGCTCACTTTCTGCGAGTTTCCTGGATCATTAAGTGCAGAGTGCGGGGTTTGATGTTTTTTTCCCCCTTCCTGTCTGCCTTCTGAAAATGGGAATACAGGTTTTTGTGAATCTGTGGAAACTTAAATTGCTGCAGATCTGCTTTAGTGCTTGTGAGGTGACTGCTCTAACCACCACGTGACAGTCTCAAAGGTTCATTTAACACCGCTATAGCAACCAGTAAATAATTAAACATAGTGCTCTGTCTCAAACTCGAAAGCTAAAAAGACAGGGATAATGACAGGCTCCTTGGGCAAAGGACACAGCTTACATTAAATCATTGTGTTATATTATTTCCTAAGTGGATATTTCTCACTTTCTTTCATTTCAACTGTTCTCTTTTAACTAAAGTGCAGACACACATGTATGGAGACACACATGGGGAAGGTATATCTAATGCTGATGAAATAAGAAAGGCTAAATTCTGCAGGCAGAGAGATACTGAGCATTGACACCAGCTGGGGGAAGTTTGAGGGCAGACATGGCAAGGCTGGTTCAGCTGAGAGGTGAAAAATGTTTTAGTTATGCTATCTAAATTGATTCTGTGCAAAATTAGCCCTGCAGATCATCCACTGTAAACATGATTCTTTTGCTGCTGTGAAAAGGCAAGGGCTACACGTGTACCTAGAGTAACTCTTTGTATTTGAATTGGCTTCTGTTGAGCTGATGATCCCAACCACAGTGATTTGTCTTGTCTACCGAATGAATGGCAGCGATTCAGAAGGAAAGTGTGTTTTGGTATGGACTTTGGCCCCATTTTTTGTGCACATGAAGTGCAAGTACATAACAGATACTTTGCATCAAGAGGAAAGTTGGCAACTCATGAATGCATAGCTTTCTCCTCAAGGCCATCCAGTAGAGTGTCATTGGTACCATCATTAGAGCTTGCATCGGTCCTGAAAGAAGGGTACCTTCTCTGTACCTCCCTGGCAGGAGAAGGGTATTGAAAACAGCAACACTTACAATGATGATTTAGAAGAAAATTAAAAATCAAAGTACAGGACAATTATTAAACAGTTCTCCAGTGTTTTTTAACCCAGCTAGAGTGTTAGTACGTGTCAAGAAAGGTAGAGTCCAGGGAATCAAGTTCCTAAATAGACAAGGCACCAGTACCAGCATCCCCTTAGAAAAGTCAGAGGCAATGGAGACTAGTGCTTTTTGAGAGCAAGAGAAATGAGCCACAAAGACGCAGCTGAGATGCCTTTTAAAGAGAAGGTAAAAAGATTAGTTGTTTTTTAATGTGCATTTGTCTTCTACATCTAACAAGCTGAATTACACTAGAGTAACAAGTTTAAAAAGAGATCTAATTCTTATTTTTCTCACAACTATCTGCTAAAAAATGTATAGTTTCTCTAAAACTTGTATCCTGAAGGCTCTAATTTTTCATCCAGCAAATCAGAAATAAAAGCAAAATGGGAGTCAGGATAAAGCATTTAAAAATTACTTTATAAGGACAGGCTATTAAGGCTTACTCTGGGCTCACAGGATTATCTTAATAGATTATCTATTTTCACGCAATGGATAAAAATTGTCAAATATTTTCAATGGGATGATGTGCTCTGACTATGCCAAGAACCTAGAAGGAATGTAAGGAAGAATTTTTTTTTTTTTTTTTTTTGGAAAAGGAAAGAAAGATGGACTTGGCATTCAGAGGTACATGCCATTTGCTACAATGAACAGAGCGTCCTGCCTTTGTGCCCTGAGTTTGAGATGCTGAAGGAGGTGCAATGCTGCTGCTGAAGGAACAAAAGCAGCTATCCTAGTTTCTGGATGATACCCAGCAGCCTATCCAACACATTAGAATATTGCGCCTCTGGAAAAATGTTATAGTGGCTCCTGACTTCTGTTTTCCTTTAATTTACTTCACCAAAAGCTGACAGATTCATTCCTTAGAAATAGTTATTAACTTTTACAATTTCAGCAGCTGTCATGGACAATTATGTAATTCAGAAACCTCGAATACTTCAGGGATCTTTTTGCCTTTAAGGGAAGAAAAAAAATATATAACTTGCCCTGTAAGCTAATGGCATGTTGACAGTGTGACATCTCACCACTGAGTGCAGGGTATAATGGATGGGACTGGCGTTCCTAAACAACGCATCACTGTCAGAGTGTTGATGTGTCTGAAAAAAAGAAGTCCATCTAAGCACACATAAATGGAAGCCATTTTCAGAATTACCTGTCCATCCTGAAAATTTATAAGTAAGGCTATCTACTGATGGCAAGAATTGTGTGGCTCCTCTGTTTACAAATGCTATGGCAACCTGAGCCTTGGGGTTTAACTAAACCTGATTTAGTAGACTTGAACTTCAGAAGCAAGACATTAGACATCTGTTTCTGTGACTCGGAAGGTCTTTAGTATGCTCATTGCTGTTGATTCTTTTGCTTTTTCAGATGTCACAAGAATCTTAATGAGTTGATGGGATGCAGGAACATCACTGAAATGCAGGGATTCACACGGGGAGGAGCTTCTTGCACAACGAGCAACTGCTAGGTATCAACAGCCAAGCTGGAAAGGAGGGTATTTCAGATTTCATGCCTTGGTCTCACTTTGTTTTTAATTTCCTTTTAATTATTACATAAATTATCTTTTTTTTTCCTACTCATTTTCATTTCAGGTGACTCATAGGTAGTTTATCTTTTCTGATAGAATAGACTGACATGCTGCATGCAATGAAATAAGCAACGTGTCAGAAAAAATAGACTAAAAATGGATGAAAAACCTGGGGGAAAACTTGTCTACTGTAAAATATTCCCACCAGATATTATTAAACTGTATAATGCAAATCTCTTTTACAAGCCTTGTTATGTGATGTGTTTAAAAAGAAGAGCAAACATTCTCTTAGATTAAGATTTTATCTAAATCTTGAAGGCTGTGCTCAAGATATGGGGCTGTCTAGTCATTCAGGTGCCTGGAAAGGAAATCTTGATCACAGCAGGGAACTGTGAAACAAAATGAAAGATGGAATGAAACATTTAAGATGATCTTCACTAAAAATTCTTCATTTCATTATAATTCACTAATGAGCATAATTAGTTTATTGGCCATTGATGCTGCAATTTGCACATCCATTAGGTGCTCTGGCTAAAGGCAGAATGTGGCTTTCCTATTTGCTAATATAACACATTTCAAACGCTGTAACCAGACAGTGAACTGCTCTTCAATGGTGCTATCCAGATTTATGCCACTGGATTATTTGGTCTCTCTAAACTGCTTGCCGAGGCTGGTAATAACTTAAAGGACAGCATGAATTACTTTGAACAGGTCATATATAGGACAGCAGCAAAAAAGAGCACTTACATTCTAAGTACATCCTTTTCTTTTTAGGATACCTGAGGCTGTTTCTGTTTTAAGTGATTTGCTCTCTTTCCACTGCCCCACTGCTTAGAAGGCTGGTACCTTACGTTGAAATACCTTACGGGCTCTATTTTCGCTATTCAAGAGATGTACAGATTTGTGGAAGACCTATGCACAGAGGCAATTTTCATACTTAGAAGAGAGAAACACAAGCTGCAAATAATGCAGAGAAGTTTGAGAGCCTGCAATCATTTGGCAACACCTTTTCTAGACACTGCTTTTTCATTTTGCAGTATCAGCACTGTTATTGGATGCCATGTGTTCCCCCACTATTAGAAGGATTTCCATACATGCAGTAGAACGTGGAATGAGGGAAATTCCAACCAGACCAAATTTCAGTTGGAATCTCAAGCATTAACTAGTGCTCCTTCCTTCCCCAGCTAGTAATCAAGAATTCTCAAGCCTGAACTATAAGCCGTACAACACTACTGTTCCCTTGTTATTGGAGTATGCTAATATTACATCTCTACAGACCTGTCTAAATGAGCTCACTGAAATGCATGAATAATATTGGTAATGATATGTAAGCAAAAAAAATCAGGTTCAGTCTCTCTAATCAATGCTAGCTTGGCAAGTCCAATGAGTCAAACAATCAATGAAAAAGGCTGATCTATGTCACTGCAATCAGGGACAAACTACATCTGAATCAGAAAGCACAAATTTTACATGGTTACTTTTGACGGGACAATCTTCACAGGTAATCTTGTGCCATGTCTGCAGAAGAAATCAGTGAAGAAATCCAGAGAGTGTAGAATTCCATCATCAGAAAGTTTTACAGCATCATTTCCTTGAATTACATTTAAAAACCCCCTGTCTTTTCCAATAAAATGTTAAGATCTTTTGAAGGAGGAAGCCTGGCTCATTATTTTTAGTTCTGTTAACCATTTCAAAAGAGAAGAAAGGTATTTTTTGCCACAGCCTAAATATTCAATAACAAGTGCTGTTATTTCAGAAAATCTTAGGGTGTGGCACACAGTTTCATAGGACAAGGGCTCCAGGCTACAGTAAGATGAAAAATGTGGGGAAAACAATTGAAAATAAGTTTAATTTATAAATAGAAAGGTGATTTTTTTCTTTAAAACTTTGTTGCTGGTGAAAGCTATTCTATAATCTCAGCATACATCTTTTGACTATGCTGCATCAGATACCAAAAGGCAGAGTGAGAGGCCAGATGATAGTTGTCTGGTGAGCTTATTCTGTCTTTCACTGTCTGGCTCAACTCTGTTTCTTTATGACACAAAGGCATTTGAAAAATCTCAGTGTAAACATTTGACATAATATCTAAAATGACAGACTAAAATTGCTTGTGCTTGTTTTCCAGCTTCTGTTTGAATACACAAATGTTTAAGAAATAGGAGTAGACTGCTTCCCCCAAGGATTTTCTTCAAGTGTTTCTGTTATGCTATGACAGGCTGCAAAGAGATGGAAGAGGAACCGGATTCCTCCCAGGACCAAGACAATTAATGAGACAGGGAAGCATTCACCTTTAAGTCACTTTTTGAAATACCACACAAGATCAGTGCTCAAGTTTTTCCACAAACTGATGCTCATTCTCTAACCTTTGTGAAATGAGGTGTTGGCTCAGCCCAGAAAGGTGCTTTGGTGTGCATCACCTAACTTTCGATACAAAGTCTGGCTCCCATTGCTCACTTGCCTGCTTTTAGGGATGCCTTCATCCCCCTTCTCGACTAGAGCCCTGCTGCACACTGCGGTCACAGCTGACATGCTTTCTCTGTAGTCTTATGAAAGAAATAACATGTGAAAGGTTCATCCAAACCCGAGGCAAATGTAAGTTAGCCCTGAAAGAAATGTAAGAACAGCACACAGCTACAACTCCAATGCACGATCATAAACACATCCAATGCCAGCACTGCCATCATACAGGGCTTTGCCCTTTTGATCATCCTTTCCTTCTCAGTAATTCCATACCTGGATTAGACTAATTGTAGCTCTCTGGAGACTTAAGTCTGAGATGTTGATGGAATACGTTTTCTGTTCTGCAGTTTGGAGATCCTGGACTTCTGGTAGCATACTTTCTCAAAAGTGTAGTCTAGAAGAACGATATTTTCATAGGCAGAACTGCCAATCCAGTGTCACCCCCCCCCCGAAGACTGTTTTCAGCTGCTTACAAAGTACCAGCTGATATACAGCCCTTTTTAAGCAGTGACGGATCGTACTGGCAGTCCTAGAAAGGACTACAAAAATTTTTTTTGCCCATACATGGGAAAAGAGGAGGAAAACGTGCTTTGCACAGGTTCCCTACATGAAACAGATGGAAATGGAAAGGGTGTAAGAGCATAAGTGGAAAAGGGAGTAGTAAAAATCTCATAGGAAATAAGAAATAGTAAAAACAAGTTGAGAAAGGAGAGAGAAAGATAAAATGAGGACCCAGAGGGAGTTGAAGAATGAGAAGTTAGCAAGCAAGAGCTAACAAGATAGAAAAGAGAAGAAAAGTAGCAACCAGGTAGAAGATGGGACCCCACCAGAAACACAGAAGCGTGTAAACACTGGATGATTTTAACTTAGAGTTACAAACTGAGTTCCAGGCTTTTCTGTTCCTGTGTTCAGCAAGTCGGCATGGAGCCCATAGGCTAACTGTGCATTTCTCCAGTGATGATGATGAGTCCACAGATCCACTCTGATTATCATGTGTATTACTGGCTTTGTGTCATTAAACTGATAGCCATAGCCGGAGAGGTGAATAGAATTTACAGAACTTGGAGGATTTCTTATGTGAGATGGAATTATGGATAAGTTTAGAAAATTGTATTAAAGTACAAGCTGGAAAAGAATGTTAAAGCTGTGAAGTCAGGCATTCAGAGGATACAATATATGTCCAGCTTGTAAATTCTGAAATAGTATTTATTTATATGGTCACATAGTGTTTTTCTCATCCATTTTATCTATATCTCCTCTAGAAGCCGTGTGTGCTTTTTTCAACATAATGGTGGAATATGCAAACAAAAAATATCCTCTCCTGGGTCACACAAACAGCCTGTCATGCCGAGCGTTGTACGCGTTAGAGTGTCAGTAGGATAAGCAGTGCTAGGAAAGTATGTGAGCCTGATCACCCTCTGGTCCCCTCCACTTCATTCTTCCCATTCGTTGGTGCATTAGGGATATTTGAGGGCACATCCCTGCCTTTTCTATTTAATATTCATGTACTGACTTGCTGTCCGCAGAGTGGAATAGACATCTGGAAGTCATCTGTCTCTGTCTCAGGACAGGATTAGCTATCCTTGACAGGTACATATCCAGCGTATTAAAAAAAAAATCCCTGGTGAGGAGCTCTTCTGTGTGTTTTCTAATGTGATCTACCTGTTCTGCTTACCTTCAGAAATCTTTCCCTGATGTTTAACCTAACCCTCCTTTCTTGTAATTTAGGCCATTATTTCTTAACCTTCACACCATCAACATGGCAGTAAACTTTTCTACCTTTCCCAGCAGTCCTCTGGAAGTAATTTGCAGCAAGCTAAATACCCTGTCATAACATAACAGTTGAAATGAGCATCAGCAATAAAAAACTCCTATGATTTAAGCTGCCTGCACCATGGGTACTCTGGCTATACTTACATGAATATACCAAGGACCATTCTCTGGCATTGGGGCCAGTTGGGAGGGAATGGCCTGTGCGTGCTATATACTCGCTCTCTAAAGTAGGATGGCCATCAGCTAAAATCATACTGGCTACTGCTGTAATATCTAAACAGCATAGGTTGTCATGTTCCTTGCCCTCATGTAGTTTAATTTACTAGTATATAGTCTAACCTATACAAATAAAAATAAGATAAGGAGCCAAGCATTGATACATCTAGCTGAAGTATTGCAATTCTTTATTTTTTGTTTATTAATTCCAGAAAGCTACTTGTTCATATACTGGGCCTTTAAGGACCTCGTGGAAAAAAAATGGCATTAATGCACATGCACAAATATAAGTCTTGATTTATAAGCTTTCTTTTCTTCCCCTCCATTACTCATAAGAAAGCTCTTACCTGTGCTTGCAGCCTCCCTTTATTTTTCAACTCCTTGTTTTCCATCACTTTCCAATTCCAACCTCATATAATTTTCATTTCTTATTTTGCAGCACTTCTAAGAATTGACCTTTTATCTGACCTTTCCACTGAATGCATGCCACACACCTTTACCTATATAACTTTCACAATGGACTTTTGACCCTTTGATGTCTTCTGACCGTTCTGATGAGATGCAGCGGCATATATAATCTCTCCCCACCCAGCAATGTCACCACACTCCTTGCACCTGTCATTAGCCTTAAAGCCTCGTTTATCGAGGCTGAATACTGTTTTCAGCCTGTGCACAGTTTTCTTGATGAGCACAGATCCAGTTTCTCCCAGCATCCTCTTTCAGTGTGTCCAGTTCCTGTCACACAGGAGTCTTTATACATAGCTCTTTTTTTTCTGTATGTTTTATTGAGTATTTCCCTCTCCATGCTTGCAGCAAAGCCCCTTTCCCATTGTATCTGTTGGTAATCCTTTATTTCTTCACTACCCTTTTCCATTCACTTGCTCTACCAAAAGCAATTTCCTTTCCCAATCATCAGATAATATTTATGCATTCAAATCTGTGAAAAATAATAGAAATATCCCATTTCAGAAGCAGAGAGGCCAAATAGCCAAAATTAAGCTGTTTCGCTTGATGGGAACTGCTTTCTGTACTGTCTTGTCCTTCAAATACCATTTCAGCCCTAGTTTAGCTTTTCTCACTGAGCAAAGAGTTCATCTATCAACTGATAATATGAAAGATTAAAACTTTTCATATCCAGCCTAGATAGTCCCTTATAAGCAGTCCCTTGGCTAGGAAGAAAACATCAATAGAAACATAATTTATCTTCCACTCATCACCCAGAGGCATTCTCAAGCACTTTGGAAGCAGATCTGGAGTTCACAAGCAGGCAGAGCACCAGCACGCAGCCTCAGCACCCAGCAACGCAAGCGTGCCCAGTTAAAGATTGCGTCTGTACGGGGAGGGATTTGGCAGGCACAGACACTTATGCAGCTCTGCAGAGCTAGACACAGGTCTCCAGTTTAAATCTAAACCTTAAACTCTGCCAGAAAATTTTAATTAGAGTAGAAATCAGAGGAATTCCACCCATACACCCCACACCCCCGTCCCCAGTACCCGGACTGTTGTAGTGTTTGTGAGCAAAAGTCCCTGAATGGTCTTATTCAGTGGAGCCTGCTAACCTGCGGCCCCCGCTCTGACACCTTCTGTGCTCAAACCCACTGAGCTCAGGAGCCCAGCACTTAGCACTCCGTTTCCTTATCAGGCCCGAGGTAGCATGGGCATTTCTTCTCACCACTTACACAGATTTAAGCAAACTGGATCATATTCCGCTTTCATGTTTCTACCCTAATGCAAGAGTTATTTCATTCACACCCTTGCATCCACTTTGGAAGATTTCACAGGCCAAAATACTTTTACACATCAAAGCAAAACTCTCCAGGCTGCTCGTAAATGACTCCACAAGCATAAAACAGACAACCATATTATGCCACTGTGAGAACACTTTTTTTCTGTACAAAATCTTCAGAAGACAAACAGGGTTTCAGATTTATTTTATCTTTTGTTTCTTGCAGAAAATTATCTAGGAGCAGATTATAATGCAGAAAATTCAGGAAAAGCTTCTCTTGGCTGATTAGGTTACTAAGGCACTATTAGGTATGAGGAGGAGATTGATCCAGGGGAATCAATTGTGCTGGAAAAGGTTATATATGTTTTCAGAAAGAAAATAGAGGGAGGAGGAGGGGAAACCACAACACAGGCAAAAATAGCTTTCGATAAGCTGCCCTTGGTTGCCATGGTTCCTTACTTGTCCTGTCAATAATAATCATGAATAATAATACCTATATGAGAGTCAGACATAATCACACTGCTTATTGCTACTCTCACAAACATACAGAAATTGCTACTCCCACAGCATATTCAACCTTTCTTTCTCCCTGAACAGAGCATGATGCCACACTGCGGGATTGCTTCAAATAGGTCTTGAACTTCCCAAACAGCTTGGGACCTCAGAGTACAGTGCTATGGGCTCCCTTTTCCCCTGTACTCAATGATGTTCTTGCTCTTTCCCCCTTCAGAGGCCATATGGTGTCTCCCACCCGGAACGTGTCCCCACTCAGGGCTGCCTCCCCAGTCCTCTCCCAAGGGCTCTCCAGAGACGTTCTCTGCAAGGATGCAGGTCTGGGGTCCTTCCTACCTCCCTTATGTAGCAGAGGCGTAGAAGGACAAGGAAGGAAAATGATTGAAGATTGACCCTGTAAGGTATGTCAGGACAAAACAGAGCAAGAGCATGAATATTTCTTTGTGGCTCTAATGAAGGAAAGCTGTGCTTTCCTTCCAACTAAATCCTTTCCGACTCTTTTCTGTGGCAGAAGCAAGAGCTGAGAACACAGATAATGTCTTTTTGGTGGTGGTGGGGAGGATGTGAGGTTTTCTCACTTGGTCAGATATTGATGTCTAACTGCATCACAGTAGATCCACTTCAAGTCACACACTGATATTCCTGAGAACAAGTACTTAACTGCTAGATTTTAGTTGTTTCAGAAATTAATTGACACACCAAAGCCACTTGCTTGACTGTGGGAAATTGTGTTTAAGAGTAATCTAGGGCTCAACTCCTTTCCTCCACACCTCCCTCCCCTTGAATTTCTCTCAGCTTTCTACACATAGGTTTAGCAGGTGTGACCTCAGAGGAAGTTGTCACTGTTCAGCAGTATCTTGCCTTTGGCATAAAGTCACATTTTCCACTGAGTTCTGAGCCACAAAAGGATCCAGAAGTCACCGCGTTGCAAGCAACTGGTAGTACCTTGAAGGTCTGAGAAGCAGAGTAGGCAGGTACATGCTTGCCAAAGGTACTGCTTTTTGAATGCCAAATCATCCATTCTTTTTTCATTCACATTTTATTAAGAAAATAGATAAGCATCCATATATTTTACATTCAAATAATTAAACATTAAGTTAAAAATTATTTTTTTATCCATTGTAACAAAATAAGAAATATATAATCATGTATATTATTCACATTTTATTCAAGAGTGCTCATATCCAAATCACACATTGAATCTCCTGATTGCATGAAAGTTTTTCCAGTGATGACAGTTGCTCTAATAAAAGATGCTGTCTTGATCTGCATGTTTCCTCCATGACATCCTTAGACACTAGCACAGCTGTGGCATTTTTGCTACAGACCTTTTCTTGCACTGTACCAGAGGGCCAAAGGACTCCAGACTCTTCTGCAAAGATCTTAAAAAGATTTGTAAGGCAAGATGCCAAGGGAACACATGGAGACTTGACTGCCATGCTCAAGCTAGCAAATGTTTTCTATAGTAATTTTGGAGGAGTTGGGATTTTCCAGAGTAACTTGTGATATTTGGTTGTCTGTTTTCCAATTTCCCTTTTTTTGGAAATCTTTAATGATTTTATCCTCTGAAAGCAGGATATGTGTAACTAAAGTTTAAACATTTGCAAAATGAAGACGTGCCCCTTTCCAGTTATCTTCTGAAAGAGTAGGCTCTTCACATTTTACACCATATAGAACAAGGAACGATTTTAGTAGAGTAGGAAAGCAAAGACTGAGACAACCCTCAAACATTATGGATGCAGCAACTCAAAGCCTTTGATCCTGAACAGATTTTAGACATTGTCACTTGCACATTTATGAGAGGAGATGGGAGGAGAGATTAAAAGCAGCAAAATATTGGGATAGAACAAACCTGATGTGTTCTGCTTATGTTTTAACAATATAATCACTCTCATGCTGATTTATATACTTTCTTAATTTGCAAGATGTGTTGAAAATGACAGCCAGACACCAGAATGAAATTGTTTTCAGACAGCAGAGGAGCACCTACCTCTATAGGAACTTGGATCTAAAGTCAGTCCCATTTTTTGCTACTGATTACATTCTCCATGATATTTAGTTTTATTATAATTACTTTAATTACAATACTAATAATTAATAGTTGACATTATAGCTTGCTTGCAAAGTACTCAAGGGAATGCAATGTAACATAATAAACACAAATGCAACATAGAAGCATATTCTTTGAAATTTGTAATCAGAGGGAAATGATGCATAATTTAGTATTTGAAGTTTATTATTAGAAGGATGAGATCACCAACTTTTTTCCAGATCATAGAGCCTTTACTTCTGGAACATAAATACTAGATATGCACTCAACTAGATGTGAAATTTTGGAGCAACACTGAAGATGATCTTTCCCCACAGCTGATAAGAGAACAATGTCATGTGCACTCTGAAGCAAGAGAGCTGTTCCTCTGGTTTTTTTCACATGTAGAACTTGATTTACCTACCTGTTTTCTAATTGTCAACAGATGCTGAAAAATAGCTTTCTTTCCAATGAGTCTGCTCTAAAAAAATCAGCTTCCAAGATATTCTGTATAACCTGTTTTTTCAGAACAAGTGTTAGTTCTTGTTGAGAAGAGTCTTTTATATTTCACATATTTTTCTGATTCCAGCAAGCTTTCTTTTCACATATTTGAAAAAATCATATGTCAGGACCACTTGAAAAAGAGAGAACAACAAAAGTGGCCACCAGATAACCTGTCAATGCCTATATTTCTGCCCTTTGACTTTATCTATTCCAATATAGCATTTTACTGTTCATAAATGACACAGGTCTGTTTTTTTACACTGGCAAACAGAATTCTTCACTCTGCCATCTTAAACTGTTACTGTACAGTTGCGGTTTGTTAAGATCTTTAAGGCCTTACTCTACCTGATATTTTGTGGTCCACTTACAGCAAAAGAGCTTACTGGAGAACAAGTGGTTGTATAGTACACACCACATATTGAATTGCATCTACCATTCCACTTTATCAGATTTTTTAAAGCCATAGCCATCTATACCATAGGCTTCTTGTTGGTAGCTTGTTTCTGACCTTGCACTGGCAGAAAAGTCTTACAAATAAAAATCTGTCCAATATGTTGTTATTGCCATGTTATTGCTAATACATCACCACACATCTGATGCCATTGTGCGTGCTCTTTTTGCATTGCAATTGACTGTCAGATGGAAAACTACACAGCCATTAAATCCTGGCAATCAATCTTCAGCAAAGAAAAGACCGTGATATTTCTGCTATAACTGAATTTATAGGAACCCTCAGCTACCACAAGTAGCTGTGACAGCACTGTGCAATATACCAGCAAGGCTCATTTGTAAACTGGGTAGCTTGATGGTTATGTTATTCTTCTCCTGCAGCAGACATTTCAGGTTATGCACTCCAAGTACTTTGAAGGGGAGGAAGGCAGGACAAGATTACCCCCAGGAAAATTACAGAAAGCAAATACATGTTATTATAATAATTTTTAATTATAATTCACATTTCTGTGGTATTCTAGGAAGCCTGTACTGTTTGGTAGAAAAAAGCCCCTTTCTATTAGCAGGTGTTGATCCTGCTGACTCGCCAAGGATAACAATTTTTCCCATACTGCTTGTATGCAACAAATTCAGATCCTCAATAATTTCTTTCTACTAAATCTAGTATCAAAGAAAAATGTTGGAAAAAAGTGTGGGGGAACTTATTTTCTCTATTTATAGAAACTTCAAATTGTGTATACAGGCATCAGACCAAGCCAGTAAAACAACATCTCACAGATAGCAGAGTGAAACACAGGAAAAAATGTAGGGGTCTTCTCAAATGATTTGCATGTGTCCCTCATGTAATACTTCAACTTTGTATAAACTATTTGTATACTAAGTAGTTAAACTGCACAAAATTTAAATCAGAGACAGACTTCAGAAAAAAATATGAATAATTTTCCAGTCATGGAGTCAAGATTATGACACTCACACAGCAAAGGGGGCATATTTATTTGTGTCCCTTTGGTAATAAATGTTTTTTTACTTCTAGAAACTAAAAAATAATTAACAGCAAACCTTGTGCATGCTCTTCCTCATGACTTTCAGTGCATAGTACACAGAAAGCAAGCTATCATCTTCTGGAAAATGTATAAATACAGCAAGAAACAAGTGAGAAGAAAATTAGATACAAGAGATATTTTTTGGATGTTCAAAAAAAAATCCTAAATTCACAATTGTGTACAGCCTTAGGCATATGACTTCAAAACAATCAGCTGATCCGAGCTTTGATCAGGAGAGTCACCTGTTGCAAAATAACTTCATTTTTGTAGCATGCAGCTTAAACAGCATCAGAACACTTTTTCAGTAAAATGTTGGTGAATCAGCATCACTATGAAATGCAGCTAGTTGTACTGCATCTCAGCAATGAGAGGCATTTATATGAGCTGTAAATCCCAAACAATAGAAGAAAAAAATACATTTATTGTAGAAGACTGACTTTCTGTCACACCTCACAACATGGGACTTGAGATTCTTGAAGGATTACACTGCATAAGGAAGTATAAGAAATACGCAGCAGGAATAGTATGGAAATCTTACTAGGTACCACTTTGGTGTCTTATGTCCTGATAGAAGAGGATTAAAATCCTTTTCTAAAAAGCTATCATCATACCCTTGATACCTATATACCTGTACTGATTGCTTCAACAGAGGCTTTGGCCTTAATTTCCTGTGGTAATCATTCCCTACTCTACTTGCATACTGTATGGAGATGTGTTTGCTTTTATCATGCTGGAATTTCCTGCTTTTCACCTAAAGTCTTTCACCCTTTATGTGCATAGCAAGAGCAGAAGAAATGAAGCCCCTACTTTTCTTTCACCATGTCATTTGTCATTTTATATGTATTTTTTCAGGCTTGTTATTGGGTTTTTTTCAACGTAATCAATCCTAATCTAAAAATCCTCTCTGGCTGCTTTCATTGATTCATTTTTCATTTTCTTTGACATCCACAAACCTACTCCAATTCTGCTATATTATTTTCCAGGTGGAAAAGCAGCAGCAAATACACGCAGAAAGACTGCACCGCTGATTTATCTAACATCACTGAGTTTATCTAGTGTGCTCCTTTTTCTTGTACTTAAAGATTTTTCTCTTATACACCCATTGGAAGATGTACACAGTATTAATGCTCATGTAAAACCCAAGGTCTCCAGTTGAACTCCAACACTCAAACACAAGGGAAGAGGGAGCTCTTTGCCTAAAAGCTGGGAAGGGGAAAACAAGGCAAAGAGCAATCAATTGATTTACTAACATTGCCAGGCTAGGTTACAGTTCACTATCCATTAGATTTCAATAATGCTTACCTATGTACATACACCTACACAATTGCTTACATGGCTGCATATTTCTGGGATACAGTAGGTGGAACTTGCAAGCATAACCTGTGGGGTGTTCCTAATGACAACAGGTTGAGATTAAACAATGCTTTATAACAGATACATAAAAATACATTTATTTACCTATTACACAGGTAAAGGTGTGCCATACATCCTATTGTGTAACATCATTAGATGTTGATTTTCTAGGTAGAGTAACTGCAAGGTTTATTAGAAATTAGATTGATTAAAATAATTGTTAGGTTTGACTTTGGGCTGTTAGTGCTCAAGATTGTAACAAAATAGGTACATAAAAGTGATCTTTATGAATTCTATGAGACATAAAGACAGCCTAATTAAAAAAAGATTGAATCTGGGGCATTTGATCACCTTACATTCATCATGTTTTCTAGGGGAAAAAAAGTTAATGTGAAACAAAATGAATGCAGAAAACCCAAGACTGGAGGAAGGGAAAGAACTTGATAAGGTAAAAAATCATATCCAATGACATATGCCTAAATTCCAAAGAGGATAAATTAGTAGAAGTAGACAGGAAAGTAAGAAAAGTCTGATTAAATATTGCACTTTCTAAATTAAGCTACACAGGATAAATGCAAAGGAAAACACAAGCCCGTCAGGAAGCTTGAATCCCTATAGCTCCACTGTAAAGCCTTGCTATGCTTCAGTTACACAAGCATCAGCGCAGTTCTCTCCTGTATTTAGTTAAAATCCTCTCTAAAGGCCAAATTCAGAGAAAGGTAAATGGCTTGGGATCAAATCAAAGCTTTTAGTGACTTGCCTGTCTGCTCAAAGCACGTGCATATGTGCCATTATGCTAGCAGTGTGGAGATATTCAGAGGCAGAAACAGAAAGTTAGACAGACTTCTAACAAAGTCGCCCTTTATGCCTTTGAATATCTTTCTCCCAAGGCTTTTTTTTAGAGCTGAAGAAATGGTGAGACTCAGTGTAAGAAGCTTATTATATTGTAGTGTTATGAACAGTACTTCAAAGCTTCGCTTCTCCCAGTTCAATTTTATAACAGTAAAGATCTTTCTGGAGTTTGACATTAATACAGATATTCCTGTGTGCTCAAGCCAGTATGTAACATGTAAGATACTTCTATCAATCCATTCATTAAGCTGTCATGATTTCAGGTAGCTGGTCTATAAATGTTTCCTCAAGGGGTGATGAAAAGTTACAGACTTCTAGAAGGTTACCTAATATGTTAACTAACTCAAATAGTGTTCACAACCTGAAACAAATGCTATGGAGAGTTGGCTAATGTTTAGGCCTTGGCTGCCAAGGAGCAGTTGAAAATTGAGTTACATCACCTGACAAAACAGAATAATAATAATGCTACCCTAATCCTGATACTGTCATATATAACTTTGTAAGGTGATGTGTGACTTACCTTCAGAAATACTACTTTAGCCATCCTCTCACACAACAATTTAACAAATACCTAAAAATCAACAGATTTTTCTGTACCTAGTTCACAAACACTATGTATTTCATACTTTACATAGAAGTTAACAGGTTTCTGTACATTATCAACATAAGCCATCTTTGAATATTGACCTCTTCATCCATCCTCTCCATCCAGACTTACAACAACTTACATACAGTTTTTTGTAATTTATGTAATTTGCAGATGACACCAAACTGGGTGGTAGTGTTGATCTGCTGGAGGGGAGGAGGGCTCTGCAGAGGGACCTGGACAGGCTGGATCGATGGGCCGAGGCCAACTGTATGAGGTTCAACAAGGCCAAGTGCCGGGTCCTGCACTTTGGTCACAACAACCCCATGCAGCGCTACAGGCTTGGGGAAGAGTGGCTGGAAAGCTGCCTGGTGGAAAAAGACCTGGGGGTACTGACTGACAGCCGCCTGAATATGAGCCAGCAGTGTGCCCAGGTGGCCAAGAAGGCCAATGGCATCCTGGCTTGTATAAGGAACAGTGTGGCCAGCAGGAGTAGGGAAGCGATTGTGCCCCTGTACTCGGTGCTGGTGAGGCCGCACCTCGAATACTGTGTTCAGTTTTGGGCCCCTCACTACAAGAAAGATGTTGCCTTGCTGGAACAGGTCCAGAGGAGAGCAACCAAGCTGGTGAGGGGTCTGGAACACAAGTCATACGAGGAGCGGCTGAGGGAACTGGGGTTGTTTAGTCTGGAGAAGAGGAGGCTGAGGGGAGACCTGATCGCCCTCTACAACTACCTGAAAGGAGGCTGTAGCGAGGTGGGGGTCGGCCTCTTCTCCCTGGTAACAGATGATAGGATGAGGGGGAATGGCTTGAAGCTGCACCAGGGCAGGTTTAGGCTAGACATTAGGAAAAACTTCTTCACCGAGAGGGTTGTCAGGCTCTGGAATGGGCTGCCCAGGGAGGTGGTGGAGTCCTCATCCCTGGAGGTATTTAAAAGGATAGATGAGGTGCTTAGGGACATGGTTTAGTGGTGGGATGGCAGTGCTAGGTTAACGGTTGGACTCGATGATCTTAAAGGTCTTTTCCAACCGAGGTGATTCTATGATTCTATGATTCTATGTTTCCCAATGAAATGGCAAGGGGTCTTGGCTACTGGGGGTGAAGCAGTGCCTCTCACCCAGGATGCCCATGAGTCCATGCGAAGACATGAGCAGCAGTAGGAGCACGCACAGCTGGGACATTTGGTGGGTCTAGTCTGTTGGTGTAGTGAGCCCCATGAAGAAGCTTGCCTGTGCTTGTTTCACATCTCATAGGTGCTGACTCTCTTACAGCATCGATTGGGTGCTGTAGGAAGTACCACAAGATTTTCTCACTAGTGCTTTGACGGCCAGAGCATTGCTCCCTGCTGTGGCAATCCTGCAGCAGAAGATAGACTCGCAGGGCTCTCCAGTTCCTAGCCTAATGTCGCAGGTCAGCTTGTGATCTCAGACATCTACAATCACATCTTGAAGTGTTTATTAATCAGTCACAAACCATACTGAAGTCTCCAGTTGCTGTTCCTGCCCTGACCATCCTGGGGGCTCCCGTAGACTCACGTTGCTTGTGTGTGCCTCTCCTCTACTGGGGCCCCAAACTGGGTGCAGCAATCTAGATGCTCTCCAACATAAAATGGTGCCCAATATGCAGGTTATATAGAGATGGGATTGGTTGATGGTTCAGTGAACAAAAGAATATACCAAAAATGTGTGGCTGTTATATTTTTCCTATGACACTATCACTTACTCTCATTTTCATATAGTTCACTAAAGGTTCAAAATGGAAGAAGAACTCAATAATAAAGAACATAGCAAGAAAGCCAATAAGAAGTGGCATTAATCCACTCTGATGCTCAAAGAATTTTTCCTACACATTTAAGCTTCCTGCAGGAGCATACAACTGTCATGAGCAGATTCTTTCTTGTGCACAGCAGAGGCTGCTGATTACATTTCCCAGCCCCACTTTTGACACTGGACTACCCATCAGACTGGTTCAATTTACACTTAACTGAGTATTACTGGGAACACATACCTACTAGGGAACATCAGAACATAATACATTGCAACTATTTCTCTCTGATTCAACTCCACCTCAAAACAGGTCTTCAAGCAAAGATGCAAAGATCTGAGTTCATTGTACTGCTTCAAGGGACTCGTGTGAAGTACTAGAAGAAAACTCTTAATTTTGTCCTTCTTTGGTACTGACAGTCCTTTTAGTCCCTTTTATGATATTTGCAGGCACTGTGGCCCAGACTTGCAAGTACTTAAGAGATTAACTTCCACTGATTTGGACACTGAATACGCTTGCGAATCTGGTCTCAAAACCTTGTTTGATTGGTATTTCAACAGAACATGACCAAGATGGTGAGAGCACAAACTAGCAGGCAGAAGTGGCAAGTGTATGCAAAGCCAGACAGAAGGATTGCAGAAAGCCTGCAGCATGTCTCATTCAAACTAGAGCAGAGAACTCCTATATCACTTCCTTCAGAGGACTTCTCACTTGAATTTTTATTTATATTATCTTATATTTCAATGTAAAGAGAACACATGGAAATCATCAAACATGAAATAGTGTATTATCTGTATTAGAAGCTTTCAATTTCCTTAATCTGTATATTTTTAAGTTCTTGCAATGATGATGTGCAAGCACTTTTTTAAAGACTCAGATCTGTTGATTATACAGCATAAATGACCTTTCCTTTTCTGAACCTCCACATAAGAAGGATATGACATGACAAAGGCATATAGATCTCTGGCAGTGCAAGAGAGTACTCTACTAACAACTAGGTCAAGATGCAAACCAAGATGACATATTCTTTCATTATCTGTAATTACTTTTAGTGACTTGCTAAGCATTTGTAATGTGTTTAGTACAAGGTTTGATTGGCGTTGTTTCAAACAAAAGAGCATGACAATGGCAAATGCCATGAACATATCCATTAGAAACAAATATTCCATTACTTCCTCACTCTGCTCCATTTCATTTGTTTTGTCAGTAAGTCAAGTATCTACCCTTTCATTTCAAGTTATAGGGAATTTTGCAAAAATGCAAAAAACTACAGATATCTGATAAAGACTTGTAGAAGGAATGCTTTTAACAAACTGAAAGCCTTAACAAAGCTATGTCTACATTAGCAAATCATCCAGTGTAATAGGAATGGATCGGCAGACGGGAGCTGTTGATGCCGAGGACCCAATATCTTCACTATACACAGCCTTACAGATTTTACTTCAGACTAGGTTTAGTCTGGTCATTGGGACTGAACATCCCCTCTCCATGCATGTGACCAAGCTGTCCAAAGTAGCACTCACTGGTTGAAGCCTTTATATCTGCAGGAGGACTAGAAGTGCATCTGGATGCATGCCTGGAGCAGAATTTGTTTAGTTTCCTCTGAAGAGACTCATTCCCAGACAGCAGAAGAGTCCTGCAGAACAAAGCAAACTGCAGGGAGTGGGGACAGCTAGGGAATTTGCTTTGAAACTGCACTGCCGCTTTAAAGACAAATGCAGATTCAGTCAGGTATTCTTCTGCCTAGCGCGACAAATACTTGAAAATGTTCCAGCTTTAAGCATTGAGTAATCACATTGTTTGCAGTTGTACACTACTGTTGGTGACAAGGCTAACTAATGCATGCTCAAGGCCCTGCAGGATCATGCTGTAATACGTTCCTGCATTTAGTAGGATCATACAAGTTGTTTATTCACTCTACCATAGGATGTTTTCATTGACAGCATTGGATTTTTGATCTAGGCGTGTCAAAGTCATGTTTACTGTACTGCACCGATATCTGAAATACGGTTAAAGAAGCACATAGTTAAGGATCAGGTTCACAATTAAAGAATAGAGAATACCAAGAAATATATGTTGATCTGGAATAGTCCTCAAGCTTTTAAACCTGAAAGTAGAGGTAACTAATCCAGAGAATCAGCAGAACAAAGACACAATACAACTCAGACTATTTTCCATTTATATGAGCAATACACACAGCTGCTTCCGTAGCTTCCACTATAAAAACAAAACACTACCATATTTTAAAGTAATGGTCCAAGATAATATAGCTGTACAAGCACGGAATAGCTTTCTACAGTGTTTCAAGCTATTCCTGTAATATTTTCATAAGCGATAAAGAGCTGTCTCCTACACTACTCCAGTCAATGAGAAATTTGCATTCAACCAGGATTACGAACAGAGGCCCTGAATCAAAGCTCTTAAGAATTTCTAAGTCTCATTGAGGTCAATGTAAAGCAAGCTTGCACTCAAGTGCTTTGCTAGGAGGAGGAAAAATGCTCTTTGTTTTTATGTTTCGCCTGTTTGTCTAAGTAAACAAAAAAGGCAGTCGAAGCTGATTTTTAATTTTTGCCTTCACAGCTCTGAAACAGAGTGGCTCAGCTGGAAGATGTGGAAATTACCCTGTGGCAAGAGGCTATAGAGACACCACAGCAAGTGAGAAAGCAGCACAGCATTGATCTTCCCTATAAGTTAATGTTCTGCTTCTGGTGGCAAGTAGATGTGAACTGACTCCAAGTCTCCGCGTTGTCTGGTTTATATAGCCAGGGTATTTAAATATAAGATTTTTATACTGCAATAAATAAATATTTTTTACCTGCAAACTCTTTTTCACAAGGAGCTTGATAAATGCTGACCCATCAGTCTACCAAATGTAACAGAATGGTAACAAAATGGTAAAATGACATTATGAATGTGAATTCTATCAGGGAATTAACATAGTTTACAGACACACAAAGACAAAAAAACCCTTTTTGTGCAACAGAGCAAAGATACAAATCCCTGATTCTTGTAAGTGAAAGGTCAGCATCATAAAGATTAAAACTGAAGTTTCACTCTGTATATTACAATGCACAAATATTTTAAGCGGTAGTGTAATGAACTACCATACCTGCCTTGGGCTGTACAGTGATCTTTGTATTTATCATGAATCCATTCCACATCTTTCCTTGACAGGGTCTTCCCTCACCACTAACCTCAGACTCAGAATAAGAATGCTTGCGCTTCCTTGTGCTGCTTACAATGGAGTCATGAGACAGGCTATACCCAATTTATTAAATTTTCCTTTAACAATATAATATTGGAGTATATTGCGGAATATCATTGGAATGATATTGGCACATCATTTTGTTTTGAGTCAGTTTCCACTTACAATCTTGTGCACTCAATCTTTAGAAAGTGAAGGTCTTATCAGAGAAACTAAATCAAAATCTGATTCTCAGTCTACACTTTCAGCAGAAGATAACATGCTCCTGAGCAGACACAAGACACTTTTTAAACTTTAGTAGGAATGGAACAAGTGAGATTGTACACAACTAATTACTGTATTTCAAAGCAGTCTGCTGTTTCTAGAGTCACTGAGTGACTCTGTTTTTACTAATTGCAAAACTTCAAACTCTTAGTACTACTTAAACTTTTACCTGCTGTGTTAATGTGTGTATGCACAACCTAAGAAGGTTCATTGCAGAACACATCAGTGGTAGGTAATTTCCATTAAGAAAAAAAATTTTACAATCAAGTCACATCTTAAGGAAAGAAATAGATTATTTTTTAAAGGAAACACAGGCAATAGTAAGAAAAAAGCTAAGAAAAGGGAATTTTATCAAAAAGGGAGGGATTGAAAGACAGAAGTGCTGCTTTTTTTCTGTTTTTTTAATTAAATATTTTGACACATGCAAATATGCTTTTAACTAAAAGCAGCTCTTGCTTGTTATGAAAAAGTTGGTTGGGATTTCTCTAAAAATGTATGTCCCATGTGAAAGAGAATTTCTTGATCAGTAGATACATATCAGCAAGGCCATCATGATCATATGAATCCTAAAATAACTGCCTCTGAAAAGGGAACTGTTGTACAATTAAATTATCTCTTTCCTGAAAGGTTTTTCAGATATACAGACACTTAAATGCAATTTACATACCTGCTGCCCACGTTATCTTAGGAAAATGTTACTTTTGAGGAAATCCAATCTATGCATAAGGTATCAGATATCTAGATAAAATTTCACCAAAATAAATGAGGATGGATAAATTGTTGGTGACTTCTGACATAAACCAGTAGACTAGACTACAGAATCGCATGAGTGTGAATAACTAGATTGCACAGAGACAAAGCAGAGACTAGCAACAGAATCCAGCACTTCATTTCTTCTTTCTCCACATGAGAGCCTTTCATTCATATTTTCCATTGTAGCATAAGGAATTCTTTCCAGCCACAATTCCAATCCATTTCAGTGAAAAAAAAAACCAAAACAACACACTGTTCTTCAACCAATCTGCTGCAAAACCAGAGTATTGCCCCATTACAGAACTCAATAGTAAAAATCTCATTCTCCTCTCCATTAACCAACCCATTTCCGACGGTGGTGATGAAAGCAGTTCCCCAGACATGTTTGTTGTGATACTTCTGCTTCCCAAATCCCAAACGATTTTACTCAGCAAGAAGAGGTGGCACATTAAGAAAAATGAAGAAGTCCCTCAAACACACAATCAAAATTGCTGCTTTTTGCTGTTAACCCCTCAGGAACGGATTCCCTCAAGCAAAGGCAGAGGACCCAAGACTGCCTCTTGTGGCCCAAATAATTCCCAAGATCCTGCAGCACCTCCCAAGTTCAGCTCCTGTTCCATCTTAACACTGTTAGACCTTCTGCCAAAGCGTTTGTTTTCTATGTGCCCTTTGTTTCTGATATGTTTAAAGTGAGAGTGGATCATCCAGGCAGTCTCTAAGGTGGTTTTGGCAGGATCTTGGCCACCAGCTGTGGGGTGTGGGATCTGGACAGCCTTCTCAGTGCCTTCCTTCCTCTCTCCTTCATGTCTTCCAGCTGCAGACTCCCATCCTAGCGCCTCCCAGGCAAAAGATGGATTTGCACCTCTTCCTTTTGGGCAGAAACACCCATCCTTAAGGGTATTTTCTCTCTTTGGCACCCTTCCCTGGGATCCAACTGCTGGATGGTTCAAAAAAAACAAAAGCCAAAATCCTCACGGTTTACCCGGTAATGCACTCAGAGCAACAGCCTACAGCAGCCATTCTCAGATGAGTGTAAATCTCAAATCCGCGTAGTGAAAAGTTAACTACTTTTTTAAGTGAAGAGAACCTCCCATGTTTACAGAGTAAGGACAAAAGTGGCCTTCTGTGTAGCAGCAGGCACAGAAATTCATGGGGCTGGCCTCCAAGGGATTTGGAATCATCTATATCTCCTTTTAATTGTTAACATAACTTAAGTGAACTAGACAGCTGACAGTAGGTGCTGAATTTCTTAAGAGGATGAATATTTTATTTAACTTTCAAGCAAATCAATCCATCCACCGGCAATTTTTCAGAAAGTTAATTCTGCATTCACCACAAAGCCAAACAGCTGGATTCTGTCTTCATATATTTAAACCAAATGAGCTTACAAAGGAAACTGAATGAGCCGCAAGGTAAAAATTCCCAAACCAGTGCTTCAAGCTATAAATGTGATATCCATCTCTAGATATGCTGGACTGATGTGAACTCCTATCTTTTGCCAGAGCCATGCTACTTGTAACCTCTCAGGAAGCAGATGCTACCTTCATATTGTTGTGTTCAAATCACTGCTTAGGCCAAACCCAAAGCATAAAAATGACTACTAGATATGAATCAGATCCAGCTCAATCCCCTCTCACTCCAAACAATATCACAGCCCAGGAAATTACTACATACGCAAGTTAAAATTATTTTCCATCTCCTATTCCCCTCTTCCATTATCTCATACCTTCCCACCTTTCTTACCTCCTGTTATTTTCACAAGAGTCAATAAATTGCTTCACAGCAATTTTACTATTTCTTCTATTATTCCCTTGTTTCTTTAGCAAGCAGTAAATAACTCTGCCTATTATGAAAGTGTTCTACAGAGGCCGATTGCAGGCACAGGTTAGAGTTTCATACCTGTCTTAAAATCTGGAGGTCTATAGCTACATTATCTCTGTTCTGGAGAAGAGTGCTGTGCTGCTTTTTTCTCCCATGATTTAGGGAACCAACGTAGCAAGATTGTTCAGTAATGAAACTCAGTGGAAAGCTAAAACATTCAACTTCTTCATATTATCAACAAACAACAAAGAAGAGTGGTATTCACAAGTAACATGCTCTGATTTCAAAGGCCTTGCCCAAATTTGCATCTGTATAGAAGAGGCTCATTTCTTGGTCTTGTGTTTTTATTTATGGTGCTTATATTATTATTCATAGAATGATTGCAGGTTGAAAAATATAGATACTTAAGTAGGAAAAATATTTTCATTTCCTTCATTATGCAAGCCAGACATCAGAGCTGTATATACAGGTATATTTTTTAATAAACAAGATTTGATTGAAAGCTTTTAGTAAATTTTGAGCAGCTTTTAAAAATCAGTATTCCATTCACTATAACTATTACATATGACCGACTCATCAATCTAGTGATGCCGAAATAGCTTAAGTAACTTTAAAATATAGCAGCAAATGTAGCTTTCAGTGTAACATAAAGCTCCACACAGAAAGCATTCGAGAACTTTGGACATACCTTATTTTGAGCTATTTCTCCCAGTCCTTTGTAGCTATATATTTTACTACGGTTCTTGAACTCAAAGTATTGAATATTTCTTAGTTCTATTTTTATAACATTGCCTAATAGCACTCTGCGGAAGCCAGAAAAAGCAACACCTGTGGACTTTCTGAAGGGTTCTCTGAGTAGATTGAAATGACCACATGACAAGCAGTGGAAAAAAAAAAAAAGTGCATGTGGGGGAGGTGCAAAGTGAAGGTGTATTTTTAAGCTTCCCACTTAGAAGACTTATAAATGTCAATGTCTAGCCCACATTTACTGGTGGCTTTATGATGGGTTTTTTTTCTGTGCTACACAATGAAGTTATTTACTTATGAGAAATACTGCTCTATGTCAGCTCCAGCCTAAGAGACCAACAACTTACACTGTCCTTGGCAACATTACAGGACCTGCCACTATATCAAAATAAACTGTTCTTGAATGTCTCCAGCGTATTATGTGCAAATGTGCTTTCCTTTAGCACTGGGCCTGTAACCTTTCTTGGCTTCTCTTTTTTCCCCCTGGAACACACATACTATTCTTGTACCAAATAGGCAGTAACAAGCTTGTTTTCATAGAAAATGGGATCATTACTTTGACAGCTGACAAAGTTCTGGGCCATATTGTCTCTTGGTAATAACTCTGCAGATACTTTATTTTCTCCTGTTTGCGTACAAAAATGATTTATGGTGGCAGGAAGGATAAGGGTAGAAAGTTAACCAAATCCATCTTCAACCCACTCTTTTGTGTGCTAAGAGTTTGGGGACACGTAGCTCGTGCATTCATCCCTGAATACCGTTTCCATTTCTGGGAATGATAGACTTGGTAGTGGGCAGTCCCAGCAATGTCTCAGTAGCGTTGAATTTGCAGATGTATTTAGAGCACAATCAGAGCTAAGAAATTTTCTGCCTTTATCTACCTGATATATCCAAGAGTGTTAACCCGGTCAGCAGCAAAAGCATCAGGAGATCTTCCAGCACCAAGTGGGACAGGCTCTGTAAAGATGGAGAAAACTCTAGAAAAGGAAAATTGGTGGACCTGGGAGGGCTTACTGGCCCCTCAATTTGTGTATATGCCTAGTCACTTCCAGATCTGAAGCATAGGTGAGAGGTAGATCTACACCAGCCCTCCCTATATTCTCATTTTTCCATACTAACACTTTACTATATCAGATGAAAATATGGGTGCATGTGTTTGGAGACATATGCGGCAAGCTTCAGCCATGTCCTGAAGGAAGAAAAGAGATGTAGTAAAGTCTGGAGCACCCAACTGTAATCTACAGATGCAGTTGTACTTCTATTTCTGGTACCCACCTGCTCTGCACTGACAGGCAGATGATTTCACCTCTGTGTGCCCTCTTCTGCAGTTTGCCTTTCTCTGTCATTCAGTTTGAGAACTGAGACAACTGCACACATATATATATGTACATATGTATGCATGCAAGTATGTGCTTATATGTACAGACATACACACAGAACTTCACACAAGGGCAACGAACCTTGTTGAGACTGCAGGTTACCACTCCAGTGCAAAACTCATGATTTGGAGGGAGGAGGGGTGTTTTGATTTTTTTTTTAATTTTATTTTATTTTTAAATGTTGTTTCTGAGAAAACAGTCGTAGCTTTTAAGGACAGCCTATGGCTGCATGCAGTGGTGGCTCTAATGCTTTTTTAGCATGATGGGGGTTATTGCACAGACACTGCATGTTCACCTTGTTTCAGTATGTAATTCTGGGTCCCTTTGTGCTTCTGGGCTTGATGCAAGTATATGCACCACCCATGGCCAGTGCAGAGGAAAATAATAATCTGACAGAGGTTTCAGATAGTTTTTAAAGTTCTGGTGGGTCTGCACCCACACTATTGCCAGGGTGTGTATGGAAAGAGGAATAAACAATGCAGTGATGTAATTGTAATAGCCAGCAAGCTCAGCGGCGCTTTTCCTCTCTGATTGCATTCCTCTAGCGTTCTTCTCTGCAGTTTTTAAACAGTTAAAGGAAAGCTCTAAGGAGACGGTTTAAATGAGCATTTGTTTAGATCTTTGGGGCCACAGTGCTGGAAGGGAATTTGAAATGTTACGATGTAGTTAAATAAATGCTGTTGCAAGAGCTAAAGTCACCTATTATAACTGCCTGTGTTGTATTCCTTGCAGCTTCCTTTCAGGCTGACATTCTTTCATGTATGGCCTTTGCATAAACATGTATGTTTTTTCTGCAGAGGTGACCTATTTTTTAATACACTTTTCCAGCTCTAAAGCATTTTTCTGAGCAGCTCTCCAGTAACTATAGTTAGCAATAGAAATTTGTCAGGGAGATAAACCCCATGCAGAAATATACTTGAGCTTTCCAGTGAAAAATAGCTGCATCTGGAACAGGGAGAAGGCTTAAAATCAGATTTTGAATGATTAACAATAAAAAGGGCCAGTCAATATTTTAACAATATTCATAAAAAAGGCAGCATTGCTGAGGCTGGCAACCAAACAGCTTAACTGCACAGTAAGAGTGCATGCATCTCACTGTGAGAGCAGGGAGATGTGCCTCGCTCGATAGCGTCTTTCTCTTTTAATGGAGCGAGTCTGACCTCTGCGTATTGAACAGGATGCACAATGAAAGACAAAAGAGTGTCCATCGTGACAATTTTTTTCTGTTTCGAGGTGACAATTCAGCAGCCATCTCTTGCTTTGCTTGCTTTTTCTTCATCATTATAAAACAAGAGATGTGGTTTGTTTTCTTTCTTTCTTAAATACATTTAAAATCAATATGATGGACTGGAAAAAAAAAATCTTTGATTCCTGAATGGATTCCAATATGAGTACTAGATACAGTGGACGAAGAGGCAAGACTACATCCCTCAGTCAGGTTAAATGGTTAGATAAGTATGGTATTTATTATCTGCTTAGTATGATGAAATTCACCCTTGGTTTGCTTCCAAAGCTGGTTGTGGGAAGCTCACAAGTCATCCGTAATTATCTTCTTGAATTTGCAGAAGAAGGGTGAATGCCAGGAACTTAAAGAAGGAAAATGCAGCACCTATATTTCTGAAAAAAGGAGGGAATAGAACGAGCCAAAGGTGTAAAGGTGTCAGCTTAGTTTCAGTTTCAGAAAAAATTGTAGGGAAAGAAATCATCAAGCAAACAATTTTTAAACACTCAGAATTAAAACAAAAAATTAAAAAAAAAGGAATGCAAAAGGACACATGGGTTAGTCTGACAGGTCTGTCTTTTGCCAAATTTAATTGCCTTATGTGACATGGGAACACTGTGATAGAAGGGAAGCAAAAGATGTCATGTCTTGGCTTCTAGTAGTGTTTTGAATGACATGTTCATCATCAAACTAGAGGAACCACAAGAGAGTGAGAGCAAAGATAGATGGAAAACTGTAATAAAACTGTAGATGTTCATGAGCCACTGCCAAAATGAAAGGGCATCCTGAGCAGACTCTCTGGAGTCCGGTAATATTTAATATTTTCTTTACTGTTGTAGATGTAGAAGTTGTAGATGACTGGACAGAGTATTCAAATTAAATTCACAGACAATACCAAAAGGGACTAATGGGACTAACCAGGGACCAGCCACTCTGCTCAATGCAACATTTAGAGCTCAACATGTTCTTGACACTTTCATATGAAAAAGTAAGGTTCAGGAACAAATATAGGGTTTCACATTTAGGAGAAAATAGCTACGTAAATACACATAAGAGAATTGAAAAATTATATAATTTGATTATTTTTGACTCATATTCTGTCTGATCTGCAACCTCAGTTTGCTGTAATAGCTGACTGGGCTGCATACAGAAAAGCCGAGCCCGTGTCGTGTGAAATGAGTCCCCTGCTATATGTGGTACTGATATGGTCATAGCTCAGGTACTTCTGGTTTTCAGCTTCACATTTCTGACCAGCTGTCAAAAGATTAGAGGAGAGAATAGCCAGAGATTTGAGGAAGATGGGCTCTGAAGAAAGATGAATGTCTATTTAGCCTAAAGCAGAAAACACCAGATGAGGGACAGAAGTTCTTAAAAATGTAAATTAGGTGTTTCAGAGGAGCACAAATTATGCTTCAGAGGAGCAAGGAATCACCTCTTCTCCATGTTCAGAGGGGAGAGGACAAGTAACGAGCTTAAATGACAAGAAGGCATATTACCAAGCGGCATTGAGTAAGGTTTCTAAGGGTGAAAGTCAGAACCAGTTGTCTGAGAAAGTTGTGGAAACCCCTTTGAAAGAACTGGTGGGACAGCCCCCTGCCAGGAATGACGGAGGGGCATAGCTTATCCTCCTTGGGAAGGAAGAGGGACCATAAGCTGCATCACTTTAAGCAGACCCATTAGGACTTTTAAAAACCATTGATCCCTGCTTGGCCCAACCTGGGGGATATAACCACTCCATGCTCCCTGCCTGGCGCCTGTGCTCTGCCCAGGGATGGAGAGCTGGCTGGTGGTGGGTCTCAGAAGAGCAACCCAGCCAGGGATAACAACACTGCAACTTAGGCATTGCTTTTATTCAGCACACTTCACTTCAAACAAGCTTTTAGCTGGTAAAACTTTGTGTATGCTCTTAATGTGCCTTCTCCTTTTTCCTCATTCATATTTATTCAACTGCTGAAATCAAATTCTTGGGGTTCTTCCATTCTTAAGATAAACAGCACTTAATGCTTTCTGACTTCAATAGCCAAGCTAATAAAAATCCAGTTGGTAGACTTAATTTTTTTAAGCTTATACGAACTGAAACAGGAGAGCAGACAGTTTTACGCTGATGCACAGTCATTGGTGGTATATGAACATAACCTGTATCCCATCCTGCCAGATGATGCTTTATTGTTGTTATTGTCATTTATTGTTTAGTCTAACAGGAAGTGCTGCCACTGTTTGTTTAAAATCAAA
This sequence comes from Gorsachius magnificus, assembly GCA_034008185.1. NCBI lineage: Eukaryota > Metazoa > Chordata > Aves > Pelecaniformes > Ardeidae > Gorsachius > Gorsachius magnificus. Next base: position 93,513,166 of record CM067081.1, read on the forward strand.
TTAAGTAATTCTGCACTGATCTGGAAGGAAACTCTTTAGAAGAAAACAGTGACATTTGCAGCAACAGTAAAGAACTTTAAAGCTATGCTAATAACCTAGCCCAGGCTATGCCACTTTCAGTGAATCTGCTGTTATTTAGTTACATTATTTTACACATGCAGAAACTATTCTGGAGCTTAGAAGAAAGCTCTAAAGTCTCATTAAAAAGAAAGATCTGAACTATCATTGTATATATCTGCTCATATCTAAAAGAAGAAAAAATGTAGATGGTTACTGGAAGCTTAAAATTTAGCAGCTATAAAACTTCTTAGATACGCAAAAGTTGATAGCATATGGCTTAGAGTGATAATTCTCAGAAACCAGCACTTCCCACACCATGAATACAAATCTAAGATCAGAAGTAATGTTTCTGGTATGAGAATCTCCCATTCAGCCGACTCTTTATTGCCCTTTCTACACCATGATGAAAACCTGGAGGCCATCTATGCTTTTGTGCTGGTTTTGGCTGGGATAGAGTTAAATTTCGTCACAGTAGCTAGTATGGGGCTGTGTTTTGGATTTGTGCTGGAAACAGTGTTGATAACCCAGGGATGTTTTCATTTATTGCTGAGCAGGGCTTGCACAAAGTCTTTTCTGCTCCTCGCCCCACCCCACCAGCGAGGAGTCTGTGGGTGCACAAGAGGTTGGGAGGGGACACGGCTGGGACAGCTGACCCCATCTGACCAAATGGATATACCAGACCGTATGATGTCATGCTCAGCATATAAAGCTGGGGGAAAAAGAAGGAAGGGGGACACACACATTTGGAGTGATGGCGTTTGTCTTCCCAAGTCACCGTTACGCGTGATGGAGCCCTGCTTTCCTGGGGATGGCTGAGCACCTGCCTGCCCATGGGAAGCAGGGAATGAATTCCTTGCTTTGCTTTGCTTGTGTGCACAGCTTTTGCTTTACTTATTAAACTGTCTTTATCTCAACCCACAAGTTTTTTCATTTTCACTCTTCTGATTCTCTTCCCCATCCCACCATGGGGGAGTGAGTGAGCAGCTGCGTGGGGCTTAATTGCTGGCTGGGGTTAAACCATGACACCCTTGCATGCATTCTCCAAATTAATTTTCTTTGTGACCCTAATGCTACACCAAAACTTTGCCCCAACCCAGAAAATTTTAGTGAGGCTGGGGCAGCCTTGGTTGTCCTGCTCTCCAGACAGACCAAGGTCTCAGACCTTCTTATCTGATGTGTAGGTGGCTTGACCTTAACCTGAGAGAAGAGGACTGCTCCATTCATTTGAATATGGGATTTAGGGAGTGTGAAGGAGTATAGAGAGAGGGAGGGAAAAAATGTCCACCCTGATATAGCCACAATCCCCTTCCCAGTCAGGAAAGCATTAGCAGCTCCACAGCCTCAAATGCCAGAGGGTTTCAGAGTTACAGTAGAGGACTGGAGAGCGCATTAAATAATATGTGAAATTTTATTTTCTAACATTATCATGCACCTTCAACAAATGAGTCCTTTAGCCTGTAGCCAATGTACCTGTGTCTTTTTAGACCTTTGGAGACTGCAAGGTCTTTGGGGTAGAAATTTTATCTCCTTAGTAAAATATCCTGCATGCTTTTACCTATGTTTTTCAAAAGAATAATATGGACTTCAGCAGTTTCTCAATTGCTCACATTTAGAATAGCTAAGTTTTAACTGGCATAGTTCAAAGCAGAATTTAATCTACATTTCACATTCTTGTTCTGAGAAGGGCTGCTTAAGGGTTATTGCAGAAAGTGTGGTTAGTTAACTATGATCCTAGTTGTCACATAGGAAAAATGAGCACTACAGACCTGGTTGTTGAAGACAAGTAACACTGCAAGGGAGAACAAAAAACTTGAAACAATGGGGAGGGCAATGGGTGCAAGGTTCAGTCTCTAGCAGCCTCTGGTGGCTGCTCAAATATAGATTTTATATTTTTTTTAGGTTAATGGTTATACAAACATTCTTAATTTGATTTGTTTTGCAATTTTGACTTCATGCATTAATACGAACAATTTATGTGTTGTGAGAAAAATGTCTCTACTTGTTGTAGAGTCCGGTTATCTCTGGAAGTCTTTGTTGCTTTGTTGGAAGCTTTTTAATACAAGAGGTCACCTAAATACCTTGGTTAAGCTAGGCAGCATCTAGGTTAGAGATAGTAATGATAAATGATTGATTACAAAGGCTAATTCAAATGGTTTTGAACACATAGATTTTTGGGTTGACTATTAGCAATGTAAGTTATATCAATACACTGCCTTGTAAATGAATAGCCCTGCATTTTTGTGTTAATTTTATTGAATAATACTGTTTCATAATAGCAATAAAACACTACAGGCAGTAGATTCCTAGAGGATTATTTATCAGCTTTATGTCTTGTGTCACTCCTGGAAAATGCAGTGATTTTTGTTGGGCTGTATTTCTTAATCATTACAGCTGTCACCCATTGCAACTGCTGTAGTTAAGGCTGCAAATCACTATGCATTGCAGCTCCCTGTTTTCACAGACTAGTAATTTTCCAGCAGTCTCCTTTTGGTAGTCAAATGTTCAATGTTTGGTCTATGCACACAGAAGTGAGTGTCTGGAAACAGAACAGCACCCCATTGAGCTATTTTATTCCTAGGAAGGGGTCTGAGAGAAGGTTATAACACTCTTTTGTGTATGTAACCTGACCCAAGTGTGTAGACATATTATTGCTTGCACAAAACTCTGTCTGCGAGTCCTATGTACTCCGCCAATACATTCACACACATGGTGCACTGCTCATTTCAAGGGAAATTAGAAAGCTGGAAGTCTGTTCACCACTGAAATCATGCCTTTCGCTATCTTGAAATGTCATCAACATCCCACCTTGAGTGGGATACATGCAGGGCTGCATCAAGACAGAGCGTGGCAAGGGTCACGTTCTTTTCATCTTAGTCCTAAAGCCTAAACCAAACACAGTCTAATTCCTCTGTTCTCTAAAAGAGGCATCTGTCACTCCTGCATGCACATTGAATTTGTTCTGCTTCTGTTTCCTATGCAGATATAGAGAGTGTCCTAGGTTTTGTTGACCAAGTCAACCTGACTTCAAAGTTAGGTTTTTATAATCAAGGTATTTTAATGAACATGTCTCCCTGAAAGTGTACATCAGATGATTGATAAAACAAGGCTTTATGGTCTTCCTAGCATCATCTTCTGATTTGGTTTTGCTTTTTCTTTGCCTCCAAGGACAGGGTATTTTTAAAGTGACCAAGCATTTCAAATTGACATTTTTTACATTCACAGCTCACTGAGCAGTAAGTCCTTCAGACAATCTTAAAAATACTTGTTTGTAAAGCAGTAAAACTGTGAGGGTTAGAAAACATGTCATTGCATTTGCATAGAATAAAACCACGTAACATTTTAAATAGGAATTAAAAATACACTTATTGATACCTGTTCTTAAAAATTCTGCTGGCATAGATCGTATGGACAAAAATGATTGTTAGAACAAGGCAGGAAAATTAGACCTTTGCACATGGAGCTATAGAGACTCAATCTCCCAGGTATTTGTTTGATTTGAACAACTTCCTGTAACACGGGCCAAGAGGAATCCCGCTTAGCAGAGCAGCATGGCATGAGAGCCACTTTGCAACCATTTCACAGGACTGTAATACCAGATGGATAACCCGCAACGAGATAGAAACAACCCTTAGCATCCCAGGCTAGAAGAAAATAGACCTGGCTGGTTCTAGGTTGGAAGTGTTAAAACCTACGCGTACACCCACGACATGGCTGCAATGGCACGTGGAAGGGAAAGCTTGGAGCATTATCCTGTGGCTGACATATCATTTATTAAAGCGTCTTTCATTTTTAACAACTGGTAGAGGATGAGATTTCCAATAAGAGTCTGTAATGAGCTTTACATACTCAAGGTCACCTTGTGTACTCCGCAGTGCTGGGAGAATGAGAGCTAGGGGTGTTTGCACAGAGAGGAAGGACGGTGACGTGGCAGCAGTGGTCTGGCAGTGGTACCTGCCAGTACCTCATGTGCCTCAGCGGGGGGATCATTGGGTCAGGCAAAGGTCAGAGGTAGCACCAACTGTGCACCTGAAAAAAAATGGTATTTTAAAAGACACGGAGGTATCCTATTCCTGCTTACTAATCTGGGTGATATCTTATAATCGGGATATATGGTGATCTAGCAGTCACAGCCTTACAAAAAAAGCACTAACCCTACACCTTACTCCTAGTCACACAACTTGTGTGTTATTGTTCAACAGCCAATAGCTTCTTTTGTTGTTGCGTAGAGCCTGTGCAAAATCATGTTCTGTTTTCTTTTGTTTCTTTAAATCATAAAAGAAAAGGTAGAGGTCACCGACTTCTAAGTCCTATTAATGGCTTGTCTGTTGGAGGATATGAAGCCATTCTTTAAACTGAGTATCTGCACAGGAGCATTCTGTTTTGAAACAGCTTAATTTTAAGTGTGCTCTAAGAAAAGAGCCTTAGCAATTAAATATCATAGAGCACAACTGCAGGAACAACTAAATTAGTTTTCCTTGACATGAAAAATTTTCAGCAAAAACATGTTTATCTACTCAAATTATCAGCTAGAAGTGTGAAAACCACTCACAGGCAGCTGTGAGTGTTGCAAAGATCTATGCACAAAGGACCTGCTCTCGTTGCAGCGGTGCCCTGCCAGCCAGTGAAATGACTGCTCACGTGAAGCAGCCCCTCCAGAAGGCTGTCACAAAGGTCCTCGCTGTGCAAGCAAATACTAGCGAGCTTGTCTACTCTGCCATCTGTTACTGAGACCTCCTGTTACTGCTGAATCATTTTCTTCCCTCAGCTTATTTAAGGTTCTTAGCTGGTGTTTTGAGAAATGAGGGTTTGCTCGCCTCTCCGTCTTTGCTTGGGGTGTGAGCGAGCATTAGAAAGCGGTTCTAAAGGGAAGAAATGCCTTGGTAGTTGAAGGTTTGGGATGGAGAAAGAAGAGCCTGCCTTTAATGGGAGTCTTACGGAGAAGCTTTCAAGGAGAGCAGGAACAGGAGCAAGACTTGAGAGCCTCCAGCCTGTTATTTCGCAGGCAGAGGGAGAGGAAAAACAGAGCAGCAGCTGATTGAGACAGCTGAGTAAAGAAGCTACAAGGTAAAAATAGCAGCAGGCTGTCAAATAATCTGCCGGTGTTAGGCATGAGTGAGAAAACAGCATCAGGCTGTGGAGGTAGCCGAGCCAGGGATGCTGCACAAGGAAGGGGAGGCAGCTGCCAAAGAGCCGTCTCCCCGCGAGCCATGTGGCTCTCAAAGCAGAAGCAGGCTTGAAGCTGGTTTTCTACATGCAGATACAATTCTGTAGAGGCTGCTTCAAGTCCCACTTTATAACAACTTCAGATTTAATATTTGTGTGAATGAGGCCCTTTTATCACTGAGATACTCGCAGCTATTTTATGCATTTCCTTAAAAGGGACACTTGCAGCACTTTCTGAAGTGCCCTCTGGAGAGTAGTGTGTCTACCCCAAGGAGCAGGGATGTCACCCACCACTTCCCTGCTCCAGCAACTGAAACAGGTCACTTCTAAAATAGGAGGTGCAGCGTGGTAGGTGCTCAACACACCACAGTACTGTTTGTGCCACAGGGTCAGGCATCATGGATTTTCCTGTAAATGCTTTTGCTCATTCAGTAGTGACTGTGGTGCACCTGCATCCTTGATGAATGGCCTGCTCAACGTGTTGACGGGCCAAGGACTGAGGTCTGCCTGGTTTTTGTTTATTCTTTCATGAATGCCAGTGTTAGTGAAGGGCATTGCAGTGAGAGTCTCAAGCTGTTTATTTGCACAGTAAGAATAACATAAATATTTTGAACGGTGGCTCAACCAGCCTTCAGCAAAGAAAGTAGATAGACTCAGCAGACAAATCATGGTATGACCAATCAGGGCATCATCTGTGATTGACTCTGGTTGCAGCTGCTGTGAAACGGGGTGTTTGAACCAGTGGTCTTAATTGTGCCACATACATTCTTGGACAAAGGGTGCTGTAAAAATGCCAAGAGTATCTATTCTGTATTTTTAATGATATTTTGTCTTTTTTCACTTTCACCTTCTGTTCCTGAGCTGCCTGAGGGGAAAAAGTCAGCCTATGCCTCTTCAGGGAAAAAAACCCCACAACTTCAGTTGTTATTGAGCTAAAGTTTGTAATTTAAGAGCAGAGATGTAAGGTTGGAGTGGGCAGGTCACTTCCTAAGCCTGCAGCCCCGTACATGCCCTGGCTCTGTGGCTCAGCAGTGTCCCTGCTTGCTAATTAACTGTGCTGCAGTTTGGCTCATGATGGCTCCGCGCCAGCTTCTCAAAACCCTGGGTGCACCCCGTGCCTCCCTGGAGCAGTGTCAGCCCAGACCAGCACTATCGCATCTACTTTTTTGCAGCCACTCCTGCAGGGGCAGGTTGGCCCCTACCCTGGCACCAAGGGCTGGGTTCACAAGGCAACATGGGTGCCCACCCACAGCGCAACATCCAAAAATCAAAGCTTGGGGTTGAAATCCCCCCATGGACTGCACGGTGGGCATGGGCTGCATGGCAGGAGAGAGGGTGCTCAGAAAACAGGCCCTAACCCCGCAGGTGGGGGTCATCTGGCAGTGCTTGTTTGGGTATGCAGCAGGAAAGAAAGCTATCCCAGCACTGCCCTATGTCCTGCAAGAGTGCTGAGGATCAGGCTCAGAAAAAAAGCAGCAGTGTGCCCCCCTGCATGGCACCCCAGCCTGCGGGTGGGTCATATTTAGTTACATGCACGTGGCTCTGCTCCTGGCCTGCCACAGCTCTCCTGGTACCGTCAGCTCTGGCATCAGCTCTGCCCTGCCCATGGCTTCTGGCAGCCAGGAGGTGGACACCAGCTTAGTCTGCTCCTGCCGTGCAACGCCACCCCCATCCTGCTCCTTTGAGAAATGGATGAACGTCTGCTCTTTTAACAGGCAGAAGGGAAAGCTGGTTGTGAGGCCCTGCTGGGCTGTGAAGATGAACGGCTTTTGAGAGCTTATCTGTGTTAACAAAATCCATCTCACCCAAAACAGAGCCCAAGGCACTGAGGCCAAAAGAGAGGCTAGCATGGCAGAGCAGCCTCTTTGCACCTCCTTCAGAAACCATGCAGGATGGAGCAGGGGAGCACATTTCTCTAGTCCAGAGATTAAACCAGTTTTCGCTCCCCCCCCATCCCGTGGTTTTTTTGCATGGCTATTTAAGAGCTGGGCCAAGTGGCCATCTGTTTGGTTGGGCCTGCCAGGGATCCAGTTCAGAGGTGGGTAAAACTTACCTTAGGTTGGCTGTCAGTGAGGTACCAAAAGCTCTCCCCTCCTGGTCTCTGCCTGGCTGCCTTTGCAGAAGAGCTGATCTAAGAGGTGCCTCCTGGATGGCCGTGCTTGGTAGAGCGATATTCTGCAGCAGATGGCAATCAGTGGCCAAGTTACCCCAAAACATTGAGCTCCGAACACGGAAAACCTCACCAGCACTGAGTGGGGAGCTCACTACGTTCGTGTGCTCTGGCTGTCTCATGGGCTGTGTACATAAACTGGAGGGATTTAAGCGTTAAGTATTCCAGTGATTAAAAATAAATCACCATTTTATTCAGTCTCTTGTTGCAATAATCTCAAAAAGAGTTCTTTGTATCTCTTACTTGTCCTTATGAAGGAGCCATGAGGTGAAATTTGAGCTACTTCTGTTTCTTTTTAACTGCAAGAAGTACCAAATGCAGAGATAACAGGCCATGCTCAGAGTTTAGAGATGACTCCCTGTGGCTTCCCTGGGAAGGAGATGGTCCCAGACACCCAATTATATTGATGATACACATGTCCTGTATGAAAACTGTCATCACCAATGCAGTAGAATTGGTGGCCCTAGTAAACTCTTATCTGTACCATGCCCTGTTACATCAATGGTACATATGAAGTGGCTACTCTGCTATTAAAATCTGTGTGGCCATCACAGCTTAAAATGGTAGTCTCAGAGCTTTGGGTGCTCTTCAGGCCTCAAGATTTGGACTCCTTTCTCTTGAACTTTGAAAGTCACAGACTCCGTGATACTTGTTCAACCCTGCATAAAGACTCATGCAAAGACATGCTGAAAAGACTGGGGCCCTCAGCTGGTGCTAAATTACCAGTGCAGAGTGCCCCATCTGCCACTGAAATACAGCTGCATGGTGCAAAGCAGTGGCAAGGACTTGGTGTCTGCTTCCTATCACAAATGTCCACAGGAACTCAATCACAAAAAATATTTTTCTTGTCCATAAGGCTATAATTCATTGCCTATTAATCTTTCTGGCCAGTACTTACATGTTGAATCCTCCAGAGCTTAATTGCAGCCTGTTGCTGTCAAGCCACTGCTTGGAGAAAAGAGCAACAACAAGCCCACGCTCCCTGGGATTCCCTAAATCTGCAGGCAATAAACAAGTCTAAGGCCTTAAGTCAGACATGCTGTCAAGTCACAGGAACCATGCCATTTCCTCCAACTTCCTACAAGTCTGTCTTGACACCCAAAGGGATCCTTACAGCAGTTCTTCCTCTGCTTCACTTGTAGTTGCCAGTTAACAGAGATGGAAGTGGAAGAGCCTCTGGCTCTAAATCCATTTATCTCTTTCATTCCTAGGCAGTTAATCAAAATACAGGGACTTGCAGTTTTTTTCTGATAAGAGGAGAAATTGATGACAAAGAGGGACATCTGTGACATGTAATCCAATTTTTCTGGAGACAGCTGGAGACATGATCTGAGATCCTCATGCCTTGCTTGAGCCAGGACCCCCATCCCCAAGGACTCACTCCATATTGCCCTGCCAATGAAACTTTCATAGCTGCTTAAGCCGTGTCTTGCTTTCCACTGAGGCTGGCTCACACAGCTTCTCCATGCTTTACATGGGCTCTTCTCAGCCAGGTGTGCTGTTAGTGTGAGCAACCCTTTGCACAGAGTAATGGTATCATTGCATATAATAAGTAAATTTTTTTTTCTACAGTTACTTCATAAATGAAGGATAATGTTTTTTTCCTCTTTTCTGTTGACCTCTAGTTTTAATAGGTCCTATAGGAACCCATTTTCCCATTTGCAGTCAGGTGCTGGTCAGTCATTTGAGCTCAGCAGCTGCAGCACAGCTTGCATGCTTGGCAAATTACGTGCTAGCAGCCTGCATTGCCTCATTGAGTTTTTATATGTGGGAACCACATATGCACAACCCTCTTCTGCCTCCCTGTTTTCAGTACTCTTACATCCTGTTCCTGAACCTATTTAGAAGTCTAGTTTGGTTTTTCTTTCTTTTCTTAATTCAAAATTACAGTCCTCTCAAAAAGGAAAGTGTTCAGGGATTGCCACCACAGCATGACTCCAGGAGGGGGAAAGTGGGCAGGGACTGTTATGTCTCCCTACTCAGGTCTCTTTTGCTTTTCTAACTAGACAATTTTATTTTAGCCTCTTGAAAACATATCGGGTTACCAGCAGAGTTGAACAGCATGGCCCTACGTGTGACCCAGTGCTGTTCCTAGCAGCAAAAATCACTTCTGGTGTAGCTCAGGACCATTCTTAAAACAGAATAGGCTGTGTCACCAAAGGTGTTTTGCTAACAAAAAAAATGTATTTATCACTTTTCCAGTAAGTTGAGGCAGTTCTTTGGCATCTTGTTCAACCTGCTAATGAGAATAAGTATGTTCGTAAATATTGTATTAGGCCGTTATTTTGGGGATAACAGGAAAAAGTATTAAGCACTTGTTGATAGAGGGGAGTAAATAAGGCAAAGTTACAAAGGTTGCCTCTATACTCTTAGCATTTATAGCCTGATATTCAGGACATTTATTTTATAATTGAATTGTATCAGAATATGATGTTATTTATTCTTATGTGACACTGAGAAATGAATCATTCATCAAATCCTACAGAAATCTGGGGTACTGAATTCTGACAAAGTCCAGGGTGTTTTTTGTTTCTTTCTTTCTTCTAATGTGAAATTGTACCTGTGAACTGTACCCCCTCAAGCAGAAAGTGCTATAAGATGACTCTCAGCGTGCCGACCCCTCTGGCACCCACAGCTGACAATCATCTCCACTAGGCACTTTAATTAATTGCTAGAGTTATTAACTGGAAGAGCATGTAATTGATGACAGATGTTTTGGGGTTGGTTTTTGGATTGCAGCTGCTGCTGGGCACCCAAATTTACAAACTCAGGTTGTTTTGCCAAGGCAAGACCAAACTTTTCTTCATCCACTCACCAGTCCATCAGCACTTGCTTGTATTGTTCCAGCCCAAAGCTGTGGTTGCATGACCTGACACACCCCACCTCCGCTCACCTCTGGTTGGTTATGCATTAGTTTGGGGAGAGACTGAAAACTATTTGTTAACTTTCTGTTTCCTTTTATACTTCCACATTCTTTTTCCTCCAAGAGATGCTTTTGCCTGTGAGAAGCAAAGTGATACGTCAAAGTTAGTGTATTTACATGCTAATGTTTGGATATATGTAATATTTATGTAAAAGAGAACAGTGAGGGATGGAGGGTGGTATTTGTGTTAGTAACTGTGACTGGCTTCTTGGGAGAAAGCCCTGCTGCTTCTTCAGGTTTTATTGAACATTGCAGAGTAGAGACTTCTCATTTTTAACTTATTTTAGTGATGATCATTATCTGCTCACAAGTTCAACAGCAGTTATTTATTTATGTTACCTTCACACTATGTTAAAAATAGTACTCTCTTGAATGCTCTTGAACTACTTTTCCTAGACACAGCTATATAGTGTGTCAAGATATGGCCCTCCTAAACGTATCCTGATATGGGCTTTAATTACCCTGTATGCTTCCTGGAAAGGAACCAAACACAGTGAAATTTTGTTGGGGATCTGAGTTCTTAACCACCTGACTGTCTTTTGTCCATCAGGTGACATTACTAAATCTAAGCTTATCAGATATAAGTCTGTTTTATTTGGGGGGGGGGGGGGGGGGGGTGTGTGTGAAGTATTTGGCTTTTTAATTGCTCCTTTTCAACATTATAAATGCAGTGTTGTTTCTTTTGAGCTGGTAGCTGGTAACGTTGTGCTGCTAATGTGCTTTCATTCCTGGGAACCATCCACATTCTTGCACCCACATCCTTACAGATGATCCTCACTGGCCTCCTCCCCTCCAAACACTCTCTCAATCTATTTTCATGGAACTGTGCCACTGCCACGGTATTACACTGCAGTTAAGGGCTATTCTGTTTCTCTGCTGTACAGCCAGAATTACAGTAGTCCTCCTCTCAAGATACTGTTCCTTAGCAATGTGTTTTTTATTTTGTTTCTTTCTATAAGAGATTTGAACTATGTTTGGTATTTATTTATTTTTATTGTTGGACAATTTCTTTGGCTTATTTTCCTCAATGCACCACTGGGATCTGCACTGTTCTCTCCCCCAGTTTTACCATAATTTCTCTTACTTTTTACATTGTGACAGAGATACTGTCATAGTGTTGACAGTCCTGGCAGATGTCTGTGACTGGCCCAAGTGTTCCTTAACACCTGCTGAATTTTTCCTCCTGTCTCTAGTTTAAATAATCCTCCATAACCTTGTCAGTTTTCTATGCCAGCTGTCTTGTCCTGCTTTCTTTAAGGTGGAGCTATTCCTCACTTACAAGCTTTCTCTTCCCAGATAATTCCGGTGAGCCCTCTACATTCATATCTTCCTTCCTCATACTGCTTTTAGCTCATTAATTCAGACACTGATAATCTACCTAGCTGATTCTGTCATTAATCCCTCCTGTTAATAGTCACATTATTTATTTTTCTACATTTTGAGACAGGAACTGCAGCCAGCCATCACTCTAGATGCACGAGACAATAGGTAAAATCTCCTCCCAAGAGCAACATCGCAATTCACAATCACCTATCATCAGTGAGCTAAGTAAGCTAAATGCAGCTTTCCTCTTTGTAATTTATTCCTGTTAATACAAACCTGGGGAAGGGGTGCAGAGATAATGTGCAGCATGCTCTGAAAGTTAAGATAAGGGTTATATTGGACCACGGATTGATTATATTTAAAGCCATGGGACCCCCAGTGGCAATATCACACAGCTGTTCCCTCTTATTTACAGCAGCACAGCTCTGGCTTAAGCCCTGCTACTGATCTTGGCAGCTGTAGCACCACAGCACAAGAGGGGAGCGAGGGGGAGGGAACATCCAGGCCATCTCATTGCAGCCTTTTGTCCTCTATGGTCCAAGGTAGGAGCATGGATGGGTGTCATAATTCCAGGCACCTTCTGCCACTGAACTCAAGGAGTTTGACTTCTGTGACCTGCAAATGACCAAACAGCTCTTACATGTGTTGCACCCCCAAGTAATAATATTCTTAAAGAGCTAATCTAATGTTTCTGCAGCCTATTTGTGTCTCAGTGCAGGAACATCATGTCATCTAGTATTTAATCCCTGACAGGGAAATGATCATAGCCACTGTGTTTAGATACTGTTCTCTAAGGGAAAAGAAATAATTTCTTTACAATATGATTTCTTTACCACGAAGATTTAATTTTGTAACTGTGAACTTGCTTGTCTGTGTCTCTCCTTCACAATATCTCTTCTATGTAATTTAGATTCAGGTTCACTAAGAACTGCTTCATAAGGAAGCTGAGCACAGTAGGACTCAGACCTGAGCAAGGTAGCCTTTTGGGGAGGTTGGGTTTTCTGGTTTGGTTTGGTCTTTTTTTAAGATAGCAAATATTAAAGCAGAAATAAGACAATAATAAATGGAATGAAAGTAGCAATTAATGCTACTCAATAGCTGTGTGGCTCAGAAAAGCATTTTTAAGTCAAAGGTTTTACACTTGATTGCAACAGTTTGTGTCAGGAGCAATGCAAGACTGCTGAGTCAGTGCTGTCCACGTATTTACCATGTATTCAACCCACTACCTACATGTATGCTCTGAATTTTGAAGCACACACTTGACTCCCTGAACATTGAGCTTGACTTTCTAAGTGCACAGTTTTGCAAGTATTAATTTTATATTTCAAGGACCAAAAATAATCACTATTTTTTTCTTACACTAGATGTGTATATGTTAATTCCATAATATACCACACATTAGAGAGAACTATTCATAAATGGACTTTGCATGCTAGCAATGGATGTTGGTGACCTAGCGTCTTTGGTTTTGTTTACTCCATTGACATTAAGCAGCCAAATGTGTTTCAGATTGTTGGCAAGGGTGCCCAATACATTAAATGCTGCAGGTATCAGTCATGATACTTGTGAGGGAACTGGCTGATGTAATTGCCAAGCCACTCTCCATAATATTTGAAAAGTCATGGCAGCCAGGTAAAGTCCCCAGCAACTGGAAAAAGGGAAACATTGCACCCATTTTTAAAAAAAGTAGAAAGGTAGATGCTGGGAACTGCCAACCTGTCAGCCTCACCTCTGTGCCTTGGAAGATCATAGAACAGATCCTCCTAGAAGCTGTTCTAAGGCACATGGAGAACAGGGAGGTGATTTGAGACAGCCAGCATGGCTTCACCAAGGGCCAGTCCTGCTTGATCAACCTCGTGGCCTTCTATGATGGAGTGACTACATCAGTGGACAAGGGAAGCGCTACATATATTATCTGTCTGGATTCCTCTAAGGCCTTTGATAGAGTCCCCTACAACATCCTTCTCTCTAAATTGTAGAGGTATGGATTTAATGAATGGACCATTCAGTAGATAAGGAATTGGTTGGATGGTCACATCCAGTGGGTAATAGTCAACAGCTCAATGTCCAGGTGGAAATCAGTGATGAGTGGGTGTCCCTCAGGGGTCTGTATTGAGAACAGTGCTGTTTAATATCTTCATCAGTGACATAGACAGCAGGATTGAGTGCACCCTCAGCAAGTTTGCAGACGACACCAAGCTGAGTGGTGTGGTTGACACACCTGAGGGACCTGGACAAGCTGGAGAGGTGGGCCCATGTGAACCTCATGAGGTTCAACAAAGCTAAGTACAAGGTCCTGCACTTGGGTTGGGGCAACCCTCAGAATCAGTACAGGCTGGGGGGTGAAGGGATTGAAGTCAGCCCTGTGGAGAAGGACTTGGGGGTACTGATGGATGAAAAACTGGACAGTGTGCACTCACAGCCCAGAAAGCAAACCATATCCTGGGCCGCATCAAAAGAAGCGTGGCCAGCAGGTTGAGAGAGGCGATTCTGCCTCTCTACTCCACTCTGGTGAGACCCCACTTCAGCTCTGGAGCCCTCAGCACAGGAAAGACATGGACCTGTTGGAGCAGGTCCAGAGGAGGGCCACAAAAATGGTCAGAAAAATGGAGCACCTCTCCTATGAGGAAAGGCTGAGAGGTTTGGGGTTGTTCAGCCTGCAGAGAGGGCTCTGGGGAGACCTTATTGCAGCCTTTCAATACTTAAAGGGGGCTTATAAAAAAGGTGGGGACAGACTTTTTAATAGGGCCTGTTGTGATAGGACAATGGGCAATGGTTTTAAACTAAGGGTAGATTTAAACTAGATATAAGGAAGATATTTTTTTTTTTACGATGAGGGTGGTGAAACACTGGAACAGGTTGCCCAGAGAGGTGGGAGGTGCCCCATCCCTGGGAACATTCAAGACCAGGTTGGATGGGGCTCTGAGCAACCTTTCTTATGTGTTTTTTTTGAGAATGACAGTTGCAGGTTTTCATTGATTTGCAATGTACATTTTGCGCTTCAGTATTATATAAAGTAACCAGGACGGGGGAGATGTGGAGTCAGGACGCAGCTACCCTTCACACTGTATATTCACAACATCAGTCCTGTAGGCTACAGCAAAGACACCCCACAAACCTATTATTATTAATGGAAAAAACAAGCCTTTGATTTTTGTACAGATTGGTAAATTGTATCTCGTGTGTTGAACACCTACGCTATTCATTTAATAAGTGGCAGGATTTTACTTTGTTGCTTTACCCATCTCTATACATATGATTTTCTTTTGTCACTTAGACTTGTTCCAGGCTGATTTCGTGGCCTCTGCTGTGTAGTCATATGGCGAGAAGACCAGTGAGTTATTAGGTTTTCCACTGACAGATTTTTTTTTTTTTTTTTTTTTTTTTTTTTTTTTTTTTTTTTTTTGCCATGAGAAACTGGTTACTTTGCAGAAAAGAGGTAAATCCTGGAATAAAGAGAAAAAAACACCCTCAAAGAATCTTCTTGCTCCATGTCTTTTCCTTTATTTCTCTAGCCACCAAGCAGTGCTTTTTGGACAGACTTCTGTGCAGTGACCTTGACATCCATGTCCTGCCATGACTTCACCACATTGTCATCACGCCATGGTCTCAAAATATAAAATATCGTGCTATAGGAAACTTGACGCTATCAGTATTACAATAACTGCAGTAAAGTAAACTGCAGAAGAATACTTTTCATGTCAGTGGAAGCAGAAAAGCTAGTAGATGAATTGGATTCCTTTTTAGATGAATATTCTATGGATCAGCAGGTTTATTCAGAGTTACTTAAAAAGCAGTTAACATTCCATTAGCAACAAACTGTGATCTGTGTCAGCAGTAAAGCACTGTTCAGTCATTTATTTTAGAATGAGCAGTCACTGCAGGGAAAAAGAAAATTATTAAACTTGTCACAGGCAAATAAATAGTAAGGCAAAGCCAGGTATTTTCTTTCTTATTCTAAATATTAAGCCTTCCTCCTAGGATATTTATTAATAGAGAGAGAATTTTTTTTTCTGATGTTTGTTACATGCAGGATGAGTCAGAAGTTTCCATTTCTTCTGATAGTCTAGGTTTGTGATCAAAGAGAAAAAAAGTGCATGCTCAGATTTGGCTGCTGCCATGTTATTTTATTGAAGTATGAACATTGTTGGTTCAGCATTATGTCCTCTGCTAACCTGGCTTCAGTCCCAAAGAGCTGTCTTAAAATAATACCTTTCCTTGCAGCTAGCAGTAGAAATGTATATGGCCCCGTGCCCCAATGGGCTCTTTACCTGATCACGATTACTTTCTGTGCTTAAAGCGGTCTTTATCTCTCAGTTCTCCTGACTCAGACAAAATCTGCACTGCCACAGGAGTTCATGTTAGGCTCTTATTATTCTTGAAGGGAAAGTTTGATACTCTAAAACCTTTTTATAACTAGTGAGATCAGGTATAAAATAGCCTTAGAGTGTCATTGATACCTTGGCTAGACAGACATGAATAGAACAAGCAATCTTGAAGTCTTTTGAGTTACACAGCAGCAAAATCTGCTCCAAGTTGAGCTGCTAATGGCAGGCATCCTAAAACCATTTCCCTGTTATCCTTGTGTCATTCTCCTATGTGGAATTGTGCCAAATCAAGCTCAGCCAAACAATCAATTAGAAGTTTGATTGCTTTTGTATTGTTTTGAAGCTAGTGCTCTGACTGTACAGCCCTGCAACCCCCTAGGGCAGATTGTCCCACTACTGGACATGTCACATAAAAACAGGAGCTCAACAGTTGCAAAAGCTGCATGGTATTTTAGTAATAAATTTAAATGTAGAGCCCATTCCCAAAGAAACCAGTTCTACGTTATACAATAAGGTTGCTTCATAAGATTTTAATACTTTTTTTAATTACTCTGAAAGATGAATCATTATAGAGACATAAAGAGACAAGGGAGGAAGAAATATAAACAAACAGGTGGTGACTGCACTGATTAGCCAACTAGTATTTCTTGTAAGCCAGTAACAAGCAGATGCACAGCTGAATTGTGTGGCACGTAAGAATACAGTTAAGACATTGGCCTTAACTGTCACATTGACTTTAAAAAATATTTTATTTTGTGATTTTGATATTTAGATATATAAAAATATATTAGTGGGATCAGTACAAGTAATTTTAGATCTCGAATCAAAATTAGCAATTAGAAATGAAGAGCTATTATTTACAGTAATGACCAATATCTCCCCATTTCCCTGAGATTCTGCTGTACCTGTACAGATTAATGCGAAGGGAGATACTCCTTTTTTTCATCCTTTTCAGAAGAAAAGGATCCTGAAGGGTGCTGTAATGTAGAGAAACAAGGTTTTGGTTTTTTCTCTTCCATCTTCTGCTAGTGGCTGGCCTGGTGTGGCATGAGGGAATAGAAAACATCGTGAGGGCTTCTGCAAAAGCCATAACCTTGAGGCTGTGTTCATTCTCTCCCAGTTCCTTGTAAGAAGATTATGATAATAGTTATTTAAAATGAATTCAAAGCTAAATCACTTGGACTGCTTTTTTTAGACCTGAGCCTTAACTGTAAGAATTGTGTGTAGACCTATCTCGAATAGTTAAAGTCCTCTGCAGATCACATTTTTAAGGTGAGGGGTGATGGAGAGCAGCTTGCCCAGCTGTTCTGAAGCTTGGATTTAATGGTGGGTCCAAAAGCTTTTGAGTGAATTCTCCAAGTTTGCATAACAAAAGCAGCATTTTATAATCTTTTCTCCTGTCAGTTCTTTCCTTCCATGAGGTGAAACTCCAAGGTTTTCAATATGGCTCATTAACTCTAGTAAAAAGGAGGGAGCAAGCAATGGATAAGACTGATCATTCTGGTAATCTTCCAGTGCTGCTGCTTAGAATCTGCTTTTTAAGAGATATACTTAGAATTAGCCCTTGTTATAAAGAATCTACTGCATGTACCAGCAAGTGCAGGCAAGAAAATGGAGAAATAAATTTATGTAGTGAGCACCATTTAATTGTTATGTGATTCACCTATAGGCCACCTGCTAATCCATCTCTGGTAAAATTACAAAGATTTGAGCATCTTGCAAACAAACATCATTTTAAGAAAATGCTTGAGAAAAGCAAAACGAAAACAAAGCTTGTACAAAGAAAAGTTGTCACTGAAATGCTTCCTGAACACCAATAGTCAGTTGTGAAACCACTGCATATTTCTAATCCATAAATTTTGATTTCTTACATCAGAGAAACACTTGATTCATATATATATATATATATATATATATGCAGATAGAGCCTTCCTGTGAATTCTAGCTGTGTTTGTGGTCCCATCAACATTGAACTTAAATATTGCAATAGCTTCTTAATGTCTTTTAGATATATACCAGATATCACTATTGACAATACCTTTCCTGTGTTGCATACTGAAGGCAGATTTTATTTTTACTTCAGATTACCTGGTTTCTGACCAAAATGGGGCACACTGCATTTAAAAGGAGATATTAACAAGTGCCATTGTTGTTTTATATGTTCCCAACATTTTCTGTAATAGCTTCTCTAAAATGTGTGGCATAAACAAAATCCTCAAGCAACATTGTGGTAAAATGGTTTTATTGGTGGTCATTTACACTGACCTACATAGGTTGTTCTCAGACTCCCCATTCCTCAGGAATCATGCTCATTCTGTATCTGTGCCAAGAAAGCACTTAATCTGTGTCAAGCCATTTTTTTGTTAAAGTATGTTCCACCATCAAAATAAAGGCACAAATACAATTTATGTTCTATTAGTAAAACCAGGAAAAACAATCTCGGTGAAGAAAGAAGGCAGGAGTTACCCATCCAGTGATCTTACAAGGCATGTCTGCATAGATCTGATTTTCCACATTACACACATTCCACATCAAGAGCAAAGAAAGCCTGAATACTAAAGTCACCTGTGGATGGGAAGAATGGAAATGGAAGCACAATATGAATGGCACCTCTGGATTGTTTATTTTAGAAAAAAAAAGTAAAATCTGGCTCCATTCCTCACTGACTTTTCATAGCCTTCTATGTTTCAATACTCTAGAACACTCTCTAAAATTTACTTAACACAAAAATACTGAGGAAGTATGTTTTCTTTTCATTCTATGTATAATTATCTAAGATTTTGAAGTTTTATTGGATGAATAAATCGGGATTAATGAAATTTGCCAAAGCAAGAGAATATGAAAGGCGTTCAAGCTCTGGACATATGACATGTAAACATGTTTCACCTTAGCAAAATACTGCAAACTTTGGGAAAGCATTTTATCATGACAGAGATCAGGAATTGGTTTGCTTGCTTGGTTTGCATGGGCGTAATATTTTTAACATCACACAGAACATTCATTAAGGCTTCCTATTAAAGTAATACAAAACTAATGTCCCTTAGAAAGCAAAGCATTAATTTGAATTCCCCATTTTTCAAGTTCATTTTTTCAGCTCAAATGTTTTTCTCATTAGAACTTGCTGACATCTGTATGATAAACATAAACTGTTAGGTAAGCATCTAAAATCCCTCACAGAAAACTAAGAGTATTATTGGAGCTCAGGCACTCCAAATCTTCCATATAAAGCATACTATCAATGCATATCATATCTGCTTTAAAAAAAATAATCAAGAAACATATCCTCTTTTTATCTGCAGAATTTATTTAACAAAGTTGTCTACCTCACATCCTCCCCCACCAAAAAAATAACTGATCATAACTTTCTCTATTTTGTCCTCAGGACCAAAGGTGCCCCCTTGATTGGTGAGGATACTCCAGTGGCTGTAAGTTTCAGATTTTCACGTAAAAAATTGCGCTGCCGAACTGTGGCTGATCTTATATAACTGCTAGTAGAAACAACTTTTGCTGGCCTTGTTGGTGGTATGGTCTGTGGAGGCAGTCCATTGATCTGGTACGTCCACTGCATTGATTGTGTCTGCAAATAATGAACAGAGACATAGGAATAAAAAATAATCGGTGACCATATACCTTGAAACTTTTTGACAGTGATTTACTATGTTGCATTGATTTCAAGGGATATTCATCCTTTTCCATGTAAGGTACTGGAATAACAAGGAATGAGAATTACACTCCTGGAACACAGAGACCAGAAATCATATTTAATGTTATGAATGCAGGACCAGGCAAAACAAAGATGAGTAATTGAGCTTCCTAGCTGATCTAAAATTCCTTTTTTTATTTAGTAAACCCCACAGCTCTGTATGTTGTTCAAAGGTAATTATTCCATAATATAATATAAATGCCTCAGGTTTATACTGTAGGATTTCATTGTAGCTCTGGTATTGGTAATAATGACATTATCAAACTGTGGATTTTTTTGCATTAAAATAATGAATAAAACTAAGAGAAAAGGACTGAGTAAGCACAAGAGAATTGCAGCTTCATGTAAAAATCTCTAGTTTGAAGAATATTCATGTGAATTGAAAATGACACTCTTCATTTGCTTTCTGTTTATAACTGGTCTCTAGGAATGGAGCATATGTTTCTATGTCATGTCTTGTAATGCTGGAGTGCTTGATTCTTACTGAGTACGTGATTCTTATTCTTACTATACACACCATCTATTTGTACCTAAGAATTATTATTTCTATGCATATGAAGGCTATACTGCTGTCTATCTCCCATGTTTTACTTGTGTCCCGAAGCAGAATTTTGGTTGCTAAAACCCCATGTGTAACTATTCCACATCTTTCCATAATTTTTCTTTCAAAATGTATCACTTCCATTCTTGAAAGCAGGTCTTTATTCCAATTCTTTAGTGTTTTCCTTCTATGACATCTAGGAAAAGGTCCATCCTTGGCTCTTTAGTTTTCTATTTTCCTTTTCCTTTAAAAAAACCACAAGCAAACAACAGAAAAATTTCAAAACCCAAATATTTCAAATGATGTGTCATTATGTCCAGCTGTGTACTATGCAAAAGAAAGACAAAGCATTGCATGCCCACCTTAGGCGTGCGCTGTCATCTATTCCTTCGCACTCAGCGATTTTTTGTTAAGCTTTGTTAACCATTGATTTTATATTTGCCACTGAAAAAGTTTAATTGATGATGTTTACCTTTATTGTCTTTCATATGCTCCTTCCTATTGTTCTAGTTGTTACCCTGTCATTGCTAAAGTATATTTACGGGGCATCATTGCAGGTAGTTTTGCATTCATGTTGCAGCTATTCAATGGGAAGAAGTTCCGTTAAACTGTAAACCCTTTGGCACAGGCTTTGTTCTCTGCTATGTACTTACACGGCTTTTACACTACTTCACATATAGGCTGCATACACTCACAGCTCTTAAATGGCATCATCATATGAATCTCTAATTTTGGTGCTTCTTGTTAGACAATTGGTTTAAACTGGGATTTTGGTAACTGAATATATATTTTTCTGTGCTGATGTTGAAAGAATAGGTGACTTCTTTTGATGTGTATTTTTAAAGAAACTTTTTTAAAACCTCTACTTTAAAATTGGCAGTACAGATTTTACATAGTGTCTTCTGAATGAATTGCCTTATTCAAATAGGATTAGTAAGCGTAAGATCTTAATAGATATTTCATCATGCATGCATAATTTTTTAAACTTTCATTACTATTCTGCTAAAATCAAAATCTAATTTAAATTGAATATTATTCCTTTATAAAACAGGCAGATTAACTCATCTTTATTCACAACCTTATTTATACTGTGAAATGATCTAGTAACTCCACTGCCTGTAAAGATAAAATCCAGCAAAAGCAGGTGTGACATGGACCAACATCAGTATCTTGTGTCCAAAGATAAAGTTGTCATTTAAGAAAAGTAAATCGCTCTCCGAAGTTAGCTAGTTGTTTTATTAATTTCAGTACAAGATGAAATGCTTTATCTTTCTTTAGTATGCCAGATGAACAATTTAGTTTAAAGAAAATTTAACCTCAGGGTCATATTCACTGTGTGCTAGTCTCATTGATCACTTCAAGGTCAGGGAAAAGATCTGGTAGGTGTTTCAGCCAACAATTTAAATGGAGCATCAAGTTACTAAAAATCATTTCTGTTCATGAAATCCACACATACTGTAACTTTACTGTCTGTAGTGATCTTAATTGTTTGAAGTGGGATTTAAACAAAAGTGATGGGTTATGCCACCTCTCAACTTCATTTATCATCAACATCAAACAATTGATACAGCCTTCTGGGTAGTAATAACCTTTTGCTAATTTTCTCTTTGTTATACAAATATCCTAGACTGTATGTTCTGTGAAAACATGTTTGTGGCTTGACTTGGTAAAAAGAGCCACCTATTCTGTTGCTGGTGTAGCCTGTGTCAGGTGGGGTTCTGTGGCAGGAAAGATTGCTCTTTCATTGATGGAAACTCAGTGTTCAATAGGGAAAATGTCGTGGGCATTATGACATGAACCCTTTAGATAGGATCCATCAAGCTAGAAGGGAAAAAAAGAGCAATGACAACAAAAAACCCCACCAAAATTTATTATTTTGAACTATGGTAGTACATCTATCGTAAATCATGTGCTGTCATCCAAGACAGTTGGAGACTGCCATTGTGAAAAAATTGTGTATTTATGGACCGATTTACTGAAAGAAGACTCGTGGTTTAGTTCAGCATTTTCTGCTAAAGGGGAAACAAGTGTTCACAAATGGAAAAGAATTACTGTAACTGTCAACATAAGTCATGTTAGTGCTTTTTTTAGCACTAGAACCACCTAGAATTCAGTAATTTTCAAGACAACCTAGAATTCAGTAATTTTCAAGAAAGTCTAATATTGAGTAATTTTCAGAAAACCTTAGAGACTCACAAATGTCTATTTTACTCAAATGTTTAATTTCCAAGGGCAAAATAGTAGGTTTTCAAAAGCTCTTGAAGCCCAAGTATTTTCTTCAGGATAACGCTGTACAGCTTAACTACAACAACTATTCTAACCAATATGAAAATTGTAGCAAAAGCAAGTCTACCAAGTTCAGAAACCATGCAAGTGCCTCGAAGCTGCCGCTTTGGGTTTCCAGGTCAGCCATATTTCAGCAAAGGAAAAGACAGATCATGTTTCAGATTTTTCCGGAGTGATGGAGAGGAGAGAGAGAGACTTCAAAAGGTCATCTATTTATATGACCATATAACTATGATAGAATACTTGACTTACAAGCTGTATTTGCTTGCTTAAGAAGTGGGTCAAATTTTCCCAAATCAGAGGAACTCTCCCTCTTCCTATGCTTAAGGCAACGCAGTTTATTATCTCAAATTTGGAACAATTCTAGTAGTAACAAAGTCTAAAGATGAAGGTATTGAATCTACTACAAACTACTAGAATATAAATATAAAAGGCAGTCTCTGTTAAGAAGATAAATCTAATATAAACATAGGTATTTAAGAATCCCAGGCTCTTTGCAATGCATGTCTAGGCCTATTTCACATGCAATTTAAGAAGAAAGGCCAGACCACAATCTGAATGTCCTTGACAGTCTAAGGGAGGATTTTGTGTTGAAATTAATGACTTCCTCTTATCAAAATCTCAAAATTCCTGATGACTATAACCCAATTGAAGTATGAAGAGAAAAATCATTTGGCTCACCTGGTTGGAGTAATGGCCATCTGCAAAGCTAAATCTTTCTTAAGAATATTTTGAAAAATGCAAAAATGAGATGCATGCTGCATTTTTTACTAAATATCATAAATTATTCAAGTAAGTTATTTAACCATCTTGATGGCTGACTGAGTAATGTTCATGAAGTAATTTATTCAGCAAATACAGGTAACAGTCACCAAATAATTTATATAAAAGTATATTTTTTGTTATTCAATCCAATCCTACAGATGGCTCATGATTCATAGATTTAATTTGCAGAACACAGACCGTCTATGTGTATTCACTGTAGGCTGGCAGTACTACTGAGTTACATGCTAATTAATTGCCAGAGAAATCTATGTTAGGAGGACGTTAAATATTGAGAGCAAGTATGAGGAATTTTAAGGTAAATGGTATTTGAATTATCTTCCAAACAGTGTTAACTCAGGGAAGTCCAAATAAAACTTGCAAGACTTCCACATAGCTTAAAAGCCAGCAAATTACAAATTGTGCATCCAATATTCCCTGACCCTTAATTTATACTACAGTGGTGACACGTAAAAAATGACTGATTATGACCAGTGTATACAGAATGAAATTAAGCCAAA
This sequence comes from Gorsachius magnificus, assembly GCA_034008185.1. Lineage (NCBI taxonomy): Eukaryota > Metazoa > Chordata > Aves > Pelecaniformes > Ardeidae > Gorsachius > Gorsachius magnificus. The sequence goes on from CM067081.1 coordinate 93,536,946, forward strand.
CCTTTATGTGCACTGTGGAAGGGACGAGCAAAGGCAAGAACACCCATGGATAAAGAGAGTTTAGTAAGTGAAGGACAGAGGAAAAAAAAACCCAACAAAAAACAAGTGATGTGAAAGCAGCCACTCACTGCCTCCCACAAACAGACCAATGCCTAGCCAAGCTGTGAGCAATTTCTACCAAAGATGTCTAACAATCACATTCTTAGCCTAGAGGAACGTTTCCAGATAGAATTAAAGGTGGCTTAATTGACTTTTTCAGGTCAAATATTAGATGTTTCACAGCATTGCTTAGATGTAATACAATCAATATCAACCATTCCTTCAGGACTGGCAATGGTTCGAACACCCTCAAATGGTAATGGTTCCCATATTATCATAATCTTTTGGCATTATGAGAATTATAGTCTCAATAAGCAAAGTAACATTTCATCATGTTTGTGAATAAAACATTTTGAGTATTGATTCTGCACTCAAAATCCAGTGATGCTAATGATAGGATGTGCTACATTCACTGCTTGTAATGAACTTTCTGGATCCCTGCTTTAAATCATGAAACTCAGGTCAACAACAACCAGTGGGGAGGGACACAGGTGATGTCTTACTTAATGTGAAGCTAATTCAATTATCCTATTAACTTTGTTATACTTTTCCTTTAAGAGATACAATTTAGAGTAACATTAAACTATGGTAATTAACAAATCTACCAGGAACAATGCAGAATGTATTTTCACCAAGCTACTGAATACTTAACAGTACCATTTTCAGTTAAGATATGCAAGTTTGCATAGACAAGCTTAGAGAAGCCACACCCAGGTACTGTGGCTTGCACAGTGCCTCATTTATTTCCAGAACAGCATGACAAATGGTTTTGATATGCTATCTTCCATAGGTTAGGTTAGTGATTATTCAGTAATAAAGGTGCACAAGCCTGACTTCTGGAGGGCTTGATAATGTTACCTGCAATCTGGTTTACTCTGACATCTATTTTATCATTTAAGACTTATTTTGTGTGCCTTCTGCTTTAGAATATCTCTGAAGTCTCACCCATGAATTACAAAGCGATTGCTCGGGTCTCTAACTGAATTCAGCACGGTGCAAGCAAATCCACTGTAAGCAAACTCGAATACGCCCTTGTCCAAGGATTTGCCAGCCTCCTGGCTGCTCTGCCTTGTACCTGGAAGCGATTCCTGCCCCAGGAAGCCTTCACAGAGCATCCCCCCGCCCCAGCTGCATCGTGCCATCCCTAGGATCCATCAGTTTTCTGTGCAGCTTTACCGGCACATCACAGCCTAGCACTGAGATGTCAGTGTGGCCGAGGAAGCCCTTTTTTTTTCCTCACAGCACTTTAAAGCTTATCTAAGAAGCATGCTTTCTTCCCTAGTTCATCATTAGTGGCATTACATTTTTTTTTTCAGTTAGAACTGCACTGTTTATGAAAGCTATTATAAATGTGGAAGGCTGATTATGGAATAATACCTACTTAAAAATGCTCTTCATGTACCTTGTCACTGTTTCTTACTTGTAGCTCAACTAGATTATGATTTTCTCTTTCACAGCTACAGAAATAAGTATGATTATTTTCTTTACTGGCTTTTTATTATATTTCCTTCTTTGATCTACAGAATTTTTAAAAGTAATTTTCTGTGTCACTTTCATAAAATTAAGATTCCTAACAACTATTCAAATAAGTGTCTAACTTCAATTGTTTTGATATGTAGTTGACGGAGAACAGAAGTTTTAATGGTGGTTAAAGAACATTTAATTGCTTCAGCAAAGTAATTAAGGTTTTCTGCTATTAATAAAATCTACTGTAGGTATTCATGAATATTAAAGCCTTAAAGAATCCACAAAATATTCCACGAAGTACCTGATGTGTGTGCAGAAAATATAAATGAGGCTACATTATTTCAATTATCATATATACATTCAGTTAATAAAATATACACACTAAATTCCAGTAAAGACAAATTGTAATCTCTTAATGCTAATTAGCTCCTCAGGACTGGGTTCTCAGCAGGGCAACTAAACAAATTTTACAGCAGCACCAGAAGAGAGGCGACACTTTTGTAAAAAAAGAAACTTTCTCACTGATTCTAAAAATAGCCCAAAGCCTCCGCCGGTATATTGGCTAGAGAGCATAAGTGCAAGAGAGGTTCTTCAGTGTTAGGTCCAACATTAATTGCGTTTCACCACCTCCATTATTATTCCCCAAATAAGAGCGATTCAATCCTGGTTTTGCCATCTAACTAAATCTGTCTCCCTCAGGTCACTAATGAAAATGATTTCAACTAACAGGAAAGGCAGAAATGAGTATCTGGTATTCTCAATGTGTCATCAAGTCTTATTTCAGGTCAATGTTGAGAGCGCAGCAGCAGAATTATACACAGCCGCAGATGCTCTGGCTTACATTAGCAGTACAGGAATGAAAGCTTGTGTGGAGGGGAAAGGGGGAAGTCCAGTGCACCCAACAGAGCTCCTAATAAGAGCAACAAGAACACAAGCTTCATCAAAACAGCACTGAAATGACTTAATAGCTCGGTTAGAGTAAGAACGTTAGAAATATCTCTAATGTGCTGTGATGGTGTACTATTCGCCCAGATTGTGCCTAAGAGCACTAAGAGTCCTCAATGTATTTTTGAACATACAGGAATAGACAGGACAAGATGTGATCCGATACCTATATGTAATATGTATGAGTGACTTCATACACCCACACACAGTACCAAAGGTGCTGATGTAAAGAGCCATCTGCCTAGATCATAACCAGAGACTGAGGTGTGAGTAGATATAGGTTAAAAATCATCGATGTGTCGTATAGCATTATGTAAATATAAAAGAACACAGAATAAGTTCAGTCAGTTATTTTCTTTTTCAAATAAGCATCACTGCTGTTTATGTAAAAAGACTAAATTAATCAAATGTCTAATGCGGTAAAACAAAACAAGAAGGAGGGATTAAAGGGTCTTTTTGGTTTTCCAGGATCTGAATTTCTAATTCACTGCTGTACAAGTTATCACTCAGAGAGATAAAACACTATAGTTGTTTGCTATGCATCTTATTATCAACTTGCCCATCTTATTTTTTAAATCAACATTGCTGTTTCACTTCCCATATAGTAGCCTCAAAACATTGCCACCATGCAGTGAAGGAATTTAAAGTGCAAACCATGACTTACAGAAAGTTTGGGGTGTTTGCTGCTACTGTGTCTTCCACAATTTCCTTTTGAAGAATGACTTACAACTTAATTCCTGCAGTAACAAGAACATTTTTACTACTGAAGGAATAAATGTCTTCAAATGTTTCCTAACCTTCAGACTTACAGAAACTATTTGGCTACAAATTCTTTTTGTTCATTTTGAAGCTTGTTTTATGAAAGTTATTCCTGGCTTTGTGTTCTCAAATTCTGCCTTCTACAGTTTCATATCTAGCTTCTAGTGCCTTTGATCCTAGGAGGTATAATACAAGTAAAATCAATAACCTAGGTCTCACATATTCAATTATTGATATGTTCTCCACCAGTTCTTAACAGGATTATTTTGATGCTCTGTGAAAAGTCATTCTGTCATGTTGTCTATGGAGTTGGAGCAAACATATCAAGATAAGTATCTGTCTCTGGTGATGATGGCAAACGGATAATGTAGGAATTAAAATATAATATGTTTTTTCCATCTTGTCATAAGTTAATTTTCAAAATTTAGTTTTAGTCTTGTCCATAGTGAAGAGTAGTAAAATAATCACAGTGTGTGCATTTGTGTGTTTCAATGCTGCTTTTTTGTATAGGACTTCTTTTTTTTTTCCTTCCACTCCAGAAGGTATATTTGTGCATTGCATTCAGGAAGGCTTACCTGAACTACGAGCGTTGCTGTATGCTTCTTGCCATACATCCTTGGTTTGAATCCCACCGTTATATGGGTTCCCACAGTGCCTGCTGGAAGAAGTTCTCCAGCTTGTGGCAGCACAAGGAACTCGGGATCGCTGCCTGGCAGAAAGCGCGCAGTGAATGGCTCTGGGTTCCTACAGAAAAGCACAGGAGGGTATTGTGCCTTTTTAAGTATCTTAATACAATTTATCTACAATCTAACATTTAGGCCACCATGTGGCATGGCTCAGGAAACTTGCCACCCCATTGAATTATTATATAATATTAATAGCATTTTTTACAGAATAAATATTCTGTAGTAACAATTTACATTTATTTATAAATATTTATAATGTTTATACACAGGGACCTGCATCCTGGTCTTCTATTTCAAACATACTTACATGCTATTTTAAATATTTTAATAACTACAGAATAATGATAGCATTTGCCACTAGAAAGAAAAGAATCATCTGACCTGTAAAGATATAATGATAGTGATAGAAATAAATTCCACATCAGAGTGAAAATACACTTTTCCTATTAAAAGACCCTCACTTTTCCAATCTCTAATCAAATAAAACTGACAAGCCAACAATTTTATTAAGTTTTATGACTAGAACTGAATTTGCAATCTGTTGGAGTGTTACTAGATTGGAAGGGAGTTCTGAAAGCCTTGAAATGAACATATGGAAAATAATAGTTTTCTATCACTGTTTTCCATGATTTTCATATCCCATAAACTAAACACTTTAAGATATTGCAATATTAGTGATTAGGTTCCTCTACTGATATCGTTATAAATCTCTTATCTCAAATGATTTCTATCACAGGTACTGCAGATCTTGTCTAATTGCTAATTTCATGGAAGTACTTTCACATGCCCAAAGAAAATGTCTTGTTCCTGGTAAAGACAGTGGCTGAGGACTACAAAACAATCTTAGGCCAACCCCAAACTGAAGCCTGTCTACCACAGGTCCTCAGGAATTCTTTGCCATAAACTTTCTCAGCATGAAAAGAATACATGTTTTTGTATTTTCTAGTCAGCCACTCTCCTCTTAGTCTTTATATGTGTTGCTGAGGACAACTCTATCATTATCCAGACAGAAAGAGAACATAAGAAATTGAAACTAGAAATACAATGGCATGGTCAAAAAATAATCTGCAACTCCATGCCACAGTACAGGAGGACAAGTATCATGCATGCTTAGAGGGAACACATTTTTAGTTAATAAAACTTGAAGAATGAAAAACCAACAGCATCTCAAAGAAAAGCTGTTCAAATCTGTTTATTCATGGATTGCCACACCAGAAATAACACTGCTTTTCAAAGAAAATACTCACAAAGAAGTGAAATTTAATATTTTATGACAATTCATGTCTCTACGGAAATGTCCCACATTTCCTGAGCAAGTGCTATTCAGTGGGTGGTATGCTAGGTCTATGCCATCTTGTTTAAAAATAGCTCTCCTTTGGAATATGTTCTCACAAAAGGTATTCTTAAATTCAAAATACCCTCATGAAAAAAAGGCCACATCGTAAGTTTGTAGAAACAAATAGCGCCAGTGCAGAAAATGGAAGACAAAAAGCTTCTGCCTCCTCAAAAAAATTAGCTGACATTTAGCAGTGCCATCAGACTCGGGTGCATTAGCCGAGTTAGCCTAGATTTTCCTTTAGGCGACAGCAAGGCGGGCAAAACTACTGACTGTCTGAAACTACACTTCAAGACTTGTGACATCAAACTTATGCTGACCGTCTCTTTTTGTGGTGCCTAAAGTTGTGCAGCTGAGTTTATACCCCTGGGCCATAAGCACTAATCCTGCTATGGCCTGAGTTCCCGTCTACATGCCACCTAAGCCTTGAGTTGTCACATCTGTATTTCCCGCAACGACTGCTCAGCTGTGAATGCCTCGAGCATACCTACTACACACAAAGGGCAGGCATGGGGTTAAAAAGAAGTTATACCTCTTAGACTGAGTAGCAGAGTAGAGCACTCATCAAAAATGTCTGAGATGAATATGCAAACGTTGCTTCTGGAAATAGAGACCCGAACACAGGTCTTCACTTCTGTATTGGGTTTCTGTGGCAAGGTCTTGGTAGTGGGAGGGCTACAGGGGTGGCTTCTGTGAGAAGCTGCTAGATGTATTCCCTGTGTCCGCTGCTGGCCAAGGCCAAGCCAATCAGCAACAGTGGAAGCGCCTCTGTGATAACGTATTTAAGAAGGGAAAAAAAAACGTCTGTGCCTCAGTAGCCAGAGAGAGAAGAGAAGTGAGAGGATGCGAGAGAAAACAGCCCTGCAGACACCAAGGTCAGTGAAGAAGGAGGGGGAGGAGGTGCTCCAGGTGCCGGAGCAGAGATTCCCCTGCAGCTCGTGGTGAAGACCATGGTGAAGCACGCTGTCCCCCTGCAGCCCATGGAGATCCACGGTGGAGCAGATCTCCACCTGTAGCCCGTGGAGGACCCCACGCCGGAGCGGGTGGATGCCTGAAGGGAGGAGGCTGTGACCCTGTGGGAAGCCTGCGCCAGATCAGGTTCCTGGCAAGCCATTGCGGACCCGTGGGGGGAGGAGCCCACGCCGAAGCAGGTTTGCCGGCAGAACTTGTGACCCCGCAGGGGACCCAATGCTGGAGCAGTCTGCTCCTGAGGGACTGCACCCCATGGAAATTATGGACCCACGCTGGAGCAGTTCGTGGAGAACTGTAGCCCATGGGAAGGACTCACGTTGGAGAGGTTCGTGGAGGACTGTCTCCCGTGAGTGGGACCCCACGCATGAGCAGGGGAAGAGTCCTCTCCCTAGGGAAGAAGAAGCGGCAGAGATGACGTGTGATGAACTGACCTCAACCCCCATTCCCATCCCCCTGTGCCGCTGGGGGGGAATGTGTAGAGAATCTGGGAGTGAAGTTGTGCCCAGAAAGAAGGGAGGGGTGGGGGGAAAGGTTTTTAAGATCTAGCAGTTTTTCTCCTCTCCTCTGATTTTGATTGATAATAAATTAATTATTTCTTTCAAGTGGAGTCTGTTTTGCCCATGATGGTAACTGATAAAATGATCTCTCCCTGTCCTTATCTCGACCCACGAGCCCTTTTGATTTACTTTTTCTCTCCTCTGTCTGGTTAGAGGGGAGTGATAGAGCGGCTTTGGTGGGCCCCTGGTGTCCAGCCAGGGTTAAACCATGACAACTTCCAACATCATTGCTCTATAGACTAGATTTAGGAACATTTTAAGACAGCACTTTCTTTAACTCCCAAGTTCAGTCTGTTTTCTGTTAAGTAGTAAAGGATGATGACTCCTAATAAGCAATTTGTGTCTTCATAAGACATACAAGAACGTGATTTAGACTACAGATGCAATGATGAAATGCTAAGGGAAATGGGAGAGGCTGCATGCACAGAAGATGCAAGAAAATAAGGGCTTTGTTCCTGTAGAAATTGCATCTTAGCAGGGTGTGATGCAACACAGTAGTGTTTTTTTTTTTTTCTGAGAACGTAAATGATTCCTAAAATCAGTTAATCAGAAAACACACAGGAGAAAAAGCTATAGTTTTAGTCCTGACAAGGGGACCAGACAGCTTAAAATGAAACTGTCACAAAAGCGATCTATAATTGTGCACACAAGATATTTGCCAAGTTAGAGAAAAAATCTTATTGCACCAGCCTTGTCAGATTTTAATTTTCGTAAAGAAAAATGGAGAAAAACTAAGAAAAAACCTTTAAAGAAAATCTGTGTGCTTCTTCCCCTCCCCTCCCCTCCCTTCCCTCCTTTCTCCTCCCCTCCCCCTGGCAGTTTTAAACAAAAGAGTCAAGTCAGTTACTGGGTGTAAAGTGTTCCTCAGAGTGGGAGCTATGTCCAAATAAGGAAAATAGAAATTCTGGTAAATTAAATATATAGCCATAATATGATAGGCCAGCAGGCATTCTGATGAAGACATGGCTAACAGTACAAGAGTTAGCAATTAAAAACTTAATCACACACAATCAGAAACAGGAACCTTTCACAGTGCCTGTAGTGCTGATAAATCATGACTCTTTGTTTTAAAAATATATCTAAAGATGGCCTCTCATGAAAAAAGCAAGCAGTGTTTTCTCTGATGTTTACATCAGGGAGATGATCTAGCATCCTGGCTAGCTTGCCACACTACACTTACACTAGTAAGTAAATTGCTTGTCATATATAGTACAGAGAAAGCTGGAGATAAAATTCCCAGGATAGCACCGGAATTTCAGACATTACTGTTTTCGGTGTCTGTATATTTAATGTATAATTAAAAATTAATAATTATGTGGTTTAAAATGATTAAAAAATAATTATTCCTTTTTGATTACTGCTTCAGGTAAAACAGCTCTGGAGTCAATGTTTGGCTTGTCATTTCTCAGCCATGAAGGACAGTGATGAGGCAGTGTATATTTTTCCAAGAAGGCTTTTGTTTAACTCAAGGGCAGCAGACACGAAGATACCTGATAAAGTTTAATGATGTGTAGAGTTTTGAAAACGCATACGAACCAAGCACAAATGAATTAGTAAATATAAGGGCAGAGGCCATATAAACCAGAGAAAGCAAATGCGTCTTCCCACCTGCATGTTCCATAACTCCTCTCATAATGGTTTGATATTGCTATCAGACAATATGAACTCTGCCCTTACTCAAATAATGAACAAGAGTAAATATTAATTTGAATTTAAATAATAATTGGACAATGAGATCATGGTAACTAGGAAGAGTGGACATTGAGCTAGTATTTAATAGACATATTTATAATTACTCCTTTAATCTTGTTCTTAAATAACATTGTTTTTAAATAGCAGTCTGTGTTCATCAGTGTTCTCGTGTTAGATAATTTTCAAATTAGTAAACTTCAGTTAAAGAAAACCTTAACATTTATATTCCCATAGAGATCTCGCTGCAAAACTTATAAAATACCCAACTTATCTGAAAATGTAAGCCATTGTTAAATTACAGCTCAAAATAGCTTTAATGTTTACTCCTCTCTTTCTCAAACTAGTGAAGCAGTAGATTATTCCTGTAGAAATTTATTCCTTTAAAAAACTCAGCATGTTGCAAACTATACATAAAAAACAACGCATAGTACTCTTGATCAAATGTGTGGGGTTTTTTCAATAAGAGAATAAAAAAAAGTCTCAATCTGTAAAGTATATAACTGCTTAAGCAAGTAAGCGATACGGTTTGAAGATGTTGCAATGTGCTTCCAGAAATAGTTGGAATAGCAATAGTTGGTATGATTTAGATAATTTCTTTTCAACAACAAGAACAAAAAAAAAGGCAATGGAAAAAAAATCACTAAATCCTCATCAAAATTGGTTATGTTTTGTACCAAAACCAAGTCTGGTTTAATTGACCACTCAGAAAAGGTTTAACTGCAATTATCACTCTGTAGCTTTGGAAAGACTGCTTCAGAATTAAAGGACTTTCAAAAAATATGAAGAAACACTGCATGACAAATGAATGCTTAACCAAATATAACATCACTTTTGTTGTGTACATGTTGTAAAACCAAAGCAGGAGCTAAGGTTTTTCTCTTCACAAAATGTTAATATTTGTGTCTCATTCCTGTTCTACCCAGGGGTACTATATTTGCAGATTGGTAAACTGACTTTTCCTGCTAAAAATGGTCCAGGTGACATGGCTAGATACAGCTCCTGGCTAAATGTGTGACATGTCAGGTATTGTATTATTAGGAAGGATGATCATAACTTTTTGGAAGCTCTGATGCATGTGTACAGTTATCGACATTTTCCACTAGTCTTCGTTCAGACTCCAAAAAATGGAACTCAGTCAACATTTATTCTTTGCAGCTGCCACTATGTGGGAGATGCTAAAAGTATTCTAATTACATCTTTAGATTCATGCTATAATTTTGCAGAGCTGGTAACAAAGAGATTGGCATAGGAATCCAGGCCTGTATCATGCCCAGCAACATGTGAGAGAGGGTGAGGAGAGGGTGCGTGTGCTGAGAACTTAATGAATGCATTTCCTTGCAGCATACAAAATTCTGGCTCATGGTAATTCTAATGAAATACAGCAGTAATTACAGTAAAATAGAAATATTTCTCAAAGTTGTAACTGTAAACATATTTTTGTTTTTCTCTTCACAATTAGGAGGGGTACAGAATAAAATGGGTTGCTCACTATTCTTCAGACAGCATTAAAATTAATTTTGTGTGATCAAGGAATGTTTTTAATTGAACATTTATTCTATGCACTAGGGAATGTGCATAGAAGAATTAAGGAAAATATTCCACAGTGGTATTCAAAATACAAAATGTAGGTTAAGTTAAGTAAGTCTGCACATGCAGTCATTTTAAAGCCCAATTTCATCTTTCTTCTCATCTTCCCAGCCAGCCTTGATTTTGTTCTCTCTTTATTCTATCCCTATTTCCATAATCAAGTGGAGCCTTGGATTCTGCAGATACCACTCCATGGAGACCATATTGATAGTATGCTGTTTGCTTTTGTGAGAGCAGGCGCTGACTAAGTATGTTTTTCTGAAGCATAGTTTGAGTTCATCTGAGAAGTTTCCTCACTGTAACAAATACCCTGTTTGTGATAAACACAGGATTGGAATGAGAGGTTGGGATGGAAGGATGGATAAAATTTTACTATATATGGGAAGCAATACATGACTAAAACAATCACTAACAGGTACTTGGAAAGCTAGAATTATGTTGGTGAAAGGAGGCTCTGTGTATGAGAAATTAGCAGATAGAATAAATAGAATTATCCACCATCCTGACCAAACATTCAAAAGTAATGTAGTTTACAAAAAATTTTCAAGTGAACATAGTATTCATGTGCATCTTGTGCATCATGTGCATCCACATGTTTTTTGTTGGTTACTGAAGTATTTGCACCGGAAAACAAATAAGGTAACATTCTGCTGTAGCTGGATATCAGTATTTTAATGTGAAGAAATAAATCCTACCATCAAAATACCTCTGTACTGCAATATATAGTAGTAAATATTCTCAAAAAAACAGTCCTGGATTAATACAATTGTTCTAATCCCAAAACATAATTGATTAAAAATGCATTAAGATATTTTCAGTAAAACAAATATAGAAAGGACTAGTTTTCCTAAGCAAAGCATCACTTCTAGAATTTTCAGTCTCTGTTCCAACTATAGACATCAGCACAAAATAATAGACCAATAATTTGAGCTGGATATCAAACAAGTTTCTATAATTTTTATGTCCAGGGATAAGATTTTATCTATTCTTTTTGTTTGATACTGCTGTCGTTCTGTAAACCATTGTCATTCAATAATCTGTTCAGTATTAAAACAAACACTAATGTTAACACAAACATTAGAGGCTTGTACCAAAACCAATTACCTCAGTGGAATTGTTGCCAATTATTTTAGCTGGTGTTGAATTAAACCCACATTTCTGAAAAAAAACCCAAAGAAGGTAATCTACGAATGTTAAAAAATGGGATATTTTTCATATTTAACAGGTGAAATCTGCTTATTTGATTCTAACCTATCTTCATGCTATTACAAGAAACCATTTAACAATATGTCCCTTTTGAATTTGTAAAGCTGAAAGCAAATATTGGAGTACTCTTATATCACAACTGTCCTAGGTGCAGACAGCTTTTAAAAATATATTTGAGTTTTCTTCATAAAAGAAAACTGCTTAGCTGCATTCTCAGTGTCTTACATTATTTATTGAAGCAGATATTGGGCTGTTTCTCATTGAGGGCCTGTGCATGTGTCAATTTGAAAAGTATTAAAAGAGAGAGTGCAATACATATTTGCATGGACTCTCAGAGCTTTCATTATTGCAGATCAATTGTGAGCAGCGTAGCAACTACCTTCCATTTGTAACTGTTCATCATTCCTGAAGCAAGTACATCAAATGTAGTTATGGGTAAATTGGAAAATCATTAATTCAGGCTGAAATGTTTTGTACACATTGAGGATTTTGCTAGGGAGGGATTAAAGGGAGAAGGCGACATATGAGTTATAGTAGCTGTAAAGAAAAGAAAGCAAAAACCATTGACCTCATAGTTTTGTAGTGGTCACCAAAGGTGCTCTGTGGATCACTGAAGGTCCTCATTCAACTTGGTATGCATAAGAGAATCCTAATCTGTCCTTAATAAGATACTGAGCCTTTTTGGGGGGACTGTGGTTCTCAAATATTTTTGTTGCATCACTATGCACCCTGTTAGCCCAAAAAAGGTGTACAAGTCTTCTTAGTGATGCTGTGCAACCACGCTGTCCTGCAAGTAGCAGGAGAAAAAGACACAGTGGCAGAGTCCCTATCTAGCAGGTTACTAAGAAATACATCTCTCTTTCTCCCCCAGTTACTCTCAAAGAATCAGTGCCATGACCTACTATCCAGCATAAGAAAGGAAGACAGAAAGTATCTATATGCAAGGTGGAAAAATCCCCAATCTCTCTTTAAGTACCAGAACTGATTGTCTATGAGGTTGTTTACTTAAGAAAAACTCCAAAGGGCTGATCTTTTTTTTTCAAGGAATGTCTATAGGATGATAGCCCATATCCCAGTTGAAACTTTTAATCCATATTTTAATATTTCATGGTTTTATTTTTAATCTAAGTCATTTAAGTTATTCAAGCATTAAATTACATCTGTAATATATGGGTTTCTTGTGTAATTGCTTTTAAACTGCAGATCCTGTAAGCTGTTGGTTGGCTGGCTGTTCTATTTCTATAACAAAACCTCCACCACCAAAAGCTCCTAAGCAAATGAAAGACAAGATAAAGCAATATAAAACATACGGAGCAGTTCTTGGCACTATTTACAACATGGAACTTATTCAGTACATGCACGTGTTACATTTTGTATTTCAAATGTATGGGGGAACCCTTGTTAAGTAAAACAAAGTTGGAATTTGTTTAAGGGGAAAAGGGAATCTGTCTTCCATCATGGCTTCTTCTTTATATAGCTATAATGACTCAGTTTTTATAATACCTTTCTGGAGAACATTAGGTCTCTTCACTACTATCAAACACCTACCAGGAGATTACAGCATTGCCAGAGCAATTGTTTCACTTTTGTTCCTGAAACAGCCCATTCTATTGAAGCTGTTAACATGAACACTGTGACAGGAGCCTTTTTTTGGAGTCCTCAGTAATTATCATCATTGCAGCCATATAAAAGCTGGAACAACTCTCCATCTTAGATGCACAGCTTTTGGAAATAAGCTCTTTAAAAAAAGTTGGAACCAAGGACACTTCTTGCTGGGGTTGCTACAAAAGCATGTATCTACAATGACAGTTATAAAGCAATCACCATATCTGGCACATTTTCTAGATATACACCAAAAAAAAAGTCAATTTATCAGAAAAAAAGGAAATTCAAAAACTTCCATAAGCTAATTAGATTGTAAGCATCATGATTCTTTCAGGTTCACTGCTTACTATTTTAAAACTTAGTACCACACAATTTATTCCTTTGCTTTCTGCTGTAGAGAAATGACACTATGGGTTTGCCATAACATTATGAAACTCTGAGAAAATAATGAGAAGTATGTAAAAATATACTAACAGAGATTTCTGCAGGACTTTTAAAAAGGAGAGTAACAAAATACTGAAGAATGACCCAATTATTTTATCTAGTGAAAGGGCAGAGTAGAAATGAATTCATAACATGCTTATATAATAAAACAGGAATATTTAAAAAAATGGCACATTTAAAATTTTTTAAAGCACAGTGCAAAGGATTGTTTTTAATTTGGCGTAAATACTTTCAAAAATGATCTATTCGTAAAAACACTGAGGCTTTAATAGGGAGCCTTTAATATCACAACCACTTTCCTTGACATTATATTACACATTTTAACACACAAAAGCTTTTTAAGACAAAACTTTAAAGTCATAACATAAAAATTTGGATCTATTCCACAAATTTTCTCTTGAAGGGCTACAGCCTAAATGTAGAATGCTTCTGTTTTCTACAGTACAGCTTCAAAATCACATTTTTTACCTATACAATGCAGCACTTGAAATTAATGATGTATTACTGAAATAGCTGCATCCCAGCTATGTTTCTGTTGCCCAAATCTATCCTATCTGATGTGTTTGAGCTTGAGTTCTAGCCTCAGAAAACTGCATAGATACTTTATTGTAAGTATTTTTACCTTGTTTGGCTTGTAAGCTTAAAGCCAACTATAGACTCCTTATTCAGGCCAACTGCTTCAATGTTGATGACATCATCCACTTCAGGTTCCGTAGCAATGAACAGCATTGGGAACTTCCAGACACCTCCTGTAGTACACTGCACTACGAGAGTTGCTTCGTTCCTTAAAATTTCAGATAAAAACATTCAATACATAGAACAACATCATAAAACTTAAACTGAGTAAATTAATTTCTAAAATAAGCCTTGAGTGCGTAGAACTATACTACAGTAAAATGAAAATACAGATGGATGTAAACTGGAATACATCCTTTTTATGTGGCATAGTACATATCAGTTGCACTTGGACTGGAATGTTGACTAAACAGCATTTGATATTTACAGCAAAGTACAAGAAAAGACATAATACAAAAGTAAAATGTTGAGCATAACCATGAGATTTGATTCTTCTGCTTACTCTCTGTTGAGTTATATTTGTTTAACTCAACTTGTTTTACTCATTACTCTGCATTTACTGTGGTGTTAGGAGAGAATTTAGTCCAGAACATGTTAGCAGTTCATATTAGAATCAAATTATTTGATGGAGGTCTATGTACTTTAGAAAAATTCCAGAACTTGATGTCCTTAGACCATCTAAGAAGAGAGTTGGTGCTGCAGATTCTGAAGATAAAGAAACTAATTAATTGCAGTCATTGAGTCCTCTACATGAAGCCTGATAGGCCTCAAATACACAAAGAGAAAAAAACAAACCAAAACTAAAAAATAATAAAATAAAAAGGGACAGAGTATAAATAAAAAGGGTTTCTAAATTAACCTCCCCCCTCACACAATGACACAGCATGGCGTGGGTAGATTGTCTTTCCTAAAGGTTAGCTCTTTGTTTATTTCAGTTCCCTCCTGCACCCTAAAAATACCTTCTTTTCATGCAAGCCATGATATTTGACAGTGACTGCTCCCTAATCTCCTTGGTAATGTTGGGCCTCTGAATTTAACATGTGCCTGAATCTTACTGAAGCTTCTTTCCTCCCCATACACATTTGACTGCTTCAAAAGGAAGGTGCAACTTCCCCCTCTCTCTAAAAGTTGTTTTCCTCTCACAGTTTCTTTTTAAAGAGGTGGGATGTACTAAAGTAAATTAAGGCAAATACATATTTTTTCACATCACAGCTATAAAAGAGGATAATATTTTCCTATGGACTGTTGTTACTGGGGCACTAGAAACTAATTTCAAATTCAACCATCCTATTCAGCCAAGGAATATGCACACATGTTCACGCAGGAAAAGTTTTTCAAGACTGACAAGCCATCTTGTCTGTATGCTTTCCATGAATTTTGAGAAAAACTAATTTTCACTGAAAGCCTTTTAATACTCCAAATAAAATAAGGCAGTAATTCAGCAGAAGCATCTAGCAGGTATTAAAAAAACCCCAATTTTAATACCAAAGATATCATACTGAGAAGTAACAAGTCAGAAAATCTAAAATGATAGAACTCAGAGGTGAAAACGAAATGAGGAAAACAATGCAGGGAGGTGTAGCTAAGAGTGACCAGACAGGATTTTATTGCATGTTCTGTTGGTAATAAGGAACAGGAGCTTACCTCATTGGTTTGTTAGGTGCAAACACTATATTAAAGACCAGTGTTATGATTCCAGACTCTTTATCCCGTTCTCTTTGAATCAGATGCATACCAACCAAAGCTCCAAGCTGAGATTTAATTTCATTTGATTGATATTGTAATTCATACAGAAATTCCACTGTTGTAGAGAAACCTAAATGATACAAGGGAAAGATCAGTCTCTGTGTACTCTATCCTCACACAGTTGGCTGGCTAGTAGTTATAAAGTTCTTTCATTTGTTACTAAAAATGACAAGTAAGAAAAAACTAGTAATTATCCAAAAATTGAATGATTTGCTCCTGACTGCATAGCAAAATCTGCCAATTTCATACGACAGGCTATATAGTTTCCAGCAAAATGGAAGCTGGAGAATGTACTTAGGAGAAGTGAACAGTAATAGCAACATTGTTCGAGCTACCACTTCTGCATTACGGTGAGATATTTCTAGTTCATCACTCAAATGAAAATTGCAAGAATGTAATACTGATTTTGAGTAATGCCGTTGGGACAATCACAAAAAAAAAAAAAAAAGGCATTAGGACATCAGCGCCATTGATGGCTGCAAGCCTGAGAAACAGTCTACAGAAAAATAGTGAAGGTGGCACTAGCAGCCCCTTCTCTTATTCCTCGTAGCAGTTATGAAAAGGCCAAGTAGTAATGACATAAGAATAAACAGCTGAGCTTCTTGAATCAAATGCCTCCTCCAGCCATAATAAAGAAAACTGCGATATTCAGTATACAATAGTAATTTGTGCACAGAAGGGGATGTTTCTCTGAGGAAAAGAATCTCAAGCTGCTAATCCATTTAAAAATTTTACATGTTTTATGGATGAAAAGTCTTTTAACACAACCACTAAATCCTACAGCAGATTTCATTTTACTATACGCACATATCTCAGGGCACCTTTTGAATTTGCCCAGCTTAGTACAATGTGCTGTGCAGAACTCCTATGTATGCATCCCTTTATGTGCTGGCTATAGGGTGCCAGTCAGCTGCAGGGTTAAATCCCAAAGCCTTCTAACCGGGAATTCTAAAATATAGTCCACATATTTATTTTTACATAAAGTCCAAGAAACAATGCACTGTAAAATACTTGAACAAAAACCTATTTTGTTTTTGCCCATCTGTAATGCTATGCAGTGCGTATGGAGATGTCTTTCCTATGTTTGTAGCCCTTTCCCCTTTTCTGAAATGCAGAGATTCCTTCTTTCCACTTCATTCAACTTCTGTTGCCAATGTTTGGTGACGCACAGATTAACCTTAAGAAATGTAGCAGTTTATATTGAAACATTTCTGATCCTTTAAAGTGTATCCTTTACACAGATGTCTGTACAATTTATGATAGATCAAAAGAGTTACACAGACATTAAGCAAAATATTATTACAAACATAAGGGATTGTTGGTCATAGTAGATACACACTGAATACCAAATATACAGGATTTCCATTTATTAATCCATCTATTATAAATGTACTTTATTAGAATAGATGTACTATGTTATAATGAAATTAAACGTGAACATTTTCCCTACAGTTTATAAAATTCCTGGGATTTTCCTATGTTGTTCCATTCTTTGTTGTTTCACTACTTGAAAAATACGTTTATGACATGCATTCAGACTCCAACACAGCCCAAGGCTTGTAGTAGTCACCCTAGACAAATGCCAAAACATGAAGATTCAGCCATAGAAATTAACTTATTACGGGAGAGAAAAGATGACATCATTTGGAGCATTCCACAGTGAGAAAATTACAACTGTGGAGCAGATGTCTCTTTCAGCAGTTATATCACACAAGGCTACTCAGGAAAAGCTTATTTTATAGTTCAGATGCTAGGAAGAAAATGTTGTGAATTGCATGCTGCTTTTAGTATCCAAAGATATTTGGGTTTGGTTTGATATAGTATATGTATATAGTACATGTATATGTATATACGTGTATTTGTATATAGTACCTTTTAGTCAGAAGCAATTAAATATGTGTATTTTTTTTTCTCCAGGCTGTTTTGTAATTTGTTCTATGCTCATATTACATAATTAGTTAAAATCCTTTAATATTTACAACACCTAAGGAAAAACGATGCGTTTATAAGTGCCAATATTTGAAAGCTTCATTATGCTGGTCCCTCAGCTGTTTTTTATCTACACTGGCAACCTAGTTTAGAAGTGTTCAAAAAAGAAAAATGTAATTAGATTTTCATCAGAGCTGCCCTGAAGACTACTATATTATCATACTATGGGAAACCTCTGTGAAAATGGTAATATTTAATTCTAGACAATTCCATAATACACGTGCTGCCTAAACAGACTGGCAGAAGGGTAGAAGCTAGAGGCCAAAAAAAAAAAAAAAAAATTTTTAAAAAGAGAAAGAATTAACAATTTCTTTAAAGTAATGCCAAATACAATATAGCATATGATTCAAATATGCCTTGACCCTTTAGTCCAGCTCTTTGTATGTTTTCATTCCCTAGTTCTCTTTTTAAAAATCACCATTTCAATACAGGAAAAATTCTTATTTTATCTAATTCAAACTGTAAAATACACATGCAGATATAAAGTACACTCCAATCAATCCACCTCTGTTCTGTAAATAGAGAGCAACAGGAAGAGTTTTAATGACATCTAACTCAACATAGACATATTTATCAATCCAAACACTGGGAAGATATAAGCATGCTACTTATGTACAGCTTGTTACAGCTAGGGAATAGAAATTCCAATTACAAAAAATACTACTTCCTCATGTTTCCTGAAGAATATTATGTATTATTTAAGTAAGAAAAGGAGTAAGAATATGTTTTTGAGGTAATTATACTAAGACCTTTTTTTTAAGCATTAAACTTTTCTTGTTTTGAAAGGCAATTAATCTTTATGTGTTTTCTTTTGTGTAAATAAAGACTTCCAAAAGGTAGTATGCATTTAGGCAATATTTCTGTATGCAGAATTACTGAAGCAGCTATATTTAAAAACGAGTAAAGTTTTTGAGCTATATAGTTCTATGAGTTGGCTGTCATTTATTTTCAAGTGCTAGTAAGGATACTTCTTTAAAAGCACTAGAATTAAAGTGTTGGGGATTTGATTGGGATTTGTTGTTTTGCCTCTAAGAAGATGAAAGGAAATAGACCACTTTTTAAAAATTTATTTTCTGACCCAGGGGAATGATAGTGTCGAAAATCCAAGGATTTTACACTCTCAGCATATAAATTGGGCAAATGTGAATTTGTGACTGTTAGGATTTACAAAAAATAATTAATAGATGTCATACATCTAGAAATTAAAACACAAGTCTGACATATTCACAAAATAAGAACCTCAGGAATTTAAATTACTTTTTAGTGGAAAAGAACATGTATTCAAGCTTCAAAAGAGTTAATTACGAAGACATGGATGGGCCTAATGTCTATAGAAAGGCCCACTGGACATATCTGACCTGGAATAGAGTTCCACACTGTCATTAGAGAAGCTTTTGTACCTCCCTCCTGTTTCTGAAAAGCAAGTGTTTGACTTCACTGAAGACCAGCTCATTATACAATGTGTTTTCTGATGATAAAAATCCAATAGACTGTGAGGCTGCAGTCGCTTGTGGATACCTAAAGGAGATCTAGCTACCTGAGCTCTCTTCAAATAGCACTTAACCTGCAGTGGACTCGGTGACATAAAAGTGGGAAGGGGGAGGAACTTTCTAAAGGACCTCCCTTACTTTCACACAGCCTCCCATTTCCAATGAGACAGGTGGAAATTAAAGCTATGATGGAAAGATGTTCAGACTACAAAAAATGCTTGTCCTCATTACAGAGGCTTTTCCTTGGGTAGATGCAATAAACCAGAATTCACTCTATAGGCCTTCCTCACCTCCCATTCAGCAGGGTGCAATCTTACACTTATTTAATAAAGGAGATCAGCACAATCGCAGAATACACAGAATGAAAGCCTAACCACTCATAAACTTGCATCTTCATGTTTTTCAAAAGTTAGATAAATTATTTTATTTGGGTCTGGATGTAACCATACTGTAGTCTCTCACTGATTTTTTCTGTTGGTTCTGTTAGTTCTCCAAGGCTAAGTATCCACTGTGGCCCTGACACCTAACCAAGATTTTTTTCCCTCTTGATCTAATAGTCTCCAAACTGTTAAAATAGAAACTACAGGACCAAACCTTAACTACTAACTTCTGCCAGACAGCTGGTGTCTAACATTGGCCTTCCAAACCTTGTGAAATATCCTTCTTCATAACCGCATTCAGCTCTCATCTGACATTTGTCCTTTTCCTGCTTTTCCACTGTTTTACAGGAGTCTACACACACACTGCTGGAACTCAGTAGGCAATGGGGAATGGACATTAAGTATGCAGTTATGCCTTACCAGCAAAAGCAGCAGCAGACAGAATACATTACTGTACAGTAGATTAAATCATTTTAATACAGTTTTCAAGTAAACAGTCAAGTGAATAGCAAAAGTGAATTATGAGAATAATAATGGAAAAAAATAAAAGGAAGCCTGGTGGTCAAGAACCTTCTAACATTTAAGTAGACAGTATCATCCAGGCAGTAAGAAATTAATCTCATCTGAGAAGTAATTATCTATTTCTCACTGTAAAATGTCACAACTCCAGGATAATAGCAGCAGAATAAACAGATTGCACAAGAACATGAAAAGACCTGGTTGTAGTCGAATATGCCTTTCAATAAATTTCTTCATAGAGGTACAAAAGTGCTGTATGTAGAGCATTACCAATATCAGCAAAGATAACATCATATACTTCATTAAATGCCAGACACCAAATTACCTTAAATACAAGGAAATAAATAGATAAAGTGTTCTCCTTCTGTTGATAATATACTCATTGATCTGCAGTGCAATTCAAGGAAATCCTCAGTACACTTCTGTGTATAAATCTTTATATCTCTTCCCTGCAAATTTATTTCTTTCCATACCCAATTAAAGCTTTTCATCCATATCTTCAAGGCTCTGCAAAATTCCACTCTTAGCCTCATCTTTTTTTACCCTGTGTCCCACTGCCTATTCCCCTAGCAACCAACTCCAACATTTCTTTTCTAAATTTTCTCTTACATTTGATTTTTCTGTTTGTTAATTTTTTCTCTTTCAAAACACTTCTTTAAGACAGATTTCTACTGCTAAAGCAAATTTATACTGTAAAGAAAGCAGTAGAAAACACTTTCTGCCTTTTTTTTTTTTTTTTAGAATGTCTTTCTTGAAAACACCACATTATTTAGTGAATAAACCAGAAGTTTGTGAATCCAGGTATAGGAAATGCACGATGTGCATCTAGCACCTGCTGTTCCGCATACATTTCTGCATTCTTCCTTGGAGCTAGTTTCCATATATTCTCTCTCTCTCTGAATCCTTTTTGGACTAATTCCCTTTTTATTATGTCTATCCATACTCCCCTCTTAACAATCTTTGTTTTGATATTACTTGTTGTAGTAAATTGAAGGAAAAACCTCAGGAAAAGCAAAAGGATTCTCATCTCTTATATTACCCTGCTTTGATCTGTCATTCTACTTAGATTTGTACACTATATCTATAAATCTATAAATTAATGCTTTAAAGGAACTGATTAAAAAGTAATTTTTCAAAAACATAGTATTTCTTTCTCAACATTTTCCTTTTTTATTTAGCATTGTCTTCATTTAACTAGCAATTATAGAAAATAAAGATCACATCTGTACCTGGGCATAGGCAACATCAAACCAGCTTCTTTATGAACATATGTTATGTTATAGTCTTAATTCACACAGACATTATTTTTTCCAGAGTATCCTGACTCATTTGCCTCACTTTGAATGTTGCACCCTGAAATCAGTAACTCAAGATGTCTTTTAACCTAACCTTTCAATTTGTGTTGGCCCACACAAACACTAAATTGAAAACAATATTATCATTTCACAGGTTTTTCCACTGCACTCACCATGATGATGTCTATGCACTTCAACATTTAAAGTAGTTACATCAATGACTAAAAGCAATTATGCTTGTCATTTGGAAGATCAACTTCCAATGCAAGCAAATTTCTTCAGATTCCTTTGGAGGGGCAGCGTGTTTACAGACTGGCCACCAGATTGAACTGCAGATCATGCAGCTATAGCAAGGCTGTTTTTTCCAGTCCGTTTAATGTCAGCATTATGGCTATTCTTTCCTCTCTCCCAGCTGCCCTCTCATCCTCAGAAGTATCCTAGTTTTTAGCTTTGATTTTTATGTTTGCTGGTTTACTGGAAATACATAACTCACAGGGCACAGTTTTTGTTTTGGGGTTTTTTGACAATGCACCAATGTCTGTAATTACCAATTTCCCATAGGTGGTTAAGAGGATACCAGTGATTTTGCTCTAAGTCCTTTATCACACTCTTCTGTTCAAAGAATTTTCTAGCTTTTTGCATTATGTTGTATACACTTAGTCACTTTCTCTTTTCAAAATCCATTTAAACCACTTGCTTTAGAAATCTTTCTTACTCCTTCTTCCAACACCGTCAACATGTATATATGTCAAGTATACTTCTGTGAGACAGAAAACACCCTTTTCCATATTTTAGAACATAACATTTCCATTCATGGAACTTTATCACTTGACAGTTAAAATACCATTTTACTGCTGTATGAATGTGACCTTCTAAATGAGAAGAACAAATAGATTTAGCCTATTTCTAGCTATTTCAGTTCCCTCACAGTTTCTTATTGGGGTTACATGCAAAATACAAATATAGTTTGTCCTACTGAATAAGAGTAATTATGCATTTAGAAATTCAAGCTCCTTCATAGATAGTTACAAAAGTCTTCATGTTCAGGAACACAATTTTAAAATATTGTGGATCTAAGCATCACACTGTAAATCAGCTGTATGTCTATACAATGTATGGTGGTTTTCTTGAACTAATGGCAATACAATAAATAAGTTTAAAATATGTGTTCCAAGAGAAACTAAGTGTTTTCTGACTACATTTAACTTCCATCTTGTAACTTGGGTGTAAAATTAGACCCATTTTGCTTTTATAAAAATGGATTTTTCTGATGTGCCTTGATCAGTCTGAAACAATTTTGAGTGAGAAGGAGCACCTTGCTGATTGCTGCTAAAAATCTGAATTTATTAAACTGCACTGAGATGGAGCTCTTACTTAGCATGGCCAGTTTCAGTTTTTCGAGGAATCATAAAACACTGCTGTTTAAAATATTCCTGTATCCAGTACCATTTATTTGCCCTTTGAAATTCTGTAGAGCTGACACAAACCAATCCTAGACTCCTTAGTCTCAAAATTCTGAAACTCATGATGCTTGAAATAACATAGCACATATGTTTCAAAGAGCTTCCTATTGATTTTAAAGGCACTTTTACATCTATTGAGTCTGCTAGCAACAGAATGCAGCACGTCTAGAAGCTGAAAAGGCCTTACAATCTGATCTGTTGAGCAAGTTTGTTTTAGAACATGAATAATAGCATGTTTTAAAATGCTTTAACTTAATTAGCAGGTATTTCAGACAGACACATTACTTTGTAACAATGGAATACCTTCTCTTATCATAAACGTTCCAGGTGGATCAGAATCTGGTTCCCTGTTGAACACAACGAAAACTTTATCTTTTTTGTGGGTGATGTCAGCAAGAGAGATGTGGCATGGGAACGGGTGCATTGTAAGGTTTAGGGTGTTGGGTTTTGAGGACATGTGAGAAGAATACATGCTAGCTGTTGTGATTTGCAATATATCTGTTGATCCATGGTCATCATATGAAACAGGGACCTAGGGACCAGGAATTGTTTCCATTCTGGTTTTTTTGGTTGGTTGGTTGGTTTTGGTTTTTAATAGCTGCATTTTTTAGAAGCTTGGATGACAAAGATATCAGCCTAGGTTATGCTATTTCCCAGTATCTTAATCTAAATCACTAGATGAATAAGCATGTCTGACTATAAACTAAATAACTTCAGCCTGAAGATTTTCCCAGATTTCTGTATTTTGAAAACATGGCCTGACGTACTCAAAGCTCCTACTCAGTAGCTCTGCAAATTAAAAAAAATACACTACACAACAAACATCACAGATATAGGCAAAACGGGTAATATAATACAGGTAAAAGGGGTAATATAAACTTGCAATGTCAGATGGAGTGTTCCTCTGTATTTCTATCTTGCAATGTCAGATGGAGTGTTCCTCTGTATTTCTATCTAACATGCAAGGGGATGTGGAAAAAAGAAAAATTTCCCAGCAAGTATTCCTCATGTGTTCATACAAAAGTATTCTTCTTATAAATGAGATAGAAAGAACCTATGTCCCATCTCATCAAAATAAGTTAAATTGTTTATAAATTTCCTGATGTAATTTCAGTTATAATGTCTGTGCTATGATATAACCTTCAATTTGGTAATCACTTAATTTTCTATTGAAAATTAAAAAAAATATGTAAATTTATGCACATGGAACTCTACCGATGCAGATAAATTGTTTGTGGTACTGTCACTAACATCTGTAAGCATGTCTTAGATAGTTTTACACTATATTATGGTCTATTACAAAAAGATGCATTTTTTACCTTTTGACTTTTTTAATATACAAAACAGACTCAGCCACAGAGACTAGAACACAGGACCTAATCTCTAGGGTCACATTCATTTGCTTTCTTTTTACTTATTCAACAAATTGCATTGTTACACATAAGGTGAAACATCTATAACACAGGGGAGTGTAAATTCCTCTACTATAAGACAGCTGTAATATCATAGGAGGTATCTGCTTCTGTTATTTTTTGATACAAATCAAGTTTCAGAACTAATAAAAAGTTTGTGTAGTAAATTTCTGAGATTTCAGTCTGTCTTCAGCTGGCTTGAAGAAAGGGTAGTGGTTCAAAGTTATAATTTCATTCCATGTTTTGTGTTGATTCTCTGTAAATTCTAGTTACTTGTCTTATAAATTTCATTTCTAGCAATATCTTCAAGGCTTCAGATCAACTTATTCTTTAACTCTCAAAAATATATTCCTGATATACTTATTTACAAAACCATAATTGTATACATTCTCCATAACAAGTAGGGAAGTTTTCTTTTTTCCTTTTTGCTTCATGTTCATGTTGAAAACTTGCAATGTGGGAGAGAAGAAGGAGATCTAGAGCTGATAATTTTCTCTAACAACAAAACTTGGACAGTGCAGCTTCAGGGAGAAGAAAACAAGGACAAATAATTTTAGCACAAAAATGCCAATAGGACATAACAACCTGAAATAGAAAAGCATTTGGGATAGACTTGTATGTGTGCATGTGTTTATTACTCCAGTGACTGTCAGATATGTTGTCTGAGGCAAATTTGAGTATATAAACCCTCTGCTTGCTTTTTTAAAATGAAAAGCATGCAAACAGAGCTGAGACAGATAGGGAGAGCACTGGTCCAATATTCTTCTGGAAAACCTACAAGGTTCACATCTTAAGGGCTTTGATTAGCTATGCTTTGTGGATGACCCATAATTAATAAGAAAACAATACAAAAAAAACCCTAATGCAAATTAATGCAGATGGTTCACCTTGAGGTACTGTGATGTTGCAGAAGCACAGCTAAAATTCTGGAAAGCTGTGCTGGCTAACTATGGTTTTGACTTACAGAAGCTTTCCCAAAATATCTTTACAAAACAAGGTTTAGCGGTGCTGTTTCTATGAAAGTAATACTTCCTTATCACCTATCCAAAGAAATTACAGGAAATTCTGTGAACAATAAACGGGAGAAATGGAACTTTAAAAATCACAATCATATAACAATTAAAGTAATTAATAGACTCTTGCAGCAAATTATTTTGCCTAGGTTTCCCTTAGCCACTACCTCAAAAGACATTTTTAAGAGCTATCTATTTGTGTGTTCTTGTTTCAGAGATGTGTTTTGTTGGGCTGGCCAATCAGTTCTTCTGGACTTCTCATTTTTCCTGGATGCACGTCATACCAAAAAGTAACACCAGGCAGAACTGAATAACTTTTGGTTTTGTAACAGTTTTGGTGGGGTTTTTGCACGTTTGAAGCTGAATAAATAACTTCAGATTAGTTTATAACTGATCTGGTTCCCTGAAAGTGTTGAATATTTTAACTGAGTGTGATTTTGCATAGGTGTTAGAAAGTAATTTTAATTTACATAATGATGACTCGTTCTTAAGGCCTGCAGATTTCAACATTTTATAAAATGGCAAAGAAACAAAAATGAGTGACTGTCTTGTAAACAGAAATACAAGCAGTTACAAACTATGTTTGCTCATAATTCTCAAGCTCTTTTTTCAGTATTTGCCATTATTGTTCTAGTTATCTTAAGAAATGGGAGTAGGAGGGGTTACTTATGCTGATTTTTTTCTTTTTTTTAATGGACCAAGCAGTAGCTTTGTATAGCAACATCAGGTAAATAAAGACCTATTTGAAGTTCTTCATTAAAATGCCTGTGCATATTGCAGTTCAATAAAGAAAATAAGCAATACATCAAATCTCTCCCATGGTTCACTCATAAATAAAGAAACAAACAGCCAGATGTTAACAAAAATTATGTAGCTGACAAAATAATCCAGCTAGGCTTTCATTTTTACTCTCATGCACTATTTTTTGACTTCTACTAGTTCCCCATTTTCCAGGAGGAGTTAGCATTGTTAACACGAAGGTAATAATCCATAAAAGAGTGACCCAATTGGGGGTTCACCCCCTTGTCAACACTTTCATGTTGCCATTGCTCACAGCTTCCACCAACTGCTATTCCAAAACAAACACTTGTTCTTCTGCTTCTTGCAGAGTAAAAAAAATCACTTAACAATCTCATTTATATAGCTAGAATTCTCTCATCCTCAAATACCATTTCAAAAATAATGTCACAATTATTCTGACAATAGAAAGATGGCTTAAGTAAGATATAGGGCCATCTTCATCATTATTATACTTTTCATAATGCTTTCAATATCAATCCGCTACAGTTTATCAGCAATTAAATTCTCTGGATGAGAGAAATCTATAAGAATATTTTGTCCCCACCTATACTCGCATTTTTCTGTCATATGCTGATAAGATTTCTTTGGTCATACCCAATTTTATTGAACTAATTTCTTAAAGGTGATCTTCCTGATCCAGATCCACCAGATCAAATTGGTATTTAGTGGAATCCATCGCACTGGCTAACATAAAATTTTGCTGGGGGGAGTAGCTTTTGAGATGTGTTTGGACATGTTCTTCCCCTGATTCAAAGAGCTGCTTTAATGAAATTAAAGCAAATAGAGGCTTTCTGTATATTCTGATGAGTGCCAGGAATTTCTGAATGTTAGATAATTGCTATAAAATTGTATAGAATATACATATATTTGCTGGGTTTTGTAAATGGTGAAACAAAGGGTAGAGATACACTTTGCATAATGTATGCCCATATGCATAGTGTATGGCAATGTACATTATGGATTACCATATCTGAAAAATGCTATTTAACCATTAGGTGAACTGTCCATCTGTTTAGTCAGAAGTCAGCATAGCTGTGAAATTCCCACATAACATAAAAAAAGCCTCATACCTGTGCTACCCTACAGAACCTGGGCAGCACTATTACCCCCAAAAAATTAACTGTCATGAAACCTTCCCAGAAATAAGAACCCTGGAGCAAGGGACTAAGACTAGCCTTTGGGCTGTGAAAAGAGCTATGAATGAACAAAAATTAGGGAACTTAATTATAAACACTCAGTCCTTATGGTTGGTTTATGTGATAATCTGAAACAATTGAAAAGGACAGATTGCAAAGGACCATTACACACAGAGGGAGAACAGGGCTGATTAGTGTATTTCCTCAACCAGAAGATATTCTGGCTGTGTACCCCACGTGCTCTCAACACATTCAAGTTTGGTTGCTTAGAAATTTATGAACTTCAGTCAAATATCGATAACTGATAATTTATGAATGTTTGATATTTTTCTTAGAGGATCATGGAAAATTAAACATGTTTGTATTTCCTACTGAATATTTAAAGTATACTATAAAAGCAGTTTTATTAGAATAAAATATAACAATCTTCACACTTGTTTGGATGAATCTTGGGTCTTAAATTTCGTTTACTGAAAAAAATGTCTTTAGAGCCATATGTAAGAAAATGGATAAAAATAAATGTAGCGTAAAAATATGCATTTTATACAATTGAAAATTATTTTGTAAAAGAGCCATATCATAATTGCTATGTCTAAAACATTAAGCTCTAATTATTTGATCTCTGGAACTTTGCTGACTTCTGAAAAACACACTGTCATTTTTCTTCTTAAGAAAATATAATAATTTTCTGTTTCAAATGATATCTTCTGGATTGGATGAAATTGAATTATTTTAATGTAAAAGGAGTGCTTGAAGATTTTTCACTTTCCAAGAGTTTATACTTGTCCAAATAATTTAAATACTGAAGCTGTTTAAATCTGATCTGCCAGTAATTATGACCATTTATCTCTGGCTATAAAAACTGCTTACTACACATCACACATACACTCTGATAAATCTTTCAGAAGAGAAAAAATGAAAAACAGCTTGCCAGGCTGTTATCTTAGAGGTTTATGCTTTTATTTACATTATTACTGGTAGACTGCAGAAAGCTGAGATAGTACCATTAAATTTGATTCCTAACAGGCATCGAATTCATCTAGCTATAAGGACATTATAATGTCATTGAAAACCATGAAAAGCACCAGAGTTATAAATGATCTCACTACCTATGGTGTAAAGCATTTCATTACCAGACTTCTTGCTTGAAAAGATGCGGTGTCCCAAATCAATGTCTTGCAGTATGTGCAGAAGCCAGTGTTAATAAATATGAAATATTATTCCTATGAATAAAACAAGAACTACACTTCATGAATATGCCAGTCTTTTAAAATGCTGCCTCAACTTGCTCAATTCATGTTCCTGTCAATTCAGATGCCACCATGTTGGAGGGAAATAGCCTGGGTATGTTTAAGGTAGCCTACTCGTATGTAACAAGTCAATAAAGAGCTAAGCCTGCTACTCTATAGTTAAAAAAAAATAAAAAAAAATAATGTATTTTGATACACAGCTGTTCTCACAAGGCTGAATGAAGGTATACAATAGTATTCACACTTCTGCAAAGAGGCCAGAATGTACATTGAGAACTTCACATCTTTTTATTTTACTAGATTGATCACTATCACTTTGCAATATGGGAATATAAAATAATAATATGTCCAGACAATAAGTTATCTTTGCCACCACAATATGAGCAAATATAAAGTTTAACTAAATAATTACAAATATTAACTAATCAGTAAGCATATGCTCTGCAAGCTCTCGTTAACAGCTCAATTTCAGATCCCCTCCTGTTTTAAAAGCACTCTGATTAATGATCAGTGGTTGCCGATATGAGACTATGTTGGTCAGTGTACAGGGAGGGGGCATGTTTGGATGAAAACTATCCTTCTAGGAAGGATGTAATGCATCTTGATTTACATTTTACAGCTTTTCAGTTTTTCACTGTTCTTTGTCAGGAGAGTTTCTATAAGACAGTATTCCTCTATTGGGCCAGATTCTAATGGCATAAATAAGATACAAAAGCCGAGTTTGTCTGCCCCTCAAACTGATTGCCTGGTAGACTGCAATCATAGAAATTTCTGTAGACTCATCTTTTAGCACCATACAATGCATTACACTCTTGACAAAATTGGAGCATTTACAGCTATGTTAAACACGCATTAGGATGTCTCATGTTATGTGTCATAACTTTTTAAAACTTTGTTCTTAAAAAAGTAGGATGACTTTGAACCCAAAAATAAATGTAGGTTAAGTCTCAAAGGTGCAATAATTGATGAAGCTGAAAAGTAACAATGCAAAATTTGTTTGACTGTTGTTAACACTCATCTACTAACAGAAATACCAGGCATGCAGCAGTAACAAACATTTTTTTTGTACTAATACGTTGTACCATTCTGTTTCAAAGAGAGGTATAATATGAAAAGCTGGTGTATCTCTGAAGAAATTTATTTTTACTGTGTCCTCTGCTGATTAACAGTAAGTGGAAGCTATCTTTTTACAAAGCTTTATTGCTTCTTTCAAACAAGGTCTCCTTCTTCAATCCAATTTGCTGCAGATATTGGCCTGCTGGTGGGAATGCATCTTACAAATAGGGACAACCTGCAGATAAATATTTCCTTGCAATGCTTACACAGAAGTATTTTTGCTAACTTTAGCCTTTGTGGAGGCTATTCTCTTTTAAAGGGGAGATGTTATGCATGCAAGCCTCACATCCAGGACAGATACAAAAACAAAGGTTCAGGTTCAAAGGTGCCTATAATGGTAGACATACTGTTATACGAATGTCCCATATTTGCAACAGGGTAGAAATATGGACTGAGAGAAGGATTTGTCTAAACCTCATCTGTTCTCACAGCAGAGCTACATTTGGTGAAGCACCTACCTTATTTGCCATGTTCCTAAAAGACCATGATATCCAAGATATTTATTCTTACCATCAGTGACCTGAACTACTTCTTGGATGTTGGCTGGATTATTTGTATCGACCATGGCAGAATTTCGTGCGGCACGCATAGCATTTGCACCAGGAACTACACCAGTCAGCAGCACTTCTACTCTTCTTTCTACTCTCTGCCTGGCTTGACAGCGTACTACAGCTACAAAAAAGCAAGAATCCATTATTTTAAAAGCCTCAGCATCTTTATTTTAACAAAACAATTAAACATAGAAGTTAAATGTGCTTAGAGAGTGAGAGAATTCCAATAAGCACCAAGACAACTAAAAGTTTTTTTCCCATTCCACAGTTTCTATTATTCTGTTTAGGTGAAGTAGTAGAAAATATTGCTAAGCAAATGAAAATCTGTTTCTACAGATAGTTCACAACAGCATTTGCAAATATCTCCCTTATTTGTAATCATGAAATGTATCTTCATTTAATTCATTTGTAAAGAGAAATTATGATATATTTTGACATATGCCAATGAGAAAGGAAGACTGAAAGGGACAAAAAAAAGAAATAATTTTAAAGTTAAATGAAAAAATATTGTTATCTTTGATATTTTAATTTAAGAATACTGTTGTCCAAACTTCAACTTTTTCAGAACTATGCCAGAATAAAAAGCATTCTGACAGGAGTTTCTCTTTGAAGCATGACAGAGCTTTTTTCAATTCAGTAAGTGATGTTAACTTACTGCTTCTAAAAAATGTCCTTTTTCATTACAAGTTAGTTGGGGTTTAGCTTATACATTAGATATTATAAAGCTTACTTCAATAGTTATTGTTTTATGGTTCTTTCAGTAATTATTGGCACAGAAAGAGGAGAAAATTAGATGCAAGAACTG
Source organism: Gorsachius magnificus (assembly GCA_034008185.1). NCBI lineage: Eukaryota > Metazoa > Chordata > Aves > Pelecaniformes > Ardeidae > Gorsachius > Gorsachius magnificus. Next base: position 93,567,843 of record CM067081.1, read on the forward strand.
AAAGAAAAATATGTTTGCCCAAAGAAAAGACTTAGAATTTTCGATACAAAAAAGAAGAGCTGATTACATACTTCTCAGTTTCAAGGCCTAAATATTATTTTCATCAGAATTATACCCAATGTTTCTTTAAAAATTAACTCTGAACTTAATATCAAGATTTAACGATAATTTAGAACCATATCTTGGTAAGTAATTACATACAGTGTTTAAAAAAAAAAAAGCAATGAAACCCTTACTTCTATAGCATGTTTATTTACCTTCAAATTTCAGTTCTGGAGCTTGTTTCACTATCATTATTTTGGAAAATAGATAAATGTACATCAAATTCAATTCAATTTCCTTTCTTTAAAAAAAAAAACAACCTTTTTTCTTCCTTGGTCTTTTCTTGTTTAACAGGGTTTAAATAATTTCTAAGCTCTCATCTAAGCATTCCCATTAGGGAGAGTTACTGAAATCGTTAAAAACACATCTGGTTTTTGAGATGCATGGCCTTATATTTAAGAATAAATTACATTGTCTGTCTTATACCAGCTCACCAACTATTTCAGATTACGGTATGCACATGTTGTGTCTGTATCATTTTCTATTCCTCAGTTCATCTTACTACCAGAAACAATTCTACATTTTCTTTTTCCTAAATGGCTAAGTAATATTTATGGATAAAAATCAGAACCCTGTCGGATTTGACCACACAAGACCCTGAAAAACCTGATCTGATTAGACCTGGCTTTGAGCAGGGGGTTGGATTAGATGACCTCCAGCAGTCCTTTCCAATCTAAATTATTGTATGTTGCCTTGAGTCTGAAAGACTTAAACAAAGTACTCGGATGATTCTCCATTTGTAATCACTTTTATATGATAGCCAAGTTGTAATCTACCTAACATGTACTACATGGGTTGTGACCACAGATCATTTTAATTGGTCTCATGAGATACTAAGCCAAGCAACTTATAGAAGTTTAAGTATATTAAGATGCAAATAAGAATGACACAAAAGATAAACTGCCTAATATACTAGCAAAGCAGCTTTTGGTTATGACATAACAGCTTGTAGCCTCCAGGCAATTTTAATAAATGTCTGCATTAAAAGAAATGACAGTACTATTTCAATCATTATTAAAAACAATGATTTTAAAACAAAGTAGGTTTCTTGTAGACTACCTGCTTTGGATTCATATCTTACAACAGAGATTTTTAAAAAGTCCATTTATAATTGAAAACCATAGACTTTCAGAATCAAGTCAGGAATGGAATCTGTTTCATAAATACACTTACAAACAGATATTTTAGTTTTCCAGGTAATTTTTTGATGAAAGATCTAGTGCTTCCTTAGAACTAGCCCAACATAACATGTTCATGGCTAAAAAGAGAGATGTGTTCAAAGGTAATGCAATGCTCCTTGTATGCGTTACAAACATTTAGTGAACAAAAACTAGTGGATAACACACAGTGATAAATACTCTACAGTTTGGTTCTGCTGTTTTAAAGAAGCATTTAAGAATTTAAAATTACTTAAGATTTGACATTACTTAAGTTTCAAGTAATGTCACTTAAGCAATTTATGAATACTAATAGTTTTAATTCATAAACTAATGAAAACAATAGCCCAATAAAAGGGAGATTTATCTCAAAGTCTGCCAGTGAATTACATAACAGCTTTAAATAACACAACAAACATTCACATCAATATACATAGTTTTAATACTAATGAGACTCATTAAAACGATCATTTCGTGCAACAGTTGATTACATGATAATACTCTGCTTCATTCCTTAAGGTATTAAAATGGAAATTAAGGAGATGAAAGCTCTAAGTAATACCGCATCATTGATATTTGTCTGCAAGTAAAGGGTCCTTAAGCACATTAAATTAATGACAGTAAAATGCCTATTTCTATAGTTTTCCAGAACTTATTCCTGTACCTTAGTCTACTTCATGTAGAAAGGTATTATATTCATTCATCAAAAGACAAGGTGAAAAGCCAAGTTGGGTGTAAAATTGTCCCTCATCTATACCTTGAGCAAAGAACTACTGCAAATTCTTGTGATCAAGCAGGTAAAAACACAAATGACTATTTAATTTTCTTAAATTTACTGTTTGAGATTTTTTTAATTATTACTTACCTGGAACTAATTTCTGCTGCGGTGCTTCAGGTATTCCATGAACCGGATAGACCCAGACTATTCCCTGAATTCCCCCATTCTCTGCTACATTAACACTGCTTGGAAAATAAGTAAAGAGTATAGTTGTGATAGACGGCTGAGAAATTTGTTTTCCAAAGTAATCTAGACTTACAAGTTGTTGGAGAGTTGAGACTCCATTTTATTGTATGCTGTAATGCTAAACATAACTAAGAAAAATATGAAATAAAATCCAATCAAATCAGAACAGCAATAATTTATATCCACTTAATTTAGTGTCTTCAAATACTACTTAGGATATGAGAATATTTAGTCTGATCTGCTCTCTTTTAGCTCATATCTGCACTGAAACAAAGTTTATGCAGTTTATGCATTACATAAACATATCCACAGGAGAGTCATTACTAGCTCAAATATACTGAAAAATTAGAGGCATCTAAGAGCTTTCATTTGCTCAATATCCATAACTGCACTGGCAGCTAGTACTTTACATTTTCTTTACTTACAGTTAGAAAAAGTAGGTATTGAAACAGACAAAAGTCCTACCCTAAATCTGCATACTTTACAGGGTACATTAGAAGCTCATGTTGGATACCTGTTGCTCTCAAAATCAGGCAGCTGATTGCCCTTGAGAGCTACACACAAATATCTGAAGGGGAAATGATGATAGGATTGAGTATCCTTGACTATTTTTTTTCTTCCTATTAGAATAAATTACCTCTTTAAGTCTTTATTTAATTCAGCAGAATCCTCATAAGGCCAGTTTTCACCATTTTCCCTCATTACATGAATTACCACCACAGCCTTATACATTTTCATTGTCTCTGGCATGAATAACACTGGGATGTCCAGTTTTTCTTTCGGACCTAATCGGGTTCCTGTAAGATAGAACAGATCGTTCTGGTATTTTGGAAGACTTGAAAATTATATATATTGTTTTATTCATATATGTCCTTTTTTTTCTTTTTGATACACTATTTAACATTTTGTCATAGTGTACCATTCTCCCTGTGATAACAAATTTCATTTTACCCTGCTCTTCCTACAGCCACATCTCATCTTATAGCAGCATTTGTGGCCTGGCTTCCTGTAACAAGGCACTTTCTGATTCAATGTCCTGAATGGTGGAGTGTTACTTTAAACTTCTACATACTGATAGAACTTTGAAATGAGACCCAGGGAGACCCTGAAGGCTCAAAACAAGCACGATTAAGTGAACATCCCACATTTAATATTCAAAGATCAAGTGTACTATATATAAGGCAATCCCATGACTTTCTAGAGTCTAAGTCATGTTTTTTGAGTACCTGTGGGTTGCAACAGAAGAGAGTAAAACTGCATTAAAAACACCGATCCAAAAGTAATTGTTCATGTTCAAGACATAATTGAAATATGTTTGAAAGAATTTACATTATTATTATTATACAAGCCATGTCTTTTCACGATCTTTCATCTGATTGATTTTGCTGTTTTAAAAAAAATAAACCTATGTTGTCTATAATGAAGGTGGCCTGATACATTGTATTTTTAAGGGCATTTTTCCAATGACTTGCCAGTCTGCCAAGTGTCAGAACATCTACCTCAGGGCGTGTTCCAGCTATTTCAGAAATAAAGTTATGAAAAATTACACAAAGTAGAACAAGTAAATCATGAAGTCTTTTCACTGCCAAGCTCCTTGCTTTTAAAAGAATTCTTGAAATTTGGCATAACTGACATCTTCGGGTTAGGGTTTCAGCTTAAATTCCATATGTAGAAAAACCTCTTAGTTATGAGTAACCACCTCTATATTAAGCTTTGAATCAGTTTTTGTGATCATTTTTCATGCCTGCTACAATGCATACATGCTAATATAGGCCTATGAGTATCATTCCCTGAGAATGACTGAATCTGCTCAAGTTAGTATGCATGGGACAAGCAGCACTCGCCCCGTGATTGCTTCTGCTGATAAGCACAGGATGCTGCGTGCTCAAAAAATGTCAGCAGGGAAACTTTATCTTGTGCTCCAAACATTCATCTTCCTATAGCTTAAGTGGCTTGAAGGTGAAGACCTCAATGCTGAGAGCTGTAGCAGTGTGGGTGATAAGAAAATTGTAATGCAGTCTTGGGAAGGACAAAACATAAAAAAGAGGTGGATGCATGGAAGTTTGGAAATGAAAGTGGATGTTTAGGGAGACGGAGTAAAATGATGACAGACAGGAATGTCCAGAAGCAAAAAGGTCAAGTCAGTCATAGCAGGGTGGGGCAGAAGGGTTTGAAAGACAGCTCTCTAAAACACAGAACAAAAATCAAGACTCCTTATCTGCACCAGTCCTCTGCTAGCACTTAATTCTTAGTCTACTGGACCTTACAACTTCTATTGCTACCTCACAATCTGTTGTTGATATCATTTTTTCCTTCAACACAAACAGCAACCTTCAATAAAGATATCCAAAGTAGCTTGAGTAGATTAACAACATATTTAAATTAATAAATTGCCCTGTCCAGACTAATTACCTTTACGATGAATTATCTCGTACTGTGTTATGTAGGTGCTTTCTATACTATCTAACCCTACTGGAGTCAAAGTGGTTCTGTAGCTGTAAAGCTTTTAGCTAAAATACTCTTAAATTAAAAAAAAAAAAAAAAAGCAAATTAAACTTGGAAAGTCCATCTTAAATTAGGAATCTTGGTATTATTTAAAGACAAACCATTCCGTCTGCAAGATTTCTGCTTCTTTCAGTAACAGTGCCTCAAGACCTCAAATATAGACCACCACCACATATTATTATAGATTCTACAAACTGTAGGAATTTTTACCTAAATTTATCTGGATTTCTATATGCAAGAGGTGTATCATGTAGTAGCTATGGAAATTAACCTACTGCTTTGCATTCATAACTGCTTAATTTTTGTGTATTTGTAGAAGTCCACCATGGCATGAGCAATTTGTCTTTGAAATAATTGCTTGAAAGTCTCATATCTTGAAATAGCTTGGAAATATCCTCATCAAAAATCTATTAAAAATGCTAATATCTAGATGAAAACATAAACTATAATCTTTTTTTTTCTTTTAATAAAGATTTAAGGTTTTTCTTTAGATCTAATCTCCCTATTTGATGCATTATCTATCAAGTACATACCCAAGATTTAAAAGATATACAATATATATACACTTATTGTTGGCAATAATGTCACCAAAGGGTTTTTTTGAAAACCTTTAAAATTTAGCAACTAATTTTTTTATCTAGTATCTGAAATAACTAAGTTGACCATACACATTGTTGCCATATTTCTGAAAACATCTGAACTAGGATCCATCCCTTTGGAACAGAAGTCAGCTACAAGCACTAATGCACAATTCTCCCTCTGTGAGAGAAGAGGCAGCTCTCTACCGTGATTTGTCTACTTTGGGCCAACTGTGGTGTAGTTAAGGCAGAGGCCTGTAAAATCTTTAAAGTAGAAATGTAATCTTCAGGATATATTTGCAATTAGATTGCCTTGAATCCGAATACATGCATACCAAAATATTGTAATCAAAAACAGTATGTGAGCACTTTGTAACACCATTATGGCACATCTAAACCCAATGTATAGGCATTTTAATTAAGTTTGTGAGCAATGTGCCCATGAAGGGGGCAAAGACTTATGAAGTTGCATGTAGGAGGTATCCAGGTAACAGAAGTTGCAAGATGAGGCACAAGGTAAGCAGAAGGGACTGCAAATAGGCAGATCACCCTGCTGAATATACAAGCGGGATGATTAGCAAAAGCAAAACCAAAGTAAACAGCATGGGGAGCTGTTGAGATTGCCCTTTGAAGGTGGAGGGGGCAAGAAGTGTAAAGCACTGGCAATGACCAAGGAAAGATGGCAAAGAAAGTCAACAAGACCACTTCAGTTCCAACCTTTATCATTAGAGTCGTTGTTCTCTCTCAAGTCTGATTACTTTGACCTCCATGATGAAGAAACATCAAGGACCTAAACCATCACTTCTAGTTATATAGCATCAACTTATGGCATTGTATACTTAATGTTAATTTAGGATACGATTGTTAAGAAGTAACATTTTTATACATGTAGTAATAGTGATTAACAGTGTGTAAGAATTACTCATTAGCATGAAGTTTATTGTTACTAAATGTAAGGTTTTGTTTTAAAGTTTAAAAATGGCCTAATTTGTCAGTCCTCTAAACATTCCCATCACAGAGATCTCTAATTCCTTAACAGTATATTTATATATGTATGTATATAACTGTATACACACACTGTGTTCTGTGTATATACCTAGAGAGACAGATTGTTATATATAGTTACACATGCACACAAACACACGCACATGCTCATGCATCTATTCTATTGCAACACTGGACCAGTCTATCTGTGGTTTGTTTGTAGCCACTTCCTTCTTGGGTATTTTCTCGCTTTTGTCATAGAATCATAGAATAGTTGGGTTTGGAAGGGGCCTTTAAAAGTGGTCTAGTCCACCCCCCTGCAATAAGCAGGGACATCTTCAGCTGGATCAGGTTGCTCAGAGCCCCGTCCAACCTGACCTTGAATGTTGTCCTTCTAGGTCCTTGTGGCTGGCTGCTCCTCAAGTTGCTGAAAGGCTGTGAAGGACAGAGGACCTTCTCCCTTCCCTCAGAAGTGCAAGAGCAGCTTCAGCTCCCCACAAACCACTTTGTGTTCTTTAAAAACACTCCCCCGGCCTTTTCCCATATGTGCAGGAAAACACCATCCCAGCTCTTTCATCAGTGCTCCTACTGACACAGCAGACAGTAATATGTCTGTGGGCAATTTTAGTACAAATCAGCATGACTGATCAAGTTGCTCTTATTTGTCTGTGGCCCTCATGTATTCTGCCAGCAACGCCAAGAATGTATTCCCTCTCCACGTGCTCTACAGTGATGCTTATACACTGCAAATAACAAATTGCTGCTACATCAGCATCTTACTGATTGCAAAATATCCAAGTAGCTGTTCAAGCTAATTTTTGGTCTCTACTGTTTTACCAGAATAATATACTCTTGATGATTTGCAACTTTAAAAAATAAAACAAACCAAAACCCAAACAGAAAACAAAACCCCAAATCTTTTCAGAAGTTATAATTTAGAATAGGGTTTTACTAATTCCATTTGCAACTCTTTTAACATATGACAAATAGAACAGACTGTAAACTAATACCTATTTAAAGTATATATGCATTGCATATACTGTTTGAACTGTAGCTTAATTATGCCTGTACAGTACATAGTGCCTTGATTTTTAAAATAAATTTTAATACAGGACCCATACAAGAGCATTCCAGGTCATTCTAGCAGAAAACTGGTTATTAAAGATCATGAAAAGACAAATCTTATAATATCACTGTTGAAACAGATTGTGTTCACATTTTTAATACAAAAATCTTCTTAGTAGAAGCTGTTCATAATGGCAGTAATTTTTATATGACTGGGCTTGCCTGCAGCTGTCAACTAACCAACTGATCATTAACTGCTAGTACAGATTTATTTCCTTAGGATTTTGCCTAGTTAATAAGATAGATGAAATAGGCCTAATTGCAAAAACCACACATTGCTTCATGCTTCTCTTTTCTCCTTCCCATTTATAGAACATTGGCCAGCAACTGCTGGCACAACAGACAATAACTTCTATGTGAACAACCTTAATACAAATCAGCATTACCAACCAAGTTGCTCCTTTTTGCCTGTGGACCTCAAGTACTCTGCTAGGGATACCAAGAACTGATCACAACGACAGATTCCTTATCTTCATATAAGTATTTATACTGCAATAAGTATGCACAAATTCTTTGTAAGAAATCCATAGTGGTGCCCTTTTCAGAATAAAGCTGCGTCACATTTGGTAAAAAGCTTTGGGCCAGATTTTGGTAACACCCTACTTCTGTTTCACTATGTGGCCTGAAACAGGCCAGTAGGAAACAGTGATATCAGAGTAAGCTCAGCTGACGCTTTAAAAGGCTGATGCCTGATTCAAACCAAGGGCTGCAATTAGAGTCAACTGCCTTACAGAGAAGCACATGGAGATCAGTGTCCTCCCTTACTTCTTTTCCAGGTAGACAGTTTTTCAGCCTTGTCTTGCCTCCAAAGGCTGGTGGAGAGCACTGATTCCGTAAAAGATTCCTTGGGCACTGCATCCTTTGAAACGTGACCCTTGAACTCAGAACGGAATTAGACAATTAAATCAAAATTAGTATATTTCAAATTCCCTGTTTCACTTCTATGGGGCACTGCACTGTGGTTGACTTCTGTGTAATTTCTGTGTCAGTCCTAGAAAGCATAGCACCAAGAGAGCTAAAATTAATTAAAGTAATGAAGCAGTGAATCCTCATAGGTGGGATTTTATTTGGAAGGAATGCAGCTGGGTTAAAAAGCATTTGTTGCCTCTACAGTAGCTTAGGAAAATGTTGAAGAGTAAGCATCTCAGGCAGTGCCCCACTGACAAAATTGTGACGGCAATGAGCAAAATATCCTGCAATATCTTTAAAAAGAAAAAAGATGAGAGAATCCTCTCATTTAACCTTATCCTAAAGCTATGTATTTTTCATATTAGTAAGGTACTTTGATGGCAGGTTTTCTAGATGTTGAAAGGACTATCTCCTTGATGCATTGCTGTTCAGTCTGTAACATCTCAAGAGTGCCTCCCATTGATTGTACCCAGAAGAACGTCACTCAGTTCAGATTCCTCTAATTGAAAAGGAGAGATGAGGCAGAGCTCACTGTGTCTTGTTGAAGTCTCACGGAGAATCATTTAAGAGGGGGGCACTTTTTTTCTTGGTAGTTTCTCCATTAAAATTATTACTATAGAATCATTTCAGTTAAAACTACAGATGGCCCTGCTAAAATTAGCCCTGGCCATATAAATGTCAAGCCAGTGTAATCAGGTTTGTTTTCTACCATTATCCTCAGAATCTGGAAAGGGCAACCTCCGAGATATTCCCAGACAGCAGCTGCTACTGGGGAAGGATTGCTAATTCTTTCTCAAGGAATACATCCAGAAAAGGAAGACTGATATCAGGCAGTAAAGAGTGAGATATTGCCAGCACTCCAATAAGTATCTGAAATACATAATAAAAGTCAGGCCTAGGTATTCTTCATTTATTTTCACCCGCTAGAAGAGATAACATCCTGGCTCACATATGAAGACTAAGATTTTTATAGCAGCTCTTCCAAAAGTGGTTCAGTACTAAATTCCAAGAGTTTAATAAAGAACAGACAGCATTTCTGCCTCAGCTGTTATTAAGGGTGGGTTAAATTTTTTTGCATCTTTTTCTTCTTTTTTTTTTTTTTTTTTTTTTTAGTGATTCCAATGAGGCTGCTTGATTTTTTTAATCCCTTTCAGTAAAACGTGATCACAATCCCTCATGGGTTCTAATTAACAAACTGTGAGAATGCAGCAGTCTGTGTTAGTTTTGCTACATCAGTATTATAATTAGTCAGTCTCAATGAGTAAATATGAATAAAATTTTCTGGATTGACAGCCACCACACAACAGACTACAACTTCCACCTGTAGAGATATTAAAAACTTGACTGGACATGGTCCTGGACAACCTCATACAGATGACCCTGCTTGAGCAAGGGAAGGGTTGGATGGACAAGATTATCTCAAGAGGTTCCTTACCACCTAAACAATTTTGTGATTCTGCCAGATGCAGACATTTATCTCAGTGAATTGCAGGTGATATGAAGAACAGTGCACCTCCTACAAAGGGAAAGGGAGAAGGCAGAACAAGAGATCACCCTGACTTAACAAATAGCTTTTGGGTGCACTTAAAAGATAAGCATCAGCATACCAGCTATGGAAAGGCAGCCAAATATCCATCAAGGACTACAAGAACTTTTCTATGCCATGCAGAAATGCAGTCAGGAAGGCTAAGGCTCAACTAGAACTGAAATTGGCCAAAAATATCAAGAACAAAAGGAAAGGTTCTTCAGATATGTGAGTAGTAAGCAGAAGCACAGGGAAGACAGTCCCATTGCTAAACAGGGCAGGAAAACTAGTTACAGATAATGCTGACGAGGCAGAGGTTCTCACCAAGTTTACTGGTGACACTAAACTGGTGAGGTGGACAGACGGAGAGCCAACTTACAGAGAGACCTGGACAGCCTGGAAAAGTGGACTAGCAAGAACAGCATCAAGTTCATCAAAGACAAGCACAAGGTCCTGCAGCTGGGATGACATAACCAAAGTGCCCAGTACAGGCTAGGACCTGATGTGGCTAGGGAGCAGCCTTGCTGAAAGGGACCCAGGGGTCCTGGTGGACAAGAAGCTGAACATGGGTCAGCAGTGAACCTCTGCAACAGTGAGGGCAAATTGGATCCTGGGCTGCATCCACAGGGGCACTACTAGCAGAGATAGAGATGGCACCATCCCACTCTACTCAGCACTTGTCAGGCTGCAGCTGTAGTATTGTGTCCAGTTCTGATTCCCACAATTCAAAAAAGATGTGGACAGACTGGAGAGGGTCCAAAGAAAGGCCACAAAGATGATCCAAGGGCTGGAGAACGTGCCCTGTGAGAAAATACTAAAGGAGTTAGATCTTTTCACCCTAGTGAAGGCTCAGGGGGGACATTATCAGAGTTTTCTAGTACTCAGAGGTCATCTACCAAAAGAATAGAGACTCTCTCTGCACTGGAGGAGGTTTCATTTTAACCTAGGAAAGAACTTTTTAACAGTAAGAACAATCAATGACTGGAACAACCTCCCCAGGGGCATGGTTTTCAAGACACAACCGGACCTTTTCCACAGAAGTTTGGACCAGATGACCTTTCGAGGTCCCTTCCAACCTGAGCTGCTCTATGGTTCTATGGTATTTATACAAAAAAGTGTACCAAGATGAATGACTTCTGTCTCTGAGGAAGACATGAAATAAACTTTACCATCTCAAGATGAATGTTTGAAGGGCACACGTATTATTAAAATGTCAGTTAGTCATGTGTCTTGAACAGTGACAGTTCTGAATGTTTTTGGGGTTTTTTATATCTGAAATTAACAGGAAGATAATTGGTTACTCTTTCATGTCCTCTCAGACATGAACGGCAAAATCCATAAACAAAGTATAACTTGAACTAAGTTATGGTTATATGTTATGCTAAAGCTCCTATTTTCATCTTTTCTGGGACAAACAAAACGGAATATAATGCACGTCAAGTCAGTTCAACTTATATACAATAAAGTAAGTAAAAGAGCTAATACAATAAGGATGCAAAATGCTAAAGTTTAAATTAATCTTATCCCACTTTTTAATGTTAACATCACCATCTTCCTTCCCACAGTACAGTTTATTTAGGTGGGTGAAATGCAAGAAAGCTTCCTTTCACAGATGGTCAGCAATGATTGTATTTCTAGGAGGAGACTCTGCTTCCTGAATTATGGATTCTTCCACGAAAAGTTAGAGTTGTCATTTCCCCTGCCTCTGAAAGCTTCACAAAATCACAGAATGGTTGAAGTTGGAAGGGATGTCTGGCAGACATGTGGTCCAATTTCCCTGCTCAAGCAGGGTCACCTAGCGTTGGTTGCCAAGGACCGTGTCCAACAAGGCTTTTGAATATCTCCAAGGATGGAGACTCCACAACTTCTCTGGGCACTCTGTTCCAGTGCGCAGTCACCCTCACAGTAAAAAAGATATTCCTTTCTGCTCAGACAGAAGTTCCTGTGTTTCCTGTCACTGGACACCACTCAAAAGAGCCTGGCTCTGTCCTTTTTGCACTCTCCTTTCAGGTATTTATACACATTAATAAGATATCCCCTGAGCTGCTGCGTTCCTTTGTTGAAAATGTTAAATCATGAATATGCAGCTCAGATGTTCATAAACAATTTCACAAATGACTGGTTAAAACCTGAGAAGTTGCTTTAAGAAATAAATGGCACAAATAAAGGAATGAATGTTGGAGTCTTTAACTGAAAGGCTTCACATCATCACTATCATAGCACACAATAAAATGTATTAGATACAGCATGTTTATAAGATTTGTTTGCCATTTTATGAATCTTGTGTTAATACAATTTTGTATACTTCTGGCAGTGTCTTTCTGGCTTATTTCATTAAGAGATTTAATTTAGAAGAATTTCTTTCTGGTACAAAATAATGGATACAAGTTAAATAATTGCTGTTTAGATTAAAATAAATGGATTGAGAACAGAGCTCCGTAATTAAATATGTTGTTTTATTTAATGCAATTTATTTTGGTTTTAAACGAAGCGTGTCTAAAAGGCTAAGCATAAAGTTTCCTTTTCATTTATAAAATTATCCTTCTCTAACTAATAGCTTGTGGTGCAGTTGCAGCCAAAATCAAAACCATTATTTTGACAGAAATACCTATTACATTTATTTATCATTGAAGTGCAGCAACAACTAAACTTACAAGGGTTAAGCACACTGAGGGAAAAAATGTTTCTAAGTACAGTAATTCACTTCTTTGGTGATAACCAAAACAAGAAAAATTACACTTAAGGTCTTTAACTCTGAAAAAAGTTTAAAAAATGCATGTAACAGCTCACGAAGATCACATTCTTTTATTGAGGATAGGCAGACAATCTTTTTTTTAATCCCCAGTATAAGATTATTGCTTAATGTGTTTCAGAACAACATCTCCATTGCTTTATATCACATCTGATTATCAAATTTGGTGTAAGAATGTTCTTCAGTAATACAGAAATTGCATAACCTCCTAAACTGGTTTATCACAGAACATTCCTCTCATCTCTGAAACACTGGTACCTGCAATTTTGAGTTTGGGTAGGTGTTACAGACCTGTTAAATCTAAAAAAACCCCAAACAAACAAACAACATCATTGCCTGACATACATACACATGCCGCATTCAATTATATTTTCCACCTCTGCTGTTATCTTAGGCATTTGTCTTGGCAGCATGGGATGTCTGCAATTTCCCTTCAGAGGTGCTGCAATGATGGACTTTGGGTTCACGTTACAGAAATCCAGTCAGCCAGCACATTAGGAAAGACACATCTGAATGGTAGGAGATGAGAACATTTAGAAAGCAAGGTTGGACACCAGTACAGAGCAACACATAAGACACACGTCAGAGAAGGAAAATTATTTTAAAGAAGGGGAATTACTGAGCTATAGGACTGGAAAAACAAACAAACAGAACACCTGAGGGACCAGAAAAAGGGTAACAGGCATAGACAATAACTTGCAAAATGATGCCATGGCAGAGAGCAGAATGAGTAGAGGAGGCCAGACTGCATTATATTGAAATCATTTGGCAGAGGGAATGCCGAACAGATAAGAGTAAGGAGTGAAGAATAATAATCAGGAATGAGAGTAGTAAAAGTTTTCTAATTATCCTATGGTCCAGCACTTTTTCTAAACCTTTATGGCGAACTGGCAGTGTCTTGCTTTTTCCTTCCAAATCTATTTTTTTCCCTCCAGTGATGTGATAGACAGTAGATCTATCCCATCTTCTTTTGACCATTTTATGCATTTGAAAATTGTTTACCATCCTTCTTTCCTGATGACAACTTTATGTTGATAAAATTTTGTGAGATCATCCAGGCATCCAAAATCTAAAGTTCTGCAGCACAGTAATGTCCTAGATTCAAAGTCACAGAAAGCAGGAGGCATACTGCAAAGTCAAAGGAAAAAATGCAAAATCTCGTCTACATCAGCACTGTAAAAGATGTATCAATACACCTTTTCTCTGAATGACTCTATTTGTGACACGTTAAAAAATAGGCCAGTAAAAACTCAGTTATATTAGGTCAGTTGGTCCTTCCTTAAATAAATTTTCATTTTATTTCTGGAATCATTTAAATATAATTCTGATATTTATCAATTAATATCTCTTGACAATAATGATCTAGAAGAAAGACCAGAAACACAGTGTGGGTGGAGAGGGATTGCTGAGGTGAGTGGAGGGATAGATAGTCATATGTTTTAGAAATGGGAACTTAGATGTTCTGCCCTATGGTAACTATGGTAACTATAGGAAAACTATGGCCCACTCAACCTGTCTCCCTTTCTACTACAGTGAATTAACTGTTCTCTATATAACATGACAGTCTACCAGCACTTAATAATCTGCCTAAAATCTTAACAAAAACTAGAAAATAACCACACAAATATTTTGAAAGTGCAAGAGCCACACAAGAAATACCATATGTTTTGTAAAAAAGTGTGACTTTCTTTTCACTGCCCAGCCACAAAACCCCCACCAAACTATAGCCTTTCTCTCATAGAGAAAGTTTGTGTTACCCTAAGATAAAGTACTAGCAAGTAAATTAAGATTATGACAGCTTCCCCTTTTCTTAATCTTTTTCTAGACCTAAACACACACAAAAATATCTTGAGTCCATGGTTGAAAGGAAACTGTAATTGCTTCAGTTCAGGCATAATTGAATTTTTGACATATGTCAAATATCTGATTATTTTTGACAGATATATTTTTACTTTCATTTTAAACTTTCTTGGATATACCTATCTCTTGGTCCAATCTCTGAAAGCACAGTCAAGTTACAAAGCTATGGCAGATTTTAATCAAAATCTGCAAAGTGTTGTGAAATCAGTAATGACACTGGTGCTGTTACATCCTTCTACTTTTTATATACAACCGAAAATTGTACTGCTTGTTACAAGTTTCCAGGAGACATATGACTCTTCATACAGCAGACAGTACCTGGAAACATATATATATATATGTCTCCAACTGACTCTTGTAAGTGAATGGGATAGAATGATTACTCAGCACTTTTGACTTTTCCAAAGTTGTTTCCTTGACATAGTTTATAAACTTTTGAAACAGACAGTTTAGCTATTATCCTCTTCTGTGAGTCACATATATGTATTTCCTGAACCAAGCATTTTCATAGTCTTAATATTTGTCCTCTTCATCATTTGAGGTTTGCAGGTTTCTGCAGCAGGGTGGAATTGAGCTATACACTGGTTTTTCGGTTTCTTAATACTCAAGAAAATAGACAAAGTTGGTAAGAAGAATCCCACTTGAAAACTAACTTTTGCCCATTAATTCGATTTGTGTGATAAAACCATAGTTCTGTGAATAACAGAACCCACAATATGCTACATGTATTTCATAGCTAAATACTCCCCACAAGTAGGAATGTTGTTTCTACTGGATGAAACGCTTCTGTAGCCCAGTAAATATGGTTTCTTTCCATTACTATTAAAAGGCTTTTTAGTAGCCTTATGAGTCAGGGTTTAAGGATTCGATTGACATTTGTCTTGGAATAAGTTGATTTTAGCTTCTTTTATTTATAATAGCAACTGCTTAGCAGTCAGGTTTGGTTTAGGATATTTTGAGTTTATAGAGATACGAGTAAACATCTGTGCAGACTGAATTATCTGTGATACTAGAATTAAAAAATGGTTTGCAAGAGTACAAACACAGGATGGTACCAGACATCCAAAACTGTAAACACAAATCACAATGGTCACTACAGGAATACAATCTTGTTAAACCAGTTTAGATAAAGCAGAGAATAGAAACATGAATAATAGAGAACCAGTAAAGAGAAAGTTCACCTATGCAGACTGTGTTAAGACAATGCATGAAAATAAATTCAGCCAGATCCCAAAACTGTTGAGAAAGAAACACTTTACTAGCCCTCCAAGCTAAGAACTTGGGGCATTGACAGCTCTTTGACATCCCCATCCAACCCCTACACCTGGGGAGGACTGATGCTGTCAAGCTTAAGACTCAGAGGGAGACCAAAAGGATAAGGATTACAGCAGAAAAAAAGAGTAGATAATAGGAAATTGTTTCTGTGTAACAATTTTAACTATCTTAACAGATGATTTTCTGTATTATTGTTGACTATGAATGGTTTAGGATTATTGTAACTGGACTAACAATAACTTTTATTAGCCTGTCAAATTAGACAAAAAAGCAAGATTTTTTTTTGCTCCACTAACGTACCATTTTGCCTACTGTGTTTTGTGTGCAACATCCTAAAACCCAACATGTGGCACTGCTAGCCTCAATGTTAACCCCTGAAACTTGTCAATAGGTAATCTCTAGATTCAAACATTCTGAAGAAATTAGTTACACCTATTATTCAGCCTGAAAAGAAAAGAAATCAGGCTTAAGTGAAAATATATGGTCAAGCTCCTACTTACAAAGCAGAAGAGCAAATAAAATACAAAAGACAATTCTAGATTATTTGCATTTCACTCAAAACCCTCAGGCAGAACAATGGTTTTCAGAGCTGAGAGTTCAACCTTTACATTAATTATTCTAAAAGTTGTCCCCTTAACCAAAACTTTGCTCCTACTCACAGCTGTGTAGATCAAATTTCTTTGTCCTTGACCTTATAAAAATTAAAGGTTGTTTTGGCTAGGAGCTGATATCTTCAGAGAATATCTTCAAGGCTTGAGACCTCTGTTGCCCTCAAGATACTTCTCTCTATAGAAGTTTTGTTTCACAGTTTTGAGCAGTTTCCTTCTCTCAGACAGCAAAATAAACATTTCCAAGCCTTTGTTCTACTATGTTTGATATGCTACACATATAAAATAATATCAGCCGCAAACCAGTTCTGTTTGCTTATTTGTTTTTAGATGTATCACGGACTTTCCGTGGAAATAGCATATGATGCATTAACAGCAGCAATAGATAACTTGGTACTTAAACTAAGTCTTCTCTTCCTAATGCTACATATGAGTTCAAGATGTTTCCTGTGACATAATGCAAATGAAAAAGAAAAAATAAAAATCATGCTCTTTGAAAGCAAGGTCTCAGGACTCAATTTATAAAACTTTATGTAGGAAAAGAAAATCCCTTAGAGAAGACAAAGAACCTTCATTTCTTTTACATTTATTAGCAAGTTATTTTGATTACTTCCTTGGTACAGGAGAAAATGAAGTCAAATAATGGCCTGGATGTCACTGCTGTTGGATTTTATTACAGTTTTAGGAGCAAGTGCTGATTTAACTGCAGGCTCTTACAGAGGCCAGCAATCATATGTCCAGGATGACAATTTAAAGAATACATCTTATGTTCTGACTGTGATCATTGTCATGCAAATCCTGCTCCAGAGTTTATCAAGACTACCACAGAACAGTAATTTGTTCCTCGAGGAAGTAAAGAAAAAAACCACCAGCACTATCCTCTAGCAAGAAACTACGTTGAGCTGTCAAGTGCCTTTCTACTTCAGAGACATTTTTGATTTTTATGGCCGAACTAGTAACTCACACTGACTTGTTCTTTTTTTAACAAATAATGCCTTCTGACAGAATCCATACATACTGTACTTGTCTTAGGTCCACAGGTCTCAAACTACAAAATAATTTATTTTTCAAACTCTGAAAATTCTCATGTATAATATCATCTTTTATTGCCAGCATGGTCTCACATGCTATTAATGTGCATCTCTGCTACTCAGTCATTATACCACATAAGGACACATCAGTTTAGATATATGTTCAGAAATATTTTAACCCTACTGCAAAGACCTGGGACGTGATGTGGCGCATCACATGGCGCATGGCTACCCACCTCTCAGACTCGGGTATAGATACAAGATCACGTTTAACTTTTATTAAGACTTCGTTAAAGTCTCATAATATTTTATACCCCAAAATCCTGTGGTTAATATGATATTTATTACGGTTCTCCTGCTTTCCTGAGAGGTAGCTGAAATGTGGTGTGAGTTTCCAGCCATAAAGACAATTTGCAGTTCTTGGTTGGGGATTGTGCATTGCTTCCTGTTGTGTGAACAAGGCTAAAATCAACTCTGCAGTCCTAATTTACAGAAAATCACAGTCAGTATTCCAAAAATCCAGTAAATATATGAGTTGGTGGCCTCTTAAATTCAGAGAGGAATATAGAGGGATATGCTTGGGGACCTTCAGAAAAAGAAGAAAAAGACAAAATGCTTAAAAGCAGACATGTAGGAAATTAACTGGACTGGAAAGACTTTCTAGAGTAGGAGATAGATTAAAAAAATCAGTCTCCAGTGGAGAGAGAGAAGATGCCACTAAAAGTGGGGATTACCATTAAGATATTCTGGAAGGGATCAAGGACCCCAAATATTTGACAGTATCAGGATTATTCTGAATCATACTGACAGAGAAGACAGGCTTTGGATGACTCAGTGGTAAACTGGAGCTGTAGTGTTTCTGAACAGAGGTGGCTGCTGCAGATCCTGTACATCTGTGTGAATCCAGAAATGGAAATCATATGTAATCCACAACTCAGGAGGCAAGATGACTACCAACATCAACATTTTAATGTGAAATAAAACCCAAATGTCTACAATTTAGCTTTACTTATTTTTGCACAAACTGCTCATTTTAGTTCTTAGTAAGAGGCAAGTTATTTTTCTTTTGGTTCAGGAGGGAAGAAAACAGATCATTATTGCTGATTCTGTTCAGTTACAGTAACTTTCACTGACAATACCCTGTGGTGAGATAACAAAGAACAAAAATTTTCATGGAAGTGACTTAATCAGTTAGGATTATCCATTTTAAATCTACCAATATGAGAAGCCATCCTTCAAATTTAAGGCATTTCCTTTTCCATGTGGTTGAGAACAGTCTCTAAAGCAGCTCAAAGCATAAGTGATTTGCAGTCAAATGTTGAAGAAATGTATGGACAAAAGCTTTTCCCAATAGCTGTTTTTCATAGGTGTCAGCTGAAGAAAGGTGGAGGAAAAAATCCTTGTGTGTAAAGGATTGACAGTGAACAGATCTTCACAAACTGTCATTTGGTATCAACTTACAGGAAAAAAGAAAAAAAAATATTTTCTGATACATGGCAGCAAGGAGCTGGAGAAAGGCTTAGAAAAGAGTTCAAAAAAATTAGTAGTTAGTTTTTCCTACAAACTATAGCTTTTTCTGAGGGAATACATTGGATCTCCAAATTTAATTTAATTACTAGATATCTTCCTTTTGTATAAAGATGAATGACAACAAATCTTAAAAGAAAATAGTGATTTTTTTAGAGGCAATAGTCTGCAGTGGTTATGTGTAAAGAAAAGAAAACTTGTACAGTCCATATCTATTGATGGTACTGGATTTCTTGCCCCTGTTTTCATCCTGAAGTAGTAAAAGAATAAGTAAATTATATAATGGAAATTTTGAAAATGCTAATTTAGGAATTTCAAAGTATTTTTTTGCCATTTTTGATTGAACAAATCCAAGCATGTTTAAAGAATGTTTACTTATCCAGAACTCTGCAGAGATTTTTTTTTCATTTCTTCACTGCTAAACATTTCAGTCATTGTGATCATCTAACTTGATCTAAATACACAGGATTTCTCAGAACTCATTTGAAGAATCATGGTTCAGTCTCACTAATTCTTCTTGAATAAGAGAATTTAATTAGAAAATACACATCCACTTGGTTTAAAATTTGCCATTGATGGTGAATCCTCCACTTTTCTTTGAGAATTGTTCTGAGAGTTGATTAAGCTCATTGTTAAAAACATGCTTCATTTTATATTTAGCTACCAAATAACATTGACTTGTTTTCAGTCCCTGCTTTTTCCTGTGAGAGTGAACACTCTTCATTACCAACACTCTGGTTTGTAGTGAAGTAGAATAAATGAATCGCCACCAAAATTCTTTTTGGTCAGCTAATTAGTTTAGGATCATTGAATATCTCTCTCTCATCTAGAATCATTTAAACCTGCTTGTATTGTGAAGATGAACAACACAGGCTAACTAACATTGTATACCAAATGAAGGGACTCTAAGTAAAGGCAGAGATAGCAAAAAGTAGGGAAAAAAGCATTTCCATTTCCACTACATTCAGAGTGGGGAGAATTAGGTAGATCTGTGGATCCAAGAAACAAAAATAACATAAAAATTCATTCTTGATTTGGAAAAGGGACAAATCAGTAAGAAGAAAAGACTAATAGGATACAGTCAGTGTTTTTACACTTGCAGAAATGTAAAGCAAGCTCGAAAGATAAGGATCATCCCAATTTCCTCAACAGCTACTGACATGCTATTATGTTGTGTATTGTGGTCTTGCGCTATTGTGTGTGATAAAACTGAATTGTTTGTTTGCGCATGTAGAAAACTTAATGTGTTATTCATACAGGTCTGAATAACAGTTCTTTTCAACAATCAAATTCTTATTTTCCTATTTAATAGAAAAGAGAAAATTGCATACAACAGCTAGGAAAAAGGAACTGTAACAGCCTCTTACAGGACTGCATACAATTCAGCTTGTGGTTTCTGCTGGTTATATGTAGCACAGGTAATAAAAATGGCAGCAAACCTCAGGAATTAGTTTACGTTGTTGATGCTCATTGTGAAAAGGCAATGCAATTAATAGATATCAATTTTTGTGGGCTATTAACCTTTGTTTTATCTTAATATCTATGACGAAGGAGAAGAAGATTTAACTTACAAAGGATTTTCAGTGCTTGTGAAGCAATCAGGTAGAAGTTAGACACTTCAACATTAAAAGTTGTTGCAGTACTATAGTTTTCAATTCAATGTTCAAAACAAGGATATTGGACATTAACATGCCTATGACACAAGCAGGCAAAGAAGGCAATCACAAAACATGAGTTGCATTTAATACATTAATCTATTACAAAAAACTCTCATACGTTAACCAGACTGAATTTCACACCTTAAAGCGGAAGTTAATAGTTCCAGTTTATAGATATAAGAAAATGAGTCACATCAGGAAGTTTCATGACTTCTTGACTGTTGCATGGAATAGTTTGCATACTAAGCCTTCCCCTAGACCTTTGAAAGAAAATTATTTTCCAAATGCTTCACCAAAAAATTATGAGAAAAGAGCATCTGCTCATCTTTCAAGCCTCTAAATTTTAATTTTAAACAGTCACAGCTTTAGTATGGTAAAGCTTTAGTACACTTATACTTCTGCTTCTCTGGGTTAAAATGAACACAATGTTAAATACCTTCCCTCAAGTAAGTGGAGATTTGTAAAAATAGAATTAACAAGTACCTTAACAATATGTGAGGGTGGGAAGTACTTAAGTATCAGTACACTTTCATTGCCTACTTATATTTTTAAAGGTTATAACTATTTTTGCAAATAGACATTTTACCTAAAATAGCATATTAACAGTAATATCAGAAGTGTCAAATCCTTGGCATCAACCACTGCATGGTAAAATTAATGCCCTAACAAGAAGAGTCACAGAAAGTCAAACACCCTTCCAACTTTGCTTTCATGAGCCTTTAAACATGTTGACATCTCAAAAGATATTATTCCTGTGCAAAGAAATAAGTTCCGTTTCCCTCCACTCAGCAGAAGATGATACTAGGCCAAGTGACTATGAATGTAATAAAGCATCTTATGTATGTTGTTAACATAAACACTGTTGTCCAATGAAGAACTTTGTGTCGCATGCTTCAATGGTTGTGAGATATTACTCCTTGTAATAGTAAAGGCCATGATTCAAGCACTTTTTATCTAATTGTTACATAAATCTTTGTTCTGTGTTTTCCTAAGAATACCCAAATTATGTCCTACAGTTGATATTGAAATCCCCTCTGTTGGCTTATATACTATGATTTGTGAGCAGGATAAGCATCACGTTAAGATAGAGGCAAAGACTGAGATACAATTAAAGCATGTCCTCCTCTTTCACACACAGAAAATATGGCAATAATGCCCACGGTCTTTTTTTCCTGGGTTGGTTTGGGTTTGGGGTGGGGTTTCATAGCTTGGTATCAGTGATGGATATAAAGAAATAAATATTGCTTAAATATTATTGTAAGATGCGAGATCATTACTAATGTTGATGATTGAAGGTATCAACCTGATCTTCATTTAAACAGGAAGGGTTTCAGCATAAATATTGTGAAAGCTGAAAATAAGCTCTTGTATGCATGATAAAAGGTAGAAGAAAAAGATAAATAATTTTTTACTGAGGCTTATATGAAGAGGAAAGAGGTACCAGTGATATGCATTCTTTTCGCAAATACACTCAGGCAGGTACAATCCCAGTGGCTTTATCAAACCAAAATAGGCCCTGCCTAATCATTCAGGCTTTGTGGCAGAAAAGTAAATCAGGGAATCCAATTCCCCTGGTAACCGAAAGATATCAATTTTTAACAAGAACGTGAATAATTTATTATCTCCCCCATAAAAAAATATTTTGAATAATTTGTTAATCTTAGTAATAGTATGACAAAATATCTAGGGAAAAGAATTAAAGCAGCAGAGTACTAAGGATATGATGTTCATTTTAATTAAATTATTCCTCCCCTACAGAGAACAGTTTTAAAGACCCCATTTGTCAAGAACTGGAGCTACAGTATTATTGATCCAGGTTATATCTTGTGGACAAGAAGAAATATATAATTTAAAGGTGAACACATAGATATTGGCATACTAAAGTATTTATCAAAAATAATTAAACATGCAAATAATCCCATCTCAATTCACACCACAACAATTAGAATACATGCTTAACATACACATTTACATTTCCTGCAATTTCAGTGCAACTGAAGCAGATGTTTAAACCTAAATTCTTTGCTTTTTAGGGATTGCCTTACGTACCTGAAATTAAACATACTCAAATATGCTATTGAATCAAGAACTTCATCTATCAGTCAGAACTGAACAATCCAAATCTTTCCTTATCATGAATAATTTGACTTCTGAATGCAGCTGTTAACAGCTATTATTTCAATTAATTGCATAACCTACCCCAGACCCAAACATATTATTTAAGTGAGCACAAAACTTATTATGGAATGTTTAGGGGAGAGAACACAGGAGGAAAAAGAGAAATACCAAAGTGGATGAGGGAGGAACAAGCATAGGAGAAAAAAGGTAAAAAAGGACAAAAGATGCCAGTAATGTAAGCAGGTGCTGGCCAGTAAAGATGTCTGACAACATCTCAGGCTTGATCACTACCCTAGACTGTTATTAAATCTTACGTCTACCTTCTGTGTAAGTATGCTCCTTATCCTGAGCCTCTGTGTGAGTTGGCCACCAGCAAAGTTCAAACCAGACTAGCCCGCAAGTAGGATGAGGCCTGAGTGCCAGCTACTGGAGAGACTAAGTCTAAGGCCAGTCAATGGAGAGATCAGTGTTTTGGGGGATAGAGAATCCTTTGTGGTCCCAAAGTCTTCTGGATTCTTACCTCTCACAGTCCAAGGTTCACGTTGGTTTTAAGCATACTAAGCCTTTCACTACATCATAGACCCTCTTAAATGTTAAATGTTTGTATTCAGCAAGATTTTTTTCTGCTACTGGCAACAATTTTGGATCTAGCTATCATGTATACTGCTAAACTAAAGACCAGCCAACACTGACTCCACCGAGAAGTGGAAAATAAATATCTTATCTACATGCTCTGACAGCTTTCCTAACCAATTCAAACAATTAGTCCCGAGGACTTAGTGACTAAACTAATAAAGATAAAAATAACTACATTTCTATTCCTTGCTGACTGCAGTTCACATTGAGATTTTATGGAGTTCCAACTGAGGTTGCAGTGTAAGAACATTTTTGGAAAGCAACAGAAATATGTGTCTACTGAAGGGTTGTCAAATAGAATTACAGGTAGAGAAGGTAGACAAAAGAATTCATAGAGCTCTGGAAAATGTGTAGAAACAAGATTAATTGTTTGACAGGATAATTAGGGAATTATTTGTTTGTATAAGTTTGAGTGTGTGATGGGTTTTACACAAATAAAATATAAAAAAGAGACACTCCTCTGTAACATACCAGGATCTGTGCTACACACAAAATCCCAAAAGAGACTCCAGGCACATCCCTGCTGTTCACAGTCCCTTAATATAGCAATCACACAGAGTATCAAGGGTTTGCAAAAAAGTCTTACAGTTGTTTTCTAAATACCTGTGCCCAGTCACTCCTCACACTGGCACTGGAGTCTGGACTTCTAAGAACATTTGATGTTAATTCAGGTGAGAAAAAAAGGGTCAGAGCAGGTATCATCATACTGAAATAGGTACATAAAAAGCTTATAAGTTGGGAAATAAAACTTCTAAAATGAAGCTGAAGAACACAATGCTCCTGAAGGCTAGTTAATTCAAATTCTGATTAAGAAAAATCTTAAGGGTTCACTGACTTTAAAGCGTAAGCCACTATATTGAGAAGAATTGTGTTACCACTGTCGGTAAAAATTGTTGTTTAGCTACTGAATGCATACTATATATGGAATTTGACTTTCCCTTAGCTTTTGTCTTATATTTGTGACCCATTCTTCATTGAACAAAAGAAAAAAAAAATCAATGAAAACATTTTACAAAAAAGCTCTAGAAAAACTCAGTTTAGGAAAAAAAATGAACATTAAGTAGACACTGCAATTATCAAGCAACTTAAGGCATAAAACTTCAGGGTTGAAAGCTCAGTTTCAATACTGCCTTCTAGCATTTATTCTTTAAAATAAAATCTGTGCCCCAGACAGCTATTTAATAAGATAAGTTTAAATTGTCTCTTCTATCCTGGACAGAATATAGTAATTTAAAAAACAAAAAAAAGGAGCATTAAAGTTCAAACCAACTAGCTCTTCTTCCCCTCAACCCATCAGACCATCTTGTGAAAAACATAAAATTTTATCATGATCTTCCACCTCCAAAAGTTCTTACACAAAATGTCCAATTTCTTTCTTACACGTACCTCCTAATTTAAAAATGCATTATGTTACAGTAATGTTTTCAAGAACTCTGTAATTGTCTTCAGCCTTGTCTTTAGGAAAATGATCTATGTAATTGTTCCATCTTTCCATACTTTCACTATTAATGTAGCAGTAGGGTGAGGGGTGTGTGTGTGTTTCTTTTTTACTCTTCTGTCCACTTTCAGCAAAGTTAGACATAGATCTCCAACGCTCCTTCAATGTTTTGTGAAACTGAACAGCTGGATAGACAAGGAAAGTCACCTTAGAAACTTCAGTGAAGAAACACTACAGCAGACTCAGCAGTTGTAGTTCTCAGTCAGGAAATTACTAGCTAGTTTAGGGAAGGGGGGGAACTTAGTCTTTAGTGTATATTTGGGGTGGAGCATGGGCACGGAAGAGTCTTACACAGATTAATTCATAGGAGACAGAGACATATCCTGATTATTCCAAGAGGACAGAAAAAATAGATATAGGACAGAAGTCTAGAAAATCAAGCTTCTTTAGTTCTGCTCCTCAGGAAACAACTGTTTGCTACTACTGGCAATTTTCCCACTGTGCAGCTGGAAACAAAAGATTAGTGCAGATAATTTTTTATAGCCAATCTAGAGCTAGACATAGTTTTCCTGATTAATTTACAGGATGAAACAAATCTGTGTCCCTGGAGTTTTTCACTGGGTTTATTACCTAAACAGGTGAATACTATAAGCAAGAACCAGGAAAAGGGGAGGGGAAGAAGTAAGTTGTTCTGTCTCATTCAAGGACACATTCTGGCTCCATCTTGTCCATCCACAGTTGTTATCTAACAGATTAGCAGCAATATGCTATTCTAAGTCAGAATTAATCATCTTTTCATTTTCTATCTCTATTGAAATTGAAGGAGATAATTTCTTATCAAGTTCTAAGACACAGCAGATATTTTTAAATAGAGAAATAGGCTAAGATAATGTGAAATAGCAGCCTCCCCTGAGGCTGATTTGTATATTTTAAATGCTCTCAAGTGCTATACTCTGGATGTTCAGTAACAAATCATGAGATTCTGGTGAAACCTACTGCATGGCTAGCTTAAATCTGTGAGGCAATTATAGCTTGAAAATCCATTTTCCATGATAAATCCACATGGGAAGTCTTATGTGGATTTGCATGAGACTATGCAAAAGTGGGTTTCTGATGTCTTTCCTTCTTTTATTTGCATCCTGAATATCTTTTTTCCTCTTTCTACTTTTGCAACGTCAGGAGAGCATGCTGAAGTAGATAAATCATTTCCTTATATAGTCAAGGGAACATACTGTTCTACTCCTTCAATTCAAGGGATTGTTTTTAAAAGAACAGTAACAGAGACTCTTCTGCCTTTTGCTTTATTAACTTCAAGCTATTTCACTAAAACTGTTGCCTAGATTTGCAAAAACACATAAAGATATGCCCACATTGTACAATTTGTAAAGAAAGTAAAACTCAAAGGTAAAAAGAGTGCATATAACAGGCCCTATAAATATACATGAAATATGGCCTGAAGACGTTCCAGAAAAGTACAAAGACAAATCTTCAAGTTTTATTGTTCATTGTGTTAGAATATTTCATGTTTTGATGTTCCAATATACCAAGCACACCTGTTTCAGTGCTGAAAAGCATATCACTCATTAACATTATAAGTCTCACTGCCTGTAACTAGGCTTTCCTGTAAGAATATTTTTGAGCACAGATTCCCCAACTATTCAGTCACACGGTCAGTTTGCAGGAGTGCCTTAAAAAATGACACAAAGATGTCACTACTGATTTTCACATTTCCTCCATGTGAAGGAAGTCTCAGATGTGCTGTGGCTTTAGAAAGCTCTCCAAGGTTTCCTATGCTGACAGTAGAGACAACTGCACTCAGGAATGCCACCAGCTAGAATGTATTGACTTTGTCAGCATATCTCTCTGGAGAGAAATATGGCTTAGACTGCATCACTCGCATTGCTACGTCATGTTCCAGTACTGACATCCTATTTAAAAACGCATGCTTCTCTGTCAGCTATAACATGAGAACACCACTCTTTTATAATGGTTTCGCCTGGTTGAGAGAAGTAAGCCAGAGTGATTCAGCAATCAGGAAACTGCCATGTACACAGAGTATGAAGGGATCCCATGCCTTCCCTTCTGCTGGAAATTTCACAAAGCAATTCTGCATCTGTACAAGCATCCAAGTACCAGGATGGCAGTTCAGACATAATCAAACAAGGAAAAATGCTAGCTGAAGGTTTAAACAAGGCAACAGTCATACAGTTAGGCCAAAGATGTCCAAATATGGCCAAGAAGGAAAATAATTCTGTCTTGCATACACTGTGTTCAAGAAGGGTGCTATTTTATGGTGAGCATAAACAAGAATTTCTTCAAAAGCATATGCAATCTTCAGAGTAGCAGTTCACCTCTCTATGATGCAAAGCCTAATTATGTGCAGCACGGCACCACAAGTTTAAATGAACATAAAAAAGAAAAGAAAGCATAGAATCAGAAGGTGGCAACTCAGCAACATCATGGATCAACCCATTCCAAGAAACAGTGAAGGCTGACACATCCCCAAATGACTGATGATGACCTAGGCAGCAAAGATACATCTCGTGTCTCACTGTGGATACTGATCATATTAGTACCTAGCCTAGCAGCATGTCAGTCCTAGTTATTTACTGCATGTATTAGCCAATAAAACAAAGCTGTGTATTCTAAAATTGCATAAATCCTGCTTGCAAAGTCTCTTTGTGCACAGTAAAAGATGCTCACCCCATAAGTGATCCATTGAGGAAGGAATCTCAATACTCCAAGGTGGAGGACAGCTAGGTCTCTCACTCAAAGGACAATTCTAGACTGGTTGACAGACCACCAGCTCTATAGGAACTCCGTCAGTCAGGGACAATCAACCAGTCCACAATGGGATACAGCCTGTCAGTAAACATTTCTCTGACAGACTGGTTCTGAGGACACGTGGCCCATAAATTTTTCTATTAGGTACCCAATAATCTGTAACTCTCAATCTAGATGCAGTCTCCAATCAGCCAGCCACTGTCCTATATTCATAGTAACATAGCAGAACTGGAGTTAAACCTGCCTTTGTGCATTAAACTGCTCCAGGAGTTAATCCTGGAGCCCTCCCAGAAAGCCAGCCCTAACAGCATCTCAGGAGCAGGAACAGAAGAAGTAGCAGGGTAAAAAAAGGGGACACTAAAAGGCAAAACCTGACATATCAGCCAGTGCCCTTTCTCGAAAAAATAGAGACAGCAGAGTAGACAAAAAAAGATGAGTTGCAGTCCTGTGAGCTGAATGTACCCGCAGCTTGAGGAACAGTACCAGTGGGAGCCACTGACAGCTGACTTCAGAAGACTGCCTGCCCGCCCCTTGCCTTAATTCCTTCCTGACTTCATTCCTTCTGCATCTATGACAAAACCAACCTACCAGTCCCATGATCCTAGACGTGAAGAGTCAGACAGATGTCTGACACCTACCTGCAAAGCCTTCTGCATAAATGGTACCCAGCCTTGAAACAATTAATGTGCCCATGACACAGCATGCTTTAGAGCTATTTGGTCAGTAAAAGGGCCAGCAGGGGAAGAGAAAACTCAAACCAGCAACCTCAACTCTATGTATCAGAACAGCCAGGTTCAATTCAAACTTCTCTGCCTAGTTTTACATAATTTTCAAATTGCTTTCCCAAATTAGGTGCTCAAATTCAGTATTATTTATTGTGGCCACTACACAATAAAAAAGTAATCTCTCTACATTCAAGTTTAAAATCTTCCTCACAAATAACTCCAGACTACAAGTTATTTACACTGTCTAGATGATGTTCAAGAAAATCTAAATCAAGAATTATGAACTTTGTTTCTCTGTATGCTAGCATCTGCACCATGGGCATTAGAAGTCACTCTCACTGACAGAGGCAGCTTTTGACTTGATGCAAGGCTGTACACTTGCTGAATGAATCTTGTGTAGCACAAGTAATTAATGTACCACAGCTTATGAACTACTTGTGCGAATAGTACATCCGTTGAACAGTTTTGCTCAGAAAAGTGAAACTAGATAGTTTCAAATGAGAAAATTCAGGGAAAGCAATAACATTAATAAAAGAAAATGAAAGCTAAAGAGAAGTAGCAAAGGTTCATCACAAAGAAGGAAGACTTGAATAGATAAAAGAGGAAAATACTTAGGCTAAGGAAGTTCAAAGGAAATCTGTCATCTGAATCCTCGAGCATTTCAATGGAATTCTAATTCCTTCAGTTTCCTTGTGAAAATGTGTACCAAAATAAGAGGAAATGCTGAATGCTGAATCTAAAACCCTGAAAAGAAACTCTCCTAATTATTTTGGTTTGCAGTGAGGTCTCAGTGTGTGCGTGTCCATTCTTCTTCTCCAGTTAATATCATTATTAATAACTGTTTATGAAGATAAAATAGGATGGTATTGTGCATGTACCTTTCCTACAGAATACATTACATGAATATTGACCACCTCCTGACACAATCTCTGATGTAAGTTAAAAGTGTAAAATTATTTCTGCTTGTTGACCAAACCATGGTCACGGAATGCAGTTAAAACATGGAAGAGGAAAGAGAGCTTAACATTTTCCAACATATTTTTAAAATACTCTGCTAGAATGGAGAATTATTTATCACAGTTCTTTTTTTTCTAGCTCTCCAAGTCATTTTGTGATAATGAAAGCATTATAAAAGAGACAGAGATAGAGTCTTCCTAGGAACTAAGACAACCAAGAAAATCAAGTATGTTAGTTTCATTGCTTTTCAGTCTTTGAAAGCAATCACAAGTAAAAACAGATTGTACATGCAGAATTACTGAAAGAAAAAAGCAGATGCAAATAAGTACAGAATTAAAGAATGAAGTCTTGTAATCTAACATTTTAGGGAAATGGCCTGAGGACCTGAACAAAATTTATGCTGTTTCTTAGGTGAAATTAGTTTAAAAGCCAAATTATCTATAATCATAGTGGACTGTGCATGACACAAAAAGTATGCTAAAATGCTTTCTCAAATATTGTTGAATAAAATTTGAAATTATAATAGTAACATGCTTCCAAAGTGTGCACACAGAATTTTAATATCTCAAATTCGATTTCCATCAACGTGGTTTAACACTGCAGGCAGCTTTTTTGGAAAATGTCTCCCAAACAGTGTATACATTTATAAAATATATTTTATCTTTCCTTCCTAAGTGCTTGGGAGAGTGAATAAACACATGTATTTTACACTAAAGCAAAGTTAGAAGGCAAAATTAAACAGCTAATCACAGAGATCTCGGCAAAAAGGGAAAAGAGATGAACATGGAGCAGGTGAGTATAGTTTCTAAATATAAAACTTGAGCTGAAATGTGGAGACAGATATCTAAAAAAACCTAGGTTCAGCTAACTGCCCTGTTTATTGTTCTTGTTTGATGCGACACCGAGTCATTCACAACAGACAGGCTTATTGACCACCTGGAACATCAGCTAAGCGATAAAATGCAATGACTGGAGGTTGAATACAAAATGAGATCATAGTTTCAGTACTGGGACCAGGTGAAGTAACGCAGGCTGTGTTACTAGGAAAGTACCAAGCAGTCCGGAAGAATTACATTGCTACTGTGAAGCCAAGACAGGAAAAAAGGACAGTATACCATTTCACAGAATGGTTACAATTTTGGCTTTTTTTGTAAAAGTATGATGAAAAAAAATGATTCCAAGATTCTCAGCCTATCTCACTATTCCTGAATTTCTCCCTTCAGTTTTTTGAGACAGTAATGAAAAAGCAAGTGATTAATTAGCAGCAAGCACAGTTTTTCCACAAGCATAAGTATTGCCCATAAAATGATGTAGCTATCATATTCCAGCAAGTCTTCCAAGAAGAATATTTGGTTACAACATGTTTTCAAGTTATTCTTTCTTCATTATAGGGAACAGTGATAAAGCAGTAACACCTACATCTAATCCATACTTCACCTATTGTTAAGTGTAAGAAAAAAAAAGTACAGAATCTTTCCATTAAAATTATTCTCAACATGATACCACTGTCCATGGCTTGTGAGCAAGACCAGATGCAAAAAAAAGCATGCATTTGCCAGTCTTATGGCCTCCCAACAAGGGCAAGTACAATTTATAAAGACTGCTTTGCTGCTCTAATATTTCTGTCAAGTGATTGCTCTGTCAGTTTTACTATGTACATGAATTAGATTGTTTTGGACAGTTCGTCACTGCTTCTGTGAAAAAAAATAAACATAATCTCATGACAACAGTTAAAACTTTTATATATGTCTGTGTAAAATGTACATATAGAAAATTATATGATGCCCAGATCAATTCTTATATCTTCTTTTTCTTCTAAATCCTTCTTTCTATATCACCCAGAAATATTGTTGAGGCATAACAAGCTTCAAGGAGAGAAAAACAGTTCCTTGCTGGGAACAGCAAGGTCTGCAACATCCTTTACAAAATAAACGTGTGCCAAGTACATCTTCAGGAAAATATGGTGAATATATGATGATTTTTTCAATGAAATTGAAACCAAATCACTGTAATTTCATTTTTCTAACTCATGTCTTTAATTTGAGATAGATACCATTTCTTCAAGGAAAATAGTATGGCTTATTCCGATATCTATATTAACCTGAAATGGATGCTCACACATACATTTGTGGGGGATACTAGCAAGGAAAATTATTTTCTTTAGTAAATAATTTAATGTATCAATAATGTATCTTTGTCTTTGGAAATCTGAAAGCATATCTGAGAAGTAATCTACAGAAATAATTATTAGGAAATATATTTAAATATTATGTGTAAACATAGAAATCTGCCTCATACTTCAACAATGAATAACCTGTAATTATTAAAATACATTAATTCTGTGGAAATCCAAGCTTTATCTTAACACTAGCCAAATTAATAAATCAATTGTTATCATATACAAGTTATAAAATTTTTAATTTTTACAACAATAAAGGCAATTTGGTCCTTTCCTATCACAAATCAGATATGACCAGCACTGTAATCTAAAATTAATTATTTATAAAAGAAATCAAATTTCAAAAGTCCAAGAACATCATTACAGGGTTTCAGGAAAAATAACTCAAAAACTGAACAATGTACCCTTCAGAGAAACTTTACTTCATGCACCTCTGATTAATACTTAATTATTTATTTTCAGTAAAACAAACTTCATTGACATGGGGCTAATTCTTGTTTCCACAAGGAGGCAGACACAACACATCAACTGATGAGTTGCACTCATCAAAACACCATATTTTATACATATTCTAAATTTCAGGGGCCATAAAAGGTCACACCTTGTAAAAAATTCAAAGTAGAACTCAAGAAATTACATACGTTGTGGTTGTTTAAGCAGAAGATGGAAAACTGATTCCTTACTGGTGGACTTAGATAGGACACATGCATTGCGATGAAAACTGGACTGCTCCTGATCTAAAAAAAAAAAAAAAAATTAAAAAAATAATTCAGGGAAACTCATTTAGAAGTCAAAATCAATTGAACTATTTCCCTAATAAAACAGCTTCATAGACAGAGGTTTTAAAAAATGCCTTCTTAAATGGGAGCACGTGGGCCCTTTTTTCCCCCTTTGCTTCAAGCTTTTCTCAGTATTTTCCTTGTGATGAAGAAAAGTATAGATATGTTCTTCTTAAATAGAATTAACATAAAATAACACACCGTCAAGAAAACCCAAAGTTTAAAATCTTTTCGGTTAAATAACTCTCAAGATTACAAAATAAACTGCTTTCTGGATAAAAAAAGTCAAACAGCCAAGAAAGCCCATGGTGATAGGAAACACGTAAGAGAAAGCTCAAGAGAAATGGGTTCAGCACCAGCAGTACTGCAACAGTAGCAGACAAGAATTGCTTTCTTCATGACAATGAACAGATTACTTCATAGAGACAGAGGATTTAGACATTATTTTGATTGTTTTCACTGATTACTGTCAATGTTGTGGATAAATGAAAAATGAGATTGAAAAAATTGGTTTGAAGTCCAATTTTATAAACGGATTTTGGAGCTGTTCAAGCAGCCAAAGGTGTCTTGCTAAAAGGACTGACACTTGCAGGAAATGCCCTGTAGGAAATATATCCAGCAGTTAACTCCAAGAATCTGAGCCTAATAGATAGACTATATCTGAATAAGGTGTCACATTAAATGGTAGTAACACTGAATGATGAACTGCTGACAGGGAGATATGATACACGGGAATGCATCAAACAGCCAGGGGAAGACTGTCATTTGGGGTTACAGAACAAAGTTAAAATAGCTTTAAGGAACAGATCAATGAGTGAAGATGTTCAGGAAGGCAAATAAAAGCTCTCCTGAAAATATCAAACTTCTTGCTTCTTGTGAGAAGAGGAACAGCCTCAAAATAATTTCACCTCAAAAATGAAGTTTCAGGTTTTGGAGACCAGTTTAGAGATTTAAAATGAAATCTGCAATCTATAGGGAAATACTTAAAGAATTGAAGGGCCCTTTCCAAATATTAAAAGATGGGTGCATAAGAAAAGCCTACAGACCCATTTTAATATATCAGTAAAGCAACTACATTGCCATCTTTCTTAACCTGAGATACTGCAATGGCAGAGATGAGGCTATTGTGAAAGCTTCGCCTATAATGCTAATTATTCTGAAGGAATCCTTTTCTATTTTTATGTCTGTGACACAAACAAGCTGAATACTGTAAATTTCCCCTACTAGAGGAATTTACCAAAGTTTAAAATATCTGTTATTTATTATTTTTTATAACCATCTACTTTTTCAGCTAAAAAGTAGTTTTCACAGAATTATTACTTCATTCTAACATTGACTTGCATATATGCAATAATACTTAAGTCCAATGTATTTTGCCTGAAAGAAAAATAACTGCATACTTGCCTTTGAGTATTCAGTTCAGTTACATAATAAAGTCAGAGAAAGCAGTTTGAAAACATTTTGCAATGCACATTCTAAAAAGTAACAATCCTAGTTTGGAAATCTTTGCATGGAAAAAGACATGGCCAAGCTATTGTGCACATAACCTTACTTTGGAAATAAGGTAAGTTTTAATAATCAACAATATGAGACAGCTATTTCAATGTGACTGTGGACACACCCTTACGAAAAGCAATCTTATACACTGCCACAGATATCAAGTTTGATAATGCAGATAACACTGGATTCCAGAGAGGAAACAATTTATCTCCCTTATCCAATTCCTAATTACCACTGTAGCTTTAATCTTTTATTTAATCATGGCCCTTCAAACTTTGAAGTGCATATCCTCTAAAAAAATGGTGCATTTTTTTCCTGAAACTTTGAAATACGTTTGACCCGTTGAAAACATGAAATTAAATTATCCGTGTCAACCAAAATAAAGCTTTACTGGTATTAACGAACCACTAATACTTAGGGACAATTCTTATACAGGTGAACTCTGTGGGGCCTGGTTTACACTGAAGATTTCAGTAGTATCAGTTATTTATATCAGTTTGGTTGCTTCCACAAAGTCTTAGTAGAAATATTATATAGTGGTATTTACAGAAGAGGAGTAATATTCAACTTGAAACAACTGAACTATTACAAATGGTCACTAAACCAACTGTAACAAGAGTTTGCATACTCTGTAGCTCTGATCATTGGCTCATATTGGGCAAAATTACCAGCTGTCAAATAAACATTACTCCCATGAATATTCTTAATATAGCTATGAATGCTTATATGAATAAGAGCTGCAGATTTAAGCCACAGCTATGTATTTAAATCCTGGGAAGAAAAACTTATTGCCATTAAATTCAGTAAGAAAACACCAAGTTCTAGGAGGTCCAAGATTTCATCCCTTCATCACAAATTATCAGATGGTGGGTAGTTTTACTTGCTCTATAATTACTCAAAACAAAGGACTGTTTGTGCTACAGTATCAGTCAAAATTCACAGAAAGAAACATTTCTAAGGAACAATGGTCTTGGGTTTGACAAAGCTTCAGAAATGCAAATGACAGTTTCAGAAATGGTCCAGCTATGACAATTCACAATTCATTTCTATTTTAATTCCTGAACTATGCAATTCTAAACATAATTTCACATCTATCTAGGACAGAAACTGCCTATGGAATGTTACTTGAAAACAAGATACAGATAACTTCTCTAATCTTCTTTAAAGCATTAAGTAAATCGATAAAAGTTGATGTTTCTGGTTTGTACACTTTAATTAGAATGCCCTATTTTCATTGTTGCCACTTTTAATTCTCTTAAGAAGCAACACATAGTGCAAAGCACGATTTTTAAAGATCAAGATCAATCAAACATTTCATTCTGCCTCCTGACTTGCTACTTTCTGTTCATTTCCCCATTCTGCCCCTCTCTGGCCTCCAATAACACCAGTTATGAGTGTGACAGCACAAGATTAAATAAAGGAAGGAGTTCCAGTAACTTGCTTTAAAGCTGAAATATCAGCTAAGAGGTTTCAAAATGGTAGTAACTTGGGTTTTGTATTACTAATCGTACAGGTTTGAGTGCTGTTCTCAGTGATGGATTCAAAAACTGTGAATTTGAGTTACCTGCTGACAGGGTCATTTTTACTCTTTGGGTTAACGTTTCTCAGGAAACAGGTTTTAAGAGTAAACTAGGCTGTCACTATTTAAGGAATAAATTAAGACTACTTTCTATTTCAGACTAAAATATTTGTGTTTAACTAGTTCAGATGGAACGTTACTATTGTTATGTCTGAAGTAATATTACTGTCATTCCTAATTAGCTGTACTTTCCCAAGTGTGTTCTTGCACTGCTATGAGAGATCCTAGAGCAAAAATAGGCTCTTCATGTAAAAACATATTAAAATAAAGTGTAGATCATCACAACAAGGGTAACAGATCTGGTAGTCTCTATAACTTAGGACTGTAAATGGTCTTGAAATAATGCTCAGTTTTGGACATCTCATTAATAAACTGATACAAGTAAAATAAACAGAAAAAAAAAAAAGATAAATTTGTGGAAGAGCAAGTTCAGAACTACCAGAGTTCAGTTCTTGGTAGGTAATGTATTCATACTAGGATAACTGTCTCACCAGACTGATTAGCCTTGTGGGATGGCAAATTCATTCTTAAAGTTGGAAAAAAACAAATTAAATAGCTTTTACTGTACACTGGGCTAATATATTTGCATTGCTATGGTATATACAATATCCAAGTTAGTATGTTAAAATACTACTTGCTTCCTTTCCAGGTAAACTATGTCTTGAGAACAGGAAAGTTCAACTAAATATATAGGCCATTATGGAAATTATTTCCCAGGATACATAAGGGCCAGATATACTAAGCTAAACTTGTGCATCCATGACTTTGCCTATAAGACTGATTTCTCTTCCTCTGGAAAGAAGGAAATATGAATTACAGTAAATATTCCTACAGAGAGCAAATCATAACATGCACAACCATGTCTAAAGACAGCTTGAATACATAACTCAAACTATTTTATTGTGATTAAAAACAAGCAAACATTACGGGTCACCAGCAGCAACTGAATTAGAAAATTAACATTACATGTTAAGATGATTAACAAATTCGAGGCAGCTTTTAAAGGACAAGTATGGTTTTACTTCCATAAAGATCACAGTACAAAATTTATTTTTTCAAAGAAAATTTCATAATTCCACAGATCACAGAAACATTAGATCATCATCATGTCAGGTCTACTGATGTGTAAAGAAAAAGGAGGACTGCAAAATTCTAATGTATAAAAACCATCATCAGGCTTTCACTGCCTAAGCCAGTTGCCTCTGCACTGTCTCTATTACTGAAAATCTCCCTGGGGCAATTAATGTTCTATAGTTAGAAAAATGAAAATGTTTTCACTAAAAACAATGAAGGTTCTGCTAGTGTTTCTCAGAACATCACAATTCACTAGGTTTTAGTACCAATATTTAAACTCTATAATTAATTTCTGATAAAATTGCATTGTGGATAACTGTGTTATTTTCCATTATTTTGTGAATAGCACATTAGATTAGCTCCTTTACAAATAATATTTAGTAGTATTAGAGTACTGAACTGTGCTATCCAGCACTACATTTATGCTCAACGAGCCAGGCAGTCTGCTTCTCATAACTGCTCTTTTTGTTGTACAAATAAGAATATCAGCTTGCACTTTACACTAGAATAAAACATGCTGCACTCCATCAGGTGCAACGGGAACCTTCATGCCACACATGTAATACACACCTATACTTCAAGAAATTATATTATCAGTTACATCCTGGTTGTACAGGGTAGGTTGCACAGCTAATAACTCACAGAGCTTCTATAAGTGTCTGAGAAAAGATAAGCAGAAAGGGTAGATGGAATGAGAGGGGAAAATTCAAAGGTTTCACATTTTAGAAGAAAATTTGCATTAGAATCATAGAACCATTAAGGTTGGAAAAGACATCCAAGATCATCAAGTCAGCCATCAACCCAACACCACTATGCCTACTAAACCATGCCCCGAAGTGCCATGCCTACATGTTTTTTGAATACTTCCAGGGATGGTGACTCCACCATCTCTCTGGGCAGCCTGTTCCAATGTTTCACCACTCCTTCAGTAAAGAAATTTTTCCTAATATCTAAGCCAAACCTCCCCTGGCGCAACTTGAGGCCTTTTCTTCTCATCCCATCACTTCTTACTTGAGAGAAGAGACCAACACTCACCTTTTTACAGCCTCCTTTCAGGAAGTTGTAGAGAGTGATAAGGTCTCCCCTCAGCCTCCTATTCAGACTAAACAATTCCAGTTCCCTCAGGTGCTCCTCAGGAGACTTGTGCTCCAGAACCCTCACCAGCTTCATTGCCCTTCTCTGGACACGCTCCAGTGCCACAATCACAGAATCACAGAATGGCAGGGGTTAGAAGGGCTCTCCAGAGATCATCCAGTCCAACCCCCCTGCTAAAGCAGGTTCACCTAGAGCAGGTTGCACAGGACAGCATCCAGGCTGGTTTTGAATATCTCCAAAGGAGAATCCACAACCCCTCTGGGCAGCCTGTTCCAGTGCTCTGTCACCCTCAAAGTAAAGTTGTTCTTCCTCATGTTCAACTGAAACCTCGATGCTAAATGTGGCCTCACCAGTGCTGAGTACAGGGGCACGATCACTTCCCTGCTGCTGCTGGCCACGCTATTCCTGATACAAGCCAGGATGCTGTTGGCTGCCTTGGCCACCTGGGCACACTGCTGGCTCATATTCAGCCGGCTGTCAACCAGCACCCCCAGGTCCTTTTCCATCAGGCAGCTTTCCAGCCACTCTTCCTGTAAGCCTGTAGCGTTGCATGGGGTTGTTGTGACCCAGGTGCAGGACCCAGCACTTGGCCTTGTTGAACCTCATACAGTTGGCCTCAGCCCATTGATCCAGCCTGTTCTGATCCCTCTGCAGATCTTCTTTACCCTTGTGCAGATCAACATTCCTGCCCAGTTTGGTGTGATCTGCAATCCTGGCTTGTATCCTGGTGTCATCAGCATTCTGGCTTGTATTAGGAATAGCGTGGCCAGCAAGAATAGGGAAGTGATTGTGCCCCTGTACTCGGCACTGGTGAGGCCGCACCTCAAATACTGTGTTCAGTTTTGGGCCCCCCACTACAAGAAGGACATTGAGGTGCTGGAATGTGTCCAGAGAAGAGCAACAAAACTGGTGAGGGCTCTGGAGCACAAGTCTGATGAGGACCGGCTGAGGCAACTGAGGTTGTTTAGCCTGGAGAAGAGGCGGCTGAGGGGAGAGAGACCTTATCGCCCTCTACAACCACTTGAAAGGAGGCTGTAGTGAGGTGGGGGTCGGTCTATTCTCCCTGGGAACGGGTGATAGGATGAGGGGAAATGGCCTCAGGTTGTGCCAGGGGAGGTTTTGATTGCATATGAGGAAAAATTTCTTCACAGGAATGGTTGTCAAGCATTGTAACGGGCTGCCCAGGGAAGTGGTCGAGTCCCCATCCATGGAGGTACTTAAAAGATGGGTAGACAAGGTGCTTAGGGACATGGTGTCGTGGTTTAACCCGGCTGGCAACTAAGCACCACGCAGCCGCTCGCTCACTCCGCCCCCCCCTCAGTGGGATGGGAGAGAGAATCAGAGAAAAGAAAAAAACAGTAAGACCCGTGGGTTGAGATAGAGACAGTTTAATAAGAGAGAAGAATAACAATAATAATAATAATATTGGTAAGAAAATATACAGAATATATAAAACAAGTGATGCACAATGCAATTGCTCACCACCCACTGACCGATACCCAGCCCGTCCTGAGCAGCGATCACTCCCCCCGAGCCACAATCACACAGCCCAAGCTGCGACCACTCTGCCCGCGACCGACCGATCCAACCCCCCCACCGAGCATGATGTTATATGGTATGGAATAGCTCTTTGGACAGTTTGGGTCTTAGCTGTGCTGTACTCCCAGCTTGTTATGTACCTGGCCAAGCAGGAGATGCTCAAGAAGTCCTTGAGCAGTCTGAGCACTACTTGGCAACAACTAAAAACATCAGTGTGTTATCAACATTCTTCTAGTACTGAATCCAAAGCACAGCACTATGCTAGCTTCTATGAAGAAAATTAACTCTATCCCAGCCGAAACCAGGACGCATGGTTTAGTAGTGGGATGGCAGGGTTACATTAACAGTTGGACTTGATGATCTTAAAGGTCTTTTCCAACCTAAACAATTCTATGATTCTATGCGGCATGCATTGGTGTAGATGTACGTGAGCTGGGCTATCAATTTCCCCCCCAATATTGGCATGTCACACCTGGGCTCCTCTCTAGCAAACCTGATTATATCCCTTTCTCCCATTGAACCGAGTTTAAAGCCCTCTCAATGAGCCCTGCCAACTCATGAGAGAGAATCCTTTTCCCCCTTTGAGACAGATGAACTCCATCTATCGCCAGCAGGCCCAGTGCCATGTAAACATCTCCATGATAAAAAACCCCAACATTCCACCAATGGCACCAGCCTCTGAGCCATGTTACTCGAGTGAATTTTCCTATTCCTTTCAGTATTTTTCCCTGATGCTGACAGGATTGAAGAAAACATTACCTGTGCTTATGATCATTCAACCGATCACCCCAGTGCCCTGAAGTCCCCTTTGATCACTTTTGGACTTCTGTCCTCAACCTCGTTATTGCCAACCCACATAACCAAAAGCAGGCGATAATCAGAGGGCCGTACCAGACCAGGGAGTTTCCTAGTAACATCTCTAACCCGTGTCCCAGGGAGGCAGCAGGCTTCCCTGTGGGATGGGTCTGGTCAGCATATTGGGCCCTCTGTTTCCCTCAGAAGGGAATCGCCTACAATAGTTACCCTCCTTCTTAACAGAGGCAGAGGATTACTAAAAATGTAAAGTGTACTGTATCTTCAGCTGCTCCAGGGATGAAGAGTTGATGAACAAGAGCAATTAAAAAAAGAGATATACCAACAATTTATCAAAGTACCTCTGGACTGAAGCTCTACCATTCATCATGTCAGCCACTTCCCCTAATTTACATTGCACTCTCTGTCATCATCCATGTCGTTAATAAAGGTCTTGAATAACATGGGGCCCAGTGCTGACCCTTGGGGTATTACACTCATTACCAGACAGCAGCTGACTATCAAGATGTTGATCACTATCATTTGAGACCAATAGTTCAGCCAAGTTTTCAACGCACTCAGCAGTCTGTTCATCAAGCCTAGACTTCCTTAGCTTCCAAACAAGAATGCTACAGGAAACAGTGACAAAAGTCTTACTAAATCATGGTATATTATAACCACAGCTCCTCCCTCATTTGCATAATCACTTATTTCCATATACAGGGCAATCACATTAGTCAATCATGATTTGCAGTTAACAAATCCATTTGACTGATTATCTTCTTGACCTTCATGCTCTTGGAAATGGATGGCAAGTGGATGTGCAATTCATGGGCTACACAGACCACAAAATTATGTATCCAGTGATCCTACCAGGGGCTGAGGTGA
The DNA here is from genome assembly GCA_034008185.1 of Gorsachius magnificus. Classification (NCBI taxonomy): domain Eukaryota; kingdom Metazoa; phylum Chordata; class Aves; order Pelecaniformes; family Ardeidae; genus Gorsachius; species Gorsachius magnificus. Next base: position 93,608,486 of record CM067081.1, read on the forward strand.
GGCTGATCAACCTAACATTCCTTCAGTCTTTCTTCCATCATTTTTAAAAGATGGAAATTACATAGCCCTTTACTAGTCAACAGAAACATCTCCTGATCAGCATGAATTTTCATAGAGAACCACAACCTCACAATCACGTTGGCTAACTCTTTTATCATTCTGTGAATTTCATCTGGACTTGGGGATCTGAATGTACCCAGCTGCTCTAAGAAGTCTACAGCCTGTTGCTCCCTTATGAGCTGCCCATCTCCTTTTCAAACCAAGTCAGTACATGCTGGTTTGGGAGCAAGTTTTTCTTGCAAAGACTAAGGCAAAAAAAAAAAGCATTGAGCACTTCAGTCTTTTCTGCATTTTCTCTAACTAACTGATTCCCTCCCATCCATCAATGGACCTATCTGCATTTTCCCTAAGCTTCCTTATGCAACTAGCAAACCTTTAGAGCCCCTTCTTGTAAGCCTATTCTTGCCCTGTTAGTCTTCACACCTGATGGGCTTTGGCCTTCCTGAAGTATGCTTATGGTACTTTCATATTTGCCTTTTGTTACCTCTTCTTCGTTCCACCTCATCTAGGTGTAGTACGAGGAATATGTTATTGCCACTGCTAGTAACAGGCCTTGGGGCTTTATACTAAGCCAACAGTGCAAAGCATCAGGGACTTGGCATACCTTGTTTGGACTTGAGCTATTTTAGCTGTAACAGCGCATAGCCAAAGTGACAACTGTTGTCTTATTTGATTCTCAGCTTCAGCTTAGTGATGTATAATTTTGTGGCATTACCCTAAAAAAAGCATACACTTTATGGTAAACACCTAACAAAATAAAAGGTTCATTGTAGAACTAAACCTGGGGACCAATAAGAAAGCAAGTGTAGCAACAGACCCTTTTGGAAACATATCAAAATAACACCAAGCAGATCCAAGACTGAGAAGGAAGAAACAAGCATTTTATCAACATTTTCTTCCCAATGAAGAATCTAGGATGTTGATAATTTACTGTGAAGAAGTACAAGGTAGATATGAGAAGATTCATGTATATCAGTTAGAAGCAATTAGTATTAATTTGAACTAAAAGTATTAGTGGTCAGGGCGCTGAGTTAAGCAATGTATGCTAATTTATCTGTCCAGCCAATAACCATCCCCCTCTGTAACCTTTTCTTCACACAGAAGGCTGTAGCTGCCTGTGTTCAAGATCTGCTCTGATACAATGCTGCTGTATAATCTGGTATCAGACTTGTGTGAAAGCAGCTAAATTGTGAGTGAGTAGCACCTGGGGCCTCCACCCATTGGCTTGAGTTGTATTTAAACTCATGCTCCTGCTGTTGGTCCTTGCCCAAGCTATGTCCTAGGTATGGTGTCTCTGGCCATACACCTGGCCAAGCCTAGCCTATTTGATTTCCTGGCTTGATCATGGACTTCTCGCTGTGGACTTGGCTGCCAGTCAGTACACTATTGGCTGAAATTGGTTACTGCCAACAGACCTGCTATGTTCTTCTCGTCTGGATATTGTGGGATTGCAGCCCTTGTTTGAAAGGCCTCTGCCAGTCTTGCTGTCACTTTTGGCTTCTGTCTCACTTTGTTTTGTGGAGCAGCCTGGTTTTGCTGCTCCCTGAGAGCTAGTATCACTGTAGTTGGACTGATAGTCATAGAATCGTAGAATCATAGAATGTTTTAGGTTGGAAGAGACCCCTAGAGGTCATCTAGTCCAACCCCACTGCAGTGAGCAGGGACACCGCTAACCAGATCAGGTTGCTCAGGGCCCCATCCAACCTGGCCTTGAATGCTTCCAGGGATGGGGCCTCCACTACCTCTCTGGGCAACCCATTCCAGTGTTTTACCACCCTCATTGTAAAGAATTTCTTCCTTATATCCAGTCTAAACCTACACTGTTTTAGTTTAAAACCTTTACCGCTTGTCCTGACACAGCTGGCCCTACTAAAAAGATTTTCCCGTCTTTCCTATAGGCCCCCTTTAAGTACTGAAAGGCCGCAATAGGTCTCCCCTCAGCCTTCTCTTCTCCAGGCTGAACAAGCCCAACTCTCTCAGCCTGGCCTCATAGGAGAGGTGCTCCAGCCCTCAGATCATTTTTGTAGCCCTCCTCTGGACCCACTCCAACAGGTCCATGTCCTTCTTGTGCTGAGGGCTCCAGAGCTGGACGCAGTACTCTAGGTGAGATCTCAACAGAGCAGAGTAGAGGGGCAGAATCGCCTTTCTCGACCTGCTGGCCACGCTTCTCCTGATGCAGCCCAGAGTACGGTTGGCCTTCTGGGCTGCCAGCGCACATTGCCAGCTCATGTCCAGCTTTTCATCCACCAGCACCCCCAAGTCCCTCTCGGCAGGGCTGCTCTCGATCCTTTCTTCCCCCAGCCTGTGTTGATACCGGGGATTACCCTGACCCAGGTACATGACCTTGCACTTGGCCTTGTTGAACCTCATGAGGTTCACACAGGCCCACCTCTCCATCCTGTCCAGGTCTCTCTGGATGACATCCTGTCACCATTTGTATTTTGATTAAACCTAAAGCTTGGATTAGACTTAAAAAAGTTTTGTGCCACATAGAAGTTGTGTTTCTTTAGCCCATCTATGTTGCACTGGATCCATAGCAGCATATGCTTCCTTTTTGTACATTAGTCCACTGAGAAGGTCCCTGCATCGCTAAACAGGTCTTCTGCTGAAATTCTCAGTATTCCAAAGTAATCAGATGATTCACTCCTGAGCTGTTAATAAATTTTCTGCAAAACTCATCCAGGTCTGATTATCTTTCTGTACTTTAGTGTACAGAGAACCGAATAAGCTGAATCACCTCATGGTAATGGTAACCTAAGCTATACAAGTGACCAAATTTTTCTTCACTGTCCTTTCTAAACAGCCTGTACCCATCCACAACCATGCTGCAATTGTGCGCACTGTCATTGGCTGTCCCAATGACTGTGATCACATTGCAGCCTTGCAACTGGTCTGGAATTGCTGTTCTTCCTGTTTGCTGCCCAAGCTCTCTGCAAATGTATGCAAAAATATTTGAGGAAAGAATGCCCACAAAACCTTCTAGTCTCCTTCAATCTGTTCAATGTTTCCTTGGCAGTACAGGGAGTATAGATCCATGTATTCGCTGTATGAATAGCAAGGTGTAATAACTGTGAGGCCAGATAAGCCTTGGCAATCTTTTCTGCAGCATCTCAGATTTGAGCTCCAGAAGAGCAGCAAACTTCCTGGTATGAGATATTGTTATGGAAATTGTCAGGAAGCAAACTTCAACTACTAGCACTCATTGTTTCCTGTTTAATAGTGCTGGTTCTACTCTAAAGGCCCAAGATGCTCAGCCCAGACTCTTCCCCCTCAATGGAATTTTTTTTCCTTTCCTCTCTTCCAGAACTCTGAACCTACTCTTTAGAGGAACAGCTGCAGATGGAAATGAGGAATTCCCCATTGCTGGGATTTTGTGTCTTCTTGATGCTTCTGTCTTCTTTTGGTCACACCAAACTTCTCAGCCTTGAAGGGTTTGGCTCTTGTTCCTTCAGAGTCTCTGCAATGATCCTGTCTATCTGTTGTCCATTAACCTTGATGCAATAAAGCTCCCACATCTGGCACTGCAGGAGGGTACATCTAACTGGTGAGGTCATTGCCATTCGTAGCACAGTGCCAGGGAGAAACCTCAAGAACTCCTCACTGCCTCAGACAACGGTTGCAGCATCCACCCTCAGGACTTCCATTTGGATTACAGAAGTAACGATTGCACCATCCAGGGCCTGAGAGCAACTCCTGTGGTGTGTTGTCAACATTTACACGTCCTTTTCTACTATGAGCAGCACATTGGAGCCTCCTCTCTGTGCACTGAATGCTAACTGCTGCATCAACTGTCCTGTTACTGTGTGCAGACCCAGTCTGCAATGCTCCTTGCCACTTAAGGGTGCCTTGATGCCAGATAAGTAGAAAGCTGGACACGAGTCTGTTCCCCTCTCTGCCAGGTCCCCTGCTCATCAGGTAAACTCTGGCATGGTCCCTGAGGTTCTGGCCATCATTCACTTAGACTGTAAACAGTGGATCCATTGCATGCTGTTCCTTTCTTCACTGTTGTCCAGCAGAGAACACCAACAGAAACTCAGAATTGGTCTGATCATTTATATATGGAACTCTGCTTTGTGGCAAATTTTATGAAAATATTTTAGCAGTTAAACATGGGAAAACTGCACTAAACTCTGCCAAAAAATCTTGGTCAGCAAAAGTATGGAACATTCAGTCACGAGACCAAAATGCTCTTGACCAGGTACAATTTAGGTAAAAGAATCTCTAAAATCCCCCATATGTATATGCAGCCTAAGCTGTATTTCTGTATTTCTAATTCATATATCAGAAGGTGTAATTAAAAAACATGAGTTCAATGCAACAAATAAACATGAGTGTGTAAACCTGGATTAGCCTTTTCATGGGTTTGGTTTTGCTATTCTCTTACGTTTCCCCATACATGGGGTCTGTGTCAGGGGCCACTGGAAGGTTTATCTTCAATTTTTGTTATACGTAGACATGAAGAAATGCTTTGGCAGCAGTTTTCTGATGCCACAGGTTATGTTGGGCTAAATGGAAATTTAGAAAACCTTCTAAAGCTCTCTGCTTTACTCAGAGTGAAGTTTACTCAGTGAAAGCGTAAATTTCAGTCATCAAGGAGAATCCGGGACTTCGAATTTGAGTTCTACAGCATTTGTGAAATCTCAGTATGGACAGTGACTTGGCGATCTTTGATAATTCTGGACCTTATACTATTTTTTCAAAGTATGTTTGAAAATATTGCTGAAACATACTTGTTCAGAAGGTCCATCAGAAAAAAAAATTCAAATGTTTTGCCTTTACTAACTCCTTTAGCTGTCTAGAATCTGACAAAATAATGTAAAATATTTTGGAAAATAACTGAGGAACAAACCCAAACCAAAACATTAGCTATTTGGCTTAGACATACAGCTCCCAAAACACATCCCAGGAGCCTCCTATTGCCTAAATGCTACGGGGCAGGCCACAGCCAACAACCAACTGCATGTATATATGAGGCTGTATGACTTAAGAGGTCTACTGTGAACAGTTGTTAAAGGTTTGTGTTATTTCTTAGCTCCCGCAGCACAGTCTACAGAGCTTTACAGGGTAGACCTGAACAATACACAATACTCTGTTGCCAGGAAATGGAATAAGGCAAATGTAATCACATCCCACTCACAGTTTTAATGCAACCCAAGGAGCTTAAGTTCCCCCCCTACCCCAAAAAAATCCAAACCCCTGTACCTGTCAGCACAACATCTACAACCACGTTTTCAGGAGTTGGATTTTTGAAGGATATGATGACAGAAGAACGCTGGCCAATGCTTGCACTTATGCTGGTTGGTTCCATCAGCTGAGGAGGAAGACCAGTCCCCGAAAGGTAAAATATCCACTCTTTAAGCTGTAGATGAAACATGTAATTATTTCTTATTTGACGTGTCAGATCTGTACATTTCAAGGCATTTTGCCTACTTCTTTCTACTAGTGTTCTATGCCTTGCTGTTTAATCTCTTGCTTTCTTCCTTCCTTCTTCCATCAAGCTGTTACATTACTCTAAGTATTGCTATCTGGAAATCAGTAGTTCCAGTCTGTGAGATGTTCACATCTCCTCTTTGCATTTAACTTCTGTGCTACTCTGAGCACAGAGTATTTAACTTCCACATAGCTACTCAGAGCTTCCAGTATAATGAATGGAAAGATGTAGATGGTTGCAAGAGGGCAGTTCAAAGCATGTGTATTAGAACCTGAAGGCACATGAAGTGAGAATTTCTCTTCAGAAGACAAAGGAAGAAGGAAAAGAATTCTCTGATGGGACAGCTGTAGAATCTCTCAAAAAGCTAAAATTGTGATTCCAAAGATAATAAAGGACATTAACCACTCTACACAGAAGAATCAAGAATATTGGAAAGAACAAATAGATAAAGAGTATGAACACAGAGCAGAAAAAAAAAAAAAAATAATAAATTAATGTGTTAATTTTGATCTTTTTTTTTTTCAGCTTGACAGTAAAGAGTTGTCTGCCCCACATTTACTCTTTTAAGGTTATAAAGAGTGATGTTAATAATGCCACTCATCATGGAACCTTTAAAGATGAATGAGCAGCAAAGGTGAATGGTAAATATAAAGATACTACCATTATTTTAAGGAAAATATTTCATTTGTACATTCATGTTTCTGCCTTTAAATAATAACAAAACAGACTAAAATCTGAGGTTTATTACAAACTGCTCAAAGTGACTCAGTGTTCTGTTCATTATCACTCAAAAAGGTATGCATCACAAAGAGGATAGAAAATAATAAATAAAATCAAAACACTATTTTCATTAAATCTGTAATAAGCAGGATTCAAAAAATCTAACAACAAATCTGGAAATACATTAAAAAGTGACTGATATATTGAGACTTCTCAGCATAAACAGGGATAAATAAAATGGCACATTGTATGTCTTCATAAAATAGCTTTGGACAGCAAAATTGCATGCCTTTATTATCATTTTATAGAGAAATATTAAATCCAACAAGAAAAAAGACATTTTAATCTTACTGAAGGAAATTTTTGGTAAAATCATCCAAGGCTAAGGATTTTAATTAAAAAAAAAAAAAAAAAAAGAGGAAGAACTGCTTATATACTGATGTAGAGACTACTCAATACTAGAATTCAGAATATAAAAACAGATTCTATATTTTGTTTAGGATTTAGGCAATGACTTACATCTCCTGGTTTGCAGAGACTTCTACATTTCTCAGAGTAATAATTAAAAACTGCCTCCTTATAACATTTTATTTCATTATTGTTGACTTAAGCATGGCCTATAGACTGTTTATGGTTACAGATTCACGAGCAGGAAGCTAGCAGCGCTCACTAGTCAGATTCTGATGGGAAGGCAAATGCTGCTGCTATACAGACTTTAAAGCAGCACAGGACTAACTCTTTGGTGAAGCCCCTTTGCTGGTCATAGTCAACAAGAAACTGCCCAATAGTTGCCAAGCCAGCATGCCATAACATTTGTGTTCCTGACTCATGTTCTTCCTTACCACATCAGCCTCAAGAAGTTAAATGTAAGCAAAAGGCTGAGCACACTTTGCAGGCTTATTTTGAAGGACCAGAACACAGGCATGAGCATGCCTGAAGACCATGTTTTCAGAAAGCTGGATGTGTCAAGCTTTTAGTGGTCTATGCTGGCTTGTTATTGATACTTTGTGCTTCCTTACAAACATAGTAACAAAAAATATTTTTTTTTGCAAACCCCTTAATACAGAAGTTATGAGGCAATATTAGTCTTACAACGCTTTCCAGGTCCACTGTAAATTTCTGTGAACCAGCTTGTTCATAGCAAGTAATTTTACATTGAGGTACAGTGCGGGGCGGGGTGGGGGGGGGGAGGAACACACGTGTTCATATTTTGTGCAGGTGAGATGTAAAGATCAAGCTTGAGCTTTATTGCTGAAGGCTCACTGTCATGGTCAACAAACATTAAAGACTGTCACTTCCACTGATTTTTTGTGGTTAACAAGAAAATCCATTTTGAACCCTTTTGCTTCAAGTGCTGAGCACCTTTAAAATAACACACTGAAACTTTGTCAAACTGAGAAGCTAAAGAAGGAGCCAACAAAATTAACAGTCAGTCTGGAAAATAAAACAAGACAACCAAAAAATTATACAGATTATGGGACAGGCCTGCCCTGCCTGACCTGCAGTTACTGCTCCTCACTGACCCACTTTGTGATGGAGCTCAAGATAATGTATGCTCAGTGCAAGAGATCACGAGGAAAAAAGATTAAAAACCCCAGAATCTTAAGGCAAATAATATAAGATAGGATCTAATTTTGGGCTCAGTTTCTCTCTAATATTACTTACTACTGTCAAATGCTCTACATTACACATGGATGCTAGCAATGTGGTAGAAGAATAGGTACAGAATACAGAATAGAGTACAGATATGTTAGAACTCTGGGTGTGGGTTATGTTCAAGATGACCTTTCAATTGTGCTGTCCCAACAAATTTAATTTCAGATTTTCACAATGATTAGAGCTAAACTCAGATTCACTTTGTGAAAAGTTTTTCATACAGCTTGGAACCAGAAACAAATGAAGCAGGTAATAGCGCAGAGCAGTTTCTCACAGTTCAGCAAAGAAGCACAATCAGAAATACTTAAGGTTTATCCTGTAAGTACTGTCATTAACTGATTTTACATTAGTCAGCTATTCAGGTATCAGATGGCTTAAATGTCCATTCAGATGTATTTAATCAGAGAAATCAAGGGAGGGAAATCAATGTCAAGGTGGGGAGGGTTACATTAAAAGTTGTTTGAGGCAACCATCACTGATGAAAAATATTCTTCAGGTCTTCATTAAGAAGGGCAGTTACATCTGTGGAAATAGTCACTGTCAGCTATCAGTATAACAATTAGCAAACTAAAATAATCTGGGATTAATTTAATAAGAACTGTAGCACTCAAAATGAATGAAAATTTACAAAATGCAAAAGATTCAGGCATGAAAAGAGCACCAAGAAATTACAAAAGTTATACCAATATATTGAAATGGTTAAAGGGGTCTGGAAAAAGCAGCAAGAAGGATGGGATACTGACTAAAGTTCACTGCAGACAAAAACTTGGAGATTTGCCATTACTTTAAAGGAGATACACTGGATGACAAGATTCAGGTGGCACAGTTCAATTTGTTCCTGAAAGGTTTAAATGAAATGCTGTGTTGTTTTATTGCTTCTATATTTGGTGAAGAATTTATTTTTTCCTTTTTAAAATATAGATAAGATTTCTGTGTACCATTAGGATCCAGACAAGATAAGGATATCCTGTCATCTTGAACTGGCATTGGATATATACTATTCATATGAGAATTGCTGCCTCCTTGCTTTGATCCTTAATAAATATTTAAGAAAGAAGATCCTGAAAATAAATGCTGTGCTAACACCACCTACAAATAACCTGTCTGTTCAACATACTTTATCAGGAAAAAAATTACCACATCACTTCCTTCACTATTTGTTTTCTTCATCTAAAAGAATATTTGCTTTGCAGTATTACTTAAAACACTACTGAAAACTCCTGGTAGCACTTAACTGGAGTAATTCACAGATCACCAGTCTATTAGGATATCTGAAAGTTCAAAAAGAATACAGAGAGGAAATTGCACAGAAAGCAAAGACTTCATTCTACCACAGCTCATGTGATGAAGTATCATTTACATCATATTGACAATTTTTCTTTTTGTTTCCAGTTGTAATTTTTAATCAGCTAGTAGGTCATGTTGATGACTCATGATTCTTTATTTACATGTTTCTCAATTAAAATTAGAAGAATTCACAAAGAAAAAATGTCAACAAATCTACAATGCTCAAAGTAAAAACCATTTTCAGACAAATGGAAAGGAAGAATTGACTTTTTCAAGTGTGTGATCTTCCAAAATTCAGATCAGATAAAAAAATGAAACAATTTAATTTTGTTTGGGGTTGGGAAAAACATTAAGAAATTTAATTTCAGAAGTGACAATGCTAAGAAGTGCCAGTCTTCTGGTGTTAAAAACAGCAGAACTAATTACCAAGAAAGCTAAAATTATTCATTACTTATTCTAGCTCCTGGGCCATTATGCCACATTTTAATATTGTAAATAGAATATTTTTTGTGTAAAACTAAGGTTAAAACAAATTATAACTTTTGAACATATTTGCATTTGTTCTTTCATTATGCATCCAGACACTAAATTTCAACTTGACCTACAGACCAAAACCCTTACTTATATGCCTATTAAAAATATTATCTAATCTGAATTCCAAATGTTGTGGACAGAAAACATAGTATCATACCTGTGAACATTTGAAGGTTATTGATGTCTTGTGATTACCTCTTCCAAGGGCAGACGGACAGAATTGCACAGGTACTTCAGTGATGGAATGAGGAGCAACAATCAACTGTACAAATACAAGAAAGAAGCAAAGGAAAGGGGAAGGGGGGGAATCAATTTTTTTGGATTCTGTTTCTGTTTTGTGCTTCGTATAGACAGTGTTGCTGTTTACATGATTAAAGTGTTCCAGCAGATGCATTCTCTCCTTGCAGCAAGCATAAACTGCTAAGGCAGCAAGTGTATTGCAGTAAACAATCCTAGTGCCAGTCACTGCACGTTCGTTCCCCAGAAACTACAGAGCTGGTGTTACAGATTGCTCCAAGGACATGGACAGCGGCTCTCACAAATACCATTCAAACATTACTTTGGTGTCTGATCATATTGATGACACTGAAAGGTTATCACATTGGCCTCCAAAGACACGAACCGGCTTATAAGGGAAATACGTCATAGATTTTAATAAACTAGTGCTTTGTATCTCTTCCACTTACCTTTATCTAAACTAACATTGTAAATGATGCTGCTAGTTTTCTCTTCATCTGAAGTATACTGCTCGAGTCTCAAATGCACAGGGAAAAGCAAAGTAGCTGGCTACAATAGGGTCATACATGTTTTTAAGAACTAGATAAGCAGTGAAAGAATAGAATTATGAATAATAAAAATGCTCATGCATTGAGAGAATGATCAGCTAGAACCACTAAATACACAATTACCAAGTCTATTTTTTTAATTTAAAACAAATTACTAGGCTTTTGATATCATACATGTTTAAATAATGTTTGCATGTAAGAAGAAAGAGGTAATTGATTGGAATATGGACACTCAAGCTGTATTTTATAAAATGAATATAATTTATAACTAATAAAAGTCAAAACAAAAGGAAATGGCAGCCCTGGAAGAACGGGCCACTAACATGCAGTGAACAGGAGTTATTAAAACATTCTTTTTTGTTCACTACATTTAATGGTTGCAAGATGCCTGACTGCACCAATGAGCCCTGCAACCTTTTCCCACCCCAGGAGTTTGACTGCTTGTGCCCTGATGCTTGGCTTGGGGCTGAGGAAGGCTTGAGCTTATGGCACAGCAAGGCAGGGACCTCCACCCAGTAGCCCTGTCCCACCACACCCAGAGACAATTAACGCACAAAACTCAAACCGCTATTTTTCTCTCTTGGGTGGAAAGTTTTAAAATAATTCATCAGAATATTGCCGTAACAGTTTATTGGTTTGAAAACATTAACTGTCTTGTCTACGGGGGGCGCCAAGGGGAGGGGTATTGATTTTTTCAAACTTTAAAAATTTAATTTTACTGTTTCCACTGCATGACAAAAACCATTTCTGGAAGGGTAAATAGATGGGTCTGGCACACAGCGCATGCGGCTCGCCGCTCTGGGCCCGCTCCCACTCAGCTGTTACAGCACCTGCACCTCCCATACGGGGAGCACAGCGCTGCTGCGTCGCCCACGCTTCACAGTCTCGTACATCCTGTAGGTGAGCGATAACTTGAAAGCACACTTGCCGCCAGCAGTCAACTGCCACTGTCCCACGCTTGTCACCTTTGCCAGGCTTCGGTATTACCCAGAATAACTGACCTAAGGGAGACTCACCTCCCACAAACCACCTCCATCCCCATCTGCCCCACTGCCCAGAGTTCATTTAGCTGTTCATCATCTAAAAGGAGGCTGAACAGCTCATTTCTCAGTGTGTTCCTGGGCATGCTCAGTATCCAGAGACCTTTTTTTGATATTTTTTACTTTCATTTGCAATCTAGTTCCTACCTACTTTGTTCAAACCAGCCAGCCTCATTTATCAAATGAAGACATACAAATGGAGAAAGAACCTTAATGAATACCCCCTCCCAAATACTTTTGAGCAAAATGAAAAAGCAAAGTAAAGACAGGTTGTCACAGCATAATCAATACATTAAAGTAAACCCACAATTTTTAAATTTTTAGTAATTTCACTAAGAGATCTAAATTATTTGGAATAATATCTCTCCCATAAAGATGGAAACAGACTGGAATTCCATTTTCAATAAGCATTACTTGACATATTATCATTATACAGAAAATGCACTGCCACAATGAATTTAAATAATCAACATGGAGTTATGATAATCCAGCAGACTGCCTGCTCTGAAAGCAGAAATGATTTTTATTTTTTACATTAGAAATCTGTTTTAAAAAAATAATTTTATATTACACAGTATGATGTTCTACTGTATCCAGAAAGTAATTTGTTTTGAAATAAAGTGCTGGATAAAAAAAGAGCTTATTTTTTACTGAAAACCAAAGAATGAATTGCTTTAAAAACTAGAATTGAGAAATAATGCTAACGCTAACAACATATTTATAGAAGGTCATACTTTGCCACAATCATTCAATAAAATATGCTGAACTTATCCCATACCCTGCCTTTCATTTTGTTTACATGAACAAGTGTCTTCTAAGATACTCATGTGAAAGGGAACTGGTGTCTTCATAACATCTTAGATATAACTGTTCAAATACAGAAACTGAGTCTGAAGAAGACTGAGCAATTACACATGCATTATTCCTGTTATAAATCCAACAAAGGAGGGAAATTTTTCATTAAATCTAAAAGTTTATTCTCTACCCTGTACAAAACAATACTTTCAGTCATTAACAAACTAATAAAGCTTGCACACAGAGAATTTGAGACTGAACTCCTCTCTGCCAGCCCTTCTTTATTAAGTTATTTTACCTCAGTAAATACTGTTTCATAGCCAATCAGGATGGAAGACAGCTTCAGGAAAATTTTAGCCTAGTTATGAGCCGGGAGAATAGCCAGCTGAAGACTTACGGTGAAAGCATGTTTCTTTTTGGCAATATAGATGATCCCATTTGTTAAAGGTTTTTTGTACATTTAAGTTACATCATAAATATATGTGTTTATAAATATAATAGACATACATGTGAAAACTGTCCATGTATTTATATAGAGGGAAAGAAGCAAGCTGGGGAACATAGCATTACTGATAATTGAGAATTTTTAGCTGTTAAATACTGAACACGAACCCTTCTCTACTAGAGATAAAGAAAGCTGTGGTTAGGAAAGAAACACAAAACTCAACATCCCAATGACTGTTCCCCCAGAAACTCCTAATGGCCAATGTGCTAACAAAAAACAAGTTCCAACTTTTAGAGAATTTGGCAGCATTTGTAAAGACATTAACACATACAGTGTAAGGTTGACAAGAAGGGAAACATAAATTAGGCATAGCTTATTAAAAAAAAAAAAAAAAAAAAAAAAAAAGGAAAAATATATGAAAATCCAAATCACATTAAAGGAAATCCTTGGAAACTTTTATCAAATTCTTGAAAGAAAAACAAGATGTTATATTCCGTTTAAAGCTGTTTTAAGATACAATTTTAAAGCTGCTAACAAGACACATACACTTTTCTCATTGTCATCAGTTTACAAAGAAGTTAATGGAGCTGCTTCTAATTTACATGAAGCTGACAAGAGATTTAAAGCCTTCGAATTTCATTTAGACTTCATTAAGCATCCAGAAGTTCAGGAATACTTGAGTGTAATTCAACTGGACCTCAGGAAAGCCTATTATTAATAATGTCAGTACTGGAAGTTGAATCAGATCTATGGAAAATAATCCCTTGTGGTATTTCAGTAATGCCTTCTGCCGCAAACTGAAACCGGAACAAATTTACACACACATGGGAGTATGGTAAATATGATATCTGAATTTGTTTAAATTCTGAAATATTAGTCAAAATTTTGGTTAACATTTTAGGCAATTAATCTCCAAGACAGGTAAAATTTTCTCTAATATCTCTGTTGAATCTGGTTTATCTAACATAATTCAGTGAGTGATGAAATTAATTTGAGATATTTTCTGACTGACAGCCCAATATCTTCAACAGTTCTACATCTTAAATGAGATAAGCACAAATATTGATAACTATATGAAATGTTAAAATCACTGATATAGAATATGCAGAATTCTAAAATGACTCTACTAATTCTTTTCAAACATTTGCTATCTTAACTGTACAATCCCATCTTCAATCTATTGTTCTAATAATTTGCACTTTATTGTTGCATTTCATCTCAGGATCGCTCAAATCAGAATTCTTCTGCTGACAAGAAAGCATTACTTGCTTTAAAGAGAGCAGAAACTTGAATAGTTAAGTTGGGAAACTTCTTCCACATGTCACAAAGACATTGAAACAGTCATCAATATAAACTAATACCTGAAACGCAGGTTACAATTTATAAGAACAAGCAGTATTCTTTAGGAAGTTTAACACAGTGCTGTATGGACACTAAACCTAGGATGTGACATATTCAGGAGAAGAAGCAGGTATTTAAATGCCACCCCCTGCCTTTGTCATCAAAGCTGTGAAGGAAATCACATTACCTCTCCAAACATGGGTCTGCAATGGAAGAAAGAAGTTCAAAAAGGGACAGATACATGAAGTAAATATTAGGTAGTTGCTTAGAGCAAATTCACCAAATGTACCCTTTAACTGGTAGAACTACTTTAATTCACAAGGAGCATTTCAGAATTTAATGCATAAATGATATATAGGACTGAGTATTCTATTAAGAAGAAAAGAAATAACGAAAAGAAAGAATATTATTGCAGTTAGTGTTGAATGTGCCTTTTCCTAAGCAATGTAATGTAGTTATTGGTGATAGGTGAATCTCTGGTGATAAATTAGGAAAGCTGAAAGGAGAAGGTTTGTGGTGGTTTTGTTTTAATTTCCTGGACAAGGTAACATGCAATCTGCAGGAGCCAAAAGTCACTATAATTAAATCTAATCCAGTTCTGTGCCAATGACCTAAACATAACAAATATATTACTCCTACATGATTAATATAGTTTGCATCTATTCTGTTTCTTAGCTCTTATTCAAATACCAATTGAAGAAATTTTTGTAATAGCATCTGTAGAGTTTTAACGTAATATATGAAGATATGTTAATATGCATGACACAAAAGACAGACTAAAATAAACACTTCATGTTTTATACTTTTAATTTAATGTAATACTGTGTATACAAAATATACGGCAGTTCAGTAAATATGTGTGATCTCCTTTAGCTGTTATCTTTAGAGCCTCTTTTAAGAATATTTGGTCTTGTACTGCTATATTTGAGGCTGAAAGCTGTTTAATTTCTGAAAACCAAAAATGCACATATTATGACTTTACAGCAGTCCCCTATTTTTCCTATACAATCCATTTTTTACCTTCTCAGCTTTATTTTGGGATCTTATTAGAATATTCCTCTCCTTTCCTTCTGACCCTTATACCAGCTCTGGTGTATGCCCTCCCTGTATTATCTTCCTCATGTCTAGAAAAGGTGCAATTGACATTTCTTTCCTTTTTGCAACAAGATTCTTAATTTTATTTTTTTCACTTTAAATGTTCTATATTAATGTCCTAATAAGAGGTCTCCCTAAACCCTTGTACCAGAGTCTCCACGCATCTATCTTCCCTTTTCTCACCTCCCCTTCATAAGAACAATATTTAATAACTTTGATTCTTAATAACATCCAAAGAGTCCTTTACAGAACCTGTACTATTAATAAGTAATCAATAGTCAATTACAGATATTTTTCAAAATCCTGACCATCTAGAACTCTAGCCAATCTCAATGAAAATATGAAAGTTGAGCCCATCTATACAGCGCTCAGTCCTTGAAAGGACAAAAATGTTAGGCAGTAAGATGGAAGGTCTGCTGTGATGAAGAAAAAGTATCGTACATAATAGTAACAGGATGAAGATCTTCTCAGCAGAAATCAGTCTTAGGGTAAATGTAAGTTTGGAGAATAAAATGGTTCCAGGTATTAGCCTGAAGTTTCCTTGCAGCTAAATTGATCAAATTCTTGGCCCTGCAAGTTGGTTATAACTGCCATGACTATGAGATATTCTTATATTCTTGCATTAACATTTTATCTACTTACCTAGATATTTACCTACACATCCTGTTGATTCTTAGAAACTTGTGAAGCTTCTAATACAGCTGGTTTGTTTACAGCTTCTCCTCCTAATATCTCCTGAATATTATTTGCAACCAACACTGCAGTCCTTCTCAAAACCATTCCACAAAGTGTTCCAGGGAAAACACATCTATACTTCAGCTTGCATTGGTTTTCAAGTTTAATTGTTTTCACCCTTAAGCTATAAAATCTCTAGAATACATACCTATAATGCTTCTAATCCTTGAGACTCTTGTGTATTCTGAACCCACAGCACGATACAAAATTCAGTATGTTTTGAAAAGAAGGCTCTCTTCTATGACTTCTGTGAAAACACAGAAATCTTACTTACAGGGTGTTTTGGATCAGTCTCAGTTGAAAAATTGCTGGGATTGCTGTTAACAATTTCCAACTCCAGAGTTTCATGTGTAGGATTAAAGAGAGGTATGTACAGACGAGCCCATCTGGAAAAAATACATGTATACAAAGACTATTAATTACAAAGCTTATTCCATTGCATTTATTATTCATCACTTGTTTTCATTCTTGAAAAATTACTGGGTTTAAAATAAGAATTATGTTTTATTGCATTAGTATTTTTCCACTAGTACCGACACATATTTGATAACATTAATTGATATTATTAATAATTACTAATAACAATAAAACCCAGTAGCAATAACCATTCCAATACTGGTGTCATTCATAAGGGCAGAATTTGTCTTGCTGTACTTCAGTTGCCAGGAAGTTAGTTAAAATTAGTTGGTTAAGAGGACTATCTAGCTCCCTCAATACTCAACAAGGAGAAAAACATTTTCAGGGAGAACTGGTCCTGATGTAGATCACTAAAATGTGAAACCACTTTTCATTGTCTACAGGAGGAGCCTACACTTAATGCCTTAAACTTGATGTCTAATTTTTAGATAGGAGGATGTGGAAATGAATCCTCGTTTCTCTAATATGACAGTTTCACATTTATTCCTAGGCTCCAATTTGCAGATTTATGGCTCCCCTTTCTTTCCTTACTTTCTGCAGATCTAACTAGTCAAATAGATAATACAGAGTGCCAAGGACAACAAAAAAATTTGGTTCCAAAAAGTAACATAATTTTAAGTATGTTTTTTTATTCTGTAGTCTATCCACAGACTCAGAGTCTGCTTCAGGAAAAGCACTGGACAGAAATTAAAGGTAATCAGATAAATGATATTTGTAGCTCCTTTTCATCTAAGCAATGGTTTACAGGAAAAGGTTGTAATTAAGTGGTGTTGCCAATAGCTTTTGATTTAGTGCCACTAGGCAACCATTCCTCTTGATCATCTTGTAACCTTGAGATCTCAAAACAGTGTTCCCCGTCAGCCATTTCAATGGAGGTTCTGCCTGCTTCCTTCCTCTTTCTTCCTCTGCATGGGCTCAAAATCTGTTTAATTTTATACAGTTGTGTTGTTCATTATAGCATAATGGTAAATAATTATGTTGCACATGTAGATTATGTATTTTAATGGGTATTGTGGCTGTCCCAGAACAAAGATTGGAGTCTGCTGATTGCCTAAATGTTGTGCTTTAAATCAGCTGGCACTCTATTTTACAGTCTGTCCTTTATTTTCTAATTAAAGAATAAATAAACACAATACCTTCAATAGGGAACACAATTTTCAAAAGAATTCATAATTCCTCTATTCTGATCAAAATAATACATTATTTGCCTTTAACAAAGATATATGACTATAAATCACATTCTCATTATAACACCAAGGGACACAGAAAAGAGATTCAAGGTGAATCAGTGAAAACAGTAAATAAGAAAAGTTTGAAAAATGAGATACATATATTGGTTTTGCCTTAATTTATCTCCCTAATGGATATTCCCTCTAGTCAAAGCTGTGGCAGGTCAACTGCTAGATTGCTCCACATATTTATCCTCTGGAAAAAATTAGTCAGTTAATCATGGATAAATCAGTAAGGAAATGGCAACATTCAGAAGAGAAGGTATTTCAGTCAAGCTTTATGACTGTAACTTCAGACCTTAAAATTTGTGTGCAGGTGGGCTCCTTGCAACATGTGCAGTGATATAAATCCCCAGCAGCTGAGTGGCTGACTTGTTTTTGACTAACACTGTCAAAGCATTGTATCACTGAGGTCTCAACAGCAGAGAGTAGAGAAATACCAGGAAAGTTTCATACAAGAACTTCAGATTCACTTGATAATTCCAATTTTTTACATTTACCAACTCTAACCTTTACTTTTTTGTCTGGCCTTTTTCATACCTAACACTTTGTCAAAGGGAAAACTATGTTGGAATATCTGAAATTTCAGTAAACAACTATTTGACTGTTAGAGGTTCTTCAAGTGATCAAAATCCATTAAGAACATCTGCTACCCCACGCAGACTGACTACTGTGGTTATGCTAGAAAAAGTTGTTGCATGTGACAGTAAATTCAACTGACTCATCTTCAATGACTCTCGTGTGGAACAGGATGGATAAATGAAGATGGAGAATATTAAGAGAAGGTTTCCTTGCGTAGAGGCATATGCTAAAGGATGTGTTAAATCTACCTTGACAGAAAAAAAAAAGCAGATCTGACTGTGATAAACCCAGAATGTTAGGGTCTCTGAAGAAGGATTAAAAGATAAACTGTTAGAATTTGTTCTTTTCTCTTTCAAGAGCTGCTTAGAAATTGATTCTAAGTGTATCAATGGGTTCTTGGCTTGTAATCCTGTTCCAAGTGGTGTTTCAAGGACACAATTTTTAAATTTTTCAGACTGATAGCAAAAAGAATGCAGCGAGCACATAATGAAAAACATTATTCTTAGAAGGATATCACATATAATGTTTCTTCTGCATTCAAGGAAAAGGTAGTAGAACAGAAGTTAGTCTCTTAAAGAACTACAAAGCTTCACCAATCAGAAATGCTTCAAATATTTTATGATATTTATAGCCCATGTCTCTGAAAGCATAACAAGGAAGTACACCCATTCCAAAAAAACCCAAATTGATACCATATTGTCCTGGTTCCAGCTGGGATACAGTAAATTTTCTTCCTAGTAGCTGGAATAGTGCTGTGTTTTGGATTTAGGACTAGAGGAATGTTGATAACTCACTGATGGTTTAGTTCTTGCTGAGTAGTGCTTACACCAGTGAAGGACTTTTTCAGCTTCCCCTGCTCTGCCAGGTGCACAAGAAGCTGGGAGGGGACACAGCCAGGACAGCTGACCCCAACTGGCCAAAGGGCTGTTCCACACCATAGGACATCATGCTCAGGGGGAGTTAGCTGGGGTGAGAGCGATCGCTGCTGGGGACGGCCTCAGCATCAGTCAGCGAGTGGTGAGCAATTGCGTTGTGCATCACTTTTTTGGTATATTCTCTTACCATTATTATTATTATTCTTTTCCTCTGCTGTTTTATTAAACTGTCTTTGTCTCAACACACAGGTTTTACTTTTTTTCTGATTCTCTCCCCCATACCACTGTGGGGGGAAAAGAGGGAGCAAGGGAGCAGCTGTCTGGTGCTTAGTTGCCTCCCAGGTTAAGCCATGACACTTTCTTAAACAAACAACACATAAATGTCTACCTGCATTGCTTTTACATATACAGCACACATTAATGCAGCCACTTTACTTGGACTATCTCATCTTTTCAGCAGGTAGAGCAATTCTCAGTAATTTAACTATAACCTCAATGCCATCATCGATTGCCACTGTCCAAAATTTTACACTTCAGGAAGAGGACATTATGCTGATGGCACAGTAGAAATAAATTTCTGGAAAAAGGGAATTGTTGAGGGAAATAACTGAACAAAAAGCAGGAGACTTTATGGAACCAAGAATATGGCAGATAATGCAAACAGAAAAGGAAAAAGTTTGTCAGTTTTGTTTATATATATATTTTTAATATATATAAAAAGATGTATGAAAAAGACTACTGTTAATTTCCTGTTGTACATTATTGTTGTTGCTGCTGTTGCCAATAATTAAACTAAATAGTACTTCTTTGTTCTTCTACCGCGATCTGCCCAGGGCAGATGTAGATGAGTTCATTTACATATGCATAGGAATTACAACATGCTTCTACTTGTAAAGTGAAAAGGAATCTCATTTGAAAAAATAAAACATGGAATTCAATGAATTTGAGATTATAGTTTTGACAGGCAGGCAAGTGTTCTACTTAATGGAGCTAATCCTTTCCAACATACTTTTTATTTGCAGTAGGAAAGGATGACTTGCCATTCTCAGCCAGACCACTTGCGCATGTAGTTCACAGGTTGTGCATGCTAGAGAAAATTATGAATGTCAGGTAGTCTGAATGAAAAGGTTTTAAGTTATTGCTAACTCCTAACAGTGTCAGCCTATGTAGTAGAGAAAAATTACTGGTTTTTAGTCCAGCCAGCCCAGAATTTTAAACTAAAAACCAGGAAATGGACAGCCCTACTGATTTTCTTAGAAAAACATAGTGACAAACAGATTGCCAGTTAACTCTGGTCTGTGCATCATATATAACAGCAGAATATATTCACTCACAAAAATTTAATCAGGTAAAATTTGATGTTGTGCTAACAACATTTTTGCTCAGTCTGTAATGTATATTAATTATAGATTTAGTCAAAGATAAGGTATACAGAAGTAAGTGGAATTTAGCATTCAAAAGAGTCCACAGAACCTACTACTAAGCCGAAATAGGTGGAAGAGCACTACTGAAATTCTGGCATTCTCAAAAGCCTTATCCTAAAAGTTTTGATTTCTGCCTTGAAAGTCAGAACTGAAAACTATGCTATCAAAACATAAGATGAAATGTTGTTGAAGGAAGACAACACTTGGGTTCATTCCTCTGTCTGCTGTAAGAAGCTCATTTTCTTAACACTTGCAGAGTTCTAACCATGTCTACCTGCCAGGAACTGCAGGACAGAAGTCGTATTGCTTTGCCATTTCTTGAGAGGTTAAAATAAATTGATAACTGGTATACAAGCATTTGTAAAGCAGGACTGTCAGATATATTCCTAGTTCAGAAAGAGAAAAGAAACAGAAAATAAAACAAACCTACAGAACTCTGTATTACGGATATTTATGATTACGTACTGCAGTATTTTCAGGGTAATTTCTATATAAAGACTTCAGAGGAAGTCTACATATAGGCTACAACTGCATTTCAATTGTTTTTCTGCAAGATGAATTTCACCCATCTGCACATATATCTATGAAAATTATCTGCAAACTGCTATAGTACATATACAGCATTATTCTGGCTTTTTGATGTAAACTCTTCATATGTTTTCCATGATACTTCAAACGAGTGACCAAGTTCAGCACTGTGAACTACATACTTACTTTCCAAGTTCACATTCTATTTCAGGTAGACTAGTTGGCAATGGTTTCTCTACAATCAACTTCAGCGCATACCAAAACTCGCCAACCATATCTGACAGGAATATGACACTAAAAACAGATACATAAGCTTAATATGATACAGCTTTTACACAGACAATTAAAAATGTACAAATTAAAATAAAGGAAAAACCTAGAGAGTTCAACACATTGAGTTCTTTAATTAGCTCCCAGCTTTCTTGTAACACTTCTTTCTGCTATCTGAATTCAACTACCCAAACTAATAATATTTATAATTACTGATGCAACAAAATAATTTTCAGCTTTCTTAACTTTTTAGCAAAAAATGTTGTTTGTTGGGGGCATTTTGGTTTGTTTGTTTGTTTGTTTGTTTGTTTTTTCCCAAAAATACAACTCAAAAGCATTTTAACAGCTAACTTACAAGAGTAAACTTTAATTTCATTTCAATCTCACTGTATTTGCTTTCTAGCCATTTTGAAGTCAAAGGACAAAGAAATAGAAATATTATTCACTGATTTTAAAAAGAAAAATCTTTTCAAATCTAGTGATGAAAACTGAGGAATAGATATAGACACATATATATGAGCATGACAGAGAGATATGCTTCAAAGGAATATTCTATATACTGTTTTGATATACAATCAAATGTTGTCATGACTGAAAATTGCTTGCTACTAGGTGAGATATGTACAGCAGTATATTTCTGTGACAGACATTCTAACACATTCCTATTGCAGATCTCTTTTTCTATTTTTTTGGGTTTTGAGTCATAATAACATGAAACCAAAGCACTGTAAGCATATAAAAACTTACATGAAATGCACTATGCAAACCCATGACCCACTGAGGACCAGTTCTTATTCTAATTGATAGATAACTATGTCTGTTCCATGACTTTATGGTTCCACACTATCATCTGTGCCAACAGAGCCTTTAAAGTGAGCACAAAACAGCTTAGGAAAGAATCATCCATTTGAAGAGGTACACCTGCCATAAACACTTTTATAACACTTCTTCCCAGCTGCTACCATAGCAAAGGAAACAGAGCATGGCTTCAGAAAAATAGATAATAGTGTGGATGTAATGTGGAAGTACTTCTGTCCAGCTGTAATTGTAGTCCTTGGGAACTATTGCAATTTAAAGCAGCTATTAGACAGCTTTCTAGTACAGTACTGCATAATAGTATTCGATATATACAGGTGTGTTTTATGTCATCTTTGCATACATTACACTAAGTTCCAGCCTACCAATCAGCTGACCTCAAAGTTTTGCCCGTTAAAATAAACCTTTTGTTTATTACTTGGAAATTCTGCACTTGAAAAATGCCAGAAATATTATCTGGTATGAAAAAAATGAGGTCTATTTTCCTTTGCAGCTTCAGAATGCATAATTTCTACAAATTCCCACAAAAAAAAATATTTACTAGAGTGATAACAGTACTCATTTTTATAAAACAGTATGGCTTGAAAGCTGTACTGTACAATGACACCTGCCATTATTCTTTGGAATAATCGATACAATCAGTCTTTCGAAAAATCAATACAAGCAAATTGAACAAAATTTTAAAATACATGGATTTTAGCGTTGTAAATATTGAGTCTTTGAACACAGGTCACATGTCTCTGCCCTCATAAAACATGACCTCACCCTCCTCCTCATCCCCATATTTTTGCCAGTCAATTGATATGACTGAAAAACAGGGATTTGTTTTTCAATCAGCCCTTCAACCAAATAATGCTTTGCCAACTAAATTCCAGGAAAATGAGCTTTGCAACTCTGCACTCTTCAACTACTTGCTGAACTGGCTTAGCTGAAACTAGGACTAAGAGGTTATCTGTCTTTGTATTGCTAATTATCATACCTGCACGCTTTCATTGGGATTTCCAACGTAATGAAAAATTTGTAATTTAAAACCTTTCCATCTTCATTTATAGATCATTGTTAATGGAAGATTCTGAAGCTAAATGGATTTATGACTGTTAGAGGGTTCTTCACCTGGTTTATGTTGTTATGGTTTCATTCCTTCACAGAAGAAAAATGAAATAATAATATTCCCTTTATGGAACTTAAAAATTTACAAAACTAATAATTCATCTGAAGTTTTCAGAGGAGACTTCTAATATTATGTAACTTTCTAAAACACTGTTCACCAAATTCTAGTGAACTAGAATAACTAGGAGTTATTTTACTGCCTGACCGACACGTTTTTTCCCTCAGAGGAAAGCTGCTATTTTGGATGCAATATATTTAAAGTTGGAATTTTTTTAATTCCACTTATTACCTTTGTATTTTTTTTTTACGGTGATATCTACATCAAGTGAAGGAGGTTTCAATGAAAGGAGTTCACTTATTAGTACAAGACCCACAACCACAAGTATCAAAACTCTGCAATTTACCTTCCATCTGAAGTGCCAACAACAGCTGGGGAAAACTTCAGCTGATACAGAAATGCTTGTTTGGGTCCAAGAGTGATAGTCTTTTGTCCACAAAGTGACTGATTCTCCAGCACCACAGTCAGCTGGAGAATTTTATCTGCAGGATTAGTGATGGGAATATGAATTTCAGTAGTATCCTAGAAAAAAAAGCCCACAAAATTAATTATGAGCCATTACACATAAAAGATCTTTCTCAAACAAGTGTAAGATACTTACTCATGATTTTCACTTAGGCAAAAACAGGCCGCACCTTTATTTGATGTGTGAACTAACCCAAAAAACCCAAGAAATTGCAGCAAGAGATATTTCAGCCAGTCTTCAAATTAAAAACTTTCATTCCATAAATAAGGAAAAGTTCAAGTCTTCCTGGCCAGTCTGCATTCTAACAAACTACTTCACCTTCCAAGATATGGCTGAGGCTTGCCAAAATACACCTTACAGGCAGATCTGGTACAGTCCCAACCAGATAAACCCACTGAGCCATCTCCCAACAGGCAAGCACAGACAGCTGAAAATTTCCACTTTGCAAGGCAGCAAATGATTCAGACTGAATTCTGCAGGATCTCTTCCTCTTAATTTTTAAGCTACATCATAATACTTGACATTAAAACACCACCAATACAGTAAACATTCCCTCTCTTGTTCCTTTTTGCCATTTCCCTTGCTGGTGGTCTCCATATCTTTCTGTTTAAAGTCTATGAACACTTCAGGCAAGGACCATCTTTTCTTGACCATGTGGAAAACATGGCTACTATTAAAGATGCATGTTAAATTGCACTTACTATAATAAAAGGCAGCCAAACCTTGGCCTGTTTAGATAAATATGCATACTTTACATGTGGAATATCTTTAAGATGAGCAGGAATTGGGCAGAGGCAGCTCATTGCACAGCACCTACACTGCACTCCTGAGCAGCCCTTGAAACTCCGTTATATTTCAGCAGTGTTCCAGTGACCTCCTCCTTTGCTATAAGGTTAAAAATGTGTAAATCCATCCTGTATATCCTATGTGTGTAAATATCAATACACTTTATGAAGCTAAACATTTAAACAGACAGAAAGGAATATATTAATGAAGGAAGTCCACCACCACAATTCAGGATGCATACTTGCATTTTAAAATAAGTATGTCATATATGTTTACCTACATAAAATATGCAAAATCCAAAATCAAATACATGTCTTCATTTCTCTGTGTCTATATTTATCTCTATCCCTATTTTGGTCTCTTTCCTTTGCTCTAACAAAACATTTTATTTCAAAATGCAGAGGGTTTTTTTAACATGTGATTTGTTACTCACAGCAAAATTTTTCCATATACTTTTTTGTAAAAAGTAAATAATTAAAATTGCAATATGAAAGGATAAAAAGATAAAATATCTATTAAAATTAATAATACACTAAAAGCTGAACAGGAAATACTTTACAACCCCACACATAGCTGCCTCACTCTGCTTTGAGCCTGCCTATGATTTGGTAAATTTCTATATATTTACACTTACAGAAAATTACTACTGGAACACACATAAAACATATTTAATGTTCTACAGATGGCAAGGTTACACCAACAATTTAAATCATTCAAGTGCATTGCATCAGTAAGATGGGATTTAAATTTCTCATAAAATATTTTAAGGCTCAGATTA
Organism: Gorsachius magnificus; assembly: GCA_034008185.1. Lineage (NCBI taxonomy): Eukaryota > Metazoa > Chordata > Aves > Pelecaniformes > Ardeidae > Gorsachius > Gorsachius magnificus. The sequence goes on from CM067081.1 coordinate 93,633,749, forward strand.
ATAGTTTTTACCGGTGTAAACAAATTTCTAAATCTATCTACCATTTTATTGCTAAAGGCTTCGTAACAATTTTATAGTAAGACATCTACATGCTGTGTTGAAGGAATACTTTCACAGTATAAAGGAAATACTGGACTGCTTATTTAGGAAAAAAGCAGCAACTATCAAAGAAACCTTTGTAACCTTGTACACAAAGGAGATTTTATATTGCCAACATTAGCTTAATGTCAAAGAATCTTCTCTTGCCAGTATAAAATGAATAGCTAGGATTATGTATTACCCTGGAATTTCCCAGGAAATTTCCCTGGAATTACTATAAATGTTTCAAAAATCTGCTACTTCATGGATGGTAATAAGAACAGGTACATATATATTTATGAACAGAATGTATATATTGTACATTTTGAGGCTTTAATAGATTGTTACAGAGGCATAGTACTAGGATAAATAACAAAACACCCATGCGATTCCTAAGGGTATTATTTTTCCTGAAAGTACTATTTTATCAGAAAGAATGCAAAAGAATAACATCGTAGGAAAGTTCTGAACGCCATTTATAGTCATTAATTTAGATCCACATTTTTATGCTGTTTTTCATAAACATTTTGACAGGGAAAAATGTAAAAGTTGAAAAAAGAAGATAACTAATTTCATTCCTCAAACTGCTTCTTGTATCAAGACTGTCAGTACCCAAGATAGAGACATTCTGGTGCAATATGTCATAGTTTTATTCCTTTAGAACTTGTTGTGATCCTCTTCTTGCCCAGTAAAAGTAATTTGAAATCATTTAATATAAGGTACAATAAAATAAAATGAAATGTAAATATGAAATAACATTTATTCTTTGTGGAACTTGAAAAAACAATTGGCTGCTTACACTTAATCCTACACTAATAGCCTGAGCCTATGTATAGGAGTAATACTTTGTTATCAAGATTTTGCTTCAAAAGATGCTCACCATCATCAATTGATTTTTTTGATATGCCTGCTTGCTGAAATATTTTCCTGACATATTTTATAACAAAGATTTTCTCATCATCCATTCTCTACATCCTTCTTTTAGCAACTGGACCTAAAGGATTTACTTCCATAATATGTAATTTTACATTTTATTAATGTATACACTGCACTGAACTATCAAATAATCGTCCTCCAACTTCAACAAAGTAGCTTATAGGAAGACGAACACATTCTAAAATTACTGTGAATAACACTTCTCTGTGTTCAAACTTCAGCTATAATCCTATTCTAATCATCATCACGTGTCAGTAAAAGGACTGTCTGGCCAAAGTTTCTAGGAAACTAACTACACCTCTTAATTCTTTAGAACAGTTGTTTTCAATTAAAATCTGGTTTCATTAAGGAGATGACTCCACATTTGTTTGTAACTTTTCCAGTCCATGGACCTTAAGGATAAAGCATGCATACTTCCTCCTGAGTTTGCCAGGCTATTGTTATAGAAGCAAATTTTCAAGTCAGCTAAGTGCTTTTTCCAAGTTCTTTCAGGTCAGGAAAGTTATTTTGATAGGTCTGGTGAGATAATACAGGAGAAATTCTTCTCTTTGTGGGTCCTTGTCCAAATCATTTTTCTTTTAGACTGACAAGTACCAGGTGCCTTCTTTCTCTGTGCTGCATCAGATTACAAGCAGGAACACAACTGGTGGCAATATTCTTGAAAAAAACAGATCTTGACCCTCTGTATTCTGTAGGCTCAAAATGATCAGAGCTTTCAATGTCACCATCAGTGTGTCTATATGTCAGCAGTAGGAGTTAAGTTAGTCTTCTGTTGTATCCTTATTATTAATCAGTTCCATTGCTTGGAACAAAAGAGGCTCAAGTGAGTTGATCAGCACAGTTAATAACAGTTTTAGGGCCATGCTGAACATAGTTCAGCCCAGTTTGGTCAAATTAGTTTCAGAAATCAGAGCTGGCTCTTGAACTGCTTGATGCAACATGCCTCCAACACGCACCTCACCACTTCTCCTCTCCACACACATTTCTATTCCAGACCCACATGTCCACACACAGCCAGGCCTTTATCGCATTGATCTTTCCGGCACATGGAAGTCCTAACCTCCTATGTCTTGAGGGGGCGAGGTCCTTCAAGCTTCCTAGTCACTCATAAGTTAAGGGAGCAGATCTTTGTGAAGTTAATCACCTCCCTTACTGTACAAGCCCTTTTTTTTTTTTTTATTTCCCCCTCTCCGTGATGTAAACTAATTGCCAAGATAACCCTCTCCTTTCCATGTAGGATTATGATGACAGAGAATCACAGCATTGTCATTATCTTGATAATGTATTTTCCCATTTTACTTGGCATATTTTGCCTTAAAAATATCAGCTTGCAAAAAGCCACGAACAGTTCATCAACAGTTAAGCCTTTATCAGAACAGCAAATTGAACTACTCGAAATCTAGGACCAAACACCTTAAGCAAATTCTATATTTGTAAAACTTGCTTAATAAGGAATCCATTCTTATCACTATTACAGTATTACACTATTACAAGGAACTAACTAGAGAAAAAAATGTGCACAGGACATTAATATCAGAGGCTAATAGTGCAATGAGTTTCAAGTGTAAATTTACATTTAAATTTGCAGATAAAAATCTCACTGAATTGAATTTCTTTTAGCTGAATTGTGCATTAGTGCCTAAGTAATAACGCCTTAAAAGACAATACAGAGATTATTAGTTCATAAGTTATGACAATAACTCTAAGATCACCAACTAAAAAAATACTACACTGTTAATTTCTTAGTAAGGACTAGATATTGTACCAAGCAAACAAACTGGGAAAACAATGTTTAGCAATAGATGACTACTAAAAATGTCTTTCTGAAATTGAAGAAAAGGAGGGGACTGCAAAAGCATTATATTCTGAGACTGAAGCTATCTACGACGTCCTCAGTTCCACCAAAAGAAAACATACACAGGGAGAAACCCACACCAAAGTGATACTACAATAATTGGTGACACATATAGTAAAAGCTAATGAACTAAATTATATGCACATATTTGGACTTCCATGAATCCCAGTTTCGCCGTTTGTATAATGTTTCTGCTTTGGTATAGATAGGTAGAAGAAGTTGTAGCAAAGATGAGCTGAATTACAAGAGAAATGCTATATTAAGACAATTATAAAAAAACATACCTGAGAAGGGCATACAGACTGACTCAAAGTCAAATTAATATCCCAAATTCCCATAACAGAGGAACTAATAACTATGCTTACGTCTTAATGAATATGCCTTTGCATTTGAAATCAAGGCCATCTCTAAGTCCGTACAGACCGAAGCTCAAAAATTCTCCATCCTCCTGAGACCACAGGCACATTTCCTTTTCAGATCCAGCAGTGTCAGGTGAAGAAATGATCAATTACAGCTACTTTCACCAGTGTCTGTCCTGAAGGTTGGCACTTTCAGTTGCCTAAGCCACCATGTACAGTAACATGGCTTATCAAAGTTGAATCAGGTTAGAGAGCACTACCAAAAATTATAACACTAGGTTAATATTTTCCATTACCACAGCCAATCTGAAAAGAGATATCTGCCACTGCATTAATGTAACAAAGGACCAAATTAATCTTCAGAGGATTTTACAGGAAAATCATTTACATCTACTTTGTGAAAAACATTTTTGGAAAGCATGACTCAGCAACTGACAGTTTTCAGTACAGCTCCTATTCATCATTCTTATATGTCAGTTTTCTGTGCAGATACATGTAATATATGAGGTGTTAATGGTGGAAAACATAGTTTGAATCAAATAAATAGATGTATTTACAGTCCTTGCTCAATAGGACTATTATGGATAGCTGACACTTCAGTAAATCCAGGCTGCATCTCTCAAAAAGAGGCATTTCTCTTCTTTCAGAATGTCCTGTCTCCTTCACAGACTGTCATATCCACAATGCCAGAACAAAATACTTAAGGTCAGTATCACTCAATAAAAGCACTAGAAAGTGCAACATTTCTAAGCTAGAAATGTACTGCTCTTAGATAATGAAGTCAAGAGAGCTATCAGATACATTTTCAGAGAGTTAGTTGTGTCTCATGGAAAGGTAATATGCACTTCTTCTTCAAGCATGTAATGACACAGAGGCACTTGACAAAAATCAGCCTCAGAATATTGATAATCACCATTTGTAACTAGTCCTTTCTTTCAGGCAAGTCAAGGAGATGTAAAATTTAGGATCCTTTCAGTTTCCAAACAGCTTCTGATATATCGGGTACACAATTAACAAACCCTGACTTTTTCAATCCTTTCTCTCAGATCTAGGCTAAATCTTATCCACAGAAATCTTTGTGAATATCAGTCAGGTTAAGTATTTAAGCAAATTTTTGTCACAAACTTATTTACCAAAGTGGTGCACTATTATCCCTGGACTTTGAATGTATACAGAACTGCAAAGTTCAGCTCCTGAGCTAATTGTGTCTACCCATATAGTGCTACAACAAATGGTTAGCTGCAATTATTTTCTTCTGGTCTCACTGACTTGTTTTCAAATGCTATATGAAGTTACAATAGTGCCACAAATTCAAAATTCCAATAGATTAGAACAGACTTTGGAAGGCTTGGTGAGTGCTGATGATTTCTGCATATTTATAATGAAGTCAGCAACCGAAACAACAGGGATTACTTCCAGGAACTTATTCTAATAGCATTTAATGTAGTCTAGTAGACATTGAAACTAATATTTTTACCGTGGGCATACTGTCGTGGATTGAAAATTTGATGTGGTGAGGTTAGAAAGGTCCATCTGAGACTACAAACATGACTTGTTCAGTCTGGAGAAGAGAAGGCTGCGGGGAGACCTGATTACGGCCTTTCAGTATCTAAAGGGGGCCTATAGGAAAGATGGGGAAAATCTTTTTAGTAGGGCCAGCTGTGACAGGACAAGGGGTAATGGTTTTAAACTAAACCAGGGTAGGTTTAGACTGGATATAAGGAGGAAATTCTTTACAACAAGGGTGGTGAAACACTGGAAGGGGTTGCCCAGAGAGGTGGTGGAGGCCCCATCCCTGGAAACATTCAAGGTCAGGTTGGATGGGGCTCTGAGCAACCTGATCTAGTTAGTGGTGTCCCTGCTCACTGCAGGGGGGTTGGACTAGATGACCTCTAGGGGTCCCTTCCAACCTAAAACATTCTATGATTCTATGATTCTATAAAGATTATGACAGTGAGATGCTGAGGTATCAGCTCTCTCAGAACTGATCAGGAAAAGGCAGTGACCAGCACTGCTTGTATTCCAGTGCTTCCAAGACTTTCAGAAATACTTGTTAAAAATAAACTTACAGCCACCTATCAGAACCTAATTGCACTACAGTAGAATATAAGTAATTACTAATTTTTACAATACTTCCATCAAATTTAATGATTCCTGCCACACACGTGGAAGCAAATATTCTAGTATGGGCCTCCACTCCCAGCTCATGCTGGTATGATCTAACTAAAAACACTCCTTTACTTTTTAAAACTAGCAACCAACTCTTATAATATTTCATTTTATTGAATTTTTATGACCATACTAATGAGATAATTTACATCTCAGCTACACCACCTACCATCGAGTTTCTTAATCAGAAGAGGTAAAATGCTAATTGATTTGACTGTCTTAGATCTTGCACGTACTGTAACTATCTTATTCTGTAGGTCTAAAAAGAGATTTTTAAGGAAGTGTGTTTCTTTGCATTTTAAAAGACTGATACCATAATTATCACTGGCACAAAACATATAGAAGTAGAGATAATTCTAGAACAAAACTGAAATTGTTAGGGCTTGTACTGAGAATAACTTTTTCTCCTGAATTTTCCAAGAGTAGAAAATTACAAATAAGTTCCTATTGACAGGTAAAATGTCTTGGATAAAAACCTTTTGTCTCCCAAATCCTAGACACTTGGGTTTTTAAATCCAACTTTTATTTTTAGCATATCTCTGCAGTCTCAGGAGCCAGAGAGTATCAGTATTATAATGTAAAGAGAATTTCTTAAATATTCATAGCTTTTCTGAAAACAGAAATATATAAAAATCTGCAGGAACAGTCTCTATATAGAGTTATCCTGTTTATGCCTTACTATGACTTGAAAGAACAGATAAACTTTAAAAAGAATACATCCTCATTGTTAGTTGTTGCTACAAGCAAAGTTAACTTTTAAGTCCTTGAAGTTTGCTCACAGATTACCATCTCAAATACAACAAATCCTGCATTATTAATTATGTCCTCCATATGTGACATACTAGAGGTATCTGTATTAGCAATCTGTCCCAGTATTCCCTTGGTATTTACCCTAAAAAAGTAACACGTAATGCAAGTTCGCTATATCACAAGCAATGTTTATTAATAGTATCAACATCAAAATACATATTGTTATTGACTGATATCTCTCACTAGAACCTATGAAAGAGCTAAAATTAGAGCAGTCTGAACCAAGGCCCATACTTGTACTTCTCTGGGTGTTTCTATACAGTCCCACTAGTTCTGCTGTCACCCAGAAAGCAGCTTTTCCCCTGTATGGGGTGGTATGGAAAATATGTGGAAGAAAGTGTTTATTAGAGAACCACAGATTTATGAGAATATAAAGCTCTTTAAATACTGATCTCTCCATATTCCTGTGTGCTCAGTTTTGAGTACCTGGCAGATCATCTTGTGAGGGAAAGGACTGCTATTACAATCACCTGAAATATACTTTTTTTGGCATATCCAAGCATCTGGACATGAGCCATTATTTCATCCTATATCTTTTATAGAGTAAAAGGTATCCTCCTGAGACTTCAATTTTAAAACTTGGTTAAATATCAATGAAATGTTTCTTAATTGTTGTACTCATCCTACAATCACCATCTGCTGTGTATGGATCGCACAGAACAGACTGTTGCATTCATTTTTCTAGAGACTGCCAAAACCAAGGAGGTTTGAAGGTTGGAAAGAGCTGGAACCAGTAATGGAAACACCCTGCCTATTCTTAGATCTGCATGTAAACATCTTGCTAGGCGTGAAGACTGTGACAGTGATCTTTTAAAGTCACCACTGAAGAGTGCAGAAGCAATGCATTTGGGGCAAGGATCTGGGAGCCATTACCAATGGCAACACTGGCACAAGTTTCACCTCGGAAAGAACAACTCCTGTGGAAGTGGGGGCGAGCAGCATATGTCTCAGAGTAACATTACCAACTTTTGTGTACTCGTGTGGCTGTCAGAGACTTGAGAGAAAGAGAGAAAGATTTGGCAGAGAATACGCAAAACTATTGTCGCTGCGCTTATGCGGAAACCAAACTCAACCCCTTCCAGGCATTTGGTTTTATTAAAGCAGAAACTAGTAATTCACTGTTCAAAACAGACCTTGCCCTCTGGCTTATCTCCTGCTGTACAGATCCTGCTTGGAGTTCACATATTAGATGCTTCCTCTCAAGACAGCCAATACTATTTTTCAAATATATGGATGGATTAGAAAGTCTCTTCACTCAGTGAACTAGCAATATACACTTAGCATTTTCTCCATGAGATAGACAACTGCTAAAGAGTAATCATGCTCATAGCAATAACTGCCAGCATTTTAGACATTTTATGTGAAAACTTAAGAATTAGCTTACTTCTTGACCTCTATATACAACCTGAATAAATCCATTATTAGAATATTTGCAAGGCAAAGTAACGGTTACAGTCCACTTTTTTAAACAATCTGAGATAATGAATTTATCAGCCTAAATTCAGCTTCTGTACTCCTGTTCTCCATTAAGAAGTCCACAGTAAAAACAAAGTAAAATCCAGTAACTAATTTTTTTTTTTTAAATTGTAAATTCTTACAATGTTGTCAATGGCTGAAGATACTTACTAATTATCAATTTGTAAAATTAAAAAAATATGGTTGTTTTATCCACTTTAGCACTAAAAATACCTGCAAATGTACAAACAACTTATAATAACTGGAAGTGTTATTTAATTAATGAATAATAAATATACACAAAGAAAATATAATTTGATTTTTGAAAGCTTCCTGCTTTCTCAGATGGTTCCTTTGAACTGTTAAAATTCTTTGTAAAGTACCCTTTCTAAATCCCAGAGAAATGTATAAATGAATAATTACTGAGTACACATTCACTATCTCTTTCTAAGTGAAATAAGTAGTGCTAATTTTTACTCCATATTTCTCTCAAACAACTTTAGCTGAAATTTGTTCAATAGAAATGTAATGCTGGAGGGAACCAATTGGATGACCTTTAGGTTACTTTTATACAAATAGTTCTGGAGATTAAGCTAATGTAGTCTCTATGCTCACACAGACTTTACCTTCTCTTTGGTCTTCTAAGATTTCAGTTGCAATGATTTTCAAACACCTTTGTACCAGGAATTAAATGAAGCAGAAAATGCTGAAGAGCAGTGTTCAGACAGTAACAGACACTGGTCCCTCCTTTCTGGTGAGGATGATGATTAAGCAAGTGCTAGAGATATGTTCATATTGTCTCAATTACATAGTCATTCCTTACTCTCATTCAAATAGAAGAGGAAAGATCTGGATTCCTTTTTCAATAGGCCAAACCATCTAAAATATGTGGGATTTTAGCCTATAGTAAAAATGTCAACTAAAATCGCATAACTTAAAATAAGCAACTCCTGAGTTAACGGCATTTTGCAAACTTCAACACAGCATCTGTTTCAAATCAAATCTGTAATCAACTGATTTTATATACTTACTTGAAGTTTCTGATTCAGATATTGTTTGAGAATGTATGTATGGAAAAATTTATTGCTCATGGTAATGATGCCATTTAATTATCATTTGCTGTTTCAGAAGCTGTGTGTATTATCCATAGAAATCCGGCAGAAAAGAAGAACAGGTAGCTGCTTCAACCCATGTTCTAGAGATGCACAACTATAAAATAGTATTTGAATTTCACTCCAGCATTTTTAAATAGTATTCTGATCACGGGAACACAGCAATCTATTTTGGAGAAGCAGGGATATTGCGACATTTTGTAAGGGCAGTAGTACCCCTGCCAAATTAGTCTTAAGTAAAAGATACAGCTTCCTGTTATATAGATGGGCAAACTTCATAGGAATGCAATGAATAATAAAGATCCATTCTTCCTTTTTCTTCATATTACACAAGGAAAGCAGTGAGTTCTCACTACTTAGTAATTCACATTAATCACTGAGGGGAAAAACAGCGGCAGCACCACCAATTTTCTTGGCAACTCAGAAAAATGGCAGGACAGGTTTAAAGGTTATAGTTCTGCAGAAAAAAAAAATCACAGATCATCACTTGTAAGAGCCTCCAAACATAGTGTGAAAATTTATCCTTAAGATAATTACATTTTTTTGAGAAATTCTCACTGTTCTCTTTCAGGTTCCTGTCATTGTTATTTAAAAAGAAAAACAAAACCCCCAACCCTACAGAGTACAACCTATACTCCAGATACCATCAGTGAGAAATTTTTTTAGAAAGGCCTTTTCCTGTGGACTTGCTGTGTTTAACGGCTGAGCAAAAATCCCTCTTGTTTTCATTCATAAGCCACAGGGCTAGCGACAGCAGTTATGGACTAAGTGACATAGTAGTTTAATTATACAAGGCCACTTTCTTTCTTCACTTGACAGTTATTTTTCATACATGTGACCACTCATCTAGCATGGATGAAACACCCCTCTAATTACTTGGTTTAGATCTAACCTTACATTTTTGTTCAATGGCAGTTAGTGACAGCTCAGCTGTCATTTTGTGAACTACATTAGCTCCCTGCTGTTATATCACAGAACTGATTCATGCATCTGTAGGGAAGAGAGGAGGGGGTTAGCAGCTGCTATATATTTATCAAAACCTTTCACTCAGATTCTAATATTTCTAATAATTTACCCTCTTTATGATAACTCTTTTTTTTTTTTTTTTTTTTTTGGTAATTCTAGACAAATATGTTTGGTCTGAATTATTTGCCAAACTGCTTTTAGTTAGAGTGATTAATAATTACCACCTCCCCAAATTTGTTTCTGTTCCACAAACCATGTTGTCATGGTTCTTTTACAGAATGTTACTTTTTATGCTACCAATTGTTATGAAAGCATATTCTAAAAATTGGTCTTAGGGCATGATTCATAACTTCAGGTTACTCAATTTCTGAGGACATAATCCAAGTATTAGTCATGTATAACAACATTCAGATTACAATTTAGTTTAGGATTTAAGAAAAATTAATGTACCACAGCTATGAACACAGTGTGTCACTGTCTTTGCATAGTTACATAATTGCAAAATGTTCTTAATTATATGCTGTTTACTTTTAATTAAATAAATAATGAAAACATTAATAAAGGAGACACCGACACACAATTTAAGGTCTAATTTGGATCTACTTTAACACTGGTTGTGCTTGTAACAAGCTCTCTACATTATACTTTTCTATTGACGTAACACAGTTCCCACAAAATGTAAACCCCTGTTAGAATAAACATGAGACAGTTTTTTTTTTTGACAGGAAGTGTTACAACGATTTGGGTGCTATGATCTATCTGTATAAGCATGTAGCGAGACACAAAAGAAGTAGACACATAGAGCAAAACAGTTGGTGGTGAGGACCCAGCATCCATGCAGTATGAGAGCCCGTGAATGTTTTGCTTATGAGTAATTCTGTTTTGCTCCCATGAACTTAAACACCCATTAATGGTTGAAGAACATTAGAAAAACACCTGGAAAATATTCCCCAGTTAAGTTACACCCAAAAGAGATGCATTTCATGTACTCCAGGATTGCTGTGTGATATAAATGAAAGTATAGTAAGTGGTGATGATCAGCAGAAACACACAAAAAAACACTCTGTTGCTGTGAACCGAAAGGTTAATACAGATGCATCTTTCCTTGTGGGTTCCCTTCAAGTAATTAAACAAAAGAAGTAGAGGTGCCAGGGAAGGGGCATGATGTAGAGAAAATTAACACACCTTCTGTGTGATCTCTTATTGTTGTGGCTCTCTGTAAAACAGTTACGGATTTAGAACAGACAGACATCTCCCACAGATGGCTTCTACCTCTACAGTCCCCAAAGCATGATTCCCAAGTGCTAAAGATCTGCCATGATTTTTGAGGGGAACCATTCCTTGAGCCAATATATTCTATGAAAGAAAACCATCAATGAGTGTTGGCAAAGGTGCTATTTCTGTCCTATCAGCTTATAAATCCATTAGAAGGCAAAATGATTTCTGGATCTGTGTGAGAAGAGTTTGAGGAGTAGACCCAGCAGTAGGACTAATAGGAATCCCATGCTGCTATTTGTCCTTCCTTCTCAATCTACCACCTAAAGAAGAGTAGGATTTGGGAAAAGGAAAAGAATGTCCAAAGGATGGCTCCTCCTCTCTTTATACAGTAGGCTACATTGTGCTATGGTCCTTATCTCCTTTCTGACTTGCATTTCCAGATCTAGATGATACTAACAGTGTGCTGCTTCTCGCTTCTTCTTGGAGTTGCAGAACAACATAGCTATTGACAAGTGAACAGCATTCTCCTGATCAAAGAAATTACAGTTCCACATGCTAAATCACAGAGTCATTCTTGTAATCATACATGGGAAAAAAGACACAGCCTGATTTTTAGAATTCATAGTGAATTTGAAAGGCTGTCAGCTACTGATAAACAACAGCCTGATTTAGACTGTGCTATCTAGAAGTCACTAAGAGTAAAACACAAAGAACTATTGAAATATACTTTATAATTATTTTTAAAGCAAAATACACATTTGAAAGTACACTTCTGCACCCTGTACCATCTCTACTGTTGCAGGTTTTTTTTCCTTGCCTCTGAGATTCATTAGACAGCCACAAGCTGGTCTGGACAAGACAAAAGGAAATAAAGATAGAATCATACAATCATTTAGGTTGGCAGAGACCTTTAAGTTCATCAAGTCCACCCTTAAGTTCATCAAGTCCAATCGTTAACCTAACACTGCCATGCCACTACTAAACCATGTTCCTGAGCACCTCGTCTACCTGTCTTTTAAGTATCTCCAGGGATGGGGACTTGTCCACTTCCCTGGGCAGCCCGTTACAATGCTTGACAACCATTCCTGTGAAGAAATTTGTCCTCATATGCAATCAAAACCTCCCCTGGCACAATTTGAGGCCATTTCCCCTCATCCTATTGCTTCTTACTTGGGAGAAGAGACCGAACCGCACCTCACTACAGCCTCCTTTCAGGCAGTTGTAGAGCGCGATAAGGTCTCCCCTCAGCCTCCTCTTCTCCAGGCTGAACAACCCCAGTTCCTTCAGCTGCTCCTCATCAGCCTTGTCCTCCAGACCCCTCACCAGTTTTGTTGCCCTTCTCTGGACACACTCCAGTGCCTCAATGTCCTTCTTGTAGTGGGGGGCCCAAAACTGAACACAGTATTTGAGGTGTCGCCTCACCAGTGCCGACTACAGGGGCATGATCACTTTCCTGCTCCTGCTGGACACGGTACTCCTGATAGAAGCCAGGATGCCATTGGCCGCCTTGGCCACCTGGGCACACTGCTGGCTCATATTCAGCTGGCTGTCAAACAGCACTCCCAGGTCCTTTTGCATCAGGCAGCTTTCCAGCCACTCTTCCCCAAGCCTGTAGCGCTGCATGGGGTGGTTGTGACCCATGTGCAGGACTCGGCACTTGGCCTTGTTGAACCTCACACAGTTGGCCTCAGCCCATCGATCTAGCTTGTCCAGGTCCCTTTGCAGACCCCTCCTTCCCTCAAGCAGATTGACATTCCCATCCAATTTGGTGTCATCTGCAAATTTACTGACGCACTCAATCCTCTCATCCATATCATTGATAAAGACATTAAACAGAACTGGGCCAAAATACATTAATGCTTTCACAAAAGAAAAAGGAAGAAATTCCTGGGCAGCCAATGATCACAGGGGGTACTTTCTCCCCTTTTCCCTGAACTAGCTTTCAGCTGATCTCTTTTAATAGAGCTGATGATCTTTGTCAGGTGAAATGCAACCTGAAATTTGCATTGCTGAAGGGGGAGGCCAGAGCTGACAAGTCTCCAACATCAATCTCCCTTACATCACGCAGAACAAAACAGAACTTAGAGGGATTTTTTCAAAATGATGGAATAGGTAATGAGGCCTCACAAATCCAAAATTTCCTTACGGGAATTATTTCCAGTAGAGTGCTATGGAAATGTTTTTGAAAGTAGCACAACTGATGGAGCTTTTAATAACCATGGGGAAATGACCCCTATAGGCCAGCAGAGCCAACTGCCAGAACTGGTTATCAGGCTGGACTGAAAGTCAAAGGACACCAACAAAAGACACATGTACTTAGAATTTAGATTGACTGCTTTCGTTATGACAGCTGGCAAAAAAATAGAATTCGAAGCTGGGCAGTGACTGATGAAGTTGTAAGGTTGGAGGTGTTCATTATAAGCAGTGTTAGGATTGACTGGGTTATTTCAGTATTAACAATACTTGACAATATCCCTCCTCTGAAAAATAGGCTTATCATCTAAGTTCTCATAAGGGTTACCCCGTTTACCAAGCTTTAACAATTAAGGCAGGCAGGAATTCTTCACAGCTGGAATGCATTCTTACAACCCTTCCAGGTTTAACCAATTGATCTAATTTCTATTATTGTACATGGGGCTTAGAAAATAAACCTACATCTGGCTAATCCCCCTCCCTTTCAGTAAGGTTATTCTCATCTCTGGAATGGTGATGAGTGAATTTCAGAGTATTCAGGGCCTGGATTAAGAAAAAAATATCCAGATGATCAAGCTACATGTTTTAGAACATGAATTCTTGCAACTCCTTATAATCTGGTTGATGTGTTCACTGAGTGAGTATATTTATATCTATTTAATCAGAATATACGAATATAGATACATTCTTGATTGGAGAACTAGTTTCTCTTCTCAAGATTTTTGAGCTATTCTGTGGACATTCTCAAGTGTATGATATACATATAAAAAACAAAACAATGAAAGAAAATGCAAGCTGCATTTAAACTACATAGTAGTCCACTGAAAAATTCTAGCTTCTTGAAGATTCAGGGTCTAACCCCAAGCCTCTTCAGGATTCTGTATGTGAAATTATTACCACTATCATCAACAATGTATAAAGATCTATGTTTCACACAATTAAGCCAATGGTGTGGGACAAATAATGAAGTCTTCCTAACACCATTTCTAAGATTTCATTTAATTGGTTGGTATGGTCAAGTATTGGCATCAAGGAAGTTTGTCATAGATTGACTTTTGATATAAAGAGCTGCTTTGTTATGAATCACTTTAAAGGGTCAATGGGATTTAGCAACTCTTGTTAATTTTCAGCTAATTTTTTAAAATTTCATCAATGGAAATCTAAATTTTTTATGTTGCATTGGATTTTTTTTTTAAGTAGTAAATCTCTAATCTTAAGATATTGTTCAATTATCTCATCATTGTTTTGACTTATATCAACTGATAAGAAACTGAAAAGGCTAACTGGTTGAGATAAGTTTTGAAAACTTGGTTTTGATAGCCACACTTCAAAGTGCATCAAGTGAAGCAGATAGAGGAGAAGCACTGCTAAAATCCAGAGGATTCTTCCTTTCAATACAAGTTTGATCATTTTTTTTTTCTTTTTGAAATAAATACATCTGGAGAAATACTACAATAGTAAAATATGAAGGTCCAAGTGGAAAAAATAAATGATGACAACTACCTTATCATACTCTTCATCTTGGAAGAGAGATAATTCAGAACTGATATATATAAGTCTACAAAATCATGAGTAGCTTGGAGAGACTGGATAGGGTTGAACTGTGCACAGACTCCAATTTAAGAACGAGGGGTCATCAAATTAAAATAAAGAACACGGTGTATTGGGTTTGTGTAGCAAGGTCTTGCTAGTGGGGGGGGCTACAGGGGTGGCTTCTGTGAGAAGCTGCTAGAAGTTTTCCCTATGTCCACTGCTGGCCAAGGTGAAGCCACAGCACCTCTGTGATAACATATTTAAGAAACAAAAAAAATTTGCTGTGTCTCAGTAGCCAGAGAGAGAAGAGAAGTGAGAGGATGCAAGAGAAAACAGCCCTGCAGGCACCAAGGTCAGTGAAGAAGGAGGGGGAGGAGGTGCTCCAGGAACCAGAGTGGAGACTCCCCTGCAGCCCATGGTGAAGACCGTGGTGAAGCAGGCTGTGCCCCTGCAGCCCATGGAGGCCCACGGTGGAGCAAATATCCACCTGTAGCCTGTGGAGGACCCCACACCGGAGCAGGTGGATGCTCGAAGGAAGGAGGCTGTGACCCCATGGAAAGCCTGCTCCAGATCAGGTTCCTGGCAAGCCTTTGCAGACCCATGGGGGAGGAGTCCATGCCAAGGCAGGTTTGCTGGCAGAACTTGTGACCCCACAGGGGACCCATGCTGGAGCAGTCTGCTCCTGAGGGACTGCACCCCGTGCAAATTATGGACCCACACTGGAGCAGTTTGTGAAGAACTGTAGCCATAGGAAGGACTCACGTTGGAGAAGTTCATGGAGGACTGTCTCCCATGAAAGGGACCCCATACTGGAACAGGGGAAGAGTCCTCTCCCAAGGAAGAAGAAGCAGCAGAGGCAACGTGTGATGGACCGACCCCAACCCCCATTCCCATCCCCCTGCACCACTGGGAGGAAGTAGGTAGAAAATATTGGGAGTGAAGTTGAGCCTGGAAAGAAGGGAGGGGTGGGGGGAAGGCGTTTTAAGATTTAGCAGTTTTTATCCCCTCCTTCTCTGATTTTGATTGGTAATAAATTAAATTAATTTTATCAAGTTGAGTCTGTCTTGCCTGTGACGGTAACTGGTGAATGATCCCTCCCTATCCTTATCTTGACCCATGAGCCCTTTTATCTACTTTTCTCTCCTCTGTCCAGTTAAAGAGGGGAGTGGTAGAGCAGCTTTGGTGGGCCTCTGGTGTCCAGCCAGGGTGAAACCACCACACACATATAAAAATAAAGGTAACGGTTGCTACACCATCGTCAGTAAACACTTCAAATTCAAAGTCAAAAGAGGTTATGGTTACTAAATTAATATGTAACTTTAAGGACAGACCTGGCAGCTCAGCAAAAAGCCTGAACAGAAAACCCTTAAAAGCTGCAAAAGTACCATACTATATGTACATACTCTTGCTTTTTCCCTTGACATTTCTGACCATCCCTGGAGACAAGTCCAAGGCCAGACCTTGGTCTGAAACACTCTATTGAACTCTTTGTAGGCTGAACCTAAAGAGTCCAGTTAGTTCAGAGTTTCAGAGAGTCCAGAGAGTTTCAGAGATCCCAGCAAATTTTAGAGGAAGGACATATAACCTTTTATGGCCTAAAAGACAAATATTGAGGCTGTGACTATTCAGTGTTATTCAGAAATTATATGAAGGTCTGAACTTAGAACCCATCTTGTCATCTGTTTGCTAGTAAAAGTGTGGCTTATATGTGACTACTCTGCTTCATAATGTTCCCATTCATTTTAAACTGATTTTAAATGCAATCTCAAATTGCATACCAAACTGTCTATGTTGGAAAAAAGAGCAATAAGGGTCAGAATACCTACAGTTACAAACTCAGTTTGAACTCTGACAAACATGTCTTGCCACCCAGGTGGCATACGCCAGGATGATCCCATACTGTCCACTGTTCCTGGGATGCCCACCAGCCCTCACCTCCCTGGTGTGTCCTTAGGCTGGCAGTCACTGCGGCCTCATGTCTACTATTAAGAAAAGCAAGATGATACACACCTTGCTCATTTCAAAAATCTGTCCTGCCAACTTTACCTCTGCTGTAGCCAATTTCTGCTGTTTCAGAAATCTGATCGGTTGTGTAGACAGGAAAAGTATTTTTGACACGCTGAGGATAAATTTGTATTGCATTTGACTATGAGATACAGCTATAACTTCCATCCAAAAGCAGTGCTATTAGTATTTTAAATAAAATATTGCTAATCTTTATCTTTCCAAGACCCAGGAAGGAAGAATACAGACTCTGAGGTCAAAAGAGATCAATGCATTCATTAAATCTCACTCACTGATGTAGCAGCTGTACCAGGTGTCTATACTTTTTAAAAATTTATCAGCTTTTGAAGCAATTTCAAGTCCTCAGCTTTACAAGATTCTGTCTACTGTTTTCACTACTAAGAACTTGCAGAGTTTTATTGCTCTCATTACTAGGACATTCCACACAAGATTAAATATTTCTCAAATTTAAATTTTTGGCCCCTAGCTCTTAATGCATATTTGTCAGCAAAACTGAGAGACCATCATTATCTTTTCAGTATTCTTTAGTGAATGGTCTCATTCCTCCTCCATTTTTTCTTTGGCAAACTAAGTTGACAGAGATACTTAGCATTTATATGACAAGGCCTGATTTTCCAGCCTCCCCCCCCCACCCCGCTTTTAGTGGATTTCTTTGATTTTCTTCCAGTATTACAATACAATTCTTAACTTCCAAGAACCATACCTATGAACAACATTCTGATAGTAGTACCACCAGCATTATGTGCTTTCTGCTTGTATTTGACCATTCTTTAGCAGTCAAGGACTGTATTAGTTCTTTCTACCAGTGTCACACTGACAGTCTATAGTGAGACATTACCTAGGGTGACCAGTCCAGTCACTTACATTAGAGACAGAAAGCTCTCCCGCTCCACAATGCCTGGCATGTAACCAGTCAATTCAGTAATAGCAATTCCATAATAGTAACCATGTGTACTATTTGCTAGTCAAAAAATCTTTGTGTCATCTTCAAATTTCATCAATAAAAATGTTTTTTATGAAATTTTCCATAGACATCTGAAGAAGAGGTATAACTACTTCTTTACCTCCTTCTTTTTCCCATAAAATAATTATCTCCATTCAGGACAAGAATTTCAGTGCCCCATACATTGTAAAAGTATGTTGGATTCTACTGTAAGTGTGTTTTTGCAAGTTTTCATGCTGAATTAGATTAAAAAAATAGGCAGAGTTAAAATGCACCTTGAGAACTTATACAATAGGAGTCAATAATAGACTTTGAATCTAACTTTTCCTTTTACCATTTAAACAGTATTTTCAAATCAGAAAATGATGCAAGACAATGCATAATCTTGTAGGACAAAAACCTACACTATTCTTTGCAAGTTTTCAAATCTTTTAGTCTAGCTTTTGTGTTTCTTACTATCACCAGACACCTCCCTACCACCATGCCCACCCCACCAAGATTTTGAAAACAGCATATCCGTTTCTCAGCCCTACAGAATTTCACAGTCCAGATACTACACTTCAAGGAAAGAAGAGAAAATGAGAAGTGATATATGTACAATGATGTTTTAAATATTTTGAGAAATGTTTACTGGTTTTGATTTTTTGCTCCACATAAACGCATGCTGACATGGAAAATCAGCTGAGGAGACTCTTCTCCCTTCCCAACATCTGTTACTGACAGAGGTAGTCCCCTAGTACTTGTATCATATATTTTTATTTGCAAAAATGTTCCTTCAGCAAAATGCCATACCAGTCATTTCTATTCACAGAACCTATTACCAGCATCCATTATTAAACTCAGTATTTCTTAGCTGCTTACAATTAATGCAGAAAGTAGGACGTCTAGATGATAAAGCAAATATCCATTTACAGAAGATAAGAAAAATATTATCTCTGAAAATAAAAACCTTACAAAGTATAATTCAAAGATAAATAAATTAAAATTAAAAAAATTAAAAAAAAACAGTTTTTTTATTTTACATACTTAGGTGACTTAAAACACACAACTTATTTAATATGATGTAATCATTATTCTAAAATTACTAACATCATTTAATTAACTTTTGAGAGAGAAAGTATGTATTTATCTAGGAATACAAATATGACTAAATACATTCTAATTATTATTGAAATCTAAATGACAATAGTAATTTGGCACGCATAAGGAAGGAGGGTGCCAAAAGAGACTTATTC
Organism: Gorsachius magnificus; assembly: GCA_034008185.1. Classification (NCBI taxonomy): domain Eukaryota; kingdom Metazoa; phylum Chordata; class Aves; order Pelecaniformes; family Ardeidae; genus Gorsachius; species Gorsachius magnificus. The sequence goes on from CM067081.1 coordinate 93,652,636, forward strand.
TGTTGTGGACTGTGCAGAAACTTTTTGAAGTTTTTATAGAATTTAACCTTAACTGAGATCCAAAATTAGAAGCAGATGTCAGCAGAATAAAAATGTAAGTATTCAAATAGGATAAAGAAGATGCTTTTTTTCAAGCATTCATTTTAGTTCATATCACTGAGCTTAAATTAGGTCTTAGTTTTATTATTAAAAAAGTGAGTGTATGTGGTCACTTAATAAAATTGATTAATCCCCTGTGATAGCAGCCAGACCAACAATAAAAATTATGTTTTTCTTCTAACACAGTAGAACAAAATTAAACATTTAGTTTAATCTTACCAGAGCTCTGCATTTCACTTCTATATTTCTTTCTGGTGTTGCAGGTATGCTGTTAATCTTTAAGGAGAACCACACTTTGCAATTTGAAGAACTTCCTCCTATGTTAAAAAGAACAAAATGCCTTATAAACCATCTCATGAGGTGATCAATCATAGCAGCATTCAAATCAATGAGAAATTTGGTCTTTTAGAAGAAATGTCAGTCATTGTTCATACTGAGACAAAGCAAATCATAAACTGATTTAATTGCTGTCAACCAACTGCATTATCTAATCCCTTTTTGTCTGGATTCAGAATAGTAACAAAATCATTATATTTAGTAAATTTGTTTCCTAGACTATCACTTTGTTTCAGAATTTTAAATATCATTGATTCGTAACAGTTTTTCTTCAATACAGACAATGTTAAAAAAATATTCTGAATTAATTTCTTATTAAAAGCTCATCCACCATAGATTCAAAACTACAAGTTATTCATTAAACAGATCAGAACTTTCAGTTACATAGAAACCTTCCTCAAACACATGTTTGAACATACATTGATTTATACTGCTATGTGTTTTTCATCAGGTTTTGAGACAGGATGTCTTCAGCTATTGTCATAATAAACAAGTTGGCATTAAAGAGACTGAGAATGATGAAAGATGGTAAATGCACGCATCAAAACATTCATGCATCAGTATTATCCTAATAGATCAAGTTCATTATCTATCTTACCCCAAGCTTTGTTATCAATGACAAGTAAAAGTTTGGCCTGAAAAAAAAATGCAACAAGCTCTTGTAAACCCACATTTCATTACAGGAAAACTGTTGAGAAATCCAGAAGATTTTATTCCCTTCAGTATTTTGTATTATCTAGTCCAAAAAGGAGAGATGGGAAATTCCAATTATATGTACAAAAGCTGAAATGCATCAGAGACTCCCTTTGAATTTTGGAGATCATTTATGAAGCCACAGAAGACTATTGATCCCACATGTGTATGATTGCAAAATTATAAGAATAGATTTTAAATTCTGCTGATGGTGATGATTATGAAACCCTTAAATCATTGTAATTTACATGAATGTTACAATTAAGGCCAGAAACAGGAAAGCGTTTACTACCAGTAACCATGGGAAGCAGAGGCAAGAAGATCTTTGAACTGGAGGCAGTCCACATCAGATTGACAGTATTTTTATAATTTGATATTATATCTTGCAAAATTAAATCAAAATTAGTTCATCTAATACGACCTTTTGTATATCACAAAACTTAAATTCTGTCCAGTTATGTGGAATTGTCATTCTGCAACTTCAGTCAATCGATCTCTGTTTTGCTAAAGTCTATCTTTAAATAGACTTTGAGTCTTGAAGTTATCCACTAGTAGTTTGTTCAGGTGGTGAATTACTGGCATTGAAAGACATTTCCATTAGATTTGCTTCAATGTCTGGCCAAAAGGTCTTGTAATGACTTTCTCTGATAGGTTTAAGAGATATAGCATTAAGTATCTAGCATTTTCCTGTATTTAGAACATAGTCATGAATGTTAATAAAATTAGCTCTTCAGTCTTGTTCAGATAAGCAGAAGAGATTGAGCCCAAAGTCTCTCATGTTAAGGCCTGATCTCCACAACACAAATATTTCATGTGGTAATGTTTTTGCAAGTACAAACGTTTGGTTGTTCAGCACCTTTTAAAAATGCATACACAAGAACTGCTTGCAGTATTCCTGTTTGTCATTATATTGTATAAGATGAAAATAACCTCAGTCCTCCTACTCACACTTCCCTGAATTATACACTAGAGAGCTACATTAGCAGTTCTGTTTTACCACAGCATTAGCCTTGGGAGCTCCTACTGGTTTTCTTTTCTGCTGTGACCCCAGTTCTTCACAGAGCCACTGCTTTCCTTGTTGCAGTTCCTAATTCTGCATATGTCACTTTATTTCTAAACCCTATTTCTAATAAAACTGTGTCTCACTGGCTTTATTTATATTACTTTCTTTAAATCTTCACTGAATACATCCTGTATTAACTTACCCATTCTTTTGTGCAGGTTAATTTGATATGCATACAATTTACTGGTTTTTAATACCAGCAGAATATTACAGTCTTCCAGTCTCTGGAATAGCCTCAGTATCTTAAGATCTATAAAAATTAACATCACTGAGGTAAAGACATCTTCTGAATGTCCATTAAAGGATTCTGGGATGCACATGACCCTGAGTTTAATCAATTTTTAAAAGTGAAAAAAAAAAAGGTATACAGAAGAGACATGGCTTCTGCAAGAAGGGAGGATTCCCTTACAACCAAAACAGAACATGTCACCTGGAACCTGAAATAAAAGTTCTCAGTTAAAAAACAAAAGAAAATCAAAGGGTGCCCATAGCTTGGTACTTCACATCCTTCAAGAATGCAGTCAAACTGTAGGAAAGGGTACAACAGAGGTTTATAAAATTCAGGTAGAAAACAACAAAGGAAAATGTCAACAGTAAAGTTCCATTTACGCAGGATATGTGACTAAACAGCAGGACAAAAAGATTTATTAAAATAAAGTAACATATTCAGAAATGAATGTTCTGTACAACTAAGGAAAATAGAAAAGAGCATAAACTGTTATTTAAATAGAAAATTAACAAGGCTGCTTCCCTGTTCCTAAACCTCCAAGAACATCCATAAAAATAATAAAAAAAAAACCCAACACAAAACAAAACAAAAAAAAAACCCCACCACCCTTGAATGACAACTTGCTGAAGACTTTAAAAAGTAGTAAAATCTTTTCAAACACATCTGAAGCTGGTAGCCTGCCAAACTCAGAATGGCTGATAGATGATCAGGGTGGAAAAGGAATGCCCAAGTAAGATAACGCTGCCGCAGAAAATCCAAATTAATTCTTTGCAGTAGTGTTTGCTGTAGTGGAGTTCAGGGGCTTCCTACACCCACTCCAGAGCTCGTTTCAAGGGGAACAGTCAGAAGGACTCTCCCAAAATAAGATTGCAGCAGGAAAGGTTTAGGAGCAGACTGATATAAAGGAAAGTAGCAGATCACCAGGGCAAGAGAGTGTCTGCCCAATGATTCAAAAGGAACTCACATATGAAAGTGTGGTGGTGCAAACCAGTGTGTGACCTGGGCTTAAGTCAGTCAGATACAAAGAAACAAAAAGTCAGAGAATGTGCTGCCAATTTTTAGACAGGTCCCTGGGATAAACTGAGAAAATATAGATGTGGGTTGGTTTATATATTCCAAAGAAAATTACTGAAAATCACAATAAGGGAGAGAAGCCACAACACATAAAACTATTTGAATTCTTTGATAAAGTCAGCAGCTGTGTGAATAAGGGAGATGTGGTTCACATAGTGCCCTGTTTTTCCAAAAATCTGTTTCTAAGATCCCTTTCCAAAGGCTTCTAAGGCAACTAAGCTGGAGAAGAGGGAACATTAGAAGATGGGATTAAAATACAGATACCAAATAACAGGAAAAAATGTTTATTTCTCACCATGAAGAGATAAAGAAAGAAGTGAAAAGGCTTGCTTTTGGTATGAAAAGTCCTTAACCACTTTTTCTCCCTAGGACAGATATTTTTAGTATCATATTCTGTCTCTAACAAACTGATCAACTGGAACTGTATCTCCAGTGTGCTAGGAGTACTTTCATGTTTTCCCTAATGCACGACCACAAGTTTTGTGGAACTGTTTTGTTACTTGTCATTACAATGTTATGCCTTCCAGAAATTAGTACATCCATACTGCTACCAAGATATTTTTCCATATAGACTTGCAGCCTGTTTTGTTGTCTCTGATCACAGATTTTTCCTCTGTTCTCTTAACTTTCCTGAATCGCTTTTCTGTACTTCATAATTACAGTACTGTAAAAGTTATAATCTACTTGCCTTTTTTCTTCTTATTTTTATATAATAAAATCATTTATTCTGTTCACACAAATTGCTTAAAAATACTCTAATTCCTGACATCTCAAAAGCAAAGCTTTCAGGTCAAGTTGCTTTCTTTTTAGTTACTTTATTTTGAGCTATTAAATCCTACTTTTTTTTTTTAAGGAACTCTTAATTTCTTTTTGCACATTTTATGCATTTGAATGTTTAGATTGATTTCTTTTTACATTTTCTTCGGTTTTAGAAAATCATGTCTTTTTTCTGGACACCCTAAATAAACAACACAGCCCACAGATTACCTTTCTGGAAAACAGCTATCATGTTTGGGAATACCTTGTATGCATTTTTAAATGATATTACATATATTCAGATACTTTAGATTATAATATTATTTGCATAAGACCTTCAACAGGCATTACCTAAGAACTGTCAAATACTTAGTGTTTTGAATAAACCCACTTTTCTTAACACATGGAAAGAACCTGGTAATTCTCTGCTGAACGAGCATGTTTCCATTTATTTTTGTGGCTGAACTTCCATTTATTTTTGTAGCTGAACTCTCTACCAAACAAACATTCCTGCAAGTATTGCTGTGTATTAAGCCTTGAAGTTGTATAAACTTTGTTCTGTCAACTTTTACTCAGTGAAAACACAGCTGACTGGTTGCTTCAGTGCCCACTTGCATTGTTAAAAAGCATAAAACCTGGGGCTTTGTCCCCACTTAGCCATAAACCTGAAACCAAACAGTTACTCTATAGATGAGTCCCACCTCAGGTCTTTATCCACATAATGTATTTGAAAGGGCTAGCCAAAGCCAATTTATTTCAAGTAATTTCAAGTAATCATTCTCAAGTAATTATAGCCTATTTTTACTCTGAGTTTCTCCTCTTGCCAAGGTAACCCACAAGACAAAACCTAGTTCTTACCCTCAGGAATATAATTTTAGAAGTGACTTCTAAGTAAAGATCTACTAAAGCTTTAGCTCCTTGAAAAAAATGAGCAAAAGCAGATTCGATTCACAATTGCTCTTGACCTTTCCTTTAGTTGTATCTCAGTGTTTCTGTTTCAAACCTGAAGAAAAAATTGAATGGCTGAAAATAGGCCTGGTATTACAACTTCATTTTCTAATTTATAGAGCAGAGGGTCAGGGGTTTGGGGATTTCTTTTGCTTTTTTTTTTAGGCTTTTTAAAAGAGTTTTACTTTACCAGATGGGGAAAACAAGGCTGAAATGTGACAGGCAATGGAGATAATCTCAACACACTCATGCTGAAAGAGAGGTGGCTTATTCCCAACTCACAGAACAAGGTTATTTCTGTCTGTTTCTGTTTTCTACACACATTTTAAAAAGAGGCAGAAAAAAAGCACACACTCTTCTTCTTCTCTCTACCCCAGAAAATGTTAATTCTAATACAAAAATGTTCCAAGTTGATGACATTGTTTTGAGATGATGCCTTTTTCTCCACAAAAAAGTCTCAATCCATAACATGATGTTCTTAGAACTCAAAACAACTCAAAACAGAGAACACTATTGCAAACACAAGTATAAACTCACTCTTACCTATACATCCTCTTTTCCAAACTTGAATTGATGTTTTTAATGCATTAATGTCTCAGGGCCTAAGCACCATACTTTGATGTGTTATGAGATAAACTCAATTTCACTTTAGGCCTGTATCTCTTATCATCTCACTCTGGGGCTTGAATGACAAATAAAAATCCTTAGCCTGCTTTATGCAACCATCAGGTCATGATCTTGTCAGATGTCATAAAACAAACAAAACAAATTTTAGTCAGTACTTCAGACGGAAATCACCACTAAAAAGGAGTGAAATCTTCTGAACATAAGAATGCATCTACTTAAATATTTAATCTCCACTGTCTTCTCTTTCAGTCTCTCCCTTGGTGAATAGGCTTTCCCTCTTGCTAGTTAGGGTCAAGCACCATTAATGGTTAGGGCTAACCAGCATCTTCTGTATCTTAGCTATTGCAAATTCAACCAGCATTATTATAAAGGCTCTAACTTATTTTTAGATTTTTAGAACTTTCTCTGATTATTCTGTAATTTTTAATTTTTTTTTTTTTTTTAATATGGAAGCCCTGGAAGCATAGAAAGCTGTGTGCTTTCTATTACCTGTTATTAACCTGAATTTGAGGTGTGGGGGAACAAAAGGCAAAACCCAGACATATTTCTGTATCCATTCTTTAATAACAAGTCAACTTCTTCAACTAATATTTATCTACAGTAATTACATTAGTGAATAGAAAGTTCTGTATTTAAAACACAGGACTACTAAATTACAATTTAGATGAAAATTAAAGCAGAGCCTTCAATAAACTTTTCAGGTTAAAATTTTCACAGGCTCATTCCAGCTTATATAATATACCCAAATAATCAGTTTTTCTTCCAGAGAGTTGAACATCCTTTGGTAATCCAGTCAGTCTGGTGTCTTGTCCTACTTCTCTTTAATGATGCAAATAAGCTGTTCCTCCTCTTTGCGATCTCTTAATTTTATTTTGCACTTTTTAAAGTGTTATAAAATTCTGCTTAACAAATCATTGTTGTAAACTATAGACTTTTAATCTTATACCCCGTAGCGTGTCCTGAAGAGTTATCTTTTGCAAAATCCCCTTCCTTATGCTCACAAGATGCTTTTCTCTACTCACTTGGATGAGAATACATATCAGCCACAAACTGAAATTTCTGTTCTCTCTGTCCCCTTTCCTTGTCCTTTCCTTAAAATTACTTTTCATCCCGTGTCTGCTACACCAGCCGTTAAATGCGCTGTCAAGCATCAGCAGTTATATATTGGCTTAAAAATAGAAAAGATTCTTCTCTCCTGATTGGGACACAGCTGCCTATCATTCAGCTGAATTACACATCACTGAAGATGAAGGAAGATTTGGCTTGGCCTCCTGAAAACTGTAGACTTTTAAGGTATTTTTTTGAGGGGAGGTGGATATGGACACAATGGGAAAATATAAATTGTACTAATAAAATTAATTAATTTAAAATACTTGATCCTAATTTTATAGACTTCTCATATTGGCATCAAAAGTATGATTATTTAAACAAAAAGTTGAATTAAAGTGATTTTTTCTAATTTAACATGTGTTCTTCCTACAGCATTTTTACCTAATATCTACAGAGCTTATATAGCAATAAAAAAACCAATGAGATTCAATTCTAGCTCTAAATAAACCAACAACAACACTATTAGATATGTCTTTAAGTATATGGTTTTTAGCAATAATAGGCAATGGAATAACACAGATTGATTTCTTGGTTCTACAAAAAACTTTGCAGGCTCATAGTTATCTAAATTCTCTTTGAGCAGGTACCCTTAATGCTGTTCTCATAGTACTGTACTTCACAGAACGTAAAATGTAAATTAAAAGAGACATTTTGTCTAGTTCCCTACAATATGTTGATAGGTAATAGTTTTCAATAAGTAAAGAGTTCACCACTCTAGCACATGATAAATAAAAATTTAGACTTCATTCTGCTCACATGCAAACACATCCATGAGTAACCAACCCCCCTGTAGGGTCATCTCGGAAGGACAAGAGCTGTTGTTCATGAAAAATGATCAGTTACTAAGTATATGTCATATTTATTTAGTTTTTCCTTTTGATTTAGAATAAGTAATTTTTATATAAATTATTTGGAACAGACTAGCTATTAAGCATATGTGATTTATGTTCCTTATTTTTCAAATTTGACTGGCCTTAGCAATCTAACAATTACACTAAAAAGACCTAACATTTCTTCTGTAAACTTTTCCTGACAATTTAGGTTCCTCTACCATGTTAAATTCACAGATTTTTTTTTTTAGATTTTGGTTTTTTTTTACAGAATTTTAATGGATTACTTCAGACTCACTTACCATAAACCTCAAAGTTTATTCCCAATACAAAACTAGTTACAATAATCTGTCCAAAGACATATACACCCTTTACAATAAGGTTTTGGATACTTCTTTCTACAGTGTCTCTAGATAAATCTAATTGGTTCATATGTCCCAGGTAAAAATTGCAATTTTTTTGCATAAGTATACCCATCACTCCACTGAAAACTATTTATAAATTAAATCCTCTTTTAACTGGCTCTAGCTATCTCTCTCCACATTTCATTTCCAAGTGAGAAAATTTGCACCTGGGGGGATCTGGGGGGAAGCTGTAAAATACTAAGACATTAAGAAAATGTTACAATCCTATTATGTTAAAAGCTCAAAATGATGCAAAAAGTCAGACAATAACATTAATTTTTACTATGTGAGGAATACCTTATCCTTGGAAAGGCAATGCTTCTACACTTTCTTCTTCCAAAGAAGTTATTAATTTAAGAATGCCAGCTTTAGGCTTGAGCTCATGAGTTTTCTCACCTAAGGGTTACACTTTTTCAGTAGATCAATATGTAATCAATATGTATAGCTTTTAAAAATACTTTTGCATTATATGGCAAGATAAACTTTGCTCTCAGCTGCCATTTTATGCATGTGAACATATTTGAGTAAACCTAACATCTCAATGAATTTAATGTACCCCTTACAGCATTGCTTGAAAATTTTTTAAAATAAAAGACATTAATCTTATTCTTAAAGGATATGATGATGTAATTTGCTTAAAGCAACTTTCATAAATGTAGAGTATGCCTTACATTTTGTGTCAAACCTAGATCACAGAGAGGGACAGTACTAAAATGACATTGAGGTTGGAAGATTGCATTAGTTTGTCCACCTGAATTGGAGCTGATGTACGGAAGTGCTGCACTGTAAAATTCTGCAATTTAAAAGGAAATTATGATGCTTTCATGTGTAAAAATGTACTTAATATTGAATTAATTCAAAATTTTCCAGTTAATATAATACATACACGCAGAATTGTTGAAGAAGGACGTTCTACAAGAGGGAAATCTACAAGCTAGAGTAGGGTCCCTTTTATTTAGGACTTGCCTTAAACTAGGTAATGACTCTATCTCCAAAACCTTTTGTCACTTGGGAAAATTTGGAAAAAGAAATCAGAACAATTTTCTAAAATGTAAAATCAAAACCATATTTTGGCCCTTGGAATTATCTATGATCACCAGGAAACAAAGCTCTGAAAAAGTGCCTGATCTCTTATAAGGCAGAATCCCAGAACCTCTCTTAATTTTTCTTTTGCCTTCAAAGCCATCTTTTCAAATTAAGATCACCACCTTACAGTGGAAATTCAGATACCACTAGCCCATGAATGATATCCTTCTCCCCTAAACTTTTTCCAAAACTGTAAAGAGAAGAGAGAATTCTAACACCACAGAGACTTTAAGGAAATGGATGACTAATGCTGTTGACATCTTCCATTTTTGAAGCTCAGTCTTCCATGTTATTAATGTCACCACAGTATGATGTCATAACACCATTTCTCAGTTAGACACCTTTCCTCCATAAAGACACCTCCTCATCTTGATGTCCCAGGTAACAGCTTCAAAAATATCATCTGGCAGATCTGCTATGTGTATGGGATTTGGAAAAAAGATAATGTCCCTTTAACTCAGAATATTCTTGATGCCCTTCATAAACTCTCAAGACCTTAATATCATGATGTGACAGCTCTCCCTTCTCCCTTGCAGTTCAGTGATAAAAAGTAAATATGGCAAATATGGTTATTCCCCTTCTACAGGGGCTTTTTTCAGTCTCCATTGGTATTGTGTTCTGCACTTATCCAGGGCATGTACCTTTAATGAAATTTAGTCTAGCCTGCTATCAACTATCTATTGGTAACACACAGACCTATTTGCTGGTACACATCAGGGCAGAACTCAGGGTCTGATCTGGTTCACATGTTAAACTCTTTTTCTGAGGAAATCATGGCATGGGGAGAAAACTCAAGAGTATATGGCAGTATGCCATCCAGATAACAAGCACTTGCAACATGAGTAAAAATAGATATAACCAAGAGATCAAAAATCAACAATAACACAGCCAATATATTTGGCATTAGATTCCATCTCCCCTCACCTTTTTAAGCTCTGCGAGCAGCATGACATATGTGAACACAGAGTATGCAAAGCTTAAGAAAATTCCAAATGCTGATCAGAAATTCAGCACATTTTAGCAACACAATCTCATTGGATTTCAGGGGATGCAGGGGAGAAATACACTACCATATTAATAATTGGAGGAATACATTTTTGAGGAATAAATTTGAAGGACTGTCACAAACCTTACCAAAGTAGGTCCACAATGTCATCTACGTTTCTTGACACAGCCTTCTTTAGTAAGAGTATATAGCCACACACTGAAAAGAACCCCAAACTTGCATCATAAGCCACTGAATACTTGCTGATGAGGCAGGATGAAATAGACACTTTGGAGATGAAACAATCTACTATAAGAAATCTGTCATGAATGAGCCATTGAAAATAAACAGAGCACCTTTGGGGAACACTGGTAGGTTTCAAGTAGGATGGTCTGTATGTTTGGGAGTGATCTGCAGCTCAGACACATTTGTATCCCATAGCTTTCTCAAAAGTCTGCCCTTACATTACTATTTCGTCTTTTACTGCCTGGCTCTATTATTCTTACTCCAGAAGATTAATGTGTTGCAACTGGTTAACTCAAAATCAGACCACCATCACAAGCAGACTCTATGGTAATTTATGGGAAGATGATACTTTTTCAGCTACTATACAATGGTTTTAGAAGTTTGAATAGCAAGCAAGAGGAACTGGAACTTTTCACTGATTAGAATATATTTGATATAATTGGAGATTATATAGTGAAGTGATTTGGTTGCTTAGAATACCAACACACTTTTAAAATACTGTTTAACTTCTAATGTGAAGATAAATTATATTTGCTTTAAGAATGTTATTTGATTATTATCATTACCTTAGTTCAAATACCTGGCAAAGAAAGAAGTTGAGGCTAAGTAGAGGAGATACTTAGGATAATCTAGTCTATGCGAGAATAAGCACATCATTCCAAAGGGAGAGAGACGAGAACTCAAGAAGTTAGAGAAACCCACAAAGTAGCTAATTGTTATGCAATGATGAAAAGACTTATGAAAACATATAAAAAGTAGTATAACCAGTATGAATTTGAAGTTCAGAAAACAACTACTGCTAAATAAATCTTATTCTTTTCTTTTCCTTCTGAAAGATTTTTGAGGAAAGACAATGTTTACAATCTTCACATGCACAAAAGATTGCTACTAAAAGTAAACTCTCTGTCCCTTATGGAAAGAGTAAAAAATGGTGGACTGTAGTACATCGGAAAAGTATCAGGAAAACTTTACAGTGGTAAGGGTAGAGAAGAACTAGGACAGATTCCCTAGGTCATGCAGTCTTCATTAGTAAATAGCTTTAAAGAACATCCTAGGGGAATGGTTGTCAAAATCAGTCATACTCACTAGCTCACATGAAACTAGAATTCCTGGCACTCTGTTAACAAACACAGAGCTAGGATTGCAGTCCCAAGCAGAAGCAACTGTGATCATGCTGATGTCAGTCAGTTTCTTAACCCAGTGAACACAAATTCTGTACTAACCTTCCCTGCTCCCACTTACTTCATAGAACTTCTAAAATTACTTATACTCTTAAGAGGTTTTTTCCAAAGGTCTATTGATTTTTATCCATTTGCCATATCTGGCTTTATTTCTATTGACAACTTTTTTTTTTTTTTTTTTTTTTTTTTTTAATTCTTGGTCAACCTGTCTTACCTTTGGAAAAATCCAAAGGTAACTTTGTCTCTGAGTATTGACCTATAAGGTCTCAGATAATGAACAGAAAGATTACTACTCCTTCCTTTTTGCTGGCATATAAAGCTGCTAAGGGTGATAATGGAAAAACAGGTCTTTAAGTTTCCCTGCAGACTCTCTGGAGGGTTAACAAAACCATCAGCAATATTTAAGGATTCATACAAAACTAATATAAAACATGTAATGAGGAATGGGATGGGGAAGAGAACAGAAGGGAAAGACATCTTATGTCAGTGTAGTAGAAAAGCCACCAATACTAATTGCTTGAAGAGGTTCCAGGAAAGGACAGAGTGTAATAACCTTTTTTTTTTTTTTCTCTTTTTTGCATCTTGGCAGAAATAATATTCACTGGCTGGGTTTAGCATAGCATTGCACATTTTAAGAGGGTATAAACTGTGACTTATGCTAGGAAATCACTTGCCAGGTGAACAGCTTGGGTAAGCTGCGTGACACAGACATTTTAACATATCTGAAAAGCAAAAGCCGGCTCAGGAGTCATGTACACACAGTCACGGCTGATATACCCTTGGCACAGTAGGATAAACTGTAGTCAGATGATTTCCAGTCATGAAGTTCCTTAAAATAATACTCAAGTGTTTTCCTATTCCACATCAGGATGAATACAAAAGATATAAAATACAGACATTTGTACATATAATAATTATATTGCTCCAAAGACAGAAAATCTAATTGATCATAGTTTGTTCGTTGTTTTTTTTTTGGAAATAGGTGACGTTGTTATACTGCATAAAATACATTCATAAATTAAACTTTATGGCTACTAAGACCTCTTTAACATATAATATTTAATATCAATGAGCTGTAGCCAGAAAAATTCAAGTATGAAATTAAGTATGATTTTAGAACAGGTAAAAATCTTCATGGTACTGAAAAAACATACCAATGTGTAATGAAGGCCTTTTTGAACTTATATTTCAGTCAAACACAAGTTATTGAGTGAAATATAAAAGTATATTAGTGAAAATAATGTCCTGTGACAGGCAAAAGATCAAACTAGCAGTCAAAAAAAAAAAAAAAAAAAGGCAGCAGAAATGCAGCATGTAATCTTAAATCGCAGAAGCCTGCTCACAAATATGGCACTTATTTATTGCAAAGGCCTAGCAAACCTTTTGGCTTTAAGTCTTACCAGCTAAACCCTGTTAGAATGTCTTTATCAGTCCCCCAGGTGTTGTGTTATCTAGGTTTAATATGCTGTAGTGAAATATACTTCCAATGGTTAAATGTGCTGTGTTATGAAATTTGAAGCCATATTCTATTATTGTCAACACAATAAATTCAAAATAAGCTTACTGAAGACTAAGTTAGCCCAATTTTATACGTGCCACACAAGCAAGTAACTGCACTTAGGAGTTGCTGCATATGCAAAGTATTTAAAAGCTATACTCAGCAGCAGAAGTCTTTCATTTGAGGGGCAAATGCCATTGAATCAATTGAATTAAGAAATTGCCTTGGAATTTAGAAGCTACTGCAAAATAAATTGCTGTATTTCCCTAACAGTTCTATATCTCTCAGCTTGGAATTCAGCAGCCTAAAAAATATCAAAAAGACCCAAGAAATGGTGAGCAACACATATCCTCACTTTAAATACAGATCTTCATTCAAAGATTCTACCCCTTCTAGCTACCAGGAAACTAATTTAACAACATTTCCTGGAATATACGTGAATTTCTAACAGAACCTTTAACTGTGACTTAACTTTGACTTTATTATATGAACCTACATGAGACTTCAGTGAGAAGACAGCTCACTTCCAGACAGGGTTCACTTTTAAATTCTCTACCACACTCTAGAAGGCTCACTGTATGCAGCTTCCTTTAAAAAACATGCTAAATCTTTAGGCTAAGAATGCCTATTTCCTAAGTGAAGATAAGCCAGAATTACAAAAATTATACTCATGCATCTTACAGAGTGATTCCTGACCACCATTCATTATAAAATATTTTATTCTGTATTTTCTAAGAAAAATTATTTTTTCTATAATAAAGGTGGTATGGTAAAAATATTAAATTAACCAAAGACATTTTATCAACTGTAATATAGTCTTATGTAATGTTTCATAGAAACACAGGTAAGCAAATGCAAAGGCATTAAATCTGACAAGTGTCCATTTATTTTCTTTTTCATCATAACCTTTTTACTTTAAAAGGAACCTTTTAATCAACTTCAGTGGGATTTGGATCACTTTCCATTCCAAGCTCTGCCACAGAGTAGGCATTTGAGCTCATTCTCCTAAGGCAAAAATGCAACACAAAGCAACACCACACACACAAAAAAGGCAACATTATTCTGGGATAAAAACTCTGTGTTCCTTGAGGAAGATATTAACAAGTATAATTTTCTGACCTCTTTGACATGTTTCTGCTAAGCACTTAGGTCATTTTAGGAAAACTATGCTTATTTCTCTATACATCCATAAAATACAAAATTGGTTATATGAAATAGAATCCTGACCACGATGATGAAGTGGGCAGATTTTCATTCAATTTCTGCAAAACCTATTGTAGAGATGTGTGAGCAATTTATGTTTTCAATAAAATAAGAAATGATGAAGTCAAAATCCATTAATCTTCAAGTAGAAGAGCTTTACGTTAATATACTTCCACACTAAATAAAACCAACCCTTCATTAATTTCATGGACAGTCTCTGCAATATTTACATATGCTGAACTTTATCAGGTTGTTCTTACTAATTTCTCAATATATTGGTGGATAAATAACATGTAGATAACTGATAAATCCAGAGAGTTTAGTGAAAGCAATCTTCTAATTCTTTCTAAAATTCAGCAATAATTAGTATTTATATCACTTACACTATGACAGAGGAAGCATTCTTCCAATTAACACAAGTTTACTTTAATAACTTACCAGGAATGCTAATCATGGTTTTATAATTTATTCTGATTGTCAAAACCAAAAAAGCCTTTGTAAACTCCCCAAACCCCCTGGAATTAGAGTTATTTTACTTACTGCACTGCAACTTTTCTATGAGTTATTTAGGGGCTATATTTTCAAGCATGCATGAAATCTGAGTCTGAAATAACATGGACATAAGGGACCATGATGCATTGCCAATTGAAAATGACTGGACAGCAATTTACATATGCACATTTCCCATGTTTCATACACACTATGCACACTTTTCAAAAAAATTAAAAGGCAGATCTTGCTAGGTCTTGTGTCCTGCACGTTATTTAGTACTGCATATATCTACAGTAGTGACATACAAAACATTTATGCTAGATGCTTTTTCCTTAGCTGTATCTGTAAAACATCTGCTACGTAAAAAGCACGGTTTACTGCAATTACAAAGTGACTACTATATGAAGCCTAAGCAAAAAGTATGATGTTTTAAAATATGCATTTAAAACTTCAAAACAATGTAATAGATTGCCATACTGTACTGATTTGAATGCAATATCATATCACTTTCAAAGACTAATAATGTTTATGTGTATTCTAGAAGAGGGACTCTGAATGCAGCCTACATAATCTTCATATTCAGAAAGAAAAAGTGTGTCTTCCTTAAAAAAATAGCAAACACCTTTTACTATTACTGGATAAAAAACCAACCAAACAAACAAATCCCCAAATGGTAAAATTAATGCTTTTCAAAGTTTGTTTTCAAGGATAATTTCCAATTTCCACTATAAACGCAAACATTAATTCTGACAAATGAAAATTAATTCAAAACAAAGACCTTTGACCTGAAGATTCTAATCATATAGGACATGGGAATCCCTGTAGTACTTGCTGACATTTTTGCCTGTTTATCTCTTCACCTACCTGTAGAAAAGTGAGAATCATTTAAAAGATCCGTAAGATCAGATCCACAACATTGCACTTACAAATCATGCTTTTAATAAACAGCACTGTGTGTTACACAAGACATTGTAAGGAGTAATAAATAAAAAATGTTACATGATCTCTCAATAAATTTATTGGTAGGAAATTAGGCAAACCAGTTGAAACAGAAGCATATGAGTGACATTTCTCTAGTCTTCATGGAAAAATACAGGTCAAAAGTTCAGTGGAACAAAACAAATAAACCTTAAAAAAAAGGAAAAAGCAAGGAACTTTCAGTACAGATAAACAAGCATGTGCTCAGAACTCAAAATAGCTCTCAAAAAATCTCACCTGAAAAAAACCCACTACATTTGTCAAGAGAAAAAATATTTGTGGATATGTAAAGTTACTATAGCCAGCCAAACTAATATTCAGTAAACAGTAATATGAATTCTGACAGATACTTCAAGTTAAAGGGTGTGCCAGTTCATTGCAAATCAGGTTAAATTTTGGATATGAACTGAAGCGTGATATTTAACAGACAGATAATGACACCACAAAGTATCTTCACTTCCTCAGCTCACAGGAAAGCAAAGTGACCACTAGCCAGATACATTCTAGTATCCCACATCTCATTCAACTATTGACTAGTTGTTGTTGCTGCTTAATCTCTAATATGTACATACAAACTACCTAAATATAAAATTTAACACATTTTTTGATGCATGCATCCTATGCAAACCACTGTATGGTATGAACTCTGAAGGATATTAACAAATGTCAATATTGCAATAACATATTTTAATTATTTTTTAATTAAAACCGGAATCGTTTCTGCTAATAATATTACAGCATTCAAATTATTTTTGCATATTTATACTTCTATGATTTCATTAAGGTATATTAAATAAACAATCACCAGAATTCATATGGTAAATTTTATCTGACACTTCACAATGTTGTTTGCATTTTTATCTCCTCTTATATTCAAAATGCAGGGCTCACAAACTAAAAAGACATAGAACCTCCAGTTTTTGCAATATGAGCAGCAAATGAGATTTAGGAAAAGATTTAATAAGGGGGAAAGTAAAAGGTTATTCGTTTAGCCTACTTGTTTCCATTTTAAAACTCACTGACATTTGCTAATATCTTTGCTAAACTAACTTCCCAATTAAAAATTGTCCAAGCCAGTTGTCTTCCCTGGTTTGCTTTTCTGGAATTTTCTAGTCAAAGGAATCCAGTAACAGCTACTCTAAGAAAATGCACAACATTTTTCTTACAGTTTTCAGATATGTTGCTGAGAAGCTGTAGTACTTCATTTAGAGCAGGGGATGACATTTTTTGAAGCAGTCACTTTACATATAGAAACATGTTTTTTACTCTTTCTGTGAAAATCCACTCAAATTTTGCAAAAGTTTTTTACCTCTGAAAATTATTTTGTTGTGCATATATATATACACCAGAGAGGTTTACCAATGTTTGATGCTTAAACAATCTGGAAACCCAATCTGCACCTAACATGTCTTAACCACTCAATCCCCATATCAACCAGATTTGCACATGGCTACAGCAGCAGCTTTGAAAACCTAGAAGAGTTATGCTTGACAAATGAAACAAAATGCATATTCAAGAACTAGCATAACTTAACAATGGCACATATGTTTTTTTCTATCTGCTAGAAAAAGTATTCCTCACTTAGTGGGTCACATTAGTAGCTTTTTTACAAATGCTTATAGTGCATTGGAGGGAATTAACACAAACACCCTAATTTAAAAAAATTGTGGATAATCAGCCTTTAAAATCCTTTTCTCCCTAAGAAATAGATGTACAGGTTTTCCTTAGTTTAAAATCTGGCATCCCAGATTACTTTCACATAGAATAAGGGAAAGTGCATGTGATCCAAGAGCACCAGAAAATGCAGGAGTGTCCCAGTGAGATTGTAGAATCATAGAACCACCATTTAGGTTGAAAAAGACCTTTAAGATCATTACAGCCCACTGCAAATCTAACGCTGCCAAGTCCACCGCTAAACCGTGACCCTAAACACCACATCCACACATCTTTTAAATACCTCCAGGGATGGGGACTCAACCACTTCCCTGGGCAGCCTGTGCCAATGCTTGACAACCCTTCCTGTGAAGATATTTTTCCTCATAACCAACCTAAACCTCCCCTGGCGCAACTTGAGGCCATTTCCTCTCATCCTATCGCCCATTACCTGGGAGAAGAGACTAACACCCACCTCCATTCACCCTCCTGTCAGGCAGTTGTAGAGAGTGATAAGGTCTCCCCTCAGCCTCCGCCAGGCTAAACAACCCCAGTTCCCTCAGCCGCTCCTCATCAGACTTGTTCTCCAGATCCTTCACCAACTTCATTGCCCTTCTCTGGACACACTCCAGCACCTCGATGTCCTTCTTGTACTGAGGGGCCCAAAACTCTACACAGCATTCAAGGTGCGGCCTCACCAGTGCCAAGTAGGGGGGAACAATCACTTCCCTACTACTGCTGGCCACACTATTCCTGGTACAAGCCAGGATGCTGTTGGCCTTCTTGGTCAGATGATACAGTTTGAACTGTACAGAACTTGTATGAGAGATGCATTACATTCTAAGTGACAAAACAATATGTCAGTGGTTAGAAGCTTTTTAAAGAATAATTTTTTATTTGACCATGAATAAACAGCACCTGGCCTTTTAACTGAATTTAACCTGCAATTGCTTCTGAGAGAGAGCAAGACTCTGGATCAATCTATGGTGAACAGCAAGGACCTACAGGCAGAGAATGCAGTACAAATGAAGAAATTCTTAGCTTCTTATGGAAATCAAGTGATGCTAAATCCAAAGACTTCCACAGGGGCTTCTGAATTCAGGTTAACTCTCACTGTGATAATGCCAACGTTACACAGCAACAGAATATGCTTGAGTCTATGACTGCAATGGTTGAGACTTTTCTGACAACCGTTCCTTCTCGAGATCAGTGATAGTTTTATCCAGTACTAGTAATCAAAGCAAACCAGTAGCACACTGCACCTTTTTCATTTATGAAATGTATATTTGAGGGTGAAAGGAACAGTGACTCATGAATATCTGAATTTTCTGTAGGAATGTTTAATGAGTTATATTACAGAAAGATAAAGAGGGGGAAAACATACCAAAAGAACAAGGTTGCTTGGTGAGCTTCTTTCTACTTAATCAAAAAAAATCCCTTTCACAGAGAAAGTTCTTCTACAAAATCAGTGCCAAATGCCATAAACAGAAATAAATAATGCCTTGAAAGTGCATGCAAATCTCTCAATTACGCTTCTTGCACACACACACTCTCACTCTCTGACAACAATGTATAAAATGCCATCTGTGTTTTGCCACAGTGGGAAACAGTTCCCTAATATTTATAATTTCATAAGTATGTCAAGAACAATTAGGACTCTACTGTGGCCACAGAGAAAGCAAAGGAAATATTTTGAGACAGTAGACACCATAACAAATAAATCACTGCAATGGACAAGAAATATCTTTTGCCTACTCAGTAAAAATGTCAGAGTGGTCCTTTGCTGGTTTGTCAGTCAAACCTATCTTATAACTGAATGTGTGAGAACACAGGAATGTCCAGTGTCTGGGATAAATTCAAGCCAGAATTCTATATGGGCCATTTATTTTGCAGCTGCTAGAGAAAAAAAAAAAGTCCTTAGCAAATTCCAACAGGAGGCTACCAAGTGGACAAGAGGCTCTAAGATAGGAAAGAAATTAATCCATGAAAAAACAATGAGGTGAACTTACAGTTTTTTACTAACAAAAAACGTGACTTACACAACTAGGGTTACCTAATCACAGCCTTCAGGAACAACTTAGTTACAGCTTCAAAGGCAGACAATGGCAATAGTATGTGATGCAAACTTGTCTAGTTATGAAAGTATAGCACTACTTGTAATAGAATTATAATAATAATAATAATAGTTGGTGGGGAGCCTGATGGTAAAATGAAAAAAAAAAAATAGGTTGGATGGAGAAATGTGTTTTATTTTCTTCTGTTGGAAATTAATATGCTCCCTGTCATCTTAAAAACACAATTTTGACTCAGTCTAATGCTTTAATTGATATTTCTGAACTGCTTAGTTTTCAGAAACTTGCAACAAAGAAATAAATATATAAAAACTTTGCTCTGGATTTGTGAATCTATTTATACAGTAGCTTAACTCTTGGATTACCCTGTCAGTCTCTGAGAATGTATATGTAATTCTTCCCTCTGCTTGAGGGACTGAACATACACCTTGAGGGAAATTGTTCTCACTCTTAAGCAATGGGATATTCAAAGCAATTGCTCTTAGACAATCTTGTCAATGTTACTGTAACCTGAATGTGTCATAATCTTTAAAAACCACACTTAAAAAAACTTTTTAAAAACATCACATATTTAATTTGAACTCCACTTCTTATGAACCGCCCCAAGTTTTAGGCTATAAAGTCTGTCTTTTTCTTGTTTTCTGGCTCGGTGCATACTTTTATAGGTCATAGCAATTGAAACAGCATGAACACAGGAGACTGATAGAGACCTTCCCGCTGTCATCTCCCCACGCCATTATCTCCTGCCTCAGACATGCTTATACAACTGTGAGGAACTGGTAAATATTAGTGTTCTTTTTCGTTAATATTATGTGTTCTTGGTGTGTTTATAATTCATTACTTGCTAAAGGGTAAAATAAGAATTGTTTATAAGCATGACAAAGTAGGAAAGGCAAAATGATGACCTAGATAAAGAGCATCTCAAACACTCAAACCTAATAGCACCGGCATTGGCTGTAAAGAAACTACTGCTCTGTTGCTAGCTCATTTACTATTTTGTTTCAAAAATTGTATACCACTCTGAATGAGTTCTGTCACAGACTACTAGTAGGGGTTTACACCTGGACCTATCATGTTAGCCCAATTGATGAAGGGTGGATTAGAAGGGGGAGAAATTTAAGTGTGGTTCTGCTGCACTGTTTCAATTCAGCAAGATGCAAGTCATGCCTCTCATTTCACAGGTGAACTTGAGAGGGACATACAGAAGTCCAGAGTACATCTATCCATTTAACCATGAAAACTACACCCATTATTTTTGCTCTGAATTTTTTATCTGAATTTTTTTTTTTATTAAATGGGCTACTTATTGACAAAATTCCACTTACGGACAAATATTTCTGCCAGGCATGACAGAATGAATGTGTTTCTCAGTAATACAGTTTATAGTTTATACAGACTATTAGAACAAGAAAAATGCAGACGTTTTTAATTAAGTATGAAAATTTGATCTGTTTGTATGCAAATGCAATCCTACATGCTATGACATCCAAAAATATACAGATGTACAGGTTTACAAATGGAGTGACTTATTTGTGGTTGGGGCAGATGCAACATTACTAGCCTTCTCAGCACAGCAATATTGAAACACCTGCTGCATGAAGGATGATGTAACATAAAGTTCACCAGCAGCCTTACACCGTGAGTAATTACAGACTGCTTTTGTTATTAATTTTAAATGGGCTACCACGCTTCGTTTGCACAGATTTTTAATTGCACACATACCATGCCCCACAAAATTCCATGTGGGCCATAGGTTCTTGAAGCATTGCTACATCTGAATTGTTTCAAAACAACATGTTAGTTTATTAGGGGAATCAAGCTGTTCTGATTCTCAAAAGGGCACAGGAAAATGTGTAACACTTAGCAGGTTGCAGTACTGCAGAAGGGCACCTACTGAGAAAGCTAACAATAATTGAACATTCTTTTTGACAATGGAAAAAAGCATAAAACAATCTAATCCTTAATGTTCTACATATGCTAAACCATCCCCCAAAACCTGTACATACTAGCATAAGTATAGCTGCAAATGTTAAAATGCTATCGAAAAAACCCCAAGCCCTGGTTGGTATTTTACATTTTCAAATATGCATGCAGTTTACATGGGGATTCTTTTCTTTGGATATTTCTTCTGTAACTTTTTTTTTCCCTGAAGAGGGAGACTCAATTAAAACAAATTAATCTGAAGGTGGAGCACAATATGCTTGAACATACAATGTGCAGATTGGACTGAAAAATAACTACACAATCAAATCTTATGAGGTAGATAATTCAAAATTATTTTTAAGAATATTCCTGGTAGAAAGGCAGTAATTCCAGAAACAAATATGCATATGAGATATATTGATTTTATCTTTAATATATTAAAGTTATATTAATCATATTACCACATTAATACTGAATAAATTCTAACATTTACCACTGTATACTCAGCTTTCATGATCTTTTAAAAAAATTACCATGAATAAATGCAAAGTCTTATTTTAATTTGTCGCTATCCTGAGTACTGTTTTCCTCTTAATCACTTTTAACAGTTGCTGGAACAACAAAATTATTTCATTATCTTCCTTATGTGAATACCCCAGTGTGCTACCACAGATGTTCAGCTCCCAGGGACTGATTTCAAGCTTGAATGTCCAAGAGGACCACACATGCACCTTTTGAAGGTGTTAGTTCCTCAGCGAACCCACTCAGAAGCAGTTGTTTTTAAAGACAACAGGAAAGACACTTTAACTGTCAGGGACATATCATGGGACCTACAATGACAACTTAGACTAGAAAATGTCATCTGTCATTGAAGGCATGGTTGAAGGATACATTAGCTTTAAAAAGATGATTAAAACAGGCTTTGCCAAAATGAATGCCTGGCCTAACTACTTTGACTGTGCTTTTTTATCATGGCTTATTCACAAGTAGTGTATCTTTTTGATGTTATGCCTTTCAAGTACAAAGAAATTCAAAAACTTGGCAATGGCGTAAAAATGTAAATGTATTCCATAAGACAAACACAACGGGAAGTATAATCTTTTGATAAAGGCAATGCTTAGGGCAGCCAGAATAAGACAAAAGCACATGCAAAATTCCCCTGTGTTGTACAAACAAACAGTCTGCATCTGTAGCGCTCAGCTCTGTGAGACATCACCAGTGGCAGGAACATAAAAAGACATTGCTTAAGTACCAGCTCTGTGCTGAGGCTTGCTGCTGAAGAGAAAGAGAGTGAGGGATTCTGGAAGAGGAGAGGGGGATTTGCAATTGCAGTTCAAGTCTTACCCATCGCAGAAACTGCACCAACTTCACAGTCTTGACTCCTCTTTACAAGGGAAGCCGCTGGATTAAATTCCTGAGGACAGCTGAGCTGGTCTAGCAGAAGCTGAGCAAAGCATCCTCCCTATTGCCCATGTGCCACACAGCAAAGAGCGCAACACTGGGGCAATTGTCCAAGGGCAGTTCAGTTTAAGAAGTTACCCTGGACTCCATAGTAGAGTAGAAAAGTTTCCTCTACTTTTGAGAGGAAATTTTGACAAGTGTAGGAGGCTTTAGTCAGGCTGTGAAACAAATATCTATTAATGACTAACATCTATTTATGATTTTAGCAGTTCAGTATATAGGAATATCTAAAGATAAATCTTATATGAAAAACCAGCTGCATCCTACTTGCAGTCTTAGCAACCACTTAACCTTGTTTTACTTTTGGCTCCCATGAGAAAAAAACCCTAGGACCTCTTCTCTTGAAAGACAGAAATATGCTTTGAAAAGACCTAAAAACCCATGTCAGTTTAGAAAGGGGCAAGCCCCTGTCACTAGATCTGCACTGCATACATTTTTCTGTTTGGGTTTTGATTTGGGTTTTTTTTTCTCCTGGCATAAGGCAGCATAAAAAGGATTTGTCATAAGGATTGTTATATCAATGATTTTCACTGCAGCCATTAAACATGCTTTTTCTTAACTACATCTGAAGGAGAAAAATATGAACAAATTTCATAATCACTAGCTTTTTTTTGGAAGACCATAGTGAGTGATGTTGGTAGAAATTATGAAAAAAAATATGATAACTATCCTAGAAATTATCATCTTCTACAGTCATCCTACAATGTAATTCGGAGAAGAAAAAAAAGAAAAAAGTTAAATACATATATACATACTTACATAATGCATATGTGTGTGTACCTGAAGATGATATTGAATGTTAAGGTGTGTATAACAAGGTAGTAGTTTCTAGTATGTTTAAAAGGAATAATTTTCACTGAGTGACTGGAAGACAAAAATGTGTGGTATACACGTGTTTATAATTTGAGATTTTTTTATAACCTTATTCAGCTATGGACAACCTCACACTTGTTTTGGCCTCTACCAATTCAAGTCTGTATATTAATTTTCTCTGCATCAGAAGTCCGCTATTTTCTGTCACCCCAGGTGAGTAACAGTAGCCCTGGGGATTCTCAGCTCTGCGATGCCCTTCTTCAGTGTGTGATGCCTCTGGCCAAATACAAGTGGTTTGCATTCTATTAGTGGCGTGCATCTTGCAATTAAGAAATTATAAATCTCAGAAGTATTCATCAATTATTCTACTCTGAAAAGCCATAGAATATTTAATTTTTATTAAAAACTACAGTAACAATATAGGTGTAAAGGAAAACTGCGTAGGATAAAGCTAAGACTCTTAGTTCGTCTTTGAAGTAAGTTCAGAAAAATACTACTATTGTATTACATCCATCTCTATTACATATTACATTTCATCTCTATTTAGCCATTTTCAGCAGATACTTTCCCCAGTTGTAAAAGTTATAGATGTCTAGTACAAATGAATGGTTGTGATGGAAGATAATGTTTTGTGAAATGACTAGAAGCAGTCAGTTGATTTAAAGGTGAGATGGAAGCTTGCTGTTCCTAGGATATGGGAATTGTAAGGCTATATCTTCTGTATTGAAGAAAAAAAATCCTATTAAGTGATACTGTATTAGGGTAGAGTCATTTCATGTCCTACTTTAAGTCCACTTTAGAAAGCAATCCTAATGATGCCCTAAGCATTGCTAGCAGTCATGAAACTTGAGTTAGTACAATTTACTAGAAATGCATAGGTTACAATAAGACAAAGATACAACTCTACAGCAGCACAAAAACGGTGAAAGATGGTAACTGAAACATACGATGCAGTAACTTGATGCAACAATAAATGAATAAACTGTGCAGATTGCTCCAACTACCAATGGGACCCTGTGTGCTGGAGTGATCATATCCATGTAAATTAGTGTGCAGTGAAAAAGGGAGCTGAGTTGGAGCTGATTACCTGGCCCCTCTCAGCAAGTTATTAGACTAGTCACCCACCAACATATTTGGACAACACATTACAAATGCATAAGCAGATAAGTCTCACATTGTTAATGGGAAACCAAACTAAGCAAAAGGCTTATCAGTAATAATAATAGCAAACAGTGAACTTGCATTGAATTTTCTACTCAAGAACAATGCCTTCAATTCATATCAGTGGCAAGGACAGTATTGAGAAATCCACTCACTTAACCTTCTATTTTCTTACTTAACCTTTTGTTTTCTTACTTAACCTTCTGTTTTCAGTTACTTTCAGTTACACCCTCTACTAGTTTCAGACTGATGATTCCTAACTTTGCAAAGCCTAAATATTTCATAAGCAGAAGTGTTTAGTTTGGACAATAGAAACATAATCAAACTCATGAACATTTGCAGGCTTTCAGTAGAGTTTTGAAGATTATCTCCACTATTTCCCTGTACTTGGTATCACTCTTGATATTTCTTTTATGAATAATTCCTCCTAATATCTTGAAATCTGCTAATTCTCATGTTTTCCTTAATTTAATTTTTAAAATTCTTCTTCTGTAAACTTACAATGATGCGTTCTGTGAGTTTTAATGTCAACAACTTCCATGTTGCTGCACATGAAAATTCAAATTTAAAAGCTAGCTGTAGGAGAAGAATGCAAGGAAATATTCTTGAACCTTGAAAACCAGTGAAAGCTAAATACTGATTATTTCCTTTCTTTCTAATTGCCTTCTTAAGGACTTTCTCCTATTTCTAGCTCTCTCATGACAGATTTTTAAAAAAACCCTCTACTGTTCAATATTACTAGTGGTCCCCTTAAATATACCAGGCAGGAGAACTGAATCTATACTGTCCTTAAAAAACTCATCATTTCTTCTTGGAGTTAGTTTACTTTTTTTTTTTTTCCCTTGTCTTTGAAATTCCTCAATTTGGTATTGATAGATTTCTTCTCACCCCCTCCCCGTTCCCCAATTTGTCAGACATTGGCTTGCCTTTTGGTTTTTTGTTAAAATTTTACCACTGTTGCACCAGTCTTAGCTGTATCATAAGCGCTATGGGAAAACCTTAGTTCTTTGGTCATATGTAATCAGAAAAGTATTCCTATGGAACATTAAAAATCTCAAAAATAATGCAGAAACTGTTTAGAATAAACTATGAGGTGACAATCTGAAAATAACCAGGCGTTCTGGAATTTTCTCCTCTCGATTTTACTGTAACTAACCAAAGGAGCATCTATGACTGACAGTTAAAAGAAAAGTTTTTCCGTAGTGGAATGAAGTAGAGCAATGTGAATTTTCAGAAATGGCCTGCTTTGATATCAGCACTATTAATATTATTGGATACTTTTAAAAGAAAACATTTAACATATGCTGCCCCTCTCCAACAAAAAGTGACATTCGGTGACATTGTTGCAAAAAAAGAGAAAAAGAAAAAACAAGCTCAACTTAAAATTTCATAAAAATGTTTCAAAAATCAGAAAAGGAGTAGTTTCATATATGCCTGGAATAAGCATTTGATCTAATACTGGTTGCAGGCGTTTGGCCTGGTATACTAAATATACATTAAAATTTTTTTTAAAAAAGATGATATAAGTTTATACAAACTGACAATGAACTTATCCATAATAACAAACATACCCATGTTTGCTGCATCAACAGTTTTTGGTGTCTCTGTTGACAATTTCTGAAGGGCCTGTTCACCATCTGTCTTCTCTGGTGAGTTGTTATGTCGAGATTGCTGTTGGTCTTCATCTTCAGCAACAAATGAAATTACACCTAAAACAAATAGATGCCAGGTGTTATATTAGCCGGGGCACTAGCTTTATAAAACAGACTGCCAGACACGTACAAGTATTTTCTCAGTTCAAAACTAATGAAAAACAAAGTAAAACTTCCACTCCAGGTGTCAGCCATCCAATTATAATTTATGTTAATATAAAATACGTCTTGAGTAAGTCCAAGGAAATTAACCATTTTTTCTCCCAAAAGTGTTTTTCTACCTACCAGAACGAAAGATCATCAATAAGAAATACAAGCAAACACATTTTTCAAAGATTATAAAATATCTTTCTTCCCAGCACAAGCATCTATGCATCATCTTGCATCATTCTGTTATTTTTTAAAATCCTGGTGTCTCATTCTAGTGCTATAAGAAAATAAATGTAATAGCTAAGATATTCCCCTCATATATTTTGTACTGTAAACAACTATTTAGGGAAGATAAAATACATAGAGATTGTAAAAACAAGATTTTTAAATTGGAGTGAAAAGTCTCTCCAGTTAAAAATGCAGATTTTTATTTGATAACACAAAATCCAATAAAAAAAATAATGGTTCCCTTGAACACCACTAGTGTTATTCTGGAAGATTTGATATACCAGTTTTAAATAATCAGGTTTTGTTTCTTGCATTACGTGCCTCTGACTAAGACTTTTAAATCTACACAACTTCTTGGAGATACTAGATATCATTACTATTTTATCTAAATTACTGTCCCTCATATTTCAGTACATTCTGGAGATTTTCAAAGCTGAAATAAATATATGTTGCAGGTTTAATTCTTGCCTCATATGTACAATGAAAAACTAATTTGAGGAGGTGATTTATTTTATAATGTTATACAGTAAGAAATTTTCCCATTCGAGATTATTAGAATATATGTGAAATGGTCTCCCAAAGGGAACTTGTGCAACTGTATCTTATTGAGGGTTTGGAAAAATTATTCATATTGGAGGGGTTTTTTAATTTGAAATAGAGAATTAATATAATTTTATGAGAGTCCCAGAACAATTTGATTTGAAAATACCTACATTCAATGGTATTTTTTGTTTCTCCAGCTTTGAGTGGGATAGTTGTGTGGTAACAGATCACATGGCAGTGAGGATGCGCTCGTGCTGTGCTCCCTGACTAGCTGAATGTAGCATCTTACTAGCAGAAATAGCTAAAGCTAAACAGCAAAGCTCATGTGGAACCTGGAAAAGGGAGCAGCGGTGATGGGGAGAGATGGCACCACACCGGTCACCACAACTGGCTCAGGAAGCCACGGTGACCAGCAGCCAGGAGCTGCTCAAGCTTCCTGTACACATACACGCGCACACCCATCTCACTGACAGTCCTCGAGGCTTAACTTTCTTCCCTTAATCACATGCTCGTGCAGAAGGCTGCACTAAACATTCTAGTTTAATTTCATTCCAGGAGGGATCAATCTTAGTATAATGGCCTCATGGTTAGTTTTGATTATAATATTATGCTAGAAGGGTGATACTCTTAAAAAAAAAAGGGGCCAAAAACCCCATAACTAAAGTCAAATGCTACCACGATGTCTTAGAAAAGCAAAATCCCAGATTTTCTTCCCTCTGTTAAGAAAATACAAATAAAATAATAGAATCATAGAATGTTTTGGGTTGGAAGGGACCTTTAGAGGTGATCTAATCCAACCCCCCTGCAATGAGCAGGGACACCTTTATATAGATCAGGTTGCTGAAATATAATACAAATGAAATACAAATAATAATACTAATAAAATACAAATAATTAAATAATGAAAATAAAAATAAATAAAACTTTAAATAGAAAATTTTTACAAATTCCTAGTATTAATCACAGTACAGAAGCCAGAAATTGTGTCCAAATAAGCAGGAGAGTGATTGCAATTTCAGGAAATTATTGAGTATTTTTTTAAAAATCTTCAAAGATAAGGTAAATGTGTAAGTATAATAAAAAAATAAAACCATTATGGAAAGCTCAGGGGAATAAAGTCTGAAGAAAATGCTCAAAGTATATAAATATTTATATAAGAGGACATATTAGCTAATGGATCTTCAGATAAATACTGACTCCTTAATCTGATTTTCCATTTTAATAAATAATTCTAGTATAATTTTGGTTTATTGCAGCCCAATATTAGGGAGAAGCAAAGTACAAGAGAAAGACTTCAGTAATTTTAAATACCATCCTAACTACCCATATATTTGACAGACATCAACAATTATAAGCAATTCAACAAAAAAAAAATGCAGAATTATAGCTTCCAAGTTGATTAAAAATAGAGTAAATGCTAAAAACACTAAATTCATAAATTCTAAAGCATGCTTAGAGTAGAGAATATTTTGTTTCACTTAATTTTAAAATTTAACCTTATAGACCTTGCTTGCAGTGACAATGGAGGGTGTTCTTTACAAATTGTCTGTGTTTCAGAATATTGTATTGTGCATACATGTGCATAGGTCAAAGAGGGACAAAATGTGAGCGTTCACAGTTTAAAAAATTTTATTTCATCAGTAAGTACGGTGATGGTAAAACAAGTTAACGTTTTTGGCTTTGCACAAAATGTGCTCTCAGAAGCATCAAAATAATTGGCTGAAGAACTCTAATTAATTTTTATTTGCAGTAAATCTTGGAATGCTTGAAAAGTTTCAGAACGGCAAATTGCTAATGCTCAAGAATATTTCAAGAGCTAGTGGGAGAACTACGGCAACTAAAAACTACTTGAATTGCTAAACCACTGTGCTGATAATCCAGCAACGGCACAATCAAAAAATCAGCGAAGAATTGCACTATAATTGCTGACACTCAATTTTCTTTATTTATGGAAAACAGATCTCAAACAAACAGAATTCATAACAATGAGGTTAAAAACTTCATCAATAAAGGTGACTGGATTGATGTAATGTATTCAGGTCTCTGAAAGGCACTCAATTAAATCTGTCAAAGTATTTCAGTAACAAATAATCAGTTTTACTACAGATGGCATACAGTTTTTAAACTCAGTTTATCTGCTTAATCTTAAAATATTAATAAATTGTCTTTCATAATTTTCTTGGGCACCAAAGTGTTACTACTGGCTCAAAGCTATTTACATTTTTTATTGGGGGGGGGGGGGGGGAGGAGGGGAAGAAAATCTTCTTGATTGCCGGCAAGAACTGCAAATAACAAAAAAAAAGGTATTGATTTCAAGTCAAATATACAATGCAGAATCTTTATCAGTGAGGATACTTAATACGTAGTATGCTCTGCATGACTTGAGTCTTTAAATTAAGATGGAATGTTTTCCTAAGTATAATATTGTCCTAAGCAGAATGCTCTCCTGTTTCAGGAGTGAATGGTGCAATCCAATGACTACTATTGGAGATTAAAATAGCTGATGATACATAAATATATGAAGTTATTCAAATGATGGGCTACAAGAAAACTCCAATCAAAAGGTGTTTTGCAGGACGGGAAAAAGACTTTTTTACAATAAAGACTAATTAAAAATCCTTAGCACTCTATGAAGTGATAGAAAATACATTTGAAAGGTGCAGAAACACTGCATCAAAAATGATATTTAAAATAATAATTAAACATGTTTACATTTTTTCATAAGGTTCTGCTGGGCTTGGCTCCTATGTTATGTAAGGGCTTTGATACAGGAAGTTTAGTCTTTCATCTGTGAATGCACTGTCGTCTTGCAGAACCCACTGTTGCTTACAGTCTTCAGCAAAGGCAGCAATATCTTATATTACCTTATTGATGCTGCAAAGCAACTGATAAATGATAATTTGTTCATGAATAACAGTTGCGAGTTTTTTGGTTTTTTTCTTGCATCTGTTTGTTACATTCTGACTTCTCTGCCATACATTATATAATGATGTAACTTGTCAAAATATCATGGCTGACAATTTTTAAAGCATCCATTCAAAAACAAACAATGCCTCATGTACATCACAGAGATACAACTCCCACTGATTCGGTTGGCCTCAGAATTATGTCATCATTAAGTATTTTAGAAAAATACCACATACATATTTCACAAGAAAAAATACTAAATTGCCAAAGCAGCCCTACAACTATTGCTAGAATTATGCTGAAAATGAATAGTTAAAAAATACATAAATTTTAGAGGTCTTATTTTTGCTGATACAACAATGTTCTAAAAGGTTTCTTGGTCAAAACATCATTGAAAATTTTCTAGCTTTACTATCCAGTGTTTAAACATTTTATGCATCTTCAGTCCACATAGTAATACCAGAGCCTTGTTTTATATTGCTTTAGAGAAGATGCATCCCTTTACAAGGAAGCAGGCTGGTTTATTTCCCAATAAAATCATAATTGCAACACCACATGCTAGACTGACTCATTGGCTATACACTACAATACCACATCCCTGAAGCAAATTAAGAAAGCAAGAAATATTCAACTTTTTACTTTCTGTATTATTTGAATGGACTATTTGAAAGATCTGTATTGTACATTACTATTTTCTGGTGCAGAGAGATGATAAAACCCCACAATATCCCAGTATTTTAACTGGAATCAAGAAGGCTATGTGGCCATGGAATTCATCACACAAACCTGAGAAGACACAGAAATGTTTGGCTTGTGGTTTAAATATGCCAACATGGTCTTAACACGCATAGGTCTTAGGAGTAGGAAGAGGGTTTTTTTTATTTTTTCCTGATTTGTTATGGCCAATGAAATCAATGTATTGTTTCTGCCTCAGAAAAATTCCATAGAAGAGATATGATAAATTAAAAAGATTAGTGTAATTTATGTATGCTATAGCTTTGGTCAATTTTTCTTCTGGCAATTTTTCTACAGTCAAAAAAAGATATTTACCGTAGGTTACAACAAAACTTTATCATCTCCTTTTTGCATAGGAAAACCTCTATGAAGATATATGTAAATTCTCAAGGGTTTCTGTAAATCCTGCTACTTGTAGGTACACTGGGACTACATGAATTGCTCCCTGCATCAATGAAAAGGAAGCAGAATAAGCTTCAAGACTCATACATAGGAGAAATGAGCAAGTGGCAAATCCCACTGTCAACTATCATTCATATATGTTTTTCTGGCATTTAATAAAATGTGAATTGTTTTATTTATAATTCTCACTGTCTGTTCTTAATGTGACAATGAAACCGTGATATGAAAGGGCACAGGAGTACACAACTTCAACTGCACTAGGATAGATAGAAAGGGTATGGTGGGGATCATCTTGCCAGGCAGCGGCATGTACAAATAGGACAGCCCTTCCTCAATGAACTCCAGTGATCCAGCAGTGGAAGTATGCCAGAGCCATTCATGGTAATCAAGCAACCAGAAGTTCTTTCTAACTTTGTCTTTATTTCAGATGAATTAGTCTCAATATGTTAGGGTGTCTCAGTTGAAGAAGTGCTTAAAGCAAAGGTACCAACAGGTGTGAGAAATAGGGCAATGGCTACAAGAAGCTACAGAGATGGTTTTCCTCCCATGTGTGATTTTATTAGTCCATTGAAATTAGAGAGAACAGCAGATCAATTTACAGAATTCCTCAAAACAAATAAATGGATTTTTTTTTTTTTAATCAGATGTCACACAAGTATTGAAGGGAAATACTCTTAAGCAAACAAGTTTAATCAACTCATTTACAGGCCAGAATGTATTGGCATGATCTTCACCATCTCATTAAAATTGTCCTACAGCTCCATCTGACAGGCCATGGCCTGTAATATGCTGCCCCTTTTCCTCAACATAAGCTTCAAAAACTCCAAGTAGCATGGAAAAATGCTGCCTACTAAATACAGATATACTTAAAAAATAAATGAAAAGTGATTTCATAAAATTAGAAAGCTCCTTTCCAAAAGCTTGTAATTTTTTATGGATAAAAGGACACTGACTACAATAGGTGTGTATTTTTTGCACAAGAAATATTCAAGCTTTATGAGCTTTCGTCTATTCTGGAAAAAATCTGATCTATCCCGAGAAAAGCAGAAACAAGACTTTGATAAAAGATAAAGGAATATGTAGAAGATGTTTTATCAAACCTAAAGGAAATTACTCTGTTACTTAGATTGCTGGTGCCCAAACCTGTGTGAGATGTTTATTAGCTATTATTTCTATGTTAAAGCTGTCATACAGCTACAAACCAGCCAAAGCATATAATATTAGCCCTCTGTTGGAATGCTTCCAAATGGACTTTGAAAAGAACTCCATTTTTAGCTTAGCAATTGTAAAATAGCCAGAAGGAAAGCAAAAGAAGGATAATTTTGCAGCTATATAATTTTGCAATGAAAAAGACTTTAAATGTAAAGGAAAAATGAAGACCATTTGTTCAGTACAACAATTTATACAGTAAAAGTCCTTTTATGAAAATTTATTTTAATATGACAAAACCAGCACTAGAACACCAAGATTACACAGTTTTATGCTTACAAGTTAGGGAGATCTAAACTTGAAATCATCCATCAGCAGTATGACAGAGTCTTCAGCTAGATATCTAAATAGTTGTTCTTTTTTCCCCACAGGATAAAATCCACCCGCTCTGTGGATAGCTTTTGAGCATTGCTTTTTATTATCAATCATTCAACATATTTTCCCCATGGATTATTTACTTCCCTCTAAACAAACTCACCAAACTGAATAAAGGGTACCTTTCTTTTTGGGTGTTCAAATTACCCTTTACCTGTTGTATCTTGAAGCTAGAAAGGACAAAGATTCCTGAGTCTTAATTAATTCCGACTTGAATCGCCTACTTCTAATCTGTGATCCTCAAGCTTCAGGCGGGCTGCTGAAACACCCTAGAAGTGCCAAAAATTCATATATATCTCAGCTTTGACATTAAAGTTTCCCAGGAGCTGAAAATTCTGCTTTGGGGAACAAATATGATTTCCCAGCCTTGCGCAGTATGAAGCAGACTAACTTCCGTTCTCCCTGAAGCCACAAAGCACTTCCTAACTGATGTTACTTTGGCTAGGACACCTGGTGCTCAGATTTATGTCATACCTAACATCACACAGGAAAATCAGCAGCTGCCTTTCAAACCTGAGAAAGAGGCCTTTCTTCCCTCCACCTCTCTCCCTCCTACAGCAGCTGAATTATTAGAAAGCGTGCACAAATTTCTGTGACAATAACCAAAACTGTCCCAGCTCCAGAGGAAGAATGAACATGATTTCCTAAGGTAGTAATTAAAGCAAGCACTGAGACAGGGGATGGATGTTAGAGAACTGGGCCCTGTCTCTTTTCAAAGGACAACTTCAGCCTTCTATCACATTATGCCTTAAGCATAAAACAATGAACTGTTTTCTGAAAAAAAGAGCAGTCATGGCTTCCCAGTCTTTGAATCAATAACTTTTCTGTCAAGTTCGGCAAGACTGATTGTTCTCATGCCCACTCAGTGAACTGATAATACTTCCAAGCATAACAGAAACCATTATAATAAAAGTTAGGGGAATGACAGAACATAGGGGATGTCGATCTGAAGACACCATTGCTGTCCCTTTGAAGGCATGGCTTTCACTACCTGGTATTAATTTGCTGTATGATAGATCCCTTGGAACCTCTTCTACTGAAACTTTCAGTATGTATAAAAGAATTGGGGATTTTCTATGCCAGAAGATAATATTCCTAAATCTTTAAAACCTGGAAAAAAGCTTAAATTAAAATATAATACATCCTTAATATTTCCTCATGAACATTTTTGATGGTCACAAATTTCATTGAAATCTGACTCTCATTCAAAGGGAAATTTGTCTTAGGACCACAGGTTTAGCAAGAAGGCACTGAAGTCTTCCTGTGGCAGTAGGCCAAGCTTTGTTACAAATACTAATTTCATTTCGCGAATCACCTGTGAATTGAGATGACATTATTACTTATATTTTACACATCAGATACTAAAATTAAAATGGCCAAAATTGCAAACTAGTTTAGCATCTTTAGGGAGAAGACTTAATAGCTTTTTAATGTGAAAAAATAGTTGTCATTAAACCCAATTGTTTAAGAAGGAAGCAGAATCAAGTGTTTGGAGTTAGGAAACCACAAAATCAAAACTATACACTAAGCATTTTGTATTAAGAGATTTATCCAATATCAGGAATTCTTTTGTTTAAGAAGTTGTTCAAATCTAGGTTTCCTGAGCACTATTCAGTCACTTTAGGATGGTCTCTTCTGTTCCCATAAATCCTTCCCAAACGCGCTTTCATGCTTTGCTCTGTGAGAGTTACTACAATAGCTACTCTACAAGGAAGAAAAAGACTGATTTGTAAAGCCTCATTTTCAAAATTGTGCTTTTCAGGTTCTGAGGTAAAAACTGAGCACCACAGAATTGTGTAATTGTTACTAAGCATTTGAAAATTATGAAATTTGAATTGTTAAAATAATTTATTTTAAAAAATATTTAAGGACAGAACATTAAATATGACATGCTGATATTAGTTAGAACAAGCAAGAATTTTGCTATTGTACCATAAGAATACCAGTATAAACATGGACTGACGCAAATTATTTGCAATTAATTTTAGAATATCCCTAGCCTCTGCACATTTCAAAGAAGGAATTGGGTTCGCTACATTCTATGTATGTACTCTTGCCTTGTGGTCAACAAATTGAACTTTAATCAAGGGAAAGAATCAAATTCTGGTCATTGCCTTTAAATCTTTCATTCTAGTAGTGCTAAGATAACTACAGCTATTCAACAGGTTTTTGGAAATTAAATTTAGACCCAAGAACTTGGTGACAATTCAAAATCATTAATTCCGATTGAGCCAATTTTCATGGGACCAATTAAATGCATAAAGTTACACATTGTTGGAATTTTTGAAGGACCTGAACAATTTTTAGCAAAAATATACCTTTACAAATAAAAATATGAACCAGCTTAAAAACCAGTATCACCAGTAATTATAGTCTTACTTCCAGAAGAAAGGTTATGTTGAACAGAAACATAAGCATTAAATGTGAACAGATTTAATCTGCTAATGTCGTGGTTTAACCCGGCTGGCAACTAAGCACCACGCAGCCGCTCGCTCACTCCCCCCCCCCCCTCAGTGGGATGGGGGAGAGAATCGGGAAGGGGAAAAAGGTTAGAGCCGAGGGCTGAGATAAAGACAGTTTAATAAGAGAAAATAATAATAATAGTAATAATGAGAATGATAACAAAATATACAGAATATACAAAACGAATGATGCACAATGCAATTGCTCACCACCCGCCGACCGATACCCAGCCCGCCCCGAGCAGCGATCAGTACCCGAGCGACCGACCGACCCACCAACCCCCCTGAGCATGACGTTATATGGTATGGAATAGCTCTTTGGACAGTTTGGGTCCTAGCTGTGCTGTACTCCCAGCTTGTTATGCACCTGGCCGAGCAGGAGAAGCTCAAAAAGTCCTTGAGCAGTCTGAGCACTGCTTGGCAACAACTAAAAACATCAGCGTGTTATCAACATTCTTCTAGTACTAAATCCAAAGCACAGCACTATGCTAGCTTCTGTGAAGAAAATTAACTCTATCCCAGCTGAAACCAGGACAGCTAATTTATAGGGATTTTATATATTTAGATTCTACATTGTACCTTGAAAGATTCCTCGTCTCCACGGAGATACACTCAAAGTGTAAGCGACCGTGTCATCTGGTTCTACAGTAATAAGAGGTGCACCACCCACCATTGAAAGATCTGAAGATACCTGTTATAGAGAATTGACAAAGAGAAAAAAAGATCATCAAAAGCAAGTTACTCTTGCAAGAATGCTATAGACACAATAACCATTCTACTTGCTTTGAAAAGTAGAGTATGATATAAAGTGTGCTATTGGTAAGTCCTAACCTTTATGCACCTGAAAAGGATACATACTCTAAGAGTACTGCTGGCATATACAGACCATATCAAGCACAAACGTTGAAGCCATTGCTCAATACAAGTACAGGTATCTCACTTAGACCATGAAACTACTTACATATACATAGTTGCACAGTCAGGCCCTTAATATTTTACATGCCTTTTTTTTTTTGGAAGTGTAACAATGAGGTTTAACAGTAGCGATCCATTGAACTAGACAGAGCAAAGCAAAATCTGAAGTGTTGTTTTAACATCAATTGCTATACCTCAAGTGATATTAAACCATGCTTTTTAGTATGTCGTATTTCGTAAATGACATGTATGTTATGGCATACAGAGTAACTATTTGAACAATGAAAAGAACAATGCCATTTTCATATGCTCAGTTCTAGAGTATGTAAACTATAAAGCTGATTGCAGGAATATAGGCTCAGAGTAATTTTTTAATTGCATCTCATTTCTTTGTTGCTTGTATAAGTTTGCTACAGACAGACTCTATGACCAGCTGCTCATGGGAGAGGCATTCAGGTCTGAGGCATCACCAACCACAGCTGGTAATTATCTGCTTAAGTCACTGGTTGTACAGAAAGCCAGCAGGTGAACCACATGAGTTAGGCAGAGAACCCAGACTGCTGTCTAAAACTGTGGATTTCAAAGAAAGAGGTGTCTAAAAGAAAGCAGCTCAGAACTTTGTCACCTCTTTTATTGCTATTTATGAAAGCTCCTAAAGGCATGAAGAGGTTGTTGTCTCATAGTATGAATTTAATCATAGAAATTCTCTGAATCTCTTTATTGTTGTTCAAAAGACTTCCCAGGGCTAGAAATAACCTTGCTTCTAAGAATCTAGAATCATATGCATGAGCTTGTGTGCAAATTTTAATTATTATGTGCATATATGACAGGTATAAAAATTATTCTGTTTACATTAATTTAAAAGCTCTGTTTACTCTTAAGGTCTTTTTTTCTTCCACCATAATTCTAATCCTTTATGAAAGCAAAGATTCATCTTTACACGCATTCTGCAGAAATCATGCCGGAACGATAGATCTGCAGATTTCTGATTTCTCTTCTGACTACTTTAAAATAACTGAAGTACATATTTTGAAAAATTAAAAAATTATGCTTGACTACAGTAAAGCATTTAACTTGGCTGTTTTAAGTTCTCTCATTTTCATGAAAACTTCTAGAAGTTCAAGTACCAGGCATCAGAAGCTAGTTTACAGATGTTAGCTTTCTAACTGCATAATATTTTCCAATTAAAAATATTCCGTTTTTCACCGTAAAGTAGTTGTGTATCTCTTCTGCTGCCTTGGTACTAAATGAGTTTGATGCTAATTTATAGAGAATGGAATCCTTTTGTAAAGACAGAGGTAGACTTCTTACCTTGAGATATCTCTAGTTAATTCCTTAACTCTGTGCATGAGCTCTCTCTTCATAATTTTTCATTCATTCATTTGATCTATTTAATCCTTTCAACTCTCAAACTCTGGAAATCATTTAATACTACTTGAAATATTTGCTAAAATTTGTCAATTGATTTCACTCTTTATACACCTCTAATTCTCCTTCTTTCTTTCCATGGGTTTTCCACTGTTCCCACTATATCTAACAGTAACTGGACTTTTTCCATCCCATAGTGTTCTTTTCCTGCCCTGTGTCTAAAATTTAGTCATCTGTGGAAAGGGACCTGGGGCTCCTGGTGGACAGCGAGCTCACTGTGAGTGAACAACTTGCTGCTGTGGCAAAAAAGTCAACAGGATGCTGGGTTGCATCAACAAGGGCATCACCAGCAGAGACAAAGAAGCCATTATCCCACTCTACTCAGCACTTGTCAGGCCACATGTGGAATACTGTGTTCAGTTCTGGTCCCCACTTCACAAAAAAGATGCAGGCAGGCTGCAGAGGAACCAGAGAAGGGACACCAAGACGATCAAAGGAGTGGGAAGCCTGCCAGGTGAGGAAAGGCTGAGAGAACTGGATTTGTTCAGCCTTGAGAAAAGAAGGCTTAGGGGAGACCTTATCACCATGTTCCAGTATTTAAAGGGTGGCCATGAAGTAGATGAAGACTTCCTTTTTACAAGGAGTCACATGGAAAAGATGAGGGGTAATGGGTACAAGTTATCCCTGGGGAGATTCCAGCTGGACACAAGAGGAAAATTTTTCACAATAAGAACAATCATCCATTAGAATAATCTCCCCAGGGAAGTGGTGGATTTCCCAACATTGGACACAACATTCAGCTGGACAGCGTGCTTGGGCAATCTTGTTTAGACCGTGCTTTTGCCAAGTAAGGTTGTACCAGATGATCCTTGAGGTCCCTTCCAACCCGGTATTCTGTGATTCTATGATTCTTTCTGTTAATGCTTTGGTTTAATAAAGTTTTTACTAATTAATTTATAACACACTACTCCATTATACTCCATATAATCACATTACTCCAAAACATATATGCTTCTAATGTGCTACACAGCCCAATCTCAGAATTTTAAAATGCTGAATAGTTTTTTTCCTGTTAGCCTGCTTTCTGCAATCACATTTCCCAAACTCTTCCTAAAGTTCTCATAAGAAGGTGTAACCTATTGTCACCCATATGAAATGTGAGTGCACTTTACCATTTTATGCAGTTTTCCCTTTGAGGGTAGAAAGATGGCCATGGTATGCTTCAAAATGCCCCAAGTCTAATTGATCAGAGAACTGTGACTGCAAGGTAAACTACAGTACACACCACCCTCCTCACATCCTCTCCAGCAAGGACACAGCCATCATTGCCACTACTTCCTCACCCTTCTTCTGTTTAACTGCTATATACTGAATTGTGTTTCCACAATGAGACAGATCTTAATAAAAGTGCATTTTTTAAGATATTCAGGCAAAATAGCAAAAATACTGGAGTTATTCTTCCTATTTTCTGCCTCTAATGAGATATAATTAAGCTTGAAAGGAAATAAATTTAACAAATTGATGTTTTCTCCATTGTGTTCTGCTGCCAGAATCTAGTGTAAATAAAAACTAAAGTCTTGCTCAAGTATTTTCTGGAGTGAAAGTAGGAATGATTTTAGGATCACAATGAGAACTTTTCACAGAATCACAGAATCGCAAGGGTTGGAAGGGACCTTGGGAGATCATCCAGTCCAACCCCCCTGCTAAAGCAGGTTCTCCTAGAGCATGTTACACAGGACTTCATCCAGGCGGGCTTTGAATATCTCCAGAGAAGGAGACTCCACAACCCCTCTGGGCAGCCTGTCCCAGGGCTCCGTCACTTCCTCATATTCAACTGAAACCTCTTATGTCTCAGTTTGTACCCATTGTCCCTTGTCCTGTCACTGGACATCACTGCAAAGAGTCTGGCTCCATCCTCTTGACTTCCATCCTTAAGATATTTGTATGTATTGATGAGGTCCCCTCTCAGTTTCTCTTCTTCAGGCTGAACAAGCCCAACTCTCTCAGCCTTTGCTCATAGGGGAGGTGCTCCAGTACCTTAATCATCCTAGTTCCTCTCCTCTGGACTCTTCCGAGGAGTTCCTCATCTTTCTTGAACTGGGGAGCCCAGAACTGACACAGTACTCCAGGTGGGGTCTCACCAGGGCAGAGTAGAGGGGCAGGAGAACCTCCCTCGACCTGCTGGCCACACTCCTCTTAATGCACCCCAGGATGCCATTGGCCTTCTTGGCAACAAGGGCACACTGCTGGCTCATGGTCAGCTTGTCATCCACCAGGACTCCCAGGTCCCTCTTGGCGGAGCTGCTTTCCAGCAGGTCAGCCCCCAGCCTGTACTGTATATAATTCAGGAATAAGCAAAGAAAACTTGAAAGACAAAAATCTTGTCCCAGAGGTATCCCAATAGATATGAGCATGCCAAGATAAAAATAGTGAAACTAGCATTTAGGGATGATTCTACACAATAAAAAAGTAAGCACTTGTACCTAGCAACAATATTGGTGCATTACAGAGTACTTTAACTGGAAATGTCCTGGGGAGAGGTGTGCTCACAAACTCTCATGACAACCATGGCACAGGACAGAGGAATTCTAGTGTTCCATACCTGTTCAATAGCAAAAAATTAAGCTGCTTTTCGGATGGAATCTTACCAAGGGTGGATTGGATAGATATACCCATATGCACAGTATTGATACACATAGAAATAGATGGATCTACACATACCCACGCAGAGAATTTATCATCAGGCCTGAATAACTGCAGTTTCTTAAAATAGTGATCAATTTTAAGCACCTGGAAAATACATAACATTGCTGATTCTTACCTACAATCTTTGTGAGTATCCTATTGCCAAAAAACCCAATCATATCAATACTAATGTTGTCTTGTAAAAACTTTCCTACTGGTAGTTATTCCATTCTTGAACATCTTTTGCACATTCCTGGGCATAACTATTAGAAAATGCTCCAGGTGACCTAATGGGTGAAATATTTTTTAACTGTATAAGTGAAGTAGAAAAAGAAAAACTCCCACTTTGATGTTTATCCCTATTTCCTAGCAAGTCTATCATCTTCAAAAATATGAATTTATTCTTCTCATAGTTTATGTATGAATTATGCCCATTTACAAAGATATAAGGACATTCTGGAAGAATGCTCTTCATTAATAAAATTCCATATAAATCTGGAAATAATGTAACAAATAATAGAATTAAACATTTTTAAAAATATATAATAATTATTTACTATTTAAGTACTTTACAATGTATAAACCAAAGCTACATCATACTGTGCAATTTAATTAAGAAAATACAAGAAAAAAAGGAGTTTGATAGACTACTAAAATAAATTGTCTTTCATTACTTCTTAAGATCCGGAAAAAAAAATTAACAAAACTCTGTTGATAACTAGTAAAATACTTTGTCACTACTCACATTTTCACAAAATCTAATAAACAACTACCGCAATAAGCTGAAATGGAACAGAACTTCCAATAAAATTTCTGTATTGAAGCCTGGATCCACATACCATTATCAGTCCTTCAATTCCATAACAAAAATAGATGTTTTATTTGCACAGGTTGTATTAGAAAGACAATGTGTGACATAATTAAGAAACAGCAAAACTCTTCAAGTTCCTGTAATAATTATCATGCAATCACTACAATTAATTCAGTGAAGAAATTTTGGCTTTCAGTAGCTACAAATTCCCCTAAATCCACATAATGTATGTCACATCCTTTCACTATCAATCAGAAAATAAGAGTACCACAATGAAACCAAAATGTAAATTATTATTAATGTTATCATTGGGACCCTGAAGAAAATTTGCACAAATCAAAAAATCAATCCATCTCCAAGTATTATAGCATTCTCCATTGGCTTATACCTCAAGTCATTATTTACACACAGCCAGAAAGTATAAATGCAGCAGATTTGTAAAATGTTACAATTTCAATCTAATTTATCAGTCACAGATTTGAAAACTCATTCTGCAGAAATGCAATATGGCTATTTAAGATGAATAGGAATGGAAAGTCAATCTCCAACATTATAGTAGTGAGCTGAATGTCAGATAACACTTCAAGACAAAGTAGTAAACGGATGTACAGAACTTAATCAAATACACTTATATTCCACTATCTCTTTGTATAATGAAGTTAGAAAGTAATATGCTCAATTTTTCCATTTTAAAATTATTTCTTGGGTCTGTTTAACAATATTCATAGAGTCACAGAATCGTAGAATGCTTTGGGTTGGAAGGGACCCCTAGAGGTCATCTAGTCCAACCCCGCTGCAGTGAGCAGGGACACCGCTAACTAGATCAGGTTGCTCAGGGCCCCGTCCAACCTGGCCTTGAATGTTCCCAGGGATGAGGCCTCCACCACCTCTCTGGGCAACCCATTCCAGTGTTTCACCACCCTCATTGTAAAGAATTTCCTCCTTATATCCAGTCTAAACCTACCCTGGTTTAGTTTAAAACCATTATCCCTTGTCCTGTCACAGCTGGCCCTACTAAAAAGATTTTCCCCATCTTTCCTATAGGCCCCCTTTAGGTACTGAAAGG
The DNA here is from genome assembly GCA_034008185.1 of Gorsachius magnificus. NCBI lineage: Eukaryota > Metazoa > Chordata > Aves > Pelecaniformes > Ardeidae > Gorsachius > Gorsachius magnificus. The sequence goes on from CM067081.1 coordinate 93,695,065, forward strand.
CCGCAATCAGGTCTCCCCACAGCCTTCTCTTCTCCAGGCTGAACAAGCCCAACTCTCTCAGCCTGTCCTCATAAGAGAGGTGCTCCAGCCCTCGGATCATTTTTGTAGCCCTCCCCTGGACCCGCTCCAATAGGTCCATGTCCTTCTTGTGCTGAGGGCTCCAGATCTGGACGCAATACACCAGGTGAGGTCTCACCAGAGCAGAGTAGAGGGGCAGAATCACCTCCCTCGACCTGCTGGCCACGCTTCTCTTGATGCAGCCCAGGGTATGGTTGGCCTTCTGGGCTGCCAGCACACATTGCTAGCTCATGTCCAGTTTTTCATCCATCAGTACCCCCAAGTCCCTCTCGGCAGGGCTGCTCTCGATCCTTTCTTCCCCCAGCCTGTATTGATACCGGGGGTTACCCTGACCCAGATGCAGAACCTTGCACTTGGCCTTGTTGAACCCTCATGAGGTTCACACAGGCCCACCTCTCCAGCCTGTCCAGGCTTCTTTGGATGACATCTCGTCCTTCTGGCGTGTGAGCTGCACCACTCAGCTTGACGTCATCTGCAAATTTGCTGAGGGTGCACTCGATCTTGCTGTCTAAGTCATTGATGAATATATTGACAGGCTCTAGTTATTAAAAACTTAATGCTCCTTGACACTAGGCCAGAACTGGGTCTGTGAGAGTCACTGATCAATCTGATAACCAGATTTTTTTCAATACTGTCAAGAATGACAAATGTTTTGAAAGAAGCCGCCATTAGTTTCCCTCATCTTCCTTTTGGTGCATACCTTGCAAGTTCCTGAGTTATTAGGAATTCATTTAGTTCTTGTAATCACTATTATTTTGCTACCGGCATGTTAAAACACTGAAATAAAACATCTTTGCATTGCACTGAGTATATTCCACAAATAATTTCTGCTTGTTTAGCTGCAATCTGGAGTTCTATATAATGAAGAGTGCTACATAATCCAGATTCGTAAGCCAGCCAGGCCACTTGTCTGGACCTGTCTCAAGAAACAAAGCAGGCCTAAGATCTTACTATACCCTTACTTGATCAAACAATTTCATAACTAGTAATGACAAAAAAAACCTGCCAACAACCACAGTCATTCTTGCATTCTGTAGGCCTTTCTACCATTAATTATTGCTATGAAGAATGCTTTTTCTGTAGTGAAGTCTGTTACAGAATTTCTGGTAGGCAATGTGGAAACCAAAAGGATTGAAATTGGATGGGCAGATAAAATTAGAAGGATTATGGCATACACAGATTTACTTCTGGTTAAATAATACAAACTTGATGACGGTATAGGACCTTCAGCAATCAGGTTACTAGAGTTGCATGGAATTTATTCTCAGGAAATCTCACATAAATTACCAAACAAGACTCAGTCTGAACAGGGAAGCACCTCATTAATGGTTTACAGTATATAATTTCAATATTTTGAGAAATTTGTAATAAATACCCAACCTTCTTGTCTTTCTTTCATTGACATTGTAAAGATCTAAAATGGATACATAGAGGGTAGAGAGAGAAATGCACTGAAGAACAGGGGATTTCATAGTCTTTGATTATTTATTTGTTCTACAATACTTCGGGAAATTACTAACAGTTTGTATAACCTACTACCTGAAAGGTAATTTAACTGAGCTTTGAGATTCCTCTAGAGAGTTTACTTTAATGACATCTATTTTGAACAGCACTGAGAAAAACAGTTACACAGGTTTATATTTTTACTGCAAAACCAAGCCTTGAAAGAATTAGGCACCTTTATAGCTAAAGTTACTACCAAAGGTGTCGTTAGAAGCAGCCAACAACACACCAGGCAATTATTTACATCCAGCAGACATACTTTTATATAAAAATCAAAAGAAAATGATATAAAAAATTTTGTCATGAGACTGACAGATTGGATTTTATAGAAATACTTTACACTTCCTACTTTTGTAGGATGATTTGAAACTAATTTTACAGCCACTAAAAACCACTTACATTGCAGTCACTAGCCTTACATTAATTCAGCATCAGAGAAGGATGTCTTCTCTGGCTGACGTTATATGTGCACAAATTCTTTATGAATACTGTTGTAATGCTTTTTCAGAACCAGGAGTAACTTAATCACAAGAAAGACAATTTTTATAATATTCCCTAGAACCAGCCATGAAGAGCAGAGTGGCTGTATTTCCCTAAGGTTTACGTATCTATCAGTAGAATAAAACATTCATAAAACATTCACATTTTTTGAGAAATTTATGGAAATTGTCTTTCTAATCACAGAAAGCTTTGTGGGCACTGAAAGTGGTTTGCTTAGCATTTTTAAAGGTAGACTGATGGAGTCAAGCACGTGACCTCCACTAAATTCCAAAGGCACTTCTTCCCTCCCTGACTCTCTTGATACATATTAGTGATGATTGCACAGACAAGCAAACCACACATACAAAAATTATTGCTCCAGCCATGAACACTCTAGATATGTTTGAAATGGGAAAAGCATTATTCAGTGAGAAGAGGGCTTTCTTAATAGAGGAAAGGAAAGAATTATTTCCCTCTTCCTCCTCCCAGATTTAGCTTTCATTTTCAATAGTCACTTCTGCAGTAGTACTCTTATTTTGTTTGAAGCTATTAGATATATATAGTGAATACTGAGAAAGAGGGTAGCATATATACATTGTAGTTATTTTTTAAATTAAATTAGTTTTTATTAAGTTTATAGTTTAATATATTTTGTTATTAAAGTGGAATAGTGAAGCTAAATTTACACCTCAAAGGCAAAATTATCCAAGTACGAATTCATCTAAATTACTTATTGCTAAGTATTCATTGTGCAGTATGAATGAGTTTATGGACACGCCTGTAAATTACAATGCTCGTCATCTACCTGCACATTTTATACCATTCCTTGTATAAGCCGAGCTTTATTACTTCAGCAAATTAAATATGTTTTTTAAAAATACCATGTATGTCCCAGTTTATCTGAGAGAAGTTACCTCATATAGCGGACACACTCCATCAGTGGAGGATGTATGGGGCAAATCAACCAACAAATTCAATAATGAAGATATTCACTAGCCAACAAAACTACAAAAGATCCCATCAAAAACATTTCTAAAACTATCACTTTTTGGATTATCTTTGTTCTCTCTCCACCAAAGCTGACAAGATTTCCTCTACCTAATCATCAACTTAGCTAAAGGACAATATGGTAAAATTTCAAAGCTGCTGGATTAAAAAGGAGGAGGAGTTACTGGGCTCTCAGCAACTATCCCCAAGGGAAACACTGACAAAGACAAAATCACAGTCTGTTGTGCCCTGCTTCACAACAGACTATCCAGAAATTACAGTAATCAGGCAGCATGGAATGAACAACAACAACAACAAAATTAGTATCATTTCTTTTTCCTGTTGCCCTTTGTGCTATACACTTCCAAGTAAATAAAGTTTATTTTGCATTTCTAGCAAGGTTGTTGGTCACAGTTCCCTCTTAGAGGAGGTTTTCCCCTTTCTCTTAATAACTATAGATAATGGCAGTCATGCTCTGGATTTACTGATTAAATCCTCATTTACCGACTAACTCTTTGGGAATTAAAAGCAAGCAAATGATCTTCACTCAATACAATAGCACAAGACACTATGTGACATCTGCTGAATAGTGCTGGAAGTGATTAATATTGTTTGTTTTGTTGAGAGGACATTTTCCAGACACTGGTAGGTTTTGTAATCATGCCTTTTCCAACAATTCCAGCCCACCTTGCTTCAACAACTCTTCTGCAACAGCTTCTGGGTAAAATCCTAGCATAGAGAAAATATATCAAATAACTGGCCTTACCACTTCTCTCCCAAAAGTCTCAGAGCAAAAAGAGCACACATCGGACTGTCAAGCAGTACTCCACAGAGGCAAAAAAAAAAAACACAACAAAAAAATCCACGACAAAACCAACGAAGAGGAAGAAAAACCCCACCCGAAAACCAGATATTGGTACCCAGAGAACACCGTCAAGGAAGTCAAAGTTCAATCAGACCCGGCTCACCCTGGAATAGTCAAAACTGTCATAAATCCATTTAATGCAAAGTTTCTGAAAAAGACATACAATTAAAAATTTTAATGCATCCATTTTGAAGTTTGATATTTTAGTATCTTTCACTTTCATTGGCACAAAAAATATTGAGTTCACACAGTGGGAAAGCCGAAGGAAGAATTCTGTTGTCAACTTTCAAAACCATTAATTTCTTTCAGAAATAAAAGTACAAATGTATTAGAAATGTAAATGCATTCACATCTAAAAAGCTAAGATTGTTGAAAAGTGTCAAAGCTGGTGATGCCCAAAAAATACATTTCCTGCTTTGTTTAGGGGGGTTAATAATGAGTCAAAAAATAGGAACATGAAGCTGGACCCTTTTATGATATACAAAGTTTATTAAATGTAAATCCCCTGTAAGAGTGAAAAATTGGAGACTAGCAAGACTTTAAGGATTTCACATTGCCACAAATTCCCATCAAACCAATAAAAGAGTGCTACTGGTGATGATGATCATGATCTCTCTTTATAAAATAAGGTGAGGCCACCGTCTACCAATACCTGTCATTTTGAGTAAAGCAGCATTTGGTGCTATTGGTACCAAGGCTGAGAACAGAAGATCACTCATTTTACAAGTCCACACTAGTTCACTAGTCAGATTTTATCTTCTAGAATCTACATTATCCCCTTTTCCTTCCTTTGCCCCAAAATAAAAACTACAAAAAACCCCACAGCACCCAAAACCCTCAGTTCAAAAATACATATTTAAATATGCTGACAATTTTTAGGGCACACTCTCCTGCCTTGTTTTGCCCTCTTAGCAAAGACTATACAGCCATAGTATATAGATGCTGTCTACTCTAGATGTAAATGCCATAATAAAGGCACAAAGATGGCTTTTACTGAGCAAGGTCCAAGACGTTCTTGCTCAGAAACCACCTCTGCAGCTGAGATTAAAAGCAGAAGTCATCTTTTTTGCCCTAATGTACATTCCATCTCTGCTGGTATATGACATAGGTTCCTATACGTGGATAAGGAAGGGAAAGAATACTACTGAAATACTTTTCTCACTTTCAAATTAAACATGCAGACAAGATAAATAGTAGGAAAATTGTGCAGTTACAGGAATACAACAGTGGTTTTAAATACAAGAATATGTTTTGCGTAAATACCGGTATAAACTATATATAACTAAACCAGTGAAAAATAAGAATTATATTTAATAGTAAAAAGATGTGCTCGAGCAGGGAAACTAACAAAACTATTTTCTAAGAATTTATATCTTATGTCCTTCCACTGAAATCACAACTACCTCAGCATCTCCTACTCCATCTCCCCAGTGACCCATTGCCCTTCAACAACTCCAGTTTGTTATTTCCTTTAAATTTTCTTTCACATCAACAAACATACAAAGTATTCCCAACTGCCTCCAACATGAAACAACAGCTGGGCAAAAGACATTAACTGCTATAACTGTTCCAAGAAATGCAAGTACTGACTGGCCAGGCCATTGGGCACAGAGAGATAGTGAGCTCATGCTGCAATCTTTCCCTTAGTAGGATAATATTTTTTGTCCTTTTCCTGTAATATTCCAATGCTTTATGAAGGTTTTAGAAACCCTGTATTCTCAAGCCCCTTCTTTGATGTCAAAACTGATGGAATTGGCCACTGGTTTCAAACCAGTGAGGAACAAGTCAGGAAAGACTAGTAAACGAAGAGTGCAATTGTAGAAGCGTTGTCCCCTTAGGAACCAGACTAAAATCCTTGGAAATTATAGGCTACCTCACAGTCTTCTTGACTATAAACATATCCATATAGTATAAACTATAGTTCTATATATTTTCTCGTGGATACATAAATCTTAATAGTATATGTACAATTACAGTAATATTTGCTATCATAATACATAATTCATAGGTCCTTGGATAGAAAAATAGTTGTCAAATTATTGCGGAAATTTACCTTGTATGTTAACTTGTTCTTGGTATAATTGGGCACCCATAAAATTTTTTGAGTGACCTTTCTCACTTGGCAATCTATCACAATATGATCCTGTGCCAGAGGTTTCTTCCCTATTCCCTTAAGGCTAAAGATGTTTTCGGTGCCAGCTGTATCATTTCGCAGAATAAGCCTTCCCTATGACAAAGAAAAAAAAAGAAAAAAATAAGTTTCAGCACTGTAAAAGTCCCCTTTGGCTGCCAAACCAACTCCTTTAGTCTATTAATCTTAAATCCAGGTGACAAAACATGCTTACAGGAAAGTGTTCCTATTGACTTTTCTAGTTCTTAAGTAAACGGCTGTTAAACAGAGAACAAAACTAAAGAAACAAAAGACTTTATTTTTAATTTTTCTAAATTATGAAATTTAACAATATAAAGCCTTCATACCTCTAGATTTTATACCTCTTGGCTTCTTCCTGGAAAACAAATATTCAAGAAAATATGTTCTCATGCATCCTTGTTCCTCATACAAAATATAACTTTGCTTAATCATTTCCATCTGTTGTTCAAAATGTTCTTCATAATTGTTTGTTGTCAAAGGATTCAGCGCTTCCAGCTTTTAATAATTTTATAATACTGGATTTCTAAACTACATTATATTTGGTTGGTAATGTATGCAGAAGGATTACTGATGTTTCAGAGAGCAATTTTTTGTGTGTGTGTGTGTGTCTTTGGCAATTCACAAATTTGAATAGCAGTCAAAATCTCTCAGCTAGTATACAGGGGAAAAATACATATATAGCTTCTTGCTAAAGTTGTCATAACCTTTGCTCTGCTTTTCATTTTAGCATTCACAACAGTGAATGCTCTGCTGGAAAAAGCAGCTTCTAATTAGTGGCTTAACTTTTAACAGAAATTATTTTACATAAACATAAATTAATTTCTGATGTATGCATGCAATGAGAAATACTCAGTGGTACTACTTTATTACTTAGGTAATGAAATGCAATTTAATAAATGTATTTAAATTCAGACTAACACAATGTACATTTTTGTGATCAAAGTTCATTTTTTCACTTCAGATAGCAGGCAATCTTTCAATTTCTGACCCTCAAGCAGAGGCTTAATGTTAGTAACTGCTTAAGCACTTTCATAATTTGGACACTGATATAAATTTTATTGACAGAAGCATCCTTTCCAAATGTTGTAACTGATTTCCCTCTTACCATTGTTACGCACTCAGCAGTAGGCTTGAACATGAGAGGATACAGAACTGTTTCGCCTAGACCCACATTTATTAGAGGAGGCCCATAAAAACCATGTCCTTCCAAAATTGCTTCAAGTTTCCACTCCTGGCTGGACATGTTACTCTGAAATCAAAGCAAAGATGTAAATTAGATTATGCATTTAAAGCTCTTAACATGCATTTCAGCTTTCACTTGCAGTTATCATCAAATCAGAGCACAGTACTCATCTTCCTAAAGTACTGACTTAAAGCACCTTTGGGGAGAATAAAACAGTGTATTTTAAAAATGAATTAAGCTAATAATAAATCCCTTATTCCTGGCAGCCAGAGGTACTGGTTACCAATACTATTAGTTGCAATACTGTCAGCAGAAATACTCATTAGAAGAATGTGTACATGATATAGTTAATGGTCAAGATGGAATTTCTAAGTATCATTATGAACATTTAAAGTATCTTTATGGTGCTGTTTAATGATTCCCAAAATTCTGTCCCTTTTCCATGTGTCAAAAATCTTAGTGTACCTCTTTAAAGTGCTGATGTGGTGTAACAGCATATATTTGGCTACTGACAGTATTACACAATCAGTCTTGCTTACGAAACAAGGACTCAATCTCCGAAGGAGTTTTTACAGTCCTATGTTCTCAGAAACTGGTCTTTCAAGAGATTAATCTATTCTACAGAATGCCTGTCCTGAGTAGTATGAAAGCCTATTTAAGAAACATGTTTGTCTTGCATCCACATGTATCGCAAGACTGCTTGAATATGGTAGAAAGTAAGATATGTTGTAATACATGTTTGAGGGCTGCATAAAGATAGTAAAACTAAAATGATGCTATCTGGCCTCCTACTATTTGAAGGAACCAGATGACTAAACATAGAGTCTTCAAATATGTTAACATTCATCTGAAAAAGAAGATAAACTGTCATTCAAACACTAACACATGCCTTGTCAAAACAGAAGATTGATATGTTTTATCAAGAGAGGAAGAAATCCTTTGACCCATAATGGTCTTTATCCATGAAAAACTGCATATAAATGTCAGAGATAAACAATGGATTTGGGGGAATAGAGATGCTACTTGCATACCAATTTCCTTCTTCAAAAGTCTCTCAAGCTCAGCTATCTTAACCTCAGAAACTAAGAACCACCTGTGGTCATCAGAGCTCACCCCACAGCACAGCACGAGACCTGCAGTGTATCTAAGATTTTATTAATATGTATGATTAATGTTAAATTCTTAGTTGTTAAGAGGTAAATTTCCTAGTAGTTGAGCACAAATGCCTTTTTGGAATGTTGAGATTTGTATAGTACATCAGTTTTTTAAAATACTTCCATCACTGTGGTCTCCAATTCTGTAATAACACAGTTACATGATCTCTTGTAGAAAACATGAGGAAAAAAAAAAGAAGTGATTAACTGGTATCCTCATGCTGAAAATAAAATGAAAGAGAAAAAAAGGCATCAAAAGATTACTTTTATTCTTATGCTTTTTTTTTTTTTTTCTCCACAACATCAGGAACAACTTTATGCCTTTGAAAAACAGTTTGACCAGTTTTAAAACTGGCAGGTCATCACCCTTTGCTAATCTCCTGTTTTAAAAGAGAGAGGAAAAACATCACCATGATTGTTCTTTGGTAAGGAAAAGAGGAGGACAGTCAATATTTGGGGGCTTACATTTTATTTTCAATGCTTTCTAGTGCCATTGGTATCAGATGCTTCCTTTATCCACACTAGTGATGACTACACCAATTAAGTATTCCTTCTTAATCTCAAACACAAAAACTTGTCAGCTGAAGATATACTGTTGACAAACATGGTCACTTTGAAATTCTTCCGTTACAAATCCTTCTAATACAGCATGAATTTGTCAAAAACATCTCTAAAGAATGATATTCAGGTTAACCACAAACATTTGAAGATTCTAATGTTAAATCCTACTCCCTTGAACTTGTGCATTAACAAACAGTTTTAATTACTTAATCATCTAATTCTTACAGGATTCCTACTTAATGAGAAATCTTATCTGAAGCCTGTTAAGTCAATAAGAAACACAATTAATGCCAAGGGAGTTAGAATCTTTTCACAGCATGGTAGGTGATTAAATCCAATATAGATAATAAGGCCGCATATATAGGACCTATATCTCTTTCACTGGAGAGACTGAAAGCGAATGATGGAACAATTAAATTCATCTCATGGTTGAGGGAATTATGGAAACTTCAGATGCTCAGCCTTAATTCCTATATAAAAAAAAAAATAAATTACAGATCTCGGATTCAGGTGGGTTCTTATTCTGACACTAATTCACTGCGTGGCTTTAAGCAACTCACCTGACCATTTTATTTGTTCCATTTATAAAGTGTTCCACCTACCACACAGTGCTTTGAACGAAATATTAGGTTCCTTGTCTACTTCCAGTATTTCACAGAGCATCCACAGTGTGGTCTTTCCCCAGACATTAAGACTCCTTGTTTGAATCTGCCCTCACTCTTTTGTCTACAAAATCTCAGAATATTTTTTCTAAAAATTAACTCACTACTATTCCTCAGTGACTTTAATATCAAAAGGTTACATCAAGTACATAGACCAAACCATCATTCAAATCTCAGGAAAAATTTTACCATTTCTATCTCTTAAAGAATCTTTACCCTTTCTCTTGCAACTTAAGATCCTTCCCTATCATTTTTTCCTTTAAATCAGAAAAAATCTCTACATTTTGAGCAATAATCTTCGGAGGGACGTGATATTCCAACCTACACTCCACTCCCTGGTCTTAATTCTCATATGTCAAATGTTTCATATACAAAATAGATATGATAAAAGTATATATGATATAATGCCTATGCTTGCCATATTTTTTAAATTGTGTGTAATCTAGTACCTCTATTGTATTCCTCAACATCTCTCCTTTTTTTTCCAGAAACAATACATTTATTCCCTAGGTTAAACAACTCTTTTTTTACATTCAGTGAGATAACATTATTAAATAGCAGCTTAACAATTGTCAGGACAGAAGTGAAATATTAGAAATAAGCCCATCAAACTAATAATTTACTTTAAGAACTTCCAGAAACTATTTTTCCCAACAATCTTTATATTACATCCAATATGGACTCTGAGTAATAATACTCAAGTCAGTATTTACATGCATTTGTGCATTTTAAAACTGTAAATTTCAACAGTATTGATTCAGAGTCCAGTTTTCAAAAATCCTGAATCTTAGTTTAGTTTCTAGTAGTAAAGCGAACTTACTATTGGAATATCCTGAACCACCGCCTGGTAAGCTGGAGTTAGAAATTCGAGCTCTGCTTCAGCGTGGTCTGTATTCACTACACATTCAATCTCATAGACACGAACATCACAAGAGGACTTCAGGAGAATCTGACAGTGGTAACAACCAGCATACCGAGGAGTGAATTTTATAGGAAGCTCAACTGCATCACTTCTATCTAAAACAGAACCAAAACATTGCAAGGTTGTAAAGCTTTTCAGAAACATTGAATTCACAAGCAGAATCTGGAGAGAGTTCCAATAAACTGGAAGAGAGTCTCCCCAGAAGTGCATGCAACCATTTAAAACAAATAGAATTTTAGGACTCTTATCATATAAGCATAGCCAGTATTCATTTTCCTAAAAAAGGTATATTTAAGCATCTAAACAATGTTTTCTGTTGGTTTTAGTAGTGCACAGAGAGAAGTATTTTAAAAGATCTATTAAATCTAGTAGAAAAATGTAATGTATATGAATTTCTGTAAATATCAAAAAAGTATAGTAGTTACTATACTTTTGTCCACAGTTACTATGAGAGATATCAGAGACAATACAGTATATTTGGCTAACAGTAGCCCAAATAATGACTGGAATTCTGTTAAGTTCAGTAGTTCTCATGAGAGCTACTCATTCGACTTTTCTTATGCCCAATTTTGGATTGAAAGTCTGAGATTCCGAAAATGCCAGGGGTGTCATATTTGGAGCAGAATCATGAAAAGTCCCATTTGCCCAATCCACAGCATGTAGGAGAACTCCCCACAGTAATCTCTGGAGTAAGGAAGAAGCAATACAAACACTGTTCATCTTTGGACATAGACAGGTCTAACAATTCTGCTGCAAAGACTTCCTTTTCGGCTCTTGCTTACAGAAAGGATCAGTCTCTTTCACAGTATTTCAAGCCCTTCACTAGCCGTTGTAGGACACTTTCCAAAGGAGAAAGGAAGGCACATGAGGAACTCTGGTAACTGGACATAAACAGAGTTCTCCAGTCCAACTCTCCCAAGAGTCTCTAAGAAACCCGAAAAACTACATGAAGACTGCAGCTGAAAAACTTCACTGCAGTTTTATATGTAAAAAACCTGTTTCATTTCACTGTTTTCCAAGGTTAGAAACCAACGCCTAAAGTTGGAAAAAATTATGAGGAAGGTCAGAGACAATGTAGTGACACAACAGAAGCTGACAGATAAAACTCCAAACAAATTGCTTCGCCCTGAGGGGGAACACCTGACAAATTCTTGTGGAATTTCCCTTCTTCCTTAATTTATCTTATTTTCTGATGAAACGTACAACAACTGGACTCAAAATGTTCTAATATCTTCAATGATGACTACCGAATTTTGAAAGTGTGATCAATCTTCATTTGTGATGCTGCTTATATTGTTTCACAAAGCAATGCTCCTCATATTCAGTTCTCACGTCTTGTAAATGAACAGCAAATTGAAGCTTTCTTGTTGCCTTATGTCACCACCACTACAGTTTTTTCACAAAAATAGCTCACGTTCAAGAGACAAATCATACAGAATGACATTATTAATCTTTCAACATTACAAGGCTATCAAAAAGATTATAAATTGCACCTCAGGTTTAACCCTCTCTGAAATAAATTAGTTTGTTCTCTTGTAAAGACAATATTAATGGCCTGGTAATTTTTGAATTATTACTTTTTTTTTTCTATTTTGTCACTAAGTTATTACCCCCATTGGCTATCTTCCACAAAAGTGACCTGAGTTTGTCAGTTGTGCAAGGAATGAAACTGTCTTTTCCATTCTTCTATTCATTAGTAGAGTCCCAAATTTTCTCTGTCCACAAGAATAATTTTATGATGTTGAAACAAAATATTTATTTCAAATTAATGTACACATTTTATATACATGCATTTCAAGATAAAATAGATGTTTACAACACGTATTTGAAGAAAGATAATACAGTGTTTGGAAGCTCCAAAATACTTTCTTGCACTAAATGGAAATTGTAATTACTAATAATTAGGGTTATTTTTCACTGAGTTGGAGCCATCTTTGAAATGCACCCTTTCAAACAGAAATGCCTCCTATATAAAAATTTTAAAAGAAAACCAAGAATAGTCTTCCTACTCATCCTGTTCAATATTTATAATATTTAGTCAGGCATTACTTTTGTTAAATCAGAAAAGGAAGATCTGCTGGGGGGGAGAGAAGGGAGAAGGAATGAAAACAGGTTTCCCATAATTGATTTAAAAATGCAAATGGCAGAGACTTTTTTCAATGTCTTGTCATGAACACTCAGTAGCCGTGTGCATGTATCACATTCAGAAGCCAGTGAAGAACTGTGTGGCACTACAGTAAAGTAAAACAGAGTTTCTTGGGTGTTGGTTGTTTAATAAACATTGCCTCTTAGTATTTCTGAAGAAAACTCGTAAATGCTTTAGAAACAAGCAGGCTATATAGTCACTATGCCAATAGGCAACTGTAATGCTGCCAAGTAAAAAGTTTGCTTAATACAATTTAAGAAACATAGCAAAGCTAAAATCACTTTCTTAAGTCATCTGATACACAGTCCCTACTGAAAAGGATTACCCAAATTATAGTGTTACACTGAGAAAAATATAGTAGATTAATAATTCAGAGTCTCTTTACCTAAAATCACAACACAGCCAGAGCTAAGATCTCTCTAAAATATATGCCCCAAATTAACAAATATCAAAAATTTCAAAAGTGATTTTTCATGATTGAAAGAAGGAAGTGGCTGAGACAAGATCTTTAAAAAATAAACAGAGGGGAAAATAAGGAAGATTAAGCAAAACTTCCTACAAACAGAGAAGAGAGCTAAGAACTAATAAAAAGAGTGCACTGAATGCATAAGGAAGTATTACGTGGAGAGAATCAAAGACCAAGCTTTTATACTACTTACTGCAAAATACTAATTTAATGCAAAGTTATTAATGAAGATTTAATGCCAAAAAGATATAACAAGACCTAGCTAGAGATTTCTGTAGTACATGACAGTACACATTCCTTTCTTCTTACAATATAGAATTCTCTAAGGAAAGAAGTTTTCTTTTAAAAAAAGAGAAAACAAGTAAGCCAGTAGTTGTTTTAACAGAACTCAGGAAGAAGCCATAACAATCTGAATAAATTAACTGCAGGAACAAATATCAAGAAAGTAGAAAATTTCTAACAATTCTTGACAGTTCTGTGGAGAAAGCTTTTTCATCCATTCACTGGTGAGAAGAGAAAGAAAAAAAAAACCAACCAACAATAAAAACCACAGGGCTCTTTTGGATATTCTTTGCAAGTATAACAGCAGGCAGCCAGCATTGTCAGATCCTGTAGTAAGAGGCAACAGGGCTCTGATATTAGCTTTTGATGCTGAATCTAAATTAGATAGCATGGTGGAAAAACATTTTTTCATTGAAAATGCATTGTGGACTTTTATTTCTTCCTGGAAAATTTTAATGCCAAAATAGTACAACCTAGCCATCAAAAATATATGGTTTTAGTTTTATTTTCCTGCCTAGATTTTTATGTCCATCTTTATAAACCAGGAAAGAAACTAAACCATATGGCATAACTAAAAGTATTCTAGGCACATGCTTGCCTTAGAAAATTCAATATACATGCTCATAAAATACAGTAAGTGTATACTTGCTTAGGTGCAGATCCATCGGAAAATTAAAATCTTACCATTGTTTTAAAGAGATGCACAAATTTGTCATTACTGATATAACTTTATCATTATTTATCATTACATGGCAGCATGGTATTTGGGTATTATTACAATGTATAATATAAATTCCGCTGCATTGCATTTGCGTATCAAGTGCTATCAATCATTTACTCCCATATATTTTCTTTCCCATAAAATACTTCTAGTCCAAGTGTATTACTATCAGGTTTCTCCTAATAGTACAACTGGTAATGTAAAGTCCTTTCAAGGCAGAAGATTGCAAAGAAAAAAACAGTTTGAAAAAAGAAAACCAAATAAACAGGAAGCCCTTCTTATAAACACTTGTATGCTGTAGTGTCCGTGAACTGCCACATACAAATGTGTGAGGTGCTCTACCTCAGGAATTTCTATGTATTTCTTTTTCCATTACTCAAAGTTATCACCGGTGTCATGTTACAATATATAAAGGCACAGCCTATTTCAGAAAATTCCTGAATTTCCTAACTGTGGTCTAAATGCTTATTCTTACATCTGGATACCCACCACAATGCTTTAGTTGTAGATATTGATAGCAATAGATCTTGTATTATTTAGGCAATTGCCCAAATTAATCTGTAGAATGTTTCCCTTTCTAGAACAGAGAAGAGCCTATGTATGCCTGAACTTTAATTTCCAAATTTTGTGTGTACTAAAATTATGGTCCTTAATTTTTGTCAAACTTTGGTGCAAATAATTTATGAGTACTCAGAAATCTGATAATCAACTTCCATCTTCCAGAGTAAACATTTTTCTCTTTTCCCTAATCATTCAACTAATTTGTATTTTAGCTTTGATTTTTCAGTCTAAGTTTATTTAATTTGATGCCTAGAAATGTATATTTTTATTTTAGCTTTTGACTGTTTTATTCTTCTTCCCCGTTTGTATAGTTTGACTGCATCAAATATTATTTCACTTTTAATACCAACAGACATAGTACCAGACATTTATCTTAACATTAGAATTTCAACAAATAATTCTTATATTAAACCCTAGTCTGTCAGTTGGAACAAAAGCGTGTATCTTAGAAAAGATTCCACTTTCCTTTTTATAAGACTAAGTGGTAGAAAGATCGTTTTTTCTCTTGAGTTTGTTGCAGTACTTAATAAACCTCACACTCACATCATTTTACAGGTATCATAATAAATTGCTTCATTACAAATCTCTGTGTTATCTAGAAACCGCTATGCTTTCTGCAAAGAGCCCTTTATAGTCAGACATATTCTCCATTTTTAAGCACTTACAGGTAACCTGAACAGGACGTCTTTCCCTCGGAGATCACTGAGAGATCAAGCTACTCAAGTTTTCAAGACTTTGAAATAATTGCTATAGCACTTCCTTGAACCCTTCCTCATTTGTAACCTCTCTTCTGAAGCACAGAAACCAGAACTGGATATGATGTTCCAGTAAGACTCTCCCTTCTGTAGAATGGTAACACCATCTTTCAATACCTATACTGTATTTTTCCAGTTATGCATTGAAGGATCCTTGTTTTTCAAAATTTTCAAAAAAATTCCTTCATGAAAGAGTGAGAGGCAGCTGAAGTCAGAAAAAGACAGAGTGAGAAATAAGGCTGAAAGCTTTCATTCACACTGTGAGTTAAGTACTCTGTTACTTTGCAGATTTCTTAAACAGAGACATTACTTTGCAAAACAAAGCCCTTCCTCTCCTTTCAACCTATGTTATTTAATCTTTCATACATAACATTATTTAGTATTAAAACCACATTGTTCAAATAAGTCAAACTTCTGAGCAAGCTCTTCTGCTTAGTTAAAGCTGGTCTTTCATTAACTCCTGAAAAGACAAATAGGATGGATTTTTGTTTTGGTTTTCACAGTTTTACCCAAAAATCTGTAGCCATTTCCTTCTTTCCCCACCGTAATCACTGTTGTGGTACTAGACAGGAGCAGCAAATATACACTAGATAAACTGCTTATAAAGTCTATTAAACAAAGGTAATATAATAGCACTGACTTGTCAAACATTCTCCTTACTTGCCTCAAGTTGCACCAGGGCAGGTTTAAGTTGGACATTAGGAAAAAATTTCTTCACTGAAAGGGCTGTCAAGCATTGGAACAGGCTGCCCAGGGAAGTGGTTGAATCCACATCCCTGGAAGTATTTAAAAGACGGGTAGACATGGCACATAGGGACATGGTTTAGTGAACAGCAATGTTAGGTTAACAGTTGGACTTGATGATCTTAATGGTCTTTTCCAACCTAAACAATTCTATGATTGTAAGAGCATGTTCTTTTACATAGATACAGTTCTATAAATTAAGTCTGCATGGCAGGAAATCAAGATTATAAACATATATATGCATTGCGAAGTCAGTGACACCGGCAACTAAATTAAAAAGTTTCAAAACATGTATCTTTACAAAATAGTAGCAAAATGTACTAAATTTTAAATTACTGCTTTATCCTAAAGGTGCATAGAATACGTGAAGGCAAATGGATACTTATCAAGTTACAACTCTGGTAAAACCTCTCTGTTCAAAGTTTCTTGTGTTTTCACCTTTAGAAGGAAGATAGGGAGCAACCCTGAGACAGCACAACATTCTTCCAGTCACAGCATGGGACAAGTCCAAATATGCACATGATAACATATAAATAAAACTAATTTAAAAAAAAAATGAAAAAAAAACCCAAAACCTACAATGAAAGGAAGTCAAAGTCTTCCTTCCAGATCCAGCAATGATGAGAAATGGGCACTGCCAACTCCAGATCTATTACTGGCTTTAGCGAAGCAGTATCTTCTAAGCCTCACAAATGCAATGGTCTCAATATTGCACCAAAGACAAAGATAAGCCTTGACACTGACAGTCATGCAAGCAGGTGTCAGAGTTCACTGATGAAAACCTAAATCACATATGAGCATCCTAACCCCTAAAGGATTCATTTGCCAAGTAAGCTTGAAGCCTTTGTTGTCTATCCACCCATTGTTCTCCTAGGCACACTCCAGGTTTCAGCGAATCTTCTGGATCTCAATTCTGACCAGAGAATGAGGTAAAGGATACTCTGGTATGTTTTCTGAGGATTAACATCCTTCTTCACCACAGAAGTAAGCCTATTCACACCCCAGAATAAGAGAGAGGCCTTCCAAAAATGTTTCGTAATACAAAAAATCCTGTAGCGAATACAGCTATTCTCCACTGAATTCATTATTGCAGGTATTAAATACAACCCGTCTAGTATTTAAATCCCTCTCACTTTTGCAAGACCAAAATAACTTTTTACTAATACATACATAGTAGAAATACCTATTTAATAGATACAGATGGAATGAAAATTATTAAGATAAAGGCATATCATGATTATTCAGAGCCACATTTTGAAACAGAATCGTATTTTAAATAAATCCCTTTTGTGAAGGAAGAGTAGAAAGAGATGCTACCACATACACTTTTTAATCCCATTTGTGCCTCACTATCCTGAATGATTAAGACCACCAAATGTAATTAAATTTTTATTACTATACTGTCAGTTAAAATGCAGAACTGAATTCTGAAAGTTAACATGATAAGGAGCTAGAATAAAACCTCAAAAACAGTAAAATGAAAAGATAACAAAATTTTTGTTGTGGGACAGTGACTATGTAATTTTGCTTTAAAATATTAAGACTTTATTTAGTTAAAAAAAACCCTAAGATGAAGGAAAATTTATACAGCATGTGGATCACGGAATACCAGGAAGAAATAACAGATTTACTGATAATTTTTGACTGAAGAATAGATTTAAAACCCTAGGAAATTGCTTTGGAGACATAAATAAATAATTAAAAGATTAAAAAATATTGCACTGATTAAACCCAATGCTGAGTAAGTGTATCAGACAACATTTAGAAGCCATAGAAAAAAGGAATAAGGTTGATCACATCATGAAAAAATATTAATGAAATTTAAAACATAGCATATAATTATCAAGAAAATATATATAGTGATTAGAAAATATTACTAACATGTAAAAGCTCATATGTAGATGATAGGGTGTAGGTAAATATTTTTATTTAGCTATCTGATATGTCTATATTAAACACAAAAAGAAAAAATTGAAAAGTATTTTTCATCTCTAACAGTAAGAATAATGTATGCCAAATAATGATTTAAAATTTAATTTTTGATTGTTAGTTGTTCTGCATTTTATTTATTGGAAAGTATGGCAATGAAAAGATAACATCACATATTTCTAACTACAGAATATAATTTAGTCTACATAAGAAAAATACTGAGATCAAATCCACATTATGGACTCAGTTATTCATGGTTAACTTTTTCATATATTTATACAGAATCAAAAACCATCAGGTTTGGGGCTGCCATGTTAACTGCTGAAGATGTAGATTTTGGGGCAGAATACAAAACTGAGACCCTCTTTGCTAGGGAATGGGAATGATACCCATGTTTAGGTATTTCTTTTTCTTTTTTAAATTGCTAGTAAATGTCAGACTAAAATTCAGTAGTCATACCAATCTGTGTATTTACTGGGGTCCTCTAAGTGAAACTGTTATATATAATGAAGAGAAAAAATAAAATATATTTATATTGTACAAGCTACGTACTGTTCATTATTACTGGCAGAAACAGAATTTATACCCTTTTATGTTAGACAGAATATAAACAATAAAAAGAATAATAAAACCACCTATCTCAGAGGCATAGAATATGAAAAAATAACTTCCCTATTCCAACATCAACAGGTACAATACATGCAAACATCTGATCATAACACAACTATATCTTGTTATTTCCACATTTAGCGTAACACATACACTTACAAATAGACAAAAAAAAGGGGCTACAGGGGAAAAATAGGTCAACAGTACCTTAAACCACTTGGTTACATAAAATTCTGTTCTACAATGAAGGGGCTGTATGTAGTATGACAGTCAATTAAACCTGCTGACTGTGTTGCTGAAAAGCTTATCACAACCCTTTCTTAATTTTCTCCGATTTCATTAGAAGTCAAAGCTTTCTTAGGAAAGAAAAGGAAGCAGAATAGAAAAGACAGGTTTGATAAGAACAAATTATAGGAGCAGGTATACCTTATCATAGCTACATATTAATGAGTAAAACTTTTATGCTAGGTTATAGGGCTGCATCCAAAGAAGCATGGCCAGCAAATTGAGGGAGGTGATTCTCCCCCTCTACTCCGCTCTCCTGAGACCTCACCTGGAGCCCTGCATCAAGCTCTGGCATCCTCAACATAAGAAAGACATCAACCTGCTTGGGTGGGTCCAGAGGAGGGCCACAAAGATAATCAGGGGGCTGGAGCACCTCCCCTATGAGGACAGGCTGAGAGAGTTGGGCTTGTTTAGCCTAAAGAAGAGAAGGCTCCAGGGAGACCCTATAGCAGTGTTCCAGTACTTAAAGGGGGCCTACAGGAAAGATGGGGATGGACTCTATCAGGAAATGTAGTGATAGGATGAGTAGTAACAGTTTTAAACTGAAAGAGGGTCAATTTGTGTGAGATATTAGAAAAAGAATTCTTTACTGTGAGTGTGGGGACACTGGAACATGTTGCCCAGAAAAGTTTTGGATGCCCCATCCCTGGCAATGTTCAAGGCCAGGCTGGATAGGGCTTTGAGCAACCTGATGTAATGGAAGGTGTCCCTGCACATGGCAGCAGAGTTTGAACTAGATGATCTTTAAGGTCCCTTCCAATCCAAACCATTCTGCGATCTATGATTGGCCATCTAATATTGATGGCCTTGTGGCGCTTTTGTTTTGTGCTGGCTGTCATTCCTTGTGTTTGTAGTTTCACTCATCACACAACACTTTCTCCATTAACTTTAGTGTCACTTCTTCCTTTTATCATTAACCACAAAAGGAATGACTCCCTGACTAATAAGGGATTACAGCAAGGGGTGGGAGAAAGATGGGAAAACAAAGGGATAGAATCCATTAGCTAAAACCTCAAAGCAAGTGTAACTTGTACTGATTTTGCTCTGGAAGCACACACATACACAGGCAGATGAGACAAGACAGTCAATGCATTTCTAAGGATGCTTTATCCAAGGAAACCAGCAACTTGTTAGTTTGGTGATTCATGGAGCTGGTTTTGGATGCTACTTCTCTGTTGCTTAAAATCTGGAGCAATTATTTTAATTCTACTTGACATTTTAGCCTTTTCATTCTTTAATAACACACTGCTGAGAAAAGGGCAACTTATTCCAATGTTAATTATGCATAACACAAGTTTTCAAATGCTCAGTCCGCTATCCTTTGCTTTGTAAAGCATTAAAGTTTTACTGTCAATTAACTTTCTCCTGAGCTATATGCGGGGATTTAATTATTATTTCCCAGGCTACTTCTGATGATCCAGAGAGATTAAAGCTCTTAAGGATCCTATTTGAGACAAAGGCGAACAATCACTGTGGTATGTGATGTGATCTTTTTACACACCAAAATCTTCACAGAGCAAAGAATTACATGATACATTCTGCATATCATCAAGAGGAGCTTTAAGAGGATGGGGGTACTCAAGGTGTAGTTCAATGCACAGATGAGACCAAAGGTACCCTAACAATCTCAGTATGAAACAGTGCTGGGCTGAGGTTTAGACTGTGTTCTTAGGCATTCTGCTAATGGCAGACTTACTAGACAATACCCTTCCACATGCAGTAAGTACAGAGTCCTTGGGTCACATAACACCAACGCACTATAGGGGCTTTGCTTGAACCGCTTGGCAGGCACACAGAATTCAAAGCGATCGTGGGGTTGCTCTTGTCCTAAGCTTTATTTTCTAGTGCTGGAACATCTTTGTGGTTTGTCTTTTTCAAATTCTTTCAGAATTTTCATAAACTTCTTACAGACAACGGACCCTTCACTTCTGTACTAGCTTTTCTGCCAATACTGTGTACAAGACCATCTCCCCAGTTCTTATGTCGCTGTAGATCTCATTGGCCATTGCAGCATTAAGAAAGACCTCACACTGAGATAGTAATTTTTTGTGACTGTTGGTCCTTTTCACTAACAACTGTTTTCTAAAACCAGACTCTTACCTGGTTTAGCAAGCAGACTCTGTTCCACATATATTACTACATGTTACATTGTACTAAAATACATGGTTTATAACTATGTAACAATTCCAACTATTATTTCACAAAATTTGTGTCATTGCTAACTCAACAAAGACTTCATATAATATGCCAAATTACTGATGAAAAGTAGTGAACATAGTCCAACATTACTGGTTCCTGAGAGCTCACATTCTGATGACTCTCCAGCAACAAATTAAGAAAATTTGCTAGTTTTTCAATATGGCCAATGTATTATTTTAGTTCCATACTAGTATACAGTTTGGGTTTTGATCAAGATGTCATATTCAAAGTAAGGTAAACAGTAAGGTATTCTTGTTATCTATTAGATCTGTAACATTGCCAAAATGTAATAAGGTTATTTAACAAGATCTATTTTACAAGAAGTTATGTTGAGTGCCGTAGTACCTTCTAATGCCCTGTTGGCAGATTTCTCAACATACTGGCTGGACACTTCTGCTACTGCAGTCTAAGAATTTCTGATCCAAAGACGGATTTTAGTTAGCTTGCTTCCACCTTTGTTTTTCTTCATAAATTAAGCACTCTGTCATTTCTTCAGAGAAGCAGCTACTCCCACCCTAAGGAAAGTTACCACCATGGCTAAAATACTGCTGCCTCTTCAGATAATGAAGAAACAAACTTTTCAGATGACACCAATGTTTTGCCTCCATCCACAAAAACACCACCTGGGGACTTCTGTCACAATATTAGATTTTCTAAGTGCCTGTAAATATTCCTGTGTCTCCTCATTAGCACAACAAATACACTGAACCAGCCAGCACAGTCTTTGTACTGAACACCTCTTTGTTTTCATGTTATCAGCTGGTTATCTCAGCTTCCCTTTTTAGCTGTTCTTTAGCTCACCACCTCTCTGAATTCACTACCAAAGCCTCATTTAGTTATCTGCATCATCTTGACATTTCTACTCCCTCATGTACCTATTTAAGTATTCTAGAAGGAAAAAATAAAAATCAAAAAGATCGTGTTTACTGCAGTATGATTTAGTTTCTGACTTTCCATTGCTTACTTCCCTCTTTCAGATAGTTTTATAATTTCCTTTGATGGATAAAGAAGCAGCATGAATTAACAGAAAAATAACCACTTCCTTACTGTAATGTAGTTTTGATACCTTAAGGGTCGAAAGACCCCCAGATGTAAGCAGCCTACATGCATAAGATTTAGGCCTCATTGTCTAATTTGCTGATGCTTTGCTAAAAGTCAGTAGTGTCCAGTTTGGATGTTGCTTTGCTAAAAATCAGTAGTGTCTAGTTTGGATGTTTTGCTAAAGTCAGTAGTGTCTACTTGGATGTTTTTCTAATAGCGTCTAGCTTGGATGTTTTTTTTGTAAGTCAGTAGTGTAGCTACTTATTAAATTTGGAACCCTATTCAAGGACAGGAAGAATCGGGGGGGGGAATGGAGCAGAAGGATAATAATGGTTTGCCGAGGTTGCTAGACTAGAAGGAATGAGAACTAATTGATGCAGGAAGATTTGTGGCTCCTTACGAAGGACAGGTTTTTTGATAAGAACCAGGAGTTTACCTCAAGAACTGGTCTACACCAACCCTGCAGTTTGGGCAAGAGCCAAGGAGCAACTGAGTCTGCGCAAGAACAAGGGGTTACTAGCAGTGACGAAGAAGAGCCGGCAGCCTTCATCCCCACGACCCCCAACGACCACCACAAGGAGGCACTGAGCAAGCACAGTGGGGAGGGATTTATGGAAATGACCACCTGAAGCTAATTTTAATACAAAGCAGAGACAGGTTATGCATATGTATAGGCATATTGGAAAACTTTATGCATATGTAACACTTTGCTACATATAAATGGGGCAAGTTGCCGCTTATAGGTATGCACGTTAGGTGGAGCGATCCCCCGTGCATCCGGCGCCGTGAATAAAGAATGCCTGCCTTTTAACACTACATTGGTGTTACAAGGTTTATTCTTCCCGATTTCGGTGACAGTTTCTTCCCTACATTTTAGCAATTAATATTTTAAAATTTTCAGATATGTTCATTCACATTTCAACTTTAAAAATAATTTGAGAAGCTGCTAAGCAACAGTGTTCTGCCATCTGGTCAGTTAACAACCTTTGTTCTGAGATCATAATAGAGGTCTTATTATGTCCTTATCAGATTTGTTTATGCAGATTTTGGTCTCTCTCCCAGCTTGTATACCCCTCTTCTACAGTGCAATCCAAAAAATCTCCTACACCACTCAACAAAGTCATTATGCCTTTTTTTAGTTTACATCTACATCTATTATTACAAACACAGGCAATTATTTTTTAACTTGACAACAAAAGGATTTTAACTAGGATTTAAATACTCTGTCATTCAAGAAATGTTTCAACCTCCAACCTGTGTTACATCTATTCTATGACTTCTACTGACTGCTAGTCCTGTAGTTACTCATCAGGGTAGTCTTGCTTCTAATACTGCAATAACTATTGTCATCTTCCTAAAAAAGTGCTCAGTGACACCCTAAAATATTTTACAGTACAGATACTGTAATCTAAGGTGAATGAATCTGTAAAAAAAAAGACTTGTCAGAAATAGTCAAGAAATTGCTTATTTTTATTTCAGAAAAGAAACAAAACCACAAGGGATACACCAAGTATGAAAACAAACTTACACCATGAAAGCATGTGACTGATCCAAAGACACTTGGAGAAGTGAACTGCAGAAACATGCAGAAGGACTCTATTGATCAAGAAAAGAAGTGATGAAACAAATCTATGGATTTTTCACATTGGTGGACTGACTATAGTTCAAGCCTTTACTAAATTTGCTAAGGAAACTACTACTTACATTTTAAGTAGCAAACCCAAAAATTATTTCTGTTGTTATCAGATACCTGCGGGACATTACATTAGCTTTGATATAACCATGTACAGATACCCTAGCAGGTAAATATAAACACAAATTTCATCACTGAATTATTGAAGTTGAAAAAGACCCTTAAGATCAAGTCCAACCGTTAACCTAATGCTGCCAAGTCCGCCACTAAACCATGTCCCTAAGCACCTCATCCACCCATCTTGCAAATACCTCCAGGGATGGGGACTCGACCACTTCTCTAGGCAGCCCGTTCCGGTGCTTGACAACCCTTTCAGTGAATAAATTTTTCCTAATACCCAACCTAAACCTCCCCTGGCTCAACTTGAGGCTTTTCCCTCTTGTCCTATCACATGTTACTTGGGAGAAGAGAGTGACACTCATCTCACTACAACCTTTGTTCAGGTAGTTGTAGAGAGAGATAAGGTGTCTCCTGAGCCTCCTCTTCTCCAAACAAAACCACCCCAGTTCCCTCAGCTGCCCAAGTCCTTTAAAGAAATGCAATCTAGAGTGCTTTATAGATTTAAATAAAGAATTAAAAAAATAAAATAATCAGCTAGCAAAGGAGGAATAAAAATGAAAGCCAAGCAAAAAAGAAAGCAATTAAGATTTCGGTATAAAATTTAAGATACTAGAAAAATTAGAGGCAATTGAGACTGGCCAAAGCTGACAATATCACTCTGAAGACTAATGGACAACTTTAGTTGACAACTTGTTGATTAGTTGACACCTCCCTCTGGCTGACTGAGGAGTAGGCAAACAAGAAAAGATACATGGTATAACTGGCATAATTTGAGCACAAAGTGGTGCTAGATGAGACGTGGAAGTGAGAAATGAGCACAAATTCAGGATCAGTCCAACAAAACAACCAAGTGAATTTGTCTTTTAGAGCAAGTCTCCTGTGGTTGTTGCCATTGTAAAAACCAAAGGCAAGTGGAAAGCAGTGGTTTGACCTAATAAAATAGAAATTGGGTAATGATGACAAAGACAGTGCAGAAGATTTAATCAATAGCAGAATGGAGACAAAGATAATTTCTAAATTTATTTAGGAAAACCTTAAAAATACAGATTCAGAGGAAAAAATAAAACGAACCCAACCAAAAAAAAACAAATTAATCACATTTAAGACTGTTCTTACCTGGTTTTTGAGGTGAAAGGTCTTTTGTTGATGGACCTTTCAAATTAACTCTGCTTGATGCCAATACTGGAATAGAGAACTTCTCAGGAACCTCAAAGAATTCTTGCATGCTCACTTCTACACTGTAATCCACATACTTCAGCTCTGGGGGGAATTTACGAGGTTTCAGGAGTGCATGTCTCTGCAAGTGAAAGAATAATGTATACTTATGAACAATCATCTCATAATAATTTCAGGTTAAGAAATGTAAAATTATACAGGCTTAAGGGTGTAATTCTAAAACTGAACTGGTAATTAGGTAAGTTATATAGAAATTGTTGAGAGATCCTTCTAAATAAAAAGTCTTGTATAATTTTTTTAGACATCATGCATCTGAAACATTCATTTAAGAAAAAGGCATTTTGAGACTTACAGTAAAACCACCTCCTACCCAGAAACCACTCTGCAAGCCTACAAGTATTCAGGAAAGGCAAGAAAAGGGGAGAAAAAACATGAAAAGAAAAACGTATTTTGTATCAGTTGTAGAGAGATGTTTCTTCTTTTACTTCGTAAAATTTCTGAATAACAAAAAGCCTGAAAAGGAAAAATTATTTTGGTATTTTGCAAGGGATAACCATATAGTTAGCTGAGCTAACTTTGATACTTTCATGTTGACAATATATTTTAGAAATCAAAGCATTTAGAATTAATTTTAGGGACAAATAAGCTCCTCCTGGTAAAAAGCATTGCTAATCAACAGCATGAAACATATCAGTAAAGGATTAACACAGCACATAAAGGCAAGCTCAAAATAGGCATCTAAACCACTTAATTAAATTTGACTCCTGTAAGATAGCATTACAGAAATAATGCAATGATTTCATACACAACTTGCTAAAAATTACCCTTTTCAACCCAATAACAGTATAATTGCAATGATCAAGATTAATTCTAAGTTGAACAAATTTAAAATCTGAAACTAGTCACATCTTTTTTATAGACAAGTCTTTGAATTCATTACTATTGTGAATTATCTTGAGCAAATCTAGGGAGGAGATAAATACAGAAATGTTCAGTTTGTGCTAGGAAAACTGGTTTATTCTCAAAGCCTATTGGTTTTAAATAATGCATGTAACAGCAGGTATCACTGTACATATTGCAATGGGACAAGGAATGGAGATCCACTGTGGGAATTCAAAAAGACAGTTTAAAAGAAAGGTTGATTTTTCTCAAGGATTACTGTTAAGGGTAATATGGTCAAATTACTGTTCAAATCAACTGGGTTGAGGTTCTTCATTGGGTTGGTTGTTTGTCTGGGTGGTGTTTTTTTTTTGTTTCTTTTAATACAAAACTCACATTCCCTTGCTGCTTTTAGAAAGCAGACCTACACTGCCATTTCTTTGTTTTGACCATTAATCTATCCATCCAAAGTGTCAATACACTGTTAAACATGAAGTACATATGGAATTTGGGAACCTGTTAAGCTTTAGTTGCTAATGTAGTTTTCTGACACAATAAATATAGAAACAGATTAATATTCAAGATTATTTTTCTATTAAGCACAACTGGACAAATGTATCAGACTAAAAAATTATGCATCAAAACACACCGTCAGCATAGTTCTTTTTTTTTACTGTATTTACACCACTTGCATGGTGCAAATATAATTTACAGAAGGGACCAGAAGAATCATTATGTAAGTTGAAAACCTGAAACTCACTATTGATTTATATCATGCAAAACTAAAAGTTCACTGATAGTTCTCTTCCTCTTTTTCCCTCTCTTTCTCTCCATAAAATAAAATCAATAGGTGCTGATAATACAGTCACTATATTAATAACAAGTTCCATTTCTCTCTGTTAGGGCTGAAATGACAGAAGACTCTGCAGTGAGAAAAAGATATTTCATTCTCAAGTGTAACAGGAAGTTCCAAACCAAAAGAATTACACATATTTGCCCATTTAAATTTCACTTTGATCTTCCGCGTGTTCAAATAAAAATTTATACCTACACCTGATTTTGGTAATTAGATTATTTTGCAACACTGAAATAAAAATCCAACATGATTAAAAAGTTTTGGGAAGTCTTAATTGACAAAATGATTGTAAGATGACTTTTGGTGAAGCACTGAACACATCTAAATTATAATTATCTTGAAGAGATATCTTATGATTTAAAAAATCACTGAAGTACTATATTGTAAGATCCTTGTACATGCTATCTCATTTTAAAAGACAGCTGGTTAGTATTACATAGCCTACGAACATTTCAAATATATCCTGGTACCTTGTCAAATAGTAAAGGATGAAAAAATTTTTAATGAGACACCTAGATTTTTTGGAAAGGGGAAAAGAAAATCCTGCAAACACACACAAGACTAAACATTGTTGCCTCAAAGGGTAACATTTCCAAGAAAAGAGAAAACGTGCAATACAATTCAGATTAATTTTGCAGCTGCTCTCCTTCTTTTTAGTATTTTTCAGGGCAGTAAGAGTTAAACAGAATTTAGTATTTTTTAACTCTCATTATCAATTAGAGGTCTAAGGCTGCTATACCTTTAGACACAGATTCCAACACGTACTTCATCAACATAATGGTTCATGATATTCCAAGTGTGGAAGTGTTATTACCAGTTAAGAACAGTATTTGCATTCAGTTTCTAGGATTAATTTCCTTTTTTTTTTTTTTTTAAAAAATTGGAGGGTATATAAAAATCTTGATGTTTTTTAAAGACTGATTGATTTGCCAAGGTATTTTCTTAGATTTACCATCTGCATTTTCTATGTATAAAGGAATGGTAGATTCTATTACAGAATGCTGAGGCACCTTACTCTTTCCTTGCATATTACTGTTTTCCAAATCCTAATTTAGCCCCATTCCTTCCTTCCAGGAATTAAATTCTAAAACCATTCCTCATGAATAAAAGAATTTTATGATCTCAGTCTCTCAGAATCCCTGTGATCAATCATGTTTGCCATCTCCCTTAATCCCATATCAAAAGATAAGTGATGTAATATAAAAGACATTGGTCCCAGTTATAACTTCGACAAATTGAAATCTGACCACAGATCCTTTTGTGAAAAGTTCACTCCCATTCAAACATATTTAATGTAACTTCTAATTACAGTACCTTCTCTCTTCAAGGACACCAGGACTCTGTCTCAAAAAAAAAAAAAAACACTTATATTTAAAATGGCAAACTGTTCAAACTGAGCTTGAAACTTTTCCATCATCACATGGAAGATCACAAAATCCTTACTGAATCCTGGGGGACCATGAAGAGCACAAACTTTGAAGGTCAGAGCTGGACAGATGTAGGATGAGATTCTGTCACATCAGCCAAGCAGCAAAGCCACAGCTTCAAGTGCACAAGTTCTCTGCTCATTTTCCATTGACCAAAACTCATCACCAGCACCATGACGTACTAAGATAAAAATACTCAACATTGCTTAGTCACACAGACAGCAGGACAGGAAGAAAATGCACAATGTCCTAACAGCTGGAATATAGCTAAGGATAGAGATCTGGTGTCCAGCCTCAGATGAGCGATGCATTTAAAGGGAGGTAAAATGAAGCCTAAGTAAATACTTTTCACAGCTTAACTGAGGACATATCTGGACACAGTTGGAAGTGTAAGCTTTAGCTCTGGGATTCTTGTAGAACAGGGCTTCTCTTCCTTTCCTATTGTAATGTCTAATTATACATAGAGATTACTGGCATATCTGACTGTGAAGAAGAGCCCTGTATCTAGACACTGGGTGTCTTTTAGGTAGGTTCTAGAAAAAAGGAAAACTGAGGCATGTTATTTTGAATTTCACTTCACTGACTACAACATCCTTCACAAGTGAATGAATTCTAGTTATTTTGTTATTTCCTTCTTTCTTTTATTCACTTCCCTCTATTCACCACCATTAGCAACTTCAAATAGGACAAGCTATGTTCTTCTTCCACATTCTCTCCCCTTTATTTCCAGATACCCTTTTTCTTCCATTGTTATCTATGTTCACCTAAACTTCCTACCTACAGCTTTCTTTTATTCATGATTAATAAAGGAAATTTGTAATTATTCACAATAATGCCAGTCCCAACGTTGTCAGTGGCAGAGAGTTTATATATCCCCCTCCTAAATGTTTTAGGAGGAATTAAATTAATGAAATACTCAGGAGGTAACAAGTTAACACAATTGTATACTTAAAAAAAAATTTCCTAATATTTTTCATTAAAAAAAAAAAATCACAGTCAGAAATGGGCATGCAACCAGATTATTACTATGTAGTTTTCTGCACCTTTGGATTCCTATTGCTTTAGCATCCTTGCTTCCTGTCTCTTCATTACCTAACTTCTCTAACTGCTTTAAATTACATTTTGATGCTATTTGGTTTCAATATTTTTTTTTTAATTATACTAAAGTTTAAGCATGAAAAAAAAATCCTTTGACAAATGGTTTAGCTTATGTTGGCAGTAGAGGTTAGTTTTGGGGACAGCAAAGGAGAATGGCAGGTTAACTACTTAACCTTGCTGCTAGTAAATCCTTCAGTACCCAAGACTGTAAAATAAACAACTGAAATTCTATTTCTAGCAGAACCATTTAATGTGCTGATTTTAATCTAATTTATAAAGTAAAAGATAGAAATAATAATCCTGCTCCTTTCCGCTGAATGTCCATTTCCAAGCTCCTCAGACTTCACTGTCACTTCTGTACTCTGTCTGCACATTATCTAATACTGACCCCGTAGTAACACCAATTAGCACAAAAACCCAACAGGATAAACAGGTTCTGATCAGCACAATAATTTTTATGGAAAAGATAAAAATTCATTATTTTCTCAGTAACTTTAATCACTAAAGACAATCAAAATAGATCTTTGTTTCTTACAGCAAGGAAAGAAAGCACTAAAAACAGTACAAAAATAGCTAGGACTTTCAACCATGTGTATAGATGGGTCAAGCAAAAACATACAGCACAAGTTGACGAATATGCATATCCAGTTTGACTCCAAAAATACAGCCTACCTTTATTACTATTTTCTATGTGATTTAAATAAACATGAGTAAAATGTACAGTTTAATAAGAATGGAAAGCATGTGATTATTTAGTTATTTATTCTTCAATTTTACAAGCAAAAAATGGACTAAGTAGTAATAATGTAAGGGCATTTTCCCTTCTGTCCATCCATTATATTATAAAATTATACCTGTAGGAAGTGAGTAGAAAGGTGAAAAAAAAAATCAAAAAGAGAGTAACAGGTTTCCAGAGATTCTAGATTTTTCTCTAACCTACAACATATGTTCCAAAGGCTTTCGTGAGCCTAAATAATTCAGCAAACCACAGGAGCCATGAATGGGATCTCTTAGTTGGTGGTGGTGTGGCAATTTAGACAACGTAAACCCACAATTCAGCTCTGAATTTAATTGCAGAACACCAGCCCCCCTCAAAAAAAAGTTTCTTCAATGAATGCCACCAAAATTTCTATACTGTCATTTTTATATAGACAGTAAGGAAGAATTTATGACAAAAAATGATTAGGAACATTTTTCAGAATTTAATCTGCATAGCAGATTACCATACTGAGATATTTTTAATGTGTAAAGTCTTTTCTACATCAGTATGTAGCAGAATTTCTCCATTTATTTCTCATAAGCAATTATAAGACTTTCTGTACATGGAGTAAAATACTTCTTTCTGCATATAAGTTTCAATTCTCACGTGATAATTTTTTCTGTGTTAGTATCAACCATCACATATTTTATAACTAGTTTACTTGTCCTCCACTCTTCTACAATACAAGTAATTTTAGCATTCATATTAGATCTTAGCATACCTAGTGGTACAAAGAGTGTTTCTATAATGTTCTGTATTGATTACATATTTCATCAAGTAATTGCTAAATTCCCGTGATACTAAAGGACTTCAATTATGAAAAGTTTATAAAATGTTACCACAGCAGTGGATTAGCTATAATCCAAAAGGGAAATATTTGAGTCTAGATTGCATGGTTACAATTCTTGTCCCACTACAGACATATAGCAGACTAAATCTACTCTTTCATTTTTCTCATTTAATTTGTTTTATAATACTTTTTAAACTTATCTGTAAAGAAAAGGTGTAAATTTAGCAACATCAAGACACCAGGGAAAATCCTCTTATTACGTCGAATCACGTAGCAGTATGAACCATACTCAGGGAAGAGTCTAACTGGAAAACTGGAATAATATACAGCTGCCCAGCAATCTGTCTGAGGTCAGGTAACATCAGGTTCACAAGGGAAATTAAAACCCAGATTGTGGCTATCATCCATAGAAGTTTACACTGGAATTCTACATGAGAAAAAACTTATTTGGTAATATTGCTCTTATAAATTTATTCACAAGTACTAACTGAATGTTTAATGGACTACCTTGGGAGGATTTTTTGTTTCTAGATGTTGAAATCTTGGGAAAATATGTCTAGATTGGAATGATGTATAAGTAGGGAGCTATAGCTTATAAGGACATTTGTGGTTTTCCAAAAGTGTTTTGTATTGATTGCAAAACAAGAGAAAGTCTTTCCTGCTCCTCGATTTATTCTCAAAGTCTATTCTTTAAAAAAAAAAAAAAAAGAAAGAGGGAGAGGGAGAGGGAGAGGGAGAGGGAGAGGGAGAGGGAGAGGGAGAGGGAGAGGGAGAGGGAGAGGGAGAGGGAGAGATCCTGTTTGAGAATTTTCATTTCTTACAAAAATGTGCATAAGGAAGCATACTAATACAGATATCTATTGCAAAGAGTATGAAAGATTTTTTAATCAAAGGGTATTTTTCATAAGCTAACTGAAGTAAAATGTTAATGTTCTTTTTAACTGCAGCCAAGATTTCTTAAAGGAAGCACTTCTTAATAGCACAGAACGAGGAAGCAGCTTCAGAATGAACATGTAAAATATTGCAGTGTTTGAGGGGAACTGGGATTAGTAACTGTCAGATTACAGAATGTGTGAAAAAAACATAACTTCACTCTATTCCCTGAAACTTAAAAAATTGAGTCCTACAAATCAAGAACAACTAAATAATTGCAGTAACAGATTACTGTATTTCTCACCTCTACTCTGGACAGTCCTAACAATGCAGTTGCAACTCGAACACTACTGCTTTGCAGCGTCCCTGTGATCTTTCTTCTCTCATATTCAATAGTTGACATCTGCTGTTGTGCAGCAATGGCCAGAGCCCTCTCTCTTGACTCATTGATCAACGGAATCCTCAGATTTTCTTCAAGAATCTGAGCAAAACCACATTTCAAATATAATACCGGCTCTGCTGTATTCAGACCTGTTAAATAAAAAAAAAACCAAACAAAACCCCCCACATTTGTCAGCTGCTAGTGTAACTGCATAGAGTATCTCCAAAGAAAAGCCAGAATACAGAATTCCTTTGATGTTTGGTTACATACTATTACTCTAGTACACGCTATTTACTCCAGTAATACTTTTTTAAGTTTTAGTCATAATGGGAAAATAAAAATTAACAGTCTGAAATCCAAACCAAAAATTGCTTTTCATAGTTAACAAAAAAGTAGTGGTACTACTGTCATGATGGTAATGAAAGTTTGAAAAAGGCTTTCTGGTACCTACATAACACAGACACTCTTTTATCCCTCTAGATGATGTTGCATCCCCTTTAAAAGAAGCCACCAACAATTACTTCAAATAATAGCTACACTGTTTCTGAAACAGGACTGACAGCAGTTTATCACTGGCTGTTTGAAGACAAAAGTATTGGA
This sequence comes from Gorsachius magnificus, assembly GCA_034008185.1. NCBI lineage: Eukaryota > Metazoa > Chordata > Aves > Pelecaniformes > Ardeidae > Gorsachius > Gorsachius magnificus. Next base: position 93,727,944 of record CM067081.1, read on the forward strand.
TTGCCTGTCAAAACACAACACTGCATACAAAACTCGTGTTTTAAAACTAGAAATATTGTGGGTAAAGATGACTCGTGCTGGTTCATCTGGCTAGAACCTATATTCTGAAGTAGAAAACAAGAGAAAATATGAAAAAACATTTATGGAGACTATGTTAAAAACAATACAAGAAAGTTGAAGAAGATAGCTAACAATGAGCTGCTGCTCTGAAGAGAATGGACTGGACAACATTAAAAGAAATATCGACATTTACACCGTAATATCTTTCTTACAATTCACTATAAACAACTGCTTTTACCGAATATATTTAATTAATTTTCACAGAACTGCATGGGAACTAAAGAATATTTGCAAAGGAGAATAACCTCCTCTATTTTACTCTTATATCTTCTATTCATTTTACCTTCTAATGTACTGCTAACATGCAAAACATTTGGACTATCCATTGGAAGCAATCCTGAAGGCAAAGGTATATCACCTGTTCCCTCTATCAGGTATACAAATTCTCCAATCTGAAACACAAGAACATACACATCCACACAAGTCAGAAAGCAACTCATGCAGAACAGAAGGTAAAATATTAAAACTAAAACCAAAGATATCCTAGTAATACCTAAGAACTGACTTCTGAAATAATTTACATATTCAGGAGACCCATTGCTTTAAAACTATGTTTAAATAAAAGAAAATTATAATTTCAAACCTTACTATGATAATAAAGTACCTTTCATTGAGAATATTAAAAAATTTCAATTAGTTGAATCCTTTCCAACTCCTCATATAATTTAACTGAATGAGGATGCCCTGGCCCATAAATACAGCAATAAAGTGAATTTTAATTTTGCGTTATAGCCACATATAATTTAAAAATATATATGAGCTTACTTCATTGCTCTTCACTGTTAAGAATTTAAAAAAAAATAAAAAATGTTTAGAGTCATTGTGAGCCAGTAACATTTCTCTAGAAAGCAAAAAAGAGCAGAAGGCAAGGCATGTCAGCAACACGTACAAATTCTCCTTTAGGAAGAAATGAAGTTAAAGAATCTTAATTATTTCATCAAAAATAATGGAAAACCTACAGAAGTTTGAAAGTAAACATAAACATGACCTAGAACAAAGGAAGATAATAATCTGTCATAGAGGAAAGGATAAATTAATTAGCAGAGAAATAACACCATGAATCATACATTAAACAAAAGAAAAAATAAGGTGCAAATGACAGATGGAAAAGTTTTTGGGTTTTTTTTTTAAAAAAAAGAAATCTTACTAAAATTATGAGGGTCACAATCAGAACATTCCCAAACTAAATTATATCTAAATTATGTATCTCTATATCTATCTGAATGAGATGGGAGATTTAACAGATATATTACTATTGCTTTGACAAATTCTTTTTGTTTACCACAAACTTTTTTTGGACAAATTTAACTTCTACTGATTGCAAGGTAAAGGATAAAACCCTGCTGCAACACCTGATATAATTTGCACAGAAGGCCATCTCTTATTTCCATAAACCACATTCTGTAAAACTCTGCCCTAACAATGCATAGTCTTTTATTCTTCATTCCAGATATGAAGAAAAGAATTTATTTATATAATTTAGTCCATTTGCCAACCAATGCAATGTTTTCCCTTTAATACTGGTCAATAATGTAAAAGAAGCCTGCTTTTTATTTTACCCTTTATTTGTAGTTTTATCAGATATATATGTTAAGGCTGAAAACCTTGCAATTATGTTTCCGACCAAGCAGAAGGAAAGCTATTCAACTTTGATGGCATTTTTTCCCCTTCCTCGATTCAAGAGTTCATACAAATCTTCCTCAAGAAGGATTAAAGAAATCTACAGCAAAATTGGTTTCCCACACACAAACTAATAGCCACTCCTGGGAACCAATTTAAACAGGAATTATTCGTGTTTGACACAATGTTTTGGCTCCACAGGACCGTTAACAAGCTCACAGCGTATACAAATAATTTCATGAAGGTACTGGTTGCTAGGATGCCATTCTATTATCAATTACTTTTCTTGTCATTGCTGACATAAATATGTTTATAGGTAGGAACAAACTTCCCCATTTCCCTCTTTAAAGAATTCTTGCTTCTTGATCTCCACAGAATGCAAATACTCTTTTCCTTCTGCTGAAGTTTTTCCTCATGCTTTGGAACAGAGTGGGTATTTTATTATATTTTGAGACATTAGCTAGTATCCCCATGGTTTTAATGTTTTATATTTCCATTTTCCATCAGCTGCAAACAGGATAGCATCAACACTTTGTAGGGTTAACAAAAATAGTTAATAAAATGGCTGTTCAACTACCGTTAGCTATTTATCTAATCCCTTTTCTAACTGATATTTCAAAAAAACATGTAGCTACTAGGAATTTGCCATTCTCCATGCAAGTCAGTGATTAAGAAAACAGTAAAACATTCTCTTAATAAACCATTTAATTTTTTAGTAGACATTTAGCTGTGTAAGTCTGGACTGACACTCTTAAGCTATGACTTAATAAATTATCATTATAATCACAGTTTGTTCACGTTTAAATTAGCTCCCAGAAACAACGACATAGAGAAAAGGCAACCCATTTATGTTAACCAACATATAATTTCTTCTCTGAGAAGATCTATGTTAAAAACTTGAAGAATGTCAGTTTCGATTCTTCTTAAAAAACAAAGAAATGTTGAAACAAATCCTTGAGAAATGTTATAAACAACTTGTGCTGTCATTTCAAACCTTACAAAAGTTAACATACAGATTATTTCAAAATGATTTAAGCAACGTACTTGAGTAGGTCAACAAACTTGGATCAGTGTATCTTCTTGCTTTTCTAACAGATATATAGTTGATACAGTCACAGATAGGATTCCTAGTCAGATTCAAGCCTAACTAGTGATTTGAATCTCAATGCAAATACAATCTTCACTGATTGTAATGAAGAAGCAGTCTTATTCTGATCACTGTTTTGGTCCATTTGTCAAAAAGAGGAGGAAAGGTAGGTAGGAAGAAATTACAGAAACACTACATTAAATTATTTATTAGATTATATATAGCGCAAGGCCATATTTGAATGCTACAAATCTCATCATTATATGAAGCCATTTGACCATCATACAACATTGTAGCTACAATTGTTTGTTCATTAGGCAATGGTATGATTGAAATATTGAAGCCATATACACAATATTTAAGCAAGTAAATTTCTTCTCATGCCATTACTGTACAGCTCTAAAATCATGCTAGCTATCTTGCAGTTTCATCTTTCCCTAGGAGATTTACCACAATTTCTTACAAATAATACAATTATGTGGATGGGACTTAATTTTTCTAAACTCTGGAGCTACATAACATAAATTTTGCACTTGCAGCAGTCTTCAAATGTATCCTATCTACTCAGCAAAGCTGAAAGGACCAGGTATTCCAGAAATAGTTACCACACAGGACATAACAGTGGCTTCTCTGAGGCATTAATGTTTCCTACTATGATAATGTCAACTAGTTCTTTCTTAGGAACAGTGACTAGTAGCTAGGTATCTAAATTTAGGTGTTTCTAACATCACCACTGGAAGCAACACTGGGGCTGTCAGAAATGTTCCTTTTCCCTTTCCACCTGAAGTATAACTGTCCCATAGCTCTGACCACACCTCTTAGATTTGCTTTCCTCCCATTAACATGACTCCATTTCCCTTCTCTTCATTAAATTATTTAGTTTTCAGGCTCTATACCTAATGTAGCACGAGCCTTCTCTTCTTAGACAGGGTATATACTTCTGCTTCTAATAAAGAAACAAACAGGGAGAATGCCAATAGCAGAGCTTTAAAAAAATATATATAAAATCATAGCAAGTAAAAGATCCTTCTCAGATCTGCTCCCAGAAATCAGTAGGTTAGGGTCTTCATTGTTTAGAGACTGCATCTAGATATTTCATTGAATAAAACTGATGGACCTAACTTTCATGAGCTTGTCTAATTTCTTTTGAACTAGTTAACAGGTTTAGCATCCAAAGTGTCTTATGACAGCTGAGTTACACAAGCTAAACATTGTGTATGAAAAAGTACTTCATTTGGTTCAGTTTATATATCCTGCCACAGTTGCTCTATTAACTTTCTGCAAACCATTAATAATCTTATGTACCCATCGTGTCCCTTAACAATTGATTTTTTTAATTATAGGAACTTAATTTTTTTAAGTATCTATCTCTATAAAGAAACTGTTAGATCCTTCTGATCATCCTTGTTTTTCTCTCTCTTTTTTTCCCCTCTATCCCTATTACATTGTTTGCTGGGGTGACCAGTACTGTACACAATATTCAAGCTGTGTATATCACCGATCTTCAGAAAGGTATACTGAGGTTTCACATTTTGATGACTATTTCTTTCCTAATAATTTCTCTTTTTGAATGATGCCAAGCACTGGATTGATTTTTCATTGAACCATCCGCAAGGGTCACTGACATGGAGACATTTATAAAGCCTTTTTGTGGGCAATTCCCTGGTGTCAACAGGGCATGAGCTCACTGTCTCACCATAGGCTTTGACAGACTATCCCTCTTCTATCTCTCTGCTAATTTTCAAGAAGTCAAGCGAACTGTGCACTCTTTAAGATTTCCGGCCATATGGCTTGCTTTCTTAAAAAATGGTCAGTGGTTGGGCATCATTGCATTGGGACAGGCTTGGGCATCATTACATTAATCTTCCTTTAAAAGCAAGGAAAAAATTAAGCTGGTCAGGTGGCATAGCCAAAGTCCTGGTTAAGCAATAAAAACAACCACCAAACATAAAAACGCTAAACACCATCAGGAGTCTCTATGGTGTTCTATAGTAATGAAACATATGGAAGCTGAGAATGTGCTGGAGAAGAAGTCATTTAGTTTTGGTTATATTGTTACAAATCACGAAAACATGGCAGAGAGAATGGCAGACGCATGTAATTGCACAGAGGGAAAGCTGAAACACATAGGTAGTATTATGAAAGTAAGAAGCAGAATGCAAGCCTTGAGATCAACCACACATAAAAGAAGATGAGAAAAACAACAGTGTTGAAAAACATTGACAGCTAGAGACAAAAAACAGCAGAGAGGTTAAAGAGGTGAAAAGATGGACTACTGACACAGAAATAAGGTTGTGACAACTGAGATAAAGGATTACAGAGACATCAAATAAGCTGGAGTGCAAATTTGAAGCTCTGAATGTTGGTCAAAAACAGGTTTTGGTAATTTGATGAAATCAATTTCAATTAAGTATATATAGCAAAACCCAGGCTACAGGAGTCAAGAGAAACTGAAAAATAATGGAGTCAGTATTCATATACAATCTAGTCAAAAGCTTTACCTGCATTGGTGACAAAGACTGAGTGGAATTTGGATTGGCAGAAAAATTAAAAAAGAGAGCAAGGAAAATAATTATTCTACTTTGACAGCATATCCTAGATACAGTGATAAATACAGGGAGAAGTACAGGAAAGACTTTATCCTTCCTTGCCCTATGCCTTATCCAAAAGCATTATTCTTGCTCCCACATCAAGACAAATTATTTAAATTCCATATTTGTTTTGAACCTGAGTTCCCTAGAAAAACCACCAAAGTAACATTCCTTGCAGTATTACATTTATTTGCAATTATTTTACAGTGAAAAGTAACTTGCAGCATTTTATATAATTCTAATTATGTGGAGATAAAAGGGCAGTAAACTTTGGTTTAAATTTCTTAGCTGGTCTGTAATCTTATGTAAATCACTGACCAACTTCCTAAGCAACATTTTCCTCCAAGAATTATAGGAATATTGTATTTTAACAAAAAAAATGAAAGAGAAAAATTTTCATTTCCAGAAGTTAGTACATAGATCACATCTTTATAATTGCATATGAATGCAAAAAAATTACCTTAAAATATGTACAAAATCAATTTGTGTATTCATTTACCTTATTCACACATAATTGGCAAACATATCCTGATTCTTAACTGACTAGGCTGTCACACGAAAACCACTCACAGAATGTACTTTCTATTCTTACCAGTTCATTAACCAGAATGACAGTGCAGTAACGTTTTTCCAGATTAAAGGGAAGAAAGTGAATATCTAAGCTTGCAGAACTTCTCCCTTCCAAGAACAGTTTTTCCATTGGACTGAAGAACTCATGCAGGAGGCTGGATTGGTCACCTGTTAAAATAAGTTTAAATGGTTGTTTAGATACAACAGCATGGGTTGTAAAATAAAGTAGCTGCCTGAGTTTAAATATAAGGATACTGTATACAGCCTCCTGTAGTAATCAGTGTTTAAGGAACACTTGTAATCAGTAATCAGTATTTAGAGTTACACTTGCGTAAATGTCCTGCAATATTGCATGCTGTATTATTTAAATACATTTTGCTAGCTACTTGTGTTCTTATTCTGTGCACTGAAACAAAACCAGGGAAAACACACTTCTCACCACCAAAATAACTCTTTAAGGATGTACAGCCTATAAGCTAATTACTCCTCCTGTCAGAAAGAAGAGTACAGTTTAATACTATTGAAACAAACAATCTTACTCTCAGTGGCAGTAACTATGTTATGTTATGGTATGGTCTGAGATCCTCCAGAATGAACAAAAACTAAATACTGCCAAGCTTGCTTTGTGATGCTTTCACAATAGCATTATGCGGACAAAGTACCTAGATGGCCTAGATGTATCTGTGGCCTAGATGGATGTACTCTTCGCTGGGTTAAAAACTGGCTGGGTGGCCGAGCCCAGAGAGTCGTGGTGAATGGAGCTAAATCCAGTTGGCGGCCGGTCACAAGCGGTGTCCCCCAAGGCTCAGTTCTAGGGCCGGTCTTGTTTAATATCTTTATCAATGACCTGGATGAGGGGATTGAGTGTGCCCTCAGTAAATTTGCAGATGACACCAAACTGGGTGGGAGTGTTGATCTGCCTGAGGGGAGGAGGGCTCTGCAGGCTGGATCGTTGGGCCGAGGCCAACTGTATGAGGTTCAACAAGGCCAAGTGCCGGGTCCTGCACTTTGGTCACAACAACCCCATGCAGCGCTACAGGCTTGGGGAAGAGTGGCTGGAAAGCTGCCTGGTGGAAAAAGATCTGGGGGTACTGATTGACAGCTGCCTGAATATGAGCCAGCAGTGTGCCCAGGTGGCCAAGAAGGCCAATGGCATCCTGGCCTGTATCAGGAATAGTGTGGCCAGCAGGAGTAGGGAAGTGATCGTGCCCCTGTACTCGGTGCTGGTGAGGCTGCGCCTCGAATACTGTGTTCAGTTTTGGGCCCCTCACTACAAGAAAGATGTTGCCTTGCTGGAACATGTCCAGAGGAGAGCAACCAAGCTGGTGAGGGGTCTGGAGCACAAGTCATACGAGGAGCGGCTGAGGGAACTGGGGTTGTTCAGCCTGGAGAAGAGGAGGCTGAGGGGAGACCTGATCGCCCTCTACAACTGCCTGAAAGGAGGCTGTAGCGAGGTGGGGGTCGGCCTCTTCTCCCTGGTAATAGATGATAGGACGAGGGGGAATGGCTTGAAGCTGCGCCAGGGCAGGTTTAGGCTAGACATTAGGAAAAACTTCTTCACCGAGAGGGTTGTCAGGCTCTGGAATGGGCTGCCCAGGGAGATGCTGGAGTCCTCATCCCTGGAGGTATTTAAAAGAAGGATAGATGAGGTGCTTAGGGACATGGTTTAGTGGTGGGATGGCAGTGCTAGGTTAACGGTTGGACTCGATGATCTTAAAGGTCTTTTCCAACCGAGGTGATTCTATGATTCTATGATTCTTTGTAAGACAATAAGTAACTTAGGGTTGAATCTAGCAGGGTCTGACCACTTTCTCACCGCATGTTTTTGATATTGCAAAATACTTTAGAACCAGACTTTCATTCAACCTTGTCTTGCTAACCTTCTAGGAAGTTCAACAGACTTAAGAATAGAAGTGAGAGTGCAGGCAACAGAAATGAGTGCATATCACATAAGAAACCTATACCAAACTCTGGCCAATTAAATAAAACAGATTCAACCACCAAGAACCAAGCTGAAGGAAGGCGTAACCACAACCCACCTTTTCTCCCCATAGTCTACACTCTTTTCCAAACATATAGGAATTTCCCCAAATTCACTATTCAACCAACAGTTAAGTTTGATATGAATTTGAAGTTTCCAAAATCTACCTAAACAATGACCAACACTGCCCTCCCCTCTCCAAAACCACCCAAGTCCCATTTTTACTCTTCCATCAAATAGGGTAAGGCAGCCCTAACAGGAACTATTTTTTGACTAAATAAGGCACTAACTTTCAAACTTGTCTCCTGTTCAAGTGTTCCCCATTCAAAGTCTGTCAAAATGTGAGAGCCCTCCCTCCTCACTTTCTGTCTGAATTCTGGGAAATTCAACTAATTGCCAAAAAGGTAACATTTATTTAAAAATTTAGATTTTATTTTTATGGTTTTCTTCCTTTTCATTATGGCTTCTCCAAGACAAAAAAAAAAAAAAAAAAAAAAAAAAATATCCTAATACCTATTACTCTCCACTTAGGAGTCTTGACCCTTAATAGTACATATTCTTTCAGGTCAGGGTGTGAAACATGTGCAGAACACTCTTATTTAGGTTTTGTTCACCATGTTATGAAGAGAATGATGGTGAGTTATTCCCAAAGCAGAAGTGCACTTCTACAAGAAATGAAAACATAAATTTGTTTACGAAGATCTGAAATGCCATCAAAAATGTCTCTGTAGCTCCAACCTGATTAAAGCCATAAAAACCTTCGTGACCTATTCACAGATTGGTACCATAGTTGTACCTCACTTTGTTAATTAAGGTACGTACCTTTTATTTTTATGAACTGCGTGTTAGTTGGTTGTTAATCACATCTTGGAATACAATATGAACTAATAAATATATCTAGAAGGGCTAGATTATTCAGATTACAAATCTGCTTTTCATATGACTTCATGGAAACAACAATATTTTCCAAGAGGACAAAATTAATTTCATAAGGCCATCGTACACATTTTTCTCAAGTGGACTTCCAACAGTCTCAGAAAAGGCTGTAGTTCTAGATTCATACATTTTGACAGAACTGTTGACTAGCATTTCATAGAAAATAAGAGCAAGAAATGTACTGTTGATGAGTATTTTCAAAAATAAATTAGACAATCTGCAAAGGCTCCACATTCCATGAAGCCAAACCATTGGTCCTTAAAAGAAGAAAGTTTTGGGTTTTTTTAATGGTAAAGTCATTAGGACTACAGTGCAACCATAGAGATGATTTCACTAAATTAAATATATCAGAAGACAAACTATCCTATAAATAAGAGTTACTGAGCATACCCATAAACAATAATTACTTTAGATGTCAAAATCTTATGTAGATACTCTAATTTCTACTGTAGTGACACAAGAGGTACTGTACAGAGGTACTTACAGCAATTTAAGTTGTTCTTTTCATTTGGATCTTCAAGCAGTGCACCACTTTTACAATTTAATATGTTATTTTCAGAACTAAAAGGAAAAAAATAAAAATTAAAGTAATACACTAAAGCTGGACATTTCTATTAGTAATAGATAGCTTCTTCTCCCTTTTTAGGAATAAATACTGGAAAAGCAAATGTTTTCCAGAAAAAAAACCAACACATTTTGGAACCACCTACCTACCAATAATGTTAAATACCAACTCTTCCACTTAAGTTAGTAGTTATATTTATACCAGAGCCAGAATATGTGACCTTCAATTAACCTGTATAATATCTCTGCCATACTCATATAAGCAAAATTCTATGTTAAAAAAAAATAAAATTATATTTTGCCAGTCAAAAGTACTCCTGCCCAATAATGCTTTTTGGGGAATTCAGTCCCAATTCTTCTCTTTATCATTTCAATATTCTGTGAGGATAGGCAAAGCTTGTTCCCTGGTACATCATGAAGTCGCAAGGCCTTGCATTCCTCTGATGCTCTCAATTGTCTTCCTTTCAGTATTTCCAATTTTTCCTTACTCTTGAAATATATCTAAGTATCTGCAAACCAAATTCAGCTCAGGTGCATTGTGCTCACCCTAGGGCTTACATTCATAGACCTTGTAGACATGTCTTTAGACTGCTGCTTCTTACATAAACTGATTTGCAAAAGTAACAGCCTTTCCTTGTCCCTTATCAGAACACACTTCAGATACTACGGGTTTTTTAAAGCCTGTTTTTCCCCCTAGCTCCCTCTACCTTCCCTCTAGCTCAAAAGTCTCCGTAATAGTAAAAACCACATCACAACACATCTTATTATAAAAACGGGGTGGCTTTATACAATGTTATCAAACCTAACTTAGTCACAGGACAGCAATATGTTTAGAAAATTTAACAGGAAATCTAATTCATTTCTTATTTAAGAAAAGATATCCCCTTTTTTAACAAATTAAATCAGTAAAGCTAAGTAAAACGTGGTCTTTACACTAATCCTAATACATGTTAAGAGTGATCCAAATTCAATCCAGACAGTGCAAGATCCAGTTTTAAACCATCAGAAGAAAAAAATCCCATTGGAATCCCACCATTCTGTATACCAGGGAGTTATGAACTGCAACAAATCAATAGTGCACAGATTATTTAAAACTTGTGAGTCATGATTTTTTTCTTAAAGCAAACAAAACTCAATTATTTAAGAAAAAGTACAATACAGACAGTGAAACATTTGCATATTTCATGGCTAAAAATACTATCTCTACCTGGTGTAAATAATTTATCTTTCTTACAGTGCTGATTTCCAAACAGACTGAATTTGGAATCTTATATTTGCCATTCTCAAAATCTTTGTCTTTTTAATATTGGAGTGGAAATTAATTACCTAAAATAGGTTTTCTCTAAAATATTCCTTAGATTTTTTCCTTTTCTCTTTTTTTTTTCTTCATGAGAATTATTATACAAGAGAAAACACATTTGAAATTTACTTTTGTACACACAGTTTACAATGTTTCTGCTCACAAAATAAATACAAACTGGGACGTAGTTTTCCATGATTTTCTGTACAAAGGCTAATTTTAGTCTTGGCTCTTTGGGTAAGTATTGGGAATTTATACCACACAACAAGAAATTAGAGATGTAAAATCCCATGTTAATATGTAGCTCATGATCTGGGTAGAAAACATCAAATCTCATAAAAGGAGCTCTTCAAGCATTTTCTACTAAAAATAAATCTCTTCTTGTTTCAGTTAATTTATTCACATGCAAGGTTCATTTCCACAAGGTTATAGCCCTGAAAAGAGGGGATGAGACAGTCTGGGAAGAGCAACACTTGTCCCTCTGTACCTCTTTTACACCAAGGCTACAGGAATGATCTATATTCACTAACAGTGCAGTTAATCATTCACAAGGAACCTAATGCAATCAAGGATTTGTCTGAGAAAGGAGTGAAGGGAATGAGCCTTAACCTGAACACCTTAACTCTGTTCATGACAATATTGCCTTTCAAGTGTATTTGAAAAGAACAGATATACTTGAAAAAACAACTCACAACAAAATCTTTGCTTATTCTCATCCCTTCAAAGCAAATTGTGCTTCTTACCCTCCTATTTCCTTGATATTATTTTATAGTTTTTTCTATCCTTCTTCACAAATAACATCTAACTCTGTTGACAGGAGTTAAGACTATGCAGTTAAATTTATGGAACGAGAGTTTTGTTTAATTTACAACAAGCACAGAACTTATACGTGCTGAAAACTATAGTGTAATGTATCTCAAAAAATACTGCAAGTACAGTTTCAGCTCTAGACTCAAGTTTAATATTATCCACACATAACAGTCATTCTTCCCTAGAAGTAAAATTTGATGAACCAGCTTATAACAAACAATTATTACATACAGCATTTGATAGCTTTTGGGTCTCTCTTAAAATAAATAGTTAATCTTGCTGGGCTAAGAAGAAAATCACAGCCTTAAATAAATGGACTTGTAAAATTCTCAGAATATGTTACCCTGGAGATGCATTTTAATGTGTGCTTAAAGGCTATTTTTCAAAAAGGAAAATGATATCTTAGGTATGCAAGTCCAACATAGTATCTATTCTGTACTTACAAATAAGTATCTCACATAAAAATACAAAAATACAAATTTTATATAAAATGTCATCTCTTTCAATGTTTTATCTTTGAATCAAAATGCTAAGTCATGATTGCAAAAACAGAGACTACAGCAGAAGAATCACTGTAAAAATAACAAATTGCTCAAAAGCTACATGAAAAAATTATAACATAATAAGCGTATTACATGGAAATACATTACACATTAAGAACATACAAAAAAACATATTTCTTCACTGGGGTATTATAAATTTTCATTGGTTTGACATGGTATTGAATGTCTCTGTAAATTTATTCTCACCCCAATGGACCAAGCACCTGCAGATAAATGAAGGGAAAGGGAAATAAAGCTGTGTTGTGGAAGACAAACATTGTGTCTCATTCTTCTATAACAAAAAGAAATAGCATCTCATGCAATAATAAAAACAAAAAGAATATAGTTAAGATCAGGAAGTATAAAAAGCATGGTTGTACTCTCAGTCTGGCTCAATATATGCCATTTCAATACACAGAGAAATAAGGAAATGGATTAGGCAGAATAACTTAAGCTGCCATAAAATAAGTCTACACAGTTTGCTGCACATGGGTCAGGGCAGACCCCAGTATCAATACAGACTGGGGGATAAATGGCTTGAGAGCAGCCCTGTGGAGAAGGACTTGGGGGTATTTGTGGCCAAAAAATTAGATATGATCTGGCAATGTGTGCTTGCAGTCCAGAAAACCAGCCATATCCTGGGCTGCATAAAAAGAAGCATGACCAGCAGGTTAAGGGAGGTGATTCTCCCCCTCTGCTCTCATGAGACCCCACCTGGAGTACAGCATCCAGCTCTGGGGTCCCCAGCACAAGAAGAACATGCACCTGTTGGAACTGGTCCAGAGGAGGACCACAAAAATGGCAGGAGGGCTGGAGCACCTCTCCTATGAGGACAGGCTGAGAGAGTTGGGGTTGTTCAGCCTGGAGAAGAGAAGGCTCCAGGAAGACCTTATTGTGGCCTTTCAGTACTTAACAAAGATTTATAAGAAAGATAGAGAGGGACTTTTTACCAGGGCCTGTAGTGATAGGACAAGGGTTATGAGTTTTCAAGTTAAAAAGAGGATAGATTTAGGTTGGATGTAAGAAAGAAATTCTTTACAATGAGGGTGGTAAGGCATTTTAACAGGTTATCCAGAGAAGCTGTGATGCCCCATCATTTGAAGTGTCAGGTTGGACAGGGCTTTGAGTAACCTGATCCAGTGGAAGAAGTTCTTGCCCATGGGGGGTGGATGGACACTAGATGATCTTTAAAGGTTTCCTCCAACCCAAACAATTCTAAGATTCTATGGTATTAAGCCCACAGTAGTGTCCTATCACACCTTATGCACCAATCATTCTTTTCCAAATTAACACTGAAGTCTGCTTTATAAAAAATATCACTGCTGAAGAACCCCAGACAAGTTTCAGCATCAAGCTTATGCATGTACTGTGTAGACACAATGGCAAAGGATGAGCAGTCTACTTGCAAGATTAAGCACGTTATATCACACAGTGGGTCAGGCCTCTAAGTCTGATAACTCAGGTATTAGAAATGATTCAGTTTAACAGCGGGTAGGGAGACCAAGCAACTTCACAAACTGCCCCTTATTTGTTTTGGTATTTTAGCAAACACAACTTGTCCCTTCCAAAGCAAGATTATTTTATCGTGCATTAAATGAACAAAAAGTTCTGCAAGAGTAAGTAACAGGTGAGGGTTGGTTTAAGAGGGCACTTCTCAATTGCCTGGTACAAAGACCAGGTCGAGACAGAGAAAATGACAGGTGTAAATACTTCCAATTTATTCTTGCCATGATTTAGTCTAACCTGTTCAGACTTGTACTACAATTTACTTACATAACTGCATCAGTGAGAAACAGTTTAGTAGCTACCACCTCTGAGTTGCCAGTTACCTCTTCCTACATAGCACCACAAAGAGACTGGGTTTGCCATTTTATCAGGTATGACAAAAATCAAGATCAGAAGCAAAGTCATTTATGCAGTCAACACAGATAGTCCACATACGTCACCATGTTGTCATAGCTACATATGCAATAGTGTGCCTTTACTCTTCAGTCCAGGGTTCAAAGAAGCCAATAACTCTGTTTTCTAGCCAACAAGTTATCGGAAAAGGAAGATTACTTTGCTTTCTGTATTTGGAGCCAAATTACTAGATGACCTTTTTAGTCCTTTCCAGTTCCAGATTTTATAAATTACTGAGGCAAAAAGAAATCTAAAATGTGCCAGCCACCATGGGGAAATCTTAAGTCCACATAGCAGCAGCTTCTTCAACAAACTTCAGAAGACAGAAGCAAGCAAACATTTTATTAGAGCAAGAAAGGATATGAGGAACTGCTTACTAATGCAATGAAAATACTGAAACATTTGAACACAAACCTCACATCTAAGGTATTTGCCAGTTTCCACACTCCATGGGACAGTTTATGATCTCAGAACAAAGACTAGGACAGAAAGTAAAACAGGAGCTGCCCAAAAGAGGTAGTATGGCTTATATTAATATAGACCAATTCCTAATATATCAAATATTAATCAGAATTGTGATGACTCCTGATAGTATATTTCTAAACAATATTTTTCTGAAACAACATGTATTAATACTGTATCACATAACCTATATTACACAGAGACACAATGGAGCCTTTTAGTCCTTTATTTTTTCTTTATCCTACCAGTAAGAAAATACAGGTATTCTGTTTAATGTAACTCTTTCCTTGATACATGAAACAGCTTAAACAAAAATATAAGAACAAAATTCAGAAAATTAAAAAAAAAAAACAAAAAAATTAACACTGATAAGTTATATACAATATTCTGCAAAGCTTGACTTGAAATTCACTAATTAATGGTTCCTTTTTGTTTTAGAATGCATTTTTCTTGATGTAAAAATATTTATCCACATTTACAGCTTTTTTTGCAAATCAGTCTGTGCAATCACGAGCCATTCTTATGACTCATGGACACTGTAATGCATATTCTGAACTGCTTAGTTGTGGACTTAGAATAGGACTACTAGTGAATCATTAGTATACCTTTGCCATTTCCTAGTTCTACAGAAGAAAATCTATGAGGAAAAAGTTGGCTGTTAAATATAACCTTCATCTTTTACTGTTATTCAAATGTTATTAACAGACACCAGTCAAAATACCAACATGCTTGAAAACTACTTATGGGTAGTTTTATACTAGAATTCCTGGGCCATCTGCTGTGCAGTTCTCCACCTGGTTCTCTTCTCCCATTGAGAGTAGACCGTGCTGGCACACAGATGTAGGCCAAGGGTAATAACTGAAGTGTCAAGGGCTTGGAAAAGCATAGAAAAGTGCATAACTTGAAAAAATCCAGGCACATGTACCACAGTATACATAAAAACTATGCCAGCTAGATGAAAGAAGAAACACTATCCTTCTCACCAAACATCATTCCCCCCCATGAACAAAGAGGTCTTGGCTGCAACCACTGAATGGCAGGCCTCAGACAAGGGCTACTGTGATATTTTAACTTAGACAGAGCTGTGTCCCAGTAAGGATATCGTTTGTCTGGGCTCTAGCTTCACATTGGGATATCTTTCCAGTCACAGTATGATGAGCCCATGTCACAATGATGAAAGGGTTGGTTTGCTCTTTGATGTGAATGACACAATTTTGGGTGCTTGTGATAATGCCAGAGTGTAAAGGTAAGAAGGCTACCTGCCAGGTAAAGCTTGTTATGGTGAGGTTTAAAGTGGTGTGGCTAACACATCTGGGGGCATAGTATGAAGACACAGAACAAACTACGAGACTGAGGAGACCCACTTTTTCCAAATGGCATATTGCACCCATTTTTATCTTTTACAGCATATTAATCTTTTCTCCACTGTTTGAGTAAATTATCTGTGAAGTGTTTGAAAAATGTTATATAATTCTATGATATTTCCATGTTCTAACTTGTAATTCTCTACAATGGCTATACACAAAGATGTAATACTAATATAAATGTGTCATTCAATATATTATAATTAGCAATTGCCATTTAAAACTCACCTGAACATTTGTTCTTGCTTTACTTGCCTGGCTTGATATAGTTGCTCTGGCTGCATTAAGTAACTTGTGGATTCCAGCAAAATGACCCTGGAGTATGGCAAGTACACATAATCAGCACATTTTTAACTTACAGAATTAAGAAAAAAAATCAGTTTATTCTAAATTTTAAATGAAGGCTTGTTAAAGAAGCTTATTATTTTCAATTGAGAATTCTTTAAAAGAACTCTAAAGAAAGATTTAAACAGATTTTTTTAAAACCGATTTATTTAATGATTTATTAATTCTTCTTTATTTAATAACTTAAAACATTTTGCATAATTTAAGCAACATAATTTTTAAAGCTTGTGTAAGCATGAAAAATCCTGAGACACTTATTCAAGGGTTATTGGGAAATGTCATAAACTACTACTTCAATATCATAGGTTGGTTTGTAATCATAGGGATGGTCTACAGCCATGTTATGACATGCAGACCAATTTTCAATTTGATTTTCAAAGAAGAAAAAAAAATTATAACCAGAAAAATAATGCCCATTTCAATATTATGACAAAATATATATATAATTTTTGAAATGTAATTTATTATTTTGCTTTTGTGAATAATGAATCTATTAAGATAGAGTAAATTGTGATTTCTGTGATAAACCACAAGCAACTGCTTCACTTAAGTTTTTCATAGAAGATTCTGTTTTTTTCTTTTATGAGTACATTATACACTTGGTTTTAAGATTTTCAACCCAGTTTCTGTAAAAGAGCTACTTCCTTGGTATCACCACTGTATTTTCTAGTGTTATTTGCAACCAAGCAATGCACCCCCAAAGGAATATTAGACAGTTCAAAACACTGGAAACATGATACAAAGAATCTTTTATTTTAGATTACTGGTTCAAATGTTGCCCAAATTTATAATTACTTCAAGTACTTGTCAAGTAGTTTTTGAGTGACACATATAAAATTAAATTACTTTATTGCCTTTAACCTACTCTTTCAAAGAGTGTTATCCACATCATAGAACTGATTACAGGCATTCTCACTGACCACCTCAAGGACTTTAAAAAAGACAGAAGCTAAATAAATTCATATGGTTCCCACATAGGAGTTTATGCCAGAGCACATTGCTGGAGCAGTGAAAACAATCGTGTTACAGGTGTCTATATAAAACCTATTCTGCAGATGAAAGAGAAATTTAATTTGCAGCTTATGCAACGTGTACATTAAACAGATCAGTAAAACAAGCTAAAAATGTTATGGAAAATGGTTCTTTTAAATAAATTAATTACATGAACCAATGCTTAGCTCTATAGACTAAAGACAAAACATGGAGTCAGATCGCATAAACAGATTTTAGGGGCATAGCATTCTCTTTTGTTTTAAGGAAAGCAACATTTATAACTCTACAGTTGTTATATCTATGATGAATACAAATGAAAAATTAGATTAACTGATAGTAATGTGAGCCCCAAGGCAAAAGCATGGGTTTTTTCTTTTGCATGCTTAATAATTTAAACAGCAGGATAAAGCAGATTGGGGAAAAAATAACCAACTATTAATTAACATGGTTTGTTTCTCTTTGGAATTCTGCTGGGCCTCAGCCAAACACAAAAATACAAGCAAGGTTCATGAACTCCATTTGATTAAAACTCTGGCTTTATTGCTTACACTGAGATGCATTTCAATTAGGGCTTATTTATCTTCTTTATTCATTATGATAGCTTCCACTTCATAGTGCTTGTAACAATTTTGGTAATGCAAATCCCTATAGTTTAACCTCAAGTTTACATTTTTAAGGAGAAGGAAAAAAAATATTTAAAATAATTGATTAAACAGCATGATCGCTATAGATTTCTCTTTAAAGCACTGCCTACCTGAATATGCCACCCGTTCTGAAGGGATTAGTAACATTTAGGATAACTTTCTTCAGTTCATAACATGGCGATTTGCATTTTAATATAGCCTAAAAAAGGCAAAAATTTATATCAATAGGAAAAAGTTGCAAAACTACATTCATGTATAATACATAAACAAACAGGAAATTATTACAAAGAAGAACAGAATCATGTATTTGACCACTGGTGACTACAAAATTAACATAATTTAAATGCTAGGCTTTGTTGCCAGCAAGGAAT
Organism: Gorsachius magnificus; assembly: GCA_034008185.1. Taxonomy (NCBI): domain Eukaryota; kingdom Metazoa; phylum Chordata; class Aves; order Pelecaniformes; family Ardeidae; genus Gorsachius; species Gorsachius magnificus. Next base: position 93,746,143 of record CM067081.1, read on the forward strand.
AGCTAAAGCCTATTTCTTTTTAAACATGCATTAAACTTCACCATATTTTAAATGCTCTAAAATGACAGCACAGGGCCAAAAAACAAGCTATCCTTTTAACTTATTATCTTCCCATGTCCTTTATTTTCTTCTCTTCCCCAACCTTCCTTTCTAGCATCAGTGTCTATTGCTATGTTATAAAGAGACTCATGGAAAAAAAAGAATCACATAAACACCATCTAAGTTTTGAAGAGGATCTATGCAGATCTGCTCAATGAATGTTTAATAACAAATGACAGAACACATGCCTATCTCTGTTCTAACTATTTCTGGGATATATCTTAAATCTAAAGACTGTCTAAAGTTAAAAAGCACAAATAAACTAGCAACATCTAACAAAAGTTTGTTGTCCGTCTACATCTGACAACTGAAATCATTAGGCTGAAGGGACATATCAACACTTCTGCAATGGAATTTCAAAAAGCGTTCATATGCTGAAAGGGTTCCAGATTTATTTTCAGAGCAATCAATGCAAAATTTTAAAATTTATTAAGGATCTAAGTCTGATTTATATCCTTAGGCATCTTAAATATTCCTCTAGGCTTTTCTCTGCAGGTACATAGGCTAACACTGGAAACCTGAAAATTCATAGGTCAAAGGCTAATGCTGAGGGTAACTCATTTTTATTCTTACCTCAGTTCACTTTTGTTTGATACAGCATACAAATGAACAATATTATTTTGACAATATTAATCATAAATGCATAAACTTACAGCTGGCTCAATATGCTTGACTTCAGATTTCAGGGAGAATGCCAGTGTGGCACCATCTATTCCACCCACATTTTTTGAGATCAGTAGCAACACTGCTTCAGCAGGGCGCAGGAAACGACTAGTGAATTCCACATTGATACTTGTTTGTCTCCTAGGCAAAATTAGTAATGATAATGATGAAGATTATTATGATAATAATAATAATTAATTTAAATAGCACAAAATCGTGACTCAGAAATTATTCAAATGTCATCTCAGGAGCACATTTTAGGGTCTTTTTCTAAAGTAAGTGAGCTAGAAAAATATTTTTTTTCTTCTGAAATACCTTGTTGTAGTTCAATCCTCTGCTTTAAAATATTCTAATAAAAGAACTATATAGATAGAATAAGAACAATATTGAGTCCTTATTGCTTTTTATGACCTCAACATGTAGCTTAATTTTTCTTCCCACAAACACTAGCACAGGAAGTTGTCTTTCCTTATAGTATTGTCCTAAGTTAACAACAGATTTACTTTATGCTCCCCTATTTGAATAGGTTTTTCTGAGTTAAACAGTCAGACATCCTGTTATGCATGTTGTGAGGCATGTTCTTAATCAAATCCACATTGAAGATTGAGAGAGAAATGAGTAAAAAAACCCTTCAGAATAATTAGTAAAGCTGAGTAATTAAGAGGTGGAAAAAACAAAGTTCTCTTATACGAGCCATAGCTCAAGCCTCTGATGGGAAACTGGACAAGGGGAGACCACATGGAATGAGAGTTTAAACTAGGTAAGAGTTAAGTTTAGACTAGATTTGCATTAGTACTGCAACTAAGCAAGATCACTAAGAAAAGTTTAGTGGCTGAAGCTCTTTCTTTGAAGCTTACAATTAAAATTATAGCGTGTAGGATTGTTCTAAAAGCAAGAGAACAGTAGAATCTAAATGTATTTTGCCTTTCTACACATATGACCAGAGTAGAGAGAGCTTTCTCTAAACAAAAAATTACCTATATTTTTGGAGTTGCAAGTAGAATATCACAAGACACGTACCGAAGAAGTCATCTGACTGGCTTATACTTTCATTGTAATGCCATTTCATGTAGTTAAAGACATTTTAAAATTTACCCCCCAAAAAACTGTTTGAAACAGCAGAAAGAAAATAACCTTTAGTAAAGTCTTGAAATTTCTTAATTTACTCAAGATGATATTACTTAAATAATGCTTCAAAGGAAATCTTAAAATATGGGAAAAGGTTATATTTATAAACTGAAGATTTGTTAGTTGTCTTTGTGGAAGAGATAGCAGACACTAAAGTCAAAAGGAAGCCTCTCCCCAACCTAAATCCACCTTCCCTATTAAACAATTAAGAGGAACTGGCAGCCAGAGAGAAAAGAATTAAAACAGAGGGCAGAGGGAAATTATGTGTGATTTATTGGTCTTCTGCCAACTGGGAATTCTAAAGTAGAGGCAATCAGCTAACAGTGGTATGCAAAACATGTCAATTATGCATTGTATGTATATATACTTAACAAAAGTAAGTGGTGAAGTAGAGGACTTGTAATAGCAATCAGCTTACCATGTCTTCAGTGGAATCACATTAATCCACATTTGGTTCACTACTTTCATAATAACAGTACTTTTTCAAGGGAACTCAATGCACACATCTCTCTATGTAATTGGAGCAATCACAATGATGGCAGAAGTTTTATAAACTTATTTTGATGGGAGTAATGGTAGGATTTATCCCTGGATGACAGCTGCTGTCAAGGAAACATTCTGGGATGTCCTTTGCCTCATTCTTATGATGGACCAGGACACAAATACATATATATATATACACACACACACATATATATACACACATACATATACATGTATATAAATATATATATAATTCTTACTTAAAACTACCTTAGGACCTGAGAGCTGGATGACGATAAACAGGACACCAATATCTTAAAAAATTTTGGGGAAGATTAGGAGAATACCAGACCTTTAAGCCTCAAATCTATACCTTGCAAGGTTGTAGAAACAATTGTAAAGAATAAAAGGATAAGTATAAACGATATCTACTATAAACAGAATCTACATGAATGAGATCTAACTGGCAGGAGTCAAAGTCTGTAAAATGTAGTCCTGCCTCATAAACCTATGGGAGTTCATTGAAGGAGTTCAACAAGAACATGATCAAGGGTGATTTAATTCTTCTATTTCTAACAACGTCTCTTTCTATAGACTTACAGGGAAACTACCAGACAAGAAAGAAGCAAAGAAACATAATGTAGGAAGTAACACTTCTTACTCTGTAGGAAGGATATGTGACAACTGGAAAGTATGGAAGTTTACTGATGTTCTAAGTTGCACCAGGTTGTAAGGACAAAGATTGACAGTGCAAAGATTGCAGGACTTATAACAAAATGACAAGGATGTTCAGTGTACACAGGACAAAGACATGCACACAGGAAAAGCAGTTCTGTGTTTACATAAAATTATGGCCTCCAAGCCATAATTCAGTGTAAATAGATGTAAACTGCTGCCTTCTGTGGCAAAGCTAGCATCAGGGAAAACACAAAGTTGCTTAGGTTTTTTTTCTCTATTTATCAGTGTTGTGGTCAGAGTAAAGTGAGGGAAAATTCAGGTCATGGAATTGTCCTATAATCTTGTTCATACTCATTTTATTATAACTGGCTCTGTCCACACCCACTTCAGTTGCTATACTGTAGGGGCAAAAAATCTCTAATTTCTTTATCAGCTCAGTGTGTACCATCTTTCAAAAAAGCAAGCAAATTCTCTCTTTTATTTGTTGTACTCCGGTGTAGGAAAAGAAAGATAAAAAGTTGTTTGGAGGGATCAAATCTGCAGAGTTTAAGGCCAACAGAAATCGCTAGATAACACAATCCAAAGCAGTTATAGGCCATTATTTGCAACACAATCATCCTTCAGTTGCTTCTGATAACTACCATTTGGCAGAAGCATTTTTCTGAGAAAGAACCCCATATTATCTGAGGCAGAAGGCTGGATTAAATAACTTTCTGAAGTCACTTCCTGCGATATTTTCAATGTTCTGTGATGTGCAAAACCCCTACAGTTAAAGAATTTGTCATTCAGATAAAGTTTCTTCCCCTCAATAGCTAATTACCTTCGCTACTTCCTGGTTGAATTTGTACAACTCCAGCTTCAAGCTGCTGTTCTTATAAAAAGTTTTGTTCTATATTGTTCACAGTTAAACATGTCCCTTTCCCAGAAAGGTACTTTTAAATATTGATCAAGTCATCTTCATGATTTCTCTTGTTAAGATAGATACCCAAACTGAGTAACTTATATGCATGTCTGCACCACATAAGAGAGTTTAGAGACCTTTATGCTATTACTGTTGTGAACCGTGAGTCTATATAGCACCGTGAAGTGCCCTGGAGAGTGGGAATCTCAGATCAAAGATTAATTACATTTTATGCAAGATCTGACACTCAGCTACACTGAGAACGTTCTGACGCATCCCAAAACCCAGAGCAGAATAACAGATTTCCCTGATGTTCAGCTTCTTAGCATTAAAGCCAGTTTCATCTCAGCCAACTGATACAAAATATTCATTCTTGACAGATATTGGGTGTAGGTGGCAAGGTTTTGGTAGCAGGGGGCTGCAGGGGCAGCCCTCTCTCTGTAAGAGACCAGGAGCTGCCCTGTACAGGACACAGACAGTTTTAACTGGCTCCATAATGGACCCATTGCAGGACACAGCTGAGCCCAGCCACCAAGCTCGTGGCACCTCTGTGAAAGCATATTTAAGAAAAGGCAAAAACATCAGAAAGGAAGAGAAGTGAGGAAAAAAAGAGTAAGAAACAGCAGTGAGAACATCAAGGTCAGAGGAGAGGGAGAGAAGGTATTCCAACTGCCAGAGCAGGTATTTCCCTGCAGCATGTGGAGAGGACCACACTGGAGCAGAGATCCACACTGCAGTCCATGGAGGGCCCCATGCCAGAGAATTTGGATATTTCCTGAAGGAATTGTGATCTGTGGATAGCCTGTGCTGGAGCAAATTTTTCCTGAAGGATTGTATCCCATGGAAGGACTCCCAGAGCAGGAGAAAAGCATGAGGAGGAAGGAGAAGCAGAGAGGAACTGTTATGAAGTAACTGCAGCCATCAGCTCCCCATTACCCCCTGTGCCATTCAGGGTGGCAGCAGGAGAAGGTAGAGGACTCCAGACTGAAAAAGTGAAGTTGAGTCTGGGAAAAGAAGGTGGGCAAGAGATGAGGCGATGTTTTAACGTTTGTCTTTTTTTTCTCACTACAAAAGTCTATTTTAATTGAAAAAAAATAAAAACAATTTCCCCTATGTTGAGCCTGTTTTGCCTATGATGGTCACTGGTAAGCAGCCTCCCCACATATGTCAACCCACAAACCTTTTTAGCAATTTTTTCTCCCCTGTCCCATTGAGGAGAGGGAGTGACAGAGCATCTGGGTGGGTGCCTGGCAGCCAGCCAAGTTTAACCCACCGCAGCCATTTATGAGTTTCTCTAGCTAGTGGTGGACTACAGCATACGTTGTTATACTTCTTTGAAAATACAGACAGACATTTATTACACATTTCTGTCACTTTATTATTATTAGTTTAAAATAATTTGCATTCTTTATCTAATGTTGTATCACTGCTTCCTAATATATTTAAGTAACTCCTCTCCATTACCCTCAGCCTTTCCACTTGAGTTTTTTCCTGATCTGCTTTTATCTTATCAGTTTCCTGCAGTTCATCTCTCCTGGAAAGTAAACATAGTGCTTTCAGGCTGGGCCTTTATCTACAGAATCCTCTATGCCAAGCATGCTTACCCAGCAGGTCTGACAAGATTAGTCAGTCATACTTATTCCTCATTAGTGATTATAATGGCCCACAGTCATCTTAAATCCAATTATAGTTACTTCTAAATATAGGAATATATATATTTAGCAGATAATTAGAGACAAGTCTCTATGCATGATGTGTCTTACTTAAAGTCTTTCAGCTCTCCAATCTAAAGACTGACAAGTTTAAGTTTCCTTAGCCTCCCGATCAAGGCTATGGTTCATCTTTCCAGCTGTAACTGCCTAAGCTCCCATGAGTGAATGTTCTCTGAACTGCTAATATTTCCCTTGAACTTCTACTCTGAAACTTTGGCAAAGCAAGCTTTACAACTTGACTGGAGCCCTGCAGCAGGCACTAGGTGCTATTTTTAACTGTTTCTTATTAGTTTATCTGAAGTACCTGTTGTTTCAGGGGAAAAAAAGCTGGCTAGTATCAAGCTAGCTTGCAGTGAAAGATGAACTAGTGGTGAAGACATATTCATACATAATATTCATAAATTCATAAGGAACAGTTTGAATTCAGGGGAGCAAGGATGCAGAGATATCTGATCTTAAATTGCTTGAACGATTACAGATACTTGGAAAGTTTTTTGAAGTATAGCTCCTGTTTTTAAACTAGAACTCCTGGTTTCTGATACAACAAGTAGGCTTTCCTAATTTTTAGTGATTTTTAACACATTGATTCATCTGCCTCTAATCCCATATTTATGGATTATTTACTTCTAAAAGTAGAACAAATAACTAATGTGAAGTGCCTCTTTCTAGCTATTTTAACATCTTTTATTCCTAAACAGGTTACAGTCAGCGATGCTAACATTCCCGTCAAAAAATAACTCCATTATGTTTTACTAATACACTCACATCAAATTGCTTACTGAATACACTGAAAATTCTCCCTCACTTTTTATTTAGGCCATAAATATATTTCTTTTTCTCTAGAAGTCTGTTACAAGCCTACCTAATTTCTGAGTTTCTCTGAAGGCATACTTTCCAAAGAAAGCAGAATATTTTCTCCTACAAATCCTCTACCATTTTTCTTGACCTTATACAACTGAATATCAGTCAGCACTTATAGCAATAAGCCTACACATAATCAATTTAACAGAGGTGTTTGTTTATTATTCATGTTACTATCACTTCCAAACCCACCTATGAAATTATGAACTAATACAAAGCACCTACAAGACTCCCACCCATCTCACCGATGCTTGGAGTTCTCAAACATATTAAGAAATATTAAGAAAGCTATTAATTGCAAAGAATCTATTTTTCATTTAGTCACCAAGATTACAAGTAAGGTTACACTATGATAAGTTCTGCAGAGGTCACCAGTGGATGACTGGCATTTCCACAAGCTTTTATTTCTATGTATTTTTTCAAACATTTTTTGCTATATATAATGCCAAGCAGCTCAATGACGAGGTTGTATACATTTACTTGTGTCTTGGTTTTGGGGGTTTTTCTTAAAGCTGAAATGAAAAACAGCCATGGTATTGACCTTTCAGAGAAATACATGACATTATCAAGGATTACATTTTTATGTTAATTCTTATTTGAAGTAATTGCAAAGAAAATGGAATCAAGTCAGCCTCACAGATTGCTGAAAACATAGGATTACTTGTTGTCCCTTTTGCGTATATTTACAATAAGCATGTCATTTAATACTGAAATATTGATCATCCTGAAAGAGCACTGTATTTTTGTTGAGCTTTCTTGAATCTGTCAATATATATTTGAAATTTCTCTTCTTCACAGGTTATTTTCATACAAATGTTGACTTTTTCCTTTTTACAATCTCTAATCCATTTTATCTGCAAAGGAATATCTTAAATAGACTTGCAGCCTAAACTTAAAAACTCCTAACTGACAGCCAGAGTCACTCCTACATCCCTCTTGTCTTCATTAGTTAAACAAGGAATAGTGAAATTCCTGTATCTAGTCATAATGCCATATAGCACTAACTGAACAAAAAGAAAAAGATGGCAATGTACCGTGAGTATTTCTGCTACCAAAAATGTTAACAACCTAATGTTTCCCAAAAATGAAATCTCTCCAAAATCCTTACATGGCTTTCAGAAATGTAAGATAGAGAAATAACTGCACTGTAGCTGTAACAGTTTCTGTCTTGATGGGAAGGAAGGATGGGGGCAAAAAGAAGCAGACTAACACTACTATCAAACCTGTGCCACGTTCTCTTAAATTCCCAGCCATGCTGCAATTAAGACTAAGAAATAAAGACTGAAATCTTTAAAGAAAGGGTTTTTTACCTGCTTACACTTCCACAGTGCATTGATGTAAAAAATGTGAATCAAGTTCAGAGGAGATATATTAACTTTAGTTGGGAAAAAAAAAAAAAAAAAAAAAAAAAAAAAAAAAGAAAAAACAGATCCAAACTGAAAATCAAAGCTTTCAATACATTGGGACAAAAATATTTATTGGACACAGATGACTCCTCTAATGATGTGAAGGCTTATATTCTGCTCTCAAAACTCTATTGAGTTAAACTGCAAGTGTCCCACTAATAAATTACTCTGACTTTTTTCTATGTTAAGGAGGAAAAGCCTGATCTTTATACAGACTAATTTTGCCCCGTTTGTAGGTGAACAAATTTCTAGTGTTCCACCGCTATTAAATTAGTAGCTTCATAATTCCACATTCCTAGACTTATTCATAACACTAAAACAAATCTCAGACATTACTTACTTAGGGGCAATGGTGACAGTGTTTCCTTTAGGTAGTGAGAAATCATCAGCATCTCTTCCTACAAGAATAGCGTTGTACATCAAAGTTTTACTGCTTGGGTTTTTCAGACGCACCTGTCACAACAATAACAACAGCCTATTTTTATTCAATTTTTAAAGTATAAGAAGTGTTCTGCAACTAAGTTTATCACAAAATAAGAAAGTACTTTGAATAACTAGTAGATCATTTTTCTTCCTAAAGAGTATAGACTTGCTACAGACTATCCAACCTCAATTTTTCTGAGTACTCTTTTTGCAGTATACACTGAACTCCTACTCCTGTTAATTTCTTATTCCTCTCTGTCTTTGATCTCAGATTGTCAGATTTGTAGATTTTTTTCTGCGCTTACAAGCATAGGGAAAAAAACATCAGAAGTGAGGATCCTAAGCTTGAAGAGAAAAAGAAGAAGCATGCTTCCATAATCTATATTTAGTAGCCAAATGACATGAAACTCATTCATTCTTTATTGTAGCATAGACATAATATAAACACATATATAAACAGTGGTTTAACCTTGTACTGCTACAAATCTAAATTCAATGGTACCTGTTTAACAACAGTTGCATGGAAAGCACCTGTAAATTCTATAGTCTTCTTGGGTAAGTAGTGAGGGAGACTTTCATATAGGTAGACACACAGAATAAGCATCATGACTGCGTTTGGATCACAGATGTCAGTCGCCTAATATTGAAAACAAAAAAAACAAGAAAAAATGACCAGATATTCAGTTAAAATTTTGCCCGTATAGTTTAGAGATATGAAGGTGAAGAACAAAAATATTCAAGGTAATTCTTATTATACAAATATTTTCAACCTAACTTTTAATAACTGGCCCATAATGAAGACAAACGTGAATCTTACCAGTGCACAAAAAAATTTCTTGTAGACTACTCTGGTAATAAACCTAGGCTAAAATGCACAGCATTCTGTGAAAAAGCAAATATATATTCTTCTGCTACGAAGAATGAACCCACATGTGACACAGAAGAGAAAAGGGAAAATAAGATGCTCTTTTATTGTCACAGATGGGTGAAAATAATTCCACATTTCAAACCAGAAAAATCTAGAATAAACTGGATTCTGAATTCAGAAGTGGAAGGAGTCAAACCAACACAGCATTTCCAATGCTTTCCCATCCAGTCTACAGGCTTGTCAGAAGTTTCCCATCATGTTTTACAGAATGGAGAAATTAAAAATTTCTCACAGACAAATGCAGCAGTATTTTCTCTGGCTTCTTCAGCCCATGATGTGCTGTACTATAATGAGATGCTCCGTGTCTTGTGTGTAAGAATCCTCAATTTAGCAGGAGAAAGCAAATCCAGAAAGGCCAGTGAAGCTATAATTTGTCCAAACTTGAAAGGGAAACTAAAGGCAGAGATAGTTGTCAGGGCACAGCAAGGGCCAGCTTCTCTCTCTGGGCCAGGGAACCAGGTGCCAAAGGCAATACAACACAGCTGCAGAGTAAAGGCCAGCCAGGGCCCATCCCACCCCCCAGCCAAGAGCAGAGCAGATGGGGGGCACCGGGGCAGCCCCAGCCACGGCCATCAGGCACCTCCCTGGGGACTAGGACAGGCCAAGGCTGGGTGAGGGCCAGGGTGGGCTTGGCTTGGTGGGTCCATGGTGGACAGGGATGGGCAGGGCTGCGGGGAGCTGGAGACCAGCCCCGCTGCAGCATCTCTGGGGCAGGGGATGATGGTGCTGGGGGGCTGACATGGGGTCTTGGGCCATGGGCAGGTAGGGGGAGCCCCGAGGAGCTGGGCAGAGGCAGGAAGGGCTGGGGGTACCCCCAGGGCCTTGACAGTAGTTAAGTCTGAAGAGCATTCAACCTATATCATTTGATGATGCTACAACAGACATTTCAGGAAATCATATTTTTAACAAGGCTCCATCTCCCTGGTTACAAGGAAACCAGAAGGAGCTGTATCCCTGAATAGACTCCTAATGTCTGCTTTAGGAAGAGGAACGTCTCCTTCTTCATACCCTAAAGTATTATTTGGCAGGGTGGGGAGAGAAAAGAGAGAAAATCTGAGTACTGTAAAAGATGGCAAGGCTTGGCTCATGGACTAAAAGCAGAGAAGGGATGCAGCCCTTTCCCAAAAGATAAACATTATTTAAGGAAAGATGACTTAGTTACTGAAATCTTCACAGACTTACTACTGACTACAGCTCAGCCCTAATTAAAATAAATGCCTGTAGTCCTGCAAATTAAATGCCTGTAGTCCTGCATGAATGTATTCTGTGTACTTTGCGCTATAAGGAATATGATTTTTTGTTTTGTTTATACAACAGGAAGGCAAGATACATTAGAACATACAAGCCTTGTCACATTTCTACCAATATACATACTAAATTCATCTTGTATTACATCTCACTAGGTAACCTCAAATTTTTCTTAATTTCCCTTCTGATTTACTAAGTTAAAGACAGGTAGGAGATTCCATAGAAAAGGCAGAACTGGAGCTCCCCTGGTGGCAAATCCATTGACTCCCTGGAGCACAAAGGCAGGAAGAGTTACTGACTGCTTCCTCCCTCTTTTCTTGCCTTGTGCCCAGACAAGCGTTGTAGCATCCTACTGCCAGAAGTTCTAGCACAGCTCCTTCTCTAACCTTACAAGAGAGCAAGCACATCACTGGGCACTGATCTGAGGTTTCCCTGTCACTCTCCATAGTTTCCTAGATAATGCTTATCCTCATAATTCTTAAGATTCATGTCAGATACTCTTCATGCACTGATGTAATCATATGCTTCATCTTGTATTTCTATTTATTTCCATCACCACTGTTTTTTAAGGTTGGAATTTTAGGATGCACTTACTATGTGAAGTAAAAGCTTCTTGCCTGACAAAACCTTTAAACCTGAAGTCTGAAAAATATTCTGATGTTTTCCATTCACTTATCTCAGTAATGGCTATCAAATGTTAACAAGTATTTGTAGGAGTAGTTATTCCAATATAGCTGTGGTTTTACACCTCTGCTGTTCATCTTTCCTACATTTTCATTTAAGATAGCAAAGATGCCAGGTAAATTATCTGTTGAAGCCTAACTTTCTTTTGCCACCTACTTCTACTCGTTCCCACTTAGATTAGAATTTATTCCCTCAGAAAACATTATTCTTTTTTATCCTGTGCTGAATTCATAAAACTGCATTTGTGACATTAATCTATTACTCAGAACTAATTTTAAAAAAAAATCAGTGTACTTCATAACAACATTCAGCAGAAAATTCACATAGTCTGTATATATTATTTGCTTTAAAAATTTCTGCGTTAACAAACAATGGCGATTAATAAAGTTTAACAGATTTATGCCCTAAATTATATCCATAACAAAGTTTCTCAAAATATGAAAAAGCCTTTCACATTTCTTGAAGAGTTGGGTGCTTGCTTGTTAGCTTTTTATTTGTGTTCTAATGTTACCTAATTAAAGAAAATTCTGAAGCTAACAAATTGGATAAATTATTATACTTCAAATTCTAAATATTCCAAGTTAGGACTATACCAAAACTGGACAAGATATCCAAGGGTTAGTAGATTGGTTCTATTGTGAAAACAAAGTTATTTAACTGTTACAACACCATCAGCTCTGTGCTGTTAATTCCATAACCAACTCTCCACATTTTCAATCACCTGTATATTACTAAAGCCTGGTCTTTAGTTTTGCTGGTACTACTGCTCAGAAAACAGTTTGTAACTGCTTACAAATAATGCCTCTTGATTTTATGAAGTTAGGTTTATAACTTAATGCAAAAATTAAATGGTATTAACTGCCTTTAAGTCATTCCACGATATTTAGAAAATGCTAGCTGTTCTGTTTTATAAGCGTAACAGTGTAGTAGATTGATACCTAGAATAGAATATATTACAAACAAATATTAATCTATCTAGCTGGAAAAGGAAAAGAAAAAACAAATCAAGGTGATTTAAATCCAAAATAATCACAGTAACTACAAGCCAAAGTTCTCACAGAGAGAAAATAAGAGATAAAAAAATTTATTAAAAGATATCAGGAAGAAGTAGATCGCTGAACCACTTTTTGTGGTAATAATACTCTCCACTTTTCTGACCATGCAATTATTAGCTGAATAATGTAATGAAACAAACTATTCAACAGATGCAAAAATCATGCAAGAAGGCTTTCCCCACTACAAAGCCTACAAAGCAATGATGAAAATAGACATCTTATGCCAAAGAACAGCTTCTAGCAGGACACAACTGAAAAATAGAAAATGTTTGGAATCAGTGGCCATGAAATGTTACCTAGGTAACCAATTTAAACTAACAATTTCAAATTACTATTGAAAATTATGGCAAAAGTATTAAACAAACAGAAGCTATTAAAAATACTATATTAAATACATTATAAATTAATATAGTTTATTTATTATTGTATATTAATATACACTAATACATTAATATTTATTAGTTATTTCCACATTTGTAAGGCTTAAACATTGAACTTAAAAGGTAAACATCTAGGAAACAATATTGTTTGTGAACAAAAGGAGGTTCCTGAGTTTATATAGGCTTTTCTTATACAAGTGCAGCAGCCAAATTTTCAATAAGCTGAAAGTCAATGTAAGAATAGAACAGTCAGCAAGTCTGGAAAAAAAGATCAAGTAGTCATTTGGTGTCTAAATAAGGCTTACAAGTCTATATTTTTGTATTTTTATAAAGGATACACATATGAATATAATTTTCAAAAGACTATATCAATCCCAGACATATCCAGTTTGTCTTTACAAATACCCCAGGTGAGACCATTATCGGGTCCAAGAAATTTTCATTTACTCTGACCGAAATTAAAAGCACTACCGATTTTGAAATATGTTTCCTTTTCTTTCATTTCCACATGTTTATGGGGTGCCCAAGGGTATAATCTAGGTGAACTTAAAACTAGACATGCCTGAAGAGATTGCTTGTCTGTTGCAATTGCATATGTTTCCGCAGATCTCATCATGCCAGTGAATCATAGAATCATACAACAGAGTCATAGAATGGTTTAGGTTGGAAGGGACATTAAAGACCATCTAGCTCCAATGTCTCTGCCTTTGGCGGGGAAACCTTCCACTAGATCAGTTTGCTCAAAGCCTCATCCAACATGGCCCTGAACACTTTCAGGGAGGGGACATCCACAGCTTCTCTGGGCAACATGTTCCAGTGTCTCCCCACCTTCACAGTAAAGAATTTCTTCCTAATATCTAATCAAAACTTCAGTTTTTCAGTTTAAAACCTTGCCCTATCACTACACTCCCTGGTAAAGAGTCCATCCCCATCTGTCCTGTAGGTCCCCTTTAACACTGCTATAGGGTCTCCCTGGAGCTTTCTCTTCTTTAAGCTAAATGACCCCAACTCTCTCAGCCTGTCCTCATAGGGGAGGTGCTCCAGCCCCCTGATTATCTTTGTGGCCCTCCTCTGGACCCACCCAAGGAGGTCAATGTCTTTCTTATGTTGAGGATGCCAGAGCTTGATGCAGTACTCCAGGTGGGGTCTCAGGAGAGTGGAGTAGAGGTGGAGAATCACCTCCCTTGACCTGCTGGCCATGCTTTTATAGAATCATAGAATCGTAGAATGTTTTGAGTTGGAAGGGACCCCTAGAGGTCTTCTAGTCCAACCCCCCGGCAGTGAGCAAGGACACCGCCAACTAGATCAGGTTGCTCAGAGCCCCATCCAACCTGGTCTTGAATGCTTCCAGGGATGGGGCCTCCACTACCTCTCTGGGCAACCCATTCCAGTGTTTCACCACCCACATTGTAAAGAATTTCTTCCTTATATCGAGTCTAAACCTACCCTGGTTTAGTTTAAAACCATTATCCCTTGTCCTGTCACAGCTGGCCCTACTAAAATGATTGTCCCCATCTTTCCTATAGGCCCCCTTTTAAGTACTGAAAGGCCGCAATCCAGTCTCCCCGCAGCCTTCTTTTCTCCAGGCTGAACAAGCCCAACTCTCTCAGCCTGTCCTCATAGGAGAGGTGCTCCAGCCCTCGGATCATTTTAGTAGCCTTCCTCTGGACCTGCTCCAACAGTTCCATGTCCTTCTTGCGCTGAGGGCTCCAGATCTGGACGCAGTACTCTAGGTGAGGTCTCACCAGAGCAGAGTAGAGGCGCAGAATCACCTCCCTCGACCTGCTGGCCACACTTCTCTTGATGCAGCCCAGGGTACGGTTGGCCTTCTGGGCTGCCAGCACACATTGCTAGCTCATGTCCAGCTTTTCATCCACCAGCACCCCTAAGTCCCTCTTGGCAGGGCTGCTCTCGATCCTTTCTTCCCACAGCCTGTACTGATATTGGGGGTTACCCTGACCCAGGTGCAGGACCTTGCACTTGGCCTTGTTGAACCTCATGAGGTTCACACAGGCCCACCTCTCCACCTCTCTTTTGATGCAGCCCAGCATGTGATTGGCTTTCTGGGCTGCGAGCACGCGTTGCCAGCTCATATTCAGCTTTTCATCAATCAATAGTACAAAGTCCTTCTCCACAGGGCTGCTCTCAACCTACTCATTGCCCAGCCTGTATCCATGTTTGGGATTTCCCAAACCCCGGTGCAGAACCTTACATTTGGCCTTGTTGAACTTCATGAGGTTCACATGGGCCCACCTCTCTAGCATGTCACAGTCCCTCTGGATGGCATCCCTTCCCTCTAAAGTATGAACCACACCACTGAGCTTGATATCATCCACAAACTTGCTGACAATGCACTCAATCCGACTGTCCATGTCCCTGACAAAGTCATTAAATAATACTGGTTCCAGGACAGACCCCTGGGGGCCACCAATCATCACTGGTGTCTACCCAGGCATTGAGCCATTGACTGCAACTCTGAGTGTGACCATCCAGGCAACTCATTATCCACTGGGTGGTCCACCTATCAAATCCATCTCTCTCCATTTTAGAGACAAGGATGTCATGTGGGACAGTATCAAATGCTTTGCACAATATTATCAATAAAGCTGAATTCCAGCCAAATGTTCTTTATCTAATGCTCTGATTTATGAGGCTTACAGATCAAAGCAAACAGTTTTTTCATACACTTTTATAAGGATGCTTAGAAAGACTCAGTCCTTTACAGCTCTCCAAGTTTTTTTCCAGAATACCCTAGGAAAGGTATGTACGAGAAGACAACTGCTACTCTAACAAATAAAAATTATATTTAATTTTTTCTCTCTCCTGTTTTCTGAATTTAAGACTGCACATCAATATTAGATTCCTATCTCAGACAAACCAAGGTATTTGCATTTACATTATAGATTGTGCATTTACATTATAGATTGATGGGTAGATGGATACAGAGTTCTATCTGTGTATTTGCAGTATCATACACATTTTAGTAAAATAATTAAGAATTAGGAAAGAAATCCTTTTCCTTAAAATTACTTTTGTCAAGAAGTTGCCATATTTACCAAGCTAATAGCTCCTTACTAAGGTACAGGAAACTGAAGACAAAAAAGTGTTAATCATCTTTAGAGATTATTACAAGAAGTATCACTGAAACATTAAGTGGCAGCCAGGAAGTTACATATGTAAGGGCATACAATAATCTGTAGACTACTTCAAAGAAAAGATCTTACATATACTGGAAATTCAAAAATATTCTATGTTGCTGCATTTCTTTTCTCTTCTCCATTGGCTGCTGGCACCATCTTCTTTCTCTCCATTTCAGACTCAAGCCTTGGGGTTGCCATCTACTCCCCTTTCTTGCTCATATGGCCATGTTATTACCCAGTTTCACTGCTTTCTACTCCACAGCAATGGTGAAAACCTCC
Organism: Gorsachius magnificus; assembly: GCA_034008185.1. Taxonomy (NCBI): domain Eukaryota; kingdom Metazoa; phylum Chordata; class Aves; order Pelecaniformes; family Ardeidae; genus Gorsachius; species Gorsachius magnificus. The sequence continues at coordinate 93,762,211 of CM067081.1, forward strand.
CCTCATTTCAAAAAAACAGCCACATTCATTTTCAGCTTCTTGACACTCTCCAACTTTACGCACAACATCTTCTATAGCTAGTTTGAAAATATACTCCCTTTTCCTCAGTCTCAAATATAAATGTCAGTATTGTTGGCCCCAATTTTAAAACAGTCAATAGCAAATAGAATTCCTCTGCTGGCTATTCCCAATCACTGCATCTTCTCTCCTAATCTATCCTTGTCACGTATATTCCCTCCATATCGTTCTCCCACCATCCTATCTTGCAATATTTTATTTTGGACTTTCAATTGGATCTTCTTCAAATCAAAGCATTTTAGAAGTTAAAAATATCAAACGCAAAGAAAAAATACATAGAAAACCACCACTAATACGCCAGGGTTGAACTGTCAGTCATGATTAGAAAGTGGAAACAAAGAATTTCTTGCCCAAAGTACTCCATCTTAAACCTATATCTTAATCCTTAAGAGGATTTAAAAGCCTTGAACTCTGTTAGACCTATTATTTAAACTTGCAGCTGAAGTCTTCCAGACAGTTAAACTTCTTTACTATTACAGAATCTTAGATTTTTCAAGTGATTGAAAGTGCCATCTATGCCAGACCTAATATGTGTCTCAGCTTGTGCTGTCACGACCATCTTTGCATCAACTAATGCAAAGCTGTCCTGAAAGTTCAGAAGCAGTGATTGCCTGACAGTCAAGAACTTTGCCAGTACTGTAGGAACATTTCAGCCTGCTAAATTTAAGAGACAAAACAATCAGAAAAGTCCCGAATTAGTACAGTTCAGCAACAAGATTCATGTATTTTGCTGGTTTTATTGCTGAAGAACAAGAAGCTTAGGAAATTTCTACAGTAGTTTTAGAAAAGCATATATGAATTCCAATAAATCTATGTAAAAGTACCCTTTTCCTTCTCTTTGTTTTTACTTTCCACAATATTTTGTTCATAGAACATGCCTTTGCTTGGATTAAAATACAGACCCTGAAGATCCAAGATCTGTTCCTTTTTCTGATGTTGACCGATTATACAGCTTTGCTTAAATTACTAGTCTGTATGAAGCTGGACTATTCCATCTATGAAAAGAGCAATACCTCAAAAATGTGCTGAACTAACAATATTGTAGTATTATAAACACTGTAGTCTTAAAACACACTAAGGAGAATGTCCTGGAGTTCTGCTTCCATCTTTAATGTGATTAACTCATTTTGCATATCCAGCATGCAGCCTCTGCCTTCATGTGCTGAACTGCCTGTTTTTCCTATTAAAAACTGAGGCAAAATATGCCTTCATTTTTTAGGATTATGCCTGGATTATCTTTTTACACTTCCTGCCAGTCACAAGTATACGAAACAGAGGTTCTTGGTTTAGTCTGTCATAGCAAAGCCATTTATAACAGCATATCTGTGTCAAGATGTGGGAGCAAGGATACAACTGGAGATAGCCGGGTTAATTTTTCCCTGTAATCATAACACAACTGAATGGAAAGGGGGAAAAAAAAGTTATAATTGAGCTTCCTTCCATACCACTTTGTTCACACCATGCCTCTACCTCTGATTCCTGATACTATCAATCCCTTTGGCAAGTTTCCTCATACACCTACAAATACCATGTCTATTCTACTGTATCCTCTTCTGGTCTTCTAGTCAGCCCAATATGCTTCACACCCACCCCAGCCCATCACAGTCCCTGACATTCACTTTGCTCATGATGGAAGCTGCATCACTTTGCAAGTTCTTAAGAGAAAGTTGTGACCTTAAAAATTTTTACTAGTCTTGGTAAGGACATGATTTTTGATGACTCAGGGAGCAAAGGAGAAAAGGAAAATGAGAGACAATCTGCCATTTTAAATAGGTAATAGTTTGGTAACTAACACACGCAACCAGCACATGGAAGATAAGAGCATGAATCCCTGTGAGCATGTAACCTGGTAATACAGCCTTGCCATTGCTATTAACAGGCCATAAGCTTTGTACTGAATTTACAGGGCCTCAGTACTGGGGTTTGACAAGCTTTCTCTGTCTGAAGGCTTGTTGACCAGCTTGTAGAACTTTGCTTTACTTGGTTTAGCTGTGACAGCAACTTTTTTCATTAATCAGGCCTCTGTGACTAATTTGTTTTATTTTTATCTTTGTATGGTACTACCAGAACCCACAGCTATGAATAATTCACGAACTGTCAGTTAAAGAAATGCAGACTGGGAGCAGGAGAAGACTGGGTTTAGGGGAAACAAAAAGAACAAAGAAATAATATCTAACATGTACAGAGGGCACCATATATAGAAAATTTGGAGCTTTAGGCCAATGAAAAAAGACAGCGATGCAAAGCATGTTACTAAATATATAAAAATGATCCCAACTGGGTTCTAGACTGAAGAAGAATCTATCATCAACAACATTATATTCCTCCCGAAAAAGGACAGCAGAAGCTGATGGTTTACAGCGTTGCTCTTCCCAGCAGTCCAAAGATACTGATTTCTGTGTGCATCAAATCTGGGGCAGAACCCTCATGGGTCTTTGTTATTAGATAGGTACACATAAGTGACACCAGATATTCATACAAACTTTTTACCACTCTTTTTAGTATTTAAGTGCACAATGTTTGTTCTTAAACATATTTTTTCTAAATTGCCTTAGAATGTTAATAATAAATTCCACTTAGGTTCTCATTGTGTAATTTACAATGTTAGAATCTTAACTGAATTAACCTTATGTTCAGCTAGTTGCATATATGCGATTCTAGAAAACAAGGAATATGGAAATAACTTGTAATTAAGTGTATTTATATGAAGCAGTATTTTGGTTTCCATCATACAATAGCACATCATGAAACAAAATTGCATCACTAAAATCACCTTAATTTTATATACAATATTACTGTCATAAAAGTAAAACAATTATTTAAAAGTATATAAGAACTGCTGGTATAAAATAATTTACCTTTATGTCTATAGCCAGGCTGACAGCGTGCATAGCATTCACAAGTATCAAACTGTTGTGCAGAAACTGTTCAGGAGTTCTTGGATTAGTATACATCCTTACAAAGTGAGTAGCAATCTAGAGAAGACAGAAATCAAACGCTTGATCTTGCACTAAGCAAAACTGCTATGTTTGTATCTTCACTCTTTCAGCAATCCATAAGACCTAAATTTTGAACTAAAATTACCTATTACAATATACCAAGAGAAAATAAAAATTAACAGTGAAATAATCACTCTAGACTAAATGTTGGGGTCACTCTATGCTAAATGTTGGGGGGTTTTTCTTTTTAAAAACCACACAAGCCAACAGTTCCAAAGGAAAATAAGGCCTGAATAAACCTATTTACATTAATAAACTGTATAAAACTTGCATGATATTAAGAAAAGTCCTTACCAAATAAGGACAATAAGCTGCCAGCTGTGCTGCCAATACCAGACCATCTAGAAGATCTCGGTCAAAATTTACTATCCATCTCATTGGTGGTACTTCACCTGATATAAAAAGAGAGCAAGATTAATTAGGCTCTTCTCCCCTGAGATGCCTAATTTTATTCTAGATAGATACGATGACTATTTGAAATGAGTGAGGAAAGAACAAAAAAAGGAAATATCTGTTCATGTGTAGAATTTCCCAGGCATAGTTCTCTTCCAGAGCCATTGCTGAAAACATGAAAAATCTCACCTAGAGTATTGTAACTACTATTCATACACTCTGATACAGTATGTAAGAGTATTCATCATAATGGAAAGGAAAGCAGGTAAATTACACTTAACCTCACAGATTAGGAACCTAAACATGTAAATTGTTGTTTGAGGTGTTTTTTTATAGGCATAACATCCATAGGACTACTGAAACTCACAAAAATATGCATAAGTTTAAGCACATAAAAAGGAAAAGGTTATTAATTTTCTTTAAGGTCATATTATATTATTTGGCACAAATGCAATATGAACAAAAGCTAACAGCTCAAGTCCTGTAGCATAGATCACTACTTCTATAACTGTTGCAGAGGCCTATACCTTACAAGGTTAGATTATTTTTTATATTTCTTATGTTTCTATTTAAAAAAAACCAATTTTAAGGAAAAATTATTTAAGATTCCTTCTTAAATATTTAACACATCATTTTAAAAACAGACTTTTATTCTTAAGCATCATAATAAACCATAGGAAGAATACAGTCATTTGAAACCTCTCAACTTGGGATATTCTCTAAAAAAAGTTACTGACATACCAATAACTAAAAGTCTTACATCACTGTCTATACCCAGGTACCAGTACTTTGCTCTCGTGATAATACACACTTTGTGAAGCATGAAAACATAGAAGCTGATCCTTTTATAAGGAGCAATCTGGTCACAAATATTCAAGTACTGAGTCATGCCTTCTTTGTTATTTGCAGTTTCTTCCAACTTCTATTGCAAAAATACCTGTTGCTTAATTTTCTTTGTTTTCATTGCTGTCTTAGGTCCAAGCTCCCAGATTTAGGGAACACTTTTGCCTTGAGCCACTGGCAAAGTTTTCAGATAGGCTGGGATCATGCTTTCTCATACAGGACAAACTATATAGCTTTTATTTTACTATACAACCAGAGTGTGTATTGTCTGCCAAGTTTGAAGCTTTCAAAGTTGAAAAAAACCCCACCAATATGCTACAGAATCTGAGATGATGAAAAATCTCTTTACATATTATAAATACATAAATATCTTAAAGTTATAATATAAATGTTCTTTTCTTTCAAAAATGCTTCCTTTTAATGAGAAAAAAGTTTGTAACACTGAACTGTTATGATAGTAATATAACAATGGTCAGAATAGTTCACTATCTTCATTACCAAAAGAAGAATTTGGAGACACCACTATTTGACATGGACATCATTTAAAAGAACAGAAGCATAAAATGTTTCACCAGGTTACACATTTCCGACCTTTATTTCAAGTCTGTCCTTATTAAAAGCTTCATTCTACAATTCCAAACACATGAAAGCAGGGGAACAAATTCTGTATATTTTAAAGGTCTCTACCTTTACAGAAAGACTACTATAAACTAAATGCAAGTTCAAGAAAGAGAAAAGAATAGATTCTCTATGCATTTGGAATACAATGGTCTCATTTAGTGGTCAAGAATGCTGGATCTTTTGCTCTCACAAATTAGATGACATTATGCTATAGATATAACACTTCAATAAGTGTTACTCAGTTTTAAACTTGAGACAGTATTTTTGGGTATGTTATAAACCCTATGAACAACAACTATCAGAACCACACTAAGAAAGAAAGTAGGCTGTTGTATATTGAAAATTATTAAATTTCTTAAGGTAACCTTATTCACTCTTAAGTACCCTCAGATCTCAGTCAAGCTGATGTAACCAAGCAAGTTATTGTCCAAAAGCCAGGCCACAAATAAAAAAAAAAACATTAAAACTGGAAATGAAATTCCTGATCTTCAACTGAAACAGTGGTAACTATCCCATATAGCGTTGAAGACACTACAAATCTTCAGAATGGTTTTCTTTTACTAGCACTTATTTTACTTGAATTTATACATCCTCAGCTGCCTTTACTCACCTGCTTTTGTATGATATTAAGCGTGATTGCAAAATTGCAATTAGTGACAGGGAAAAAGTAACCGGAGATGATGCTGCTAATGTCAGATCATAATTTATCAACATCAGCTCAAGTAACCTCAACCGGTCCCCCAAGAAGTACAGTTAAATCTAATTTGCAAATAAGTAGCCATTATCAGCTACACGTACAAATTTAGTTGTGGAATTCCTCATTTATGCCAAACAGATTAGTTGTAAGCTTATAAAATTGTTCTACGGTGCTGCAACCATTATGCTTCAGCCTAAATTTAAGAAATAAATTGTTAAGAAGCAAATGGAAGAAATAAAATAACCATGGGGCAAATCATTAAAGGAAGTGTATTCAGATGGAATCCTACATTAATGCAAAGTAAAAATCAAACTATATTAAAATTATTTATCAAATAATGTATCAAATGTATCTATGAAATTATATACCAAATAATAATTCCAGGAAAGACTAATTTTTAAGTACTTGCTTTGATAAAATAAGCCAGCTAACACACAAGAGAATTTTATCAAACTGTGACTTTGTATGTCATTAGAAGAGTGAAGTTCTTAAAGAATTTTCAAAGATTATTCATTAATGTCCAGAAGTAAAATTTTTATAGGCATATGCTTTGTACCAAGGGGTGCTGGTCCATAATGATCCCACTAAGAAAGACACTCAGACTTCATAAAATATCACTGCCAGTTATTGGAACTAATGCTATAGGGCAAAAGAAGTTATTACAAATAACCTTATATCCCTTCAGACACTGGGAACCCCAAGTTGTGCACCATTGGAATTGACCTGCAGTCAGGATGCAGCACACTGTACAGACACAGTCTGTGGGAGGGTTTGATCTTACAGAATAAAACAATTCCACTAATAATTTCTACCACCTGTTCATGGGAGAACTTGGTGCTGCGGTTTTAGTTAAAGACAAGGACACACTGGTGGTGTAATCACTGTGGGAGCTGCCTACAGGCTTCTCTGTTACCATTAGCTGGCTAAGTTTATCCTGTAGCCAGGGGATACGCATAGTGCATCACAGGCCTGCACCTCTCAATTAACTGTTATGTGGATCATGTAGCTCCTTTATGTACAATGACATTCTAGTTAGGATCACTACAACATATCAGTGGTTTGATATATTTATACCATTTGGAGAGAAGCTCCCCAAAACTATTTAATTAAAAATGATTTTTTTTAAAAAAAGTACTTTTTCCAGAAAATATCAAAACCAAAACTATTTTTCATTACCAAGTACTTTGTGAGGAAGTAGTTGATACAGCTTCAGCATTATCCATTGCTGATTTTGAAAGGAAAAAAAAAATTACATATCCATTAGTGATCCAAAACTGCATTTAAAATATAGGTCAAAAAGAATTATTTAGAAGATAATTCTGTACAGGACTTCTTATGATATGACACATAAAGAAAGTAGACATTCAGAAAAAAAAAAATGTTCTGTAGGGAAATATCCTTCTTCGTGGCATGAGCACCAAATAAAGAGCCTCAGAAGAATTCAGTGTGCTATCAAGAAAGATACTATACACCTAAAACATTACAAACTGCTGCTTTTAGCAGCAGTCAGTTCAGACTTCTTTTTTTAATTTCATGCTCATACACAATGATGTGGGAATAAAGATGTTGTTGGGTCTAACTAAGCACTAGAGATTTAACATTACTCCTACAAAATACTCTCAAGCAAGGTGCTAGAGATTATTTCTTTAACTGCTACAATCAACACTCTGCTGCAGTGGAAAAAAGAATGTACGAAAAATTCAGTGGGAAAGTTATTAGAATGTTAATAATTAATTAAACTTAAAAATGAATCAAACCTACAATAAATTCCTGTAGCATATTCTAAGCAAAATCTTTCCTGATTCTTTTGTTCATTTATAGAATACAGATGCCTCAGCATTTGAAAAACTGAAATGTCTATCACTTCACAGCAACCATTTGAAGATACTTCAGCAGATTCATATAACTCTAGTAAGAAAGACGATGAGCAGATGCTGCACAAGCTTAGCAAAAACTGCATGTAAATTCATCTGAGCTTAACTCTGTGACATTAATAATTATTTTAATTTGCCATCTTTTCAGTGTGGTGAAGTTTCGGCTTAGTCCAAAATCCCTTCTTTTTTCCTATTTGTGTTTTAAAGCAACTTCAAACATTATTTCAAATTAAAGAAAAGATCAGTAGGTCAATGAGTTTGAAAGCCAATGGCTGCTGCTGCCCACACCTCTATCTGCAATGCTCTGCCTCAACACACTATGTAGGCTCTTCCCACCATTCTCTGTTTATACATCCAATTACAGTCAACAAGATGGCTTTCACAGCAGTAAGATCTTGGATCTAAACAAGTGCAACTTTGGCCAACACCTTCCCCTTCTCTCCCCCTCGAAACCTATTTGCCATATCAGAAGATAGATGGAAATTTTACTATAAATGAATCATTATATAAAATATGTTCTATCCGTATATTAATTATATTACACTGTTCTTAAACAGTTTCTTTTCTCCTGGAAGGCCCTAAAGTGTTATTCATTATTTAAAAATAAGCTCTAATAGTTTAAATAAAAGAACCAGCTTAAAAAGAGACAAACTCTCTCCTCCATTTTCCAGAAAACAGAAAGTTTCTTCAAGAACATTAAAAATAAAAGTTATTTCAAATAACTATCTAAAAAATCTCCTTTTCTGAAGAAAGTTTTAATTCAATTTAGACTTCAAAAGTTTCTTTTGTCATTTCATTAAAATGAACATAAAGATAACTTAGAATCATAGAATGTTAAGGTTGGAAAAGACCTGCAAGATCATCAAGTCCAACCATCAACCCAACACCACCACGCCTACTAAACCATGTCCTGAAGTGCCACATCTACACCACCAGGAATGGTGACTCCACCACCTCTCTGGGCAGCTTGTTCCAATGCCTGGCCACTCTTTCAGTAAAGAAATTTTTCCTAATATCCAATCGAAACCTCTCCTGACACAACTGGAGGCCATTTTCTCTCATCTTATCACCCGTTACCAGGGAGAATAGACCGACTCCCACGTCACTACAGCCTCCTTTCAGGCAGTTATAGAGGGCGATAAGGTCCCCTCTCAGCTTCCTCTTCTCCAGACTAAACAACTCCAGTTCCCTCAGCTGCTCATCATAAGACTTTTGCTCTAGACCCCTCACCAGCTTTGTTGCCCTTCTCTGGACATGCTCCAGCAACTTAATCAATTTACATGTTATTCTAAATATTCATGAAATGTGTGTTCAGTTTAAAAAATAAAAAAATAAAAAACAGTATTCAAAAGTGGATTAGTATGAAAATTTCATTTTCTATAAGTTTTCAAATGAAAATAATTTCTAAATTTATGAAGAAAAAAGACATTTCCCTGTGTCAGAACTATTTTTTCCCATTGTTTAACAAACAACTTTTTTTTCCAGCAGAACTCAAAGTTTAAGGGTCCTCGGTAATTCTGGAGGGCAAGGTATCAAAGATGAAGTCTGACTGCATATAAAACATCTCGCTGTTATCTATGATAGGAACAGAACACAGTAAATATGGGCCTCAGCATCTAAACTGGGACAGTATTAATTTTTACTAAATTCAGATCTCCATTTTACAAATGTCTAAAGTAGGAGATATTAATTTCACCCCAACTCCTTGGTAAATTGCTTACAGTTATTTAAAAATATTTAATGTAGTCACTGCAAAAAAAAATACTTTAAAAATATCAAAACACATTTTGAAAAGCTTGCTTTCTTCCTAAAAAGTTAGTCTTTCTAATATAAATCCATCACATTACTGATCATAGTTGGGACCTACAATATTTAATAATCTTTCTGTCTCTTTTTTTATCAATGGAACTCAGACTCACCCTCAGCACACAATATTGGTATTTTTAATAAATTGCCATTTCCACATTTTTATTTTTAACTTTTTGAGATTAACTACTTCTGCTTTCATTTTCAATTAGGTCCAATATCGAATTGTTCTTCTGGTTGGTCATCTAGACTGATTTGCTCAATCTGGTTGTGGAAATTCATTAAAACAGATGTTTTGGTCAAAAAGTAAACTTTATTGTTTATCTTATTTTAACTTTAAATCTTTAAGTGTACCATTAGCTACCTTTAGGCTTCTGGTGGGAATATTATTTGAGCTCACTTAAGCAATACCAGCTGTCCCTAGTACCTATGTACTTTCTTCTATCTCTACTAATCTTTTCATGCTGGTAGAATTCTCTGTGTGGCAGCAAAGTGGGCATAGTAATAAAGCTGGCTTAAAAAGAAAGGGCAAAACATTTTTTTACTTTTTAATCTGAATCACACTGATCTGGTTTACCATGCAGCCACATGGTTGTGCCCGTGGAAATACGGTAGCACTATTGTTTAAAAACCGTTTATTGTACTATAGTTTTATAGCTTATGTGAATCAGACCATGAAGAAAAAAAAAAACCAAACCATGAAGTGGAATATTTTCCCATTTTGACTAATTAAATACTTCTCTTTATTTTGTTGTTTTGTTAATCCTTCTATCAATCCATATACTTAACTCAAATGCCTATGAATAAATCAGTCAGAAAACATAATGTATTTTTCCTAATTACATCAAATTGAGCAGAAAATCTGCCAGCTAACTAATAATTTTTTAAATATAATTACTCAATTTTAGTAGAAATAAACAATGTAAATCAGAAGTTTTACTCAGGATACCCCATTTTCCTCTAAGCATATACACGTAGTAAATTTCATTTATATATATACTTCTTTCAAAAAAATATAAAATAAATAATTACTAATGGATTTTTAAGATAATGATTCTCAGCCAATGTCATGATGAAAACCTGACTGATGGGTGTTGTAGTCCAAAAATATCTTAAAATTTCAATGCTAACTCCGCATGGTTGAGGGGAGAGGGGGAAAGGAAATTGTCCAAAATTGTATTTCTGAATTCTGAGACAGAATCTTGCTACTTGCCAGCTGCATCCCAAAGGGGCTGGCTGCAAATTTTGATAACATGTAGACTAAAGTGGCATGTTCTGAATCCTCCCACTAATGAAGAGGCATGAGACAGAAGCACCAATTAGGCTGATCACAAGTTGTCATTCTGCACATAGACTATTTAGACTGGGAAAACTGGGGACTTGGGGTTATGGAAAGAAAAGGCCAAAAAGAAGCATTTCCAAAAAGCAGCAGCGTCTTGAAGAGATAACAGGGGACTGGAAAGATGGTGAAGAACTTTGTAACTGGAGGAAAGATCTTGGAAATAGGAAAAGATACTGATTCTTTTTTCATGAAGCATTTCTAGACAGAAGAAGCAAAGTTTTGCCATGGAACCCTAATTATTAATTTCCATGTTTTGGTTTGGTTTTTTTTTTTTTAATTTTAAGAGTCTAGATCTGTGAGTTTTTAAAAATTTTATAGCCTTTAAAAAGTCTCTGAAACACATTTTACATCAATTACTTAATCATAGACTCATAGAATGTTTTGGATTGGAAGGGACCTTTAGAGGTCATGTAGCCCAACCCCCCTGCAATGAGCAGGGACATCTTTAACTGGATCAGGTTGCTCAGAGCCCCGTCCAGCCTGGCCTTGAATGTAATACATAGTCTCACTCTTAATTCATCCTGAATGTAGAAGAATCGAGCTTGTCAAAACCAAAATTTATGTGGGAATGTTTTCAGATTTAGATGTTTTCCCTCTCTTCTCTCACAAAGAGAAAGAAAAGAGCAAACTATCGCCGCTGTCACTCTTTGGGTCATATTTGGTCTTCCCCTGATGAGTCAAAAGCACACAAGGCTACAAGGATTTTGCAGTGCCATTTTTGCCAAAATCTTTCTTAGTTTTCACTATAACAAAAGTCGGGGGGTTTTTTACATTTGTATGATTAGATTTGAAGCCTCAAGATCTTTTGCAGGATATGAAAACTATTTTCCAAATGGATATTATCAAGGAAATATCTATAAGAATTCAACACAAAAGTGACAAACAACCTATTTGTTGGCAGTGTAGCAAGCAACAGTCACCATAAACTCCTTTACATCAAATTTTGTCTATTTGACAGTTAGAAGATACTGTGGACAAAGGAGAAATACTAGTAATTTTAACTTCACTGAGATTTTGGCCACGTTCTCTCTCATACAGATGCAAGGAAAAGGTAGTCTATGAAAAAGGTACTGTTAGGCGGAGCGCAAAACTCACTGCCAAACAATAAGCTGTCCACAAATCAAACTGCAAAGTCCTAGATTGTATACCATTTGATATTTTCACTTGCAACATGGAAAATAGTATGAAACTACCTTAGTCCAATCTGGAGATAATATCAAGCAGGTTAAAGAATTGACTCTGGGAAGAAGAATGGGTTGCAAGTACTCGTGAGGAAAGGACTATAATGTAAGCTGGAGTAATGATCTGAAACAAATGGAATGAAATCCAATAATGATGTGTGCAGTGTACTACAGTTAATTAAGAATAATTCATTACACAAGTACTAGATGGAAAATTGGGTAGACAGAAATTCTGCAGAAAATTTGCAGATAATAGCAAATCTCATACTGCTCCAGAAAAAGCAAATACTTTGCTAGGTGTATAAATAAGAGAATTATATCTTAAATTAGACCTATCCTTTCACTTCTATTCAGTTCTAGGAAAGTCTCACCTGGTATAAAACCCAGCAATTGGCACCAAAATTCCAGACATGAATCAACTAAGAGAGTTTAGCAGAAAACAAGCAAGCGGAGTACACAGAAAGAATCAGAGAATGGAATTGTTTTGCCATTGCCAAGGGGGGGGAGAAGGAGTAACTGAAGCAGAACATAACATCTGTGAATATGTATAAAGTTACTAGAAAAGCAAAGAAGATCCACTGCACACGACATTTTAGAAGAGAAAGGATGGACTTCAACTCCAGCAGGGGAAATTTTGGGTTAGGCTACACAACAGGGAAATCTCTCAAATGGAAATGAGTGGGAAACACTGGCAGATATTGCCTGAAGTGGACTATGAAATCTCCTTTTTCAGAGATTTTTAGAACAGTCCGGTACACTGCAGGTATAGTCAGTTCAGTCTTTGCACACGAGAATGAAGCAGATTATTTCTGTTCTCTTTCTCCCTTTCCTACTTCCTGTGCTTTACTGTGGGGTATTTTCAAGTTCACTTTTATTAGCTGATCCATCAGTATGCTTTCTCTCACTGACTTACTAAAACTGGTTTATACCTGCTTTGTGCTGCTAAACACCAGAAATCTACAATTTACTTTCCACTAACCCCTTATATTCCAGTTCCTCCAATGTTTTGAAGTCGCTCTCTGTGCCTCCCATAACACACTATTCTATCCCTCACCAGTTGTAGAAAAAGATCTATTTTAAGAGAAACATTTTAAAGGGAAAAAGTCACAAAAATATTTATTTTTTTTTTGCTAATAAAGTATCTCTTTGAAGATAGATGGTAGTGTTTTTATTCAAAGAAACACCCCATAAAAATGGCTAATTGGATCAAGAGTTCTCAGAATCTCTGAAGACATTGGTCCCAATGGTTATGAAGCAAAACATGCACTGTTTCAAAATAGCTAACTGATAACAGTAAAAATGAAATCTTTAAAGCTGTTCGCCCCTCTTCTGAAAACCAGGAAGAAATTATATCCAATCTTATTCTAAATAGATACACAAAGTTAGTCTTTGGTGTCAGTCCCACAAACCAACCAAACAAACAAAAACCCCAATCACAAACAAACAAACAAACCCAAACCAGTACAAAATGGTTGACAAGCCAAAATCATGATCTTCTTTCTGGTGGAAGAATGCTGTTTAGCCTTGCCCAAAAAACACTACACTTAAGCACCTCTTCCACCACCACACACCACATTACTTCCATTCCGGAAAAAAAAGACTATGAGAAAATACCATTAATCTTAAAAGAAAAATTCCAATAGAAAAGGAAAAAAAGTTGCAACACAGAAGTATGAAGTATTGGCATTATCTGGATAAGATGACCATCCAGAAAGAACAAAATAGTCTTACACCAAACATTAAAACTCTTAAAGGATCGGATTTGTTTTAATCTACTAAATTTAGGAGTTATTTTATATTAAAAAGAATAACAATAAATCTTCAAAGAAAGTACTGTATTTCTTGTGAAGCTGTTCTGCTGTTTTCACAAGCAATTAAAAAATTAAATTCATGCTATCAGTTACAAAATCAACTGATATCAGTCTAAGGAGGCACAACAGCTGTCTTCACAAATTATAAATATTCTATTATATAGCCACATGTAATTTTTTTCAAATTCTGAGTTGCTGAAAAACAGAGGAAAAAACATATAGGGTTAGGCTAATATTTACAAGACTTTCCAAATAAACGCAATACATTCACATAAAGATGTTGAAACTGATGACCTTTAATGATCAAAGGTATGAAATGGCACCTTATAAGAAATTAATTAGACTATGGAACTACAAAGGAAAAGTAACAATTGAGTGGTGATATGACAGAAGTCTATATAAGTAGGCATGACATTGAGCATGGGAACCAGACATTATTGTTAAATAGCTCAGTGGAATACAAAAAATTGTCAGTAAAGGAAGTACCAAATTACAGTATTATGCTGCAAGCTCAAAACAGAATATTTTACATACATTATAGATTTTAAACCTACTTGCTGCTTCAGAATGTTGTGATGCTAGAAGTATGCACAGGTTCAAAATACAAGTAAACAAATCCACAGAATAAAAATCTAGTAGAACCTTACAGAAGTATCACCTTCATCTCAAGTAGTCTTGAATTTCAAATCAGGAAGTCTCAGAGTATGCATAAAGTATTGCTATATGTTTGCACTGTTACTCAACTCTAAGCATCTTAGATTAAATTCAATACTGAGCTAGATAGACCTTTAAACTATCACAGTGTGTCCATTTTAATGTAAATTACTGCAGTAATAATGTTGTATAATATTATACAACAACTTCCTATTCTGGGATTTGAAAATCTCTGGAGGTGGAACTAATCTATAGCCATAATAATGCCTGTAGTCCTGTTTCAATAGTTTAAATCTGCTACTGAATAATACAAACATTTACAGAAGAAATATGTAGCAATAACCTGTAAGTGCTGACATTAGAACCAGGACAAGGTTTAAAATGATGGTACTGAAGTATATAATACAGAGTATAAGAAAGATGAGAGGAAATATGCCTTTGAATATTTTTTGAAAAAGGCTATTATGTTTTTCCTAAAATGTATTTAGGATTAACAGAATTATCATGTATCTACCTTCAGCACATACAGCATATGAGGCTACATTTATCTTAACATGGAAAACAGGAAGTATTCTATTAGAGACTCGTAGGCAAATTACAGTTCCTACTTCAGGCAGGATGCTACAACCCTTTCTCATCGAAACTGATAATTATTCTTCTAAGAACTCCCAAAATATCAGGGACAGATCAATTTAATACCACTGACAATTCATAATAATTCTAAGCAGGAAAGTTCAAGAAGCACCACATGGGGCAATGACAGAAAAACGGATGCACTGGGAATACGTCTCATTTGTTTCCATCTGTTACAGAAGGATTTGACCCTGAGGCATGAACATTTACCTTTCTGCTTCTGATAAAATTTTCCAGTCATCTCGCTATCCAGATAGTTCTGTTTTATTTTTGCTGATTCTTATCCCAAATAATATCTTAAATTGACAAATTCCTTATGTTTTTATTCATCACATAAGAATAGTGTTACCTTATGTTAGTCTCCATGTTGTTGCTTTTAAACAGAATGTTTCCATTTGTAAAAAGAACTAGTTTTAAAATCACTGAATGGTACTAAAAGCATCTAGATTAAAATTTCACCTTCAATGCTATTTTTTTTATCATGGCATTTCACATATAGATCATTCTTTTAAAATGCAATCAGTCACAGCAATTCATTACAACATAACTGGCTTCTATACTGGTTTCAGAATGAATACTATAATCCCCACATCATCTTATTTAGTTAAAAAAAAAAGTTAATACTGTTCTCTCAATGAAATTCAATGTTTGAGGCTTACAATGAATTAACAGAACCTTTTTTAATTTTCATAGTCTGAAATATGTTTTCAAAATATCTGAAGCTATATTAATAAATCCACAGCTATACCACACTCAATCTATGTGTTCGGTATGCACTACAGAAGTAGCATTAATTCCACAAATAATCAGAAAGCTTATTTATTCCAATTAACATACATACACTGCAAAGTGCCTTGTTTAGCTGGAAGTAGAAGAGCCGTCTGGGCATCTCAAAGTGTGTTGCAAGTAAGGAAAAAAAATTTTTTCCTAAATATTTACCCGATTATTCCTATTTAGGTTATTTAGGTTTTTGAGGGTCAGCATATATGCATATACACGTACATTTGTATATATAATCATACACGTCTACACATGTGTATATATGTATGCATATATGTATACACATAAATATATATACAAATATATGCTTCCCCAAGACTTAGGGCTTTCTTTTTGAAAGATCTTTTTAACAGTTTTCCAAATATGAACACTTTGAATCTTTTCAATATAGGGCTCCAAGGACTATCCTTCTCCACACTTCAATTTCCCTGAAGCTGCATATTGCCAGCCAGTATAAAACAATAAAACTGTACAAAACAAATATTTTTATACTACTCCAAAATCTAAAATGGTAAATTAAATATGGAGTTTTGCTCATTTCTCAACTACATACGAACTTAAAACTCAGGAAAATAATTCTTTTTGCTTTTCTAGCAAATAAAATCTTGATACGATCTTGTGGGTTTTTCAGCTATAGGGAATGAGATATGACACAATTTTTAAACATGGAGTGTTTGGATTGACTAAGAAAGGTGAGCAGAATAGAAAAGCCTACATATTGGACTTCATGTTTACATGTTATGTTTCATTCGTATGTTCTGCTATGCAAATCATGAAATATAAGCCAGAAAAATGGTTAAAAGCTTTGCTAATTTATATTTCAGGAAATAGTTTCCAGGACTTATCACTTAAGAACAACGTTCTCTCATAATATTTTGTTGGAAGACAGACATATGATACTCATGATGGCAGTTCATTAGATAGTCACTTCCCCTTCTTTAATTCAACTTCTGTGTCCAAAAAGCAAGATTCATTCTTTGGGAAGACCCTGTTTAGAGTGATTTTAACTGAAAGAAATCTTAAATGAAATTACATAGGATTCTTTCCTTCTACCCTTCAAAGATAAAAAATATCCTTCAGCTCTAGGTTTCTCAAGTGTCTCTAAGATCTATCAAATTGAGAAGCAAGAATTAATCGACTCCATAAATACCCTTCCTAAAAACTGGGAAGAGGAGAGAGGAGAGGAGAGAAGAGAGGAGAGAGAAGAAAAAGAAAAATTCGTTAAAACAAGGGAAAGAAAACAGTGTGTTCTTTAATTGCTATACTAGAAACAACCTTACATAAAGGTTCTAGAGAGTCAGTTTTAAAACAAGCAAGAATTCTACTTCATTCTCATACAGTTTTGTGAAGACATCATCTCACACTAAAATATGGCCTTCCTCAACCTTTTTACTGCAGTTGCCATAGTAAATTGATATAAAAAATTTTAAAAAAATTAAAACCAACAAAAAACCCACCTCATTTAAGTGAAGTGAAGTGAAGTGAATAAAATGCATGAAACCCAAAAGTTTCCTACTTGAGAGTAAGAACCTTGGGAGAAGCTACTATGCTTAACATTGTCAGAAAAACCTACATTGGCACTGGGCTAGCACTTCTCTTTCCTCTTAAGCAGAATTTCCATTCTAAGCAGATTTTCCAGGAAAATGAAGATATATCTACTCTGGAGACAGTTCTTACCATCTCAGACTTAAGTTGATATTGTTCAGTATACAATATAACAATAATATTGTTCAGATAGTGTTCAATTTACTGGATGTCATATTATTTAATAATTTTATATTAAATGTAGAATTATCTACTCTTTTCAAGTTCTTGATACATTCAAGATACATTCAAGAAAATCCCTTATTTCCCAAAACATAATTTATCTTTTTCAGCATAGCAAGAATCATAATTAATATGGAAGAGATACACAGCTTCTGAGGTGGTAATTTAATTCACTAATTTGCAAATTTTTTTTCTGTTAGGAAGTACAGGTTTTGAATTATGGCATTCCAATACTCCAGCAAATTTCAAGGTTTTTTTCCTGACTCTTATTTTTTCATACTATTAGTAGTTAGCCTTTCAGAGAGAAATGTTGAAAAGATATGAGAAGGTAAGGAATGGTAGAAGGTAAACTGAAAATGTATTACACTCAAATAATTCATGCTTCCTCTCCTATTATTACTATTGCCCATATAATGCTTTAAGTGGGCACTGAATCTTCTATTTCATGTATAATTAAGGTCTCAGCAGAATAGGCACAGTTGCATTTTGCAGTTTTACAGCATTTGGTCTCAAGTTTCAACATTGCTTTCTATTTCATGGTCAGTAAGACATATTATAAGCCTACCCTCCCAAAACATATGCCAAGCTGCTTTTAAAACTTATTTATTTTTTAGTAGCAGTAAGGGCAGAAGACGTGGAGATAGTAAACTTGCTAATGTTCTCTCTAAGCTATTGAGATCTTAATTCTTGCAAGAGAAGTATTCTGATGAATGACATAGTTATCTTCAACAAGGAAATAATTAAGATGTATATTTAAAACCTTTCTGCACTTCAGTAGCTTAGACTTGGCTCACTGTCACATTTCACTTTAAGAGCTTAGGTATCAAAGGAAGGACTGAGAAATGTGATCTGGATAGCTCTTAATTTATTTAGTAGGAATGGATCGCCCAACAGACTAGTCTGAGCTGAAAGCAGCTCTGTGGTCAAGACATATTGCTATTCAGGGCCAATTCTTTATTGAAAGGGGAGTGTTTGAATGATAATATGCAGGCACATAAATGATAAGCAAAAAGTGGTGATTACTCTGAGATCTGGACTGTAGCAAGAATAAAAGAATAAATCCTTCTCTTAAAATTAGTGACATTAAGCAAGTAACAATAAAAACTCATACAAAATTGAAAACTGAGGATATTTGGGATTTTCAGTTGGGTTGTATGAACATTTACTATACTTTGACTGACATTTTTCCTTACAACTCTTAACTGTTCCTCTGAAAAAAACCCACCTGTTTAAATGCTTAATTTAAAGCTAACATGATTAAAAATCTCAAAATGTAAGTATAAATTTGATGATTAACATCATAAAGTTTAAAGGAACAGTGGTATATCAGAACATGAAATCTGCTGAGATATAGAAGTTCTCCAAAGTGTGATCTTAAAAAACAAATTCAGTCTAATGACCCCTGAGATACATTACTGGTGACCAGCCTCCAGCTGGACTTTGTGCCACTGACCATAACCTTTTAAGCCCGGCAGTTCAGCCTGATTTCAGTCCACTTCACTGTCCTCTTATCTAGCCTGTACTTCATCAGTTTATTTATGAGGATGCTACAGGAGGCTGCTGAAAGCCTTGCCAAAGTTGAGATAAACATCCACTGCTTTCCACCTGTACATTGAGCTAGTCATGTCATTGTGGAAGGCAATCAGGTTGGTCAAGCATGATTTCTCCTTTATACATTCATGCTGACTACTCCCACACAATTCCTTGTCCTTCATATGTTTGGAAATGGTTTCCAAGATTATTTATTCTACCACCATCCCAAGAAATGAGATGAGGCTGACTGGCCTGTAGCTCCCCAGATCCTCCTTCTTCCAGAAAGGAATGACATTTGCTTTCTTC
The DNA here is from genome assembly GCA_034008185.1 of Gorsachius magnificus. NCBI lineage: Eukaryota > Metazoa > Chordata > Aves > Pelecaniformes > Ardeidae > Gorsachius > Gorsachius magnificus. The sequence continues at coordinate 93,781,529 of CM067081.1, forward strand.
CAGACCTCTTCCAAACTTCTCCCTTATCGTCCTGACCTTTCCAAGATTACTGAGTGTAGCTTCACAATGACATTGGCCAGCTCCCTCAGCACTCGGTGCATCCCATCGGCTCCCATGGTCTTGTGTTTCTAATTTGTTTAAGTAAGTGCTCCCTAATCTGATCCTCCTCTGCCAAAACTAAGTCTTCCTTTCTCCATCCCCAATCATCTTGAGGGCCTGGAATTGCTCAGTGCCCGTCTTGCCAGTAAAGACCAAGGTGAAGGCATTGAGTACCTCAGTCTTTTCTGCATCCTTTCTCATCAGATCCTCTGCCCCATTTAGCAGAAAGAACAGCACAGTGGCAGACACCAATTCATTGATCATCAATAGATATTCCACTTGGACTGAGACATTTAGGGGGTTTTGTCCACTAGCTCTCCACTTTATGGTTCAGATTCACTCCACTCATCTTTAGACATTATAAATCAAGTAAATGTTTAATGTTAAATAAGATGCATTTTGACATTCATATTCTCTCCACTAAGATCCCCCAGGCCAGCACAAGGCTAGCCATGCCTCAACATCTAGGTATTACTATATTCTACAACAAAGAGAACAGGCAGTGGGGTTGAGGAATATATACACGCAGCGTTTATGGTGAGCCATAACACTGGCCAGGCAGCTAGCCATTCCCTCTGCAAGTTGTCGCCTATAGACACGGAATTCAGATAACACCCAGCAGAGTAGAGTGCTTGCAACTGTAAGACAGCTCCAGACAGCTCCACTAAAGCAAGCACTAGACACAGATAATAAGAAAATAGTACATTGCAAATACACCTACTTACTGTAGGGCATGTTACTTTAGGTAGGGAAGCTCCCTGAGTTAATCATAAGATCAGACCCATACTATGAATTAACAGCTAGAAATCTATTTCTATTGGATGTGGAGGGTATAGACTGACTTTTCAACCTTATCAGCAGAATTATTCAACACATCTGAGAATATCTAGTATATTTTGCTTCTATACAGATAAATTGAGAAAAGCAATGGGATATTCAGAAAATATGCAAGGTAGAGAATATGTCCAAATAAGATTTATGGAACATGATATGCAAATAGATTATCCATAATTCAAACAGGTCTCACTCAAGGCAAAAATGACACTAGACAATCTTTTCCATATGTGGCTTATGAGCTATTCTTCTGGAGCACTTCCCTGAACAACATCAGACTGCCCTTTCTTGGTGTTAACTACCCATCCAAAATTAGTGCTGAAAGAGACAATGAAATTAGGGTCAAGAAGCAAAAGGGAGAAATCATGCAAGGAAATACAAGTAATAATTACTACTGGTTGAACAGTTTATCGGATCTGAATACCAAAACTGTGTAGGTTGGTCTTAAACGGAAGAGGTCACTTTGTCTAACCTTACTGAAGCAACCATGAGGCGTCAAACTGACCTTGCAAGTAGGGAAAGATTTATTATCTGGAACCTTGGTCTCTGTTACCTTCCTAAATGGCATTAAAGGCAGTATAAAAATTATTCTAAAAATTCTGAAAAGCTAGCTCTCAAAGACACCACTATAAGCACAAATACTAACAACTGCAAGTGACTATAGACAGGAAAATTAAGATAAAGTGATTACTATTAGCTCTTCCTTCCTGAGATTATTAATGGAAGAAAGTGAGAAGGTTCACCACATTTCACCCTTTATGCGTAGTTAGAAACTGTAAGAACACACAGAACACACAAGATATTCCATGAGCAGTGCTGGTCAAAAGATGCTGATCTCGGAACACAAAAACACAAGAAAAGGAAATATGTATAGATAGGCAATAACTTCTCCTCCAGAAAACACTTTTAGTGTCAAGTTGTCTCAATATCTCTATGAATAACTTTTAAAAGTCTATCAGAAGACAGAGGATAGTGAAAGAATTATTTCACCTTTTTGACAATCTTTCCACACAGTTTTTCGATTCTTCTCATAATGTTTATTCAGCCAGGTGAGGATGGTTCGCTCACATGGAGAATATATATTACTGGATAAAGGTTCTGATTTTATTCTTGGCATGTTCTGCATGCTTTCCAAGCTGAATAGATTAGTGATATGACGTGAAGAAACACGTGGAAGAACAAACACCTGAAATTAGAAAAAGTGGGTTTTAAGCACGAACTGTAAAAAGAATAATTTCAAGTTGAATGATAAAAAAAACACTTCAAACTCAAAAAGTTTTCTAATTTAGAAAAGTTTTAAGAGATGACACATTAGCATAAATGCATAACACACCAGAGAACAGATTTGCTGAGGTTTTAGGGAATTCCTGTTCTCCCTTAAACAAAATGCAAACTGAAGCTTCAAAATGGTCTTGGGTGTCTTGAGAGGTCCCAGTCAACTGGAAGCTCACAAATGTTGTCCCAATTTTCAAGAATGGTAAGAAGGAAGACCCCGGTAATCACAGGCCCGTCAGTCTCACTTCAGTGCCTGGTAAAATTATGGGGAAGGTTATTCTGGAAAAACACTTGAGAGGCAGTGCAGTCAAAAAAAGCGTGGCCAGCAGGTCAAGGGAGGTGATTCTGTCCCTCTACTCTGCTCTGGTGAGACCTCACCTAGAGTACTGCATCCAGCTCTGGAGCCCTCAGCACAAGAAGGACATGGAACTGTTGGAGCGGGTCCAGAGGAGGGCCACAAAAATGATCCGAGGGCTGGAGCACCTCTCCTATGAGGACTCCTCCTAGGAGGAGCTTGTTAAACACTAATTGTTTGGAGGAGGTAAAAAAGAAGAAGGAAAAAAAAAGAAGTCTAACAACTAGTCATTGGCAGTGTCTATTGACAATGAATGCCAATCCAGTTAAATTTTATTTTGAAGTTTGAATTAGGCCCAGTTTCTCAGTCCCTTAAATACCCTCAGTGATGTCTAATTCCCTGATACATATATACATAAATAAAAGGCTATTTAATTTCATTTCATCTATTCAGAATGAAAAAGCTTGTGCCCCTTTTATAATTGTTTCTCTTCATATTAGTTTCCAATACCAGATTGCAACAGGTACATTAGGGAAAGCATTGGTTTCTTGAGGCAAGGTATTAAATTTGCTGCAGATGAAGAGGAACACTCTTACATATAGTATAATGCAGCTAGAGCCATGTGACTTCACAGTTTCCACGTTTACATCTGGATTTCTTTTTTTTTTTCCAGATGACATGAAGGACTGTCATCCATTGCTTTTAAGTTTTCCTGAAGAAAACCTTTTGTAATATACTTGTATACAAAACCTAGTTAACTATTAATGTACACAAGACCCAAATTATAGCATCCATATTTAATTACAATTAAAACAAGCAAACAAAAAGTGATTCACTTTGAAATTCCTTTATAAACCCTGAAGCATTTCAGTTCAGTATCACTGAGTTCCATGCAGAGATGGCTGAAATAACTTAATTTAAATATTCTGATTTCTGTCCATGGCACTTTAATGATTTGCATAGAAAGGTCTTAAGACAAAAAGAAATCTCAAACTTTTATATCAGCATCCTCAGATATAAATCTGAAGAAAAGAACAGCAAAAAATGCAAGCAAATATATACTATTTCATTCTTTCTCAGAAGGCAATGTCTTTGCAGGTTAATTAATTGCAATGTTCCTTCACCAGTATAACCTGATATTATATTAAAAGGATGAAACCAGGAAAGAATAATGGCAACTACATTTAGAAGAAAATATTAATTATTTGCCCATAAAACATTATTTTACTGTCTCTTAACAAATCCAATCCATCCTAATCCAAGACACCCACATGTCTACATTCCTATTGAGACCCTGTTGAGGGACAAGGACATTAGCATACAGTGGCTTTTTGGAACACACTGTATTTATAAAAAAAAAAAATCAGCTATAGGGTTAGGAAATGTTATTACTTATAATTATAAAAAGCATCCTTATTACTACATGCTCATTAAATTTAAAGATAAATTGTCATTATCGAAAATCTGGCCTGACCCAAGGACTAAATTACCACTTCTATTGACAGTGTCCATGTGTTTTCATTAGACTAGATTTTCAAGATTTGTGGAATATCATCAGTATTTATATATTTATATAGCTCAAAAAAAGAGCTGGAAGTATATCTTTATGATTGATGAATTTCCTCTTTTATTCTCTACAGATTCTACCCTTTCTTCAGAATAAATTCAATTTTCTATTTTTCTGACCTGGATTTATGTATACATTTTGTCCCCTGGAACTTCTGCAGCAACAGGAGATTTCATAACAAATAAGTTGACCATAATGCACCAGGTATGGGATGAAAGCAATATGGGATGACATTTTAGTTGATAAAGAATAATATTAAAGTATTTCCAATAAAAGCATTTTATATCTAAAATAAAATTGGATAACAAAACATCTCTGGTGAACTGATGAAGTCTTTTAACATTTTCTGAAATTTGCAGAATTTATGTAAGAAAGAATTCTGTTTCATCTTATCTTGCTTAAAATCAGGCTATCATAATCATGAAAAGGCTTGCCTCTACTTTCATTTTAATGAACTGCTTTTAAGATATGAAACATTGTCTTAACTTCAGAATATTTCAACACTAGCCAAAATAAATACTTTAAATATAAACTTGCTGTCTTGACAGTTCACATACTGTTCTTTATTTTTCTGATGCTTTCTTTACAAATTTAATAAATAAATAAGTAAACCTTTTTCAGCAGCAGCCACAGTCACCCTTGTCAAAAATGGGTTTGAACAAAAGAGTGTGGAAGAGAGAACAGGACTTTGAATGTTGACTAGTTCCAATGTAAAGTCACGTTATTTTAAGAGTTCTGCTTGAATACCTGACAGAATCAAGCCTTTTCAAGTTACATATTTTTTAGTTTCATCTCGTCAGGAAAAAAAAATACTAAAACAAAACAACGCACATACATATAATTAATTTGGGGGGTTTTCTGCCCTGTGCTTGTCTGTCATGTAGCTATGAATAATACAACAAATTGAAAAAATAGCAAAGTGACTGGCTTTCTGGTCACTGTGATTGCATTTTTCCACATCTATGTCCCCATGTGTCCTTAGGGTCATCTGTCTCAGCCCATGTGTACATACTGTTTGTTGTCTGTTACTCTCTCAGCTATTTTTCTCATTTTTTAAATTTTATATCAACTCTATATCTTTGTTTCATACCTTCTTTAACATTATTTTTGTCATTCTTTATTATGTTTATTCAGTAAATAATCACATAGTCACATAATACTCAAAGTTAGAAGGTACCTCTGGAGATTGTCTAGTCCAAACCTCCTGCTCAAAGCAGAATCAGCTAAAGCAGGTTGAAAGGGCAATGTTTAGTTGGGTATCTCCAAGAATGGAAACCACAAGCCATCTGGGCAACCTGTTCCAGTGTGTGACCATCCTCAAACTAAAAAACTTTTATGTTTAAATGGGATTTCCTGTATTTCAGTTTGTGCCTACTGCCTCTCACTATGTCCCTGGGCACTACCAAGAAGAGCCTGGCACTGCCTTCTTCACACCTTTGTATTAGGTATTTACACACGTTGATAAGATCCCCCTTGAACCTTCTCTTCTTCTCACTGAACAATCTCAGCTCTCTCAGTCTCTTCCTGCATGATAGAGTCTCCAATCTCTTAAATCATATTTGGGACCCTTCACTGACATCACACTCTAGTATGTCCATGTCTTTCTTGTACTGGGATGCCCAGAAAATATTTATATTTTTCATTTATTTTCCATCCCTTTCAATAGAAATAAGTAATATTTATTTTTAGGCATCCAAAAATTACTGATCATTAGTAAGTGCATCAGATTTACTTTGGAAAACATGATTTAGACATCCAAAATGTTTATCTAACATCAGTAAAAGTAAAATTTAATAAAATTTGGGAAGTCAATACTGACCAAGTTCATTATATCTTAAAAGGAATAGGTATTGTAAAAATGCTTACCTGTTTAAAAATTCCATTCTAACATAAGATAATAAATACTGTGGTTGAGTATGTGTTTAGTCAACTAAGTATTTACAGTGAAAAGTGTTTCTAAGCAGGGTAACAAAAAAGCATGGAAGAGTTTTCTTTATTTGTAAGGAAAGTTTTCTATAACATTTAATCCCACAAAACACAGACTGTTCTAACATAGCATTTCCCAATGGAAACATATTGACTCACTGCTAAAGTTTGTGAACTAAGAAAATGAAAATGTTCTCACTTTTTTTTTTTTTCCTTCTCTGCTAGAGAGAAATAAAATAATTAAAGGTATTTACTTTTAAAGATCTGTTTGGAAAAAAAAAACAACAACAAACCCTTGAATATACCACAGATCTTGCTCAAAACAAAAGATTTTTTCCTATCAGTTCTTTAGAATTTAAGTAGTAAATGTACCTAGAATTTACCTTGTATACCTGCAGTAGCACATCTGTCCAAGCTCGTTTGCTCATTCTCTCAAATATGCTGTCCTCCAGAATGAATAGATGCTTGTCACTAAATATGTCTGAATTTTTCACATCTCCTTTGTTCAACTCAGCTGTGTGACCCTTTAAATAAAGGAATGGAATTTATTTTCAATATTCATTTCAGCAGTTTGGATAGTAAATTCACAAGAGGACAATAATGAATCAATGGTATAAATGACTGAATATCAATATATAGCACCATAGTAATCAGCATTAGAATCATGTACAGTTTGCCACTGTCTCAGGAATAAGAAGCACAATACAGAATCGCCAGGAATTCAAAGCAGCAATCAGGACAGAGAGGCAACACGTAGAATATTTTTTTTAAATGGTAAAATCAGTAGAAAGCACTAAAATTAATCCTACTTAAAAAAAAAAAAACACATCTGTTGGAAATTTATCAGAGGTTTCAGTAGTATCTGAAGGAATGGAAGAGAAAAAACAGAGGAGGAGGCTGTAAATATGTGTTTAAATTTCTGTTCCATCTCATGCAAGTACTTAGATTTATGCAGTCCAAAATAGTCACCACAGTAGGAATAGTCATGGTCTGCAGACAACTACTATTAGTCGTGCAGATGACACCAAACTGGATGGCAATGTCGATCTGCTTGAGAGGAGGAGGGCTCTGCAGAGGGACCTGGACAGGCTGGATCAATGGGCTGAGGCCAACTGTATGAGGTTCAACAAGGCCAAGTACCGGGTCCTGCACTTTGGTCACAACAACCCCATGCAACGCTACAGGCTTGGGGAAGAGTGGCTGGAAAGATGTCAGGCAGAAAAGGACCTGGGGGTACTGGTTGACAGTCAGCTGAATATGAGCCAGCAGTGTGCCCAGGTGGCCAAGAAGGCCAATGGCATCCTGGCCTGTATCAGGAACAGTGTGGCCAGCAGGAGTAGGGAAGTGATCGTGCCCCTGTACTCAGCACTGGTGAGGCCACACCTTGAATACTGTGTTCAGTTTTGGGCCCCTCAGTTCAAGAAGGACACTGAGGTGCTGGAGTGTGTCCAGAGAAGGGCAATGAAACTGATGAGGGCTCTGGAGCACAAGTCTGATGAGGAGCGGCTGAGGGAACTGGGGTTGTTTAGTCTGGAGAAGAGGAGGCTGAGGGGAGACCTTACTGCCCTCTACAACTGCCTGACAGGAGGCTGTAGCCAGGTGGGGGTCGGTCTCTTCTCCCTGGTAACGGACGATAGGACAAGGGGAAATGGCCTGAAGTTGCGCAAAGGCAGTTTTAGGTTGGACATTAGGAAAAATTTCTCCACTGAAAGGGTTATCAGGCACTGGAATGGGCTGCCCAGGGAAGTGGTCAAATTCCCATCCCTGGAGGTATTTAAAAGACAGGTAGACAAGGTGCTTAGAGACATGGTTTAGTGGTGGGATGGCAGCATTATGTTAACAGTTGAACTTGACTATCTTAAAGGTCTTTTCCAACCTAAACGGTTCTATGGTTCTATAGTCTTCAAAGGGCTGACACTAAACATGTGATCTTTATTAAAAAAAGAATAACAAATGAAACAAAACAAACACACACACAAAAACCAAACCTACCTTCTGTACAGTTTGCACTTTAATCCATTTCTTATAATCATCAGGTTCAAGCAGAAATTCTGGCAAAACATGAGGAAGATACGCTCCTTGGCTTCTGAAATCATAAAGCAGGAAAAGTTAATAGGTAAGCAAGATAATCCTTTTCAAGAGCAGTCCAAGTTTTTCAACTTGCTCAATCTATGCGTAAGCTCGTCTGAGCTTTGGACTAATGATCCAGTTCTATTAATTGCTTTAGATAGCTTCTATTTATGAAGTTCACATTCGATTCCTATGCCTGCAACTAAATGCTAAAAGCACATACAACTCTGGACAGACTGGCTTCTTTATGAGAATTGCTCCTCCATAAAAGGTTTATTATAGTATAAAGTATCAAAACACATAATACCCATTTCCATGTGAAAGCCAAAGGACCAGTGTTGCATAACATTAGTAGAATTAAAACCTGATGATGCTTTTATCTGTCTGCAGGACTGACATTGGAAGTCTTATGGGTATAAGCAAATTATCTCAAAACTCTGTTGTTAACCTGACCTGCCATCTTCTCTCAAGTGACTAATAAATGCAATAGGAAAAGTAATTGCAGTAACAAAAGGCAACTTCATTAGACTGAATACCAAAAAAAGCTAACTTCCAAGTGAAGAAAGACTATGCTTTATCTCAAATGACACAGTTTAAACAAATGTTGCTTTAAAGAGTGGAAAATAATGAAGAATTCTTCAGTTTATTTTTTTCAGGGGAGCAGAAAAGTTTCCTGACTTTTAGGTCAGAATTATTATCTTAGTGTATCTAGATTTACATTGTTTCTGTGTTTTTAACATGGTAATGTGAATAATAATCAGATAACTTTCCTTGTTATATAACAGCCTATCATTAAAAAGTGGTCATACTTTTCCAGTACCATAGAGTCCAAATTCAATTTGCTTTTTACATTATAAGTCATACGTCACAGTTTGGAATAAGGATCATGACAATTTATTTCTCTTCCCACAGAATTATATTTTGCTGGTAACAGCACATTTTTTGTCCCCATATTTTACATAGTGACATAATCTTCTCAGATTATTGAAATTTCATGTTTCATACAATTATCTAGCATATTTCTTAAAATACACATATTTTAATCAAGGACCCAAAATAGCATCAAGTTAGTAGTCTGGTTCTAAAACTCACTTTGTCTGAAATTCTCATTTTGTATCAAGACATAGACTCTGTCCCATAAAATTCCTTTAAAACTTCAGTTCTTCCCAATGATAAAAGAGAGAGGCTATACAACATTCATATTTTCAGGTGTCTTACTTTTTTTTCAATGTTTATACTTGGTACATATATGGGAATAGGTGTAATGTACAATTTTCATCCTTGGAAAAGCTACATAAAAATGTTACATGTAGTAAAGATGGGTTCTATTTAACTGAATGTTCTCATAATTGGCTACATTTTGTTATTGAGGAATACTGTCTTAACAAAATTCCTCCTCATTAAGGTCAATATTGAACATGATGCCAGTTCTCCAAGATCTTCACACTGTTAAAATGCTTTCCGTCAAGACACACAGTTTGCAACAAATTAGTTAGTTCTAACATAGAATACCCAAACTTTTCCTTTACTGCTTTGATAATGTACCTGGGAAACCTTTTAAGGGAAGGAAAATAAAACTGATACTTGGAACACTGCTTGAAACAGCAAACAACATCTATCTGCTTTAGGAAGTGGAAAATTTGAAAGATTAATTATGCTCTATTTGAACCATGCTGACCAGAAAGTAGTGGTTGGGGGAAGAAAGCTGAGACATGTGTTTCTATTATCAGAGTGCTCTCCTGGGCTTCTTCAGGAGAGAATTTGCACTTTCCACAAATCACAGTGAACATGCAGGGATAGCAGATCACAGATGAATTACTCAGATCTAGGCTGGATCTGGATGTCTTACCATCATTACATACAGTCATGCCAGCAGTGCAGATACCAGTTATTTTTGGACTATGACCTATAAATACTCTTAAATAGCAACCTGTGAAGAAATGTAAATATTCTAGGTGATCCTAAAATGCACAAGTAGGAAAAGAATATCCATAAATCAGGAATAATGAAGAAATCTGATAGGATTCACACAAACTAGAAGAGGTAGAAACTAAGGGGGAAGGGGAACCTATCGGGCTTGACAGCGACAGGCTAGGGGATGATACATAATGGTTAGAGGGACGGGGGGATAGTATGAGCCCTCAACCCATTGCCCAGCAGCGTGCCAGGGGTGCTGCAGCAAAGTTGAAGTCTGGTGGAGGTGAGCCGGAGGCTCCTGAGGTAGTAGGAGCCAACAAGGAAAAGCCCGTGAAACACCTCAAGGGAAACGAGGGGTGTTCTGCTATGAAGGTGACGAGGCCGACAGCTCAGATGAGATGCCTCTATACAAACGCACGCAGCATGGGAAACAAACAGAAGGAGTTGGAAGCTATCATGCTGCTAGAAAGCTACAACCTGATTGCCATTACTGAAACTTGGTGGGATGAATCCCACGACTGGAATGTAGCTATTGATGGCTCCAGGCTGTTCAGAAGGGACAGGCAAGGAAGGAGGGGCAGAGGCGTTGCCCTTTACATCAAGAATTCATTACAGTGTGAAGAGCTGACCCTGAAGAATAAGCCACGAGCAGGTCAAAAGCTTATGGGTAAGAATCAGAGAGACAGGCAACAAAGGGAACCTGGTGGTTGGTGTCTACTACAGGCTGCCAGATCAAGAGGAGCCGACTGACAGAGAGTTCTTCCTCCAACTCCGAGAGTGCTCGCAGGCTGTTGTCCTACTGGGAGACTTCAACCACCCTGACATCTTCTGGAAAACCAACGCAGCAAGCTGTAGGCAAACCAGCAGGTTTCTCGAATGCATTGAGGACAATTTCTTAAGCCAGGTAATAGACACCCCCACCCGAGGGGATGCGATACTGGACCTGGTGGTCACCAATGCAAGTGAGCTCATCGGAGATGTCAAGATCGGAGGCAGCCTGGGCTGCAGTGACCATGCGCTGGTGGAGCTCACGCTCCAGAGGGAAATGGGAAGAACAAAGAGTATAGTCAGGACTCTGAATTTTAGAAAAGCAAAATTCCAGCTCTTCAAGGAGATGGTCAGAAGGACTCCCTGGGAAACGGTCCTCAGGGACAGAGGAACAGAACAGAGCTGGCAGCTGGAAGTGATCCACAGAGCGCAAGAGCTCTCGATCCCTAGGTGTAAGAAATCGGGCAAAGAAGGGAAGAGACTGGCATGGCTGAGATGAGAGATGCGGGTCAAACTAAGGAGGAAGAGGGAACTGCACAGGCAGTGGAAGCAGGGACAGGCATCCTGGGAAGAGTACAGGGACGCGGTCTGGTTGTGTAAGAATGGGGTCAGGAAGGCCAAGGCGCAGCTGGAGCTAAATTTGGCTAGGGATGCAAAGAATAATAAGAAGGGTTTCTACAGGTATATCAGCCGGAAAAGGACGGTTAAAGAAAGCGTACCCCCACTGATGAGCGAGACCAGCAAGCTGGTAACAGCAGATGAGGAGAAGGCTGAGGTACTCAACACCTTTTTTGCCTCAGTCTTCACTGGGAACCTCTGTCATCACCCCACCCGAGCTGATGGATGGCATGAGGGGGACCGGGAGGGCAAAACCCCTCCTGCTGTAGGAGAAGATCAGGTTCGTGACCACCTGAGGAACCTGAACGCACATAAGTCCATGGGACCTGATGAGATGCATCCCAGAGTCCTGAGGGAATTGGCCGATGTAGTCGCCAAGCCAGTCTCCATGATATTTGAAAAGTCATGGCAGTCAGGTGAAGTCCCTGGTGACCGGAAGAAGGGAAACATTGTGCCCATTTTCAAAAAGGGTAGAAAGGAAGACCCTGGGAACTACCGACCTGTCAGCCTCACCTCTGTGCCTGGCAAGATCATGGAACAGATCCTCCTAGAAGCTATGCTAAAGCACATGGAGGCCAGGGAGATAATTCAAGATAGCCAGCATGGCTTCACTAAGGGCAAGTCCTGCCTGATGAACCTAGTGACTTTCTGTGATGGTGTGACAACAGTGGACAAGGGAAAACCAACAGGCGTCATCCATCCGGACTTCTGCAAACCCTTTGACACGGTCCCCCACAACATCCTTCTCTCTAAATTGGAGACCTATGGATTTGACGGGTGGACTGTTTGGCGGATAAGGAACTGGCTGGATGGCCGCATCCAGAGGGTAGTGGTCAATGGCTCAATGTCCAGATGGAGACTGGTGACGAGTGGTGTCCCTCAGGGGTCCGTAATGGGACCGGTGCTGTTTAATGTTTTCATCAATGACCTAGACAGCGAGATCGAGTGCACCCTCAGCAAGTCTGCGGATGACACCAAACTGAGTGGTGCGATTGACACACCAGAAGGACGGGATGTCATCCAAAGAGACTGGTACAGGCTGGAGAGGTGGGCCTGTGTGAACCTCATGAGGTTCAACAAGGCCAAGTGCAAGGTCCTGCACCTGAGTCGGGGTAACCCCCAGTATCAGTACAGGCTGAGGGAAGAAAGGATCGAGAGCAGCCCTGCCGAGAGGGACTTGGGGGTACTGGTGGATGAAAAGCTGGACATGAGCCAACAATGTGCACTGGCAGCCCAGAAGGCCAACCATACCCTGGGCTGCATCAAGAGAAGCATGGCCAGCAAGTCAAGGGAGGGGATTTTGCCCCTCTATTCTGCTCTGGTGAGACCTCACCTGGAGCACTGCATCCAGCTCTGGAGCCCTCAGCACAAGAAGGACATGGAACTGTTGGAGCGGGTCCAGGGGAGGGCTACAAAAATGATCCGAGGGCTGGAGCACCTCTCTTATGAAGACAGGCTGAGAGAGTTGGGCTTGTTCAGCCTGGAGAAGAGAAGGCTGCGGGGAGACTGGATTGCGGCCTTTCAGTACTTAAAGGGGGCCTATAGGAAAGATGGGGACAATCATTTTAGTAGGGCCAGTTGTGACAGGACAAGGGGTAATGGTTTTAAACTAAACCAGGGTAGGTTTAGACTGGATATAAGGAGGAAATTCTTTACAATGAGGGTGGTGAAACACTGGAACAGGAGGTCCGGAGAGGTAGTGGAGGCCCCATCCCTGGAAGCATTCAAGACCAGGTTGGATGGGGCTCTGAGCAACCTGATCTAGTTAATGGTGTCCCTGCTTACTGCAGGGGGGTTGAACTAGATGAGCTCTAGGGGTCCCTTCCAACCCAAAACATTCTATGATTCTATGAAACTAACAGGATGTGGTAATGCTAAGCACATACTGAGCACCAATTTAATTGTCTAGCATCAAATACATATAAGCACAGAGGTCCAGCTAGTACTGCTTTTTCCCTGGCAACCTGTATCATTTTGCTAGGGTTTTTAGGGATTACTACTTCATTTCCAATCATCAGACCTCATCAATCATCAGTCATCAATGTATCTGTGTACAGAGGCACTGAATTTAGCCTTGACCATCTGGCTGCTGCTCCAATTCTGCTCTGAATGTGTGAGTTAACAGACACAACTCAGTAAGACTGAAGGCTTCTTAAAAATGTAGCTATTAAATAGCTTTCCAAATGCCCATGAAACTACCTTAGAAATGCTTAAGTATTTCTTTCCAATTGCTGTTATACATAGCAAAAGGGGTTGGGATCTCCTTACCCCAAAACACATCACCATTTTAAAGTATGCAACTAACATCATACATGATAGCTTCAAGACACCTAGATTCCCTAGAAAATCTCAATGGGAAGACCAGGTATAAGAGCCATCAGGCTCCACCAGGAGAAAATTTTGACCCTATCTAGGAGTGCTCCAAAAGTGTCCCATGAAAACTCTTTAAGGAAACTTCTGTGAATGAATATTTTGATGGAATCTCCTGAACCCTATGTTAGGGGTTAACTTCAAGCATAAAGTAGGAAAAAGGACAGAAAGCTGACTGCCTCTTTGCCAGAAGCTGCCAAACAAAAGAAGGTATTTTGGAAGACCTTTCTCATACAACCTTAGTGTAATAATGAGATTCTTTCATTTCTTCACCCATACCTTGAAGAAATATTTCCACTTGTGTTGTTAATTTTCAGTGTTATGACTAAATGTATTTATTTGCATTTTACAATCAACAAAATTGAAATAAATATGGTATACAGACATTCTCTCTCTCAGGTGCAACGACTCAGTAAACTGGGTCATATCAAAAAATATACTCCCATCTTTACAACATTTGCACCGCTCTATCTAAATTCAAAAAGTGCTAAGAATTTACCTTGTCTGCCCAAGCCACCTGGCACAATCAGGGTGAAGAAAAGAAGCGTTTCCCAGAGCTGATAACAACCAAGAAGGCTTTCTGGCTGTTGTGGTTTAACCCAGCAGGCAGCTAAACACCACACAGCTGTTTGCTCACTTCCTGCCTCCCCAGCAGGAGGGGGTAGAAAATTGGGCAAAAAAGTAAAACCCATGGGCCAAAACCAGGACATTGCTATAGTCAGAGATACTGGGTGGCATGCTCAAACTTGGAGGATGACTTGTAGGAATCACTGTCATCCAATGAGAAATGATGTTATTTTGGCTCTTTCATACTGACCTCATCCATCAAACAGTGAGTTACAGAAGAGATATTAAAACATTTGAGGCTAGACAGAAGAAATATTAGTCCTGAAAGACCAAAATTAAAGTCTATATTAATTTAAGTTCAGACTGTAAAATCCCACACTGAAGGGTGAAAGGCTCTGAAAGGTACATCAGCTCCACCCTTGAAAAGTAGTGAGACACGTGTGTCTCCTTTGATAGGAACTGCTATACAGCTGCCTATACAAGGATTAATGAAACTTAACTGTTAACAAGGGTAACAGGGTTCAAAAGAGGAAGCACGTCTTGAAGTTATTCTTCTGCTCTCCTAGGAGTTGTGCAGAATGTCAGCGTAACACTAGACCTGAGGCAGTGGCGACAGAAAGGATTTTCCTTGGGTTGGAACCAAAGAAGTTTTTTGACACTGACCTCAGAAAAATATCAATATAGTCATTAGATAAATAAGAAAATCTCTTGAATATACTTAGACAACCATTCAGCATCATATCATACTGTGTGTAGTTTTGGGCCCCTCACTACAAGAAAGATGTTGCGTTGCTGGAGCACATCCAGAGAAGAGCAACGAAGCTGGTGAGGGGTCTGGAGCACAAGTCTGATGAGGAGCAGCTGAGGGAACTGGGGTTGTTTAGCCTGGAGAAGACGAGGCTAAGGGGAGACCTTATTGCCCTCTACAACTGCCTGAAAGGAGGCTGTAGCGAGGTGGGGGTCGGTCTCTTCTCCCAAGTAACTAGTGATAGGACAAGGGCAAATGGCCTCCAGTTGTGTCAGGGGAGGTTTAGATTCGATATTAGGAAAAATTTCTTCACTGAAAGGGTTGTCAGGCACTGGAATGGGCTACCCAGGGCAGTGGTGGAGTCCCCATCCCTGGAGGTAATTAAAAGACCTGTAGATCTGGCACTTAGGGACATGGTTTAGTGGTGGACTTGGCAGTGTTTGGTTAATGGTTGGACTCAATGATCTTAAAGGTCTTTTCCAACCTCAGTGATTCCATGGTTCTACGATTCTCTATTGTCACATAGTCAATGTCCTGCTCTCTGGAAAGACACAACACTCCTTCAGAAAAAGAGTCAGCAGGGTGGTACTAGTGAGAGTTTTCAACTGATATGATAGCAAGACATTCTTCAGCAGTTAACTGCCCAATGACTCTAGCCTTGAAGATACAATGGGAAAATACGATGTAATGTATCCATCGATACCTTCATCAGAATGGATGTTGAAGTTGTGAAAACAACAGGAATCTGTAAACATTGTTCTTCATTACTGAAGAAAGGCAAAGATATTGTTCTGCCACTGCTGCAAGGACTCCTCCAAATCATCTGTTGCTACATTATCTATAATGCACAGAATGACATTCTGCCTCCTTTTAATAAAAATTACATGGGTGAAAGTTGCAAACAAAGGTTCAGTGTTGTGGAACAGTGTGCATTGGTTTCATTATGAGTTCAGATACAGCTATAGTACTGCTTGTTATTCTCAGATGAAAAGCCTGTATTTAGAACAATATGTAAATGACAGTTTTTAAATGGCTTTACATCTTCTTGAATACTAGGTGAGTATGCTAAAAAGAAGCAGAGATGCTGTATTTCAGGGCTTCTGATGATCTCTAAGGATCTCATGACATTAGACTTGCTCTGAAGTTAATGTTCTCTGTTTCACAGCAGCAACAGCCAAGAAGGATGAAGAAGAATTTATTAACTTTTTTTTATTTGCACCATCTTTAACAGTTGTTCCAAATAATGTGACAAGATAAGAGTATCAGTGAAGGTAGCTAATCACTAAATGTGTTCAGCAGCAGGAGTAGTGCTTCCATTTCTTGGCATATTATTAGTATGAAACACTAACAGATTCAAAGGAAGTCCACAAAATTTTTACTAAAGCCAGTAAGTACAGGACAAAGAGCATCAGTGGAATAGTAAGACCATTAGTGACAAACTTGATCTCACTATCTACTGAGTCTGCCTAAGGAATGAGGTTGAGCATCATTTTGCAATTTAGGGACCAGAGTTCCTGCGGAATTCCTGTGTTGGATACAACTCTACCAAGGACACCTCAATTAGCATAAACTGCAGATGATAACCTTGGTAAAATTAATTAAAGTTTACAATACATTAATCTTAGATCACAAAAGATACAGTATAAAGGAAACCCTAAACCTACTGTATATTGTTCAGCTGGAATTATCTTTGGACTATGCTAACAAACACAGTGGAAAGAAAAGATGCATGAATGCATATTTTATCATATATGTACTTACTTAAGGAAAGCAAGAAAAGTAGAATGCTGCCGGTGGAGCTGTAACATTCGTTCAGCTGGATCAAGGGGCAATGACTGGCTCGATGTGATGCCTGGTAATGACTGTCCACTCAGGTGGAATAACATGTCATAAACAGTCTTAGTATCTTTGCCAAGGTTTTGTTTAAAAACCTTTTCTTGCGAAGAGGTCATCTGGACTTTACACACATCACTAAGAGAGAAAAAGCTTATTATATTATTCTTTTAAATGCACAAAATGAGCTAACATATTATATATATATATATGATGAATTTAATAAACCATGAAGTAAAAACAGCAGCAAGATTGAAAAGTATAGCACTTTTTCCTTTTTACAGAACTTTCATAACAATATAAGAATTTTGAACTGCATGGAATATTTAATAAGTATATGTGAAATATTTCATAAATAAATTTGTGTTTGTCACTGCTTTCTGCCAAACATAACTTTGATTTCTATCAGGTTTACCAATGCCTATGTGTTTGTGTCCCGGGGGATTGGCTTCTTCATTATTTAGTAGCAAGCTAGATAAGATCAACCTAGTGGTGCCACTAAGACTGATGTATTTTCAGGGTGTTTGCCAGACTGTTGATTATGAAATTTGCTTTCCCATCTGTTTCTTGATCTTCAGAGTATGTGAGAGAAAAAAGACATATTGTTAAAACACTTATTTATGCCACCAAAGAAGGGACAATTTCTAGAACTGCGTTCATTCTGGGAGGAGAATCAATTTCAGTTAAGAGGGTGACATATAGTTTGAACTGCATATTTAACATACGCTGCTTTATGATATATCAGAGCATCATAGATGGAAATATATTTTAGAAAATGAAAAATAACACCCGAATGACACTTTTGTATAAACAGCACATAGATGCTACAATTTTAATATATGACTGTGCATTAGAGTGTGTTTATATTCCTCAGATCATATCCAAAACAATTTAGTATACATGTTAACATTTTCTAGGGCAGACATAAATTAGTTCTAAAGCAGATATGAGTTACCGTCTTAGTGAATATGGTATTGAAATAGGATTTTGTCCCTTAGACCAGCCAAAGAGAGTGAACCAATTCTTAACAGCAATTAGGGTTTTCTGAAAGAAGATGTACTCCTCTGTATCTTCATCAGGAAAAAATGATAATTCAAAGTTATTTTCTCTCCCATCACTTTGACTGTCAGCTTCACTCTCTTCACTCATATTTTCATCACTCTCACTTTCAAAAGTAGTATCTGACTCTGAATGATACAAAAAAAATCCAAAAAGATTCCTTATTTCACTATTTTTGTCTAGTACAAAACCAATATTATTCTTTTAACACACAATTGTTTTCAGAAAACAAAAAAACTGTCAGACAACGAATGATCAACTTATTTCAGGACTAAACCATTTAAGTGACGTGTACCTATCTTGGGAATAGAACTAATTATATACTTGGAATCTAACTTCACTTAAAGAAAAAATATCACCCAATCAGAAAAAATAAATTCAGGCATGGCTTACAAAACCACAGACAGCAATCTTAAAGAAACTGTCTTACATACAGTTCCAGCAGGTATAGCTTTACTAGCTAGTCAATGCTAGTTCCCCACCCCAATCACATAGCATGGCTCAGTAACTGACTTGTGTTCAAACAGTTTATCATGTATTGTATAGGTATAACTAAGCCTACATCCCAATCTATAAGCCTTGGGACTCTTCTACCCTCTGTTAGGCCTCCTGTCTCCTAAATTCTGACCTGGTCAAAACTTAGATGATGTATTTTAACTACTAGTTGTTAACAACATTGTCAACAATATTATTGCATAGAAGATAACTAAGAAAACAAAGAACGCTTTTCTTCATACTACAAATAATGTAAGAGTCCATCCTTGAAGGTGCATTTTAATACCACTGTTGCAGCTTTGTTTCATTAAACGATGCAAAAATAAAGCTAACTAATACCTTAATGAATAAAAAAAAATCCTGTTAGCATTTAAAAAGAAAAAAAAATGCAATATGGAGAAAAAAAGACTCGTCCTTTATATCATCATGCAGTCAGATCTGAGTTTGTGCAGTTCTGTCGCCTGCAAGATTATATCCCCATCTTGTCACTGCCACCTTTGCCAGAGGTTATTGCCTGTTCAGATCTTAAGCTGAGTTGTTCTTCTGAATTCTTCTTCCATCATTCCATTAAAAATGAATCACATTGATAAAAAGCTACAATTTAATCTGTTTAACTACCCCTATTTGTCTTGACAATACCTTAGAGAATGATCAAACATCAGTAGATCTGCAATAGTGGAATCCTAACAATGATGAAACAACAGCAGTAACTTCTGCTGTTCTAACTTCCCAGTTAGAAAACTAGCAGCTGAAAGAAGAGAGATGTCAACAGCCTCAGAGACTAGTCACCTGACAACCTTACAGAAGATCTATTACTCTTAGTTCATCTGGAACAGCACCTTAACTGAGCCCCACTGACAACAGTTCATTTTTTACAGTAATTCATAAATGCAATAAAAATGTCGAAGTCTAACCTGAGCATACAACTAGACCTTTGCAGAATATAGCACACTAACAGAGTGTATATGGTTTGTTAGTTCATGAGTACAGAAACAATGCACTTTCTTAGGAACTAAATCCTTAGGTTTGTTCAGCAGTGATCACATGGTATAGCAAAAGGGACCTCGACATTTTTTGTGTAGTGTTTTTTGGTTTGGTTTTTTTTTTTTTTTTTAATAGTTTGACTGATTTCCCTTCCACTTAGTCTGCTAAAAAAGAAAGGAGAGTTTTTTCAGCTTCTATACTCTAGAGACCAGGTTTCCCATGGTGTCACAGGAGAGCACAGCC
The DNA here is from genome assembly GCA_034008185.1 of Gorsachius magnificus. NCBI lineage: Eukaryota > Metazoa > Chordata > Aves > Pelecaniformes > Ardeidae > Gorsachius > Gorsachius magnificus. The sequence goes on from CM067081.1 coordinate 93,801,197, forward strand.
TCCCCAGTATTCATTGATTATATGTGCAGAAGCATTTCAGGCAAGGCTTACAAATGTGAAACATACCTCTTTAAAGCAGTAAGCTCAAAAGCACTTGTAAGAGCTCAAAGTGTTTAAACTGAACAGCTGCACTATACCTGACTGCGAATCTTCATAGGTTGAGTCAGTGGTTGCACCAAAGGAACTTGAGGAAATACTATGAGAAAGTGATTGGGGAGAATAACATGGATGCAGAACAACTTCTCCACTACTGTAGTCTTTACTGTCTATAAAACAAGATTACAAGTTGCAGCTGAGAAAACATATTTTATTGTCTGTGCTCTAACAGTGAATAAATGGATATCTGCTTCTATATTTTTCTATTTCGTGCTTCAGTTAATCAAGTAACAGTTCTCATTTGAGTCATGACGAAAATCTCACTTTGGCCATTAGACAGGGGACAAAAAAAATTGCCTGCATATTTTTTTCCATTAACTGTATGTTTTACAGGATGGGTCTTCACACTTGCTGAAAAGCACCTATCAGACCTGTGCTAATTCAAAAATTGTAAGTCATGAACAAAATATTCTTAAGGAATTTTTGATCACAGCTCCATAATGAGTCTCAGCATACCATTATAAAGCTCTTTCAGACCCAACAACACATATTTTATGAACCAAACTCAAAAGTATGCTTTATCAGTCCATCAGTTCTGTCAGAACATATGTTCTGATATTCTCATGTTGGCCTGTGATAGGATTAGAGGACCCTCTGTTAGCTATTTCTGACGTCAGTTTCCAGAGCAAGAGTAGAAAAGGAACCCAGTATAGTTTCTAGAGAAGTAAACACACCATTAAGGGAAGGAAAAATTCAGTATCTTTAATTTTTGATTGCTGGCACTGTTGTTCATATGGTTTGGAGCAAATAACACAAAAGCGTGGTGTCAGACATGGCTTCCTGAATAGCTTTCAAAGCCACTGTGCAGTATAGATACGGTTTAGTCACATTGAACAGCATTCCACACCAGAATAGTCTATACAAAACCATATAGAATAGACTCAAAGAATTTAGTGGTAATAACTTGCTTCAAAATTGGTAGTGCGAACAAACCAATAACCAATTGATACAGGACAGAATTATCCCATTATTAACGGGAGATGAGTTTTTATAAAATCATCACTCCATTTGTGGGTTACTCCTCAAAGGAAACTTACAAAGCATCTTCAAAAGACAAGCTTGCAAAAATGATCTATTGGTCACAACAAAAAAAATAAATAATCATACATTTACAAGAGATAATACTTTTCCCCCTTTCCTATCTTAATTTAATTGTGCTATGATTCATGAATTATATGGTACCTACACCTATCTTCTATATGAAAAAAAAAATCATTACTTCTTGCTAGTCCCCTTTTCAACTTCACAAGTACCAACTCTCTTTTCTCTTAGATAGTCCAAGTAACACACTTATTTTAAGTTAACACAGTCTTAGAATTCACAGCCTGAAAAGCTAAATTTATTTCAGACCTAAGAATTACTGGCTTACCTGAAACACTTGTCTATTTTATCAAAATATATCAGATCCCAACAACTATAAAAAAATATAATAATTTGGACCTGCTTTGAGCAGAAAGTTGGACTAGATGACCCCCAGACATCCCTTCCAACCTGAATTATACAATGATCCTAATCTCTTCACATAGGCACAGCTAACAGAGATTACAGATCATCAAGGCAGGTAGAAAGAGGGGGGACACACGAGGCAGGCAGAGATGGGGCCAGGGAGGGGACACACAGTCGGACATGTAGAGACATAGAGACAGGCAAAGGGAGGCAGGCAGACACATACATTGCAGATAAAAATATTTCTAGTCTCTGGTTGCAGGCTTTTATTAGGCCTTAAAATATGGCTATGCTCTCCCGCCTTCAAGAACCGTAATTAAAAAAATCCTGAAAACTATTCCCAACAGTCAAATAGTGATTGCATTTTACCATAACATTGTGTGGCTTTATTCTCTTTGCTTTCTTCAAAACATATCCAAATGATGTCCTAGGAATTATTGATGATCACTGTCTATCAATACAATTTCTATTATGTTTATTTATTCTCCATTGTTTTGACTGTATTCTCTATTCACACTTTAAAAACTCCACAAAAACATTCTGCAGGATTTAGGCTTGTCCAATATTTTTCAGTAAACATTACCTAATCATTTATATAATTTTTCCTCATTTTCAACAAGACAATAGAAGCTATTACACAGTTTTTAAAAAATAATTGCAGTATCCCCTTGTAATTAATGAGGAAGAATACTGTCTTCATTATAACATCCCTGTTATCACACTGAAAACATCAATAACACTACTGGACATAATATAATTTTAAAAGGTAGAATGCTGACTGCTTACTGCTTCTCAAGGTAATTTGTTGATCAGAGCGGTGAAAGGCCAAATATGGGTATAAAGTAAGAAGGCAATTCTCTGCTGTTGCAGCAACTTGAATTGAGAACCTGTTCAAAACAAAATAAAAAAGTGATAGTTTTCTACTTAGCCATGGTAATCAAGATATTTCAGTACAAGAATAAAAGACAGAATGAAGGCATATGGACAACTTCTTTTCTCTTCTATTCTGATTCAGTAGGAGAGTGCACAGATAGGACTGCACATGCAGAAATGGTGAAGTTCAGTACAGTATTTCCACTTCAAAGTTTTATGATGAGTGTGGGTGTATCGTTAATCTGAAAGTCCAAGAGTTAGCAGAGATTTTGTGAAATAAATTAACTCTATTTGAAAAGAAAAAATTAAAATTACAGCTGACATTTATGAGTGTCTTAAAGGAAACTGATAACTTGCTAAATATATCGTATAATTTTTGATGGGGGAAGTTTTCTTGAAAAGCAACTTCTATTTTGATATAAAGTTTATTCTTTAAGACTTTACAGAAATCTCAAAATAAGTATTTAGAAATAAACAGATTCAATTTTAAAACAATGAGGTGTTGACTGCAATTGCTAAAATATAATAGAAATTGACATACGGGCTCCAATGTTCACTAGAGTATCTGTACTCTCTGTAGCAGCCATATGAATGTGTAGCAATCCACCTTTTAACCTTTTTTTCATACTTCACCTCAATCTCTTGGGGTGCAGTCAACAAACAAATTATTGCCATCAGTGGATCCCTATTAGCCATCTGTGTGTATGTTCTTAGCTCCTTGCAATTGACAGGTAATTCAACTGAACTTAGTTCTTTGTCATTACATAGCTGATTTTTTACTTCACATGAACTTATTAACATTCATATTAATTAACTGTTTTGAGTAAACTAAAAAATACAAAGAAAAATGTATTTTAATAATTCAAACAGCATGCTGATATCCATCTTGCTTTAGTATATTGAGAATTACGCATATTGAAAATACAACTTGCACAGAATAAAAGAAAATGTTTTCTATTTCTATTCTTTAAATTACATATTTAAGGATAAACCCCTATTTAACATAAATTTAGATTAATAGTAAAAGATATCACAAGATCTTTCAGATTAATTTATAATTTGGCATAATTAGTTGCTACTGCTTTGTTATAGAATAACTAAATCAAGGAAACCAGAAATATTTTTAGAATAGCAGAAAGTAGCTTTTCTTTCCTCTTTCATACTTCCCTCTCCAAACAATATCCTTAGATATTGCTTTCAGGGGAACTTTATTAAATAGAGAAAGGCTCCAACAAAATCCCTCAGCCATCTTTCTCATTTATAAATATTCACATTTGGCTTCCAATCTCATAGCTAACAGTTACTTAAATCAATAATCCAGCTCTGCAATGTTTTACTTTGTTCTTAGGACACATCAATCCTATTGCAACTTGGTTAGAAGCAGGGCAAGGGCCTCAGCTGGTTTCACTTTGCATCATAGTATTTCTTTTAGCTAATTTCATTGCTTTTGCTTTTATTCAGCAAAAATCTCAGCAGCAGAACATCAGCAGGAAAGATGGCTAGGAGAGGTATAATCTACATCTACCCAAATGTACAACATTTACATTTGTACATGTCTAAACCAGGTGTCAGAGCATAATATCTTTTCTACCTTTACCAAGCCATTTAAAGGCACACAGGATCAGTAACTACAACAAAGAAAAGTTTGCCAACTTCCAACTCATGACATTACCGCGATAAACAACAATCCTCAGTACTCTGCAAGCATAAGTGAGGTTAACTTTAGACAACATAATTGGGGGCAGGGATGGAAGCAAGCTGTATGAAGATTAATGAAAGACATAGCTCTCAACTTATATGGAAGTAACTAGGATGTCTGCATTATTGGACTCAGCCACTTTCTGATTTCTCAGTTTGAAATCAGATTTCTCCATCCTCAATGCTGATTTGATATTTGGGCATATGCCAAATCTTCATTCATGCTCTGATTTGTACAGTAATGAAACACAGAAAAGTGTGCTTGAGAACAACTGCATTACATCTAACTAGTTACCCAAATTCAATGAGTGATACTACTCAAAGCAAAGATACTACTGTACAGCCTAGAACACAAAGACCAGCCATCGCTACAGAACATCTGTGTACAAAAAAAATGCCTCAGACCTCACAGTGCTGCTGCAAGAGAAGCTCATTTCTGTTCCATGCTGCTAGCAATCCAAAAGGGCATGTCTCCTTGCCTACTGTGGTATTACAGTAGGAGAAATGAATACACCCAGCCAATAGCAAATGCAATGCAAATATATTCTTAACTAAGAAATTTAGAAGCTTCAGAGTGTTCATAAGATGAAAAAAGATTGAACAATGAAGCACCTGTGCTGGCTGAGCATAGCTATGAAACAACACCAGGAAACTGCAAGTGACAGTAGTGAGTAAATCCCTGCTGCAGGGGACAAAGAACCTCATCAGCCAATCTGACCCTTCATCTTGGGAGGTTTCCTGTTTGCCTGGGGCTTTGATCCAGGATGCTGTTGAGAGACCAGTGCAGTTTGTCTGACCTTTGGCCCTGCTTCTCTTCCACATGGGCACCAGTGAATTTGATGGGGAGACCTGGAACATATCAGGCATGACTGCATGGCTTTGGGGGCAATGATCAAGGGAATGGAGCACAGGTGGTCTTCTCTTCAAACATGCTGGTGAGGGAAAAGATCTTGAGAATGAGTGGCTGGATTCTGCAAGTCAACAACTGATTCTGCAGCTGATATTGGCAGCAAGGATCTAGCTCCTGTGACCATGGGTCCACCATGGCTGCAGTGACCATGTGCAGATGGTAGCGTTCAGGATTCCGAAAGGAGGAAACAAGGCAAAAAGCCATATCACAACCCTGGAATTCAGAAGAGCAGACTTTGGCCAGTGAAGAGCCACAGGATGAAGAAGGGACTGAAGAACCTGCCATATGGGAAGAGACTGAGAGTTGTGAGTGTTCAGCCCGGAGAACAGAAGGCTCAGGGGGTTCTTATCTACATGTATAAACATCTGATGGGAGGGAATAAAGAAGATGGAGTCAAACTCAGAATCATAGAATCACAGAATCACTTTGGTTGGAAAAGACCTTTAAGATCATCGAGTCCAACTTTAACCTAACCCTGCCATCCCACCCCTAAACCATGCCCCTAAGCACCTCATCTATCCTTCTTTTAAATACCTCCAGGGATGAGGACTCCACCACCTCCCTGGGTAGCCCATTCCAGAGCCTGACAACCCTCTCGGTGAAGAAGTTTTTCCTAATGTCTAGCCTAAACCTGCCCTGGTGCAACTTCAAACCATTCCCCCTCGTCCTATCATCCATTACCAGGGAGAAGAGGCCGACCCCCACCTCCCTACAACCTCCTGTCAGGCAGTTGTGGAGGGCAATAAGGTCTCCCCTCAGCCTCCTCTTCTCCAGGCTAAACAACCCCAGTTCCCTCAGCCGCTCCTCATCAGCCTTGTGCTCCAGACCCCTCACCAGTTTTGTGGCTCTCCTCTGGACAAGTTCCAGCAATGCAATATCTTCTCGGTGGTGCTCAGTGAGAGCACAAAAGGCAATGGGTACAAATTGAAATACAGGAAATTCTAGCTAGTCATTAGAAAAAAAAAAAAATACCATGAGAGTGACTGAACACTGGAAGAGTTGTGGAATCTCCATCTTCAGAGAAATTAAAAAAACAACTGGACAACAGGGCTGATTCTGATTTGAAGAGAGGACGAGATGATCACTAGAACCTCAGCCATTCTGTGATAATAAATATCAACAACTCACTTACTGGCCACCTGTCCAATCATTGTCATTAATTATTTTGATATGATATTTTCCAAAAAGTGGGATTTGGAAGGGAACTTCAAGAAGAATGAGTCAGTAGCTAAAAAACTCGTCTGAGTTTCAAAAGATGACACTTCATTTGTAAGGAAACATGGCAGAAAAAACCAAAAATGCTAGGAGCTAAATGTTTATCATACAGGCATTGAGATATGGGGCACCAGACAGAAAAGCATGCGTATTTCCATACAAATATGGTAAGTAGATTACCAAGACATGTACAGTCTGCATGTGCTTAAAATTGTCTTCTTCCACAGACCTTTATATATAACACCATTCATTGAGTGAGGTTACAAAGCTGTAAGTCTTATGCAATGTATTTGTTCTGTATTTGCGGCAGAACTTAACTAAATAACATAAGAGTCTGTGTTATTCTATTAGAATGAAAGGTACCTGTATTGCTAGCAAATGTGAAGTTACTGTGTTAAATTATTCAGTGTATTCAGTTTTATAATGCTTAATAAAGCAAGTAAAGAAATTGTTATCTACATGAACCATCATTGCCACTGCTATTTCAGTGTTTATTCTCTAAAGCATATTTCCAAAGAACACAGAACAGGAGAATGGCCATTAAATATATTGTGCTTACCAACATTTGAAACTTGCTGATCACCAGAAACTAAAGCTCCAACTCTGATAACAAAAAAATACCATCCAATATTCTATATAAAAGCAATTTGTTCACTTCTCTTAAATTGACCCTGATTTTCTTTTTTGTTTGTTTGTTTTAATGTTTGTGGAAAGACAAAAGGACCTGAATCAAAATGTATTTATCCCTTTTATTTTTCTCTATAACATTTCAGACATTTTCTAAGTAGAAACATGGAAATTTTTTGTACCCCAAATGCTCTAGATATACAGGCATAATTAAATAACCCTTCTTCAACAGTATTCATTAACAGATCTAGCTGACAAATTTCTATAGCAACATTGCTTGGGTAAATTAAAAAAATATTTAAGGGAAGTTCACAGTGCTAGTTTAGGAAACAAAACAAACTGCTCATAGAATTGGTTAGTGACAAAAGAGAACTTGACATAAGTGAGGCATTTTACAGGTCTTTAAGAACAAGGAATAACCTAGATGCAGGGAATAAGAAGTTGTAATTTAAAAATAAAGACAGACCTGCCCCAAAAATCCTTGAACAGATCCAGAGATGAAAGAACCAGGAGAGGAAAAGATGACCCATGCAAGCTCTGTCATTTCTGTTCATAAATGAGCAGTTCCCCAACACTGAGGAGCCCTGGTTCTTTGTAGAAGTGCAGGCTTCCACAGCAATCAAAATAATACAGTAATGAATAG